>CM057053.1:29037453-31812453 GCA_029948455.1 Solanum rostratum | reverse complement strand
ACCTTTAATTGTCGAACCGCTTCTGGTATCGTATATACCACATTAATACTATTTGTGTTGCTGGGTAAACATTACATAAGACTATCGTTTATTTTAATACAAGATCTAACATCCAAGTTCTACATGAGGCACCAACTGCTCACATGAAGAATCACGCACGAGTTATCACTAATGTGAGAAAGAATGGAACAAAATGATAAATTCAGATCGGACCAAGATCACACGATAGAGAAAGAATAAAATAAAAGAAAGTTTTTCAACAGTCTTCATAGCATCTTGAAGATAAGTAGAAATGTCTCCATATCGATCCTCAAGACTCTACTTAGACTCGGCTTGTACACATGTGAGACCTATGAACCTAGGGCTCTAATACCTTCTATCACGATCCCAAAATGGACGTGATGGAACTCGTCTTATCCCACCCAGACAATTCAGCCTAAAACACAATTACAATGATAAAGTGTGGAAGATAATAAAACAAAATATTCAATTGCGAAAAACAATTCAACTTAATCAAAACCTCCAAAACCTGGTTGTCACGTGCACAAGCCTCTAATGTATTATAATATATTTGAAAGTAAAATACAAGTCCCAAAAGTTGTTGTCCCTAAAGTAGAACAAGGTCATAAATAGGAGGAGGGTTTGTTGAGATGACAAATAGCTACCTCACTAATCTCCACAGATAGCCTCGAATAAGAAGAGAAGATAGAGTACAACGAAGATCCGAGTGCATAACTTCAATTAATCAAACAATCACTTTAAACTTGAACCTTTTGTAACACTTTCGGATGATCAAAATCTTGGTGTTTTAGAATAAAAATCCTAATTTTCCTCTCTTATTTTCCTTTCTTTTTCTCCGTTCCTTTTTTCCTCTTATGTCGTACAACTGTTTTTCTTCTCTTTCTTTTTTTTATGTATTAGGGTCGCTGAAAAACCCTCTTCACTTAATATATATATATATATATATATATATAAACTTTTTTCCTATTGGGCATCTGCCCATTATTTCTTCTTTTTTTCTTTTTATTTACTTATTTTTAATTTCTTTCTAAAATAATTAAGTATTAAAAGTGATTAATTCTACTAATTTTTATTTTAATATATATGAACCAAGGTGTATAGGACATTAACTAAATTATTATTTTAGTCCACCAACTAAATTAATTATCTAATGTTATCCCTTAACGAAATAACTGTAATTACTAAACAATACAAAATTTTCAATTTAAATTTCCGAAAGGATCTTTTATGAAAAAGTGTGAACTCATTCTCAAAATGACATAACAGGTCATTAGAGCAATGTTACTGATGCTCCTAGAAAAGATGAGAAAAAAGAGGCCTTGCACACTGTTAAAAGGGCAATACAAAAGCCTAATTTGGCAATGCACAAACCATGTTGGAGAACTCGATCAAGCTCACCAATTGAAACCTACCCAACCCAATTAAAGAAGCTTTTTGGTGAGCAAGAGGACATATATGCGACTCGCCACCATTGTTGGTGAGCTCTACCAACATCCAAAACACGAAATGGCGTAGCGTCATGCACAATTTGTAGCAAGATATGAAAGGGTACTTGGCGAGAGTGTTGATTATTATCTTCTTTCAGTAGCGCATTTAAAAATCTCGGAGAGGAGAGTGAAAGAAAAATACTAGAGAAAGACAAAAATATTTAGGGAATTTTTAATAGCTCATTGTAGAGAAGAAGTATTTTTACATTATTTTCTCGGATTTCAACTTGAATGTAGAAGCTTTCCAGCTGCTACAATGGAAGCAAACCTATTTAGTAACTTACACATTTTATATTCTATGATTAGCTAAAACTCCAATGCTTCTTGGGGGATAATGTAGATTATTATGTGTTAGTTGGTTGTTGGGTGTTCAATTTTACTTACTGCTTATATAGATGGGTTTTTTGTGGTATGGTATGGTTAGTAAGAGAACTATGTTTTCTTTGATTGTTTCATTAGTTCTATGGTATGGTATCATTTGGTTTCATGATTTTGTAACCCTGAAAACCCTCACTTTATGAAACCACCAATATAGTGGTATCCCATGGTTCTCTTATTTTTTCCAATTTTACCCTTATTTAATTTTCAATAATTCTATTTATCCTTTATTCTTTATTAAACTTTACCCTAATATATATACTGTTTTTTATATTACTTATTTTCCGCTGCATCAACTTTTGAAACTTCTTTTTCGCCTCTCATCTTTTCTTTCACGTTTCAATCTATTTTTTGAAATTCATTTTTTTAAGTTCTTACTAAAAAAATTTCTTATGTTGTTTGTATGGATTGGAGATATATTAGCTTGTATATTTTTCCACTTAATGCTATGCATTTATTTTTTGAAAAAAGATTTTATTAAAAAATATTGATAAATTTAATATTTATAATAACTAGGGATATTTTTATAAATTTATAACTTACGATACAGTCAAATCAAACAATAAATTATCATTAAATAGTAGCAACCCATACAGTACTGCACTGCACAATACCGTACCATACATTATGAAACCATGGAAAGCCACCATCCAAACAAGTCGTTAAGGTATTATTGATTTTCATGAGTTTTGTATTTCACCATGTTTTCACTTATGAATTGAGGGCTCACAGTTGATTCTAGCTAAGGATTTTCTTCTATGTTTGAGAGGGTTGCATGAAGAGAGATGGGATAATGAATAGCTATAAATGTATTTAATTAACGAAATTTTCTTTGAGATTTGGGAGTTTTCGCTAAGGTTGAAGTGTTGCATTATGAACCCATAGCCTGATTTGGGGAAATTGTTGTGGAAAGTTGATTTTGAGTTTGAGAGAACATTTATCAAACCTTAGACCCACCTACCCTACCTATGTAGATTCAATAACATTTTAATAGTTTCAACACTAATGCCAACTAATATTAATATATCTATTTATCTTCCCTAGAAGCTACTTATACTCTCTTAATTTTGATCTCTAAGTTCTTGCATTAATGATATTATTCTTTCAAGATTACCATTAGATCTGTATTTAGTTATATATTTCTGATAAATTATTACAAAAGAGTAGGGCACCACTGTACTTCCTTATTTGAGTTCTAACCTAAACATCACTCTTGGTTTCAACCCTCACTCCAAGTGGGTAAATATACTTCTAATGACCACACACTTGAACGTGTGAAAAGTGTGTTGGCATGTAAGATCATCGGGTGAAGGAATCAAAGTGAATCCTTAGGAAATGGAGGTGATGAGAAATTGGCCTAGTCCCTTGATTCTACTAGATATTAGGAGTTTCTTGGACTTTGTGGGGTATTATCGGAGATTTATTGAGGGATTTTCTCTGATTGCATTGCCTTTGACAAAGTTGACACAAAAGAAGGCAAAATTCCATTGAACAATGAATGTGACAAGAGTTTTTGAACTTTGAAGGATAAGCTAACATTCACTCCTATTTTGACTTTACCGAAAGGGTTAGAAGGTTTGTTGTCTATTGTCATGCTTCAAGAATTGACTTTGGGTATGTCTTGATGCAAGGTAGTAAGGTCATTGCTTATGCTTCTAGGCAATTAAGAGTGCATGAGCGTAATTATCCTACACATGACCTTGAGCTAGCGGCTATGGTATTTGCTTTGAAAATAAGGTGTTTTATTTGTATGGAGTTCAGGTAGATGTTTTCACTGACCACGAGAGTCTTTAATATGTGTTCATCCAAAAAGATCTCAATTTGAGGCAAAGAAGATGGTTAAAACTTCTTAAGAATTATGAAATCAGTGTGCATCATCATTCAGAAAAAGCCAATGTTGTATTTGGTGCTCTAAGTAGGGTATCCATGGAGAGTATAGCCCATTTTGATGATGAAAAGTAGGAGTACGCTAAAGATTTTCATAGATTGTCTAGGTTGGGAGTTCGGTTAGATGAAGTCGAAGATGGAGGTATGGTAATTCTAGATGGTTCCAAATCTTCTTTGGTTGAATAGGTCAAATGCAAGCAAGACCTTGATCCCTCCTTGGTTGAATTGAAAGCATTGGTAAAAGAGGCAAGGTAGAGGTTTTTGTAACACATCAATGTGACTCAATATGTCCTTATGGTATATATCTTGAATATCATAAAATCTTTGCATTATTTAGCAAATCCAACTTCATATTCATTTTCAAGTGGCAAAATTGTGTAGGAAAAGGGTCGCCTTAGATTTTTAGGTCAACCGTATCAAAAAATAATTTTTGGTTGATTTTCTCTTAACTAGAAGAGTGTGCGACCAATCTGCGTTGCGGATTGGTTCTCGGATAGTACAAAAATGACCAAAACTCATTCTAGGCCAAAACAAGAGAAAATTGAACTTTGCACAAAAATGTATTGTGTAGAACCCAAGGCACGATGCGCCTTTGTTCCCTCATAGTTCAAATGTTTCCAATCTTTCTCTGATTCAAGTGAGGGCAATTGGGTTAAACCCAACACCCTTATGGACGGAATTCCTTAAACATTTTAGCTATTTTAGCCCTAATTCACTCTCAACCACTCCCAAATCCTCCCTAAAATCCCTCAATCAATTCCCAAATTCTCAAGAGGTTTTATTGAAGTTCAAGCACAAGGTAAATCCCTCAAGTCTTGTTCATCAAATTCTAAGGATTTAAGGTATGTGGGTCTTCATCCATAGGTTCTTCTACCCATGCAACCCAACTCTCCTTTTTAATGAAATATCTTGATTTCAAGGCTTAATCCTCTAAGGAGACTTCCTATTATTCATTACAAGCATGATTTAAGTTGAATTTTATCAAGTGTTGGTTTAATCGTGCATGAATACCTATTGAAGTTTGATTCCATGAATGGTTTTATGGTACTTAATCTATGCATTATATGGTGCTATGAAAACTATGAAAGGTTGTATTTCGAAATGAATTTTATGATACCCAAACCAGGAGGTGGGTTGTTTTGAATGACTTTTAAATGATCATGGTTTACTTCATTCATGTCTCCTATTTTTTAATTGCATGATTTCAAACTTATATACATAGACCTACCATATTTGATTATAATTATGTGACAAGTCTCTTATGATAAAAATATATTTCATGGTAAGTTATTAAAGACAAGTATGTTATGATGATTTGAAGGCTACCTGGTATATTATGAACTTATGAAAAGTTCTTTAAGTGATAAGCAAGATTTTGAGCCATTATGCTATGTTTTACCCTCATGTGGAAGGAAAATGCCCACTTGAAGGGGTTAAAATATTTGGAATGAGCTACTCTTACTATGATGATATGTTTTTACAAGTTATTCAAGTTATGGTTATGCATATGCTTATTTTATGTATTCTGTGAGACTAGACTTAGCATCGAGAGGGATGTAGAGTGAGGAACTATCCCCAAGGGTTCTTATATAAGGCTTTACTCCCCCATAACCATACGTCACCATAGGATTGTATATTTGTATCCCTAAATGGGGTTTTGTACTAGTGAATCCTTCTAGGTTTGTTAACTTACAATGTGGGGTTTGGTTTATCTTGGCAAGTAAACCTCTCTTTTTCCAGTGTGGAGGCAACATTGAGATTCGATATAGTAGCTTGCATGGTCTTAATGTCGGTTACGGTCTCCCACATATGTTATGATATTATATTAGATTTTGACTATCTCCCATGCATACTTTGACTAAAGCACTGATCATTCATGTCATATTGAGTTTATATTTGTTGTATTTAATTATGCATCTTGATTATTAGGGCTTATGATTTTTTGTTGCAGTGCGTCATGCATACTTAGTACATTTCAAGTACTAACGCATACTTTTTGCCTACATGATCTAACCATGTAGGGATCGGAGCTCCTATTCATCCTCCTCCACATGGCTAGTTGACTTGATTGAATATTCTCTATTGATGACTCCTCTAATTTGGAGACAACAACCATTTTCCATCTTGCTTATGTTAAGACTTATTTATTTTTGTATCTATTTTGAGGCTGAGCCCAAAAGATGTCTTGGACCCCGTTCCACTCATACTTAGAGGTGTTGTTGGATAATATGAAATGCTTGTTTTTTGAGATGCTTATGCATTTATAAACACTTCCTTTAGTTTATATCCCTTTTTTTGTACTTATTGAATATTAATGGCATATGATGACTTTCTTAAGTCCCTACTTCCCCATAGTTTGATGAGTCCTACTAACCCTCCCCTTAGTCTTTGTTCATGATTGATTGATAAAATTCTATTCCCTTTTTATCCACATAGCTTGAGTCCAAAGCCCTAATTTCCTTAATTTTGAATTGTGTGATGATTGACTTAAGCTTACAGGGGCTTAGTTTTGAACTATGTGATGATTGAGTTATGCTTCTGCAACCAAATATGTGCTTACTTATGTAATGAGGCTTTTTTGGGGTACCTTCGGGGTTCCTATTCGCCGTATGCACCTAGGCCCAAGGTTTCGGTCTTGACAGTTTTCTCCTAAGGGGTAGATGGTGTCCTTAGACAATAAGGTAGGTTGTGTGTGCAAAATGTTGATGGGCTGAGGGACTCGAGTTTGAAACCGGCCCATAATTCATCTGATTTCATTCACCCTAGTTCTACAAAGATGTATGGGTATTTGAGAAAAGTATATTGGTAGGGCGGTATGAAGAGGGACATTACAAAGTTTGTAGCCGGATGTCACAATTGCTAATAAATCAAAGTTGAGCATCAAAGGCCAAGTGGCCTAGCCTAAGACATTGAGATCCCCACTTGGAAGTGGGAAGAGGTCAACATGGATTTTGTGGTTAGTTTACCTAAGATCAAAAGACATTTTGATTCCATATGGGTGATTCCCAACGCATCAACATACTTTTCACAAGTCCAAGTGTGGGCGGTCATCAAAAGTATATTTACCCAACTTGGAGTCAGGGTCCAACTCATCAAGAAATGATAAGATTAGAGTTCAAATCAAGATGTGACATTGGTGCTTTAAACTTTCGTAGTATGAGCAAACAACACATAAAAACAAACAACAGTCTGAAGGTAAATTTTGGGGGAAATTATCACTATGACAAAGTAGTAAAAGCAAATATCAAGAGAGTTCACGTAGCTTCTAGGAAAGATAAATAGACACACAAGTAGTAATTGGCATGGGTATTTTGAAAATACTCAAAGTATGATGGATCTACATGGGTCGAACAAGTGGATATCAAGGTTCTTCAAACTCAAGATCAAATTTCCACAATAACATTCTCAAGTGACTATGGTTTCAATACATAACACCTCAGCCTTAGAATAATTACCCATCTTAAGGAGAATACATTAATTCAACACATTAATGGCTATTCATTATTTAACCTCACTTCATGCAGCCTTTTCAAGCATACATGAAGATCCTAAGCTAGGACTGAGTTTGCAACCTCAATCAATACATAAAAATATGGTTAAATAATAAAATCCATAAGGGTTCATCAATAACTCAACTAAAACCAAACACCCAAATGTCAATTACTACATAATGGTCTACATTATCCCCTTAGAAGCATTGGGGTTTTAACTAATCATCAAATAGAACATGGGTAATTTACCAAGTTGATTCTCTTTTATTGAATTAGCTTTCAAGAGCAAGAAATCAACAAAAGTTCAGCAAAACCCTTATCTCCAATAAAGATTGATGTGTTTTCCGCCCCCTACTCTCTCCACAAAAGAAAGTAAAAATTGCTCAATAATAAAAATTATACTACTAGCCAAATGTACTACTCATTACTAGAAATTGTACTACTAACAATTCTATTGTTAACCACCCTCTATAAAATGTGCCAGCCCTTGAGCTATTTATACCCTACACAAAAAGTACAGAATATCTTCCTTGAAATTTCAATCGGCTACGTTAGTCAAGCTCGACGATCAAGTCAACGGTTCGACAGTGATCCTTCAGCATCGCAGAGTGCTTCGCTTGACTAGACTTGATGCGGAACTTTGGCAGCCTCAGTTGAGCTCTGGCTGGTGATGCGCCTTTTGGAGCTTGAGTTCTCCTTTTTACTAGGGACTCTAGGCCAAGTTTGTGATCTCTTGTGCGAGCTAAGTTGAGCTCGCAAACAAAGTTGGCGACTCACAAAATCCTTCTTGTAGCTCGCCCTTTCTCCATTTGACTTGCCTCTTGTTGGGTGATCTTTTGGCAAGGTCTGGGTTACTTTGGCAACTCTCCAAGTACCCTTTTGCGATGCTCAGTATCTCATACTTCATTTTTTGCTCATTTTCAACCCATTTTTGCATATTTATGTTCTAAGTGCTCCTCAATCTTCACCTTGCTGCAAAAATAATAATTTATGTTGGTTTATAGAATAAAATAAGGCATCAAAGACACTTTTTATGCGCAACTAAATCCCTAGATGAGTGCAAATTTATCACTCATCAACACCCCGAACTTAAATATTTACTTGTCCTCAAGTAAATCAAATGTCAGCTAGATCAAAGATCATGTCTATGAAATATACTAATTGACACTCAATTTGCCAAGACACAAAATCCATTCGCCATGCAACTACTCATATGTGTACTTCAAGCTTCAAGCAATGACTAGAACGTACCTTCCAGAGCTTTCATTCACAAAGGCTCACCCCGAAGGCAAAACCATCTTGAATAATTGTGCTCGATTGTCCTCACATCAAAGAAGATTTCATTCTCATAAGGCAATGCAATAAAAAGCTCGGGAATCATACAACACTTACACTCTAAAAAAATAGTATGCCCATATCGACTCATGAACTTGCCCTTATTTTTTAACTAATCATCAACCGCCTTATGAAAAATCATAAAGGGCTTTTTAGGCTTGTAATAGGGCTAAGTGCAAGGTAAGGTGGCATTCTGGCATGGTGACTAGCTTTCTTGGTATATGACCTGGATTCAAACTATCATTCAACATAATACATCAAATCAAACTTGGCCCAAGGTTAACATTTCATTCTTTTCATTTTATCAAACTTAAAAAGGCATTCTCTCCCTTGTAACAAACACAATTTCTACCATATTATACAATCTAAAGCTGAAATCAAACATCAAACTTAGTTTATTTTTTTCTACTTTTTCCCCTTTTTAGGAGGGATATGCAAATTCCAAACTAGGCAACAAGATGTTCTCTTAACAAACTAGGATTCAAACTCTTCCATCATTGGAGAACTTTATCACAACCAATTTTTGCCTTAACCATACCACACCCCTAACTTAAGGTTTTGGCCTAAAGTTGGATTATTCTACCAAGTCAAGCACCAAGAAGAACATGGGTAGGTAAATACAACCAGGGTTTCATTTTGGTTCGAGTTCCACAAAAAGGAAAAGTAAGGCTCTAATGGTGATAAGCAAAGCTCACACTCACATGGGAAATCAAAAAAAGGTAGTCATGGGGACTAAGAAATTAATGGTGGACACTCAAAGAAATGCCTAATATCCTCTCATTCATTTACCGATGTCAATCAATTGGACCAACTAGTCAAGTTCGAGTACTATTAAACAACTTTTAAAGTAAAAGACCTCACCACACATGGCTTTCCAACACAACTTTCAAACATTATTCTAACCAAATGAGTTTTCTCAAGTACAATGATCATCACAGAAGTCCAAGTTGGTTTTCAATCTAGTTACGATAAGATGTTATGAGTCCACACGTGAACTATATAACTCTTAACGTCTCATCAAATTATCCCAATAAAATGTGTGTCAAAAGTAAAATTCAAGGCATTGATACTTGATCAAAATCAACACTTCAAAGATACTCAAAGATGTCCATTCATTCCAACCATAGCAATAATATCAACAAGCCAACAATATAGAACAAAATAAAAATATATCTAAACAAAAACCAAAGTGTAATATATACAACCCAAAAGAAATAACAAAAATAAAATATATAAAAAAGATGGTCAATATGTACAACCCAAATAAAATAGGCCAGGTGCTAAACACACCCTAACAAATAAAGAGTCGTGTCCTCAATGCACCATACCAAGAACTGAAAGAAAGGGATAAAAAAAGAAAACATTAAGATAAAGAAGCCCTCTGTGTAGGCGAAGATTGGGGAGCTAGGTCAGATGATGGAGCATCCAGAGCTGGGGCTCCAGAGCTGGGGCATCAGTGCCTCATGGAGCAATAGGAGCATCTTCCTCTGTAGTGATGGAAGATAATGTGCTTCCCAATAGCTGACTAGCAAATTTCCTTAAAAGATTGATCCAAAGACTGATCTAAAGACGTTTCAAATAATGGATCCTCTGTACCCCGAAGAACCTCAATAATGCAAACCCGTCTAGCTCTGGGTCCTCTAAGTCCTCCTCATTTGTCTCGGGCCTTAGGTCATCCTCATCCTTTTCCTCAACTCTGATATCTTTAGTAGTAGCAATAGGGGGAGCAGATTTAGAAGTCAACGTCTAGCTACTCCTCGATGGTAGAATTAGGCTGAGCTTGTGGGTGCCTCTGGTCCCCAATCCATTGGTATTTATATAGATCAAAGCTCATTCATCTCAGCTTGAAGCTTTGCTATATAAGCTCAGATACTAGTGACATCTTCAAAAGATGTGGGAGTCGATCTCTTCTCCAAATTCTCAACCATAAAAGTGAGAAGATCGAGCTTGTGACCATAAACTCTCCAAAATCTCCCGATGAGATGTCAGTTGAAGATGAAAAGGAGCTAAGGTCGTTTATATGGCCTCTGATATCTTTGTAGTGAATGTAGACTCAAGTCGAGAGGCCCTGGTGTCAACAGATTAGGTTAAATGACCTATCTAATAGATCATAATTTGTGTAAGTGGCAATTTGGAGGTAGAAGCTGACGTAGAAGAAGGAGCGGTGGAAGTAGATGTTGTGGTGCAGGGACGGGGAAGAGCTTTATCGAGAGCCACAGTGGAAGGAATCTCTATATTGATGATAGTATCCTCATCCAAGGTAGTATGATCTACTACCAGAGTGGCGTCAACTGGTGGTGGTCTCCTCTAACCCTCGACGTCCCTCAAATATTCTGCCTCTATTCATATTTACAAACAAAGATGATACTAAATGGGCTCCTCTGTTATGTCATACTGCTTGCTTTGAAACCTATTCGGATGGTGCGAGATATGATACACTTTGCTTTCTTATTGTGTGAAAGATCTTGAGTGACCGTCGTGAAAAATTTTCAGCGGGAAAGATAGTTGAGTTATCCGTCCTATCACATATATCACTTGCTGCCTAGGGGGACCACTTCAACATCCCATGTCTCATTAAAGGGGACCTCTACTCTCTAATGTAGCTCCATGATGAGGATCGGGAATGGTAGTGAAGTGTGATGTTGTTGAGCCTTCATGAAAATCTCTGGAACTATGATCTCACTCGAATCCAACTAGGCTCAATTAATAACACAACCAAGTAGTGCACCCTCTGGAAGCTTGATGATAGTCTCATTCTGTGAAGGCATGAGAGGATTGGGGATGAACCTGAACCAGTAGCATGCTGGAATATGGATGTCCTTCTTCTCAATGCTCACCCTATTTACAATCCATGGGGTATGACATCTAATAACAATGGGGCTACCCAACCTCTCAGGTTGTCCGAATGGCTAGCCCATCTCTGTCGTAGTGCCGGGCGATCCTCTATAGGGAATCGAAGTACCTTGTTAATCTTAGTGTGCCTGCACTTTACTTTGACCTTGTGCAGCTTTACCTTAACTAGAGGTTTAGGTCGCATCCCCTTTATAACTTTTGGGAGTTACTCGGTGTAGGACTTATAGAACTCTTGTACCCAAGTGGGTACATATGGTGGCCGGTGATGAATGAAAATCTCAAAATTATGGGATTTAATCGTGTCCTAAATATCGAGATACTGGTTAATCACACTGTCATTGAAGAGTCGTTTCTCCTCCAAATTGGTATGTTGGTCGGGTGTTCGTAATCTATTCATGGTGCGAGGAGCAATAACATGTGAAGCCCTTGGAATCACTCTAGCAAGAGGGTCATTCACAAGTTTTGATTGGACCTCAGATCAAGCCAATCTGGTGGACTGTATAAGAGTTGGAGTTGTTGAAGTCTGTGCATGGGCAAATGATTCTTGACTCGAGTAAGATTGCCAAACTCTGTGGATCAAAGGGACATATCGAAATCAAAGTTTGACTCATATGTGGAAGGTTATGTGGAAACATTCTTGCCCTTATCTGTAGCCTCTGTCTTTGCACATTTGGGTAGATGAGATGCCCTCTGACTAGGTTCTTGAATAGACACTGCGGGTTTTGAACGCCTTAGTGGCTCATCCTCCTCCACCAATCTACTTCCTTGAACTGGTTTTATAGGTCGTGCTATGCCTACATTAAACATATTAGGCATAAGAGAATTGAAATCGAAATCAAATCAAAGCCTAAAATCACATTTGAAATTGCAGGTTTCTGGTGCTCGCAAAAATTTGCGAGTCACAAAGTGCTTTTGGATAGCTTAGACGTGCTCGCCAAATGGTTCTACAAAGACAAGGGGTCGACTATGTGCAGTGGAGCCAGGTTCAGTGAGTCGCTAAACCGACTCTGTGAAACATCCGTACCTCACCAAAAAGTCTCCTTCAGAACCATTTGGGATCTATAAAAAGGGTAAGCTGATCTCCATGAAATGCAATTCGATGACCAAGTTGGCGAACTTAAAGGAGCTCGCCAAAACAAACACCAAAAATGCACCAACACATTTTAAACCCAATTTTCTCACTACTAGCTCGCAAATACAATTCAAAAATACCTATGAACATGAATGTACCATACCCACTACCCCAAGCTTCCCCATTACTCATACTTCTAACACTGGTGGGTATTCTATGGAGGGCTTTGTAGGTGGTGACTCTCGATTTTGCAAATCTAGCTCTAGCTTAGTTTGGTGCCTAGGACCATAAAACGCCCCTAGAGTATTCACCGTCTCCACATAGTCTTGTATACCATCACTGTTGAAATTCATCAGCACTGCCTCCAACGTGTCAACACCCAATCATTCTTCAAGAGGTACCTCTGGTTCAGCCTTATCAACGGCCTTAATAATAGAAACCACTCTCACATCCTTGCTTACTGACACGCAATGAGCACGACCTCATCTTTCCCAAATCTAAACTTGAGTTGTCCCTTCTCCATATCTACCAAGGTGCGGCCGATGGCTAAAAAGGGCTTTCCAAGATAATAGGGACTTCAAACTCGACCTCACAATCAAGGATCAGTAAGACAAACCTTATATTAGCATCCCACAGGCTTCCTCACAGTGTCATCCGTCATCCACAACTGCATATTAGTAAGAGTAAGAGCCCCCAATCCAAGCTTCTTGAATACCGCAAGGGGAATCAGAATGATACTGGCACCTAAATCATATAGTGCCCTTACGAACTCCACATCTCCAATGGTGCAAGGTTTGGTCAAAGCACCTAGATCTTCTCTTATCAGAACTAAGGACTTCGTAGTGACAACATTGCAATGTTGAAGCTCCTTCAAAACCTCCTGACTCACAGTGCACTTTTTGGTGACCTAGTCCTTCATGTATTTCGCATAGCCTGGCATCTTTTCCAAAGCCTCGATGAGGGAGATGTTGATAGAAAGTTGCTTTAGCATGGAGAGGAAGTGCTTGAATTTTCCTTCTTTCACCCTCTTTTTGAGTCTCTGGGGGAAGGCAGGACGAGGCCTAGGGACGGAAACCTCTATGGCGCTTCGGCTACTTTACTCACCCAATACTTACGATGACCATCTCCTTCATATCAAACCTTAGCTGTAGCCATCTCCTCACAAATATTTTCCTCTTCGGCCGACATAAGAGGATCAATGGTACTCTTGCCACCCCGAGTAGTAACCGCCATACACTTCCTATCATGATTAGGATTTTGCATTGTATTACTAGGCAATGTACCCCTTAATGCTGATTCAACTAAGTTGACACTTGATCGAATTGTTGATCTAGTTGTTTGATAGCCACAGAGTGAGACTCTATTTTTTGATTGATACTAGAGATCTTTGTTTTCATGCCCCTTAGGGACTCATCTTTTGTCTCAGCCTTCTTCAACAGGCGATCAAACATCTCCTCAATTCTGGAATTGCCTACACCGATGTCGAGGTTGCATGGTGGCATATGAGGATCATTCCTGAAGCCTTCTCTGCGACCCCAATCTACATTCGGACCCATGTTTCTATCATAGTAACCACCGCGGTGGTCTCTGTAAGTTCCTTCTCTACCAAAGGTTTGACCTTGGTGCCAATAGTCTAGATTGGACCCTTGGGCGTTGGTTTGGAAACCCCCCCATATGATCACTAACAAAGCATGTGTCCTCCTCATAGTATGGCTCCTCATACATGGATGCACTTGGAGGTTGATGAACCACTGCATTTACTCTCTCTTAGTTTTGCTTCATCATGACCTCCATACTTGTGCAAATCTGAGCAAGTTGTTACATGAATTCATTGATTCTAGCCTACTCTGGACCCACACTGACTGCACATAAACTCTTTGTGGAAGCTCTACCTCTCTGCCCCCATGCATGATTCGTCTTGACCACTCTTTCTATGGGTTCCGCAATCCTTGTTAGATCTTCATGGTTCCTACAACTCTAGTTGTGGATTTAGCTACTCATGCTTTGTATAGATGAAGAGATTAAGAATTTAGAAGACATAATTAAACACTTACACAACTGAATTAAGAACAAGCAAATCCAATGTCAATGAAATCACAAGCTTGTAGATTGAATTAAACCACAATTGTTTTCAAAGGCTCTCACATAATTTTCTCTCAAAGAATATTGAGTTCTCTAAGCACTAACCTGAAACTAGGCTAATATTTCGTAAATTGTTCATATCTTGGTGAAAAATAACCTAAAAGGCCTATTTGTAATAATTAAAAATAAGTTGAAAACTGTTTAACAACCTCCACGAAAGCACTTTACAGCCTGTGTTGAAGTTCATGGCCTGTGATCAGGGTCTCGTACATTCTTGCTGGAAAACTAGACTTCTCTTTTATTACACCCCTTTATGACTCGTAGAATGATTTACAACCCATAAAGGGTGTTTCGTCTGATAAACTTCAAGAACTCTTCATTCTTTGATTCTCAGGGCATGAAACCTTTTCTATGATTCGTACATTAATTTATGGCTCGTCTGCATGTTCATAGAAGTAACTTTAGAAACTTGGCCCCTCACTGAAATTCCTCACGAAACCACCTTACGACTCGTAGAATGGTCTACGGCCTGTAAGGTGTCTCATATAACAGCAAATCTGTAGCAACTTTGTAACTTTCCCCAAAATCATTGGCCAACCTGTAATCCTGCGAACATAGACACAAAAACACATAAAAAAAAACTAAAGCCGCATTAAGAACACACAAAATCCTAAATTTTAAGAATCAAAAGTATTGTATTTTTTGCAGCATATCAACACCCTCAACTTAAAATGGTTGATTGTCCGGAAGCGACGGACTCAATCTATATAGACAATACAGTCACACACAGACCTCAACTCAATGACATACATAACATACATCTCAAACTCAGATACCCACACCAACTCTTTAAAATGGGATTAGATAGCTACTTAGAAAACCAATGCAAAATGGTGCATGTGACAACACAACTATGACACGCAAGGTATTATTAACAATCCACAATCACTGAACAAGTCTAACGCTAATAATGCAATGCAAGTTCCCTCACAGAAAGAAGTCACATATTTGACACTCAATGATATTTCCATGTTTTAGCATTAGTACTGTGCAAACTCACTCACCCTCACAAAAGATATTCATGCATGATGACTAATACCATAATCTTACCCTTTTACTCATGACTCAGACCTTCAACTAATTGGACTAGGATCACTCTAGGACTTTCGAGGCTTGTAACGTAGGCGCAGGGGGCTTTGGTATGATATTTTGGAAAAATAGTGACTAAAGGACCTCCTTGAAACTTTGTTGTTTCTATACTTTTGCCTTACCAACTCTGTTATTTTCACCTCATTCTCCTTTTTTCTTTGTTCAAGCTTTTCTGGGTGCTTTCTTTTCATTTTTCAGCTTTTTGCCTTATTTCTACACTTCATTTTTCTTTTTTAGATCTCAATTAAGGCATCTTTCATTTTTCTTGCACCCACTACGTGCTTTTTCTCCTTTTCCATTGTATTCCTACCTTACCTCCCTTATTTTTGTGTTTTACTCTTACACTAGCCACCCTCATCTTAGGCTTTTGGCCTGTGTTGAGGTGCACACTATCCATCCTCAGAATCAGGGACACTTTTAGTAGCCACCCTCAACTTAGGATTTTTGCCTCAGTCAAGGTACACAATGTTCAAGGAAGGACCAGGGCCAAATTCAGGATTTTTCACTAGATAAGACTGGGTTAAATTGAAAGAATAGGTACATGTTAGGCTCAAACATTAGGAACAAGGGATATATCATCGATTTGGTTGGTTATTTTTAGGATATAGTGAACTATTTAAGAACAACAACGGCCTAAGATCCTTTCTTAATCCAACTAATCTACAATCTAACTTAGAGTAACTGGGCAAGTTCTAAATTAGCAAAAAACACATGAATTTATCAAATAAAGCTCACACTCTCATGACACAACCTACATTATCAACGAAAGACTCTCAGATCATGCTTCTCATCTTAATTTACCCTTACTTATTAGAACAAATATTGTCAATCACCTAAACATTCATGGTTACTATCTAACAGTCAATCACCTAACATGCATGGTTACTATCTAACTACTAATAAAAATCTTGTTGGGTACCATTTTTTTCAAATAAAACACAAAAACATGTTATATGCCACAAGTATAGGTACTATATTTTACACATATTATCTAAACATCCTAAACATGTCGATTCAACAAAAATTAAATATTCACAAGGAAAAACAACATAGGCAAGAAAATCTTGGATCAAAAATTGGGGTAACTATGGACCATAAGCTACTCAAACTTCATTGATGCTCATAACTACCCACAACCCATCGAAAAAGAAGTGCATTGTCCCCAATGCAAAAATTAAAACAAAATAGAACATAAGGAGTCAAAAATACATACCTAGGCACCTAAGCGCTAAGGTTCCTTGGGTTGCCTCCCAAGCAGCACCTAATTTATTGTCGCGGCATGACATAGATGACTTAAGTATTCAGACTTCCTCAAGATCCCATTCTTTGTGTGGCTTAATCAAAGTGGAAGCATGGTAGCCCTCCAGGAAACCTCCCACGAGTCGTGGTCCTCACCACTAGCCGTGGAAGGTGCCCCAACCTTCTAGCTATGAAATTGGCTAAGGTAGGCACCACATGGCCCTTGCATAGGCCCTACAGGCCACCACAAAGCATTTTGAGGTGTTTCATGAAGCGCTCATCGTAAAAATGTGGTTTTAAGTACAAAATTATCATCTCAGAACTTGAGCCACTTGCATGGATTATATGCCTTTGTACAGACCGTATGCCTTCTGTGGGAGAAACCTTGGGAAATTTGGCTAATTTTCGGAAGACCCTTACCATGGACACTTGCATGGTATGTGGTTCATTGCACAAACCGTTGTGGTCTTCCACGGGCAACTTGGACTTTTTTTAATGCTCATTTCATTAATGACTTTCTTGTAATTTTGATGACTTCTAAAGGTTATTTGTGACTTTCTAACCTATCCTAAACCCCAAAAAGAACTATATTCTTTAATTCTTATTCAAATTCATTCATCATCCTTTGAATATTCATATTCTCTCTTCTAAGAACTCCTCTTAAGTATGCCATTGGACATTTAGCGTGGAGCTCAAGGAAGGGTCTTCTTCTACAATCAATTTCTTCTTAATTCTTCTTAATAATCTAAGGTATGTGGGGTTGTTCATGGTCTATTTCCACCATGAAGACCCCAAACACTTTTACTCTTTGATTTATGAATTTTAAGCTTACTTTAAATATGGGTATTTTAAATTATTGTTTAGTTGATTCAATTGAAATATAGGCTATGTTTAATTGATGTTTTTAAAGTGATTTAATCCCTAATATGTGAATTGCATTGATATTATGAAGGTTTGAATATGCATGTCCCTTTAAATGTATATTTACGCATGGGTAATCTCAAATATGCTTTAAATATGAATTCCTTCATAGATTTACTTGGATTTCATTGTGTATTATTATTTTAATTATGATCTTAATTTCTCATGCTATTCTCTCATCATTCATGGCATATGCACACATGAACATTGATTTTTATGAAGGTTATGATGTGGGTTAAGACCCAACTATGTTTCTAAATATGATTTTAAGGAAAGTATGGCTATGACATGACAAGTGATCACATAATGTCTATGATATAGCTTTTTGAGCAACTACAGATGTTTACACCAATATGAATAAGTGTGAATGAGCTATCCCTATGCATGAAGTAACATATGAAGTATGATTTGGCTTTTTAGCTCAAGTACGCATGATTATGAAGTATGTTTGGCTTTTAAATCTAAGTATGCATGGGAAAGATTTGAAAGGACTTATGCCTTTTTGAAAGAATGCACATGTATTCTCGTGGGATGATGACTTAGCACCGAGCTGACTTGTGGGGTGGGCTATCTCCAAGTGTCTAGTACCCAAGTCCCATAACTATGTGCCAACATAGGTATATGTTTATGCCCCTTTAAGGGATAGTTATGATATAGTTATGAAATGCTTCTGAAATGACTGGGTCATAAGGTGTGGTGTAGACTACCTTTGGCAAGTATTCTACTCTTATCCGATGTGAGGCTTTCATCAGACAAATTCATGTAATATCTCGCATGGGTTTGAAATGTCGGTTAAGGTCACATCCCCGCTATGTAAAAGTGTATTGGTATTTTATGCATCATGGATTTCATGGAATATTAATATATTACTCTTCCTAGTATATATACTTCTTTCTATATATGTGCCTTACCATCTAACACTGAATGTAGATTTAATGAGTTCATATGTATTGCACGCTCGCATACTTAGTACATTCAAATGTACTAACTCGTACTCTTTCCCTACATGATCTAACCATGTAGGGACCATAGACTACCTTCATCTACCTCTTGACGGTTAACTTGGATTGTGAGAGTTGTTTGTGGTGAGTCCTATCATCCAAGGACAAGTCACCTTCTATCTACCTATTATGCGACTTTCTCTTATGTCTTTACTTTGTGGTTGAGCCCGTGACATGTCTTGGCCCCCATCCTATTCTATGACTTAAATGCATTGTTGGATATCTTGTAAACTCATTGTACGACTTGTATGTGTTATGTTATTTTCTATCAAGATTATGATTACGGCTATCTATTGATGTTGATGAGATGATGATATGTTATTGAAGATATGTGGAAATGTGGAAAATCCTAAGTCCCTTCTATCCCCGTAGCGTGAGTCATACTTACACACCCCTTAGTTCTTATGTGATACATGCTATGTGAATTCATACAAATCCTTATCCCTACGACATCCCTATAGCATGTGTCATACTTCCCATCCCTTAGAACTATGTATTTTATTGCCTAATTATGCACTGTGTGTATGGATGTTGTGAGGCTTGTTTGGGGACTCTTGGGTCCCATTAGAAATGTCACGCCTAGGCCCTAGGTCGGGGTCGTGATAAGCTTGGTATCAGAGCACTAGGTTTATAAATGATCCGCAGAGTCCAACATGCCACATCGATTAGAGTTCTATTCATGGGTGTGAAGTGCACCATACCTATGAGTGGGAGGCTATGATGGGGTTCTATGAAATATGTCACTTTTTCATTTCTAATGTCATTCTTTGGACCATGTTTTAAGACTTCCTAACTTTGATGATGTCCTTGATGCCTTACAAAAGATGCCTCCCAAAAGAACCCCTCTACCAAGGCAGGCCCCTATTAATGAGCACCAAGTCCCTCAAGAGCTTATGGGAGAGCCCGTTACTCAAGATGAATTTTGGACTGCCTTTTCCATGCTTGTTCAGGTGGTAACCAACCAGGATAAGAAGTCCAATCCTCCTCCTCATGCTCCCTCTCCGTTGTTAAAGTGAGAGATTTTACCCAGATGAACACTCCAGAGTTTTATGGGTCAAAAGCTAATGAGGATGCTCAAGACTTCATTGATGAACTCTCTAAAGTGTTGACTATCATGGGGTGACTTCAAAAGAAAAAAATGAGCTAGCTGCCTACCAGTTGAAGGATGTGTCTCAAGTATGGTACACCCAATGGTTGATGGAGAAGATTGGTGATGATGAGGTTAGATAGGAAGAGTTTTAAGTTTGACTTTCTGGATCGTTTCATTTCTTTTGAGCTTGAGGACGCCAAAATGACAAAAATTATCAACCTCAAGAAGGGTGGAATGAGTGTAAGGGAATATTCCCTCAAGTTCATAAAGCTCTCAAAGTATGCTCCTATGCTAGTGGCTACCCCCATGCAAGAATGCATAAGTTTATTTCTGGGATCTCTAATTTGGTTGTGAAACAATGCCGTACAACTGAAATGGAAATATCCAGGCTTATGACTTATGCTGAGCAAATTGAAGGGGAAAAGCTCAAGGAGAAGAGGGTGAATGACTCCAAAAGAGCCCATTATGATGGTGGGTTCTACAACTCTAGGGGTGGTGGTGTATAAGGTCGCTTCCAACAAGGCTTGTGTTCGAAAGCAAGGGTCGAAAATGGAAGATTGTCTCTTCCCAAGACACAGGTTGGAGGTGGACCTTACCTCCCCGGTGTGATAGGTGTGGGAAGAATCACTTAGGTGCATGTTGGAAAGAATTAAGTGCTTATTTTAGGTGTGGTGATACGAGACACAAGATTGCTCATTGTCCCAAGGTTGCCAAGAAGTTTTAGGGTCAAATGGCTCGGGGTGATCAAGTCCAATCGAGAGTTCCTCAAGGTGGTGCCCCCGAAAATAACAGGTTTTATGCTTTGCATGTTCGGCAGGAAGTAAAGAAGACTCTAGATGTAGTGACTGGTATGTTAAAAGTCTTTGATTTTGATGCTTATGTTTTGCTTGATCCGGGTGCAAATTTATCTTTTGTGACTCTTTTGGATATTAATTTTGATTTGAGTCTTGAAATATTGAGGGAGCCATTTTTAATGTATACTCCCCGTGGTGAGTCTATTATTGCCCTAAGAGTCTATCGTTGTTGTCTTGTCTCTATTTTGCATAAAGTTCTTTCATGTGATCTTGTGGAACTAGAGATGTTTGATTTTGATGTTATTATCGGGTTGGATTGGTTGCATGCTTCATATGCCTCTATAGATTTTAGAACTTGTAAAGTCAAATTTCAATTTTTGGATGAACTTATTCTTGAATAGAAAGGCCGTGACTCTGCTATTAAAGGTCAGTTTATTTCCTATCTCAAAGCCCGAAATATGATTTCTAAAGGATGCATCTACTATATTGGGAGGATTAGAGATGTGGAGATTGAGTTACCTACTCTTGAATCGGGTTCTGATGGTTAATGAGTTTCCAGATTTTTTCCCCTAAGATTTTTTCGGTGTTCCTCCCAAAAAGGAAGTAGACCTTGGCATAGATCTCCTCTCAGATACTCAACCTATTCCTATTCCTATTCCTCCTTATCGTATGGCACCGGCTAAATTAAAGGAGTTGAAGGATCAATTGTAGCACTTATTGGAGAAGGGCATTATTTGACCAAGTATATCGTCATAGGGTGCTCCAATATTATTCGTGAGAAAGAAAGATGGGTCTCTTCAAATGAGCATTGATTATAGGCAATTGAACAAAGTAACCATTAAGAATAAATATTCATTACCAAGTATCGACAACCTGTTTGACCAACTTCAAGGAGCTACCTACTTTTCAAAGATTAACGTCTGTTCCGTTTATCATCAATTGAGGGTCAAAGAGAATGATATTCCCAAAACTACCTTACAAACTAGATGTGGGCATTTTGAATTTGTGATGATGTCATTTGGTTTGAATAATGCTCTAGCAGTGTTTATAGATATTATGAATCAGGTGTTCAAGCCATTTCTTGATAGTTTTGTAGTTATCTTCATCGATGATATTTTGATTTATTCCCGAAGTTAGTGGGAGCATATGGATCATTTGAGGTTTGTCCTTCAGTTTTTGAGGGAGAAACAATTTTATACCAAGTTCAACAAATGTGAGTTTTGGTTAGGTGAAGTAGCTTTTCTTGGTCATGTGGTGTCTGGTGATGGTATCAAGGTTGATCCAAAGAAGACTGAGGCCATAAAAAATTAGCCTAAGCCATTGACTCCTTCAGATATTTGAAGTTTCCTTGGGCGGGCTAGGTATCATAGGAGATTTTTTGAAGGTTTCTCATCCATTGCATCTCCATTGACTAAGTTAATTGAAAATAACTTCAAGTTTATATGGTCGGATGAGTGTGAGAAGAGTTTTCAGGCTTTAAAAGCTCGACTTACATCGGCTCCCATTTTGACGTTACCAGATGGCTTAGATGGGTTTATGGTGTATTATGATGCTTCTCGGATAGGGTTGGGTTGTATGCTCATGCAACATGGCAAGGTGATAGCTTATTCATCAAGGTAAATGAAGGTGCATGAACAAAATTATCCGACTCATGATCTTGAGTTAGAGGTTGTGGTATTTTCTTTGAAAATTTGGAGACATTACCTATATGGGGTTCATTTTGATGTGTTCACCAATTCACAAAAGTTTATAGTATGTGTTCACCCAAAAAGATCTTAACTTGAGGCAGCGAAGGTGATTAGAACTTCTTAAAGATTACGACATGAGTGTTCAATATCATCCCAGCAAGGCAAATACTGTAACTGATGCTCTTAGTAGGCTATCCATAGATAGTGTGGCACATGTTGATGAAGGAAAGAAAAAGTTCGTTAAAGATGTTCACCATTTGTCTAGGTTAGGTGTTAGATTGGTTGACTCCAATGAGGGAGGTATTCATGTTCAGAATGGGGCTGAGTCTTCTATGGTTGTTAATGTCAAGGCAAAACAATACTTGGACCCATCTTTGGTTAAGTTGAAGAAATTAGTTGCCGAAAAAAAGATAGAGGTTTTATCCCTAGGGTGAGATGGTGTGCTTTGGTATCAAGATCAGTTATGTGTTCCGGATGTTGATGGCCTTCGAGAGGTGAGCATGAGTGAAGCCCACAACTCTCATTATTCCATATATCCAGGATCCACCAAAATGTATTGGGAGTTGAGGAAAGTGTATTAGTGGCATAGTATTAACAAAGACAGCCAAGTTTGTATCCGAATGTCCTAATTGTCAATAAGTGAAGGTAGAACATCAAAGGCCCGATGGTTTTGCTCAAGATATTGAGATTCCTACTTAGAAGGGGGAAGATGTGAATATGGATTTTATGGTTGGTTTGCCCATATCCGAAAGCAATTCGATTCTATTTGGGTCATTATTGATAGAATAACCAAATCGGCTCATTTTCTACCAGTCAAGACTACTTTAAAAGCCAAAGATTATGCAAGGTTGTACATCTGAGAGTTGGTAAGGTTGCATGGAGTGCCTATGTCTATCATATCGGATCGTGGCACCCAATTTACTTCTAACTTTTGAAAATCGTTTCAAAATGGACTTGGTACTAAGATGAAGTTAAGTACCGTTTTCCATCTACAAACCGAATATGGACAAGTGGAGAGAACAATTCAAACTTTGGAAGACATGTTGAGAGCAGTTCAAGGGTAATTAGGATGCTCATCTACCACTAATTGAGTTCGCCTACAACAATAGTTTTCATGCTAGCATTGGTATGGCATCGTTTGAGGCTTTGTATAGGAGAAGGTGCAGATCCCTAGTGAGATGGTTTGAGTTAAAAGAAATGGTATTGATTGGCCCAGATTTGGTGTTGGAGGCCATGGAAAAGGTGAAGTTGATTAGGGAGAGGTTAAAGACGGCTCAAAGTCACCAAAAGTCTTATTCAGATGTTAGAAAGAGGGATCTTGAATTCCATGTCAGTGATTGAGTGTATGTGAAGGTTTCTCCTATGAAGGGTGTGATGTGTTTCAGTAAGAAGGGCAAGTTAAGTCCCCCGTATGTAGGCCGTTATGAGATAGTTGAGCGGATTGGCAAAGTGTCCTATAGATTGTATTTTCATTGGAGATGAGTTCTATTCACCCAGTTTTCTATGTGTCTATGTTGAGGAAGTTGATTGGTGATCCTAGTTCGGTTGTGCCTTTGGAAAGTGTTGAGGTTGAAGAGAACTTATCCTATGAAGAGGTTCTGGTTGAAATTTCGGATAGCAAGTAAAGTGGCTTCACAACAAGGATATGGCTTCAGTTAAAGTGCATTGGAGAAATCAACATGTGAAGAGTGCTATGTAGAAGGTGGAGATGGACATGATAAGGTGATATCCCGATCTTTACCAATCTACATAAGCTTAAAGTATTAGGTTCCTTCCATACTCAATGGTCCAAATTTCTTCACTCTTGTGTTTCACGACATGACATGCATACATGTCTATGAAAATGATTTAAAGGATGTTTTGACATGATCTCCATACAAATAGTGGCGCCATATTTTAAAGGCAAACACAACAGTTGCTATCTCAAGGTCATGTGTTGGGTAGTTACTCTCATGCGGTCGCAGTTGTCTCGAGGTATAAGCAATTACCCTACCATGTTGTGTCAGTACACACCCTAAGCCAACCCCTGAAGCATCACAATAAATCGCATACCCCTCTGTTCCTTCTGGAAGCACTAGCACAGGTGCAGAAGTTAGCCTGCTTTTCAACTCTTGGAAGCTCCTTTCACATGCATCATTTCATTGAAATTTGGTCGCCTTATGGTCAACTTTGTTAGAGGTGCAGAGATAGAAGAAAAACCCTCAACAAACCTTCTGTAATAACCTGCTAAACCTAGGAAGCTTCAAACTTCTGTGGGTATTGTCGGCCTTGGCCGATCTTTCAGCGCCTCTATCTTTTGTGAATCAACCCTTATTTCTTCATCGGATACAATATGACCCAAGAATGCCACTGATTTCAACCAAAAGTCACATTTGGAAAACTTGGCATACAATTGCCAATCACGAAGAATTTGTAATATCTGTTGTAAGTGATTTGCATGGTCCTCTTCTGATCTTGAATACACCAAAATGTAATCTATAAATACTATCACAAATACATCCAAGAATGGCTTGAATACCTTGTTCAATAAGTCCATAAAAACTGTTGGTGTATTGGTCAGCCCAAATGACATAGCAAGAAATTCAAAGTGACCATAGCATGTCCTAAAGGTTGTCTTAGGTATATCTTTCTCCTTCACCTTCACTTTGTGATAACCTGACCTCAAATCAATTTCGGAAAAGCATTTGGCACCCTGTAACTGATCAAATAAATCATCAATCCTGGGGAGGGGGTATTTGTTCTTAATTGTCACCCTATTCAATTGTTGGTAATCAATACACATTCTCAAGGTGTCATCCTTTTTACGTACAAATAACACTGGTGCATCCCAAGGGGACACACTAGGTCTTATTAAACCCTTCTCAAACAAGTATTTTAATTGCTCTTTTAATTCACATATTCTGTCGGGGCCATTCTATATGGAGGGATAGAAATAGGTTGAGTACCTAGAAGTAAGTCAATACCAAAATCTACTTCTCATTCTGGAGGTAAACCTGGAAGCTCTTCGGGAAACACATCAACAAATTCATTTACTACGGGAACAGATTGAAGAATTGGTGATTCTGCTTCCATATCCCTTACTCTAACTAGATGACATATATGTCCCTTTGACATCATCTTCCTTGCCTTAAAATAGGAAACAAACTTACCCTTTGGTGCCCCAACATTGCCTTCCCATTCAAGGACCGCCTCATTTGCAAAGTGGAAATACACTCTCTTAGTTCGGCAATCCACAGTGGCATAGCAAGAAGCTAACCAATCCATACCTATTATAACATCAAATTCCACCATTTCTAACTCAACAAGGTCAGCCAATGTGCCACGGTCACAAACAGTTACTACATAGTTATAATAGACCCTTCTAGCTATAATAGATTCACCGGTTGGTGTAGACACTTCAAATGGCTCGTTCAATAATTTAGGTATTCTTTTAAGCTTCCCAGCCACTAGTGGAGTGATACATGATAATGTAGAACCAGGGTCAGTTAATGCATACACATTATGTGAAAAGATGGACAATGTACCTATGACCACATCGGGTGAAGCTTCTAAATTTTGCCAACTCCCCAGAGCATAAGTGTGATTCTGGGCTCCGTTGGAGCTAGTTGCCCCGCTACCACCTCTACCACGACCTGCAAGTGTTTGCTGACCCCTACCTAATGGAGGAACTGATGATGATGATGCAATAACTGACCCAGTAGGTTGTGCTATATCACCCATACGTCTTTTTGTACAATCTCTCATCATATACCCTGGTACACCACACCAATAACAAGCATTTGTCCCAACACGACATGTACCTAAATGACTCCTCCCACATAGTTTGCAAGGCTGCCTAGGAGGAATTTTCTGGCTGGCCGAATATCCTATTGTCCGTGCACCTTGGACCTCACTCCTATGACTAAACTAATCACCTTTAGACCCTTGAAGTTGTGGTGGAGCACTGACTGCAGAGTAGGAGGATGATGGCCTAGGTGGTTTATTAGGAAATTGAGGCCTAAACTCACCTTGGGACGGTACAAACTGCCCTGTAGATCTGGCCCTCTTGGATTGCCCCCTTTCTAACTCTTGTTTCCTTCTTCTTTGCCTCTGATCATCCAGCTTTTGTGTAAATGCTTTCATCCTCGCTATATCCATGTCATTATTCAAAGAATCAATGGTACAGTCTCTGACAAGATATGAATCCAACCTATACACATATCGATGAACTCTATATGTCATAGTAGCAACTACATTAGGAGCATACCTGGCCAGGGAATTAAATTGAAGGCTATACTCCCTCATGCTCATATTCCCTTGGTGGAGATCCAGAAACTGATCTGCCCGGGCCTCTCGGATCTCTAATGGCAAGTAGTGGTCAAGAAATGCCTCTTTGAACTCCTTCCAGGTAGTTGGAGGTGCATCTATACCCTTAGATTGCTTCCAAGCTTCATACCACAATATAGCCACACCCTTCAATCTATATGTTGCCAGCTCTACAGCTTTTGTATCGCATGCATAACATCCAAAGTGCGTTGGATCTGATTGATGAAGTCTTGGGGATCTTCATTAGGATCTGACCCGATAAAAATGGAGGGTCCAAATTAAGGAAGTCACGTATCCTCATGCTAGTTGCCCTATTCGCACCACCTACACCTAAAACTGGACCTTCTTGTCTTTGACTTTGGCCGGCAACTATACAAGTCAATAATTGGACCGCATTCTCAATCCTACACGGTAGCATCGGTAGGTGGTTTTGGGGGAGTTTCACTACTTCCTGGTTCATGAGGAGCTGGAGGAGTTGGAGATGTTTGTGACAAAGACTCATCTTAGGCCTCATTTCATTGTCTCACCCGACTAGATACACCAACTACCACTTCTACATCCTTCCCTTTGCCTTTACTTTTCCTTGTTTCAGGCATACTTGCAGTACAAAATGATTTAGAGGTTAGAAATAATCAACCTACAATACTTGGCTCTATGGCACGATCTAAAGAATGAAAAGAAGGGGACAACTTCTAAATATCACGTAGCCTCCTGCTTATAAATGTAGTGCACAACACATCCATAAACAAGACTCTATGTAGACACGGCTTTGTAGACTCCCTAGGACGACCCGCTCTGATACCACTTTTGTCACGCCCTAAGTCCCATTAAGGCAGACTGGCACCCGTTGCCGACAAGGCTCGAGAGAACCGATATATAACCATACACTTTGTATGACTATTATAAGAGGTTTCCATATTCAACATGCTTTCAAAAAGAGTAAATAGTATTAACAAGCCAAAAGGAACTGCATAAGACTAGGCCGTTGGAGCCACGATGTCTAAAGTACGATACTTGACCACACTTTACTTTACATAGTCTACAAAGCCTTTAGGTAAGGAATAATATCTATATGGGTTAGGACAGGCCCCGCCTCATGACCAACTATACAACACAAAACATAAGGTCTAGGCACACAAAGCCCCGAAGCAACCTGGAGCTCAGTATCAGCAGATGGAAGTCCTGTACTCCTATTGGAGAGATCTAGTAGCTCCAGTACCTGCAGCATAAAATGCAGGTTCCCCGTAAGGGACGTCAGTACGAGATAATGTACTGAATATGTAAGGCAGGGAATATTGTATATGAAATAAAAACTCAAATGAAATCACACGCTGGTGTGTAAGGATAAAAAGACCACATTTAATCATATTGTGGAATCATGTACTTTATATCTTTTTATTACTTTACCTTTCTTTACTATATAATCTGTGCACAATATATCATGTAAATAACCAGCTGATCAGTGGTAAATCAATATCGGGATCGACCCATGCTAGGCTTTCCTTTAACCCCTGGGATACCCCTCGTAATATGGGATCGACCCATGCTAGGTGATTCTTCCACCCCTAGGATACCACCCATTAATAAGCAACTTTGAGTTACATTTTATTTACTTTTCAGATGATTCTTTTGGTGGTCGTAACATTTAGAGTTGTAGGAATATAGACATTACATGTGACATATAAACAACCACACAAGATAATACCACAATGTAAAGAGAGTTACACAACTAATGAAATGTGTAGGAGATTAAATAACACATGGACTTTATTTGGTAAAAAGAAACGCATGTATCTTTGGTACCCAAGTACGTATGCAAATTTGACAATGGCTATGTATAGGAACATATGAACATGGTAAGGAGTGGAGACACAGTTATAAGTTATGTCGGAGTTGGTAAGTGCCTTTATGTACCAAGGAAGAACCTAGATTTCATGCCAAGTAATAGGAAATCAAGTAGCCTTACGTACCTCGTTGTACTATGTCGTTATTACCTTGGAGTAGTATTCTTTTCCTCCAAATACTTATCTACAATACAGTAGGCTATAAAACTAGTATTAGCAGCCAATAAACACATCTTGGTAGTCCAATTCCACCCAAAATTAATATTCAGGCAACAAACTCGTAATTAGCAACCAAAGAGTATTCTTTCAACATTTTCACTCGTACTTTCTAATACACATTCTAATATACATATCATATCCATCTTGTTTTAGTCCCATAACAGTGTTACAACAGCTCATAAAGTACAACATATAATAATTCTACACAACATGCAAGTAGGCAACGTAACATTACGTCTTTTAACTACATTTCAGCGTCAACCATTCCCAATCTGTTTCATTCCTCAACCAAACTGTCCTCAACATATTTACACACAAAAACTGTCCTAAAACAGTCCCCAAGTAGATGGAAAACATGAGGCAACAATTCCTAATATTCAGTCCACAAATTCTTACTAAGAGTGCAATTAAGATATCATATAAGAACTCATTTTTGCGGAAGATAAAAATGGTTCAGCAACCTTCTTACATCACTACAGAACCAAGCCTTGTTAAAAACATATATATTACTTCATAATCCAGCCAACCAACAAGATAAAAGCCTCTTAATAAATAAGGAAAGTGGATAACAATCTTTGGAACACATGTTGTCCCAAATTCCTGCACAAGTACACCAGCATACTCTTCATTATTTTCATGGAAAGATTATACCAAAACATAGGTATTTTTACTTACCTTAGCCCTCAAGGATTAGGTGCTCTTCAAGAACCCTAAAGGTGTGCCTTGACTGCTTTACAAAGTGAAGAGAGAGCAAGGAGAAACTTGGAAAGAAATCTGATTTTGGCTTTGTATAAATGACTTGAAATTGCTGGCTTTTGATCCCCTTTTATAGGGCCACTTTTGGCTGACTTTCTTTTGCATTTCAAGCCTTATTTTATCAAGGTGGTGATGCAGCAACTTGGCCCTTTCACTTGGGCCTTATTGGGCTTCAATTGGATGGGCTTTGCTGCAAATATTTCTCTTTTACACCTACTTAGTTTGGGCCCTATTTGTGAATTGGGTAGTGAATGTAATTTGGCCCTTTTCATATTCATCTTGGGCTGCAAATATTGTCCCTTTATGATTCTAAACCATGGGCCCCAATGACATCCTTAACTCGAAGTTTATTCTTTATCGGACTTGAACAAATTCGGCGTTGGGCCTCGTCTCCGTCTACCTAGCCTATTTAAGCTAAGCATGTGGGTTACTCACCTGCTAGCTTCCTAAGTCCCACAAGCACCTCACTTCTTTTACTTCATTTAAGGTCACGATCTCCTCAATTTGACTTAAAACTTATATACACTCTGTCATCTTGAGCATTAGACGTACATATAGTCCTCTAATATTAAATTCAAGCACTTTTTAAAAATATGTGCTGATTTGACCCCGCCATATCATGTTTCATATGCATTAGACTAGTATATGTAAGATGTGGGGTGTTATAAGTATACGTTACCTTTGGCAAGTAGTCTACTCTCATTCGATGAGAGGCTTTCATCGGGCAAATTTATGTAATAGTTTGCATAGTTTTGAGATGTCGATTAAGGTCACATCCTCACTATGTAGATGTATATTGACATTTCATGCATCATGGATTTCATGGAATATTGATATATTACTCTTTCTTGTATATATACTTCTTTCTATATATGTGTTTTTGCCATCTAACATTGAATGCAGGTTTCATGAGTTCATATGCATTGCATGCCCGCATACTTAGTACATTCAAACGTATTAAAGCATACTCTTTGCCTATATGATCTAACCATGTAGGGACCGGAGACTACATGCATCCACCTCTTGATGGTTAGCTTGGATTGTGAGAGTTGTTTGTGGTGAGTCCTATTATCAAAGGACAAGCCACCTTTTATATACCTATATGTTACTTTCTCTTATGTATTTACTTTGAGGGTGAGCGCAGGACATGTTTTGGCCCCTATCCTATTCTATGACTTAGAGGTATTGTTGGACATCTTGTAAACTCAATGTATGACTTGTATGTGTTATGCTATTTTCTATCGAGATTATGATTATGGCTATCTATTGATGTCGATGAGATGGTGATATGTTATTGGTGAGACGTGGAAATGTGAAAAGTCCTAAGTCCCTTCTATCCACAAAGCATGAGTCATACTTACCCGCCCCTTAGTATTTATGTGCTATGTGCTATGTGAATCCATGTGAATCCCTATCCCTATGACATCCCCATAGCATGAGTCATAATTTTCCAGTCTCTTAGAACTATATGTTTTATTTCCTAATTATGCGCTTCCGAACCGATAATGTGTGTTGGGATGTTATGAGGCTAGTTTGGGGACTCTTGGGTTCCCATTCACCATGTCATACCTAGGCCCTAGTTTCGGGTCGTGATAGCAATAAATAGAGTAATGAAAGAAAGAATGGCGCCCAGGTCCAATAAAGTATATACAATTAAGATTGTAGATCTTTAACATACCGTTGAAAGCGTCGAGCAACTCATCAACCCCTTGTTTCCCTTGAAGGGCATAAAACCGATTGTGACGTGGAGCACCTCCTTGTTGACCACCTTATGCCTATTTGTCACCATAAGCATCTTGTCCTTTAGGACAACCATCCCTACCTTTTTATGGACAATTCGCAACCTTGTGGCCTATTTTGTCACACCTGAAGCAAACACCCATGTCTTTGTAACATCTACCACCATGGTTTTTACCACACTTAGGAACAATTTAGCCACCATTACCACCTTGAGCTCTAGGGTTTGGCACCCTATCATTAGAAAATCTTTGTACTTGGGCATTACAGGAGCCTTAGACTTGGAACGTGTGGCCCTATTGGAAACGACCACCTTTAATACCTTGTAATCCACCATCAAGTCGAGCCCACTTGGACTTTCCCGTTATTCTCTTCCTAAGCTTCTCTCCCTCAAGTTGTTCGGTGTATGTCATGAGCCGGGATATGTCCATGTCCTCAATAATCATGACGGTATGACACTCTTCATTCACCCAAACAAACTTGTGCATCCTTGCCCTAGCATCGGTAACCAAGTGAGGAGCATACTTTGAAAGATCGTTGAATTTAAGGGAATATTCACGAACACTCATTGAACCTTGCTTGAGGTTCTTGAACTCCATCATCTTTGCTTTCCTTAACTAAATTGGATAGAAGTCGTCAAGGAAAGAAACTTTGAATTCCTCCCAAGGAATGGGCTCATCATTTGCCCTCTCCATCTTCCATTGATTGTACCATGTTTGAGCAATGTCGTTGAGTTGGTAGGCCGCTAATTCTGTTTTCTTCTACAAATTGATAGTGACGATATTGATGATAATGACAATCTCGATGCTAGTGATGATATCGACCCCCATTATAGCTAAGACTTTGTACACTTCATCAATGAACTCTTTGGGGCCTTCTTCTGCCTTTGAGCCATAGAACTCCGGTGGATTCATCCTTGTGAAATATCTCACCCTTAAAGCCAGGGTAGGAGCATGAGGAGCTTGAACTCCTTGATTTGCTACGACCCTTGCCAAAAGGGTGACCACATTCCAATATTCGGCATTGGTGACTCCTTCTTCTTCTGCTTGGGGAGCTTGTGGGGCCGGAAGGGCCGGCTCATCCTTGGGGTGGGAGCTCTTGGTGCCATTCGCCTTGGCGGCATGATCTAAAAGAGCAAAAGACTGCCCATTAAAATAGGAAACCTTATTTCAAATCTATAGCATGACATAGAGTATGAAGAAGTGAACCATCTCCTCAAATGCCTCATAACCTCTCATTCATAGTTGTGGCGCGCTTCACAACCAGGAACAAGACTCCACTCGACGTGGTGTGTTGGATTTTTGAGGATCATTTACAAACCTAGTGTTCTGATACCAAGCTTTGTCACGCCCAAGCCAAGGGCTTAGATATGACATGGTGAATGGGAACCCAAAGGGATCCCAAAATAGCCTCTTAAGCAAATATAGCACATCTTTGGTTTTGTGGAAGCATAAAAGAGCGATGAACACATAGCACATAATTTCTAAGGGAAATGGGGCTTTGAGCTCACTCTATGGGAATGTTGTAGGGAAGAGGATTAGCATGGATCACGTAGCAAGAAAAGACCTAGGGGCGAGTAAGTATGACTCACTCTATGGGGGCAATTAGTGACTTAGGACTTTCATCTCATCCATATAACAAGCATTTAACACAAAGGTGAATAAGGGACTAAGGGAAACATTTCATAATACAAAAGCATAACTATTCAAGCTCAAAAGTACATGGCATAACTATATCCAACGACACATCTAATCATGAATAAAACGGGGGCCAAGACATCCCCCAGGCTCACCCTCAAAAGATAATATTCAAAAATAGACGAGTTCTAAACAAGGCATGAAAGTAAATTGATGTTGTCCCCAAAAGTGGAGGACTCACAAACAACAAATCTTTATTCGAGCCAGCTAGCCACGGGGAGGAGGAGGATGAAAAGGAACTTCGGTCCCTACAGGTTAGATCATGTAGGCAAAAAGTATGCATTAGTACTTGAAATGTACTAAGTATGCGAGGTGCAAATGCAACAAAGGACATAAGCCATAATTAAACAATATATATAATCATAATCAATGGATATAAACTCAATATGTCATGCATGCTCAATGCCAAGTTCAAATATGCATGAGGAATCATCAAGTCATATGACATAACGTACAATATGGGAAGAGACTATAATCGACATGTAAGACCAAGCAAGCTACTACCTGGAATCTCGATGTTCACTCCATACTGGACTAGAAGTGGTCTACTTTGCCCGAGTAAACCAAACACTCACCTTATAGAAACTCCTCCATTTCAGAAAGTGCTTCATATTCACCTTATAGGAACACCACCCTTTTTGGTATACATATAATATCAACCTTATGGGAACACTACCCTTTCCAGTATTTGATTCACATGTGTTGTTTGGGAACACCACCCTTTTTGGTCAATCGTGCAACTTAAGCTATATGGATCTATTAGTTAATTCACAATTCTATGGTGGAAACACAGATATAGGACAATGGTTATCTACCAAGGTCCGCTCAGTGCTGGGTCAAAATACCAAGAAATACTCAAATCATACTTATAGCCAAGATATGCAAAACATCATAATATCATAATATTTTTATAGAGTAGCTCATCAAAACCAAAGCTTCTTAACATTAATATAGGGCTTCATAACTTTCATAATGCATTTATTGTTTCATAACATACATAATAGCCCCTTTAATTCATTTCATTCATGATTTCACATAACTTTCCATAAGGCCTTCACATTCATGAAAGCTTGGTTTACATCTTTATTCAAATTATGGTGGGTTCATGTACAAACTTTAAAACCATGCTAATCATGAGTAAATGTCATGAGAGTTACAAATGGAATCACTTATTCATTATTCAAATAACCCATCAAAACATAGTAAAACCTGGTTAGGGCAACATTAAACCCCGCATATAAATCATAGATTTCACCTGGCCTTTCTTTGCTTAATCTAATACAAAGGTATATCACCATAAAATACTTCATATTATCATGACGCAAAGGATTCATAAAATTACCATGCAATTTCATAACTTGAGAAATCATAAAGAAGAGGAGGAATGGTTGAGCTTGTGTAGGAAAGGTCTCCACAATCAAAACCCGCATACTTTAGTGATAGGGGAAAAACCTTGAAAAAATTGTTAGAAATTCGGAACCTAAGCTTCCACCTTCCCTTTGAAGACCTTGGAGAGATTGAGAATATCTTGGGACTTAGAGTATTTTTTGAATGAGAGGAATGGAGTGGATTAGCGTTATGAGGGCTGATGGGGTCCTTTGAAGGTCAAAACGACACAGTATAGGCATTAGACAACAAGAAATGTCGAATTTGCCCTTTTGAAAATCCTACTAGACAGGACCACGAGATCCCGTTTACGGGTCGTGGTCCATTCTGCGGGTCATAGGTAAGGGTCTTATCTGATGACATTTTAGGCTTTCAGAAACCTTTCTCTGATTCACATTCCATGACATGACTTACGGCTCATAAATCACTTTACGGGCCATCCGATAAGTCGTACATCCCACTTAAAAAATTATCATTTTTTCCAAGCCTGACCTTTGACCCACAAGCACCACTTACGGCCCATGGAACTAATTACGGGACGTAAGACACCTCGTAACAACTGATACTCAAAAAATTTCTAGAACTCATTTCTTGCACTTTTCATACTTCTCATAGGTTGGGCCTTACGAAAACCACCTATCTCAAGGAGATTTCATTAATTCAACACATTAATGGCTATTCATTAGTTAACCTCACTTCGTTTAGCCTTTTCGAGGATACATGAAGATCCTAAACTAGGACTAAGTTTGCAACCTCAATCCATACATAAAAATATGGTTAAATAACAAAACTCATAAGGATTCATCAATAACTCTTGTAAAATCAAGCACCCAATAACCAATTTCTACATAATGGTCTACTATATCCCCATAGAAGCATTGGGGTTTTAACTAATCACCAAATAGAACATGGTAATTTACCAAATAGATTCTCTTCCAATGAATTAGCCTTCAAGCACAAGAAATCTAGAAGAAATCAACAAAAAAGTTCAACAAAACTCTTATCACCAAAGAATATTGATGTGTTTATAGCCCCATACTCTCTCCACAAAAGAAAAGAGAAATTGTTCAATAATAAAAATTGTACTATTAGCCAAAATGTACTACTCATTGCTAGAAATTGTACTACTTAAAATTCTACTTTTAACCATCCTTTATAAAATATGCTATCCCCTGAGCTACTTATACTCTGTACAAAAGTATAGAATATCTTCCTAAAAATTCCAATCGGCAACCTTTATTGAGCTCGTTGATCAAGTTGACATTCGCATAGTGATCCTTCAGCATCATAGACTGCTCCTCTTAACTAGACTTTATGTGGAACTTGGGCGAGCTTAGTCAAGCTCGCCAACCTGGTTGGCTAAATGACTTTCAGAGTTTGAGTTTTCCCTTTTACAAATGACTCCAAGCTAAGTTTGAAACCTGTTGTATGAGCTAAGTTGAGCTCACCAAATCCTTCTTGTAGCTCACCCTTTCTCCAGTTGACTTGCCTTTTGTTGGTGATCTTTTGGCGAGGTCTAGGGTACTTTGGCGACTCGCCAAGTACCCTTTTGCAATTCTCTGTATCTCATACTTCATTGTTTGCTCATTTTTGACCTCTTTTCGCATGTTTGTGTTCCAAGTGATCCTTAATCTTCACCTTACAGCAAAAACAACAATTCATGTCAGTTTATAACACATAATAAGGCATCAAGGACACTTTTTATATATAAATCAAGCCCTAGATGAGTGCAAATTCACCACTCATCAATGGGTTATTATTGATAGGATGATGAAATTGGCTCATTTCCTACCAGTTAAAACAACATTTGGTGCTAAAGACTATGCTAAGTTATACATCCATGTGTTAGTGATATTGTATGGATTGCATTATCTATCATTTCGGACCGTGGTGCCCAACTCACCTCTTACTTTTGGAGATCTTTCCAAAGATGCCTTGGTATAAGGTCAAGCTTAGCTTGAAATTTCACCAACAAACAGATGATCAAGCAAAAAGGACAATTCAAACCCTTGTGGAAATGCTTAGAGCTTGTGTATTGAAATTCAAGGATAATTGAGACGAGTATCTTCCCCTTATTAAAGTTTGCTTACAACAATAGTTACCACTCTAGCATCGGAATGACACCATTTGAGGCTTTATGTGGGTGCCATTGTAGATTCTCGATTGGGTGGTTTGAAGTTGAGGATATGGCCTTGATAGGGCCGGATTTGGTTTTGAAAGCCTTGGAGAAGGTGAGGATGATAAGGGAGCGATTAATGATCATTCAAAATAGGCAAAAGTCATATTTGATATTAGGAAGAGAGATCTTGAGTTCAAGGTGGATAATTTGGTGTATTTAAAGGTCTCACTTATGAAGGGTGTGGTTCGATTTGGAAAGAAGGAGAAATTGAGCCCTAGGTATGTAGGACCTTATAGAATCTTGAGGCACGTTGGTAAGGTTGCTTATGAGTTGGAGTTGCCTATGGAGATGAGTATGGCTCATCACGTCTTTCATGTGTCCATGTTGAGGAAGTGTGTAGGTGACTTAGTTGATTTGATCATAGTTATTGATGAATATAGTGATTTTAGTCAACTTTAAGACTAGAAATCAGATTTGGTAAAGATTTTGTTTGAATTTGTTATAGCAAGTTAGCTAGTTGAACTTATTCTAACGATTATTGTAAAATATCTCAGCAAGTTAGATAATTGTTGGGATTCTCTTAGCAATTGTTGAAGTTATTCGTAGCAAGTCAGTGAGTTGTCTAGCATTTGTTGAACTCTTCTATAGCCAGGTAGTTAATTGCTATAGAAAATTGACTATAAGTTCATTGTATCAATCATATCTAGTGATAAATTGAGTTGTGTTAGTCCAATTTAAGATTGAAATTAGATTTAGTGGTGATCTTATATGTTGAGGCAGTAACTAGACAAGAAATATATGATCTATTGAGTAATAGCATATGTAAGTAAATGGTAATTAAGTAAATTGATTATTAGTTGATTGTATCAATATATTTATATTATATGGAAATGTGAAAGGTAGGACGACCAAGGGTAAAAATGTAATTTCACACTAACAAAAATCTATCAAGAAATGTACCCAAAAAATATATATTTCTAGAAACATATTTCTATTATTCTATAGAAATATAAACTCAATAATGACCAAGGATAAAAAAGTAGTTTCACATGCTAACAAAAATCTACCAAGAAAGATAAGCAAAAAAAACAAAAAATCTAGAAACATCTTTCAATTAAAAAAATAAAGCATAAAGAATTAAGGATATATCTTTCATTTTATCCTATTTAATTAAAATATTATATATTTTGCATTATGCTTATCCTCTAAATTCACTCAACGTAGTTGATTATCCTACACAAATTTCATATATTAAATTTTTCTAGAAAGTTTTTTAATTATTATTATTTCTATTATATTTATTATATAGAAAGCTACAACTAGGACGATCAAGAACATTTATATAAAATTAATCAAAAAGAAAGCTTAAAGTAATTGTTACATTATGCAAAGTGTGAATGATATTCCTAGAAAATTGATCCAAGTTCCAGAAAATTCTAATATCATATAATGAAAAAGTTAAAAAAGTAGATTAAAAGTACATCTTAATATGTGGGTCCAATTATTTCTTCAAAACGTTATGAAATTTTTATCTTTTTATTTCTTATAAGTAATTTCAAGAATTCAATTGCTCTATTTTGTTATGAGTTAATAGTGAAAAGGTCCATTAAATTTGACACACTTTATTAACGCACATGTAAACTATAACAAAGTCTTACTTAACTATTAACTTATTTTGTTATTACCTTACTTAACTTTCTTTCTTTTGCGAATATTGTGATATCTAATCTAATTACTCTAATTTTTTATTACTTTAATTTAATTTTTAATACTTTTTCTATTCATTATGTTTACTAAAAATAACTACTACAATATAAAAAATTTATTATGTCAAAATATAATTCATTATTTTGACATTTATTTTAGTTCTAACATACATAAAAAAAAAAAGTGTGATAAAAATAATGCATTAGATTGAAATTAAAGAATAAATAAAAATATTTTAAATATTATAATATATATCTATATGTATAAGATTGTAAAATATAACTTTACAAAATAAAATGAAGGATGGAATATTTGCATTTAAAGTAAACTATAAATGTTTACTAAATTATAAAAAAAAAATAGTTCTTCATTTAAATGTATAATCATTTTTGTATATTATTTGATTTTAAACATATTAATTTAAATATTAAGTTTGATTTAAATTTGAAGTTGTCGAACCAAATTTTAATTTTTTTAAAAAATATTCCTAGTCCAATTTATGTATCTTTTCATTATAATATTATTTTATATTTATATTATAATATTGTTTTACTTTAACATTAATTAAGTCAAAATTAATTAATTATAGTAAATTACTTATTTAATTTTTCAAGTTCGCATAATATTATTGTTTTTCTGTCTAGATAAGAATGACAAAATAATTTTGTTTAAACAACTTATCTCCTTTTTATATTAATAAATCTCACACAAATATTATATTAGGGGAATTTGAGTTTTAACAAATATTATATTTGTGAAAAACATTGATAAAAAAAATTAAATACAAAAAGTGAATTATCACACTAAATATGTTTTGAACACATAACTTATTAGTCATTAACAATTAGATAGAAAAATAAATTTAAACATATACTAATAAAAAATGATAAAAATGACAAATACATAGTTATAATATAAAATTTTAGGTAACTAACCAACAATGAAAGAAAATTTATTGAAATAAAATATAAATATATAGGCCAAAAAATGAATTAACATATAACTATATATATTCTATATGTAGAAAATTTTGTAAAAAGAATTGAAAATTTAATTCTAAATAAAGAAGTTCAAAATACACTTAAATTTGAATCCATATGTTATTTTATAATTACATTGATTTAAATAATAGAAGTACTTAGTAACGATCACTATTACAAAATTTAAATTGAGCGCCAGATGAATTTTGTAGCTAAACAATAAGATTCATCGTGAAACTCATATAGCTACTAATTTATATTAGCTACTAACAACTAATGATGGAGAAGCGATGAAGTTAATAGCAAATTTATTTTTTAAGAAGTGTAGATATTATTCTACATGAACAAATAAATGAATATTATGTATGTAAATAGTTTTTTATTATTAATTAAAATATATTATTTGAACTTCATGTTTGCATTTCTTGGTTCTAATTTCTATTTGAGCAACAAATTTAAAAGTTAATCTTTGAAATAGTAACACACAATGAATTGTGGTTATTATATAATTCAATTCAATCTAATAAACAAATTAACTTAGATTATTGATAAATATTATATGTGGAACTTCATGTTTGCAATTCTTGGTTCTGATTTCTACTTGAACAAGAAATTTAAAATATTGATCTTTGAAATAATAACGCAAAATGAATTGTGGTTATTATATAATTCAATTCAATTTAATAAATAGAATAACTTCGATTTCTGATAAATTTATTGTAACACCCCAATTTTTTTCTAAGTTAAGACCGAGTCATCCTTCATAAGATATAACATTTTAATTGATAATTCTTAATTGAGCACAAATGTTAAGGACAATTTCTTAGTTTGGAAAAGAATTGGAGATGATAAAAGGTCGCAGTTCTAAAGTAAGATTTTATAAAAGTTATATAGACCAATGACTTTTAGGTTGTATATACATGCTAGAATCAATTCCTAAGTATTTTGTCACGCCCTAAGCCCCCTTAAGGCGGACTGGCACCCGTTGCCGACAAGGCTCGGGAGAACCAACATATAACTATACACCTGCTATGAATATTTAAGAGGTTTCCATACTCAATATGCTGTCAAAAGAAAGTAAACTGTACTAACAAACCAAAAGTAAATGCATAAGACTAGGCCGTTGGAGCCACGATGTCTATAATACGCTATTTGACCACACTTTTAATTTACATAGTCTACAAAGCCTCTAAGTAAGGAACAATATCCAAATGGGTCGGGACAGGCCCCGCCTCATGACCAACTAACTATACAATACAAAATATAAGTTCTAAACACATAAGCCCCGAAGCAACCTGGAGCTTAGTAATAGCAGCTGGAAGTCCTGTACTCTTACTGGGGAGATCTAGTAGCTCCTGTACCTGCAGCATGAAATGCAGGTCCCCCGTAAAGGACGCCAGTACGAGATAATGTACTGAATATGTAAGGCAGGAAATACTGTACATGAAATAAGAACTCAGATGAAATCACATGCTGGTGTATAAGGATGAAAAGACCACCTTTAGTCATACTGTGGAATCATGAACTTTATGTCTTTTTATTTCTGTATCTTTACTATATAATCTATGCACAATATATCATGTAAATGACCAGCTGATCAGTGGTAAATCTGCAATGGGATCGACCCTGGCTAGGTGATTCCTTCACCCCTCGGGCTACCACCCAAATGAGATCGACCCTGGCTAGGTGATTCTTCCACCCCTCGGGCTACCACTCATTTATAAGCAATTGTAAGTTATCTTTTATTTACTTTGAGATGGTTCTTTTGGTGGTCATAACCTTTAGAATTGTAGGAATATAGACATGTGACATATAAACAACCATACAAGATAATACCACAATGAAAAGAGAGATACACAACTAATGAACCATATCGGAGATTAAACGACACATAGACTTTGTTGGGTAAGAAGGAACTCAAGTATGTTTGGTATCCAAGTACATATGCAGGTTGACAATGACTATGTATGGGTACATATGAACATGGTAAAGAGTGGGTACACGGTTAGCAGCCATGTCGGAGTTTGTACGTGCCTTTATATGCTAAGGAAGATTATAGATTTCATGCCAAGTAATAGGAAATCAAGTTGCCTTACATACCTCACTGTACTATGTCGTTATTACCTCGGAGTAGTATCCTTTTCCTCCAAACACTTATCTACAACATATTAGGTGATAAAACTAGTGTTATCTTCTAATAAACACGTCTTAGTAATCCAATTTCACCAAAAAATAATATCCGGGCAGCAAGCTCGGAATTAGCACCCAACGAGTATTCTTTCAACATTTTCACTCCTAATCGTATTTTGTAACATACATTCCTATATACATGTCATATCCAGCTATGTTTAGTCCCATAACAGCATTACAACAACTCATACAATACAGCATACAACAACTTTACACAACACGTAAGTAGACAACGCAACATTGCGTCCTTCCGCTACATTTCGACGTCAACCATTCCAAATCCGTTCCAACCTTAACCAAACTGTCCTCAACATATTTACACACAATTATAGTCCTAAACCAGTCCAAAAATAGTCCCTAAGTAGATGAAAAAAATGAGACAACAATTCCCAAAAACAGTCCACAAATTCTTACTAATGACTGGAATTAAGACATCATTTAAGAACTTATTTTTGCGGAAGATACAAGTGGTCCAGCAGCCTTCTTACATCATTACAGACCCAAGACTTGTTAAAAACATACATATACTTCATAACTCAGCCAAATAACAAGATAAAAGTCTCTTATTTAACAAGAAAAGTGAACCACAAAATTGGAACACATGTTGTCCCAAAATTCCTGCACAATACAACCAACATACTCTTCATGTTTTTCATGGAAAAATTACACCAAACCATGGGTATTTTTACTTATCTTAACCCTCAAGTATTAGGTTCTCTTCAAGAACCCTAAAAGTGTGTCTTGGCTGCTTTAGAAAATGAGGAAAGAGTAAGAAGAAACTTAGAGAGAAAATCTGAAATTTGGCTTAAGAAAATGGCTAAAAGTTGCTGCTGGTTGCTCCCTTTTACAGGCCTCTTTTGGCCGACTTTCTTTTGGTGTTTTAGCCTTATTTTAATAAGGTTATGGGGCAGCAGCTTGGCCCTTTCATTTGGGTCTTATTGGGCTTCAAATGGGATGGGCTTTATTGCAAACATTTCTTCCCTAAGCCCACTTAGTTTGGGCTTTAGTTTTGAAATGGATTGTAATTGTAATTTGGCCCTTTTCTTATCCATCTTGGGCTGTAAATATTGTCCTTTTATGATGCCAAACCATGGGCCCAAATGACATCCTTAACTCGGGGTTTATTCTTTATCGGACTTGAACAAATTCGGTGTTGGGCCTTGTCTCCGTTTACCGAGCTTATTTAAGCTAAGCACGTAAGTGACTCACCTACTAGCTTCCTAAGTCCCACAAGCACCTTAATTATTTTACTTCATTTAAGTTCACACTCTCCTTAACTTGACCTAAAAATTATATACACTCGGTCATCTTAAGCGTTAGACGTACATATAGCCCTTTAATCTAAAATTCACGCACTTTCTTAAAAAGAAATATGTGCGGATTTGGCCCTACCATATCATGTTTCATCTGTGTTGGACTAGTACACGTAAGATGTGGGGTGTTACATATTTAGAGTATATTAAATATGATTTAGAGTCATAAGGGATCTTTTACATTAAGTCAAGTCCAAAGAATTTCTGCCGACTAAGTTTTTGTATGAGTTGATAGAAGGGACAACTTCAAATGACCATATCTCCTAACATATAATGAGTTAGGTGACCCGTAATATATCAAATTAAATATCTTTGAATTATCTTTCTAACGCATCTTATTTCGCTTTAACCAGAGCTTGGAGTAGAAAGTTATGACCATTTTATTGAAGACCTATAGAGCAGTTTGAAGATCCACGATAACTCCGCATCGCGGACCTATCACGAATCCTTTCTGGATAAGCTAAATGACGTCTTTTTTATTTTATTTTGAGGGTACTTTTATCCTAAAACCTTTGGGGTCTATTTAATGTCTGAAAACGCATAAAACGTGAGTTTTCATAATTAAAACCCTCTCCTTCACTCCTAAACATAAACGCTCAAGAATCATCAAGAAAATCATCAAGTTAGGGATATCTTTCAAGATTCATCATCAAGGTAAGATATTATTCATAAATTTCAATCTACCCAACCCAAATTTCTTCATCTATTCATGAATCTCTAATAGAGTCTTAAAGCATAACCTAGGGTTTCAAGAAAAACAAATTCAAGAATTCTAAGAAAGGATTCCTTGATTCTTCTTTTTCAAGAATTAGGGTTTTTCATCAAGAACTCTAAAGATTCTAAGTCAAGAATCAAAGATAAGCCCTTCAAGCAATGTCTTTCCAAGTTCTTCCACTCTAAAAGAACTACCGAGATCGAGGGTTTTCTCCAAGGAGGCTAGTATTCATCAAATTTCGATCGAAATATCAACTTTCCAGGTATGTAAGGCTAAACTAAAAGCATGGGATTATTCTCTCATGTGCCCCATGGATAGTTATAGATGAGTTGATGGTTGAAGAGTCTACATGCATGAATACTTGAAGGTTTTACTAGAAAAATTGATTTGAAATTACATGTTTTCTATGTTGATGATCATCATACTAATTGTTTTCTTGAATTGAACATTTTTCATGAGAACTTGCATAACCCTACATGACTAATTTGAAAAGCATGCATATTGCACTTGAGAATTGGATCTAGAGCCTTGAGTTGAGATTATTGATTGTGATGATGAGTTGATAGAATTTGATTGTTTTATGAGTCCTTATAAATGAACTCTACCGATGTGTCAATTCAATTGCTTCCTAATGATTGTTCTAAATCTTGAGTCACTGATGAGATGATTGATGAGAGGGTTAAGGTCCCTATGAGATACTGATTGTTGATGGGGTTCAAGTCCCTATGAGATTGGTTGAGATGGCGGTTTTATGAGCATTGAGTCATGGGAGGAGTATCGAGCACCAAAAGAGTGAGAGTTAGTCTGACTTGAACTCATCTAACTACTTCGCCAAATGTAGGTGAGGCATAGAACCATCACATATATTATGGTTCCCTCGAGATTAACAGTCCATGAAACAATAGAGGACTTGTTGAGTTTGACTTCATATTGGGTGAGATAATATAGTTTTTTAGCATTCCCTACCTGGATAGTTTGGAACGGTTGTGGCAATATCAGCGTGATTGTTATACATTCACTGGCTCATAAGTGATTGTTGTCGGATAAGAGAAACTCCCATAAGTTTCCTACCTTGAGTATTCCGAATCTAAGATGATTTTTGAGATGAGATGAGAGGGGGGAGCTCCTCTGAGATGAGATGAGATGAGGTGAGCTCCTTGAGATGAGTCTGAGATGATTGATGACTTTGAGTTGTTGATGCGTCACTTGTCTACTCTTTATTCTTGCATAGATAGACATTTGATGATTTGATGTGATTTGATGTTTATTTTGAATCGATGTCGTTTTCATACTATTCTACCTATTTCTGTTTCACTCAGCTATTTTACATACTAGTATATTCAAAGTACTAATGTCTCCTCTGGACTGCATCATTTTATGATGTAGAAGCAGGTACTAGAGATCGTCAACAGACGCTTCATTGAAGATTCGAGATTTGCAGTTAATTGGTGAGCCTCCCCTACTCCAGAGGATCCACTACTTTCATTTCATCATGCTTTAGAGTTAGATTGGACTATTTCTTTTATTTTGATTTGGTTAGCCATGGATCTGTCATTGGCACCATATGATTAGTGATACAGGCTTCATAGACGATGGTTGAACGTTGATGTTGAGATTGTGAGCTAGTTCATTTTTACTAGCCTTCATTATTTTATATATTCTTTTGAGACTTTAGATGAGATGTGTCCATTACTTACTTATATTTTCCGTTGTTCAGTAGAGTTTATTTGATTGAATGATGTGATGAGGCTAAGTGGTTTGCTTAGGGACTAGCAATAGTCTTTGAGTGCCGGACACGCCAAGGGTACCCTCCCGGGGCATGATATTTTTGTCATGATGTAGTAGTAAACAGTAAATTAAATGATAGATCATAAAAGCTTCAGTATAAAAGTGATCGTTCCGATAATTAATGTCAACAAAATATAGGTCAAATTACTATATAGTATATTTTACAAATATTTTTTAATAAAATAGACAAAATAATAGTACATATTGGGCCTGTTTATGGGCCTTAAATTATCTAATCTAATAGTATATGAGGTGGTGTTAGTCCAATCTAACGTTAAATACTAGATTCAGTGATGATCTTATACATTGAGATAATAATTACAAAAGTAATAAAATCATAGTTATTGATCATAGTAAGTTTAGTTGATATTTCATTAACTAGTTCATTTGATCATAATTATTGATGAATATAATAATTTTTGTTTAATTTAAGACTAGAAATTAGACTTAGTAAAGATTTTGTTTGAATTTGTTATATCAAGTTAGCTAGTTGTTGAACTTGTTCTAACAACTGTTGTAAAATATCTTAGCAAGTTAGACAATTATTGAGATTCTCTTAGCAATTTTTGAAGTTGTCTAGCATTTGTTGAACTCTTCTATATCAAGGTAGTTAGTTGCTATAGCAAATTGACTATTAGTTGTTATGACTTGTTCAGCAATTGTTGTGATATTACAGAATTTGTTGTGATATTACAATAATTGTTGTTATCTATGTAGCAAATTGTTGTTTGTGTAGCATTTATTGTAAATTGTGTAACAATTATTGTAAACTGCTAAATTAATTTATTTTAACATACAACTACTTGAAATTTAAAATGCAATTTGTTAATACTTGAAACATTCAATGAAAAATGTATTCAAACAACACAATAATACTGATAATGTTAAATAATAACATTTGTTAATTGTACAAATAACAACAATAAATTAAAATGGAAAATAAAACAAGTTCCCAAACACCAAATCAAAGTGAGTGTTCTTATGAAACATTTCACTCCGAGCATGTAATTCTCTTGTATCTAACTCTTTTGCAGATGGAACATTTGTTCTTTTTGCTCGGATATTATTGTCTGATACTTGGCTGCCTTTTTTTGTCTTTCTTCAACATTTTTCGGAACGATACCCTTTCAAAAAATTTTATAAGAGCTTCCAGAAATTCTTCAAATGACACGAGTTTGATTTTCTCCAAATATGCAAAAAAGTATGTCTCTACTTTACAATATTCATAAGAATACTCATAAATACGCCTTCCATAATCTTCACCATATTAAGAGCGGAGCATCGTTATCATATGCGGACAAGATATTTTATCAAGATCAAAGACTCTACAAGTACAAGATTTGCAATGAAGATCAACCTTTGCAACTGCATCATGATCAGAGACAATATATTTGTGTTGGCAGTTTGATGAACCAATAGCTTGTTACCTAAATTAATATTTTTTGCAATGACGTCCTCTATCGAATGGACAAAGATGGTTGATTGATGAACTTTATTCGTCTTTGGTGAAATTTTTCACTAAAATACTTATTTATTTCATCAAATAAAGAAGGAATGAGATATTCTTTTTCAACAACAAACAATGCATTAATCCACTCAGGATGTTTGATGTCATAATACTAAACTTGTAAAAAATGAATAACTAATATTTTTAAAATGGAAATTACTGTAGCAAATATTATAGATGTTGCAGTAGATGCAAAGTTACTACAACAGAAGCATCAACAAATACAACAGTTATTGGAACAAATGCAGCAGAAATATAAGAACAACAATAATAAGATATACACATTTTTCAAAGAAAAAAAATGTCCTGCTCCATCTGTAAAATTTATTTTGTTCAAGATGTGTTGCAGCCCCTAGAATCATATCTTTTATTTGATTGAAGTGATTATTTGTCACTCAAGTTACACCTCCTTTTTTAGAGGATAAAGTGGTCATTGTCAAGATATAGAACCTAACCAAGGTTAGGGTCAAACCCACAGGTAATACGTAGACTCAAGAACAATTCACCAATATGTGATCCGAGTAGTTAATCAACTCAATTCCTAAAGGGGGTTTTGCAAAAATCAATAAGAAAAATAAACTAACTAACTATCACGAGAAAAAGATCAATAGAAAAGAGCAACTAAGGTATCATGTTCCCCATGATTGCCCAACTCAGTATCATTGGATAACCTAATTCTTGTCTAGTGTGTAGCGTGAAGGACGGTAATTTAAGTTCACCAATTCCTTTGTTCAAAGGTGAATAGTGAATTTCACTATGCTACTTGGCCCATCCCCATAGTATGTATTACTAACCATTACCTATAAGTCCCAGTACAACCTCCCTTTGGCCTAGTTTGGTTGATTAGATGAGAACACATCAATCAGATCCTGTTAATTAATCTTTTTTCCTATTCATTACTACCTTGGTCCAGTCAGTAACACTAGGCGGGTTCTAATGTTGGCCACTATCAGAAAACATACAAAACAAAGAGAGTTAATTAATACATGTATATACACCTTCCAAGAATCGTGAATTATCCGATTTTACTTTGTTAGTTCTTCATGGTTCCCACAACCCTAGTTGTAGATTTAGCTACTCATGCTTTGTGTAGATGAAGAGATTATGAATTCAGAAGACATAAGTAAACACTTGTACAACTGAATTAAGAACACGCATATCCAATATCAATGAAAATCACAAGCTTGGAGATTGAATTATACCACAAGTGTTTTCAAAGACTCTCTCACAATCTTCTCTCTAAGAATAATGAGTTCTCTCAACACTAACCTAAACTAGGCTAAACGTTTCATACACTGGTCTTTCCCCCTTGTAAAATAACACTAAGAACCTATTTATAATAAGTGAAAACAAATCCTAAACAAATTAGGAAACCTGGCCAGCAAATTCCACGAAAGCACTTTACGACTCATATTGTCCTCTACGACTCATAGTTGGGGTCTCGTAATCAGCTGCCTGAAGTTTGTACTTCTCTTCAACAACACCCCTTCACGACTCGTAAAGTGGTTTACGACCTGTAAAGAGGGTTTTGTGTGATAACTTTCCTGCAAGTCCACTTCTCTAATCTTCAGGGCTCGAAAGGTCTTCTACGACTCGTACAATGATTCACGACTTGTCTGCATGTTAGTAGAATTAACTTCTGAAACTTGGCCCCTCACTGAAATTCCTCAGGAAACACCTTCACAACTCGTAGAAGGTCTCTAACAGCAGCAAAAACATCAACTTCTGCAATTTTCCCCCAAATTATGGCCAATCAGTATTCCTGCAAATCTAACTACAAAAACATACTAAAACAACTAAAGTCGCATTAAGAACACAAAATCCTAAGTTTTAAGTATCAAAAGTGTTGTATTTTGGTAGCACATCAACACCCTCAACTTAAAATTGTTGCTTGACCTCAAGCGACGGACTCAATCTATATAGACAATACAGTCACACATAGACCTCAACTCAATGGGCTACATCTTAGACTCAGATACCCACACTAACTCTTCAAAATAGAATTAGATAGCCATTTAGCAAACCAATGCAAACTAGGGAATGTGACAACACAACTATGATACGTAGGATATTATTAGCAATCCACAATCACTAAACAAGTCTAATGCTAATAATGCAATGCAAGTTCCCTCACAGAAAGAAGTCTCATATCTGACACTCAATTATATTTCCATGTTTTAGCATTGGGACTATGCAAACTCACTCACCATCACAATAAACATTCATGCATAATGACTAATTCCATAGGCTTGCCCCTATACTCATGACTCAGACCTTCAACTAATTGGACTAGGATCACTCTAGGACTTTTTAGGCTTGTAACGTAGGCTCAAGGGGCTTTGATATGATATTTTGGAAAAATAGTGACTAAAGGCCCTCCTTGAAACTTCGTTCTTCTACACTTTTGCCCCACCAACTCTATAATTTTCACCTTATTCTCCCTTTTTCCTCGTTCAAGCTTTTCTAGGTGCTTAGTTATCATTTTTTAGCCTTTTGCCTTATTTTCATAATTCATTTTGTTTTTTAACTCCCACTTAAGGCATCTTTCATTTTTCTTGCACCCAGTACATGATTTTTCTCCTTTTTCTTTGTACACTAATTCACCTCCCTTGTTTTTGTGCTTTACCCTTACACCAACCATCCTCAACTTAGGCTTTTGGTCTGTTTTGAGGTGAACACTATCCATCCTCAGACTCAGGACCACTTTTGGTAGCCACCCTCAACTTAGGTTTTTTGCCTCAATCAAAAACACAATGTTCAAGGAAAGACCAGGGCCAAATTCAGGATTTTTCACTAAACAAGGCTGGGTTAATCAGGTGTTTTAAAAGAATAGGTACATGTTAGGCTCAAATTGTTGGAACAAGGGATATATCATCGAATTGGTTGGTCATTTTTAGACTAAAGTGGACTATTTAAGAACAATGTCCTAAGATCCTTTCCTAATCCAACTAATTTACAATCTACCTTAGAGTAACCAGGCAAGTTCTAAATTAGCACAAAATACATGAATTTAGCAAATAAGGCTCACACTCACATGATATTGCATACATTATTAGCAAAAAGACTCTCAGATCATGCTTCTCATCTCAATCTACCCTTACTTATCAAAACAAATATCTTCAATTACCTAAACATGCATGGTAACTATCAAACTACTAATCAAAATTTTTGGTGGGTACCATTTTTTCAAACAAAACACAAAACAAGCTATATGCCACAAGTATTGGTACTATATATCCCACATATTATTTAAACATCCTAAACATGCCGGTTCAATAGAAATTAAATATTCACAAGGAAAAAGAACACAAGCAAGAAAATCTAGAGATAAAAAATTGGGGTAGTTATGGACCATAAGCTACTCAGACTTCACTAAAGCCCATAACTACCCACACCCCATCGAAAAAGATGTGCATTGTCCCCAATGCACAAAATTAAAACAAAATAGAACATAAGGGGTCAAAAAATACATACATGGGCACCTAAGCGTAGTGTTCCTTGGGTTTCCTCCCAAGTTTCAAATTTGGGTACTCAGACTTCCCTTAAATCTTCAAAACTAAAACTGACACAAAACAAAAAACAAAAGGACTATAAAAAAGAAAATAAGAAGTTACACTACTAGATGGAGACCTTCCACTTCTTCTTCCACCTTGAACTTATGAATTGTACCCTTAATTTCTTTTTAATTTTCTATTATGCTAAAAGGGTGGTGACATATAAATAAAGGAAACAAACAATAGAGATTGTCAAAGGGTGGTGGTATATAAATAAAGGAAACAAACAATAGAGATTGCATGTTGTACTTCTTGGCCTTTAAATGAGGAATGTAATTTTTTGATTTGTGCCCAATAAATTCAAGAATATAACTATATTTTTCCTCCTCCTTACATTCATTTATATGCTCAGAAGATTCGATTAATACCTCATCATCTTAACATAATGAAGAAAAATGATCGGAATGAGGTCCAATGCGTCTTGATTCATGAATTATATTATTATTTACATCCTAATGTTTACACACACTAAAGTTTTTAAAGATAATATTATCTACTTCTTCACATAACTCTCGTGTACTTTTCTCAAAAGTGACAACATCAATGATAGTATGATCAAGAAGTTGACCTCCAATTTCATCTCTTTAAGTTGGCTTCTAAGCATTTTTTTCTTCCTCACAATTCATAACTAGCTTGTTGAGTATCAAACATATCAACTTTTACACTCAACTAACTACTTAAAATGTCAAAATCAAAGCCAAATTGATAAGCATCTGACAAAAGCACATAGTTGTCTAAGTTGAGATTTTCTAATATTTTCAAGAAGTACACATGAGTATTTCTAGGCTAGACGTATAGCAATATGAGTATTTTTAGCTTTGAAACCTTATTGTGATAATTATTTGACTAGATCGTGGTGCTATGAATTCTGTTGGAAAGAGAAAGGCTCAAGTGTTTGATTGATCGTGATTCAACTAAGGTAAGTGGACTTTCAAAACTTTGTGATTCTCGTAGAATTCTCAAATTATCCTTTCTTCTATGTGTGATTCGTGAAATATTTTAATGAGGTACTTAAATATAAATGTGAGTTAGTGTGTTGTTGTGACACTTAAATTAACATGTGGTTAAGTGATGAAAATTCTATGTTTTTTAGATACATTGTTGTGGTTAGTGATTATGAGTGGATTTATTTGTAAGACTTCATCTCATATTCATTCATTCTATGTCACACACATTTGCATTGGTTCTGAATATTGATATGAGTGAAATGGTAAAAGTTGGGGTCGAGGTCTTTACCGATCGAGATATAATGCCGAGGTCTTTGCCGGCGAGATTGTAATGTTGAGATCTTTACTAGTGATATTGTGATGCCGAGGTCTTTGCCGATGATGATATTATGCCGAGGTCTTTACAGGCGATTTTGTGATCTTAAGGTATTTTTCGATGATGTTATGATGCCGAGGTCATTGCCGACAATTATTACATAAGCATTGCATCTCATCCTTGCATATTCTTGCGTGGTATAATGTTATTCTTGCGATTGATTGTGTTATCACTTGTGAGTTATGGCTTATGATTTGACAATTGTGATATACTAAAAAACTATCTCTATTATGTATTATGTGTTGCTGGGCTGGGTTGATTGTCTATGTAGGTTGTAGTTGTGGAGGTCGGTTGGGATGAAAGGAGTTTGTGTATTCTATTGGACTTATTCAGTTATGTTAGTTGACTTGTTGGGTACCGCATTGTTTTGGTACTCACCTTGCTTCTACACTTGTGTAGGTTTTGAGCCCTGATAGTGAGTAGAAATTTTCCTTGATCATACAAGGCTTCCTAGGAGATTTAGAGAGGTAGTTGTTGTCTTCTGGCTGACTCTCTTGTTCCTATTTCTTTAGTGCTTTGTTCTATTCAAGAAGAAAGACACTTCAGACTTGTGTTTCTGTGTTTTTTCTGTATTGTTAGTGGCATGTAGATGTGACAACTAGTCCTTAGGAAGTGTTTAAGTTGTGAAGATTTTCATCTCTAGTTACCTATTTTAGTTAATTACTTCCGCGCAGTATTTCTGTTTCTCATTGGGTTTAGGTTGACTTGTTCTTGTAGGATTGAGCAAGTACCATCATATCCATTTTTGGATCGTGACAGTTGGTTTCAAAGTTCCAGGTTAATAGGTCTCACATGTGTACGAGCCAAGTCTAATTAGAGTCTCAAGGATCGGTACAAAGACATCTGTACTTATCTTTGAGAGGCTATGAAGACTGTTAGGAAACTTTTTTTTATTTATTCTCTCTTATCATGTGTGGTTATCTTCATTAGTATTGAGTTGTGCCTATGCTCTTTTGACAGATGACAAGGACTAGAACTACTATTACTGGTGGTAGAGGCGAGGCAGCTCCCGAGACCATTGTTGAGGCCCCAATTAGAGGTAGGAGAAGGGGTCGAGCTAGAGGCCATGCTAGTGGAGTGGCATTAGTGAGAGGACATGCTCGAGGGGTAGCACCAGTTAGAGGACAGGCTAGAGAAGCTTCTCCAGAGCCACAGATATAAGTTGATGAGGATCAGGCTCTTCCAGAGCCATAGTTGCACCATTGCTTTTGGACACCCTGTTAAGGATGATGGGCATACCTGAGAACCTTACTCGGGGGTGGTGCGATAGGCACGCAAGGAGTTTCTCAAAGGAGAGTGGGAGAATAGGCTTCAGGGCAGCATCACGATCGAGTTTCTGATAATCAGGTGGTTCAGCCCCCGGTGGTTCTTGCACAAGCTATTGGGGCACAAACCACTCCAGAGGTAGTTTTGGCAGCAAATGATCAGCTTAGTTACGAAAGATTCAGGAGATGAAACCACCTCAATGTCAGGGTGGTAGGAGCGAGGATGCTCACAAGTTTCTGACCTTGTGCCATGAGATGCTAGAGGCAGTGGGTTTGGTTGATTAACATGGTGTCCGTTTTGTTGCACTCCATCTCTGTGGACCAGCAAGGGAGTGATGGAAGACTTATCTGAGATCCAGACCAATCGGATCCCCTCCAGTGGATTGGAATGTGTTCTCCAGTGCTTTTCAAGATCGTTTTATTCCTTGGAGTGTACGAGAGCAGAGCTAATTGAGGTTTGAGGGTTTGAGGCAGGGTGGTATGATTGTTACTGAGTATGAGGCTCGTTTTTGTCAGTTATCTCGACATGCCTTAGCTATAATTCCAGATGAGGTGGAGAGAGTCCGCAGGTTTGTGAGAGTCTTGAATTTCTCTATTAGATCTTATGTATTCAGAGCAGCTCGTGAGGGGGCTTCCTTTCAGTCTATTGTGAGCACCGCCAAGGAGGCATAGTTGCTAGTTCGAGAGGAATTTGGGGATCCTAAGAGGGCTTGTACTACGGGTCAAATTTCTGGTACTTCATCAAGATGTAGAGGTTTGCATAGGAATGGTAGATCTTTCAGGCGTCAAGATCCTGTGCATGCCTCTATGCTAGTAGCTGAGGGTGGACAGATGTCTCGAAGGTCCCACAATTCCACCTGTGGTAGCCATAGTAGTTCACTTGGTGGACAACAGTTTTCTACACCGAGGTCTTGCTTTGGGTGTGGGGATCCAGGCCACTTGATTCAACACTGCCCCTTTTAGATTCATTTGGGACCTAACCGTACTTATTCGGTAGCTCTAGTTAGAGATTCGGCTCCACTGGCCAAGGGTTGGGGCAGGGGTCAAACTACTAGAGGTGGTAGGACTTCAGATAGTGGTGCCTTGGTTCCACGTTGTGGAGATCGAGGTATTGCTCAGAACGGGGTGGCAGAGGATCTCAGTGTTATATTTTTCCTGGAAAGCCTGAGGCTAAAGCTTCAGACGCAGTTATTACAGGTATTGTTATAATCTATCATCGACCTGCATCTGTGCTATTTGATCCTAGATCTTCCTACTCTTATGTGTCTACATACTTTTTGTCTGGGTTTGATTTATTGTGTGATTGGATGTTAGTGCCTGTGCATGTTTCCACACCAGTAGGTAAGCCTTTAGTGGTGGATCGAGTGTATCGATCTTGTCTTATTTCTCTAGCTGGGTATGATACTTGGGTAGACATGATTATTCTGGAGATGGTAGACTTTGACGTTATCTTGGGGATGGATTGGTTTTCTTCTTATCATGCTATTTTGGATTGTTATGCAAAAACTGTGACCTTAGCCATGCCCGGTGTACCAAAGATTGAGTGGAAGGGTGATAGTGGTTCTTATCCTAGCAAAGTTATTTCCTACATCCATGCTCAGAAATTGATTGATAGGGGGTGTTTATACTACTTAGCTTTCTTTCGATATACTGGTGTTGAACCACCTTCTATGGAGTCTATTCCTATGGTTCAGGAGTTTGTTGATGTGTTTCCTTACTGACTTTTCAGGTATTCCTCCCGATAGGGATATTGACTTTCCTATTGATCTAGAGCCAGGCACTAAGCCCATCTCCATCCCTCTATATAGAATGGCTCCAACTGAGTTAAAAGAATTGAAGGAGCAATTCCAAGACTTGTTGAGCAAGGGATTTATTCTTCCTAGCATGTCACCTTGGGGTGGCCCAGTCTTATTTGTGAAAAAGAAAGATGGGTCTATGAGGATGTGTATTGATTACAGGCAGTTGAACAAGGTGACTGTCAAGAACAAGTACCCTCTTCCCCGTATTGATGACTTGTTTGATCAGCTTCATGGAGCGACTTTGTTTTCTAAGATTGACATGAGGTATGGTTATCACCAGTTGAGAATTACAACATCAGTTATCCCTAAGACAGCTTTTCGAACCCGTTATGGCCACTATGAATTTTTGGTGATGTCATTTGGGCTGATTAATGCCCTTGCAGCATTCATGGAGTTAATGAATAGGGTGTTTCGTCCGTACTTAGATTCTTTTGTAATAATATTCATTGATGATATATTGGTGTATTCCAAGACTGAGGATGATCATGTTCGTTACTTGAGGATAGTGCTACAGAGGTTGACGAAGGAAAATTATATGTAAAATTCTCCAAGTGTGAATTTTGGCTTGATTAGGTGGTATTCTTAGGGCATGTGGTGTCTAAGGAGGGAATTAGAGTGGATCCGGCTAAGGTTGAGGCAGTTAGAGGTTGGACACGGCCTACTTCAACTACCGAGATTCATAGTTTTGTGGGGTTAGCTGGGTATTGTCGATGGCTTATTCAGGCTTTTTCTTCCATTGTAGCCCCATTGACTAAATTATCTCAGAAGAATGTAGCCTTTCATTACTCCGATGAGTGTGAGGCGAGCTTCCAAAAGCTCAAGACTTTGTTGTCTTCAGCTCCCATTTTGACGCTACCTGGGGCAGGTTTGGACTTTACGGTGTATTGTGATGCTTCAGGGTTGTTTAGGTTGTGTGTTAATGCAAAAGGGGAAAGTGATTGCCTATGCTTCTATACAGTAGAAGGTTCAAGAGAAGAACTACCCTACCCATGACTTAGAGTTAGCGGTTGTGGTTTTTGTGCTTAAGTTGTGGCGTCATTACTTATATGGTGTACATTGTGAGGTCTTCACTGATCATAGGAGTCTTCAGTATATTTTTAGTCAAAAAGATCTAAACTTGAGGCTGCGTAGGTGGATTAAGTTGCTAAAGGACTATGATTTGACTATCTTATATCATCCAGGAAAGGGTAATGTGGTGGCCGATGCCTTGAGTGGAAAGACTTCGAGCATGGGGAGTCTAGCCGTCATTCAAGTTGAGGAGCAGCCTTTGACCATGGATGTTTAGCGTCTAGCTAATGGCCTAGTCAGGTTACAGCTTTCTAATGAAGGTGGTGTACTTGCTTTCATTAAGGCTTGTTCTTCCTTGATGGACCAGATTCGAGATCGCCAGTTTGAGGATGAGAAGCTATGTCTCATCAGAGACAAAATGGCTAGAGGAGAGGCTAAGGAAGTGACGCTTGATCCTGATGGTGTTTTGAGGATTGGAGGTCGAATTTGTGTGCCTAAGGTAGGTGACTTGATTAGATTGATTCTTGAGGAGGCTCAATGTGCTCGTTATTCCATTCATCCAGGAGCAGTGAAGATGTATCATGACCTGAGTCAGCATTACTGGTGGTGTGGCATGAAAAAGAACATCTCAGATTTTGTGTCCAAGTGTTTAACTTGTCAACAGGTTAAGTGTGAGCACCAACGGCCTGGAGGTGAGTTTCAAAAGATGCCCATTCCTACATGGAAGTGGGAGCGTATCACTATGGATTTTGTGGTGGGTTTACCCACTACTATGGGTGGTTACGACTCTATCTGGGTAGTTGTGGATCAACTGACTAAGTTTGCCATTTCATTCCTGTCAAGGTTAAGTATACAGTAGAGAAGTTTGCCGAGCTTTACATCAGTCAGATAGTTCGACTGCATGGTGTGCCTGTTTCTATCATTTCTGACCATGGTTCACTCTTCACTTCGCATTTTTGGAGGGCCTTGCAGCATGGTCTAGGTACTCGATTGGATATGAGTTCAACCTTTCATCCTCAGACAGATGGACAGTCTGAGAGGACGATTCAGGTGTTGGAGGATATGCTTCGAGCGTGTGTGATCGATTTTGGTTTCCATTGGGACCAACACTTGCCCTTAGTAGAGTTTGCCTACAATAATAGTTATCACTCCAGTATCCAGATGGCACCATTCGAGGCCTTGCATGGTAAATGGTGTAGATCACTGATTGGTTGGTTTGATTCTACGGAGATGGACTCACTAGATGCAGACTTTCTTTGGGATGCTGTGGAATAGGTCTGTATGATTCAGGGAAGATTGTTGACCACTCAGAGTCGACAGAAGAGTTATGCAGATAGGAGGGTTCGAGCCCTAGAGTTTATGGTGGGCGATCATGTTTGGCTTAGAGTATCACTTGTGAAGGGTGTTATGCAGTTCAGTAAGAAGGGAAAGCTTAGCCCTCGATTCATTGGCCCATTTGAGATTTTAGAGTGAGTTTGAGAGGTGGCCTATAGATTAGCTTTGCCACCTAGCTTGTCATCCGTGCATCCTGTGTTTCATGTCTCCATGCTCCGAATATATGTGCTCGATGAGTCTCATATACTTTTATTTGATTCGGTGATGTTGAGTCCGGACTTGTCATTTGAGGATGAGCCTATGGCTAGTTTAGATAGACAGGTTGGAAAGCTTAGGAACAAAGAGATTACTTCTGTGAAGGTGCAATGGAAGAATCGTCCAGCTAGAGAGGCGACTTGGGAGATAGAGTCTGACATGCGTACTAAATATCCTCATCTTTTTTAAGCTTCGGGTACATCCTTCTACCTTATGTTCAAGGACGAACATGATTTTTAGTGGTGGATAATGTAATGACCTGTTAGGTCATTTAGATAATTAGTCCTCTTATTTTTATAAAATACCCTTCTCGTAGACTTTAAATGAGTATTTTGGACTATTAGATAACTATGGTTGTTTAATCTATAGATAAGTTTAAATAATTAATATAAATGGTGGACTAAATGTTAATTTGTTTAAGAGTCTATATCACTTGACCCATGTATTAAATTATGTTAGTGAGATTAAATAGTTTCAGAAGAGAAAAAAAAAGAAAAGAGAAAACCCTACCTGTGCACCGACAGAGAACGACCACTACTTCAGGTGAGATTTTACCCTTCCAGTTACAACTCTTGTAAGTAAATCTCTTTTCAATATGTAATCTAGAGTATATGCTAGTAATATTTATAATGCTTAGAAAATAATATATAATGGGTTTGTCGTTATTGTGGTTTGGATATTTGTATTGTATATAGATTTTTGGGGTCCACTATTGCTAAAAGTTTCAAAAGCTTCAGAGCCACTGTGGGAATTATCTTAGGATAGTATTGTCACTTAGAGTTGAAGCATACTTGGGTCCCAAACTATATGTGGTTTGCTAGAACTTCTCCACGTTAACAACTTCATTCTCTTTTTTTTAATCCACTGATTTAAGCTTCAGTGCTCTTATTTGGATGGTTTTTACTCATATGTATTATATTAATCCTTTATTAAAATATCTCATTAACCTAGAAAGTGATTTTTAGAAAGAAAATTTAGGTGGTGGTTAAAGGTTCAATGCTGCACATTGCAGCGTGACCCTACTGCCCACAATATGTGCATATGTTTGCTTAATATTAGTATGTCTAGGATTAAGACATTGGCTAATTAATATAGAGGTGACAATGTTAACTACTATTACTGTAGGCATTAGTGGAAAGTGGGGAAATTGGAATTGGTTAGTGTTTGGATCTAGGCTAGTGTATAGCAATATGAGTATTTTTAGCTTTGAAACCTTATTGTGATAATTATTTGACTAAATCGTGGTGCTACGGATTCTATTGGAATGGGAAAGCCTCAAGTGTTTGATTGATCGTGATTCGACTAAGGCAAGTGGATTTTCAAAACTTTGTAATTCTCGTAGAATTCTCTAATTACCCTTTCTTCTATGTGTGATTCATGAAATATTTTAATGAGGTGCTTAAATATAAATGTGAGTTGGTATGTTGTTGTGACACTTAAATTAACATGTGGTTAAGTGATGAGAATTCTATTTTTTTTAGATACATTGTTGTGGTTGGTGATTATGAGTGGATTTGTTTGTAGACTTCATCTCATATTCATTCATTCTGAGTGGATTTGTTTGTAGACTTCATCTCATATTCATTCATTCTATGTCATACGCATTTGCATTGGTTCTGAATATTGATATGAGTGAGAAGGTAAAAGTTGGGGCCGAGGTCTTTACCAGTCAAGATGTGATGGCGAGGTCTTTGCGAGCGAGATTGTAATGTTGAGATCTTTACTAGTAATATTGTGATGTCGAGTCTTTGCCGGTGATGATATTATGCCGAGGTCTTTACCGACGATGTTGTGATGTTGAGGCATTTTTCAGTGATGTTATGATGCCGAGGTCATTGCCGGTGATTATTACATAAGCATTGCATCTCATCCTTGCATATTCTTGTGTGGTATGATGTTATTCCTGCAATTGATTGTGTTATCACTTGTGAGTTGTGGCTTGTGATTTGATAATTGTGATATACTGAAAAACTATCTCTATTATGTATTATGTGTTGCTAGGCTGGGCTGATTGTCTGTGCAGGTTGTAGTTGTGGAGGTCGGTTGGGATGAAGGAGTTTTATTTTGTTTTGTTAGTTGACTTGTTAGGTACTGCGTTATTTTGGTACTCACCCTTGCTTCTACACTTGTGTAGGTTTTGAGCCCGGACAGTGAGCAGAAATTTTTCTTCATCATCTGAGGCTTCCCAAGAGATTTAGAGAGGTAGTTGTTGTCTTCAGGCTGACTCTCTTGTTCCTATTTCTTTAGTGCTTTGTTCTATTCGAGAAGAAAGACACTTCAGACTTGTATTTCTGTGATTTTTCTGTATTGTTAGTGGCTTGTACATGTGATAACCAATCCTTGGGAAGTGTTTAAGTTGTGAAGATTTTCAGCTCTAGTTACCTATCTTAGTTAATTACTTCTGCAGTATTTCTATTTTTAGTTGGGTTTAGGCTGACTTATTCTGGTAGGATTGAGCAAGTGCCATCACATCTATTTTTGGGTCATGACAGCAACTCCTCTCATCCCAATACTACAATCATCCAATATTTCTTCAACAGAGGGTGTCATATTAATAAGAAAAAAATAGGAAAAGAACAAAAACAAAATATAAAATGTGGGAAATAAGGATTAACACTCGAATTACTTATGCATTCACAAAGTCTAGCCGTATTCCCCTCCAAAATATTGTTCGTCACCCAAGTTCACCTCCTTTTTAAAAGATAAAGCGGTCTCCGTCAAAATATATAACCTAACCAAGGTTAGGGTCGAACTCACAGGGAATACGTAGACTCAAGACAAAATTACCAACATGTGATTCGAGTAGTTAATCAACTCAATTCCCCAAATGGGGGGGGTCTGCAAAAATCAATGAGAAAAATAAAACTAACTAACTATCACGAGAGAAAGATCAATAACGGAGAGCAACCAGCGTATTGTGTTTCTCATGATTCCCCAACTCAGTATCACCGGATATCCTAATTCTTTTCTAGTATATAACATGCAGAACGGTAATTTAAGTTAACCAAGCCCTTTGGTCAAAGGTGAGAGGTGAATTTCACTATGTAACTTGGCGCATCTCCATAGTGTGCATTACTAACCTTTACCTATAAGTCCCAGTACAACCTCCCTTTGGCCTAGTTTTGTTGATTTGACAAGAACACATCGATTGAATCTTGTTAATTATTTTTTTTTCTATTCATTACTACCTTGGTCCAGTAAGTAACACTAGGCGAGTTCTAATATTGGCCACCATAAAAAAACATGCAAAACCAAAAGAGTTAATTAATACATGTATATACACCTTCCAAGAATTGTGAATTGTCCGATTTTACTTTTGGTAGTTCTTCATGGTTCTCACAACCCTAATTGTGGATTTCGCTACTCATACTTTGTGTAGATGAAGAGATTATGAATTTAAAAGACATAATTAAATACTTACATAATTCAATTAAGAACATGCAAATCCAATGTCAATCAAAATCACAAGCGTGAAGATTGAATTATACCACAAGTATTTTCAAAGACTCTCTCACAATCATCTCTCTAAGAATAATGAGTTCTCTCAACACTAACCTAAACTAAGCTAAACTTTTCGTACACTGGTCGTTTCCCCTTGAAAAATAACCCTAAAAACCTATATATAATAAGCAAAAACAAATCCTAAACAAATTAGGAAAATTGGTCGGCAAACTCTACGAAAGCACTTTACGACTCATATTATCCTCTACGACTCATAGTCGAGGTCTTGTAATCAGCTGCTGAAATTTTGGAGTTCTCTTCTATGACACCTCTTCACAACTCGTAAAGTGGTTTACGACTCATAAATGGGGTTTTATCTGATAACTTTCCTGCAAGTCCACTTCTTTAATCCTCAGGGCATGAAAGGTCTTCTACGACTCGTACAATGATCCATGACTTGTCTGCATATTCATAGAATTAAATTCTGAAACTTGGACCCTTACTGAGATTCCTCATGAAACACCTTTACACCTCGTAGAATGCTCTACGACTCGTAGGAGGTCTCGTACAACAGTTTAAACCAGCAACTTCTGCAATTTTTCCCAAAATCATGGCCCACCTGTATTCCTGCAAATCTAAACACAAAAACACATAAAAACAACTAAAGTCGCATTGAGAACACACACAATCCTAAGTTTTAAGCATCGAAGGTGTTGTATTTGGCAGCACATCAGTGATCATTAAACTCACTTATGTTATATGCTTGTGTTGCCTTGTACAATTCTTCCATTGTGAAAATTGGTTCAAATATTTTCATCGAGGTGCCGCATGCAACAACTATAATGAGCAGAAGGGTAGACAATTAAAATCAATTTTTATGCTTGAACATTGATCTAAAATTATGCACAATACTAGAGTAGCACCTACAAAACTGCTTATTTTTACTCAAAAAAAATATACTAATAAGGGATATCACACTCCCAGTCTACAACATAAAATGCCACTAGAAAAATATATTTTTCAACATCTATGCAACAACAAATAACAACCCTCTACCATAATTGCCTTTTAAAATTGTTCCATCGACGGCTATAAGTTTTCTCATATGCCTAAAACCAAGAATCCAAGATCCCATGGCAACAAAAAATACTTAAACTTACCATTTTCATCAAGATCCAATATCGTTTTAGATTTCGGATTTACAGTACTAAGCATATAAGATACACATCAAGCATTGGATATCCATGCTCATGTATTCCCCTTATCAAAGATTTCGAAATCTCACTTCCCTTCTAAAGTTTGCAATAATTGACCATCCTAATTCAACAAAAAATGAGGCTTGCCTTTATCCTCGGGAAACTTAGCTCTGAAGTATGCATCGATTACCTTGGTTGTAGGATGTGGATTATGGCGCGTGAGATGTTGAAAACCACATATGTGAAATTTTCCATACTTACTAATGTAAAACCTATCAGAACTTTTAAGCTTCATGGCTCTTAGCCACCACTTGCACTCAACATGTACACACTTAACACAATATACAAGGTGCAGGTTTATCACCTTTTTTAATCTAAAGTCTTTCTTTAGACAAGTCGTTTTCAACGCAATATCTAAATCTTGCTTATTCTTAAATGTCATACCATTATAAAAACCCGTTTCATCATCTTGAACATGATTCAACTCTGTTGGTTGTGTATTTGCTGGTGTGTTGCTAGCAAATTCTGGAGTAGATGTCTGCTCACCTCCACTTTCTCTATCTGGAATGTCCGTATTCATCACGTTACATTTATCATTCAATATTTGTTGATTTTCAGATGTATTTTGGTTTTCTACCAACCTTTCAACCATGTATACCCTTAGAATAGGCCTGCCTTTATCTTCCAAATAAATTTGTAAACTAACTTGATTTTTTATTCTAAATGGAGTCATTCTCTGTTTTTTACCATAACTATGCATGTAAGTGATGACAATATTTTCGACTCATAATTTAATTCATAGTTGGCAATAATTGATTCACAAAATAATCATATGCGATATCTCAATTCACAATCATCGATATCGTGTTGATTATTTGTTTGCCTCTTACACCAAATAAAACGATTGTTGGACTCAACCCGTTCACCATGAAAATCAACTCCTAATATTATTTTGTCTCTCATTGATGATGTTGAAGGTACTTGAAGATATTATAATTTAAAGAAAAACATGAAAAAATTGTACAAAAGTATAATAACTGTTCTATTTTATTCAGTAACTACTTCATCAATTGATTCAGATGCAGAAAGTACTGCAGTAGATTCAACAGTTACTGAAAACTGTTGCAGGAAGTATTGAAATAGATGGAGCAACTGTTGAAACATAATCATCAATGATTATATTTGGTTAAGCGGTTGCTGCAATTAATAAAAAAATATTTCGACTATTATTGTATATTTTTCAGCAACTGTTGAATCTATTTCAACACCTGCTGTAACGTTGCTGAAATAGCTCAGAAGTGAATTGAAAAATGATAATAATAATAAAAACAAAAAACTCAAATGAACAATATCACATTCACTTTTATCAGTCATAATAATAATAATAATTTATCTTTCAAGTAATTTCTAAACCTATATGAACAAATACACCTAAAATTGATTTTTTTTCTCCCAAAAGTTTTCAGCTCCAAATGTTGAGAAAACACAAGAACAATAAAACTGAGAATAAGAAGGAGGAGGAAGAGGAGAAAGAGAAGGAGGAGGAGGAAGAAGAAATGCGCCAAATAAGGTGAGCGGTTGGATAATTTCCAAATTAGAAGAATTAATTTCTTTTTTAGAGAGTTAGTGTAAAAAAGATAACTTAAAAGAACTTTTTGAAAATGATCAAACATTATTACCTTTTAGTTATAAGTTTATCAGTGAATTGTATCACTGTTTTTTTTTTTTCAAAATTTGGAAACCTTTTTGTCGGTTAATTTAACCAGACCACTTTCCCAAGGCCCCACCTATCACTTCTTAAGCTTTTAAGATTTCGAAAACAATGCAAGTATATATCACATAGACAAAGAGGGAGAAAGGAGTCCAGACATTTGTAGCTTCGGCAGAGAGCAGAAGAAATGGATGATTATACAAGAGAAATGATGGACCTCAAAACCCTCGTCACCCGAACCCTAGAGAAGAAAGGCGTCCTCGCCAAGATCCGAGTATGAATCTACCCCCTTCTCCTCTCTTCTCTTGGTTGATCTCAAATGTTCCCCGATTAGATCAAGGGGTTATGTATATCTGCTTGCAAGTTTATACGTTTTTCTTTTGTATGTATGGCCTGGAATAACCGATGAAGCTGTGATGGAATAATTGTTGGTTTATATTTTCAAGTGAAAATTGATGTCATGAATAGCTAATTTCCTTAGTTTCTTGGTTAGAAATTGAATTATAGAATCTCCTCGGGGCTCCTGTTTCTTTGTCGTTTTCATCTCCAAGCATAGACATTAAAGAAACTCCATACGCTGCAATCATTAGCCCACGGGTTTCAAGGTCTATGTTTCATGGATATTCCTTATTCCTTTAATTTATAAATAATACTGTAACTAAATTGAGATGTTGTTGGGAAATTTCCCTTGGCTGACTCTGTGCTTCTTTTACAACAAGAGCATATCTAGTGTAATCCTATAAGTGGAGTCGGTAGGGTGGGGGTGTATACACCACCTTACTCCTATCTATCTTGAGAAGGTAGAGAGGTTGTTTCCTATAGACCCTCGATTCAAGTAAAGTATATTAAAAATTAAGTTTGTAAGACTATAATAGTGAAGAAACTATGCTGAAAACAATGGAGAAGAGGCCAATAGCAACAGCAAATGATATGGTAATCGAAGCCAAGGAGACCATGAAATCAAAGAATTAGATAGTAGGTAACAAAAACAATATTGATGAGGAGGTTTCACCTGCATATACTAGAAAGCTCAAGGTAATGTAAATAGTTTAAATGAGTAAAGATCCATGTATAGAAATGAATATCTTGTGTTATACATGATTGCTTCAATTGTATTAGTTATCTCCAAGTAGCTAAATATTAGACTCGAGGGTTGCAACATGTATGCCTTTTATCATCATCTTCTTCTTTCTCATCAAACAAACATGAAATTTTGATATTTATGCATTATATACCTAGAAAGTGCATGTCCTTTGATGCTCAACCAACCTTTTAGCGTATTTGTGTCAAAATGCATGATCAACACCTGGCCAACTACTTTTACTGAGTGAACCAGAGTATTGAAATTGAATACCTCATCAACCAATGAAATATCTTAAGAGCTAACAAATATACTCAAATAAACTATGCAATACTGGAATTGATAACATATGTCTCAATTGAATAACATAAAACAACAACAACAATAACAACATACGTAGTGAAATTCCACAAGTGGGGTCTGGGGAGTGTTTAAAATGTACGCAGACCTTACCACTACCTCATAGAGATAGAGAGGCTGTTTCCGGAAGACCCTCAGCTCAAAGATATCAGGCTCCAAAAGCAGAAGATACTAGATATGAAAGAGAAATGTCTATAATGGAAGCAAGTGATAATATGTAAATACACTGAATAGCATAAAACAACTATCAAAGAATCCCGCCCCCGCCCCCGTCATACTATATTTCAAAAAATATGAAACCCCCTAAGTCATATCTAAAACTCGCTAGGTCTGAAAATAGTTATTATCTATCTAGAGTAAAAGAGGAACTAAATATGTTCTTGAGGCATACGATAGAATAATTGAAATGAAGGCGAACTTCCTATCGAAATAAAAGCGAAAGATGTTGAGGAAAATTCAACATTTTATTGGAGATACGAGGCTCAATGTTACTCATGTTTGAGGTAAAGTGACTTGTGAGAGTTATTACACCGTCATAATACACACCAAGTCTAGTAGACGACCTACTATGTGGCGGGACAAGATAAATACAACATGAAATGCACAAATAGCATAGATACATTTTAAATCGAAAATTGTTAACTAAAAGTTGAGAGAAATTGATAATTGAAAACTGTAATACAATCAAGTACTTAAAGACATTGAAGTCGCTCATAATTGTGGCTTGTTGCAAGTAGACTTGCCTTAGTTGCAATGTCACCCTCATTCTAGAAGGTTGTGTAAAATTGTGGCTTTTTCAAATAGACTTGATCTACATGGTAGTGTCACCATTACTCCAAAAAACTGAGGTAACTCTGGCCATTTCAAGTGGACTTGTTTTACAACCTGCAAGGGGATACACTCATCTAATAATAAAAGTTAATTGTGGCTATTTCAAGTAGACTTACTTAAGAGTGCAAGTGTCATTCTAACTCCAACATGTATGTCGTAATCACAAGCACATTCATAAAAGCATAGCATGAATCAAGATATGTTCACGAATAAGAATGACATTTGAGCCTAACAATAAACAAGCTAGTAAGCACTACTTAGTTTCCATCCAAAAGTTCATAATTAGGTAATACTAGTTTTTCAAGGTCAAACTTTTGAACATGGTGAATTTGATACTAGCTCATCCTCACCAATTTTAAGCCACAAAACCTTTGAAACATCTCAACAAACACATAGTAGGCATGTTTTTAGCCAAAAACACAGTGAACTTTTCACCTAAACATAATTGAGCTTTGAAGATCGAACTTGGCTTCTCTCATCCTTCAAAGCATCTCAATTCTCAATCTACAAATAATTGAGTTCAAGTCAATTGTTACCATCTTACAATATTTTATATAATCCAATAACCTAGCTAACTCGACCTCTTTTTGTGAGAACTAAGTTCACCACCCTTATTCCACAATTTAATGGGTAAAAATCATCAATAATAACATCTAGATCACAATATCGAACACCTATCAAATATTCCATCATCTTTTCTTTCTCAAAATATGTTTCATCATCTTCCACATCCACTTAACGATCTCCACTAATGGTGGAAACTAAGGTCCATTAAATTTACTTTTCAACTTCCTAACAATACCAGAAGCATCCTTAATCCTTAATATTGATAAATATACATAAAAATTATTGTAGAGTAGGTGGGTTTACCGTAATAGGTTCAATTTTTTTTATGAAGTAAAGGGATTCATTAGAAAGCATTAACACTACCACCACTACCACATACCTAGTGAAATCCCACAAGTGGGGTCTGGGGAGGGTAGAGTGTATGCGGACCTTACTATTACCTCATGGAGATAAAGAGATTGTTTCCAAAAGACCCTCAGCTATATATCAGTCCAAATGAAGAAGAAAGAAACAATAGATATGAAATATCAGCTAAAATGAAGAGCAATGCTAATTTTATAAGAAAAATATTACAAGTGGCAAACTAATCGAAGAGCAAGAACAACACAACTATAATCACACCTCCTATCTAGAGCGTTGATATTCCTCCTTTGCACATGCCCAAACCATCTTAGTTTCACTTCTCTCCTCTTGTCTGCCAAAGAGGCACTCCCACCTCCCGAATAACCTCATTCCTCATCTTGTGACTCATAGTATGTCCACACATCCATTTCAACAGTCTCATCTCCGCAATATGCACTTTCTGAACATGTGAGTTTTGACTGGCTAGCACTCCACCTCATATAACAAAGACAGTCTAATCACCATTATGTAGAACTTAGCTTTAAGTTTAGGTGGTACCTTTTTTCGGAGATAAGCCTCCATTTCATCCATGGTGCCTTAGTGTGATGCGCAACATCATTATTGATGTCTCCACTACTCTGGATGACAGACTCAAGATATTTAAAGCTTTCTCTCTAATAGGTTGAGTGATAAGCCTCATTTCCATGCCCGCTTCATCATCGCAACACTGAATTTGCACTCCAAGTATTTTGTTTTGGTCTTGCTCAATTTGAAAATTTTGGACTTCAGAGTTTGTCTCCAAATCTCCAACCTATCATTAATTCTATCATGTATCTTATCAATCAATTCTATGTCATCTACAAATAACATACATCATGGAACCTCTTCCTGAATAGATCGTGTCAGCTTATCCATCACCAAGGAAAAAGAAAAGAGCTCAGCACAGATCATTGGTTTAGTCTCATTTGAATAGGAAAATACGAGACTGCGATGGTTTGGACATGTGCAGAGAAGAGGTACCAATGCTCCTGTAAGGAGATTTGAGAGGTTGGACTTAGGAGGCGCTAGGAGTAGAGGTAGACCGAAAAAGTACTGGGGAGAGGTGATTAGACAGGACATGGTGAGACTTGATCTCACCGAGGACATGACCTTAGATAGGAAGGTGTGGAAGTTGCGTATTAGAGTAGAAGGCTAATAGGTTAGCAATGTTAGGTTGATGTCTCGCCGCGGGGTAGTGTAGGGTGTTGTCTTTATTTGTATCATGTGTATTAAATTTATAGTATTTGCATAATGTTATGTGCTTTTCAGTAGTAGTCGCTCTTCCTGTTCCTTTCTTTCCTTTTATCTTTGTCATATCTAGTGTAATCCCCGTATGGGTTGTTGAGACGAGGAACGACGAGGGTTCCCAGGAAACGGCCTCTCTACTTCTATGAAGTAGTGGTAAGGTCTGCGTACATTCTGCCCTCCCCAGACTCCACTTGTGGGATTCCACTTGGTATGTTGTTGTTGTTGAATAGGAAAATACGTCGAGTCTCCTCCCACTGTCCTAACCCGAGTCATACATGTCCTTTAAAGCTCTAATATACAGTCATGACACCTTTAGGCTCTAGACACATCTAGAGGACATTTCTCGGAACTGTCATAGGCCTTTTTCAGATCAATGAACATAAGTATGAGAGAGAATGTTTTCTTTGAAACTGGTAAGTTTGTATTCTTCAGCATTAAGGGTATGCTGGCTACCTCCAAAAAGGATTAATTACAGATTTCCTATCAAATCTATAATCTGATCTCTATCATCAATACAAAGTTGTTTACACCAAAAAAGTTGACACTATACAATTCCATTTTACTCTGTGAATGGAATTGGATTTATCTTTAAAACATCTTCCATTTCTTTCTTTCCAGACTAACCACCATACACATGATGATATTTGCTTCCACCATCTCTTTTGACTCTTACCGCCTCCCCTCATAATCCAACAACTCAGTAGATCTAATGTATGTTCTGGCATTGTCCAATTCATGCTTGTGATGTTGAGAAACAAGTTCCAAATCTGAGCAGTGAACTTACAATGCAGAAAGAGATGGTTATTTGTTTCCCCTGTCAAGTTGCACAGAAAACGCCCAGGGACTAGCTGCTTGCCTTTCTTCTGTAGAATTTCTTGTGTTAAACATGCTCTCTCTATCACTAACCAAGTGAAACACTTCACTTTTGTAGGAATGTCACTTTTTCAAAAGTAATTCCAATTATTTTTTGGGCCCTCTATAGTCCTCTTTTGTAGGCATTGTTGACTGAGAAGACTCCATCCTTGCTATGTTTCCATAGAAACTTGTTTAATGCTGTTGTGGTTATAGTCATTCCAGCTAGTTTTCCTAGTAGCGCTACCACCCTCTCTACCTCCCAGTCATTCAGCAGTCTTTTAAAAGATATGTCCCATTCTTGTTCTGTCCAACAGTCACTCACTATAGCATCAGGGTTCTCACATATTAGAAACAAATCTGGAAAAATTTCCCTAAGAGAGGTTTGGTTTATCCAAAATGTAGTTTTGTTAATATACATATTTCCTTCCATTTATGGCCATAGGTTCCTGATTGTTCTCCATACCCCACCCCATATGGTTCAGATTTTGTTTCAGTACACCAGGGGTTTAGTTTTCCATATTTTGCTATTATAACCTCCTTCCAAAGAGTTGCATCTTCCTTGGTGTATCTGCACAACCATTTCATCAAAAGGCTTTCATTTTGCAGTCTCAAATATTTGATCCCTAACCCCCCTCTTGCTTTACTAAGAAGTACATTCTTCCAGTTGACTCAGTTATAACTCTTTCCTTCCTCATTACCTTTCCATAGGAAGTTCCTTCTAAGCTTGTCTAGTGTTTTCACCATCTTTGCTGGGATTGGGAACAAGGACATCACATATGTTGGCAAAGAATCTAGAGCAGAGTTAATGAGTATCAGTCGGCCCCCGAGGGATAGGTATTGTGCCTTCCATCTACTAAGTTTCTTTTCAGTTTTCTCGGGAATACCATTCCATATCTCCATTGTTTTGTGTTTGCTACCCAGGGGCATGCAAGATATATATGGTAGGCAAGTGCTCCACTCTGCATACCAATATACTTGCTAGTTGCTGGATCTGAGGGACCTCATTTACAGGAAAGAGACTACTTTTCCCCGGTTTACTTTCAACTGTGAAACTGCTTCAAACAAAACCAAAATCACTCTGATGTAGCTAATCTGTTCTGCTGTAGGTTCGCAAAAAATGATAGCGTCATCTGCATATAGCATGTGACACACTTCTTTTTTCTTCCCCCACTCTATCTCCAACCTGAAAGCCTCTGATCCATCTGTTTTGTGCTGCAATCTTCATCATACTATCAAAGCCTTCCATTGCCAAAATGAATAAGAAAGGGGAGAGAGGGTCACCCTGTCAGCCCTCTTTCTGATTCAGAAAAGCCCACAGGTTCCTATTTACAAGGACGGAAAACTTGACTGTTTTGATACATACCTCAATCCATTTCATCCACTTGCTGCCAAATCCCATTTGTCTAAGAGTATTCAGAAGGAAAGACCAATTCACATGGTCATAGGCTTTCTGAATATCCAATTTGCACATTAGACCAGGGGCTTTTCCTTTCATTCTTGAGTCAATGCATTCACTAGCAATGAGTGTTGCATCTATGATTTGCCTCCCCTTTACAAAAGCCATTTGATGTTTGTTTATCAACTTAGACACCACCTTTTTTAGCATTTCAACCAACAATCTAGCATTGATCTTGTAGAATTCCCCCAACCTCAGGTACTCTAGGTTTCTTTGTTATCAAAGCAATAAAAGTTGCATTAAAGCTCTTCACGAAACTCTGATTAGAATGCAAAAAAATTGAATAGTATTGATGATGTCTTCCTTCAACAGAGCGCGGAAAGTCTTGAAGAACACCATTGAATAACCATCAGGGCCAGGGGCTTTCTCCATTTCACTCAAGTTTAACATTTCCTTATCTTTTCTTCCTCAAAAGGTCTTTGCAGTCGTACATTTTCTTCTTCAGTGATCGTTGTAGCCTCCTGCAGTTTCAACTCAGGTCTCCATTGTTCGACTTCCTTGTATAGTTTTTTTTTATAGAAATTATGTATTGCCTCTTTGATCACACCTTGATCCTTAGTAACAACTCCATCCACTTCCAATTGGTCTATATAGTTGATCTTTTATGAGAAGTTGCAATTCTAAGAAAAAATTTTGTGTTCTTGTCACCTTGTTTTAGCCATTGGATTCTAGATCTTTGTTTCTAAGCTAATTCTTCCTTCCTTGCCACATCTTCAAATTCCATGCCCAGATGTGTCTTTTGCAGCAGTTCATCATCATTAAGGGATCTCTGTTCCTGAATTGTTTCCCAACTTGAAATTTGATTAAGAATAGCTTCCTTCCTTTGTTTCTAGTTCCCCTATTATTTTTGCTCCACTCCTTAAGCTTCACTTGCAACATTTTTAACTTTTCAGCCAAAATATAACCTGGTCTGCCAGTCACACTAAAAGACTCCCATCACTCTTTCACCTTCTCTTTGAAACCCTCCACCTCTAACCACCATGTTTTAAATTTAAAATAAGACTCTCTCATCCCTTCATTTCCGCAGGACAACATAACAGGATTATGATCTGAACCAATTTTGGGGAGGCTGCTCTGAATTATCTAAGTAAAAATTTTCTCCCCACTCTGTACTGTATAGAAATCTATGAATTCTGGAAGCGCAAGTATAATTCTCTCCCTTTCTCCATGTGAAAGATCTTCCACACAAAGGAGGATCAACCATCTCCATTTCTTCAATGCAGGATGACAATTCTGTCATAGCACCAGTCAGTCAGTGACAATTTGTTCTCTCTGATGGATATCTGGTGATGTTGAAGTCACCACGCACTACCCAAGGCCCATAAATGTTATGCTTCATCTCTAGCAATTCTTGCCATAGTGTTTTCCTATTTACTCTGTTGCAGTATGCATATACTGCACTGAAATACCAACTGGAATCATCATTTACTCCTGAAAGTTTTCCAGTTATCCTTTGGTTTCCATTCAGAAAAAACTTCCCACTCTAGATTCTCCTATCCCATAGTATCAAGTTGCCTCCACTACTTCCTTGAGCCTCCTTTAACACCCGCATCCATCTGTTACTCCAAATGCTTTGTAAAATATTTTCTATTGAGCCCTCTAATTTTTTCTCAACAAGAACTAGTGCCCACCATTGCTTTAATAGTTTCCTCACTATCCCCTTCTTGCTCTCTCCATTTAACCCCCTTACACTCCATGAAAGAATTTTTACCCTCATTATTGCTTGAGAGTTAGAATTCTCTCACCGGAACTTGGCTCCCCATCCTTGAAATTTATAGAACATAATTATGAGAGAGCGTTGCTTGACTCATTGCAATATCTCAGTTTGCACGCTAGAGAACTAACAAAATCTAAAAACTATCCAGTTTTATTTACTATGGACATGTTGTCCATCTGATAAGATTAATTACACAAATGGCTTTGAGAGAGAAACTGGGTTTTGATATACCATCAAAGTATCTTCTATTTCTCTCATTCCATAGACACCACAAAATAGCTGGAGGAATATACACCATCTTTTCTTGATCGTTGTATCAATATTCTGCAAGCTCCAGCACAGTTGTGCCTCTCTCAATCCCAAAGGCAACCTTGACTTAAACTAAGGAAACTGAAAAACATGCTCCAAAGGTCTGGCTACTGGACAATGCTAAAATAGGTTATTGACAGATTGAAGGGAGCACCTACAAAAGTAACACCTATTGACCAGCTGAAATCCTCTCCTATTAAAGTTGTCCAGCGTGAGACATGAATGAGGCATGCATCCCATAGATCAGATCACAGACTAATTGAAACATATAATTGTGAGAAGTATAGGAGGAAAATTTTTGTTGAATTGCATAACTACATTATTACACAGAGAACCTATTTATAGACACTAAAATATAATCCTTTACCAAGTAATACAACAACATACCTAGTGGAATCCCACAAGTGGGGTTTGGGGAGGGTAGAATGTACGTAGGCCTTACCACTATCTCGTAGAAGTAGAGAGGTTGTTTCCTAGGAACCCTCGTCTCAAAAACCCATAAGCAGAGTAAATTAGATATGACAAAAAAGAAAGGAAAGGGAACAAAATGAGCGACTATTAACGAAAAGCACATGTCAATATGTAAATACGATAGAATTAATACACATACGACAGGTAATGACAACACATGATATAAAACACGCCTACGCCTGTTACCTTACTATATCTCAAGGCAAGACATCCACCTGACCCTACCAACCAATTAGCCTGCTACTCTAATTTGCGACTCCACTCCCTTTGATCTAAGGTCATGTCCTCGGTGAGATCCAGCTTTGCCATATCTTGTCTGATCACCTTTGCCCAATACTTCTTCGGTCTACCAAGTAGGACACTACATAATATTTCTATTCTTATTTTAAGTAGGATTGTATATTTCTATTCATATTCTAACATTCCCCCTCAAGCTGGTGCATACAAGTATAAGCACCTAGCTTGTTACAAAAATAATTAATACGAGGATCGGTGAGGGACTTGGTGAAGATATTTGTAAGCTAATCACTTGACTTTGCAAATTTTGTGATAATATCTTCAGAGAGTACCTTTGACAAAGTGACAATCAATCTCAACGTGCTTAGTCCTTTCATGAAACATTGGATTTGATGAGATATGAAGTGCCACTTAATTATCAGACACAAGTTTCAGCTAATTGATTTTGCCAAATTTTAGCTCTCTCAGCAACTAGTTGATACAAACTAGCTCACAAGTTGCTGTATCCGTTGTTCGATTTTTTGCTTCTGCACTAAATCGAGCAACCACACTCTGGTTCTTACTCTTCCACGACACCAAATTACCTCTTACTAAAACACAATATCCGGATAAAGAATGTTAGGTCTAGTCATTGAGATTTTTAACTTCCCCACCAGCCGTCTCTACCTTTCAAGATTATTGAGTGGCTCCCTATGTCCTGGAAGGAGTTGAACATTCGAATCCATTGGAGTGTCAATGGATCTACATCCTATCATTTGTCTCCTCAAGAATGTCTAAGGCATATTTGTGTTGAGAAATAACAAAACCTTATCTAGTATGAGCAACCTTAATATCTAGAAAATACTTTACTTTGCCAAGGTCTTTAGTTAGGAATGCTTAAAGAGATATTGCTTCAAATTAATGATACCATCTTAATCATTGCTAGTGATAACAATATCATCAACATAAACAACTAAATAAATACACAAGTTTGGTGTAGAATGTCGATAAAATACAAAGTTATTAGCTCCTCTAGTCATGCCAAACTCCTGAATTATTGTGCGGAACTTTTCGAATCAGGACCGAGAAGACTGTTTCAGACCATAGAGTAACTTATGCAATCGATATACAAGGCTACTAGACTCCATCTGAGCAACAAAATCAGGTGGTTGCTCCATATAGGCTTCTTCTGCAAGGTCACCATGCAAAAAAGCATTCTTAATGTCCAATTGATGAAGAAATGACGAACTACCACCATAGATAGAAAAAGATGGGACATATGCTATTTTAGCCGCTAGAGTGAAAGTATCACTACAATGGAGCCCAAATATTTGAGTATACCCTTTGGTGACAAGGCAAGCCTTAAGTTGATCAGCCTAACTGTCTAGATCAATTTTTATTGCATAAATCCAACATCAACCAATAGTAGATTTACCTGCAGGAAGGAGACAAGCTCTCAAGTGCCACTCTTATGTAAAGTGGACATCTCATCAATCATAGCCTGCCTCCATCCAGAATGAGAAAGTGCTTCGCCTGTAGTCTTAGGAATGAAAAAGAGGACAACGATGATACAAAGGCATCATGGGGTGATGAGAGACGATGGAACTAAAAAATGTACCATGTGGGTTAGCATTTCGAGTTGATCATATACCTTTTTGAAGTGTGATCAGTTGGCTAGGAGGAGGCAATACCGCAATAGGAGGAGATTCTGGTGCATGACATGAATCATTTGGAACTATTGCTGGACATGGACGGCAATGATAAGTCAAGCAAGGTGGCACTACATCGGGAGATGTAGAAGTATATGTAGATCATCAAAAGTCGATACAGGTAGGTACTGAAGTATGGGTAAGACCTTAGAGACATTAGGATGATTAGATGATTTATAGTAAGGGTGAGATTCAAGAATGTGACATCATCGGAAATAAGGTACCAATGAAGATTATGTGAACAACAATGATACCCTTTTTGAACTCGAGAGTAACCAAGAAAGGCATATTTGAGAGCACGAGGAGCTAATTTATCTTTTCTTGGAGCTAAGTTATGAACAAATCATGTGCTTCCGAAGACACAAGGGGGTATAGAGTAGAGATGTGACAGAGGAAACAATATGGAATGTGGAACTTGATTCTGAATAGAAGATGAGGACATTTTATTAGTTAAATAATAAGATTTAGGAGAAGTGGAGAGAAAATAATTCATCAATTGTAGGAATGGTAGGACTAGCTAAAATCTGATCACACTGAATCATGGTTGATAGGAAGTCGGCAAATGTAAGAACTAGAAACAGTGTCTGCTTGTGTTGTTGTTTTTTCACATCCGTAGTGACTGACGTCAATGTTTCAAATTCATCCGTTAGTGCTTGTACCTGTCCCAAGTAAATAGACACGTGGGATACGTGTTTCTCTAAGTTGGTCATTCAAGATATCACATCATAAAGTCGAGATATGTCATTACTGTATAAAGCACAGGCGTTTCACTAAATTGTATAACATGTCTGGAATGGGCGAAATAAGGGCATCAACTTAGAATCAATACAACACCATAAGAGACTACATAATTGAGCATCCACTTTCTCTCATTATGCTTTGGCTTTTGCATTTCCTCATTAGCCTTTGCCTTTTCATCTACCACACAAACATTATTCATTAAGTGATCTTGGACACCTTGACCCTTGCATCATAACTCAACCGAAGAAGCCCAAGCTAAATAGTTTGAACTTCCCGTTAATGGTTTTGAGGTGATATAGGGCTCGAACTTCTGATCCCCATATTTTGAAACCAAAAACATCACACCTAGAAGACATTGTGCGGAACTTGTGTTGGAAACAACTAGAAACACTTGATTACAGAGATTTGGTTGTTGAAAAATCCAGATCTTGCTGGAAACAACTTGAAAATCATTGGATCCCTAATTTTGGTGATCGGTTCTGGTAAAAAATTGTATGGTTTGGTTGGAATGGTGGACGACCCCAACAAGAAAAAAATTGATTAAAAAATATTGACCGGAACAACCCTCACGCACTGACGCGTGACCCAGATCTCACCGGAAACCGTCACTTCAGATCGGCGCATGAGAGCATGTGGGGTGATATTTTTCGATGGTTTTGGTTGGGGTTTAGTCACCTAAGCTTTCCAAGCCTCGTGGTGTTGTTGGTTTTCGCACAAGACCCACAGAATAAAAAGATGACTCAAATAAGTCCCAACAGCCACCGAAAATTAATGCACAGTGACTTGTTTCTTCCCTTGAATTTTTTCATCGGTGCTCTGATACCATGTGAGAAATACAGGAGAAAATATTATTGAATTGCGTATAGAGACCCGATTTATAGACATTACAATATAATCCTTTATCAAGTAAGATACTACATACTATTCCTATTCGTATTCTAAGTAGGATTATATCTTCTTATTCCTATTCGAACAATAACCTTATTGGAAGTTTGGTCCTCCAAATCAACTTCCAAGGCCAAGCATCAATGACGGTTTTGCGAGCATAGTTACATGTAGCATTGTTTAACAGTGAAAGTGCCCTTGCTCCCCCAATTCATACTGTCAGAGGCATCTTCATTACTGTGAAAGGACTCCATTTTTGCTAGCAACTCCATCAAACTTTCCATCTCTCTGTCTTGAACGGTTTTTCCTAGGTGCACATCCCAATAATCATTAGTCCTGGTTTGAGCAAGAGATGAGTTCTTGCCCAGGGCGATGCTGAAAAGGTCAGGAAAGTCTACCATCAGAGGTATGCCACTTAACCAATTTTCCTTGCAAAACTTGATGTGTGCTCCATTACCTGGCTTGAATTGAACATGAATTGAACACTCAGGAGAAATTCAGTCCCCAGACTGCTGATGTGTCCCAAAGGCGAACTCCATGAGGAGCATTGGTTGTTTTTATGCTCCAGTAATCGTTGGTACATGTTTGGACTTGATTACATCGTTCCATAAACTGTGTTCCTCTGTTTCGCATCTCCAAAGCCACTTCATGAGCAAAGCTTTGTTATGCAAGGATGGGTCTTGATCCTTGGATTTATGCGTTATAACCTTGTCCCATTCAACAGGATGGAATTTCTGTGAGCTGCTATTACCTTCCCATATGAAGTCTCTCCTAATTCTGTCCAGTATATCGAGCACACTTTGGGGGATAGGGAATAATGACATGAAATAGGTGGGTATGTTGTCGAGCGCACTGTTAATGATAGTGACTCTATCCCCCAATTGATAAATATTGCAACTGCTATGAAGCAAGTCTTTTTTGTCAAATTTCTCCACTTCATTCCAGATTAAGTCGCATAGACTCTTCATTCGATTCCGCACGTGTTGGGTTCTCCAAAAATACACTACTCTTGGAGAATCCGATATGCACTCATTGACATTTTTGAAGAGTCCGAGCAACATAGATTCTAGATGTCACAACTTTTGGACTTGGCCCGAAAGGAAGATCCAAATAAGAACAAGACAGTGTCCCAAATGTTGCCCTCAAGGATGCCAGCCAACTCATCAGTATTGCATTAGTGTTCACTGGGTAGACAGTGCTCTTCTGCTTGTTGATATGCAAACCAGATATTATAGAATTTGAGATATATCTTCCTCACAAAAAATCAAGGTATCATCAGCATACAATAGGTGCGAGATCATGACTGGATTACAGGTGGTTGAACCAACACTGAACCCCTAAATCCAGTTCAATTGTTGGGCTTTTCCCAGCATCTTGCTAAGCCTTTCCATAGCTGAAAGCTCTGGCCTTTTGGGTTCTTGATGGGTTTTCTTGACTAATCAAAGCAAAAGTTTTTTATGTTAAAATTCATGTTATGGAGTGTCATCTAACATAAATAATTCATAAAAATCTTACAATGGTGGTTGGATGAAGTAGAATGACAAGAAAATACTCTTGAAATTGTGCCCTTGGTTCTACCTCTTATGCGAGGATCAAAATCTACGTTTTGGGATCTTCTTAATAGTTTTGCAGCTGGCGTGGCTCAATGTTATCAAAAGCAATAAACACAAAAAAGCTCATAGGTTCAGTAGGGCTTTAAGTGCAACATGGACTTTAATGAAAAAGGCACAAGGGGAGGAAAAAAAAATACAAATCTATATGTCTAGTCCAAGATTGACAATTATAAGCATGAATGACAAATAAATGACAAAGAAATTGAAAAGTTCTGCAATAATGTGAAATATCAATTGTTTAGTATTGCCTCTTTAAAGAGGCTCATTGGTAGGGAAAGGTATGCCTTAGAACCTTGATGACGACATTAAATCACACATTCAGCGGATATCGAAGTGCTCAACACATTTTGAGCGTTGCTTCAGGGCTTAAGCGCTCCTTTGACAACACTAGTGTGGCCTCTCCAACAACGCACTAACATCACACCAAACTTCTATTTGGTCTCCGTCCTATGGCCTCTCTGACAACACTCCAACTTATTCCAAACTTCTGCAGTTGTCTTGGCCACATGCAGACTTCTACCAAAAATCTACCCACTTTCAACATTCATATTCATGTCCCAAGCATACCACTTTTATCATGTGATGTCATAGTACCCATAGAATGACTTAATCACATCATTAGCCTCAAAATTGACGTAGTTAAGGTTTAAGAATCACAAACCTACCTATATTATTCGGGGATAATCAGGAGACAATGATTCATGAGACCTCATTTGTTTGCAGTTAATGGAAGTTTGAATCTGAATTGTTCAGACTTCAAATCATTAAGTGCTTTTACTTTTTTTTTGATAACCGAGAAATCGCCCTTTGGACCAATCACAACCTTCTAAACTCGGTGGATCATGGGCCTGCCCCTCTACCCTTCACATAAATACCAGGCTTCGCTTTGCATGGTGTGGGGCTTGAAGCTGTGACCTCAGCCACAAATCCTCCACCCTTTGCCACTCGAGCAAGCCCTAGGAGCTTAATTGCTTTTGTTTTTTCTACTTAAAAATCTCTTAATAAGTCTGAAAGGGTCTGAATTAATCAGATCAGTGACAGAGTTTTACTCTCATTCACACTCTTTCAAAGTCTGTTTTTTATTAAAGTTCTCCATATTTTTTCTCTCTTGTAAAAATTACACGCCTCTCTCTTTCTCCAACTATCAACTATCCAAATTCATTCCCCTTTTTATTCTGACAATGTTTAATTCTTGATCGTATTGCTTGGTCATCAAGAATTGGTAAAATTGTTTGCAAAAATTGGTAAAAAATGATAACTACATTTTCTTCTAATAATGTTTGACAATTTTTTTTAAAAAAATATAATTTTGTTATGTAGTTCCGGTAGTTTCACTTTATTTTAATCAAAACTTGAAATATTTATTTATATCTTCAAATAGTTTATCTATTATTGAATAATAATTTGTTTTTTCTAGGATGAAGTTTTTTCCAATGATTTATATTTAACTATGATTTTATTTGAAGTACAATATTTATTGTGTTTACCTATTGATAAACTATTTTTATTCGGATGTTTAAAATAATCTTAATCATTCAGTGTTCAGATTTAAATACAAAATCTTAATTATTTCAGACGTCTTAATCTTAATGAAAATAAACAAGGCCTAAGGGATCTAAAGTCCACACTTAGTACAAAAGAAAAGGATTATACAACACAACCACAACAACATACCAAGTTGAATCCCACAAGTAGGGTTTGGGGAGGGTAGAAATGTACGCAGACTTTCCACTACCTCGTAACATAGAAGTTGAGAGGCTGTTACCCGGGAACCCTCGACTCAACAACCCATAAGCAGAATAAACTAGATATTGCAAAGGGAAGGAAAGGGAACAGAGAGAGAAATAGAACTAGAAATCGAAATAAAAAGAGCGACTATTTATGAAAAGCACATGTCAATGTGTAAATACGATAAATTCAACACATACGACAAATAGTGACATCAATCACGCCTACCCCTACTACCTCTCTAAACCTCGAGATCACCCATCCACCTAACCCTACCAACCAATCAGTTTGCTACTCTAATTCGCGACCTCCACTCCTTCCTATCTAAGGTCATGTCCTCGGTTAGATCCAGATTCGCCATATCTTGTCTGATTACCTCCTTCCAATACTTCTTCGATCTACCTTTACCTCTCCGTGTAACTCCCAAAACCAACCTCTCACACCTCCTAACAGGCGTATCGATACTCTATCTCCACACGTCCAAACCATCGCAGTCTCGCTTCTCTCATCTTATCAGCCACCGGTGCCACCTCCAGCCTGGGATCTCTCTCTCAATCTTATCCCTCCTTGTGTGACCACACATCCATCTCAGCATCTTCATCTCTGCGACATGCATCTTCTGAACATGTGCATTCTTTATTGGCCAACACTCCACCCCATACAGCAAAGATGGTCTAACCACAATTCTGTAAAACTTACCTTTGAGTTTAGGTGGTATCTTCTTGTCACACAACACTTCCGAGGCAAGCCTCCATTTAGTCCAAGCTGCCCCAATACGATGTGAGACATCATCGTCGATATCACTACTACTCTGGATGATTCACCCCAGATATTTAAAGTTTTCCCTCTTAGGGATAGGTTGAGTATCCAGCTTCAAATCAATGTCTGTTTTGTCCCTCGCAACACTAATTTGCGCTCCATGTATTCTGTTTTAGTCCTGCTCAGTTTGAATCCTTTGGGCTCCAAGGCGTGTCTCCAAGCCTCCAACCTATCATTAACTCTAGTCTGAGTCTCATCAATCAATACTATGTCATCTGCAAATAGCATACACCGTGGAACTTCCTCCTGAATAGATCGCGTCAGCTTATCCATCACTAGGGCAAACAGGAAAGGGCTCAACACGGATCCTTGATGGAGTCCATCTCAACAAGAAAATACTTTTGAGTCTCCTCCCACCGTTCTTACCCGAGTCTTGGCTCCGTCGTACATATCCTTAATCGCCCTGATATATGCCATTGGGACACCTTTCACCTCTAGACACCTCCATAAGACATCTCTTGGAATTTTGTCATAGGCCTTCTCGAGATCGATGAACACCATATAAAGGTCCTTTTTTCTTTCCCTATACTTTTCCACTAATCTCCGGACAAGATGAATTGCTTCAGTAGTCGACCTCCCCTACAGGAATCCAAACTGATTTTCCGAAATAGACGCTACTCTTCTCACCCTCATTCTCCACCACTCTCTCCCAAACCTTCATAGTGTGACTTAACAACTTGATACCCCTTTAATTGTTACAGTTTTGAATATCCCCTTTGTTCTTGTACAATGGCACCATCGTTCTCCTCCTCCATTCATCAGGCATCTTGGCGGTCTTCATAATAGCATTGAACAGTCTAGTCATGTTCTTCAAAAAAATCGGAATCTCATCTGGTCCGATCGCCCTCCCTCTTTTCATCCTACTAATAGCCCTTCTAACCTCCTCAACTCTAAACTGCCTGCAATAACCAAAGTCACGATGACTTTCAGAGTGTGCCAACTCACCCATCTCAATATTTCTATCTTCTTTTTCATTTAAGAGTTTATGAAAGTAAGCTTGCCACCTTAATTTAATGGAGGTGTCATCCACCAACACCTCACCCCCCTCATCCCCTTGATGCACTTCACTTGGTCCAAGTCGCGAGCTTTCCTTTCTCTCACTTTAGCGAGCCTATACAATCTCTTGTCTCCATCTTTATCACTTAGCTCCTCATATAGGTGCTCAAATGCTGCTGTCTTAGCATTGGTCACCACTATCTTTGCTTCTGACTTAGCTGTCTTATAAGCCTCCTTAAGTGTTCGCTTTTCATCTTTATCCCTACACTCCAACCACTTTGTGTAAGCAACCTTCTTATCTTTCACTTTGGCCTGAACTTCCTCGTTCCACCACCAGTCACCCTGCCGTCCACCAAAGGCCCCTCTCGACACCCCTAGTACCTCAGTAGCTACCTTTCTAATGCAACCAGCGGTAGTCCCACATATTGTTCACATTTCCGCCACTACTCCAAGCCTCTAAGTCTCTCAACTTTTCTTCCATCTCTCGGGAAAGGGCAGGATTAAGGCATCCCCATCTAATCCTCGGTTGGGCATAAATAACCTTCTTCTTTCCTCTCTTGATCAAAAGAAAAGGATTCTATTTGGCTTAATTAAATTGACTTTTGCTCGAAAAAGTGAGTCAATGACTTTGAGGGCCTTTCGGTAGTTGTTTTGCATGTAAGCTATGTAGATGTCAAATTCCACATAAGTAATACCACATTTGGTAGTTGGTTAAGAGGTAAGCTATTTATGTATAAAACAGAATTAATACGTCGTTTGGTTTGTAATTTAGAAGTAGATATAACTAATACGTGTGTAAGTTATGAGAGAACTTATGTATTAATTTATGCAGGATAGAAAGTGGAATAACTAATACATGAACAACTAAGTCCTGCATAACTAGTATTTTGATTAATACATAGATTTCCTTCTAATCCCTATTACTAATACCTACATAATTTTAACCAACTACCAAATGATTCCTGAAGGGTTCAACCTTTAGGTTCCGTTTAGTTGCTCTTTCTATACAATACCAATGTATAAAAATTATCATAGTAGAAATTTCTTGGTTTAAAATCCAGTGTAGTTAATATAATGTTTAGTTAGCTTTTTTCTTTTGTTCTTACATACTACCTACATAAATTGATAAAAAATTGTGTTTTATCTTATGTGGGGTAGAGAGGGGAGTAAGAATGCATGTATTAAATAATACATTAATTAAAACATTGAAAATGACAAAACTTGCCTCATAATAGTCAACACACTTTTTCTTTTTGGGCTAAAAAATAAACAAATATTTTAAATTATACACTATTACTAATTTGAAATATTTTGCCCTCATAATTTGTTCAAGCTAGCTCTAACACCAGGATTATTAAAAATAACAACATACCTAGTGGAATCCCACAAGTGGGGTCTAGGGGGAGGGGGGTAAAAATGCACATAGACCTTACCACTACCTCATAGAGATAGAGAGGTTGTTTTCGAAAAACTCTCATCTCAAAAATCAAGCCCCATAAGCAGAAGATACTAGATACGGAGCTACTATGAATGAAAAGCAAATGATAGTATGTTAATACGATAAAGGAACAAATATAAGATGGATAATGACAATACAGGATATAAAGGCATGACTACTCCTACTAACCTAGTAACCTACTATATTACAAGGCTATACATCAACCTACCCATACTAGCCTATTAGTCTTCTACCCTAATACGCGACCTCCACACCTTCCTATCTAAGGTCATCTCCTCAGTGAGATGATGTTTCGTCATATCTTGTTTGATCACCTCCCCCCAATACTTCTTCGGTCTACCTCTACCTCTCCGTGTAGCCCCTAAATCCAACCTCTGGCACCTCCTAACAGGGGCATCAATACTTTTTCTCTACACATGTTCAAACTATCGCAGTCTCATTCCCGCATCTTGTCAGCCACAAGGACCACCTCTAACTTCTCTCTGATGGTCTCATTCCTAATCTTATCACTCCTAGTATGTCCACTCATCCATCTTAACATCCTCATCTCCGCGACCTGCATCTTCTGAACAAATGAGTTTTTAATTGGCCAACGCCATATAGTAGAGTCTAACCACCATTCTGTAAAATTTGCCTTTAAGTTTAGGTGGTATCTTTTTATCACATAATACTCCAGAGGCAAGCCTCCATTTTGTCCATGCTGCCCCTATACGATGTGTGACATCATTGTCGATATCACCACTTATCGCCACTACTCTGGATAATAGACCCAGGATACTTAAAGTTCTCTCTTTGGAATAGGTTGAGTGGCAAGTGTCACTTCAGTGTTTGCTTCATTTCTCGTAACGTTGAATTTGCACTCCAAGTATTCTACTTTGATCCTGCTCAGTTTGAACCTTATTGATTCCAAAGTATACCTCCAAACCTCCAATCTATTATTAACTTTAGCCCAAGTCTCATCAATCAGTACTATGTCATCTTCAAATAGCATACACCATGGCACCTTCTCCTGGATAAACCGTGTTAGCTCATCCATTACTAAGGCAAAAAGAAAAGGGCTTAACACAGATCCTTGATGATGTCCCATCTCAACAGAAAATACTCTGAGTCTCCTTCCACTATTCTCACTCGAGTTTTGGCTCCATCATACTTGTCCTTTATCACCCTAATATACACTATTGGAACACCTTTCGCTTCTAGACATCTCTATAGCTCATCGTATTGGAACGCCTTCTCAAGGTCAATGAACACCATATGAAGGTCCCTCTTTCTCTCCCTATGCTTCTCCACTAATCTTTGAACAAGATGGATTGATTCAATAGTCGACCACCTCGGCATAAATCCAAACTAATTCTCTGAAATAGACACCCTTTTTCTCACCCTCATCTCCACCACTCTCCCAGACTTCCATAGTGTGGCTTAACAACTTGATACCCCTGTAATTGTTACAGTTTTGAATATTACTTTTGTTCTTGGACAATGGAACCATTGGTACTCCTCCATTCATCGGGCATCTTAAAAGTCTTCATAATAGCATTAAACAACCTAGTCAACCACTCAATACCATCCTTAATTGTGCTCTTCCAAAAATCCACCAGAATCTCATCCGGTCCGATTGCTCTCCCTCTACTCATCCTACTAATAGCACGTCTAACTTCCTCAGCTCTGAAACGCCTGCAATAATCAAAATCTCGGTGACTATCGAAGTGCGCCAAATCACCCAAATTAATATCTCTGTCCCCTTTTCCGTTTAAGAGTTTATGAAAGTACGTTTGCCACCTTAGCCTAATGGAACTCTCATCCACCAACACCTCACCCTTCTGTCTTCGTTGTCTTATAGATATCCTTGAGCCTTCGTTTTTCATTCTCATCGCTACATTCCAACCACTTTGTATAGGCAATTTTCTTAGCTTTCACGTTGCCTTGAACTTCTCCACTTCACCACCAATTACCTCGACGTCCACCAAAGGTCCCTCTTGAAACCCCTAGTACCTCGGTGGCTACTTTTCTAATATAACCAGCCGTGGTGTCCCACATGGTGTTCACCTCTCCACTACTACTCCAAGCCCCCAAATTACTCAGCTTTTCCCCCATCTCCCGAGAAAGGGCAGGAGTCAGGCCAAAGTAATTTGTACTAATTTGTAATAGAACCAAAGTAAACATCCAACAATAAAAAATCCTCACGTTACAATCTTGGAATTACTAATCCCTACATAGCAATCCCGAAGTTATGAATCCCTGCATAATAGTTACTGCATAACTTGTATCTAAACCAATGACTCTTTAGAGAAGACTGTCATGCAGAATAAGGAAGATTAAATTGTAACCTACCAGTTAAATTGATACCTTGTAACCCCTTTGTGGTGCCCAACAATGGGCATCCCATCCACAATCCATGGAAAAAAGGGATAGTAGAGAAAACTTGGGAACTTAGGATTGTTCCATGGTTAGAAATTAATATGAGAACAGTAAATGAGGGTTTGAGGGTGACTTGGGGGGTTAAACTCTTGAAACTTTTTCGGCTATGAAATGAGAAACTTATGGTGGTAAATTGTAAAAAATTAAGATATAGAGAGAGAGCAGCAAAAGGAAAGACTAATGAATGATAAAATTTGGGAATCCCATCTAGGATTCTATCAGCAAGAACCATAAGATAAGATTGCATGAAGCACCAAGAAGCTGTATAGGCTTCTAGAAAACCGAGAGAAATGGATGTATAAACGTGTTTCTCTATTAATTAGAAAGCCATTTAGGTACTTGTGTGCTGCCTGCTTTTCTAATACTAATTCAACTACAAATAAATGATAATGAAATTTCTACAGTGTGACTGGTAGATGAATGATACAAAAGTAATAATCGTAAGAGGTGAACAATCTAATTTGTGACTCATTAATTGGTTGTGGAAAAAGTACATAGCGAAATGGCTAATTAGAATTCACTTAATTCTCACTATTGAGAGCTGCTTGTTACTACCTTGACAGAGGATGTATAATTAGGAAAAAGCTAAAAACAAAGTTGGATTTCTAATAATAGTGAATTTTTTTAAGCTTTTCTGACATAGAAATTATTTATTGGTAAAACTGAGCCTGATGATCTTGTTTATCAAAACAAGATTTTGCGGTCACATGCAGATCCTTTTGCAGGATTCTCCTTTGTTTATATAGATTGGAAATCTGGTTGATCCACAAAATATTTACGCATTTTGCATGGCTACATTTCTTAGGCTGAGCTTAGAGCAAGCGTTTTTGAGGCGATAGAAGAGGAGGATAGGACAATTGAAAAGGACGAAGGCTTGCCTCCTGCACTATTGGGTAGCTGCAATGAGCGTGCAAAACAACTCCATAATTCCCCTTCAGGTTCTCAGTTACATGTTTTAATTATTTTGTGCTTTTACTTATGCTTTATGATCGTGCTTATTTTTTATTTGTTTTGATTATTGAAGTGTTGTAAATTGTGCACATGTGCTTTCTGTTTCCCTTGCATAATTATCTTAAAGTGAATAACACATATAGCTGCTTAAGGATTCTTACAAAGTACTCTGATATTTACACATTGAACACCAAATATTACTTTTATGGTAAAATGCCTCTTACATAGGCGGCGTCGTATGCATGGAGATATGTATTTTAGTAGTTAAAGAAGAACTAATATTTCACATATCCTCCCACATTATTCCTTGTAACTTTTTTGTTTTTCTCCATTGCTGAATGCAGGAAGGCTGCTAACTGCACTAATATGTGAATATTTTGACTGGGCCCAATTAAACCACACACTTAAAGTTTATTTACCAGAGTGTAATTTGGTAAAATTGTACAACTTTCCTCAATCAATTTTAACCAATTTGCATAAATTGCCAGTTATTACTTCAATTTACAAGAGATTTCTTGTTTGCAGCAAAAGGATTCTTGGAAATCAGAGATAAAAGAATTTAGCAGCAAAAATGGATACGATCTTAACAGGAATGGGGATAGTGGTCCATTGCTTTTGGATGTTCTAGAAGGATTCTTGAAGTATGAGGTTCGATAAAACTTTTTATATTATGCAACTTCTAGACATATATCTGTCAGTTGCTTATGATATTGTTTATGTTTCTATTAGTATTACAAGAAAATTAAAAGAAGAAAGGTGGGGAGAATAGCATTGCTAATCCTACCGAATTTTTTTTGGGGATACAATTTTTTTATTTTGAATCAGGTAAAAAAGGGGTTACATTTTTATCATCCTTAAAAGAGTAAACAGTTGAGAAGGATGAACTCAATAATGGAGATGTAGGAAATATGTAAAATGCGTAAATAAATCAGTTTGTTTAGAGTGGTTGTCTCGACATCCTACTGCAGTTGTGGCCCTCTCGCCATGTGGTATTCAAATTCTCCTCGTTTTTTTCTATAGATCGATAAATTGCTTACAAATTTAGAACTAAGACCAAATGTGGTCTTAGTGGGTGAACATGTTTCTAGAGGTCCCAAGAAGCCAATCACAGAGGAGGATGAAAGTAAATAAGTTGAAAGCATCAAGGCCTAATTAGGAACAGCTCTCTTGATTTACTATTGATACTGACCAGTGACCAATAGGATAATGAATATCAGTACAACAACATACCCAGAGGAATCCCACAAGTGGGGTCTGGGGATAGAGCTTATTTTTTTCAAAAGAGGAAAAAAGACCATTAAGCTTAATTTTATTCAACACGATTTGTTTCTTGGTTCTACTTCAAACACTTCTTTATTTTCTTTGTTCTATGAGGTATACCCGCTTTGTGCAATGAATGATTTGCTTGAACGATTAACCTTTGCTCAGATGTGATTGACTTAGTAATGAGCATCCCTATTCTGCAGATGCTGGTTTGAAAAGTTTTTAAGTGTACACAAGTGTATCAATGTTATCTAGGTATGACAATGGGGTGTTTGGGGCGGGTTTAGAACTATGCGGTGTGGGGCGGGTGCAGGGCAGGTTGAAGTTCTTATTTTAAAAATTAAGGTGGGGCAGGGCGAGTTGCGAGTTTAAAGAACCAAATAGGAACTCAAAGAAAATTAAATATTTGTAATTAATAAAAATAAAAAATATAATTTTTTTAATAACATTGACTTTAATTTTAACTTTTTTTTCTAAAATTTAAACTAGACATGTGGTAGTGGTAAGGTCTGCGTACATCTTACCCTCCCCAAACCCCACTTGTGGGATTCCACTGGGTATGTTGTTGTTGTTTGTATGTCTACTAAATTGGTAGTCGTTGAAATATCAATTAGAAATTGTTAATTAGCTATTAAGAAACATTATTGAAATTTTAACGAGAAGCAGTTAATTTGTTGTTGAAATGTTAATTAGCGAAAAATTTAAAAAATTATGGTTTTTTATTTTTCATATTAAACTTAATTAAAAATGAAAAGAACTTAAAAATGTAGGGAAAACTAAGCTTTTGCCCCTTTGAAGCAAACTATTTACATTCATATACCCTTTTACATGTTATGCCCCTCTACTATTAAAATTCGCCCCCTACTATTACAATTCGCGCGCTGACATCAACACTCACCTTGTATGATATACCAATAGGGTATACATATACCGATAGGGTATCACAAAGGATTAAGCTCAGTCCTATATGATACCGATATGGTATCAATATACTGATAGAGTATCACAAAGTAATATATTTTCTACTAATTTAGAATTTAATAAATAAGTTTGTAAATAATTTTCTCTTAATTATTTTATTAATTAAAAAAAAGCTCAAAATTATATGATACCAATAGGGTATGTGTATACAGACGGAGTATCACAAGAATATCTTTTCTATAAATTTAGAGTTCAATAAATAATTTTGTAACTTTAATAATTTTCTAATCCTATACGATATCAATATGGTATAAATATACCAGCGGAGTATCACAACGAATATATTTTCTACTAATTTACAACAACAACATACCCAGTGGAATCCCACAAGTGGGGTTTGGGGAGGATAGAATGTACGCAGACCTTACCACTACCTCATAGAAGTAGAGAGGTTGTTTCCTGGGAACCCTCGTATATTTTGTATTAATTTAGAGTTTAATAATTTTTTTATTTGTTTTTAGTTATTTCTAAAAAAAATAATCCTATATGATACCAACTGGGTATCAATATACCGCCAGATTATTCTATATGATACTGGTATAATATATATATATATATATATATATATATATATATATATATATATATAGTTATATATAGATAGTATCACAGAGGATTATTTCATAGTATTCATGCTGACGTCAGCATGACATCAGGGTGAAATAAAAAGGGGAAAAAGGGTAAGAAGGTAAATAGTTTGGGCCATGGGTCCATCAAGGGTAAATAGTTTAGATTGGGTCCATTAAGGGTATATAATTTCACATTAGGTCTAATAGTTTAGATTGGGTCCATTAAGGGTAAATAATTTCACATTAGGTCTATTTTGTGTACTTTTTCCAAAAATTTATGCGGGGTGGGTTGAAAATGAAAAAAATTGTTGGCGGGGCAGTTTAAAAAAATGTGGGTTGAGCTCAACCTGCCCTGCACCCAGCCTATTGCCATCCCTACTGTTATTAGATGTAACTTGCATTTGTAGAAACTGATTATTGTCCTGGTTTTGCAATCTCCATTGCCTTTTTTGATGGTACAACAGTCTCCTGTTCCAGGTGTGGTTAGTCTTTAGAATGTTTAAGTAGTTGCATTAAATGATAATTATAGCATTTGCAGTTCAAGTTTTCCTGCATTCAAATTGACCATGGTGAATATACAAGTCTGTCTAGTAGGAATTAGCATAATGGCAAGCTTTTAAAATCTCTGTCGCAGAACTTATCTCAAGGAAGGGGTGCTGGGAGGAGATTGACAACACCAGATGCTGACTCTCTTCCCAATTTAGAAACAAGGAACGCGAGGAGGTCTTCTTCATCTTCAGTTGCTGGGGGCTTACCTCCATTGGGAAGGTTTTCACATAAGACACTATTATGTCATCTTTTTTTCATTTATTTATTTTTCTTTTTCAGATTTGAGATCTTGACTTGAGACTATCTTCATTTTACAGGCCAGGTCCCGCCGCCCAGTCGTCTGGTAAGTAGTGTACTTGCTTTATTTGTATTAATTCCTGGATAAATGTTTAATCTTGTTCATACGGTCGTGATTTTAGATAGAAGAGGTGGTTCATCAATATCTGGATACAGGAAGGATGAATACAATTGGAGATATGACAATGATGAACTTGCAGAAGATGTAAGTCGTGCTTCATCTGCCTTAGAAAACCTTCAGCTGGACAGAAAAGCTCGGAACCTTACCACTTCCTGGCGGTAAGTGTTTAAAACTGGATTGCTTTTTGAAATTTGTGTTTCATGTAACTTATGTTGAATAAGAATGGGAGTTAGAGATTTGCTTAATGTTATTCATGGATGATATGTTTTGTTAGAATAGGAATAAGTAAATACAATCCTACTTAGAATAGGAATAACAATAGCACATAGAATCCTATTTAGAAAAGGATTGTATTATAGTATCTAGTTGGAAAAGGAGTCTAATATAGTATCTATAAATAGGGTCTCAATGTAATAATGTAGACAACAATTCAATAATATTCTTCTCCTATATTTCTCGCATGTTTGATTTTGGCTGCGGCTGTTATAAAATACATCACTTGTTGCTGGTTGGTGAGGTTAAAGGATGACAACTTTATTGCTTCCACTAATGCACCTGTTATGTCCATAGATGCCATTATGCAGCATAACTAAACAAGATAGTGCTTTTGGGCTGGCTGGCTAAGAGAAATATTACCCTTGCTTTTAATTAAGTATGTGGATTTTGTGCTACTTACTGAGAGAATTCTCTATTTAAATATATTGAATTTTCTGCAGTAGAGCAACTTCTTAGATTATGCTAAGGAAGGTGGAACATTTATTTTAGTGTTGAATGTGGTAAAAACTCAACTATGAATAACAAAATGTGGGGAAAATATTGTGTAATGGTATGCATGAGAAGTTTGTATGATGACTAAAGTAGGTTTAATCTAATGTACTATAAGATCTGTTGAAGAATGACAAGAGTCCCACATTGGTGGATGATGAGATGGGTGGACTCTTTATAAGGTTTGGGCAATCCTCCTTCCTTTGAGCTAGCTTTTGGGGTGTGAGTTAGGCCCAAGACCTAATTTTACAAGATCCTTTCTAAGTAGAGAAGGTTGCTTTTGTAAACTTTTAATTGAGATGATCATTTATACAAGTGTATTAAGTTTTAATTTTTGAAGTTATTTGATTGTTAAAATGCATTTGTTTTGGATATCAAAAAAAAAAATTAATAAACATGCAATATAAATAAACGGTGGTGCACTTGCGGGAAACTCCTTGCCAAGGGCTTGTGCACCTCCGGGATAAGTCGGGGCCAAAGAGACTCGGACACCGGTGCAAAAAAAAAATGCAATATAAATAACAGAAATTATCAATCCGTTTTGACTAAAAATAGAGTATGTACTATTTTATGTTTTCCAGCAGTCTACCATGATAACATCTTTTTTGATAAAGTATAATATATTGATGTGAACCAGAAAAATGTTGGTTAGATATACATCCAAAAGAGTACTTGCATTACAAGTTGTGTAATGGACAGAGAAAATCTAACATGGCTTCGGGGGCTCTATACATTTGTCATTGCCATGTTGCACCAAAAACTAAGAAAATATCTATCTTATCCAAAGGAAATTCTCCCATTTCTTTCTTTCCAAATAACCCAAAATACCAGTGCTTAGAAGTGATTTAGCAATACCTCCCTTTTTCGTCTTTCCAAATAACCCAAACTACCAGTGCTTAGAAGTGATTTGGCAATACCTCCCTTTCCTGTGCAAGTTGAAGTTTTAAGGTGACTCTCGGCATAAACCATTTAATGTTCAAAAGATTGAAAATCATGTACCAAAGTTTTCTTGAAACTCTATAGTGGAGGAATAAGTGAATAACATCTTTCACAATATATTAAGAAGTTATGCATACTTTGAAAATCATGTGCCAAAGTTTTCTTAAAACTCTATAGTGGAGGAATAAGTGAATAACATCTTTCACGATATATTAAGAAGTTACGCATACTAAAAGAGCAAGCTAAAAATTTACATGGTGCTCTCATACAAACAAAATGAGGTATTGGAAGCGAGACTGTGATGGTTTGGGCACGTGTAGAGAAGGAGTATCAATGCTCCTGTTAGGAGGTGCGAGAGGTTAGATTTAGGAGTTACACGAGGAATAGAGATAGACCGAAGTACTGGAGGAGGTGACTAGACAAGATATGGTGAAACTTAATCTTACCGAGGACATGACCTTAGATAGGAAGGAGTGGAGGTCGTGAATTAGCGTAGCAGGCTAATAGGTTAGTAGGGTTAGGATGATGTCTGGCCGTAGGGTATAGTAGGATTTGTCGCGTCTTTTTCTCCGGTGTTGTCATTATCTATCTTATATATGTTAATTGTCTCGTATTTTCATACTATCATGTGCTATTCGTTATTAGTCGCTCTTTCAGTTTCCATATCTAGTGTATTCTGCTTATGGGTTTTTGTGACGACTGACGAGGGTTCCTAGGAAACAACCTCTCTACCTCTATGAGGTAATGGTGAGGTCTGCGCACATTCTACCCTCCCTAGACCCCACTTGTGGGATTCCACTGGTATGTTGTTGTTGTTGTTGGCACCATCAATTGCCTGAAACACAATTGTGGGGGACAATATCCATGGTTCAAATGGGATGATGTTTGACCAAAGTTGGGATGCTTGCTGTGGGGGATGGGGGGTAACAGAATGGAAGGTAAGGCCGTTGTGTGCAAGAGGATGACTTGTCGCAGAAATATCCAACTATACTAAAGGTGCCATCCTTATAAATAAAGAATGACCTGAGCTTATGTGTTCTTTCAGTTGGCAACATTTGAAGTAGCTGCTTTTCATGTGAACAATCAGATCACATTCAATGGGTAATTGGGTGTTAAGGACTTGAGTTAAGCTTCTTATGGATCTGCTAGAGAAAATGGAATTTGTTCACAAATGGAATCAGTGGATTAAATTTTGCATTTCAACAGTGAACTTTTCTGTACTTATTAATGGTTCACCAGGAGGTTATTTTAATTCACGGAGGAGCCTAAGACAAGGTGGTCCTCTATCACCCTTTTGTCATCTTAGTCACGGAGGGACTGAACAACATGATTAAGACCACAAATAGGGAAGGACTGAACAGCATAATTAAGACCTCAAATAGGGAATGTTGGTTAAGCCGATTTGAGATTTGCTAGAGCTGGAAGGGATAGCATGAAGATAACTCACCTTCAGTATGCAGATGACACTTATATTTTGTGATGCTGAAGAGGAGCCTCTTAAAATACTGAGATTCATTTTGGTAATATTTGAAGGAGTGTCAGGTTTACATGTTAACCAGAAGAAAAGCTTCTTGTACCGAGTTAATGAAGTGCCAAACATGGAGATCTTAAAGACAATCTTACGGGGTAAAGTGGGTGCTCTACCAACTGCCTACTTGGATTGCTTTTGGGTGCCAAGTCAAAGTCTATGGAAACATGGAATGAGGTGATTGAGAAATATGAGAAAGACGTTAGCAAGGTGGAAGTCCCAGTATCTCTCATTGGGTGGAAGATTGACTTTGATAAACTTTGTTCTTGACGCATTTCCAACATATATGATGGCATTATTTCCTATCCCAACAGGAATCATCAATAGGTTGGATGGAAGCATCAGGAGGAAAGTTCTATGGCAAGGGAACAAAGACAGAAAGGTTTACCATCTAGTCAAATGGAAGGCTGTGATCAATGTGAAGAGATTTGGGAGATTAGGGATCAAGAATCTGAAGAATCAGAGTAAAGCTTTAAGAATGAAATGGCTATAATAATATTCAAATGAAAATCAGAATCTATGAGGCATAGTTATCAAAGCTAAATATGAGAAGAATGATAACCAAGTGACGAAGCAAGCCACTACTCCTTATGGTGGTTAGCCTATGGAAATCTATCAGAATTTTGTGGAATAAATTCAAAGCTAACACCATATTCGAAGTGGCAGATGGAGTTAAAACTGTATTCTTGAAGGATTTTTGGGATGAAGAAGGCAACATGAAGACCCAATTCCCAAATATTTACAGCTTAGTTTACATCAGCAGAGCACAATACAAAATTGTGGACACCTTGAGGGTGGAATTTTGTATTCAGGAGACACCTCAATGATTGGGAAATACAAAGAGTTACAGAATTCTTCAGCACCATTGACCAATTTAGTGGTTTGAAGGCTGGACAAGACATCCTACCGTGGCAGGGAAATAGCGATGGGACTTTTAAAGTAAACACAGCCTGTAGGACGGTGAACCAACCAAACCAGCAGATACTCTAATGGCCTTGGAAACACATTTGGGAAGTCAAAATCCCAGACAAAGTAGCTTGCTTTGTTTAGTTATTGGCTAAGGAAGTTGTACTGACATAGGATAACTTGATGAAATGGGGGATCCCTTTATGTTCCAGATGTTTTTTCTGTGGGGAAATTGCAGAAACAGTGGTCCATCTATTTATACTTTGCAAGGTCACAAGTCAACTGTGGAGATTTTTTCAAGTACTAAAAACATATCTTGGTCCATGCCTAGGAAAATCAGAGAAGCGTTACACAGTTATGAAGAAACAAGAGTACATGTTAAGAACAGGAACAACTGGAGAATTATACCTGCGGCTATATGGTGGACAATATGGAAGGAGAGGAACCTCAGAGTTTTCGAGAATATGGAGAATACTATACAACCGGTCAAAATGATTGTATTTTGACTTTATGTTTTTGGTGCAACCAGATATACTGTAACGATACTATCTCTATCATTGATGTCTTAGACTCATTATAGGGATAGGACAGTAGATTTTTCAGATTTCAGTACAACACATGTACTGTGTTATAGAAATAGAAACAATTACCAATATATAATTAAAAAAGCGCCTAACTGCATATTTGTGCTCCTTAGCTTAGAAGGTAAGAGCAAGCTAACTTATTGATGTATGTGTTTGTCCGTAACGAGCTCTTCTTTGGTCAAAGAAGGCCATATTCGTGATGCATTATTGAATTTCATCAGGTATTAAGCATTCATAACCTCGGGACTTATTAGTGGATGATTGATTCTCATTAACTAGTGGTGTGTAAAGAACTACCAAATATAGGCACCCTTATCAGACTTTCATCAGCGGGAGGATTGAAATTGTAGGTATCTAATCACGTCAATGAGTTGTTATAAGTGTGATATCGCTTTGACGTTACTATAGGCCTTTTCTAAGTCAATGTCGGCATCTCCTTGAGTAGGGGTGTTCACGGTTTGGAAAAAAATCGAAAACCCGAACTAAACCAATTAAATAAATTGATTTTATTTTGGTTTGGTTTTAGTTTTTTAAAAACTGATAGTATTTGGTTTGGGTTTGGATTTGTTCGGAAAAAGCAAAGAAATAATCGAAGCAAACCGACAAATTATATTAATATATTTTATAATTATACATACATAATACATTATTTATAAAAATAATTTTTATTTTTTAATCTACTTATAAAAGTATAAATGCTCAAGACGAGGATATCTTATTAATTTCATGTATATGAATGTTTATGACAATTCTTGGTGGGACTAGAATGTCACTAGCTCTTTCTTCTAGGTCAAAATGGTGAATTTTGAAACTTTTTTCGCAGTAAATTTAGTGATTGAAAGTTTTGTAATATAAGTCGTTCTAATTATTTTTCATTTTGAATGGATTGTTGTCACTTTTTCTCCATTTTAAATGTATCATTGCTTTTTTTTTTTATGTTTAATAACCGAATAATTTAACCAAACCAAACCAAAACCGTTAACAAACAAACCGATAAATGTATATTATAATTGGGTTGGTTTGGTTTTGAGAATTTAAAAATCGATTTAAGTTGGTTTGGTTTTGGTTTTGACCAATAACCGATTCAAATTGATCCGTGAACACCCCTAACCTTGAGGAATCAACTAGAGCCGTCCATAAGGGCTAGGCTCATTGGGCTAGCCCAACCTGACCTGTGATTTGATAGCGTTGTGTTAAAATTTTTAGAGCCCATTTAAGAATAGAACTCTGTAGTTCGGCCCGAATAAGTTCGCATGCTTGTAGGACTTGAGCAAAATGGGTTGAGTTGGCACGTAGGCCAATTAAAAAATAATTACCTCATAAAATAAAATAAAATATTAAGAATAAACAAGAAGAGTCCAAAATTAAAGTCTTAAACCATGGATATAAATATTGCAAAGATCAAAATTTTAAATATTCAATTTTTTTTTTGTACGGGTGCATCCAAATTATTTTGACAAAATGACAATGATTTCAGATTGAAGTAAAGTTAATAAGTATTATTAAGATTATTTTATTTATGAATTCGAGACTTAGTTAACAAATAGTAAACACCATATAATATTATCTTGTCGATATTTATGTTAACATTTTAAAAGTAAAATTTATTTTATAAAAAGTATATTCTTTTAAAAGAAGTAGGCTGGCCCAACACGGCCTGTAACCCACGTAGTTACGGATTGGACTGATTGTTTTTTGGCCTGCCAAAATAGTGGGCCAGTCTGGCCTGACTCGGAAAATTTTCAAAGCTTATATGGACCAGCTTGGATGGACTAGACTGACCACATTGACAGTTCTAGAATCAACTAGTAGAAACCTATAAATAAAGATGGGCATGACAAGTATAATGAGTTTCGTCAAGAATCAATCTAGCCAACTCACCCAACTTGGGCACATAGACTCGCCCTCCAATCCTCAGAACACCATTAGAATCAAGCACCGCTTCCTTGGCTTCTCCTCTTATCAACTTGACTTTGATGAGACATAGCTTCTCATTTTCAAACTGCGGGGGTGCGAATCTGATCCATCAATGAAGAACAAACCTAAATAAACGCAAGTGCACCACCCTCATTTGAAAGCTACGATTTGACTAGACCATTATCTAGCCTATGAACATCCCTAGGCCTTAGTCAAAGATCGCTCCTCTATACGAATGCTGCAAGACTTGCCTGCTAAAAGCTTTTCTATTCAATGCATCGGCCACCACATTTGCCTTTCCCGGATGGTATAGAATGGTCAAATCATAATCCTTCAGTAGCTTAATCCGCCTCCTCTGTCTCAAGTTTAAGTCCCTCTGGCTAAAGATACTGCAAACTTCCGGTGGTGGTGCAAATCTTACAATGAACCCCATATAAATAGTGTAGTCACAACTTCAAAACAAAAATCACCGCTACCAACTCAAAGTTGTGGATGGGGTAATTCTTGTCATGTGCCTTCAATTGCCTAGAGGCATAGGTCATCACCTTCCCCTTCTACATCAAGACCCCCCACCCAACTCCAGAACTTTGGCAAGTCAAGACAGGGGTTGAGGTCAACAATTCCTTGAGCTTTTGCAAGCTCTCCTTGCACTCGGACCAATGACATGTCATATTCTTTTAAGTAAGCCTAGTCAAGAGTGCTCTAATGGTAGAAAAATCTTGAATAAATCGCAGATTGCAATTAGTACTCAGCCAAACCCACGAAATTGCGAATCTCTGCAGCTGAAGCAGGTTTAGTCCATCCTCGAACTGCCTTTATCTTAGCCAGACTAATCTTGATGCCCTCTTTGGACAATGCATGCCCCAATATTGCCACTAAACTGAGCCAAAACTCACATTTGGAGAACTTTTCATATATCTTCTCCTCTCTCAACCTCTGGAGCACAATCTTCAAATGTCGGACATGATCGGACGTGGTCTTGCGGTACATCAAGATATCATCGATGAAAATTATCACTAAGAAGTCTAAATATAGGAACACTTCATTCATCAACTCCATAAACGTTGTGGGGGCGTTAGTCAACCTGAAAGATATCACTAGGAACTCGTAATGACCATAATGAGTTCGAAAGGCCGTCTTAGGAATGTCAGAATCCTTGATCCTTAGCTAATGGTACTCAGACCTCAAATTAATCTTGGAGAACAAAGTTGTTCTCTGAAGCTGGTCAAATAAATCATTTATATGAGGAAGGGAGTACTTGTTCTTGACAGTTACCTTGTTCAGTTGTCTATAGTCAATGCACATCATCATTGAACCATCTTTTTTCTTCACAAATAGAACTGGGGCATCCTAAGGAGATACACTAGGGTAGATGAATCTTTTGCTCAACAAATCTCGAAGTTACTCCTTCAACTCTTTCAACTCAACTGCAGCCATACAATATGGAGGGATAGAAATGGGCTTAGTGTCCGGCTTCACATCAATGGCAAAATCAATATCTTGGTCGAGAGGAACCTTTAGAAGATCGGTAGGGAACACATCAACAAACTCTTGAATTACGAGAATAAACTTCATTGGAGGTGGCAACACTAGTGTCTCAAATGAGAGAAAAGTAAGATAAACAATCTCTATCAATCAACTTTTGAGCTCGGATGTAGGAAATAACTTTGCTATAATAGGAACCACTAGAATCCTTTCGCTCGATTTTTGGCCTACTTGGCATCGCCAAAGTCACAATCTTAGCATAAAAATCGAGAATGTCATGATATGGAGAAAGCCAATCCATACCTAATATAACATCAAAGTCCACCATCTCTAGAATAATTATGTTTACCCTAGTGTCATACCCAACCAAAGAAACAAGATAGGATTGGTACACCCAATCCACCATTAAAGACTCACCAACTAGTGTAGAAACATTAATAGGCACTGGCATACGATTACGCAATAATTAAACCTAGATGAAAAGTAGGTTGATACATAAAAGTAGGTAGATCCAAGGTCAAACAACACAGATGCAAGCCAATGAAAAATTGGGACAATTGTATTTAAAGCCTCAACCTCGGGTCTTTCAGGAAAAGCATAGCACCAAGCTCCTCTACCACCCTCGATCTAAACAACACCTTGATGACCACCACGCGGAACCAATGAATCATTTTCTGAAGCCCTGCCACCTTTAGCAGTCTAAATCGTACCCCTACCTCTGGTTGGAGGCACTAATCGGAGTAGCTGAATAAGTACGATGAGGTCATGAATGAGTCTGAAAGGGACATTGTCGAATCATGTGGCGCGGATCCCCACACCAAAAACAGGACCTCAGTGTAGAAGACTGTTGTTGTCCACCATATGAACCATGGCCACCTTAGCCAAATTTGTGAAACCCTCAGGACACTTGTCAACCCTCGGTGCTGGCATAGATGCATGTATGGGTCCATGATTCTAGGAAGAGTACCATCTCTTTGCGAGCTTCTGCCTCCTAAAGAAGTAGAAGAAAATTGACCAGTAGCACGAGCCCTCATGGGGTCCCCAAACTCCTTTCGAACTATCAAGCCACCTCCTTGGCGGTGCTCACTGTGGACTAAAAGAAAGCCCTCTCACAAGCTGCTCTAAACATATAATACCTGATGGAGAAAGTCAAAACCCTCACAAATTTGTGCTCTCTCTGCCTTATCTGGAATCAAAGCCAAAGTATGTCGAGATAATTGAAAAAATGAGCCTCGTATTCAGTAACAATCGTACTACCCTATCTCAAGTCCTTTTACTTCAATCGATTCTCTTCTTGCATACTCCAAGGAATGAAGCAATCTTGAAAAGTATCGGAGAACACATCCCACTCTATCGGAGGGGATTTAACTGGTCTAGATCTTATATAAGTCCTCCATTACTCCCTGCCTGTCCCATGGAGCTGGAGTGCAACAACGTGAACACCAAGTGGATTAGCCAGACCCGCTACCTCTAATATCTCATGGCATAAAATCAGAAACTCATGTGCATCCTCACCTTTACCACCCTGGAATAGGGTGGTTTCATATTCTAAAACCTCTTATAACTGTGCTAATCATCCGCTGCAAGGACTACCTCAGGAGCGGCCTGCACACCCACAATCGGTGTGGGAACCATTGGTGGATGGCCCACCTGATCATGAACAATTGAGCCCTAATACTGCCCGCAGTTTGTGCTCCCACTCTCGCCTGAGAAACTCCTGGTGTGCCTATCATACTACCCTCGAGTGAGGTTCTTAAGAATACCCGCCATCCTCATCAGGTTATCCTAAAGCAAAGGTGCAGTAGCGTGCTTTGGAGGAACCTGGTGTCCTCAATCCTCTATTTGTGCCTTTGGAGAAGTCCCTCTAGCATTTCCTCTAATTGGTGTCGCTCCTCGGGCACGTCCTCTCCCTGATGCCACTCCAAGAGCACGACCTCTAACATAACCCCTAGCCCTACCCTTACCTTTGACTGGGGTCTCAGTAGCAACCTCAAGGATTGCCTCCTTTGTAGCGTTGGAAGATAAAAGTTTTGGTCCTTGGCATCTGTCAAAACACGCGATTACTCAGTACTAGTGGGTGAAAATCATGCACGATAAGAAAGAATGAATAAATAAGTTTTTTAATAGTCTTCATAACCTCTCGAAGACAAGTATAAATATCTTCTTACCAATCTTCAAGTACACACGTGAGACCTATGGATTTGGGGCTGGGATACCAATTTGTCACGACCTGAAATCGAGGGTGATGATACTTGTTTGATCCCACCTGAACTAGTCAGCCTTAAGTTGACAAGGAATTGAAATAAATTGTGGAAGTAGCTAGATAGAGTAAATAAACTAAAAGCGGAAGTCTAGCAAATTTAAATACCACCCAAGGATTGGTTGTCACATGTACAAGCCACTATCATTTGCATTAATTAAAAGAAGGATAAGTCTCAATGTCTTTGCTATTTGAATAGAACAAACATGAAAGAAACAAGAACAAGAGAGTCTACTGGAAGACAACAACTACTTCTCTAAGTCTCTTGGAAAGACTCGGATGATCGAGAAAAGATACTACTCACTGTTCGTACTCAGAACCTCCACAAGTGTAGAAGCAAGGGGTGAGTACCAAAACATAACATGGTGCCTAGCAAGCCAACTAGAAAAATAAAGCAATGTCAATCGAGTACACAAACTCCTTTTCGCCCTTACCGAACCTCCATAACTACAATCTACAGAGAAATCAAGCCTAGCAGTTCATCATACACAATACAAATAGCTTTCTTAAATCACAATTTAGAGTCACAAGCCACAGTTCTCAAGTAATAATACGATCAATCACGGGAATAACATCATATCGCACATGGATATGCAAATGTCATGCAATGCTCATGCAATAATTGCCAGCAAAGACCTCAGCATCACTCCATATTTGCCAACGACATCATATCTCGATTGGTAAAGGCCTCCGCACAATTCCCATCATCTCACTCTTATCAATATAAGGAATCAATGCAATAAGCACAACATAGCATGTGTGAGTATAAGAGGAACACAGACATATCCATTCAACAATTGTAACAATGCGTCTCTATCAATTTAATCAATTCAAGAATCACAATATCACATCAAATCACTTTGCTAGTTTATTAATCCGTCTCATATCATTAAATCATTTCATGAACAATTAATCCCATGGCAAATTTTCCCATTACTTCCCAAGACACAAAGAGAAAGAAAATTCGGGAATTCTACGAGAATTTCAAAGTTTTGGAAGTCCAGTTGCCTTAGCCAAAAATCACGATCAATCACACACTTGAACCTTCTCCTTTCGAATAATATTGGAAACACCCCAATTTATTCAAATAAATGCTTCACTATCAAATTTCAAGACTAACACCACTAAAATCATGAAATTCAGGTAAAAGGGTCAAAATGGCTCAAAAAATCCAATTTCGAGAACAAAGTTAAAATTTGAATATTTTTACATGAAAATGTTTCGCAATGTATTAGGAATTCATTGGTGAAAACTATTTAAAAAATAGAGTTAAAATCAACTCATAATCACCATTTAGTAAAACTCAACTTCTTGAACAAAATCCGTTTCTCCAATTCAAAATCACCAATTTGATGTTAAAATCAAGATAAAATCAATGGATAATGAAGATTATAGGCTAAAATAACTTACCCAATAATTTTCACACGAAAATCCCCTTTGAAATCACTACATACGAGCTCCAAAATATAAAAATTAGTGAAAAATGGCTAAGTTCCGATTTTTAAAAATTAAACATATTCAGGTCATTTTTACCCTTCTGTAAATGTGGCCATGACCTTCGCGAATGCGGAATACAACTCCTGAGCCCTCCGCGAATGTGGGAAGAATACGCAAATGCGGGGGTTCCCAAGGCCTACCCTCCGCGAATGCAACCCCTCCTCTTCAAACGTGGAGGTTAGCAGAGTGACCTTTCTACGAATGTGAGGAAGGGTACACACCAAGGCACAAAATCATGGAATAGACCCTCGGGATTCATTCGGAACCTCGTACACACAAGCCCTATATGCTAACCTTCTAAATTCAACGTCCTAGACTTAATAGAATTGTCAAAATTCGAATTTGAGGACTCCTTGACCCAAAACCCGATAAGTCGTAATGAAACTGACTTTAGACTCAGAAAGACCAAAATGCCCTCAAAACTCTTGAAAAATATATCGAAGCTTTTACTAGGCCTAAAGTTACCTCCTGAATCTGTGATTTGGGTGTCTGCTTCATATTTTTGAGATTTATTTTTGCAAATCACACCTTCATGACCAAGCTAGTTGCAGATCTTGTAGCGTGCATATAGCCTCTTCTAACACTTTAAATGGAGGATGACCTTTTCTGCTATATTACTGATAAGGTGGGTAATTTTTTCTTAAGTTATTGTCCTTGCTTTGAGTCTTGTGGTTGGTTGTTAAGGATACTTTAATTGTACCATCTCGCATTATAAACTTCATTTGTTTTTGTGCTTATAATGTATTTAATAATTCTGCCAAAGTAATCTTGGACTAATCTGTGTTTTTCTAGGTAGTTATGAATACTTCGTATCTTTCCAACATCGTAGCAAGAATTTTTTCAACTGTTGAATCTTTGAATTTATGCCAAACATCTTACCTTGTTAACAATGGCAAGTAGCCAGTCTGAGTACTTTTTTACCATCCCAAATTTCTTCATCTTTTGCAACTCGATTTTCCTTGTTAAATTCAATACGTTCATGGTATTCTTTCATCTCGTGTGTATTCTTAATTCAGATAATTCCAATTTCTTTTGCTGATTTGAGAGCTATAACTTGTGAAAATTGTTGCAGACACTAGCAAATAAAGTTCCTTTCACCGTTGATTCTTATTTTGCTTATGGGTTTTTGCGTCAAGGATTCCGCGGAAACAACCTCTCTACCTCTATGAGGTAGTGGTAAGGTCTACGTACATTTTATTCTCCCCAGACCCCACTTATGGGATTCCACTGGGTATGTTGCTGATGTTTGTTGTTCCTTTTGGCTTTTGATTTGGGTCACCATGGGTTTATTGTGCAACAAAAGAAAATCATAATCTTTCTGCACAACCTTCCAAAGATGTAAAGTCTCAAGATAAGTCTCCATTCTTACTTTTGATAGTTGGTACTTCTCACCATTAAAGAGATGGGAGCTATTTGGGAAAAGTTATTTTTAGAATCCAGCTTAGGTCCCTTGGAAAAAATGGCTTAGATACCTAATTGTTGGTTTTTTAGCAATGGGATTAGGGAAATAACCGAGAATGGCTAAGAACAAAATACAACAATGCTGTCAAAGGGAATTATATATTTTTTCATAACTCAGAGAAATACATTTATAGCTTTTATTTCTAACTAAAAATAGAAAATATACTACTAACTTATGTGCTAATTCAAAGAACGAAGAAAGAGGAAACTAACTCCTAAATTCAAGCCACAGAATACATGAACAGAATTTCTGCAAAAGAAATCTATTAGAAAATATAGAACTAGCTGTTTTATTTTTGCAATGCCTTGAGACTATGAGACGTATTTTCAACACCTCCTTTTTCTTACTACTACTTTGAGAGCAATAATACATTGTGATTTGGTATCACTGACATCATCCCACTTTAGGAAGTGCTTCCACATTATAGTTTTAAGTTTGTGTTACACAAGACAAGGTCAAACTATTCAAGAATGCAGTGGGTAGTAATGGCCTAAGACAGCAAATGAGCTGTTGCGTTGATTCTGAAAAACTTGTGGACATCTAGTTATTTGTGTTAGTTGATTGTTCTCGTTCTCTTTGTTGAAGTGGCGTGGTAAAAAATGTAGTATCACGCTTTCTGCTAAATCTGATCATATAGTTGTGCCTCAACTTTGTAGTAAATTTGTTTTCAGGCATGGAGGGGATGGCATGTCTGAGGAAGATGGCAGGGCGGAGTAGGTGTAGCTAAAATGTCGTCAAATTACTAATGTGGCAATTGATGTTATCTCAAACTGTGGAAATGCTATGTTGCGTATGATTGAAAAACTGTATATTGCTTTTATTAAATTGATATGAGCTTTTCTCTCTTCCTCTTTGCTCTTCATTCTCATGTACAAATATTCTTATTCTGTTAGCTAAGGTTATTCGTTTGGTATTTATGCTATTTTTCTGGAGATAAACTTGATGTCTTTGGAATTTTAATGAATTTTACCTGCATCTTTCACCCCTGTATTCTTAGGGCAATTCATGATTACTTCTTACAGTAAAGCTCAAAATTTTTACTGAATATTTCAGGTACTACCAGCGACTTATAAGGGCGTCTTGCCAAATGTTTTCTTAGTTTTCCATGTTTGCTTGCACAACATTTTTTCTAGGAAAATAAGTTGCGAGGAAAATAACTGACTTAATAAAAGAAGGGAAAATATGTTTTATAAGTGACATTCTACATTTCGAGCCCGTTTGGATTAATTGGAAAAAATGGCTTTTATAAAGTACTTTAAAAGCATTTTTTAAAGTGCTGAAACTTTTTTAAAAATAAGCAGTTACGTGTTTGGAAAAAAAATGCTTAAGTTGAAAAAAATTGTTAATGTGCTTGCAGTTAAGCTTTTTTTTTTTAATCAAAATGTTTGAAATATCAAGTTGTTGCACATTATAAAATGTCAATTAATACTCTATATTTTTGTTTCTAAATTAAATTAAATTAGAATTAGTTTATTTTAATTCATCTTCAATATAAATTGATCATATGAGATAATTTATATGCCTAAGTTATTTTTAATTTTAAAATATATAATTTTGATGAAATACTTGAGTATTTTCTTAATTATATTTATAATAAGCAATGACTATATTTCTTCTTTATTATAAATAATTTATATAAAAGTAAAATAAAATCAGGAGAAAATAATTTAGAAGAAAGAAAGAGCAAGAAAAAATAGGATGAAGGAAAAGAAATGGAAGAAAGAAAGAGCAAGAAGAAAAAAAAAGGAGCAAATTTTTTTTAACTAAAACAAAAAAGTAGGAGCAAAATAATATAGAATCATAAGCAAATATTAGGATAAAAAAGTAAATTTGTTGGTCAAACATAATGGCTTTTAAGCCAAAAAGAAAAAAAAGTAGGGGAAGATCAACTTTTAACTTTTTATTTTTTTAAAGCTATTTTTTAACATTTTAAGCTATTTAAACATTTGTCAAACACTTTCAAAAATTAAAAAAATTTAAAAGCAAGTTTGATCAGCTTTTAAGCCTATTGTATTCGCTCATCCATTCAATGTCCCTAATCCCCTACCTCGGGTAGGGGCGTACGTGGCCCGAGTTGGTTTGGATTTTCAAAATATCAAACTAATACATTTGTGTAGGATTATTAAATATATAAATCAAATCAAACTAATGAAATTTAGATTTTTCAACGTTGGTTTTTTTTAGATGTTTTCGAATTGCTTGGGTTTTTAGATTATTTTTTTAAAATTCTCAAATTTTAGATTTTTTGGGTTTTTTTCTTTGGATTTTCCTTTGAAATTCTTGTGTTTTCGAATATTTTGATAAAATAATCATATAATTAATTTATACTTCAAATATTTCTTTATTCCTATCAAAATATAAATATCTAGGATGATTTTATAAGAAAAACATAAAATATGATATGAGAGAAGATACAAAAAAATTCAACAAATAATAATAATGAGATCATAAAATAAATATTGCAAAAGTGATAGTGAAAATGATCATAGTTTTAAAGTACTAAGAGCCCATTTGGATTGGCTTTTTGCTTATTTTTGATATTTTACCTTAAAAGTAAGTGCTTATAAGTTTTTTTTTTTTTTAACTTTATCCAAACACTTCAAAACAGTTTTAAGTTATTTTAGCTTAAAAGGATTTAAAATAAGCCAATTCAAATGAACATTAAACCATGCTAAAATAAGTCATAATGAAATATCATAACTTTAAAATACTAAACCATACTAGAATAAGCATAATAAGTACTTATTATAAGTAAGCATTAAAGAAAAACTAATGGATCAAGTTGGCCCTTGCGAACAGCTTGATGCACTATCTCTCTTCAACCCTTTGAGGTTAGGCTATGCATTTTAATTGTGTAAACGAATGTAAAATTAAAGAATAAATATTCATTATTATTGTTATTCTTAGGTTTGGATTAATTTTTTTTTTTTTTTTTTTGCTAGCATTAGTATTGAATTGATTTGAGATTTGAGATTTAGAGTTACTAATATGGTAAACTAACTTAAATATACCATATTTAAAAATTATTTATTATTTATAGCTATATAAATTAGTGGAATTTTAAAAAAACAACCACCTAGTGAAACATAATAGGTTAAAATAGTCATAGTTTAGAAAATTACATTATATAGCCTTTTCAACGTGTAATGTTCTTTGTATAAAATGGTATTACACTAATATTTTATATAAAAAAAATAGCTAGCATTAAATGTTGATTAATTGCTGATTGGATACAATAAAGGAAACGTTCCCTTAAATAATGGAAGGTCAATATATGCAATATTTATTACCTATTATGAATCTGTAAACATAAATCCGAAAAAGGAAAAATGTTTACTGGCGAGTAATGCTGTAAAAAAAAAAAGCCGCTGATCTATACGAATTCTACTGAGGTAAATTTGATTTTTGATTTTATTTTTTATACGTTTGATCCTCTGAATTCATGGTATTATACGAATTACTAAAAATCGTGATGAACAAATATTGCGGTTTATTTGAATTTGAAATTCTTTCCCTTCTTTGTTAATAGCAATCTCCATTTTATACGAAAAAAGATTTTTAATTGTGTTTATTTGTTGATTTTTGGATCGTAGGAACATGTAGCAGTAGTGGTGTTGTACGACTGATGTGTGTATTAAAATGTTAATTTTGCTTGTATAAAATGGTACAACTTGATGTCGTCATTCGTGATTGCGCATATATGTATTTATTTGTGATTGTGCATATATGTATTTATACGATTGATTAATATCTAACATTACGATAGATAAAAGATGAATAATTTATACATCAGATATATTGTGTAAGTATAAGTTGTTCGTCGAGATGAATGAAATCGCATGCAAACTGTTGAATATGTATGTACCCAACCAAATTTTGTGTGTATAAAAAATATTTTTTGTGTATATGTAAATGTATATGTAAATGTTTTTGAATTGAATATTTTGTGTGTGTGTGTGTATATATATATATATATATATATATATATATATATATGTATATAGATGGAAATTCCACTGTGTGTATATTTATATATACGAGTACGCAAATCAGTTTATATATTTTTTGTTGTATACAGTTGTTTATTAATTTTGTATAAAATTTGCTTAACAGATTCCAAGTATGCATATATATACTTGTGATGTATAAAAAAATGTTTGAACTGTATATGTGCTTATGCATATGTATAATGTGTTGGCAAAACACAAATGTAAATATATATTTACTAAGACAGTGTGCTTTGTATAAAAAATGTGTATAATAGTATGACTTATATATAAATGCTATACTATAACTTATACATAATAATACCATTTACATACCATTCACATTATATTTTAAAAAAAATGAAATTAACAGATTTTTATATAAACAGAAATTTTTTTTTATACACACAAAATAAACTTTCATATCTCATATTTCATATTTCAAACATTTTTCATATTCAAAGAAAATTAATTTCATAATTCAAACAATTTTTTTTCCCTAACAATGTTTTTTTTCTAAAAAAAAATTAAACCTGGTTGTCCTCTTCGATTCCGTCTGATTTTTCAGAATCAGAGTCATCCCCATTTTATTTGCTTCAACACTGTCGGAATCCAGATCCACATCTTTCCTCTTCTTTTTTGAAGTGCTTGGCTGATGAACATTATCATTCCGCTTCTTGGATCTAATTTCTACACTAGCCCTATCTCTTGCAATGCTTCTTGCAATGGGCTCATCCTCTTGAGTTATACCCAATGAAAAAGAAGGCAAATCATCCATATCAAACTTATCATGCAAATATATACCTCTAGTTATCCTCTTAGATGATGATTCATCGGCCATTGTAGTGTAAGCTTGTGCTTTATCCGGCTGTTGAAAGATTTATGGCAATCGGTTTTACACCAAAAATGGGGGAAGTGAATTTTTTTTTAAAAAAATTAGGAACCGCCAAAACAATGGAATTAAAACTAATGAAATCTGGAAGAATATGCAGAGAAGATTAAGGAAAGAAATTTTGAAAATCTTACCTGTAACTGCCGCCGAGAGATTTAAGGAGCAAAAATGAAAAAAAAATCTTTGAATTTTTTTAAAGAGGAGAGAGAATAATAACGTTGGAAGAATTTTTGGTTTTATATAACTAGTACTGGGACCCACAGATTTGTAGCCACTTTTTTAAAAAAGGGTGGTTATTTTGTGTAATTTTTTAAAACTGTAGTTAATTTATGTGATTTTGTATTTAAGATTTGCTCATTTATGAAATTTTCCTTATAAATTAATCTTAATACATGTACGATTCACTTTCGATATATAACTTAAATTTTTTATCAAAACAAGCCTAATACATTTTAGGCTTAACTCATTAACAGACATCTAAACTTGTCCTCATTTTTTCACTTAGACACCTAAGCTAAGATAAGTTCCTAATAGACACCTCAACTACTAAGATTTGATCTCATTAAATATTTTTATCCTACTTGACACTCTCCACAGTCCTTTTTCATGTTAATTGTACTTTTTTTTTAAAAAAAATTTCAGCCAAAAATAAATAGTTGCAGTCCAGAAAAAAAAATTCATAAAAGTAGGTTCTCAAAATTCTCAGTTAACCAAAAATTTTTTTTTCCTTAAAAGTAGGTTCTCAAAATTCTCAGTTAACCATGTGCAGAAAAACATTATTGCAATTTTAAATAAATTTTTTTTGCACATGGTTAACTGAGAATTTTGAGAATCTACTTTTATGAAGAATTTTTTTTTTGACTGCAACTATTTATTTTTCGCTGAAAAATAAAAAAAAAGGTACAATTAACATGAAAAAGGACTATGAAGAGTACAAAGTAGGATAAAAGTGTTTGATGGGATCAAATCTTAGCAGTTGGGGTGTCTATTAGGAACTTGTCTTAGTTTAGGCGTCTAAGTGAAAAATGAGGACAAGTTTAGACGTCTGTTTATGAGTTAAGCCTACATTTTAAGATACTCATAATACATCTATATTGCATGCAAATTCATTTTTATATATAACATTATACATCTATATTACATGTATAATTTATTTTTAACATATATGCAATTTTTTTTAATTGTATATGAGCAGGGGTTTACCCTGTGTGCACTCAAAGGATAGCGGCTATTGGGTTCCCCTTGCCATAAAAAAAATATAATACATATATGATACACTTTTAATGCACATTAGTTAATTTACTTTTAATGCATCATACAATTGCTACAAATGATAAATATTTTCTAAATATGATATATTAGATAATAAATAAAAATATATTTAAAAATAGTAAATATTTTATAAAAGAAACTCAAAAATGTAATTATCCCTTGTAATATTTATGGACTATAACCTTTACTAAACCATCCAAAATTCTAAGTCAAATTTGAAATAATATGTTAAAAGGGTAGTATCTATCTATCGGATTGGTTTGGTCTCAAGTTGAGTTTTTATAGTTAAAACCAACCCAACCCAAATATGGTGGGGGTCTTTTTTTTTCAATACCAAATCAAGTCAAATCAAACTGCAAGTCGAGTTCTTTTCTCAAGTTGACTCGATATGCGATTTGGTTTGGTTTTAGATTCGAGTATCCCACCCCCGCCGCCTCTCTCACCCTTATCGTAAACTTTTTGCTAGATTAAATATAAATACTTTTGAATTAACATTTCTTTCTTAACTTATTAAACATTAGAAAACAATAAAGAAACCAACTTAATTTTGAAGAGAACATTTTCTACCAAACACAATACTTCACTCCTCTTACCTACATAGAATGATAAAAGCTAGAATATGTGCATAACGAATGTCTCTGTAATCATATAAAATTTATTAAATATAAATTTCATAAAATGATTCAAATTATATTAAATTCAAAATATATTAGTCCAAACAAATATTATGGATTGATATAATCGGTTAATTAGTTAAGTCCAATAAAATATGGATTGAATTAAAAGCCCAAATTCATTTATTTAAGCTACAAAAGATGACCTACTTTATTAAGCCAAACATCCTCTCATCCGAGACGCCCACTTGATGCCACGTATCGGATGACACGGCATGCCAAGTCAAACAAAGAAGTTAATAGGACCGTGCCATGTGCCAAAATGACATGACATGCCTATCTCAATCAAAGACCAATCAAAATGTGCCACATGTATAAGTGACGTGTCCCAACCAATCAAATAGCGTTATGTTACTTGAAAGGAAACCTAGACCTATCACTTTTCGTGTACCATGTCACCTTAAATCTGATTGACCGGAAGAAAGCTTGATTCCATCACGACTCCTCTATTCTACAACTATATATAGGGGTCCTCACAGTTCAGAATTCACATCAAGAATTCTAACAAAAAGATAGAGAGAGATCGTGGATTAAACGTTGCAAATTTCTCTAAAAAGATAGAGAGAGGTCATGGATTAAACGTTGCAAATTTCTCTACAAGTTCAAGAATTTAAGCATTCAAGTTCAATAACAAGCTTAAAAACTTTTGAACTCCGTATCAATCTCAAGAATAAATTCAAGGCTCAAGATCAAGATCAAGAACAAATTCAAATTTCAAGATCAAGAACAAATTCAATTTTCAAGATCAAGATCAAGAACCAATTCAAAGTTCAAGATCAAGATCAAGAGCCCTTGAATTTACACTTGAAAAGGTGAATCAAAGAATTTATAGAGACTGCAACACTCATATATTGAAATAAAATACTATAATTATAGCGATATTTTCGTTCTTGATTATTATTTTCTTGATGAGAATTTTATTGGCTACAAATTCTGGCATGCCTAGTGGGACCAAATCTGCCCTTCATCTCTTTTCTCATAAGTCAAATCCGTAAATCTGATGCCAACAATTATGGGGAGTGCTTCAAGTATTGTCTTTGAGTTTCATCTAGTCTACGCTCCGACAAGTCTTGAAGAAAGGGACATTTGTAGACTTTATAATTTTGTAAGACTCTACAAAATTATTCCTATTTCAACTAGGGTTTCTTGGAGACTACTTTACCCTAAACCTAATTCGTAGCTATATAAAGGGTATTATATTATCTTGAAAAAGCATCTTAGATATTCCGTAAATTCTGGAGACATTCGTAAAGAGATCAAAACATATCTAACACTTCTTGACAACCACATAGTTAAGATGATCCATAAAATCCTTCCATGGAGTTCAAACTCAAATCATCCTAGTTCGAGAAAACACCATTAATAGTCCTCGAATCACGGAGTAATCTTAGGAGAGAAGAATCAAGAAAGAAACAGATTTGTACCCACATTGTGTTTCAATAAAATTATGTTTCTTCATATTTTATTTGTGATTGTAATTTATTTTCATCACGTTAAAGTTTGTTGCAAACAAACTAGCACACCAGTGGGACAATCTCTACCTTTTAGCTCAACTTTTCAAGTATAAAAAAATATAAAAAATGGCTTCTAAAATCTCCCAATCAACTTTCTCCAAGGTTGTTGATTTTAAGTTCTCTGTTGAAGTAGAGGAAATCCTGGGTGTTACTTTTGGAAGTGTTGGAGTTGTTACAAGGAGCAAAGCCACTATGCTAGGATAACAAACACACACCGGCCCTTGATTTTGGATTTTCAACTCCAAAAGGAGCAAAGTTCTCCACAAATGCTTCTGAAGGAGGAAGTAGTGTTGCTAAGAAGATCAATAAGACTTTGTCTCTACTTGAGGTCTCTAGTTCCAAGAACTCTACCACAAAAAATACCATGACTTATCCAATGAATCTTCTCCATATGCATCGCGTAACGTGAGCTCTCTAAAGATCAACTTTCAGAATAATCCATGCTACTCTTCAATGCCTTAAACGATCATGCAAGCAATGACAACTAATGCTTCATCCATGGAGGAACAACTTGCAAATTTGGCATAGATGATTAAAGGATTGACTAAGCATGTGCAACACCAAGAGTCGCGCATCAATAAGTTGATGGGCATAGTGGACGGCTTACTAGATGAGGAATCTAGTCATGCACCTTGAAAGAGTATTGAAATTCAAGAGACTGAAAATCATGTGAAGCAAGTGCCGTCTATCAAAGAGATGCCAATTTCTGCAGAAGGGATGATCCCACTCGATCAATTAAAAGAGTTCATTGAAAGGACCATCAAGGACAAGTATGAAGTCTTCGCGAAGTCTTCCTATATGTATGTCAAGCCTTAAAATGCAAGGATTGATAGCCTTAAAATGCCTGCGGTTGTCAACCTTCTTAATCAACAGTTTGAGGGCAAAGGAAATCCAAAGCAACATGTTGCACACTTTGTACGGACATGTAACAATGCTGGAAACTATGGAGACTATCTTGTCAAGAAGTTCGTCTGCTCCTTAAAGGAGAACACATTTGACTGGTACACTAATCTTGAGCCTAATTGTAGAATTTCTTAATTGCTTCTACAACACAAGACACACTATAAGCATGGTAGAACTCAGAAATACTCGCTAAAGAAGAGACGAACCAGTCATTGATTTCATAAATTGATGGAGAAACACTAGTTTAAATTACAAAGATAGGCTTAGTGAAGCTTTTGCTATAGAAATGTGTATCCAAGGGATGCACTGAGAGCTTCTCTACATCTTACAAGGAATCAAGCCTAAGTCTTTTGAAGATCTAGCTACTCGTGCTCATGATATGTAGTTGAGCATATTTTCTGTCGGAAAAGATGGGATGCTTGTTCACGATCCTCGCAAAGGGAAGGACAAATAGGAACCAAGAAATAGGGAAAATTTATGCATAGAAATGACAACAAAAATCCATGAATGTTAATATGTCGCCTGTGAAGTTCACTACAAAAAGAAAGTAAGAAGCAAAGTGTAAAGATGACTTCTCAAGGGCGTCCAAGTAGAAAGCTAACCTTGTGAGAAGTGTAGGAAAAAGAGAACCCTTTTCAGGATTCTGGTGTTCTTGAAATTTTGGTGAATTGGTTGAGCTAAAGCTCATTGAGTTTTCAGAATTGAAACGACTCGATGAAGCTGGAAATTATTGCAAGTATCATAGACTTGTAGGTCACCCTCTTGAAAAGTGTTTTGTCTTTAAGGATAAGGTTATGCAATTTGGCTAATGAAAAGAAGATTGTCCTTGATGATGGAAAGGCAAGCTCCAATCAAATCTCTATCATATTCGGCTCACTTGACCTGATCCAAATATGTACATCTAAAGAAGAATGATCATTAGAGCAAGAAAATCCCAAATTTATATAGATAAGGATGAAGGTTTGGTTCTCGTGACTAGGCAGAGATGCAACAAGACAAGTCTACAGAAAGAAACATTTGAACAATCGATCAGACAAAGGGTAGTGAAGAGATCAAAGAAGCAAAAGTCGATCAGACGTCCAAAGAGGTTAAAGGTAGAAATGCATCACCATTAAGAAATCGTGACACCCTGTGACTTTGGGGGAATTCTTACCAAGTTGTTTCTGTGTGGAGGCCACACAAGACAATGTTGAGGCATCATGTTCAGTGCTGACAAGGGAAAACCAATGAATGAAACTTCATCAAAGGTGTCTCCAATTAACAAAGAAGAAGTAATGGGTGAAATCCCATCAAAAGCATCTCCTCATCTTCCAAAAGGTCTATGGAACCCCCTCTTCAAGTAGTACATGCATGTGATACAAAGATCACATTTACGAATAATGATTTTCTATTTGGCGAAACTCTACACAGTTGTCCTTTGTATATGGTGGGTCACATGTTAGTGAATAAGATAAATAGAATCTTGATAGACGAAGGGTTTGGGGTCAACATTCTACCCATCCACACGTTGAAAGAGCTTGGTAAAACAACTGAAGAACTTAGCGAAAGCCGTTTGTTGATACGAGGATTCAATCAAGGGAGACAAAAGTCTATAGGCTCAACTAAGCTAGAAATTCATATAGATGATTTATGATCAAGTGCATGGATCCATGTGATTGATACAAAAACTTTATATAATATATTGCTTAGAAGACCTTGGGTGCACGAGAAAAAAATTGTCTTATCTTCTTACTATCAATGTTTGAACTACCTCGAAGATGGAATTGAAAGGAAAATAGTTGCTGACAATAATCCTTTTACTGAAGTTGAGTCACATTTTATCGATGCAAAGTTCTATTTGAAGAGTTATGTTTTAAAAAGGGTAAAGCTTGAGGGTGTCAAACTGACCACGTCTGATAAGCTTAAAGGTAAAACAACCAATGTTGAAAGGACGATAGTTGATATTGGGGAGCCTAGCAGTTGTCCAAATAAGGGGAAGACCATGCCCTCAGAAATAAAGTCAGTCTCTACACTTCTTTATGCCCCAAAAATGAAGAAAGAGGAGGTTCAATCATCTGATATACGAGGGAATGTACTAGGAGGGTTGAATCTTCCTATCAAATGAATTTATGCAATAAACTTGTCTTCAAAGCTGTTGAGAAATTTTGTGGCTCAAAATCCGCGACAAGATATATCATTCCCTACAAAACGTACAAAAGGCTATCCAAATTCTTATAAGTTATTTGCAAATGCTGGGCATAAATCTGACGAGTTGTCTAGGCTAGGGAAACTCCCATTAGAAGGCATAACGCAAAGGTTTAGGCTATAGCCAACCACCATCAGTTTGTATCTCGATAAGAAGGGCAAGCAGTAACTATATCACTATAAAAGATGAGTGTGCTTCTTCTAATAAACGACCTTCTATCTTTGATCGACTTAGAAAACCTGCTGTAAGAAATTCTGTATTCGAGAGGTTAGGTCTATTCAAGAAGAAGAATAACAAGCATCGAAGAAATTACATAAAAGTAACGGCACTTGCTTCACCATGATACAAAAAGATTTCAAAAGTGTAATTCCTTCTAGGATAAAGCGACGAGTAGAACTCATAGTTTTATGTAAAGAGGTACTAAAAGTGAAGGCTCACACCGTGATTTACACCAAAGAGTACGAGGAAGATGAAGAAAGTGTAGGCTCCTTATATCATATTACAACTCAGATTGAGAACGATGCCTCATGTCAATCGAAAATTGAGGAAGAGATGGGAGGTATTGTTTGGTATTATCATATATCTATCAATGACAATGATCCACAAGAAGAGAACGATGTTGGAGATGCTCCACCAGAATTTGAAGAAGGAGCGAAGACCATGACAGATCCCTTAAATAACCTTGACACTGATGAAGACCTAAGACCAAGTTACTTGAGTGCTTTTCTAGATACTGATGAAGAATGACTTATATGAATATACTCAAAGAATATAAGGATGTCTTCACTTGGAGCTATAAAGAAATGTCTGGCTTAAGCCCTAAAATAGTGGTCCATCAATTGGCAGTCAAGCACGACGCTCATCCTGTCAAGTAGGCTCAAAGACGTTTTAGGCCAAACTTGGTTTCATTGATCGAGAAAGATGTTAATAAACTCATTGAGTCGGGATTCATTCGTGAAGTTAAATACCCAACATGGATTTCAAGCATTGCTCCTGTGAGGTAAAAGAATGGTGAAATTAGAGTTTGTGTTGACTTTAGAGATCTCAACAATACATGCCCTAAAGATGAATTCTCGTTATCTATTCTAGAGCTAATGATTGATGCTACTATACCTGGCAACGGAACCGATAGGTACCGGTTCCATACCGGTTTAGTACCAGTCCGGTCCGGTTTCGGTGCTCTACCGGTTTGTTTCGGTTAGGGGGATACAGGGAGGGGGGGGGGATTTTACCGGTTATTATCGGTATCGATTTACCGATTCCGCTCCAGTATTACCGGTTCAATTTTTTTTATTTTTTAATTTTGTTACCGTTGGTGGGCCCTCTCAATTATTATAAAAATATTATTTAGTTTGGTGTGTTAACTGCAATTTGGAGCAAATTTTGGTGGATCAATTTGGAGCATATTCAAGCTTCAACTTTTATCAATTTCGGCTTCTACGTCTGTTTTTACACAGATGTTTGGTACCTTCGCTCCTACTTATTTGTTCTTCTAATTAGTTATTTGATTACTTGTCTACTTGAATAAAAATTTTTATATTCATAAATTATAAGTTCATATTTCATAACTTGAATTTTTGCATATAATCTTTACTTGCTTAATTAAATTTAACATGGATTCCGGTGGAAAAGAAAGGGAAAAAGTACTTTTTTGGTGGAATAAAGAAAGCTATAACCGATAAAAAAATCCAATGGTATTTCGTCTAAATCTACAAGACAACCACCACTTAGATTTAATACCGAAGATTTTACACACGTAGACGACACATGTTTTAATATTGACTCTAATACGGAATTAGAACACGAATTTCTTGAACATTGATTTGGCTTTAATGAAGATTTACCAGAAGATGATTTTGAAATTAATGAGGACGGCGATATTTTTGATGACGATGAAACTCAACCCCCATATACTGCTACTACCCCCCCTGCTCCCGCTCCCGCTCTCGCTCCCCTTGTACAACCCTCGTCATCTAATAGGCCTAAGACAGAATGCGCTAAAAATCTGTTGTTTGGCATTTTTAACACAAAATGAAGATAAAATAAAAGCGATTTGTAACAAATGTAAGCATGTTTTAAACCATAAAACTTCGGGAAAGGGGGGTGGGATGGGTCATTTGAAAAATCAATTAATGCATTGTTGTAAATTAGAATTTTTGCATGCCTAAGCCATTGCGGATGCCAAAAATATGGAACTCCCATTCCCGAAGAATCGGTGGGAGGTTCAAATATGGTGCAATCACAATTAAATCCTAGTAATATTTCCGGTCCTAGTACACATCGGCCTTATAATAGACAACATGACTTAGATGAGCTTGCTAAAATGTTTTTGTTACTGATTTGCCTTTTAGTTTTGCCGAAAATCCTGGTTTTATCCATTATATTCAAATTGTTTATAACCCGTCTTTTAATGGTTTTTCTAGAAATACAATTAAAAAAGCTGTTTTTGATTATCAGACACGACTTGTACAGTATCTTAGATGTTTATTTGCTTATAATACTTGTAGGCTAGCAATTACTTCTGATATGGGACGTAGTATAACCGGTAATGATTATTTTACAATTACCGGCCACTGGATAGATGAAAATTGGAATATGCATAAAAGAATTTTAGGATATAAAAGTTGTGAAATGCGCAAAACAAGTTCTTATATTGCGCAAACTATTCTTGATGTTTTACAATTTTTTGGTATATCTAGTAAAATAATTAGTATAACTTTAGATAACTCTTCTAGTAATAAACGTGATGTAGATTATTTAAGACCTGTTCTTAGTCCAATTTACGAAGATGGTTTTCATATAAAATGGTGTCTCATTATTTGGAAACGGTTGTAATAAAGTAGAAATAGCATGTCTTTTTATTTTTAAATGTCAAGTAAAGGCTAGGCATAAAGAATTTGAAAGTCGGTGCATTGAATGTAATTTGCCAGTTAGAAAAATTCCTAAAACCGTAGCTACTAGGTGGAATTCATTGTATGAAATGCTAAAAGTAGCTTATGAATATAGGAGACCGGTTACAAAGGTTTGGAATGCACATAATGCAGATATGACCTACCAGCTAGATGGAAATGATTGGATTGATATTAGGGATTTAATTGAATTTTTAAGAGTTTTTTATTTAGCCACTAAACAAATATCTGGTCTTTATTATCCTACAATTTGTTCTGTTTTGCCTAATATTTGTGTTATTTGTACTAAATTTGCTTTATTTTGAAATAATCCAAAATTTAAGGAACCTGTTAAAAAAATGTTAGAAAATATTTTTTCCCAATCCCTCAGATTTATTTAACTATTTGTTTATTTAATCCGGCTTACAAAGAAGTCGGGGTATCTAGAATGGTAGATAGTATATATACAAACTTAGAAATCGAATACGATGAAGAAAATCAATCACATAATTTAGACGTAGTTAAAAGTAACATTAGAACATAAGCTAGAAAACTGTATGACTTAGAAGAGTATAATTTAGTAGAAAATGTACAATACCAAGAACCACAACCATGTAGGCCTAGATACGAGGATGATATTGACGCCATTTAGAATTTCAGCTTAGACTAACCGCTAACGAAAACAATGATTTTGATGAATATCTTAATCAAACTACAGAAAACATCAAGGATACAGAGGGGAAGCAACAATTTTTTGCGTGGTGGAAGAATCGTGGAAAAGTGTTTCCAAGACTTCAGTGGGTGGTTCGTGATGTCCTCACAATTCAAGCATCATCGGTGGCTTCGGAAGGCGTTTTTAGTGCTGCTAGGTTCTAATTTGGAGACCATAGGCATCCACTAGCAGCTGATAGCTTGGAAGTTTCAGTTTTATTTCGAGATTGGAAAATGCGGAGCGCAGAAATTTAGGGCGTCCGACATTGCCTTCTCAATTTGAAGCCAATATCGATAATATTTTATCAGAATCAAGTGAAGACGACATGGACTTTTTGGAGGAACAAGCTCAAGAGCTGATTCCAGAAAATGTGACACTAGAAATGTAAGAAACACTTAGGCAAGAATTTTAAAGTGGTTTAACATATTAGTGATTAAATTTTATTGTATTATAAATTTACAATAAATAAGACCTAGTTGAAACAGAACCCTTCCTAGAAGGTGGCTACGTAAATTAGATTGATTTCTAACATCTTACATCACTACATTGTACAATTTAAATTTTAAAATATCATAATAAAATTATAGGCTATTCGCCGTATTTCTTTTTTTAATGTTATTATCTTGACTTAATTTTAATTTAAGTTTTGACTTTTCTTTTAATATAGTTGCCCCCTTATTTCTCAAATCTTTATTAACTTTAAAGTTTAAAATATAAAAAGAAACATTCGAAATTTAATCCTTAAAAATTAAACTTTATAATTTTGTATTCAAAAAAATTAGAAATTTAAACTTTTAAAGTAAAAAATTAAAAAATTTTGATTTTATACTTTAAATGTTTTATATAAGTAGAACTACTTATAGATTTAAAACTTTTATACTTATATTTTGTGACAACTTTAATCAAACTTCATTTTAAATTTTAAAAAACTTATATAATGAATAATAATACTATTATAAAATTTTAATTTAACCTTTAACATTTTAAACTTCAATTTAAATTTTAAATATTAATCTTAATTTAACATATAAAAATTACACTTCAAATTGTAAATTTGTAATATATTAATTAATATATATTTTTTGAAGAATCGGATTATCGGTCTGGTCCGGTCCCATACCGGTTGGTATCAGACCAGTAAGGTAACAGAGAATTTTCTCGGAACCGCCGGTACCGGTTCCGGTATAATTACCGGTCCGATGGTGCCGGTACCGGACATGGTGCCCCCTTTAGATGTTACAATTGATTATGAGGCAATGTCATTCATGGATGACTCTTCTGACTATAACCGAATCCGCATGTTACTACAGGATGAAGAACTCACGACGTTTCATACACTTAAAGGCATTTATTGCTACAAGGTGATGCCCTTTGGTTTAAAGAATGCTGGTGCACATATCAAAGGGCTATGCAAAATATATTTGATGATTTACTCCACAAAAATGTCAAGCATTGTGTTGATGACTTGGTGGTGAAGTCAAAAAAGAGGAGTGACCATTTGAAAGACTTGAAATGGTGTTTGAGTTGCTTCAAAGATATCAACTAAGGATGAATCCATTAAAATGTTCCTTTGGGGTTACTTCTGGAAAGTTTCTTGGATTCACTATGCGACATCAAGGAATTGAGATTGATTAATCCAAAGTTGATGCAATTTTGAAGATGCTCGAACCTTGGAACATTCATGAGTTGAAAATTCTTCAGGAAAAAGTTGCCTACTTGAGGAGGTTCATCTCGAATCTTGCTGGAAGATGCCAACCATTTAGTTATCTCATGAAGAAAGGTATCCCTTTCAAGTGGGATCAAATATGTGGCATAGCCTTTCAAAGTATCAAGCCTATCTAGCGAAACCTCCAGTCCTAGAAGCTTCTATACCTGGAAAGCCATTGATACCTTATATTTCGGCACAAGAAAGGCCCGTGGGAGCCTTACTAGATCAGGAAAATAACGAAGGCAAAGAAAATGCCCTTTATTACTTGAGCAGAATGATTACACCAAATGAGCTGAATTATTCACCAATTGAGAAGTTGTGTTTGGCGTAGGTCTTTTCAATTCAAAATGTAAAGCATTATTTTCAAGCTCACATTGTCCATATTATTTTTAGAGAAAATCCCATCAAGTTTGTTATAGAAACCAGTCCTTAGTGACTGGCTAGCAAGGTGGTACCTTCAATTCCAACAATTTGAGATTTTGTACATCCCTCAAAAGGCTATGAAGGGATAAGAATTAGTGGACTTTTTGGCAGACCATCCTATACCAGATGATTGCGAATTGACTGATGAGTTTCCTGATGAAGACGTATTAGCCATTGAAATTCAGCCTCCTTGGAAAATGTACTTTGATAGGTTACGCATTGTGGTGGAGTTAGTGTAGGCGTAGTGTTTGTCACATCCCAAGGAGAGGTTCTACCTTTCTCTTTTATTTTTAAAAAGTGTTGCTCCAATAATGTCGTAGAGTATCAAGTATTGATACTTGGACTCAAAATGTTCGTTGACATGAAGCAACTACAATAATAAGTTTTTGATAACTCTCAATTGGTGATCAAGTAACTTTTGGGAGGCTATGAGTAAAAAGCCTGAACAATGTCCCTATCACCGTTATGACCAGAAGTTGATAGGATGGCTCGGAGATGTGACTTTGCAACATGTGGCGAGAAAGGAAAATAAAACAGCTGATGCCTTAGTTGCTCTAGCTTCAACTCTGACCCTTCTTAATCAAACGCAAGTTACTATCTTCCAAAAATGGGTAGTACCACCGCTAGATGAAGACAAACATATAGGGAATAAGATTGAGCATGTTGTCGTAGTTTCCAAAGCCAACAAATAGGATGGGCGACAAGCTATCATCAACTACTTATGCTATGGGATACTTCCAGAAGATGCCAAAACAAGGACTGACATTCATCGTCGTGCACCTAATTTCCTTTACTATAAGGACGCCCTATATATAAGATCATTTGAGGGAGTACTCATCCGATTTCTGGGAGAGGAAGAAGCAGGCCAAGCTTTACAAGAAGCACATTCGGTAGTATGTGGATCACATCAATCTAGACCGAAGCTCGATTTTCACATAAAAAGGACGGGGTATTATTGGCTAACTATGGTGAAATATTTCTTAGACTATGCTCAAAGGTGCAAGGCTTGCCAATTTCATACATCAACTGCTCGAAGTTTTACACCCGATTGTTGCATCTTGGCCATCCAATGCTTGGGGATTGGATATTGTTGAACTACTACCAAAATCTTCTGATGGGCACTTTTACATCTTGGTTGTGACCGAATTCTTCTCAAAATGGGCTGAAGTTGTTGCTCTTAAAGAATTCACGAAGGAGAATGTTGCAAACTTCATTCGAGGGAACATTGTCTATTGAGTTGGCATTCCACGAAGAATGTTGCAAACTTCATTTGAGTGAACATTGTGTATCAATTTGGCATTCCACGATACATAATAATGGACAGTGGCAAATCATTTGATAACAAGTTGATGAATAAGATATGTGATCTTTTTGGCTTCAAGCAGCAAAATTCTTCTATGTATAATGAAGCCGCTAACGGCCTAGCTAAGGCATTCAATAAGACCCTATGCAATCTATTGAAGAAAGTCATTTCTAAGTCCAAGAGACATTGGCATGAAAGAATGAAAGAAGCTTTGTGGGAATATAGGACAACATATCATACACGAACTCAAGCAACCCTATATTCACTTGCCTTTGGAGTTGAAGCAGTCTTGCCACTTGAGCGTCAAATATGTTCCTTGAGACTGTCTATCTAAGAAGGGCTCACTGAAGAAGAAAATGCTTGACTACATCTTCCTGAGTTAAAATCAGTTGGTGAAAAGAGGCTAGAATCCCAATAAAAGCTTGAATGTTATCAAGCTCGTTTGTCTCATGCTTTCAACAAAAAATTTCACTCGAGGTGTTTTCAAGTTGGAGATCAAGTCCTTGCAGTAAGACAACTCATTATCACTTCACGTAAGTCCGAGGGCAAATTCACCTCGAAGTGGGATGGACTATATGTAGTATAACGATCTTGTTGATGCGGATGGCATAAGAATCAATCCTATAAATGCAAAGTTTCTTAAAAGGTACTATCCTTAAGGCAAATGATGCTCCATGAAATTTGAGCATAAAACTGCATGTTACTCTTGACCGGTAAAAGTATAAACTATGCACGGCACCTTAAAAAAAGTGTTCGCTAGGTTGAAAGTCTCGAAAGAGGCGGCCTAGGCAAAAAAATAGGACAAAAAACACTCTCCCCAGAACTATGTTGTGAATTGATACTCTTTGTTGAGGTATGTAGGCACTTGGAGTTATATTCTATGTTCAGTTACATGAATGTTAAAAAACTATATGTCCCTACCTGATTCTTTAAAGGGGCTTAGCCCAATGGAATGTGAGCTTCTTCAATGGCATACTTGAGGGCTTCAAATTTCATCAAGTTTGCAGGTTGAAGTTTTCAAATTTCTCAAATCTGCAAGTTAAAGTCCCAAAAGTCTACAAGTTGGTTCTCAAATTAAGCAAGTCTGCAAGTGATGGTTCTTAAGATTTAAAGTTTATGTGTTGATATTCTTTAGATTTTTTGATTTTATAAGTTAAAACATTAAGTTGCACAAAGTTTGCAAAAGGGAATACACAAACTTTAAAAGATGAGGGACTTTTATTATGTTCATTCTTATTAGTGTGCCAAAGGTGGATTAATTTTGAATGACTAAGGCTTGCAGCAAAAGAAAACATGTGAGAAAATTCAAGTTAGAACCACAAAATGCAAGATAAGAGACAAAAAAAATAGAGAAACTTTATTTCTATAAAATTATCTAGCGTATCAAACTGAATCTTGAGAAAGTAAAGAAAGGAAGTAAAAAAAAGGAGGGAGCCTAATATAAGCATAATTTGTAGTTGATCAAATCTTGACAACTAGTCTCCAAGCAATCTTTCTTATGCTCCAAGCGAGTCGAATCGTCAATCGTCAAGAAGTCCATGTTGTCATAAGAGGACACCTCATTCTCAGTGACTAAAATCTATGCTCGAACCTCTTCAATATCCTTCTTGGAAGCATCTACAACAACTTCAAGTTCCTCTTGCTCCATTTGTAGAGTTTCTAACTTTCTTATGACCCTCTTTAATGATTTTCTTTTAGAAGAATCATGTTTAGTCCTCTCACCCTCCTCTTCTCTAAGTGATTCAAGACCCTCCTTGGCCTTGGAAAGCAACTCTAGGTTCTTATCTTCATGCACCTTGTCTACAAAATTCAAACGTTCTTGATCATAGGAGGCATCAATCTCGAAACGCGAATCCACCAAATGCTCCAAGGATGAAGATCTATGAAATGCGTCTCACTCATCTCTGAATAATGTCATAAATATCTTCTTTATAAGATGAAATTGAGTGTAGAGAAGTTCTAGAAAGTTTGCTACAAATCTCTTCCCAAAGGTCCAAGATGTACTTGTTTTTGTAAGTTGAAACGACACTTTTTCCTTACAAAATAGACTTAGCGCCATCTGGCTTTGAAAGGAGTAGAGGAGTACCACTCGAATCAAGGGTCAACCATTTTAAAGCTTGATCATGAGAAGTGGATGTAATTCTCTATCCTTGTCCAATAGCTAAAGTTGACCCTACCTCATGTTTTGATGTCGTAACAGGCTCATCAGTTATTTGCGGTCTCTCTTGTAGTGATTCCTTTGGATGCTCAACAACGTTTGCCTACACAAAAGGAGAGGGAAGAAAGTTAGCAAATTGCTTAACTATAAATTGAAAAAAAAAAAGATTTGTGGTCACACAAAAAACCTATTCACTCTGAATGGCTAATGTTTTTGAAGGACCATCAATGCCTTGTTCTTCCACGATCTCCAACCCAACAGCTTCAACTCAGTTGATTAATGTCTTTTCCTCTTCCAGCATTGATCTTCATTGCTACTTTTGCTTGTCTCTTAGAAGCTTGCTTTCTAGGTGGAAGAATTAAGAGGCATCTCTCTATATCGGTAGTAGTACGGGTTACTTCTTTCTTAGATCCCTTAGAGGAGTTGAGCTTCTTACTTTGAGGTTGTGGGGAAAGTAGGGTATCAACTTTTAAGAGCGCCTCTCCAATATCTTGACTTTTTTCTTCTAAAGGAGTTGTGAAGTTTGGCCCAACATTTTCCACCAAAGTTTCCAAATTATCCTCAAGTAACTTCCCATGAGATCTATCCCACCAAGATGGATATCGAGTGGTATAATGTTTCTTTGTAGAAGTAATCACAGGTGAAAATGTCGTTGTTGGCATAGTAACGCGAGAAATAGCTTCTTCAATGCCTAAGTCCCTCATTAAGAGATTCTGCACGAACATCCTTTTCGAGATGTCCAGGAATATCTTGATGAAATCCAAATTGAAGACTAAATCGGTGGGGACTATATGGATCGATAAATAGAGAGTCTCCTCCCCTTAAGGTAAGATAATTAAAGTGGAGGTTCATAAAATAATGACTTCAACTCTGAAGCTTTGTGATCATCAACATAATAAGTTGGGTGGCCTATTAAGCATGGTCGCATTCCACACAAGGTTTTCTCCTCGATGGACACACGTTCATGCCGCATCTTTGTCAAAATATTTTGCAACACCCTCGCCAAAATATACCACCATTTGTGAGATAGAAGGTCCACCAATAAGATGATAATGCATCTTGAGGTAATAAGCAAGCCAACCATAAACATAATGAACAGGGAAAGAAACTTTATTGTTATCAAACTGTGAAGAATTTGAAATCTTGTTTAAGCCATGATAAATGCTCGCTAAGACCTAGACTGTAAGGCTACCCTTAGACCATTCGCCATCAAGTTTGTCATCTTAAAAGTTTCAGGCCAGACAAGGTTCCCTTCTTCAGAGGAAAATACAAAGGCACATAACCAACATGGCAAGAAGGCTGCCAAATAAGTCTCATATTTTTTGTATTTGTCTCCAAGCATAGAAAATGCCATCTCTTGAGAGCTTAACCATGTGTTCACCTCCATTGATATTTCACCTATTGGGTTTTGTGTAGATGATAGGTGCCAAACCTTCTTCTCTTTTCTTGGGGGAGCTAGCTCATACTTGATGTCTTATTTAGACTAAAATTCTATCCATTCACTAAAAGAGATCCCTGAGTTACCACCCTTTTCCTTTCTAAGATGATGAAAGACAACAAATAAATACTTATAAGTTTGAGGAAGAAATCTGCCTTTTTAGCATCATGACTTGTAAGCACTATGACTTGAGGTGTTTTCAACCTCACTGATGGACTAGAATTTTTGGGGAAAACTTTCTTGGCATTCGCAGCATCATCCCTACTCCTCTCTTGCTTATCACTCTCGGGATTGCCAACAGTATCACCATCTTTAACATGAGATTCATACTCATCAATTTCAACAGTAACTGCACCTTCGTTTTCTCCCAATTCATTCAAGCCTTCTTCAACAATAATTGATGGTTTTGTGCCTTCAATCACTGTCCAACTACGATTTGGTTATGGCTAAACATCGTTGAGCATTACCCTTAGGATTAACCACCGTGACACTAGCTAAACCTCCTTTTGGATGTTGATTTAGATGAGCTGATATGTTCCAGGTTGAGTTTCCAGATGTTTAATATACGCCGAATGTGATGTCATAGTTTGACTCAACTTAGCAAAGTCAGATTTTATCTCCTTTAGGACTTTATTAGAGACTTCCACCTTTGCTCAATATTTGGGTGAGCATATCTTCAGTCTGAAGATTTTGTTGATTCACCACGGGGTTTGCAGCTTTCACCCTATCAGAAAGTGGAACATACCTATCTCTATCACGGTTCCTCTAACCCCCAACTTGAGGTTGGTCAGCCCATGCACGATCTCACTATCTGAAGTTGTTGTTCCAACCTTGATTTCCAAGTGGCCTTGGAAAAGGCAGCTGAGAACCCACCATTTGGTTTCTCATATAGTGTACCTCTTCATTGTACCTACCTTCAAACGGTGCACCCTCAAACATCACATCTCTAGAAGCTCCCAAAAAATTTATGCTTTTACGATTTCCTCCCATGACATGCTTAGTCAAAAGATCAAGTTGGGTCAACATTTTAACCATGTACTTGGGTGGACCTTTATGTCCTAAAGGTACCATGTCATCTCTTGTGTACCATGTGCGGTTAATATTTGTCATGCCGTCTAGGAGGTTACAAGCTTCAGTGAATGTTTGTGTCATAAGGCCTTCTCTCACTAATTGATCAGCTACTCCTTTGTTCACCACATCGAGGCTCACATAGAAGTATGGCACAAGCATGTAGTCCGAAACTCCATGGTTGGGGCACTGGAGTAAGAGTTTTCAAAATTGGAGCCATGTTTCATGCAATGACTCACCTTCTATCTGCTTGAAGTTCTCAATACTTCTTCTCAACTTTATCATCTTCGAGGGAGGGAAAAATCTTTCAAGGAACACATTTTGTACTCCCATGAAGTAATAGAATCATGAGGTAGCTTAGCTAGCCACCTCACTGCCTCTCCCGGTAATAGAAAAAGGGAATAACCTTAGTTGAATGACTTCCTGACTCACTCCCCTGAAATTAAATGAGAGACATACATCAACAAAGTTCCTTAGGTGTTCATGAGGATCTTCGTGTCCAAGCCCTCTGAACAATACTTTAGCTGGAGGAGTTGCAACATAGTGCTTGTTACATGAAAATTAACTCCTCCAGCTAATGGGGGTAGTTGGATAGCAACAATGCTTCCCACTTGATCCCAGTTAACACCTTGCATATCATCTATATCTCCAACATTCTCGCAATGGACACTCTCATCGTCCTCCATTCTAACACCTATTTTTTCAAAAACAAAAACAACAAGAAAACAGTAAAAATAAGTCTAACTACAAGAACAAAGCCCAACAAACACTTCCATAATGAATACGTCGATTCCCCGCAATGGCGCCATTTTTGATATCGCTCAAGCCGGCTACTCAAATGAAGCAAAGATGGTCAACATCAGTATAATAACCCAACTAAGAGGTTGGGGTCGATCCACAGGAAATCATTGTGCAAGGTAGAAGTGACTCATTGGACTAAGTAATTATAGGATCTTGGGGGATGCAATATTAAAAAGCAAGGGTAGGACTACTTAAATTCTAATTAACATTTAATCAGAAAATAAGGGAAGATGTTAGAGATGTGCAAATATAAGAACTGATCTACTAGATGGGTCTAAATATTTGAATAAATGAGTTGATATTGAGCGAATAGGCTAGGTTGCTTATAACCCATGTTCAACTCTGATACACGAGTGTTTTGTATGAATCAACTACGAAATCATACGCGGACTGTCGAGGACACGCTTGGCCTAAGAAGTCTCAGCAAAACCCCCAATACTTTGGCCATTGAATCCATGGTTTTGGACTTCAACTAAAACCCCAAGAGGTTTCCAACCATTATATCCATTCCGCACTCTAATCGTTCTGACTAAGGCAACAATTAGAGATCTAGAGTAAACCCCAAGTTTGCAACCTTGAAATAGATTAAACATAGGAATGGATATAAATTCACTTAAATCAACTGCAAATAAGTCAAAATATCAAAGATCCAATAGATAAATCAAAAACCCATAGCACACCCCCAATGTGCGGATTTTAGCCACACATGCTAGAAATTAAAGATTTGATACCAAGCATAGCAGTTGCAGTCATGGGTAACAAAATTGAATAGAAATTAGTTGATTATCACCGGCCAATCTACTCCAATTTTCTTCCTAAAAGCTTCAAATCCCTATCCCCCTTTTGTACTTTAAAAGGAAAATTCTATGTATTACTCTCTAAAACTTAGAAGAATTTTGATATGGTATGATCTGATATGTACAATGTCCTTTCTAAATTGCTTATGTACTCTGTGCAAATGTGTGAAAATTTGTGCTATGAAATGTCATTCGGCCGTCTAGGCCGATCATCGCCGAGCACTACGGCGATGCGCCGAATATGCACTTGACCGCTTTCATCTACATCTTCAAAAGGCTTCTTCTTCAGCAATATTAGGTGATGACTCTCCATTCCGCTAATACAATTCGGTGATCCACCAAAGTATCCATCATATCGCCTTCTTTTCAGTGTTTTGGAGCTTTAAGTGCTACAACTTTATGCAACCTTCTGTGCAATTCGATGGTGCACTGAACATGCTTGCAATATCGAATCTGATCGCCTCCTTGACTTGATCTGGAACCTTGGTTGCTACAATGATAGGCAGTCTCTCTAAGTGTTCGGCGAATCTCCAAGTATGTTGGCGATACCACTTTTCTCCGCCTTTTTGCTCTTTTGCTCCCTTTCCAAGATTTTACCAAGTATTGTCCATTTGTGCGCTTTTAATTTCATTTCCTGTCATGGCACATACATATTTATCAAAAGTTGGAAATAATAGCACGATAAGGGCAATGTTTTTTGCAAGCTAGCCCCAAAATGAGTCCGAAATATGGACTCATCAGAACCATGAAGAACTAGCAAGGTAAAATTGAATTATTCATAATTCTTGGAAAGTGTGCATGCATGTATTAATTAATCCTTTCATTTAGAATGCTTTTTAATGGTGGCCAACGTTAGAACTCGCCTAATTCTTACGTGTTGGTTCAAGGTGGTAATGAATGGGATAAAAAGGGAATAATTAACAAGATTTAATATGATCCCTCTCGTCTAATCAACTGAACTGGATCAAGGGATGGTTGTACTAGAACAAAAGTATTGTCACACTGCGGGGATAGATCAAATCGCATAGTGAAATTTACCTCTCAACTAGATCAAAGGGTTTAGTAACCATAACTTACCAGTTCTGCATGTTGCGCACTAGAAAAGATTATGACTATCTGGCTATACTAAGTTAGGAATTCATGGGGAGCACAATACTCTAGTTACTTCTCTCATTGAATTCACAATACTTGCTTCTGGTTTAGGTTTACTTACTACATTTACAAATCCCCCCCCCCCTTCGAGAGATAAGTAGGTTAATTCATCCTAATTGCTCATAATTACTCCAAGTCTAGACCATATTCCCGGCGGGGTCAACCCTAACCTTGGTTAGGTTATATATTTTGACAACGACCGCTTATACCTTCAAAAGGAGGTGTAGTTTGGGTGACATCACACAATTGACATTCAACTTATTCAAAACACACAACGCTTTATGTTCTAACTTAATAGGTAAGTGGAAAGCCTTTTCAAACACAAAATGATAAGAGTCTTGAATGTAGTTCGATAGGCCTAAAAAAATCATCCAATTTCTGGTTCACATTCACTCTTTTAGCCAAAATACCCTTAAATTCACGATTCGACATTTCAACTTGGCTAACTCTTTTAGGAATGGTAAGATGTGGCAACCTTATAATTGATGCAAGTAAAGTCTCAAACATTCGATTGCAAAAGTAAGAACCTCCATGACTGATGACAATGCAAAGAAACTCAAATACTATGAAACTAGGCCTTTTAAAAATTGCATAACACTTCTTCCTTCATGGTGATGCCACAACCTCAACCCATTTGGACACATAGTCCAAAATTACCAAAATATACTTATTCCTATATGAACTCATGAATTGTCCTATGAAATCAATTCCCGACACGTCAAATAGTTCTACTTCAAGTATTAGAGCAAGGGGAAATTCATGTCTATGAAAGACGCCTCAAGCATTTGGTCATGTGCACAAGTCTTGATATGATTATAGGAATACCTATACATTGACGACCAATAAAAATCGTTTTGAAGAACTTTCGAGGTCATATCATGCCATTTGGTGTCCACTAATGGATGAGGCATGGAAGACCCTCAAGAATAGGCTTTACTTCTATCTCGAGAACACATATGAGAATTACATGGTTAGCACATTTTCTAAACAAATATGACTCATCCCAATAGTACTTTTTCATATCGAAAAGGAACCTTTCTTTTGATATAAATTTAGTCCTTCGATCAACATGCTACATATCATGTAATTTGCAAAGTCATTATACCAAAGCACAACATCACCTAAAACAATCACCTCACATTCATCGGGGAAAGAGTTATCAATGTCGCTTTTCCCAGAATTCACAACATTTGTGACGACTCGAGCCTAGGAGTGACATGACGAATGGGTACTTGAGAGTCCCTAAACAAGCCTCAGAGCATCCATATACACATCATTGATTCAGAAGCGCATAGTTAGAAAATAAACACATAGTTCTAAGGTAAAGGAAAGTATGACTCATGCTATGGGGGATGTCATAGGGATAGAGATTTGCATGAATTCACATAGCACATAGCATATAAGAACTAAGGGGCGGGTAAGTATGACTCAAGCTATGGGGCTAGAAGGGGCATAGGAGTTTCCACATTTTCACATCTCATAAAGAACATATCATCATGTCATCAACATCAAGAGATATCCATGAACATAGTCTCCATAAGCAAGATAGCATAACACAGATAAGCCCGTACATAGAGTTTACATGATTTCCAACAATGCCTCTAAATCATGAAATAGGATAGTGACCAAGACATGTCCCGGACTAACCCTCAAAGTAAAGACATAAGTGGAAATAGCATAATAGGTAGATAGAAGGTGGCTTGTCCTTGGATGATAGGATTCACCATAAGCAACTTTCACAATCCAAGCTAACCGTCAAGAGGCGGATGAAGATAGCTTTCGGTGCCTATATGGTTAGATCATGTAGGCAACGAGTATGTGTTAGTACATTTGAATGTACTAAGTATATGGGCATGTACATGCTCATGAACTTATTAACCTACAACCAATGTTAGATGACAAGGGCACATACATAGAAATATGTATATTGGAAAGGATATAATATCAATATGCCATGAGATCCATGATGCATGAATGCCATAATACTTTTAACATATGGGGATGAGACTTCAACCAACATCTAGACCATGCGAGCTATTACACTGAATTCTAGTGTCTTCTCCACACCAAATGAACAGGTGATTTACTTACCAAAGGCAGACTATACTTCTCCTTACGGGCCTCCCATTTTGGAGAAGTAACCTTACCTTACGGGAACCCCTATTTCGGTAAAGATTTTCCATATATAACATAATCATCCACAAAGGGGAATAAACATGAACCTATGATTGGCACATAGTTATGGCACTTGAGGACTGGACCCTTGGAAATAGTCTTTCTTACACAAGTTCGCTCGGTGCTAAGTCATAATCCCACAAGAATACATATACATATACATGATTTTAGAAAGGAGGATATTATTTTCAAATATTCATCATGCATACTTAGGCTTGAAAGCCAAACACACTTCATAATCATGCATACTTTGACTAAAAAGCCAAATCATACATCAATTCATACTTTCATTTATAGGAATAGCTCATATATATTTGTACATGTTGGTGTAAACCACCCATAATTGTTCAAAGATCCATATCATAGACATTATGTGATCACATATTATGTTATAGCCATACTTTACTTAAAATCATAGTCATCAACATAATTGGATCTTCATGGGCAATAGAGATTCATTCTAAAAATAACAATATAAGATGAAATCAAAGTAAATCCATGAAAAAAATTCACATTTAAAGCATACTTGAGATTACCCATGCCTAAATTCAACATTTAAAGGGATATGCATATTCAAACCTTCATAATATCAATGTAATTCAACATTTTAGGTCTTGGTAAACACCAATTAAATACAACTCATATCTCAATTGAATCACATCAATATTAACTTAAAAGACCCATATTCAAAGTAAGCTTGAAATTTATAAATCAAGGAGTAAAAAGTGTTAAGGGTTTTCATGGTTGAAAGGGACCATTAATCAATCATACATACCTTAGATAACTTAGAAGAAGTAATACGAAATTGATTTGAGAAGAAAGTCCTCGAATTTCCAAGTTGAAGAAATTGATTTGATAAGAAAGTCCTTGAATTTTCAAGTTGAATCTCCAATGGCTCACTTGAGAGGAGTTCTTAGAAGAGAGGCTTTGAGTATTCTAAGTATAATGAATGAATTTGAATAAGAATGAAGGATTATAGGTCTTTTAGGGGTTTAGGATAGGTTAGAAAGTCACAAACAACCCTTAGAAATCACCAAAATTATGAGAAAGCCGTTAATAAAACGAGTACTAAAAAGTACTTAGGTGGCTCATGAAAGAACACCACGGCTCATGCACAGGACCATGGACCATACAAAGGTTCGGGATAAGAGTCCTTAGACACTTACCCAAATTTTAGACCAAGGACGTTTCCACTGAAGCCTCCACGGTTTGTACAAAACTCAACGGTCTGCACAAGCTCCCATACAAAGATCCAAGTTCTGAGATAGTGATTTGATACTTAGAAATTTCCGTATTAACACTATCATGGGACCCCACCATGAGCCATGGTGGGTTGTACGGCCCATACAAGGGTTCTTGTGGGTGCCTAAGCCACACAGTGGCTTTTAAGCCAAGGGCACCTTCCACGAGCCACTTTCACAGCTAGTGTTGAGCACCACAAGCCGAAGGGCTCACTTGAGGTCCACTTGGTCTCAAACTCTACCATAAGCCAAAATACAATCCACCCAAGGCTAAGGTCCACCCCTAGGCAACCTCCATGGCTCGTGGAGGTGACTATGGAGTGTCACCTTGGTCAAAAACTCCCGAAACCTTGATTTTAAGCATCGATCAAGTCTCACAAGATCCGGGTCCTTACATCATCTCCCCCTTGGGAACATTCGTCCTCGAATGAGAAATGGACTAGCTTGAAAGGCTTGACTTGAACTTGAAACTTTTCAACATGGGAACACAATGCATAGCTCATTTCTTGAAAATCATAAAATCATTAAAATGCATGTCAAAACATCCTTCAAATCATTTTTGTTCACATGTATGCATGTCATATCATGGAACGTAATAGTGAAAGAATTAAGACCATTTAGAATAGGAAGAACCTAATACCTTAGGCTTAAGTAGATTAGAAAGATAGGGATATCATCTCATCATGTCTGTCTCTGCCTCCCATGTAGCACTCTCCATATGTTGATTCCTCCAAAAGACTTTAATCGAAGCTACATCCTTGTTGCGAAGCCGCTTTACTTGCCTATCCAAAATTTCAATCAAAACCTCTTCATAGGACAAGTTCTTTTCAACCTCAACACCTTCCACGGGCACAATCAAACTAGGATCACCAACCAACTTTCTCAACATTGACACATGGAAAACCGGTTGAATAGAACTCACCTCCAAAGGCAAATCCAGTCTATAGACCACCTTGCCAATCCGCTCAACTATCTCATAAGGTCCTACATAACGGGGACATAACTTGCCCTTTTTACCGAAATAGATTACACCCTTCATAGGAGAAACCTTCACATACACCAATCACCGACATAGAATTTAAACTCCCTCTTTCTAACATCCAAATAAGACTTTTGGAAGCTTGGAGCCATCTTCAACCTTTCCCTAATCAACTTCACCTTTTCCATGGCCTCCTACAACAAATCTGGGCCAATCAATGTCATTTCACCCAACTCAAACCATCCCACCGGGGATCTACACCTTATCCCATATAGAGCCTTACATGATGCCATACCAATGCTAGCATGAAAACTATTATTGTAGGCAAACTCAATAAATGGTAGATGATCATCCCAATTTCCCTAGAAATCCAACACACAAGCCCTCAATATGTCTTCTAAGGTTTGAATTGGCCTTTCGGCTTGCCCATCAGTTTGAGGATGGAAAACGGTACTTAACTTCACTTTGGTGCCAAGCCCTTTTTGAAAAGATTTTCAAAAGTGAGAAGTAAATTAAGTGCCATGATCTGATATGATAGCCATAGGCACACCATGCAATCTAACCAATTCTCGAATATACAACCTTGCATAATCTCTGGCATTGAAAGTCGTCTTGATTGGTAGGAAATGAGCTGACTTAGTCATCCTATCAACGATGACCCAAATAGAATCAAATTGTTTTTGGGTATGGGGCAATCTAACCACAAAATCCATGTTCACATCTTCCCACTTCCAAGTAGGAATCTTAATGTCTCGAACTAAACCGCCAGACCTTTGATGTTCAACCTTCACATGTTGACAATTAGGACATTCGAATACAAACTTGGCTATGTATTCTTCATGTCATGCCACCAATACACTTCCCTCAAATCCTGATAGATTTTGGTGGATCCCGAATGTATAGAACAATGAGATTTATGGGCTTCACTCATGATCACCTCTCTAAGATCATCAACATCAAGAACACACAACTGGTCTTGATACCAAAGCACATCATCTCCCCCTTGGAACAAAACCTCTACCTTCATTTCCACAACCAACTTCTTCAACTCAACTAAGGACGGGTCCAAGTCTTGTTTTGCCTTGACATCAACAACTACAGAAGACTTAGCCCTATTCTAGACATGAATACCACCATCATTAGAGCTAGCCAATCTAACACGCAATCTAGCCAAGCGATGAACATCTTTTACCAATTCTTTCTTTCCCTCATCAAGATGGGCCATACGACCTATAGATAGCCTATTAAGAGCATCAGCTACAACATTCGCCTTGTCAGGATGATATTGAACACCCATATTGTATAGTTCCAACCACCTTCTTTGCCTCAACTTAAGATCTCTTTGGGTGAACACATATTGCAAGCTCTTGTGATCGGTGAACACATCAACATGACCCCTATCTAAATAATGTCTCCAAATTTTCAAAGCAAACACCACAGCTGCCAACTCAAGATCGTGAGTCGGATAATTTTGTTCATGCACCTTCAGTTCCATTGATGCATAAGCTATCACCTTACCATGTTGCATGAGCAAACAACCTAACCCAATCCGAGAAGCATCAACAATACACACAAACCCATCTAAGCCATCCGGTAAGGTCAAAATAGGAGCCGATGTAAGTCGATCTTTCTAAGTCTAAAAACTATTTTCACACTCATCCGACCATATAAACTTGGGCTTCTTTTGAGTTAACTTAGTCAGTAGAGATGTAATGGATGAGAAACCTTCAACAGACCTCCTATAATAGCTAGCCAACCTAAGAAAACTTTGAATATCAGAAGGATACAATGGTCTAGGCCAATTCTTCACGGCCTCAATCTTCATTGGGTCAACCTTAATGTCATCACCGGAAACCACATGACCAAGAAAATGCTACCAAAACTCATATTCGCTGAACTTGGAAAACAATTATTTCTCCCTCAAAGTTTGAAGAACCAACCTTAAGTGATCTATGTGTTCCCCCTCACTTCGGAAATAAATCAAAATATCGTTGATCAAGACAAGTACAAAGCTATCAAGAAATGGCTTGAACACTCGATTCGTAATATCCATAAAGATAGCTAGAGCATTAGTCAAACCAAATGACATCACCACGAATTCAAAATGCCCATACCTATTTTAGAAAACAATTTTGGGAATATCACACTTCCTCACCTCAACTGATGGTAACCAGAACGGAGGTCAATCTTTGAGAAGTGGGTAGCTCCTTGAAATTTCAAATAAGTTGTTGATCCTTGGCAACAAATATTTATTCTTGATGGTCACTTTATTCAATTGCCTATAGTCAATGCACATCTGAAGCAACCATCTTTCTTTCTCACGAATAATACAGGAGCACCTCATGGCGATATACTTGGTCTAATAAAGCCTTTCTCCAATAGATCCTTCAACTCCTTTAATTCAACTAGTGTTATACGATAAGGAGCAAAGAAAATAGGTTGAGTATCCAGAAGGAGATATATGCCAAAATCTACTTCTCTTATGGGAGGAATACCAGGCAAATCTTTAGGAAAAACATTCGAAAAATTATTAACCATCTGAACTAATTGAAGAGTAGGTGACTCGGACTCCATATCTCTAACCCTCATAATATGATAGATGCACCCTTTAGAAATCATCTTCCGGGCTTTGAGATAAGTGATAAACTGGCCTTTAATAGCATAATCACTACTCTTCCACTCAAGAACGGACTCACCCGAAAATTGGAATTTGACTTTTTGGGTTCTTTAATCTATAGAGGCATATGAAGCATACAACATATTCATCCCTGAGAATAATATCAAAATTAAATATCTCAAGTTCCACAAGATCACACAGAAGGACTTTATGCAAGACAGACTCATGACAACCTCGATAGACTCTTTGGGAAACAATGGACTCACCCATGGAAGTATAGACTGAAAAGGGATCTCTTAAGATTTTAGGACTCAAACATAACTTGACAACCAAAAGAGGAGTCACAAAAGATATTACCCGGATCAAGCAAAGCATAAGCATCAAAATTAAAGACTTTTATCATACCAGTCACTACATCCGGAGTTTCCTCTACTTTCTGTCGAGCATGCAAAGCATATAACCTGTTGTTTCTGGGTGCACCACTTTGTGGAGCTCTTTGCTGGCCTTGATCACCTTGGGCCACTTGACCCTGGCCCTTTGGCAGCTTTAGGACAATCAACAACCTTGTGACCCCTATTATCACACCCAAAACAAGCACCTAAACCTCTTGAGAATACACCCGAGTGATTCTTCCCACATGTTGTACACTAAGGGGGCATTGGCCAACCTCCAACTTGTGCCTTGGGAGGAGGCACTCTAGTATTGGCTACCTTTGCATTTGAACCTTGGCCCTAATAGAAGTGACCATATCCACCACCACTCTTAGAATCGGAGAACCCACCATCATAATGGACTCTTTCAGAATCATTCACCCTCTTCTCCTTAAGATTTTCCCCTTTAATCTGTTTAGGATAAGTCATAAGCCTGGAAATTTCCATATCCCGAATAAGCATAGCCGTACGACATTCTTTTACAACCAAATCAGAGATCCCAGAAATAAACTTGTGCATTCTTGTAAGGGGGTCAGCCACTAACATAAGAGCATACTTGGAGAGCCTTATAAATTTGAGAGAATTTTCCCTCACACTCATACCACCCTAATTGAGGTTGATAAATTCTATCATTTTGGCCTCCCAAAGGTCAAGAGGAAAGAAACGGTCCTGAAAGGCAAGCTTAAACTCTTCCCAACCAACCCATCATCCTCAACCCTTTCTATCAACCATTGGTTGTACCACACCTGAGCCACATCCTTCAATTGATAAGCAGCTAGCTCAGCTTTCTCTTCTGAAGTCACCCCCATAGTAGTCAACACTTTAGAGAGTTCATCAATGAAGTCTTGGGCAATCTCATCAGTTTTTAACCCATAAAACTCCGGAGGGTTCATCCTGGTAAAATCTCTCACTCTAGCAGCCGGAGTGGGAGCATGAGGAGAAGGATTAACCTGCCTAGCTTGGTTGGTCACCACCTGGGAAAGCACGGTAAAGGCAGTTCAGAATTTATCCTGAGTAATCGGCTCCCCCATAGGCTCTTGAGGGACTTCGTCCTTATTAATTGGGGCCTGTCTTGGTTGAGGGGCTCTTTTTGGAGGCATCTTCTATAAGGCATCAAAGATATTGTCAAAGTTAGGAAGTCTTAAGGCATGGTCCAAAGCACGACATTAGAAATGAAGAAGTGGGACAATTCCTAAAACACCATCATAGCCTCCCACTCATAGATATGGTGCACTTCACACCTATGAATAACACTTTACTCGACGCGGCATATTACATTCTGAGGATCATTTATAAACCTAGTGCTCTGATACCAAGCTTGTCATGACCTGGGCCTAAGGCCTAGGAGTGACAGGGCGAATGGGAACCCAAGAGTCCCAAAACAAGACTCATAGCATCCATATACACATCATCAATTTGGAAGCGCATATTAGACAATAAACACATAGTATTAAGGGATGAAAAGTATGACTCATGCTAAAAGGATGTCATAGGGATAAGGATTTGTATGGATTCACATAGCACATAGCACATAGCACATAAGAACTAAGGGGCGGGTAAGTGTGACTCACGCTATGGGGCTAGAAGGGGCATAGGACTTTCCATATTTCCACATCTCATCATGTCATCAACATCAATAGATATCCATAATCATAGTCTCCATAAGCAAGATAGCATAACACATATAAGCCCGTATATAGAGTTTATATGATATCCAATAACGCCTCTAAATCATGGAATAGGACGGGGGCCAAGATATGTCCTAGTCTTACCCTCAAAGTAAAGACATAAGTGGAAATAACATAATAGGTAGATAGATGGTGGCTTGTCCTTGGATGATAGGACTCACCACAAGAAAATCTCACAATCTAAGCTAATCATCAAGTGGCGAATGAAAATAGTCTCTGGTCTCTACATGGTTAGATCATGTAGGCAAATAGTATGTGTTAGTACGTTTGAATGTACAAAGTATTTGGGCATGCACATACTCATGAACTTATTAACTTGCAATCGATGTTAGATGATAAGGGCACATATATAGAAAGAAGTATATAGGAAAGGATATAATATAAATATGCCATGAGATCCATGATGCATGAATGCCATAATACTTCAACATACGAGGATGAGACCTCAACCGACATCTAGACCATACGAGCTATTACATGGAATTCTGGTGTCTTCCCCTCACCGAATGAAAAGGTGATCTACTTGCCAAAGGTAGACCATAGTTCTCCTTATAGGCCTCCTATTTTGGAGAAGTAACCTTACCTTATGGACACCCATATTTCGGTAAGGATTTCCCATACATAACATAATCATCCATAAAGGGGCATAAACATGAACCTATGTTTGGCACATAGTTATGGGACTTGAGGACTGGAGCGTTGGAGATAATCCCCCTCACAAAGTCCACTCGGTGCTAAGTCATCATCCCCGAAAAATACATATACATGTACATGCTTTTAGAAAGGAGGATAGTCTTTTCAAATCTTCATCATGCATACTTAGGCTTGAAAGCCAAACATAGTTCATAGTCATGCATACTTGGGTTAAAAAGCCAAATCATATATCAATTCCTACTTTCATGCATATGAGTAGCTCATCCATACTTGTACACGTTGGTGTAAACACCCATAATTGCTCAAAGAGCCACATCATAGACATTATGTGATCACATGTCATGTCATAGCCATACTTTCCTTAAAATCATAGTCATCAACATAATTGGGTGTTAACCCACATTATAATCTTCATGAAAATCAATGTTCATGTATGCATATGCTATGAATTATGAGAGAATAACATGGGAAATAGAGATTCATTCTTAAAATAACAATATAAGATGAAATCAAAGTAAATCCATGAAGAAAATCTTATTTAAAGCATCTTGAGATTACCCATGCCTAAATTCAACATTTATAGGGACATGCATATTCAAACTTTCATAATATCAATGCAATTCAACATATTAGGACTTAACTCACTTTACAAACATCAATTAAATACAATCCATATCTCAATTGAATCAAATCAACATCAACTAAAAAGACTCATATTCAAAGTAAGCTTGAAATTCATAAATCAAGTAGTAAAAAATGTTAGGGGTCTTCATGGTTGAAAGGGATCATGAATCAATCCCACATACCTTAGATAACTTAGAAGAAGTAAGAAGAAATTGATTTGAGAAGAAAGCCCTTCTTGAATTTCCAAGTTGAATCTCCAATGGCACACTTGAGAAGAGTTCTTAGAAGAGAGACTTTGAGTATTCTAAGTATAATGAATGAATTTGAATAAGAATGAAGGAATATAGGTCTTCTCAGGGGTTTAGGATAGGTTAGAAAGTCACAAACGACCCTTAGAAATCACCATAATTACGAGAAAGCCGTTAATGAAAGGAGTACTAAAAAGTGCCCAGGTGGCTCGTGAAAGAGCACCACAGACCATATAAGGGTCCATGGTAAGGGTCTTCAAACACTTAGCCAAATTTTAGACCAAGGACGTTTCCACTAAAGGCTTCACGGTTCGTATAAAGCTCAACGATCCATACAAGCTCCTATACAAAGATCTAAGTTCTGAGACGGTGATTTGATACTTAGAAAATTTTCGAATTAACACCATCATGGGACCCCACCACGAGCCGTAGTGGGTTGTGCAACTCGTACAGGGGTCCATGGTTGGGGCCTTAGCCACATAGTGGCTTTTAAGCTAAGGGCACCTACCACGAGCCACTTTCACGACCAGTGATGAGCACCACAAGCCGTGAAGGGCTCAGTGGAGGGCCACTTGGTCTTAAACTCCACCATAAGCCAAAATACAACCCACACAAAGCCAAGGGCCACCCTTAGGCAACCTCCACGGCTCGTGGAGGTGATCTTGGTCAAAAACTTTCAGAACCTTGATTTTAAGCATCAATAAAGTCTCACGAGATCCAGGGCCTTACAACATTAGACTCAAGGTGAGACAAACAATCTGTTGGAGCAGTAAAGTTTTGATGGCTGACAAAAGATAATGAAACAGGTTGGTCTACCAGGTTCTTTCAGCATACTGTATCCATGGCAAACTGCACACACTGCACACAATAAAAATGGAATAAAGGGTGCTGGAAATAAGGGGTATAAAAACAACAGCTGTCAAGAAGAAGGATTTAGAGAGGAATACTACTCCAACTCAAACAGGATGCGTAAAAGAAGGAGAAAAGAGAAGTTCGATTAGAAGAAGGAGTTCTAAAGGAAAAAGAATTCCACTAATAACTGGTGTTATCCTTAAAGAGATGGAGAGCAATTAAATCTCCGATAAGCAACTATAAAACTAGAGAGAATTCACAGAAGCAAGGGGACTTAGAAAAAAGAAAGAAGCGGAGAGAAAAAGAGAGATTCAGATACAGAAAAAGAGAGAGACGAAGAAGAAGAGAAATGCGGCGACATAGCATAGGGTTTAGGCAGTTTTTTTTCTCTTTGTAATCCTGAACAATTGTGTAATCTCTCAGAGTCTATAACTGAGATTAGATTCTAGTCTTCAAGTTGGGGGCAACTCGAAAATGTTGGGAACATAAGCCTAGGGAGGTTTATGTGAAGTTAGGAAGTTGTTGAAGTAGTTTTTAAGGTTAGATTACTAGGAATTGTAATCGTTTGTTGAAGGCTCTTTTGAAGTAGTGAAGTTGAAGTTAAATCCTGTAGAGTACAGGTCGTGGTTTTTCACCCTTCTTGAGCGGGGGGTTTTCCACGTAAAACTGCTGCGTCCTGTTTATTTCTGCGTCGTTGAAACACGTTTGATTAACCTGTTCCAACGATTAGGCAAATCCGTAGGGGGTGCAAAACCTAACACAATCTACCACTTAATTTTTTCAACCTTTCTGACCATCGACTTCAGAACCAAACTCTTGAAGCAACAACACCCATTTAATTAGTTCTAACTATATTGAATTTGTTATTATTATATATTTTATGAAACAATTATTCGATATTATTCAATTTATTTTTATAATGAAGGATATAAATAAATGTAAAATTGTCAAAATTTATTAAAAGAAGTCTAGTAGTGTAATGAGTTTGGGTAGGACTCGATGTTAAGGGAAACAAGCACAAGTTTACTATTGTTAGAAGACATAGATCCCAGCCCTCTCCGTGCTGCGTTGCAACGCATTATGCTTGCTGACTTCTTTCATGGTCGGCACATCAGTTGCTATTGTCAAAACCTATTTCCCCTTTTCCCACCATAAACACGTGTTTCATTTCCCTCTTTTCCTATCCTCCAACTTCAATTCAATCATTAACCTCGACGATCCGTTGATTAACTATGGTGGTTTGGAGGCGTACAGTGGTAAGAACATGGCGATGTAGAGCCACCAATTTAAGGCGGGGTTTTTGTGAAAAATTACCTCCAGCGGAAGCTAAGGGAAGAAATGTCCAGTGGGTATTCCTGGGTTGCCCTGGTGTAGGAAAAGGTACCTATGCAGCTCGACTTTCTAAGCTTCTTGGCGTACCCCACATAGCTACGGGTGATCTCGTCCGTCAACAACTCTCCTCTCATGGACCTCTTGCCTCAAAGGTTAATTCTTTTTGACATTCTGGGGGTTCTATGTACCATTTCTTGCTGAATAGTTTCTCTGTGTCTGTGGAAGTTATGTGATGGAATGGTAAAGTTTCCATACTTCCCACGGATTTTCGGTAAAATGTTGAAAATGGTTAATATATTTCCACCATAATGGGGAAAATGGCAAGTCATTTTCTTTTTCAGATATCTCTAATATTATTCAATTTTACTTTTTCATTCAAATTGTTATCATCCTTTTAGTACCTATATATATCGCAAAACTTCTAATCTCATACCTTATCCTACTCCTGTTCAATTGCTTTATATCACCTACTCTTGTACATCACCAAACACTGGAAATTTGATCAAGACAATCATTTCCTAAGGGATAACATTTTCCTCGACTCCAGATGTAAACAGCTACTGGATTAGATATGTCTATACAGTAGTCAACTGAAGATTACAAATGACTGATCTTTTAATATAACCATGATGCACATAAAGGATTCCAAATGACTGACAAAGTAACAGCTAAGTTGGAGATTTGCTAGATACCCTTGTCAATGGATTCTTAAAAACAAAACCAAGTAGTTTAACGTATAATGCTCTCTCTGTTGGTGAAATGATGTTCATGGAACTTTGGCTAATGTTATTTTTATTTCTCCTCTTTTAGGATAGTTTAGTGGAAATATTCAATTCTTTTTGTCCCTCCTCCCCTGCTGCCCCAACATTTTTGTTTGCAATTTACTCTAGAAATTTTGGAGTTTCTCAAACTGTAACTAAAAGCTGCTTTATGTAATAATATAGTACCATGAGCCAATGAAAATATTGCAACAACTCTTATGGCATCTTATAAAGTTATGCAATTACTAACAGAGAAAGCATTTGTAAGTATGCTTGTATTAATGGTGTGAGAGATAAATATGGTATTCTCACTTTTAGATGTATATATTAGGTCTTTTACCATATAAAAGGATTGTCTTTCTTAAAAGTCAACGTAAACTTATTTCAATCACTTTAAGATTGATGTTCCTGACTTTGGACAATGCAACTGATTTATTTGGAAAGTTCTTAATGTTCAAGTAGTTAGTACTTTTGTATATTATTTGGTCACAAAATGAAAATAATAAAAATCTTTTTGTCTGGATATCTTGTTTCTTTTGCTAAAATTCTCCTGAATAAAGTTACTACCAATACATCAATAACAATTATGATGGCTTAACCCTAAACTACTAGGTTGCGAGATGTTACTTAAGAGTCTAAGTCAAAAGTTAGATTACGAAAATACCCCTTATCTATTAATTTATTTTCTTAAAATTATTTTAAAAAATTAGTTTTTCATTTAAAAACAACTCCATAAATACACCTCTTCATTTTCACAACCTATATTGTAATAATATTCATCATTCTTGTGTCTTTTAACTCCCACATTATCATCTTCATAATTCTTATTTTTAATAATCTTCATTATTTCTATGTCTTTTCAAATTCATAACTCGAAATGATATGTTATAATATTATTAAATCTGTAAATTCAATAGATAAATAAATGTAATATTCATTATTTAAAACAAAACAAATTGAAGCTTAATACATTTACATTCTTTTTAAAAATATCCATATGTCTACATTTGTTATTTTATTAGTTTTTGTATTATGAAATTTATACCGTTTCACTTATTATTATTATTATTATTATTATTATTATCATCTTTAAATATTTACCTTCATATTTCATATTAGTTGTCTATCTTACACTTTTTATATTCATAACCTCTAAATATTTAATTTAAAAGTTTAAGATATCTTTTGGTATTCTTCCATTCTTATCTATATAAATCCATCTTTTTTGTTTCATGTAATCCCTACCCAAGGCTATCCTTTTCATTTTATAGTTAAAGTAGTGAAATGCTTATATAATTTTTTTTGTACTATTTGATTCATGCTTGAGTTGAAAAATTTGTGCTGGTTCTACATTTCTTTTTTTCATCAATATTATTATGATAAAAATTCTAAGAAGTATGTGTATGTTGTATCTTTTTCTCTGTTTTTTTTTTTGGTTAAATTTTCTCCCTATTAAACTTTTTAAATTTGTATTTTTATTTAGGCTCACTTAGTCATCTATGACTTTATTGGAAGTATGAAGTACACGTGCAAAGCACATGTCCAGAAACTAGTGTGTGTGTATATATATATGAGACATGACTTGGTTCTATTTGACTTTTTTTGGATCTGTTATTACATTCTTCAGAAAATTTTATTTTAAAGTAACTAATGGCTCTCCAAGACTATAGATTCACTAAATTTCAATTATCACATTTGTCCCTACACTGAAATATAAATTTTTAACCAAACTAAAAAAGTGTATTTGTAGACACAGACCTAACGTAAGTACCAATAGCCAGTTAATCTCAATTCCAATTAATTGGTATTGCATATATGTATCTTTGTTTCCATTGTATATGTTCTTTGATAAATCCACATAGATTTCAAGATATTATAGGTGTTTTGGGACAACTTTGTTCCATTTGATTTTAGTTCTACCTTGACTTACAGTAATACCTTCAATTGTCATAGTGTTACACTTAACGGTCTGTGCAATTTGAAGTACGTAGGACATGATTTGACCATCACGAGTCCTTCTCTCGTTATCTCCTCTATATGTGTTACTTGGATCTTTTGTCGGATATGATTATTTTTAACATCATTTATTCGTCCATCTTAATTTCTATTAAATATTATGTGTTTACATTTCTGCTTTAATTCTTTTGAATTGTATCATAATAAAATAATTGCTTTTTTTGAAAAGTTGAAGGGAAGTCTAATTTCTAAGCTTAGATGTGAAAATATGAATTTGTATTTATCAACTTTGTTGATTGTGCTTTCCATTTACTCTACTGTGTTTTTTTTCTCCCTTAAGTCGTTCAATGAATTTTTTTCTGAACTTATTTCGTGCCTTCCTGTTGCAGCTTGTGGATATTGTTAACCAAGGGCAATTAATTTCAGATGAAATTGTAATAGACTTGCTATCTAAGCGACTTGAAGCTGGAGAAGCGAAGGGTGAAACAGGATTTATTCTTGATGGATTTCCTCGAACTATACGGCAGGCGGTGAGGAGTTGTTTGTTAGTGGTTGCAAAAATACATTTACCTGTCTCTAGATTGATTGTTGCGCTTCTGAATAAATACTTCCCCAGCTTTTTCTAGGAAATAGCTTACTAATCTAAAGGAAATCCTTTCATGTAAATATGCATACACACACATATCTGTATATGCATTTGCTATTATCATACTTCTTACATGTGTGTGTAATTTAATTCGACGTTTGCACCTATTGATTGGGACTTAATTTGCGCATCTACCTACTTTAGGTATTTTCTTTCACAATTTGGCATCTGGCGCACAGAGGCTTGCTATGAATATAATATAGCAAGATAATATATTAACATTCTAATATCAGTACTTGAGTACTGTTTTACAACTAGCAAGTATGCATTACTACAACAGGTTAATGATTATGGCTAGACCTCCAATTGGACTGCCGCTTGCTTAAGACCAAGTTGAATATGTTGTACGAAATGAATGAACAAAGTACAAAAGATTGAAATCAACAGCAAAGCTCGATATAGATCTCTCAATAGACAGTGCTGTCTGAGAATTAAGCTCTTAGTTGAGGTGATTAGATCCTAAATAGAGCAGATAATACTTCAACTTGCATGAGATACTTTTTACTTGTATTTTACTTAAAAAGTTTCTGTGAAGAGCAAAATGCTGAACTGAATAATATGTTCATCAGATATTTTAGCCAATTCTTTTATGTTTCTTATGTAGATGAAATTTATGGAGATAAGGGCAAATGTTTGAGCTAATAAGAGCAAATATCTGGCCAAAGTGTCATATTAGTTGTTTCTTGATTTCTTATAGTGACACCTGATAATTGGGAGAGAGACCTTGTGAAACATTCTCCACAGTTAAATAGTCTTCAACTTGTTACAATTACTGTTAAAATTTTTGGTGTGTTAGAGCAGCCATGTACATCATCTTATACGATCTCTTTAATTGCTACTAGAAACTTTTTGATATTGCTTATTATTTTTTCTTACGTCAATGCAAGTAATGGCCTTGAAAGTTGTAAATTATATCCTCACTAGGTGTTTCATAACTAGGTAGTCTTTACTAACATTAAGCTCTTCGAAGATCTACCTAGTTAAAAGGCTTTACCAGCTCTCAAATATCATCCATAGTTGCTTCTACTTAATTAAGCATCGTGTGCATGCTTTGATTGTTTGACTGGCATAAACCATTGTGTCGCTAATTTTCTATGAGCATCAGCTGGAATTTTTGCTAACAGTATAAAGCTAGTAGTATTATCTCCAGGGCCTAGAGAACTGTCTCCTGGTAATAAAAATGGAATGTACAAAGTGGAGGATACATTCTAATTCTCGTCTGATAGAAAAATTTTAGTCTTCGACAGTTACCATTTAAAAAAAAAAAATTACAGTCTTTGAGGCATCGGTATTTATCTGCTTCTCTAAGTTTATGACGAGTACTAGAACACAGGTAAAGGACAATCTAAGAACTATATGTCCTTTCTTTAGTACTTATGGACATGCAGAAATATTTGGAATATCATTTTGTTATCAATGTTAACTAGTTTGGGAGTTTTTCTCTTTGGTTTTAGCTTAAATGGCAATACAAGTGCGGATACTTCAGTTTTGAAAAGTCGCTTGATGTAGTTCAACATATTGTGTTAGTGATATTAACAGTCACCAACATTAGGGTTTTCTTGTTCTTTTGGGGCTGTTATATCCTCTGTTTTAAGTAGAAGCTTAAGTTCTTTATTTGGTAGAATTTTGCTATTGGTTCTTAACCAATCTCTTATTTCTCAATTGCTTTATGTGATTTTATGTTGTCTGTATTATTGATTACTGCACCAATATTTGTGGGATTGGCTCAATTTCTAAATTTGTGGAAGCTGCCAATAACTTCACGGCAGGGGGTCAACTCATCAAAAGAAAGTAAAAAATGAACTATTAGACGATGTAGTTCACTTGCTGCCTAATGCAGGACTGCAAATCTTGTGACCAGGATAATTTTCTATACAATAACTTTTTGTTGGTTGCTGCACTTCATATGTTGAGACTTGAGAGAGAGTTCTGGATACTTTCATCATAATGTACCATGTCTATGATGTGACAAAACTCATTGCAAGGAGGTAAAGCTCAAGTATGTTTAGAACTTATGCTAAAAAATGTTATCTATATATTCACAGGTGTACTACATCAAACATTGTAGTCCCCTTGAAAAGTATTACAACTCACAACATTAGCCTATCTATCTACAAGTACACTACTTCAAAAAATGTAGTCTCCCTTCAAAAGTATTACAACTTATAACATGTGCATCTATCAGTTGCTCCTATAAGTAGTCTAAAACATCAAAAGTTTCTTCTATTTGAGCTATTAGTTTCTGTTTACACCGAAAATAAAACAAAGCTAGGCAGTTCATGTTAAAGTCCTGTAAGTTGTTCTGCTTGTTTTCGAAACATCTCCTGTTCCTTTCCTTCCAGACTGTACACCAAATGCAAGCAGGGACAATCTTCCATCTCTCTCCTTTTTTGCTCCATTCTCCACCTTGTTCCAGCAGTTAAGGAGACCTTTTATGTTTCTTGGCTTCACCCGTTCAATCTTCTTCAGACTTATGAACATTCTCCACAACTGATCTGTCCACATACAATGTAAAAAGATATGGTTGATTGTCCAGCCTGTTCTCCAAAAAGAAAGCACCTAGAACAGAGGTAAAATCCCCTGTTGTTCAGATTCTCATGTGTCAGCATTGCTTCTTTAGCTAAAAGCCTGATAAAACAGTTCACTTTATAAGGAATCTTTGATTCCAAATCATCTTTCATGGTCAATCATCCTCTTGATTCTGTTGAATTTAGATCCTTCTACGCTGAACTGACTGAGAAAATACCTGTGCTGTCCTTTTCCCACTCCACTCTATCCCCTTCCTCTACTAGATTATTAAAATCTGCCATTGTGTTATGGAAAGAAGCAATACACTCCATCTCCCAATCATTCAGATGCCTTCTGAACTGCAGATTCCAGGCTTGTCCAGTCCACATTTTAGCAACTGTTGCCTGCTGTTTTTGGCATAGGGAATAAAGGTCAGTGTAAAATTGTTTTAGAGTGTGTTCCCAATCCATTTATCATTCCAAAATAAGAGCTTCAGTCAATTTTCAACCATGAACCTTATACTGGATTGCATTAATGGCCACAGGTTCCTAATTGCTCTCCGCACAGTGCATCCATATTGTATTGTTTCCATGTTTTCCATCCAGTTATCATCCATTCCATATTTAGGTATGATAACATCCTTCCATAGCACGTCTTCACAAGATGTAAACTTCCATAGCCTCTTCATCATCAATCTTTGATTCTGCTTCTTTAGATTTTTAGCCTCTTGATCAGACTAGCTGGGATGGGAAACATGGACATCATGTAGGAGGGAAGTGCATCCAGTAAACTTTTTATAAGAGTCAACCTATCTCATCCTGGACAAATGTTGACTCTTCCAATTTGTTAGCTTCTTTTTACATTTTTCCACCACTCCATTTCATATCCCTTTTGATTTACTTTTGGCACCCAAAGGCATGCGAAGGTATATGGTTGGAAGATCCAGAATTCTACCACCTACTCTCTCTGTCAGATATACCAATTGTTTCACTTCATTAATGAGGTAGATGAAATTCTTTCCCCAGTTAATGTGGACTCCATACAGTGCTTCAAAAATGATGAATATCACTCTCAGCGTCTATTTTTTCCTCCTCTGTTTCACAAAAAATTGAAGTGTCATGTCATCTGCATATTGCAGATGTGTTTTCGCCTGACTATCTTCCTCACCTCCTTGGAATCCCCTTATCCATTCCCTCAGTTTTGTTGTGTTTAGCATGTTGCTCATTCATTCCATTGCTAAACTAAATAGAAAAGGAGAGGGGATTCCCCTGCCTTAGTCCCCTCTGAGAAAGAAAGAAACCATTTGCAGTCCTGTTAATGAAAACTGAGGATCTCAGTATGCTGATGCAATGTTTGATCCACATAATCTCTCTGTGCCAAACCCCATTCGTTGAAGCATATGGATGCGGAAGTTCCAAGTCAAGTGATCATACACTTTCTGGGTATCCGGGTTTGCATAAGATACCTGTCTTTAGGTCACTCATTGGCAATTAGGATTGCATCCATGATCTGCCTCCCCATTCGAAACTTCTATTTAACTAAGCATAAAACAATTCTTTTTCAGAATTAGGTGTGAAACCTGCATCTCAATCGAGGGATTTTATATTTTTTGTTCACTCCTACTCCTTTCCTTCAAAAAAAATAAAATGAAAGGAAGTAAGGAACTTGACTATTCTTTTTCCCCTAGGGCAGGGAGAAACTGTTGGTGACATTAGAGCTGATATCGTTTAATTGTGTATGCCTAAGGAGAAAGTCATGATGCTCTCCTGATGAGGTTGATGCAGAGTTTGAATCGACTATCTGAAGGGAAAAAGTTGAACACGATGAACATTAATGTAATAATTTACTGAGACTTTAGGAGGCTGTACTGTGTAAAGTAGAGGTAGGACCAGTTATCTTTTGGCATTCTTTTACGCAATGTCAGGACATGATGTCTTCAGTGTTCATTAGTGTAATAAAGATTCCTGTACTAGGGTCTAGGGCTGCTTGCTGGAGTGTCTCCACCAGTTTAGAGGATGACGCATCTTTGTTTCCCTAGTTCTTGGCACCAAAAGTTCCCAACACAAGCATTCCTTTCTTTCCCAGCTATGTCTCTTCTATTGCTTGCTTTCTCCAGCTTAATAAAGTAAACTTCATGTGGTGTTATGGACCTGTATGACTTCTCAATCTCTTCTACTTTTTGATTCTACGATGTGGACATATGGCCCCCCGATATCTGTTATTTCTAGGGGAGGTCTGTCAGGTCATATCTTTGTTATCGTCAGAATAACTAGTATGATTGCGAAATTCTGGTAACAAATTAGAATCCATGAGCAAATGCTGAAACTTATGGTCTAGAGTTTGAAGGCTAAATTATTTATAAAATTTTGGACTTTGTTGGGTTCACCTAGCTCTGGCATATAACTTTTTGGTTTTTATGCCAATAAAAACTTTTACTACAATTGAAGCTCTCTGCAGCCCATGGTTTCTATATATGGAAGTTTATGTCCTCTATAATTGGATCTAGAGATGAAACAGATCTGATATGTGTACAGCTCCTAGCAATGTATTATCAACAGTTTAAGTACTGTACTCTGATTGTGGCTAAGCTATTTGTGCACCGAAACTAATCAATTTTCTCCTCTTTGACAAGATAGATGACATTTCTCTGATCCTGTTATATGTGTTGTTTGGTTATTTAGGAAATCTTAGAGGGAGTGACAGATATTGACTTGGTGATTAATCTGAAGCTCCGGGAAGATGCATTGATTGCCAAGTGCTTGGGAAGAAGGACTTGTAGCGAGTGTGGAGGCAATTACAATGTTGCGTGCATTGATATGAAGGGTGATGATGGCGAAACTAGAATGTACATGCCTCCCCTTCTCCCTCCTCCGCATTGTGAAACCAAACTTATTACACGGTCTGATGACACTGAAAATGTTGTGAAGGAACGCCTCCGCATCTACCATGAAATGGTATTGATCTACTTTTCTCTTATTTATCATTTCTCACATTGTGTGAGTGTTCTCTTCATGAAGTTGAGTGGTGAATAGACCCCATTGCTACATCACAGCTTCTTCACACTTCCATAGACAACAAAAATCTGTGCTATTCACAACTCAAGAAATAATATTCTGAGCAATTATGAGGTGTTTGCAAGCAGTTCATCAAATCATTTACTCAAATTTAATGTTTTGTAGTATGTCAAATTAAAAGATAATAACTGTTTTTGACATCTGTATACAGTCAAAAGTGGCATTGAGATACTCATTTTCCTGTCCTTTATTTAGCTGATCACGACTAGTTTGGGGTTGAAATGTAGTTGATTGGTTGGATTGTGCTGGAGCTGCTCTTGCATGTGATCCTTCAAAAGTGGCCTCTTTTGTCAGGATGTGCATTTCTTTTGTGCCTTGGTTATTAACCTGATGTTGTATTTCCTGTAGTTCTGTTTTTTTCCTCTCCAGATCCTTATTTGTTTTAGGACAAGATAGTTCAAACTTAATTATCAGTTAGCTGCCGTGGTACATCCACATTCATAATTTACCTTTCTAAATCCTTGCACACAATGTAGGTAAGGTCTGCATACATCCTACTCTCTTCAGACCCTCATTACATTGGGTATGCTGTTGTTGTAACTTACTAATGCTTGGGCATTATGTTGTTCCTGCAGAGCCAACCAGTGGAGGACTTCTATCGCAAGCGGGGGAAGCTATTGGAGTTTGATCTCCCTGGAGGAATTCCAGAGTCATGGCCAAAGTTGCTTCAGGCTTTAAATATCTATGACGATGAGTATAAGAAATCTGCAGCAGCATGATAATGATTACTTGTCTTGTTAGTATGTTTACCATTGTTATGTGTTCATTCTTTGCATGCATGTTGGAAATGCACGATAATGGGGCTCCAAAATCCCCTCTCTCTTTTCTTCTTCACTACTGTATTATTATTATGCTAAGGCAAATATAACATTTGTATGGAGTATTTCTTGTCCATATTGTTCATAATGTGAACAATGTGATTTCATTAAATATTGATGATATAGTAGGGAGAATGGATTTAGTTTTTACGTGTTTTTTTTTTGAGAAGGTAATAATTTGTATTATAAACTAGTACTTAGGTAGTATTTATTGTAAACCAGTACTTAGGTGGTATTGAAAATCGGTTTACAAAAAAGTATGAAAATGTAAGAATAGAACAAGCAGCCTAGATATTCTTGTACTTCTAGGATTGTTTTAGCATCTACAAGGGAGCTCTTTGTACACCAAAAATATAATAGCAAAGTACAATCTATTTTGATCATTTGTAGGGATTTGTTTCTATCCTCAGAGTTTCTAGCATTCCTCTCTCCAAATGGTCCACTAGATGCATGCTGGAATAGTCTTCCAATAACTTTTGTTCTTGGCCCAAATTCTTGCTTCTTCCCAACTTGAGAGTGTCAACAATCGTACCAGGCATTGTCCATTGAATGCCTTTGAGATTGATGAAAATCTTTCACAATTGATCAGTGATTTTGCAATGTAAGAACAAATGTCTCTGTCTTAGTTGCTTTCCCACAAACAACAATATGTCACTAGAATGTTGTCTCTTTTCCTTAGGTTCTCATGTGTGAGTACTGCTTCCTTTGCTAGCACCCAAGTGAAAGATGCCACCTTAAGTGGAACTTTGGCTTTCCATATTTGCCTCCAAGGCTAGTTGAGGATTAGTGGAGCCTTGTTTGTGGCCTTGTAACCCGAGTTCACTTTGTGTCTTCCTTTGCTATGCTCCGTCCACCACATGTAATCCTTCCCTTCCTCCAAACCTTGTAATGAATCTAACATTTTGAAAGGCTTAGCTAACCTACAAACTTCCCAATCATTTAAGTTCCTTTTGAGAGATAGATCCCATCCTTCTGAAGACCACATTTTAGCCACTGTCCTGTCTTTATGTAGTCCTAACTCAAAGACATGGGAAACACTTCAACGAACTACTATTACCAAGCCATTTGTCTTTTCAGAAACTTGTCTTGATACCATTATGTACTGTAATAATAGTATGATTCCTTAGGCAAGGCCACCAATTCCTAATTGATCTCCAAAGAGTTACACCATAAAGGTTGGTTGCTTCCTTGGTGACCCATGAATCCATTTCGTCATACTTCAATTTACTCACCTTGCTCCACATTAGGTCTGGTTCATGAGCATATCTCCACAACAATTTTAGCTTTAGAGCCTTGCGTTGGTTCTTCAAGTTTTTGATGCCTAAACCTCCTTATTTTTTTACGTATGATCAGAGCTTTTCATTTTATCAGATGGTATCCCTTTCTTTTCTTGTGTCCTTGCCAAAAAAAATTCCTTCTTAGTATATCCAATCTCTAGATACTCCTGCAGGTATTGGGAATAACACAAGCATATAAGTAGGACGGGCATCCACAACTGTGTTCTTCAAAGTGAGCCTGCCCCTCCCCCCAATAAATATTATGCTTTCCATCTAATCAACTTTTTCTCACATTTCTCCAAAATAGAATTCTAAATTTTTTGGACTTTGATTTTGTCCCCAGTGGCATTCCCAAGTAGACAGCAGGCAGTGCTCCTACCTCACCTCTCACCACAGAGGTCTGAAGCTGCATATTAGAGACCAAGTTTATGGATATAAATGGTTCTTTCCCAATTGATGTGAAGACCTGACATGCCTTCAAAAGTACTAGAATGACCGTGAGATACCTTAGTTGTTCCTAATCTTCTTCACAGAAAATCAAAGTGTCATCTACATATTGGAGACATGTTAATTCCAGAATCCTCTCATTGTTAGTAGGCACTTCAAATCCTGTGATCCACCTATTGTTTTAGCTATCTTGATCATGTTGTTTCGTTCCTCCATGGCAAGAATATAGAGGAATGGAGATAAGGGATCCCCTGTTCTGACTCCTCTTTGAGCTTCAAAAAAACCTTTAGGAGCACCATTATTGAGAATAAAAAACTTGTTGAAATGCAAAATCGAATCCATTAATTCAGTTTTCCCCAAATTCTATTTTCCTGAGTATATTGAGAAGGAAACTCAGTTAATATGATCTTAAATCTTCATGTCGTGTTTACATATTGTAACACCCACAATGTTGAAAAACCTGAAGAATGGGAAAGTTGCAGAATAATTGAACTGGACTGATGCTATAAGACAATCTACAACCCGTGGATTGAACCACGGGTCAAGACAAGCTTCGTGGTTGAGGTCCAGAAGTGGATAAAATTTTGGTCAATGGAAAGCTGAAGTACGAAAGGACTCTACGAATCGTACAAGGCATTACGACTCATAGATGAGGTTGTGAATGGGCCTGAAGGATGAAAATTTCCCAAGTCTGGAAGGCTTCTACAAAGGGGACCCACAGTTCATAAATGGAACTATGGACCGTAATATGTTCTTGTGGTTTTGATGCAAATTCTAATAAGTAATCTTTTGGGACCATGCCTTGTACGGAGGCCAAGTAGATCAGTAGCTTAGTTTATGAGTCGTAAACTAGGTCTCGTAAAGTGACATTTAGAGACTGTTTCAGGAGTCGATTTCAATTGGATGAAACCCTTAAAGCACAAGCCATACTTTAGTGTTCACGTGGCTCGTAGATGGGTTCGACAGATTTTGAGTGAAGTGCTTTTTGGTCATTTCTGATCCGCTTGACTTCTAAACTACGCTGTTTTGATCCTATTAACCAACTTAACTGACTTAGATATTATAACACCTATTCCTAATTCATTTTACTTCATTCACTCTCAAATTATTCTCTGAATTTCCAAATTTTCTCTAAGGATTCTCTCCGTTGAAGCTTAGGGCTTTGGGTTAAGGATTTCAAGGTCTAATCATCCTAATTTCTAAGGCTTTCTACTTGAGGTATGTAGGGCTTCATGTGGATTAGATTTATCCATGGAGCCCAACTCAAAACTCTTTTTTCTTCAAGTTTAAGCATGGATTTCTATGGGTTTTATGGTGGCATTCTAAATGATTGGATTATGATTAATTACATGATTATTATACTTAATTATGCATAAATTATGAAAAATTTCATGATTTCTATGATTTCCAAGTGAATTCAAGTGATTTCAACTATATGATGATTAGGGGTTATTGAATTGGTGTGGTTTTCTTCACTAATGATCCAAATTAATTTCTATTGCATGATTCCTATATGATTTTTTTTTATCTAATTATATGATTTTAATCTCAATCAATCATGAACCTTTATATGGCCCTAATTTCTTATGTTAAGCTATGATTTATGATTACAAGTATGAAAGCATGATTTGATGATGATGATGATATGATAATGAGGGTGACTTAAGACCCTAATGGTTATGGAATGATGATAGAATGGAGAGTATACCCACACTACATGCAAAGTTATGTAGATGGATTGTTCCTATGATATGATATGTTTTCATGAGGTTATAATGCCTATTTTCCAAGCTATGAAAGTATAATTTCTAAACTATGATGATGACAATGTATATGCATGTTATGTATTTCGTGGGATTTGACTTAGCACCGAATGAGCTTCAGCGAGGGGGACTATCCCCAAGAGTACTTATATAAATCCTCAAGTCTCATAATTATGTGCCTCCGTAGGTTTATGATTATGTGCCTATATGGCTAGCTGATGGATCCATGTAACATTATGATGCGAGATTCACTGTGCTACTCTTAAGCCTAAAAGATGGGGTCTTTATGTTCGTGTGACACTGTGCTAGGGTAGATCCTAGAGGGTGGGGTCGAGTCTACCTTGGCAAAGTAGACTCCTCTTTGCTCTATGTCGATGGAACATCAGGATTCATGTAATAGTCAGCATGGTCTTATTGTCGGTTATGGTCTTATTCCATATATGTAAGCTAGGTGATACACCCACATTTATACTCCAAAAGAAAGAGTAAAGTGGTCATTGGTCAAATATGGAACTCAACCAGAGTTGAGGTCAATCACAAAGGGAATACAGTGAGAGTATATCTATTAACACCCTTTTTCAATTATAATTACTATTTCCCACAGATAAAAATGTATAAAGTAAAATGGGGGAATTTAGAATAGAAAATTTGATAATGTAGAATAATTTACTAACTGCTGAAGTTGTAATCAATTAAGGATATGGCTAGGATTGTGTTCCCATGACGTTCAATCGATAGACAACTTAGGTTTATGATTTCGTTCACAGTTATGCATGCAAAATCAAGCAAGTTATTTAACATCTAATTCATCTCCCAGTCCTTCTTAGACGTATTTCATTCATCACCTCCTTGTCTCAAAATGTGTTCTTTCCTAATCCTCACTATAAATCCTAGAGTACTATCACCTCCTAGTCTCGAGTACTTAGACAAAGCTGTCACCTTTGAATTTATGTTGTGAGATTCTTCTCCTATCACTATTATAATGACCCCCAGTTTAAAAGCCTTGAGTACAAAAAGTTATCCTAAAAAATAACTTGGAATTTGGTTTACGGGACAACTTACGTTCTGTAAGTTGACATACGACCCGTAGATTCATTCCTTAAACATAGAACTCCAAGAAGGGGAAAAGTTTTCAAGTGTGGGGTAACCCATGGATCAAGTGACGACCCGTAGGATACCTTACGAACCGTAGATGCATTCGTGAGTGGGACCCTAGACATAAAAGAAATTTGGAGTTTTCAGGAAAGTAGTATACGAGTTACCAGACGACCGGTAGGATATGTTACAACCTGTGGAAACCTTTCGTGGGTAAGGCCAAGGAAGTGAGGAAAAATGGTTAAATGTGGAAAGACTCTACGAGTCCAACCATGGCCTGTAAGATGTTTCATGACCCGTATTGATGTTCATGGTTTTCAATTCAACTAAGATAGTTTTCAAAATTTTTAGATGTGTCCTCAGACAAAGAGACTTACGGCCCGTAGACGGGGATTTAATGAGGGTGAGTTTTTTCATTTCTGTCCTTTCTATCCTATACTATGTCTTTTTGGCCACAGGAAAGGAAACCCTCTATTAGTCTTCAAGCCTTAGAATTACTCCTCATTCTCTCATTCTTCTAATTCCAAAAAATTCTAAGGCAAGAGCTCTCAAGAACAAGGCTAGGGTTTTCAAGGTTTCTTCCTCAAATACTTCAATTTTCTCCTTAGTTCTCCAGGTATGTGAGTTGATTTATAGGTATCCTTTCACCCATAAAGTTCCCCATTAAGTATTTTACCTTTTCTTTAAGTTTTTCAATTTCATATGCATGCTTATGATGATTCCATGACCTTTATGTTATTATGTGATACTGATGAAGTTTAGCAACTATTTTGAGAAGTAAATATATGCATATGTGAAGTATGATATTGATTCCATGATGATTTTCGATATGATCAAGGTTGAGTGTTTTCAATGTTCCTTTTTAAGAGAAATTTCCTTATGACTCATGTGTTTTATGATTGTTCCATGCTAAAAGCTAAGCCTACTTTGTTTTCAATGAAAGTTTCCTATGGTTTATGATTATTGTGACGCCTCAAAATAAGGGGAGGCGCGACTGGCTCCCGATACCATTATTGGCCGGGTAAGCCACTAAACAACTAGTTAACTAAACTTTGGACGAGAAGAAAATCGGGCAGCATAATGTTTAGAAAAAAAGGAAACTAAGCCGGGTCCGTTTAGGTCATGAACTGGTCAACAACAAACCACGTACATCAAGATAAGTAAACTCAAACGATAAAGTATTAGTTAGCCGACAAGGCTGCCACAACAGAGGTACAGACACACACTATATATATACATGCCAATCTTATGACCGGAGACTGAAAGGCACAAAAGAACCAACCCACAATAACATGTCCACAATAGCCTCTATGAGAATCACTAACACTGTCGGGACAAGGCCCGACATACCCAACTGTACAACAAAAAAAGTAAACATCCTGTGAAAGCTCCGGTGGAGCTTACCAACTCATAGTTGAATGGGGCTCCTAGTGGAGGAGTAAATCAGAACCCCTACCTGAACCTGCACGCACGAAATAAAATGCAGCGTCCCCAGGCAAAGGGACATCAGTACGAATAAACATGTACTGGTATGTAAGGCAGGAAGTAAAATCATAGATAACTGTAGTAAAAAGAGTAATAGAAATATTATCTGTAACCAAAACTCAAGTAGCCTTAATGGCCAATAAGCCACCTCCTAGTGATAAAAAAAATGCATGGTATGCTCGAGTATCGCATATCGTGAATACATATATATAGATGCAAATGCATGACATACCCAACCAAATGCTAGTACTAGTGGTCCTTTCCGGTAGCTAACCAGCATCATATCTGCCAACCTGTGGCCATCTGTACCATATACATATATATAGTTGGGCAAATAGGCCCCATGCCTTCGATTATAGCTCTAAGTCAATGCATAACGTGCAATGTATGATATGAATGTTTAATGCACATAGTAAGCCATAGAAAGAACTAAGCCAATCTTGGCTCATTGGTAAACTTATTTTCATAGCATCATAATCATTATCATTCAGCCAATCTTGGCTCATAGGATCATACATGTCTTTTTAACAAGTTTGGGAATTTAACCCAACATTTAGAGTGAAGCTTTGAAAATGTTCATAAAGTTGCTTTACATAATGATTATATTAGGTCCCATGTCAATTAGTAAAAGAATGTATTTAAACAGGATCAAGTTCCTTAGTAGTTTAGACAGCAACATTTCACTTGAGAATATTGGAAACCAATGCGTTACTTGTTAAATTCTTCAATTATATTTTTGTATGGAAGAAAGGATGATTTTGAATACTACATTCCCTTTGCATTCTACATTTATTTTAATAGCACTACACCAAGAAGAGAAACGCCTCAAACATATGAATAGGTAGCCGGGAACCGACAAAATGATATATAGATATTGAATGTCCAGCTTGAGCGAACGAATGGAATTTCAACCTAATACCATCGTGAAAATAATTAGCTGCAATCTCAGTGCCTTTCACAGAAGGTCTTTCTAGCAACAGAATAGTAAGATATCGCATTTGACGTTTTGGGAAACTTCTCGGATTTCGTGCTAAAAGGAAGAACGGAGCTTAGCCTTAACATACCTCTCTAATAAACGTCCGATTGCCAAAAGTTCCTCACAAAAGTTATTCCTTACGTCCTAAGCTTCGCAATGACTATATATACGCAGCTTAAAGACACCTATAAACAGTCAAAAATTCAGCATTAATGACCAGATTTGGCAAGGAGCATTTACGCGAGGAAATATTCGTACAACTTCGTAAAAATGACCATACAAGAGCCCCAAAATTATTACCTGAACACACCAGTTGCAAAGCAAAAATAACCAGCAAGAACACCTCTTTTACAGCCCAAAACAGCTCCAAACACAGCTAATACGAGCGAAAAACAATTGCAAAGCGGAAGGCACACATTTCTAGGCCTGAAGATGAATTTTAACGGTAAAAATGCGAAAAAACTTACTCAAATCCCTTTGGCACCTTGAGGGGAGTTTTCCTTCGGTTTCTAAGCTGTTGGGGACGAAATGGAAGTGATTTGAGCTTTAAAAAGCTCAAATTAGCCGACATTAAGTTAGGTCAACCCGACCCGACCCATGACCCGGTTTCCGGCTCGGGCAGTCCTAGTAAAATGGTCATAACCCGTTATTCTGAGGTCGGTTTGATGCGCAGTTTTTTTGCGTTGCAAACTAGACTCATAGATCTTTGATAGGTCATGCACCTTCTAAATCCTTATATTTTGGGAGATATGACCTGATACATTTGACCCAAATTTAAGAAGATTTCATAAAGAAACTTACGATAACTTTGGCGAACCTTTATCTTGCAACTTTCTTGATTTCAAAACTTAATGTATGACCTTTGTGCTATTAAAATAGCTTTTAAAAATCCATTATTAGCAAAGTATACACTTTTAGTTCCATCCGAAAAGTTAGACCTAGTTTAAACCTTCCAAAAAGGGCGAGGTGCCGCTCGGGTCATTTCTTTAATCCCGAACGTGCATTTAGGGTATTTCCTTTGGCTTAAAACTTTAGGTCCTTGATATTACCACTTATTGGCAGCCTTATTGTCCCAAGGTACTAGCAAAAATCACATGTTCCTTATACAACGCCACACTATTTATATAATGGAAGACGAGAAACACGGGGTCTCACAGTCTCCTCCCCTTAAGAACATTCGTCCGCGAATATGTCAAGACAACCCCTTGGTTGAATCACCATCTACTAAAATGTTATTTTTTTGGATACATCTATTACCCTTACAAACCATAAATCAACTTCCAAAAACTCCAATTACTAAGCTTGTATAGCTACCCCGCGATAAAACATACAAGTTACACCTCCAAATCCTTTAAAACTTACGTTACTAAATAAAAGATAATTGCCAGTTTTGGAACACCACCCATATTAGGTTATAAATAGCTAGGGTGCTTCCTCATCATTTCTTTCTTTGGCTTCCCAAGTTACTTCATCAATATTTTTGTTCCGCCACAACACTTTCACAAAAGCCACTTTTCATTTCGAAGCTTTCTCATTTGTCGATCTAAAACAGCCACTGATACCTCATCATAAGTTAAGTCTTCAGCAATGGGGGTGTTCTTAATGCGAGTAATACACAAAGGATCTCTAGTGTACTTTCGCAACATCAATAGACACTGGATGGACTTCCCTCAATTCTAAAGGAGAATTAAATCCGTATGTTACCTTACTAATTTCTCTAATAACCTTATACGATCCAACATATCTAGGAGTGAGCTTTCTTGTCTTTCCGAACCACATGATTCCCTTCATAGGTAATACCTTTAAGAAGACCCAATCTTCTACATCAAACTCTAAGTCTCGTCATCAAACATCTGCATAAGACTTCTGCTAATTCTGGGCCATTTAAAATCGATCCCTAATAAGTTTCACTTTATCCATCGCTTGCTAAACTAGATTAGGGTCTAGCAACTTTTCCTCCCCAACTGCAAACTAATCAATCGGTGACCTACATCTTCGCCCGTATAGTGCTCCCTAAGGGTCCATTTGAATACTAGCATGGAAGCTATTATTATAAGCGAACTCAACAAGAGGTAGATGATCATCCCAGTTTCCTTTAAAGTCCAGCACACAGGCACATAACATATCCTAACAGTCTGGATGGCACGCTCTGCCTGCCCATTAGTTTATCAATAAAAAGCGGTGCTGAGATTCACTTGAGTACCCAGACCCTTTTGAAAGGACTTCAAAAAAATGTATGGTAAATTGAGCCCTTCAATCAGAGATAATAGATAATGGAACTCCATAAAGGCAAACAATCTCTTGAATGTAAAGCTTAGCATAATCCTCCGCTAAATATGTCATTCTTATTGGCAAGAAATGAGCAGATTTTATCAACGTATCAATAATTACCCATATAGAGTCATCCTACGTGGAGTATGAGGCAACCTAGTGATGAAGCCCATATTTATCATGTCCCATTTCCAGAACGTAAAATCAGTACATTTAGCTAGGCCTTCAGGCCTCTAATGTTCTATTTAACATGCTGGTAGTTGGGGCATTTACCATCTTTGCAATATCTTTTTCATGCCACTCTTTTAATAGATCTGTCGTAGGTCTTAATGCCCTCTTTTTTCTGTTTCCCCAGGTTAAGCCAAATATCTAAGATAATGAGCCTTAGAATGAACCTTGGCATGGAGCCCTCTAATGTTTGGCACAAATAAGAGGCCCCGATACTAAAGGACTCTATCTCAAGTTAGCTTAAACAGAGGATATTGCCGCTGTGGAACACTTCATCTCGATATCATAAGCTCAGGATCCTCACATTGTTGCTCTTTTACTTCAGCGCAATGGAAGATTCAATTGTATTTTGAACAATCACACCTCCACCTTTCACATCTGCTAATCACACCTGCAAACTAGTTAGCTGATGTAAATCTTTTGTCATTTCAACCTTATCAGCCTCAACATGGCTTAGACTTCCCATGGACTTTCGGCTAAGTGCATCAGCAACAATATTAGCTTTACCAGGATGGTACAACATGTCAACATCATAATCTTTTAGTAATTCTATCCACCTTCTTTGTCATAGGTTCAACTCCTTCTGCTTGAATAATTATTGGAGGCTCTGGTGGTTGGTAAAAATGTCAACATGAACTCCATATAGATAATGCCACCAAATTTTTTTTGGGGCGAAAACAACTGCGGCGAACTTAAGACCATGGGTAGGATAGTTTCGTTCATGCTTTTGCAACTATTTGGAAGCATACGCAATACTTACACTATGCTGCATAGATACACAACCTAGGCCAATTATCAAGGCATCACAATATACAATGTAGCCTTTGGTTCCATTCGAAATAGTCAGACTAGGTGCGGTGGTAAGCTTACCTTTATTTCTTGAAAACTCTGTTCACATGATTCAGTCTACTGAAACTTAGTTGCTTTATATGAAACCTCGTTAGTGGTGTATAGGTAGTGGAGAATCCCTCAACAAACCTCCAATAATATCCTGCCAAGCCTAAAAAGCTATGGACCTCTATCGGATTCAATGGTCTCGGCCAAGCCATTACTGCTTCAATCTTCTGTCCATTGACTTTGATATTATCGCTAGTAATAACATGTCCACGAAAAGCTATAGAAGTTAACTAAAATTCACATTTAGAGAATTCAACATATAACTTGTTGTCCTAGAGAGTCTGTAATATAACTCGAAGAGTGGTCTGTATTCTCAACTCCTGACTCATCCTAAATATTACCTTTGGAATATCAATATCCCTGACTCGTAACTTGTAGTACCTGGGTCACAAGTCAATCTTTAAAAAACAATCAATCCACATAAAATATACTTATTCTTGATAGTGAAGTCTTAGCTATCTATAACAGATACACATCCGTAAGGAGCCATCTTTCTTTCAAGCAAAGAACATGGAGCACCCCATGGAGATGTGCTTGGCCTAATAAGGTCTTTATGAAGCAAGCCCTTCAGTTATTCCTTCAAGTCTCTTAGCTCTATAGGAGCCATTTTTTAGAGAGGAATGGGTATACATTGCATATCAGGGAGAAAATCTAAAGAAAAATTGATATCCCTTTCTGGGATCCCGAAAAGCTCATCGGGGAATATTATTATGAATTCATTTATAGTAGGGACTGACTAAAGGCCAGTTGCTAATAAAATATCTTGTCTTCCCGTAATGTTAACATGCACTTGAACCCTTTCTACACCGTCTAGTATGAAGCTTACCACATTGTGTACATAGGGGAGTAGGTTGTCTCATTTGTGCATAATGCTTGTGTTGACAGCTATCAGGCTGATCTAAAATCTGCCTTGGCCTTGACTTAATATAATAATCAAATATCTATAGCGGGGAACTACCCGCTGACTGAGGTGGATATCAGTGGAAAGGAGGCCTAAAATCACCCTGTGGCTCCCTATAAGACCTCATAGTACGAGCCTTCTTATTCTTCTCCCTATCTCTATGGGTATCGCAATTTTGACGAGAAAGATCATCTAGCATCTGCTCTCACCTTTAGTTGTCTCTTATGAATAGAAACCATCATAGTTAGTAGCTGAATAGCCTCATCCATCCCCTAATCTCCAATATCTAATGGGGCTTGGGGTACTAAATCTCCTTGGTCCCCAACAGGTACTGGTGAATCTGGTACTATGGGCATTGGAGACTCCCTATGTGCCTCAATGGGGAATATATCTGCCTCACCAGGCAAGACATGATTGGTACCTTCTCTAGGATCCATACTTATCTCATGTTGTGCCATCTGCTGAGCATAGGCATCTCATTAAACAAGAACAACATAACACGATAGAGATTTCATATGTTCCTATAGCTTTGCTCTATAGCACGATCTATTAAGTGAAAGAAAGGTAACCAATCCTAAATGCCTCATAGCCTCCTGATTATAAGTGTGGTGCACAACACACCCATAAGCAAGACTTTACTCGACACGACATTGTGGACTCCCTAGGACACGACCTGCTCTGATACCATGTTTGTCACACCCCAAAAAGAGGGGAGGCGCGACTGGCACCCGATACCGTTATTGGCTGGGTAAGCCACTAAACAACTAGTTAACTAAACTTTGGACCAAAAGAAAATTGGGCAGCACAATGTTTAGAAAAAAAGGAAACTAAGCCGGAACCGTTTAGGTCATGACCTGGTCAACAGCAAATCACGTACATCAAGATAAGTAAACTCAAACGATAAAGTACTAGCTAGCTGACAAGGCTGCCACAACAGAGGTACAAACACACACTATATATATACATGCCAATCTTATGACCGGAGACTGAAAGGCACAAAAGAACTAACCCACAATAACATGTCCACAATAGCCTCTATGAGAATCACTAACACTGTCGGGACAAGGCCCCGACATACCCAACTGTACAACAAAAAAAGTAAACATCCTGTGAAAGCTCCAGGAGAAGGTGGAACTTACCAACTCATAGCTGAATGGGGCTCCTAGTGGAGGGGTAAATCAGAACCCCTATCTGAACCTGCACATACGAAATAAAATGCAGCGTCCCCAGGCAAAGGGACGTCAGTACGAATAAACATGTACTGGTATGTAAGGCAGGAAGTAAAATCATAGATAACCGTAGTAAAAAGGGTAATAGAAATATTACATGTAACCAAAACTCAAGTAGCCTTAATGGCCAATAAGCCACCTCCTAGTGATAAAAAAATGCATGGTATGCTTGAGTATCGCATGTCGTGAATACATATACATAGATGCAAATGCATGACATACCCAACCAAATGCTAGCACTGGTGGTCCTTTCCGGTAGCTAACCGGCATCATATCTGCCAACCTGTGGCTATCTGTACCATATACATATATATAGTTGGGCAAATAGGCCCCATACCTTCGATTATAGCTCGAAGTCCATGCATAACATGTAATATATGATATGAATGTTGAATGCACATAGTAAGCCATAGAAAGAACTTAGCCAATCTTGGCTCATCGGTAAACTTATTTTCATAGCATCAATCATTGTCATTCAGCCAATCTTGGCTCATAGGATCATACATGTCTTTTTAACAAGTTTGGGAATTTAACCCAACATTTAGAGTGAAGCCTTAACTTTGAAAATGTTCATAAAGTTGCTTTACATAATGATTATATTTGGTCCCATGTCAATTAGTAAAAGAATGTATTTAAACAGGATCAAGTTCCTTAGTAGTTTAGACAGGAACATTTCACTTGAGAATATTGGAAACCAACGCGTTACTTGATAAATTCTTCAATTATATTTTTGTATGGAAGAAGGGATGATTTTGAATACTACATTCCCTTTGCATTCTACATTTATTTTAATAGCACTACACCAAGAAGAGAAATGCCTCCAACATATGAATAGGTAGCTGGGAACTGACAAAATGATATATAGATATTGAATGTCCAGCTTGAGCGAACGGATGGAATTTCAACCAGATAGCATCATGAAAATAACTTACCTGTAATCTCAGTGCCTTTCACAGAAGGTCTTTCTAGCAACAGAATAGTAAGATATCGTATTTGACGTTTTGGGAAACTTCTCAGATTTTGTGTTAAAAGGAAGGACGGAGCTTAGCCTCAACATACCTCTCCAACGAACGTCTGATTGCCAAAGGTTCCTTCACGAAAGTTGTTCCTTACGTCCTAAGCTTCGTAACGACTATATATACACAGCTTAAAGACACCTATAAAAAGTCAAAAATTCAGCATTAATGACCAGATTCGGCAAGGAGCATTTATGCGAGGAAATGTCCATACAACTTCGTAAAAATGACCGTAAAAGAGCCCAAAATTATTACCTGAACACACCAGTTGCAAACCAAAAATAACCAGCAAGAACACTATTTTTTTACAGCCCAAAAATAGCTCCAAACACAGCTAATACGAGCGGAAAACAATTGCAAAGCATAAGGCACACATTTCTAGGCACGGGAATGAATTTTAACGGTAAAAATGTAAAAAAACTTACTCAAATCTGGAACCTTGAGGGGAGTTTTCCTTCAGTTTCTAAGCTGTTGGGGACGAAATGGAAGTGATTTGAGCTTTTAAAAAGCTCAAATTAGCCGACATTAAGTTGGGTCAACCCGACCCGACCCATGACCCGATTTCCAGCTCGGGCAGTCCTGGTAAAACGATGTCTTGACTTAGCCCAAGCAATACCCAAAGACTCCCATTTCTTTCTTTTTTGGTCAACAACCAAGCTTCCAACAAGTCTCTCTTCTTTTTTTGGGTTTTTCATAACTCTTTATTCTAAGGTCGGTTTGATGCGCAATTTTTTTTGCGTTACAAACTAGACTCATAGATCTTCAATTTGATAGGTCATTCACCTTCTAACTCCTTATATTTTGGGAGATATGACATGATACATTTGACCCAAATTTAAGAAGGATTTCATAAAGAAACTTATGGTAACTTTGGCCAACCTTTATCTTGCAACTTTCTTGATTTCAAAACTTAATGTATGAACTTTGTCCTATTAAAATAGCTTTTAAAAATCCATTATTAGCAAAGTATACACTTTTAGTTCCATCCGAAAAGTTAGACCTAGTTTAAACCTTCCAAAAAGGGCGAGGTGCCGCTCGGGTCATTTCTTTAATCCCGAACGTGCATTTAGGGTATTTCCTTTGGCTTAAAACTTTAGGTCCTTGATATTACCACTTATTGGTAGCCTTATTGTCCCAAGGTACTAGCAAAAATCACATGTTCCTTATACAACGCCACTCTATTTATATAATGGAAGACGAGAAACACGGGGTCTCACAATTATGATTAGGGAATCAATGAGGAGATTCAAAGTTAACTTTACCAGAAATATATGCATGATGTTTATTTCCCTAAAAGATGTTTAAGAAAGTTTCTTTAGTTCGAGCTACTCCTATGATTTCTACTTATGATTCTAAGAGTATGTTTTAAAGATTCTGTGGGATGACTTAGCCGAAAGGACTAAATATTGAGACTTATTCCGTTAGTTGTGACATGATCCCTTGAACCTAAATCTCAACGTCCCTAACTATTTGCCACCGTAGGAGCCTTATTGGCTAGGCTAGTGGATCCATATAGGCCCAAATGTTATGAAAGATTCAATGTAAAGTTATTATGTTTTGGACATCTACCTTGGCAAGTAAATTCCCCTTTTCCCAATGGAAGGAGTGCATTGGCCTTTTCCTAATGTAACGAGTTCATTGGATTCCATGTAGTAGCTCACATAGTCTTATTGTCGGTTATAGTCCATTCCCACAAGTTATGATCTCATGTTGTATTTCGTTATATGTTCTTTCTTATGCATTATCTCATATCGATCTTGAGCCATATTCCTTGTGTATGTTTAAGCTTGTTTATGAATCCGATACTCTATATGTCCTTGTATGTTATGTTTAATAATGATGACACTACAATTTCATCTATGTATTGCATCTCACATACATAGTACATTCAAACGTACTAACATATATTTTTCTTGCATGATTTATCATGTAGGGATGGGCACTCCTCTACCAGCTCGAGGCTAGTTTTCGGCGTCCAAGACTAGTAGCTTATTATGGTGAACCCTTATTTCAGGACTCCTCTAATTTTCTTCTATCTTGTATCCTTGCTTTGATTTGTAGATGATGTATTAGTAGCTCTTTTGAGGCTTTTATTTTCTATATTCCCTTATTTTGGATTCTATTCTATTTGATGGAGATTGATCGATACCGATCCTATCCATTTATGGTATAGTTGGTATGCATATGGAGAAACACATTGATTATAGTTATTCCACTGTTTTAATATTGTTTCATTGTCAAAATTGACCCTTAGACACCAATTTCCTCTAATTTCTTCCACAAAGGTTTTACTTAATGCCTATGAATGCATAAGATGCTAGAGATGGCTTAGGTGAGGTGCCTTAGGGTAACTCATTCGATGTGTGATGACTAAGCCCCTAGGTTGGGTCGTTACAAACTTTGTATTAGAGCACGAGGCTTTAAAATATTTCTCGAATTTCCATGCATACCCCTTAGATAGAGTCTCATTTAAGGTTGTGAAGCGCACCACTATCTTTAGTGAGTAGCTATGAGACCGTTTAGGAAATTGATCCCTTCTTTCTTATTCATGTCGTGCCTTAGAGTTGAATAAGTTTTCCGTTAACTAATGATGGGCTTCTGGTTATTTCTAGATCATGCCTCCACGAAGCCTATCAGTGGGCTCTCTTGAGGAACAAGTTCCTCTACTCTAGCAGGAGATAGTGTCTCATAGGGAGTTCCAAGCCACATTCACTTTGTTGGTCCAAACATTGGCCAACCAAGACAATCGAGAGGTGTCCGTTCCTCCTTAACCGCCTATTCCGACCACGAGAGTATGTGATTTCATACAGATGAACTCACCAAAATTTCATGGGTCAAAGGACAAGGACCCTATTGAGTTTATAGATGAAGCTTATTAGGTTGTGGCAGTGATGAGCATTTCGTTCGAAGAGAAAGCTGAGTTGGTGGTCTACCAGCTCAAAGGAGTGGCTAAGATTTGGTTCGAGCAATGGGGTGACGAGAGAGGCCAAGGAGCATGCCCTATTGGTTAGAAGGAATTCAAATGTGCCTTTTTGGATTGGTTCTTTCCCATCGAGCTTAGGGAGGAAAAGGTTCATTCATCAACTTGAAGCAATGGAGCATGAGTGTGAGGGAGTATACCCTCAAATTTACAAAGTTCTAAAAGTATGCTTCGTTTATGGTCACGGATCTAAGAGATTGCATGAGCAAGTTTATTTTGGGTGTCTCCGAGTTGGTCTCCAAAGAGTGCAAGATGGCCGTGGTTGTCAAAGAGATGGGCATTTCCCTGTTGATGACGTATGCGGAGCATATTGAAGATGAGAAGCTTTGTGAAAGGGCAAAGGAGTCTAAGAGGGCTCGAGTTGAAGGTGGGAACTACTCTCACCAAAGGGGCGGTGGTCACAAATTCCAAGGTGGCCAAAAGCAAGGCAGGCAAAGATCCACCAGCATTCCTCCTTCTTGGAAAGACATGGGGTGGCTCCCAAGCCCCAAAGTCTGAATTTCCCTAAGTGCGAGAGGCCTCACAAATGAGAATGCTTAGCCGGGTCCAATGTTTGCTTTACTTGTGGGAAGCCCGGTCACCATGCCAAGGATTGCAAGAGCGGAGGTACAAGGCCTCAAGGACAAAGGGGTCCAGTTAAAGGCGCCCAAAGCACCAATCGGTTCTATGCTCTTCATGGACGCTAAGAGGTCGAAGAAGCTCCAGATATAATTACCGATATGTTAAGAGTTTTAGATTATGATGCATATGCACTTTTAGATCCGGGAGCAAATTTGTGTTTTGTAACCTCATTCTTTGCATAAAGATTTCATGCGTGTCTTGAAGTGCTCCATGAGCCCTATGAGGTGAGTAACTGATGTCGCCCAAGTTACACCTCCTTTTTAGAGGACAAAGCGGTCATTGTCAAGAAAAACTAACAAAGGTTAGGGTCGAACACACAGGGAATATGTAGACTCAAGAAAAATCCAACAACATGCAATCTAAGTAGTTAATCAACTCGATTCCCTAAAAGGGGGGTTTCGCAAAAATCAATGAGAAAAATAAACTAACTAACTATCACGAGAAAAAGATCAATAAAGGAGAGAAACTAGGGTATTGTGTTCCCCATGATTCCCCAACTCAGTATCACCAGATAACCTAATTCTTGTCTAGTGTATAACATGCAGGACGATAATTTAAGTTCAGCAAGCCCTTTGGTCAAAAGGTGAGAGGCAAATTTCACTATGCGACTTGGCCTATCTCTATAGTGTGCATTACTAACCATGACCTATAAGTCCTAGTACAACCTCCCCTTGACCCAGTTTAGTTGATTAGACGAGAACAAATCAATCGAATCCTGTTAATTAATCTCTTTTCCTATTCATTACTACCGTGGTCCAATCAGTAACACTAGGCGGGTTCTAATATTGGCCACCATAAGAAAACATGCAAAACGAAGAGAGTTAATTAATACATGTATATACAACTTCCAAGAATTGTGAATTATCCAATTTTACTTTGTTAGTTCTTCATGGTACCCACAACCCTAGTTGTGGATTTGGTTACTCATGCTTTGTGTAGATGAAGAGATTATGATTTAGAAGACATAATTAAACACTTACACATCTAAATTAAGAACAAGAAAATCCAATGTCAATGAAAATCACAAGCTTGAAGATTGAATTTAACCACAAGTGTTTTCAAAGATTCTCTCACAATTTTCTCTCTAAGAATATTGAGTTCTCTGAGCACTAACCAAAAACTAAGCTAAACTTACATGAACTGGAAAGAACTTCTGAAAAATAACCTAAAAGACCTATTTATTATAATTAAAATTCAAATCCTAAACAACTTAGGAGAACAGGTAGGCACACTCCATGACAGTATTTTACGACTCGTAGTGAAGTTCACGGCCCGTAATCGGGTCTCATACATTGTTGTTGGAAAACTGGACTTCTCCGTTATGACACCCTTTTACGTCTTGTAAAATGGTTTATGACCCGTAAAAAGGGTTTTGTCTAATGAACTTCAGTTGGAGTTCATTCTCTGACCCTCAGGGCACGAAACCTTTTCTATGACTTATACATTAATTTATGGCTCATCTGCATGTTCATAGAAGTAACTTCAAAAACTTGGCTTTCACTGGAATTCCTCACGAAACCACCTTACATTCTGTAGAATGGTCTACGACCCGTAAGGTGTCCTGTATAATAGCAAATCTGCAGAAACTTTGAAACTTTCCTGAAAATCATTGGCTAACCTGTAATCCTGCAAACATAGACGCAAAAACACATAAAAACAACTAAAGTCGCATTGACAACATGCAAAATCCTAAATTTTATGCATCAAAAGTGTTGTATTTTGGCAGCACATCAACACCCTCAACTTAAAATTGTTTCTTGTCCTCAAGCGACAGTCTCAATCTATATAGACAATACAGTCACACACAGACCTCAACTTAATGGCATACACCACATACATCTCAGGCTCATATACCCACACTAACTCTTCAAAATGGAATTAGATAGCTATTTAGCAAACCAATGCAAACTGGTGCATGTGACAACACAACTATGACAGGTAAGGTATTGTCAACAATCCACAATCACTGAACAAGTCTAATGCTAATTATGTAATGCATGTGCCCTCATAGAAAGAAGTCTCATATCTAACACTCAATGATATTTCCATCTTTTAGCATTGAGACTGTGCAAACTCACTCACTCTCACAACAAATATTCATGCATAATGGCTAATACCATAAGCTTGCCCCTATATTCATGACTTAGACCTTCAACTAATTGGACTAGGATCACTCTAGGACTTTCTAGGCTTGTAACATAGGCTCAGGGGGCTTTGGTATGATATTTTGGAAAAATAGTGACTAAAGGCCCTCCTTGAAACTTTGTTTTTCTACACTTTTGCCCTACCACCTCTGTTATTTTCACCTTATTCTCTCTTTTTCCCTGTTCAAGCTTTTCTGGGTGTTTTATCTTTATTTTTTTAAGCTTTTCCCTTGTTTTTACACTGTATTTTGCTTTTTTAGATCTCAATTAAGGTGTCTTTCATTTTTCTTGTACCCAGTACATTCTTTTTCTCCTTTTCCTTTGTATTTTTTACTTACCTCCCTTATTTTTGTGTTTTACCTTTACACTAGCGACCCTCAACTTAGGCTTTTTTCCCCAGTCAAGGTACACAATGTTCAAGGAAAGACTAGGGCCAAATCCAGGATTTTTCAATATATAAAGTTGAGTTAATCAGGTATTTTGAAAGAATAGGTACATGTTAAGCTTAAACATTAGGAACGAGGGATATATCATCGATTTGGTTGGTTATTTTTAGGCTAAAGTGGACTATTTAAGAATAATAGCCTAAGATCCTTTCCTAATACAACTAATCTACAATCTAACTTAGAGTAACTGGGAAAGTTCTGAATTAGCACAAAACACATAAATTTATCAAATAAAGCTCACACTTACATGAAACTGTATATATTATCAACGAAAGACTCTCAGATCATGCTTCTTATCTCAATTTACCCTTACACTTATATTATCAAACACCTAAACATGCATGGTTACTATCTAACTACTAATCAAAATTTTTGGTGGGTACTATTGTTTCAAAGAAAACACAAAAACATGCTATATGCCACAAATATTGGTACTATATGATACACATATTATCTAAACATCCTAAACATGCCGGTCTAAATTTAAAAATTAAATATCCACAGGGAAAAAGAACACATGCAAGAAAATTCTAGGATAAAAAATTGGGGTAGTTATGGACCATAAGCTACTCAGATTTTATCGAGGCTCATAACTACCAACACCTATTGAAAAAGAAATGCATTGTCCCCAATGCGCAAAATCAAAACAAAATAGATCATAAGGGGTCATAAAACATACCTGGGTGCCTAAGCTAGTGTTCCTTGGGTTGCCTCCCAAGTTTCAAATTTGGGTACTTAGACTTCCCTAACTCTTCAAAAATAAAATTGACAAAAAATAGAAAAACAAAAGGACTATAAAAAAGAAATTAAGAAGTTACACTACTAGGTGGAGACCTTCCACTTCTTCTTCCACCTTGAACTTATGCATTGTACCCCTATTTTCTTATCCAGTTTTCTATTATGCTCAAAGGGTAGTGGTATAAAAATAAAGGAAGCAACCAATAGAGATCACATGTTGTACTTCTTGGCCTTTAAATGAGGAATGTAATTTTTTGATTTTCTCCCAATAAATTCAAGAATATAACTATATTTTCCCTCTTTCTTACATTCGTTTATATGCTCATATGATTCGATTAATACCTCATCTTCTAAATATAATGTAGAAAAATAATTGGAATGAGGTCCAATGCGTCCTAATTCATGAATTATATTATTATTTATCGCATGTTTACTCGCACTAGCGTTTTTAAAGATAATATTATCTTCTTCTTCACATATCCCTCGTGTACTTTTCTCAACAGTGACAACATCAATAATAGTATGATCAAGAAGTTGACCCTCCAATTTTAGCCCTTCAAGTTGGCTTATAAGCATTTTTTCTCCCTCACACAATTCATAACTAGCTTGTTGAGCATCAAATATATCAACTTTTATACTCAACTCACTACTTAAAATATAGACATCCAAGCCAAATTGATGAACATCTGACAAAAGCACATAGTTGTCTAAGTTAAGATTTTCTAATATTTTCAAGAAGCTCACATTGCGATTCAAATAATTATGTACAACCCCTCTAATCCCAATACTACAATCATCCAATATTTCTTCAACAAAGACAAAAGATAAAATGTGGGAAATAAGGATTAACACTCGAATTACTAATGAATTCACTAAGTCTAGCCATATTCTCAGCAACGATGCCAAAATCTTGATGTCACCCAAGTTAGACCTCCTTTTTAGAGGATAAAGCGGTCGCTGCCAAGAAATAGAACCTAACTAAGGTTATGATTGAACTCATAGGAAATACGTAGACTCAAGAAAAATTTACCAACATGCAATTCAAGTAGTTAATCAACTCAATTCCCCAAAGGAGGGTTCGCAAAAATCAATGAGAAAAATAAACTATCACAAGAGAAAGATCAATAAAGGAGAGAAACTAGGGTATTGTGTTTCCTATGATTCCCCAACTCAGTATCACCAGATAACCTAATTCTTGTCTAGTTTATAGCATGTAGGACGATAATTTAAGTTCACCAAGCCCTTGGTCAAAGGTGAGAGTCGAATTTCACTATGCGACTTAGCTCATCTCCATAGTATACATTACTAACCATTACCTGTAAGTCCCAACACAACCTCCCATTGGCCTAATGTTGCTAATTAGACGAGAATACGTCAATCGAATCCTGCTAATTAATCTCTTTCCCTTTTCATTACTATCTTGGTCCAATCAGTAACACTAGGCTGGTTCTAATGTTGGCCACAATCAGAAAACATGCAAAACGAATAGAGTTAATTAATACATGCATATATACCTTCCAAGAATTGTGAATTATCCGATTTTACTTTGTTAGTTCTTCATGGTTCTTACAAACCTAGTTGTTGATTTAGCTACTCATGCTTTGTGTAGATAAAGAGATTATAAATTTAGAAGACATAATTAAATACTTACACAACTGAATTAAGAACAAGCAAATCCAATGTCAATAAAAATCATAAGCTGGAAGATTGAATTAACCACAAATGTTTTCAAATACTCTCACAATTTTCTTTCTAAGAATATTGAGTTCTCTGAGCACTAACCTAAAACTAAGCTAAACTTACATGAACTGGAGAGAACTTTTGAAAAAAACCTAAAAAGACCTATTTATAAGAATTAAAATTCAAATCCTAAACAACCTAGGAGGACTGGTCGGCACACTCTACGACAACACTTTACGGCTGTATTGAACTTCACTGCCCACAATCGCGGTCTCGTACATTGTTGTTGGAAAACTACAGTTCTCCTTAACGACACCCTTTTATGACTTGTAAAATGATTTATGAACCGCAAATGGGGTTTTGTCCGATAAACTTCAAAAAGTCTTCATTCTCTAACCCTCAGGGCACGAAACCTCTTCTACAACTCATACGTTATGATTTATGGCTCATTTGCATGTTCGTAGAAGTAACTTAAAAAACTTGGCCCCTCGTTAAAATTCCTCACAAAACTACCTCACGGCTCGTAGAATGCCTACGGCCGGTAAAGTGTCTTGTATAACAACAAATCTACAACAACTTTGTAACTTTGCCCAAAACATCATTGGCCAACCTGTAATCCTATAAAAATAGAAACAGAAATACATAAAAACAACTAAAGTCACATTGAGGATACGCAAAATCCTAAGTTTTAAGCATCAAAAGTGCTGTATTTTGTCAGCACATCAATAGCCCTGTAGGTCAATCTATCATAGCCCGAAAAGTCTACAGAGGTTGCGCTATCTCTATCTTGCATAAAGTGATTCCATGTGACTTATTTGAGCTTTCTATGGTATACCTCAATGTGATTCTGGGATGGATTGGTTGCATGCTTCTTATGCCTCCATTAACTATAGAACCCGTATAATTGAATTCTAATTCTTTAATGAGCCAGTTCTTGAATGAGAGGTAGCAACTTGTCATGTAGGGGTTGATCCATTCCTTTTGTAAAGGCCCACAAAATGATTTCCAAGGGGTGCATCTACCACTTTATGAGAGTCAAAGATGTCTCTTCCAAAGTTCCTTCTTGAGTTAGTCCCCATTGTAAGTGAATTCCTTAATGTCTTCCCATATGAGTTATGGAGTGTCCCTCCCCAAAGGGGGATAGACTTTGGTATAGACCTCTTGCTCGATAATGCGCCTATCTCAATCCCCACTTATAGAATGGCTCCCGCATAATTAAAGGAGTTAAAGGAGCAACTAAATGATTTATGGGAGAAGGGTTTTATTAGACCTAGTTGGTCTCCATATGGTGCCCCGATGTTATTTGTAAGGAAGAAGGATAGGTCGCTCCACATGTGCATTGATTATCAACAACTTAATAAGGTCACCATCAAGAATAAGTATCCCCTCTCAAGGATAGATGATTTGTTTGATAAACTACAAAAGGCTAATAATTTCTCCAAGATCAATTTGAGACCTGGATATCAACAATTGAGGGAGGGAGAAGGTGATATCCCTAAGATGACTTTCCAGACTAGGTATGGTCATTTTGAGTTTGTGGTGATGTCGTTTGGCCTCACTAATGTATTGGAGATATTATGGACTTCATTAATAGGGTGTTCAAGCCTTACCTTTATATATTTGTTGTGGTATTTATTGATGACATTCTTATCTACTCTCAAGGTGAGCAAGAGCACATGGAGCACTTCAGGGAAGTATTTCAAATCCTAAGGGAGCAGAAACTCTATGCAAAGTTTGATAAATGTGAGTTTTAGCTAGATGAGCTTGCCTTTCTTGGGCATGTGGTATCTAGAGAAGGCATCGAAGTTGATCCTAAGAAGATAAAAGTGGTAAGGAACTAGCCAAGGCCATTGACCCCTATTGACATAAGGTGTTTCTTGGGTCTAGCCAGTTACTATAGATGGTTCATGCAAGACTTCTCCACCATTTCATCTACACTCACCAAGCTAACTTAAAAGAAGGCTAAGTTCGTGTGGACGAATGGATACGAGAGGAGTTTTTAGACTTTAAAGGATCTATTAACTTCAGCCCCTATATCGACATTGCCAAAAGGGAATGATGGGTTCGTTATGTATTGCGATGCATTCAGGATCGGGTTGGGTTGTGTGTTAATTCAAAATGGTAAAGTTGTTGCCTATGCTTCAAAGTAGTTGAAAGAGCATGAGAGGAATTACCCGACTCATGACCTTGATCTTGCAGCGGTGGTGTTTTCCTTAAAGATTTGGCGACATTACTTGCATGAAGTCCATGTGGATGTTTTCATTGATCATAAGAGTCTCCAACATATGTTCACCTAGAAGGATCTCAACCTAAGGCAACGAAGGTGGTTAGAGCTACTAAAGGATTATGACATGAGTGTGAAGTACCACCCCCCAAAAAGCCAATGTGGTAGCTAACGCCCTTCATTCCATGGATAGTATGTCCCATATAGAAGATGAGGGTAAAAGGGATTTAGCCAAAGATATTAATAGGTTGGCTAGGCTGGGAGTGAAATTGAGTGAGTTCGGAAGTGGCGGTGCAATTGCTCTTCAAGGATTCGCGTCTTCTTTGATTGATGAGGTTAAAGCCAAGCCAGATCTTGATCCCACCTTGGTTGAGTTGAAAACCTTGGTAAAAGATGGAAATATAGAAGTCTTCTCACAAGGTGGAGATAGTGTACTCTGATATCAAGGAAGGTTGTGTGTGCCCAGTGATAGTGAGTTGAAGAAGTTGATCATGCAAGAAGCCCGAACATATTCCATTCATCCAGTATTACCAAGATGTGTAGAGACTTGGGCAAGATTTATTGGTGGAATGGAATAAAGAAGGACATTGCTCAATTTATGTCCGAGTATGCCAATTGCCAACAGGTCAAAGTTGAACCCCAAAGGTCAGGTGGCCTAGCACAAGACATTGACATTCCTATTTGGAAGTGGGAAGAGGTCAACATGGATTTCATAGTAGGGTTACCAAAGATAAAAAAACATTGTGACTCCATATAGCTGACAGTTGACCGCATGACGAAGTCAGCTCAATGTCCTACTGGTAAAGACTATATTCAGTGTCGAGGACTATGCCTGCTTGTACATCCAAGAGTTGGTAAGGTTGTATGAGATTCCATCATCCATCATATTGGATCGTGGAGTTCAGTTCACTTTGCACTTTTGGATATCTTTTCAAAAAGGACTTGGCGCTAGAAATTGAGTACGACTTTTAATTCCCAAACTGACGGGCAAGCTAAGAGGATAATTCAAATGTTGGAGGATATGTTGAGAGCTTGTATGTTAGAATTCAAGGGGAGTCGGGATGAACAATTACCACTTATTGAGTTTTCTTACAACAATAGCTTCCATACAAGTATTAGGATGACATCATTCGAGGCATTTTATGGTAGATGATGTAGATCGCTCGTCAGGTGGTTTGAAGTTGGTGAAGTGGCATTAATAGGAACAAACTTGGTGAAGAATGATATGGAGAAAAATAAAACTATAAGGGAGCAATTACAAACAGCCCAAAGCCGGTAAAAGTCTTACTCTGATATGAGAGGAAGGGAACTTGAATTCCAAGTTGGTGATTGGGTATATTTGAAGGTGTTCTCCAATTCGGTAAGAAAAGGGAATTGAGTCCTAGATATGTGGGACCCTATAAGGTGGTGAGGAGTGTGTGGAAGGTAGCATATGAGTTTGGCCTACACAACGAGTTGCACTTGATTCATCTGATCTTCTATGTGTCGATGTTAAGGAAATTCATAGGTGACCCCAGTTCATTCCTTTGCATGATGTGAAAATTAAAGAGGATTTGATTTATGAAGATGTATCAGTTGAAATCCTAGATCGGCAAGTGAAGAAGCTAAGGAACAAGGAGGTTGCATCCATCAAGGTACTTTGAAGAAACCAACAAGTTGAGGGTGCTACATGGGAAGTGGAAATGGATATAATGAAGCACTATCCACATTTATTCCACTCTACTCAAGCCTAAGGTATTAAGAAACTTTTCCAAAGACCTCAAATTCCGTGCATTTTAGTTTCTAATGATTTATGTGTTTATTTTGATTTTTATGAACTGTTCTGATACATGTTTAAAGTATGAAATTTGAAATTTTTGAGAAATGATGTTTGACTTGCATTTTTTCATACATATTGGGTTATTAACAAATAGTTTACTCTTTAGAGTCTGCCTTTGAGTACATTCAGGGACGAATATTCCCAAGGGGGAGATATTGTAACGACCCCAAGTTTAGGAGCCCTGAGCACAAAAACGTTGGCCTAAAAAATAATTTGGAATGTGGTTTATAGGACAACTTACGGCCTGTAAGTTGACATATGACCCGTTGGTTCGGTCCTTAAACATATAACTTCAGTAAGGGGAAAAGTTTCCAAGTGTGGGGTAACTCGACCAAGTGATGGCCGTAGGATACCTTACAGCCTAGATGGTTTCGTGAGTGGGACCTTAGACATAAAGGAAATTTGGAGTTTTTAGGAAAGTAGTATTGGAGTTATTAGATGGCCCGTAGAATGGGTTATGATTCGTGGAAACCTTTCGTGAGTAAGTTTAAGGAAGTGAGGAAAAATGGTGAAATGTGGAAGTAGTCTACGAGTCCAACTACGACCCATAAGATGTTTAACAGCCTGTACTGATGATAGTGGTTTTCAACTCAGCTAAGTTAGTTTTCAGGATTTTCAAATGTGTCATCAAAAGAAGAGACTTACGACCCCTAGATTGACTTACAACCTATAGACAGGGTATCGTAGGTCGACTTTGGCAATTTTAATGTGGGGTGGTTTTGTCATTTCTGTCCTTCCTATTCCTATACGTCATTTTGGGTACGGGAAAGGGGACCTATATTAATCTTTAGGCTCTAGAGTCATCCTTATTCTCTCGTTCTTCTAATTCTAAAAAATTCCAAGGCAAGCGGTCTCAAGAACAAGAGCAGGCTTTTTAAGGTTTTATTCTCAAAGGCTTCAATTATGTTTCTCCTTAATTCTCTAGGTGTGTGAGTTGATTTATGGATATCCTTTCACCCATAAAGTTCCCCATTAAATATTTTACCTTTTCTTTAAGTTTCTCAATTTCATGTGCAAGCTTATGATGATTTCATGACCTTTATGTTATCGTGTGATACTAATAAAGGTTAGCAACTATTTTGCTAAGTAAATATATGCATATGTGAAGTATGATATTTATTCCATGATGATTTTCGATATGATCAAGGTTGGGTATATTCAATGTTCCCTTTTAATAGAAATTTCCTTATGACTCATGTGTTTTATGATTGTTCCATGCTAAAAGCTAAGCCCACCTTGTTTTCAATGAAAGTTTCCTATGATTTATGATTATGATTAGGGAATTAATGAAGAGCTTCAAAGTTAAGTTTACCAAATATATGAGTATGCTGTTAATTTCCCTAAAAGATTTTTAGAGAGATTCTTTAATTCAAGCTACTTCTATGATTGCTACTTATGATTCTAAGAATATATTTTAAAGATTTCGTGGGATGACTTAGCACCGAGAGGACGAGAGACTGAGATTCATTCCGTTAGCGGAGGCATGATTTCTTGAAGTTAAATCTCAATGTCCCTAACTATGTGACACCATAGGAGCCTTATAGGTTAGGTTAGTGGATCCACGTAGGCCCAAATGTTATGAAAGATGCAATTGCAAATTTACTATGTTTTGGACATCTACCTTGCCAAGTAGATTCCCTTTTTCCCAATACAGGGAGTGCATTGGCCTTTTCCAATGGAAGGAGTTCATTGGATTCCATATAGTAGCTCACATGGTCTTACTATATGTTATGGTCTATTCCCACAAGCTTATGATCTCATGTTATGTTTCACTATATGTGCTTTCCTATGCATTGTCTCATGTTGATATTGAGCTATATTCCTTGTGCACGTTTAAGCTTGTTTACGAATACCTTACTCTATATATCCTTATATGTTATGTTTACTAATGTTGGCATTACAATTTCGTCTATGCATTGCATCTCACGTACATAGTACATTCAAATGTACTAACACATATTTTGCCTGCATGATTTAACCATGTAGGGAAAAACACTCCTCCATCGGCTCGAGGCTAGTTTTTGACATCTAAGACTAGTAGCTTATTGTGGTGAGCCCTTATTTCGAGACTCCTCCACTTTTTTTCTATCTTGTATATTTACTTTGATTTTTAGACGATGCTTTTGTAGCCTTTTGAGGCTTTTACTTTCTATGTTCCCTTATTTTTGGATTCTTTTCTATTTGTTGGAGTTCGATCAATACCGGTCTCATTCGTTTATGATGTAGTTCGTATGCATATGGACAAACACATTCATTGTAGTTATTCCACTATTTTTAATGTTGCTTCATTGTCAAAATAGATTCTTTCCTCTATTTTATTCTGCAAAGGTTTTACTTAATGCCTATGAATGCTTAAGATGCTAGAGATGGCTTGGGTGAGGTGCCTTCTGGTATCTCATTCGCTGTGTGACGACTAGTCCCCTAGGTTAGTTCATTAACATTATCTCCTTTCTTGACAATTAATGAATACAAGCATGATCTTAATGCATCAACTCGTTAAGAAAGAAGTTTAGATGAAGAAGATCACAATAATACAATAACTAATCCCAAAAATCAATCCTAAGTTTTCCTACTTTGTTGAATTATCATGGTTCCCATAGCCCTAGTCGTGGGTTTAGCTATGCATGTCCAACATAAACAACCCACAAAGTGATGAGAAAATCATAGTAAAATTACTTACAATGAATGTTGGAAGAATCGCAAGTCCAAAATCTTGTAGAAGAAGATGAAAATTGAATAATCCCAAGTTCAATGAAGTAAATACAAGTTCTCTTTGCGTACAAGGGCTTCAAATGGTCAATAAAAATAAAATAAAATAAATAAAATCCTATTTATACATGAAGGAAACCTAATCTAATTAGAATAGGAAAACACGGATTGACACAAATTGCAGATGGTTTCATGGCTTGTGAGAGGGTTCATGGATCGTGGTACTTAACTTGCAACGTTTCTTCACTGGGTGGTCTCCTCTACGGTGGTCATAATGAGTCATGGTAAAGTTCACGACGTGAACCTTGCCTTTGACCATCCTTTTCACCTCTTGCCCAACTCTATCTCTACGACCATCTCTACGGTCCGTGGTGTAGTTCACGACCCATTGAGGGTCCCGTGAACTTCCCCTTATATATTTTTGTTAATTTTCAATGGAAATTCCAACTTACGTAAATTCCTTATGTGAAATTGCATGAATTATGAAGGGTTCCACGACCTATGAAAGGGTCTGTGGAATTTGCCTTTAATTCCTCTTCAGTTGCAACTCTAAGGGCTAGACCACGATCGACTCCATGGTCCGTGAAGTGGTTCACGGGCCATAAAAGTGTCTATGAATCCCGATTTAAAATGTTTTCCCAACTCTTGCTCAATGGATAGGTCCACGATGGGATTCCACAATTTGTGAAGTGAAGCACGACCCATGGAAGCATCCGTATAACAACACTTTGACAAATGTTTGCTCATTTTCCTGCACTTTGTCCAAATTTTCATACTTTTCCTATCTTCCTGCAAATTAACTTAAAACACACATCAAACCAACAAAATTGCTTGAGAACTCACAACAATCCAATCTTTAAAGCATTGTAAAAGTCATATTTTCATGACTTATTAGTACCTTCAACTTAGAATTATTGCTTGTCCTCAAGCAATGACTAAAACAAACTCAACAACATGGAAACACATATAGCAAGAAGAATATAGAAACCCCATTAATTCTTGACCTCCTCATGGCCAAAAAGTGAACTTTGCAATGTACTTGCACCTTGACTGACTCATCTGGCCCAAATTTAGCACAACATACACAATTGACTCAATATACCCAAGAACAAAGATAAACCATTTTGATTAGCAACCAAATAGTGCAAGAACAGTGCCCTCACCACATATGTTGCCCTCACGCACAACATATGAATGAAAACAGAGATTAGAATGCAACGACTCATACTCACTACATAACTTCAATCAACACATAAGTACAGACCATATGCTTGCCCTTAGTTTCTCCACTTTTACTCTCGAATGACCTTTTTAGGATCACATTAGGGATTTTTTGTTTTGTAATGTTAGGTCAGGCTAGGGTATGATGCATTGGGGATTGAAATGACTATTTTGTCCCTCCAAGACATTATTATGGCCTAACCCTCTATCCTTTTTTAACCGCCAAACTCATATTGCTCCTATTTTCCCACTTTCTTTGCTAGTGGAAGTGATATTCATTTTCATTCAATCCTTTATATTCTTTTATTTTTCATTCTACTATTTTACTCACACCCCAATCTTTTCTTTTTCTTTCATCACTTGACTCTTTTGAACCCTTTAGTATTCCATATTTTTCTTTATAGTAGCCACCCTCAACTTAGACTTTTGGTTTGAGTTGAGGTGCACAATATCTTTTAGAGGACCACTACCTACATAAGACACCCTCAACTTAGGATTTTGGCCTAGGTTGAAGATCAAAATGTCCTTGGAAAGAACGGGGCTGAAGCAAGGATCCGTAGATAGACATGGAAGGTGAGTTGGGTGATCACAAAGAAAAAGGTCTGTGGAGACTCAACTTTTGGACCAAAGGGAACGACATCATTTGGTAGGTCCATTTAGGCTTAGTAACTTACTAGCAAAAAGGGACTAAGATCCTATCCTAATCAAATAATTCAATGCCTCAGTGGGACTAGCTAGAAAAGTTCTAGTGCACAAATGCATTGATTAAACTCAACAAATATGCTCATACATTCTTAGCACATATCCTACACTATTTAGTTCTAACCAACACAATCATACTTCATTAAAACAATGTGTGCACGTCAATGTATGCCATGCTCTATGAGTATCCAAACCATTCAGTCAAATAAGGATGCTGGCATAAGGAAGCTCTTTCACAAAAATTTTCAAGTTGGGGCATTTTCAGCAAAAGAAGGGATTTTTCACAAACACAACATCATAGGTTACTAGAAACTCTGTTAAAACTTGTATTCAATATATGAGACAACCTAAACATGGTAGTTCTACTAGATGATACACTTGATAGAGAAGAAACATGGCAAGAAAAATTTCCAAGTAGTAAGATGCCCCACCCCCTGCAAAAATACTGTGCAGTTCCCTCACTGCACTCAAAACATAAAATATAGCAAAATCAGAGGGTTAGAACATACCTGAGACGCCCTAGGTGCCATCCTGCCCATCAACATTGGACCCTCCTGTAGGGTGCCCTTCAACAAGAGTCGGGTCAGTTGTAGAATTGCTACCAGAAGCCCCAACGACATTTGCCTCCCTAAAAAACCTCTTTCTTTCTTCTCTTTTCTCGGTATCCTACCCTTGGTCTATTAATGACTTCTTCAGTCGCCTTTCCTTATCAGCTTTGGCATCAGATGAGGGCTGTCTTGCTGCGTACACCACTTGACCTTATCCTTTTTCTAGGGCTTAGCAGTAGGTTGGGCTCCCCATGCCTTACCTAAAGGAGGTATCACAGTTAGGGCACTGAAAAGCTGCATCAATGAGTCTGTGGGCATAGGCTGGGCTATATAGGTTTGCTGAGCCTGTAGCTGGGCTATTTACTCCTTCAGCTCAACAATCTTGTTCAAGATGGCATTCACCTCCAAGCCCGTCAATCTCTCAAATTGAGTGTTAAAGTATACCTCTAAGCTATCGACTCTGTTCTGGAGGGTGGATATTTATCCCCGATGATCATACCAGAGACACTCCTCAGCTTGCAGGACATGTGACTGGACCACCTATGACATTCGCTCAACCACGTGATCCAAAATAGCTCTTGTCTTCCTTTGATCAATCATAAGTCTAGAAAGGAACCCATACGGTACGTTAACATATATTAAGGCCCTGGATGCATAAGAGGTGGTGCGCTGCTGCCCTCGAGCTGTTCAAAAGCCGTAGGTGAGGAAACATAATGCTCCTCAAATAATAGGGCTTGCTGTGGGACTACTTGTGGGAAGATGACCGAACTCCCTAGCCTGTTCATTCAAGATCTGAATAGGGGGTTGCTGACATCTTTTATAAGAGTAATATTGGCAACCTTTTTAGGTTAGATCTTTCTATTAACATATTTAGTGGTTGGGCCATGGGTTTGACGGAATAGATATTTGAGCAGGCATGGGAAGGGCAATCCTGCTTTGTCATTCAAGGCTCTATCCCACATCTCACTAGCAATGATGCGACCCACATTCACTTTGTATCAGACCATGGGGCAGGTCATGAAAGAAGCCTGATTGGGGTGTAGGGTGTTGCCATTGCCTGTTGGTTTTAGTCTGGACTTCACTACTGACCACCAAAACTTGGAAGCAGTGGTGAGAGAGGCCTTAACTATTGGTACCCTCGAGTTTGTGATCAATGCTGCATTAGCACCCTATAGGGCTATCCTCTCTATAGTCTATCTGTAGCTCGAGAAGTGGCGTTTGACATTCTCTTCTCTTCTAGGACATAGTGATATCCTGTCAAATATAACCTGTCTTGCGGGGGCGTGTAATCAACACCATAAAGGAACCTGTTAATAGTCCCCTCAGAAATATCGACCTGGACGCCCCACAATTCCACATAGTCGAGTGGAGGCACATGGAGGGCCAATTGCTTTTTCTTTTTCCTGGAGTTCTCGTCGATAATAGAGTTTAACAAACTGGCTGCATAAGCGGCATAAAACTCCTGCACCATCAAGGGCTCCCATAATATCCTGGTGACTTCCCCATCTAGCCAACTTGATGGAAATCAAACAATATCTTTATCTCTGATATCCATCCAAATAATCTATCATAATTTGGATCTCGAAAATAATTACCTTCCTCTGCTATCCACCGGAGGTTTTGGTCAACCCCTAGGTGAATATTTGTTTTGATTGAGGGATCGTTCATCTTGCTCTGAGAAAACCAACACACAGTTGTTGATACCCAATTTTGATTGACCTATAACTCACTTTAGGTTGCCATTTGATTAAGATAGGTATTTTAAAAACTTTTTAACTAAATGAGTTTATTTTCAATTTTATCTGAATAATTACGTACTTTTAATATTTTTTTAAAAAAACTTTCAAAATTTGTTCGTTAATTATTTTTGTTATGAAAATTACCTTTTATAATAATAATAATAATAATAATAGTAATAATAATAATAATAGTAATAATAATAATAATAATTTTATTGGTATTTACTTTTATTATTATAATAATAATTATTTTAGCGGTAATAATAATAGCAGTAATATTTATTATTATTTTACTTATTACTTATTCTTATGCTTATTCTTATTAGTAGTGTATCAATATGGTATTCTTGTATGAATTATATATTTTTAACATATTATTTGTATCATTTTTTTATTTAAAATAATAATTTTAATACATTTAATTTTTACATAATAATTTAGTATATCTACATAAATATGTATATTATACTTATTAATTAGATGACAATCTATTGAATTTCATCCCAATTTGTTTAATTTGTAACTCTTTTGATCCAATTCATTTCAATTCTAGCCAATTTCTTTACAATCTATCTTAATTCTAGCCATTTCTTACACAATTTCTTTCAATTCTAGCCTAAATTGAGCCAATATATGGCTTGATTTTAAATACCAATCCAATTGAATCCAGATACCCATTTTTAAACTCCATTCCAAACTATTTTTGTCAAGGTTTAATCCTGTCCATTCATTATTCTTGATTGACGGTCCAAATTTAATCTTCCTATTTTCCATTTTGATATACTAATGCCCCCATCCCTAATTCTATTGACATTTTCCACTCCCCTTCACCCAAAAAACCCTTAACCAGCCGACACCCCCCTCACTTCGACCAAACGACCCCAAAATATTTTTTTCCTTTTGCGGTGTCCACCACTGGACCACCAAAAAATCATCCTTGACCCCCCTTCTCCTTTTCTCCTTGCTCTGCCACCCCGAAACCTGTCTAACCAATGATTGCTCTCCCTTTTTCCTCGTCGCCTTTCCTTTTTACCTCCGCCCAGCTTCGTAGGAAAACCCCCAAAGTGCCTGTGGGAAACCTCTCTCTCTCGCGACCCCTTTTCTCCTCTGGTCTCTCACTGGTGACCTCCCTATTTCTCTCCCCTGTCAGGTGAACCAAACTCGCTGCAACAACCCCATCGTGTAATACCTCTCCCTCGCGACCCCTTTTTGCTGATCCCCATAAAAATGACCGTACTGTCCAGTCCCATCGAAGTCTAGAACGGTGACCCACCATGAAGGGATGTCGAAATTCGGCGAGGGGTCAATGGCAATGATAGCTGCCCATGTTCGGTAAAGATTTCGAATATTAATGATGGATTCTTGTGAATCTGTCTGGGTATGTTGTTCTATTATCCATTTTGCGTTGATGTAAGATTTTTTTCAGATTCGTGTAAAATTTCTTCATGCATGTGTAATTTGCTGAAACTGAAATCTTGTTGATTCCTTCATGTTCTTCACCTTCGTTTCAACCTGGACAGAACTCATCTTAAAATTATAGTAGCTTATGATGGGTTTGAACATATGCATTGGTTAAAACGGTCAATATTCTGTGTCATTGTAGAATTGGGATTGTGATGATTTTCTGGATCCTTTGTTTGATGTTGCCTATTTCTCTTTCTATATGAATGTGATTCATACTTTCACGAATTATATGAGTTTTTTTTTATCTAATTGGGTAAGTGTTAAATGATGATTAATTTCCTAAATTTCCCTTGGTAAATTTAATCATTTTTAATTATTTAATTGTCTTATGGCAAAAATATGATTATTTAGGGTTCATGGACTGATAGTTTTGAGAGTATCTGTTGTTATGATGATTAATTTTTATACCATATTTGATCAAAGTAATGTGCTAATTTGATTTTTCTTTGTATAATTAAATTGGCCCGAATCCTTGCTTATATGTTTTGCATGGAAATGATATATCCATATTTTTTATTTTATTTTATTTTATTTTATTTACTGTTGACTAATTGAAAATATTAACTGGCCTGATTTCTTTTCCTAATATATCATTCCTATAATTTGAAGTATTCTTATTTTTGATAAAATTAGACCAATGTTAATTGATTTACTCCTCTGTTAATTGAATTATTCCTCTCTTTATGGTAAGAATAATTTACTTGATTTGATTTTGATCTTTACTTTGCCAGGTCTTAGAACTTTGGGTAATGGCCATTTGGCCTGTCGATCGCACTCGACGACATGCAAAGTTATTCATTTATCATTGACCTGCAAAGAATTGTTAGGGTCCAAGTGCTGAGGGATTAGGCGATGGTTTTGCTGATTCGACGATCCACAAAAGTACTATGGTGATGCAATTTTAGCTCACATTTTGTCCTTTTCGCCTTATATTTCTATCAATTGTCCTCATCTTCTTCTGGGTCACTAAATTTATTTGACACTAGATTAAGCTAGTTTCCAAGATAAATTCATGTATTGAGGACAATATTATAATTTATTTAGGCCTGAATATGAGTCCAACCAATGGACGTATCATCTATTTCTATTCCCTCATACCATATGGCCCTGACGAAACTTAATGAGTTGAAGAAACAAAAATGACTTAGATAAGTTTTTCATAAAGCCAAGTATTTCACTATATAGTTCTCCCATGTTGTTTTTAGAAAGAAGATAGGTCTGCAAATGTGTATTGATTAATGGCACTTGAATAAGGTTATCATAAAGAACAAGTATCCTATTCCAAGGATCAATGATTTGTTTGACCAGCTTTAAGGAGTAACCTAATTTTCCAAGATCAAACTCTGACCCAATTATAATTGTAAAGGAGTCTGATATTCCAAACACATCTTTTAGAATGAGATATGGTCACTTTGAATTTTTGGACAAGTCGATTGGGTTAATTAATGCTCCCATGAACTTCATGGACATAATGAAATAGGTTTTAGGACTATGCTGGGATATGTTGTGGAGGTGTTTAGTGATAACATATTGGTTTACTCACGAAGTGAGAAAGAACATATAGATCACTTGAGAATTATATTTTAAACTTTGAGAGATCCACAACTATTTACAAAAAAATTTAGTAGGTTTGGTGAGATCCATGGCATTTTTAGGACACGTTATATCAGGTGAAGGTATAGTTGTTGATCGTAAGAAGATGGAAGCGGTGAAAAATTGTCCTAGACTATTGTCTCTTTCAAACATTGAATGTTTTCGAGGCTCGGCCGGATATTATAGAAGTTTTGTATATGGGTTTTCATCTATCACATCCCCTCTAATGAAATTCACTCAAAAGAAAGTAAAGTTTCAATGATCGGATAAGTGGGAGACAGGTTTTAAAATATTGAAGGATTTTCTTACATCAACACCTATTTTTTTTATGGGGAACAGACCTTGTCAAAGGGTCCCCACCCCTTTGACGGTTAAGGGTTGAGATGCACACCCCAAGCCTTATCATATGACGAAAAATCACATAAGTACAAAGGAGGAGGACATATACCATACCTCCGGCGCTATGATGGTTCATAAATTAGTTATCCTACGAAGGATAACCAATTTATCCCCATAACTAGAAGGAGCAAACCAAGAAAGAAAGCCTATCAGAGGACTCCTCTCAATATAACTTTTTCTAAGAAAGCATTAAACGAGGGAGACTCTCCCTTTCCAAAGGAAAAGGTTAGGATGGGTTCTTATGTATTGTGATGCCTCATAGGTTGGATTGGGTTCTATATTGATGCAGCAAAGGAATGTCATAACATATGGCTCAAGACAACTCAATGTTCATGAAAGAAATTATCCAACTCATGATCTTTAATTAGCAGTAGTTGTTTTTGACATGAAGATTTGGCGTAATTATTTTTATGGGGTACATGTTGACATATTTATTGATCACAAAACCCTACAATATGTAGTTAACCAAAGAGATTTTAGGCAAAGGAGGTTGATTGAACTAATAAAGGATTATGAAATTAGTGTATTATACCATCCAGGAAAGGCAAACATGGTTGCCAATCCGTTAAGTTAAATTTCTATGGATTGCTCATATAGAGGATGAAAAGAATGAATTGTCTAAATGTGTGGACCGATTCACACATTTGCGTGTTCGATAGAGTAGCTCTAAAGAGGATGGTATTTCGGTGCATAATGGTTCAAAGTCCTCTTTAGTGGTTGATGTGAAAGCAAAGAAAGACATAGATCCATATTTGGTTGAGCTAGCAAAGTAAATATTTAGGTTTTCTCCCAAGGGGGAGATGAGGTACTTCATTACCAAGGTCACCTATGTGTTCCAAATTTTGATGGCCTAAGAGAGATGATATTGAGTTAATTCTTGAACTCTTTGTATTCTATTCAGCAGAGTTCCGCCAAAATGTATGGAGATTTAAGGGAGGTGTATTTGGTTGAATGGTATAAAGATGGACATTACAAGGTTTGTGATAGAACTTTCTAATTCCCAACAAGTGAATGTTAAATACCATAGAACGCGAGGTCTAGTGTCATAACTCTAGTTAGATTGTAGGTGTGACATGATGAATGAAAATCCTAAAGGAAGATCAAACAAGCCTTTAGCATTCGTATAAGTATTCATATGTAATGAACATTAACAGTAGGTGAGAGCTTAAAAAGAAGCACAAAAAAGGATATAGCATGAGATATTAATATAATGCTAGCAAACATAAAATCCATACATCATGTCCAATAATGCCTCTAAGTACTAGACTATACGGGAGTTAAGACATGTCCCTAACTCATCCTCAGAAGAAAAAAATAAAAGTTAGTCTCAAAATAACTCAAACATGACATAAGCTAGAAGGAAGTAGGTTTTATCCCCGTAGCATGAAGACTCACTAATAAGTCTTCGAAATTGGATCTAACCATGAGGATAAGGATAAGGATATTCGCATGTCACTACATTATATAACAATGTAGGCATAGAGTATGTATTAGTATGTTTGAATGTACTAAAATGTAGGGCATGCACTGCAATAATAATTATGTAGTGCAAAGACTAAGTAAATACATAGACAAGTAAATGAGTAGCTTAAGAGTGGGAAAAGAGATATCAATATACCAATATTTCATAAGTGAATTCATGCAAGAAACATAATAAATCATGTAGGACATCACAATAACCGACAATAAGATCATGGGAGTTATAACTTTGAATCTTGATTTTGCTCTTACATAAAAAAAATGGGACTCTACTTTCCAAGATAGAAAATCTGCCCCATTAAGTAGGAGTCATGAGTTGTGTTGATCCTTTAGCGAACCATATTGGTAATAACAATCATACGGTGGCACATAGTTCTGAGACTTAGAGACTTTATATAAGGACTAAGAGACTTTATATAAGGACTCCATAGGTCGAGCACCCACCTCAAAGTTGCATTCAAAATGCTAAGTCAAATTTCATGAAATACACATCGTACAAATCATACTACTCATATATTCATAAGGTTGTTCGTAGTTTCATAGATTATAGTTTCATACGAAAGAGTAGACCATTTCATGTAACCTAGACAGTGTAAGTGTAAGCCTTCCATCATTACCTTTCATACCTTAATTTGAGTGTATTGGGGTCCTAAGTCATCCTTTAGGAATTAGATCACTCTATTTCATAAACTTTCTTGAATCCTTATGTAACAACCACAAAAAGATGGAAGCAATGAGGAATTGGCCAAGGCCATTGACTTCTACGAACATTAGAAGTTTCTCGGGCCTAATGGGATATTATAGAAGATCTGTTGAAGGGTTCTCATCCATCTCATCTCCATTGACTAAGTTGACCTAAAAGAAAGTGAAGTTTGAGTGGACAAATGAGTCTAAGAAGAACTTCCAAACTTTGAAAGATCGGTTAACTTCGGCTCCAATCTTGACCTTGCCAGAGGGTACCAATAGGTTTGTTGTATATTATGATGCCTCAAGAATTGGTTTGGGTTGTATGTTGATGCAAAATGATAAGGTGATTGCCTATGCTTCAAGGCAATTGAAGGTGCATGAAAAAACTATCCAACACATGATCTTGAACTAATGGCCGTGGTGTTTGCGTTGAAAATTTGGTGTTATTATTTGTATGGGGTCCATGTTGATATATTTACTGACCATAAGTGCCTCTAACATGTGTTCACATAAAGAGTCCTTCATTTAAGATAAATGAAATGGTTGAAACTTCTCAAAGATTATGGCATAAGTGTGAAGTATCACCCTGGTAAGGTTGATGTAGTTGCCGACGCACTTAGTAAAATGTCCATGGATAGTGTATCACACCTTGATGATAATGAGAAGATAGAATTTGCAAAAGAAGTTCATAGACTGGCTAGATTGCGATTAACATTGAGTGATACCGAGAATGGTGGTATCATGGTGGTAAGTGGCTCTGAGTCATCATTGATTAAGGATGTCAAGTTAAAACAAAATCTGAATCCTGCCTTAGTTGAATTGAAGGCCTTAGTGAAGGTCTCACAAGGAGGATATAGGGTGCTTCGTTACCAAGGGAGATTGTGTGTGATAGATGTTGACATCCGATTTTGATCGACCCTTAATTTATTTTTACGTTTTTATTTACTTAAAATTTGGTATTTTTAATTGGCGAAATAAATGATTTTATTTGTCATTTTATACTATTGGCTAAAAAAAAATAAGCAATAAATAATCGTTATTATTATGTTAGACGTGTGTCGTATTATTTCTAGTAACGTCTTTCGAATTGCGTTATTAAAAATATTATTTTTTTTACTTTTCATAACTTGGTGTGAATTACGTATTTTATTACGCAAGTCTACGTATTATATTTTGTTCAAGTCGTGACCCTTTTAAATAAATTCTATGTCAATCTTGGCCAAATCTTGGAAATCCTATTTCAATTTTGATCAATTTACTTGAATCTATTTCGATTCTAGCCACTTATTTGTAAATTTTTACATTTTTTATCCAACTTGAACCAATTAGCGCCTCAATTTTGAACTTTTACAATTATTGACTAGTATTTAAATCCAATTGGCTAATTTGTGGCTCAAATTTTAAATTCCTACAACTTTTGACTAATATTTAAACTCAATTTACTAATTTGTGGCTCATTTTTAAATTCCTACACTTTTTGACTAATATTTAAATTCAATTTACCAATTTATGGCCTAATTTTAAATTCCTACGATTTTTGGACTAGTATTGAAATCCGAATTACTAACTCATGGCCTAATTTTAAAATTCCCATGATTTTGACTAGTATTTAAATCAAAATTATCAATCAGCGGCTCAATTTTAAATTCTTACAATTTGTGGTTAGTTTTTAAATCCGGGTTACCCATTATCTAACCCGGATCCGACCCAAACCCACTTCCCCTTTCTAATTTCAACACCCCCAAACCCATTCTCATTTTCCCATTTTTCACCTCCTAAAAACCCTAACAGCCGCCCCTCTACCGCTGACGCCGCCAGCCGCACCCCTTCGGCGCTCTCCCCTCCCTCTCAAGTTGCCGGCGGATCTCCCCTCTCTCCCTGCAACCCCTTCTCTCCTCTCCCTTTCCCGTCAACCCCCTCTTCCTTCCTCATTTTTTAGACGCCGCCAGCCTCACCCCAAGCCGGCGGCCTTCCTCCCCTTTTTCCCCTTGCTGCCAGCACCCCGCGCCGGCAACCCCATGCCAGCAGCCCTGAACCAGCCGCTCCAGCCACCGGAAAACACCCCAACAGCCCCTGCCACTGCTTCCAGCCACCCGCGACCGCCCCTTCTCTTCTCTCCCTCACTGAAAATCCACCAAAAATTGTCTCCTTCTTCCGGCGAGGACTATCCGACCAAATTATGCAATCAATGATATCAAGTTCCGGCCAGAGACCCAAAATTGGGATTTTAAATCTATTCGGGTACCATCATTCCAAGTTTATTATTATTTAATCTTTCTGTCTATTTTTAATTGATTTTGAGAGCCTTAGTCAAACTATAGTATGATTCTTTTATGCATATTGTGGATCTTGAATTATAATTTTTGAATGCTTGGTCGAGTTATTGCGTCGTACGAATTGACTGATGCCTTTGGGAATTTGAATGATTTAATTGTGTTGTGATTAGTCTTGATTGTGCTGATTCTCCGACATTGTTTTTACATTGGTTAATGCTCCACTGATTCGCTCTTGAATAGATGGGTTCCTGTAAATTTGCTCCAAAATAGTGGGTGATTATGTAAATTTGACTCTAATTGACTTGATTGGGATATTGGTCAATTTTCCCCAAATCTTTAGTATTTTGTTTAAGTTGTCTGCAATTAACCCACAAGGAAAGTTTTTGTCATTGTTTGACTAAGAAATTTCTAGATATTTTTTTTTCTTTTCTTAAAAATCTTTTCCTCATTTGGCCACTCTTGATATTTTGACTGAATTTTTTTTTATATGAGGATGAACTTTTTTTGGAAAATTCGGATTGATTTATTTATCTTATATTATGTTAACTTTTATGGAAAATTCTGGGTTGATTTGTTACCTTATATTATGTTAACTCTTTTATGAAAAATTTTAATTGATTTGTTTACCTTATATTATATCAACTTACTACGAAAAAATCCGGATTGATTTGTTTACCTTTTGTCCTTGCTCCTTGCACTGCTATATAAATGATTCATCTTCACAATAGGAGGACAAGAAAAAAAACCACACAGAGCACGAAGTACTTTCATATTACTATTTCTCTTTCTAAAAAAAAAAGAAAAGAAGAAGAAAGCGAAAGCTGTTGATCTTAAGTTCTACGATTCCTTTTCATCTAGATGCTGTCGTCTTTCCTCTTGACTGGTGAGCTTTTCCTTTATCACATTATTATTTTCATACACCATTTTGTTTAGCAGATTTTCGAAGTTAAGACAGGATGTGAAGAGTCGCCAAGACAGATGGAGAGCGGGCCACAAAGAAATTTCTCTTTTAAATATGCTTTGTCATATTTTGTTATTATTTTCTCTCGCAAAAGCTTGTAAAGAAAAGGGCATATAGTGAAAAAGGGGGGAGGGGGATTGTGTGTTGCTCTCTTGTTATTTCTTGTCTCACCTAGGCAAATTCTAATATAGGAGTCAAAAGCAAAAGATAACGAATAAAGTTAGATAAATATCACACGCGATAGTCTATTTTAGGATTATTTCATGTCTCAAACCTTATGTTATTTTTATGATATTTTGATATTGTTACATGTTAGAATATGATTTAATAAGTATTTTGTAGAAATCATGCCCTAGGATTATTTCATATCTCGAACCTTATGTTATTTTTATGATATTTGATATCGTTACATGCTAGAATAGGATTTAATGATGTATTTTGTAGAAATCATGTCTTAGGATTACTACATATCTCAAACTTTATATTATTTTCGATATCATTACGTGATAGAAAACATGTACATAGGATTTAATAATATTCTTTTAGAAGTCATGCTTTAGGATACTATTCCAACTTCATGATTTATGATGTCATTATATGCCACAAACATATTCTCATAGAAATCAAATCTTATGTGATTTTCGATATCATTACATACTAGAAAACATGCTCATAGGATTTAATGCATAAATTTGTAGAAATCATGCTCTTAGGATTTATCTCACATCTCGATTTTATGTTATTTGATATGTTAGGAAATATGTTCATAGGACTTATTATTGTAAAAAGCGTGGTTGATCTAATGTTTGTCTATAACAAAACCTTCAGAAATTCTTTCCTATTTTAAATTGGTTAAAAGAAATAGTAACGTTTTCGAATCAACCTTTTCCTTGGATAACTAATATTGTGTGGTGATACGCATTTATACCTTTTATTTGCAAGCATGCTAGATAGTTTATTTGAGAGGCTAACTTGAGACCCCTTTTCGCTAATTTTATGTCTTGATTGCTTTGTTTGACGCGAGGCTCTAATAGGAAACCTAGTTTAGAAATCCTACCCAAAATAGATGTCCAATGCCTCTTGGACATTAGGAGGGACGATAGGCATTTATAGGAAATCGTTAGTATTTTTTTTTACGCCTAATGGTTAACTAATAAAATAAACTTAGGAAGGGGGGTAGGGGTAGATAGGATCTCGGAAGGGATGATATACGCTTGACCTTTAATAGGACGGAACCTTGGTTTTCGTCCTTGGGCTTGGTAATAAACCAAGTGCGTCAGATCCGAGCACTAAAATATAATTTATTTAATTCGATTTTCTTTTCTTATATTTCTTTCATTTTCATTTGAAATAGATTAGTTTAACTTATTCTACCACCTAGAATCAAATTTAGGAATTATAAATAAAATAATTTGTAACCCCGCATAGAATAAGAGACACGGTCGGGACTCACATTTGCGGACCACGAAGGATGCTTAACACTTTCCCTTCGAGGTAATTTGAGCCCTTACTCTCTCTCTGGTTAGATTAATTTTAGGCTTAGGATGGTGTCCTAATGCACCTCAAAACATTAGGTGGCGACTCTCCTTAAATCCCAAACGAGTCGTTGCCACAACGTCGTTCAGGTTCCCATTTCTCCGCGAGGAAAAATAGGACGCGACAGAATAGCAACTCTGCTGGGGACTAGGCTCTTACCATTACGTGTCTAATTCTTTTTGTGGGTTACTTTATTTGTTTATCATTAATGATCTCTACTAATGCTTTTCTCTTTTTCCTTTCCCTTTAATTGTAACCCTTTAATTATGCTCCCCACTTTTATATTCCCCCCTTCCTTTCCCTTATCCCTTCTAACATCTCCCCCTTCCTCTAACATCCCCCCTTCCTCTAACATCCCCCCCTTTTCGTCTAATTCCTCTTTCCCTTATCCCCTCTAATTTCCCTTTCCCTATCCCTCTAACTCCCCTTCCCTTATCCCCTCTAATTTCCCTTCCCCTATCCCGCTAACTCCCCTTCCTTATCCCCCCCTAACTCCCCCATTGTCCTCTCTTCCCCTTTTATTTATTTATTACTTTCCCTTTCCCCTTTTATTTTCATTTATTTATCGCTTTAACTACTTTCTTAAACTGCTATAATTGCTAAATGTTTACGCTTAAATCTTAATTGTCATACCGTTCATACTTCCTCCCACTTAGGACCCTCTTTTTTTCTTTTCTTGTGATGTTGTGCCTTTGTGCTTCTCACAACCTCTTTTCAAAACCAGTGTCTAGAGAGATGGCATAAGCGTGGTGTAAGCAGATAGTTTTGCTACCGTGGGACCACGCGCCTTCTCACATAGGATATCAAGTCTGTGTCTAACCCATTCTTATAGAAAACTTAAGATAGAGCTTTATCCACCCCTAAAACTAGGTCATGCATGCATAAGCCTTAGGTAGTTTGACCCCTTGGGTCAATCTACATTAGTAGCCACCATATTTAAGTCTAAAGGGTCCAATCACCCTATAGACAAAAATCTTATATTATGTGTCTACGTGAAACGCGATAAATTAATTCAAGCCTAAATGTGTAAAATGGAGTTTAGAGCATTTCTTTGTTTTTGTGTGCAGATCTCTCATGGCTTGCCCAAATTTTGACAATACCCGCATGGTAGTATGTATAAGTCACAAGCTCCTAGGATGGTGGAATAATATCAAACAGGAACGTGCAATGGAGTTCCGTCAGCTATTAGGCGGTTTGACTTTCCTCCTCTTCATCATCCCCAACAGATACCTGATCATGGCCTTATTGAGGTTCTGGGACCCTGCCAGGGTAGTCTTCAAATTCAAAGACTTTGAGTTGACCCCCACCATAGAGGAAATTGGTGGGTTCACTGATCTAAGCTACCGCAGGCGACGTATGATTGTTCCCCACAAAATAGCAGCCATGAAATTTCTCAGATCTCAGGGATTAAGATATAATCCAAAGTTGACCTCCCTCGACTTTGACTGGATCTCTCTGGACTTTCTGTACTCCCGTTTCGGTCACAAGGATGGGCATAAGAACTTCAATGAAGAATTCGCTTGCTCTGTTGAGAAATGGGAAAAGTATCGCATCAATGCCTTCGCCCTCGCTTTGTTGGGCACGGTAGTGTTCCCTAAGGAAGGAGGCAAGATTGATACTGCTTTGAGTCCGAAAATTAGCTAGAGGGATAGATCATGCCAACGTAACTCTGGTGCCAATGATTGTCGCAGAAATGACGAGGGCACTGTCTAGATGTGCTAGGGGGAAAAGGTTCTTCGAAGGATGCAATCTACTGTTACAAATATGGGCGATCGAACACTTCTAAAAACGACCGGCCTTATTCAACAGTCTAGATGGGATGGGGAACAAGATTCAGACTCATGTAAGGAGAACCGATAGATTCAATGCTCCACGAGAAGCAGGGGAATGGTACGTCTTTCTGAAGGAACTCTCCGGGTATCAGATTCAATGGAAATACAGTTGGCTGCGCATTCTACGTGCCAAGGTGAGGGGTGATAAACTCTACTATATCGAACTCATCGGTCTGAAAGGGGTGCAACCATATGCTCCACTACGGGTTCTTCGTCAGTTTGGGTTGATCCAGATGATTCCACTCCGCTCTAATATGATCTTATCGGAGTCTGACTTTGGAGAGGGAATTCTACAAGTCCAAGATATGATGGGAAGGTGGGGAAGGACCATCGATGTCGAAGTCCAAGACCCCCTCCCTTATTGCACGCCAGAGTATTATGTTTGGATCTTGGAAGATGCTGAAAGGTTGGACCTTGATTATGGTGGGCGCCCTGGTTTCGAAGATTTGGAAGAGAAAGCTTGGGCTTGCAACCTACTCAACAGAGACTATGGCATCACTCCAGAGATGAGGCAGCAAATCGTCCCTACTTACGGAGAGCTCCGTGACTGAAGACTTTAGTTCTGTTCTAGTTCTTTCCCCTATGTTACCCTTGCACCCCTTAGGCTTTTACTTAATGCAAACTCATTATGATGCATGAGTTTAATTTTTCTGAATAAAACAAAATAATTTTATCGTTTTTATCTATGCTAACTCTAAACTCCAATTCACAAATTATGGCTTGAATTAATTATCGCGAATCACTTGCTTGTCGTATTAGGCCTACCTATGGCTCAAGGAGGTCCCTTGCATTTTAGGACGATTATTTTGTTAAATTACATGTTTATTATTATTATTACCCTAACGTCTAACAAGACTTTGTCGGTTTTGTTGTTTTGTTTTTCCCCTTCCCAGGGTTGACCAGTCCGTGCATTCTGGCCTACTACACCAGATCGAAAGGGGCTCCTCCTCCTCCTCTGCCACTCCAAAATCTGAACAAGAAGAAGGGTAAGATGGCCAATGACAACAGCAGCAACGAGAACTCTGACAAGGGGGCTCACTCCACTGACTTGGTTATAAGGTTAGAAAGGAAGATTTTGGAACTTGAAAAGGAAATGGCTAGCATGCGAAGCTTGGCTAGGCTGTCAATTTCTCTCGGCACCCCTTTTGGGGATAACATGGAGGAACAAATCAATACTATTCAAACCACATTGCCAATTACACAACCTACTCCTCAGATACAACCTAACCCTACTAGTTTGCCACCCACAAATGCCCAACCTCCAAATTACCACTTCCAAAACCCGCACCATGCAGGCCCTTCCGAGCCAACCCTGCACCCTTTAAATACTAGCCCCATCCCAAATATGCCTCCCAAACCTACCGTTAATACCACATACACCCATGCTCCAGGAAATTACTACCAAAATCTGATATTCGTGGAAACCGCTCCCTATACCCACGAATACCATGAATCAGAGTCCTCCCAAAAGGATATGCTGATTAAGTCCATGGCCGAGAAATTGGACAGCTTCACCAATCGCTTACAGCAAGTCGAGTCCAGCAAGAGGGTGGTTGGGTTGAATTACGAAGAACTATACATACATCCCGATGTGGAGCTGCCGGAGGGATATAAGCCTCCCAAATTTGAGTTGTTCAACGGCATCGGAGATCCTAAAGCCCACCTACGCATGTACTGCGACAAGCTCGCTGGGGTGGGAAGAGATGAAAGGATTAGGATGAAACTGTTCATGACAAGTCTTACCGGGGAAGCTCTTACCTGGTACATTGACCAAGATGCTCGCAAATGGTCGAGTTGGATAGACATGGCCTCCGACTTCATGGACCGATTTGGGTTCAACACAGAAAATGCACCGAATTGGTTTTACATCCAAAACTTGAAGAAAACCCCCATTGAGACCTTCAGAGATTATGCCGTAAGATGGAGGTCTGAGGTTGCCAGAGCCAGGCCTCCCATGGACGAGGCCCAGATGAAGGACTATTTCATTCGGGCGCAGGAGTCTCAATACTATGACAGGATGATGCTGGTCGCAGAGAAACGTTTTGCCGACATCATCAAACTCGGTGAGAGAATTGAAGAAGGTATCAAGAATGGTACCATTATCAATTTGGAAGCTCTACAGGCTACCAACAGGGCATTACAATCGGGAAGCTTGCCCGAGAACAGGAAGAAAAAGGAAGTGGGTGCGGTCATGTTGGCGCACAAAAGCCCCATCAAGCCACAAATTCCAATCTCATCCCTCCCTCACTATCCCACATCACCTTATCCTATGCCTTACCCTCCTTACCCAGCATATACTCCTTACCAAGCTCCACATCTATAATAACAACAACCAGCATACCCCGTTTACAACACCCAACCAGTTTACTACCAAACTCCTTCACCACCACCACTATCTCCTCGACAACCAAATTACAGAACCGTCCTAATTTTGACAGAAGACCCACAAAATCCTACACTCTCCTGGCTGAACCTATCCCCCAGCTCTATGAAAGACTGAAAGCAGCCGGGCACATAACACCAATCCCGGCTCTACCTGTTGATACCCAAGCCAAATGGTATGACCCCAACAAGGTATGCGCCTACCATTCGGGAATGAAAGGACATACCACAGATGTCTACCGATCCCTACGAGGTAAAATCCAGAAACTCATAGACACCAAAACCATACAGCTCAAAGAACCCGCACCCAACGTGTCCAATAACCCACTTCCTAATCATCAGGTGAACATGCTGGAAGTGGAAGAATCAACAGGTACACAGGGGCCCATATGGTTGGTAAGGCGAGATGAGTTAGTTGCAGTGATAACTCAAACGCCTTTCGTGGTACAAGGGCGCAGACCGTTTGAAGTAGAAGTTGCCACGCCCAAGCTTCCTTTTGTGGTCACAATGGCCCCTCAGAAAAGCTTCGATACACATGTTGTTCCCTGGAGCTATGACAAGGGAAAAGTAGCGGTAGAAGAGAACGATGTTGTCCAGGGGGCAATTCACTCCAAACAGACAGACACCTCCAAACGCATGACACAAGGTAGTTTAAGCGGTACCAAGCCCCCTATCATAGAAGTGGAAGAAGGTGGGGAGTGGAAAAAGATACAAGCCCAGGAGCACCCCGTCACAGGTCAATTGAGTAAGGGATCCTCTCAGGTCTCCATCTTGTCCCTCTTGTAGATTTCAGAGCCTCATCAGAAAGCATTGATGAGAGTGCTGACTGAGGCTTATATTCCGTCCAACATTACTAAAGGAGAGATGGCCCACATGGTGGGGTAGGTATTTGAAGCTTATAAGATATCCTTCCACGAAGACGAACTCCCGATTGAAGGGACCACTCACAACCGAGCTCTCTACATCACCAACAGGTACCAGGACAAAATGATTACCAAGGCTTTGGTTGATCCGGGTTTTGGGTTATATATTTGTCCACTCAACACTATCACAAGGCTAGGCGTGGATTTGGAAAGGATTCAGAATTACTAGATGAACGTGAAAGCCTTTGATGGATCCTAAAGGGACACGATAGGGGAGATCACTTTGGACATGACCATTGGTCCGGCCACCTTCCCCATTGCATTCCAGGTAATGGACATCCCAGCTTCCTACAACTTATTGCTGAGGTGCCCTTGGATTCACATGACTGGAGTAGTGCCATCCACCCTCCATCAGTGCCTAAAGTTCGAATGGGAACATGAAGAAGTGGTAGTGCATGGGGAGAAGGGACATCCCGTCTATGCTGTTGAAGGATAGAGTTGTATGGACGGAGGAATGTTCCACACCGTGGAGCTAGTAGGAGGCTTCGAGCCAAAGCCATGGTATAGTCAAAAGGTCCTGAGCATGTTGTTATGGCTAGGCTACGAACCAGGCAAGTGATTGGGGGCCAAACTCCAAGGTATTCCCGACCCAATTTCTCTTCCTTCCAAAAATGATACTATGGGTTTGGGGTATGATGGAGAAATGCCCATGAGGAGAGAAAGGCCGGAACATCCTATCCCGTCATTATATCAGAATTTCCAGTCCGCCGGGTTTCTCAAGAGCGACCTAGAGAGGGAAGAGGAAGAATTGCTAGAGAGTGTGAGGAATTTATTCATCACAGGAGACTTTCCTTCTGGGGCAAGAGGAGATCCGATAGAGGCAGACATGGAAGAAGAAGAAGAAGTGAGGGTGATGGATGTGATGAGCATAATGCGGAGCTCGGGTTATGAATCAGGAAAGGGCTTGGGAGCCAGGTTGCAAGGGATCACAGAGCCCATATAGCCTTTGCACCACTCAACCACATTTGTCCTGGGATATGCTTACACCATAGAAGAGTATCTCGACTGGGAGGCACTGCCAGTAGGGTGCCACTATCCTCTACCAAATCCCGTACCACTGCTGAGCCAGACTTTCCAATCCGCCGGGTTTCTGAATGATGATGTCAAGGGCTTGCTGAATGGGTTGCAAGGTCTGTCCATGTTAGAAGTCGAGGAAGGAAGCTGCAACATCATAATCCACGAGGAGGAGGAGAAAGCCCCAGTGCAGAAGGGAGCCACAGAGGACTTCATCAGCCGTTGGACCACTACCCCATCCAGACCACGTCGGGCATTTGGGTAGAAACGCAAATTGTCACCAACTCATTATGTTTTCAAGTAAAGACTTTTTAATTAAGATTTCAATGTTTTACTTATGCCATTATTATGACAAATTTTGATTATGAATAAAACTTTCATTCATTTCACGATGATGTCATTTTACGTTTACTTTGTTGTTTTCTTTCAGAAAAATTACTTTTAATAATGTTGAAACTGAGATTGTGGCACATAATGAGACTATCTAACATAACATAGCTGAGACAGAGGCAACAGATGAAAATTGTGAAGAGGTTGCTAGGAAGATCAAAGAGTTTGAGGAAAAGCCGAAAGCAAATTTAGAAGAAAGAGAAACAATGAATCTGGGTGATGATGAAACAATCCAAGAGACAAGAATCAGTGTTCACATGACCGAGGAAAAGAAAAGGGAATACATCAGATTCTTGAAAAAGAACAAGGACGTCTTTGCTTGGTCCTACGCCGATATGACAGGGTTGAGCACTTCAATAGTGGCCCATCGATTGAAGTTAAATCCTGCAAAGTGTGCTTTTGGGGTCCCCGCCGGGAAACTGTTGGGTTTTGTTGTCAGTCGTCGGGGTATAGAGTTGGATCCAATAAAAATCAAGGCTATTCATGAGCTTCCCCCTCCGAAGAGCAAGAAAGAAGTGATGAGCTTCCTGGGCAGACTCAACTATATCAGTCGTTTCATAGCCCAATCTACCGTCATTTGTGAACCAATCCTCAAGCTACTAAAGAAGGACGCCGCTATCAAATGGACTCCGGAATGTCAAGAAGCATTTGATAAGATCAAGGAGTATTTATCCAACCCTCTAGTGCTGGTTCCTCCTGAGGAGGGTCGACCTTTGTTATTATACTTATCGGTCATGGATCAGGCATTCATGTGTGTTTTGGGACAACATGATGAAACAGGAAGGAAAGAGCAGGCGATCTACTACATGAGTAAGAAGTTCACGCCGTATAAAGCTCGGTATTCTCTGCTTGAGCGTACTTGTTGTGCTCTGACTTGGGTGGCCCAGAAGCTGCGACATTATCTCTCAGCACACACGACATATCTGATCTCAAGGATGGATCCTCTGAAGTATATCTTTCAGAAACCCATGCCCACGGGTAAGTTGGCTAAATGGCAGCTATTGCTGAGTGAATTCGACATAGTTTATATCACACAAAAAGCAGTGAAGGCACAAGCACTGGCCGATCATCTGGCAGAAAATCCCGTAAACGAAGAGTACAGGCCTTTGAAGACTTATTTCATGATGAAGAAGTAGCTTTCGTAGGAGAGGATATCTTTGAAGAATATGATGGGTGGAGGATGTTCTTCGATGGGGCCAAGAACTTTAACGGAGCAGGCATTGGGGCTGTGTTGATCTCGCCTACGGGTAACACTACCCGGCATCAGCAAAGCACAGGTTTCATTGCTCCAACAACATGGCTGAATATGAAGCTTGCATCCTGGGCCTCCGACTAGCAGTTGATTTGGACGTGCAGGAGATTTTGGCAATCGGGGATTCAGATTTAGTGATTCGGCAAGCACAAGGTGAATGGGCGGTGAAGAACCGAAAGCTTTTACCATATTTGGACTGCGTGCAAAAGCTCTGCAAAAGATTCACTAAAGTGGAATTCAAACACATTCCGCAATTTCAGAATGAGTTTGCAGATGCCTTGGCCACCCTATCTTCCATGATTCGGCACCCAGATCAGAACTACATTGATCCCATCCGCATTCATCTACACGAAAAACTTGCATATTGCTTTCACGTGGAGGAAGAACCAGATCAGAAGTCGTGGTATGATGACATCCAGAGATACTTGAAAAGTGGCAGCTATCCGGAGGATGCAACAAAAGTCCAAAAACGCACAATTAGGAGTCTAGCAAATCAATTCTTCTTAAACGGAGAAATCCTATATAGGAGGACTCCCGATTTGGGTTTGCTAAGGTGCGTCGGAACTAAAGAGGCATCCAGACTTGTGGAGGAGATTCATGCAGGAATATGCGGGCCACACATGAATGGCTTTACCCTTGCAAAGAAAATCCTTAGAGCAGGTTATTTTTGGTTAACAATGGAAACTGATTGCATCCGCCATGTTCAGAAATGTCACCAGTGCCAAACTCACGCAGACATGATTCGAGTTCCTCCCAACAAACTCCATGTCACTAGTTTGCCCTGGCCGTTCGCAGCTTGGGGCATGGATGTCATTGGCCCTATCGAGCCAGCAGCCTCTAATGGACACCGGTTTATTCTTGTTGCAATAGACTACTTCACCAAATGGGTCGAAGCTACATCTCACAAGTCTGTCACTAAGAAAGTTGTCGATGATTTCATAAAAAACAACATCATTTGCCGGTTTGGGGTCCCTGAGACGATCATCACTGACAACGGAGCCAACCTCAATAGTAATTTGATGATGGAAACTTGTGATCAGTTCAAGATCAATCATCGAAACTCCACGGCATACAGGCCACAGATGAATGGAGCAGTAGAAGCCGCAAACAAGAACATCAAAAGAATATTGCGGAAAATGATCGACAATCACAGGCAATGGCATGAGAAGCTGCCATTTGCATCATTGGGATATCGCACCACTATTCGGACCTCCACTGGGGTAACCCCGTACTTTTTGGTCTATGGGAATGAAGCGGTGATTCCTGCAGAGGTTGAGATACCATCTCTAAGGATCATTCAAGAAGCAGAGTTGAGTGACGCCGAATGGGTACAAAGCAGGTTCGAGCAGCTAGCACTGATCAACGGAAGAAGGATCAATGCCATATGTCACGGGCAGCTTTACCAAAACAGGATGGCCCAAGCATTCAACAAAAAGGTCAGACCGAGATACTTCTCACCCGGGCAATTAGTTTTGAAGCGGATCTTCCCAAATCAAGATGAGGCCAAAGGAAAGTTCGCACCAAATTGGCAAGGTTCGTACATGGTTCACCGCGTCTTGATTGGAGGAGCACTCATACTCGCAGAAATGGATGGCGAAATCTGGCCCAGACCTACCAACGCAGATGCTGTGAAGAGATATTACGTCTAGGCTTTGTCTTTTGCTCTTTGTATTTGGAACTACGTCAGACCTGATTCCCGTTTAAGAGGGATACGTAGGCGCTCCTGTGGAGTTCGGTCTTACCATAATAAAAATTTTATTTCCCCACTGGACCACAGATTGGGGCAGCATTTTTGAGAGGATCTCAAAAATTCTTTCACAAAAGAGCATAAGCAGACAAGATAACTGGGCAGAATTTTTGAGGCCAGCTCAAAAATTCATGACAGATAGAAAAAGAAAGTCGTAACTCTACATCGGATAGCCCAAAGATCCTCCCTCAGCTGAACGTTGGATTTGTCTCAAAATGTGCCACTACTAAAGGATTCATTAATAAAGTATCAGTTATTTTTTAAACGTTTCAAGTACATACATATATATATATAAGTATATACACATGTATACATTCTATGGATACCCTTTTTAAAATTGAAATGTTATGCCATCCCGTTCCAAAATAAATGCCCGACAATGGTCCGGATATCAGCAGCCGATGAAGCACACCGGGCCACGGCAAAGGACAGATCAACCTCCCCCTTTTTATAAACTGACTATTTTTCTTTAAACGCAGATTTGATAGGCACACATTCTCGCGTTGTCCGAACAAACGACAGTCTAGTAAGATAAAATATTACTTTATGGTTTGCACTGCATCAGCCCTAAATTCACACTACATATGCTTGATATTTGCATTCGCATTCGCCTGTGCTCGATATTTGCATTATAGGTGCCCGATATTTGCCTTTGCATTAGCGTTGTGCCCGATACTTGCATCATAAGTGCCCCATATCTGCATTGCATGTGCCTTAAATTTGCATTGCATTGTGCTCGAAAATCATGCCTTGCATTATATTGGCCCGAGAACTGCATATACTTTAAAACTTGCATTGCATCATGCCCGAAGATCATGTCTTGCATAATATGCATAATTTGGCCCGAGAATCATGCCTTGCATTATTTGGCCCGAAAAGTGCATAACATTGGCCCGGGAAAGTGCATATACTTTAAAATTTGCATTGCATCATGCCCGAAAATCATGCCTTGCATAATTTGGCCCGAAAAGTGCATAATATTGGCCCGAGAAATTGCATTGCATTATGCTCGAAAATTTCATTTTTCGCACGATACCGGCCCGAGATTCCTTATATGCATCGCATTGTGACCAAAGTTATCTTTGCTTAGGCCTGAGAACAGTATAACATGTCGCACCCCAAGGCGTCATAGTCCAAAGGCAGCATTCTCATGGCCTGCGGACATCATGTCATGACCTAGGGATATAATTTCTGCCCATCATGCCCTTAAGGCGTCAAGGTCCAAAGGCATCATCTTCATGGCCTAAGGACATCATTTCATGGCCTAGGGATTTAATTACATTCATCATGTTCCGAAGGTATCATCGTCCAAAGGCATCATCCTTCATGGCCTACGGACATCATTTCATGACCCGAGGATACAATTTACGATTAGCATAGCCCTAGACGTCATAGCCTAAGACGTCATCCTTATCGTCTTATGGCAAAATTCATGGTCTAACAGGGAGCTTGCATCACATTTTTTATTATTCTTCTATTTAATAGATACGCTCTTCTTTACATAGCATTTCTTTTAGTTATAAATTACAGAGCTTGCGAATCTCCGAATTACGCCGTTATTCCGCTACTGAGCGTATTGAACCTCCCGTTTTTGTGACACCCTAATCATTTCTATATACAGCGAACGTCATATTATTTGTTCATTTTTAGGAATTTCAGTTTTTCCTAAATCCAGAACTACACACGGCCTGATCCTCGTACAACCAGAGATATGTAGGCGACTTCTAAACCGAAGTCTCGGCCGTAAACCTTTGCTCTATCCGGTCCCTTTGATAAAACTCCATCGGTCGGACAAAATCGGCTACTACGTCAACTTTCTTTGCTCAACAATTCATCCTTCATTCCCGAGCAAAGAAGTGGCAGCTGTTGACACCCGATTTTGACCGATCCTTAATTTATTTTTACGTTTTTATTTACTTAAAATTTGGTATTTTTAATTGGCGAAATAAATGATTTTATTTGTCATTTTATACTATTGGCTAAAAAAATAAGCAACGAATAATCGTTATTATTATGTTAGACGTGTGTCGTATTATTTCTAGTAACTTCTTTCGAATCGCGTTATTAAAAATATTATTTTTTTTACTTTTCATAACTTGGTGCGAATTACGTATTTTATTACGCAAGTCTACGTATTATATTTTGTTCAAGTCGTGACCCTTTTAAATAAATTCTATGTCAATCTTGGCCAAATCTTTGAAATCCCATTTCAATTTTGATCAATTTACTTGAATCTATTTCGATTCTAGCCACTTATTTGTAAATTTTTACATTTTTATCCAACTTGAGCCAATTAGCGCCTCAATTTTAAACTTTTACAATTATTGACTAGTATTTAAATCCAATTGGCTAATTTGTGGCTCAATTTTTAAATTCCTACAACTTTTGACTAATATTTAAACTCAATTTACTAATTTGTGGCTCATTTTTAAATTCCTACACTTTTTAACTAATATTTAAATTCATTTTACCAATTTGACGCCTAATTTTGAATCCCTACGATTTTTGGACTAGTATTTAAATCCGAATTACCAACTCGTGGCCTAATTTTAAAATTCCCATGATTTTGACTAGTATTTAAATCAAAATTGTCAATCAGCTGCTCAATTTTAAATTCTTACAATTTGTGGTTAGTTTTTAAATCTGGGTTACCCATTATCTAACCCGGATCCGACCCAAACCCACTTCCCCTTTCTAATTTCAACACCCCCAAACCCATTCCTCATTTTCCCATTTTTCACCTCCCAAAAACCCTAAAAGCCGCCCCTCTACCACTGCCGCCGCCAGCCGCACCCCTCCGGCGGCTCTCCTCTCCCTCTCTAGTTGCCGGCGGATCTTCTCTCTCTCCCCCGCAACCCCTTCTCTCCTCTCCCCTTTCCCGTCAACCCCCTCTTCCTTCCTCATTTTTTAGCCGCCGCCAGCCGCACCCCAAGCCGGCGGCCTTCCTCCCCTTTTTCCCCTTGCTGCCAGCACCCTGCGCCGGCAATCCCATGCCGGCAGCCCCGAACCAGCCGCTCCAGCCACCGGAAAACACCCCAACAACCCCTGCCACCGCTTCCATCCACCCGCGACCGCCCCTTCTCTTCTCTCCCTTACTGAAAATCCACCAAAAATCACCTCCCTCTTCCGGCGAGGACTATCCGACCAAATTATGCAATCAATGATATCAAGTTCCGGCCAGAGACCCAAAATTGGGATTTTAAATCTATTCGGGTACCATCATTCCGAGTTTATTATTATTTAATCTTTCTGTCTTTTTTTAATTAATTTTGAGAGCCTTAGTTAAACTATAGTATGATTCTTTTATGCATATTGTGGATCTTGAATTATGATTTTTGAATGCTTGGTCGAGTTATTGCGTCGTACGAATTGACTGATGCCTTTGGGGATTTGAATGATTTAATTGTGTTGTGATTAGTCTTGATTGTGCTGATTCTCCGACATTGTTTTTACATTGGTTAATGCTCCACTGATTCGCTCTTGAATAGATGGGTTCCTGTAAATTTGCTCCAAAATAGTGGGTGATTATGTAAATTTGACTCTAATTGACTTGATTTGGGATATTGGTCAATTTTCCCCAAATCTTTAGTATTTTGTTTAAGTTGTCTGCAATTAGCCCACAAGGAAAGTTTTTATCATTGTTTGACTAAGAAATTTCTAGATATTTATTTTTTTTCTTTTCTTAAAAATCTTTTCCTCATTTGGCCACTCTTGATATTTTGATTGAATTTTTTTGTTATATGAGGATGAACTTTTTTTTGGAAAATTCGTATTGATTCATTTACCTTATATTATGTTAACTTTTATGGAAAATTCTGTGTGTTACCTTATATTATGTTAACTCTTTTATGGAAAATTTTAATTGATTTGTTTACCTTATATTATATCAACTTATTATGGAAAAATCCGGATTGATTTTTTTACCTTTTGTCCTTGCTCCTTGCACTGCTATATAAATGATTCATCTTCACAATAGGAGGACAAGAAAAAAAACCACACAGAGCACGAAGTACTTTCATATTACTATTTCTCTTTCTAAAAAAAAAAGAAAAGAAGAAGAAAGCGAAAGCTGTTGATCTTAAGTTCTATATTCCTTTTCATCTAAATTCTCTCATCTTTCCTCTTGACTGGTGAGCTTTTCCTTTATCACATTATTATTTTCATACACCATTTTGTTTAGCAGATTTTCGAAGTTAAGACAGGATGTGAAGAGTCGCCAAGACAAATGGAGAGTGGGCCACAAAGAAATTTCTCTTTTAAATATGCTTTGTCGTATTTTGTTATTATTTTCTCTCGCAAAAGCTTGTAAAGAAAAGGGGATATAGTGAAAAAGAGGGGAGGGGGATTGTGTGCTGTTCTCTTGTTATTTCTTGTCTCACCTAGGCAAATTCTAATATAGGAGTCAAAAGTAAAAGATAACGAATAAAGTCAGATAAATATCACACGCGATAGTCTATTTTAGGATTATTTCATGTCTCAAACCTTATGTTATTTTTATGATATTTTGATATTGTTACATGTTAGAATAGGATTTAATAAGTATTTTGTAGAAATCATGCCTTAGGATTATTTCATATCTCGAACCTTATGTTATTTTTATGATATTTGATATCGTTACATGCTAGAATAGGATTTAATGATGTATTTTGTAGAAATCATGTCTTAGGATTACTACATATCTCAAACTTTATATTATTTTTGATATCATTACGTGATAGAAAACATGTACATAGGATTTAATAATATTCTTTTAGAAGTCATGATTAGGATACTATTCCAACTTCATGATTTATGATGTCATTATATGCCACAAACATATTCTCATAGAAATCAAATCTTATGTGATTTTCGATATCATTACATACTAGAAAACATGCTCGTAGGATTTAATGCATAAATTTGTAGAAATCATGCTCTTAGGATTTATCTCACATCTCGATTTTATGTTATTTGATATGTTAGGAAATATGTTCATAGGACTTGTTATTGTAAAAAGCGTGGTTGATCTAATGTTTGTCTATAACAAAACCTTCAGAAATTCTTTCCTATTTCAAACTGGTTAAAAGAAATAGTAACGTTTTCGGATCAACCTTTTCCTTGGATAACTAATATTGTGTGGTGATACGCATTTATACCTTTTATTTGCAAGCATGCTAGATAGTTTATTTGAGAGGCTAACTTGAGACCCCTTTTTGCTAATTTATTGTCTTGATTGCTTTGTTTGACGCGAGGCTCTAATAGGAAACCTAGTTTAGAAATTCTACCCAAAATAGATGTCCAATGCCTCTTGGACATTAGGAGGGACGATAGGCATTTTTAGGAAATTGTTAGTATTTGTTTTTACGCCTAATGGTTAACTAATAAAATAAACTTAGGAAGGGGGGGTAGGGGTAGATAGGATCTCGGAAGGGATGATATACGCTTGACCCTTTAATAGGATGGAACCTTGGTTTTCGTCCTTGGGCTTGGTAATAAACCAAGTGCGTCTGATTCGAGTACTAAAATATAATTTATTTAATTCGGTTTTCTTTTCTTATATTTCTTTCGTTTTCATTTGAAATAGATTAGTTTAACTTATTCTACCACCTAGAATCAAATTTAGGAATTATAAATAAAATAATTTGTAACCACGCATAGAATAAGAGACACGGTCGGGACCCGCATTTGCAGACCTCGAATGGTGCTTAACACCTTCCCTTCGAGGTTAGATTAATTTTAGGCTTAGGATGGTGTCCTAATGCACCTCAGAACATTAGGTGGCGACTCTCCTTAAATCCCAAACGAGTCGTTGCCACGATGTCGTCCAGGTTCCCGTTTCTCCGCGAGGAAAAATGGGGCGCGATAATAGATTTCGAAAGGTCACCAAACTTGATATTGCAAGAAGCTAGCAATTCTTCCTATTCCATTCACTCTGGTTGCACTAAGATGTATCCAATTGTCAACAAGACAAGGTAGAACACCAAAGACCGGGTGGTTAGCTCAAAATATTGAAATTCCTACTTTAAAGTGGGAAGAGATTAATATGGTTTTCATAGTTGGGTTGCCTAAGACCAAGATGAACTTTGATTTTATATGGGTGAAAGTAGACCAGATGACGAAGTTGACTTATTTCTTGCTGGTTTGGAAAACTTTTGGTGCATAAGATTATGCCAAGTTATATATCCGGGAATTGGTGAGGTTGTATGGGATTCAATCGTCCATCATTTCAGATTGTGATACTCAACTCATCTCCCATTTTTGTAAGTCATTTCAAGGAGGTCATGGTAATAAGATGAAGTTAAGTATCACCTTCCATCCTCAAACCGTTGGGAAAGCCAAAAGAACAATTCATACATTGGAAGGCATTTTTAGGGCTTATATCTTGGAATTTAAAGGAAATTGGGTTATTCATCTACCTCTCGTTGAGTTTGCCTACTGCAATAGTTTTCACTCAAGCATTCAAATGGAACTATTTGAGGCTCTATATGGTAGACGATGTAGGCCAGTAGTTGGATGGTTTGAAGTTGGTGAAATAGCCTTGATTAGACCGGATTTGGTTATGGATGCCATGGAAAAAGTGAGGATCATAAGAGAAAGATTGAAGACCGCTCAAAGTAAACAAAAGTTCTATTTCGATGTGAGGAGAAGGGACCTTGAGTTTGATGTTGGTGAATGGGTTACTTGAAGGTGTCAACCATGAAGGGTGTGGTCCAATTTGGCAAGAAAGGCAAGTTGATCCCCAGGTATGTAGGGCCTTACAAAATTGTGAGGAGGTAGGCAAGGTGGCAAATGAGTTAGAGTTTCCATTGGAAACTAATACGATTTATTCGGTATAACATATGTCAATGTTAAGGAAGTTCGTGGGGGATCTAAATTCCACAGTCCCATTAGAGCATGTGAGAGTTTAGGAGAATTTGTCATATGAAGAGCTTTCGATTAAGATGTTGGATAGGCAAGTAAAGATATTGAGGAACAAAGTAGCATCTGTTAAAGTCCTTTGGAGGAATCAACAAGTTCAAAGTGTGACTTGGGAAGCAGAAGCAGACATGATGAAATGATATTCGTATTGTTTCCAATCCACTCAAGCCTAAGGTAATAAGATAATCATGGTTAAAGTGTCAATTCATGTATATCATCCCATAGATGTCAAGTTACATCCATTCATGCTCATGGTAACACGTTTTGATGATATTTGACTCATAAGTTTGAAATTCTCATGAAAATGATATTGAAGTTGCATCAATTCATTCATGTTAGGGCTGAGACATGTCTTGTCATCCCCCCTCAAGCATATTTTTTAATATTCGGGGACGAATGTTCCCAAGGGAGAGATAATGTAACACCTCCCACACGACTCAAAAATGTCCTTATGGTGTATTTCTTAAATATAAAAAAACCCGTGCATTATTTTGCATATCTGAGTTTGTATTCTTTTTCAGGAGGTAAATTATGTAGGAAAAGGGTTGCCTTCAATTTTTTGGTCACTCCTATTGAAAAATCATTTTTTGCATGAAATTGCACTTTTCAAAAGGTTGTGTATCCAATCCGCGTCATGGGTTGGTTCATGATAGTACAAAAGTGGCCTAAACTCATTCCTAGATCCAAACATGGGAGAATTGAACTTCGTGAAAAAATGACCTGTGCAGGAGCAAGTCCCCGTCGACCACTTTTTTGCTCATTGTAGAAAATTTTTCCGAAAATTTCTAGATCCAAGTAAGGGTAGTTGGGACATAACCCAACACCCTTATATATGTAAATCTCCCAAAATTCTCTTATTTTTAGGTCTAAATATCTCTCAAACTCTCTCAAAATCCTATCAAAACCTCCCATTATTCCCCATATAAAGATTTTGTAAGCTCTTAGGGTTTCAAGTTGTCCCATCAAAGATCAAGGCTCAATGTGGTTCCTCAAACTTCTCCAAGTTCTCTTATTTACGTTTCTAGATATTACGGTATGTGGGTCTTTCATCCACGAGGTCTTCCACCCATGGGGCCTCGAAACCTTTTCTACAAATTTCTCTAAAAGTTAATGGTTGAATTCTTTTGGGTACTTCATATTACTCTTATTAAGCGTGATTTATGTTTCGAATTATCATCTATTTAGTCGAGTTGCATGAGTTTGTTTCAAGGGTTTTCTATTATGAGCTATTTATGATATTCAAAGTTATGAATATTATGATACCACGAGATATAAGTGGATGATTTTAGGAGATGAATTCCATGTTTCCATGTCTAAATTTTAAAGATAATATGAATGATTGTGATGGATTACAAGAGAATGTTTTAAGTTGATATTTTTCAAACATTCATGCATAGTCCTCTTGAGTTACATGATGAAAAGCTTACATGCATTAAACCACCCAAGTTTCGAATCTATTTTACTAATGAAGTATGATTTCCGAAGATGAGGTTTCAACCACAAGTTTATGAAAGCTATGAATTTGTAAATCCCTCTTATGAATGTTAAAGGTGGTGATAAGGACAATTCTCACCAAAAGAAAGATCCTCTTGTGATAAGGACAATTCTCACATGATGGATCTAAAGTTAGATGAGTTACTCTTTATATGATGATGCTATGCTTTCAAGTTTATGAATAAATATAATTATGCATATATTTCCAAATATATTTTGTGGGAATGACTTAAAACCGAATAGGGCATGGTGGTGGAATTCGGTAAGGGAATCCTAGAAGCAACATCATTGATATGCTGTCAAAATACAACACTTTTGATGCTTAAAACTTGAAATTTTGTGTGTTCTCAATGCAATGTTAGTTGGTTTTATGTGTTTTTGTGTTGTATTAGTAGGATTCCAGGGATGGCCTTGATTTTTGGGAAGAAGTACATAAGTTGCTGATTTTTGATGTAGCACGAGACCCTTTACAGGTCGTGGGTCATTCTATGGATCATAGAGTGGTTTCGTGGACAATTTCATTGAGGGGCTGATTTTTTGAAGTTGGTTCTATGAACATGCAGATGATTTAAATGATTTAAGAATCGTAAAACATGGTATCTACCCTGAGAATCAGAGATTGGGACTTTCTGAAGATTCACCCGACGAAACCCCTCTACGGGTCGTAGAGGTTGTGGTGTAGACTTGAAGTTCAGAATTAAAGCAGCTTTGTATAAGACCCAGATTACAGGTCGTGGAATGCAATACGGACCATAATCTAGTTCGTGATGCGTGCCAACCCAACTATCCTATTTTCTTTAGGACATGTATTTTAAATATTATAAATAGTTTCTTAGGTTATTTTTCAGAAGTTTTCACATAGTACACAGAAAAGTCAGTGATTAGAGAGAGAAAATAGTGATGTTACAATAGAGAGTATTGAGAACACTTGTAGTTTGATTTCATCATTAATCTTATGATTCTCTTTGAAGTTGGATTCGCTTGTTCTTAATTAAATTGTGTAAGTGCTTTATTATGTTGTTCCAATTCATAAATCTTGCATCTACGCAAAGTATGAGTAGCTCAATCATCAACGAGAGTTGTGGGAATCATTAAGAACCAACAAGGTAAATCCGGATAATTCATAATTCTTGAAAAGTGTGCATGCATGTATTAATTAACTCTCTTCATTTTGCATGTTTTCTAGTGGTGGCCAACATTAGAACCCGCCTAGTGTTATTGATTGGACCAAGGTAGTAATGAATAGGAAAAAATATTAATTAACAAGATTCGATTGATGTGTTCACTTCTAATCAACCAAATATGGCCAAGGGGAGGTTGTACTAGGACTAATAGGTAAGGGTTAGTAATGTATACTATAAAGATAGGCCAAGTCACATAGTGAAATTCGCCTCTCACCTTTGACCAAAGAGCTTGGTGAACATAACTTACCGTCCGGCATGCTACACACTAGAAGAGAATTAGGTTATCTAGGTGATACTAAGTTAGGGAATCATAGGGAACACAATACCCTAGTTTCTCTCCATATTGATGTCACTCTTGTGTTAGTAAGTTTTATTTCTCCACTAATTATTGCAAAATCCCCCTTTGGGGAAGTAAAATGGTTAACTACCCAAATTGCTATTATTGAATTCTCTTGAGTTTACATATTCCCTTGGGTTCGACCCTAACCTTGGTTAGGTTCTATTTCTTGACAACGGTTACTTTATCCTCAGAAAGGAGTTGTAACTTGGGCGACATCAAGATTTTGGTGCCATTTTCGGGAAATACAACTACACTTAGTTAATTCATAGTGATTTGGGTGTTAATCCTTATTTCTCACATTTTATGTTTTTTGTTGTTTTTGTTTCCTTTGCAGGGTGTAAGTGTAGTATATGCCTACTACATGAAGTTGAGGCAGACCCTTGACTTATTTTGACCTAGAGTTCCACAGATTGTTGAGAAGAATGGCCCAAGATAATGCCAATAATACGACCAATGCATCTCTGAACAGGAATGAGAATGAAAATGCTGACCGTGAGAACCCACCACCTCTTAAGAACATTGCTCCACAATCACAAGACATCAATGCTAATGCTTATTAGTGGAAACAATATAGGCTGAATCCTATGGCTACGGAGGTGACTGGAGCCATTTTGTTGCCACCTCTACTGGCAGACACAAAGTTCATAGTCTCCAGTGGGTTCCTTCAGATGCTACAAAACCATGGGCTATTTGCAGGCTTATCGTTAGACGATCCTCATAGCCATCTAGACAATGTTGCATTTGTTTGCAAGAGTGTGCTGGGAACACAAAATATGTCTATGGATGTTGTGGGACTTCATGTCTTCCTATTATGTCTTACTGGTAATGCAACATTATGGCTATCTAAGCTCTTGCAAAGTTCGATCACCAGGTTGGTAAAATTGCAGAAGGCCTTGAGAGGTACTTCCCTAGATTGAAGAAGATTATTTTGAAGGACTAGATCAACAATTTTGAGCAACTTCCTCATGATTTGATCATCACTACTTGGGAGTGGTTCACCGAATGCTTGAGGAGTGTCCCAGACCATGGGATAGTTAATGATGCCTTGGTGGAGATCTTCTACCGTGCCCTTGATGAGAACAGTCAGGCTTGTACTGACACTATCATGGGGGAATGTTCTTAGATCAACGATTTGCAAAGATAGCAGAATGGATGGAGAGAGTGGTCAAGGCGAATCATGCATGGGGGCAGAGAGACAAATCATCTACCAAAAGTTCCTGTGTTGTCTGTTTGTTCGGAGCAAGCAAAGATCAAGGAAGAAATAATGCAAGAGCTTTCCTGAATCGCACATGTATGGAGGTAATGATGAAGCAAAACCAGGAGCGAGTCAATGATGTGGTTCATCAACCTCCACGTGCACCCATGTATGATGAGTCTTTTTATGAGGAGGAAACATTATTTATTGCTGATCAGACGGGGGGTTCCGGACCAATGCCCAAGGGTCTAACTAGGACTATTGGCGCCAAGGTTAAGAAAACCAAGGTCGAAACTTCAACAGAGATGGATCTTTCATGTATAACTATGGAGGATACTATGTTTGAATCAGGGGTCTAGAGAAAGATGCAGATTGGGGTCGCAGAGATGGCTTCAAAAATGGTCCCTATGTGCCACCACATAACCGCGACACAGGTGCAAGTAGTTCAAGGATTAAGGAGATGTTTGATCTCCTGTTAAGAAAGCTGAGACATAGGATGAGACTCTGAGGAGTATGAAATCTGAGATTTCAAGTGTTAATAAAAAAATTGAGTCTCATTCTGTGTCTATCAAACAACTAGAACAACAGTTTGGTCAAGTATCGACTCAACTAAATCCGCGTCAGAGGGGTATACTACCTAGCAACAAAGTTTAGAATATTAAGAATGAAGGGAAATGTATGGCAGTTACTAATCATGGTGGCAAGAGCACCATTAATCCTCCTATGCCAGTTGATGAGGATGATGTTCGAGATGAGACAGTTGTGGCCATGGATGCAGACATAGGAGATGATCATGGCAAGGATGGGGTGAGTGAAGCTGCTGAAGTGCCATAGACAATGAATCCCATTCCTAGGCCTCCTCCTCTCTTCCCTCAAAGAATCAAAAAGCGGGAAGAAGAAGGAAAGTTCAAAGTACTTTCTCTCCATACTGAAACAACACTCCATCAATATCCCTCTCATTGAGGCATTGGAGAAGATACTAGGGTATGCTGAGTACATGAAGGACCTATGTTACTAAAAAGTGCACTGTGAATCATGAGCTCTACCAAGAGCTTCAACATTGTAGTGCTATTGCTATAAGGTCCTTGGTTCAGAAAGGAGAAGATCCAGTGCTTTCACCATACCCTGCACCATTGGAGATGTGGATTTCATAAGGGCACTATGTGATCTAGGTGCCAACATTAATCTGATTCCCCTTGCGGTCTACAAAAAGCTAGGATTGGGAGTCCCTACTCCCACGAGCATGGAATTATTGATGGTCGATCACATGGTAGGGAAGTCGGTGGGGGTATAACGTCCCAATTATCCTGGAAAAACCATTTCTAGCCATTGTACGAGCACTAATAGATATGAAAGCCAGTAAACTCAGGTCCAGATTGAATGACGAAGAAGTTGTCTTTAATATCTGCCAGACCATGAAGCGGTTAGATGATTTGAAGAATGAAGTCTAGGCAATTGGTGAAGTCAGAGTAACCAATTTGTCCAAGTCATGCCGTGACAATAAATCAGGCGCTGCTTGGGAGGCAACCTAATGCGGATACTGACGCTTAAGCGCCTAGGTATGTTTTTTGACCCCTTATACTGAGATTGTGTACATTAGGGATAATGGACATCTTTTTCGATAGGGTGTGGATAGTTAAGGGCCTCAGTGATGTTTGAGTAGCTTGGGTTCATAATTACCCCAAATTTTGATCCTGGGGTTTTCTTTTCTATGTTCTTTTTCCCTATAGATAGTTATTTTCTGTTGAACTAGCATGTTTAGGATATTTAGATAATATTTGTAGCATATAGTATTAATACCTATGGCATATAGCATGTTTTTATGTTTTGTTTGTACAATGATACCCACAAAAAAGTTTGATTAGTAATTTAGCTAGTAACTACGCACGTTTAGGTGTGTTGACAATGTGTGTTCTGATAAGTGAGGAGAAATTGAGATAAAAACATGATCTTAGAGTCTTTTGTTAATATATTCATTGCCATGTGAGTGTGAGCTTTAAATTTCTAAATTCATATGTTGTGTGCTAATTCAGAACTTGCCCTATTACTCTAGGTTAAACTGTAGATTAATTGGAGTAGGAAATGATCTTAGGCCATGGTTCTTAAAATCCCATTTAGCCCAAAGTGACCAACAAAAATTGCAATATATCCGTTGTTCCTAATGTTTGAGCCTAACAGGTTTCTATTCTTTGCAAAAGCCTGATTAACTTAGCCTTGCTAGTTGTAAAATCCTGAAAGTGGCCATAGTCCTTTTTTGAACATTGTGCACCTTGACTGAGGCAAAAAGCCTAAGTTGAGGGTGGCTACAAAAAGTGTCCCTGATTCGAAGGATGGATATTGTGCACCTCAACTCGGGCCAAAAGCCTAAGTTGAGGGTGGCTGGTGTAAGGATGAAACATAAAAAATGAGGGGAGAGAGTTAGTGATACAAAGAAAAAGGAAAAATCATGTACTGGGCAAAAGAAAAATAAGTGATGCCTTAGTTGTGAGTTAAAAAGAAAAATGAATTGCAAAATCAAGGCAAAGAGCTGAAAGAATGAAAAGAAAACATACAAAATAGCTTGAAATAGGAGAAAGGGAGAATGAGATGAAAATAGCAGAGTTGGTAGGGCAAAAGTGTAGGAAAACGTAGTGTCAAGGAGGGTCGTTAGTCATTATGTTCCCAAAGTGCCATACCAAAGCCCCCTGAGCCTACGTAATAAGACTAGAAAGTCCCAACGTGATCCTAGTCTGAGTAGTTGAAGGTCTTAGTCATGAGTATAGGGGCAGGCCTATGGTATTAGGCATGATGCATGAATATCTTTTGTGAGAGTGAGTGATTTTGCATGGTCCCAAGGTTATCTATGACAACATCATTGAGTGAAAAATATGGGACTTCTTTCTGTGAGGGCACTTGCATTGCATTGTTAGCATTAGACTTACTTAGTGACTGTGGATTGTTGATAATACCTCACTTTTCATAGTTGCGTTGTCACATGCACTAGTTCGTACTGGTTTGCTAGATGCCTATCTGATTATGTTTTGAAAAAGTGGTGTAGGTATCTAAGTTTGAGGTTGATGTGATATATGCCATTAGGTTTAGGTCTGTGTGTTATTTTATTACCTATGTAGATTGAGTCTGTCGTTTGAGGATAAGCAACAAATTTAAGTTGAGGGTGTTGATGTGCTATCAAAATACAACACTTTTGATACTTACAACTTGGAATTTTATGTGTTTTCAATGCAATGTTCGTTGGTTTTATGTGTTTTTGTGTTATCTTTGCAGGATTCTAGGGTTGACCTTGATTTTTGGGAAGAAATACAGAAGTTGCTGATTTTTGATGTAGCACAAGACCCTTTAGGGGCCATAGGTCATTCTACAGGTCATAGAGTGGTTTCATGGACAATTCTAATGAGGGACTAATTCTATGAAGTTGGCTCTATGAACATGCAGATGAGTCGTGAAATGATTTACGAGTTGTAAAACATGGTTCGTACCTTGAGGATTAGGATTGAGACTTTCTGAAGATTCATCAGACGAAACCCCCTGCAGGTCATAAACCACATTACGAGTCGTAGAGGGTGTGTCATAGACTTGAAGTAAAAAATTCCAGCAGCTTTGTATGAGACCCTGATTACAAAACATGGAATGCAATACGGCCTGTAAACCAGTTCGTGTGGTGTGCCGTCCTAGCAATCCTATTTTGTTTAGGAAATGTATTTTAAATATTATAAATAGGCTTTTAGGTTATTTTTCAAAATGTTTCGCATAGTACACATAAAAATTAGTAATTAGAGAAAACATAGTGAGATTACATTGGAGAGTATTGAGAAAACTTGTACTTTGATTTTATCTTTAATCTTGTGATTCTCTTTGAAATTGGATTTGCTTGTTCTTAATTTAATTGTGTAAGTGCTCTATTATGTGGTTCCAATTTATAATTCTTGCATCTACGCAAAGTATGAGTAGCTAAGTTCACAACTAAGGTTATGGGAACCATGAAGAACTAACAAGGTAAAATTGGATAATTCATAATTCTCGAAAAGTGTGCATGCATGTATTAATTAATTCTTTTCGTATTGCATGTTTTCTAGTGGTGGCTAACATTAGAATCTGCCTATTACTGATTGGACCAAGGTATTAATGAATAGGAAAAGAGATCAATTAATAGGACTCGATTGATGTATTCTTGTCTAATCAACTAAACTGTGCCAAGGGGAGGTTGTACTTAGACTAATAGGTAAAGGTTAGAAATACACACTATGGAGATGGGCCAAGTCACATAGTGAAATTTGCCTCTCACCTTTGATCAAAGGGCTTGGTGAACATAACTTATCGTCCTGCATGCTACACACTAGAAGAGAATTAGGTTATTCGGCAATACTAAGTCAGGGAATTATGGGGAACACAATACCCTAATTTCTCTCCCTATTGATTTCACTCTTGTGTTAGTTTTATTTCTCCATTGATAATTGCAACCCTTCCCCCCTTGGGGAAGTAAGTCGGTTGACTACTCAAATTGCAGTCATTGAAATTCTCCTGAGTCTACGTATTTCCTTGAGTTTGACCTAACCTTGGTTAGGTTCTATTTCTTGATAATGACCACTTTATCCTAAAAAAGGAGGTGTAACTTGGGCGACATCACTCATTTCTCATTGACTATGTGCCACCATAGGAGCCCTTGTAGGCTAGGCTAGTGGATCTATGTAGGCCATATTATTGACTAAAGATGCATGTGCAAGTTGACGGGGTTCTGCTTGGCAAGTAGTCTTCCCATGCCAAGGTAGGGGGCTATGTTGGATTCTATGTGCTAGATCACATGGTCTTATATGTCAGTTATGGTCTCCTCCCATATATGTATGATATGTCATGAAGTTATGCTTTATCTTTCAAGCATGTTTTCATCAAAGAACTGTTGATGCATGCCATGTTGAGCCTGTTTCTATTGTATATGTTTATGCATCTTGTGTATAAAGCTTATGGTCTATTGTTGCACTACATCCCACATACTAGTACATTCAAAGTACTAACGCATATTATTGGCCTACATGATCTAACCATGTAGGGACCGGAGCACTTCCACATCCACCTCGTCATCGCTAGTTCGGTTTTTGAAGGCATCGTGTTATGGTGAGTTATCTAGTTCGAAGGCAATATCTTTATCCTATCTTGATTACTATGTTGAGACACTATTAATTCTTGTTTTGAGGGTGAGCCCAGGACATGTCTTGGCTCCCGTCCTACTCATGTTAGAGGTGTTGTTGGATACTTATGTTATGTGTGTACTATGTGATGCATACTCTTTATACGGACTAATCATTTAGACCCTATCCCTTATATGATGTTGATTGATATTGGTTATATTGATGGAAAGTGGTGATCCTTCCCAGTCCCAACTTCCCCATAACTTGATTCCTATTAACCCTTCCCTTAGTCTTTTGTTGATGATTTGATAATGGAAATTCCTTTCCCTATCTATCCCCATAGAGTAAGTTGAAAGCCCCGATGCATATTAGATTTAATTGTTTGAATTCTTGTTTTACATTCCACAACCAAGGATGTTCTTATGCTATGCTATGAGGCTTGTTTGGGTACCTTTGGGTCTCCATTCACTATGTCGCACCTAGGCCCTAGGCTTGGGTTGTGACATTCAGTAAGAGAGCTCTAGAAGCAACTCTTTGCCCCATTAACTATGTGCGACGTAGAAGCCCTTGTAGGCTAGGCTAATGGATCGTCAAGTCTCGGGAGGGTACACTAGACGTGGCTGGTACTCAAAGACTATCGCTAGTCCCCAAGAGAATCACTTGACCTAATCACATTCATTCAATCAACATTTATCATATCAATGGAAGACTAAATATAAATAAAGGTGGACAATCCGAATTAAAGGTAATAAAATTTTTTAATTAGACTAGTATGAAAGAAACTAGTCAGACAATATCCATGACATCAATCCCAAATCTAGTGTATGAAGCCTCTATCTAAGCTGTATAGATGGTACCATGACAAACCCATGGCTACCTCAAATCAAATTAAACTAGTCTAATAGTCTGACTCCAAAGCTAGATAAAATAGTATGCATCCCCCGAACTCGAGGATGACTCACCAATCAGCTAGAATAAGAGGAAGATCTTCAACGGAGCCCCTGTTGACGATCTCAGGTACCTGTCTCTGCATTAGGAAAAGATACGGGCCAAATGGACATTAGTACGTGGAATGTACGAGTATGTAAAATAGCTGAGTAAAATAGATATAAGTAGAATAACAATAACTCAAAACACTCAATCAAGATGTCAAATGTCTATCTAAAGTAAGAATAAAGAGTAGACAAGTACCAATCAATACAATCCAAATCTATCCGATCCAATCAAGTCGGAGTATTATCAGTATGGAACTTATCTAAGTGTTTCTGTTATCTAACAACAATAACTTATGAGCTAGTGATTGTACAACAATCTTATTGATGTTGCCACAACAGTTTGCTATTTGCTTGGGTAATCGAACCGATCCATAATGGATCCAATTAACCAAGTCCTCTATTATTTAAGGGACCTATTAGGAGGAACATTCGACTTAGTGGTTTCAGTCCTCTCCTACGTTTGGTGATATAGTTATTGAGTTCAAGTTAGAGTTACTCTTACTTAATTCGATGCTTGATACTCCTCCCAAGATTCAATGCTCATGAGAAAATCACTCTCAATCAACTAGTCTGATTAGACGCTTGTCAACTCAATTCATCACATCATCTATCAACTTTTTGGTTATACTATTTAAAGGTTCACGTTTTGACTTATAGAGACTCTAACATGCATCATTCTAACTCATAACATTCGGGAGAACAAATGTTGAGTTAAAGCATTTAGGGATTCCATAGGCTTTTAGGCTCAAGTTATACTCATGCATGCTCATATGGATGAAATATGTAAAATAAAGAGAATTCATGTTAGGGTTCATGTAGTATGGAAAAATTATCTTTTTCAAGTATTTAATTCATTTAAATAGTAATTCATGCAAGATTATGTAGATATACATTAGAATTTAAGAAAAACCTTGAAGAAGCATGCATGGAAGACACAATTCACTCACAATGCCATCAACTCGGGTTATAGAGCACATGGAAGAACATAATCCATGTTTTAGTTAGTCTTACATACCTGGTAGTTTGAATCTTGAACCAGCTTGGAAATATTCATAGGATTATCTTCAAACCCAGGCCTTTTTCTCCCTTGGAATCTTGATCTAAGTTTAAAAGAGTGTTTTAGCATAAAAAGGTTGAATCAACATGTTTAAGGCTTTATTTAGGTGTAAAAATGTCAAGTTTAGGCTTTGAAAGGGCGTAAAAAGAGCAAAATAACCTTTATTAAAAACCTATCAGAAGTTGTCTACGGGCCCATGTACGGCCCGTAGAAACTTCCACGGCCCGAAGGGACCCTTCTGTTAACCTTTGGACAAATTTTAGAGTCTCTACATCAATTCCATGAGCCCAATCTATGACCCATAGATTGGTTCATAAAGTCTGGAACTAAAAAAAGGATTTTTAGGAATTTTTTACACTAGTTAGCAGACGGGCCATACTTTTTTCAACGGCCCGTATTAGGTTTCGTATAACAACTATGCATCTGGCAATATCTAGTAAAACAACCATAACTATTGACTCCGAACTCAAAAAAAGGTGAAATCAGTTGCACTAGAAAGCTAGTTAAAAGACCTTTCATTTGAAATGTCATGGGCTACCTAATTCTTTGCGTGCTAAGAGTTATTGTCATTTAGTGTTGTCTCTTGCATAATCTAACACTAGAAACTCAATTTATAGGAAGGTTTTGAACTCGACTAAGTACTAGAGGTCTCTTATGACCCTAATACACTTCTCACATATAAGAATGAGTCTTAAAACATAGGTACATGTGAGGACAAAGTTATGAGGTGTCATAATATCTCCCCTTGGGATCATTCATCCTCGAACGATGAGCAACTAGGAGACCTATCAAGAAGGAATTCAAATACTCAGATAGTCGAATGCTCATACTCCAGAATTCAACCTCAACTTAGGATTTGAAATTTGAAGACTACTTCTAACATCATCATTAAGCACGAATACAGTTAAAGACATGCATACTCAAACATAGACTCAAGAGGAGCATCAACTTAGAGATAAGAACTCAACTCAACATTGGGAAATAAACTCAGAGAGTAGAAATGAATTGTTACCATCAATTTCATCGTTAGAAGGCACAAATAAGTGAGGGTATATAGCCATGATATCCTTTTCAGCTTCCCACATAGCCTCTTCAATGGATTGACTTCTCTACAACACTTTTACAAAAGCAACCTCTTTAGTTCTCAACTTGCGAACATGATGATAAAAAATTTGGACTGGGTACCTTTCATAACTCAAACTATCTTTCATTCCAATTCTTTCAACAAGCACAACAAAGGATAGATCTCCCAAACACTTCTTAAGCATAGAAATGTCAAAGACCGGGTGTAAGACTGCCAACTCTGGTGGTAGCTCCAACTCATAAGCTACATTTCTCGCTCGTTTCACAATTTGGTAGGGACCAATGAATAGAGGATTCAACTTTCCCTTCTTCTCATCAAACGCTTCATGGGTGACACTTTCAAGTATACCCAATCATTCACATTGAATTCTAGGTCCCTTCTTCTAAAATCAATGTAGGACTTCCGATGACTCTGTGCGATTCTAAATCTCTTTTGAATAATCTTTACCTTCTCCATAGCTTGATATACTAAATTTGGCCCAATCAACCCTACTTCACCTACCTCAAACCACCCGATCAGTGATCTACATCTTCTACAATATAGGGACTCATAAGGAGCTATTTTGATGCTCGACTGAAAGTTGTGGTTGTAGTTAAGCTCAATCAGAGGCAAGTGGTCATCCCATTCACCTTTGAAGTCAATGACACATGCTCTCAACATATCCTTTAAGGTTTGAATTGTGCGTTCTATCTGTCCATCAATCTGTTGGTGGAAAGCAGTGGTAAGGTTCACCTTTGAACCCAAACATTTTTGGACAGATCTCCAAAATTAAGCATTAAATTGGGCTTCTCTGTCTGAGATAACAGACAAAGGGACTCTATGCAGTCTAAAAATCTCCTATTTATATAGTTGGGCATAATCCTCTGCAGTCGTCTTTACTACCATGAAGTGAAAAGATTTGATCATTCTTTCAACTATCACCCAAATTGAATCTCGTTATCTGCGAGACCTCGGTAGACCTGTGATGAAGTCTTTGTTGATCATCTCCCACTTCCACACTAGAATCCCAAAGTTTTGAGCTACTCCACATGGCTTTGATACTCAACTTTTACTTGTTGGCAATTCGGGCACTTGGAGACAAACTTAGCAATATCTCTTTTTATTACACTCCACCAATAAACCTCCCTTAAATCATGGTACATCGTAGTTGATCTTGGGGTGAATGGAATATCTTGAATTATGGGCCTCTGCTGTGATCCTTTTTCTAACACTATCAATATCTGGAACATATAATATGCCTTGGTACCTCAATACCTCATCTCCCCCTTCGGTGAAAGCGATCACCTTCTATTTATGCACATCTACCTTCAACTGAAGTAAAATGGGATCTTGATCTTATTTCTCCTTCAACTCTACTACCAAAGATGATACAAACCCACTATGCACAAGAACTCCTCCTTCGTCCGATTCATCTAATTGAACTCTCAATCGTGCCAACCTATGAAACTCTTCAGCCAATTCCTCGACATGGGGGGAGGGGTACTTCTCATGGATAACCTGCTAAGAGCATCAACAACTATATTAGCTTTACCTAGATGGTAGAGGATGCTTATGTCATAGTCCTTTAGCAATTCAAGCCATCTCCTTTGCCTCAGATTAAGATGCTTCTTGGTGAAGACATATTGCAGGCTTTTATGGTCTGTGAATACTTCAACATGCGCTCCATATAAATAGTAGTGCTACAACTTGAGAGCAAACACCACCACTGCCAATTCAAAGTCATGCATGGGATAATATTTCTCATGCAATTTGAGTTGCTTGGAAGCTTAAGCAACAAGTTTATCCTTCTGCATCAATACACATCCCAATCCCACTTTTGAGGTATCACAATATATAACAAACCCGTTAGCTCCTTCGAGCAAGGTCAGCACCAGGCAGTAGTTAACCTTCTTTTCAACTCTTGAAAACTCCTCTCGCACTCATCGGACCATTAAAACTTAACCTTCTTCTAAGTCAGTCTAGTCAACGGCACGGATATAAAAGAAAATCCTTCAACAAATCTGCAGTAGTAGCCAGCAAAACCCAGAAAGCTTCTTATGTCAGTCGTAGAGGTAGGTCTAGGTCAATTCTTGACTGCCTCAATCTTTTAAGTGTCCACTGTATACCATCTCCTAAAACCACATGGCCTTGAATGCCACCAATTTGAGCAGAAACTCACACTTCAAAAACTTTGCATATAACTTATTATCCTTGAGAGTCTGCAAAGAAATTCTAAGGTTATTAGCATGCTCCTCCTTACCTCTAGAATACACCAAAATATCATCAATAAACATGATTATAAACATGTCAAGATACTGTATGAATACTCTGTTCATCAAGTCCATGAAGGTAGTAGGTTCATTTGTCAACCCAAAGGGCATCACGAAAAACTCAAAGTGACCATATCGAGTTTGAAAAACCATCTTTGGGATGTCATATTCTATCACTTTCAACTGGTGATAGCCTAATTAGAGGTGGTCTATCTTGGAGAAAATAGTGGCACCCTGAAGTTGGTCAAACTAGTCATTAATCCTCGGAAGAGGGTACTTATTCTTGACTGTCACCTAATTCAACTGGCTGTAGTCAATACACATTCTAAGAAAACCATTCTTTTTTCACACGAACAGGACTGGAGCACCCCATGGTGAGACACTTGGTCTAATAAAGCCTTTTTCTAGAAAAAATTTCAATTGCTCTTTCAACTTAGCAGGGGCCATTCTATATGTCAAAATATAGATAGGTCGGGTGTTAGAAGAACATCAATCCAAAGTCAATCTTCATATCAGGAGGGACTCCAGATAGATCCTCAAGGATACTTCTGGAAACTCATTCATAATCGGGAAGGACTCAAATATAGGAGGCTCAACATCGTCAGAGTTGACTCGTACGAGATGGTAGATACATCCCTTTGAGATCAACTTTCTAGCCTTAAGGTAGGAAATAAACTCACCCTTAGGCGCAATAGATACACCCTTTCGTTCTATGAGAGGCTCATTTGGAAACTGGAATTTGACAATTCGGGTTCTACAATCAACAGAGGCATAACAAGCATAAAGCTAATCCATGCCAAGAATCACATCGAAGTAACCCATCTCTAACTCAATCAAATCCCCAAGAGTATCTCTTTGATAGATGGACACTACACTGTCCTTATAAACTCTCTCAGCTAGAATAGACTCACCAACAGGAGTAGAAATAGAAAATGGCTCAAGCAAGCACTTAAGGAGGATCTCAAACCTACTGGCCACATAAGGAGTGATGAAGGACAATGTGGCACTAGAATCCATCTAAACATAATAATCAAGAGTGGATACTCGAAGCATACTCATCATACCATCTAGGGATTTTTCCTGATCGTGATGACTACCAATAGCATACAAATGGTTTATAGACCTGCTTGCGCCAGAAGTAGCACCCCTTTGATTTTCTCTTACTTATGGTATTGGTGTAGAAGATAGGACATTTCCAGCCACTTTGGACAATCTCTCTGAAAATAACCCATTTGGCCACACTGGTGGCATGCATCACCTCCCTCACGATGCTACCCAAGTGTAGTTTGCCACACTTGCTACATGGTGGCTTATTTTATAAGCCTAAAGTCACACTAGGCTGTGACTGAGACCCTTGTGCTCTAAAATTTTGAGGCTTTTGCTTATTCTAATTTCTGGGTGCTGGTGCATTGGTAGATGAAGGTGCTGGGCCCAGATTGGAACTTTCTATAACTCCCATTTCCTCTCTTCCTCACCTCATATTTGGAGGTTTTAGCCCCCTTATTTTTGTTCTCCTGCCTATCTTGTTGCCTTTCCTCATCAGCCTATTGCACATAGAACATCAATCTACCTATGTCCATGTTGCTCACAAGCATAACTCCTCTCTCATCTTTCTTCAACCACTAGTTTAACCCATCAACATACATACCCATTCTACTTCTCATGTTTGCAACTATCTTAGGAGCATAGCGAGATAACTGCATGAACTTAAGACCATATTCCTTTACCGTCATAGTTCCTATTTTCAAATTCAAGAAGTCGCTTACCTTGGCCTCCCTCAGCTCTCTTGGAAAGAAGTGCCCCAAGAAAGCTTCCTCAAACATTATCCAAGTCAGAATTGGGCACCCTCTCCTCGATTCTTCTTCCAATGGTCATACCACAACTTGGAAACATCCTTGAGCTGGTAGGCAACCAACTTAACCCTATCAACTTCGATCACATGCATCACCTGGAAGACTTTCTATAACTCATCTATGTAGTTCTTAGGATCCTCAATAGGCGTAGACCCCGTGAACTCGTGTGGATTCATCCTCAAGAACTCTCAGACTCTAGACGTGTCCCGTGAATCCTATCTACCCACTCTTTGTCTAGAAGTAGGTGTTGTCAAAGCCTATATGATGGTTTGGATGGCCTTATGGAGCTCAACACTCGAGATGCCAGCCTGTGGTGGCTATGTGGAGATGGTTGGGGCTATGGTCTCATTATGATTTTGGGAAGGAATTTGGTTAATATTCTATCTAGCCAGATGCCTACTTTCTCTAATAGCTCTTCTTGGAGGCATGGTCGTAATTCTGCAAACAGTAACTCAAGGATTATAAGAGAGCTTCCATAGAGTTTAACTCTATAGCATAAGTTAGAATATGAAAGAAGTGTAACCTATCCTAATATCCTATAGCCGCTTGTTGGTAAAGTGTGGTGCACAACACACCCATAAACAATACTCTACTAGACACCACTTCATAGACTCCATAGGACTCTTGAACTCTATGCTCTAATACCAAGTTTGTCACACCCCAGGAGGGTATCCTAGACGTGGCCGACACTTAGAGACTATCACTTTTCCCCAAGCGAATCACTTGGCCTCATTACATTCATTCAATCAAAATTTATCATATCAGTGGAAGACTAAAGATAAATAAAGGTGGACAATGTTAATTAAAGGTAATCAAAACAAATCAATAAGACTAGTGGGAAAGAAACTAGTCAGATAATATCCAAGTCATCAATCCCAAAGCTAGTCTATCAATCCTCTATCTAAGTTGTTTTGATGGTACCATGACAGACCCATGGCTACCTCAAATCAAATTGAATAAGTCTAAAAGTCTAACTCTAAAGATAGATGAAACAGCATGCATCCCCTGAACTTGAGGAGGACTCACCAATAAAATGGAATAAGGGGAAGATCTTCGATAGAGCGCCTATTGACAATCTCAGGTTCCTGTCTCTGCATCATGAAAAGATGAAGGCCCAAATGGACATTAGTACATGAAATATATGAGTACGTAAAATAGTTGAGTAAAAAGATATAGGTAGAAAAACAATAACTCAAAATGCTCAATCAAGACGTCAAATGTCTATGTAAAGCAAGAATAAAGAGTATGACAATGACCAATCAATACAATCCAAATCAATCCGATCCAATCAAGTTAGAGTACTATCAGTATGGAACCTATCTAGGAGTTTTTCTTTTCCGACAATAATCATTTATGAGCCAGTGATTGTACAACAATCTCATTGATGTTGCCACAATAGTTTGATACTTTCCCTGGTAACAAACGAATCGATCCATAATGGATCCAATCAACGAAATCCTCTATTATTTTAGGGACCTATTAGGAGGAACATCCAACTTAATGGTTTCAATCTGCTCCTACATTTGGCAATGTAGTTGTCGAGTTCGAGTTAGACTTACTCTTACTCAACTCGATGCTCGATACTCCTCCCAAGACTCAATGCTCATAAGATAATCACTCTTAATCAACTAGTCTCATTGGATGCTTGTCTACTCAATTTATCACATCAGCTATCAACTCTTTGGTTACATTTTTTAACGTTCAGCTTTTGACTCATAGAGACTTTATCATGCATCATTCTAACTCATCACATTCGGGAGAACAAAAGTAGAGTTAAAGTATTTAGGGATTCCATATACTTTTTAGGCTCAAATTTTACTCATGCATGCTCATTTAAACGAAATATGTAAAAGTAAAGAAATTCATGTTAGGGTTCATATAGTATGAAAACAATCATCTATTTCAAGTATTTAATTCATAAAAATAGTAGTTCATGCAAGATAGTGTATAAATACATTAGAATTTAAGAAACATCTTGAAGAAACATCCATGGAAGACTCAATTCACTCACAATTTCATCAATTCGGGTTATGGGGCACATGGAAGAACATAATCCATATTTTAGTTAACGTTACATACTTGGTAGTTTCAAATCTTGAACCAGCTTGGAAAAATTCATAGGGTTATATTCAAACCCTAGCCTTTTTCTCTATTGGAATCTTGCTCTAAGTTTGAAATAGTGTTTTACCGTAAAAAGGTTGAACTAAAATGTTTAGGGATTTATTTAGGCGTAAAAATGTTAGGTTTAGGCTTTGAAAGGGTGGGAAAAGATCAAAATAACCTTTCTTAAAGAGTTGTCAAAGGTCGTCTATGGGCCTATCTACGGCCCGTAGAAACTTCCATGGCCCGTAGGGAACCTTCTGTAAACTTTTGGACAAATTTTGGGGTCTCTGGATTAATTCCACGAGCCCAATCTATGGCCCATAAAAGTTTCTACGACCCATAGATTGGTCCATAAAGTCTGGGACCGTAAAAAGGATTTTCAGGAATTTTTTCCACTAGTTCGTAGATGAGTCGTACTTTTTTCCATGACCCGTATTACGTTTCGTATAATAACTTTACATCTGGCAGTCTCCTGTAAAACGGTCATAACCTTTGATTCCGAACTTCAAATAAGGTAAAATTGGTGGCATTGGAAATCTAATTAAAAGACCTTTCAATTGGTAGGTCATGGGCCGCCTAATTCTTTGTGTTCAAAGAGCTATTATTATTTAAATTTGACCCTTGCATAATCTAACCCTAGAAACTCAATTTATAGGAAGGTTTTAAACTCGATTAAGTTCTTAAGGTCTCTTATGACCCTAATACACTTCTCACATATAAGAATGAGGCTTGAAACATAGGTAAATATTAGGATAGAGTTATGAGGTGTCATAATATCTCCCTTGGGATCATTCATCCTCAAATGATGAGCAACTAAGAGATCTATCAAGAAGGAATTCAAATATTCAGATACTCAAATACTCATACTCCAGAATTCAACCTCAACTCAGGATTTAGAATTGAAAGACTATTTCTAGCATCATCACTAGGCATGAATACAGTTAATGACATGCATACTCAAACATATACTCAAGAGGAGAATTAACTTAGAGATACAAACTCAACTCAACAATAGGAAAGTAACTCAGAGAGTAGAAATGAATTGTTACCATCAATTCATCATTAGAAGGCACAAATAGGTGAGAGTATCTAGCCTTCATATCCTCTTCAGCTTCTCATGTAGCCTCTTCGATGGATTGACTTCCCCACAACACTTTTACAGAAGCAACCTCTTTAGTTCTTAACTTGTGAACTTGATGATCAAGGATTTGGACTAGGACCTCTTCATAACTGAAACTATCCTTCACTCCAATTGTTTCAACAGACACAACCAAGTACAGGTCTCCCAAACACTTCTTAAGCATAGAAATGTGAAAGACCAAGTGGATGATTGCCAGCTTTGGTGGTAGCTCATATGCATAAGCTACGTTTCCCACTCTCTACACAACTTCGTTTTGGACCAATGTATCCTGGACTCAACTTACACTTCTTCCCAAATCTCATTACACCCTTTATAGGTGACTTTCAAGTATACCCAATCATTCACTTCGAACTTCAGGTCCTTCTCCTAACATTAGTGTAAGACTTCTGACTACTCTATGTTATTCTCAATCTCTCTTGAATAATATTTACCTTCTCCATAGCCTAATGTACAAAATGTAACCCAAATCAGCCCTGCTTCACCTACCTCAAACCACTCGATCAGTGATCTGCATCTCCTACCATAGAGGGCCTCATAAGGAGCCATTTGGATGCTTGAATGAAAGTTGTTGTTATAGGAAAACTCAATTAGAGGCAAGTGGTCATCCCAAGTACCTTTGAAGTCAATGAAACATGCTCTTAGCATATCTTCTAAGGACTAAATTGTGCATTCCGCCTGACCATCAATTTGTGGGTAGAAAGCAGTGCTAATGTTCGCCTTTGAACCCAAGCCTTTTTGGAAATATCTCTAAAACTAAGAAGTAAATTGGGCTCCTCTGTCTGAGATAAGAGATAAGGGGACTCCATGCAGTCTAAAAATCTCCTTTATGTATAGTTGGGAATTCGGGCACTTGGAGACAAACTCAGCTAAATCTCTTTTCATTCCACTCCACCAATAAACCTCCCTGAAATCATGGTACATCTTAGTTGACCTTGGGTGAATGGAATATCTTGAATTATGGGCCTCTTGAATGATCCTTTTATGAACACCATTAATATCTGGAACACACAATTTGCCTTGGTACCTTAATACTCCATGTCCCCTTTGGCGAAAGCCATCACCTTTTGTTTATGCACATTTTCCTTCAACTAAAGTAAAATGGGATGTTAATCTTATTTCTCCTTCACCTGAATTACCAGAGATGATGCAGACCCATTATGTACAAGAACTTCTTCTTCGTTTAATTCATATAATTTAACTCCCAATTGTGCCAACCTATGAACCTTTTTAGCCAACTCTTATTTCTCTTCCTCGACCTGGGAGACACTTCCCATGGATAGCCTGCTAAGAGCATCAACAACTAGATTAGCTTTACCTAGATGGTAGAGGATGCTTATGTCATAGACCTTGAGTAACTCAAGCCATCTCCTTTGCCTCAGATTAAACTCCTTCTGCGTGAAGACATATTGCAGGATTTTGTGGTCTTTGAATACATCAACATGTGCTCCATATAAGTAGTGGCACCATATCTTGAAAGCAAACACCACCTTAACCATTACCAAGTCATGTGTGGGATAATTCTTCTCATGAAATTTGAGTTGCCTGGAAGCATAAGCAATAATTTTACCATTATGTATCAATACACATCCCAATCCCACTATTGAGGCATTACAATAAATAACAAACCAGTCAGCTCCTTCGGGCAAGGTCAACACTAGGTAATAGTTAACCTTATTTACAACTCTTGAAAACTCCTATCACACTTGTTGGACCATTGAAACCTTCTTTTGAGGACCATTGAAACATACACTTCTTTTGAGTCAGTTTAGTTAACAACACGGATATGTAAGAAAATCCTTCAACAAATCTGTGGTAGTAGCAAACCAAACCTATAAAACTTCTTATGTTAGTCAGAGAGATGGGTCTAGGCCAATTCTTTACTGCCTAAATCTTTTGAGTATCGACTACCATCGCCTAAAACCACATGGACTTGGAATGCCATAGATTTGAGCCAAACGTCACACTTCAAAAAATTTGCATATAACTCATTATCCTTGAGTGTCTACAAAGCAATTCTAAGGCGATTAGTATGCTCCTCCTCTTCTTTGGAATAGAACGAAATATCATCAATAAGAATGATTACAAATATGTCAAGATATTGTCTGAATACCCTATTCATCAAGTCCATAAAGGCTGCAGGTGCATTTTTCAACCCCAAGGACATCACCAAAAACTCAAAGTGACCATATCGAGTTCAAAAATCCATCTTCGGGATGTCATATTCTCTCACTTTCAACTGGTAATAGCCTAATTAGAGGTCTATCTTGGAGAAAATAGTGGCACCCCGAAGTTGGTCAAACAAGTCCATCCATCCTCTAAAGGGGTACTTATTCTTGATTGTCATATTATTCAACTAGGTGCAAGAAAAAATTGTGATGCCTTAGTACAGAGCGCATAGATTGATCTGTGTTGGTTTGCTGGATAGCTATCTGATTGTGTTTTGAAAAATGGTGTGGGTATCTGTGCTTATTTCATTGATGTATGATATTAGATTGAAGTCTGTGATTTACGTGCTGCTTATATTGATTGAGTTTGTCGCTTGAGGACAAATAATAATTTTAAGTTGAGGGTGTTGATGTGCTATCAAAATACAACACTTTTGATGCTTAAAACTTGGAATTTTATGTGTTCTCAATGTGATGTTAGTAGGTTTGATGTGTTTTTATGTTTGTTTTGCAGGATTTCAAGGTTGGCATTATTTTTGGGCAAAATGTGCAGAATTTGTTGAAGTTGAAGATCCATGAGGGCGATCTTCATCGTTAAAAGAAGATTCTTCATCTTCCTTCATATGTTCAGCTTTATGGGTTATAGTGTATTCTATGAGTCATAAAGGATGTTTAGTGTGAAATTCTAGTGAGGAGTGTATTTCCGAAGTTGGGTCTACGAACATGCAAACGAGCCATAAAGGACTTTATGAATCGTAGACCTAGTCTTGTACCCTGAGGATCAAAAGAGGAGGACTTTATGAAATTTCATTAGAGAAAATCCCCTACGATCCATAAAACCTTCTACAGGCCGTAGATAGGTGTCATAGAAACCAAGTCTAGAATCTGAGCAACAGATCACAAAAGCCCGACTATGTGCCGTAAATCACTATACGACTCATAGAGCACCTTGTGGAGCCTGCCGACCCAATTTTCCTATTTTGTTTTTGATTTGTATTTTAGACGCTATAAATAGTTTTTTTGGTTATTTTTCTTTGAGAGCCAACGAGGAGAGTAGAGAGATAGTAAGGAACAAAGGGAAAACATTATAGAGTTTGAGAAACACTTGTAAACTTTAATTTCATCTTCTAATTGCAATCTTGTGACTCTCATTGAAGAGTTGGATTTTCTTGTGCTTTATTCTATTGTGTAAGTGCTCAATTTTGTTAATCAAATTCATAAGTATTGCATTTACACTGATTTTGAGTAGCTAAATCCACAACTAGGGTTGTAGAAACCATGAAGAACTAACAAGGTAAAATCGAATAATTCGAAATTCTTTAAAAGTGTGCATGTATGCATTAATTAATTCTCTTCGTTTTTGAATGCTTTCTAATGGTGGATAACATTAGAACCCACCTAGTGTTACTGATGTGCTGCCAAAATACAACACTTTTGATGCTTAAAACTTAGGATTTTGTGTATTCTCAATGAGAATTTAGTTGTTTTTATGTGTTTTTATTTTTAGATTTGCTGGAATACAGGTTGACCATGATTTAGGGAAGAACTGCAGAAGTTGCAGGTTTTTGCTACTGTCCAAGTCATAGAGCACTCTATGATTTGTAAAGGTATTTCATGAGGAATTCTTGTGAGGGGCCAAGTATCAAAAGTTAATTCTACGAACATGGAGATGAGACATGGATCATTCTATGAGTCGTAGAAGACATTTTGTGCTTGAGGATCAAGGAAGTGGACTTGCAGGAAAGTTATCAGCGAAACCCCCATTACGGGTCGTAAACCACTTTATGAGTCGTGAAGGGGCGTCGTAGAAGAGAGTTCCTAAATTCTAGTAGCTGATTACGAGACTTCAACTACGAGTCGTAGAGGACAATACGAGTCATAAAGTGCTTTCATGGAGTTTGCTGACCAGTTTTCCAAATTTGTTTAGCATTTGTTCTTACTTATTATAAATGGGATTTTAGTTTGGTTAGTGTTCAAAGAACCCATTATTCTTAGAGAGAAGATTATAAGAGAGTCTTTGAAAACACTTGTCGTATAATTCAATCTTTAAGCTTATGATTTTCATTGACATTGTATTTGTGTGTTCTTAATTCAGTTGTGTAAGTGTTTAATTATGTCTACTAAAATCATAAGCCTTTCGTCTATACAAAGCATGACTAGCTAAATCCATAACTAGGATTGTGGAAACCATGAAGAATTGACAAAGTAAAACTGGATAATTTACGATTCTTGAAAGATGTATATGCATGTACTAATTAACTCTCTTCATTTTGCATGTTTTTTTATGGTGTCCAACATTAGAATCCGCCTAGTGTTATTGACTGGACCAAGGTAGTAATAAATTGGAAAAGAGATTAATTAACAAGATTCCATTAATGTGTTCTTCTCTAATCAACCAAGATGGACCAAGGGGAGGTTGTACTGGACTTATAGGTAATGGTTAGTAATGCACACTATGGAGATGGGCCGAGTAGCATAGTGAAATTTGCCTCTCACCTTTGACCAAAGGGCTTGGTGAACTTAAATTACCATCCTGCATGTTTTACTGAGTTTGGGAATCATCGGGAACACAATACCCTAGTTGCTCTCCGTTATTGATCTTTCTCTTGTGATCATTTGTTAGTTTATTTTTCTCATTGATTTTTTCAAATCCCCCCTTTAGGGAATTGAGTTGATTAATTAATTACTCAGATTGCTTATTGGTGAATTTTCCTCAAGTCTACACATTCCCCATGGGTTTGACCCTAGCCTTGGTTAGATTCTATATCTTGACAACAACCACTTTATCCTCTAAAAAGAAGGTGTAACTTGGGCGAAGACCAAGATTTTAGTGCCGTTGTCAGGGAATACGACTAGACTTAGTAAATTCATTAGTAATTTGAGTGTTAATCCTTAGTTCCCTTTATTTTACTTTTGTTTGTTCTTTTTGTTTATTTGCAGGGTGTACGAATAGTGTATACCCAACACTTAGAGTCAAGGTAATCCCTTAACTCCATTTGATCCAGAGATCCACATAATGATAAGAAGGATGGCCCAAGATAACGCCAATGACGCGACAAATGTAGCTTTGAATTGAAACAACAACGATGATGATGGGAATGACAACTCACCCCTTTTGGAGGACATTCCACAACCTCAAGACTTCAATGCCAATGCATACCAGTAGAATCAGTACTGGTTGAATCCCATGGCTATGGATGTGACTGGAGCTATTGTGTTACCACTACTACCGGCAGACACAAAGTTCACAATCTCGAGTGGGTTACTTAAAATACTGCAAAATGGTGGGCTATTTCTTGAGCTTACCATCAGAGGATCCATATAGCCACTTATACAATCTGGCATTTGTTTGTAAGAGTGTGATGGGAACACAGAATTTGTGTGTGGTTGCTGCGGGACTTCATATTTTCCTATTGTCTTTCACAGGCAATGTTGCATTATGGCTATCTGAGCTCCCGCGGAGTTCAATTGCCCGCTGAGTAGACTTGAAAAAGGAATTTTTAGAGAGGTGCTTCCCTAGATTGAAGAAGCTTAAGTCAAAGGACCAGATTAACAACTTCGTGCAACTTCCCGGTGAATCGATAAGCACTACATGGGAGCGATTTACTAAATGTCTGAGGAGCATCCCAGACCACAAGATAGTTGATGATGCCTTGGTGGAGATCTTCTCCCATTCGCTTGATGAGAACAGTCAAGCCTGTGCTGACACCATTATCGGGGGCATGTTTCTATATCAACCATTTGCAAGGATTATTGAATGCATGGAAAGAGTGGTCAAAACAAACCGTACATGTGGGAAGAGGGATAGAGCTTCCATGAAGAGTTCATATGCAGTCGGTGTGGGTCCAAGAGCAAGCCAGAATCAATGAGGAGATCATGCAATAACTTGCTCAGATTCGCACAGGCATGGAGGTGATGATGAAGCAGAATCAAGAGAGAATAAATACAGTGGTTCATCAACCTCCACGTGCACCCATGTACGAGGAGTCATACTATGAGGAGGATGCATACTTTGTTAGTGATCAGACGGGGGTTTCTGGACCAACTCCCAAGGGTCCAATGAGGACTATTGGCCCTAAAGTCAAGGAAACCAAGGTCGGCACTTTGGTAGAGATGGATCTTACAGAGACAACTGTGGTAGTTACTATGATATGCAGATTGGGGTCGTAGAGAAGGCTTAAAAAATGGTCCTTATGTGACACCACACAACTGCAACGCAGGTGGAGGTAATTCAAGAATTGAGGAGGTGTTTAATTGCTTGTTAAAGACAGCGGAGACACAAGATGATACCCTAAGGGGAATGAAAACAGAGATCTATAGTATCAGTCAAAAGATAGAGTCTCATTCTGTGGCTATCAAGCAGCTAGAACAATAGTTTGGTCAAGTATCGACTCAGTTGAATTAGCATCAAAGGGGTGCACTGCCTAGCAATAAGTGCAAAATCCCAAGAATGACGGGCAGTTTATGGCGGTTACTACTAGAGGTGGCAAGAGCACCATTGATCCTCCCATGTCAGTCGAATAGGAAGATATTCGTGAGGAGATGGTTGCAGCAAAGGACACAAATGAAGGAGATGATCATCGCAAGGATGGGGTGAGTGAAGCAGCTGAAGTGCCACAGAGGTTTAAGCCCATCCCCAGGCCTCCTCCTCACTTCCCTTAGAGACTCAAAAAAAGGGAGGAGGAAGGAAGATTCAAGCACTTAATTTCCATGCTAAAATAGTTCTCTATCAACATCCCCCTCATCGAGGATTTGGAGAAGATGTCGAGCTATATGAAGTACATGAAGGACTTGGTCACCAAAATGCGCACTGTGAGTTAGGAGCTTTCTCAAGACCTTTGACATTGCAGTGTTGTCACTACGAAGTCCTTGGTTAAGATAAGAGAAGATCCAGGTGCTTCACCATACCCTGCACCATTGGAGATGTGGAGTTCGCAAGGGCACTTTGTGATTTAGGTGGCAGTATCAATTTGATGCCCCTTGCAGTCTTCAAGAATCTTGGATTGGGGGCCCCTACTCCTACTAATATGCGGTTACTGATGGTGTATTGCACGTGAAGAAGCTTGTGGGGATACTATATGATATATTGGTAAATGTTGATGTAAGGACCCGAATTTTCGAGCGGCTTTACCGGATCTCTTAGTACCATCCCGGGCAAAAAATTTTCCAGGCATCGCTCTATAGAAGGTCCACACAGGCCGTGTGAAGCCACACGGACTGTGTGGCCTCCCGTGGAGGGACACTTGGCTAAGATTTCGATGGAGTGGAATGCAATGGAGGATTTCGGACCAAGTGGGGGCACACGACACCCACATGATCCGTGTAGTGTGTCACGGGTCATGTGGCTCGCTATATAAAATTTTTCTATGTATGAAATTACCGTCTCATAACTTTTTTGTTCTGATGTTACTTAAGTAACTTCACACAGCCCCTAATACGACTTGTGTAACGTCACACAGGCTGTGTAGCCGTCCGTATGGTACCCTTTAGCCTCAGATGAATTCCAAGTGTTGGCACCGTGAAAATTGTCTAAGTGACAGTTCACGGTCATTGTTCACGGTCCATGTGATGACTCACGAACCGTGTAGGGGACCGTATGAACCTTACTTTTCAAATTTAGCCCAGTTTATTAATGGCATTTATGTAATTTTGGTTTATTTTTATTAGGAATTATGAACTTTTACCTATCCTAAACCCCCTAACTCAGCTGGTACCCCTACCCTTTTAATTCATTCTCTTTAAACTTTCTACCCCTCATAAGATCACCCAAATACTTCCTACTCTTCCCTCTCAAGATTCAAGGCTAGCGTTTAATTAGAGCTCAAATTCAAGCAAGGTCCTTCCCCAAATTTAGCTCCTCAATCAAGGTAGGTGGGATTAATTCTTGGTCCCTTTCAACCAAGAAGATCAAAAAATCCTTTCAATTGATTTCATGAATGTTAATTCTCTTTAAATGTGGGTTTTCCTTATTTGATTTTATTATATCCAATTTATGTATGGGCTGGACTTTACCTATGATTTTAATCTACTTCGATAACTAATATGATGATTTACATTGAGATATGAAGTTATGAACATGCATGTCCGCTTTCAAAGTTAATTTATGCATGAGTGATTTATATTATGATTTAGATCTTGATTTAATTATGAATTTATTCAATTTTATATTATGATGTTGATTTTAACTTGAATCTATGTTACCCATGTTATCCTCACATCATGCATTGCATTTGCATTGATGAACATTGGTTTATATGAAAATTATAAACTGGGTTAAGCCCAAATATGTTTTATGAAACGATATTGATACGATTATGATAAGGCATTGGTTATGACAAGAATGTGATCACATACATGTCTTATGATAATGGCTCTTTGAGCATCTCAAGTATTTGCACATCTTGTATAGGTAGATTAGATATCCTTGCATGAGCATCGTGATTATGATTTATGATTTGGCATTTGAGCCTAAATGTGCATTGAATAATTTTGGAATGAATTTCGATTTTGAAATATATATTGTATCTCTGGAAAGCAAGTATATGTATAAGTATTCTCGTGGGATGCCGACTAAGCACTAATGGATTGGGGGCGTCATGGTTATCCCTAAGGGCCCTCTCCCTTTCCTCGAACTATATGCCTAGCATATGTTATGAGAATCCTATCTGAAATGGGATATGTTCCCATAAGGAAGGTTGCTTCCTGCTAAATAGGATATATTCCTGTAAGATGAAGTACTATTATGATATGAAAAATCCTTACCGAAATGGGATATATTCCCGTAAGGGGGTTGCTTCATACGAAATGTGATATGTTCCCGTAAGGTGAAGTATGGTTTACCTTTGGCAAGTAGACCACCTCTATACTGGTGAGGGGTATTCATCATGATTCCAAGTTATAGCTCGCCTTGTCTTACATATATCTGTTGAGGTCACATCCCCATTATATACGAGCATCATCTCATTCTTGCATCATACATTTCATGGCATCTTGTATATTTCTTCCTTGGATATATAATTTTTTCTATAGTATGTGTCCTTGTCATCTAACATTGATATGCAGCTTGATAAGTCATATGATTTTATGCCCGCATACTTAGTACATTTAAACATACTAACGTATACTCTGTGCCTACATGATTTTACCATGTAGGGGCTGAGGGTTTCCATTACCAACTGTTTGACAAATAGTTCAATCCAGAAGAGTACCTGTGGTGAGTCCTATCCTCCAAGGACAAACCATCTTCCCTCTACTTTTACTATCTCAGATTTCCTTTCTTATTTGAGGGTGAGCCCGGAATATGTCCTGGTCCCATTCCATCTTGACTAGAGGCATTTGTTTGACAATATGTAGACTCTTTTAAAATCTTTATGATATGCATGATATTTGGTTTATGTATTCGTTTGGATTGATTTATGGAAAAATTTTATTTGGATATATGCATATTTGGTGTGGAAATGTGGAAAGTTCCAAGCCCATATTGTCCCCATAGCGTGAGTCCTATTCTCCCGTCCCTTAGCATTGTGTGTTACTATTATGTGTCCTTTCTGAACCGATGATGTGGATTTGGATACTTGAGGCTTGATTGGGGACTCTCGGGTTCCCATTCACCGTGTCACTCCTAGACCCCAGTCCCGAGTCGTGATAAAAGATGGTATCAAAGCACTAGGTTTATAAATGGTCCTTAGAGTCCAACATGTCGCGTCAAGTAGGGTCTTATTCATGGGCATAAAGTGCACCATGCCTATGAGTGGGAGGCTATAGAAATGTTCTAGGAATTGCCTCAGTTCTTCATGCCTTATGTCTTACTATGACTTGTATAATTGCTTCCCTCATCTTAATGGTGTCATTGCTCCATTTAAGAAAATGCCTCGAGGAAGACCCCTACCACCAAGGCCGACACTGGCTAATGAGGATCAGGCTCCTCAAGAGCCTTTGGATAAACCCATTTCAAATGGTGAGTTTTTTACAGCCTTTCTCATGCTTGCCCAGGTGGTGACCTCTTAGACAAGGTAGGCTAATCTGCCTCGAGATCCTACGCCTGCTTCTAGGGTGAGGGATTTCACCAGGATGAATTCTCCAGAGTTCTATGGGTCGAAGGTTAATGAGGATGCTCAGGAGTTTATTCATGAGCTTACCAAGATACTGAATAATATGTGTGTCACTTCTAAAGAAAAGGCTGAATTGACTGCCTACCAACTGAAAGATATAGCTCAGGTGTGGTATACCCAATGGTCTATGGAGAGGGTTTACAGTGCTGATGTCAATTGAGAAGAGTTCAGATTTGCCTTCCTGGATCACTTCTTCCCACTCTAGCTTAGGGAGGCCAAGATGACTGAGTTTATCAACCTCAAGCAAGGAGGTATGTGTGTAAGGGACTATGCCCTTAAATTCACAAAGATCTCCAAGTATGCGTGTCACTTATGGCTGACCCCTCTGTAAGAATGCACAAGTTTGTTCCTGGTATCTCTAATTTGCTTGTAAAGGAATGTCAAATGCCCGTAGAGGCCAAGGTCAGGTGTCTCAAGGCGAGCAAGGCCAACAAAGAGCTTCCTAAGGTGTTTCCCCAAGAAACAATCGGTTCTATGCACTCCACGTGCGCCAGGATGTTGAGGAAGCTCTGGATGTGATGATTGGTATGTTAAAAGTCTTTGATTTTGATGCTTGTTTCTTGATCCGGGTGCGAATTTATCTTTTGTGACTCCTCTGTTCGCTGTTATATTTGGGTTGAGTCCCAAGGTTTTGAAGCATCCCTTCTCAGTTTATACTCCTTGGGTGAATATGTTTTTGCACATAGAGTCTATCATGGTTGTCATATTTCTGTGTTGCACAAAATTTTTTCATGTGATCTTATGGAACTTGAGATGTTCGACTTTGACGTTATTCTTGGGATGGATCGGTGGCATGCATCATATGCCTCTATAGATTGTAAAACCCACAAGGTCAAGTTCCAATATCCCGGTGAGCCCATTCTTGAATGGAAGAGTAGTGACTCCTTTGTTAAAGGTCGGTTTGTTTCCTATCTCTAGGGGCGGAAAATGATTTCTAAGGGGTGCATTTATCATATTGTGAGGGTCAAGGATATGGAGTCCGAAGTGCCTACTCTTGAGTCGGTTCCTGTGGTGAATGAGTTTTCCGATGTGTTCCCCGAAACTTGCTCAGTATCTCTCCTGAAAGGGAGGTAGACTTCGGCATAGATCTTCTTCTGGATACTCAACCCATCTCTATCTCTCCTTATCGTATGGCACCGACAGAGTTGACAGAGTTAAAAGAGCAATTAAAGGATTTGTTGGAGAAAGGCTTAATTTGGCCCAACATATCATCGTGGGGTGCTCTAGTGTTGTTTGTAAGGAAGAAGGATGGATCTCTTCGGATTTGTATTGATTATAGACAACTGAATAAGGTGGCTGTTAAGAATAAGTACTCGTTACCCAGGATTGATGACTTGTTCGACCAGCTTCAGGGGGCTACTCATTTCTCAAAGATTGATCTTCGTTCTGGGTATCATCAGTTGAAGGTTAGGGAGTGTGAGATTTCCAAAACAGCGTGTTTAAGCCATTTCTTGACAGTTTTGTGGTGGTTTTCATTGACTACATTCTACTTTACTCCCGAAGTGAGCAAGAGCATAAGGATCATTTGAGGGTGGTTCTCTAAACCTTGAGAGAGAAGAAATTGTATGCCTAGTTTAGCAAATGTGAACTTTGGCTGGGTGAAGTGGCTTTCCTTGGTCATGTGGTGTCCGGTGATGGTATCAAGGGGGATCCCAAGAAGATCGAGGATGTAAAGAATTGGCCCACACCATTGACTCCCTCAGATATTCAAAGTTTTCTGTGGTTGTCCGGATATTATAGAAGATTTGTTGAGGGTTTCTCGTCTATTGCATCTCCACTGACTTAGTTGCCCAAAAGAAGGCTAAGATTGTGTGGTCGGACGAGTGTGAGCAGAGTTTCCTATCTTTAAAGGATCAGCTAACATTGGCTCCTATCTTGACTTTACCAATTTATAGGGATTCGTGGTGTATTGTGATACATCACGGATTGGATTGGGTTGTGTGCTTATGCAACATGGTAAGGTTATAGCATATGCATCAAGGTAGTTGAAGGGGCATAAATGTAACTACCCAATGCACGACCTTGAGTTGGCGACGGTAGTTTTTGCTTTGATGATTTGGAGGCATTATTTGTATAGGGTTCATATTGATGTGTTCACTGATCACAAGAGTTTGCAATATGTATTCACTAAAAGGGATCTCAATTTGATGCAAATGAGATCGTTGGAACTCCTAAAGGATTATGACATGAGTATTTTATATCATCCTAGCAAGGCCAAAGTTGTGGTCGATGCTCACAGTAGACTATCTAAGGAGAGTGTGTCCCATGTTAGGCAGGAAAGGAAGGAGTTAGCAAGAGATGTTCACCGGTTGGCTAGGTTGGGTGTCAGGTTGGCTGATTCGAGTGATGGTGGTATCCGTGTTCAAGGCGGGGCAGAATATTCCGTGGTGGTTGATATAAAATCTAAGCAAGATTTAGACCCATCGTTACATGAATTGAAGAAGTTGGTTGCCTGAAAGGAGATCAAGGTGTTCTCCCAAGGGGAAGATGGTGTGCTCCAGTACCAAGACCGGCTTTGTGTTCCGGACGTGGATGATCTTAGAGGGGTGATCATGAGTAAGGCTCATAACTTTCATTATTCTATTCACCCAGGGTTTACTAAAATGTATCGAGATTTGAAAGAAGTGCATTGGTGGCATGGTGTGAAGAAAGACATTGCTAATTTTGTATCTGAATGTCCGAGTTGTCAACAAGTGAAGGTAGAGAACCAAAGGCTCGGTGGCTTGGCCCAAGGCATTAAGATTCCCACATAGAAATGGGAAGTTGTAAACGCACTACAACATTTTTTGTTTTTAAGCACCCTGACTAAGTGTGGCCTAAACTATGAAAAAGTGTTGTCTTTGATCAAAGCCAACACTTTTTGGCTTTAGGCAACACTTTTGCAGGGGTGGCCTAAAGAGGCGTTACCTTTGACTTTAGGCAACACTTTGTAGGTGTCGCCTAAACAGCTACACTTTAAAAGTGTTGCCCATGGGTTGCAAAAGCAACGCTTTGTAATAGCTATATAACAACACTTTTTCTACATACTACTACATTTTTAAGTGTTGCCTCTTTAGACTTATTGGCAACGCTTTCAAAGTGTAGCCATTTATAACATCTCTAAAACAACACTTTAATGTGTATCCTTTGCTAATATCCATGCCATAATTGATGTTCAATTTTGAAGTTTTGCAATATTGACTAAAACAAATTTATATGCCAAAATCTTCTTATTGAATTATATATATATATATATATATATATATATATATATATATATATATATATACACACACTAATCACACTACGCATAATTTTGCTTACAAATAATTAAATGTATAGATATGCAATAAACTTCAAATAATAATGTCTTACAAATTCTTATAAGAGTCTTTTAAAGATGTGCATACTCGCAATGAATTCCACAAAATCAAATGTATTTAAACTCTAAAAATAGTTCAAAAACTCTTCATATTCATTTAAATAAATCAAGTTGACTTGTGGCCGCCATTCAAATTTGATCTCTCGCATTTTTCTACACATTAAAAAAATAAAATAATTAGAGAGTTGAACAATTAGAGAGTAGAAATGTTTAGTGTTCATTGAAATAACCAAAGAAGCATTGCACTTTCAGAAACATTGAAAAAAAATGCAAACAGTACACAAAAGAGGGAGTGCACTCTTTTGTGAACTGAAATGTAAACAGTACACTGCATGATGCATCTCCTTATGAGAAACTATATGATAAGAAACCTATGATCACTCGTTTAAGTGTCATAGGGTGTTCAACATTTGCCAACAATCTATAGGAATCAGATAAGATACAATCAAGGTCAAGATGTCAGTGTTACTAGGCTATTCTGCCACTCAAAATGGCTATATCTTGTTTGACGTCAAAGAAAGAAAAGATACTTGTTAGTAGAGATGTCGAGTTCAGGGAAGATGTTTTTCCATTCTCTCAAAAATCTCACCAAAATGAAGTCCTATAACCTTAACTGACTCTTCTATGATTCTTGAGTCAGGTACAGACAAGCTTTCGATCTCTAATAGAATGAATTCTTCTACTATTAGCAAAGGTCAGTCCCAATTTACACAATACATGTCTAGAGGAACTGTTACTTCTTCATCTAATCAACAAATTATCGCACATACCTATCTGCCTTCTCTGCTGAAATAGAACCAACAAATTATCAAGAAGCCAGTAAGGACCCCAGATAGATTGAAGCAATGCAATATGAGATAGATGCCTTGAACAACAATTTTACCTGGGAAGTGGTCAATTTACCCGAAGGAAGCTACTTCACTTAACTACAACAAGGCCATATATCAGTTTTGGGATGCAAGTTTTAAGCCAATTAATTCAGCATCCAAAGATGTCTCATTGAAATAGAAGTAATGCAATCAAAGAATGGTGTGTTGTTAAACCAAAGGAAGTATACTCTTCAATTTATAGCAGCCACTGGTTTAAGTGGTGCAAATTAGATTCTTCTTTCTGTGGAATCAAACAACCTTATATATTAGTATTTAAGTAAAAATAAGGTAACGTATTCATATTAGGTGATATTTTTGCTCAATAGTTCAACAAGAAGTCTGTAACAGTTACCTATGTGTTGTACAAGAAGAAAGTGCCATACTTTGTGCTGTTGCTAGACAACCTGTTAGTGTAGGCATAGATGGAAAAAGACTTGATTTTCAGCTATATGCAGGGGTAACTCCTCATACACCGTTGTATCTTCTTTCAACAAATCCCAATATTAAGCTAGTAAAATTCTCTACTTTATTCTTACTCTTATTTGCCTCACCCTTCCGACCAAACCAAAAATACTCTTGTCCTCTCGACTTCCATGCATATAATAATGTAGGGGGAGTGACGTATGCAACAACCATTTAACATGAATATTTATTTAAGAAATGCACCAGTAACCTACCGAATCACCAAGATATATTTGGAAATATTCTTAACTTTTGTCTTATTTATTTTCTATCTCCGTCTTCATATTTCGTTTACTCTTGCTCTACAGAACATACCAATTCTACGCTATATCACCATGAAGCCAGTTAGCACTCCTGTTGAATTTAACTAAAAATTCACTAGCCTAGCTTTTGACTAACACACAAGAAACAATTTAGATCCAGTTCTGGAAGATATCACAACATATCAACAACTGATTGGGAAGCTACTTTACTTAACTACAACAAGGCCATATATCAATTTTGGGAAGCAAGTTTTAAGCCAATTAATGCAGCATCCAAAGATGCCTCATTGGAATAGAACAGGAGAACAAAAAGAGTGTTGCAAGTCAAACACCAAGTATAGTTTACTAATACCAAGCAATGCCTTTGAATATCTAAATTATTATATTGAGACCCTATTTATAGACACCACATTACACTCTCACATATTCTCAATCATGAAACATTGGGTAACAAGATTACAACACAGGAGCGCTGATTAGCCAACCCTCACAGATTCTCAATCATATAAGATATAGTTTTTTAGGATAAAATACCTTTTGAGTTAACAATCGAAGCATGGGTTGATCCAGAAGAATGTAGAAGATTTTGACCTCTTACAGCTTGTGTACTACTTGCATCAGCAGGTGAAGCAAGATTAGATCCGACGCACCCTGGTATATCTTGAACATTCAATCCTGGGTTGTTTTGCAACAATTGACTAAATAAATTTCTCATTTCTTCCTTTAGAGAATTTAATTCATTGGCATGCCTTTGTTTAAGCTTGTTAATTTCCTCCTCCTTTTTAAGAGAACTTGTTGTCACTGATCTACCATAGCATTTGAGTCGACCAGGTTGCTCCTTTCCAAACACGGTCCTAAATGCATCATCTGGTGTTTCTCCAGCATTTTGGCGATTTTGAAGTTCAACCTATCAAAAAAATTGACATGGCACAGTTAAATTTAACTTACTATTGCAACTTGGGTATCAGCCTGAAGTTCTTTTCCTTTCTTTGTACGAGTTGCAATAAACATTTCAGACTTTGATGATTTCTCATTGTTTTCTTTAGCTGCACGCGACAAATAACACGAATATGAAGCGTTACCTAAAACATCAACATGTTCTAGTAAAGTACCAAAAAATAAAATTCAAATTTCACAAAGTGTATGCTGAGTATTACCAATGCCACGCGTACTCTTGCAAAATTAATCGGTCCCATTCGATGCCTCCACTTTTGTTTTTTTCTGTTTTGGGAATTCACCTCAGAGATAGCCTAAATTTCAATACAAAAAGATGTATTAATTTATAAATTAAAAAAACAAAGAATAGAGATGACGCGAAATATATCGAAGAAAAAATGCATTATTGTAGCCTGACTTGCACAGTTGGATGTTTCCAATACTCAATCAACTGACGAAAATGAACTTCAGGAATGTCATCAGGCCGTTTTGCTAGCATATCCTCAATATTACTATTTTTATCGAAAAATCTCTCTTTAATATTTCCCTTGTGTCGCCTCCAAGCTTCATGAAGACCTGTCATCACCCACTTCTCTCCTTCTGTTGGAATTAAGAATTTGGACTATGCAAAATAAATAAATATTTAGCTTCAATCAATAATAAGCATACAATGAAATATAAAATCTCAAAGTTTATTGTTCTTACATTGACATATTCCCACATGCGCTCTTAGTAACTTCTGGCACTGCATGCCAACTAGTGTAAATCAAGCTGATAAATCTGGGATTCCTTGCAATTGTTCCTAGAAAGTTGGTTAGTTCAGACATGATCTTATCAGTTGGTCCCACTGCTTGTCCGTTATCAAATGTCACCTCCTCTCTTTCTTCCAAATTTCTTGCATGAATTTTCTTACATGTTGTTTGTCCCCGAACATTTTTCTTCTCCGATGTTCCTAGATTGATGTAACAACTTCCAAATAAGAAATGTCATTTATAATGAGTAATAAATTTTACAAAGTTTAAGATATACCTTTTGTACTACGATCGATGTCAATTTCCTCATCTATAGGACACCCATCCTCGCCAATTTCTTCTTGATCCATAATAGGAGCCTGCATACATTCAACATCATGTATTGTGCGGTTATGATATTTCATTTCATCACCTAGGTGCATTCTTTGTTTTTTCAGAAACTGATCAAGATCAGTAGCCGCTAGGACCGACTTCCTCTTTAGCATTTTGAAGTTGGGTAGCTCATGAATATCATGTTGTTCATTTGTTCGCTGTTCTTTCAGAAATTGACCAATACTAGTGGGCGGTAAGACCGACTTCATCTTCACCTGTATGATATTTTGCAGCTTCTGAATATCAGGTTGTTCCTCTCCTTCACCTAATGTTGTATCAATCACATGAGAAGTGTTAACAGCTGCCTTTGAAGATGTTTGGAACCTAGAGTTGTGGCTAAATAGTTTACTCTTTTCTTCTTGTGGAATGGACCTCTCAAGAATCTGTCTTTTATGTGCTATTGGTGCATGCTCTTTCCTCAATTTATCATTGTGTTGTTTTTCAGGTCATTCTCTCTTAATCTTAAACTTGTTGATAAATTCAGCACTTGATCGGTATTGCAAATCAGAATTCACATTCTTCAATGGACTCTGAGCTTTGTTCGGATTCAAGACCTTTTTCTTTAGTATTCTTGCTTGATTCATTTTTGTCGTCTTCTTTTAATCTCACTACTTTATTTACCTACAAAATAAACAATGCGTTAAGGACTTGTCAAATAAAATCCAGTAATAGTGACAGACGATAGATGTAAAATGGAAATGTGGATACCCTTCAAATTTCAGTAATTGAGTTAACCAAAGTATAGTTGTCGGGAAAAAAAGTTAAACCAAAGAGCAGAAACCATATACTGAACACACTACACAGATCTGCTACAAAATAGGCTATTGACCATAAATAGACTTCTAAAATGAGAGAAATATGTCTTTGTATATGCTGTCTATGCAACTTACAGAATGAGACTCGAGATCATATCTTTTCCACTTGTATTTTTTGTAACAAACTAATGCAACAAGTAATGTAGTTCTGCTGAAGAAAAAACACACTCAGTACAACATAGAGATTCTACTTTCTTTGAACGTGTGTGGGAGAGGAAGTAGGTGTGTTAGGAGCTTGTTTAAGGGGCCATAAGTTGTCTTGTGGAGGTTTCAACGTCACAAGATCTCCATTTGAAAAAAGAAATTGCAGATCACCTGCTATGGAGGAATTCTTTGACTTCATTAAAGATTGAATCTGTTGGAGTCAATTGGAAGGAGGGTGTTTTACTTGGGTCAAAGGAGACAATACCAGAATTGCATCTAAAATTGAGAGAATCCTAATCGCTGAAGAGTGGGATGATAGGTTTAACAACCTAAAACATGCAGTGATGCAGAGATTGGTATGTCTGATCACAGTCCTGTCCTCATTACAGCATGGAATTTGGGAATTTAATAATCTTATTTCAAGTTTTATAATTGGTGGTTGAATACTGAGGGGTTTGTGGAAAGAGTTCGAGACTGCTGGAATTCTTTTGTCTTCACAGGCAAGCCTGATTATATCCTAATCACATGGTCAAATGCGTTGAAAAAGGACATCATGGAAACAGTCAAGAACTTCCACTCTCATGAAGTCTTTGAGAAAAACTTTAATGCTACATGTATTACCTCAATTCTAGAAAATACAATAGCTAAGGAATTAAGAGACTTTACACCGATTAGCATCATAGGCATTTTCAAGAAGTTGCTCTCAAGATCTTTAGAAATTTGCATTTAACCTTGTTATTAGAAAATCAACATAGGGTTTCAAGCCAGATCTTAAAGAAGCTTCTCTTCACTTAACAAAATTCGTAAGGAAAATAAATGATGATATCACTTAATTACTCACTTTATCTGGATCTTGCAAATATTTAGAGGCTTTGTTCAGCTTGATGAACGCTTGGTGAGCTTTAGGATGGGTGCACTTATCAGGATGCAACTTGGGTATAACTTCCAGTACCTAAAACATACAACAAAATTACAAAGAAATGAGATAGAAATTTCAACAGAAATCTAGGCCAGCAGAAATTTCAACAGAGTTGGGCCCAATATAACAAACGGGACATTACGCTGAATTAGGTGTCCAAACAGTTCCATTTCAATTGGTTATCGAAAATTCTTTGTTTCCATTTCATTTACAAGTAGAATGCAATACCTTGGAATATGGAGTTCATTAACTTAATTTGAAATGCTTTTACACCCATGCTGTGTCAAAAACAGAGAGATCTCGTCATAAGTGCATGAAATAGGCTAATCTTGTTTTGGGGTCTGAAAACTACAGCTGACTACCCCTCAGCCACTGATCAGTGATAAACAACCCTTTTGCTTCCACCCAAATCATGTACTCATTCTCTTTCTTCTCAATAGTGTACCCATGTTTTCCTTCACCTCCGTATCTAAGCAATTCTGATTTAAAGTTTTCCTGCTAAAATAGATAGATAACCTGTTCCATCCTCCCCCTTCCTACCATACCCACTGTTTTTACTACGCAGATATCCACTTGGGATTTTTTTCCTTTTTTTTAAAAAAGGAATTGCTTATTCCTTTTTGCCTTTCTGGTATATACAGACTTGATAAGAGTTATTAATTGGCATGAGATTATGTTTCATAAAGATACCAACACATACATTTATCAAACAAATCGAGCCATGTACAAATTTACGAATGTACAGAGGGTATCCACCTCTTATGTCAGCAAATACTGGTATTGCAATATGAGCATAGAAATTAAAAGTAAGCAAGTAATTTCATAAAAACCATTGTCAAGCAGATGGCACATTTTAGGTATGTCAGCAAATGGGAGGGAGAAGTATGTGAGGTTGGAACTTACTGTATTATTGTAAGATTTAGAGGAAAAACACAGAAGTTTAGCTGGCACCTTTCAGGTATGTATGCTCCAAATAACATAGAGGAAAGAGAAGAGGTATGATGGAAGCTGGGAGCTGTCAGGGGTCTATTTAATGGCCCTTGGGTGATTGCCGGGGACTTCAATGTTGTGAGATTCCCTTCTGAGAAGAAGAACTGCAACCAAATCACCAAAGCTATGGAAGACTTTTCAGATTTCGTTGAGGATATGGAGTTGGAAGACGCACCACTCACAGGTGGCAGCTATACTTGAAAGAATGGGAGACATCTTTCAAGAAACTCAAATAGTCTATCATGCCTAGAGTTAGATTAGACCATAACCCCTTGCTATTAAAATGTGGAAACTGGGAGAGGTCACAATCTTATTTTAAATTCAAAATTTGGTGGCTACAAACTGAAAATTTCATAGACCGAGTAGGGGTGGTGGACTCTGAAACTTTTGTAGGTAGACCAGACTGCATTCTAGCTTATAACTTGAAGGTTCTCAAAGTGAAGCTGAAAGAATGGAGCAAAACTGTACAAGGCAATCCTGGTTTAAAAAAACAAAGCATCTTGAATCAGCTTTATGATTTAGATGTGAACTAGGAACAGAGGTGCTTGTTTGAAGATGAGTCATATTTGAGTGTTGTTCTGACAGTAGAGTTTGAGGATGTGGCAAAGAAAGAGGAAATAGCATGGAGGAAATATCTGAGTGTCCCTTCAATAAATTTGCAGAATCAACAGGTTGAATTCTTCCCATCCCTCTCCCTTTCACAACATCTTTATGACCAGTTCTAACTATGAATAGCAGAGATAAAAACATTACCTGTCATGAACAATAGTGCAGTTTTCAATCTCACAACTTGTCAGCAGTAAAAGATACCAAATTCTTTAAGTCAGGCCTACAAAAGATAGACAGATTCTGTGAAAGCACTTAAAACAAAAAATGAAAGACAAAAAATAAGAACAAACAGAACAGATTATAATAAATTTGTGTACCAAAAAAGTATTCAAATAACAAAATGACTGAATTATAAGGATAAAGTCATCCAAAGTAACTAAAACTCATGGTGTGTCATCTTCGATCTCCTCTTCAAAATTATCTTCAAACTCATTTTCAGACTCATCTTCAGACTCGTCTTCAGACTGGTCTTCAAACTCCTCTTTGGACTCGACTTCCAGCACCTGTTGAGCAACAAATTCCTCAGGAGGCACATCAATAATTGTTGCTGGTAGATCAGTCCTTATTAAGAGTACTTCACCAATATCTTTTGGTATAGATGGTCCCATCAATTGTTCAAAGGGCTCATTTTCATAACTTTGTGGGACATTAGATTCAACTTGATCGCCCATGTTAAACAAGTCTCTGGGAACCGTCTTCATAACATAATATCGATCTTGATCATATGGATCTTGCACATAGAAGCATTGGTGTACTTGAGATGCAAGCACAAAAGGCTCTTCGTGAGAGGACTTTTTGTTAAAGTAGACATAAGTAAGACCATAAATATCACTTTCAACCTCATACCAATCACAATTAAATAAGACAACCTTAAACTGGCCATAATAATCTAACTCAACTATATCAACTATTCTTCCATAGTAAGTCAAATCTGCATCAATCGGATTTTTATCCTTTGCGCTTGCAAAACTTTTAGTTGAGGCAACTAGTGTAACACCACTATTTTGTGTTTTGCGCCTTGCATCACGTTGCCTTGTGTGGAATCTATATCCATTAATAAGATACCCAGAATATCTTTTAGCAACTGAATTCGGTCCTCTGGATAATTGTTTTATCAGATCAGACATATCCTCTTGCAGAGCACGAGTTTCAAACCATTGAGAGAAGTTTTGACTATGATTCTTGGCCCTATTCCATTTGGATCTTCGCGACTGCATTGGAATCTTCCATTCTTCAATTTCAACTCTAGTTCTCCAAACAGAATATCTCTAGGATTCAGTTTCCTCGATTTATAACAATTAAAAACAAGGGGGGCAGCTAAATGAACTTGCAGAAGCAGAGATGGATTTGGGATTTCAATTTTATGGGTTTGAGTATGGAATTCTAACACAGCTCATCTAATTACTTGGTTCAGAATTAATCATCTGTACTTTTAGTGCATCTTTTAACACATATACAACATCTGAAGTTTGAACCAAAACTACTTGTATTGGATAAACCTATAACATAAAAACTTCAATTTAGTTTTCATTAAGTCACTAATTTGTGTGTTGATTAAAGAAATACCTGTAAATTGTAGTGACCCTTGAGATTTTAGATTTGGGGCAAAAGAATTTTGATGAAACTTGAAGCAACGATTTGGGGCAAGAACAGAGAGAAAAGATAGCAGATTCTCTTCTTAGTGGTACAGAGAGCGAAGATTGAGCAGTATGAAATTTCGTTCTTAGCAGAGAGACATACAGCGAAGATAAATCTTCGTTCTTAGCAGAGAGACGTACAGCGAAGATGAATCTTCGTTCTTAGCAGAGAGACGTACAGTGCGCGAAGATGAATCTTCATTCTTAGCAGAGAGACGTACAGCGAAGAGCACGCAGTATGAATCTTTGTTCTTTGTTTCTTAACAGAGAGAGTGTACAGAGAGGGCTTCTTAGAGAGAGAGAGGGGTTTTGTTAGCGTATTTTGGTCTTCTTAGAGAGAGAGAGAGCAGTATGAAGTTTTGTTAACAAAAATACTGTTTTGTTACAGTATTTTTAATAATATAATGGTGGAAAAGTTAAATATGTTGGAGGGAATATAATATTTTTGGGAAATTTATAAGGCAACACTTATAAAGTATTATTTTTATAATTATGAAAATAATACACTTTAAAAGTGTTGTCACATGTATAAATATGTGTTGTCAATTATAGGATGATATGCCAACGTATATAAGTGTTGCCTATACCATCAATGAGCACACTTTACAAGTGTTGCTAATATTATTATTGCCAAAAGCTAAAAATTAAGGCAACGCTTTAAAAGTGACGCCAAAAATATTTTAGGCAACACTTTATAAGTGTTGTCCAGATTTAGTGTGGCCTTAGGACTAAAATGTTGTAGTGACGTTGCCAGGACCCGAAGGCAATTCGATTCCATTTGGGTTGTCGTTGATCAGATGACTAAGTCGGCTCATTTACTATCAGTCAAGACTACCTTAGGCCCTGAGAATTACACAAGGTTGTACATCCAAGAATTGTTGAGGTTGCATGGTGTGCCTAGGTCCATCATATCGGATCGTGGCACGCAATTCACTTCCCACTTTTGGAGATCATTTCAGAAGGGACTTAGAACGAGGATTAAGTTGCGCACCGCTTTCCATCCTCAAATTGATGGGCAAGCGGAGAGGACTATTCAGTCCTTGGAGGATATGTTAATGGCTTGTGTGTTGGAGTTTAAGGGCAAATGGGATGATCACCTTCCACTTATTGAGTTTGCTTATAATAATAGCTTCCATACTAGAATTGGTATGGCACCATTTGAGGCCTTGTATGGGAGAAGGTGCAGGTCACCGATGGGGTGGTTTGAGTTGGGAGAGATGACACTGGTTGGCCTGGATTTTGTAATGGAGGCTATGGACAAGGTGAATGTGATTAGAGAAAGGTTGAAAATACCAAAAATCTTATTCAGAAGTTAGGAGGAGGGATCTTGAGTTTCATGTTGGTGATTGGGTATATATAAAGGTTTCGCCTATGAAGGGTGTGATGCGTTTTGGTAAGAAGGGAAAGCTAAGTCCTCGGTATGTTGGCCCTTATGAGATTGTTAAGTAGATTGGGAACATGGCTTATAGGCTAGAGTTCCCTCCGAATTTGAGTTCCATTCACTCGGTCTTCCATGTGTCTATGTTGAGGAAGTTAATTAGCGATCCTAGCACCATTGTGCCTTTGGAAGGAATCGAGGTAGAGGAGAACCTATCTTATGAGGAAGTCCTGGTAGAGATTTTGGATAGGCAAGTGAAGCGGCTTCGTAACAAGGATGTGGCTTTGGTTAAGGTACTATGGAGAAATCATCACGTGGAGAGTGCTACATGGGAGGCGGAATTGGAAATGATGAAGCGATATACATATCTTTTTCAATCTACTCAAGCCTAAGGTACTAGGTCGATCCTCTTCTAAATAGTCCCAATTCTTTCACTCTTGAATCTTATGACATGACATGCATACATGGGCGCGAAAATGATATTTTATGATGTTTGAATGATTTGAATATATTTGAAATGGATATTAACGACTTTATGATTTAATGAACTATGTGTTATACCTTGTGTTCGGATGTTCATGTCCCAAGTCAAGCTATCAAGCCTTGTTGTTGCACATTCGTGGACGAATGTTCCCAAGGGGGAGATGATGTAAGGACCTAGATTTTGAGCAGCTTTACCGAACCTCTTAGTACCATCCCAAGAGACAAATTTTCTAGGCATCGCTCCATAGAAGGCCCACACAGGCCGTGTTAAGCCACACGGACCGTGTGGCCTCCCGTGGAGGGACACTTGGCCAAGATTTTGATGGAGTGGAATACGATGGAGGATTTCAGACCAAGTAAGGGCACACGGCCACCCACACGGTCCGTGTGGTGTGTCACGAGTCGTGTGGACCTCCGTGTGGCTCACTACGTAAAATATTTCTAAGTATGAAATTATCGTCTCATAACCTTTTTGTTGAAGTTTTCTAACTGTCCTCACATGGCCCTTGACATGACCCGTATAGCGTCACACGGGTTGTGTATTCGTCCATATGGTACCGCTAAGCCTCGAATAAATTCCAAGTGTTGGCACCGCGAAAATTGTCTAAGTGACTGTTCACGGTCACTGTTCACGATCCGTGTGTCGACTCACAGATAGTGTAGGGGACCGTATGGACCTGACAGTTCAAATTTTGCCAGGTTCATTAATAGCGTTTATGTAATTTTGATTTATTTTAATTATGAATTATGACATTTTACCTATCCTAAACCCCTTAACTCAGCTGATATCCCTCCCTTCTTACTTCATTCTCTTTAAACCTTCTACCCTTCATAAGATCACCCATATACTCTCTACTCTCCCCTCTCAAGATTCAAGGCTAGGGTTTAATTGGAGCTCAAATACAAGCTAGGTCCTTCCCCGAATTCAGCTCCTTAATAAAGGTACGTGGGATTGATTCTTGGTCCCTTTCAACCAAGAAGACGCAAAAATCCTTTCAATTGATTTCATGAATTTCAATTCACTTTAAATATGGGTTTTCCTTATTTGATTTTATGAAATCGAATTGATGTATCGGCTGGACTTCACCTATGATTTTAATATACTTTAATCACTATTATGATGATTTACATTTGAGATATGAAGTTATGAAGATGCATGTCCCCTTTTAAAGTTGATTTATGCATGAGTGATTTATATTATGATTTAGATGTTGATTTAATTATAGATTTATTCAGTTTCATATTATGATGTTGATTTTAACTTGGATCTATGTTATCCATGCTATCTTCACATCATGCATTGCATTTGCATTCATAAACATTGGTTTATATGGAAATTATGAAGTGGGTTAAGCCCAATAATTTTTTAGGAAATGATTTTGATATGATTATGATAAGGCATTGGTTATGAGAAGAATGTGATCACATACATGTCTCATGATTATGGCTCTTTGAGCATCTCGGGTGTTTGCACCATCTTGTATAGGTAGATGAGCTATTCTTTACGTGAGCATCATGATTATAACTTATGGTTTGGTATTTGAGCCTAAATGTGCATTGAACGGTTTTGGAATGAATTACGATTTTGAAATGTATATTATATCTCTTGAAAGCAAGTATATGTATAAGTATTCTCGTGAGATGCCAACTTAGCACCGATAGATTGGGGGAGTCAGGGCTATCCCCAAGGGCCCTCTCCCTTTCCTCGAGCTATGTGTCTAGTATATGTTATGAGAATCCTATCCGTAATGGATATGTTCTTGTAAGGAAGGTTGCTTCATACCGAAATGGGGTATGTTCTCGTAAGATAAAGTAGTATTATGATATGAAAATTCCTTACCGAAATAGGATATATTCCCGTAAGGAGATTACTTTATATGAAATGGGATATGTTCTGGTAATGTGAAGTATGGTTCACCTTTGGAAAGTAGACCACCTCTATACCAGTGAGGGGTACTCATCGAGATTCCACGCTATAGCTCACTTGGTCTTACACATGTCAGTTGAGGTCATATCCCCGTCATATATGAGCATCATCTCATTCATGCATCATACATTTCATGGCATCTTGTATATTTCTTCCTTTAATATATAATTCTTTCTATATTATGTTCCCTTGTCATTCTAACATTGATTGCAGCTTGATAAGTCATATGTATTGCATGCCCGCATACTTAGTACATTCAAACGTACTAACGCATACTCTATGCTTACATGATTTTACCATGTAGGGGCTGAGCATTTCGATTACCAACCATTTGACGAGTAGTCCGATCCAGAAGAGTACTTGTGGTGAGTCCCATCCTCCAAGGACAAGCCATCTTCCCTCTACTTATGCTATTTCAGATTTCCTTTCTTATTTGAAGGTGAGCCCGTAACATATCCTGGCCCCCTTCCATCTTGACTAGAGGCATTTGTTGGACAATATGTAGACTCTTTTAAAATCTTTATGCTCTGCGTGATATTTGGTTTATGTAGATTTATAGAAAATTCGTATTTGGCGACATGCATATTTGGTGTTGCAATGTGGAAAGTTCCAAGCCCGTATTGCCCCTATAGCGTGAGTCTTATTCTCCCATCCCTTAGCACTACGTGTTACTATTTGTGCATTCTTTCTGAACCAATGATGTGGATTTGGATACTTGAGGCTTGTTTGGGGACTCTCGAGTTCCCATTCACTGTGTCACTCTTAAACCCTAGTCCCAGGTCGTGACAGTTGAGAAGTTTATATTTGCTGTAGACTTTATGATCTTAGATTGTAAAGTTGACTTCGATATCCCAATCATCTTAGGGAGACCATTCCTAGCCACTGGGTGAGCCCTAGTGGATATGGAAGCTGGTCAACTCAGGTTTAGATTGAATGATGAAGAAGTTATCTTTGATATCCGTCAGTCGATGAAGCATCTAGATGAGTTAAAGAGTGATGTTTGGGCAATTGGTGAAGTCTGAGTAAACAATGTGTCCAAGTCGTGCCACGACAATAAATCAGGCGCTACTTGGGAGGCAACCCAAGGTTTTTAATGTAATAGCATAGTTATAGGTTTACTTTCAATTTTTGTACTCACAGGTAATTTATTTTCTTGAATTTTACTGTAATTATGGACAATGGGTTGGTTGCTTATAGGGTAACAATATATTTTATGAAGAGTATGCAGGTACAGGACTAAGTCAGTCAGTTTGGCTGAGAAGAGAATCAAGTTAAGTCTCTATGACTTGGTCTACAGGCTGCAAAACACTTTACAGCTCGTACCCCATCTCGTAAAGATTTCCAGTAAGCAGAAAATTATGCACTCTAGTCCACGAACTAAATTTACAATCTGTAGACCAAACTACAGGTCATCGGGCTCGTAAACCCCAGGTAAGTTTCCTATATATTTTCTTAAGTATTGGGGTCTCTACGACTAACTCTATGAACTGTAAAACACTTTACGACTCGTAGATTGGTCCATGAAACTTAGTCTTGAAAAATAGGGTTTGGATGTTCTATGAAACTATGATTTAAGAGCCATAAAACTAGTTGTAGAGGGTTTGGAAGTTCTACGAAACCATGATTTACAAAATATAAAACTAGCCGTAAAACCCTCTACGACCCATAATCGGTGTTTCGTAGAGTTCAGGCTCATTAACCTTCAGTTGACCTGGTCAATATATGAATAGAGGGGTAAAATTATTTTGACCCCATTTTGACCTAAATTTACAAAATGGACCTAATCGAATGACTCCCCTTGTTTTTCCAATCATCACCGGCCACCGTGCACTTCCTTTCCAGCAAAAATCTCGGCAACCTAAGGTTTCAAGCCTAGTTACCTCCGTCATCTTCTTCAATATACCCTTAATTCTTGATAACTTTTTGGTTAAATTAAAACCTTTAATTTGTCTTGTCTTGAATGATTTAGTTGACAATTATGAACGGTATGGTGTTTAGACACAAAATCCATGTTTGAATTTAATTTGTGTTAGTTGAAATTAGGTTGCTAATGTTTGAATTGTTAATTAAGTCCGGAATCGAGTACTTTGTCCTTATGAAAATGTTTGGGATAGTTGTTGTGCCTATTGAGTCACTCACCTTATATAATTGAACGATTGCATTTGTGAATTAGTGGGTGAGGATATCGGTGCTTGATTTTGTTAAATCAACCATGGGTCTTCGGAATTATATGATAAGCCATGCTTAATCACTTTCGATAAGATGTATATGTATAATATATATGGGGGTAATGGTTCTAGTATTGTAATTATGTGGGTGCGTGCGTTTTTGCTTCATTGCGGATAAGTAGTTAGTTGAAAAGTCTTTTGGGGTCCATGTGATGAACTTAGAAACTCAGGTGACTGTGTTTTCTGGTTCATGAGTAGCTTATACGACTAATGAAGTGATGCACGAGTCGTAATTTCCCCTCGTGCACAATTCGAGAAATTTAAAGTTTCTGAGTATTCATCATACGAGACCATCTAAAAGTTGTAGATAACTTTACGGTTCATAGATAGGTCTTGTAGATCCCTACCTGAATTTAATTATTCGATGGACTCTTCCATGACCTCAGTCAATGACTCATAAACTTCTTTACGAGACGTACCTAGTCTATTAGACTTTTCTAGGAACTAAAATTGTTTTGAACCACTGGTTTACGAAGGCTTTTTACGACTCATAGAACCCACTACAACCCATAAAGTGCCTTCATACAACATATCTACAACTGAACTCAGATGAATTTTGCATTTCAGTTCTTGATATATGGGCTAATCACGATCCATATATGTTGATGTTTCAAGTACAATGACCCCTTAAAGCGAAACGTGATGTGATTCTAGCCCTACGGGGGAGGCTTAGGGATGAACCTTCGAATGCTGAGCCTTCGGAGACAGAGCAAACCCCTTAGCTGAGCGGTTCACTAGAGGTCCTAGATGTCAAACCAGACCCTAACACTATTCTACCATAGACCAAAGCTACTGCTAGAGCTGGGCAGACTCATGCTCCGGTTGCTTGCACTCCCCAATCTGAAGAAGGAGGTAGTAACAGGAGCAACATGCCATAGATCACTCTATCAGGAGAGGATCCAGATCTGCAGAGGGCTCTGAGGATATATCAAAGGCAGAATCTTCTGGCACACCATCATCATCATCTACACCGGATGTTCTCACTAACTAGTGGTGCTTCAAGGGCATGGAGGTGATCTACGGAGAGGGTGTGCAACCAAAGGAGTGGGGCATGCCTACTCGCTCAATCTATGAGGAGCCCAGAGTTATAGCGGACGAACTTAGCCGTGTCCCTAGTCTCTAGGACATGATTCGACTATGGTGAGAGAGTTCTACGCATCCTACTCAGCCACCATCTAGCTCACTCTTCCCAAGGGGAAGAAACCCCTTGCTCAGCCTAGGCTGACAGAGACGCGAGTGAGGGGTCGGCAAGTAGACATTTTAGATGAGACTATCCACCGTATGTTGTTTGGTCCTAAGTCTTGGCCCCCAGATCAACCGTAGAGTTTGACCACAGGTGAGGTAGACGAGGGACCCGTTAGTGATGAAGGATCCTGAGCGACCAACTATATTAATGAGATAGGTGGAATGATTTATTGTAGAGCAGGGTCCAGAACTTGCTTGGGTCGCCACTTACTCGGAGCCTATTGTTAAGGCTTCACTTAGCTTCTCCGCTAAATTTTGGTAGGCTATTGATTGTTTATGCATCTAACCAACGCTTGCTAATAACATTTTGATGCCAGAACGTGCAGTTTTGGTTACCAGCATTTTAGCTGGCTATGATATTGATTGGGCCTGCCTTATGGCCAAGCAGAATAATAAGGCTACACTGAAGAGGGCCACCTACATTCCTTTCCCGTATTTGATCTACAAGTTCTATTTAGAGTCTAGGGTAGATATACTACACCAACTAGACTAGATGACTGAGGCCCAGCACATTTTGGAGCCCAACCCGATCAAGGCTGATGAGAACCTGGTGGCACTTCGGCGAGCACAACCTCCACCTATGCCAGAGATTTCACCCCAACACCACCTCTTGAGGGTTTTGAGATTGACACCACTACTACTGCTACTGCTACCACTGATGAGAGGCCCCAGCAGCACGAGGCACTTGAGGAAAGGAATACCACTATTGCTTCTCCTGCACCAAAGGCCACTACTTCACAACCAACCACCGTGGGCATGATCTATGTGTTCGCAACTTCTATTCAAGCCTTGGCACAAAGGTTATCACATGCTGAGTCCTAGTTGACTCAGATAATTTAGCAGATCAGGCCTTGGGTCCGCCAGGCTATTGCTGACTCAGAGGTCGGAGTCAAACATTCACTATCACCACCGTCCAGGATTGTATTGCTACAGGTGATGCCCACATTGACGCCTTCGAGGAGAGGGTGCAGAGGATATTGAGTGAGGTCTGGCCTTCATTAGCCTTTCAGATGGAGATCCAGCAGCTCATGGCTGATATGACAGCAGCACTCGCGGCAGCTGTTGAACTTCCAACAACTACACCTCAAGTACCGGTGGTGAATTTATTTGCCTCTAATGAGCTTCTCTAGCCTTCATGCGGGAAAAAACCCCCCATAGAGGATGATGAGTCAGATGAAAGACGCATACACGCGAAGCTCACAGAGGAGGAGGAGCTCGAGCTTGTCTTGAGGAGATTGAGACATGAGAAGGATATGCGACGAGCTGGAGAGTAGGGGAAGTTGAGGGGTTTTGGACCCTCTGAACAGAGGACCATTGCTGAGCATACCACCCCTCAGGAGTAGGGTAGCTAGACTTAGCCACACACGGGCTCTTAGGCAGCCAGGTATGTATTTTTGACCCCCTATGTTGTATTTTTTTTATTATCTACATTGGGGATAATGCACATCTTTTTCGATGGGGTGTGGGTAGTTATGGGCCTCAGTGAAGTCTGAGTAGCTTATGGTTCATAACTGCCCCAATTTTTGATCCCGAGGTTTTCTTGCCTGTGTTCTTTTTTCCTATGGATATTTAATTTCTGTTGAACTGGCATGTTTAGGATGTTTAGATAATATTTCAAACATATAGTATCAATATTTTTGGCATATAGCATGTTTTTGTGTTTTGTTTGAAAAAAGGTACCCACCAAATATTTTGATTTGTAGTATGATAGTAACTATGCATGTTTAGTGATTGACAATATATGTTCTGATAAATAAGGGTAGATTGAGATGAGAAGCATGATCTGAGAGTCTTTTTGCTGATAATGTATGCAATGACATGTGAGTGTGAGTCTTATTTGCTAAATTCATGTATTTTGTTCTAATTCAGAACTTTCCTGGTTACTCGAAGTCAGATTGTAGATTAGTTGGATTAGGAAAGGATCTTAGGCCATTGTTCTTAAATAGTCCTTTTTAGCCTAAAAATGACCAACCTAATCGATGATATATCCCTTGTTCCTAATGTTTGATCCTAACATGTGCCTATTCTTTCAAAACATTTGATTAACCTAACCTTGTCTAGTGAAATCCTTAATTTGGCCCTGATCCTTCCCTGAACATTGTGTACCTTGACTGAGAAAAAAAGCCTATGTTGAGGGTGGCTAGTGTAAGGGTAAAGCACAAAAATAAGGGCGGTTTGTTAGGGATACAAAGAAAAAGGAGAAAAATCATATACTGGGTGCAAGAAAAATGAAAGATGCCTTAATTGAGAGTTAAAAAGCAAAATGAAATATGAAAATAAGGCAAAAGGCTGAATATTGATAATTAAAGCACCCAGAAAAGCTTGCATGAGGAAAAAGGGAGAATAAGGTAAGAATAACAAAGTTGGTGGGGTAAAAGTGTAGAAAAACGAAGTCTCAAGAAGGGCCTTTAGTCACTATTTTTCCAAACTATCATATCAAAGCCCCCCGAGCCTATGTTACAATCCTAGAAAGTTCTAGAGTGATCCTAGTCCAATTAGTTGAAGGTTTGAGTCATGAGTATAGGGACATGCTTATGGTATTAGTCATTATACATGAATGTATATTATTAGGGTGAGTGAGTCTGCATAGTCCTAATGCTAAAACATGGAAATATCATTGAGTGTCAGATATGGGACTTCTTTCAGTGAGGGCACTTGCATTGCATTATTAGCATTAGACTTGTTTAGTGATTGTGGATTGCTGATAATGCCTTGTGTGCCAAAATTGTGTTGTTATGTGCACCATTTTGCATTGGTTTGCAAAATAGTTATCTAATCTAGTTCTGAAAAGTTGGTGTGGGTATCTGAATTTGAGATGCATGTGATGTATGAAATTGAGTTGAGGTCTGTATATGACTGTATTGTCTATATCGATTGAGTCAGTCACTGAGGACAAGCAACAATTTTAAGTTGAGGGTGTTGATTTGCTGCCAAAATGCAACACTTTTGATGCTTAAAACATAGGATTTTGTGTGTTCTCAATGTGACTTTAGTTGTTTTTTAGTGTGTTTTTGTGTTTAGATTTGCAAGAATACATGTTGGCCATGATTTAGGGGAAAATTGCAGAAGTTGCTGGTTTTTGCTATTGCACAAGACCTTCTACAAGTCATAGAGCATTCTACGAGTCATAAAGGTATAATGTGAGGAATTCCAATGAAGGACCAAGTTCAGAAGTTAATTCTACGAACATGCAGATGAGTGATGGATCATTGTACGAGTCGTAGAAGACCTTTCATGTCCTAAAGATCATAAATGTGGACTTGCAGGAAAGGTATCAGATGAAACCCCCTTAACAGGTCGCAAACCACTTTACAAGACGTGAAGGGGTGTCGTAGAAGAGAAGTCTAAAATTCTAGTAGCTGATTACGAGACCCCGACTACGAGTCGTAGAGGACAATACAAGTCGTAAAGTGCTTTTGTGGTGTTTGCCTATCAGTTTTTCTAAATTATTAAGGATTTGTTTTTACATATTATAAATAGGTTTTTATGGGACTTATAGGTAATAGTTAGTAATGCACACTATAAAGATGGGTCAAGTCACATAGTGCAATTTGCCTCTCACATTTGACCAAAGGGCTTGGTGAACTTAAATTACCATCCTACATGGTATACACTAGACAAGAATTAGGTTATCCGGTGATACTGAGTTGGGGAATCATGGGGAACACAATACCCTAGTGGCTATCCGTTATTGATCTTTCTCTCATGATCATTAGTTAGTTTATTTTTCTCACTGATTTTGCAAAAAAAAAACCCTTTGGGGAATTGAGTTAATTAACTACGGATTGCTTGCTGCTGAATTTGCCTCGAGTCTACGTATTCCCTGTGGATTTGATCCTAACCTTGGTTAGGTTCTATATCTTGAAAACGACTACTTTATCCTCTAAAAAGGAGGTGTAACTTGGGCAACAACCAGTTACCGACTGGATCAAGGTAGTAATGAATAGGAAAAGAGATTAATTAACAGGATTTGATTGATGTTTCTCATCTAATCAGCCAAACTTGGCCAAGGGGAGGTTGTATTGGGACAATAGGTAAGGGTTAGTAATGTCAAAATGTAGGGATGGACCAAATCATATAGTGAAATTTGCCTCTCGCCTAGGCCGAAGGGTTTGGTGAGCTTAAGTTACCTTTCTGTATGCTACACACTAGAAAAGAATTCGGCTATCTGATAATACTGAGTTAGCGAATCATGGGGAACACAATACCCTAGTTTCTCTTCATTTTGGTTTAACACTTGTGTTAGTTAGGATTACTTTTCACTAGTTATTATAAAACCCCCCTTGGAGAGATAAGTTGGTTAATAAACCTGAGTTGCAATTGAATTCTTCAAAGTCTACTATATACCCTTGGGTTGGATCCTAACCTTGGTTAGGTCCTATATCTTGACAACGATTGCTTTAGCCTAAAAAAGGAGGCGTAGCTTGCGCAATATCACCACCCAAACCCACTACAGACATATCATAATACACCACAAAGGGCACTTCCTCCTTGGGCAAAGCAAGAATAGCATGATGGGGTGATAACTGATTAATGCCCAATATCACATTGAAGTCAATCATATCCAACAATATCAAGTTCGCAACAGTATCTCTCCTCATAAAAGTCAGAACAACTTGATACACCTGATTGACCACTAATGATACACCTATTAGGGTGGAAACACAAATAGGCTCAACAAGATGCTCACACATATTATCAAGATCCAAAGAAAAATAAACTAACACATAAGAATAAGTCGAGCCTGGATCAAATAAAACTGAAGCAAAATGGTGGCACATTGGAATCATACCTGTAATATCCGCATGTGGGCCTCCATGTGTTCCCCCTCCCGATGTACCTCGACCTCATCTAGTGCCAACCCTCATGCCTGGAGAGGTGGCATTAGCTGCTTATGCTAAGATGGTTGAGATCCTGAAGCCTGGGAAGGAGGTGCACGATGAGGACAATCTTGGTCACATGCCCTACCTCATCACAAACATAACAAGCTCTGAGCTCCTTCCACTAAGATGGTTGTCCTAAAAAACCATCATGCCTAATTTTACTAGAAGGGCTATCACAGCCTATCTGAGTAGGCCTAGAACTGTTACAACTATCATATGCGGGGAGGACTACATGGATTGCTCGATCCTAATGGTCCTACCGCTGCAACTCTCAATCTTGTGGTGGGGGTCCAACAAACTTGTCGTGTTGACAGAATCTCTTCTTGCGACCCTACCTGTCATATCTGATAAAATCTATCATGTGAGCATGATCCACCACACTCTGAAATGTGCCTCAAGCTAGAAATAAGCAAGTTGTGGCCTCCTGAAGATACCCCACCAATCCCTTGGTGAATCGTCAAATCCTCTCAAATACTGTAGGGACACGGGACCAGGCATATCTAAATAATGTATGAAATCTTTCCTCATAGTCTTAAACTGACATAGCACCGTGCTGAAGACTGCCAAACTAATATCGACGGCTATCCTGAACCTATATGGTATGAACCTCTCCAAAAATACCTTTGTAAGCTACTCCCATGATGACTGAGATCCAACAGGCTGATGAACCAAAACTGACCTCTACCACTCCTTCGCAAGTCTAGTGATCTGATAAGAGGTATAAGCAACTCTATGCGACTCAAGGACAACAAACTTACATAGCAAGTTCTAATACTTTAGTAAGAAATCATAGGCTCTATCACCTGGTGTGTCGTCGAATCTCGAGGGAGCTAATCACACAAATCTCTAAAAACGCTTCTACTCAGTAATGGATATAGAAGGACTAGCAAAAGATGGTGGAACCAAAAATTTTGGCAGTGAAATGGACAGAGTAGTAGCCAATCCCTAAAACTATGAACTAGAACTCGATCGAGATGTCTAATGCGAAATCATAAATGTTATGGGAGGACCCACTGGTACTGAGGATGGACCTAGATGAATTATAGCTGGATCAGTTGAAGCTGTAGAAGGGCCAACTGGTGTTGTGGAAGCCAGAGCATCAAAAGTGAATGGAGCCGGAGGAGCTCTCTCCAACCTAGCCAATACCCATAAAACTAGTCCTGAACTAAAGGAGTAGCATCAGGGGTTGGAGATGGTAAGACATAGTCTGTAGGCCTTTGTGTCTCATACTCAAGATTTGGAGAAGTTGATCTAGTCTATCCTTTGGGCAGAGCTACCCCTCTAACATGTCCTCGGCCCCTGGCCCTATCACGAGCCCTAGCTCATACATGAATGAGAGCCACATCAACTGGCTCAGACTATCCCACTGATCGTTGGGATCAAGTAATCAGCATCTACGCAGAAGGAGTAGATTAGACACTTCCAAAATAGATGATATGAAGAAGCATACGAATAGAAGCAATATATGGAAGCTTTTCATTATGAAGTTCCCCGTATGCTCTCAAAGATAGGAACAGACGTCAACATACCGATCTGTGAAACTCTACTACACATCCTATTCCTGACTCATAAGCACAACAAACCTAGAGATGTGATACCAAACTTCTCACAACCTAAAATTAGATTGCAACTGAAGAGAATAAAATAAAGCAATAATAGTCACAATATTTAATGGGAAATCCTAAAACCTAGAGTCATGAGTACAATAGCATCTAAAGTAGTAGGAACGAGTAAATACAACTGTCTCAATAGAGAATACAACTTTGTTTGATAATATCTAGTGTAAAATCTGAAATAGAAAGCAACAAAGGAAATCTAAAATGATCCACAACTACTCAAACTCTAAGCCTCACCACTATGATTTGGGATAGATGGAAAAAGACTCTAGTAGAATGAGATCAACTACCCTGATGGGGTCCTTATGCTCGATCTGCGCGGAGGAAAAAATAAGAGTGAACACACCAAAATGTACCAAGTAGGTTTAACCAACTAAGTAGGAGAAATTGAACAAGTATGTAATAACGAAGAATCCCATCACCTGCATTAAAGGCTTAGTACACACAAGACATATATATAAGGCCAGATACAGATAACAATAATAGTCAATGATGCAATGCAAGGATGATGTATGTAAAACAATACATGGGCGTCGTGTTAGACCATATATTGAAACCTCTCAAACTTGTCACCTAAGCGTGATCATTGGGATGCCACAATATCTCAACCTCGCCATCTTAGCATTGTTAAGGGGGGTGTCAGACATCTCAACCTTTCCACCTTAGCGTGGTCAAGGGGTGTCACAATATCTCGATATTTCCACCTCAGCATGGTCAAAGGGTTGTAACAATATCTCAAACTTTTAACCTCAGCATGGTCAAAGGGGTGTAAGAGGTAGTAAAAACCCTCCCTTGCTACCATGATGTAGGCAAGGGGTTTTATAATAAGGTGGTACAATATCCCATAAAGTGGTACATCTCACCCTTGCTACCTCCGCATAGGCAAGGGATTTTATAAAAAGGTGATATAGTATCTAAACCTTGCTACCTCAACATAGTCAATGGGTGGTACAAATGCACATGATGTGAATCCATAAAAATATGACAAGTCAATATATATATAGCAATATAACAAGATAATCAATGAATAACCCTGATAAGATCAGAAGGAGCATGCAAGTTGTCCATTTGGTACCACAAGCCATTAACAAGTCTCAAATTGCCACAATTCCCTAATAACTAAATATACAGATCATGCCAGACTTCACAAGTCCCTACATATGCATAAAAGCCCATAATATCTCAGAATCTCAATCTTTTGACCTTCGCATGGTAAAGGGGTGATACAAATGCAATATGAGATGAATGTATGTCAATGACGCAATTAAGGTATATAATAACTTCATGATAAGAATACCGATGAGTAACCATCATAGAATCTAGGAACATAACAACAAGTGCCACACTGGTACCCCAAACTATCAACATGTCTCAATAATTATATTTTTACCAATAGTCAAGTATACCGAATATACCGGACCTCACACGTCCCATGATACACATGTTTTTTTAATATCCCCATTTACCATAAAACTTCCACAAAGCCTCCCAATTAAGATCACAAGTCTAATATTATTACAATAACATCCAAAAATAGCTCAAATCTCAAGAGTATATCTCAGTTTACCAACAATGTCATAATTTACTACAGTTCGAATATAACAGATATCGTATATTCCTCAAAATACTATCATGTCAGTATAATCACTCAAGAAGCATCCTACATCTTACAATCATCATATAAACATGACTAGTAACTCAAATCCAGTCCTAAAAAGATTAGCCAAACCTAGCTCGATGTTGAAACCGCACTCGGACAAGCTTTCAATCAACTCAAGCCTCCAAACGATCAGCGAATGAACCAATCACTATCAAAAATCGATATTATGTGTCAAGAGATAAATTTTGATACACATATTAACAGGAAGTAGGCTTTGGAGAAAAATGGTTAAAATTAGTGCTAAAATTCAAAGTTTCTAAATATTGAAATGATGAATCAACGAAAGAAAAGGAGTTCGAGGGTGAAAATTCCAATAAAATCAAGTTCAAATTGAAGGAGAAATCATCAATTAAATTTTCCAAATCAAGACTTCAAATCCCTAATTTATGACATTAAAATTTATGAAATGCAAGACAAAATCAAGATAAAAGTCATGGAAATTAATTGAAATAATGATAGAAACACTTACCCAAAAGAATCCTCCAAAAATCTTCGTAAAAAATTACCCCAAAAGCTTGAAATATTTGAAAATGGAGTAAAAATGATAGTTCTCAGTTTTAACACTATCCAGATATAAAATACACTTCGTGAATGCACTGTGGGACCCGCAAACGCAGATGGAAAGGACAAAATTTCTTGCAAACACAGAGAATTCAACTGACTTACCTCCCCGGATGTGGAGTTCCTGCTACAAATGCAAAGACGAAACAAAACAAGCCTCCATGAATAAAGGAGCATAGGCGCGAACGCGGAGTAGAATGGGCTTCGCACTAGAATCAACAACACACAACTCATATCAGAATGGACCCTCAAAACTCATTAGAAACCCAAATTTTAGAAACCTAATATGTATCCATATTAAAAACCAGTGATCTAGACTCAACGGAATAATCAGAAATCGATTTCGAGGGCTCATCGCCAAAATTACCAATGCAACTCAATTAAACAAGTTTAAAACTCAAAATATCAAAATTACCCTTGGCAACTCCAAATATTATGATGAGACCATTTCTAGCATAGTTTCACCATCTAGAACAACTAAAACTGTCATAATTTTGATTTGAGCTTCCGAACATTAAATATTGACCAAAGTCAAGATTTGGCTCTAAAAACAACTAAAAATGCAACTTTGAGTCTAAAAAATTTATTCTAACTCTAAATTTAGTTTTGTGACTTCTCTTAGACCACATTCAACATTCTAGAGTTGATAGAATTGATAGATCTTCGATCTAACACTCAAAACTCAGAATGATACAAAAACTCACTTTTTCAACAGCTAAAGCTTCCAAAAATGCCAAAACTCATACTTTCAACTTTTAAAATTCAAGATTTCAGCTCTAGCAATACAGATAGTTTAAAATAGGTCCAAACAAACTTACAAAAGGGAGAAATAGTAATTTTTTTAGATAAGCTCAAAAATGACCTACCGTGTCATTACATCCTCCCTCGGCTCGTGGCTAGTTCTTTCAGTGTTTCATGACTAGTTTTATTATGGTGATCCCTTAGTTAGGGACTCTACCTATTTCCTTTCTTGTAATATATTTTGGACTTGATTTATATGTTAGTTGTCGGAGGCTTTTACTTTCTATATTGTTAAAGTTCAAAATCTTTTCTAATTGAGGGAAACCGATCATTTACTAGCTCCCATTTATCCATGGTCTAGTTGGTATGTTTTTGCACACTTTATATGTCCTAAGATTATATTTTTGTCTCAAACGATATCCTATAGTCCCTACCCGATTTGGTTTTGCGAATGTATGTATTTTGGCCTATGAATGATTAATATGTGAAGATGGCTTGGATGAGGTGCCTATGGGTGTCTCATTCACCGTGTGATGACTAGTCCCTAAGCTTGGGTCATAACAAATTTGGTATCAGAGCATGAGGTTTCAAAATGTTCCTTTGATGTCCAAACATACCATGTCGAGTAGAGTCTCGTTTAAGGTTGTGAAATGTATCATAATTGTGAATGACAGGCTATCAGACATTTAGGAAAATCTTCTCTTCTTTCTTATCCATGTCATGCCTTTAAAGTTATCTAAGGTTCTAATATAGCTAACAACAATCTCTTTGTAATTTCTAGGTCATGCTGCCAAGAAGATCTCCACAACCAAGGAACACACCCGAGCAACAAGCCCTTCCACTACAACAAGATGATGGAGTGTCTCACGAAGAGGTTAGAGTCGCATTCATCATGCTAGCCAATGATTTGGCAAATCAAGTTAATCGAGAGATTGTTATTCCTCCCCAATTACCTGCTGGGACTATACAAGTTAGAGATTTTATGAGGATGAGTTCACCAAAATTCCATGTTTCTAAGGTGGAAGAGGATCCTACTAACTTTGTTGATGAGGTTATTAGATTGTCGTTGTGACGGAAGTTCCCTTAGAAGAGAAGGCTGAGTTGGTGTACTACCAACTAAAGGGGGTTTCAAAGATATGTTATGAGCAATGAGTGGAGGAAAAGGGCTAAGGAGCGGGTCCAATGAATGGGAAAAGTTCAAGTATGTTTTCTTGGACCAGTTCTTTCCGCCAAAGTTGAGGGAAGCCAAGGTACAAGAATTCATCAACCTCAATAAGCGCACATGTGCATGAGGTAGTATGCCCTCAAGTTCACCAAACTCTTTAAATATTCCCCTTTCATGGTAGAAGATCATAGAACCCAAATAAGCAAGTTCATATCCATTATATCGGATTTGGTGTCAAAAAAGTGCAAACAACCATGCTAGTGAAGGAGAAGACATCTCCGATTGATGACGTACACCGAGCAAATTGAGAAGGAGTAGTAGAGGGAGAGAGAAAGTGAGTCCAAGAGGGATCGAGTTCATGGTAGTGGATACTCTCACCAAAGGAGTGTAGGCCACAACAAGTTCTAAAGTGTCCAAAAGCAAGGTGGTCAAGGGTCTACAAACACTCCGTCTTCCTGATCCACAAAAGACAAGGGGATAGTTCCAAAGTCGCAAACTCCAAATAACCCCAAGTATGGGAAGCCCCACAAGGAAAAGTGCTTGGCAAATTCAAATGCATTCTTCAAGTGTAGAAAGCCTAGGCCCTATGCAAAAGATTATAGGAGTGGAGGTTCTAGGCCCCAAGTCCAAGGCGGGCATGTTCAAGGTTCCCCAAGGACCAACCATTTGTATGCTCTTTATAGTTTATAAGAAGTTGAAAAGGCCCCGGATGTTGTTACCTTTATGTTGAAAGTTTATAAACGTATATGCATTGTGAGATCTGAGAGAAAACTTTTCATTGTAACTTCTTTTCTTGTGAATTGCTTCCACGCATGTCCCCAAGTCCTTCATGACTCTTATGAAGTATGTACCCTAGTAGGAGAGTATATTATTTCACAAAGGATTTATAGACATTTTCCCCTTTCCATCTAGCATACAATCATCATTTGTGACTTAATAGAACTCTCCATGGTTGATTTTGATGTGATACTTGGGATGGATTGACTATATGCTTCTTATGCCTCCATCAATTGTAGGACTTGTAGAGTCAAGTTCCAATTCCCAAATGAGTCCATTCTTGAGTGAAAGGGTAGAAATTCTTCATATACAGGTCAGTTTGTTTCCTTTCTAATGGCTTGGAAAATGATCTCAAAGGAATATGTATATCATCTAGTAAAGGTCAAAGATACCACTTTTAATGTTCCTTATCTTGTATTGGTTCTTACTGTCAGTGAATTTCCCCATGTATTTCTAGATAAGACACCAGGTGTTCCTCCCAAAAGGTAAATATACTTTGGCATAAACCTTCTACCTGACACTCAACCTATCTCAATTTTTCCTTAATGAATGGTTCTTACAGTGTTGAAAGAATTAAAGGAGCAACGGAAAGATTTGTTGGAGAAGAATATTAGACCTAGTAGGTCTTTATGGAGTGCTCTAGTTTTGTTTTTAAGGAAAAAGGAAGGGTCACCCCGCTTGTGCATAGACTATCGGCAACTCAAAAAATTCACTATTAAGAACAAATATCCTTTCCCAAGAATAGATGACTCGTTGGACCAATTTCAAGGGGCTACGTATTTCTCCAAGGTTGATTTTAGGTTCGCATGTCACCAACTAAGGGTGAGAGAGAGTGATATTCCTAAGAGGGCTTTCCGGACTAGGTATGGTTACTTTGAATTTGTAGCAATGTCTTTTGGACTCCCTAATGTATCGACTATATTCATGGACCTTATGAATAGGATGTTCAAGCCCTTCCTTGACATGTTCGTATTAGTGTTCATTGATGACATACTAATATACTTCTGAAATGAGGAAGAACACATGGAACACTTGAGGGTGGTGCTACGATCTTTTAGAAAGTAAAGGCTTTTTGAAAAATTTGACAAGTACAAATTTTGGTTATGTGAAGTTTCCTTCCTTGGGCATGTGGTATTGAGTGATGGCATCAAGGTTGATCCTAAAAAGACAAAAGGGGTGTGAAATTTGCCAAGGCCATTGACTCCTATGGACATTAGGAGTTTCTTGGGCCTAGCCGAGTACTATAAAAGGTTTGTGGAAGGTTTCTCCTCCATTTTCTCCCCATCGACCAAGCTGACTCAAAAGAAGGCAAAGTTTATGTGGACAAATGAGTATGAGAAAAATTTCCAAGCCTTGAAGGATCACCTAACTTTGGCTTTGATATTAACCTTCCCAGCGGAAATGAAAGGCTTGTTGTCTATTGTGATGCTTCGAGGATTGGTTTGGGGTGTGTATTTATGCAACATGGTAAGATAATTACCTATGCCTCTAGGAAATTAAAAGTACATGAGAGGAACTACCCAAAATCATGATCTTAAGCTTGCGGACATGGTTTTTGCTTTGAAAATTTATCATTAGTACTTGTATGGGGTGCATGTGGATGTCTTCACTTATCACAAGAGCCTCCAATATGTGTTCACCTAAAAAGATCTCAACTTAAGGCAACGGAGGTGGTTAGAGCTTCTCAAGGACTATGATATGAGTATGAAGTACTACTTGGGTAAAGCCAACGTGGTAGCCGACGTCGTTAGAAGAGTCTCTATGGGTAGTGTATCTCATATAGGAGATGATGGAAAAAGGGACCTGGATAAGGCCATAGGTTGGCTAGGTTGGAAGTAAAGTTGAATGTATCTGAAAGTGGTAGTGTGATGATGCTACAAGGGTCTGGATCTTCTTAGATTAAGGATGTTAAGACCAAGCAAAACCTTGATCTCGCCTTAGTTGAATTGAAAGCCTTAGCGAGAGAGGATAAGGTAGAAGTTTTCTCACAAAAGGGATATGGTGTGCTCTGATATCAAGGGATAATATGTGTCCCAAGTGATAGCGTGTTGAAGAAGTTGATATTACAAAAGGCTCATGACTCTTCTAATTCTATTCACCCCGGTTCTACAAAAATGTATAAAGATTTGAGGGAGATATATTGGTGGACTGGAATTAAAAGTAACATTGCCAAATTTGTGTCTGAATGCTCCAATTGCCAACAAGTCAAGATTAAGCATCAAAGGTCGGGTGGCCTAGTTCAAGATATTGATATTCATACTTGGAAGTGGGAAAATGTGAATATGGACTTTGTAGTGGAATTCTCTAAGACAAAGAAGAGCTTTGATTCCATATGGGTGATAGTGGATAAGATGACAAAGTTGGCTCACTTCTTACAGGTCAAAATGACATTTAGCACTGAAGACTATGCTCACTTGTATATTCAGGAATTGTTGAGGTTGCATGGAATTCCATTATCAATCATATCGTTTCGTGATGTCTAATATACCTCTTATTTTTGGAAATTTTTGCAAAGGGTACTTTGTACTAAGGTGAAATTGAGTACCACCTTCCATCTCCTGTACGATGGGCAAGCCGTGAGGACCATTCAAATGTTGGAAGATATTTTGAGAGCTCGTGTGTCAGAGTTTAAGGGGAGATGAGATGAATATTTGCCTCTTATTGAATTTTCCTACAATAATAGTTTCAATGCAAGCACCGAGGTAACACCATTTCAGGCATTGTATGGTAGATTATGTAGATCACCTATTGGGTGGTTTGAAGTTGGTGAGATGCATTGCTAGGACCAGACTATAAGGTAAAAGGGAAAAATTGGTGAGATGTCATGGATGCGATGGAGAAGATAAGAATTATAATGGAAAAGTTGCAAATAACTCAAAGTACGCAAAGTTATACTTCGAAGTGAGGACGAGGAGATCTTGAGTGCCAAATTGGTGATTGGGTCATTTCATTTGAATATGTCTCCCATGAAAGGTGTGATACAGTTGGCAAGAAAGGGAAACTAAACCCTAGGTATGTAGGGCCTTACAAAGTGGTGAGAAGAGTGGGCAAAGTGGCATATGAGTTGGACCTACCTAAGGAAATGAATTTGATTCATCCATTCTTTCATATGTCAATATTAAGAAAATTCATAGGTGATGCAAACTCCATAGTTTCCTTGGAAGATGGGAACATTGAAGAGAACTTAAGTTATGAAGAAATACTGGTTGAAATCATAGACCACCAAGTGAAGAAGATAAGGAACAAGGAAGTTGCATCTGTTAAGGTATTTTAGAGAAATCAACAAGTTGAAGGGTGACATGGGAAACGGAAGGGGATATGACGAAACATTGCCCCTATCTATTCCATTCCACTCAAGCCTAAGGTATTAAGATCTTTTTAGCTAAAACCTCTAGTTTCTTGTAATTTAGTTTTGCATGATGATGCATACACTTGTTTTCATGTTTATAGACTATTTTGAGACATGTCGAGTATGGATTTTCAAAATTGCATAAAGAGATGTTTAAATTGCATTTTTGCATGCATGCTGGGTTGTTAGCTAATGTTTAAACTCTTTAGACCCTACATTTAAGTATATTCGGGGATAAATATTTCCAAGGGGGAGATATTGTAATGATATTCAAGTTAGGAGCATTAAAAGTGTAGAAAAGTTGGACTAGAAATGCTCAGGGGGTCAATTCACGAAGCCAAGTCCACAGCCCATGGTTTAAAACATGAGTCATAGACCAAGCTCATGGATGGGAGCCTTAGGAAGTTGAAATTTCCCCTAAGTGTGAAATGGTCCACAAAAGGACCATACGATACGTAGAGGTAATCACGGTACATGTAAAGGGTTGTAAGTGTGAGTTCCAAACATGAAGGAAATTTAGAGTTTCTAAAAAGTAACCCATGACCAATAGGATGGCCCATAGTCCCACAATGGCTGCTGGTTAGCCTTCGTAAATGAGTTCTAGAATAATGGAAATTTTCCTAAGTGCGGGAAGGACTCTATAAGGCTATCCATGACTCATAGATTGATGTATGGTTTGTAGGTAGGTGTTTCATGATTGGTGGTTGATAACCAGATCCTGAATATTAGAAAGGGAGAAAAAGATGATGTGAACCATGCCTCGTAGTTCTATCCACAGCCTATAATCGAGATCTCATTGTTCTAGTCCAGTAGTTTTAATGAAGGGTAATTTTGTCCTTTTCGTCAATCCTAAGCCTAAATGATATCATTATTTGGACTCTGTAGGCCCTTAATCAGACGTTAAAGCCCTAGATTCCTATTCAATTTTTATTCTTCTACTTTCTCACAAAACCTAAGGCATTCATCCTCTCTAAGAACAATCTAAGGAGGCTAGGGTTTTCAATGGTCTTTTCTATAGCAACAAATTCCTTCTTCATAGACTTTACCCAAGGTATGTGAGTTGATTTGTGGGTCTCTTTTTCACCCACAAAGTCCTACATAAAAGATTTTACCTTTCCTTAAGTTTCCTAAGTACTACCATGCATGTGAATGATGATTTCATGATCTTTTATGTTATTATATTCTTTTAACGTTACCATGAGATGTTATATCAAGTATTTTTATAAGTTTTGAATTAAGCGTGATGACCCCAATGATTAATGTTTTGAATGTTGATGTTTGGGATGATTTCCATGTTATGAGTAAGTATATTTTCCCTTAATGATGCATGAATCACATGATTTATGTACATTTCAACTTATGATTAAGCCTACTAAGTTTAAAGTCAATCCTTGCATGTTATATGATAATAAGTAGGGTATGAAAGAGATGTTTTAAGTTGATGTTTTGTTAAAGATATAGGTATGTTCAAAATTCTCTTAATGATGTTTATGATAGTCCCCAAGATGAAAGGATAATTCTCATTTGGTGGTTCCCTAATTTCCGAGCTAATCTTCAGATTTCAACTTTTATGATTCAAAGTGTCATTATTTGACTAACTATATGTTCTCAAGATTATATAGGATGACTTAGCACCGAATGAGGCATCGAGGTAGGATTCGGTAAGGGAATCCTCGAAGCAACCCTTTTCCCCATTAACTATGTGCCATCATAGGAGCACTTGTAGGCTAGGCCAGTGACATTTATGATATATGATGATGCAAGTTATGTGACAGAGTTCTACTCGGCAAATGATCTCCTCGTGCCAACATAGGGGGTTATGTTGGATTTCATATAGTAGCTCACATGATCTTATATGTTGGTTATGGTCCATTCCTACAATGTCTATGATCAATGTTTATGTTCCATCATATGTGATTCACTTACACATTACTTGCATCTATATTGGGCGTCATTCCTTGTGCATGCTTAAGCTTACATAAAGGTTGTCTTTACCTTTTCATGCATTAAAGTCTTTAACTTGATGGCATTACAATTTCATGTTTGCATTGCATATTACATACTTAGTACATTTCAAAAGTACTAACACATATTTTTCCTACATGATTTCACCATGTAGGAACAGGTGCCCCTTCCCCGACTCGTGACTTGTTCTTTCGACGTTCCAAGACTAGTTTTATTGTGGTAAGACCTTAGTTTGAGAATCCACCTATTTACTTTCTTGCTAGGTATTTTGTACTTGATGTATATGTTGGTTTTTGGAGGCTTTTACTTTCTATGTTGTTAAAGTTTGGAATCTTTTCTATTTGTGGAAAATCGACTGTTTACTGGTTTCTATTTAACCATGGTCTAGTTGGTATGCTTATGGACACTATGCATGTTTTAAGATGATATTTTTGTCTCAATTATTATCTCATAGCCCCTACCTCATTTACTTTTGCAGATGTATGAGTTGTAAGGACTAGGATTTTTTGAGCGGCTTTACCAGACCTCCTAATATTGTACCGACCAAAAAGTTTACCAGGCATCGCTCCATGAAAGAACCACACAAGTCGTGTGAAGCCACACAAACCATGTGGCCTCCTATGGAGGGACACTTGGCTAAGATTTCAACAAGGGAAAATGAGACGGAGGACTTCAGACCATGTGAGGGCACACGCCAATCACAAGGACCAGATGATGTTTCACGGACCGTGTGGCCCTCCGTGTGGCTCGCTATGTGGAATTTTTCTAAGTATGAAAGTGCCGTCTCGTAACTTTGTCATGCGAAAATTCTAAGCGCTATCACATGATCAATGCCATGACCCGTGTAGCGTCACACGGGTCGTGTAGCCGTCCGTGTGATACCCCTTATCCTCGAATAAATTCCAAGCATTAGCACTGTGAAATTATCTAAGTGACGGTTCATGGTCACTGTTCACGGTCTGTGTGATGACTCAAGGACCGTGTAGGGGACCATATGGACCTGACAGTTCCAATTTTTGCCCGTTTCTTAATGGCATTTATATAATTTTGATTTATTTTAATTATGAATTATGACCTTTTACCTCTCCTAAATCCCTAATTCAGCTAATCTCCCTCTCCTCTTAATTTATTCTCCTAAAACCTTTTACCCTCATATGATCACCTCCCAAATACTCTCTACTCTCGAAGACGGAGTCCTCTGCTGCACCACCTCAAGCATCACCATCATCTCTGGATGCTCTATCTAGCTGGTGGTGCATTGAGGGTATGTGGGATATCTACACAGAGGGAATGCAGTGGAATGAGCAAGGCAAACCAGCTTGTTCTATTTTTTAGGAGCCCCAGATCATCATTCCGGATTAGACAGTGTCCCTGGCCTTCAGGATACCATTAGTAGATATGGGCTCCAGTGGCTGGCCAGATCATCAGGGAAGTACTCCCCAGCTATAGTTCGAGAGTTTTCCACAGTACTCAACACTCTTCCCAAGGGAAATTCAAGCTAAGTTCTTCCCCAAATTCAACTCCTCAATCAAGGTATGTGGGATTGATTCTTGGTCCCTTTCAACCAAGAAGACCCAAAACTCCTTTCAATTGATTTCATGAATTTTAGTTTACTTGAATATGGGTTTTCATTATTTGATTTTATCATATCCAATTGATGTATGGGCTATACATTATTCATGATTTTAAGTTATTTTAAGCCCTATGATGATGATTTACTCTGAGTTATGTTATGAACATGCATGTCCCCTTAAAAGTTGATTTTATGCATGGGTGATTTATATCATGATTTAGATGTTGATTTAATTATAAATTTATTCAATTTCATATTATGATGATTGATTTTAACTTGAATCTACATTACGCATGTTATCCTCAAATCATGCATTTCATTCTCAGTCATGAATATTGATTTATATGGAAATTATGAAGTGGTTTAAGCTCAATTATGTTTTATGAAATGATTTTGCAAGGAATTAGTTATGACAAGAATATGGTCACATACATGTCCAATGATTATGGCTTTTTGAGCATCTCGGGTGCTTGCCCCATCTTGTATATATGCATGAGCTATTCCTTGCATGAGCATCATGATTATGATTTATGATTTGGCATTTGAGCCAAAATGTGCATTGAACGGTTTGAAGTGAACATTGTATCTCTTGAAAGCACGTATATGCATAAGTATTCATGTGGGATGTTGTTGACTTAGCACCGATAGATTGGGGGCGTTAGAGCTATCCCCAAGGGCACTCTCCCTTTCCTTGAACTATGTGCCAACATAGGAATGTTAGCTATTACCGAAAAGACTGGGTCATTAGGAATGGTTATTCCTTTATTTTGTTTATGATATGATTGTGGAAAATCCTTTTGAAAAGTATGGTCATAAGGAAGGTAACCATCCACCGAAAAGTGTGGTCGTAAGGTGTGATGTAGATTACCTTTTGCAAATAATCTTCTCCTACTGATGGAAGGTCTTTATTGGACTACTTCATGTAATCGATCGCATCGATCTGATTTGTCGGTTATAGTCCATCCCCACTATATATGAGCATTGTCATATTTCATGCATCATAAATTTCATGACATCTTGTATATTTCTCCATTGGATATACAATTCTTTCTATATTATGTGCCCTTGTCATCTAACATTGAAATGCAGGTTTGGTAAGTCATATGCGTTGCATGCCCGCATACTTAGTACATCAAACGTACTAACGCATATTTTATACCTACATGATTTTACCATGTAGGGGTGGAGCACTTCGTCTATCAATCATAACAACTCCTTATGGACCAAGGCCACCTCCAGGGCACCCTACACAGTTCGTGGAATGCGCTACAGGCTGTAGAAGGGTCCTTAAAGTGGAACCTGATCCAAAAATTCCCAAAATCTGATTTTTAAACCTCTATAAGGTTGTACGTCTTGCATCTTGCGTCTTATATTCCATATTCTTTGTGTTTACTTCATGCATATTATTCACATACACAGTACATTAAAAGCACTAACATATACTTCCATGCCTACATTGTATTATAATGTAGGGGCGGAAATTTCATCTCATTCCACTCATAGCTAGCTTGGAGTTCGTTTGAAGATTGATTAGTGAGTCCTCATGTTTCGAGGGAGAGCCTATAAAGTTTTCTTTACTATCTCTTGACTTATGTTGCTACTACAGACTACTTCCTTTCTATGTTGAGGGTGAGCTAAAGCTTGTCCTAAGCTCCCGCCCAAGTTTTGTGTAGGCATGTTAGATTTATGGAATCTATGTTATATTTTATTTCATACTAAAGGTGTTTCCTTCAGTTTGAGACATATCTTCCAGTTTATTTCTATTGTTGATTCACACTTAAATGCCTTGTGTATGATTAATAATATGCTACGATGTCTTGGTTGGAGACCTTTGAGGTTTCGATCACCGTATCCCAACTAGGATCTAACTTGTGTCGTGACATCAAGGCTCAAGCTTAGGTTTCTCCAATTTCAAGTTATAATCAAGGATTCTACCTAAGGTATGTAGGCGTTCATGGAATCCTTTAAACCATGAAGCCCCAAATAATTCCTTACTTTTTATTGGATTTTTCAATGTAACAAATTGGTATTTTAATGATGTATCATTGGATTGCCTCAAGTAAGGTTTTTTCCTCACTATTATCAATCCAATTATGTATAGATTGACATTGATTTTATGATTTCAATATTTTTCATTTAATGAGTTCTCTGTTTCATCAAGGGTTTTATGAATTTCTTTATGGGACTCTTCAATGATGATTGAATTGATATGGTTTCATATGGTTATGCATATATTCATCAAAATTACACTATTTTGAGTTTCTCTATTATGAACCTATGCTTTTATCCTAAATCTTATTATCTTATGATCATGATTCTACAAGGGCCTCATACATGCTTTGTGAAAGTGATAAATTAAGTTTTGAATGATGATTCTCACGAAGAATATATACTTTTGAAAGGATTTCTTACTTATAAAAGATAGAAAAAAATTCTCAACTATTTATGAATTCAAGATGTTGAAAGGTAGTTCTTACATTGATTTAATCAAAGAATTAAGGAGTTATGATATAACTATAATTTTATGAATGATAAACGAATTAGTAGATATTTCCTCTTCACATGATATGACTAAAGGACATTTGATTCTTATTCCACTGAGAGTTTACTTCGTACGGAGTGGATTAAAAATAGAGGCGGAATCTCCCCATTAGTAGAGGCACGAGATCATTAGTAGAATGTCATTACCCCAACGTGCCATCATAGGGTAAAGGATCACCTGTTAGTATAGACTTGATTCCATAGAAAGGATCACCTATTAGTCGACACTTGATCCCTTAAGTAGTTTAATGGATCCAATAGAGAAATGTATGGTTCTTACTGTGCAAGTATGGACCGTCCCTTTTTGGCGTATGAGGAAAACACTAGATTCTATGTTAAATCTTATATGATTTGTGTTGGTTAATGTTATATCACATAAAGGCTTATGGTTTCTAGAGTGACTCATGAATATCACGATGTTATTTTATGCTCTTCCAATGTTTGGACACAATGATCCTTAAATTGCATTGACCTTGTTCAGGTTTTACTATCATGTTTCAAATGAAATGCTTGTCCTGTATTATAACTTGTTCAATTGCATCTCAAGAAAATTTACATATTGCATCGGTCACATACATAGCGCCTTTCATGTATGAATGCATATTTCTTTTGCCTATATTATATTATAATGTAGGTTTGAGCCTTGCTCCCATATCATCTGTGACTAGATTTAGTAGTTGGTTAGGTCATTTTATTGGTGAGTTCTCATTCTTCAAGGGCAATCTAATACGAGTTTATTAATATATTTCCCTAACTTTACTTCTTATACTAGGGTGAGCTAGGGCTATCCTATGCCCCCATCTAGATTAGTATTAATGCATGTTAGACTATGATGGTGTAGCTTATTTACTTGGACATATTTACTTTGAGTTTATGTTCAATTTAAGATTCTACCTTAAGACTTACCTTCTGCTTCATGATTATCTAATTATACTTGCTTACCTCATTTTATTGTAGTCCTTTAGGGTTCTATTCATCGTACCATGTCTAGGGCCTAACCTAGATTGTGACAAGTGATCGGCCATGTGCATCCTAACACAGACATGCATCACGTTATTTGACATTACCTTTGCGTCATTTTGCACTCTATTTGCTCATTGTTGTTGTACTCTAATTTTGTGAGGTTATTTAGGGTGTGTTTAGTATGGAGGAAAATATTTTCTGAAGTTTTTTTTTTTAATTTTTTCATATTTGATTGGCTTAACATTTTGGAAAATGTTTTCCAAATCAACTCGATTTCCTCAAATTTAAGGAAAATGACTTCCTTCCAAAAATCAAGGAGAATATTTTTCAAAACTCTCTTTCAATCTCAAATTAAATTTTTTTTTAAGACATTCCTACCTCTACCCCCCCCCCCCACCCCACCAAGAAATAGAATTTTTTAAAATAAAATAAAACTTAATTAAAAGTTTATTTTTAAAAAAAATATTTCAAATTTTGAAAAAAAAAATTACCCCATCCCTATGCCGACCCTAACACCACCACCACCGCCGTTGCCACCACCACCACCAAAAAAATTAAGATTTATTTTTAAGAAAATTAAATTTAAAAAATTTTAATTTTTTTCCTCAAACCCGCCCTTCCCCTAGCACCTCCTCTTCCCCCATCCCCTCAGGCCCCAACCCCTACCCCTAAAAAAAATTAAATATTTATTATTTGAAAAATATTTACAATTATGAAATATTTTTATGTCAGAAACTATTTACCTAAAAGATATTATCTACGCTCTAGCAAAAAATAAAAGATATTTTTCAAAAAAATATTTTCATTCACTAACCAAACAATAGAAAATAATTGTTGAAAAATACTTTCCGTTCACTAACTAAACATGAGAAAATGAGTTAGAAGTTGACTTCATTTCAAAGAAAACGTTTTCCTCCATACCGAACACAACCTTAATTGATGACTTTAACTTATACTGCTCAATTGTGTTAGGGAACTATTTGAACTACACGCTACTTGAACTGTGAATTGTTTAGGTTGGGCTAACTTACTTGCAAGTTATATTTTGACAAGGTTCGGTTGGCGTGTCGACAAAATATTTGTGTTTTTCATCTCTTTACTTCATGTTTAGTATTTACGTGATGAGTACTATATTGTTTGGTATTCATTTCTTGCTTCTACTTTGTGTAGATTGAGACCCCAGATCCTCTTGACTTCTCTATTTTTCACTTGTATTGAGCTTCTAGATTACTTGAAAAGTAGAGGCTTGTCTCTTTAGCGGACCCTCAAGCTTCCTTTATTTTGTATTTTTATTTTACTTGAGGATTAAAATATTGAGACTTATATCACTATCCAATTTTGTATAAATTATAGTGGCTTGGACACATGATACCAAGTCTTTGGGTTGGATTTAGAATAAGGATTCGTTAATTACTGTTTTACCAATTGATAGTTCATTATCTTCCGCTTTAAATTTCGCTCGCTTTATTTTATATCTTTGCTTAGGTTGGCTTGTCTTGGTGGGGAAATTTAAGTGCCACCACACTTGTGTTTAAGTCGTGACAGAAAGTTATATCCTTTCTTATTTTATTCTATATAGAAGCTCATGTACGGGCCTAGACTAGGTCGTGATAGTTGGGGTCTTTTTATAAAAATTTACAATAAAGGTATTAGCTGTCACATCAATTTGTGCATTAATACGTATCTGCTTATTACTTTTAAATCATTGTTAACAAATTTTCTTGATATACTTTGTTGGTTGGTAAGGATTCTCTTATCCAGTTAAGAATATAATAGTTTTCCACCTAATTCGTAATTTGGATGGTAACACAAAATTTGATTCAAATTGTGGTACAAGTATAATTGTTTTAAAACGTATTATACTAATGTACATGCAAAACCACTCAACTTTCACTTCACTTAGTAAAATATTAATTTTGCTAAATGAAGTTGGCTGAAATTATCTCATTTCACTTTTAAAAGAAAGTATTATTTTAAACTAAAAATACTCAAATGACTCACATAAATTACGAAGTCACAGTGATTAAACATGATTTAGGCAGAGTAGGTGGTTTACATTATTATGGATAAAGTTATATAACACACATGCAAAGAGGATTACAAGAATAATGTATATATTTTTTAGTTTATGATTAAAAGGTTATAGCTGCCATTTGCTGAACGTTGATGGGGTAGCAATCAGAAGGGGGTCCATAGTATGCTCTCTGCGCCAAGATGGCATCCACGGCTTGCGTTGGATGAAATGCATCCCAGAATATATACTTACTCCTGTCTAGGCATGGAAATTGATAGGGCAGGCATGTTATTACTCCCTGATTTCTCCCCACTCCACAACATGCTCTGTCCCATACGCTAAATCCTGTCAAATTGTATACATTATGCAAATTTATATGTATATATACAAACACATAAGTTTAGTCATTATTAATTTGTACAGCATATAACATTACTAGTATATGAAGTTCAATTTTCTTGTTAGGTTAATTTCTTGAATGTATCGCTTAATTTTTATATTTTAGACTAAAATCAATAAAAAATCGAACCAATATCGGATGATGCCCAAAAATATAACTATGTGACACTACGTAGCATGACCCAATAAGCATTGATCTGAAAGATGACCACGATAACACTTCAAATATTTTTCGTCTAAGGGCCTTTGTACTATATAATTGGAGACTTCAATGTAATAAGTAAGAGTTGAGTGACAATCCATGAAATTAAATTCAGCAGGTTGATTACTTCCTAAAAAATTAAAGTAATCTCTTTAAAAAAAAAACTAACGTTTTAAAAATTCCAACAAACCTATTATAAGGTTAAAGATATCACCAATTGCAATGGAGTAGTGTTTATATTACCATATCTGGCAGGGTTGTTTAAGATATCACCAATTGCAGAATATGTGTTTCCATAAACAAAAACAGCTCCAGGGTGACTGCCATTGTTCATTATGCGGACGAGTGACTTTAGGCCCTCATTGAAACTACCTAATATCTGGTTTACATAATCAACACATCTTCCTGGAGGGGCTTGTCCTGTGGCTAACTGATTGGGAATGCATCCAAGTGGTCCTACTCCTGCTAACAAGAACTTCCTCAGCCCTACACTATACAATGCCTGCATACAAGATTTTTTAGAAAGACTTTCACTTGTACATGTTGACCATGAAAAATATATTTTTACATATCACATAAAAGACAAATAAATTAGAATTTCGTAAACATGTATGGAAAGCTTTATTCACAACTTACCACAAGTTGTCTAGCATAATGATTGAGAAGGAGATTGGCAAATTGTTGTGGATTGTAGTTGATACTGGACGTATAAAGGGAAGGCATGAGATAGTTGTTTATGTAGTCATTGCTTCCAAACACCATCACTGCTATTGATTTTGAAAGGTACGTGTTTAAATTATCGGGACTCATCATTGTCCTTAATTGACTTAATGTGCTTTCGAAATTTATCACCTGTTGGCTCAGCGGGTACCTATCCATCTGTATATGAATATATGAACACAATTGAAATTGATATTTACTAGAAAAGAGGAAGAGAGGTGTGTGTGAGCATCTTACATAGTGTTTGCCAGTTTCATCTAGGATACCAGCAGCAGCAGATGCATAGTTTACTCCCCCGAGGATTCTTCCCCCTCTTGTGCTCGGATCTGCAAATGGTGGAGGAGAAGACACTCCCAACAATTCTCCTGAAATATTTGATTAATATACCACACATAGCAATATAATTTTTCAGGACTAGTGCAAAATGTTTCCAAGTAAATTACCAAGAATATCCACAAAAGTTTTGCCGTTGGAAAATCTGCCAGTTGGGCCTCTGTTGAAATCAATACCATAAGGGAAGTAGTTTGATTTAGCAATAGAGTTGAGGAAATTGTTATTTCCATTATCTACCAGGGAGTCACCGAATATCCAAAGAGCTGTAGGTGCACTGCTTACTAATGAGCAGTACACAAGAGGAAGAAGAACAAACAAGTACATCATCTTGGACGGGGATTTCATGAATGAATAAATTTCCCTTCTTTAGTATCAGCTATTTTTGATTAAATATACAAGATGAAATAGGCATGGCCATATAACTTTACATTTTATAACACTACTTTTTGTGAAACCGTTTAGCAGAAAATCTTACTTTTGCTATTGGACTTTTCCTGATTTTGGTATCTTCTTTTCATTTTCTCACGTCTAGTTTGTTTAGCTTTTGATTGTTTGTCCACTCATCTATCTGAGGATATATATAAGCAACGTACGCGTGATGATGTTTTCTCTTGGGTGATGTTGGGATCAGGGGGGGAGGGGGTTCATGCCAAATCCTGGATCCGCAAAAAATTACATCATATATAAGATAAATTTTCTATATTTTTGTATATATATTAAACTTGAACCTTATAAATAGTAAATAAAGTTTAGCATAATGGTAGATTTTTTTTGAAATAAATTCAGGTTCAAATCTCACTTAAATCATTATTTTTAGCTTTTCTTAATTATTCCTTTTGATTTAATTTCGGCTTTGGGAACCCAATCAATATTTTGCTTTTTTTTTAAAAAAAAAGTAATGAAATAATATTAGACTTTGTATTACTATTTTCTTTGGAAATTATATTTTGTTGGTTTATTCGCACATTTATACTTCTATATTTCGAACCCCCTGATTTAAAATTCTGGATCCGCCACTGATTGGGATGATTTTTGTTGGGGCATCTATATTAGCACTAGTTTTCCCCCTAATTCATTTGTTTTTCTGTAGTTTATATTTTAATATTTTTCTATTTATGTACACATTATTTTTAAAAAAGTTTCTGTTCAGTAAAGATGTATCCACAAAATGAAAGGATGAACGGAATTAACCTAAAACGAAATAGAAATCAACATGGATTACTTCAGATGACTGGCTATTCAACCTAATTTTTCTTAATTTTCATATATATTCCTTTGTGGAAGGGGTATTAGTAAATTATCATCTGTTACTTTATTCTGTAACTTATAAATTTTTTAGATCATATGTAATGGTCTTGTTAGTTATTTTTGAGTCTATCTATGAAAATTATTATTTTGCCCTTTTCTAAGTTGTTTTGGACCTATTTTGTACTAACTGTATTGTTGGAACTGGAATGTGGTGTTTCAAAAGTGGAAAATATGAGTTTTGACATTTTTGGAAATTTAAGTTGTTGAAAGAGTGAGTTTTTGTATTATTCTGAGTTTCGAGTGTCGGATCGAAAATTCGTCGATTCTATTAGCTCTAAAATGTTGAATCTGGTCTAGAAAAAGTTACGCAACTGAATTTGGAGTTAAAACAAAAAGTTTTAGACCCAAAGTTACGTTTTCAGTTGTTTCCGGAGTCAAAGTTTAACTTTGGTTAACATTCAGAGTTCGAAAGCTGGAATCGAAATTCCGACAGTTCCAGTAGTTCCGAATGGTGAAACTAACACCAGAAATGGTCTCGTTATAATTTATCATGTTTTCGAGGGAAGTTTTGGTATATTGAGTTTTAAACTAGTTTTATTGAGTTGCATCAATAATTGTATCGAGGAGACCACAAAATCGACTTTTGATTATTTGATTGAATCCGAATTACCGTTTCAGGTATGGATACATGTATGGTTTGTGTAATTTGAATTGATAATGGACCCCAGGGGTCCGTTCCAAGTAATTTTTATAGCTGGTGTATCTGAATTTGGTGCAAGAGGATTTGCTTTGAGCATTCGCGGGATCGGGCCCCGTATTCATGAAGGTTTTTGCGCCAAGGCTCCGCATTCGCGGAACATTCGCGGAGACCAACCTTTCTACTACTCTGCATTCACGACTACCTTTCTTTCTTCGAGGAGGTCTGGTCTCGTAAGGCCTATCCGAGTTCACGGAGTACAACTTCGGCTGAGTCTGTTTTAATACGTGAAAACTTTATTTTTACACCATTTTCAATATTTCAAGCTTTCTTGAGACGATGTTGATGAGACTTTTTGTGGAAAAAAATCTTGGGTAAGTGATTGTTTCTTCAAATAAATTAATTTTCACTATATTTATCTTGATTTTGTCTTGAATTTAATGATTTTGGATCTTTAAAATTGGGGTTTCTTATGGATTTGATATGGAAACTTTAATTGTTGATTTCTCCTTCGATTGGGGCTTACTTTTAGTGGAATTTTCACCCACCAACTCCTTTTCTTCGTAGAATTATATTCTTGAGTTAATTTCTAGATTCGAAATCTTTGAATTTTGGTGCTAATTTTGACCATTTTGTCCCTAAGCCTAATTGTGCGAATATAGGTATGAAAATTCATCTCTTGACGCGTAATATCTAATTTATATAGCGGTTGGTTGATTTGGAGATCATTTTGGGGCTTGGGTTGATCGAGAGCTTGGTTCAAGTGCGGTTTCAACATCGAGGTAGGTTTGGCTATTTATTTTGGGATTAGATTTGAGTTATTGCATATGTTTATGTGATAAATTTTAAATTTTGGAAGATTCATGACAAATTGGATTAATATGCTAGTAGTTGGTGAAAATGTAATATCGTTAATATTGGAATTGGTGTAAATGGTGACTTTATGGGTGAATTGAGAAGTACTCTTGGGATTTGAGGTATTTTGGATGTTATTGAGATAATATGAGAATTTGTGATATCATATGGAAAGTTTTGTGGTAATTAGATAGTATTTGTGATGCTTTTGGGAATCATGTACATATTTTGGGACTTGCGAAGTCCGATTTCATTAGTACTTTGCCTATTGATGAGAGTAAGGTGATTTAAGAATATCGAATGGCATTGTTGTACCAATTGAGATACTTGACATTGCCTTATCTGATCCTATGGTTACTATTACTCTGTTATCTTATTGTTATAAATCGATGTGCGACATTGGCATGCATTCATCCCATATTGCACCTATGCATTGGCTCTACGACGATCATGATTCCACCTTATGTATATATGGCATGTGAAACTTAACATTCAATTCCTCTCATCTTATCAACCCTAACCAAACATTCCCTCCCTCTTTATTCACTAACAAAACCAATTTCTCTAATAAATTCACAATCTAAAAACTAAAATCAAGCATCAAATTCAATCCTTTTTTTAGAGGGATATGCAAATTCCCAATTAGGCAACAAGACGTGCTCATAACCAATTAGGGTCCACATGTTTCCTTCATGAAACCACTTTGCCACAACCACCTTTTTCCGTTACCATACCACAACCCCAACTTAGGCTTTTGGCCTACAGTTGGAGTATTCTACCAAGCCAAACACGATAGACCAGGGATTCGTTTTGGTCCAAGTTCCATAAAATGGAAAAGGTACAACTCTAATGGTGCCAAGCAAAGCTCACTTACATGGAAAATCAAAAGAATATAGTGATGGGGTCTAAGGATTTTATGATGGATACCCAAGAAATTCGTAAGAATGAAACTCTCATTCATTCACTGATGTCAATCAATTGGACTGACCAGGCAAGTTTCGAGTACCATCGAATAGCTTTCCAAGCACAAGGCCTCACATACGTGGCTTTCCAACATAAATATCCAACATTATTCTGACAACATTGCTTTTCTCAGATACAATGATCACCACAAAACTCCAAATTGGTTTACATCTAGTTACAATAAGATGCTATGAGTCCACACATGAATTACGCAGCTCTTAACATCTCATCAAATTTGACCAAGCAAACGTATGTCAAAAGTACACTTTGAGACATTGATATGAATCAAAATCAACACTCAAAATGTACTCAATGATATCAATCCATTCAAATCATAGAAACAAGCCAACAATACAGAACAAAATAAGACTATACTAATTAAAAATCAAAGGGTAATACATACAATCCGAGAGAAATAACAAAAATTATCAATTACCACAACCTAAATAAAATGTGAGTTAGGTGCTAACGATCACCCGTAACAAAATAAAGAGCAGTGGACTCAATGCACCAATCAAAAACAAAAATAGAGGGCTCAAGTCAAACAAGCTTTTCTCTTTAACTTTCTCTCCCTACTTGTATTTTTCTTTGTCTTCAGGCATAAAAGTGGTTAGACAAGCTTTTCTCTTTAGCTTTCTCAGAATATTTTTTGTGAGTGTCCCCTATGAGCACATGATTGTTCTTAAAAACATTAGCATTCACCTTCATGTACCGATGTGCCGCAAAAATACGACACTTTTGATACTTTAAACTTTGAATTTTTTGTGTTCTCAAAGTGATGTTCTTGGGTTCGATATTTTTTTATGTCAATTTTGCAGGATTACAGAAGTCAGGGAGTTTTTGCGATGATTTGTGCAGACTGTAGCTTTTTGGGTTTTTTACAAGACCTTCTACGACCCATGGTTCAATTTATGAGCCGTAGATGGGTTTCATAGGACTGATCAAGTGAAGGGCCACTTTTCAGAAGTTGAAACTCTGTCTTTCCAGGAAAGATCATAGGTCATTCTATGGTTTGTACATCAGTTCATAGTTTAAGGATAAAAAATATGCATAGTTTCTAAAGAGTTACTAGACGAAGGCTTTCACGTGTTGTAAGTCAAAAAATGGTCTGAAGGAAGTAGTTCATACAATCAAGATAGAATTTGAGGATGCAGTCTACGAAGACAGTCTACGGGCCATGAATGCTTCTATGGCCCGTAAATCCATTCATGAAAAGTCCTGATTCCAGTTTTCCTATTCCGTTGAGGAGTTTGTTTTCTTTTATTATGAATTGGTTTTTAGATCTTTTTATACGTAGATAGCATGTAACTTGACATTATTACATTGTTTAAGCTTGTTCTTGACGATTCCTTGTGGATTACTTTTGACTTTATCTTTGAGTTATAATATTGTGATTTTCGTTAAGATTTTAGATTCTGTGTTCTTCAATTCTTTGTTGTAAGTATTCAATTATGCAAATTCATAACATGATTCTTTCATCTACAACGAACATAAGTAGCTAGATCAACAACTAGGGTTGTGGAAGCCATGAGAAACTAACAAAGTAAAATCATATAATTTGTAATCCTTGGAAAGTGTGCATGTATGTATTATTTACTCTTCATTTTGAATGTTTTTAATGATTGAAAACGTTAGAACTCACCTTATTCTTACATACAGGACCAATGGGATAATGAATGGGAAAAGAGATAAAATAACTGGATTCGATGTGAGTACTCGTCTAATCAACCTGAACGGACCAATAGATAGTTGTATTGGGATAAGGTAAGGGTTGACACCTATAGACGGACCAAGTTGCATGGTGAAATTTTCCTAGTTGTTGGACCAAGGGATTAGGTGAACATAACTTACTAGTTCTGCATGCTACATTCTAGAAAAGGTTACAATTATTAGGTTATATTGCATTAGGAGTTCATGGGGAACACAATGCCCTAGTTACTTCTTTCATTGAATTCACAACAATTTGTATTAATTTTTTTTATCATAGTTTTGGTTTAATTGCTACTTTTAAATTAAAACCCCCACTTTGGGAAGTAAGTCAATTAATTCATCTTAATTACTCCAAGTCTAGACCATATACCTCGTGGGATCGAGCCTAACCATTATTAGGTTCTATATTTGAACAACGACCATGTATTACTTAATTGGGAGGTGTAATTTGGGCGTGATCAAATTTTGGCACCGTTGCTAGGGAATACGACTTTTAGATTGGTTTAATTAGGGTGATTTGTGATTTAATCCTTATTTTTCTTGTTTTACGTTTTTGTAGTTTTTATTTTCTCTTTTCACTACACATGTGTATGTATGCCCACTACTTGTAGTCGAGGCAATCCCTTGACTCCGTTTGATCCAGAAATTCAGAAAACACTGAAAAGAATGACTCAAGACAATGCCAAAAATGCTACTAACGCTGCAGTAAACTTGAACAATCAAAGTCCTCCACCACAAATAGTGTCGGATGGTCAACCACCACAAGGTCAACATGCAGCAGGAAATGGGTGGAATCCATACAGACGTGATCCTACAGCAATGGATGTTACTGCAGCGATCATGTAGCCTCCTATACTGGAAGATACTAAATTTGTCATCTTGAATGGATTACTACAAACGTTGCAACATCGAGGGTTGTTCTCGGGCCTACCAACAGAGGATTCAAATAATAATCTACACAATGTTGGTGTCGTCAGTAAGGGTATGATGGAAAATCAAAATTTGTCCATGAATGTCTTTGGGCTTTGTGTCTTCCCATTATCTCTTACTGGTGAAGCAAAGGTATGGTTATCTGAGCTTCCTTTCAACTCTATCACCACTTGGGTAGAAATGTAGAAAGCCTTTTTAGAAAAGTGTTTTCCCAAGTCGAAGAAGTTGAAGCTGAAGGACCAGATCAATAACTTTAAGTAATTGTCAAGTGATCTTATAAGCGCTACATCGGAGTGGTTCATAGTTCTTCCCAGCACTTGTAAGTGTACGTGGTCAACTCAAGTAATATAGTGGCTCTTATAAAAAGCCGGAAGTCAAACCCAAAGGACTTGAAACAAATTTCAATTATAAATCAAAGATAGTTATGTAAGTGTGTTTTCTTGGGAAATGATGAAAATTTGTAATTACAACTAAAACAACTACTTAAAGCTACTATTAGAAAATGATCTTGAGGGAAATATAAAAGTAAGCAGGATTTTGGGACCGTAACCATTTCGACGCATATCCTAGGCTCAATACTCATATTTATGTCTGAGTTTCCTAAATATTGATTCAAAGGGTTGAAAATACCTAAGCAGGGTTGCACGCCTCTACCGGCCTACCTTTATTGACAGCCTAGTTGCATCGTTGAGTGGGGATAGACATGGTCAATTAGAATGCTTTAACGTTCTCTTTCTGTATTTGAATCAATCTAGATGTATGGCTAGTTGTCACAGGTCTCCCATACACGAATCAACCTAATTTCCTAGATGAACAAGCTCCCTAAACCTCTGTGATCTATTCGCTCCAACATCTCTCGATTTCAGAATGAACAAGAGGTATATACTATGGTTGGCCAGGTTATGAAGAATGGATAAAAGAGATATACAAATAATAAAGTGAAAACTTATTCATAAATTTCAATTATCAAGAACTAAGACATTGTCTATGGCTACAATCCTAAAATATAGGAAGATTAGCCACTCATAATTATTCCAAAACACATAGAAATGCTAAACAATATTCAAGAATGGAAATCTAAGAAGGAAGACCAACCAAATTAAACCTAGAATGGAGTTCATAGTCGTATCTCATTGCTCCCTCAAAAATAGATACCAAATATAATGTTCTAAAACTAAATATAAACCTAAAAATCCCATTTCTTGATTTTTCCCTTCCGTCTTCAAAGTCTGCGATGTGGACTATGCTTCATTTAGTGTATTTCTGCATTTAATGCTGACTAGACCAATTTCTCTTTTTCTTCTGCAAGTCCGCAATGCAGACTGTCCTATGCATACATAACGTGATATGATTTGGTAGGAGGAGCACCAATTTTAAAAGTGTCTAACTTTTGAACTGGAGGACGATAATTGCGTCTAATGCTTAAGGCGAGTGAGTGTATATAGTGTTAAGCCAAATCAAAGAGAGCACGACCTTAAACAAAGTGAAAGGAGTGAGGTGCTTGTAAGACTTAGGAAGCTAATAGGTGAGTCACCTACGTGCTTAGCTTAAATAGGCTAGGAAGATGGAGACGAGGCCCGACACGAATTTGTTCAAGTCCGATAGAGAGTAAACCCCGAGTTAAGGGTATAATTTGGTCCCATGGTTTAGAATCATAAAGGAACAATATTTGCAACCCAAGATGAATAGGAAAAGGACCAAATTACATTCACAACCCACTTCACAAATAGAGCCCAAACTACGTGAAGTAGAAGGAAAAAGTTGGCTGCAAAAGTCCATCAAATTAAAGCCCAATAAGGCCCAAGTGAAAGGTCCAAGATACTGCATCACCAAATTAATAAAATAAGGCTTCAAATGTAAAAGAAAGTCGGCCAAAAGTGGCCCTTTAAAAGGGATTATAAACCAACAACTTTAAGTCATTTCAACATAACCAAAAATCAGATTTTTTTCAAAGTTTCTCCTTGCTCTCTCTTTCCATTACAAAGAAGACACAACAAGAGTTTAGGGTTCTTGGAGTAGCCCTACATCTTGGAGGTTAAGGTAAGTAAGAATAACTATGTATTTAGTGCAAGATTTCCATGAAAAACATAAGGAGTATGCTGGTTGTACTTGTGCAGGAATGTTTTGGACATCATGTGTTTCAAAGATTATTGTACACTTTTCTTGTTTATTAAGAGGCTTTTCTCTAGTTGGTTATCTGAATTATGAGGTAACGTTTATGTTTTTAACAAGGATTAGTTTTGTAGTGTTGAAAGAAGGTTGCTGCACCATTTTATCTACTGCAAAAATGAGTTCTTATATGATATCTTAATTGCGGTCTTAGTAGGAATTTGTGGACTGATAATTGAAAATTGTTGTTGCATGTCCTCCATCTACTTGGGGACTATTTTTGGACTATTTTTGTGTGCAAATATGTTGGAGACAGTTTGGTCGAAGTTGAAATGGGTTTGGGATTGGTTGCATTGAAATGTTGCGAGAAGACGTAATGTTATGCCACCTACTTGTGTGTCGTGTAGTATTATATGTGTTGTGCTTTGTTAGCTCTTGTAAGACTGTTATGGGACTAAAACAAGCTGGATATGACATGTATATGAGGATTTGTGTTAGAAAATACAATGAGGAGTGGAAAAGTTGAAAGAATACTCTTCGGTTGATAATTACGAGCTTGCTACCCATATATTATTTTGGGTGGAATTGGACTACCAAGATGTGTTTATTAGCTGCTAACACTAGTCTTATCACCTACTCTATTATAGATAAATATTTGGGGGAAAAGGAGGTTACTTCAAGGTAATAACGAGGTCGTACATCGAGGTATGTAAGGCTACTCATTTTTGTATTATTTTGCATGAATCTAGGTTCTTCCTTGGCACATAAAGGCACATACAAACTCTGACATGGCTAATAACTGTGTCTCCACTCTTTAACATATTCATATGCTCCCATACATGGCTATTGTCAACTCTGCATACATACTTTGGATGCAAAGATACATGAGTTCCTTTTGTTGCTAATAAAATCCATGTGTTATTTCATCTCTTACGTAATTCATTCGTCGTGTAACTTACTCTTTTTGTTATGGTACTGTCTTGTATGATTGTTATATGTCACATGTTATATCTATAGTCCTACAACTCTAAATGTTATGACCACCAAAAGAATCATCTCAAAAGTAAATAAAAGATAACTCAAAGTTGCTTATTACTGGGTGGTATCCCAGGGGTGGAATAATCACTGAGCATGGGTCGATCCCATATTGGGGGGCGGGGGTATCCCAGGGGTGAAAGGAAACCGTAGCATAGGTCGATCCCGATATGATTTACCATTGATCAGCTGGTCATTTATATGATATACTGTGCACAGATTATACTGTAAAGAAAGGTAAAGTAATAAAAAGGACATAAAGTACATGATTCTATAGTATGACTAGAGGTAGTCTTTTATCCTTATACACTAGTGTGTGATTTCCTTTGAGTTCTTATTTCATATATAGTACTTCCTGCCTTCCATATTTAGTATATTATTTTGTACCAACGTCCCTTACAGGGGACCTGCATTTCATGATGCAGGTACAGGAGCTAGTAGATCTCCCAGTAGGAGTACAAGACATCCAGCTGCTATTACTGAGGTCTAGGCTGCTTCGGGGCTTTGTGTGTCTCGAGCTTATATTTTTTTATCGTATAGTTGGTGATGAGGCGAGGCCTATCCCGATCCATTTAGATATTGTTCCATATCTAGAGGCTTTGTAGACTATGTAATGTAAAGTGCGGTCAAGTATTGTACTTTAGACATCGTGGCTCCAATGGCCTAGTCATATGCATTTTCTTTTGGCTTGTTAATACTGTCTACCTTTCTTCAAAAGCATGTTGAATATGGAAACCTCTTATAATGTTCATAGCAAGTGCATAGTTATATTTTGGTTCTCCTGAGCTTTGTCTACAATGGGTGTCAGTCCACCTTAATGAGACTTTGGGTGTGACAAAAGTGGTATCAGCGCGCGTCGTCCTAGGGATTCTACGAAGCCGTGTCTATGTAGAGTCTCGTTTATGGATGTGTTGTGCACTACATTTATAAGCAGGAGGCTACGTGGCATTTAGGAGTTGTTAGATTATTTTCATTCTTTAGATCGTGCCATAGAGCCTAGTATTATAGGTTGATTGTTTCTAACCTCTAAATTATTTTGTCAGGCGAGTATGCCAGAAACAAGGAAAAGTAAAGGCAAAGGGAAGGAGGTAGGAGTGGTAGTTGGTGTACCCATTCGGGTGAGACAACAAAATGAGGCCCAAGATGAGTCTCTGTCACAAACATCTCCAACTCATCCAGTTCCTGATGAATTAGGAAGTAGTGAAAATCCCCAGAACCACTTACCGACGTTACCATGCAGGATCTGAGAAATGTGGTCCAACTATTGACCCGTATAGTTGTTGGCCAAGGTCAAAGACAAGAAGGGCCAATTGTAGGTGCAGGTGGTACAAATAGGGCAACTAACACAAGGGTACAATATTTCCTTAATTTGGACCCTCCATCTTTTACCGGGTCAGATCCTGATGAAGATCCAGAAGACTTCATCGATTAGATCCAACGCACTTTAGATGTTATGTACGTAAGTGGTACAGAAGCTGTGGAGCTGGCAGCATATAGATTGAAGGGTATGGCTATACTATGGTATGAAGCTTGGAAGAAATCTAAGGGTATAGGTGCGCCTCCAAGTACCTGGAAGGAGTTTAAAGAGGCATTTCTTGACCATTACTTGCCATTAGAAATCCGGGAGGCTCGTGCGGATCAGTTTCTAAATCTCTACCAAGTGAATATGAGCGTGAGGGAGTATAGCCTCTAATTTGATTCCCTGGCTAGGTATGCTCATAATGTAGTCACTACTATGGCAGATTGAGTTCATCGATATGTGGATAGGTTGGATTCGTATCTGGTCAGAGATTGTACCATTGCTTCTCTGAATAAAAACATGGATAATCAAGGATGCAATTATTTGCACAAAAACTGGAAGATCATAGGCAAAGAAGAAGGACACGAGAGTTAGAAAGGGGGCAGTCCAAGAGGGCCAGATCTATGGGGCAGTTTATACCGTCCCAAGGTAAGTTTAGGCATTAGTTTTCTAATAAACCACCTAGGCCATCATTCTCCTATTCTGCAGCTAGTGCTCCACCACAACTTTAAGGGTCTAAAGGTAATCAGTTTAGTCAAAGAAGTGAGGGCCAAGGTGCACAGACAATGGGATATTCAGCAAGCCAGAAAATTCCTTCTAGGAAGCCTTGCAAACAACATGGGAGGAGTCATTTATGTACATGTTGTGTTGGGACAGATGCTTGTTATTTGGTGTGGTGTACCAGGGCATATGATGAGAGATTATCCAAGAAGACGTATGGGTGATATATCACAACCTATTGGGTCATCTGTTACATCATCATCATCAGTTTCTCCATTAGGTAGGGGTCAACAAACACTTGCAGGTCGTGGTAGAGGTGGTAGAGGGGCAGCTAACTCTAGCGGAGCCCAAAATCGCACTTACGCTCTAGGGAGTCCGCAAAATTTGGAAGCTTCACCCGATGTGGTCACAAGTACAATGTTCATCTTTTCACATAATGTGTATATATTAATTGATCCTGGTTCTACATTATCATATATCACCCCACTAGTTGCTGCTTAAGAGAACACCTAAATTATTGAACAAGCCATTTGAAGTGTCTACACCAACCGGTGAATCTATTATAGCTAGAAGGATCTATTATAACTGTGTAGTAACTATTTGTGACCGTGACATATTGGCTAACCTTGTTAAGCTGGAAATGGTGGAATTTGATGTTATTATGGGTATGGATTGGTTAGCTTCTTACTATGCCACTATGGATTGCCGAACTAAGAGGGTGTATTTCCACTTTCCAAATGAGCTGGTCCTTGAATGGGAAGGCAATGTTGGGACACCAAAGGGTAAGTTTGTTTCCTATTTTAAGGCAAGGAAGATGATGTCAAAGGGATATATATGTCATCTAGTTAGAGTAAGGGATATGGAGGCAAAATCACCAACTCTTCAATCTGTTCCAATAGTGAATGAATTTGTTGATGTGTTTCCTGATGAGTTCCAGGTTTACCTCCATTACGAGAAGTAGATTTTGGTATTGACTTAATTCTAGGAACTCAACCTATTTCTATCCCTCCATATAGAATGGCCTCGACAGAATTACATGAATCAAAGGAGCAATTAAAAGACTTTCTAGAGAAGGGTTTTATAAGACCTAGTGTTTCCTCTTAGGGTGTACTAGTGTTATTTGTACGTAAAAAGGATGACACCTTGAGAATGTGTATTGACTACCGACAATTGAATAGGGTGACAACTAAAACAAATACCCCCCCCCCCCAGATTGATGATTTATTTGATCAGTTACAGGGTGCCAAATGCTTTTGAAAATTGATTTGAGATTAGGTTATTACCAAGTGAGGGTGAAGGAGAAAGATATACCCAAGACAGCCTTTTAGACACGCTATGGTCACTTTAAATTTCTTGTTATGTCATTTGGGCTGACAAATGCACTAGCAGTTTTTATGGATTTAATGAACAAGGTATTCAAGCCATTCTTGGATGTATTTGTAATAGTATTTATAGATGATATTTTGGTATATTCAAGATCAGAAGAGGACCATGTAAATCACTCACGACAGGTATTACAAGTTCTTCGTGATCGACAATTGTGCGCTAAGTTTTGCAAATGTGAATTTTGGTTAAAATCAGTGGGTCATATTGTATCTGATGAAGGAATAAGAGTAGATTCACAAAAGATAGAGGCGGTGAAAGATTGGCCAAGGCCAACAACACCCACAGAAGTTCGAAGCTTCCTAGGCTTGATAGGTTATTACAGAAGGTTTGTTGAGGGTTTTTCTTTTATTTCTGCACCTCTAACAAAGTTGACACATAAGGCGACCATGTTTCAATGGAATGATGCATGTGAAAGGAGTTTCCAAGAGTTGAAAAGCAAGCTAACTTCTGCATCTGTGCTACTGCTTCCAAAAGGTACGGAAGGGTATGCGATGCATTGTGATGCTTTAGGAGTTGGCTTAGGGTGTGTACTTACACAACATGGTAGGGTAATTGCTTATGCCTCGAGACAACTTTGACCGCATGAGAAAAACTACCCAACACATGACCTTGAGCTAGCAGCTATTGTGTTTGCCTTGAAAATATGGCGCCACTATTTGTATGGAGTTCATGTTGACATATATACTGATCATAAGAGCCTACAATACATCTTTAAATAGACACACCTAAATTTAAGACTGCGGAGATGGCTGGAGATAATAAAGGATTACAACGTTGATATATTATACCATCCAGGGAAAGCAAATATGGTAGCCGATACTCTGAGTCGTAAGGTAATTATGAATATTGGTGATCAGACCGTAGAAAATCAAAGAGTCACTATGTATCTACGTCAACTGGCCAATTTGGAAGATCGCCTCATTGAAACTCCAAAGGAAGGGTTGTTGTACATAATGCTGCAGAGTCTTCATTGGCAATGGAGGTAAGAGAAAAGCAGTTCAAGGATCTTGTTCTACGGCGACTTAAGGAGAAGGTGGGTCAAGGTAAGATGAAGGGCTTTGAACTTACAAAATGGAGTACTTTATTGCCAAAAGAGATTATGTGTTCCTAATATTAATGGACTAAGAAGGAAGATAATGGAACAAGCCCATCATTCAAAATATTCCATCCATCCAGGATCACCTAAGATGTATCATGACTTAAAGGGAATGTTTTGGTGGGGAGGCATGAAAAAGGACCTTGCAGAATTTGTGGCTCAATGTCTGAATTGCCAACAAGTTAAGGTAGAGCATTAAAAGTCGGGAGGTTATATACAATGTATAGAGCTTCCAACGTGGAAGTGGGATATGATTAATATGGATTTTGTTACTGGGTTGCCTCACTCATTTCAGAAGTTTGACTCCACATGGGTGATAGTTGATAGGCTCACAAAGTCAGCACACTTCTTGCCAGTTAAGAGTGATTATACAACTGAAGAGTATGCAAAGTTATACCTCAAAGAGATAGTTAGGCTACATGGGGTCCCAATCTCTAGTATATCTGATTGGGGAGCTCAATTCACTGCAAAGTTTTGGAAATCCTTCCAAAGGAGCTTAGGGACACAAGTGAATTTAAAAACAACTTTCCACCCTCAAACAGATGGTCAAGTGAATTTAAAAACAACTTTCCACCCTCAAACAGATGGTCAAGCAGAACACACCATTCAAACACTTGAAGATATGTTGCGAGCTTACGTGTTGGACTTCAAAGGTAGTTGGGTGGACCATTTGCCGCTTACTTAATTTGCCTATAATAATAGCTACCATTCAAGCATCAAGATGGCACCTTGTGAAGATTGGTATGGAAGGAAATGTAGACTACCAATAGGATGGTTTGAAATGGGTGAAACCACCTTGCTTGGTCTAGATCTAGTTCAACAAGCCATAAAAAAGTCAAGGTAATACGACAGCGACTAGAAATAGCCCAAAGTTATCACAAAACATATACGGATGCTAGGAGAAGAAGACTAGAATATTCTTAAAGGTCCCAATGAAAGGAGTTATGAGATTCGGTAAGAAAGAAAAACTAAGCCCATATTACATAAGGCCATATAAGATTATCAAAAGGTTTGGATGGGTTGCGTATGAATTAGAGCAACCCCAGAAGCTTTCAATGGTTCATCCAGTTTTTCATGTCTCAATGCTTCGAAAATGCATTGGTGACCCATCTCGTATCACTCCTATTGAAGATATGTAGGTTACAAAAAATCTCACCTATGAAGAAGTACCTATTTCTATCCTAGATCGTCAAGTTAGAAAGCTAAGGAATAAGGAAATACCTTCAATATAGGTACTTTGGAGGAACTAGCAAGTAGAAGAGATGACATGGGAGGCTAAGGAAGCAATGAGATCTAAGTAACCTTATTTATTTGAAGCTAAAGTTAAAGTCCAAGATGCAGAGTTGGGGCATCAAAAGGTATGTATGTTTGAATGCTTGTTATGTTGTCCAAAGTTTGTTTAAATGAAGGTTTAAACTTGTTTAACCTATCCAATTATGCTTACATTCGGGGATGAATGTTCCTAGGGGGAAGGATGTAACACCCCAAATCTTAGGTGTACTAGTCGTATGCATACAAAACATGATATGATTTAGTAGGAGGAGCACCAATTTTAAAAGCACCTAACTTTTGAATTGGAGGGCGATAATTGCGTCTAATGCTTAAGACGAGTGAGTGTATATAGTGTTAAGCCAAATTGAGGAGAGCGTGACCTTAAACAAAGTAAAAAGAGTGAGGTGCTTATAAAAGTTAGGAAGATAAATGGTGAGTCAACTTCGTGCTTATCTTAAATAGGCTAGGTGGATTGAGACAAGACCCGACACTGAATTTGTTCAAGTCTGATAGAGAATAAACCACGAGTTAAAGGTGTAATTTGGGCCCATGGTTTAGCATCATAAATGGACAATATTTTCAGCCATAGATGAAGAGAAAAAGGTTCAAATTACATTCACAACCCACTTCACAAATAGGGCCCAAACTAAGTGAAAGTGGAAGGAAAACGTTGGCCGCAAAGTCCATCAAATTGAAGCCCAATAAGGCCCAAGAGAAAGGGCCAAGATATTGCATCACCACCTTAATAAAATAAGGCTTCAAATGTAAAATAAAGTCGGCCAAAAGTGGCCCGTTAAAAGGGATTAAAAACCAACAACTTTAAGTCATTTTAACATAGCCAAAAATAAGATTTTTTCAAAGTTTCTCCTTGTTCTCTCTTTCCATTACAAAGCAGCCACAACAAGACTTTAGGGTTCTTGGAGTAGCCCTACATCTTGGAGGTTAAGGTAAGTAATAATAACTACGTATTTAGTGTAATATTTCTATGAAAAACATGAGTATGCTGGTTATACTTGTGCAGGAATTTTGGACAACATGTGTTCCAAAGATTGCTGTACACTTTCTTGTTTATTAAGAGGCTTTTATCTTGTTGGTTAGCTGAATTATGAAGTAAGGTTTATGTTTTTAACAAGGATTAGTTCTGTAGTAATGAAAGAAGGCTGCTGCACCATTTTTATCTTCCGCAAAAATGAGTTCCTATGTGATATCTTAACTGCGCTCTTAATAGGAATTTGTGGACTGATAATTGGGAATTGTTGTTGCACGTCCTCCATCTACTTGGGGACTATTTTTGTGTGCAAATATGTTGGAGATAGTTTCTTCAAAGTTTAAACGGGTTTGGGATTGTTGGCTTCAAAATGTAGTGAGAAGACGTAATGTTATGCCGCGTACTTGTGTGTCATGTAGAATTATGTGTTGTGCTTCGAGAGCTTTTGTAACACTGTTATGGGACATAAACAAGATGGATATGACATGTATATGTGGACATGCATTAGAAAATATGATTAGGAGTGGAAAGGTTGAAAGAATACTCTTTGGTTGATAATTACGAGCTTGCTGCCTGGATATTATTTTTTGGTGGAATTGAACTTCCAAGATGTGTTTATTAGCTGCTAACACTAGTTCTATCACCTACTCTATTGTAGATAATATTTACTTCGAGGTAATAACGAGGTCGTACAATGAGGTATGTAAGGCTACTCATTTTCGTATTATTTGGCATGAATCTAGGTTCTTCCTTGGCACATAAAGGGACTTCATAACTCTGACATGGCTAATAATTGTGTCTCTACTCCTTAACATGTTCATATGCTCCTATACATGGCCATTGTCAATTCGACATACATACTTTGGATGCAAAGATACATGAGTTCCTTTTGTTGCTAATAAAATCCACGTGTTATTTCATCTCCTACGTAATTCATTAGTCGTGTAACTTACTCTTTTCGTTATGGTATTGTCTTCTATGATTGTTACATGTCATATATTATGTCTATAGTCCTATAGCTCTAAATGTTATGACTACCAAAAGAATCATCTCAATAGTAAATAAAAGATAACTCAAGTTGCTTATTAATGGGTGGTATCCCAGGGGTGGAAGAATCACCTAGCATGGGTCGATCCCATACTACAGGGGGTATCCCAGGGGTGAAAGGAAAGTCTAGCATGGGTCAATCCCGATATTGATTTACCACTGATCAGCTAGTCATTTATATGATATACTATGCACAGATTATACAGTAAAGAAAGATAAAGTAATAAAAAGACATAAAGTACATGATTCCACAGTATGACTAGAGGTGGTCTTTTATCCTTATACACCAGTGTGTGATTTCATTTGAGTTCTTATTTTATATACAGTACTTCCTTCCTTACATTTTAAGCACATTATCTCGTACTGATATCCCTTATCGGGGACCTGCATTTCATGCTGCAGTTACAAGAGCTAGTAGATCTCCCAAGTAGGAGTACAAGACATCCAACTGTTGTTACTGAGTCCCAGGTTGCTTCGGGCTTTGTGTGTCTAGAGCTTATATTTTTGTATTGTATAGTTGGTGATGAGGCAGGGCCTGTCTCGATCCATTTAGATATTGTTCCTTATCTAGAGGCTTTGTAGACTATGTAAAGTGAAGCGTGGTCAAGTATCGTACTTTAGATATCGTGGCTCCAATGGCCTAGTCATATGCATTTCCTTTTGGCTTGTTAGTACTGTCTACCTTTTTTTAAAAAAAACATGTCGAATATGGAAACCTCTTATAATGTTCATAGTAAGTGCATAGTTATATGTTCATTCTCCCGAGCCTTGTCGTCAATGGGTGCTAGTCCGCCTTAATGGGACTTTGGGCGTGACAGTCGCCTTTCTCTTCACTTCATTCTGTGGTTGTGTTCTTTCGTGATCCCCGGATGTGAACCCGGACATGCATTATCTGCTCCAAAACCTAAAAACTATAACCAACAAGCGCATTTGGCCCAAGATTAGCAAAATAAGATGAATTACACTAAAAACACATAAACTCTATGGATTCTCCTAAGACTAGGCTCTATACATGGGTAATTTTTGCTAATTTGGTATATAAATACACCTAAGATCACCACCCCACGCTTAGAGATTTGTCCATCCTCGGACAAATCAAGAGACATGCATGCGGCCACTAGGTAGTAGGTAAAGGGTACATCTTACAAGTGAGTTTTCTGAACCAGGTCAAACATCGTCGTTGCTGCTGCTGTTGCTGCTATTGTTGTTGCTATTGTTGCTGCTGGTGTTGCTGTTGTTGTTGTTGTTGTTGTTGTTGTTGTTGCTGTTGTTATTGTTGTTTCTGTTGATGCTGTTGCTTCTGTTGCTGTTGGTGCTATTGTTGTTGCTGGTGTTTCTGTTGATGTTGTTGTTGTTGCTGCTATTGCTGTTGGTGTTATTGCTGTTGCTCCTGTTGTTGTTGCTGCTCTTGCTGCTGTTGTTGTTGTTGTTGTTGCTGCTGTTGTTGTTGTTACTGTTATTGTTATTGTTTTTGTTGTTGCTGTTGTTGTTGTTATTATTATTTTCATTTTTATTTTTATATTTACTATTATAATAATTATTATTTAATTTCATTATTATTATTATTATTATTATTATTATTATTATTATTATTATTATTATTATTATTATTATTATTATTATCATCATCATCATCATCATCATCATCATCATCATCATCATCATTAATATCATTATCATTATTATCATCATCATCATTAATATTATTATTATTATTATTATTATTATTATTATTATTATTATTATTATTATTGTTATTATTATTATTGTTGTTGTTGTTGTTGTTGTTGTTGTTGTTGTTGTTGTTGTTGTTGTTTATTTATTTATTTATTTATTTATTTTTGTTTTTGTTTTGGAGGAACCCTACACCGCGATGGGCCCATGACGCGGACATGTCGCGGACCCTTACTTTTTAAGGATCCTCAATTTTCAAAATTTTATTTTTTTTTCTCTACCATAACTTGTCCTTAGGGTGTCCTATTCAAGCTTATGTTTGAGCATCAGACCTCGTAAAAATTCTCGAACACCTGATTATGCTACAAAACAATGAAACAAGATAATCCGTCCAAGAAAAATCCAAATTTACCTAAAAATTGACAGAAATTGAAAATGATAAAAATGCCACTAGATCAGTGAAGGTTCGTGATGCGGACCTGTCATGGACCAACACTTTGTGGCAATGACTCTTTTTTTTCAATGTTTTTTTTTAAAAAAAATATCAAAGAAAGTAAAGAAACTATGGTTACCTCACCACGGGTTGCTTCCCATGCAGTGCCTGATTTACCGTCGCGGCACGACTCAGGAAATGCTTACTCATCATTGGCCAATTCAGTGGCCTCTTCATCACATTCATGTCAACACCGTAATAGTGTTTTGCACGTTGCCCATTAACCAAAAAAGTTTGGTTTGAAGCCTTATTACACAGTTTGACTATATCGTATGGTCACACTTACAACTGTGTATGATCCACTCCACTTGGACCTCAGCTTACTTGGAAACAATTTACAAATGAGAGTTAAAAAGAAGTAATTTTTTCCCAGGCTCAAAGGTACGCCTGATGATATGCCTGTCATGCCATTTCTTTGTCTTCTCCTTGTAGATCTGGCATTCTCATATGCATGGAATCGAAACTCATCCAACTCCTCCAACTGTTCTAACCGCTTACTCCTTGCGAGCGCTGGATCGAGAATGAACCTTTTAATAGCCCAATATGCCTGGTGTTCAAGCTCAACAAGGAGCTAGCATGCCTTCCCATACACCATTTTGTACGGAGATATGCCTATCGAAGTTTTGTATGATGTCCTATAAGCCCAAAAGGCCTCATCAAGCCTGATGGCCCAATTATTCCTTGTAGCATTGTCAGTCTCCCGCAAGATTTGTTTAATCATGCGATTTGACACCTCTACCTGCCTGCTTCTCTACGGATGATATGTTGTGGCCACCTTGTGCGTCACCCCATACTTAGCTAACAGATTCTTCACAGTCTGATTAATGAAATGTGCACCTCTATCAGTGATGATAGATCTTGGAATACCAAATCTTGAGAAGATCTTCTTCTTCAAAAACTTACTCACCACCTTGGAGTCATTAGTGGGCAGAGCTATCCCTTCAACCCACTTCGACACATAGTCAACTGCGACTAGTATGTAGTGATTACCAAAATAGGGTGGGAATGGACCCATGAAATCTATCCCCCACAAATCAAAGATATCCACTTCTAAGATGTTGTTCAGGGGAATCTTGTGCCTCTTGGATATGACGCCTGTCTTCTGGCAAGCATCACATTTTCTCAAAAACTACACAGTATCCTTGAATAGCATTGGTCAGAAGAATCTCGATTGCAACACTTTGTGGGTTGTCCGTTCTCCTCCATGGTGACCCCCAGAGGGTATGGCATGACGTCTTTCAAGTACCTGGCACATTTCAACCTCTGGGACACATCTTCTCACCATTTGTCAGCACCCTACTTGAAGAGATATGGCTCATCCTAAATATAAGCCTTAGCGTCATGAGCCAGTTACTCTCTCTGCTAACAGCTAGCATCTGGGGAAAGCATTCCACTCACCAAGTAGTTTACAATATCAGCATACCACAGAAACTCTTCTACCTCCCGTGCCAAGAATTACTTATATGGGAACTCCTCTTTGATCTGACTTTGCTCACCTATGTGTGCATCATTCTCCAACCGCGACAAATGGTTGGCAATCTAATTCTCACACCTTTTTTGATCTTTGATCTCAATGTCGAATTCTTGTAACAATAGGATCCATCTTGTCGACTGGGGTTCGGCATATTATTTTTGAATAGGTACCTTAGAGCTACATGATCTGTGAACACTATAACCTTGGTACCCACCAAATAAGGCTGAAACTTGTCGAAGGCATACACTAATGCCAACATCTCTTTCTCAGTAACAATGTTATTGCCTTTTACTGGGTCTAGGGTCTTACTAGCCTAATATATAGAGTGAAACACTTTGTCATTGTATTGACCCTGTACCACTCCCACAATAATGTTGTTAGCATCATACATCAACTCAAAAGGGAGCTCCCAATTTTGAGCTATCAAGATAGGTGCTTCAGCCAACCACTTCTTCAAAGTCTCAAAAGCCTGTAAGCATGTAGCATCAAAGTTAAACCGTACCTCTTTCTCCAGTAGGGTGCACAATGGCTTTGAGATCTTTGAAAAACCCTTGATAAATCTGTAGTAGAATCCTACATGTTCTAGAAAACTGCAAACTCCTTTAATAGACACTGGCGGATGTAGTTTTTCAATCACCTCGATCTTTGCTTTGTCTACTTCTAAGCCCCATTTGGACACCCTATACCCCAAGACTATCCCTTTCTTTACTAGAAAATGACAATTTTCCAGTTTAAGACAAGGTTGGTCTCCTCACAGCAAGCTAGCCCCTTGTCCAAACTATGAAGACACACCTCAAACTACTCCCCAAAGACTGACAAATCATCCGACCTCTACAAAATCTTCCCTGATGTTGTGGAATATATCCATCATACACCTTTGGAATATGGAAGGTGCATTGCACAGGCCAAAGGGAATACGCTTGAACGCATATGTACCATAAGGACCGGGAAATCGGGGCTATAGTAATCTGATTATACCCTGAGTACCCATCCAAGAAACAACAATATTCCTGCTCTACTAGCGTGTCCCGCATTTGATCAATGAAAAGAACTGGATAATGATCTTTTTAGGTAGCATCATTCAGCTTCTTATAGTCCATACATATTCTACACCCTGTCACTATTCTGATTGGGGTGAGCTCATATTTTTCATTTGTAACAACTGTCATTCCCCTTTTCTTGGGGACATATTGTACTGGGCTCACCCACTTGCTATTTGAGATTGTAAAGATAATCCCAGCATCCAACCACTTAATCACCTCCTTCTTCACCACTTCTTTCATAATGGGGTTCAACCTTCGTTGTGGCTGGGCTATTGGCTTGTGGCGCTCCTACATAAAGATCCTATGCATACACAAGGTTGGGTTAATGCAATAAATATTTGACATTTGCCAACCCATAGCTCGTTTCCTACTTTTCAAAACAACAACAGCTGCCTCTACCTGAGTTGTAGACGTTGAAGCATATAAGATTATTGTTAAAGTGTTATTTTCACCAAGGAAAACATACCTGAGATAAGATGACAATGGCTTCAACTCCAGTTGAGAGGCTTCTTCGGTAGAGGGCTTTGGGGCTCAACCACTTTCTTTACCATGCTGACAATTTGATTATTCATCACACTTTCAATTTCTCTCGCTTCAAGGTCATTCACTAGCCCTTGATTCAACAACACCTTGGATAGAGGATCCCCGATCTCGATCTGACTAACTATAACCTCTATATATGACACTGTGATGGCTGCCAAATCCTTATACACAACAACAAATTTCAAATCTTGGTGGACGTCGAATACTTCCACCTTATCATGGAGGCACATGGTTTACCACCAGGATGCAACATCTATCAACGCCCCTCCTTTTGCTAGGAATGGGCATCCTAGAATGAATGGAACCTCTGGATCAGGTGAAAAGTCTAGGATGACAAAGTCCATAGGGAAAATAAGGGGTCCCACTTGGACTAAGACATCGTCTATGACACCGCCTGGCCTTGTCAGTAAATGATCTGCCAGCTGTAACAAAATAGTGATGGGCTTAGGATCTCCAAGACTCAACTCTCTAAACATAGAGCTGGGCATGATATTGATACTCGCACCCAGATCATATAGCCCCCTGTCATTCAAAAAGCTTCCAATTATCACTTGGACAGTGAAGCTTCCAGGATCCTTCAGTTTAGTTAGCAACTTTATTTTGTTAAAGATCCTAGAGCTACACGCTTCGGTGAGCAACACAGTCTCAAACTCGACCAACCTACTCTTTTTGGCCACAATGTCCTTCATGTATTTAGCATAATTTAAAATCCCTTGCAAAACATCAATAAGAGGCAAGTTAATTTGTACCTGTTTTAAGAGCCCGATAAACTTCTAGAAGCACTCATCCTTCTTCTTTTTCACCTTTTGAGCAAAGGGAGGAGAAGGCTTTGGTGTTGGAGTTACTTCAACATTAGGTTGACTGGGATTGCCTGCCTCATTCTCTTTTCAGCGGTTGTGTCAGTCCCGTCACTCTACTTTGGGACTAACTCTGCCAATGGTCTCCTGCTTCTAGTACTGACAACATTCACTTGTTTTGGGTTGGGACTTGTGGTTCCTGACAAGACACCTTGAGGTTTAATATTTATTATGCTCACCAATTGCCCCAATTTCTTTTCTAGATTCTGGAGGCTTTGCTTATTCTGACGAATCTCATGCTCTTGCCTCTGCTGATTTGCTAGAATCTGTCGTAGCACCTCACTATCACTCATGTTGCCCACATTAGCTTGCTTTGCCAGCTGTTGCATATGCTAATTGTAGAATGAATTCCCATCTTGTGGTCTATGTTGAGGAGGCCCTTGACTTGCTGATTTTCACCCCAAGAGAAGTTTGGGTGGTTTCTTTGGTTTGGGTTATAGGTATTTCCAAAACCTTAGTGACCACCTCTATTTCTGTTCCCAACAAAATTTACAACCTCTGGATTTGTCCCGCAAAATTCTGTATTGTGTTCTCCTCTTCCACAAACATCTAACCAAGTACTCTGCTGCTGTTTGACCATATTCACTGGAGTTGGTTGTTGACCCAAACACAGGCTGTTGAAATGAGTTGTCATCATATTATGCATTGCTGACATTTGTGCCTGCAGGGCAGTCAGTGCATCTTCCTTCAACATATCTGCTTGCTTTTAAACTGCTGGTATGCTAGACCCTCCATCCCCTCAGTATTTCCTTGTACAATGTGATTTAGAAGAGCATAAAATTCACCATATGTCTTCTCAAGTGCATATCCACCTGCAGCAGAATAAAGAAGAATCTTAGTGTTGAGTTCCAATCCTTCAATAAAGGTATGGACCAACACCTCATTAGCCTGGAAATGATGGGGACAGATAATGAGGAGAGTTTTGAACCTATCCCAGACTTGCTACAAGTTCTCTCCTGGCCTTTGTCTAAAACTCAAAATTTTGCTTTTGAGCTTGGCTGTCTTGCCGGATGAAAAAAATCTTTTCAGGAAATTTCTAGCCAGCTTGGTCCATGAAGTGATTGAGTTGGGTGGTTCAATTTGTAGCCACCTCCTTGCTTTCCCCAATAGTGAAAAGGGAAACAGAGTCATCCGTATGTAATCTCTATTCACTCCTGTGGGGTCGAAAGTGTCAACAATCTCCAAGAAATTCTGGAGATGAACTTGAGGGTCCTTATGTGACAACCTAGTAAATTTCCCGGTGAAGTGCAACAATTGAACCATGCTCTACTTGAGCTCCCGAGTACCATCAGGCTCTGGTTTCTGAAAATACCTTGTCACATTAGCAGTGTGTGGGATTGCCACATCTCGAAAAGGCCTAGCTGCAGTTGCTGGCGTAGGATTCTTTTAGCCATCACTTCTGTAACAGGTTCAACCTCTTCTTTGTTATCCTCTTGGTCTTCCAGTTCAATTAGTTCTATTAGCAGAATGGGGTATAAGACGCCTGGCTTGGTTCGATGTTGTTGAAAGCAAGAGTCTGGTTCCTCCAGTGTAGCCAACTGAATACTTTTAAACAAAGCATGACTAAGATCAAGCACAGTGAACACAATAAAACACAACACCCCCAAAAACTTAACTAATTTCTAATTTTAAGTCCCTGGCAACGACGCTAAAAATGTGGTGCTTCCCCTTCACACACAAGGATACGTGGTCAACTCAAGTAATATTGTGGCTCTTATGAAGAGCCGGATGTCGAACCCAAAGGACTTAAATCAGATTTCAATATAAATCAAGGATAGTTATGTAAGTGTGTTTTATTGGAAAATGATGAAAATTTGTAATTAGAACTAAAACAACTACTTAAAACTACTATTAGCAAATAATCTTGAGGGAAATATAAGCAAGATTCCGGGACTATAAACATTTCAACATATATCTTGGGCTCAATACTCGCATTTATGTATGAGTTTCCAAATTATTGATTCACAAATTTAAAAATACCTAAGAAGGGTTGAATGCCTCTACAGGCCTACCCTCATTGACAACCTAATTACATTGTTGAGCAAGGATAGACATGCTCAAGCTTTAATGTTATCTTCCTATATTTGAATCAAGATAGGTGTATGGATAGTTGTCACATATCTCCTATACACGAATCAACCTAGTTTCCTAGATGAACAAGCTATTTATTCCTCTATGTTCTATTCACTCCAACATCTCTCGATTTTAAAATGAACAACAGATTTACCACATGATTTGCCAGACTATGAAGCATGGATAAATGAGATATAAGAATAATTAAGTGGAAACTCATTCATAAATTGCAAATAACAAGAACTAAGACATTGTCTATAGCTATAATCCCAAAATATGGGAAGATCAGCCACTCATCATTGTTCCAAAACACATAAAAATGTTAAACAACATTCAAGAATGGAAATTTAAGAAGGTAAACCAACCAAATTAACCCTTGAATGGAGTTCTCAGTTGTATCTCCTTATTCCCTCGAAAACTGATACCAAAAATAATGTTCTAAAACTGAATATAAACCTAAAAATCCTGTTTCTCAATTTCCCTTCGCGTCTTTAAAGTCCGCTATGCGGAATATGCTTCATTTAGTGTATTTCTGCATTTAATACTAATTGGACCAATTTCTCTGTTTATTCTACAAGTCAAGAACGTGGTCTATCACCATTTTCGTTCTTCACGCCTTTTTCTCCACCTTTTCAGCTTGTACAGCTTCTTGCATAGGTCCGCGATGCGGACACAGGTACTTTTACTAGGCTGACTAATTTCTTCACTTCATTCTACGGTTGTGTTATTCCTTGATCTCCGGATGTGAACCCGAACATGCATTATCTTCTGAAAAACCTGCAAAGCACAACCAATAAGCCCACTTAGCCCAAGATTAGCAAAATACGCTGAATTACCTAAAAACACCTAAACTCTAAGGATTTATCCTTTGTCTAGGCTCTATACATGGGTAATTTGGTTAATTTGACTTATAAATATGCCTAAGATCAGTTCACTAAGTTCTTGAGAAGTGTTTCAAATCACTAGATCACCGATGATCATTAGTGGTGATCTTCTATAAGGCATCAAATGATAATTACAAACCAGTGTTTGATACCATAATGGGAGGATCATTCGTGGATCTCACTTTAATGGAGGTGGCTCAATGACTAGAAAGGGTAGCCAAGACAAATTATGCATGGGGCACAAGGGTGAAATCGATGACAAAGAGCTTTTTTGTAGTAAGTACAAATCTAGAGCAGGCAAAAATCAATAAGGAAGTGTTGTAAGAGCTAGCTCAGATTAGGACTAATGTTGGGTTATTGATGAAGCAGAATCATGAAAGGGTGAATGCAGTCTATCATCAAACACCTCGAGCACCCACATAAGAAGAAACATGTTCGAGGAGGACACTTACTTTGTGATTGATCAAATGGGGGGGGGGGTGGGTTAAAAAACCAATGCCCAAGGTTTCGATCAGGACTATAGACGGCAAGGTCAAGGGAATTAAGGTTGGAACTATAATAGGGATAATATATACAAGGACAATAAATAAGGTGGTTACTACAACAAAAATAGGGGATAAGACCGAGATGCTGATTAGGTTCGTAGAGATGGGCATAAAAGTGGACCATATATGCCGCCAAAAAATCGTGATTCTGGGGCTGGCAGTTTAAGGATCAAGGAGATATTTGACAAGTTGCTGAAGAAGGCTGATGCACAAGAAGAGACCTTAAAGGGGATGCAACCTAACATATTAGGTATTAATCAGAAGATTGACTCTCACAGCAGTTGGAGTAGCTATTTTGTCAGATGTCTATATAGTTGAATCAGTGCCAAAAAGGTACATTACCAAGCAATAGAGTGAAAAAGTTGAAGAATGATGGGCAGTGCATGGCAGTGACTACACGAGGTTGTAAGCATACAATCGACCCACCAATGTCGGTAGTTGATGATGAGGTTCGTGAGGAGATGGCACAGGACAAGGAAGTTAATAACAAGGCTAAGGATGGGTAAGCGATGAAGTGATAACACAAAGGAAGTCGAAGCCCATACCTAGGCCTCCACCACCATTCCCTTAGAGGTTCAACAAGAAGAATAAGGAGGAGAAATCCCAAAATTTCATCTCAATGTTTAAGCAACTATCAATTAATCTCCCATCATTGATGCACTGGAGAAAATGGTTGGGTATGCTAAGTTCATGAAGGACCTAGTGAATAAAGAGTGGATGGATAATGATCTTCACCACTATGGAGAGATTGCAACAAGGTCCTTGGTGCAACAAAAAGGATCTCGGAGCATTCACCATACCTTAAACCATAGAGTTTTCAACTTGCAAAGGTGTAATACAACTTAGCTGCCAACATCAACTTAATGCCTCTTGTAGTGTTCAAGTAAATGGGATTGAGAGACCCCACGTCGACTATAATCAAATTATTGATGGCAGACATGACTGTGAAGAAACTTGTGAGGATACTTTATAATGTTCTAGTCTGAGTTAAGAATTTTATATTCCCTGCAGACCTTGTGACACTGATTTGTGATGTTGAGTTTGACATCCCAATCATCTTGGCAAGATCCTTCTTAACTATTGAGCGAGCACTAGTAGATATAGAGTTGGGTCAACTCAAGTTTAGATTGAATGATGAATAAGTTGTCTTCAATGTTTGCCAATCCATAAAGAGACCCAATAATCTAAAATATGTCTCTGTTATTGAAATCATTGATGAAGTGCAACCTGAGATACCAATTGAGGAAAGGTTGAGTGTCGAAATTCTTGAGGCCGTATTGATGAACTTTGAGAGTGACCGTATCCCAAACTATGATGAGATGTCAAAGGCACTTGAGGCACATGGTTTCCATAGGCACCAACTCAAGCTTGAGTTGGAATTAAAATCATGAGTCCTCACCTACTCAACCATTCATTGAGGAGCCACCGGCGTTGTAGTTGAAGGCTCTTCCAGCCTACGTGAGGTATATGTTTTTGGGAACTCACAATACTTTACTTGTGATTATTTTTGCAGATCTTAATGATGAATAGGTGGAGGCATTGGTTTCAATTTTAAAAATATTAAAAAGGGCTATTGGATGGGTAGTTGCAGATATTGTTGGCATCTCACCTAACATATGCACTTATAAAATTTGTCTTGTCAAGGATTATACATCGAGTATTGATCACCAAAGACATATCATCCCGCTAATATAAGAGGTTATGATCAAAGAAATCACTAAGTGGTTAGAAGCAGGTGTGATATACCTGATCGCTGATAGTAAATAGGTTAGTCCAGTCCAGTGTGTTCCAAGGAAGGGAGGTATCAATGTGGTTCCCAATGCTAGAAATGAGTTGATTCCCATGAGAACATTCACAAGTTGGAGGGTTTGCATGGACTATTGAAAACTCAATGCGTTGACAGAGAAAGATCACTCCTTTATCTCACTCATGGACCAAATGCTAGATCTCTTGGCGGGTAAAGGCTGGTACTATTTTTTGGATGATTATTTGGTCTACAATCTGATCTCTATTGCTCTAGAGGACCAGGATAAGATGAATTTTACATGCCCTTATAAAACCTTCGCATTCAAAAGGATGTCATTTGGATTGTGTAATGTGTCAGCTACATTTTAGAGATGCATGATGTCTATCTTCTCAGATATGGTGGAGGACACTACATGGGTGTTTATAGATGACTTCGGCGTTGTTGGAGACTCATTTGAAGATTTCTTGAGGCATTTGCATGATGTACTTTAGAGATATAAAGAATGTCACCTTGTTTTGAATTGGGGAAAGTGTCACTTCATGGTGAAGGAAGGCATTATGTTAGGACACATGATCTCCATCAAAGTTATAGAAGTTGATAGAGCTAAGGTTGAGGTTATAAAGAAACTTCATCCACCTATCTCTATCAAAGGTGTGAGGAGTTTCTTAGGACATTCTGGCTTCTACAGGCAGTTTATAAAGGACTTCTCAAAGATTGCACATCCCTAGTGCAAACTACTTGAGAAGGATGCTAAGTTTGTGTTTGGTGATGCATGTTTGTATGCACTGAAGAAGTTTGGACTCAACCCTTTGAGATTACGTGTAATGCAAGTGGGGTCTTACCTGGTGTGGTTCTGGGACAACATAGAGGTAAGATATTTTATCCCATTTATTATACTAGTAACGCCTTCAATGCAGCATATAAGAATTACACTGTTACTAAGTAGGAGTTACTTGTAGTGGTCTTTGCGTTCAAGAAGTTCAGATCATATCTTTTGGGAAGCAAAGTCATTGTGCATACTGATCATTCAGCATTGCAATACTTGATGGAAAAGAAGGATGCAAAATCAAGGTTAATTCGATGGGTACTTCTTCTCCAAGAGTTTGGTTTTGAGGTAATTGACAGAAAGAGGATAGTGAATAACGTTGCGGACCACCTATCTAGACTTGAGGATGAGGCTATGGCAAAGTTCAATGATGGAGTGGAGATTGATGATTCATTCGCTGATGAGAGAGTATTGGCATCATGTCATGATTTGATACCATGGTTTGCAGATTATGCAGACTACTTAGTTAGTGATGTCGTGACACCGGACTTAATTTCTCACCAGTGCTAAAAGTTTATGTCTGATATGAAGAAGTTTTTTTTGGGATGAACCATATTTTTTTTGTTTCTATGCAGATGGGATTATTTGTCGCTATGTTCCTGAGGTGGAGATGATGAGTATTTTTGGGCTTGCTATTAATCATTGGTAGGTGGGCATCATAATAGGATCCGAACAACACATATGATCTTACAGTTTTCCTACTATTGGCCAACCATCCACCAAAATGCCCATGATTATGCTAAGCCTTGTGACAAGTTCCAAAGAGAAGGTGGTGTTTCCCGAAAGCATGAGCTCTCTCTAAACCCCATTATGATTATTGAGTTATTTGATGTTTAGAGGATAGACTTTATGGGGTCATTTGTCAGTTCTTATTGGAACAAGTATGTTTTGGTTGTTGTGGACTATGCCTCAGATAAGGTAGAAGAGGTGGTGCTTCCTAATAATGAAGATAAAAGTGTCACGACATTACTAAAAAATATCTTCTCTCGATTTGGCACTCCTCGGATGATCATCAGCGATGGAGGGTCCCATTTTTGCAATAAGTTGTTCAAGCTCTTATTGATACATATATGGTGAAACATAGAGCGGCAACACCTTACGATCCACAGAAAAGTGGGCAAGTTGAGGTGTGTAATAGATAGATTAAACAAATTATATGCAAGACTGTGAATGCAAACCAGATAGATTGGTCGCGAAGGCTTGATGATGCATTATGGGCATACCGGACAACATTTCAAGACTCCTATAGGTATTTCTCCTTACCAGCATGTTTCATGTAAAAAATGTCACATATTAGTAAAGCTTGAGCACAAGGCGATGTGGGCACTCAAAAAGAAAAATCTGGATTAGAGTGATGCAGCCAACTCAAGACTGAGCCAACTCAATGAACTTGATGAGTTTCATTTGAGGTCATATGATAGCTAAATCCTGTACAAGCAAAGGATGAAGCTGCATCATGATCGTCACATTGAGCATCGCCAGTTCACACCAACAGACTTGGTCTTACTATTCAATTCAAGGTTGAAGTTGTTTCATTAGAAAACTCAAGTCCAAATTGTTGGGACCCTTCAAAATTACACATGTTTTCGACCACGAGGTTGTAGAGTTAGAGAACAAAAATGGCACAAGGTTTAAGGTGAATAGCCAATGGATCAAACCATACTTTGGCAATGTTGATGAAGTGCACATAGAACTTTGCAAAGTCTAAGTAACCAAGTTGTCTAAGTCAGTCGCGATAATAAATTAGGCACTATGCAAGAGGCAACCCAAGATATTAGCTGTAATTTTCATGTGTTTGTGTTAGTTTTGGCTTTTGAACTCACAGGTAGTTTAATTTTTATGTTTTGATTGTAAATTTTGATACACAGATTGAAAAGTTATAGGGCAACAGTTTATTTTACTAAGAATGTGCAGCAACAGGGTTAAGATAACAAACTAATAAAGTTTGTCATACGAGTTAGTGTATGGGTTGTGGAATAACCCACGACCCATGGAACTACCTGTAGAACCATTTCTAGTGAGTAAAAAATTGTGCACATCAATCTACGAGCCAACTTTATGGTGTAAAAAAGACTACAGGTCGTGAATGGGGTTCATGGACTCCAAGTAAAATTCTAAAAATTTTGCTTAGTGTTGGGGGTACTTACGAACCAAACCTATGATATGCAGATCAGTTTACAACCCGTGGGTGGAGCCGTAATAGCCAAGTCCTCTAAAGTGAGATTTTCAAACCACGAAACCAATTCTTACGGATCATAGAACATGATACAACCCGTAATTGGGGATTCGTGGGATCAAGCCCCAGTTTTGCCCAACGCGATAAATTGAATAAAATAAGGGTAAATTAAAATGACCCCTCACTTTTCTCAAAATTTCCTCACAAACCCTACCCTTTCTTCTTCATCACCAATCAACACTAACCCCCCACTACATTTTTCGACAAAGTTTTGGCCAAATTTCGACCATCATATACTATCTCGGTGGGCCCTAGGGTTCAAGCACTTTGATTATTCACTATTTTCTTAGCTTGTCACTCAAGATTCCGGCATGTATTCCTCTCAAAATTTTCTTACCTGTCAGAAATTGACTTATTAAGCTTGGATGTTAGTGATGTTGATTATATTAATTGTCTTGCCTTAGAAAGCGGTATAAACATAAATTTGAGTAAATCGAGTCCTTAACACTGTTTGATTGCCAATATTTACCTTGAAATTATGGTGAATGAATATTCTTATGCCTAATCGATAATAATTCATATACACCCACTGTTATTGATTTGAGTAAATTATCTTGATGAAATTGGTGAAGAGGTTTCATGAATTGAATAAGAAGGGGTATTTTGATGAGTAGGGTGATAAAAATGGTCAAATGGTGTTTTCCAAAATATTTTACTTGGACCAAGCGTTTCTGAATGAAGTGGTCAACAGAGGGAATGTATTTTTATCTTTTCGGACTGAATTGGCACATGAGGAGTAGAATGGTAACTTCACTGTAACATGGATTTGGAATGTATAACTTGTTGAGATTTTTGTTCTAGTTTTTGGAGTATGTTTGACTTTCCATTGACTGCGATATTGATGCATTTTGTAAACCCTATTGTTGTAATTCAATCTATGTGCATGAGTGGTTATCTCTATTTTTCATTAACTAGGAACTAGCAAACTTTTTAGTCGTCTATTGCATATATTAAAAATGAATGGTGGACTTAGGAAATTAGTTGATGATTTTCAACAGTTACGAAGGTTTTCTACGACCCGTGGTTTAATTCTCAGACCATAGTTTCCCTTCGTAGGTTTGAATTAGCAACTCCTAATTTCCCAAAGTTAACAAGACAAACCTATTTACAAGTCTTAGTTTAAACTACGTTTCATAAACAGTGTTCCTAGTTTTCAACACCTGCAAAAAATTGATTTTCTGACTTGGTACCTATGACCCAGTCTACAACTCGTAGTTCATTCTACAGGTCATGACTGGTCCTTAAGTGCATTTCTAGTAGCTAAAATTACTATGCCTTATTTCTACGAAGGCCTTAGTTAAGTCAATAGCCCGTATGCCTCCCTAGCTTCTTTGGTGCTGATTTGTTTTAAGTTTTAGTATTTCTTTTTTTCATTATCCGGGACTTAAGTGTTTCTGTGTGTATTTTTATGTATCATGGATCCTCGTGCAAAGCATGAGGAAATAAAGGTTATGGGTAATAGATTCTACAACGAGCCTACCGACTCTGAGGCCGATGGCTCTGTTGAGGAGTTCAACATCTGATCAAATGAGGGAACTAAGCTAAGATGTACTAGGGAAGCTTCTAGATAATTGGTATTGGCCCATCCACTGACTACTACACCAAACCTCCCTAGTTGGAGGAGGGAGGTTCACAGCGTAGCAGATCCATTCAGACGACGGACTCTAGAGAGGGGTCTCACTCAGGTTCCTGAGATAAAGTTGGCTCTGGGTGGGACGAGAAGTCAGGTTCAGAGTTTGTAGAGTCTAGCAGATCTGCCCTAGCACCAGTTCCTACAGTAGAGTGACGAGACACTGGTGTACCAAGGGCATGCAGGAGATATAGAGAATGTCCAGTTGGACAATAGGGGCTGGTAGACTTGGAATATTTTTGAGGAGCCGAGAATAGTCAATTCTAGGTTTGATAGTGCACCCATGATTCATGACACCATGGCCCACTACAACCTAGATTGGTTAGCAGTATCATTGGGGAAGTATTCCCTGGTGTTAGTTTGTGAGTTCTTTTCTGCGTATGCTGCTACTATCACCGAAATGATGCCAAAGAAGGCGAAGCCTCTTTTATAGACTAGATTGACACATACAATGGTGCATGGAGTTCCAGTAGACATATCAAAGGCAACCATCCGCAGGTTCTTATTTGGTCCTACCTACCAGGCACCCTTGACAATAGTCGAGTTTAAGTATAGATTGGGCAGGCAATAGATAGAGTATTGATAAAAGATACGTCCTGAAAAACAACTTTGATGAGATGGATTTCCATCAATATAGTTGAGCGGGGCTAGGACGCTGACTGGTTTCTAGTTTGGTTTCTATTTTAAAGGCCTCACTCAACTTTGCAGGCAAATTTTTGTGGGTTGTTATGCGTACATGGATCTTGCTGATGAAAGCTGATAATACTTAATGGTAGATAACGCAGTATTGGTTGCCAACATTATTGCTTATTATGATATTGACTTCACTAGGTGTATAGCAGAAAAGATATACGGGCACACTTTGAGGAGGTCCACTTTGATCCTGTTCCACTGTTTGACTCATCGACAATGTATAGAGGTGGAGACAGAGATGTTTCCCAGTGTGGACGTGATGATAGAGGTTCAACGGACTCAGGATGTCGGCTTGATCAAGGCTGATGAATATCCTTTGTCTATACAGCGAGCACCACATCCTACACCTAGATCACCAGAGATATTTACTTAGGCATTACAACCTAAGCCCACTACAACCACTGATGCTGCTACAAAGGTTGTGAAGCCCCTACAAATTGGTATTGAGAAGGAGATGGGGCCACTACTAAAACCTCAATTGAACCAGAGGTCGTACCCATACGTCCTCAGACTAGGCATCGTTTATGTGTTTGTGGAGTCTATTCAAGCTCTAGTGCAGAGATGGGTTTGCACTGTGTCCTAGTTGACTCAGTTGTTGCAGTAGATTAGGCCTTGGGTTCACAAGGCCATAGTAGAGTCTGAGGAGCACATATAAGAGAGCTTCACGACCACATTTGAGGAGAAAGTAGCATTATTACATGTCCGTGAGGATGCTTGCGAGAGGTGTGTGGAGAAGTGCCTTAGATTGACTCAGACTCTAGCTTTCACAGCTATCCCAATGGAGATCCAGCAGCTTCGTGAGGATATGAGGAAAACGACTCCAACACTTACCATATAGTCACTACAGAGGTGTTGGATTTATTTTCTAATGACCCCCAAGCCCATGCTTCTGGGAAGAGGCCCCACATAGATAATGATGATTCTGACACTTCTAGGTGAGAGGCTAAGAGACTAGAGAGAGAGTAGGTGGAGGCTGCGGCACTAGCCTCTATTGTGGATGAGCTGGCATAGCAGACACACAAGTAGGAGATGGTGAGGGGTATTGGACCCTTAGGACATACTGCCTTGATAGTAGAGTCTACCCAGCAGGTTGAGAGTGGTGAGACACAAACTGATACTGGCACTTAGGCGCCCAAGGATGTCCTTTTTTAATCCCTATGTTATCTTTTTTTTTTATTTTGTTGCATTGAGTGTAACACTACTTTTCGATGGGGTGTGAGTAGTTATAGGCCTTGGCAAAGTCTGAGTAACTAAGCCCTATATGTACTCCAATTTTTAGTCCCATAGGGTTTTCTCGCTTGTCTTATTTCCCTAAGGATATTTACTTTTTGTTGAACTGACATGTTTAATATGTAAGTAGTACTGGTATCATATTGTACTGATATCCGTGGTATATGTTAGTTTATGATTAAAAAAAGAACCCCTCTACTTTTTAGATTGATAGTATGTTGATGAGTAATTTCGATGAGAACCATGTTGGATCAGTAGTTGACAATGTCTGATCTGATGAGATAGGGCTAATTGTAATAAAAAACATGATCTAAGAGTCTGTATTGGCAATATTTTCAGTGCCAAGTGTGTGTGAGAATTATTGTGTAGTTTTTATGTTGTGTTTCAATCTAGAACATGCCATGTTATTCTGACTGAGACTTAAGTTAGCTGGGTAAGAAAGGGTCATATTATTCATATTAGTCCACTTAGCCATAAATAACAAACCAAATGCATCATGTATCCCTTGATCCAAATGTTTGAACCATACATATACCGTTTCTTTGTAGATACTTGAGTAACTGATCCTTTTTGTCTACTTAATCCTAAATTTGGCACCGGTCCCTTCTTGAATATTGTGTACCTCAACCCAGGCTAAATTCCTAAGTTGAAGATGGCTACTAAAAGTTACCCTAGTTCATAGGTTAGATATTATGCACCTCAACTCAGGCCAAAAGCCTAAGTTGAGGATGGTTGTTGCAAGGGAATCACAAAAAAATAGAAATGGAAGTGTAGTAATACAATGCAAAAGGGAGAAATATGAAGTGGGTGTGAGTAAAAAAAAATAGATGCCAAATATGTTAGTTGAAAGGAAAAGGAATTGAGAAAAATAAAAGGCAATGAGCTGAAAATTATAATAAGTGCACCCAAAGTGTTTAAATTAGGAAAAGGGGATCACTGACTTAAAAATACCAATATTGGTAGTGCAAAGTGTTAAATAGGATAGTGTCAAGGAGGAAAATTAGACACTAAGTCGCAAAAATATCATAACAAAGCCCTTCGAGCCTACGTTGATCATAGTTCAACTAGTCGACTGTCATGGTCGTGAATATAGGGCAAGCCTATGGTATTGAACACAATATTTACATTTTAGTTATGACTGTGAGCGTATTTGTCTGTCCCTAGCTTTGAATCAGAGTATATCAATTTGAGTGAGCAATGAGACTTCTTTCTGTGATGGCACTTGTATCACATTGTTGATAGTAGGCTATATCAGTGATTGTTCCTTATCTACATTGACTTACTTGTCATAATTGCTCTTTCATTTATTGATCCATGTGAGTTTGTTTGATAATTGTCTTGTATATGCCCTAATGGTTTGACTGGGTATATTTGATTGATTAAGAGATGATGTATTCCATGAGATTGAGGTCTATGTGTTGTTGTATTGCTTATGTTAGATTGAGTCTATTGCTTGAGGACACACAATATTTTTAGTTGAGGGTGTTGACGTGTCACCAAAATACAACACTCTTGATGCTTTAAACTTAGAATTTTATCTGTTCTCAAAGTGATGGTAGTGGGTTTGATGTGTTTTTATGTCGATTTTTAAGATTACAGGAGTCGGGGAGTTTTCAGATAATTTGTGCAGACTACAACCTTTTGGGTTTTTAGGAGACCTTTTATGATCCATAGTTACTTTAACGAGCCGTAGATGAATTTCATAGGACTGATCCATTGAAGGGCTACTTTTCAAAAATTGAAACTATGTGTTAAAAGGATGGATCATAGGTCATTCTACGGTTTGTACATCAGTTCGTGGTTTAAGGATTAGAAAATATGCATAGTTGCTAAAGAGTTACCAAATGAAGCCTTCCACGTGTCGTAAGTCAAAATATGGTCTGTAGGAAGTAGTTTATATAATCAAGGCAGAATTTAAGGATACAATCTACAAAGCCAGCCCATGGGCCATAAATGCTTTTACAGCCCGTAAGATCATTTGTGAAAAGTCCTGATTCCAGTTTCCCTATTCCATTTAGGATTTTATTTTTATTTTATTATAAATAGGTTTTTAGGTATTTTTAGATGAAGAGAACTTGAGACTTGACATTACTACTTTGTTTAAGCTTGTTCTTAGAGATTTCTTGTGAAATACTTTTGACTTTATTATCGAGTTATAATATTGTGATTTTCATGAAAATTTCAGATTTCATGTTTTTTAATTCTTCATTGTAAGTGTTCAATTATGCAAATTCATAACATGATTCTTTTATCTACAATGAGTATGAGTAGCTAGATCCACAACTAGGGTTGTTTGAACCATGAAAAACTAATGAAGTAAAATTGAATAATTTTTAATCCTTGGATAGTGTGCATGCATGTATTATTTATCTTTTTATTTTAAATGCTTTTTAACGATTGCAAATGGTAGAACTCGCCATATTCTTACTTATTAGACCAAGGGGGTAATGAATGGGAAAAGAGATAAAATAACAGAATTCGATGTGAGCACACTCATCTAATCAACCTGAACGGACCAAGGGATGGTTGTACTGAGACAAGATAAGGGATAATAATGCAATACTCATAGACGGACCAAGTTGCTTGGTGAAATTTGCCTAGTTTCCGAACCAAGGGATTAGGTGAACATAACTTACTAGTTATGCATGCTACATACTAGAAAAGGTTAGAATTATGAGGTTATACTAGGAGTTCATAGGGAACACAATAGCCTAGTTACTTCTCACACTGAATTCAAAACATTTGCATTAATTATTTGATCGTAGTTTAGGTTTAATTACTGATTTTACATTAAATCACCCTCTTTGGGAAGTAAGCCAATTAATTCATCTTAATTTCTTTAATTACTCCAAGTCTAGACCGTATTCCTCGTGGGATCGAACCTAACATTGTTGGGTTCTATATTTTAACAGCAACTGTTTATACCTTAATTGGGAGGTGTAACTTCAGCATGATCATGCATATGCCATGATACATGTGCGTATCAATCTTCTTGGACTCCTAGCTAGTTATGGTAGTCTAGCAGTGTGGGCCAGGTGCCACCTTAGTCCTTGCCTCAATTCAATGACGTTTCTGATTTGGCTCCGAATATGTGGGTTCATGTATTGGGAATTTGAACCCCGCTTGTTCTTCTTCAAACTTGTCCATTGCAGCTCAAGAGACCACTCCTCCTCCAAAGTTGAGGAAGGTGTTGTGGCAATCTTCTAGCCCCTATCCATAGACTCTATAATGACACATTTGGGCGGACAATATGCCCTTTGACTTGGTTCCTGAATAGACACTAGGAGTGAACCTCCTGGCATCTCATCCTTGTCCACCACTCTAGTTTGATCGGACCGATTTTTTAGGTCATCCCATGCCTGTATAAGACATTGAAAACCACATTAGGGACAAAAGATTCAAAATTGGAATCAAAATCCAAGCGTAAGATTATATAAAACATTGTTGGCTTCTAGTGCTCACAAAAGGTTTACGAGTCACAAAGTAGTGTTGGCGAGCTCAGGAAAGCTCCCCAAATGGTCCCAGAAAAAAGGTGTGAACTATGTGAGATAGAGTCAGGTTTTGCAAGTCACCAATCTTACTCGGTGAGACATCAGTACCTCACAAAAAAGACCCTTTCAGAATTATCTGGTATCTGTAAAAAGGGCTAGCATGTTCCATAGAAATGCAATTCACTAACCTTATTGGCGAACTCAAAAGAACTTTCCAAACACACCCTTGCCTGCAAATTACTATCAACTCCTTTCAAAACTAAATTTTACACTACGATCACCCATATATCGTTCAAAAACACCACTACGAATATGCACGCACTATACTCACTACCCTGAGCTTCCCAATTACTCGGATTTCATTGGTAATCAAGGTGTGAGTATTTAATCAACAATAAGCCCTTAAGAGAATCATCACTAATCAATCATCGGGCAAACTAGTCAATCATGGGCACTGGGTTACTCAAACTTCACCCACAAAAGGACAATAATAGGCCCAAAACACTAATCCTAAGTCATTTCAATCATTTCAAATCAACTCAACAACCAAAACTAAGCATATGGTTTTCTAACATGATCCAAAACATAAAAATATGATTTTGACCCATTTTCATCAAATCAAACATTCATCAATAGTACCCAAAGTATCAATTTCACATAAACCATGAAGAATCAATCAAACTCAAAAGTCACCATTGTTAAGGTACCTATTCAAGTTCCATTTTGGCTCATAAGTACAGATCTAGCATTATAGACGCGAAAACAAGCATGAATTAGTACTCACATCACAAACATTCTAGTTGCACGAAAAAACACATGAATAATGGCTTGGGAATCGAAAAACAAGAGGACATACTTTTCAATGAATCTTTAGATCAGGTGGATGTTGTGCAAACTACATGGACACTTCCAAAAACACACTCCGATCTTGAAAAACAACTTATAGAAAGTGAAGGGACGTTTGGGGTAGTGAGGGAAAGTAGAGAGGGAAGTGATATTTTTAAAAGATTTGAGATTAATATCCATAAGAAGCTTCTTCTGTTCATGCCAGGGCAAATTTTGCAATGTCATTAACATTGCCGACAGGTTTTGCGAGTTGCAAAGCTCATTTGCATTTAAAATTATTTACATAGATTGAGGGGCAAGGGGATTTTATGAGATCAACTTACCTTTCAGACTTGATTAAAGAATCGCTAATTGATACATTAGCTCCCCCTTTTAACAGTATGTGAGACCTCATTTTTCTCGTCTTCCATAATATACATAGTGCGGCATGTTGTATAAGGCGCATATGATTTTATATAGTACCCAAGGATAAAAAAAGACTGCAACTGAGTGGTAATATCAAGGACTTAAAGTTTTAGTTCAAAAGAAACCCCTAAACACATATTTGGATTAAAGAAATGGCTTGAGTTACATCTCGCCCTTGTTGAAAGGTTTAGATTAAGTTTTATTTTTTAGATGGGACTAAGAGTGTATAATTTTCTAATAATGGATTTTTAAGGGGTATGTTTATATCATAATGGTCATATGTTATGTTTTGGAGTCCAAAATGTTGCGAAATAAAGTTTGGCCGATGTTACTGTAAGCTTCTTTAAGAAATCTTTTTTAAACTTAGGTCAAATGTCTTAGACCATATCTCCCAAAATATATGGAGTTAAAAGGGACATGACTTATAAAATATAAGGTCTATGAGTCTAGTCTGCAACTCACAAAACCACGCATCAAATCGACTTCAGAGTGACTGCCTGAGCAGAAAATTGGGTCGCTAACTGAGTGGTCTCAAGCCTACTTATAAGTTAGCTAATCTAACATTTTAAAGCTCCAAACATTCCGTTTTCATTCCAAAATAGTTAAGGAACTGAAGAGAGTGCTCCCACAAGGTCCTTGAATGATTTAGGTATGTTTTCCACATTTTTACTATTAAAATTCATCCATGTGCCTAGAAATATGTGTCTTACGCTTTCCAATTATTTTTCCCTCCTATTAGCTATGTTTAGAGCTATTTTCAAATGATAAAAAAGTGATGTTTGTGCTGGTTATTCTATGTTTACAGCTGGTTTTCCTGGTAATAATTTTAGGGCTCTTATACAATTAATTTTACAAAGTTCTATGGACGTATCCTCGCGTGAATGCTATATGGTAAATCTGCCAATTAATGATCAATTATAGACTATTTATAGGTGTTTATAAGCTGAGTATATATAGCAGTTTTGAATCATAGGACGTAACGATCAACCTTTGTGAAAAACTTTGGGCAATTGGATGTTCGTTTGAAAGGTATGTTAAGGCTATGCTTTGTCCCTCCTTTTAGCATGCAATCTAGGAAATTCTCAAAATGTCAAATGCAATAATTTACTATTTTGCTACTAGAAAAACCATTTGTAAAAGGAATTGGGATTGAAGTGAAGTTATTTTCATGAAGATATTAGGTTGGCATTCTATTCATTCGCTTAAACTAGACGTTCAATATCTATATATTAATTTATCGATTTTCTTAACTACTTGTCCATGTGATTGAGGTATTGCTCTTCTTGATGTGGTGTCACTAAAAATAAAGGAAGATTGTGAGAGAATGTAGTAGTCATAATCAGTCCTTCTTCCTTGTTTAAACCATATTTTAAGAACTTAAAAAGTAACACTTTTGTTTCCCATAATCTCCAGTAAAATGCTCTTGTTTAAACTACTAAGGCACTTGATTTTATACTTTCTTTTACTTATTGGTATGGAACCAAGTATAAGCATTATGTGAAGCACCTTTATGAACTTTTCTAGAGTTAAAGCTTCATTCTAAAGGTTTAGTTAAGCTACCAAGCTTATTCAAAATACATGTAACATCCCATGATTCATGTGTATATGCTACAACAATGATTATGATGCTATGAGAATAAGTATACCAATTAGCCAATATTGGCTAAATTCTTCTTATGGCCTACTATGTGCATTCAATATTCATATCATACATGACATGTTGTACATGGACTTCGAGATATACTCGAAGGTATGGGGCCTATTTTTTCCCAAATAATTATATACATATTATATAAATAGCCAAAGGTTAGCAAGTATGATGTCAATTAGCTACCAAGAAGGACCACCATTTCTTGCATTTGATTGGGTATGACAAGCATTTGGATCTATGTATATATATCAATTCCACGCAATAAGAAATAAGATCCGTACATACCAATGCATCAATGGAGTATGAGACCTGTGCATACCAATGCAACTAGTCAATATAAAATATGTGCATACTAATGCAACTAGTCAATATAAGATATATGCATACCAATGCAACTAGTCAACATAAAATATGTGCACACCAATTCAACAACGGAGAATAACATTATACATCTATACCATGTATATAAATTATTATCACAAAGCCATCGATATCTCATATCATCACTATCTCATTATTGATCAAGCTGTTTATGAATCAAACTCCACAAGAACCTCCAATTTGGCTCATGACCCTTAGGTTCACTGCATTTATCATCATCTAGTCACAACACTATCCAAAAGTTATCTCACGTCTCATGTTATCATAATGATATCCCAAGTATCTCAAATCACATGATTTCGTCTCAATTAATCAATAGGATCGCCATTTACTCAATATTCGGCATAACCAATGTCGTATTCCTATCAAATTCAATCATATCATGTTATAGGCTCATAATTCAAACTACATCTCACAATTATCACATAAGTATGCTCAATAACTCAAATTCAGTACTAAAAAAGTTAGCGAAACCTACCTCAACACCGAAATCACACCCCGACAAGCTTTCAATCAACTTAATCCTTCAAACGATTCTCAGATTAATCAACTACAATAAAAAATAGACACTACACCATCAAGAGGTACATTTTAATACCCATATTGGCATGAATTAGACTTAAGGGCAAAATGGTCAATTTTAGGGCTAAAATATGAAGTTTCCAAATAAGACATTGGCTTCAAAATCAGATTTTACATGAAAAATGGAGTTCGTGGGTGAAAATCTTACTAAATCGAGTTCAAATCGATAGAAAAATCATCACTTAAAGTTTTAAGATCATTGGCCAAAAATCCCCAATTTCGGACATTCAAAATCATGAAATTCAAGACAAAATCAAAATAAAAACCATGAAAATTAATCAAAACGATGATAGGAACACTTACCCATAAGATTTCTCCAAAAACTCACTTCAAAAATCACCTCTCAGAGCTTGAAATATTGAAAATGGAGTAAAAATGGTGATTTTATGTCTTTAAAACCGACTTAGACAAAATGTACTCCACGATCGCGGATAATTATCCACGAACATGGAGAAGAAGGCAAATTATACCTCCGTGAACGTGGAAGTTCGTCCGCGATGGTGGAGAAAAAGGGGGTTGCACCAGGTGCTTCACACTAGCAATTGTAAAATCTCAAAACGGACCCTTGGGGTCCATCCGAATTCCCAATTCCACAAACTAAATATATATCTACACCGGAAATGGTGATTTGGACTCAACAAAATAATTAGATTTGATTCCAAGGTCTCAATGACACGTTTATCCATGCAAGTCAAATAAACGAGTTTAAAACTCGAAATATCAAAACTGGCGTTGACAACTCTAAAAAATATGATGGGACCATTTGTAGTGTTAGTTTCACCATCCAGAACTACTAGAAGTGTCATAATTCCAATTCGAGCTTCCGAACTCGAAATGTTGACCAAAGTCATACATTGGTTTTTCGGAAATAACTAAAATCACAACTTTTGGCTTTAAAACCTCATTTTAACTCCAAATTCGGTTCTACAACTTTCTATAGTTCAGCTTTTACGTTTCGGAGCTAATGGAATTGACAGATCCTCAATATGACCTCCAAAACTTAGAATGACACAAAAACTCTTTTTTTATAACTGAAGCCTCCAAAAATGCCAAAATTCATATTTTCAACCTTTAAATCTCAGGATTTCAGTTTCAACGATTCAAATAGTTCAGAATAGGCCCAAAGCAACTTAGGAAAGGGTAAAACAATAATTTTCACAGATAATGCCAAAAATGACCAACCAAGTCATTAATCATTCATCACTAAAAAGAATATTCATCCTCAAACATAAAGAAAAAAGAAGTGCCTGAAGCCTCAAAAGGCTGGGATATTTGGCCGGCATGTTAGACTCCATCCCAAGTAACCTCATCAATAGAACGGTGCCACCACTGAACCTTCATAGAAGGTATATCTTTAGATCTCAATCTCCGGACCTACCTATCCAATACAGTTATACGCTCTTCTTCAAAGGACAAATCTAGACCCGACTCAACCGAGTCATAAGATATCACATGGGACTCGTCTAGAATTTATGGAGCATAGAAACATGGAAAATATGACCTACCTATCCAATACAGTTATACGCTCTTCTTCAAAGGACAAATCTAGACCCGACTCAACCGAGTCATAAGATATCACATGGGACTCGTCTAGAATTTATGGAGCATAGAAACATGGAAAATAGGACAAACAGAAGATAGTCTTGATGGTAAAGCCAGTTCATAGGCTACCTTACTAACTCTCCTCAAAATCTCAAATGGGCCAATGAATCTGGGACTAAGCTTGCCCCTTTTCCCAAATCTCATCACACCCTTCATGGGTGAGAGTTTTAGCTGAACTCTGTCACCAATAGAGAACTCAAGTGGTCTAACCCTCTTATCAGCATAACTTTTTTGGTGACTCTAGGCTGTCAGAAGTCTACTCTGAATTTATCGGACCCAGTCCATGGCATCCTAGAGCAAATATACACCTAATACTAGGTTGAAATTGAATCAAACCATGCGATCAGTGATTAAAACCTTCAGCCAAAGAAGGCCTCAAACAGTGCCACCTGGATGCTGGAATGGTAACTGTTGTTATGTGCAAACTCTACTAATGGTGAGTGTTGGTCCCACTAGGCCCCAAAAATAATGACACAGGCCCTAAGAATATCTTCTAACACCTAAATAGTGCACTCTGATTGGCCATCAACCTGAGGGTGAAAAGTTGAACTCAAATCCACTCTAGTACCCGAACTACGTCGTAGAGCCTGCCGAAAGTGAGAAGTAAACACATACCCTTTGTTTAATACTATAGACACTGGCACACCATACAATTTGACAATGTCCAGGATATATAACCTAGCCAACTGCTCTGCACTATAGCTAGTCTTTACCAGTAGGAAGTGTGCCAAACCACCAATAATGTTATTTAAGATCATGATATATCTTAGTTACACCCAGATAAATGGAATATCTAGTACAATGGGCCTTCTTTAATATCAATCTCATGTGACCCCAAATTTAGGCACATAACTCTACCATTAACTTTTAAAAACACCATCAGAATCAATTATAGCCACTTGGCTTCACCTCTCAACACTTTGTCACAAATCATGCATAATTTAGGGTCCTCAAACTAATGAGCACATATTTGATCAAACAAGAAAAATCAAGCCTCAACAAAGGCCAAAACACTTTGAGGAGGAGAAATATTCAAGCGAACCATCTATCTAGGCAAGTGACTGAACCTCCAAAGTAAGGGCTTCTTCTCAGCCCTCAAGAATGCCAAACTACCCATACTAGTCATCTTCTGACTCAAAACATATGCCACCATATTGGCCTTCCTGAGGTGATATAGAATAGAGATATTATAGTCCTTAAGCAACTCCAACCACCTACACTGTCTCAAGATGTATTTGAGACTCCAGTAATTGGTAAAGATCTCACAATACACCTTGTAAAGATAATGTCGCCATAACTTTAACACAAACACAACCACAACCAACTCTAAGTCATGGGTAGGGTAGTTCTTCTTATGAACCTTCAGCTATGTAGAAGCATAGGCTATCACGTTCCTTCTCTACATCAAAAGACCACCTAAACACACACCAGAAGCATCATAATATACCAAAATAGAACTCCCTCCTCAGGTAAAGCAAGAATAGGTGTTGAAGTCAACAAATCCTTGAGCTTTTGGAAGCTCTCCTCACAATCATCCGACGACTGAAATGCCACAACCTTCTGAGACAATCTAGTCAATGGGGTTGCTACAGAAGAAACACTCTAAACAAAATGCCGATAATACCTTGCTAAACCAAGGAAACTCTGAATCTCAGTCACAGAACCAGGCCTAGCCCACACATGGACAAGAAATACTACAAACACAAGCCAAAATTCACACTTTGAGAACTTAGCGTACAACTTCTCTTCCCTCAACCTCTGGAGTACAATCCGCAAGTGTTGAACATGATCTGCCTTATTCCTGGAATAAACCAAGATATCATCTATGAACACAATAAAAAAGATATCTAAATAGGGCTTGAACACTCGGTTCATCAACTCCATAAAGTAGCTAGGGCATGGGGCATTAGTCAACCCAAATGACATGAGTACGAAGTCATAATGCCTATAACGGGTCTTGAGAGCTGTCCTTGGGATATCAGACTCCTAAACTCTCAAGTGATGATAACCGAACCTCAAGTCAATCTTGGAGGATACTGAGGCACCCTGCAACAGGCCAAAAATATCATCAATGCGAGGCAAATAATATTTGTTCTTGATGGTCACTTTGTTGAACTGGCGATAGTCAACATATATACGCATAGTGAGTTCCTTCTTCTTCACAAATAATACAGGAGCACCCCCACGAGATAAACTCAGTTTAATAAATCTCTTCTTCAACAAATCTTCCAATTGTTCCTTCAATTCAATCGGGGCCATCTGATAAGGAGCAATAGATATGGGCTTAGTGCCCAGCTCTACATCAATAGCAAAGTCAATATCACAATCTAAAGGAACACATGATAAATCAGTCAGAAAGAAATCCATAAAATCTCTAGCATCCCTGGTCGTTTCTAATGATGCAGGCTCATGAGAAACAACTTGAACATGAGCTAAATATGCCAAGAACCCCTTCCCCATTAGCCGACAAGCATGCATATAAGAAATAAATCCCTTAGGATATGAGCTAGGTGCTCCAATCCACATTAGCTGAGGCAAGTCAGGGCAAGATAGGGCCATTGTCTTCACATGACATTCAAGAATAGCATGATAAGGTGACAACAAATACATACCCAAAATCACATCGAAATCAACCATATCTAACAATATCATATCAGCAATGGTATCTCTCCCCATAAAAGTCACAACATAACCCCGATAAACTTATTTTACCTCTAAAGATTCACATATCGGGTGGAAACACAAATAGACTCGACAAGCATCTCACACATAATATCAATATTAGAAGCAAAATAGGACGACACATATGAATAAGTAGAGCCTAGATCAAATAAAATTGAAGCTGAATTGTGGCACACTAGGACTATATTTGTGATAATGGCATTAGAGGCCCCTGCCTCAAGTCTATTTTGAATAACATAGAAAACTCTATGCCTACCACTAGCCTGTGGACCACCATGACCACTACCTCTAACTATACCACAACCTCCCCTAGCACCAACTCTTATAGCCTGAGGTGTATCCTTGGGTACCGGCACTGGAGCTAGATGAGTTGGCAGAAAACCTGAAGTCTAAGTAGGAGGTACACAATGAGGACAATGATGATCCAAGCGCCCAATATCATCATAATGATTACAAGCCCTAGTCTCCTGCCTTTGAGATGGCTGCGCTAAAACGCCACCACGCCTGGGTGTACTACCCATTTGAATAGATCTAGATCAACACTATTAGATGGTGGAAGAGCTGCTTGAATTTCCCGACCCTGATGGACCTATCTCTGAATCTCTTGATCCCGTGGCGAGTGTCCACTAAACTGTCCATGTCAACAAAACCTCTTTTCGCCACTCTGCCTATCTTGCCTAATGTTCTCTACCATATAAGCATGATTTACAACACTCTAAAAAGTGCCTTCAGCCAATACCAAGGAAGTTGTAGCCTCCTGAAGATACCCTGCCCAACCATTGGTAAATCGTCGAATCCTCTCGAAGTCAGTAGGAATGCTAGACAAGGCATATCTAGATAAGGCATGAAATCTAGCCTCATAGTCAGAAACTTAAATAGATCCCTGTTGCAGCCTACCAAACTCATCTCGACGGCTGTCTCGGAGGCTGTAGGGCATGCATCTCTCAAAAAATATCTTGGTGAACTATCCCCAAGTCATAGCTGGAGATCCAATGGGTCGACGAGCTACCACTAACCTCCACCACTCCTTGGCAATACCGGTGAACTTATATGAAGTGTAGGCAACCCATGCAACTCAAGAATATCCAGGTTACACAATCGATCTTGGCACTTTGATAGAAAATCATATGCTCTATCACCAGGGGTGCCATCGAATAACGGGGGAGCCAATAGCACAAACCACTCAAATCTCTTTTGCTCCATTATAGACGTGGCTGGGCTAGCTGAAGCTAGGAGAACCATAAACAAGAGAGATGCAATAGATGGAGTAACAACGAAACTCTAAAACTAATAACCTGAACTCAACCTAGATGTCTGAGGTGACACTATAGGAGTCATAGGAGAATCTATCAGAATTGTATAAAGACCAACATAAATCATAACTGGCTCGGAGGAGCTACATCCAAAATCTTGATGTCTCCCAAGTTACACCTCCTTTTTAGAGGATAAAATGGCCGTTGTCAAGAAATAGAACTTAAGCAAAGCTACGGTCGAAACCACAGGGAATACTAGACTCAAAGCAAATTCACCAACAAGCGATCTGTGTAGTTAATCAACTCAATTCCCCAAAAGGGGGTTTCTGCAAAAATCAATAAGAAAGATAAGCTAACTAACTAGCACGAGAGAAAGATCATTAAAGGAGAGCAACTAGGGTATTGTGTTCTCCATAATTCCCCAACTCAATATCACCAGATAACCTAATTCTTGTCTAGTGTATAGCATGCATGACAGTAATTTAAGTTCACCAAGCCCTTTTGTCAAAGGTGAGAGGCGAATTTCACTATACAACTTGGCCCATCTCCATAGTGTGCATTACTATCCATTACCAATAAGTCCAGTACAACCTCCCCTTGGCCCAGTGTGGTTAATTAGATGAGAACACATCAATTGAATCCTATTAATTAATCTCTTTTCCTATTCGTTACTACCTTGGCCCAGTTAGTAACATTGGCGGGTTCTAATGTTAGCCACCGTCAGAAAACATGCAAAACAAAAAGAGTGAATTAATACATGCATATGCACCTTCCAAGAATCGTGAATTATCCGATTTTACTTTGTTAGTTCTTTATGAATCCCAGAACCCTAGTTGTGGATTTAACTACTCATGCTTTTTGTAGATGAAGAGATTATGAAATTAGAAGACATAATTAAACACTCACACAACTTAATTAAGAACAAGCAAATCTAATGTCAATGAAAATCACTAGCTTGAAGATTGAATTAAACAACAAGTGTTTTGATGACTCTCTCACAATTTTCTCTCCAAGAATATTGAGTTCTCTGAGCACTAACCTAAAACTAAGCTAATCTTTCGTAAATTGGTCATCTCCTGCTTAGAAATAACCTAAAAGACCTATTTTATAATAATATAAAATAAGGTCTATGCAAATTGCAAAAACTAGTCGGCAACCTCCACAAAAGCACTTTATGACCCATATTGATATTCACGACCCATAATTGAGGTCTCGTACATTGTTGCTGGAAAACTAGACTTCTCCTTTACAACAACCCTTTACGACTCGTAGAATGGTTTATGACCCATAAAGGGAGTTTCGTTTGATGAACTTTAGAAAGTCTTCATTCTTTGATCCTCAGGGCACTAAACCTCTTCTGTGATTCATACATTAATTTATGGCTCATCTACATGTTCGTAGAAGTAACTTAAAAAACTTGGCCCCTCACTGGAATTCCTCATGAAGCTACCTTACGACTCGTAGAATGGTTTATGACCTATAAGGTGTCTTGTATAATAGCAAATCTGCAACAACTTTGTAACTTTCCCCAAAATCATCGGCCAACCTATAATCCAGCAAACATAGACACAAAAACAACTAAAGTCGCATTGAGAACACACAAAATCGTAAGTTTTAAGCATCAAAAGTATTGTATTTTGGTAGCACATCATGGAGCACATGGTTGGGCTTGATTACCTTGAACCATTTAACCCTTCTTTAATGCCTTTGGGCAGTCAACAAGTGTGTGGCCCATCTCACCACAACTATAGCATGCACCCGAGCCCCACAAGCATTTTCCAGAGTGAATCTTTTCTCACTTGTCACATCGAGGTAGTAGTGGTCCACCCTCAACAGGTGCTTTGGGAGTAGCCACCCTAGCATTAGTGAAACTTGCATTAGAACCCTAGCCTTGTTGGAAGCTACCATGACCACCACCCTTAAAGTTAGAGAACCCACCATCATAACGGGCCCTGTTAGGATGATGCACCCTCTTCTCCTTGAGTTTTTCCCTTTCATTCTGTTCAACATACACCATGATCTTGGAGATGTCCATATCCCAAATAAGCATAGCCATACGATATTCCTTCACAACCAAATCAGAGATACCAGAAATGAACTTGTGCATTCTTTCGCAGGGGTCAGCGACAAGCATAAGAGAATACTTGGAGAGCTTTGTGAACTTGAGGGCATAGTCCCTCACACACAGACTACCCTATCTGAGGTTGATAAACTCGGTCATCTTGGCTTCCCCAAGCTCAAGTGGAAAGAAGTGATCCAGAAGTGTGAACTTAAAATCTTCCCAATTGACAACATTACCACAAACCCTCTCCATTAACCATTGAGTATACCACACTTAAGCCACATCTTTCAATTGATAAGCAACCAACTCATCTTTCTCCTCAGAAGTGACTCCTATAACAATCAACACCTTAGTAAGCTCATCCATGAACCCTTGAGCATCCTCATCAGCCTTTGACCCATAGCACTTTGAAGGATTCATCTAGGTGAAATCCCTCTCCCTAGAAGCCATAGTGGGATCCAAAGAAAGATTAGTCTACCTAGCCTGAGTAGTCACCACCTAGGCGAGCATAGCAAAGGCCGTAAGAAATTCACCATTAGAGATAGGCTCTTCCATAGGCTCTTGGAGAACTTTGTCCTCACAAACTAGAGCCGGTGATAGTAGAGAAGCTCCTCGTGAAGGCATCTTTTGTAATATAGAAAGGATACAATTAGCATAAGAAACCAAGCATACAGTCCAAAGCACGACATAAGACATGAAGAAGTGAGACAATTCCTAGAAAGTCAGCATAGCCTCCTACTTATAGGCATGGTGCACTTCACACCCATGAATAGGACTCTACTCAATGCGGCATGTTTCGAGGATTATCTACAAACCTAGTGCTCTGATACCATGCTTGTCACGACCCGAACCTAGGGTCTAGGAATGACATGGTGAATGGAAACCCGAAAGTCGCAAGACAAGCCTCATAGAATCTATGGATACATTGTCGATTTGGAAGCGTACATGAATTTGTAAACATATAGTTCTAAGGGACGGGAAAGTAGGACTCACATTATGAGGACATCATAGGGATGGTGATTAACATGGATTCACATAACACGTAGAACATAAAGACTAAGGGGTGGTTAAGTAAGAATCACTCTATGGGGGCAATACGGGACTAAGGATCTTCCTCATCATACCATGAATCCATAACATAAGCTCATAATCAAACCATAATGACCATAAAAACTACATAACCATATCCATAAACATAATCTCTGAATACAACAATTAGCATATAAATGTTAAGTAGTCTATAGGATGTCCAAAAATGCCTCTAATCATAAGATAGGATGGGGGACAAGACATAACCCTAGCTCACCCTGAAGTAAATAACATAAAAAAAGCACCATAGGTAGAGGAATGGTGGTTGGTCCTTGAAAGATAGGACTCACCACAACAAGCAAACTCAAGATCCAAGTTAACCATCGTACGGTGGATGAAGGTAGTCCTCGGTCTCTACATGGTTAGATCATGTGGGCAAAAAGTATGTATTAGTATTTTGAATGTACTAAGTATGCAGGCATGCAATGCACATGAACTCATTAAACCTGCATTCATTTTTAGATGACAAGAGCACATATATAGAAAGGATAATATAGCAAGAGAATAGTATATCAATATTCCAGGAAGTACATGATGCATGAATGCAAAAATACTCCATATCTATTGAGGATGGGACAGAAACCGACATGAGAAAAAGTAAGCTATAACTTGTAACTCCGTCATCTACCCCACAAAAAATAAAAAGGTAACCTACTTGCCAAAGGTAGATCCATAATCATTCATCAGCCACAAAGGGAATAATCATACCCTAGGGGATAGCCTAACCTACCTCCGATCCCATCAGTGCTAGGTCATCATACCACTAGAATACACACACACACACACACACATATATATATATATGTGTGTGTGTGCGCGCGCGTGCGCGCGTGCGCGCTTGTAAAAAAGGCATAAGACATTCAAATTGTTTACATACATACTTGAGCTTAAAGGCCAAATCACATTTCATACTCATGCATACTTAGGCTAAAAAGCCAAATTATACTTCATGTAATACTTTCATTCATAGGGATAGCTCCTTTGGAGCACCTTCTTGAGAAATAAGTATGGACCCGTGGGTATAGCCCACCCCACCTCAAACCTCAACCGGTGCTCCATAAACATAGTGATGTAAACACCTATATTTTTTCAATGAGCCATAATCATAGACATTTATGTGATCATATTCTTGTAATAACCATAATCTTATCAAAATCATATACATAAACATAATTGGGCTTAACACATTTCATAAACTTCATAAAAACCATAGTCATGTATGCATATGCCATGAATGAGATGAGAAAATAGAATGGGAAATAGAGATTCAAACTTAAATCAACAATAGATTATGAGATTCAAGTGAAAACATAATTAAATCAACATTTAAATCATGATATAGATTACCCATGTTTAAATCAAGCTTTAAAGGGGACATGCACATTCATATCTTCATAACTTCAATGCAATTCATCATATTAGGGCTTAAATCACTTTAAAATCAATAATAAAACATATCTCATACATCAATTAAATTTAATAAATAATAATATTGAAAACCCATATTTAAATTAAGCTAAAATTCCATGAAATTGAGTGTACAAGAGTTTTGATCTTCTTGGTTGAAAGGGACCAAGAATGAATTCCACATACCTTGGCTAATGAAGAAGATTCAAGAAGAAATTTGAAGAAGAATGAGCCTTTCCTTGATTCCCAAGCTTAGATTCACAAGAGTTCTCTTAGAGAGTTCTTAAGAGTGACTTGAGAGAATTTTATGTGTGAGGAAATGAATTTGAATGAGAGGAATGAAGTATAGATCATTTGAAAGTCTTTAGGTAGCGTATAAGGTCACAAAAAACCCTTAGAATTAATCATAATTATGAAAATTCCATTAATGAAACAAGTTGAAAACTGGAATTTTGGTCTCAAGAGGACCCATACGGTCCATGATATGTCATACATACTGTATATATGTCTGTGATTCGATAATTCAAAAATTTTCACTTGGCGGAGGTTCGAAACGATAATCCCATACTTAGAATATTTCAACATAGGCACCCATACGGAGGGTGGTTTGGACCGTACCAAGCCACACGGTTTGTGTGCCTCCTCCATCTCATATCACTTAGAAAAACATTTCACAACAAAGTTTCTAGATGGTGATCCAATACTTAGAAAAATTTCATTGCGAAACCTATAAGGGAGGTCATACGGACCGTACCACTTTGTACGGACTGTATACTTGGCCATACCACTTTACTTGGGCTCAAAACTGTAGAGTCTCAAGCCTAAGGCTACCATATGGTTCACCACACAGTCCGTATGGTCTCACACGGTACGTGTGGGGTCCAAGTGTGGTATGTCTTGGTCTTAAGCTCCACACCTAGGCCCTCATACCCCACATAAGGCCAAGGGCCACTTCAAGGAGGCTCTACACGGTCCATAAAGCACTATACGGACCATGAAAGCTTCCATGAAGCGTTACCTTTGTCCAAAACTAACTGAAACTGAATTCCCATGCTCCATTGAGGTTGTACCAAGTTCGGGTCCTTACAACATGGTTCTCAATAATAAGATGTTTTGTTGATCACAAATTCAGATGACAAAAAGACTATGTTATTTAATTGTGTTTACTCTCTTTTTGAGCTAATTAAATCAATGGCATTTGTTAGCGTAGACAATAGATAGTTTAAGTCCTAATTATTGGGCACGATAAAGAAAAATAAATGAGTTATAAAGTTATTTCAAATCATATTGTTTGATAAATGGGATTAAGAGCTCCTAATAAAAATAATTATTCTCTTTTGTGTGCTTAGTTTGATCGAGAATTGTTATTGCTTTATTATTTTAATTCTTATATTGATTAGTTAAATATTAAGAACATATGTACTCTCACCTATTTATGAATATTATGACATGTACATCTCAATGGAATTATGTCACATGGAGTCTAACCACAATAAATGAAGAAGTCAACTCTCCCTATGGCGTTGCCTTTAAGAGGTTGTGTGTGTAGTGCAACAAGGCTAACTTGTAGTGTTCATCTACATCTTTCCTCATTCAAATTCGACAAATGATTGATCTCTCTTGGAATTCAATTGCAATGAGTGGAGGGTCAACGCGAGAAGCAAAGGTCGATTGAAGCCTTCTCCTCAAGAGGGATCCATGTACGTAATGAGATATGATGAAAACCAGATAGGCTATAACTGACTTCGTATATGAAGTGCACATACAACTTTATAAAAATAAGGCGAACTCGTTACTCCCTCCTATTCTATTTTTATTTGTCACTCTTTTAAATGGCTCAAAAAGCTTGACATCTCTTACTATGATGCTAAATTGTTGATCATTAAAGTCAAACATCAAAATATCATTTTAAATTTTACATGACTTTTAAAATATTGAATCATTTTATTTGGTACTCTTGAATAATTTTCTTTATAAATTTTAAATCTTACTTGAAGGCATCTAAGGGTTGATTTATAAAAACAGAATAGAGGGAGTAACATTGTAATGGGCCCATCTTTAGCCATGCCATATCTTGATCCCACTATTTTAGCTTCACTTCATATATGATTAATTTATTATTCATTTAGTATCTCATATTATATTCGTCACCAAATTAATTAAGATGACATATATTTTACTAATAATTTATTTTCTTATATGAGATGTTATGATTTATGATGAATACGTAGAATATCATGTATTGTGAATCTTTTGAAATCTCAAATGACATATGTAACACCTGTTAAAATTACTAAAATACCTCTAGAGGAGAGATGCACGTAATGTGTCTTTCCATGCTCAGATGGAAAATCTGAGACCGGATATGCGATCAACATGAAAAATTGAGTGTAAAAATAGTCTCAGCCCATTTTAGAGCAATCAGATCAAAAGATAATTTTCTTATCCGAAAATAAAAAACAATGTTGATGCGCGATAGAGAAGCATCGTGCTCCTGTCGCGGAGAGGGACTAATTTGTCTACAATTTTTTTCAAAGGGATTGAAAAAACTCGTTTGAAATTTTTTTTTTGAAAAATATATGCATGTGTGCACCCAGTCTGCATCGTGGACTGGGCTATTTCAAATTGAATTTTTTTATTAAACTCGTGAGGGGAATTTTAGACATTTTTCAACCCTTCCTAAACTCAAAATTTGATCAAAATATGTCATTTTGAGCGTAAAAAGAGTTTAAAACCCCATTCTAAGTCATTTTTAAGTCTTTGAAGAAGACTAGGGCTTGAGAGAATAGAAGAGGAACGTGAGATTGGAAAGTTCAAGGGAGAATTCTTGAAGGTTGATTGTTAAAGCTTCACACCAAATATGTAAGGCTAAACAAAAGCATGAAATTGTTCTCTTATATGCCCCATAGATGGTCATAGAAGAATTGAAAGTCTAATGAGTCTACATACATAATTCTTGATGGTTTTCTTGAAATTTTGCATATATACTACATGCATTCATATGTTGATGGTCATCATAAACTTGTTTTCTTGAATCAAGTATTTTTCATGAGATATTGTATAAACCCTATATGTTAATTTATGAAAGCATGCATGAATGAACCTAGGGATAGAGTATAGAGCCTTGACTTGAGTCTGTTGATGATAATCTTCATGTGAGTATGAGGTTGAGATACATGAGCTTGATGATCCTATGAGTCTTCATAATTGAGTTCTTGAGTTCTGTCTAAATGACTTCTTCAAAATGATGATCTGAGTCCTTGAGCTCTTAAATGGGAATTGAGTTAAGAGATGAGTGGAAGTCCCTGAAAACAATAGAGGACATTAGAATTTGATTTAAAAAGTTGATGAGAGTCTTCATGAGGCTAATTGAGTTGATAAGAGTCACTGTGAGGCTAATTGAGCTAAATAGGAGTCTTATGAGCATTGAGTCTTGGGAGGAGTATCTAACACCAAAATAGGTAAGAGTGACTCCCACTCACACTGATTAACTACGTCGCCAAGCGTATGATGAGGATGGAACCATTACATCACATGGTCCCCTCTTGTTAAGGTGAGGTCCTTGAAAAATAGAGGACTTGTGGAGGCTAGATTCATTATGGATCATACTACGTTCCTTACTTGGCAAGTATGGGACGGCTGTGGTAACATCAACGTGATTGTTATACAATCACTGGCTCATAAAAGATTGTTGTCGGATAAGAGAAACTCCCAGAAAGTTCTCATATTGAGTACTCTGAGTCAAGTTGAGTTGAGTCTGAGTTGATTGATAAGGATTGATTTAGTTGATGGATCACTTGTCTACTCTTTATTCTTGCTTTCAATAGACATTTGACATTCTGTCGAGCATTGTTTTGAGTTGAGGTTTTTTCTATTTATTTCATGATGCAGATACATGTGTTAGAGATCGTCAATAGGCGCATCGTTGAGGATTTTACACGTTCAGCAAATTGGTGAGCCTTCCTTACTTCGGAGGATCCTAGAATTTATTTTATCTTGCCATTAGAATTAGACTTGATTAGATTTACTTTATTTTAAGTTAGCCATGGGTCTATCATTGGCACCATATGATCGTAATAGAGGCTTCATAGACTAGAGTCGAATGTTGATGTTGAGACTTGTCGGGCTATTTTCTTTCTACTAGCCTTTTTATTTATAACCTTACTTTGAGATTAAATAAGATGTGCCTATTACTTCCTTTTTGTCTTCCGCAGATTGATAGAGTTTATTTTATGAATATGATGAGGCCAAGGTACCCTCCCGGGGCGTGTCAAACTTGCTATCAGATAACAGAGTTCAAGAGTCCTAGGGAGTTTATAAAAGTTGTGACTAGTAGAGTCCTTGTTATTAGTATGAAGAGATCCACATCCATAATATGGAGGCTATAGAACATAAGGAATTGTTTCAGTTTTTTCATGTTCTAAATTGTGTGATAGAGTTATACTCTATGAAAGGTTCTCTTCTAATTCATTCTTTGCGCGTTGCAAAGTTGGTATCATACCTCCCAGAAGAGCCATCAGAGGTAGAGGACATCCCGCCAGGCAAACTGTTAACCTACCCGAGCCTCAAGGACATGAGGAGCCCGTGGACCCAGCTATCCTTGTTAAGTAACCCCCACAAGATGAGGTCCCCAATACTAAACTTTGCCAGGCTATTCAAACTCTAGCCCAGGCTATCACAGCACCTGCTGCGAGACAAAGAGCTGGCAGATAGGATGCACAGGATAAATCTAGAGTCCGGGAATTCTTGAAGATAAATTCGCCTGATTTCACAAGGTCTGCATCCACTGAGGATCCTGAGAATTATGTGGAAGAGCTTCAGAAAGTGTTCTAAGTAATGCATGCAGCTGATGTGGACAGAGTTGAACTAGCTGCTTACCAACTCAAGGGTGTGGCCAGACTATGGTTCGAACAATGGAAGAAGGGTAGAGGAGAGGATTCCCAATTCCTGACTTGGGCAGTATTTGAGGAACCTTTCTTGGGGCGCTTCTTCCCAAGGGAACGAAGGGAGTCCAAGGTAAGAGAGTTCTTGAATCTGAAACAAGGCTCTATGATTGTGCAAGAGTATGGGCTTAAGTTCACTCAACTATCTCGATATTGCTCCAGACATGGTTGCTGATATGACGAGGAGAATGGGGATGCATGAGGATGGGCTGAACAAAGGGCCAAAAAGAGATGGGGGAGCAATGCTTGTGAGTGATATGGACATTGGGAGATTGATGACATTTGTGAAACAAACTGCGTAGGAGAAACAGCATGACAGAGAAGAGTTTAGAAGTAAGTGTCACGCCCCGGGAGGGTACCCTAGGCGTGGCCTGCACTCAGAGACTATTGCTAGCCCCCAAGCGAACCACTTAGCTTCATCACATCATTCATTTCGGACATTGCGGAAGGAAATAGTAAATAATACTTAAAAATAGTGGGCCAATGGCCAAACATTAATCTGATCATAAAAACCCCAAGCAAGGAAATATTGCCCAGTTATCAAAGCATTCACCTTGACTACATCATTATGTCTACAAAGCCTCTAACATTACTTAAAACGTCTAGGAAGGGGACCATGACATACCATGGCTACCCGACTCAAAAGAAACATGATAACATTAAATAAAGATTTCCTCCGAAAACAAGGAGGCTCACCACAGTCTGAACTTGAAAACACTTGACCTCAACGAAGCGGCTGCTGAAGTCCTCTAGCTCCTGTATCTGCATCATGAAACGATGCAGCGCCAATTGGCGTCAGTACGTGGAATGTACTGGCATGTAAAATAGTTGAAACACATCGTTAGGATTATACGAACATAACGTACATCTTCATGAGACCTTAACATTTACACCAGGGAAACATTAACATTGACCTTTACATTAACATTGACATTAGAGTACTATTAGGGAAACCTTTTCTGAGAGGCCTAACTGGGAGTTTCTTTAATCGACAACCATCACTTATGAGCCAGTAATGATACAACAAAACGATGTCGTTGCCACATCCATCCCTTACCCTGCCCGGGGTAAGGAACGTAACATTAGTGGATCCTTAAAACATAACATTAGTCCGCATTTGGGACAAGATAGGAGTCGTCCGCATTGCGGTTCAATCCTCTCTTCCTACGCGGGCCACATAGTTAATGGACTCAAGTGGGACTCACTTTTATCCATTTCGGTGCTCAATACTCCTCTCGAGACTCGACATTGCTCATAAAACATTAACATCATTAGTCCCATAGGGACCATTACATCATCGTTAGTCCCCATAGGGGCATAATACATTATCATTAGCATTTGGTTTACATTAACATCATTGACGTCTCATTGCATTAGCATTAACATCATAGACTTTAGGGATACTAGTTTAGGAACTTTGACTCTCAACTTAGAGACAATCCCACATTCTCATGCTCAACATTCATCACTCATTATTTTATCATTACTTTAGACTCTACACACGCACCCATGTTCATCATGCATGCTTTTCTAGAATACATATACAATAGATATAAGGTTTTCAACTAAATGCTTTTCAAGAAAATAATTTAAAAGGATGCATGAGGGTTTTTATGAGGGTCATCATCAATGCAGGAAAATATGTAGGTTTATGCATAAAATAATGGCATTTATTCATTACATTACATGAATTAACATGCTTCACTTCATTACCCTAGCATCATCACTATTAAACTTTAATACATTACTCATGGGGCATAGGGGAGGACATTCCCATGCTTTAGGTGTAGCCTTACATACCTGGAAAAAGGTAATTACACGAAACCAATTGCTTTCCTCTCGATCTCCTCAACCTTCTTCAAGCCCTAGCCTTAGGAACCTTAGGAAAACTTCTTCAATGGGGGTTTTTGAACCCTTTTTCGTGAAAACCGACCTATATAGGTCATAGGGGTACGTTTAGGATAGGTGGGAATGAACCATAATGCCCTTGGAAATTTTAAGAAATTAAATCCCGACCTGAAATAACACAGTTCGCAACGCGGACTAGTCGCGGACAGTGTATTTTCGGAAATTCAACTCTGTCGAAATTTTTCAGAAAAACATAAGTGTGTCTCCGCGACAGGTTCGCATCGCGGTTTCATCGCGGAGGCTCACTGTTTTTTGTTTTGGAACGAAAAATTATTTTTCGACTCGGTTGCTCTAAAATTCGACCGAGACCTTTCCCCCACTCAATTTTCAGTGCTGATCATGAATCCGCTCTCGGACTTTTGATCCGAGCATCGGAAGGCACGTTTCTCACACCTTTCCTTTAGGGGTATTTTGGTAATTTCGCGGGCGTTACATTATCTCCCCCTTGGGATCATTCGTCCTCGAATGATGAGTAGGAAAGTATTTTAGCACGACCAGGCTCACGACTCACCTCGACATTACTTTGATAACTTACTATCTTCACCTTTCATTAGCCTTTAAACTCATTTATTCAACATCAACAATTTCTCATGGAGTTCATGGAGTATACATTAATTTACATTAAGCAAGAACATTATCTTCGATGCTTTCGTCAACCTCGGGCACGAACAGGTGCGGGTACTTTGCTTTCATCTCTTCCTCAGCTTCCCATGTGGCTTCCTTAACGAATTGATTTCTCCACAGGACCTTAACAGAAGTTATCTTTCTGTTCCTTAATTTGCGAACCTGTCGATCAAGGATCTGGACTGGGGTTTCCTCATAGGACAGGCTGTCCTTGATTCCTGTGCTCTCTACAGGCACCACCAAGGCAGGATCCCCCAAACATTTCTTCAACATTGAGACGTGGAACACTGGGTGAATTCCATCTAACTCAGAAGGTAACTCTAGCTCATAAGCAACCTTTCTAATCCTTCACAAAATTTGGTAGGGACCAATATAGCGAGGACTCAACTTCCCTTTCTTCCCAAACCTCGTGACACCCTTCATAGGTGATACCTTCAGATAAACCCAGTCATTCACCTCAAACTCTAAATCCCTTCTCTTTACATCTGTGTACGACTTCTGGCGGCTCTGGGTTGTCTTTAACCTCTCTCGTATAGTCTTTACCTTTTCCATGGACTGGTGGACAAGGTCCAGCCCAATCAGCTCGGCCTCTCCAACCTCGAACCACCCAATGGGCGATCTACATCTTCTCCCATACAAGGCCTCATAAGGGGCCATCTGAATACTCGCATGATAACTGTTGTTGTATGCGAATTCAATCTAGGGTAAATGGTCGTCCCAATTTCCTTTGAAGTCAAGAACGCGTGCTCTCAACATGTCTTCTAACGTCTGGATAGTGCGTTCTGCCTGACCATCCATCTGTGGATGAAAGGTTGTGCTCAAGTTAACCTTGGTACCCAGCCCTTTCTGGAAAGACTTCCAGAAGTGAGAAGTAAATTGGGCTCCTCTGTCTGAAATGATGGACAAGGGAACTCCGTGCAACCTCACAATCTCCTGAATCTACATTTTGGCATAATCCTCAGCAGTGTTAGTCGTCTTGACTGCCAAGAAATATGCTGATTTCATTATTCTGTCTACAATCACCCATATGGAATCATGTTGTCTCCGGGACTTCGGTAAGCCCGTGACAAAGTCCATATTCACCATCTCCCACTTCCATTCAGGAATTTCAAAATTCTGGGCCAGACCACTTGGCCTTTGGTGTTCAACCTTTACTTGCTAGCAGTTGGGGCATCTGGAAATGAATTCTGCGATATCCCTTTTCATTCCACTCCACTTGTAGACCTCTCTCAAGTCATGATACATCTTGGTGGAACCTGGATGGATGGAGTATTTAGCATTATGGGCCTCAGCTAAAATCCTTTCTCGGACACCATCAATATCAGGGACACATAGTCTGTCCTAGTACCTCAGTACCCCATCTCCCCCTTTAGAGAAGACCATCACTTTTTGCTTTTGAACATCTTCTTTTAGTTGGAGTAAAATGGGATCTCGATCCTGCTTCTTTTTAACTTCAGTCACCAGGGATGATGAAGACCCATTTTGAACACTAACTCCTCCTTCGTCATTCTCTTCAAGTTGGACCCCCAATCGGGCCAATCTGTGCACATCTTTCATCAGTTCTCTCTTTTCTTCCTCAACATGGGCTGTGCTACCCATTGACAACCTGCTAAGAGCATCAGCAACAACGTTAGCTTTACCTGGGTGGTAAATGACGCTCATGTCATAGTCCTTGAGAAACTCTAACCATCTTCTCTGTCGCAGATTGAGCTCCCTTTGGATGAATACATACTGCAAGCTCTTGTGGTCTGTAAACACATCCACATGCACTCCATACAAGTAGTGGCGCCAGATTTTAAGTGCGAACACAACGGCTGCCAACTCAAGATTATGGGTCGGATAGCTCTTTTGATGAACCTTAAGCTGTCTAGAAGCATAGGCTATCACCTTTCCTCTTTGCATTAACACGCATCCCAACCCAACTCTAGATGCGTCACAGTATATCACGACGTCATCTGTCCCGTCAGGCAAGGTCAAGACAGGTGCAACGGTCAACCTGGTCTTTAACTCCTGGAAACTTTTCTCACATTCGTCAGACCACTGGTACTTAGCCCCTTTTTGGTCAGTTTGGTTAATGGTGCAGATAGGGAAGAAAACCCCTCCACAAACCTTCGGTAGTAGCCTGCCAACCCCAAGAAACTTCTTATGTTGGTTGGAAAGGTTGGCCTTGGCTAGATTTCCACCGCCTCAATCTTCTGGTTATCAACTTGAATACCATCACCCGAAACTACATGGCCTAGAAAGCCACTGACTTAAGCCAAAACTCACATTTGGAGAACATTGCATACAACTCATGATCCTTAAGAGTTTGAAGGACAACTCTGAGATGTTTAGCATGCTCTTCCTCATCCCTCGAATATATCAATAAAGACGATTACAAACATATCCAAGTAGGGTCTGAACACTCTATTCAGCAAGTCCATAAAGGCTGCGGGTGCATTTGTCAACCCAAAGGACATCACTAAAAATTCAAAATGACCATATCTTGTCCTGAAAGCTATCTTTGGGATATCACACTCCCTCACCTTTAACTGGTGGTACCCCGATCTGAGGTCTATCTTTGAAAAACATGAGGCACCCTGAAGTTGGTCGAACAAGTCGTCAATCCTAGAAAGAGGATATTTATTCTTGACTGTGACCTTGTTCAGTTGCCTATAATCTATACACATTCATAGCGACCCATCCTTCTTTCGCACAAACAAAACTGGAGCACCCCACGGAGAAACACTGGGTCTAATAAAACCCTTCTCTAATAGGTCTTTCAATTGTTCTTTCAACTCTTTCAATTCAGCGGGGGCCATCCAATATGGTGGAATCGAAATAGGCTGCGTATCGGGGAGTACATCAATACCGAAGTCAATCTCCCTATCAGGAGGGACTCCAGGTAAATCCTCCGGGAACACCTCAGGAAACTCATTAACAACTGAGACTGACTCAAGAGTAGGGGCCTCGACATTATCAGCTTTAACTCTTATTAGGTGATAGATACACCCCTTAGAGATCAACCTCCTTGCCCTCAGGTACGAAATAATTATACCTTTGGGTGCAACATAACCTCCCTTCCATTCTAAGACTGGTTCATTGGGAAATTGAAACTTAACCACTCGGGTTCTACAGTCTATGGATGCATGGCAAGCGTGAAGCCAATCCATCCCAAGGATCACATCAAAATACACCATTTCTAACTCTACCAAATCAGCCAATGTATCCCTATGATAAATGGATACTACACAGTTTCTATAGACCCTCTTAGCCAGAATAGACTCTCCAGTAGGAGTCGAAATGGAATATGGCTCACGTAGACATTCTGGGACAACTTCGAACTTATTAGCCACATAGGGCGTCACAAAGGATAAAGTGGCACCCGGATCAAGTAATGCATAACAGTTATAAGAGAAGATTCGAAGCATACCTGTAACAACATCTGAGGTAGCCTCTCAATCCTGCCGATTTCCCATAGCATACAGGCGGTTCGCTCCGCCTCCGGCATTCGTAGCAGTAGCCCTCTGTTGACTGCCCGCAGGGGGCGCCGTAGACGATTGGGCTCTATTACCCCTGTCGTTTCCCCTATGGCTCCTCATAGGACATTCGCCCTGGAAATGGCCAGGCTGTCCGCACGTATAGCATAGGGGTGGCGCCTTCCCGGCATGCACCAAGATGTTGTTTGCCACATCTGCCACAAGTTACTTTTTCTCTGGGACCCTAGGCGACACTAGCCTGGGACTGAGATACCTGTGCTCTGAAATTCTGATGACCCTGGGTCCTCTGATCATACCTATGCTTCTGAACAAGTGCATTTGCCATCGGTGTTGCATGGCGAGGAGGCTTCCTCTGAAAGAAGTTCCTGTTACCCTTGTCCTCCTTCTGCTGGTTTTGCTCCTGGCCCGCAGCTTTGGCTTTCTTGCTCTGCTGCTCCTCCCTGTCCCTCTTCTTGTCCTCTTCGGTCTGTTGAGCATAAACCATCAGCCTAAAAATATCCATGTCTGGAATCAGCAGTGCTGCCTTGCACTCCCTCTTCACATGTCTGCCCAGCCCAGACACAAATTTTCTCATCCTGGCCCTCATATCAAGGACCATCTCCGGAGCATATCTTGACAGTTGGGTGAACTTTAATCTATACTCCTTGACAGTCATACCCTCCTGTTTTAAGTTCACAAACTCCTCAACCTTGGCTTCCCTTAACTCTTGGGGAAAGAAATGATCGAGAAAAGCACTCTCGAACTCTTCCCACTCAGTTGGTTCAGCACTTTCACCTCTGACATCCTCCCATTGGTTGTACCAAATGTTTGCAACATCCTTAAGCTGATATGAGACCAGCTCAACTCCTTCAACCTCACTTGCATGCATTGCCCTTAGGATCTTGCGCATCTCATCAATAAAGTTCTGCGGATCCTCCTCAACCTTAGAACCCGTGTAGACTGGCGAGTTCATCCTCAAGAAATCCCTGAGCCTGGACGCAGCAGTTGGCTCTTGGGAACTGGAGCTTGGGGCCTGGGGACCGCGACTGCTACTTTGCGAGGCCACCAACTGGGTGAGCATGGCAATGGCTCCCCTGAAGTCTGCCTCTGAGGTGGGGGCTGACTGAACTGGAGATGCTGGTGGAGCCTCAGTAGCTCTAGCAGGTCGTCCCCGTCTCCTTGTCTCACGTTCTGGCAAGGGGTTCTCAGTACTTGGGACAGAACCATCTCTTTGGGCAGCAGTGCGTTTTGGAGGCATTATCTGCAAACGCGTAACGCACGAATTAAAGAGATTTACTTAAAGTCAAGCTCTAACGCACGACTCGGAACATCAAAGAAGTGGAACCATTTCCTAATGCTCTGTAGCATCCTGTTTATGAAGTGTGGTGCACAACACATGCATAAATGAGACTCTACTAGACACGGCTTCGTAGACTCCCTAGGACTCTTGAACTCTGTGCTCTGATACCAAGTTTGTCACGCCCCGGGAGGGTACCCTAGCTGTGGCCGGCACTCAGAGACTATTGCTAGCCCCCAAGCGAACCACTTAGCTTCATCACATCATTCATTTCGGACATTGCGGAAGGAAATAGTAAATAATACTATTAGGGAAACCTTTTCTGAGAGGCCTAACTGGGAGTTTCTTTAATCGACAACCATCACTTATGAGCCAGTAATGATACAACAAAACGATGTCGTTGCCACATCCATCCCTTACCCTGCCCGGGGTAAGGAACGTAACATTAGTGGATCCTTAAAACATAACATTAGTCCGCATTTGGGACAAGATAGGAGTCGTCCGCATTGCGGTTCAATCCTCTCTTCCTACGCGGGCCACATAGTTAATGGACTCAAGTGGGACTCACTTTTATCCATTTCGGTGCTCAATACTCCTCCCGAGACTCGACATTGCTCATAAAACATTAACATCATTAGTCCCATAGGGACCATTACATCATCGTTAGTCCCCATAGGGGCATAATACATTATCATTAGCATTTGGTTTACATTAACATCATTGACGTCTCATTGCATTAGCATTAACATCATAGACTTTAGGGATACTAGTTTAGGAACTTTGACTCTCAACTTAGAGACAATCCCACATTCTCATGCTCAACATTCATCACTCATTATTTTATCATTACTCTAGACTCTACACACGCACCCATGTTCATCATGCATGCTTTTCTAGAATACATATACAATAGATATAAGGTTTTCATCTAAATGCTTTTCAAGAAAATAGTTTAAAAGGATGCATGAGGGTTTTTATGAGGGTCATCATCAATGCAGGAAAATATGTAGACTTATACATAAAATAATGGCATTTATTCATTACATTACATGAATTAACATGCTTCACTTCATTACCCTAGCATCATCACCATTAAACTTTAATACATTACTCATGGGGCACAGGGGAGGACATTCCCATGCTTTAGGTGTAGCCTTACATACCTGGAAAAAGGTAATCACACGAAACCAATTGCTTTCCTCTTGATCTCCTCAACCTTCTTCAAGACCTAGCCTGAGGAACCTTAGGAAAACTTCTTCAATGGGGTTTTTGAACCCTTTTTCGTGAAAACCGACCTATATAGGTCATAGGGGTACGTTTAGGATAGGTGGGAATGGACCATAATGCCCTTGGAAATTTTATGAAATTAAATCCCGACCTGAAATAACACAGTCCGCGACGCGGACTGGTCGCGGACAGTGTATTTTTGAAAATTCAACCCCGTCGAAATTTTTTTCAGAAAAAACATAAGTGTGTCTCCGCGATAAGTTCGCGTCGCGGTTCCATCGCGGAGGCTCACTGTTTTTCGTTTTGGAACGAAAAATTATTTTTCGACTCGGTTGCTCTAAAATTCGACCGAGACCTTTCCCCCACTCAATTTTCAGTGCTGATCATGAATCCGCTCTCGGATTTTTTATTCGAGCATCGGAAGGCACGTTTCTCACACACCTCTCCTTTAGGGGTATTTTGGTAATTTCGCGGGCGTTACAGTAAGAAGGCTAAAACATCCTTCCATGAGGTTGGAAAGAAGGAAAATGGTAATAGATTCTAGTCGGGGCCAGCACCATCATCAACCAATGCACCTACGCCCAGGATCAGGAACGATCAGAGATCCTAGAATATTGGAGCCTATGGATCTTAGTCATAAGCTAGTCTGGCTAAAGGTTCACGGGGTAAGCCACCATGTGATAAGTGTGGAAGATTATACTTAGGTAAATGTCGTGAGGGGAGTGATACATGTTTCTGTTGTGGCCAAGTAGGTCACTACTAAAGAAAGTGTCCTAAGTGGGCTGACTGAGCTCAATCTTCTGCACCAGCCCCGCTAGCAGAGGAGCCCAAAGAGGTACTACGTCAAGCGCAAGCATAACTACAAACCGTTTGTATGCCATGGGTAGTCGCCAAGACAAGGAGAACTCCCAAGATGTTATGACGGGTATGATTCGAGTCTTCTTTCTTTATTGTTATGTTTTGATAGATCCTGTTGCCACATTGTCATTAGTAACACCTTATGTGGCCAGTAGATTTGACAGAACCCCACCCTTTGATGTTTCTACTCCAGTAGGTGAGGCTATTCGAGCTGAGGGAGTCTATAGAGCTTGTGTAGTGTCCTTCTATCATAGGGATACTATCATTGATTTGGTTGAATTAGAAAAGATTGATTTTGATGTGATCCTTGGCATTGATTGGCTTCACGCTTGTTGTGCCTCCATTGATTATAGAGCCCAAACCATTAAGTTCAAATTCCCGAACAAATCGGTTCTAGAGTGGAAGGCTGATTTTGTTGCACCTAAAGGAAAGTTTATCTCCTACCTTAAGGCCAGAAAACGGATTTCCAAGGGTTTTATCTATCATCTCGTGCGAGTAAAATTTAATGATGTGAATTCATGAACTCTTGAGTCAGTCTCAATTGTGAATGAGTTTCGTGAAGTGTTTCTTGAGGATTTGCCTGGAGTCCCTCCTGATAGGCAGATTGACTTTGAGATTAATGTTCTTCTAGATACCCAGCCTATCTCAATTCCACCTTATAGGATGGCCCCCGCTGAGTTGAAAGAGTCAAAAGAGCAATTAAAAGATCTATTAGAGAAGGGCTTTATAAGGCTGAATGTTTCTCCTTGGGGTGCCCATGTCCTATTCATGCGAAAGAAAGATGAGTATCTCAGAATGTATATTGACCATAGGAAACTAAACAAGGTCACAATTAAAAATAAATATCCACTTCAAGGATAGATGATCTTTTTGACCAACATTAGGGTGCCTCTTGTTTCTCAAAGATGGGCCTCAGATCTAGCTACCATCAGTTGAAATTGAGGGAATGTGATATTTGAAATACATTCTTTAGGACTAGATATGGCCATTTTGAATTCTTGGTCATGTCTTTTGGGTTGACGAATGCACCTGCAGCTTTCATGGACTTGATGAATAGGGTATTTTGATAACATCATGATATGTTTGTGATTGTGTTCATTGATGACATTTTGGTGTGTTTGAGAGATGAAGAGGAGCATGTTAATAACCTTTGGGTTGTCCTCCAAACACTTAAAGACCATGAGTTGTATGCAAAATTCTTGAAATGTGTATTTTTGCTTTAGTTAGTGGCTTTCCTAGGCCATGTTGTCTCCGGTGATGGTATTCGAGTAGATGCCCAAGAGATTGAAACGGATAAGAACTGGCCAAGACCGACCTCTCAGATTGACATAAGAAGTTTCTTTGGGTTGGCAGACTACTACTGCAGATTTGTTGATAGATTTTCTTCCTTATCCGCACCATTGACTAAATTAACTCAGAAAAAGGTCGTGTTTCAGTGGTCCGATGAGTGTGAGAGGAGTTTTCAAGAGTTGAAGACGAGACTGACTACTGCAACGGTTTAAACATTGCTTGATGGGATAGAGGACTTTGTGATCTATTGTGATGCTTCGACAGTAGGATTAGGATATGTGCTAATGCAGAGAGGGAAAGTGATAGCCTATGCTTCTAGAAAACTTAAGGTTCATGAGAAGAACTATCCAACACATGACCTTGAGTTGGCAGCGGTGATGTTTTCACTTAAAATCTAGTGCTACTACTTGTATGGAGTGCATGTGGATGTGTTTACTGACCATACGAGCTTGCAGTATGTCTTTAGTCAGAAGGAGCTCAACCCGCGACAGAGGAGATCGTTGGAGTTTCTCAAGGATTATGACATGAGTATTCTATACTATCCAAGTAAATTTAACATAGTTGTTGGCACTCTTAGCAAGTTGTAAATGGTAGCACAACCCTTATTGAGGAAGGAAAGACAAAGTTAGCTAAATAAGTGCATCGATTGACTCAATAGGGAGTTCAACTTGAGGAGAATGATGAGGGAGGAGTTAATGTTCAGAACGGGTCTGCTTCATTTTTAGTGGCAAAGGTGAAGGAAAAGCAAAATAGAGATTTTGTTATACTTTAATTAAAAGAGTCTATCCACAAACAGAAAGTAATGATCTTTTCTAAAGGAGGAGATGGAGTGTGGCTATACTAGAGTATATTATACGTTCCAGATGTTCATAGGGGTCGAGATAGGATTATGGAGAAAGACCATAGTTCTAGATATTCCATTCATCCTAGCTTTACCAAGATATACCATGACTTGAGAGAAGTATATTGGTGGAGTGGAATGAAGAGGGATATTTCTGAGTTCATTTCAAAGTGTCCGAATTGCCAACAAGTTAAAGTTTAGCACCAAAGACCAGGTGTATTGGCCCAGAACTTTAAGATCCCTAAGTGGAAGTGAGAGATGATCAACATGGAATTCATCACTAGTTTACCGAGGTCTCGAAAGCAACATGGTTCGATATGGGTAATTTTAGGTAGGATGACCAAATTGGCACACTTCTTAGCAGTTTAGATAACTAACACTGCGGAGGAGTATGCCAAGTTGTATATCCAGGAGATTGTGAGGTTTCGTGGAGATCCCTTGTCCATTATCTAGGACAGAGAAGCTCAATTCACCTCCCAAATTTGGAGATCCTTCCAGAAAGGATTGGGTACTAAAGTGAATCTGAGTACAACCTTTCATCCCTAGACAGATGGCTAGACAGTGCATACAATATAGACGTTAGAAGATATGTTGAGAGCCTATGTTCTTGATTTCAAAGGAAATTGGGATGATCACCTACCATTGATTGAATTTGCATATAACAACAGTTATCATGCAAGCATTCAAATGGCTCCCTATGAAGCTTTGCATGGGAGGAGATGTTGATCACCAATTGGGCGGTTTAAGGTTGGAGAAAAAGAGTTGATTGGACCTGATCTGGTGCACCTATCAATGGAGAAGGTTAAGGTCATTATTGAGAGGTTGAACACTGCACAGAGTCGCCATAAATCTTATACCGATGTGAGGAGAAGATACTTAGAGTTTGATGTAAATGATTGGGTGTACTTGAAAGTGTCTCCTATGAAGGGTGTCATGAGATTTGGGAAGGGGAAAATTGGGTCCTCTCTATATCGGTCCTGACCAAATCATGAAGAGGATTGGAAAAGTTGCCTACAAGTTGAAGTTGCCTTCCGAGTTAGATGCAATTCATCCTTTGTTCCACGTCTTAATGTTGAAGAAGTTTTTAGGGGATCCTGCCTTCGTGATCCCTATTGAGTGTATTGTACCAAAATTGATCTAGCTTTGAGTAGATATATCTATTCTTGAGTATGAGTAGAGTTGATTAAGATTGATGAGGAATCAACAGTTTGATTGATTGATATGATTATTGAGATGAGTCTTGAGTCTATTCGTGCTTTGATATCCACTTTTACTCATCATTCAAGGATGAATGATCCCAAGGGGAGATGATGTAACACCCGGTAAAATTATCAAAATACCCCTAGAGGAGAGATATGCGCATAATGCATCTTCCTATGCTTATATGGAAAATCTGAGACCTGATATGCAATCAACATGAAAAATTGAGTGGGAATATGGTCTCGATCAATTTGTAGAGCAATCGGATCAAAAGATAATATTTTGATTCAAAACCTGAAAATAATGTTGATGCACGACAGAGGTGCGTCGTGTCTCTATCGCGGAGAGGGACTTGTTTTTTTTCAATATTTTTTACGGGATTAGAAAAACTCATTCGAAAAATTTTTAGAAAAAAATATGCATGTGCACACCCAGTCCGCATCGCGAACTTAGCTATTTTGAATTCAAATCTTTTTTCTTAAATTCGTGAGAGGAATCCTTGACATTTTCCAACACCTCCTAAACTCAAACATGATCAAAATAGGTCATTTTGAGTGTAAAAAGGGTTCTAAATCCCATTCTAAGTCATTGAAGAAGACTAGGGCTTGAGAGAAGAGAAGAGGAATGTGAGACTGGAGAGTACAGGGGAGAATTCTTGAAGGTTGATTGTTAAAGCATCATACCAGGTATGTAAGGCAATAAAAGCATGAGATCGTTCTCATGTGTGCCCCATAGATGGTCATAGAAGAGTTGAAAGTATTATGAGTCTACATACATAATTCTTGATGGATTTCTTGAAATTTTGCATATATATTACATGTATTTTCATATGTTGATGATCATCATAAACTTGTTTTCTTGAATCAAGCACTTTTTATGAGATATTGTATGAAGCTATATGTTGATTTATAAAAGCATACACGAATGAATCTAGTGATGGAGTCTAGAGCCTTGACTTGAGTCCATTGATGATAATCTTGATATGAGTATGAGGTTAAGATACTTGAGCTTGATGATCCTATGAGTCTTCATAATTGAGTTCTTGAGTTCTATCTAAATGACTTTTTCTAAATGATGATTTGAGTCCTTGAGTTCTTAAATAGGAATTGAGATAATTGAGCTGAGTAAAAGTCCCTGAAAACAATGGAGGACTTTAGAGTTTGAGTTAATGAGTTGAAGAGATTCTCCATGAGGCTAATTGAGTTGATAAGAGTCTCTATGAGGCTAATTGAGATGAGGAGGAGTCTTATAAGCATTGAGTCTTGGGACGAGTATCGAGCACCGAAATGGGTAAGAGTGAGTCTCGATCATACTCATTAACTACGTCGCCAAGAATAGGATGAGGATGGAACCATTACATCACATGGTCCCCTCTTGTGGAGGTAAGGTCCCTGAAATAATAGAGAGTTGTGGAGGCTAGATTCCTTGTGGATCATACGGCGTTCCTTACCTGGCAAGTATGGGGCCATTATGGCAATATCAGCGTGATTGTTATACAATTATTGGACCATAAGTGACTGTTGTCGGATAAGAGAAACTCTAAATAAGTTTCTCACATTGAGTACTCTGAGTCGAGTTGAGTTGAGTTCCATTGATTTGGGTCTGAGTTGATTGATGAGGATTGATTTGGCTGATGAGTCACTTGTCTACTCTTTATTCTTTCTTTAGATAGTCATTTAAATTCTGTTGAGCATTATTTTGAATTGAGGTTGTATGTATATTATCTAACATATTTATGTTTCATTCACCTATTTTACATAGCATACATTCCACGTACTGATGCAACTCGACGGTGCATCATTTCATGATGCAGATACTGGTGTTAAAAATAGTCAACAGGCATATCGTTGAGGATTTGAGATGTTTAGCAGATTGGTGAGCCTCTTTTACTTCGGAAAATCCTATCATTTATTTCATCTTGCCATTAGAGTTAGACTTGATTAGCATTACTTTATTTTGAGGTATCCATGGCTCTGTCATTTGTACTATATGATTGTGATAGAGGCTTCATAGACTAGAGTCGAATGTTGATGTTGAGATTTGTCGAGCTAGTTTCTTTCTACTAGCTTTTTACTTATAACCTTACTTTGAGATTAGATGAGATGTGCTTGTTACTTAATTTTTGTCTTCTACTGATTGATAGAGCTTATTGCATGAATTTGATGAGGCCAAGTGATTTGCTTAGGGACTAGCAATAGTCTCTGAGTGTCGGCCACGTCTAAGGTACCTTCCAGGGGCATGACAACATATCACTTATAGACTACCTTTTATTGTTTGTAACTTGACATTAGTTATTTTTATGAAATTTTTGGTAGTTTGGCTTTTTACCGTATGCCAATCTCTCGATCACTACATTAGGCTCTTCTTTATATTTTTATATCGCATACACTCTTTAGACATATGATTTGAAAGCGATCGGGTTAGTTCTTCTATTTTCCTTATCCTTGTTTTATTTTATTTTCTTTTTAGATTGAATTTCGCTTTTTGTTCATATTATTCAAATACTTTAAGCATTCCATGGAGAGGAACTAGGTTAGTCTCCTCTTATTTGTCATTAATATTATGAACTTTCATTTTATTAGACAACTTGAGAATATGCTTGCTTGGTTGAATTAATAAATTTTGTAGCATGAGTAGTTTGTATCTTATTTATTGTAATATATGTTAAAAATCTCATAACTATTCTTTTTTAAAATGAACTTGTTTAGGATATAAATTTTGTAATCAATAGCTTTTCTAAATCTTAAGAACATATATTTTCAACAATGATAGTAAATAAAATGTATGTAATTTATTTTAAATGTGGAATAAAATATTTTCTTTCATATTTTGTTTGGATTTATTTAATTCACTTAGTTATCACATTTCTTGTATTTGTCTTATTATGTTTCAAGTAATTTTGTCACTTTTCGAATGTTATAAGAATGAGTTTTTTATGCTATTCATGTATCTATTTATTTTATTGTTCTGATTATAAATAGAAAACTTTTCTCTGTATAGTACCTTGTGTTTAGCCTAAAAGATTCAATTATTTCATTGACCTTGCTTGTAATTTTCATCCCCATATAAAATGCATGATATGGTCGGCACCACATTTGCAGACCTTGAAGGGTGCCTAACACCTTCTCTTCAAGATAACTTGAACCCTTACCTGATCTCTGGTTGCTTTAAACCCTTAGTGTTAGCTTTTAGGTTAGAACGATTTCCTAATGCCCCTTAAACTCACTAGGTGGTGGCTCTTCGAAGAAACTTCAGCATTTTCTAAATGCCAAAAGAGTTGTTGTCCATGAAGTAGGATCTCGTTTTGCGAAAAATAGGATGCGACAGCAGCCTCGTTAGCTAGCTGACACTTTATCATTTTCATTTACCTATCTTGATGTAAATGAATTATTATTGACCAGGTCATGACCTAAATGGTCCAGCCTCAGTTTTTCAGACGTTACGCTGCCAGATCTTTTGGCCCTTAGTCTAGTTAGCTAGTATGTCCAATAGCTTACTCAGACACTGATGGCATCGAGTTCCAATCGCACTTCCCCTATTTTTTGGGTGTGATACAGTAGCCCCTACACAATTTTTGGCCTGAATTTCGGCGATATCATGTGACATTGCTAATTGTGTTAGTGTATTACAATTCTTCTTTCTAGCTCGCCAAATTGTCTTTCACTTCACCTTTTATCTTTCAACTCCTCTATGCAACTCCCAACACCTGTAAATAGAAAAAACAACTCCAAAACACTAAAAATTAATAATTAAACTTGGGTTGCCTCCCAAGAAGTTTCAAAGTTAATGTCGTGGCACGACTTAGCCAAGCATCTTATCAAACATCAACATGAATGTGATCTTTATTTGGATTTGCAATGATCACTTGGGAGTCATCCTTGTGGCTATTGGTTCAGCTGAGAAGAGAGATTTTCCCCGATAGAGACTCAAGGTGATTAATAGCAGCCGGATATGATGTGACCGCTTGATTCAATGTTGAGAAATCATATTTCATCTCCTTGAGCATCTTGTCAAAACCTTCCACTTAGTTCAAAATTTATGAAAACATGTCCTTGGTCCGATAGCGTTCTGCATTGGCCTTAGGATGTCCAATATTTTGTACACTCATGTGGAGGTACATAATGCTCTCTTTCAACTTCACACTCCAATTAAAACTATGATCTCTCCACTCACCTCCTTGATTCCAACCTTGGTAGACATTTTGCCTTTGAAAATTTGGGCGATAAGCACCCATTTGACACAAGAACTGGATGCCTTTATCAAACATTGCAGTCTCTAGAGATAAGTTCTCACTTGTCCCAATTGCATTGCCCCCCTTAGGAACCCCTGTAACATGCTTTGTCAAGAGATCAAGCTGTGTCACAATCTTTGCCATGTCTTAATCCCGTTCGTAGCTCTTTTCAATCTATTCCTTTTCCAATCCCAAGGTAAGAGGTGTAACCATATCATCTCTTGTACACTAAGCTCTATGAATTTTTGTCATTTCATCCAATAGCTCGATAGCTCTAGCAAATGTTTGCTTCATTAGACCACTACAAAATAAGTCATCAGCAACAGTCTTGTTAACCACATAAAGACTTGTCTAGAAGTATTGGAGAAGCAAATTTTGAGGCACTCTATGGTTTGGGCATTGCAACAAGAGTTTCTGGAAATGAATTCATGTCTCATGAATTGGTTCTCCTTCAACCTTTTTTATGTTTTGGACGTTATCCATCAACTTTAGCATCCTTGATAGGGGGAAAAATCTCTCAATAAAAGCATCTCTCATCTCATCCCATGATGTGATTGCCTTCACCGGAAGTTTTGTCTTCCATTTTGAAGCTTCACCACTCAACAAAAATGGGAACAATCGAAGATGAATAGACTCTTGTGACACAAACCTGAATGTGAATAGGTTGCACACATCCAAGAAGTTCCTTATAGGGTCATGAGAATTCTCATTCGGTTGCCCAACAAAGAAGCCTTTGATTTGCAATAGCTTCAACATAGTTCTAGTGACATGAAACACTGCATTTTATTTGGCTGGTGGCAAGCGTATTGCACCAACATTGCCCACCACATTCAGCAAAACTTTATTGACATTTGCAATGTCGTCGAGGTTTTCAGTTTCATTATGTTTCCTGAATTTGAACTGGCCACTCTTCCCACTACATTCATGTTTTCACCTAATTATTTAGCAAAAACAACAAAAACGATAGTAAACAGACACAAATTACAAAAAAACTAAATCACCAACACACTTTTTCAAAGAAATCTAATGATATTTCTTCGGCAATGGTGCCATTTTGGTGGAATAGCCTATGTGAAGTTTAAACACATACACGACTTTTTTAAATGCATTAGCATACACATTTTACAATTCCAATTGTTAGCAGTCATTAAAGGTATGTTACCCAACTAAGAGTCGGGGTCGAACCACAGAGAAATGCTTTGGTAAATCAAATGGTGCTTTAATCTCTTGTATCATGAGCAAAAATAACATAAAAACAAACAAATATCTAAAAGTAAATTATGGGGGAATTCATCACTGCAACTAAGCAACAATAGCAAGGAAACAAGAGATTTTAATTGACTTCTAAGGCAGACACATAGACATAGAAGTAGTAATTGGCATGGGTGTATGAAATTACTCAAAATATAATGAATCTACATAGGCAGGGCTAGTGAATCTAATGTTTGATCAAGGTTTTCTTGAACTCAAGATCAACATTGCATAGTACTTTCTCAAGCTACTATGTGTTCAATATAAAACACCTCAACCTTAGAAGAAACTCACAAATCTCTAGGGAAATTTCATTCATTTAACACGTCAATGTGTATTCATCATGTAACCTCACCTCATGCAACCCTCTCAATTATACATAAGGATCCTAAGCTAGGACTAAGTTTTTAATCTCAATCCATACATAAAATCACGACTAAAAAACTAACCCCGTAAGAACTAATCAATAGATTAAGTAAAATTAAATATTCAATAGCAAATTACTACATTGTACTTGATGATGAAATAGAGTATGGGTGAGTTACTAAAAAGGTTTCCTTCCATTGAAATTTCCTTTTTGCTTAAGAAATCGAAAGAAATTAATACAAGGTCTTGTAAAAACCTTACTCTCTCTCTAATAAAATGAATGTTTTCTCTTTAAGTAAATGTACTCTTCTCACTGGAACAATATATTCTCCGTGGTACCCTCTCTAAAAAAATGTCTTCTCGTCTATACTCTTTTTTTCAACCATTAATTCTATTATACTCTGTACAAAAAGTACAAAGTATCTTTCTCAAAAACCTAATTTGCCACATTAGTCGACCTCACCGACCGAATTGGCAACTTACATAGCTTGCCTTCAGCTCAAAGATTGTTCCTCTTTGAACTACTATTACCTTAGCCAGATCTACCACAATCTTATCCTTGGACACCACGTGCACTATGAATTCCATAAACTCAAGCCAAAACTCACACTTAGTGAATTTGGAATAAAATTGGTGATCCTCAATGTATGAAGCATAGTGCTTAGATGTCTCTCAGGTTGCTCTTTGCTCCTTAACATATCAGGTTCTCATTGATGAACACTATAAAAAAGACATCCAAATAACGTTTGAGCTCATGGTTCACCAAATCCATAAAGGTTGTGGGGGCATTAGTAAATCCAAAAGATATGAATAAGAACTCAAAGTGGCCATATCGAGTCCTAAAGGTAGTCTTAGAGATGTATTCCTCCCTAATCCTTAGCTGGTGATACCCCAATCTCAAGTCTATCTTAGTCAACACTGGTGCAACCTAGAAATGATCAAATAACTTATCAATACAAGTCATTGAATATCTATTCTTGATGGTCACCTTATTGAGCTATTAATAGTCAATACATAAAAACATGTACCATACTTCTCCTTCACAAACAAAATGGGAGAACTCCATGGGAACACACTCGATCTTATGAAACCTCTACCCAAAAAGTCCTAAAGCTATACCTTAAGCTACTTCAACTCAGTGGGAGCCATTATGCATAGAGGAATAGACATCATGAGTTGCTGCAATTAACTTTGCATTGAAGATATGGCATTACTATTTCTATGGGGTGCATGTTGATGTATTCACTGATCACAAGAGTTTACAATATATTCTTTTACCAAAGAGACCTAAATCTAAGGTAAAGAATATGGCTTGAACTTCTTAAAGATTATGACATAAGTGTGTTCTATCATTCGGACAAGGAAACGTAGTAGCCGATGCAATTAATACAGTGTCTGTGGGGAGTATGGCTCATATTGAAGATGGAAATAAAGAGTTGGTGAAGGATGTACATTGATTAGCCTATTTGGGTTAAGGGTAAGAGATTTCATTAATTAGGGTATAATTGTACAAGATGGGTCCAAATCCTATTTAATGATGGATGTCAAGGCAAAGCAAGACTAGGATCCAACATTGATTGAATTGAAAAGGTTTGTTGCCGAAAACAGGTAGAGATTTTCTAATAAAGGGGAGATAATGTGCTACATTACAAAGTCTTGTTATGTGTTTCAAATGTTGATGGCCTAAGGGACTTAGTTTTTAGTAAAGTACATAACTTCCAATATTGGGATCCACTAAGATTTGTAGAGACTTGAGGGAAGTGTATCGATTAAATGGAATAAAGAATGACATAGCGAGATTTATGATAAAAATGCCCCATTGACAATAAGTAAAGGTTAAAAACCAAAGGCTAGGCATCCTAGCCCAAGATGTTGAAATCTCTATGTGAAAGCGGGAGCATATAAATATGGACTTCATGGTGAGGTTGCCCATACCCTATAACATCTTGACTCCATTTAGGTGAGAGTCGATAGAATGGAAGGGGTTGACTTCATTTTTACCTATCAAGACTTCCTATAGTGCTACGGACTATGCCATGTTATACATTCATGAATTGGCAAGGCTGGATGGTGCACCTTTGTCTATTGTATCATATACAATGTACTGCTCATTTATAGAAATCATTTTAAAGGAAGTTGGGTACAAAAGTGTAGCCATGCACCGCTTATCACCCCTAAATTTATAAGTAATCCAAGAGGACAATTCAAACTCTTAAGGACATTTTAAGAGCTTATGTTTTAAAATTCATAGGTAATTGGAATGATCATCTACTACTTATTGAATTGTCTACGATAATAGTTATCTCTCAAGCATTGAGGTGACACCGTTTGAAGATTTGTATGGGAGACGATATAGGTCATGGTAGGCGTTGGTTCGAAGTGGGTGAAATGGCATTGATTGGACCCATTTTTTTCATGGAGGCAAAGAAAAGGTGAGGCTCATAGGGGGATGGTTAAAGACAGGCTAAAATATGCGAAGGTCATATTTAGATTATAGGAAGAGCAATCTTGATCTTGATGGGAGAGATTGCGTATGCTTTAGTGTTTCACAATAGAAGAGTGCGGTTGAATATAAGGTATCTAGGACCTTATAAGATCACGTAGCGGGTTCACAAGGTTTAATAGGAGTGAGACTTTCCATTAGAAATGACTATGGTTCATCTGGTCTTCTATGTGTTGATGTTAAGGGAATTCATGGGTAATTCGAGTTCCATTGTGCCATTGGAAGAAGTGGGCATTGGAGAGAACATGGCCTGTGAAGAGATTCTGATTTTTATTTTTGACCAGCAAGTGAAGAGCTTGAGGAACAAAGAAGTTGCATCCATTAATGTTGTTTGGAGGAATCAACAAGTTGAGAGTGCTACATAGGACATAGTGGCAAACATGATAAAATGATATCCCAAGACTAAGGCATTAATATCCTAGTCTACTCAAGACTAAGGTATTAGGTTATCCTAGCCCGAAGGTACTAACTTCTTGAATTTACATTTTCAAGTCATGATACATGCATGAATACTCATAAAAGTGTATTTGAATGATATATGACGCAAAAGTTTGAAACATTTTCTGTAAATGATGTTTTAAGTTGTATTTACAGTTATGTTGGGTTGTACGCATTCTTTGAATGCTACTCAAGCTAGGTTTAATCTCATTCGAGGTTGAATGTTCCCACGAGGGAGATATTGTAATGCGTCACACGTTAAAAAGTAAATATATGGATAAAAAGTGCAAGTCTAGGTTCTTGTGCCAGATTCCACGAAACCTAAAGTACGCCCCATAGTTCTGAACATGAGTCATACACTAGGCTCGTAGATAGGCACTAGTGTTTGTTAAGGATGAGCTAAGGATTTCATTCTACAACCCAACAGGATGAGCCGCAAATAGAAGTACTAGTCATACATTGGCCTCATGGATTAGAAAGTGATGGGTGAAATTAAAATAAGTATGGAGGTCGTGCACCCCTAACTATATTTGAGACTCCGGTGATCAGTAAAGATCTAACAATGCACCCCATAAAGATAATGTCGCCACAACTTCAACACAAACACAACCGCAGCTAACTCCAAGTCATGGGGAGGGTAGTTCTTCTCATGCACCTTCAGTTGTCTAGAAGAATAGGCTATCACCTTCCCCTTTGCATCAATACACCACCCAAGCCCACACCTGAAGCATCACAATATACCACAAAAAGAAATCCCTCTTGGGGTAAAGCAAGAATAGGTACTGAAGTTAACAAATCCTTGAGCTTTTGGAAGCTCGCCTCATAATCATCTGACCATTAGCATTCTAAATCAATCTAGTCAACGGGGCTGCTATATATGAGAAACCTTGAACAAAATGCCAATAATACCTCGCTAAACCAAGAAAACTCTGAATCTCATTCACAGAAGTAGGCCTAGCCCACTCACGAACAATTGCTACCTTGGCCGGATCGACCATAATACCCTCTTTTGAAATAACATGGGCAAGAAATGCAACAGACTCAAGCCAAAACTCGCACTTTGAGAACTTAGCATACAACGTTTCTTCCCTCAATCACTAGAGTATAGTCCTCAAGTGTTGAACATGATTTGCCTCACTATTGGAATAAACCAAGATATCATCTATGAACACAATAAGATGTCCAAATAGGGCCTCAACAATCGGTTCATCAACTCCATAAAAGCATTCGGGGAATCAGTAAACCCAAATGACATAACCATAAACTCATAATGCCCATAACGGGTCTTGAAAGTTGTCTTCAGGATATCAGGCTCCCGAACTCTCAATTGATGATAATCGAACCTTGAGTCAATCTTGGAGAATACGGAGGCACCCTGCAACTGGTCAAAGAAATCATCAATACAAGGCAAGGGATATTTGTTCTTGATGGTCACTTTGCTAAGCTAACAATAGTCAATACACATACACATAGTGTCATCTTTCTTATTCATGAACTATACAAGAGCACCCTACGGAGGTACACTTAGATTAATAAAGCCTTTCTTCAGTAAATCTTCCTATTGTTCCTTCAACTCTTTAAACTCTGTCGGGGCCATATATGTGGAGAAATAGATATGGGCTTGTTGCTTGGCTCTACATCAATAGTAAAGTCAGTATCATGATCCAGAGGAACACTAGGAAAATCAATTGGAAATACATCCATAAACTCCCTAGCAGCCCTGGTAGTCTCCGATGATAGGAACTCCTGAGAAATAGACCAAACATAAGCTAAATATGCCAAACACCTCTTCCCCATCAATCGACAAACATGCATATAAGAAATAACACTCTTAGGATAGGAACTAGGTGCTCCAATGCACATCAACTGAGGCTAATTGGGCAAGATAAAGTCACAATCTTTGTATGACACTTAAGAATGGCAGGATGAGGAGACAACCAATCCATGCCCAATATCACATTGAAATCAACTATATCAAGCAGTATGAGATCAGCAACAGTATCTCTCCCCATAAAAGTCACAACACAACCTCGATAAACATGATTCACCACAAAAGATTCACCTACCAGGATGGATACACATATAAGATCGGCAAATGGCTCACATATAATATCTATATCAGAAGCAAAATAAGTTGACACATATGAATAAATGAAGCCTGGATCAAATAAAATTGAAGTTCAATAGTGGCACACTAGAACCATCCTGTGATAGCTGCATCAGAAGCCTCTGTCGCAGCTCTATCAGGAAAAGCATAGCAATCTCTATGACCACCACTAGTCTGTGGGCCTCCAAGAGCACCACCTCTCCCTATACCACAACCTCCTCTAGCACCACCCCTCATGCCCTGAGAGGTACCTTTGGTTGCTGCCTGAGGTCCTAAACTCTAAGTAGGAAGCACCGATGTGGATAACAGTTGGTAAAGTGCCCAACCTCATCATAAATATAACAAGCCTTAAGGTCTCGCCCCTGAGATGACTGCGATGAAGAACTACCACGTCTAGTTGATCCAATGGAACTATCATGGCCTATCTTTGTAGGCCTAGATCTATCCATACTATCAGATGCTAGAAGAGTTTCTTGAACTTCCTAGCCCTGATAGCCCTGCCTCTAAAACCCCCTATCATATTATGGATGTCCACTAAACTGACCATGCTGACAGAATCTCTTCTCGCCACCCTGCCTCTCATGCCTGATGCATTCTATCATATGAGTATGATCCACAACACTCTGAAAAGTGCCTCCAACCAACAAAAAAGAAGTTGTAGCCTCGTGAAGATACTATGCCAAGCCCTTGGCAAACTGTCGAATCCTCTCGAACTCGGTAGGAATACTGGATATAGCATATCGGGATAAGGCACAAAATCTGGCCTCATAATTTCAAACCTACATGGATCCCTACTGCACTCGATCAAACTCATCCCTACAATTATCCCAGAGGCTATATGGTATGAACCTCTCAAAAAACATCTCGGTGGACTATCCCCAAGTCATAGTAAGAGACCCAACAGGTCAATGAGCCACAACTGACCTCCACCACTCCTTGGCAAGGCCAGTGAACTGGTATGAAGTATAAGCAACCCTATGCGACTCAAGAATAGCCTAGTTACATAATCGATCCTACAACTCTCACAAAAAATCATAAGCTCTATCGAAAGGAGTGCCATAAAATCACGGCGGAGCCAACTGTACAAACATCTCAAAGCTCTTCTGCTCTGCAATAGACATGGCTAGGTAGGAAGAAGATGGTGGCACGATAAAAAAGGGAGATGCAATAGATAGAGAAACAACCAAACTCTGAAACTGAGTACCCAAACTAAGTCTAGATGCCTAAAATGGAGTAACAACAGTCATAGGAGGGTTTGTTGGCGCTGAAGAAGGACCCACATGGATCATAGTTGGCTCAGGTGAAGCACTAGAGAGACCAACCAGTGTGGTAGAAATCGGTATCTCAACAAAAGCTGGGGCTAGAGGAGCTCCCTTCAATCCAGCCAATAACCGCATAAGTAGCTCCTGAATGGACAGTGTAGGGGATGGAGCTAAAGAGGTAGAATAGAATCTGTGGATCCCTTTGGTACCATAGTAGGCTCTGGAGAAGCCGATTGGGTTTGTCCCCTTGACGGAGCTACCCCTCTAGAAATCCTTTGGCCCCTAGCCCTGTTACGAACACTGCCTCAACCTCGAGTGGGAGCCAATTTAACATAGAACAAGAACATCATAAGAGGCTTGTTCCCAAAGTATGAGAACTCACCAACAATCTTCAAGCTTGAAATCTGATACTAGCCACAAAATAAAATAGTCACCTCATTGTCCGTCCCTACATGGTGATATCATGTAGGCAAAGAAGTATGTGTTAGTACGTTGAATGTACTAAGTATGTAGGTATGTCATGAATCAAATGAAATCAGAATAATATCAATATGCATAACATAATTAATAGGATAAGGACACAGTATGCATCAGCATGCTAGCTTAAAATCATGAGAAGATACATCATTAAATTCCATTCATAACCCTAGCATACATATGTGGGAATAAGACCATAACCAACATATATGACCGTGCAGACTATTACATCGAATCTTGATGTTCCCTCTACGTTAAGCAAAGAGGAGTCTACTTTGCCAAGGAAGACACGATCCTCACCCTATAGGCTTTATCCTAGCATAGTGAGAACCCATCATTTGACCCCACCCTTTAGGCTCTATCCTAGCATAGTGAGTGTCCATCATTAAAGCTAACTGGATCCAATATCACACCTTTAAGGCATAAAACATGAACAACATTCCTATGGTAGCACATAGTTATGGGACTATGCATTCTACCAAAGCCTTCGCTATGCTAAGTCATATCTCACGAAATACATAAATCACTCATATACATAGCTTTGAACATATTTCATACTTTATTCAAATCATACTTTCATAGTTTATAAAATAATCATCATGATCTTTTATGAAAATATCATTTCATAAGAATGGTCCATCTACTTTGCTCATCCTAGTATGGGTAGACATTCCCATCTTTACATCATTATAATAATCATTAGAGTTTTTATCACTCTCTTTATCAAAGTATCATCATTATCATTTTCATAGAATTGTCATTATCATAAAACATGCTTTCACGTACTTAAAATCATAGTCATGAAAATTCATAGCTTTATCATAAGAGACTAGGGCTAGGTATTGACATGCAGGTTGTTAATATATGCAAAAAATGGAACTTAATCATCATTTTCATAAACTTATACAACAAATATCATTCGAAAATAGCTTGATGATCATGCATACATGCAACTTATTAAGAGATATGCACTCGTGAAGATTTTGAAGGAATAGATCACATTAAGTACCTTAAGCTTGAGTAGAAGGAAAAAGGTAGGGGTATCATTTCATTATGTCTGATTTAGGCTCCCAAGTAGCACTTTAAACTTATTGGTTTCTCCATAACACTTTGACGGATGCAACCTCTTTATTCCTCAACCTCTTTACTTGTTGATCCAAAATCTCAACGGGTACTTCTTCATAAGTCAAATCCTTCTCAATAGGTACATCCTTTAATGGAAAAATAGAATTAGGATCACCCAAGCATTTCCTTAGCATCGATACGTGAAACATTAGATGAACCATAGCTAATCTAGTTCATAGGCTACTTTCCCAACTCTTTTTACTATCTTATAAGGTCTCACCTATCTAGGACTCAATTTTGCCTTTCTTACCAAAACACATTACTCTTTCTATTTGGGAAACCATCAAATACACCCAATCATCTTCATCAAACTCTAGTTATCTTTTCCTAACATCGGTATATAACTTTTGACGACTTTCAGTAGCCTTCAACATTTCCATTATAAGTTTTACCTTCTCCATACCATCAAATAGAAAATCTAGTCCAATTAAGGACATTTCTCCAACCTAGAATCATCCCACCGGTGATCTACACCATCTACCATACAATGCTACAAATGAAGCCATACCAATTCTTATATGAAAACTATTATTGTAAGCGAATTCTATAAGAGGTAAGTGATTGATGTCGCCCAAGTTACACCTCCTTTTTAGAGGATAAAGTGGTCACTGTCAAGAAATAGAACCTAACCAAGGTTAGGGTCAAACCCACAAGAAATACTTAGACTCAAGACAAATTCACCAACATGCAATCCAAGTAGTTAATCAACTCAATTCACCAAAAAGAGGGGGTTTGCAAAAATCAATGAGAAAAATAAGCTAACTAACTATCACAAGAGAAATATCAATAAAGGAGAGCAACTAGGGTATTGTATTCCCCATGATTCCCCAACTCAGTATCACCGAATAACCTGATTCTTGTCTAATGTATAACATGCAGGACAGTAATTTATGTTCACCAAGCCCTTTGGTCAAAGGTGAGAAGCAAATTTCACTATGCGACTTGGCCCATCTCCATAGTGTGCATTATACATTACCTATGAGTCCCAGTACAACCTCCCCTTGGCCAAGTTTGGTTGATTAGACAAGAACACATCAATCGAATCCTGTTAATTAATCTATTTTCCTATTCATTACTACCTTGGTCTAGTCAGTAACACTAGGCAGGTTCTAATGTTGGCCACCATCAGAAAAAATGCAAACAAAGAGAGTTAATTAATACATGCATATACACCTTCTAAGAATCCTGAATTATCCAGTTTTATTTTGTTAGTTGTTCATAGTTCTCACTACCCTAGTTGTGGATTTAACTACTCATGCTTTATGTAGATGAAGAGATTATGAATTTAAAAGACATGATTAACCTAAAGTGGTCGTTTTTCAAAAAGACTCTTACAATTTTCTTCTAAGAATATTGAATTCTCTGAGCACTAACCAAAAACTAAGCTAAACTTACGTGAACTGGTGAGAAATTATGAAAAATAATCTAAAAGACCTATTTATAATAATTAAATTTCAAATCCTAAACAACTTAGGACAAATGGTCGGCACACTCTACGTCAGCACTCTACGGCTCGTATTGAAGTTCACGGCCCGTAATTGTGACGACAACACAACTACGACACGTAAGGTATTATCAACAATTCACAGAAGTAGTTGAATGCTAATGATGCATTGCAAATGCCCTCACAGAAAGAAGTCGCATATCTGACACTCAATGATACTTCCATGTTTTAGCATTGGGACTGTGCAAGATCACTCACTCTCGCAACGGCTATTCATGCATAATGACTAATACCATAGTCTTGCCCCTACACACATGACTCAAACCTTCAACTAATTTGATTAGGATCACTCTAGGACTTCCTAGGCTTGTAATGTAAGCTTAGGGGCTTTGGTATGACATTTTGGAAAAATAGTGACTAAAGGCCCTCTTTGAAACTTCATTTTTCTACACTTTTGCTCTACCAACTCTGTTATTTTCACCTTATTCTCCCTTTATCCTTTTTCGAGCTTTTCTGGGTTCTTTCTTTTCATTTTTCAACTTTTCGCCTTGTTTTTACACTTCATTTTGCTTTTTAGATCTCTATTAAGGCATCTTTCATTTTTCTTGGACTCAGTACGTGATCTTTCTCCTTTTTCATTGTATTCCTAACTCACCTCCCTTATTTTTTAGCTTTACCCGTACACTAGCCACCCTCAATTTAGGGTTTTGGCATGTGTTTAGGTGCACACTATCTATCCTCAGAACCAGGGACACTTTTGGTGGCCACTCTCAACTTGGGCTTTTTACCTCAATCAAGGTACACAATGTTCAAGGAAGGACCAGGGCCAAATTCAAAATTTTCACTAGATAAAGCTGGGTTAGTCAGGTGTTTTGACAGAATAGATACATGTTAAGCTCAAACATTTGAAACAAGAGATATATCATCGATTTGATTGGTTATTTTTAGGATACACTGGACCATTTAAGAACAATGGCCTAAGATCCTTTCCTAATCTAACTAATCTACAATCTAACTTTGGGTAACTGGGCAATTAGCCCAAAACATATGAATTTATTAAATAAAGCTCATTCTCACATGGAACTGCATATATTATCAATGAAAGACTCTCAAATCATGCTTCTTATCTCAATTTACCCTTACTTATCCAAACAGATATTGTCAAACACCTAAACATGCATGGTTGCTATCTAACTACTAATCAAAATTTTTTGTTGAGTACCATTTTTTCATACAAAACACCAAAACATGCTATATGCTACAAGTATTGATATTATATTTTACACATATTATCTAAACATCCTAAACATGTCGGTTTAACAGAAATTAAATATCTATAGGGAAAAAGAACATAGGCAAGAAAACCTCGGGATCAAAAATTAGGGTAGTTATGGACCATATGCTACTTAAACTTCACTGAGACCCATAACTTCCCATACCCCATCGAAAAAGATGTGCATTGTCCCCAATGCACAAAATTTAAACAAAATATTACATAAGGGTTCAAAAATACATACTTGGGCGCCTAAGCGCCCATGTGTGGCTGCGTCTGGCCGCCCTCCTCCTACGGGGTGATTTGCTCAATATTGGTACTCTGTTCAGAGGGGCCAGCACTCCTTACATGCTCTATCGCGCAAACTTTTCTCATCTTCTCATCATCCCTCGATCTCCTCAGGGAAAGCTTGAGTTACTCCCCCTCTGTCATCCTCGCACATATATGTCTCTCATCTGGCTTCTCATCCGTATATGGTCTCTTCCCAAGAGAAGACTGGATACATCCTCGGGAGCGAACAAATCAACTGCCGGCACTAGAGAAAGAGTCGCTAGTAGTGCAACTGGTGTCGCAAGAGCTGTTATCGAGTCAGCTCAGAGCTACTGGATCTCCGCCTGTATAGCTGACAAATTTGTAGGCCTAGCCTCGGAAGATCTACATTGTACCCTGTCCTTGAAGGCGTCAATGTGTGCATCCATGATATAAATATGGTCCTGAATAGTCACGAAAGTAAATGCCTGAATCTAACCCTCCGAGTCTGCAATAGCCAGGCGTACCCATGGCCTGATCTACTGAATAAGCTGAGTCAATTGTGCCTTAATATGTGCTAACCTCTGCACCATCGCCTATATTGAGGTGGCAGACATGTAGATCATTCCCTTGGTGAAAGTTTGTGAAGTAGTGGCCTCTGGTGCAGGAACAGTAATAGTGGGCCCTCTCTCCTTAGTTGCCTCGAGCTTCGAGGGCCTCTTCTCAATAGCAGCAGCAATAGTAGTGGTGGCAGTCTAAGAACCCTCAGGTGTTGGCATTGGGGTGAACATCTTGAGCATAGGTGGAGGTTGTGCCCACCAAAGTGCCACCGGGTTCTCGTCAGCCTTAATCAGCTGGGATCCAATGTGTGTTGGGCCTTAATCATCTGGTCCAGCTGATGTAGTATCTCCAACCTTTACTTTAGACTGAGCTTGTAAATCAAGTGTGGGAACGAGATGGAGGTGGACCTCTTCAGTGCAGCCTCATGAATCTGCTCAACAATAAGGTAGGCCCAATCAATCTCCCAGCCATCTAAGATATTGTCAACCTCTAACGCATGCTCCAGCATTAAAGTATTATTACCAAATGTCAGCCGAATGTTTGAACAAAAAATTGCCTACCAAAATATGGCAGGGAACCTGAGTGAAGCCTTGACTATAGGCTCCGAGCGAGTGGTGACCCAAGCAGGTTTCGAACCCTGCTCTACAATACATCCAACCACCCATCTCATCAATTTGGCTTGTTGCTCAAGATCCTTCATCACTAGCGAGTCCCTCATCTTCCCCACCAGGTAGTCAAACTCTGTGGTAGATCTAGGGGCACGAGACTCAAGACCAAATAACATACGATGGATGGTCTCCTCTGGTATATCCACCCGCTGGCCCCTTACCCTCGTCTCTGTCAGTCTGGGCTGAGCGAGGGGATTCTTCCCCTTAGGAAGAGTAAGCTGGATAGTGGTTGCTTATGATGCGTAGAACTCCCTCACCATAGTTGGGGAGTATCATCCAAGAGATTGGACAGCCACTGGAGCATTGCAGAATCATCGTGTCCTGGAGGCCAAGGACACCATCAAGTCTGTCAGCTACAACTCTGAGCTCCTCATAAATAGAGCAGGTTGGCTTACCCCGCTCTCCTGGCTATGTGCCCTCTGTGTAGATCCCCTGCATGCCCTCGACGCACCACCAGCTAGTGAGGGCATCCAGTGCAGATGATGGTGATGGTGCGACGGAAGACCCCGCCTTTGATGTATCATAAGATCCCTCCTCAAAACTGGACTCATCATTGGATAGAGTCATATGTGGTAAGCTTCTCCCATCGCTGTCTCTCTCCTCAGACTAGGGAGCGCAAGCAATAGGAGTCTGAGTACGCGCAACTCTAGTAGCGGCTCTGGTCTATGGTAAAGTAGCCTTTGGGTTTGGCTGGACATCTAAGATCTTAAGTAAACCACTACATTGAGTGGTTTGATCATCATCCGAAGGCTCATCCTTGAGCCTCCTCCTCATAGCTTTGATCTCTGTGCGTTTGGATTTTGGGGCCATAGTACCTAAAACATCAACATATACGAACTATGGTTAGCCCACAAATCAAGAATTAAAATGCAAGAATGCATTTGGGTTCAATTGTAGAAGGGTTCTACGAAGGCCCCTTTATGAGTCGTAGTAAATATTACGGGACGTAAAGAGCTTTCATAGACCAGTGGTTCAAACTAATTTGGTTATTAAAAAAGTCTATGAGATGAAGTACGACTTGTAAAGTAGTTTACGAGTCATAGATTAGAGTCGACCGAATTCCAGTGAGTAATTACATTCAGGTAGGGATCTACAAGACCTATTTACGACCCGTAAAGTGATCTACGATTCGTAGAAGGTCTCCTCTGATGGATACTAAAAAATGTCAAGTTTTTAAAACTGTGCATGGGGAGCAATTACGACTCATGGATTACTCTTCGGGCCATAAAAACCACTCGTGAACCAGAAAACTCAGTTCCCTGAGTTACTAAGTTCATCACATGGACCCTGAAAGACATTTGCAACAAATAGATTATCAGGAAAGAAGCAAAGACACACGCACCCACATGGTTTCAACACTACACCCATCACCCCCAATATATTCAACACACATACACCCTATCAAGAGTGATTTAGCATAACATATCCTACAATTCTGACAACCTCTAATTAATTCAAGCAATATCATGTACCTATGTCATCACCCACTAATGCACAATCATAATCATTCAACCACTTAAGGTGAGTGACAAGATAGGCAAAAGTAATTATCATTCACACAAGGCCATAATACCTTATTCTGAATTTAGACAAAAGTCAAGCATGGGCAACCTAATTTCAACTAATCACAATCAAATTCAAACAATGATTTTGTCTCTAAACACCACACCCAACATAATTCAAATCAATCATTCATACAAGGTAATTAAGGATTAATTCAACCAAAATGTACCAAGAATTGGGATTAACTTGAAGAAAAGGAAAGGGGTGAGTAGAAGAAAAAACCTAGGTCAGCCAAAGTTCTTGCCGAAATTTAGGTCGACGGTGGCTGGAGGTAGTCAGAAATTTTGGGGTGTGGGGTAGGTTGGCGATTTTGTAAATTAGGGCAAATATGAGATCAAAATGATTTGACCCCTCCATTTATACTTTGACTGGAGACAACTAAATTTACTGGGCCTGACCCTATGAAACCCCGATTACAAGACATAGACGATTCTACGGCTCGTAAATCATGGTCTCGTAGAACCCTCAACACTTAGCAAATTTTAAGAGAACTTACCTGGGTCCATGAGCCCCATTTATGACTCGTAGAAGGTCTATGAATCATAAAGTTGGCTCGTGGACTAGAATGCATAATTCTTCTGCTTACTGGAATTCTCTACGAGATGGGATACGAGTCATAAAATGATTTACGGCCCATAGACCTAGTCGTAGAGACCCAACTTGATGCTTTTTCTCAGCCAAAATGACTGACTTGGTCATGTACCTGCATACTCTTCATAAAATACACTATTACCCTCTATGCAATCAACTCATTGTCCATAATTACAATTAAATCAAAAAAGAAATAAACTACCTGATGAGTCTAAAAACTGAAAGTAAACCTATAAATATGCTACTACATCAAAAATCTTGGGTTTTCTCCCAAGTAGCGCCTGATCTATTATCACCGCAAGACTTGGAAATATTGGTTATTCAGACTTCACTTATTGCCTAAACTTCACTCCTCAACTCATCAGGATGCTTCATGGACTGACAAATATCAAAGATAACTTCTTCGTCGTTCAATCTAAACCTGAGTTGACCAACTTCCATATCCATTAGGGCTCGTCCAGTCGCTAGGAATGGTCTCCCGAAGATGATTGGGACATCAAAGTCGACTTCATAATCTAAGATCACAAAGCTTGTAGAGAATATGAATTTCTCAACTTTTACCAACACATCATATACTATCCCCCACAGGCTTCTTCACAGTGCAATCCACCATCACCAACCGTGTATTTATAGGAGTGGAGGCCCCCAATCCAAGCTTCTTGAAGACTGCAAGGGGCATCAGATTGATACTGGCACCTCAATCACATAGTACCCTTGTGAACTCCACATCTCCAATGGTGCAGGGGGTGGTGAAAGCACCTAGATCTTCTCTTTTATGAACAAAGGACTTTGTAGTGACAACACTGTAATGTTGAAGCTCTTGAGAAAGCTCCTGACTCGTAGTACACTTTTTGGTGACCAAGTCTTTCATGTATTTTGCATAGCCTGGCATCTTCTCCAAAGGCTCGATGAGAGGGATGTTGATAGAAAGCTGCTTTAGCATAAAGAGGGAGTGCTTGAATTTACCTTCCACCTCCCTCTTTTTGGGTCTCTAAGGGAAAGGAGGAGGAGGCCTAAAGATGGGCTTAAACCTCTATGGCACTTTAACTGCTTCACTCACCCCATCCTTTCGATAACCATCTCCTTCATCTCCATCCTTAGTTGTAACCATCTTCTCATGAACAACTTCCTCTTCAACCAATATAGGAGGATCAATGGTTCTCTTACCACCCCGAGTAGTAACCATCATACTCATCATTCTTAGGATTTTGCACTGTATTACTGGGCAATGTACCCATTTTACACTGATTCAACTTAGTCGACACTTGACCAAACTATTGTTCCAGCTGTTTGATAGCCATGGAGTAAGACTCTATCTTTTGATTGATACAAGAGAACTTTGTTTTCATGCCTCTTAGGGACTCATCTCGTATCTCAGCCTTCTTTGACAGGTGATCAAACATCTCCTTAGTTTTGGAATTGCCTCCACCTGCATCGCGGTTGTGTGGTGGCATATAAGGACCATTCCTGAAGCTTTCTCTACAACCCCAATCTGCATCCAGACCCCTGTTTCTATCAAAGTAACTACCGCGGTTATCTTTGTAAGCTCCTTCTTTACCAAAGTTCTAACCTTGGTTTCCTTGACCTTGGCGCCAATAGTCCTGATTGGACCCTTGGGTGTTGGTCCGGAAACCCCTTGTCTAATCATTAACAAAGCATGTGTCCTCCTCATAGTATTGCTCCTTGTACATGGGTTTATGTGGAGGTTGATGAACCACTGCATTTACTCTCTCTTGGTTCTACTTCATCATCACCTCTATGCCTGTGCGAATCTGAGCAAGTTGTTGCATGATCTCCTCATTGATTCTTGCTTGCTCTGGACCTACACTATATGAACTCTTCATAGAAGCTCTATCCCTTTGCCCCCATGCACGATTCGTCTTGACCAGTCTTTCCATGCGTTCAGCAATCCTTGCAAATGGTTGATCTAGAAATATGCCCCCATGATAGTGTCAACAGAGGCTTGACTGTTCTCATCAAGAGCATGGTAGAAGATCTCTATCAAGGCGTCATTAACTATCTTGTGGCCAGGGGAGCTCCTCAAACATTTTGTAAAGTGCTCTTAAGTAGTGCTTATAGAATCACTAGGAAGTTGCTCGAAGTTGTTGATCTGGTCCTTTAACTTAAGCTTCTTCGATCTAGGGAAGTACTTATCCAAAAAAAGCCATCTGTAAGTCTGCTCAGGTGGCGATTAAACTCTGCGGGAGCCAGATAACCATAATGCAGCATTGCCCGTGAGAGACACTGGGAAGACACAACATCCATAGACAGATTCTATGTTCCCATCAGACTCTTACAAACAAATGCCATATTGTGTAAGTGGCTATGTGGATCCTCTGATGGTAAGCCCGCAAATAGCCCATTGTTCTGCAACATCTGAAGTAACCTACTTGAAGCTGTGAACTTTGTATCTGCTAGTAGTGGTGGCAACACAATAGCTCCAGTCACATCCATAGCCATGGGATTCAACTAGTATTGATTCCACTGGTAAGCATTAGCATTGAAGTCCTGAGGCTGTGGAATATGCTCCAAGGGAGGTGGGTTCTTATTCCCATTATCATCATTATTGTTTCGATTCTGAGCTGCATTGGCCGCGTTGTTGGCGTTATCTTACGCCATCCTTCTTATCGTTCTGTAGATCTCTTAATCAAATGGAGTTATGGGATTTCCTTGACTCCGAGTGTTAGGCATACACCACTTGTACACCTTGCAAATAAACAAAAACAATAAATAAAAGTAAAATCAAGGGAACTAAGGATGAACACTCAAAATAGTAATGAATTTACTAAGTCTAGTCGTATTCCTTAGCAACGGTTCCAAAATCTTCATGTCACCTAAGTTACACCTCCATTTTAGAGGATAAAGCGATCACTATCAAGAAATAGAACCTAACCAAGGTTAGGGTCGAACCCATAGGAAGTACGTAGATTCAAGACAAATTCACCAACATCCAATCCGAGTAGTTAATCAACTCAATTCCCCATGGGGGGTTGCAAAAATAAATGAGAAAAATAAACTAACTATAAGGGGAGAAAGATCAATAAAGCAGAGCAACTAGGGTATTGTGTTCCCCATGATTCCCCAACTCGGTATCACCGAATAACCTAATTCGTGTCTAGTATATCGCATGAAGGATGGTAATTTAAGTTCACCAAGCCCAATTGTCAAAGGTGAGAGGAGAATTTCACTATGCAACTTGGCCCATCTCTATAGTGTATATTACTAACCATTACCTATAAGTCCCATTACAACCTCCCCTTGGCCCAGCTTGGTTGATTAGACGAGAACACATCAATTGAACCTTGTTAATTGATCTCTTTTCCTATTCATTACTTCCTTGGTCCAGTCAGTAACACTAGGCGGGTTCTAATGTTGGCCAATATCAGAAAACATACAAAACAAAGAGAGATAATTAATACATTCATATACACCTCCCAAGAATCGTGAATTATCTGATTTTACTTTGTTAGTTCTTCATAGTTCCCACAACTCTAGTTATGGATTTAGCAACTCATGCTTTATGTAGATGAAGAGATTATGAATTTAAAAGAAATAATTAAACGCTTACAAAACTGAATTAAGAATAAGCAAATCCAATGTTAATGAAAATCACAAGCTTGAATATTGAATTAAACCACAAGTATTTTCAAAGACTCTCTCAGTATTTTCATTCTAAGAATATTGAGTTCTCTGAGCACTAACATAGAACTAAGCTAAACTTATGTGAAGTGGTGAGAACTTATGAAAAATAGCCTAAAAGACCTATTTATAATAATCAAAATTCAAATCCTAAAAAACTTAGGAGAATAGGTCGACACACTTTACGACAGCACTCTACGGCCCGTATTGAATTCACGGCCCATAATCGAGGTCTCGTACATTGTTGCTGGGAAATCTGACTTCTCTTTTATGACACCCCTTTATGACTCGTAAAATGATTTACTTATACAGGTCATTTTCCATTCCAAAGGATATCTGATAACTCGTAAGTCACCTTCCTGAAAACTCTAAATTTCCTTCATCTCTGGGGTCCCACTCACGAACCTATCTACAAGCCACAAGATAGCCTACGGGCCATAACTTGGTCCCTGGTTACCCTACACATGGAAACTTTTTCCCTTCCTGAAGTTCTATATTACTGATCCTATGGGTCGTAAGTAGTCTCGTAAACCAGGTTCTCAGTTATTTTTTAGGCCAACTTTTTTGCACTTAAAACTCCTAAACTGGGGTTGTTACAATATCTCCCCCTTTGGAACATTTGTCTCCAAAAATGTACTTAAGACAGGCTCAAAAGAGTAAACTAGCAGCTAGTAAGCCAGTATGCATGCAAAAATGCAAGTCAAGCATCATTTCTAAAAAAAATTAGATTTCACACTTTAAAACATGCCTCAAAATAGTTCATAAAATATCAAAATAAATACATACACCATGAGAAACTGAAATGCATGGACTTTAGGTTCTGGAAGAATTTCTTAGTACCTTAGGCTTGAGTATAGTGGAATAGAAAAGGATAGCACTTCATCATATCCTCTTCCGCTTCCCATGTGGTACCCTCAACTATTTGATTTCTCCAAAGTACCTTGATAGATGTGGCCTCCTTGTTCTTAGCCTCTTACTTGTCGGTCTAGGATTTCAACCAGCACCTCTTCATAACTCAAATAATCTTCAATGTTCACATCATGTGAAGGAACTATGGAACTTGGGTCACCCATGAATTCTTTCAACATCGATACATGGAAGACTGAACGAATCAAGTGCAACTCATTGGGTAGATCCAACTCATACACTACCTTTCCCACTCTTCTCACCACCTTGTAGAGCCCCACGTATCTAGCACTCAATTTCCCCTTCTTACCAAACCAGAGAACACATTTCATTGGAGACACTTTCAAATAGACCCAATCACCAACTTGGAACTCAAATTCCCTTCTTCTTAGATCCGCGTAGGACTTTTGCCGGCTTTGGGGTGTTTGCAATTTCTTCCATATGCTTTTAGTTTTCTCCATAACATTCATCACCAAGTCCAGTCGTATTAATGCCACCCCACCGACTTTGAACCACCCAATGGGAGAACTATAATGTCTACCATACAACGCTTCGAATTGTGACATCCCAATACTAGCATGAAAGCTATTATTGTAGGCAAAATTGATTAGTCGTAAATTTTCATCCCAACTTCCCTTGAATTCCAACACGCAAGCCCTCATCATATCTTCCAGCAACTGAATAGTCCTTTTAGCTGGCCCGTCAGTTTAGAAAGTCATACTTAACTTCATCCTAGTGCCAAGTCCTCTTTGGAAGGACTCCCAAAAGTGCAAAGTGAATTAAAATCCATGATCTGATATAATGGACGATGGAATCCATGCAACCTCACCAACTCTTAGATATACAAGTGGTCATAGTCCTCAGCACCAAATATAGTCTTGACTGGCAAGAAATGAGCTGACTTCGTCATGCGGTCAACTATAACCCAAGTTGAGTCAAAGCGTTTTATGGTCTTCGGCAACCCAACTATAAAGTCCATGTTGACCTTTTCCCACTTCCAATTAGAAATATCAATATCTTGAGCTAGGCAACCCGGCTTTGGCGTTCAATTTTGACCTGCTGGTAGTTGGCACATTCAGACACAAATTGAGCAATGTCCTTTTTCATCCCATTCCACTAATAGATTTCCTTCAAGTCTCTATACGTTTTGGTAGTGCGAGCAGAATATGAAGAGTTACGGGCTTTTTGCATGGTCAAGTCCTTCAATGCATCGTCATTAGGTACACATAAGCTTCCTTGATATAGGAGTGCACCATCTCCCCTTTTTGAAAAGATATCTACCTTTCCATCTCTTACCAAGGTTTTTAACTCAACCAAGATGGGATCGAGATCTTTCTTGGCCTTAACCTCATCACTCAATGAAGATGTTGAACCATGAAGAACCATTGCGCCACCAATTCAAGACTTAATATCACTCCCAGTCTTGCCAACCTATGAACTTCTTATGCCAACTCCCTTTTTCCATACCCTTCCAAATGGGATACACAACCAATGGAAATCATATTAAGGGCATAGCTTCTAGATTGGCTTTTTCGAGTTGGTACTTCACACTCATATCATAATCCTTGAATAGCTCTAACCATCTTTGTTGCCTCAAGTTGAGATCCGTATGTGTGAACACGTGTTGCAGACTCGTGTGGTCGGTGAAAATATCCACATGAACTCCATATAAGTAATGTCGCCAAATCTTTAAGAAAAACACCACTGCCATGGGCTCAACGTCATGAATCGAGTAATTCTTCTCATGCACTTTCAACTTCCTTAAAGCATAGGCAATCACTTTACCATTTTTATTAGCACACAACCTAACCTAATCCTTAATATATCATAATACAAGAGGAACCCATCATTTCCTTCTAGCAATGTCAATATAGGAGCTGAAGTCAATCGATCCCTTAAGGTCTAAAACTCATCTCGCATTCATCTGTCCACACAAATGTTTCCTTTTTCTAAGTTATCTTGGTGAGTGGGGACGAAATAGTGGAGAAGTCTTGCACAAACCGTTAATAGTAACTGGGTAGACCCAAGAAACTCTTTATGCCAGTAGGAGTCAAATGCCTTGGCCAGTTCCTTAGTGACTCTGTCTTTTTAGGATCAACTTTGATACCCTCTCTAGATACTACATGTCCAAGAAAGGCAACCTCATCTAGCCGAAACTCACACTTGTCAAACATTGCATAGAGCTTCTATTCCCTCAGGGTTTGAAATACTACCCTTAAGTGATCCATGTGCTCTTGCTCACCTCCAGATTAGATAAGAATATCATCAATAAATACCACAACAAACATGTCGAGGAAAGGCTTGAACACCCTATTCATAAGGTTCATAAGTATCGTTGGTGCATTAGTTATGCCAAAGAACATCACCACAAATTCAAAATGACCATACATAGTGTAAAAATTCGTCTTAGGGATGTCACTTTCTCTCACCCTCTATCAGTGATAACTGGATCTGAAGTCAATCTTGGAGAAATGAGTGGCCACTTGTAGTTGATCAAACAAATTATCCATCATTAGAGAGGATATTTATTCTTGCTGGTGAGCTTATTGAGTTGTCGATAATTAATGCACATATGGAGAGACCCATCCTTCTTTCTTACAAATAACACTAGGGCACCCTGGAGGACCGACTAGGTCTAATGCAACCCTTCTCCAACAAATCCTTCAGTTGCTCCTTTAATTCTTTCAATTTTGCGGGATCCATTCTATAAGGAGGGATTGAGATAGGTTGAGTGTCGGGCAAAATATCTATACCAAAGTCTATCTCCCTTTTGGGAGGGAAACCTGGTAACTCATCTAGGAAGACATCAAGGAACTCACTTACAATAGGAAATGACTCAAGAGAAGGAACTTAGAAAGAGACATCTTTGACCCTCATCTAGTAGTAGATACACCCCTTCGAAATCATCTTGCGGTCCTTAACAAAGAAATGAATCGACAACTACATGAAATGTTACTACCCTCCATTCAAGAACTAGCTCATTAGGGAATCAGAATTTAACCCTATGGGTTCTACAAACAATGGAAGCATAGAAAGCATGCAACCAATCCATCCCCAAAATTACAACGAAGTCTACCATGGAGAGCTCAACTAAATCACATGGGATCACTTTATGCATAATAGAAATAGGATAACCCTTATAGACTCTTCGGGCTATAACAGACTCACTCACAGGGTTACTCATCTCATAAGGCTCAAGGAGAACCTCAGGACATGCATGAAACTTATATCCGAAGAATGGGGTTACAAAAGACAAATTTGCTCCTAGATCTAAAAGTCCATATGCATCATAATCATAAACTCGTAACATATGGATGAACACATCTGGGGCTTCCTCAACCTCTTGACGACTGTGAAACTTGATCTTGACCCCTCTGCCCTTGGGGAAACTTGATCTTGGCCCCTCTGGCCCTGGGGTCTTGTGCCTCCACTTCTACAATCCTTAGCATGGTGGCCGAGCTTTCCACAAGTAAAGTAAGCATTGGACTTGGCCAAGAATTCCCCCTTATGGGGTCTTCCACGCTTGGGGCAACTAGGACTTTGGGGCTTTGGGGCTTTAGGACAACCCCCTTGGTCCTTCCAGGGAGGAAGAGTGTTGGTGGGTCCTTGCATTGTGCCACCTTGAGAGTTTTAGCCACCACTTCTTTGGTGAGAATAGTACCCACCATCCACAGGAGCCCGCTTGGACTCCCTTGCCCTTTCTCATAGCTTCTTCGCTTCAATTTGTTTGGCTTCTTTGGCGACCAACTCGAAGACACTCGAAATAATTTTGCTCATGTGGGCCCTCGGATCCGCAACCATGATGGAGCATACTTAGACAATTTGATAAACTTGAGGGCATACTCCCTCGCACTCATCCTCGCTTGCTTCAAGTTTATGAATTCTTGCACCTTCGCCTCTCTAAGCTCAATGGGGAAGAACCGATCTAGGAAGGCACTTGAATTCTTCCCAACCAATGGGACCCACTCCTTCGCCTCTCTCATCGACCTACTGATTGTACTAAATCCTAGCGACTCCTTTAAGTTAGTAACCCACCAACTCAGCTTTGTCCACCGATGGCACACTTATTACCGCCACAACTCGGTAGGCCTCTTTAATAAACTCAATAGGGTCCTCATCCGCCTTTGACCTATAAATTTTCGGTTGGTTTATCCGCATGAAGTCACGAACTATGGAGGCTGGGGTAGGCACTTAGGGAGGTATGGCTATCTCCTTGTTGTCTTGGTCAGCTAATGCTTGGGTCCAACACCATGATAGTGGATCTAAACTCCCCATGAGACACTCCTTCATCCTCTAAGAGCAGAGGAACTTGTTGTTCTGGAGTACCTCGTTGATGGAGGGCTCTTCGAGGCAGCATGATCTAGAAAGAAACAAAAGACCATTATTAATTAGAAGAAAACCTTTCTCAACTCTAAGGCACGACATTGAATGAGAAACAAGGGAAGACTTTCCTAAAGAATCTCATAGCCTCTCATTCAAGATAGTGGAGCGCTTCCCAACCTTGAACGAGACTCTATGCTGGTGGTATGAAAGGATTATTTAAATACCTCATGCTTTGATACCAAGTTTTTAATGACCCGCCCTAGGGGCGTAGTCATCACAACACGAATATGATACTGAAAGGCACCTCTCACAAGCCACCTAAGCATCTCAAGCATTCATAGGCATTAAATAGAAACATATTCCGAAAAATCATAAGGGAGAGGAGCTATGGGCCATCATGTGCAATAAAGAAACATTATAAAGCAGAGAATTTGGAAAACCTTATTTATCCATAAGCACACCACTAAATAAAGAAAACATCCATAATAGACAACATAGAAAGTAAAAGCCTAAGATCCATAAATACAATGTCTATAAAACAAAATAAATAAAGGAGTGGAAAATAGGTGGAGTCCCGAACTTAGGGCTCACTACAACAAGAAGCTAGTCTCAAACACCAGCTACTAGCCACGAGCCAGTGGAGGAGTACTTGTCCGTACATGGTTAAATCATGTAGGCAAATATGTGTTAGTATGTTGGAATGTACTAAGTATGTGAGATGCAATGCATGTATGAAATTTTAATTCTATCATAATTAAACATAACATATAGATATACATATGATTAAAGAGTCATTGAATAAGCTTAAACATGCACAAGGAATATGGCTCATATCAATATGAGACAGTGCATAAGGAAACACGTAAAATGATGGCATATCATAAGATAATGTAAACTTGTGGGGATGGGCCATAACCAACAAGAAGACCATGTGAGCTACTTACTACATGGAATCCAATTCCTTCCATTGGGAAAAGGCCAATGCACTCCTTCCATTGAAAAAAAGGGAATCTACTTGCTAAGGTAGATATCTGAAACTTAGTAACTATGCAATTGCATTTTTCATAACTACTGGGCCTACGTGGATCCACTAACCTAGCCTATAAAGCTCCTATGGTGGCATATAGTTAGGGACATTGAGATTTAGCTTCAAGGGATCATGCCTCAACTAATGAGATGAGTCCCAATCTCTAGTCCTCTCGGTGCTAAGTCATCCCATAAATACCTTTTAAAACATACTCTTAGAATCATAAGTAGAAATCATAGGAGTAACTCGAACTTAAGAATATTTTTTAAAAATCTTTTAGGTCAATAATCATCATACATATATCTTTGGTAAACTTTAACTTTGAAATTCTTCATAAATGCCCTCGTCATAGTCATAATTCATAGGAAACTTCCACTGAAAATAAGGTGGGCTTAATTGATTCATGGAACAATTATAAATCACATAAATCTTAAGAAGTTTCTTTAAAAAGGAACATCAAAATCACCCAAACTTTATCATATCAAAATCCATCAGGGAAAAAATATAAAACTTCAATTGTGTGTGTCTATATACATATATATATATATATATACACACACACATACATACATACACACACACACATATATATATATATGTATGTATGTATGTATGTATACTTAACAAAATAATCATTGAACTTTATGAGTATCATATAAGAACATAGGAATCATGAAATCATCATAGGCATGTATTTAGAATTAAGGAACTTAAAGAAAAGGTAAAATGCATTGTATGGACTCTATGGGTTGAAGGATACCCATAAATCAACTCACATACCTGGGGAACTAGAGAGGATCGAAATTGAAGCCTTGGGGAAGAAACTTGGAAACCGTAGCCTTGTTCTTGCCTATTCTTGAGAGGTTTTTTGCCTTAAAGAATTTGAGAGTGTAGAATGATTGAAATTAGGGCTTGTAGGATAATATAGGATCCTTTCCCAACTCCAAAATGACAGGGTTTTGAAATAAAATTGATGAAAATGACAAAACTATCCCTCATTAAAGCTGCCGAAGTTGACCTACGTGACCCTAAATTACTGGCCATAAATTGACTTAGGGGTCATAAGTCCTCTCGTATGATTGCACACCTAAGAATCCTGAATCGTACTTTTACTAAATTGAAAACCATGACCAATAGCGTGGGTCATGCAATTACTTACAAGCCGTGGTTGGACTCGTAGATTCCTTCCATACTTAGACAAATTTTCACCTTATTCTTGACCATTTTCCACAAAACCATACACGGGATGTATCCCATTCCATGGGTCATCTAATAACTCGTAAGTCACCTTCTTGAAAACTCTAGGGTCCCACTCACAAACCTATCTACGAGCTATGTTACCCACACTTGGAAACGTTTCCTCTTCCTGAAGTTCTATGTTTAAGAACCAATTTTACGGGCTGTAGAGCAACTTATGGGCCGTAAGTGGTCCCACAAATCACGTTCTCAGTTATTTTTCAGACCAACTTTTCTACACTTAGGGCTCCTAAACAAGGGGTCGTTACAGTTAGGATACGGAAACTTCAAAGGCACCAAATAGAACACTAAAGAAGCAAAGTTTTCCAAAACATCTTATAGCTTCTTATTCATAGATGTGGCGCGCTTCACACTAATGAACAATACTCTACTAGACGCGACATGTTGGACCCCTAGGATGCTTTTAAACCTTGTGCTCTGATACTGCTTTTTTCATGACTCGAACCTAGGTCCTAGTCGTGACACGGCAAATATGACATGCGAAGGCATACCCTCCAAGCCTCATGTTCATGTCATAAGCATTCATAAGGTAGTATAGGCATTCATAAGAGAATAATAGAGAAAAAGTGCATAAGAGTAAGAATGTCACAGTTCCTATATAGGAATATACATCAATCTATAGCATCCAAATCATGTCTCTACATTATAGATCTTGGCAGGGTCGAGCACATAACTTACTAGCTCGCCCTCAAGATATAAATCAAAAGGAAATGATAAAGTCTTAAGATAAAGAACATCATAAGGGTCTTGTTCCCGAAGCATGAGAACTCATCAACAATCTTTAAGTTCAAAATGTAATACTAGCCACGAAATGGAATAGTCACCTCATCGTTTGTCCCCATCTAGTTAGATCATGTTGGTAAAGGAGTATGTGTTAGTACATGGAATTTACTAAGTATGTAGGTACTCCATAAATCAATGGACATCATAATAATATCAATATGCATAATCATAATCAATTGGATAAGGACACAATATACATAAGTATGCAAGATAAAATTATGAGAAGAGATATCATTCAATTCCATTCATAACCCTAACATACATATGTGGGAATAAGACCATAATCTACATATAAGATCATGCGGACTATGACATGGAATATTGATGTTCCCTCTACATCAAGCAAAGAGGAGTCTACTTTGTCACCCTATAGGTTCTATCATAGCACGGTGAGAACCCATCATTTGACCCCACTCTTTAGGCTCTATCCTAGAACGGTGAGTGTCCATCACTAAAACTAATTGAATCTAATAGCACACTTTTAAGGCATAAAACATGAACATCATTCCAATGGTGACACATAGTTATGGGACTATGGATTCTACCAAAGCCCTCTTGACGCTTAGTCACATCCCACAAAATAGATAAATCATGCGTATACATAGCTTTGAGCATATTTCATACTTCATTACAATCATACTTTCATAGTTCATAAAAAATCATCATAATCTTTTGTGAAAATATCATGTCATAAGAATAGTCCATCTACTTAGCTTATCATCCTAGCGTAGGTAGACATTCCCATCTTTACATCATTATCATAAATATTAGAATTTTCATCACCCTCATTATCATTGCATCATCATTATCATTGTCATAGCATCATCATTGTCATAAAACATGCTTTTACATACTTTGAGATCATAGTTATGAAAATCCGTAGTTTTATCATAAGAGACTAGGGCTAGGGCTAGGTATGGGTCCACACCATATGACCCAGTCTTTTCGATATGATAGTTATTCCTTACAACTCGGTATTTTCAAAAGGATTTCCATATCACATCAAATGTGTAAACATTCCTTACAACTCGGTCTTTTCGGTAACGGCTACAATACACCTATGTTGGCACATAGTTCAAGGAAAGGGAGAGGACCTTGGGGATAGCCCTAACTACCACAATCCATTGGTGCTAAATCAAATATCCCACAAGAATACTTATACATATACATGCTTTCAAAAGAGGCACAAGTCTTTTCGAATTGTTTTAGAACATACTTAGGCTCAAAAGCCAAACATATTTCATAATTATTCATACTTGAGATAAAAAGTCAAATCATAGTTCATAATCATGCTTCTCATGTATAGGAATAGCTCATTCACATATACGGAATGGTGTAAACACCCAAAATGCTCAAAGAGGCATATCATAGACATTTATGTGATCACATTCTTCTCATAACCATAATCTTATCAAAATCATATACATAAACATAATTGGACATCACCCACTTCATAATCTTTATAAAATCCAATACTCATAAATGCATATATTGTGAATGATGTGAGAATAACATGGGTAATTGAGATTCAATTTAAAATCATCAATACAATAGGAAATTCAAGTAAATCCATAATTAAATCCACATTTAAATCATAATATAGATTATTCATGCTTAGATCAAACTTTAAAGGGACAATGCAGATTCAAATCTTCATAATATCAATGTAATCCAACATATTAGGGCTTAAATTAAGTGCAAATCCACAATAAAGCACATCCCATACTTCAAACTGAATTTATTAACCAATAATCTTCAAAACTCATATTTGAAGTAAGCTAAAATTCCATAAATCAAGTGTAAAAGACTTTGAGTCTTCTTGGTCGAAAGGGACCAAGAATCAATCCCACATACCTTAGCTAATGGAGAAGATTCAAGAAGAAATTTTGATGAATAAAAGAGTGTTCCCTTTATTCCCAAGCTTAGTCTTCACAAGAGTTCTTTGAGAGAGTTCTTAAGAGAGTTCAATATAATTCTAAGTGTAGGAGTGAATTTGAATGAGGGGTATATGTATAGGTCATTTGAATGTCTTTAGGTAGCATAGAAAATCACAAAATACCCTTAGGAGAAACCATAGTTACGAAAACACCCTTAATGAAAGGAGTAGAAAAATTGTTGCCAGGCGTCTCACGGGAGGGTATATGGTTCATGTAAGGGTATATGGACCGTATACTTCTTCCATGATCCAACATTTACAAATATTCCATAAGAGAAGGTCCGAGACGGTAATTCCATACATAGAAAAATTGGACATTGGCATCCATATGGAGGCTTTACGGTCCGTACCAAGGTATACAGACCGTATACTCCTCCGTGAAGCTTTAATTAGAAAAATTCTTGTTGACAAAGTTCTGAGACAGTGATTGAACACTTAGAAAATTTTCACTATAATACCCATACGCAGGGTCTCACAGATCGTGAAGGACTATACGGTCCTGAGAGGGTCCATGTGCGAAATGCCTTGGTTAAAATGTGGATTTTCAAGGCCAAGGCTACCTATACGGTTTACCACACAGACCGTGAAGCCTCACACGGACTATGTGGGGTCCCATGTGTGGTATGCCTTGGGCTCAAACTCCATATTAAAGCCCACACAGCCCACACAAGGCCAAGGGCCACTTCAAGGAGCCTCTACATGGCCCGTATAACTCGTACGGACTGTGACGGTTTCCCAAAAACGTCACCTTGGTCCAAAACTTTCTGAAACCAAATTTCCAAGCTCCATTAAGGTCGTACAAAGTCCGAACCCTTACATCATCTCCCCCTTGGGAACATTCGTCCTCGAATGTGCTAGAACAAGGCTTGAGAGGGATTAACTTGGAACATGAGATATCAAAACATAAGATACAATGTATATTTCATCACTTGAAAATCATAAAGTCATTAAAACTCATATCAAAACGTATGCAAACATCTTAAATATCATTTTCGTGTATATGTATGCATTCCATGCCATGAAACTCAAGAGTGAAAGAATTCAGACTACTTTGAACAGAAAGAACCTAATACCTTAGGCTTGAGTAGATTGGAAAAGATGGGGATATCGTTCCATCATTTACAACTCCGCCTCCCATGTAGCATTCTCCACATGTTGATTTCTCCTAAGTACCTTAATCAAAGTCACGCCCTTGTTACGAAGCCACTTCACTTCCCTATCAAAAATCTCAATCCGGACCTCCTCATAAGACATGTTCTCCTCAACCTCAATGCCTCCAAAGGCACAATGGTACTAGGATTACCAACTAACTTTCTCAACATAGACACATGGATAACCGGTGAATAGAACCCAAATCTGAAGGCAAATCCAACCTATAAGCCACATTCACAATACCCTCAACAATCTCATAAGGACCTACATACCCAGGACTTAGCTTGCCCTTTTTTCCAAAATGCATTACAACACCCTTCATAGGTAAGACTTTTACATACTCCCAATCACCAACATGAAACTCAAGATCCCTCTTTCTAACATCCGAATAGAACTTTTGGCAACTTAGGGCCATCTTCAACCTCTCCCTTATAAACTTCACCTTCTCCATAGCCTCCAATATCAAATCCGGGTCAATCAAAGCCATCTCTCCCAACTCAAACCACCCCAATGGGGATCTACATCGCCTACCATACAAAACCTCAAACGGTGTCATCACTATGCTAGCATGAAAGCTATTATTATAAGCAAACTCAATGAGTAGAAGATGATCATCCCAATTACCCTTGTATATCAACACACAAGCCCTCAACATGTCCTCCAAAGTTTGAATTGTCCTCTCGGATAGTCCATCGGTTTGAGGATGAAAGGCAGTACTCAACTTCACCTTAGTACAAAGTCCTCTTTGAAAGGACCTAAAAAAGTGAGAAGTAACTTGGGTGCCACGATACGATATGATAGACCTAGGTACACCATGTAACCTCACCAACTCTTGGATATACAACCTTGCATAATCCTTGGCATTAAAGGTAGTCTTGACCGGTAGGAAATGAGCCGCTTACTCATCTGGTCAACAATGACCCAAATTGAATCAAATTACCTTCGGGTCTGAGGAAAACCAACCACAAAATCCATTTCACATCTTCCCACTTCCAAGTAAGAATTTCAATATCTTGTGTCAAACCATCGGGCCATGGGTGCTCTTCCTTCACTTGTTGATAATTAGGACACTCGAATAAAAACTTGGCTATATCCTTCTTCATACCATGTCACCAGTACACTGCCCCCAAATCTTGATACATTTTAGTAGATTCCAGGTGAATAGAATAATGAGTTATGGGCCTCACTCATGATCACCCTCCTAAGATCATCAACATTTGGAACACACAAACGATCTTGATACCGAAGCACGCCATCTCCCCCAGGGAGAAAACCTCAATCTGCTTTTTGACAACCAACTTCTTCAACTCAGCCAACGATGGGTCTACATCTTGCTTAGCCTTGACATCAACAACCATAGAAGATTCGGCCCCATTCAAAACATGAATACCACCATCATTAGACTTGGCCAACCTAACACCCAACCTAGCCAAATAGTGAACATCCTTTGCCAACTCCGTCTTCCCTTGATAGCCTAGTAAAACAACGGCCACAACAATTGCCTTGCTAGGATGATATTACACACTCAGGTTATCGTCATTAAGGAGTTCCAACAACCTTATTTGCCTTAAGTTAAGATCCCTTTGAGTGAACACATATTGCAAACTCTTGTGATCGGTGAAAACATCAACATGCACCCCATACAAATAGTGCCTCCAAATCTTCAAGGCAAACACCACCGCCACTAACTCAAGGTCATGGGTCAGGTAATTACGCTCATGCACCTTCAATTGCCTTGACACATAAGCTCTCACCTTATCATGTTGCGTAAGCGTACAACCCAACCCAATCTGAGAAGCATCAAGATATACCACAAACCCATACAATTCATGTGGTAGAGTCAAGACAAGAGCCGAGGTAAGTCGATCTTTCAAAGTCTAAAAGCTTTTCACATTCATCCGACCATACAAACTTGGCCTTTTTTGAGTCAACTTGGTCAATGGAGATGCAATAGATGACAAACCTTCAACAAAGACTCTATAATAACCAACCAACCCAAGAAAATTCTGAATATCCGAAGGAGTCAATGGTCTAGGCCAATGCTTCACGGCCTCGATCTTCTTCTTGTCAACCTTAATACCATCACCGGATATCACATGACCAAGAAAGGCTACCTCACCCAACCAAAACTCATTTTTGCTAAACTTAGCATACAGTTTCTTCTCTCTCAAAGTCTAAAGAACCAACCTCAAATGATCCATATGCTCCCGCTCACTTCGGGAATAAACAAGGACATCATCGATGAAGACAACTTCAAAACTATCGAGGAATTGTCTTAACCACCCGATTCATAAGATCTATAAACACGATTAGAGAATTAGTCAAACCAGAGAACATCGCCATATATTCAAAATGCCCATGCCCCAGAGAACATCGCCATATATTCAAAATGCCCATACCTAGTCCAAAAGGCCATCTTTGGAATGTTACACTCCCTAACCTTCAGTTGATAATAACCGGACGGAGGCCAATCTTTGAGAAATGGGTGGCCCCTTGAAGTTGATCAAACAAGTTGTCAATCCTTGGCAACGGATACTTATTCTTAATCGTTACCTTATTCAATTTCCTACAATCAATGCACATCCAAAGAGACCCATCTTTCTTTCTTACAAACAACACCAAAGAACCCCAATGGAGATATACTTGGCCTAATGAAGCCTTTCTCCAATAGATCTCAATTGATCTTTCAACTCCTTCAACTCAGCCAGTGCCATATGGTAAGGAGGGATAGAAATAGGTTGAGTATCCAGGAGAAGATCTATGCCAAAGTCTACTTTTCTTTTCGGAGGAATACCGAGCAAATCTTTGAAAAACACATCCGAAAACTCATTTATCATCGGAACCAATTCAAGAGTAGGTGACTTAGATTCCACATCCTTTACCCTTACAATATGATAAATACACCCTTTTAGAATCATCTTTTGGGCCTTAAGGTAGGAAATAAACCGCCTTTAATAACAGAGTCACTACCCTTCCATTCAAGAATGGGCTCATCCAGGAATTAGAACTTGACTTTCTGGGTTATACAATCTCATACGAAGCATGCAACCAACACGTCCCGAGAATAACATCAAAATCAAACATATCAAGTTCCACAAGATCACACGAAAAGACTTTATGCAACACAGAAATGGGACAACCCCGATAAAACCTATCAGCAACAATAGATTCAGCCACGGGAGTATAGATAGAAAAAGTCTCCCCTAAGATTTCAGGACTCAAACCAAACTTAACAGCCAACAGAGGAGTCACAAAATATAAATTTGCACCCAGATCAAGCAAAGAACAAGCATCGAAATCAATGATTTTTAACATACCAGTCACAACATCCGGAGTTTCCTCAACTTCCTGATGAGCATGCAAAGCATAGAACCTGTTATTTCTTGGGGCAACACCTTGTGGAGCTCTTTGTTGGCCTTGACCACCTTGAGCCACTTGACCTTGACCCTTCTAAGAAACCTTAGGACAATCAACAACCTTGTGGTTCTTATTACCACACCCATAGTATGCACCCAACTCTCTCTAACAAGCACCTGTGTGATTCCTTCCACACTTGTCACACTAAGGAAACAATGGCCCACCACCAACCGGTGCCTTGGGAGGAGGCACCTTAGCATTAGCAACACAAGCATTAGAATCTTGTCCCTTTTGGAAGCGACCATAACCACCAACTTAGAGTTGGAGAACCCACCATCATATCGGGCCCTCTTAGAATCATGCACTTTTTCTCTTTGAGCTTTTCCTTCTTCAATCTGTTCAGCATATACCATGAGCCTGTAGATGTCCATATCTCGAATAAGCATAGCCATACGACATTCTTTCACAACTAAGTCAGAGATCCTAGAAATAAACTTGTGCATTCTTATATGAGTGTCAGGCACAAGCGTAGGAGCATACTTGGCGAGCTTTGTGAACTTGAGGGCATAGTCCCTCACACTCATACCACCCTATTTGAGGTTGATAAACTCTATCATCTTGGCCTCCATAAGTTCAAGTGGGAAGAAACGATCCAGAAATGCAAACTTAAATTCCTCTCAATTAACAATATTACCACAAACCCTTTCCATCAACCATTGAGTGTACCATACTATAGCCACATCTTTTAACTGATAAGCAGCCAACTCAGCTTTCTCCTCGGAAGTGACTTTCATAATAGTCAACACCTTAGTGAGCTTATCAATAAACTCTTGAGCATCCTCGTCATCCTTTGACCCATAGAACTCCAGAGGATTCATCTCGGTAGCTAGAGTGGGATCACGGGAAGGAAGATTAGCCTGCCTGGTATAAGAAGTCACCACTTGTGCAAGCATAGCAAAGGTCATATAAAATTCACCATTATAGATAGGCACTTCCATAGGCCCTTGAGGAACTTGGACCTCATGAGCCAGGGTCGGTCTTGGTAGGGGAGCTCCTCGTGCAGGCATCTTCTGAAATGTAGCAAAGACATAATCACGATAAGAAAAGCATAACATACGGTCCAAAGCATGACATAAGACATGAAAAGTGATACAATTTCCTAGAATGCCATCATAGCCTCCCACTCATAGGCATGGTGCACTTCACACCCATGAATGGGACTCTATGCGACGTGGCATGTTGGACTCCATGGATCATTTACAAACCTAGTGCTCTGATACCAAGCTTGTCATGACCCGAACCTAGGTTTTAGGAGTGACATGGAGAATGGGAAGCTGAGAGTCCCTGAACAAGCCTCAAAGTATCCATATTCGCATCATCAGCTCAAAACCACATATAAATAATAAACACATAATTTTAAGGGATGCGAAAGTTGGACTCACGCTATAGGGATGTCATAAGGGATAGGGAGTAACATGGATTCACATAACACATTAGCACATAAGGACTAAGGGCGGGTGAGTATGACTCGCTCTATAGGAGGAATACGGGACCTAGGATCTTCGACATCATAACATGAATCCATAAATAAGCTCATAATCAATCCATAATGACCATAACCATTAAATAACCATATCCATAATCATAATCCCCGAATACAATACGTAGCATATAAATGTAAAGGAGTCTATAAGATGTCCAATAACGCCACTAGTCATAAAATAGGACGAGGGCCAAGACATGTCCTGAGCTCACCCTTAAATTAAATAACATAAACAAAGCATCATAGGTAGAGGAATGTTGGTTTGTCCTGGGAAGATAGGACTCACCATACAAGTGTATCAAGATCCAAACTAGTCGTTGTACGGTGGATGAAGGTAGTCCTCGGTCACTACATGGTTAGATTATGTAGGCAAAAGAGTATGTGTTAGTACGTTTGGATGTACTAAGTATGCAATGCATATGACTAATCAAACCTACATTTAATGTTCGATGGCAAGGGCACATAATATAGAAGGAGACATATATATCAAAGGAAAGTAGTATAACAATATGTTGTCAAATCCATGATGCATTAAATGCCATAATGCTCATATATAGTGGGAATGTAACTATAACCGACAAATCAAACTCATGCGAGCTATTACATGAATTAGTCTTATACAGACCTCCCATCGATAAGAAAAGAATACTTGCCATTTGCAATCTACACCACACATTATGACCCAATCTTTTAGGTGTGATAGAAACCTTCCTTAGACCCGGTCTTTTTAGAAGGATTTCCATATCATATCATATCAAATGTGTAACCATTCCTTACGACTCGGTCTTTTCAGTAATGGCTGCTATATAACTATGTTGGCACATAGTTCAAGGAAAGGGAGAGGACCGTTGTGGATATCCCTGACGCCCCCAATCCATCGGTGCTAAATCAAATATCGTACAAGAACACTTATACATATATATGCTTTCAAAAGAGGCACAAGTTGTTTCAAATCATTTCAATACATACTTGGGCTCAAAAGCCAAGCATATTTCATAATCATTCATACTTGGACTCAAAAGCCGAATCATAGTTCATAATCATGTTTCAAAGATGGTGGTCCAGCACTTGAAAAATTCATGTTGATAAAGTTCCAAGATGGTGATCTAGCACTTGAAAAATTCCAACTCCGATGCCCATACGAAGGGCCTCACGCACCGTGAAGAACTATATGGTCCGTGAGAGGGTCCATGTGTGAAATACCTTGGCCAGAATGTAGATTTTCAAGGCCAAGGCTAACCATACGGTCCACCACACGGACCGTGAAGCGTCACACAGACCGTGTGGGGTCCAAGTATGGTATGTCTTGGTATCAAACTCCATATTAAAGCCCCACACACCCCACACAAGGCCAAGGACCACTTCAAGGAGCCTCCACACGGTCCGTATACCCTTACACGGACCGTGAAGGCTTCCTTGAAATGTCACCTTGGTCAAAAACTTTCTGGATCCAAATTTCCAAGCTAAATTAAGGTCGTACAAAGTCTAGGTCCTTACAATGACTCTTAGTTCCATTTATGAGCCGTAGGTTCTCTCATAGAAGTGTTCTAGACTTAGAAATATTTAGGTTCCTCAGGGCTCCTTTCTACGAACCCCTTTGGCGGGTCGTGGTTCCTTATACGATCCGTCTTGTTAACTATACATCAACTTCTAGAAATTCTTAAATTTTACACTTTCATAGGGTCCAGTCCAAGAAGCTTACCTATGGCCCATGGTCTAACCAACGGTCCATAGACTAGCTCGTAGGTCCAAACCAGCACCAAGATCCTGATCATGCTTATATATCTCAACGGAATCACAATTATCATCAATTTACCACATACTCTCCCAAATCGTACCACAAGTCTCGTATTATCATATTGATATCCAACATATCTCAAATCGCAAGATTGCATTGGTATCACATACTCATCACAATTCTATCATAACAATCTGATTTCTCATTAATCGCATTGGTATCACATACTCATCACAATTCTATCATAACAATCTGATTTCTCATTAATCTGTCTAGATCTTACAATTATCACATGAATGTATCCAATAACTCAAACCCAGACCCTGAAAGGTTAGCCGAACCAACCTCGATGCCAAAACCACACTTGGGCAAGCTTTCAATCAACTCAAACCTCCAAATAATCACCAAATTGATCAACCGCTATGAAAAATAGATACTACATATCAAGAGATGAATTTTGATAACCATATTGGCACAAATTAGGCTTGGAGCAAAATGCTCAAAATTAGGGCTAAACTTTGAGGTCCCCAAATCTGGAAATTGACTTGAAAATAGGTTCAACACGAAAAATGGAGTCCATTGGTGGAATTCCCACAAATATTGAGTTGAAATAGAATGAGAAATCATCATTTAAAGTTTCAAATTCATAGACTAAAAATCCTCAATTTTGGACATTCAAAATCATGAAATTCAAGACAAAATTAAGATAAAAGTCATGGAAATTAATAAAATGATGTTAGAAACACTTACCCAAAAGAAATTTCCAAAACGTCTCACCCAAAATTGCCCCCAAAAGCTTGAAGTTCGTAAAAATGGTGTTTCCTCGAGTTTAAAAATTGATCAGGTAAAATACACTCTAGGAATGCAGAGGGAAATGCCAAGCAGTGCTTCGCAAACGTGGAACAGGGTCTGGGAACATGGAGTAGTCTATAGACTGACCTCCACAAAAGTGCTTCAAAAGTGGAGTTTAACAGGACGAGCATCTGTAAATGCGGAGGCACTGACGCGAACGTGGAGTATAGATATAGCCGCACCAACAATACTTAATCAAAATTCAAACTCGAAATGAACTCTCAGAACTCATTCGGAATAAGAATTACACAAACCAAATATGTATCCTTACCAGAAACAGCAATCCGGACTCAACAAAATAATCAAAATTTGATTTCGAGGTCTCCTCAACACAATTACCAGTTTAAGTCAAATAAACTAGTTTAAAACTCAAAATACCAAAACTTCCCCCGACAACTCCAAAGATTATGCTGAGACTGTTTATAGCGTTAGTTTCACCATTCAAAACTACTAGAACTATCAAAATTTCGATCTAAGCTTCTGAATTGATCAAATTCAAACTTTGGATCCAAAAATAACTAAAATGCAACTTTGGGTCTAAAAACTTTATTCTAACTTCGAATTCAATTTTATAACTTCTCCTACACCAGTTTTGACGTTCCGGAGTTGATGGAATCAACGGGTTTTTTATCTGACACTCAAAACTCAGAATGGTACAAAAATAGACTTTTCAACAACTTACACTTCTAAAAATGGAAAACTCATATTTTCAACTTTTAATACTCAGGATTTCAATTCCAATAACACAGATAGTTCAAAATAGGTCCAAAGCAAGTTACAAAAAGGGAAAATGGTAATTTTTATTGATAAGCTCAAAAGGCACTTGCAATGACATTACATCAATCTCCACTAAAAAGAATGTTCATCCTCGAGCATAAAGGAAAAGGAAGTACCTGAAGCCTCAAGAAGGTGAGGATATTCGGTCTGCATATCTGACTGTAACTCCCAAGTAGCCTCCTCAATAGGATGGTGTCGCCACTGAACCTTCACTGAAGGTATATCCTTGGTTCTCAAACTCCAAACTTGTCTATCCAATATAGCTACCGACTCATCCTCAAATGACAAATCTAGACCCAACTCAAATTGAATAAAATAAGATCACGTGAGACTCATCTGGAATATAATAGTGGAGCATGGAAACATGAAAAATAGGACGAGCCACTAATAATCTCTGTGGTAAGGCCACCTCACCAACTCTTCTCAAAATCTCAAATGGGCTAGTGAATCTAGGACTAAGCTTGCCCCTCTTCCTGAATCTCATCACACCCTTCATGGGTGAAACTTTCAACCAAACATTGTCACCTATAGAGAACTCAAGTGGCCTAACCCTCCGTCAGCATAACTTTTCAGGCAACTCTAAGCTATCAAATGTTTACTCAGAATCCGTCGAACTCGGTCCATGGAATCTCGAAGAAAATCAACACCCAACACATGTGCTGACCCTAAATCAAACCATCCAATCGGCAATCGATACCTCCATCCATACAAAGCCTAAAATAGTATCATTTGAATGTTGGAGTTATAACTGTTATTATATTCAAAATCTTCCAATGGTAAGTGTTGGTCCCACCGGGCCCCAAAATCAATCACATAGAACCTAAGCATGACCTCCAACACCTGAATGGTGCACTCAGACTGACCATCAGTCTAGGGGTGAAAAGATGAACTCAAGTCCAATCGGGTGCCTAAACCACGTTGCAAAGCCTTCCAAAAATGGGAGGTGAACACCGATCCTCTATCTGATACAATAGACCCTTGCACTCCATGCAATCTGACAATGTTCCGAATATACAACCTAGCCAACTACTCTGCACTATAGCTAGTCTTCATCGATAGAAAGTGAGCCAACTTGGTCAAACGATCAACAACTACCCAAATGGAGTCGAACTTGCCCAATGCCATGGGAAAACCTGTAACAAAATCCACAGTCATCCACTCCCATTTCAACTCAAGAAGGGGGATCCTCTATATCGAGCCACCATGCCTTTTGTGCTCATACTTTACCTATTGGCTATTCAAACACTTCGCAGCAAACTCCACTATGTCTCTTCTCATACCGAACCACCAATAATGTTGTTTTAGATTATGGTACATCTTTGCCACACCTGGATGGATGGAATACATAGCACAATAGGCCTCCTCTAATATCAATCTCACCCAATTCCCTACTTTAGGCAACAAACTCTACCATTTATCCTTAAAACACCCTCAAAATCAATCCGCCTTGGCTTCACCCCTCAACACTTTATCATGAATCATGCATAGTCTAACATCCTCAAACGAATGAGCATAAATCTGATCAAGTAATGAGTAGACCCAACAAAGGCCAAAATACTCTAAGGTTGAGAATTATCCAACTAAACCATATGTCTAGCAAGCGACTAAACCTCCAAAGCTAAGGGCCTCTCCTCAGCCCTCAAGAATGCAAAACTCCCCATACGGGTAGCCTTCTAACTTAAAGCATCTGCCACTACATTCGCCTTCTCAGGGTGATATAAAATAGTGATATCATAGCCTTTTAACAACTCCAACCACGTATGCTGCCTCATGTTCATATTTCTTTGAGAAAAGAAGTATTTGAGACTCTGATGATCAATAAAGATCTCATAATGCAACCCATAAAGGTAATTTCTCCACAACTTCAACACAATCACAACCGCAGCTAACTCTATATCATGGGTAGGTTAGTTTCTCTCATGCACCTTTAGCTGTCTAGAGGCATATGTTATCATATTCCCCATTTGCATTAATACACCACCCAAACCAACACCAAAAGCATCACAATACACTATAGACGGCACTCCCTCCTCAGGTAAAGCAAGAACAGGTGCTGAGATCAACAAATCCTCTAGATTTTGGAAGCTCGCCTCACACTCCTTCAACCAATGAAATGCTACATCATTCTAAGTGAGTTTGGTCAACGGGGCTGCTATAGAAGAGAATCCATAAATAAAACATCGATAATACCCTGCCAAACTAAGGAAACTTCAAATCACAATCATAGAAGTAGGCCTAGCCCACTCACAAATAGCTGCTACCTTGGTCGGATCCATCATAATACCCTATTTTGTCACCACATGCCCAAGGAAAGCTATGGACTCTAGCCAAAACTCACATTTTGAGAACTTTGCATGCAACTTTTCCTCCTTCATTCACTGAGGTACCATCCTCAAGTGTTGAATGTGATTTGCCTCACTCTTGGAATAAACTAAGATATCATCAATAAACACAATCAAAAATGTATACAAGTAGGGTTTGAACACTTGATTCATCAACTTCATAAAAGCAGCAAGGGCATTAGTCAACTCAGATGATATAACCACGAACTCATAATGCCCATAACGGACTTGAAAGTTGTCTTCAGGATATTAGACTCCCGAACTCTCAAATGATAATGTTGGACCTTAAGTTATTCTTGGAGAAAACTGAGGCATCCTACATATGGTCAAAAAGATCAACGATGCGAGGCAAGGGATATTTGTTCGTCATGGTCACTTTGTTCAACTCGCGATTCAATATACATACGTATAGTGTCATCCTTCTTCTTCACAAATAATATTGGAGCACCCCAGGGAAATACACCTGGACTCCACCAATTGTTCCTTCAACCCTTTTAATTCAATCGGAGCCATCCGATAAGGAGCAATAGATATGGACTTAGTTCCTGAATCCACATCAATAGCAAAGTTGATATCACGATCCAGAGGGACACTAGGTAAGTCAATCGAAAACGCATCCATAAATGCTTTAGCAACTCTTGTGGTCTCCAATGATGGCGGCTCCAGAGTAAAGGTACGAACATAAGCGAAATATGCCAAGTATCCCTTCTCTATCAATAGACAGGCATACATATAGGAAATAAAACCCTTGGCATAGGAGCTAGGTGCTCTGGTCCACACTAACTGAGGCAAGTTGGGGAAAGATAAGGTCACGATCTTTGCATGGTAGTCAAGAATAGCATGATAAGGTGACAACCAACCATGCCTAATATCACGTAGAAATCAATCATATCCAACAATATCAAGTTTGCAATAGTATCTCTCCCATAAAGTCATAACACAACCCTGGTATACCCAATTCACCACTAATGATTTACCTATCGAGGTGGAAACACAAATAGGCTCAGTAAATGGCTCAACATAACATCAATATTAGAAGAAAAATGGGCTAACACATAGGAATAAGTAAAGCCTGGATCAAATAAAACTAAAGTTGAGCGATGGCACACTAGACCATACCTGTGATAACCGTATCAGAGGCTTTTGCCTCGGCTCTATCTAGGACAGCATATCAGACTCTACGCCTACTACTAACCTGTGGGCCTCCGCAAGCTCCAGCTCTCACTATACCACGACCCTCTCTAATACCACCCCTCATAGTCTAAGGTGTTTTCTTGGGTGTTGGTGTTAGGGATGGACGAGTTGACTGAAATCCTGAAGCTTGGGTAGAAGATGTATGATAAGAGTAAGGTCTGGCCAAATTCCCCACCTTATCACAACTATAGCAAGCCCTGTCCTCTCACCCCTAAGATGGTTACCCTAAAAAGCAACCACGTGTGGCTATACTAGATGAACTATCTTGGCCTGTCTAAATAGGCCTGGATCTTTCTGCACTATAAACTGTGGGAACGGATGCATGGACTACTCGTCCCTGATGCCCCTGCCTCTGGAATTCTCTATCTTGTGGAGGGGGCCACTAAACTTGACATACTAATAGAACCTCTTCTTACCACCCTGTCTATCATGACTAATGAGCTCTATCATATGAGTGTGATCCACTATACTCTGGAATGTGACTCCATCCAGAACTAAGGAAGTTGTAGCCTCCCTAAGATACCCTGCCAATCCCTTCGATAATCGTTGAATCCACTCGAACTGGGTAGGAATATTGGATAAGATATATCTGGACAATGTATGAGATATGGCCTCATAGTCTGAAACTGACATAGAACCCTACTGAAGTCTGTCGAACTCATCTCAGCGACTATCCCAAAGGCTATGGTATGAACCTCTCTAAGAATACCTTTGTGAATTGCTCCCATGTCATGACTGGAGATCCAATGAGTTGGCGAAACAAAACTAATCTCCACCACTCCTTAGCTAGTTTGGCGAAGTGTAAGAGGTATAAGAAACTCCATGCAACTCAAGGATGGCTAAATTACATAGCAGGTCCTAAAAATTTGATAAAAAATCATAAGCTCTATCACCAGGGGTACCATCAAATCTCAAGAGAGTCAATCGTACAAACCACTCAAAGCCCTTCTGCTTTGTTGTAGACATAGCAAAGCTAGTAGAAGATAGGGGCACAAAAAATCTAGAGGTGCAATAGACGAAACAATGGCCAATCGTTGAAGCTGTAATCCAAAACTCGATCACGATGTCTGAGTGGAAATAACAAAAGTCATAGGAGGATCCGCTGGGACTAAGGAAGGACCCACATGAATCAAGGATGGCTCAATTGGAACCATAGACAGGCTGATTGATACTATAGAAGCCAGTGTATAAATAATAACTGGGGCAGAAGCTGCTCCCTCCGATCTAGCCAATGCCCTCAAAAGTAACTCCTGAACCGAGGGTGTAGCATCTGTATTGGAGATAGTGAAAAAGAGTATGTAGGTCCCTCTAGCTTATAATCAGGCTCTGAAGAAGTCGATCTAGTTTGTCTCGTGAGCGGAGCTACCCCTCTAGCAAGTCCTCGGCCCCTGGCCCTATCATAAACCCTGCCCTAACCTCAAGTCGGAGCCACATCAGCTGACTGAGGCTCTCTCACTAATCATTAGGATTTGTAACCGGCATCTGCATAGAAGGAGTAGATTAGACACTTTCAAAACATGTGATACGAAGAAACGCATAAAAACAAGCAAGATATGAAAGCTTTTCCTATTAAGTGCCCTGTAGCCTCTCGAAGATGGGTATGGACATCTACCTACCAATACGCGAGACTCTAATAGACACCTTGCTCTTGACTCACGAGCCCAACGAACCTAGAGCTCAATACCAAAACTTTTCACGACCCAAAATTAGGTTGCAACTAAAGAGAATAATATAAAGAAAAAGCAACCACAACATAATAATGAAATTCCAAAATTTGGAGTCATGAATACAAGAGCATCTAAGATAGTACAAATAAGTAAAATACAATTGTCTCAAATGAAAATACAAGCTCTCTGATAATGCTTGGTATAATGTTTGAAATTGAAAACAAAAAAAGAGATCTCAAAGATTCACGATGACTCAAAGTTTGAGCCTCACCGCTAAGTTCTAGGATAGATGGAGAGTACTCTGCTAGAATGAAATCAACTACCCAGTATGGGTCCCTGTGCTTGATCTGTAAGGAGGAAAAAAAGTAAGGGTGAGTACACTAATAGCCAGTAGGTTCAACCAACTAGGTAAGCAAAATCGAATAAGTATGTGATTATGAAGAATATTGTCACCTGCAAGAAAAATGTTAGTGTACAATATAAATATATATAAGAATAGAATAAAATAACAATAACAGCCAATGATAAAATGCACATATAGTGTCTGAATGCAATAAAGGAGGTAGAATCACGACAGACCCTGATGTCGATGTATACATCTACCAAGCTGAAGCTACCAGGTAGAATCCATGGGGGTCTCGTCACACCATTATAGAATCTCTCAAGTGTCACAACGGTCGCTGGTGCCAATGACACCTTGGAGGACTCTAGCGCCAGTAAAGAGGTCTCCAGTATCACGACAAACTATGGCATCGAGGATACCTCGGTAGATTGTGGCACCGAGAGGGAGATATTAGGTAATACATCTACCTCAGGGCCAATGCAATATAGATGCATCACATACCAAATCACAATATCAAGATGTATATCTATAGTAATATATTTCGGCAGAGTCTGGCACTGACAAATAGATCTCAAATGATATGACTTTCTAAAATATCTCAGTGTCTCAGTGGTATAGATGCATATATGAGATGTATACATGTCAATTCCACAATACGAGTACATATATGCAATATGATATGATAATGATATATAAAATACTCATAACATCACAAGGCTATGTCAAATGTATCAACTAGTACCACAAGGGCATCCACAAGTCTCATATTATCCTCCTCTCATCAATAATCAGAATGTCAAGGAAACCTCACTCTTCAAGTCCCATAACATGCTTATACATCTCAACGAAATCACAATTATCATCAATATACCACATAACTCTCCCAAATGATATTACAAGTCTCATATTATCACATTAATACCCAACACATCTCAATTCTCAAGATTTTATCTCAATTTATCAATAGAATTGCAAATTACTCAAACTTTCGCATAACCAATATCACGTTCTCATCACAATTCTATCATAAAAATTTGATTTCTCATGAATCAATCTAAATCTTACAATTATCACATGAACGTGTCCAATTACTCAAATCCTGAACCAAAAAAGTTAGTTGAACCTACCTCGATCCCGAAATGACACTCGAACAAGCTTTCAATCAACTCAAGCCTCCAAACGATCACCAAATTGATCAACTACTACCATTAATAGATACTACGCGTCAAGAGATGAACTTTGATACCCATATTAGCATGAATTAGGTTTAGGGATAAAATGGTCAAAATTAGGACTAAAATTTAAGATTCATAAATCTAAAAATTGAAAATCATGTTCTACACAAAAAATGGAGTCCGTGGGTGAAAATCCCACAAAAATCGAGTTCAAATCAAATGAGAAATCATCATTTAAAGTTACCAATTTATAGACTAAAAATCCCAAACTTTGGACATTCAAAATCATGAGATTCAAGACAAAATTAAGATAAAAGACATGAAAACTAATTAAAATGATGATAGAAACACTTACCCATAAGAAATCTTTAAGCGGTCTAGCCCAAAATCGCCCCCAAAAGCTTGAAGTTTGTAAAAATGAGTAAAAATGGTGTTTCCTCAAGTTTAAGAACTGATCAGTTAAAATACACTATGTGAACGCGGATAGGGTCCCACGAACGTGGAGAGGAATGCTAAGCAGTGCTCCACCAACGCAGAACAGGGTCCACGAATGTGTAATAGTCCACAAACTGACCTCCGCAAACGCGGGGAACCTGCCGCAAACACGGAGTATGAACAAGACGAGCCTTCACGAACGTGGAGACGGTGGCACGAATGCAGAATATAGATATAGTTGCACCAGAACTCCTTGCACTAGCAATACTCAACATAAATCCAAACTCGGAATAAACCCCGAAAACTCATTCAGAATCATACTTACACAAGCCAAATGTGTATCCATACTAGAAACAGTCATCTGAACTCAATGGAATAATTAGAATTTGATTCTAGGATCTCCTCAACACAACTACTGATGCAAGTCAGATAAACTAATTTAAAACTTAAAATACAAAAACTACCCCCGAAAACTCCAAAAATTATGACGAAATTATTTCTAGCATTAGTTTCACCATTCGAAACTACTAGAACTATCAGAATTTCAACTCAAGATTCCAAACTTTGAATGTTGACCAAAGTCAAATTTTGGCTCCGAAAAAGAACTAAAAATGCAAATTTTTGTGTAAAAGCTTCATTATAATTTCAAATTCAGTTCTATAACTTATCATATACCAGTTTTGACATTTTAGAGCTAATGAAATTGACAAATTTTTTATCCGACCCTTGAAACTCAAAATGGTACAAAAACTCACTTTTTCAACAACTTAAGCTTCTAAAAATGTCAAAGCTCATATTTTTTTCAACCTTTAAAACTCAGAATTTTAGTTCCAATAATATAGATAGTTCAAAATAGATCCAAAGCAACTTGTAAAAGGATAAAATGATAATTTTCAAAGATAAGCTTAAAATGACCAGCAAGGTCATTACAATTGGCACATCTGGAGCACATGAGACAAAGATCATGAGGCTAGTGATTGACTTGAAGAGTGCACCACAGGATTTGGGCATGGAAGCACCCATGACCTCTTCTCAACTCCACTACCCCCACCACAGCATGATTGATTGTGTTCAGAGGGATTCTAATTCTCACTCATTCTTATTATGTATAAATTAACATTATCCTTGCACATTGAGGACAATATCCTCTTTTTAGGATAGGGGTGAGCAATTGGAGTCCTAATATTGCTTGATGTTGATGGTGACTAACTGTTGATGGTTAATTTTGATGGTTTTTGGTGAGCTCAGAATTTATTTTAGTTTTTGTTGATGAAAAGTTGAGACAATTTTTAATTTTGGTTTGTAAATACTCTTTTTTTTTGTCATAAATAAGTAGTTCTTTTAATTTTCTTTTTGTTTTTGAACGGATGAATCTTGTGAATACTTATGAATGATGTCTTTTAAATTGTTGGCAAACCCGTGTATGAAAAGTTATTGCAAATGTGTTGTATCGTGTCTCTAGTCCCGACAATTTGAGTATTGATAGTTCATATCTTTGATTCGAATAGTGCCATGGATGAGAAGTATGTACGAACTCATCAATTAGTCTTTCTCCTGTAGAATCATTGCATGAGTGAATTTGGTGCATCTTGAGTCAACTATATGAGAATTTTCGTTGGATATGCGATGATCATGAATTGTGAGTGTGTTTCGCCACTGTTTAAATGCGAATCCATTTGGCCAATGTGAGTTAGGAAATTATTGGAAGACATGTTTTGTAACATTTAGAACTTTTCCGGTTTGTTTTGAGGGGTAACTTGGTTGAATCCAGATTAGAAAAGGACCTTAGCCCTTTCTTGGTTTCTTTTGAGTCCACCTTGACCATATAAGCCTCCAATGACATTGATTTGATCCCCTAGTGAGCCCTTTTTTAGCCTTTATCCTTTTTTTAGCAACCATGTAGCCTTGACCTTTATTTTGAAAGATAATTCCTTCTTGTTTCTCACCATTCCCTCCTTGATCTTAAGAGAGCGAAAGTAGTGGCCAAAGGCCAAAGGTGGGGGTGTTTGTAGAGGAGGGGTGTCTCCCATTTTAAAATTTGAGGAAAGAAAAAGAGGAAAAATGATTGAAGAATGAAGAAAGAAAAAGAATTTGTTGAAAAAGAGGACCGTCCAAAAATTGTTGAAGAACGGTTGAAATGGGGACACCTAGGATTTAGATTCAAAAGCAAAAAGATGTCATTTGGAAAAGAAAAAGATTGTGGATCAAAGGAATCATGAGTGAAATAAGTGTGTGTAGAGTTCAAGGCGGGATGAGCCACTATTACCCATATGCTTTCATACATGTCCTTAAGCCAACATTAGTACCCTTATAAAGACCTTTGGGATCCTAGTCCGGATGAAATCGAGTAACTCCAATTGAGAATAAGGAAAAGCTAATGAGTTAAAGCTTAAACGTCATTTCTCATTTGTGAGAGTGAGTGTTCAATAGATACTTGGAATCTATGTTCTAATCTTGTGTATATTGGAGCTTCTTTGCCGTAAGGGCAAATGGTGATGCTTTTGGGAAGTGATTAGCAGCCATATGATTAATTGTAAGTATGGCTATGTCTTGAGAACTCTTTAGTCACCCCTTGGGGCTTGAAAATTGTGAAGTGGTTTGTGGAAGCTCTGAGGATTGACGAAAAAGGGGGATTATACATGTTGCTCCTTGTGGCCCTATTCGCTATCATTGAGATATGGACTAGTTTGTATTGGATTTTCTTGAGGGGAAGCAAAAAGTGCAAGTTAGGAGTGTTGATGAGTCCATATCATGGACTCATTTGGAGCTTAAAAAGTGAAGAAATATTGTCCTCAATATGCTATTTTACCTGATAGATTCATTAACCTTTGTGTTTCAGTCAAAAGTGACATCGCAATGAATTCGAAAGATCGCCAAAGTGCAACCAAGAGTGCTCAATATTGCAGTGTCTAAATCCCCAAGTTCATGATAAAAAAGGCGATGCTGTTGGAGGATCAGCGCATTGCCGAACATGATTGGAGATGAACAATAGCATCACCAAAAGTTGCAAAGACCAGCGCTTTCAAGTGACGCATTAAAAAATTGATCAAATGCACATTCGGTGCAATTTCGAAGTGCTCAACGATGTCCAATGATGCCCGACCCTAACCGCCAAGTGGTGCAACCGTGCATTAAAGCAGGACAAAAGTGTAAAAGTATAAATAGAAATTGTATGGCATCTTACACATATTCTAAGACTCTGATTTTTCTAAAGAGATAGCATCCCATGTAAAGAGAGTACAGAGAACCTTCTTGAAGGCTAAGTATAAAGGTTTTGATTATCAAGGCTTTGGGAGAGGAATTCAAGAGATTCAAAGGAGAAATTCCAACTTGTTTCCTTGTAATTCTTCTTACCCACATTTATGGCAACTAAAACTTCGTATATATTTCTTACTTTTAAGCATGTGTGGCTAAAACCCCAATGTTGGGGGTGTATTTGATATGTGTTCTTGATTTATTAGATGGGTCTATTATATTTTGAATGTTTTGATGTTGATCTGAGTGAGTTCATACTTATTTCCATGTATAACTTATAATCTTAAGGTTACAAACTCTGGTTTGACTTTAGATTTTAAATTACTGCACTAATTTGAGTGATTGTAGTGAGTAATGAGTGTGATAGACAAAAATCCTTTGGGGTTTCATTTGAATGCCATAAAAGTGGATTCAATGGCTAAAGTAGTTGATAATGCTCAAGCCAAGTGTGTCTTTGAGTGATTCGCGCATGGGGCCATAACAAGTTCATGTGAAATGGCTTTGTTATCTTAATAGAAGTATTGATCACTAGAAATTCTAGCTTACTTGTGTATTGTTAACTCAAACATTCAAATATTTAGACTTGGTTAATTAGCTCTAGTCTCATGTTCACACACCCCCGATAATTCTCTCTACTGGTGTAATGACCTTGTATATCATTTTTTTGTTTTTGTATTGTTTTTGTTGTTTTGAGCTTTTGTACGGTGACCTCGGTCTTAATATGACTAGTTGGGACGGTTGGAATGGCTTTTGGGTGTTTTAGTTGAGAATTGTGTGAGTTTGCAGTTTAGCAAGGAGCCAAAGCTACTAAAATACATTTTCTCACAAAACCTTGGTAAACGGCCTCAAAATGGAATTCTAGTTTTTTTAGTTTCGAAATGGGTGGTTTGGGCTAGGAGGATGGTCAGTTTGAGAATGGAGGATTCTGGGTTGATTTTGAGCTAAAAATTGCAAAAAGAGTTCAACTGGAAGGTTAAAAGGATATTATAGTACAAACCCTAGCTTAACGCACTTGGAATAGGAAACTAATAGTGTGGTCAACTTCGAAATATCAAATAAAAGCCTAGAATGACCCTCCGCCGGTTATCAGGGTCATCCGGTTGTATTTCGACCACCTCAGTACTTTTAGCGAATTTTAGCCGAAAGAAGTGAGGTGGTCATTATGCTGTGAAAGGCTCAGTTGGGAAATATGACTGCACCATTAGATCCAGAACGTTAAAATCAGTGTGGTTACACTATTTGTTTGTGGAAAACGGATATAGAGAGCCCCGGGAATCGCCTTGAGAAGTTTTGAGCATTATTAGTGCAATACCAGAAATTTAACTCTCAACCTTCGCAAAGATTTATCCACGATCGCGGAAAGCAAGAAGGACAGGTCTTTGAATTTACAGGGCCACGGTTGCGTTCGCAGATAGTGAGTAGCCCTAAGCTCCACCTTCACGGATCCTTATCTGGCTTTGCGGAAAAGAGTTGGGGTCTATATATATATGGGTCAGCAACGCAAACCAGCCCCATACTCACACTTCAACGACTCGTTAAAAGCTCATTTTAAGTTATTTTTGGTGAATAAAAAGGTCCATTTCATTCGAATTTTCACAAGGAATGTCGTGGTGAAATTGGTTTTGGGAATTAGAGCACATTTCGAGGTAAATTTCTAGGTTTTTCTGCTATTATTATCGGTTTTGGTGAAAATTTTATATCTTGATTTTGTTCCCAAATATTGACGAAATTGGATAAAATTTTAGCCTAAAGTGCTCTACTTCTAAGGGGAACACGGTGGTAGCTGGGTGTTGGCTTTAGTTGTCTGGTTTTTGAGAATTTAAGCCGAGATAGTTATGGAAAAAGGGTTTTCCAGATAAAACTTTTAACTTTATTTTTGAACATTTTCTCGATCTTCTAGGGCTCATTTTGGGCCAAATTTTTTGCTATTGGCTTGGGTCATCATGGGAGTCGTTTTTGGAATTTTTGTTTAGGTTTTTAGGCGTGGGGCCCACTTTTTCCATTTTGACCCCTTTTTGCCTAATTGTGCCCGTTTTTCTTAAGATAATACAGCCAAACTGGTCATGTTGACACCGTGAATCATATATTAATAGCTAAGCATCTTTGAGAGATTGTCAAGAAGGGAAATGCATGGCTGGACTAACTCGGAATCGAGGTGGCATTTTCCAGGTAGGCTAGGTTTTCCGTAAACCTTAGATTGAGGGGAGTCACATGCATGTTGAGCCTGAAATGTATGTAAAATGCTAGTATCTTTTGCTATGCATAGTGTCGTGATTGTTGGATTGTAATTTGCGTGGTCGGCTATGCTTACTATGTCTCAATGCGTTTACTATGTCTCGATGCGTTTGTGTATATACATTGGTAATGTTGGGTTGTAGGGAGGCCGTGTAAGGGTCGTATATGGGCCAATGTCGAAGGCAAGTACGTATTCTAATCCATTTGATGTCCATGGGTTTGTATTGTCTTATATAGATGTGATATGTTGACCGTGGTACTACTTGTTGATTTCTTGCCACATTATGACTTAATTTTCTGGCATATTGTGATCTTTTTTGGCTTATTCGGTGTGGACACTTATGATATCCCTATTATTATCGTAATTCTACTTTCATTATCTGTGATTAGCTAGAGTATAGCATGGTTCCCTATTGGGTTTAGGCCTACCCTGTTTATTGAGGTCTATGCTCTTCTGCACTATCATGAGCCATTGGATTTGTCTTTTGCGTACATGAGATTAAGGGTGGTAGTTATTGGATATTATGGGATACCAGTAGAGAGCATCATTGCCTATGTTGACTCTAGGTACGACATGACTTTGGAGTTCCAGATCCGGATACACTAGTTGAGTGAGAGACTATTGACATATCGTCCCATATAATGCTCCCCATCACCATTGAGCACCAATGGTCACATTTGTAGAGGTCGGGTCTTAGGTGAAGCTCCCCGTGGACTTATGTCCCGGTGACCGCGACTATGACGCCAGGTGGTGAATGCAGATTATAAGGATTGAGCGCCGGCTGAGTTTTGGGTTCAGGACCCCGTGATTTCTATTCTGCGAGGGGGAGGCCCTATGATTGATACTCTGATGATAAGACATTACTGAGTATGTTAGGGGTATTCTTTCTCTCTTGAGGGATACTTCCCACTGTTACATTTATAGCCAGACTACTTGGCCCTGGCTAACTGCCCGACTAGAGGCTAGGTTGGAAGACCTAAGGGTTCAAGTTCTTAGGTGATATTAGGGGTTTGAGTCCCGTGTGATATCATTTATAGATGGATCAAGTGTAACACCCGATAAAATTATCAAAATACCCCTATAGGAGAGAGATGCACATAATGCATGTTTCCATGCTCTGATGGCAAATTTGAGGTCGAATATGCGATCAACATGAGAAATTGAGTAGGGGAATGGTCTCGGTTGATTTTTAGAGCAACTGGATCAAAAGATATTTTTCGGTACGAAAACGAATTCCAATGAGAGTGTGTGACGCCCACCTACCGCTGACAATCACTTTAACTTTTGTCATAAACTTTTCTACAGGATTAGAAAACTCGTTCGGAGAATTTTTAGCGAAAAATACCCAAAATGGACAAGGTCTGCATCGCGGACCCCCTTGTTCTGAGGCAAACTTTTTTCCAAATTTTATGAGGGGTATTCCAGACCTTTCCCAATCCCTCCTAAATTCAAAACATGGTCTAAATGGGTCATTTTGAGCATAAAATGGTTTTAAACCCTATTCTAAGTTTGGAAAAAGACTGGCTAAAGAGGAGAGAAGCAGAGCGAGGAATTGAGGAGTTTGAGGAGAATTTTTGAGGTTGATTGACCAAAAGCTTCACACCAGGTATGTAAGTCTAAACTAAAGCATGGGATTATTCTCCCAAGTGCTCTTGTTGATGGTAATATAGGAGTTAAGAGTCTAATGAGTCTACATACATGATTCTTGATTATTTTCTTGAAATTTATATCTATTACATGTATTTTCATATGTTGATGATCATCATAAACTTGATTTCCTGAATTATATACTTTTCATGAGTTGTTGTATAACCCTATATGTTATTTCATCAAAGATGCATGAATGAACCTAAGGATGGAGTCTAGAGCCTTGACTTGAGTATGTTGATGGTAACCTTGATGTGAGTATGAGGTTGAGTAAATTGAGCTTGATGATCCTATGAGTCTCCATAATCGAGTTCTTGAATTTTGTCAAAATGACTTCATCTTAATAATAATCTGAGTCCTTGAGTTCTTAAATGAGAATTGAGTTAATTGAGATGAGTTAAAGTCCCTGAAAGCAATAAAGGACTTTAGAGTTTGAATTCATCAGTTGATAAGAGTCCTAAATGAGACAAATTGAGTTGATGAGTGCCTCCATGAGGCTAATTGAGATGAGGAAGAGTCTTATGAGCATTGAGCCTTGGGAGGAGTATACACTGAAATGGGTAAGAGAGTTTCACTTGCACTTATTAACTATGTCACCAAGCGTAAGTGAGGATTGAACCATTACTTCAAATGGTCCCCTCTTGAGGTAAAGTCCCTGAAAGCAATAGAGGACTTTAGAGGTTAGATCCCTTGTGGATCATAGGCATTCCTTACCTAGTAAGTACGGAATAGTTGTGGCAACATCAGCAGGATTGTTGTACAGTCACTGGCTCATAATTGATTGTTGTTGGATAAGAGAAACTCCCAGAAAGTTCCCACCTTGAGTATTCTGAGTTGAGTTGAGTTGAGTTGAGTTGATTGATGAGGTTTGATTGGTTTATGGGTCACTTGTCTACTCTTTATTCTTACTTTAGATAGACATTCGACATTTTGATTGAGTATATTCTGAGTTGATGTTGTTTCTATATTACTCTACCTGTTTCTATTTCATTCAGTCATTTTACATACTAGTACATTCTGTTGTTTCTATATTACTCTACCTGTTTCTATTTCATTCAGTCATTTTACATACTAGTACATTCCACGTACTAACGTCCCCTTTTGGACCGCATCATTTTATGATACAGAGGCAGTACTAGATATCGTCAACCAGTGCATTTGTTGAGGATTTGAGCATTTCAGCTGAGTTGGTGAGCCTCCTTTACTTCAAAGGATCATTGCATTTATTTTCATCTTGCTTACTAGAGTTAGACTTAAGTTAGCTTTATTTTATTTTGAGGTAGTTATGGGTCTGTCATTGGCACCACTTGATAGTGATAGAGGCTTCATAAACTAGAGTTGAGTATTGATGTTGAGCCTTGTTGAGCTAGTTTCTTTCTTACTAGCTTATTTATTTAATATGATGTTTGAGTTATAGATTGCCCTTTCTTATCTTTAGTCTTTCGCTGAGCTTTCTGAGTTATACATTGAATGATTGGATGTGATGAGTTCAAGTGGTTCGCTTGGGGACTAGCAATAATCTCTAAGTGCCAGCCACGTCTGTTTGAGTTATAGATTGCCCTTTCTTATCTTTAGTCTTTCGCTGAGCTTTCTGAGTTATACATTGAATGATTGGATGTGATGAGTTCAAGTGGTTCGCTTGGGGACTAGCAATAATCTCTAAGTGCCAGCCACGTCTAGGGTACCCTCCCGGGCATGACATCAAGGACCCCGTTATTGTTGTGATGTTGGGGGCTGAGGGCCCAATCATTTACCCGTGGATTCACTCACCTTTTCACACTGATTGTGTGTGGGTGTACCCTCTGGGATTATGGAGGATCAGGAGGTGTTCAAGCTTAGATACTAGGGCCTTACATCCACGTACAACCGACCCTTGACATTATAATATGGAAAGTTGGGCTCTATGATGGTTTTGTGGGGGTTTTAATGAATTTCTGTCAGTTATTTTGTGTACGGGTGTACTTCCTGAGCTTATGGGGGCTCGAGTCGCGTACAGGCATAGATCTTAGGGCCTTGCACCCGTGTACAGTACTATACTTCTATTTCAGTGACAATTATGAGATGGGGTCAGCCAGTTCCGACAGATGGTGTCCCGTATTGCCATGTTTGGGTTTAGCTGATATTCCGAGGTGCTTTGATGAGTTTACTTCTTTTAGATACATTTGAGTTTCCTTATGCATTTATTCCACTCAGTCGACCGATGATGCCTACTTGGTGCCTTTTTCTGGTACTTACCCCAACTTCTGCATCTTTCCATGGTGCAGGTCCAGGTACCAGTCAGAGACGCTGACTCTTCCGGGATTTTGGGAGCTAGGAGACTTCTTTTGGTGAGCATCTGCAGTTCTGATTCGTCACTGTCTCCTCCCTTTTGATGGTTGTCTTTTGTTATCAGACTCTGGCTATGTACAGTAGAGTATGTATTTTTTAGGCATTCTTGATTGTATATATATAACTATATTATGTTTTTGGCTATGTATCCATTCTCTTATTGTGATTATGTATAGCTTACTTCCTGGTTCTAGGTAGATTCTGTTGTTGTGCTATTATGCTATTCGGACTTGACTAGATGTTGGGACAGGTACCCTTGAGTTGGGTTCTTGGCTTGCCTAGAAGGCGCCATCATGACCGGAATTGGGTCATGAAACCTAGTTATCCTAGATCTAATTTGATAATAGCTTATAATTGAATGTTAGTTTTAATTTACTTGCAACCCCCAATTTTAACACTACAATTCCGAGTTCAATTTAGTACTTCAAAACTTGAACAACCATACTGTTCCCTGTGGGATTTAACCCTAACGCATTGTTGGGTTCTTACGCTGATAACAATCATCCACATCATCCAAAAGTGAGGTGTGTTTAAGTGTCATCAAGCACCAACTGCACAGTGCCTTGCCAACTTGAAAGCCCCAATAGTACATGGAATTGTAAAAGCACCAGGGTCATCTTTCTTTGCAACCAAGTGCTTTGTCATAATCACACTACAAATGGTGTGATACTTCTATTGTTTCACGTTCTAGGGTCCTCTTCTTGGTTACGAGTTCCTTCAAGTATTTTGCATAACCTGACATCTCAACAAGGGCTTCTACCAATGGGATATTGATAGAGAGAGAGTTGAACATGAATAGAAACTTGGTGTCGTCTCCCTTCTTTTTCAACCTCTGAGGAAGCGGAGGATCAATCTTTACCTATGGAGCCTTCAACTTTGAGGCTAAGTGAGAATGTTTGGGGGGGTATGCTTTTAGCCTTACTTGAATCACCCATACCCTCCTCAATGGCATCACTCTTGGGATTGCCAAGAGTATTACCTTCTTCATTTATAACCACATCACAATCTTCCACTTTTGGATCCTTAGCACCTTCAAACAAAGAAGCCTTGACTCCTTCTCCTAGCTTAACATTAGGTAGAGGTACAGCTCCTTCAACAATCTTGCCACTACATGTTATAATAGCCATGCACTGCTGGTTGACATTTTTTGGGTTGGTCACTGTGTCACTAGGTAAGCTTCCTTTTGGCCATTGGTTGAGATGAGCTAAGATGTTTCCAAGTTCTGTTTCCAAGTGTTTGATAGAAGCTGGGTGAGACATTACAGTTTGGCTCAATTGAGAAAAATCCGACTTCATCTCCTTTAACACTTTATCTAAGGCTTCCACTTTGTTTAGAATTCTTGTAAGCATATCTTTAGTTTGGAAGTTATCTGGATTCACAACCGGCTCTGCGGGATTCATCCTATCATGAGGTGGGATGTGTCTATCTCTGCACCTTCCTTTTCTCTCTAATCTCCAAAATGGTCTTGCTAATCTTTGTCTCTCCAACCATTGCCATTGTTCCAACCTTGATTCCTGGATGGCCTTGGAAAGGCAAGTCGAGAACCTATGACTTGATTTCCCATTAGTGTACCTCCTCATTATAACTAACATTATAAGACAAACCATCAAAAGGAATTATCACTAGCGGTACCAACAACATTCACACTTTTTCAACCACCACCCATCACATGTTTCGTCAAGAGATCAAGTTGAGTCATCATTTTGGCCATATTTTCATCTTGTTCTTGATCCTTGGCCAATTTCTCTTTGGATGGTCCTCTTCATAGAGGAATCAAAGTCATCACGAGTATACCAAGCTCTATTGATCTTCGTCATATCATCAAACAACTTTGAGGTTGCAGCAAAAGTTTGTTTCATATGTCGCCTCAGCAACTGATCGGTTGTACCTTTGTTCACAGCGGCAAGACTCACATATAAGTATTGAAGTAGAATATAGTCTGAAACACTGTGGTTTAGACGTTGGAGCAATAGTTTTTAAAACCTCAACCACGTTTCATGTTATGGTTCACCTTCAATTCTCTTAAAATTCCCAATACTCCTCTGGAGTTTAAGCATCTTTAAGGGAGAAAAGAATCTCTCAAGGAATGCATCAAGCAATTCCTCCAAAGATGTGATATCATCTCGTGGCAATTCAATCAACCATCTCACAGCCTCTCAGGAAAATGGAAATAGTCTCAATCGGAAAGCCTTTTGTGTCACTCCTCGGAAGCTAAATGGTGAGCAAACATCAACGAAGTTTTGGATGTGCTCATGTGGTCTTCATGAGCTAGACCTCCAAATAGTCTATCCAATTGGAAAAGCTGCAACATTGTACTCGTAACATGGAACACAGCATTCCTCACTAGCGGGGGTAATCTAATTGCTTCGGTGCTGCCCACTTGACCAATCAACATCATGGAGATCATTGAGATTCCCCACATCATCACCATTCACACTTCCAATATCACTCATATCTTCACCTAATAAAATAAGACCTAAACAACACCATAGTAAAGGAAAACAAAGTAAGAAAGTTCAAACTATAACAACTTAGTTCAAGATAACACATCTAGCAAGAACAAACATTGTTCCCCGGCAACGGTGCCATTTTTGATAACCTTTAACAACACCTCACTTTTTGAAAATGTGGACGATCGTTAGCTGCATAATAACTTAACAATGAGTTGGGGTCGAATCCCATAGGGAATGGTAGTTCGAGTATAGAAGTATCAGTTTGAACTATACAATTGTAGCATAAAAAAGGGGAGTTTTGTAACTAACATTCAACTAACAAATGATTAAAAAAATTTATTTGCACAAGCAATAAAGAGAGATGTCGAGGATTGCTAACATAGGATAAGAGCTAATTAAATGGGTCTAACTACTTGAATGTTTGAGTTATTAAGATGTGAGTAAGCTAGAATTGCTTGTAACCACTAGTTCAAGTCAGAAAATAGTGGTATTTCACATGAACTAGTTATAGCTTCACATGCAAATCACTATAGGACATGCTTGGCCTAAGCAATTATAAGCAAACATTCTATTGCTATAGCCATTGCACCCAAATTATGACCTTCAATCAAAACCCCAAAGATTTTAGACTATCACACTTATTGTGCACTCCAATCATTCAAATTAATGCAACAATTGAAGATCTAAAGATAACTCAGAGTTTGCAACCTTAAGATTTGCAATTATACATGGAAACAAGTATTAACTATCTCAAATTAACAACAAAACATTCAAAAGAGAATAGACCCAAACTATAATTCAAGTGCCCATGTTAAATTAAACACCCCCAACATTGGGGTTTTATCTAGACATAATTAATACAAAGAAATCAATACCAGTGTATGTTTCCATGGATGTGGGTAAGAGAAAATATAAAGAATAAGCAAGAATTTCTTCTTCTAATCCTCAGAGTCCTCTTCCCAAGCATCAATTTTAAAACCCTTCTTCCTAAAGATAAATGTATTTTTTTCTCCAAGGAAGGTTCTCTATACTCTCTATGGTATGATCTAATATGTTACGTGCTATGATATGTACAATGTCCTTTCCAAATTCTATTTATACTTCGTGCAATTTGTTCAGACTTTGTGCACATTTTCACCATTTGACGGTCTAGATCGTCCATCGCCGAGCTCATCAGCGGTATGCTAAATATAGATTTGACCGTTTTTTAATACATAAGCTAAAGGCCTTGATCTCTGCAACATTTGGTGATGCTACTGTGCATCGCCGATTATGTTCGATGATCCATCGAACCTCTACCAACGTCACCTTTTTGCTCCGAACTTAAGAGGTTGGACACTGCCACATTAGGCGGTCTGTGTCACCATTCTGCGATCCGTCGAATCAGTTGGCGACACCGATTTTGACTACCTGATCATTTTGTTCCTTTGTTTTGTGTTGTTGAGTTTTATCCTTCCATGCACTTTTGCCTACAATCCTAGCATCAAATACAAAGGTTAATGAGTATATGAGGCAGAATAGTACATTGAGGATAATATTTTCATATATATGTACTAGTCTTACTGTACGCACTTTGCACATGATTAAAGCGAGAAAAATTAAATTTAATTATAAACTTATGAAAGATAAATAATTTCACTATAAAAATAATTGTGATAAATTATTTATTTATAAAGATCCTATATATAGAGATTCTATCACTAATTAAAACCCATGATAAATTAGAATTTTTCTTAGTGACTGCAGAGTATTTTCTTGATTCTAATAAGAAAGAAATAGAAGTCTATCGAGTGTTCTACAAATGGTACTTTAAGTGTTATTTTATACATGGGCTAAACCTTCTAGCAATTAACACGTGTACTGCTATTTAATTTGTAAGGTAGACATGTGTATTGACATTTTAAATATTGATTATTGTTCTTACCAACATCCCTCAATACTTTTTTCCTCTTCCCCATCTCAGTCACATTTTCTCTAAACTCCTACGACCAATGTTTTCAATATTTGTTTGATTTTTTCTCTAATAGTGTTGTATTTTGGTTCACCAACAGGTAGGTTGTATTGCTTTGTGGATTTTTCCTCTTCTCTTTCAATTTCATGAGGGATACTAATTTTTGTTGTGTCAATGTTAATTTAGTAACTTTAATTGGAAGGTGTGAAATTCTCCGATAAGTGTTCAAGAATTACTTCTGTCTTCAGTTCTTAATTAGTTTACTCGTGTATGTTCTCTTTCCAATTTTTTGGTGTCAAAATTTTTTATTTCCTAAAAGGACTTTTTTTGAGATTCAAGAAGATCTTAGAGATTTTCAATTCTCTTTCGTCCTTCATCACTGTTGATCTTCGCCTCTTTTTTAACAGATTTTGCATATGCATGTACTCATTCACTATTTTGTGTCAATTGCATAGTGGTCGGAGGTATTTATAAGAATAGAGACATGATCTCTGTGATATTCTCAAAATTTCAGCCAACTTATGATTTATATCGGAGTTGTCCAACCGAGTCTTTATCTTTTTGGGTAAAGCAATATGTTCTAATTTTAAAAATTTAACTTTACAAGGGAAAATTGTTGGGCTTATCGGAAGGATCTCATAATTTAATTGTCCATGACTCTAATATATCCACTTGGTGAAATTTGGCAAAAAGTGAGGTAAATGGCTGATACTATTGAAAAATTGATTTAATAGGTATTTTTTATGGTTCATATTTCGAATTACATTTGTCCCTAAAGTAATCAACTGAATTGAGTTGTCTTTTCTTCAAGTATTTTATATGTGTATTTCAGTAATGAACATATAAGCACGGAATAATAGTTGGAAGACATTTGATATCTTAATTAAATTTTGATGGATTGTTTTAACTAATTTTTATTTCACTACTAAAATTGAAAATTAGGTTTACATACAGTAGTAGAATTGAGAAGCATATGAATGAATCCATTTTTTTAATGTAATACCTAGTTACAAATTTTACCTTATGTTTATCAATATATAACCAACTCAGTTTACATAGATTTTTGCTATAATTTGAAATTTATTATCTGATGTTATATTACTAGCGAAGGTGCCTTTGAATCCAGCACTCAGTAGATAGAAAAGTCGAGTGTGCCGCTCTTGTAAGTCTTTTATTTTTCATTTGATTGGCTTATTTTTGTTACAATTTTGCTGCTTTATTTGATAAATGGATCGAAGTCATGTTACATGCACTGAATTATATAGTTCATTAGTAGTTTTCACACGTTGTTGGGTTTTGGTCTCTCCTTCTTATCTCTTATTTCTCTATTTACGGATTTCAATCATTTTTTCCGTTATTCTTGGATATTTAAATTTTGTGTGTATTTCTCAATTTTTTAATTGCAGGTATCGCCACTTGCAATTATTCTGTGTAAAAAAGAAAAGAGCTGCAAAGATGAGATATATCACAGAGTAGATAAAGCTTCATACGCCAAAACTCTACCCATTTTGGGGAAAAGTAGTTAATGTGCAGGTATGCTAAACTTAATTCTATAGTAAAATTGAAATAAATATATGTTTACTATGTGTTTGACGTATAAATTGTTGGCCATTTTCTAATGAATACTGTTCTTTTCTTTACCCGTGTTGAATTATTATTATTTGATTGCATTTTGTTGGTTTCCCTATTGATATTAATGAAGTTTGGTATATATTTATATGAAGTCAAAGATGTATTTCTTGGTAGGGAAGCCTTAAGTTTGATCGTACTTAAAAATATAATCATGAGATTATAAATGTTTGTTATGTTGATTATCATTACTTCATTCAATATGTTTGGACTTCCAACTTTTTCTTTAAGCCATGTGCTTAGAATAGTTTTTACTTGCTGCACAACAGCTAAATTAATATTTGATAAAGTGCTTATCAGAGGATTATATGAATTCCTTGTACATATTTGATGTCTAAGGCATTTCATGTTACTTATGAACTTAAGATCAATGGGGAAAAAAGGTCTCTTCACTTATAGACTCAAAAGCCTATTTGGATTGGCTTACTTTAAGTGCTTTTAAGTTAAAAAATAGATTTTAAGTACTTGTGGAGTGTTTTGGTAAATTTAGAAAGTTCTGATAAACACTTGATTTTAAGGCTAAATGTTAAAAGCTATAAGTTATCTAATGTATGGCTTGATGAAGGAGTTCAAGCTGCATATCAAAGTATTCAACCAAAGTGCTGACCAAGCTTCATTCTTGCTTAAGGTTTGCTCTTTTTAAACCTCATAAACTTTTTCATGCTGGCTCCTGCTCAAATTTGGTTATTAATGCTCTTATTCCTTTATGAAATTTGGCTTGTTGTGCCATAGTGAGGTTTATCATGTGAAAAATCATATTTAGGTGAGGAAGACAATCTTCGATGACGTGATCTTTTGTTTACGTGCTTCTTTTTCTTCTAAAACCCTCAACCACTATACTATATTGTTGCGTGTAAGTAAAGAGCACAAGGTATAGTTCACCTACCAACTAAGAAATTTGCCTCTGCTATAGATTGATTCCACACACTGGAATTTCCATGTGTTAATCAGATAAGATTATCAAGTACTTGGTTGGAAAACATGGTATGCTGCAATGGCTGACTTAGAGTCTGTTGGTATTGGCTTTTCATTTTTGAGTTACAAGCCAAAAGCCATAACAATTGTACCTCTTAATGTTACTATTGTAAGTTGTTCATACATCTAAAACTTGAAGCTATATACTGGTGTCCGTTCATAGTATTGGAGGATCTGGCATGGGTATGGCTACATTTTTGGAGTGTATAAGCAACTCCTCTATTTGGGTTGACCATTGATTTGGTCTGCATATCTAGTGAATTCCATCTTTTTTGTTTGTTGATTTATTCTGCTAGAAATGGATAGTACTTTGCTATTGAAGTTGGATTCTTGGATTTTTTTAATGGGTACCTTCCATTTGAGTGAAATGTCAAAAGATAGAAATGATTTTATTTAACTGGTTTTTGGTTTATTTTTTCTTTTCTCTTTCTTTTTGGTAGATCTATTTTTTTTCAATATGTTGTTTCAAACATATATACAATTGATTAAGCATGCACCTCAATTAGCATTTCTGTTGTTTTGTATTATTCAAATGAAAATTTTCACATAAATGTGAATTAGTCATATTTATATAATATGATTTAATCCGATCATATTGCGTGAGACTTGTATAAGTTGCAGAACCATTTTGCTTTTAGATATAAATGAAAAAGTATACCTACATTTGTTGCAAACTTGCAATTGTTCTATGTATTAGGATAAGCTTTGCCTTCTCCCAACCTCTTACGAATATTTTCTTCAAATGCTTGAAACCAACTTTTTCACTGAAGTGTGAGATTGATTATTGATTGAAATAATGTGGTGAGTCCTGTTTATTAGGTAGAGAACAGAATCTGTGAAAATAAATTATTAAGTTAGTTGTGTTCCTCGATTTAAAATCACATATCTGACCTGTGGAGTGTGTTTTATGATGCCAGGAATTGTGCTCGACTCTGGAGATGGTGTCAGCCACACAGTTCCCATCTATGAAGGTTATGCCCTTCCACATGCAATCCTGCATCTTGATCCGGAAGGGCGTGATCTCATAGATCACCTCATGAAGATTTTCACAAAGATGTTATAGGTCATGAGGTGTTGACTTAAACATAGGATTGTTCTAGCTTATAAATTGAAGACTGTGTATTTAATGTTATTAGCAGTTATACACGAAATGGGGTTACTCGGAGAAATTATATCCTTATTTTGAGGGAATTTTAAGAGTGTATGTTTGATGTTATTCTAATACATTTCACAAAGCTAGAATGCTAAAATACAACAATGGATGAGATATTATGCAAGATGCAAGGTTTGGAGTTTCTTCAAGCCAAATGATATATGTACTAATCGTGTGAATGTATACATTCTTATTAGCATTTCAAAAAAACTTCTTTGCTATTCAGCTTGTCAAATATTATTCAAATGCTAGTAGCTAAATCACCCATATATAAAACTTGGTATATCAATACCACAATAACTGCAACTGTATCTGAGTTCTTTGTGCCAACAATTTTGGTATGACATTTAACATCAACCCAGAGATGAACGGTGGTAGTTCAACTGCTTGATATAAGCTATGATGGGCCGGCCCATCTAGTATATATATAGGAAGCTAACATTTTTTATTGCTATATTTTGAGACCTTTTCTATCTCAATTATTCAACAGATCAGTAGAGATACACGCAATTTTAACTTCGCCTGTCTTTTGGGGTTTTAGGTGTTGGTCACATCTCCCCTAGTTTGGGATATACTTTTGATGCGTGTGTACATGTGTATATATACACACACACATAAATACATATATGAAGCTAATATTTTTGTTGCTATATTTTGAGACCTCATCTGTCTCAGTTATTCAACAGATAAGTAGAGATACACACAATTTTAGTTTCCTCGATCTTTTGGGGCTTTAGGTGCTAATCACACCTCCCCTAGTTTGGGACATGACATTGATGTAAACCATAGTTCTGACCTATTTTCGCTCATCTCTATATGATTTGATCACACATTTTCATCCTTTTTTATCTTATGTGATTAAAATCACTATACATGTACTAAGAATATTTTTCGCACTTGCAAATTTACTCTTGATGTAGGTTAGTAAGTAACGTATGTTGCATTAGAAATGCCTCGAGGTTAGAAGAAGAAGGTGGTCCTAGAGATGACTGGTGAACGAAAGGACTCAGGTAATGTGAATGTTGGCTTAACGATGGTTAGTGTGGAGACAAAACAATTCCCGGGATGGAGAAAAGAGTTTGTCGCTGCTTTCTATGTGTAACACCCCATATCTTATGTGTACTAGTCCTAGGAGCATTAAACATGATATGGTTGGGTCAAATAAGCACACATTTTTAAAGTGCTTAAATTTCAAATTAGAGGGCTATATGTATGTCTAACACTCAAGATGATCAAGTGTATATTTTTGGAGACCGCGGCCTTAAATGAAATAAAAGAAGTAAGGTGCTTTTGGGACTTAAGAAGCTAGCAGGTGAGTCACCTCTATGCTTAACTTACATAGGCAAGGTAGATAGAGACGAGGCCCACCACCGAATCTGTCCAAGTTCGATAATAAATGAACCCCTAGTTAAGGGTATAATTTTGGCCCATGGTTTAGCATCGTAAAGGGACAATATTTTCAGCTCAAAATGAATAGAAAAAGGGCACAAGCATATTCACGACCCAATTGACGATTTGGGCCCAAACTAAGTGAAGGGCAAAGAGGAAAATGGTGTACGCCCGATAAAATTATCAAATTACCCCTAGAGGGAGGGTATGCACGTAATACATCTTTCAATGCTCGTATGGAAAATCTAAGGCCAAATTTGTGATCAGCACGCAAAATTGCGTGGGAAAATAGTCTCGGACGATTTTCAGATTGACCCGATCAAAAGATAATTTTTCGATCCGAAGCTCAAAACAGTGTTAGTATGTGACAGGGGGTGTCACGCACCCATCGCGGTCCAACACTTATATTCTTTTGAAATTTTTCAATGGGATGGAGAAAACTCGTTCAAGAACTTTTCTGAAAATACATTGTTTGCGACAAGTCCGCGTCGTGGACTGTTTCTTTTTCGTGTTGAGATTTTCTAAATTTTTACGAGCAGCATTCCAGTCAACTCTCCACCCCTCCTAAACTCTCAAAACGATCTAATAAGGTTGTTTTGACATAAAAAGGTTCTAAAAACCCCATTCTAAGTCCTATTCCATAATCTAACAAGGCTAGGGCTTGAGGAGAGAAGAGAAGAGCTTGAGTTGAGAGATTCGAGAAGAGATCCTTGACGTTCTTGATTGATAGTTGATCCCAGGTATGTAAGGCTAAACTAGAAACATGGGATTGTTCTCTCATAAGCCCCATAAAGGTCATAGATGAGTTGATGGTTCAAGAGTCAACATGCATGATTTTCTTGATGATGTTTCTTAAAAAATGCTTTAAAATTTCATGTTTTCCTATGTTGATGATCATCATACCATTTGTTTTTTTTTTAATTGAATATTTTAATTGAAGAACTTGCATAACCCTAAATTGAAAAGCATGCATAATTAATTTGAGAATTGAGTCTAGAACCTTGAGTTGAGATTGTTGATTGTGATGAGAGAATGAGAATGAGTTGATTGCATCTGATTGTCTTATGAGTCTCTATAAATGAAATCTACCGATGTGTATATTCAATCTCTTCCTAATGATTATTTTAAATCTTGATTCATTGATGAGATTGATTGATGAAGGGGTTAAAGTCCCTATGAGATGATTGATGAAAGGGTTAAAGTCCCTATGAGATACCGATCGTTGACGGGGAATGAGTCCCTATACGATTAGTTGAGATGGAGGTTTTATGAGCATTGAGTCATGGGAGGAGTATCAAGCACCAAAAGAGTGAGAGTTAGTCTGACTCGAACTCGTCAAACTATGTCACCAAACATAGGAGAGGCATAGAACTATCACATATATTATGGTTCCCTCGAGAGCAACAGTCATTGAAAGCAATAGAGGACCTATTGAGTTTTATTCCATACTGGGTGAAGTGATATGGTTTTTGAGTATTCCCTACCTGACAAGTTTGAAACAGTTGTGGCAACATCAGCGTGATTGTTGTATATTCACTGGCTCATAAGTGATTGTTGTCAGATAAGAAAAACTCCTATAAATTTCCTACCTTGAGTACTCCGAGTCTGAGATGAGAGGAGGTGAGCTCCTCTGAGATGAGTTTTGAGATGATCTGAGTTATTGATGTGTCACTTTTCTACTCTTTATTCATTCATAGATGGACAATTGACGATTTGATGTGATTTGATGTTTATTTTGAGTTGATGTTGTTTCCATACTATTCTACCGGTTTCTGTTTTATTCATCTATTTTACATACCAGTACATTCCAAGTAACTGATGTCCACTCTGGACTGCATCATTTTAAGATGCAGAGGCAGGTACTAGAGATTGTCAACAAGTGCTCCGTTGAAGATCTGAGCTTTGGAGCTGATTTGGTGAGCCTCCCCTACTTCGGAGGATCCACCATGATTTATTCATCTTGATTAAGATTTAGAGATTGGACTATTTCCTTATTTTGATTTTGGATAGCCATGGGTCTATCATTGGCACCACATGAGTAGTAATAGAGGCTTCATAGACGATGATTGAGCATTGATGTTGAGGCTTATGAGCTAGTTCTTCCTACTAGCCTTAAATTTATTTTGAGACTTTAGATGAGATGTGCCCATCTACTTACTTATACTTTCCGCTATTCAGTAGAGTTTATTTGATTGAATGATGTGATGAGGCTAAGTGGTTCGCTTAGGGACTAGCAATAGTCTTTGAGTGTCAGCCACGCCAAGGGTACTCTCCCGAGGCGTGACAAATGGGCAGCCAAGGCGAATCATATTGAAACCCATTAAGGCCCAAGTGAAAGGGCCAATAAGCTGCATCACCACCTTAATAAAGTAAGGTTTAAAATGCAAAACAAAGTAGGCCAAGAGGTCCCTTTAACAAGGGTTAAAAGCAGCTCCTTTAAGCCATTTCAACTTGGAAAAAAAATCTGATTTTCTAGGTACGTTTTTCTCTCTTTCAACTCATACAAAGAAATTCTCACAACCTTACTAGGGTTCCTAAAGAATCCCTAAACCTTTAAGCTAAAGGTAAGTAAAGATACTTGTGTATTCAGTATGTTATCTTCCGCAAAAATGAGTTCTTATATGATATCTTAATTGTGCTCTTAGTAGAAACGTGTGGGCTGGTAATTGGGAATTGTTGTTTCACATTCTCCATCTACCTTGGGGACTACTTTTGGACTGTTTCGAGACTATTTTTATGTGTAAATATGTTGGAGACAGTTTGGTTGAAGTTGAAATAGGATTGGGATATTTGACTTCGAAATGTAGCGAGAAGACGCAATATTATACTGCCTACTTGTGTGTTGTGTAGACTTGTTATGTTTTGTACTTTGTAAGCTATTGTAAGAGTTTTATGGGACTAAAAAATTTGGACATGACATGTATATGAGAATACGAATTAGAAAATGGGATTAAAGGTGGAAAGATTGAAAGAATACTCTAGGTTGATAGTTACGGGCTTGCTGCCCGTGCGTTAATGTTTCTATGAGATTGGGATACTAAGAAGTATTTATTAGCTGCTAACATTGGTTTTATCACCCACTCTATTGTAGATAAATATTTGGAGGAAAAGAAAGTTACTTCGAGGTAATAACGAGGTGGTATAGCGAGGTATGTAAGGCTACTCGATTTCTCTAGGCTCTTCCTTGGCACATAGAGGCACTTACAAACTCCGACATGACTAATAACCATGTCTCCACTCTTAAACATGTCCATATGTTGCCATACATATCCACTGTAAAATCTGCATACCTACTATGGATACCAAGATACATGAGTTCCTTTTTGCTAAATAAAGTCCATATGTTGTTTCATCTCCTATACATTTCATTAGTTATGTAACCTACTCTTTTCATTTTGGTATTGTCTTGCATGATTGTTTACATGTTATATGTATAGTCCTACAACTCAAAATTTTATGACCACCAAAAGAATCATCTCAAAGGTAAATAAAAGATATAAAGTGAAGTTGCTTATTGATGGGTGGTATCCCAAGGGTGGAAGAATCACCTAGCATGGGTCGATCCCATATTACGGGGGGTATCCCAAGGGTGAAAGGAAAGCCTAGCATGGGTCAATCCCGATATTGATTTACCACTAATTATCTGGTTATTTGTATTATATATTGTGCATAGATTATATAGTAAAGAAAGGTAAAGTAATGAAAAAGACATAAAGTACATGATTTCACAATATGACTAAAAGGTGGTCTCTTATCCTTACACCAATGCATGACTTAATTGAGTTCTTATTTCATATATAGTACTTCCTACCTTACATATTCAGTACATTATCTCATACTAACGTAAAGGGGCCCTGCATTTCACCCTGCAGGTACAGGAGCTAGTAGATCTCCTTGGTAGAAGTACAAGATATCCATCTGTTGTTACTAAGCTCCAGGTTGCTTTGGGGCTTTGTGTGTCTAGAGCTTAAATTTTTGTATTGTATAGTAGTTAGTCGTGAGGTAGGGCCTATCTCGACCCTTACCAAATATTGTTCCTTATCTAGAGGCTTTGTAGACTATATAAAATAAAGTGTGATTGTATCTCATACTTTATACATCGTGGCTCCAACGGCGTAGTCATATGTATTTCCTTCTAGTTTATTATTACTATCTACTTTCCTGAAAGCATATTGAATGTGGAGACCCCCTTATAATGTTCATAGAAAGTGCATGGTTACAAGTTGGTTACAAGTTGGTTCTCCTGAGCCTTGTCAGCAACGGGTGACAGTCCGCCTTAATGGGACTTTAGGTGCGTCAAAAGTGGTATTAAGTTGGTCTTCCTAGGGGGTGGGTTCTACAAAGTTGTTTCGATGTAGAGTCTTGTTTATGGATATGTTGTGCACCACATTTATAAGCAGGAGGTTATGTGGCTGTTAGGAGTTCACTGTCTTTCCATTCTTTAGATCGTGTTATAGATCTAAGTGTTGTAGGTGGATCGTGTCTAACCTCTAAATTGTTTTGTACAGCAAGTATGCCAAAAACAAAAAAATGCAAAGGCAAAGGGAAGGAAGTAGAAGTGGTAGTTGGTGTACCCAGTCGGGTGAGACAACGAAATGAGGCTCAAGATGAGTGTCTATCACAAACATCTCTAACTCCCAGCTCCTGATGAGCCAAGAAATAGTGAAAATCCCCTAAAACCACATACTGATGCTACCATGCAGGATTTGAAAAATGCAGTCCAACTATTGACTCGTATCGTTGTTGGCCAAGGTGAAAGACAAGAAGGCCAAATTATAGGTGCAGGTGGTTCGAATAGGGTAGCTAACACGAGGATACATGACTTCCTTAATTTAGACCCTCCATCCTTCACCGTGTCAGGTCCTAATGAAGATCCACAAGATTTCATCGATCAGATCCAAAGGCACTTTTGATATTATACATATGAGTGGTATAGAAGTTGTTGAGCTAGCAACATATAGATTAAAGATTGTGGCTATATTGTGGTATGAATCTTGGAAGCAATCTAAAGGTACTGATGCACCTCTAACTACTTGGAAAGAGTTCAAAGAGGCATTTCTTGACCATTACTTGCCATTAGAGATCCGAGAGGCTCGTACAGCTCAACTCCTGCACCAAAGGAATATGAGCATGAGGGAGTATAGCCTTCAATTTAATTTCCTGAACAGGTATGATCCTGATATAGTTGCTACTATGGCAGATAGAGTTCATTGATATATGGATAGGTTGGATTTCTATCTGGTTAGAGACAGTACCATTGTTTCTTTGAATAAAGACATGGATGTAGCAAGGATGCAAGCTTTTGCACAAAGACTGTAGGATCAGAGGCAAAGAAGAAGGACACAAGAGTTAGAAAGGGGGCAGTCCAAGAGGGCCAGATCTACGGGGTAATTTACACCGTCCCCAGGTGAGTTTAGACCTCTGTTTTCTAATAAACCGCCTAAGACATCATCCTCTTATTTTGTAACTAGTGCTCCACCACAACTTCAAGGGTCTAGAAGTGGTCAGTTTGGATAAAGAAGTGAAAGCCAAGGTGCACGGACAACAGTATATTTAGCAAGCCAACAAATGCCTCTTAGGCAGCCCTGCAAATAATGTTAGAGGAGTCATTTAGGTACATGTTGCATTAGGACTGATGCTTGTTATTGGTGTGGTATGCCAGGGAATATGGTGAGATTGCCCGAGGAGACGCATGAGTGATATAGCACAACCTACTAGTTCAATTGTTGCATCATCATCATCAGTTCCTCCATTAGGTATGGATCAGCAAGCACCTACAAGTCATGTTAGAGGTGTTAGAGGGGCAGCTAGCTCTAGTGGAGTCCAGAATCGCACTTACGCTCTAGGGAGTCGGTAATATTTTGAAGCTTCACTCGATGTGGTTACAGGTACACTATCCATCTTTTCACATAATGTATATGCATTGAATGACCATGGTTCTACACTAACATACATCACTCCACTAATTGCTAGGAAGCTTAAGAGAAAAACCTAAATTATTGAATAAACCATTTGAAGTGTCTACACCAACCTATGAATCTATTATAGCTAGAAGGGTCTATGATAACTGTGTAATAACAGTTTGTGGCCGTGACACATTGGCTGGCCTTATTGAGCTAGAAATGGTGTAATTTGATTATATAATGGATATGGATTAGTTATCTTCTTGCTATGCCACCGTGGATTGCCAAACTAAGAGGGTGTACTTTCACTTTCCAAATGAGGCGGTCCTTGAATGGGAAGGCAATGTTGGGTCGCCAAACGGTAAGTTTATCTCTTTTTTTAAAGCAAGAAGGACCATATCAAAGGGATATATATGTCATCTAAATAGAGTGGGGGATATGGAGGTAGGATCACCAACTCTTCAATTTGTTCCAGTAGTGAATGAATTTGTTGTTGTGTTTCCTGAAGAGCTTCCGGGTTTACCTCCAGAACAAGAAGTAGATTTTGGTATTGACTTACTTCCAGGCACTCAACCTATTTCTATCCCTCCATATAGAATGGCCCCAACAAATTACATGAATTAAATGAGAAATCAAAAGATTTGCTAGAGAAGGGTTTTATAAGGTCGAGTGTGTCCCCTTGGGGTGCACCAATGTTATTTGTACATAAAAAGGATGGCACCTTGAGAATGTGTATCGATAATCGACAATTGAATAGGGTGACAATTAAGAACAAATATCCCCTCCCCAAGATTGATGATATATTCGATCAATTACAGGGTGCTAAATGCTTTTCAAAAATTGATTTGAAATCTGGTTATTACCAAGTGAGGGTGAAGGATAAAGATATACCCAAAACGGCTTTCAGGTAACGTTATGGTCACTTTGAATTTCTTGTTATGTCATTTAGGTTAACAAATGCACCAACAGTTTTTATGGATTTGATGAATAGGGTATCTAAGCCATTCTTAGATGTATTTGTGATAGTATTTTTAGATGATATTCTAGTGTATTCAAGATCCAAAGAGGACCATGCAAATCACTTACAACAAGTATTACAAGTTCTTTGTGATCGGCAGTTTTATGCCAAGTTTTCTAAATGTGAATTTTGGTTAAAATCAGTGGCATTCTTGGGGTCATATTGTGTCCGATGAAGGAATATGGGTTTATTCACAAAAGATAGAGGCTATGAAAGATTGGCCAGGCGAACAACACCTATGGAAGTTAGAAGCTTCCTAGGGTTGGCAGGTTATTGCAGAAGGTTTTTCGAGGGTTTTTCTTCTATTTCTGCACCTCTAACAAAGTTGACACATAGGGCGACCAAGTTCCAATGGAACGATGCATGTGAAAGAAGGTCCTAAGAGTCGAAAAGCAAGTTAACTTCTGAACCCGTGCTAGTGCTTTCAAAAGGCAAGAGGGGTATGCAGTGTATTATGATGCCTCAAGAGTTGGCTTAGGTATGTACTGACACAACATGGTAGGGTAATTGCTTATGCCTCGAGATAACTACGACTGTATGAGAAAAACTACCCAACACATGATCTTGAGCTAGAAGCGGTTGTATTTGCTTTGTAAATATGGCGCCACTATTTGTATGGGGTTCATGTTGACATATATATTGATCATAAGAGCCTTCAGTACATCATTAAGCAGAAAGACCTAAATTTAAGACAGTAGAGATGGCAAGAGCTAATAAAGGATTATGACATTGATATATTATACCATCCAGGGAAAGCAAATATGGTAGCCGAAGCTCTGAGTCGTAAGGAAATCCTGAATATTAGTGATCAGACCATGGTAAATCAAGGAGTAGCTAAAGATCTACGTAAACTAGCCAGTTTTGGAGTTCGCCTTCTTGAAACTCCAAAGGAGTTGTTGTGCATAATGCTATAAAGTCTTCATTAGTAATGGAGGTGAAAGAAAAGCAGTTCAAGGATCATGTTCTATGACAACTCAAGGAAAAGGTGATTCAGGATACGATGAAGGGCTTTGAACTTACACAAAATAGAGTACTTTATTGCCAAAATAGATTTTGTGTATGATATTAATGGAGTAAGAAGAAGGATAATGGAACAATCTCATCATTCAAGATGTTCCATCCATCTCGGATCAACTAAGATGTATCATGACCTGAAGGGAATGTTTTTGTGGGGAGGCATGAAAAATTACTATGTAGAATTTGTGGCTCAATATCCGAATTGCCAACAAGTCAAAGTAGAGCACCAAAAGCCAGGAGTTTATATGCAATGTCTAGAGCTTCCATCGTGGAAGTGGGATATGATCAATATGGATATTGTTACTGGGTCGCCTCACTCATTTCAGAAGTTTGACTCTATATAGGTAGTAGTTGATAGACTCACAAAGTCAGCACACACCCTGCTAGTTAAGAGTGATTATACTGAGAGTATGCAAAATTTTACCTCAAGGATATAATTAGGCTACATGGAGTCCCAATCTCCATTATATCTGATTGAGGAGCTTAATTCATCGTGAAGTTTTGGAAGTCCTTCCAAAGGAGTTTAGGAACACAAGTGAATTTGAGTATAGCTTTCACCCTCAAACAGACGGTCAAGCAGAGTGCACCATTCAAACACTTGAAGATATATTGCGATCTTGTGCATCGGACTTCAAGGATAGTTGGGTGGACCATTTTCCACTTATTGAATTTGCCTATAATAATAGCTACCATTCAAGCATCAAGATGGCCCCTTATGAAGCTTTGTATGGAAAGAAATGTACGTTGCCAATCGGATGGTTTGAAATGGGTGAAACCACCTTGCTTGGGCCAAACCTGTTCCAACAAGCCATAGAAAAAGTCAAGGTAATACAACAGTGGCTAGAAACAGCCCAAACTCATCACAAATCTTATGCGGATGCTAGGAGGAGAGGACTGGAATTCTCAGTAGGGGATTGCATATTCTGAAGGTGTCCCCAATAAAATGGGTTATGAGATTTGGTAAGAAGTGAAAACTAAGCCCGCGTTACATAGGGCCATATAAAATTATTAAGAGGTCCAGACAGGTTACATATGAATTAGAGCTACCCCAAGAGCTTTCAATGGTTCATCCAGTTTTTCATGTCTCAATGCTTCAAAAATACATAGGTGAACCATTCCATATCACTCCTATTGAAGATGTGCAGGTTACAAAAGATCTCACCTATGAAGAGATACCTATTACTATTTTAGATCATCAAGTTACGAAGCGAAGGAATAAAGAAATAGCTTCAGTAAAGGTACTTTGGAGAAACTAGCAAGTAGAAGAGATAACATGGGAGGCTGAGGAAGCGATGAGATCTAAGTACCCTTACTTATCTGAAGCTAAAGAGAAAGTCCAACATGCAAAGATGGAGCATTAATAGGTATATGTGTTTGAATACTAGTTGTGTTGTCAAAAGTTTGTTTAAATAAAGGTTTGGACTTGCTTAAGGTATCCAATTATGCTAACATTCGAGGGAGAATGTTCCTAAGGGGGGAGGATATAACACCCCCATCTTACGTGTACTAGTCCTATACATATGAAACATGCTTGATCAAATTAGCACACATTTTAAAAGTGCTTGAATTTCAAATTAGAGGGCTATATGTACATCTAACGCTCAAGATGATCGAGTGTATATAAGTTTTAAGTCAAATTGAGGAGATTGCGGCCTTAAATGAAGTGAAGAAGTGAGGTGCTCATGGGAATTAGGAAGCTAACAGGTGAGTCACCTACGTGCTTAGCTTAAATAGGCAAGGTAGACGGAGACGAGGCCCAACACCGAATCTGTCCAAGTCCGATAATGAATAAACTCCAAGTTAAGGGTGTAATTTGGCCTATGGTTTAGCATCGTAAAGGGAAAATATTTGCAGCCCATGATGAATAGAAAAAGGGGCCCAAGCACATTCACAACTCACTTGACGGCCCAAACTAAGTGAAGGGAAAAAAGGAAAATGGGCAGCCAAGGCCCATCATGTTGAAACCCATTAAGGGTTAAGAGAAAGGGCCAAGCAGCTCTATCACCAACTTAATAAAGTAAGCTTTAAAATTTGAAAGAAAGTCGGCCAAGAGGTCCCTTTAAAAAGGATTAAAAGCTTCTCCTTAAAGCCATTTCAACTTGGACAAAAAATATGATTTTCTAGGTTCCTTTTTGCTCTTTTTCAACTCATACAAAGCAGTCCTCACAACCTTACTAGAGTTCCTAAAGAAGCCCTCAACCTTGAGGGTAAAGGTAAGTAAAGATACTCATGTTTTCAGTATGGTTGTTCCATGAAATACAAGAGAAATAGGTTGGTTATACTTGTGCTAGAATTTTGGACAACATGTGTTCTAAAGATTGTTATACACTTTTCTTGGTTATTAAGAGGTTTTTCTCTTCTTTGTTGGCTGAATTATAAATTAAGGTTTACGTTTTAACAAGGCTTAGTTTTCTAGTAATGTAAAAAGACTGCTGCACCATAGTTATCTTCTGTAAAAATGAGTTCTTGTATGATATCTTAATTGTGCTCTTAGTAGAAACTTGTGTGCTGGTAATTGGGAATTGTTGTTTCACATCTTCCATCTACCTTGGGGACTATTTTTGGACTGTTTCAGGATTGTTTTCATGTGTAAATATGTTGGAAACAGTTTGGTTGAAGTTGAAATAGGTTTGGGATTGTTGACTTCGAAACGTAGCGAGAAGATGCAATATTATACTGCTTAGTTGTGTGTTGTGTAGAATTGTTATGTGTTGTACTTTGTAAGCTATTGTAAGAGTTTTATAGGACTAAAAGCTGGACATGACATGTATATGAGAATACGAATTAGAAAATGTGATTAAAGGTGGAAAGATTGAAAGAATACTCTGGGTTGATAGTTATGGGCTTGCTGCCCGAGTGTTAATATTTCTATGAGATTGGAATACTAAGAAGTATTTATTAGCTGCTAACACTGGTTTTATAACCCACTATATTATAGATAAATATTTGGAGGAAAAGAAGGTTACTTCGAGGTAATAACGAGGTGGTATAGTGAGGTATGTAAGGCTACTCGATTTCTCTAGGCTCTTCCTTGGTACATAGAGGCACTTACAAACTCCGACACAACTAATAACCATGTCTCCACTCTTAAACATGTCTATATGTTCCCATATATATCCACTGTAAAATCTGCATACCTACTTTGGATACCAAGATACATGAGTTCCTTTTTGCTAAATAAAGTCCATACGTTGTTTCATCGCCTATGCATTTCATTAGTTATGTAACCTACTCTTTTCATTTTGGTATTGTCTTGCATGATTGTTTACATGTTATATGTATAGTCCTACAACTCAAAATTTTATGACCACCAAAAGAATCATCTCAAAGGTAAATAAAAGATATAAAGTGAAGTTGCTTATTGATGGGTGGTATCCCAAGGGTGGAAGAATCACCTAGCATGGGTCGATCCCATATTACGGGGGTATCCTAAGGGTGAAAGGAAAGCCTAGCATGGGCCGATCCCGATATTGATTTACCACTAATTATCTGGTTATTTGTATTATATACTGTGCATAGATTATATAGTAAAGAAAGGTAAAATAATGAAAAAGACATAAAGTACATGATTTCACAATATGACTAAAAGGTGGTCTCTTATCCTTACACCAATGCATGACTTAATTTGAGTTCTTATTTCATATATAGTACTTCCTACTTTACATATTCAGTACATTATCTCGTACTAACGTCCCTTATAGGGGCCCTGCATTTTACGTTGCAGGTACATGAGCTAGTAGATCTCCCTTGTAGAAGTACAAGATATCCATCTGTTGTTACTGAGCTCCAGGTTGCTTCGGGACTTTGTGTGTCTAGAGCTTAAATTTTTGTATTGTATAGTAGTTAGTTGTGAGGTGGGGCCTATCCCAACCCTTATCAAATATTGTTCCTTATCTAGAAGCTTTGTAGATTATATAAAGTAAAGTGTGGTCATGTCTCGTACTTTACATCGTGGCTCCAATGGCGTAGTCATATGTATTTCCTTAGAGTTTATTATTACTGTCTACTTCCCTGAAAGCATATTGAATGTGGAAACCCCCTTATAATGTTCATAGAAAGTGCATGGTTACATGTTGGTTCTCCCGAGCCTTGTCAGCAACGGGTGACAGTCCGCCTTATTGGGACTTTAGGCGTGAGAAAAGTGGTATTAGAGTCGGTCGTCCTAGGGGGTCTACAAAGTTGTGTCGATGTAGAGTCTTGTTTATGGATATGTTGTGCACCACATTTATAAGTAGGAGGTTATGTGGCATTTAGGAGTTCACTTTCTTTCCATTTTTTAGATCGTACTATAGATCCAAGTGTTGTAGGTGGATCGTGTCTAACCTCTAAATTGTTTTGTACAACAAGTATGCCAAAAACAAGAAAAAGCAAAGGCAAAGGGAAGGAAGTAGAAGTGGTAGTTGGTGTACCCAGTCGGGTGAGACAATGAAAGGAGCTCAAGATGAGTCTCTCTCACAAACATCTCCAACTCCCAGCTGCTGATGAGCCAGGAAATAGTGAAAATCCCCTAGAACCACATACTGATGCTACCATGTAAGATCTAAGAAATGCAGTCCAACTATTGACTCGTATAGTTGTTGGCCAAGGTGAAAGACAAGAAGGCCCAATTATAGGTGCAGGTGGTGCGAATAGGGTAGCTAACATGAGGATACATGACTTCCTTAATTTAGACCCTCCATCCTTCACCGGGTCAGGTCCTAATGAAGATCCACAAGATTTCATCGATCAGATCCAAAGGCACTTTGGATATTATGCATGTGAGTGGTATAGAAGTTGTTGAGCTAGCAACATATAGATTGAAGGGTGTGGCTATATTGTGGTATGAATCTTGGAAAAAATCTAAGGGTATAGATGCACCTCCAACTACTTGGAAGGAGTTTCTTGACCATTACTTGCTATTAGAGATCCGAGAGGCCCATGCAGATTAATTCCCGCACCAAAGAAATATGAGCATGAGGGAGTATAGCCTTCAATTTAATTTCCAGGACAGGTATGCTCCTAATGTAGTTGCTACTATGGCAGATAGAGTTCATTAATATAAGGATAGGTTGGATTTCTATCTGGTTAGAGACTATACCATTGTTTCTTTGAATAAAGACATAGATATAATGAGGAAGCAAGCTTTTGCACAAAGACTAAAGGATTAGAGGCAAAGAAGAAGGACGCAAGAGTTAGAACGGGGGCAGTCCAAGAGGGCCAGATCTACAGGGCAGTTTACATTGTCCCAGGTGACCACCAAAAGAATCATCTCAAAGGTAAATAAAAGATATAAAGTGAAGTTGCTTATTGATGGGTGGTATCCCAGGGGTGAAAGAATCACCTAGCATGGGTCGATCCCATATTATGGGGGTATCCCAGGGGTGAAAGGAAAGACATGGGTCGATCCCGATATTCATTTACCACTGATCAGGTGGTTATTTGTATTATGTACTGTGCACAGATTATACAATAAAGAAAGGTAAAGTAATGAAAAAGACATAAAGTACATGATTCCATAATATGACTAAAAGGTGGTCTCTTATCCTTACACCAATGCATGACTTCATTTGAGTTTATATTTCATATATAATATTTCTTGCCTTACATATTCAGTACATTATCTCGTACTGACGTCCCTTACAGGGAACCTACATTTCATGTTGCAGGTACAGGAGCTAGTAATCTCCCCTGTAGAAGTACTGGATAGCCAGTTGTTGTTACTGAGCTTTAGGTTGCTTAGGGGCTTTGTGTGTCTAGAGCTTACATTTTTGTATTTTATAGTAGTTAGTTGTGAGGCAGGGCCTGTCTCGACCCTTATCAGATATTGTTCCTCATCTAGAGGCTTTGTAGACTATGTAAAGTAAAGTGTGGTCGTGTCTCGTACTTTAGACATCGTGGCTCCAACGGCCTAGTCATATGCATTTCTTTTTGGTTTGTTATTACTATCTACTTTCCTGAAAGTATATTGAATGTGGAGACCCCCTTATAATGTTCATAAAAAGTGCATGATTACATGTTGGTTCTCCCGAGCCTTGTCGGCAATGGGTGTTAGTCCACCTTAATGGGACTTTGGGCGTGACACTATGAATACTCAGAAGACTCCTGATGAGGCTTTGATGGTGAGCAAGAAAAACAATGGGATAAATAGATCTGGTTGTGACATGGTAGATCTGGAGCAATGGAGTGATATAAATGCGGGATCTTCAAATAGTGAAGAGAGACAGGGAAAACAGTCGACTTAGAGGAAACTAGAGCTTTCATCCAGTAACGGGGAACCTCACCGATGGACTAGTTTTTTCTCTGGAAACAAATTAGAAGCAAGAGGTGCAGCTCTGGGGTTTATACCACCCAATATACAGAATGGTAAAGCATTTGCGGCCCTAAAATAGACAGAGGTTGTAACTAAGATTAAGAAATGGAAGTCAGCATGTATACTCTATATAGTGGGAGCATCACCTACATTTGCAGCTCTGGAGCGTTTCATGATGGTTCAATGGAACTTTGTATCAAAGCCCAAAGCCTACTACCATAATGATGAATATATTTTAGTTTCTTTCAATAGCATTCAGGACAGGGATAATGTGATGAATACTGGACCATATATGTTCAGGAATAAGCCCATGATTCTTAAAATATGGTCACCAGAATTTGACTTCGGAAAGTAGATCCTGCAAATAGTACCATTATGGGTTAGATCTCTTAACTTACCACTAAGTTGTTGGGGAACTAACTCATTAAGTAGAATAAGCAGTGTACTCGGAAATACTCTATTTGCAGATGATTGTACAAGCGAAATTGAGTGTACTTCTTATGCCCAAGTATTGGTTGAAATCAATATTACTAAAGAGTTGAAGAGGAAGATCACAGTGTTAGACCTTAACGGGTGTACCTTTGAACAAAGGGTAGAGTATGATTGGGAACCATTATACTGTGCACAATGCTTAGAAGTGGGGCATAAATGTACACCTACAAAGGTGGGAAAAATAAATCCTTAGCTCCAAAACAAAGGTTTCCAAAGTTAAAACAAGTATGACACAACGAGGATGGAACTAGTATGCCTAGTACTAGTAATGTTATTGCTGATCACATGGAGAAACCAGCCAACCTGAGTAATAAGGAAATGCAGGATAACAAGCAGAATAGTTAAGGATTAACAAAGATAAGTAATCAAGACAATATTAATCAAAATAAGACTCCATGGCAGATAGTGACTGGCAAATCCAGTGGCAAAAGCTCAACTCATGCTGACAACAATACCCAAATGGACAAGATGGATAGTTTCAGTTCACTAAGTGGAGAGTGAGGACACACCAAAAAACTATATGCGCGTACATAGGCAAAGTGGAGATGTGCTAAAGTCTGGGGATTACAAGAATCTAAAATCCAATGAAAATCACCACCTGGAATGTTAGAGGCCATAATGGGGTCCATAAACAGAAGGAGTTAAGGAATTTGTTGAATGAAAATAATATTGCTTTTATAGATATTATTGAGCATAGAGTTAAGGCTACTAGAATTCCTATGATCATGAAAAATATTGATAGTCGATGGGCACGGTGTGATAACTCTAACCATAGCAAGAAAGGTAGAATTATGATATGTTGGAATCTAAATAAAATCAGGTTCATTATCCATCATATGACTACACAAATGATTCACGGGGCCATCGAGATTGATAGTTTGAATATCAAATTTGAGTTCATTGTTGTATATAGACTCCATATAATAATAGATAGGAAGCAATTATGGGTGGAAATGAGGAACATACATAGTACATATCATGGTCCTTAGCTAGCTATGGGGGATTACAATGTTGTTTCAAGTATTAATGACAGGCTAGGTGGGAATCCTATTTTGGATGCTGAAATGGCTAACTTCAAAGAATACTTAGTAGACACTTATACTGTTGAGCTGAAACAAGGTGGTAGAACTTTTACATAGTCTAATTCCCATGTGTTTAGCATCATTGACGAAGCCCTAGTTAATTCAGCATGGATGCATCATATGTCTCAAATGGAGGTAACTGTTATAGATCCTGGTTTTTCTGACCATTCACCTCTGAGTTTTGAATTTCAAGATCAAAGAAGTAGAACAACTAAATATTTTAAGTTCCTGAATTGTTTGGCTGAACATAAATAGTTTACACCAAGGGTGAAAAAAGCATGGAAGTGTAATACACATAGGAAAGGTATGCAAGGTGTATAGACGAGACTCACGAATGTTAAGGAAAAGCTTAAGTAGCTTAATATAGTGGAGCTTTGCAATGTGGCTGAGAAAATTACTAGGATTCTTCTTGTTGAGCTTCAAGTAGTTATGAGAACTGATCATCAGGCTGCAACTTTTACTAAGAGACGAACTAGAAAAATGGAGCTTAATAGAAAATTATACTTCAACAAAAATCAAGGGTAAATTGGTTAAAACTTGGGGATGCAAATAACTCATTCTTCTTTGCTAGCATAAAGAATAGAGTGGCACAGAATAGTATTAATAAATTGGTATCACTCTCGGAAACATTAATACAGAAACAAGAGGACATTGAAAAGGAGGTTATCTTGTTTTATAGAGGATTACTTGGCACTGCTACTGAGAAACTTCCTGCCATCATTCCAGTTAGTATTAAAGAAGGCACAATATTGCACAGAGAACAATAACTAAGGCTAATATTACCTGTTATGGATAAAGAAATACAGGATGTTCTATGGGCTATGGGGGACACAAAGGCTCTTGGATGTGACGGTATGAATGCCTACTTTTTAAGAAGGCCTAGCCAATCATAGGATCTGATGTTATAGCTTCTGTAAGAGAGTTTTTCATTACAAGTACTATGTATCAACCTATTAATTGTACTAATGTCACTCTAATTCCCAAGAGCCAGAACCCAACTAGAGTAACAGACTTCAGACCCATTGCTTGCCACACTACTTTATATAAGATCATTTCTAAAGTTATCACTAATAGATTAAAGGAGGTGATGGACTGGCTTACTGATAATAATCAATCTGCCTTTGTCTCGGAAAGGGGAATTGTGGAAAATATTATTTTAAGTCATTAATTAGTAAAGCAGTATGGTAGGAAAGGCATATCACCTAGGTTCATGCTTAAGATTGATATGAAAAAAATCTATGATTCTGTGAAATGGGTTTACTTAAAGAAGGTCCGCCAAGATTTCAATTTTCCAAAGGCAATTGTGCAATGGATTATGCAATGCGTGACCACTATTTCTTACTCTATTTTGGTGAATGGTAGCTCTACTCAACCCTTCGCTGCAAAAAGAGGATTAAGACAGGGGGATCCTTTATCTCCTTACCTTTTTGTATTTTTGATGGAATATTTTACAAGAATTTTGAAACGACTTCAAAGGATTCCAGATTTTAATTTCATCTAAAGTGTGAGAAACTAAACATTATTCAATTGAGCTTTGCAGATAACATTGTTGTTCAGTATAGGGTGCTGCAGTATCTGTTAAGCTGCTATATGAATGCTTCTCTGAATTCTCAAAAGCTTCCGAATTGTAGGCAAAGTCTAATAAAAGCTCAATATACTTTGGTATGGGTACATCATATGGACAAGGAGGCTATACTTAGCACACTAGGTTTTGTGAAAGGTGAGCTACCTTTTAAATATCTAGGGGTACCTTTGAGCTCCAAGAAGCTTACTGTTAATCAATGTCAACCTTTGCTTGAGAAGATGCTAGGCAGAATTACTACATGGACTACAAAATTCCTCTCATACTCGGGCTGAATACAACTTATTATGAGTGTTTTATTTGCTATTCATATATATTGGTCCCTGATTTTCTTATTACCAAAGGAGGTGATTCAAATGATAGAATCAGTGTGTAGAAAATTCCTCTGGACTGAACGCACAAACGAGTCTAAAAAGGCACTTGTGGCTCAGAAAGAACGGTGTCATCCTAAGGTTGCTGGTGGAATTAGCCTATTGGATCTACAGAGATGGAATAAGATTGCACTCTGTAAAATTTTGTGGAATGTATGTCAAAAGAAAGACAAGCTTTGGGTTGTTGGATGCATATATACTATGTAAAACAAGGCTTACATGGGAAGCTAAGAGTCAACAGACCTCTTGGATGGTTTAAAAAATCCTCAATGCAAAGAAGTACCTGGATAATATTGGCTGGTCTGAACAAGATATGGTGAGAAAAATCAATTTTTCTATAAAGAAAGTGTATGTTCTCGTGGGAGATGATATGCCCAAAGTGAATTGGAGAAGACTTACATGTAACAACCTGGGATGTCCAAAGTAGATTTTCATCTTACAAATTGCTATTCTGGAGAAGTTGCTTAAGAAGGATTGACTTTTGCAATGGGGGGTCAATATAGATTCAGTTCGATGCCCTTTATGCGACTAGACCAATGAGAGTCATAACTACTTGTTCTTTGAATGTTCTTATTCGGGAAAGATTTGGAGCAGATTGTTGTAGTGGCAGGGAATCAGTAGAAGTGTTGGCACTTGGAAGGAAGAGAAACATTGGGCGTATACATATGCAACTGGACAAAATAGTCGTGCGGAGATATACAAGATGTGTCTAGCTGGAGCAGTATACCACATTTGGCAAGAGAAAAATGCAAAAGTGTTCATGCAAGGTTAAACAGAAAAGGACATTATGGTGCAGCATATTATCCAAGAAAGCCATGTTCGAGGGACCATGAAGAGCAAGACAACCATAAAGCTAGTTAGTATGAACTTTTATCCGTAGAGAGCTATAAACAATGTAATGATAGGCTAGATTGTTGAATTTTGATCGCCATTTGTGAGGCTTAATGCTTCGACTGTGAAAGAGTTTGTACATAACAGTTTTACTTGGTATATGTTAGTTACCAAAAAAATCACTATCCATGTATCATGACCCGATTGACCCATGTGTCTTATTTTTTAAAATTTTATACACTGATTAGGCGGGAGATGTCAGAGGAAAATCATCTACCATATTATTTATGTTTCTATTGACCTTTATACAGAATCATTTCATTTTAGTTAAGTCATTCAAACTATTTTATTTTTAGCATGTATATATACATAACACGGTTTTCACAAATCTCAATATATTTTTCTTAATTGTACTCAATTTTCATTTTTTTTTCTATTTAATTTGTCTAAATTGTTTTTTCTTATTAAGATATAGAAACTTACTATATATGAAATAAAACAACACAGAACATTACTACACCAAATCAAAAGTGATGATAAGTATAATTTAAGGGATCTTCTTTTTCTCTTTGGGGAACTAACTTCAGAAACAAAGTTACACAATGAAAGATTAGAAAAAAAAATATTAAAAATAAAATGAATTAAAACTTTAAATCCAATTTATTTGTATTTAAGGACTAAATAAAAAGATTTGTATGCAAATTTAATGAAATCATTCATAACTGTGAGAAGCACGATTAAATTTACTAATTTATATATAATCTTGTATAATACAACAACAACATACCCAGTGGAATCCCACAAGTGGAGTCTGGGGAGGGTAGATATGAATAAAATTTGACTATGAAAATATTTACTGGAAATATAATTACATGGTTATAATATATTGTGTCAGACTATATATTTTTGAAAAATTCATGTGTTGGATCCTGAATTCAACATGCGCTGATTCTTAAAGTAATTTTATCTTAAAAACATATTTTTTTATGATCAATCTTCCTACAGAAACTTAAATAGGAAAAATATAAACATAATAATTTTGTTTAATTTTAGAATAATATGCTTTAATTAATATCAACTTCTTTGTTATTTTATAGAGTGTTTTCTTGACCACAAAATTATCAATATATATGTCGTTATAATTTTTGTTTATTATCTAACAGGGATGAGGATCCCATGGAAGCCGAGGACATGCAAGAGGCAAGAGACAAAAGGTTAATTATATTTGGAGTTTATACTTTATATTAAATATATAGATTCCTAATTATAAGTTGAATTATTGTCAGGATCTAAGCTAGGTACTAGGTGTGACACAACGAATGAGATCTCTGAAGGAATCCCAAACAAGTCTTCTTATCATATCGTAAGCATTCATAGGTAATGAAAAATCAACATAAATGAGAACATGGGATAATGGACTAAAGGGTTATAGCATAAGATAACATGATAATAGCAGACAACATACTTTCACATATTACGTTTAACACATGCCTCTAAATACAAGACTAGGCAGTGGCTAAGACATGTCCATGGCTCACCTCAAAAGAAATAACAAGATAATAGTCTTAAAGTCTTGAACATAACATAAGCTAGAAGGAAATAGGTTTATCCCCAAAGCATGAGGATTCAGCAAATAGGGTCTCTGACGCAAGCCATAATCAACCACGAGTATGAGAAGGAGGATGGTCGCTCATCCCTACATTGTGAAATAATGTAGAAAAAAGTATGTGTTAGTACATTTGAATGTACTAAGTATGTAGGCATGCAAATGCAACAATAATCATAAATGTAATTTATCAAGTAAAGTATTTACTATGATTAATAAGTAAAGACATAAGCTATAGTAAATGATCAATGCACTAAAGTAGCCATGAATAGTAACATGTAGTGTAGCACAGAAGATCATACATTTTGTGGGAGATAACCGTAGCCGACAATAAGACTATGCAAGCCATAATATAGTATCCAATGTGACCCCTACTTGAGAAAAGGGGAGACTACTTGCCAAGGTAGATTTTGTGATGGTACATTCATTCATTCATTATCATTAAGGGCTAAATGTGAATCCAATAGCCTAGCCTATAAGGCAACCTATGGTGGTCTATGGTTTTAGGCAAGATATTCCTACTAGGCTTCCCTGAGGAGCAAATCTTTGCCTTTCGCATCGAACTCCACCTCAAGCCTTCTCGATACTAAATCGAATCCCACAGAATAATAATGCATCAATAAGATAAACATTAAGTTTTAAGTATCAATAAACCATCAATGATGTACATAGATAGCTCATTAACCTTGGTGATTCAACAATGTGAAAATGGTCCTTACCATAAGTGGAATCCATTATTTAGGTGAGAAAACCTTCCACCAACATTCAATTATTCATCAAAAGGAATCCCATGACCATATCAATAGCTTTTATAAACTTTTGGTTGAAGTACTTATCATTTAAGTCTTCGTTCATTGAAAACTAGTGTAGACTAGATGAGTTCAATGCCAAATCACTTTTAAAAAATGAAATTCAATGAGGTTATACATAAACACACTAAAATTCGTATTAGGATCATTACGAAAGCAACCCACCATGAAATCTCAAAACCCTAATAGCTTGATATAGAAATACCTTGTAAATTATTATTTCCATGTAATTAGATATCACTTTACAGCAAAATAAGTCAACTAGCATAGAATAAGTCAAAATATATGTAATGGAAGCAAATTATAAAACCATGAAATTTACGTAAATGAAATTAAGAGATTTAGTTGAAAAATGCTTGGGCTCAATGAGTAAAAGGTACCCATAGATGAAACTCACATACCTTGAATGAGAACCTCATAAAATTGAGAGAAGTTCACGGAGAATCTTGAAACTCTAGCTTGAAGACCTTCAACTAAACCTGGAGTGTCATGACCGAAGCTTAGGGCTTAGTCATAAGCCATCTTAATGTATTGCGCATTCATAGGCCCAAACTCATTCATTTTGCGAAAATAAATGGGATAGGGTCTATGGGATATCATTCAAGTAAAATAAGTATTTCAAAATATACATTAGCGTCCATAGACATACCATCTAGAACATAAGTAAATGGGAACCCTTAAACGATCGGTTTCCCTCAAATAGAAAAGATTCTAAATTTGAACATAAAAAGTAAAATCCTTCAGTTTAAAAGTTAAAACATACATCATGTCAAAAAAGACATAGCATGAAAGGAAAATAGATGGAGGGCTCACCACATAAAACTAGTCTTGGAGCGTCAGAAGAACTAGTAACGAGTTGGAGGAGAAGAGTGTTGGTCCCTACATGGTGATATCATGTAGGCAAATATGCATTAGTACTTTTGGAATGTTCTAAGTATGTGAGATGCAATACAAGTACGAAACAGTAATGGCATCATTCATAGTTAAAGACTTTAATGCATGGAATAGTAAAGGCAACATTAGCATGAGCTTAAGCATGAACAATCACTATGAATGAAAATAATGCATAAATGAAACACATGAAATGAACAAAGACATCAATATAATCTTCTGTGGAAATGAATCGTAACTGACATATAAGACCATGTGAGCTACTACATGGAATCCAACATAACCCCGTAAGTTGACACGGGGAGTCTACTTGCTGAGTGGAACTCCATCACATAGCATGCATCATCACATAGCATAAATGGCCTACATAGATCCACTAGCCTAGCCTGCAAGGGCTTCTATGATGGCACATAGTTAATGGGGCAAATGGTTACTTCTACGGTTCCCTTACCGAACCCCACCTCATTGCCTTATTCGGTGCTAAGTCATCTCACAAAATTTCTTAAAATCTTGTACTTAGTTAGATAATGACATTTAGAATCTTAAGTAGCAATCTCAAGAGTAGCTCGAAACTTAAGGAACCACTAAGTGAGAATTATCCTTTCATCTTGGGGACCATCATAAACATCATTTAAGGCAGTATTAACGTGCTTATAACTTTGACAAAACATCAACTTAAACCTTTATCTTATGCGCTACTTATCATCATATAACATGCAAGGATTGACTCCAAACTTAGTGGCCAAATCATTAGTTGGGAAAACTCATAAGTCATAAGAATCATGCATGATCATGGGAGTAATACGCTTATCTAGAACATGCATTAATAGCGCACTCATCTTCATTCAAAACCCAAATCACTGGGGTCATCAACATCAACTTAAAACACGTGAAAATACTTGGCAAAACATTACTTGAAAACATTAAAGGCATAATATAACATAAAACATCATGGAATCATCATTTGCATGTATGGTAGTATTCAAGGAACTTATTGAAAAGGTAAAAAGTTTTAATGTATGAATTTTTAGGTGGAAGGAGACCCAAGAATCAACTCACATACCTTAGGTGTAGCCTAATAAGAAGGAACTTGTTGTTATGGAGAAGGTCCCATGAAACCCTACCCATCTTTGCCTTGTCCTTGGAGAGAATAATTGCCTTAATTTTGAGAAAGTGGAAGAATGAAAAAGGAATGGGAATCTTAGGGCTTTGAGGTCTACTTAGAGGCCTAAAGGGTCATAAAAATGACATAGTTTAGATCTAGGACTTACAAAAATAACACGAATGCCCTTCATTAAAACTGTCAGACACAACCCGCGAGACCTCGATTATGAGTCGTGGATTGAACCACGAGTCCTGGATCGAACCATGAGTCATGGTTCATGTCGTCCTGTTCTCCTTTTTCAATATTCAGAAACTGGTTAGCAATGACCAAACCACGAAACCCCTATCTATGGGTCGTACTCTAATCCACAAGTCGTGGATGGCCCCGTGGATCCCTTCCATACTTAGTAAAATTTCCATTCTCAGGGATCTCATTCATGAAGGCTAACCACGAACCGTAAATAAGACGACAGACCATCTTGTTGATCGTGGGTTACCTTACAGAAACTTTAAATTTCCTTCATGTTTGGAACTTACACCTACGACTCGATCTATGGTCCATGTTTCCTTCCACGGGCCATAGATAGTCTTTGTGGATCATTTTTATACTTAGCGAAATTTCAACTCTCTTAGGCCTTCATTCACAAGCCTGGTCTACGGCTCATGGTTTAAACCACGGGCCATGGACTGGGCTTCATGAAAATGGGTCCTGATATTTTCAGCCCTACTTTTATGCTCTTTCTAGGCTCCTAACTTAAGGGTTCTTAGATGAAGGATCAGAGACCTCTGGAGAAACTTGAGTGATTTAGGAGTTAGAATTGATTTCGGGTGAACTCGTATGGGATAAGATGGATATGTTTAGATTTAGGTTTAAAATGATGTAATTTAGGGGTTAGATGGGTAGGAAATAATAAAAAAGCCCTTAATGGAATTCTACCGGACAACGTCTGTAAGACCCATCTATGATCCATAGATTCATTTATGAATTATAGAGTCCATCCGTAGAAATCAGGGACGATTTTCAGTATTACAGATCAGGAACCCCAAAACAGGATTATGGGTCATAGGCTCATTTACAACCCGTGGTTTAGGTCTCGTACAATATGGGTCAAATTTTAACATTTTGATTCTCAACCATGAACCCCATCTATGGGCTTGTCCTATCTTCTATGTCTTGTAGACACGCTTTGTACTACCCCTTGACACTTCACCGAAACTTCAAATATTGGAACCCAATCCATAAATCTATGTTACGAATCGCAGTTCAATGTACGGTTCGTCTTGTTCCTTCATAGTCTATGTTCAGAAACTTGAATTTTTCACCAAGCACTAGCCCCATATGAGCCTAGTCTATGGCTTGTAAATCAATCTACGACTCATGAATAGGTTTCATACTTCCAAACCACTCTCTATATATTCTTTTTCAAGTCTCAGGGTCATTTATGAGACCCCTTTCTACGGCCCATAGAAGTATCTATGAGCCGTAGATTGGGGTCGTAGTTCCTGGAACAGACTTCAATTCTGTACTTTCTTCCATCATTTGACTTTTAATATATGGGATATTACAATTATCTACGAATTGTATTGTTACTTTTGATTTGTGAGTCAAAAGTAATTTTAATAGCATCATAATTTTTGCATAAAAGATACGGATACTTGCCTTTTATAATTGTTAGTCATACATGTTTTGAAATGTGTTCACACGGCGAAACCTTGATCATACACAAGAGGATGTAAATATATTATTTTACTAGATGTCGGTATCCGCGCCAGCACGGGCCCGATATTTATTATTTTTGGGTCACAATTTATGTAATACAGGTAGAATTGAGAAAGTCAATTAAATTTTAATATGATATTTTAATATTTTAAATTATTAATTATTGTGAATTATAGTGCTTTTTTACATAATTTTCACATAAAATATGTTATTCCTCTTGTCCCAATTTATGTGACACTGATAAAATTTTGAAAGTCAATTTTTTATGTCTTTTACTTTTATTTTTTTTAATTATTATGATCTATATCATGTTTACGCCATTTTTACGGAACATATGTTATTCATCTATCCTTATATATGCGACACTGATTCGAGTGTTAATTGAATTTTTGTATGTCTTTTAAATATTTTAAGTTGTTCATTCTTGTGATTCATAGTATTTTTTATTTAATTTTCATAATAGATATATTACTATTGTTAATTATGCAAATTCATGGTAATTTTTACAAAGTTCCTAATTAAATAATACATGTTATTTCTTTTGTCCTCTTTTATATGACGCCAATAAATTAATTTCAATAATCAATTTAATTTTGTATTTGTTTTTAAAAAAATTGAAGTTGTCAAATATCATGATTTATAGTCATTTTTATACTTATCTAGATTCATGGTAATTTTTACGTAGTTTTCTAATTAAATAATATATGTTATTTCTTTTGTCCCCTTTTATGTGACATCGATAGATTAATTTAAATAATCAATTGACTTTTTTTTTTAAATCAAGCAAATAAAACAAACACGTTATTGGGAGTTGCTTGCTTAAACAAGTAGCTGAAATAGGCATGTCGTCCAACAATTTCCTACTTCAACTGCTTCGTAGCCTCTTATATATAGTAAGAATAAGAACTAATAGAGACACATAAAAAAAAATATAGAATCACTATTATTTTAAAATTAAAAATAATTAAATAAGACACTCATAAAAGAAATTTTTAAAAAAGAAGAGGGACCATGACCATGACCATGAGAATCAAATTCGAAACTTTATAAGTAGCACCAATTAGGACTATTGGATATAAAGAAAATATTTTACAAAAGTTACACTATTTTTATTGTAATAAAAAAATATATTTCCATGAATCGGAAGAAATTCTTTGCTCACTTTCAATTTGTGATATTCTCAATTTACGAATGAAAAAAATATATTACATAAACGTTTTCATTTATTCTTAGCTAACATTTATGTCCTTCAATTTTGATGTGTAGAAATAGATGTTTAAATTTGTATAAAGTTGAATAAGTTAATACACATATTCTACAAACACTACTAAATTTGAATATATCTCATATGCCCACCTAGCACTATTTATTTAAATTTAAATACATATTTGTGCATATCGAAAATTGAAGAATATAAATATTAATTAAAAAAAAAATTAAAAAATCGAAAGCGCTCCCTCATGCTATCATGGCATAGGGATGCAACGGACGGCATAAAACCTCCTAGATATTTTTTCAGGTGACTAGGACATATCCAATTGGAAACTAAGACAAAACCGTCATTTCAAATCTTCAGTTTTAAAAACACTAAGGCAAGGTGGGGTCCAGCAAAATAACTTCATAAAGAAATACCCTCAAATATAAAGCTAGTCGTGGAGGCTGCCACGTGTCTCTCTCTATCGGATCCGAGAAATCAAATAGATCCGCCTTAAACAATTCAGCGCCCGTCTTTAGATTCACCTCCACGTCACCGAATCTACTCCTACGTGTCATATACGTGGCACCTCGCCTGGCCTCTTGCACTGCCATGTCACAACGAATATATACAGTAGTAGAAGTAATATCTTTAGCCAAAGACGTGAGTATTCTAAATTTCTTTCGAGTATCTTTCCTTTCCTTTCCTTTTTTTTCTTTTTAAAACTTTAGCCATCGCCGTTTCTCAACCAGTAAAAGAAAAAAAAAATCCCTTGGAGAAATTTTTTATACCCCATACCATAAAGACGAAACCCTAGAAGAAGAACTCGAGCCTATAAGAATGGGATAAAATAGTGGAATTGATTTTTACTTTGTACACAAATTTGTTCGAGCACTTCAAATTTTTCTCTATAAGGTAATTTTTGTGATCCACCATTTGCTTGGTTCTGAATTCCGGAGTATTTGCCGAGTTATTTTCTGAAAATTGTTGACATACATTTGTTCTCTCTCTTGATTTTTTTTTATTTATAAGAATAGGTTTGTATTTTTGTTTCAAAAAACAATGGAAAGTGAACTAAAGTTTGGATTTGAGTAGTGGGTTTGTATATTGAGGATTAGTGAATTTGTAAGAAGATGAGATGCAGTATTTATATAGTGAAACGTTGTTTTTGTTTTTAAGATCTTGATTGTTTGACTCCCATAGGGACTGAATCACTGAAATTTGAACCCAGGGGACAGTTAAGCTGTATGAATGTTTCTGTTCAGAGGATTACGTTTCATGCTGCTTAAGGCAGTAGAGATGTAATTCATTGCTTTCAAAGTTTAAGGAAAGCTTATGATCAATAATTATTTCTTTTGTAAAATAAAAGTCTACAAAAATGGAAGCTTTTGATTCTTGATTAGGCTCAAGTTCAAGCCTAGAAAATTGAAATTTTTCTAAATCAATCAAAGCTGCACTTATTCTGATGGTGAGGTTTTGGGTTGGGTTAAGTTGGGGGGACATGTGAGAGCAGAGGCGGATCTAGGACTTAAGTTTTATGGGTTCACCATTAAGGTTCTTAGCATTGAGCCTATTATATCGCTAAACTTAGGGGTTTATATCTACTATTTGTTACAATTTCATGTATTCTTACATATAAATTTATGCTTTATGTCAAAGTACTGGTTCAGGTAAACCTCATGTTGGTATGGTATATCCGCCCTTGGGTAAGAGGAGGTTGTTATTCAATGCATACTGCATAAGGTTGAAGCACACTTAGTCTACATTTTTCTTGGGGTTCCATTTTTTTTTTTGTATATAAGTGGGGGATTTTTCATAGTTTAATATTTGACTACTTAGCTTCCAAGAATGCTTCATTATCACTTGTTTATAAATAAAATGTTGACGTGCATGAATTTTGATTTAGGACTCATTGAAGAGCCACTTCATTGAAAGGTTGGTACTTGAAGACAACGGTATGTGCAATTTTTCTTCTAAATTAGAGGTTTTCGTGTCAACTCAATCTGCTGCCTTGTTCATCATTGGACTTTTTGAATCTGGTTGATGAGGGGAGTTCGGATGGACTCAAATGGTCTCCCAACTAAAAGGTTGGTGGAACTCAATCGTCATAGCATACAGGATGGCCAGAATGGAGTAAGGGATGGAGTTACTGGTGACGGGCAGGGGCTTTCAGAGGAAGATGAGTCAAGGATTAACGAGGATGTTGAAGGTGGGAATGAAACACATAGGGATGTGGTACAGGTGCAGGCTGTTCTCCAAACACAGCAGCAACAACCCCCAGGGCCTTTGGTTAGGTGGGAGCGTTTTCTTCCTCTTAGATCCCTCAAGGTTCTGCTGGTGGAAAATGATGATTCAACTCGTCATGTTGTCAGTGCATTGCTGCGGAATTGCAGTTATGAAGGTTTGTTATTATTACTTGTTTCCTAAAAATTTTCATGAGTAACTCAACACAACAACTTTTTCTTCCAACCAAGTGTTTGGTGTGTGTCTCGTATACATATATATGTATACACTTAACTATGTTTGTATATGCATATCAATTTCATATTAGCTTTATATCAGAATTTTGGCGGTTCATTTCTTTCCTGTTAATGATTTTACATATTCCTATACATTCTCATGCTGAATAATGATGTTACAGCTGTTGATTTTGGGTTCAACGTTTATCAAGTTATTGGCTCTAAAGATATGTGAAAGTTCATGTTTCTAAAAAAATGTACATTTAACTTTGTAGTCAAACAAACAGTGAAACTAAATCAATCAAGTTATTGGCTCTAAAGATATGTGAAAGTTCATGTTTCTGAAAAAAAATAAATAATAGATTTAACTTTTTAGTCAAACATACAGTGAAACTAAATCATACTTTGTTCTTTCCTTTCCTGATGCTTCTAGCTGGGAGTATTTCCGTATGGAGTTACTGGGAAATCTTCTTACCTGTAAACTCTACTTGACCTCACTATGGAGGGCAAAAAGAGTTCTGGCATATCTGGTAGGAATAAGAAACACAGCCAGAATGGATCCCAAATTATATAGTGTGGAGGCTATACTCCTTGTAATATCAGAAGAGAGAGAGAATAATAAGTTTATTGCGCTTTGTACATAAGTAATCGATTTACAGGAAAAGTTTACTGGTTATGCAACTTATCCCAGTCTGTATCTAGTCCCAGTCCTTATCCAGTTGTCTGCTCAATTTTATAGAGGGCGTGTTGACCACATTCCTCTTGTGAAGCTTCATATCAAACTATCCAGCTAATTCATCTTCATGCATTTAATGATGTCCTGGAAATTTAATTCCTTGTCTTATCAAACTTCCATATGCCTTGTCAATCCTGTCCAAAATTTATCTCATGGATACAGTAGAGCATAGCCCTGGTTTAACACATAGTGTAGTGATTGGGAGATCCTATCATTATGATTTCAGATGACACTGTATAAATATCTCTTGTTCTTCCATTTGGCAACTCTCTCTTTGGTCCAACTCCACGCATCACATGGTATTTTAGCTTTTTTGGATTTCTAATGATCAAGACACAAGGTGATGTGAAATATATTTTAAAGTTACATCTGGAAAAGTTAGCTACTGTTTTCTTTTAGGTTGACTTGTAACAGTTATAAGAGAATGCGTCCTGTGTCAATATATACGCTCACACATATATATTATTTATATATAAGAAATGCGAATAAGTAGGCAACTCTTAGTCAAAATGCCTGCTTGAGCTTCATGCTTATTCCTTTTTATTATACAAGGCTCATAAAAATATTTGCAGAGCAGTTTAACATGCCTGCTTGACCAGCTTGAGGGTAAATCTGTAATTTTTTGGTAAATCTTCTATTTTAATTTGTTTGTCCTTTTTTAATTATATATATATTTTCAAACTGTATAAAAAATTCATATGATAATTAGCAACTTAAAATATTTAAAAGACATGTAAAAAAATTGTTGAGTATCGGTGCCACATAAAACAGGACAAAGAAGATATCATGTATTTAGAGACAACGTAAAATAACTGTGAATCTCAATAGTTAATTTTAAAAGACATGTAAAAAAAATTAGTTGAGTCTTAAAATTTTATCGGTGCCACATAAAATAGGAGACAACGAGTAACATGTATTGAAAACAACACAAAAAGTATTGTAAATCTCAATAATTAATAGCTTAAAACATTTAAAAGACATATTAAAAGTTCAATTGTCTTTCAAAATTCTATTAGTGCTGCATAAATTGAGATAAAGGGAGTGACATATATTATTTAAAATTACGTAAAAAGTATTGTAGATCACAATACTTAATAATTTTAAATCTTTAAAAAATATATAAAGAGTTCGATTAAGTCTTAAAAGTATTGGGGGAGGTGATTAGACAACATATGGCGGAACTTCATCTCATTGAGGATGAACCTTAGATAGAAAAGAGTGGAGGTCGTTTATTATAGTAGAAGACTAATAGGCTAGTAGGAGTAGGTCGATGTATGGCCTTGTGATATAGTAGGTTAGTAGGAGTAGTGATGTCTCTACGTCCTATATTGTCATTATTCGTCTTATATTTGTTTACTTTTATCGTATTTACATACTATCATTTACTTTTCATTATTAGTAATCATCCTTTTTCCTTTCTGTTCCTTTTTTCCCCTTTTTTTCCATATCTAGTACCTTCTGCTTATGGGGCTCGATTCTTTTAGAAGGGTTATCCGAAAATAGTCTCTCTATCTCTATGAGGTAATGGTAAGGTCTGCGTACATTTTACCCTCCCCAAACCCCACTGTGGGATTCCACTGGGTATGTTGTTGTTGTTGATTAATTCTTAAAATTCCATTAGAGCCACATAAATTGGGATGAAGGGAGTAATATGTATTATTTGAAAATTACTTAAAAAATATTATAAATCAAACAATAACAACTTAAAATATCTAAAATTATATTACAATTATTGAGACTCCAAATTTTATCTGGGTTACATAAATAGAGAAAGAAAAATAACGTATATTGGCCCATGCAACACGTGGTGTTTGTCACTAGTATGTGTGTATATATATAGACATACACACATATTATATGTATTTGGTAAAGTAATGAATTTGATTAAAATGTTCGGGCACAAAGCCCAAATAGTCCTTTATCATTGGGTTGAGACTTAAAGTCATCCTTATCCTTTCCCATGTAGCACTAATAGTCCCCCATATTAGCAATATTGGTTCACTTTTGGTCCTCCCCCAAACTTCCTTGTTTTGTCCTCAATTTAGTTGTTTGAAATGTTCAGTTAAACAATAGCTCCATGTGAGAGAAGATGAGAAGAAGAGTGCCCTTTGTTCTATTCAATCTGATCATTGCAGCTAAACCAAGAACCGTCGCTTTTTAGACTATAATCTATAGTTTTTAGGCATTTTTGCTTCAAAAGGTAATAACATGAAGCTCCTGCAAGTGTGATAGAAAACAAATTTCGATTCTTAGTACATGAGAAGGAATAAATTAAAGGTGATGCAACCAGACAAGGTTGAGCCTAGCATGTTGGATTGGAGTAGTGAACGAGCTTCTAATACCCCTTAGTCTCGATCAATTTCATAGATGGTATTGGTGCTCGTCTAATCATGAGTCATTTTACATTCACCTATTTGTACGAACAAAGAATACTTCTCTTTTCTTGTTTGAGTCGTATCTTATCGTTTAGCAGAAGGCATCCCTTGAGGATATGAGGGGAGGAAAAATAAAAAATAAAACAAAAATACAATGTTGGCGGCGTATTCAAGTTGATTATATGTAAATCTAGATCTTGTTTTCTTGATGAAGAAAAGATTTTTTCTTTTTTGGTAAGTGTCTATACCAATTTATTGTAGATGAATAAAGTTGCTAGGAATGAATATTTTGTACTATTGCACTTGAAGACTGAGGTGATGAAACTCCTAACCTCAAAAAGGGACGAAAGTTTAAGAGAACCAAAAGTGCACCAATATTATAAACATGAAGACTATTAGTGCTCCACTTGAAAGAACAAGGATAACTTTTTGTCTAAACCCATCTATAAGGGACTATTTTAAGCCTTTTCTCTCAAAAGGTAGAAAACCTACAAAAGATATAATTTGGTATAAATGATACTCGATTTGCTATACACAATGGAACCTCATGAATACTTCAATAAGAAATAAGTAATAAGAGGTTATTCCTTAATTATACAAAGTGTAGAAAAATATAGCATAAGAAAATATAATCTAAAAAACTTTTGCTAGCCCAAGATCGTTAACTAAGATCGGAAGATTCAACTAAAGATGGGAAAGCTAGAAAGGAGAAGGAAGTATTTTGGAAAGAAGAACTTGGTTATAGAAGAATGGTCTTTAATTGCTTTCAATTTGTGGTTTTTAGTTAGGGTTGTATACAAATGACTGTGGCCACCCCTATTTATACTTGTGCAGGGATGCTTCTTGAAATCACTCTATATATATCTAGAAGAAATATCTTGATAACTTTATTTTTTTTAACTTTCTAACTATCTAACAAAAATCTAGACTATTCTATGATTTACCATAAATATCTTCTTGAAATATCTAATACTTTAGACTATCTAGATTTTTTTCCAACTACAAATATCAAGAGATTACTCTACAAAATTCTAGAAAGTTCTACTAAATATTTAGGATTTTTGATACCTCCAAAAAATCATCATTATTTTCATTCTCCCTTAAAGTGATCTTTTGAAAACTACCCCGCACTTGTCATTGAATAGCTCAAACGAAGCTTTAAGCCACGTGTTGGTGAAATCTTAGTAGCATCTTCCAGACTCCTTTTTGCTTCTTCAAATGAAGATTCTTCATCGTCAATAGATCTATGTGAATTATCTCGTAGTTGAGTTCGTGGACTCCCCCTTTCTTTTAGCTTTTAAATAGTTGTACTATCTGGATAAATATTTGTGGTGGACAAGTTTGGAACTCCAAGGTTCAAGATTTGGGAACTTGCTCCTTTTAGCACAGCTCCATAGCAGAAGGAGACTTCATTTTGTATGAGCCTCCTCATTTGGTTGGTAAATATTTGATCATCAATTTCATGTGAAGCCTCCACAATACAATAGGATGCATCACCGGATTCTCTTTTTACCTCTTCAATAGCATTTTATCACCTTCCGAGCTTTCAAAAATTATTTCGTTAGTCTCTCCACCTAAAATTTGGTCTTCAAAGTCAACTTTTTCATGTATTTGATTTTCATCTTCTCCATTTGCTTCTAACGTTTGATCTAAGCCAACAATTGACCTCAATATGACTGACGAATGATCAGATACTTCAACTTCTAAAACAACAACAACATACCCAGTTGAATCCCACAAGTGGGGTCTGGGGAGGGTAGAAATGTACGAGACCTTCCCACTACCTCGTATAGAAGTAGGGAGGCTGTTTCCTGGGAACCCTCAACTCAACAACCCATAAGCAGAATAAACTAGATATTACAAATGAAGGGAAGGGAATAGAGGAAGAAATAGAACTTGAAATCGAAATAAAAAGAGCAACTATTTACGAAAAGCACATATCAATATGTAAATACGATAAATTCTACACACATATGACAGATAGTGACATTAATCCCGCCTACCCCTGCTACTTCACTAAACCTCGAGATCACCCATCCACCTACCCCTACTAAACAATCAGCCTGCTACTCTAAATCGCGGCCTCCACTCCTTCCTATCTAAGGTCATATCCTCGGTTAGATCTAGACTCGCCTTATCTTGTCTGATCACCTCCCCCTAATACTTCTTTGGTCTACCTCTACCTCTCTGTGTAGCTCCCAAAACCAACCTCTCGCACCTCCTAATAGGCGCATCGGTACTCCATCCCCGCACATGTTCAAACCATCGCAGTCTCGCTTCTCTCATCTTATCAGCCAGCGGTGCCACCTCCAGCTTCTCCCGAATGATCTCATCCTTAATCTTATCCCTCCTTGTGTGACCACACATCCATCTCAACATCCTCATCTCCGCGACATGCATCTTCTGAACATGTGCATTCTTTATTGGCCAACATTCCACCCCATACAACAAAGATGGTCTAACCACCATTCTATAAACCTTACCTTTAAGTTTAGGTGGTATCTTCTTGTCACACAACACTTCCGAGGCAAGTCTCCATTTAGTCCAAGCTGCCCCAATACGATGTGTGACATCATCATTGATATCACCACTACTCTGGATGATAGACCCCAGATATTTAAAGTTTTCCCTCTTGGGGATAAGTTGAGTGGCCAACTTCAAATTCTAATACATCTTCCTTAATTTGTTCTTCATAAAGGTCACCGCTAACATATATAGTTTTAGACAATGCATTTTCAGGATCTACTTCTTTGATTTCTTTGAAAGAAGCTAGTATATCACCAATATGAACATCTTCAGAAGTTTCTTGCTTTATACCGATGACATAAGTGTCTTGCTTCTCCATATGATTTTAAAATTGATGGAAGTCATGGCATTTATTTCTTGAGTCTTAGTCAAGAAACACCTTCCCAAGTCGTCCTTTTCTTTTTCTTCTACTACTTCCGTAGCTTTCTCAATTTGAGCCATATTGCTCTACATGGCTCGACAATATCTTTTTATGTAGCCTATTTTGCCACATCGATCACATTTGAGAGGCTTCTTATCATAATAATTAAAAGCCTCTTCCTTCTTTCCAGATGAGCTTGAACCACTTGAAGATCGTTCATGTGGCATATCTTTTGCTTTTTCTTTCCAGATGAGCTTGAACCACTTGAAGATCTATCATGTGGCATATTTTTTTGCTTTTTCTTTTCAGATGAGTTTGAACCACTTGAAGATCGATCATGCGGCTTATCTTTGGTTTTTTTCTGTAAAGTTCCTTTTATTGGCTACAAGAGCATTTCCTTTCTATTCATTGACAAATATACTAGTTAACTGTTTGGCTAGTACCTCTATTGACGGCGAAAAATCTCAAATTCCTCCAAGGAGTTGAGCCCATCCTTAAATTGGCGTTACAAAAGGAATTCATTTAGGTTTCAAACCATGAATGACAAATCTTCTCATTCGTGCTTTAGAAATAACCTCCTTCGGGTTCAACAAAGATATTTCAGATAATAAATTCTTAATCTTCAAAAAACACTCGATGCTAAAGAGATCCAGTATATGTAGCCGAGCTGCAGTCTTCTAGTTGAATATTTGAATAATTTATCAAGGGTCTTCTATATGTTATGAGTTGATTTACACCTTGTAATATGGTCTAACAAACTAGAAGAGATGGACCTCTTCAATATGAACTCCGCTTTCACATTAATTTGCTTCCACTTCCTATATGCATTACTACTTTTTGGTCCGCCGTCAAGAGGACTTGTGTTACTCCCACTAGCAGCTTCCTACAAATCTTCACCCACAATATATGATTTTGTACATATCTTCCATACCTTGTAATTCTGTTGGTTCAACAACTTCATCCCCAGTCCATTAACACGATTGCTTAAATCCATTTGAACAAACCAGTTGAATCAACCACTAACTCGATCTTGAAATAAAACCCAGAAGCTAATATATGGCTATGGCTTTGATACCATGTAGATATAGAGAAGAAAAATACAATCTGGGAGACCTTGTGCTAGCCAATATCGTTAACTAAGATCAGAAGACTCAACTAAAGAAGGTGAAGCTAGAAAGGAGAAGGAAGTATTTTAGAAAGAAAAACTTGGTTAAGATGTTTTCTTGTCTTTTTTCGTTTCTTTTCTGAAAAAAAAAGAACCTAATGGATCGAACTCATATGCTGTACCTGGTCGTTTAAATAAGATCTCTATTTCGGTACAATGAGGAGTTTACTATGGTCTGGACGGTATAGATGGTATAGTACGAGAAAAAGAAGGACTTATCTCAGATCTTTACGTTTCACATTGGAATTTATCCTAATTTGAATTCCTCTCCAATGTTATCACCTTCTCTTGAATTCTCAAAAAAACTTCTGTCGCTCCATCCCCGCAGGGGCAGAGAACCCGTCTAGGGAAGAATACTCTTTAATTTCTTTCAATTTTTGGTTTTTGGTTTGGGTTGTATAGAAATGACTATCGCCACCCTATTTATACTTGTGTAAGAAAAACAACAACAACATACCCTGTGGTTTTTGGTTTGTGTAAGGATGCTTCTAGAAATTATTCTACATATATCTACAAGAAATATCTAGATAACTTTATCTTCTAACTATCTAACAAGAATGTAGATTATTTTATTATATATAACAAATATCTTCCTCATATATCATATAATCTAGACTATTTAGATTTTTTCGTGTTACGAAATCAGTATAATAATGTATATAGATAATATAGCTAATTGTTAGGGATTTGAATATTTAGTTACCATAGTTAGCTTATTCCCTCCATCTATTTATATCATTGTTCTCTTTGAGTAATAGATAAGTTATTCTCTGTCTTGTCTTTTACATGTTATCAGAGCCAATGTCTGAGTTGGTATTTTGTATTTGTCAGAAGTCACTGTGACTTTGCCGGGCTTCATCGAAAGTGATTGAGATTTCTAAAATCCTGTCACCATCCAATTACGAAGAAGCTACTTCTCACGATCTTAAACTCCTAGATCTTGGTGGTTGGAAGTCACTCGTTGTCACGACCCAAACCTAGGGCCTAGCCGTAACATGGTGAATGAGATCCCTGGAGGAACCTTAGACCAACCCCGTAGCATACAATCAAGCCCTTAAGATAGAAAAAGGAGAATACATAGGTGAAAGCATGTACATATCATAACTCATAACATAAGAGATACAAGTATGGAAACTGAATCAAATACATAGGACCACCAGATGCCTCTAACTCATGACATAAGATGGGGCCTCAGATAGGTCCTGGCTCACCCTTAACATAAAGGAAAGTTGTCTCTAATACATAAACATGACATGAAGAAACAGATAAAAGGCCTTGTCCTCGAGCATGAGGACTCACCTAATCTAGATTTTCTCTGGATCTAGCCGCGGGGATGGATGATAGGATCACCTGTAGGCAGGCATAGAGTATGTGTTAGTACGTTTTTGAATTTACTAAGTATATGCAATATGGGTATATAATAGTAACCTGCATAGTCATGAAACATGAGCAAGGACACATGTATATGTATATGGAAACCAAGTAGAGGAGACCATCATACCGAGATGCCATGAATGCCATGATGCCATAATTCACAATATTTTCAAGAGTCACTTAAGAAAACCATATGCCTTGTAAATTATCATTAGACATAGTGAAACTTGAAATCATAGTAAGAATAATAGGTCATGGAAAATCTGCCATAAGCTTTTGTATGAAAACCTGTAACATTGTAAGAGATCATGAACATAGGTGAGATATCATAAAAACATGAGAGAGTCCAAAGTCAAATGTGAGTGTCACCGTAACTGACATAACCAATATGAGCTATAACATGAGGTCCCGATGTTACCTCTACACCGGAGGGAAGGGGAGTCACTTGCCAAGGTGAACATCCATAATGCCTAAGTGGATCCACTAAAGCTAACTAGTGAGCAAGCTTCTGTTAACGAGTGGTCCATCAGGGAATCAAGCCTCATCTAACGGATGGTCCCTCTAATGAATCAACCTCACCTGATAGATGATCCTTTAACCTACAGTGGCACGTAGTTATGCGACAATGAGATTCACTACTAACAGGTCATGCCTCAACTAAGGGGATGAGCCTCAATCCCAAGGTCCTCTCGGTGCTAAGTAAACTCTCGTGTTGTAGAGGTCATAAGTCATGTCAACTATACCATGGGAGGGGCACTATCTACTAACCTATCCATGTCATATCGAAACCATGAAAACATGGAATAACTCATTCATAACTTGTACATGATGGTGTATACACACCCATGAGTGCTTAAAGTCAAATCATAGACATCATTGTGATCACGTCCACGTCATAACCATGCTTGCCTTGAAATCATAATCATATCCATAATTGATAGTCAAATCTCAAATCTAACTCAAAACTTCATAAAAAGCCTTGTTCATGCATGCTCATGTCATGAAGAATGAGAGTAAAGCATCTGTACTTGAAATTCATACTTAAAACATGATATTTAAGATAAAAATAAGCACAATCCATGAAGAAATTAACATTCGGATCGTAATTGAAATTACTCATGCATGAAATCAAAGTTTAAAGGGACATGCAAGTTCATAGTTCATAGAAATCATGTTAATCATTGTAATAAATAATTCATGCTTAAATCATCATTTGAGAGTTGCCCATAACATAATTCTAACAATTTAAAACTAAATCACGAAAATCAAACTTGAATCCTACTTAAAGTTCATAAAGGTTGATGAATAGAGTTTGGACTCCTTGATTGAATTGGAACAAATGATGAAACCACACATACCTGGCTTAGACTGAGGAGTTTGAGATGAATTTAGCTTGAATCCCTGATCCCCTAGAAGAATTCCCAACTTGTACTTGAATGAGTAAATTAGAGTGTAAGTGTTATGAGGTGTATGGAATGTTATGAGAGCCTTTGGAACTGATTTAGGGGAGTACACTAGTCATAAAACATGGCTAAGGGTTTTAGGAAAGGGGGAAAAGACTCCCATACCCTTACAAAAACTCCCCTGGATGGAGGAGCAGTGCACTTTTCACGGAACCACCTCCAATGACGTGGTGCGCACCACGGGCCGTGGTGTGGTCCATGGTGTGCACCCTTAGAGAAAAGCATGGGGACAAGTTTTGCTAAAAACATGCATAATTTCTTGCTCTGAACTCGAAATCAAGTGAAATCGGATGCGTTGGAAAGCTAATTCAAAGAGCTTTAATTTGGTAGGTCATGGGCCATCTAATTATTTTTGTGCAAGGAGATATGATCATTTGAAGTTGACCCTTATACCATTTATGCAAAAAACTTAGTGGATGGAATTCCTTTGGACTTGGCTTGATGTAAAAGATCCCTTAAGACCATAAGCCACATACCTAAGCTTGGATTGAAGGCTTGAAAGTGAATTTAGCTTGAGCTTGAAGGTTCCTTGGAGATCCTTTGACTATAGCTTGAAGGAGGGTCCGAAAGGTGTTTTGAGTGAGTGAATGAGGGACCAAGTGTTATGGAATGCATGGGGTGATATGAATAGCTTAGGAACTGATTTGGGAGGGCAAGGGAGTCCTTACACATCGTATGGTGGTTTAGGAACTTAGAAAAGACCAACTTACCCTCGCTAAAATGACTCAGCAAAACTGTTAAGGGCACCTCCATGGCACACTTCACGAGGCATGAATTGCACCACGGCTCGTGGTGCCTTCCGTGGAGTGCAAAGGGCACTGGTTCAAGGCAAAGGGGCTCACTACAGAGCCCTTCACGTGGCGTGGTGTGCACCACGGCTCGTGAAGTGGCTTGTGGTGTGCACCCAACTGGGCAGTCCACTCCTTTCGGCCCAAAACAGCCTCCATGAGCCCTTTCACAACCAGTGATGCCTACCGTGGCTCGTGAAGGGCTCCTTGGAAGGTACCCTTGGCCAAAATCCTTGGAAAAGCCATGCCCAAACTTGTTTCATCCTTACAACGTCTAGATACTTGCAAAAATTCTTTTGAAAATGAAATTACGAGCCTTGGTTCTAATCTTCCGAGGTTCGGGGTATTACATTCCTCCCCTTAGGATCATTCGTCCTCGAATGAGAGGTGGACTAGCTTGAATGGATTAAATCGAACATGAACAGCCCACACATCAAAGTTAAGAAATCTTTAATCCCTTACCAAAAACATCTTTTAATACTAGTTTTCATGAGTATGCATGCATGTCATGACATGAGAACATAGAAATGAAAGAATCAGATTGTTTGAGCATGAAGAACCTATATCCTTAGGCCTGAGTAAAATAAAATTTGACAGTTAGCAGCCCTGCATGAAGTAATAATTCCATCCCAACACCATTCCCATGAAATCTTCGTACTTAGGTTGCCATTATCATTCAACTTTAGTCTCAAGAGTATGAATGCACTTAAAATGATATGATGAAGCCGGAAGATAAAGAGGCATAAGGATAGGCTTGAGAAACTAACACCCTATCAACACAACATGTCACACACTTGGATCCAACATCAATTGGTATAGTAAACACAAAATCAACCTCCACCCATCATTATCATAATCTAAGGAATCTCATACATACCAGTGAGTGCAACCCGAGCTCTCTCCCTTCCCTCCCAGCAACCATTGGACAATGCCTCCTTTTGTGCCCAATTTTCCCAAACTCGAAGCAACCATATCTACTAGCCTTACACTCCCCCATATGCATCTTGCCACACTTTTGACAGGTGGAGTATGGGTGTCTTTGCCACACTTCTGACAGATGGGGTATGGGTGTCTTTCCTTGTTACCCGATAGCAAAACATTGCCCAAGTCATCCTCAACTCCGAGCCCTTTTAGCTACCCTAGCACCTGACTTAAGCTTTTCTCCTTCAATTTGTTCGGCTTATGTCATAAGCCGGGAGATATCCATTTCTCTCGCAAGCATAGCAGTCCGGCACTCCTTCACAAGCGAGTTTGAAATTCCCAAAGCGAACTTGTTCATCCTAGATTGAGGGTTGTTAAATAAGGATGGAACATACTTCGATAGCTAGGTGAATTTGAGGGCATATTCCCTCACACTCATGCCTCTTTGTTTGAGGTTAATGAACTTGGTCAATTTTGCTTCCCTAAGCTCAAGAGGGAAGAAACGATCCAAGAAGGCAGATTTGAACTCTTCCCAACTAAGTGGGCCCTCAACCACTTTCAGTCACCCATTGATTAAATGACACTTGGGACACCCCTTTCAACTGATATGCAACCAATTCAGCTTTCTCTTTGGAAGATACCCCCATAATAAATAGAAACTTAAACATTTCATCTATGAACTCCTGGACGTCCTCATCAACTCTCGAACCATAGAATCCTGGAGGGTTCATCCGGGCAAAGTCCCTCGCTTTAGCAGCAAGGCTAGGCTCATAGGGAGGAGCAACAACCTGTCCAACTGGTTAGCCGCAGCTCGGGCCAACATAGCAAAAGAAGTCTTGAACTCAACATGAGTAACCGGCTCTCTCATAGGCTCTTGAGGAGCTTGATCCTATTAATAGGAGCCTTTCTAAGATGATGTGCTCTTCTTTTAAGGCATTGTCTGAAAGGCAACAAAGAACATTCGTTAGAGATAGGAAACCTTACGACACGCTTTGTGGCACAACATGAATCATGAAGAAGCGAAACATTTCCTAAAACGTCTTGTGGCCTCCTACTTATAGATGTGGTGCACTTCACACCCATGAATAAACCGCTACTTGACGCGGCATGTTGGACACCGATGACCATTTTAAAACCTTTGGGCTCTGATACCAAGTTTGTCACGACCCAAGCCCAGGGCCTAGCTGTAACACGGTGAATGAGATCCCTGGATGAACCTCAAACCAACCCCTTAGCATACAATTAAGCCCTTAAAATAGAACAAGGAGAATACATTAGGCGGAAGCATATACATATCATAACTCATAAGATAAGGAAGAGTATAACATAAGAGATATAAGTTTGGAAACTGAATCAAATACATAGGTCCAACAAATACCTCTTAACTCATGATAAAGATGGGGGCTCAGACAGGTCCTGGCTCACCCTGAACATAAAGGAAAACTGTCTCTAATACATAAACATGACATGAATTAGATAAAAGGCCTTGCCCTCGAAGCATGAGGATTCACCTTATCTGGATCATCTAAGTATTTGGATCTAGCTGCGGGGATGGATGATAGGATCACTTGCACCTGCACCTGCATTATGATACAATGCAGGCATAGAGTATGCGTTAGTACGCTCGAATGTACTAAGTATGTGGGCATGCAATGCAATATGGGTATATAATAGTAACCTGTATAGTCATGAAACATGAGCAAGGACACATGTATATGTATATGGAAACCAAGTAGAGAAAAGACCATCATAGCGAGATGCTATGAATGCCATAGTTCTCAATATTGTCAATAGTCACTTAAAAAAACTATATGCCTTGTAAATTATCATAAGACAATGAAACTTGAAATCATAGTAAGAATAGTAAGTCATGGAAAATCTTCCATAAGCCTTTGTATGAAAACCTTTAACCTTGTAAGAGATCATAAACATAGGTGAGATATAATAAAAACATGAGAGAGCCCAAAGTCAAATGTGAGAGTCATTGTAGCTGACATAAACCAGTGAGCTATAACATGGAGTCCCGATGTTACTCCTACATCGGAGGAAAGGGGGAGTCACTTGCCAAGGTGAACATCCATAATGCCCAAGTGAAACCAGTAAGCTAACTAGTGAGTAAGCCTCTACTAACAGGTGGTCCATCTATGGAATCAAACCTCATCTAATGGATGATCCCGCTAAGGAGTCAACCTCACTTAACGGGTGATCCTTTAACCTACAGTGTTATGTAGTTATGGGACAATGAGATTCACTACTAATGGGTCATGCCTCAACTAAGGGGTCATGCCTCAACTAAGGGGATGAGCCTCAATCCCAAGGTTCTCTCGATGCTAAGTAAACTCTCACTGAGTAGAGGTCATAAGTCATTCCATACCATACTATGGGAGGGGCACTATCTACTAGCTCGTCCATGTCATATCAAAACCATGAAAACATAGAATAGCTCATTCATAACTTGTACATGATGGTGTATACACACCCCTGAGTGCTTAAAGTCATCATAGACATCATTGTGATCATATCCATGTCATAACCATGCTTGCATTAAATCATAATCATATCCATAATTGATAGTTAAATCCATATCAAAACTTCATAAAACCCTTGTTTGTGCATGTTCATGACATGAGGAATGAGAGTAAAGCATGAGTACTTGAAATTCATGCTTAAAACATGATATTAAGAAAGAAATAAGCACAATCCATGAAGAAATTAACATTCGGACTACCCATGCATGAAATCAAAGTTTAAATGGACATACAAGTTCATAGTTCATAGAAATCATGTAAATCATTGTAATAAGAAGTAATTCATGCTTAAATCATCATTTGAGAATAACCCATAACATAATTCCAACATATAAGACCAAATCATGAAAATCAAACTTGAATCTTACTTAAAGTTCATGAAAGTTGATAAATAGAGTTTGGGATCCTTGATTGAATTGGAACCAGGATGAAATCACACATACCTAGCTTAGATTGAGGAGTTTGAGATGAATTTAGGTTGAATCCTTGATTCCCTTGAAGAATTCCCAATTTGAGCTTGAATGAGAACTTGAAAGGTGAATCTGAATGAGTAAATGAGAGGCTATGTGTTATGAGGTGTATGGAATATTATGAGAGCCTTAGGAACTGATTTAGGGGAGTATACTAGTCATAAAATGTGTCTAAGAGTGTTATGAAAGGTTGAAAAAGACTCCCATACCCTTACAAAAACTCCCCTGAACGGAGGAGCAGTGCACTTTCACGAAACCACCTCCATGGCTGTGATGCGGTCCGTGGTGTGCACCTTGAGAGAAAAGCATGGGACAGATTTTAATAAAATGGGCATAACTTTTTGCTCCGGACTTGGATGCGTTGGAAAGATAATTCAAAGAGCTTTAATTTGGTAAGTCATGGGCCACCTTGTTATTTTTGTGCAAGGAGATATGATCCTTTGAAGTTGACCCTTATATCGGTTCATGCGAAAAAACTTAGTCGATGGAATTCCTTTGGACTTGGCTTGATGTAAGAGATCCCTTAAGACCATAAACCACATACCTAAGCTTGGATTGAAGGCTTGAAAGTGAATTTAGCTTTAGCTTGAAGATTCTTTGACTAGAGCTTGAAGGAGGGTTTGGAAGGTGTTTTGAGTGAGTGAATGAGAGACCACGTGTTATGGAATGCATGGGGTGATATGAATAGCTTAGGAACTGATTTAGGAGGGCAAGGGAGTCCTTACACATTGTATGGGAGCTTAGGAACACGGAAAAGTCCAACTTACCCTCGCTAAAAACAACTCGGCAAAACTGTCTAGTGTACCTCCACAGCACACTTCACGAGTTGTGAAGCACACCACGACTCGTGGTGCCTTCTGTGAAGTGTAAGGGGCACTGGTTCAAGGCAAAGGGGCTCACCACGGAGCCCTTCACATGGCGTGGTGTGCACTATAGCCCGTGAAGTGGCTCGTGGTGTGCACTATAGCCCGTGAAGTGGCTCGTGGTGTGCACTATAGCTCGTGAAGTGGCTCATGGTGTGCACCCAACTGGCAATCTACTCCTTTTAGGCCAATGCAGCCTGCACGAGCCCTTTCACGACTAGTGGTGCCTTCCATGGCCCGTGAAAGGCTCCGTGGAAGGTACCCTTGGCCAAAATCCCTGGAAAAGCCATGTCCATCCTGGAGTAGGTCCACGACACGACTTTGTCGCAGACCCTTTTGGGTAAGAAAATTTTGAAAATTTTTATTTGTCAAAATACATGCCCTAAAAAATCCATTGAGGCCATTTTTACAATGTTTTACCTTATAATATCATATTCCAACCTCTAAACGCCTGGGAAATGCACTGAATATGCGAGAAATGTAGTTTGCAACATAATTATGATATGCAATTGACCAAATTAGAAGCATGATAAAAGTCTCATTTCAAGCACAGTACTAAAACATAAACATGGTCAACGCATTTTAAAAATACATAATGAAAACCTTAAGGATTGTTAGAATAGGAATATGGACAAGAATAATATCTTCAATCCTACTTAGAATAGGAATAAAAATAATCATAGTACATAGAATTAGGAATAAGAATAACCATAATACATAGAATCCTACTTTGAATAGGATTATATTATAGTATAGTTGGAAAAAGAGTCTAATATAGTATCTATAAATAGGGTCTCAACGTAATAATGTAGAGACAACAATTCAATAATATTCTTTTCCAATATTTCTCACATGGTATGAAATAGTCTTCTGAGCTTGGTTTGGCATGTTCAACACTGTAATTCAGGAATTCATTACTCTGTGTTTTATTGACATTATGTATCAAATTCAGTATTTCATGAGAAGACCAAGCACATTGAGATTGACTGGCATTATGGATCAAATTTAGTATTTCATGAGAAGACTAAACACATTGAGCTTGATTGTCAATTTTGTGAAGTCATCGACTTGCAGATATCTTACCAAGCTATTCATTGATTGTCGTATTAATTATATTTGTAACAAGCTAGGTACGTATGTCTTGTATGCACCAGCTTGAGGGGGAGTGTTAGAATAGGAATGACAATAGTACATAGAATCCTACTGGGAAAAGGATTATAGTATCCTAGTTGGAAAAGTAGTCTAATGTAGTATCTATATATAGGGTCTCAATATAATAATGTAGACACAACATTTCAATAATATTCTTCTCCAATATTTCTCATGTAATGAAAGCCTTAAGGAGAAACATAAGTCACAAGAAAGTGTACTCATTGTGGGATATCAGCTTTAGCCAACACTAAAACCATGCGAGCCATAATATGGAATCCAATGCAACTCCTACACTGAAAAAGGAGAGGCTATTTTCCAAGATAGATAATGTATCATATCATAATGCTATTTATGGATCCACTAGCTAAGTCATTTAAGACAACCTAAGGAGGCACGTAGTTTAGAACTAGAGATTGCTACTAGAGACTCCCTTACCAAGCCTCCACCTCAAAGCCCTCTCGGTACTAAGTCAAATCCCAACAGAATAGTAAGGTCAATTATCAAAACATAACAGGAGGAAAGGTAGTAATTAACTATCAATCCATTTCGTAAATTTTATGGAGTTGCTCATTATATCATGTTTCATATAATGTGAGAAAACCTTTCACCCTACATTCATTTGTGAGAAAACCTTTCACCCTACATTCATTTGTGAGAAAACCTTTCACAATCATTGATACTCAACTTGAAAGCATCCTTTAAACATAACTCGTCATCCTCTTAAAATATGCATAAATCTTTCATCAAATCATAATCATAGATCAGAGTGAAAATTAGGGCATAATGCCTGGTTTATGAAACCATTTGAAAATTATGAATTATACTTGAATAATACATAATAAGATCAATAAGAAAGAATGAAATCATAAGAGAATGAACCCAATCCAAAATCATCAAAATCCGAGGTTTCTAACTTGAAAATCATAGAAGAAGCAAGGAGAATCCAGGGATGAATTCCCACATACCTGAGATGAAATCTAGCTTAGGACTTGATTAGAAGATTGGATCTTGAAGTAACTCTAGCTTTTACCTTGAATTGCATTCAGAGAATAATTCCAGAGAGAAGATTTTTTGAGTGGAGGAACTATGAGAGAACGAGGGAAATTAGGGGTTAGGTAGTTATATACCTTGGGGATCTGCTCAAAACAACTCACCTTTGATATTAAAAGAATGAGAAATATCCAAAATTTTCCTGGAAAAATAACTGTGGTAGGTTCTACGGACACCTCCATAAAACACTTCACGAATCATCCTAGGCCCTCGTGGAAATTGGGAAGAAAATTCAAGTCTCTGAAGTACCTTTTATGGTCCGTGAAGACAATACGGTCCGTGAAACCTGTTACGCACTCTCTACGGTCCGCAGATCCTTATATGGCCCCTACGCGCACCGGTGAACTTGTTGCCTGAATTCAAAGGCTTCACTTATACGGATCATCTATGGTTTGTATAACTTTTCACGACCCATCCTCTTGTCCTGTTCAAAAATCCAATCCAACTTCTCTGAATCTCCACCCACAGACATGTTCTACGAGTCGGAGAAACATGTACGACCTGTAGTTGTGGTCTGTGGTAACTTGCACGAACCCCTTCACGATCCATGGAACTCTTTACGGTCCGTGGACAGGGCTCGTGAAGCATTGCACCAACAAATTTTCTGCCTTTATTTTCTTCATTCCAACTTCTGGGGTGTTACAGTTTTGGCTTCCATCATCTCTTTTGGCTCTTGTTGCGTCCCCTCCTAATTTGGCAGCTCAACAGATCTGATGTATGTTCTGGAATTGTCCATTTCATGCTTGTGATGTAGAGAAATAGATTCAAAATTTGAGCAGTGAATTTACAATGCAAGAAGAGATGGTTCTTTGTTTTCCTTGTCATGTTGCACAAAAACACCGGGGACCAGCTGGCTGCCTTTCTTCCATAAAACTTGTGTTAAACATGGTCTCTTTATCACTAACCAGGTGAAACACTTTACTTTTGTAGGAAAGTCACTCTTCCGAAAGTAATTCCAATTTTATTTTGGACCCCCAGTCAGCCCCTGCAGTCCCCTTTGTAGGCCTTGTTGACTGGAAAAAACTCCCATCTTTATTATGTTTCCGCAGGATCTTGTCTGTGGCTGTTGTAGTTATATTCATAACAACTGACTTTCTCAGTAGCTCTCCACCTCCCAGTCATTAAGTAGTTTTCTAAAAGATATGTCTCATCCCTGTTCTGTTTAACAATCACTCACTTTAGCATCCAGGTTCTCAAATAAATCAGGAAAAAGTTCCCTAAGAGAGGTTTAGTCTATCAAGCCATCTTTCTAAAATTTGTTTCCATTACCCACCTTGATATACATATTTCCTTATATCACATATTGTTCCTGATTGTCCTCCATAGCCCCACCCCATGTGGTTCACAAGTGATTTATATACACCAGGGGTTTAGTTCACCATATTTTGCTACTATAACCTCCTTCCAAAGAGCTGCATCTTCGTCATTGCATCTCCACAACCATTTCATCAAAAGGCTTTCACTTTGCAGTCTCAAATTTTTGATCCCTAGACCCCCTCTGTCTTTGCTAAGTAGTAAGTAGTCTTCCAGTTGACTAAGATACAACCCTTTCCCTCCTTAATACCTTGCTATAGGAAGTTCCCATATGTTTGTCCAGTTTTTTCACCACCTTTGCTTGGATTGGGAACAATGATATCACATAGGTATGAGGATCAATTTACCCCATAGGTATTGGTGTTGTGCCTTCCATCTCGCAAGTTTCTTTGCAGTTATCTCCAGAATACCATCGGTATTCCCATATCCCAATTATCTTGAGTTTGCTACCCAGGGGCATGCCCAAATGTATGGTAAGCAAATGCTCCACTCAGTGTCCCAATATATTTGCTTGTTGTTGGATCTGAGGGACCTCATTTATAGGAAAGAGACTTCATTTTCCCCGGGGATAGGTGTTGTGCCGTCCATCTAGCAAGTTTCTTTTCAGTTATTTCCAGAATATCCTCGGTATTCCCATATCCCCATTGTCTTGTGTTTGCTACCCAGGGGCATGCCCAAATGTATGGTAAACAAATGTGCTACTCAGCATCCCAATATGTTTGCTATTTGTTGGATTTGAGGGACCTCATTTATAGGAAAGAGACTACTACTTCCCCAGTTAACTTTCAACTCTGAAAGTCCTTGATACAAAACCAAAATCACACTGATGTAGCTAATTGGTTCTGCTGTAGGTTCACAAAAAAATGATAGTTTCATCTACCAAAATCACATGCACGCTTGTTTTTCTTCCCCCACTCTATCTCCAACCTAATAGTCCCTAATCCATCTGTTTTATGCATACTAAGGCAGGCAACAAAACCTGTACCGGGACCACCGGATCGGAACTTTCCAGTACCGGACCGGCAAAGCGGTAGTCCTATTTTGTTTTTAATTCAATAATTGGTTAAAGTTTGACGTTGTAAAGTTTAAAATTTTTAAAAGTTTAAAGCTTAAAATTCTCAATTCTTTCTCAAATATATAAATTTAAAGTTTAAAATTTTTATAAATTCTCAATTCTCAGGGATTGGCCTGGTGGCAATTGACTTGAGGCTTGAGGTTTGCTCCCTTTCAAGGTCTCAAGTTCGAAACCCACTGGGTACAAACAATTTCTGAGGGCCATCGGACTGGGTAAAACCTGAATTAACCGTGGTGCACTTGCGGAAAACTCCTTGCCAAGGGCCTGTGCACCCCCGGGATTAGTCAGGGCTCAAAGAGACTCGGACACCTGGTGCAAATAAAAAAAAAGTTTAAAACTTTTATAAGTTTAAAGTTTAACCTTTAAAATTTAAAATAATAAAAAATATAAGTTTAAACTTTAATGTTTTGTAAAGTTCAAAGTTTTAGAGTTTTAAAGTTTAAAATTATCAACTATTAAGTTTTTTAAACTTTAAAGTTTAAGTTTAAAGTTTTTAAGTTTTTAAGTTTTTAAAGTTATAATTATGAATTATCAAATATATAAGTTTAAACTTTAACTTTAAAGTTTAAACTTGAAAGTTTTAATTTTTCAAATTTTACAAGTTTAAATTCTTTGTAAGTTTAAAACTTTAGACTTTAGAGTTCAAAAGTTTAAATTTCAAAATTTTAAAATATAAAGGTCAAATCTTAAAGTTTAAAGTTTTGAATGTTTCATTTTATATTTTAAAGTTTTAACTTTAAAAATTTGAGTAGGAAAATATATATTAAAAAACTTTTACATTTGTAGTAAATAAGTAAATTCAAGATACTAATTGAAAAAAATAAGGCGAATAGCCTATAATTTTATTATGTTACTTTAAATCGTACAAATATTAGAAAAGAACCTAATTTACTCAACCATCTTCTAGGGAGAGTTCTATTTTAATTAGGCCTTATTATAGTAATAAACTAATATCTTTTACAACAATATTGTGTAAGTGATTCTAACATTTCTAATGTTACATTTTCCGGAATTGGTTGTTGAGCTTGTCTTTTTAGAATATTCATGCCGTCTTCATTTGATTTCGATAAAATATTATTTATATTGATTTCAAATTGAGCCGGCAAAGTGGGACACCCTAAATTCCTCCGCTCATTAATTCAGCCTCTGAATAAAATCGAAATTTCCAAACTTTGTTACTAGTGAATATCTATGGTCACTTATTTGGAATCTTGCCGCACTAAAAGCACCTTCTGAAGCCATTGACGATGCCTGAATAGCTAGCACAACGAATCAACTGCTGAAGTTTTGGAAAAGCTTTTCTGCGATTCTTCCACCATTTCAAAAGTTGCGGTTTGCCCTCCCCATCCTTTATGCTTTTTGTACCCTGGTTAATATATTCATCAAAATCATTTTTTTCGTTAGAATAAGTCCGAGATAACTTTTTAACATATCAACAATGTTGTCCTCGTATTTATATCTAGATGATTCGAGTTCTTGATATTGTACTTGTTCTTCTATACTCGAATCATATAATTTCCTAGCTTCAATTTTAATGCTACTTTTAACTATTGCTAAATTATGTATTGGTTATCTTCATCGTCTTCAATATTTAAATTTGAATATATTCTTTCTACTATACGAGATGAACCTACTTCTTTGTATGTTGGGTAAATAAATAAGCAGTTAAATAAATTTGAGGAATTGAAAAAAAATACTTTTAAATTTTTTCAATCATTTTCTAATACTCTTTAAATTTTGAATTATTTTTAAACTGAGCAAATTTACTAGAAATAGCACAAATGTTTGGTAAAACAGAACAAATAGATGGATAATAAAGACCGAAAATTTGTTTTGTAGCTAAATAAATTTTAAAAAAAAATTCAATAAGCTCTTAAACATTAGCCCAATCATTTTCATCAAGTGGATAATCCATATTAGCGTTATGAACATTCCAAACCATAGTAACAGGCTTTCTATATTCATAATAAGGTACCTTAAGCATTTCATACAAAGAATTCCACCTAATAGTTGTTGTTTTAGGAATTTTTCTAACAGGAAGATTATGTTCGATACACCGATTTTCAAATTCCCTACGTCTAGCTTTTACTTGGCATTTAAAAATAAAATGACATGCAGCTTCAAGTTTTACACAACCATTTTCAAACAATGATACACCGTCTTTAACAATCAAATTATAAATATGTGCAACACATTTAATATGAAAATAATCATCATAAGTAGGATTAAGAACTAGTTTTAAATAATCAATAACACGTTTGTTGCTAGAAGAGTTATCTAAAGTTACACTAATTATTTTTCTAGAAATTCCATAAAATTCTAAAACATCAAGAATTGTTTGCACTATATAAGAATTGATTTTACACAATTCACAACTTTTATAACCTAAAATTGTTTTTTGCATTACACATTTTTCATCAATCCAATATCCGGTAATTGTAGAATAATCATTAACAGTTATACTACGGCCCATATCAGAAGTAATTGCTAATTTACTAGTATTATATGCAAATAAATAACGAAGAAAGTGTACATGTCGACCTTGGTAATCAAAAACGATTTTTTAAATTGTATTTCTAGAAAAATCAATAAACGATGGATTATGAACAATTTGAATATAATGAATAAAATCCGAATTTTTAGCAAACTTAAATAACAAACCAGTAACAACAATCATTTTTGCAAGTCCTACGTCCGGTTGTTTATTATAAGGGCGATGTGTACTAGGACCGAAAACACTAGAAGGGTTTAATTGCGATTGAACCATGTTTAAACCTTCTACTGCTACGGATGATTCAGGAAGTGGAGTTCCATATTTTTTAGCATTTGCTATAGCTTGGGCTTGCAAAAATTCTAATTTACACCAATGCATCAAATGATGTTTTAAATGACCTGTCTCACCCCCTTTTCCCGAAGTTATATGGTTTAAAACATGTTTACATTTATTACATATTGCTTGACTTTTATCTTCATGTCGGGTCGAAAATTGCCAACAATCGATTTTCTTGCACGTTCCCCCTTAGCCTTAGTCCTAGAAAGATGTACGGGGGGAACGAGAGTGGGAGCTGGAGGGGGGGACTAGTAGCAGTATATGGTCGTTGTGTTTCATCATCATCAAAAATATCATTATTTTCATTAATTTCATTATCATCTTCATCTAACGACTCATCAAAATTACCAAATCTTCGTTCTAGAAATTCATGATCTAACTCGGTATTAGTATCAATATTAAAACAAGTATCATCAATATGTGTAGAATCTTCGGTATTAATTCTTAGTGACAATCGTCTTGATTTAGATTTCGAAGAAGTACCATCTGATTTATTTTTACCAGTTAATGTGTTAGCAATTCCAACAAAAAAAATACTTTTCCTTTTCCTTTTCTATCAGAATCCATTTTAAACTAAAATTATACAAGTAATGAAATTAAAGATAATATGAAATTATGAATACAAAAAAATAAATAATTGAACTAGTAAAGAATAAAAACTAATAAAATGTAATTTGTAAGTTGGAATGAATGTACCGAATGCCTACGTAAAAGCAGATGTAGAAGCCGAAATTGATAAAACTTGAAGCTTGAATATGCTCCAAATTGATCCACCAAAATTTGCTCCAAATTAGTCCACCAAAATTTACAAACTAATTAACTAAACAAAGTTAAGAATTTGAGAATTGAGAGTAAATAAAAATAATAAGTTTGAAAGTAGAGAGAATAGAGAAAGTTGAGTGAGGATTTGTATGAAAAAATACGAAAGTGGGTGGGGTTTTTGTTGTTGAAATTTTGGGATGCAAGTGTAAAAAAAGATTTTGGGATTAAAAATTAATGGGGTGGGGGGGGAACTAACCGTTTGAAACGGGTAGTTTGTTGCAAATTTAAGGTAGCCAACAGCTATGGGCTATGGCTGAATTGTCCAATTTAGCCATAAGGGTGGGCCCCGCCCCCAACAGCCAATTGGCTATTTTTTAAAAAAGATTTTTTTTAGTTAATACCGGACCGGAGCCGGTAACTCGGAACTGGTACTAACAGGTAAAAGAATTGCCTACCTTCCCAATATCCCTACCGGACCCCCCCATGACCGGTTTGACCGGCACTGAACCGGTATGAACCGGCACCGGTACCGGTGTGTGCCGATTCTGTTGCCAGCCTTGGTGCATACTAACAAAGCCTTCCTTTGCCGAAATGAATAAGGAAAGGAGAGACGGTTCTCCTGTCTCAACCCTCATTTTGATTCAAAAAAGTCCACTGGTTCCCGTGCACAAGGACAGAAACTTAACTGGTTTGATGCATACCTCAATCCAATTCATCCATTTTTCTACCAAAGCTATTCAGAAGCAAAGACCAATTTACATGGTCATAATCTTTAATATCCAATTTGCACATTAGACCAGGGATGACTCCTTTCATTATTGAGTCGATGCATTCACTAGCAATGAGTGTTGAGTCCATGATTTGCCTCCCCTTTACAAAAAAGCCATTTGATGTTTGTTGATAAATTTTGACACCACCTTTTTAGGCTTTCAGCCAAAAGTTGAGCAATGATCTTCTAGACCTCCCAACTAGAAAGATCAAATTTTAGAAGAAAGACATAGATTTGCTAAAATCCTTGTTAGAGTAGTTTTCTTGAATATGACAGGTGCATATCAAATATTCTTAAGATAATGACTCTTGAAATAGATAGGGAAACAACTTCAGGAACACTAAAGTTATCAAGAATAAGCTTCACTTGTCAATGTGCTACCTAAGAAAACTTGGTAGCTGAATTGACATAATAATATAGTAGCATGATAAAAATCAGAACTGAAGCAACAAAATAATAATATTGATATACATACCTGGCTACAGTGTATTTGAGGCAGAAAGAAGACAAATATGATAATGGGATAAAGACATCCTATTGTGACATTTATATACAACAATGAAGAATGGGATAAAGAATGTTGCGGGAAAAATTTAATACATGGGAAGATGGAAAATAGAAATAATTAGTAATAAATAGGTAATTCACATTGCTATTAACAAGTAATTTAAATGGCAGGTAATTAATTTACAATGATGAAAATAAACTGCGCACGTTTAGTGACTGGTGAATGTGGAGCATTACAATAAGGACATAGGTAATTGATTTACAATGATGAAAATAAATTGCACATGTTTAGGAAGAAGTGAATGTGTGAAGTATTAAATAGGGTTGCTGAACTTTTAATTTACTCACCCTTTGTGTAATTTAAATACTATTATTTAAGTAGAATTTGATTCAATGCAGTCCAAAATGCATTACTGCTTCTGAATGTGTACTTCAACCTTCAGGTAATTAAAATATTACTATATAGTATTTAATTAATTAGATATCTTATAACATTTTGATTTACAACAAAGGAAAAATCGTAACCCAATTTTGGAGGTAGGAACTTCCCATTTTTAGTATAAAAATTTATATGCCAATGAAAAATATAGTGAACTTCTAAGTTCTAATATTTTTATCGTATATAATATTAATATGAGATGAGCTTAAATGGAACAAAATGATGTTTGAGGATTCATCTATCCAGCCCCAACATGTTTGTGATTAAGGCGTGGTAGTAGTTGTTGTATGCTTCATAATGTTAAGGTTTTCTATCCTCAGTAAATGCCATTGTGATAATTAGGATGCTTGTCTTCCATCTCCCTCTAGTCAAAGGATCTGGATGGAGTAATTTCATACTGCAACCTACAACTAATCCATATATTTGCAGCTCTTTTACTTCAGTACAAATACTTGCAGCTCCACTGTTAAGAAGCCTAAGAAAACATTATGCATCTCTTTTATGCTCTTTAGTGCATGCTATTACCTGATTCTGCAAAAGGGTGCCCCAAATCATTTGCTCCCATTACTTGTCCTTTTCTTTACTTGCTTGATAAGTTGGCTTGCTTTTGAACTGAAGCAGGTGAATATGCATTAGAGGACATGTACTAGATAAAGGGAAATATTCTTGTTCTGAGAAAGTATTTCTTTCCGAGGGGATGTGGATATCTGTTAAGATTTTTGGAACTCAATTCTTTGAGACTGAGCCAAGTCTTGCTGATTTTTTTTATTTTCTTGATCCATTCTGTCTCTTTTATTTTCTTATCGAATCTATTGCGATGAAATATGGCAGTTATAGCTGTGGGATATGCCCTTGAAGCGTGGAGGATTCTAGAAGATCTAACTAACCATGTTGATCTTGTTCTAACGGAGGTGGCCATGCCGTATTTGTCTGGCATTGGTCTTTTGTCAAAGATTATGAACCACAAAACTCTCAAGAATGTTCCAGTGATTAGTAAGTATCTTTCCTACGTAATTTATTTTTGCTTATTCATATTCAAAATTTTGCTTAATATCTTGATGATGTGATACTTTTAACTGCTCCACCTGATGAGTTTTGTGTGCAGTGATGTCTTCTAATGACTCTATGGGTATAATCTTTAAGTGTTTATCAAAGGGAGCAGTTGACTTTTTAGTGAAGCCCATTCGAAAGAATGAGCTTAAAAATCTGTGGCAGCATGTTTGGAGGAAATGCCATAGTGTAAGTTTATGCTGTCATCTTTATTTGTAACTGGAAGTTTTGAAAATGCCCTCTTAAACCTTGCCACTGATTCTTTGTGTAGAAGCACCTTATTTGACTCCATTTAAAGTTGGAACTTTAACATATCATTCTTTTAGACCTCTGTTCTTCATGTTGTCTTAGAAAGACCTTGGTACGAATATTATATTGGCTGACCCATTTCACTTTGATTTCTCATCCTTTCCTCAGTCAAGCGGAAGCGGAAGTGAAAGTGGTATACAAACTCAGAAGTCGACGAAATCCAAAAGTGTTGAAATGTCGGAAAACAACACTGATAGCAATGATGCAGCTGAGAATGGAAGCTTTGATCTGGGCGACAGGGACGGAAGTGACAATGGAAGTGGCACTCAGGTATTCTATCTTCATTATAGTTTGGCATGACTCTTCTATAGGTGGTCTCTTATGTTGCAGCAACTGTCCAGTATATATCCCTGTGCAGTTCCTGTTTATTCAAACGAAGTGCATAACACAGTTTCTTCTTCTTTCTGGTTAGTATCTGAAGTTGATGGGCTTGAATAATTTAAGTAAACAGAAAATATTTTTGGGTGTCAACCATTTTGTTAAAATTTGGTAGTTTTCACATTGTTCGGTTTATCTTGAAGGCATGATCAATACATATATCCATTATATTAGACAAACGGTGACTCCAACTATCCAGCTCCGTGGTAGTTATTGCTTCCATACAATCCTGTCCACCAGGTTCCCGTCAATAACTTGTTCCTCTGATTGTCAGACTACTTTACCCCCTTCTCCATTCGTAGCTTTCAAATTGAATTTTGTCTTATGCCCACAAACATTTTATATATCAGAAGTGCTTTGAAACTCTCAATTAATGAAAGTTTCTAGGATAACCGACTTTGATAGATAACTGACTACCCCTGTTAATTCTCTATCCCTTTGATAAATTATTAGGTAAAAGTAGTCATTTCATTCTTAAGTGCAAAAATGGTAAAGAGAACAAGTTGTAATGCAACTCTTCTGTTGTCATCATCCAGAAGATCAGTTCTGCTTTCATCCAAAAGCCCAGAAACTCCTTTCTCTCCCATCATGAGCGACTAACCAGACAACAGTCAAGATTGGATAATTTTAGGTCATAAAACCCAGGCAAATTAGAACTTATTTATCCAGGTTAGCAACAAATGGACACCAGTTGGAATAACCCAGTCAATTTTAGGTTAGGAATGAATCGACACCAATCAAAACTTAGGCCTTATCTAAAAGCTCTGAAACTCCTTTCTCGCCCATCATGAGCAACTAGCCAGACAATAATCAAGATTGGATAATTCTAATTTTAGGCCAGCAAACTTAGGTTAATTAGAACTTATTTATCCAGATTAGCAACAAACCGGCACCAGCTGGAACAACCCAGTCAATTTTAGGTTAGGAATGAGCCGACTCCAATAAACACTTGAAAATGCTTTCAAGTTTAGTTTATATCTGTTACTTAGAAGTTATTCTGTGAAGGAGAGCATTGGCATAATTGGTAATGTTACTGCATGTGACCTAGAGGTGATGAGTTCGAGCTGTGGATACAGCCTCTTGCTGAAATGCATGGTAAGGCTGCGTGAAATAAATCCTTGTGATCTGGCCCTTCCCCGGATCCTGCTCATCGCAGGTGCTTTAGTGCACCGGGCTGCCCTTCACTTAGAAGTTATTCTGTGTTTTTGATCTTTTTGATCCCTGGAAAAGAGAAAATAAGTATGGATCAGTTCTTTGCATTGATTTGTAAACAAGTAACTTCTATGTCCCTTAATCTAACTGTTAACCAGACAGTGAAGTGGTGGGAAGTACAGAGCTTAAGATCGGCGTAGACAGTGGGTTAGATCACAGAAGATGGTGGGGATCTGGAAATCATATGGAGAGAAATTGGGGAATTTAGGTGAAAGACCAAAAAGCCTCTATTTTAGTGAGATGGCAGTGATTTTTTTTTTTTGATTTGCACTAGGTGTCCAAGTCTCTTTGAGCCCCAACTAATTCCAGGGGTGCACAGACCCTCGGCAAGGAGTTTCCCGCAAGTGCATCACGGTTAATTCAGGTTTTACCCAATCCGATGACCTCAGAAATTGTTTGCACCCAGTAGGTTTCGAACTTGAGACCGTGGAACGGAGGAAACCCCAAAGCTCAAGTCAATTGCCACTAGGCCAACCCCTGAGGGTTGAGATGGCAAGGATATTTTAGCGAATCAAAAAGTGTGTACATTGCCAACCTATTACAGCCATGTAGCAGGTAAACACTAAACACACATGTGCACACACATAAGATTGCCCTAATATTTTTTAACCTGGAATATGCCCTAATACTTTGTAGCTAAATAGCTTTGTAGGATGATATGGCCAGTCAATTATGCTGACTTAGTTTCTGAAATCTCTGACATGGTTGTTTTGCATTATGTTAACTGTTTATGACTCTACAGAAGAGTGATTGTAAGTAGTTCATCAAAATAATCCATTGGATTGAGATAATAACTCAGACAATAGTGATTGTGACTAATGAAACTGATTAAATCAGAAAAAAGTTTTAAGCAGTTTCATTAATCACGATCACTATTTGTCTGAGCTATTATCTCAGTACAACTGATTAAATCAGAAAAAAGTTCATCGACTCAGCCATTCATATATGATCCATAGAGACCTCAAATTCAAAATGCTCTCAGGCACTCTTCCCAAGATTTTTCTCTCCTACTTCTTAGGGGTGAAGAACACCTTTTTCAGTGTTTCCAGCCGGAAATAAACCTTTTCCTTGTCAACCCACCCTCAGTTATCACCACCTGTGATAGCTATCAATCCTTGTTCCTTGCACATCAGATTAGACAGTTTCTGCACAAAGATGAGGGAGTGTAGGATTTATTTCAATGCCGGTTTTAAGTCTTTTCATATCACTAGGTAGACATCTGATAGTGCTATCTGGTATGAATGGGTGGAAATAAGTCGTAATATGATGAGAGGATCATCCATAAGCAACAAGATCATGGAATGGATTTGTTTCGTGCTGAGAGAGGCCTCCAAAGATCAACAAAAAGTAGTTAGGAGATGGAAAACCACAGACCATAATGCAGGGTACTATTGCACCAGGAAGTTTAATGAATATGGTAGATACATGAGCATATTATACTTGAATGGAGGTAGGAGAACAATCATTATTATCCTGGAAACAGCTTTGCATGTTGGTTGGTGTGATATTGCACTTAAGATAGAGCACTTCATTAAATGTTCTTCAAAGTTGGACTTGACAATTCTTCCCAGAGCAACTAAAACCGACAACCCATATGCTAAGGCAGTACAAGAAAGTAAATGGCAGTCAAGAATCTTAGAGAAGCTGAGGTGAGGATACAGAAGGGAAAGATTGATATCAAAGTAGCTTGGGAGTCTAAAGAGGATGTTTTGCTCAAAGGATGCTTGGTAGGGTATGTCAGAAAAGTCATTTAAGAGAAACCCACCCTAGCCGAGATATTAGGAGATGGTCAACCACCAACAGGAAATCTGCTTTTGGGGTTAATATGTGATATGTATGGAAACTTATTTCTTTTTGAGTTTCCAAATAGATTCATTGCTGAGAAGATTCTCGAAGCCCGAAGGTTACTGGTGTTGTAAGAAATCAAAGTTCAACCTCAAATGGTGGAATCCTATAGCTGGTTGTATTTCAAACTCGTTTCCAGTTAAGACTACTTGGATCAAAGTTGTTGGTGAACTTCATCTTTGCTCCAAGAAAGTTTTTCAAGAAATTGGGGAGCTTTGTGGGGGATGGGTTGCCACAGGAGCTAAAAGATTATTTGATGTGGGCAAGGATTCTGGTTTCTAATGATGGTAGGAATATACCAAGAGCAGTGGTAATAGCTGAGAAGGGATCATTTATCAAATTCCGATATGGACAGAGTGTATTATGAGATTCCAAGTGCAATCGGAATCCACCAGGGAACTTCGCGCGGGGGAGGAGAGGTGGCTGCTGAGGTTTATGATGGAGCTATGGACTGCTGTATCAAAAAGGGTTCATTAGTAGTCAAGTACAAGAATCCCTTGATTCCAGGGATTTGAAGGACAGTAAACATGTGAGTTGTAGTTGTCTAACAGCTGGCATTCTTAAAACTGGAGGGGTACCTGACCAGCAGATGGAAATTTTAAGTGAACTTTCAGAGTTTGGCCTAGCAAAAGAGGCCATTCCTACAGCCTCTATTAAAGAAATTTGGGCTTGATTTAGCTAGTCAACTCATATTAAATGACTTTCAAGGCAGCTATTGGATGGAAGATAAAAACGACAGAACACGTGAAGTCTTAGATCTCTCTATATCGGAACAACTATATCTGCATGCAAATATGCAGATCAACACCCAGCCTATTGATGATAACTTTCACGAGGTAATTCAAGATGAAACAATGGCAAACTTTTCTTCGAACCAGCTCATGCAGCAGGATATCACAACAGTACAAAAATCTGGCAACCATTGGAGATCCATGCGAATTGAAGAATCTAAAGGGGTAAGGAGACAGAATCTTGTTGCTTAACAAACACCGATGAATCTTAAAGCGAAGAGCAGGGATAATACTAGATAATTCTGGGAATCAACATTGACTGTTGGCGATGGCTAACAATGGGGAACTCTGGGATATTCAAGAGGTCGAACCTCTTCTTGTCCATCACCAAGAATCTCTACTTGATAAGGAGATGAAGGCAACAATTTGGGTTCAACAAAATTTACTCAAACTACACAAGATGTTTGGAGTAGATTTTCAGGGTCATGACGAGTAAGAACTTGAGCTTCTCAAGCAGATTGATGCATGTAGGCAAGCGAGAAGAATGGAGCGAACTGTGGATATTAAAAGAACCAGGTTTAAGGCACATAAGAGTTAAAGAATCTGATCACCTTTGATGTTAAATTTGAAAGCAATGGTGATAGATCTAAGCGGAAGGGGAGTCTTCAATCTGTCCCATGAAACTCAAATTAATATTGTGGAATATTTTTTTTTTTTTGGGGTGGGGGGGGGGGTGGTGAAATGACTTGGGAGGGCATACATAGTTTGCCTCCAAGAAACAAAATTAGAGAGGAATGTGCAGGATATCATTAAACAGATTTGGGCAGGGAGATGGATCAGAAGTGCATGTCTTGAAGCTAGTGGAACTAGAGGTGGAATTATTTTACTTTGGGACTCTAGAGTATGGAAAGGGAAAATCTTACAGGTTGGAGCTTAGACATTATCTTGTAATTTCAAGGCCCAGCTAAGTGATTTCGAATGCCAGATCACTGGTGTCTATGCTCCTAACAGCAAATCAGAAAGAAGATAGATATGGGAGGAATTAGCTGATGTCAGAGGTCTCATGGAGGGACCTTGGGCTATTTGTGGTGACTTTAATGTATGTAGATTCCCCTCTGAAAAAAGAGACAGCATTAGGAAAATTCAGCGGGGGGGGGGGGGGGGGGGTTTGGATTTTCAGACTGGATAGAGGATACGGAGCTCATTGATTTACAGTCAGATGGTTGTACTTACACTTGGTTTAAAGGAGGCAATCATACCACTGCCTCTAAATATACAGGATATTGATTTCCACAGAATGGAATTAACCAATTCAGCAACATGAAGCAATCTACTTTACAGAGAGTAATTACAGACCATGTTCCGATTGCTCTCTTCTGTGGACATTGGGAACAATCTAAGTCATATTTTAAGTTTGAAAATTGGTGGTTAAACTCAGAAGGTTTTGTCGATAGAGTTAGTAGGTGGTAGAATGACTTTGCCTTTTCTTGCAAACCAGATTATCTTCTAGCATGTAAACTCAAAGCTCTCAAATGAAAGCTAAAAGAATGGAGCAGGGGAATCTGAAGCTTCAAAAGAACAAATTGCTTAGCCAGATGGCTGCACTTGACTCTTGTTTGGAGAAATCTAGCATTGACAGAGGAGGAAATTGCTAAGAAAGCCAATTTGTTCATGGAATATGAAGGGTGTCTGAAGAATAAAGAAGTGGTTTGGAGACAGAGATCAAGGGCTTTATGGCTCAAGGAGGGGGGCAGAAACACCAAATTTTTGCACCAGACTGCTAATGCTCACAAGAGATATACTCGCATAGATCGAATTGTAGTACATGAAGAGGCTATATCTGAGCCTAACAGAGTCAAAGAGATCATTTTTTTCTACAAGTTGTTGTACACCGAAGCTGAAAATGGAACCCAGTGAAATATTAGCAGCCACCCAACGATCACAAATGTTGAAAAAGAGGCATTACAAGCTAATTTTTGAAGAACAAGAGGTTTTTTAATGTTTGAAGATGTGTGCTATTGATAAGGCCCCCAGGCCTGATGGTTATACAAGGGGTTCTATTTAAAATGTTGGGGGTTCTATTTAAAGTGTTGGGAGGTTCTAAAAAAGACATAACGGAGGCTTTTCACAATTTTCATTCAAATGAAATGTTTGAAAAAAGTTCCAATGCAACATACATGTCTTGATTCCCAAGACAACAGGGGCAAAGGAGCTCAAAGACTTTCGACCTATTAGTTTTATTTGGAAGCTTTTACAAGCTGATCTTTAAGGTCCTGACACAGAGATTGAAGAGGGTGGTGACAAACAACAAATGTCTTTCATTAAAGGCGGGCAGATAATGGATGCGGTGTTGATAGCAAATGAAGCAATTGTATCCAGAATCTCACAAGGAAAACCGGGGATCGTATGTAAACTTGATATTGAGAAAGCTTATGATCATGTCAAGTGGGAGTTCATTCTTAGTATGTTGAGACAAATGAGTTTGGGGAGAAGTGGATCAACTGGATTAAATTTTGCATCTCTACTGTAAAATTCTCCATGCTTATTAATGGGGTTCCAGAAGGTTTTTCAAGTGCAGGCAAAGGGATTAGACAAGGGATCCTTCATCTTCTTTTCTTTATCCTAGCAATGGAGGTTTAAACAATATGTTAAATATTGCTAAGACAGGAGAAAGGATCCAAGGATTTGAAGTTGCCAAAGACAGTGGGAGTAGTTAAGAGATCACTATTATGCTGATACTAATTTAATCTTTTGTGGTGCTGAGGAGGAACAATTGCTAATACTGGGGTGGATATTGGTTTGTTTTGAACCCATTTTTGGTCTACGTATAAACTGGAACAAGAGTCACCTTTTTCCAATTAATGTGGCCCCTAGTATGGAACATCTATCACAGATTTTGGGAGGAGTGGTATGCACATTGCCATCAATATATCTTGGCATGCCTTTGGGAGCAAAGTCAAGAACCATAGATATCTGGAACCAAATTTTGGAGAAATGTGAGAAGAAATTGTCCAGATGGAGATCACAATATTTGTCACTAAGAGGTAGATTAACCTTGATAAACTCTGTCCTAGATGCTCTACCAACTTACATGCCCCTATTTCATATATACCTCAAACATTGGCTCTAAGGTTGTATAAAATCAGGAGAAATTTTCTGTGCAAGGTAACAAGGAGAAGAAAGGATATCACCTGTTCAAATGGAAGAATACTATCAGAAGCAAAAGACAAGGTGGATTAGACATCCAGAATCTTAAGAACCAGATGAAAGCTCTTAAGGTGAAATGGCTATGGAGATACCCACAGTAGACGCAAGCTTTAAGGTGTAATGTCTAAAAAAAACAAGTATGGGGAGCTGGACAATTGGGTAATAAAGAAGTCAATACCCCTTATGGTGGTGGTCTCTCGAGATCCATCACTCTCTTCTGATTGTTCCTTAAAAGTCAATCTATTATCAAGGTACGCAATGGCAACAAGACTCTTTTTTGGTGAGACAAATGGATGGGTTCAGATAGTTTACAAGGCTTATTTCCTGATATTTTTGCCTTGGCTCAACATCAATATAAGACAGTTGCTGAAATGTGGACACAAAAAGGCTGGGATCTGGTCCTCAAAAGAAATTTAAATGATTGGAAAATTTCAAAAGTGACTGAACATGTTTTTGGGGAACTTTCGAGGACTACAGAGAAGAGAGGATTTTTTGGTGGAATGGGCATAGCACAGGCATATTTAAGGTGAAAAAGGGGTACAAGCTGACAAACCAAATTGGAGCTCAAATTATCAAGTGGCCTTAGAAGCACATTTGGAAAGCCAAAGTGCCACACGCAGTGGCATGTTTCACTTGGCTTTTGGCTAATGAGGCTGTTTTGACTCTTGATAATGTAGCAAAGAGGGGAATCCCATTGTGCAACATATGTCCTTTATGTGCAAAGGATGCTGAGACAGTTAGACATCATTTCCTACACTGTAAAGTCACTATCCAACTGTGGCAGATTTTTCTCAATCTCAAGGGCATCTCATGGATAATGCCAAGTAAGATTGTTGATGCTCTTTTCAGTTGGGAAGAAGCTGGATTTGGAGGTAGAAACAGAGACAGATGGAGGATTATTCCTTCTTGCATTTGGTGGACTATTTGGAGAGAGAGGAAGGGCAGATGTTTTGAAAACAGGAGCAACAACGTGCAGGAGATTAAACTTAAATATATTTTGTTGTTCTGCTTTTGTTGTACAAATGTTTACTCTAATGAGACACAGTCAATTCAGATGTTTTAGGGTCCATCTGGAGTTAGGATCAGTTCTCTGAAAGTTTTTTTGTTTTGGTTTTTTACCTTCCTATGTTGTAAATAAGTTTCTTCCAGTACTACCTAAGTACTAACCTGTCGTTTGGTTGACAACATGTTATCCCAAGATAATTAATCTCGGGATAAGTTAGCCTGGGATAACTTATCCCACCACATATATGGGATAACTTATCCCACCATTAAGGCAAAAATGATGGGATAAATAATCCAAGGATTACCTTATACCTCCAACCAAACATTGGATAAAATAATCCTACATTTTATCCCGGGATTATTATAACTTATACCTCACACCAAACGACCCCTAATATCGATACAAATTTTACCAGTTTCAAAAGAAAAGTTCATTGACTCCTACAAAATAATCCAAATCAAGCAGGTCTGTGATCTCTGATATTCCCCTTTTTCTGTGTGTAAACCTGTAGGATATCTGACAGTTACCTCCCATATAGTTTGAGTAATTGCACTACTATTATTATTGTTCTGGATTTGCTTAGACTCCCATCCCCCTTGAAATTGACCATAAAAGGTTGAAACTATCCCCAAAGTCATGCAGATTGAATTAGGAACATATGGATGGTTCGATTTGGGACAACTGGAATTGCCTCAAAAGTTTGGGTCTATTTGAGCACCTAATATAACCCAATGATCCATAAGAAAACACTGAAAAATAGAAATCATATCGACTTGGTTGGTTAGGGATACTTTTGTCTCTAGATATTCACGTGCACTCTCTATACACAAAATAAGGCTTTTGATTTGGTTTTGTGGGTGTCTCTCTTTCTTCACTTTCACTCTCTTTATAATGATATTGACTCGGGTGGGTTAGTTATCATGACCCATTGTTTAGACCAAACGACCCACTTTTCTCGACTCTAGTGAACTTCCAGCATGGATCATGAACCATTCATTGGCTCAACATGTTTTAGCCCACCCAAATTTAGTTTAACTTTCGTATTTACACACATTCCATGAACATGATAATACATATTGCATACTTGTAGGCAGCAGAAATTGAACAGCTAGCTCATGTCTGTGGATCTGTGTCTTAAGTTATTGTAGCAAACCCAGGAATCATAAACTCTAACATCTTGATCCATATTCTTACTCTAGGTATGCAGATAAGGGCATGCAGTAACATTCTTCCACTATAAACCATCTTCTTATTTGTTTGTTGGCAGAGTTCATGGTCCAAAAGGGCCGTTGAAGTCGAGAGCCCCCAACCCATGTCACCATGGAATGAATTGGCTGATCCCCCTGATAGCACTTGTGCCCAGGTTATCCATTCAAAGCCAGAAGCACTCAGTGCTACCTGGGTGCCTGCAAATGCCACCAGAGAATGTCTCAATGAGAAGGATGAACTGGGTAGGTAGCACTTCCAAGTCCCATGGATCACAAAACATCTTAGATCAAATTCTTTCTTCGCTGTTTACTTTTGTTGTTGTGTTATTATTAAATCTGTTATATGCATGATATGGTTTACATCTCAGGAAATGTTAAAACAGGTAAAGACTTGAACATGGGCATCGCTAGTGTTCCAGAGCTTGAAGGCCTATCAGATAAAGTTATGGATGGTTTAGCAGCTTCTACGAGGGACAAACATTTGGAGATAGATCCCAAGGATAAGGAGAAAATGGGTAGAAACGTAAAGCTGAACAAGGAAACACGGTTGGATGACCTGAAGGACAAGGATGTTTGTTATATGGGTGACATAACCAACACATGTACGCCTCAAGTAGAAAGTATGGCCAATGAAGTTCCAAATGATCCTTCCAAGGTGACAAACATCAAAGAAATTGCCACCTATGACAGTAAAAACATTCCTTCACTTGAACTTAGTCTGAAGCAACTTCGAGATGTTGGAGAGAATGGGACTGGTGTGCAAGAGCGCAATATACTCAGGCATTCAGATCTGTCGGCATTCTCTAGGCATGTCATTCAACTGTCACTAAAACTCAACAACCAGACTAAAGAAGCTACAATTGCTAATTGATTGTCATCACATGCAGGTATAATGCAGCTTCAACTGCTAATCAGACTCCAACTGGAAATGTGGGTAGCTGTTCACCAGTTAATAATAGTTCAGAAGTTGCAAAGACCGAATCAATTCATAACTTGCGATCCAAGTCAAGCAGTACCCCTAACCAGCGCTCAAATGGAAGTAGTAACAACAATGACATGGGCTCCTCAACAAATAATTTTTTCATCAAACCAGACACAGTAACTGACAAACCAATAAACAAACCTGCAGTCAATGCTCATCCCTGTTCTGCATTTCAACCAGTGCAGCATGGACATAATTCTTCTCTTCAACCTATGGTTCCAGGAAAGCAAGATGCTGTAAAGGCGGCCCTGGGTCAAGAAAGAGTGATGCACCAGAAGTTCCAAATTCAGCACCACCATCATCACTACCATCACCATCACCACCATGTGCTTAACTTGCAGCAGCAACAACAGCTGATTAACACTGATGCTTCATCTCTGCGAAACGCTGTTGAAGCTGCTCCAGATTGTGGAACATCTGACATGGTAGGTACTCCTGTTGAAGGAAATGCTGCTAATTATGGAAGTGCATCAGGAAGTAACAACGGAAGCAATGGGCAAAATGGAAGCAGCGGCCAAAATGGGAGCAGCACTGCTGTAGTTGCTGAAGGAACAAATTTGGTTGCTGAAAATGAAACTGGTGAAAAATGTGACATTGGCAGTGGGAGTGGAAGTGCCAGCAGAAGTGGTGATCACTCAGCTCAAAGAGTGGCTGCTTTGATTAAATTCCGGCAAAAGAGGAAGGAGAGGTGCTTTGAGAAGAAGGTAATTGTTATGGTTGCAGTACATAATTGAAGTTTTACTTGGATCTAGCCAATTTCTGTAGTTTGTTGCAATCCCACTTAAACCTTCTTTCTATGCCGTTCAGCACACCAATTCCCTTGTCTTTCTTCGTTTTCGTTTTTATTATAGTATATTTTTGCATACAATAATTTGCCCATGAAGTCAATGATGCAATTTTGCCTACATCTCATCAGTGAAATGAAGAGTTCTTTGTGGTTCAAACTTTTATCCAAATTTGGCTTTTCTTGGGTTTAAAGCTATCAAACGGTCAATAGATGGCAGAGGAGCAAAACTTACCTGAATTTTTTTCCCATACATTTTAGGTCCGGTACCAGAGTAGAAAGAGACTCGCAGAACAGAGGCCACGCATGCGAGGGCAATTTGTGCGTCAGGATGCAGACAAAAGTAAAAGCAACAATACAAATTCCTGACCCTTCCGTCTTAATTGGACGGTTCATGTCAAATGAGTTCAAGAAGCTTTAGCTTTGATCACCTAGGTAGGGAGGAAACAGTTTGGTTCCACAACTAAATTTATTTGGTTGAGGCATTGCTGTCTAGTAATAATTGCTTATTGGAGATCATATTAATTGGGGAGTCCTATGAAAACGTCTTTGTTATATAGTCAGTTTGAAGGTACTTATTTTGGACTTCTAGATGTCGGGATACCCTAATAAAATTCTTCAGTACGCTGTGCTTTCTGGTGTGCTTAAAACTGCATTTCCAAAGTCCCTCATGTAACACTTGTTACATTTTCGTACTAATATCATCCCTGTCTCATTTTACACTACAGGAAGTTTAGTTCTCTGATATAGTTTACGTTTGTCCTATAATTTCTGAAGGGATTCCCAGCAGAACTGTGACGCTTCTGTCCCAAGATGCTGCCATAATCAAACTCAACCCATTTAAGTCTAGCAGTTTATTGACCCACCCATTTATTAGTTCGGTCCATTTCAATGGGTTGATGTGTAATTCAAAACGACTGAGAAATTGTCAAAAATATTTTAATTTTGATAGGTTATATATAACCATCCTAAAGAAAAATAATTTTATTAGGTACTAAGATGTTTTATAGTAAAATTGGGTTGAATTGGGTCTTGATACATTCTATAACTCATTATCCTACTTATTTTGTGTTTTAATTTGATCAGATTCGAATTGGATTAATCTTGAGCCATGTCTTGTTTTGATCCATTATTATCTGCTTAAATTTGACCTTACTCACTCAACCACCACCGTTAGTTCCATCCAAATTAGCTCATTTTTTCTGTTGATAATGGTAACTTTGTTTTCATCAGATCAAGTTGATACTGACAATAGGATAAATACATAAGGCCTTATATTAAAAAAAAAAAAAAGATCTATGGTGATTCTGGAGCTACTATATAATTCTCTTTACGCCAATAATTTAGCGTCCCTTAATTACATAATTCGAAAATGGAAATCGGGAATTGAATTCATTATAAGATCATTGAGCATAGAGTTATTTCTATAAAGAAAACGTCTACTGTTCCTTTCTTTTCTAATAAGTCGTCGTTGACCACCCTATTTTTGGTTTCGATGTTGTTCAAGTTCACAAGTATCCCTTGACATGACTCATTGAGTTTCAGGAAGAGCTGTCACAGAATATTAGTAACTTTGTAGAATCCTTTTTTTTTTTCTTAATATCCCAAAAGAGAGGTCAGTTGGATTGAGAACTTCATTATTCCATGATCGAGCATGGAAAAGGCATAACTGACTGACAGTTCTGCTTTTTTTTCCTTCTAAGAGACAGCATCTTCTGCTTCCCTTGTGCTTTCAAAGACTTCCAAAATCTTTAACATATCAGCCATTCTATCCACCTCTCAATCATTAACTAGTCTTCTGTATGTAATTTTATTTTTAGCACCCTCAGTAGCATCTAATAAGAATAATAAATTTAGGAACACATCATGCCCTGACCAGTTGTTACTCCATTTTCCTTATAATTACTAATTGTGAAGCCAATACTTAAGCACACTCCTCCCAATGTGTCCTGATGGCTTTCCAAGTGTAGGTCCAATATGGAGAGCTGACTTAGTTAGTGGTCCAGGGACCAAGAAGACCCATTTATAAATAATTATTGCAGAAATAAAATAATTAGCTATATTTATTAAATATTTATTATATAGAAATTCTGTAACTAAGTTTTAAATTATTTTATTAGAGCCCTCTCAGGCTTCACTTGTGGGATTCCACCGAGTATGTTGTTGTTTATTAGAGATGTGACTTGAATTTAGGAATTAGTTTCTTTCTGTTTTTATTTGAATTTTATTGATAAGTTTAGTAACATGTTTTTTTTATTTTACAGTTAGAAATTATAGCTATAATCTATGTATGTGAATTATTAATAAAATAATTCCTTTTGACAACACTGCAGTATTTTTCTCTCTAAAAATCTTTCTTAGTTATTTTTTTAGTTTCTTTCAACAATTGGATGAGGGACATGCAAGAGATGAATTTCGAAAATAGTTTTTCTCAAATTGCTCCTCCAGTTTTTTATGGTGAAAATTATCATCTGTGGGCAGTAAGAATGAAGACTTATCTTGAGGCTTTAGAACTTTGGGAGTCCGTAGAAGAGGATTATGATGTTCTTTCGTTGCCCAATAATCCCACGGTGGTAGGTCAAAACAAAAAAGAAAACAAAATAGCGAAATCAAAAGGTAAAGCAACCTTGTTTGCTAGTGTGCATACAACAATTTTTACAAGAGTTGTGTCTCTCAAATCAACAAAAGAAATTTGGGATTCTTTGAAGGAAGAATACACATGAGATGAGAACATACAGGGCATGAAAGAGTTGAATTTGATAAGGGAATTCGAGTTGCAAAAATGAAGGAATCTGAGACTGTCAAAGAATACTCAGACCGACTTTTGGGCATTGTTAACAAGGTACGATTGCTTGGCACTAAATTTAAAAATTCAAGCATTGTTGAAAAAATTCTTGTTACAGTTCCTGAAAGGTACAAAGTATCTATAACTACCTTGAAAAATACAAAAGATTTGTCCAAGATTACCTTGGCAGAATTATTATATACATTGCAGATACAAGAGCGAAGAAGAGTTATGAGGAAAGATGGCATAGTTGAAAAAACATTAGTAACTAGTCACAAAACTCAAAGCAAGGGTAAATGTTTGATGAATTACCCGCCTTGTCAGCACTGTGACAAAAATGGACATCCTCCACATAAATGTTGGATGAGACCAGATTCATAGTGCAAAATCTGCAAACAACTTGGTCATGAAGCTGCGATTTACAAAAGCAAATTTCAAAAAGATGAAACAGTTTCCTAAGTCATCACTGAAGAAGAAGACCACTCATTTATGAAACCTACTATGCAATCAAAAAATTTGAGTTTTGGATAATTGATAGTAGTTGTACAAACCACATAACTTATGGAAAAAAAATCTTTTTAATGAGTTTACGCCTATATAAAATAAGAAAGTCAAAATTGGAAATGGTGATTTTATTCCTGCAAAAGGAAAAAGGTTTGTTGCAATCAATTCAAGTTTAGGTACAAACATAAATCCTTTGCTCTTTTTCCTTCTCTCTTCCAGTTCTCCCCCTCTACTTTATTTGACAGGGTTACGTGCCTGATATTGATAAAGGTTTATTGAGTGTTTGCCAGCTAATGGAAAAGGGACTCATATTATCATTTGGAGACAATTATTATCAAATCTATGATTCCAATAAGCAAGCAATTTTACAAGTTGAAATGAGAAGTAAAAACTTATTATTTAATCCAACAGAAGATGTGCACAAACCTTGTAAGATAAAAGATGAATTGACAGATTTATTCATGAGGTCATTTTCAGATGAAACTAAAATATACAATTCTTCATTCAAGGAGGAGTGTCGAAGATATGTCTCAGAATATTGCAGAAATAAAATTACTAACTACATTTTCTTTAAAATATTTATTTTACAGAAATTTAGTAGCTAAGTTTGTAATTTTTAGATTATTTTATTAGAGTCCTATGTGGCTTGAATTTAAGTATTAGTTTCTTTCGATTTTTATTTGAATTTTATTTGATTAGTTTAGTAGCATGTTTTTCTATTTTTCAATATAAATGTATGTCTTGAATTATTAATAAAAAAATTCTCTTTAACAATACTGTAGTATTTTTTTCTCAAATTCTTTCTTAGTTATTTTCTTAGATTCTTTGTTAAGAAACCAACATAATCACCTTCCTTCGAAACACATTGATAAAACTGTTAAAACTCCACAACCATTTTCACAAATGCATTTATTAAATTCCAAGCCAAATCCTCTTAGGTGCTTGCTAATTGAGATAGAACTCCATTTGCCAAGGTGAAAATACTGGGTTTCTTTGTTGCCCTGCCAAATGAAGTTTTATCTTAGAGATTATTTTTTTAACCATATCAGATAGTGAGAATAGAGACATAACATTAGTAAACAATGCATCCAGAATTGTTATTCAGTGTGACCCTATCTTTCAAGAATAAAGACCGAGCCTTCCATATTGCCAACATTTTCTCATATTTATCAATCACTTTTTGTAGACCTGTTCTTTGCTTTCAAAGACAACCCCAAATTTGTTTTAGGTAGAGTGCCAATGTCACAACCCAGGGAATTGGCTAGTACTTATATGTCGGGAACCTAACCTCACTGACAGGAAATATCAATCTTTTATCCTAATGCAAGAAATAACTTCAAAATTGTGCGAACAAGTTTGGTAATCCCCAGTTTCTCTAAATTGATGTTATAAAATATAAGAGTATTATTGATATAAAGAAGTTAGAAAATCTGCATTCCTTCATTTCTTATGTGCACTTGAAAGTCTCTAATCCAACCATTGGAGTTAGCAATTTTCAGCATGTTGCTGAAGTCCTCCATATGTAATGATTCTTCGGATCAAATATTTTGGGTTTTTAGTACTCTTAGTATTTATAGACTTTTTATTGCTATCACAAGTCACTTACGACTTTTTGGGACTAGCAGTTAGTCGTCTGGTTGCTCGGTTGCTCATTTGAGATTTGTGAAAAATTTTCTGTTTTAGAGTTTCAAAGTTCAAACGGTTAATTCTAATCAAAATCTCAAGAAGAAAACCTCGAAATGCCATTTTGATGGTTTCACTAGATCTAGAACATCGAGTTTGATCTAAAAGGAACTTTGGTTCAGGTCTCGAGGCTTTTAGACCTATTTTGAGCAACCTTCTGCTTTATGGACAAAATAGAGCTTGGGTGTGGAATCCACTTTTTGTCAAGAGGGCCTACATTAGAAACTCCAAAATCTGCTTTGAGTCTGGAATGTCAAACTTATGCACGGGTGTTCGAATGAATCTTGAACACCATGTCAAAGAATTCTCTAGCTTGATGATTTAGCCGATGAAAGCATCTGGTGCACCCCAATTTTCTCTATATGTTTACAGGCTTGGAGCCGCATTTAGTAGAGACCTGATGTGTTGGTCACCATGTTCTTGGGATTAGCTTTGCATTCGTAAAGGTCTGAATCACTGAACATTCACATTTGAAATTCGTATTTGCGGAGAAAAATCAAAGTTGACTAGGTCTTTTGAAAATCATATTGCAACCTTAGGCTTACATTCACGGAGATTATTTTACTGGTCTTAATAAGACCAGTTCAAGTTTTAGTTCATTTCTCAAATTCCCAAAGTCATTTTTTTGGTCCGTAAAGCCCGTTTGAGTTGATTTTTGACTCTATTTGCTGGGAATTGTTGAGGCTTTATGTTGGGGCCATTGGGATAGCATTGTTTGCTCATTTTGGAGGTAATTCTTTGCTCCAAGTTCCTCTTTTTATTCTTAAATTGTGAATTAGTGTTCTTGAGTTGCATGAATTGTTTTTGTTTGATTTTGAGCTCAGATTGTGTCTATTTTTGAGGCATAAGTTCCTTGAGCTGTTTGACTCAACTAATGGAGTCAATATTGAAATTCTCAGTGTGGGTCCCACAATTTCATTTTTAGCTCATTTTTGGATCTATCCTTAATTATTATAAATTAGGTGTCAAAATGCTTGCATTGATATTGTGATCATTTATTAATTAGTGTGGCAATATTTGAGCAAATTATGGAAGGGTACAACTCTGGTTCATGGATTGTAGAGTGTGCATGGTCATATTTAAGGTAGGCTATGATCTATTATCTTTTTTATTGTTATCTTAAGATGATTCCTCGTACTGATCACATGTGATTTCAGATTTTATATGTGGAGTTTAGAAATCCTTTATTAATTATACTTTATTAATTTCCGTAGAAGCTTCTAACTAGTCTTGGGTTGTGGGGTCCTTAGCTTAGGCTCATAGTTCTTTGCTTATGGCATAGTTTAGTATTGTTTCCCTTTTTACAATTGGGGTTGTAGGACCCTTAGTTTAGGCTAGTAGCTTTTTGCTTATGACATAGTTTAGTATGGTTATCCTCTTTAGAGTTGATACTTGCTGCCTTTAGCTTAGTTTGTGACTTAGATGCCTTATAATATGTTTTAATGATCCATCAACTTTTGGTTGCCCAAATAGTAATTAGTATAGTTAGGTAACCTAAGTTATTGTTTGTCATAGCTATAAAGTGACATTAGATGTACTTAGTGTTTGCTTGAGTAGTACCTTCGATTTAAGCTTGAGATTCCTTATAAAATTTGAGCTTTCAGTATCATTTATGGTATCGTTATTATGTATGTTGATATATTATTGGGCACCAGGCCTTGGTCGAAGATCAATTGGATTTCAATATATGTCTTGAGAGTAATGATCTCATTACGTGCTTAGGCTGTTTAGAAGCTATTGTTTGAATGTTGGTGATGGCAGTACTGAGTACTAAATTTCATGTGTTTTATCGTACGATCTCAGCTCATGCTTCAAACTTTCATTACCATTTTTAAGAAAACCTAATTTCACACTTTTACTTTTTAAAATTGATTTTGATGGGAGTCATACCACCTAGATCACACGATAAACTATTTTTTAAGATAAAGGAGGCATCGATGGTGTAGTTCAAGGTCTAAGTATGATAACATTAGTTGTAGTTAGAGGTCTGGGCACACTACTTTTAGTCAGGATCACACTATCCACCTAGTAATATGACTTTTGGTATTTATGGTATTAGTGGTTTTTGTTACAAACTTACATTCATATGCATTGCATATCACTAGTATAATTGATTGCTATTTGCACCTGCCAATTTTATAGAGGGTTGATTAGGTTACATTTGCTACCTTGTACCTTATGAGCTTATTGTCTTTATATTGGTACTCCCTAATTTGGTAGAGTTGCATTGGTTGGTCGTTGTGATGGTTAGCATTATGAGAATTTTTTACAATTTGCTTTTTAATGGACCCTCATAATGATTAGGTTGTTGGGCTAGCACCTCCAAGTATGTTCCTTTGTCTCAAACTCTTGCTCGTTTTATCTTATTCTGCTATCTCTATTTACTCTTATTGCTCAATGTGTCTTCTTTAGCAGCGTGTACTTTGTATTCCTTACTTGTCTGTTATACATATATTGTCTTTGAAGCTTAGTCGGCCAATGCTAACTAGGTACCATTGTTTTGATACTCATACTATACTTTTGCATCCTACATATCATAGTATGTGTTTTCAACATTAACATTTACCTCGTGTGGGGAAACTTTTGGATTCACAGACTGGATGAGTTTTTGACGTTTGGAGTTGTCACTCGCCCTCTATTTTGAGTAGGACTAGTCTTTGTGTTGTATTCAGATATGGTTCTATATATATTTGTATTTATCTATTTTATACTCCTATATTTTTTATTAGTAACTCGACTATTGGTTGATACCAGGTATTGGGGATGTTTTGAATATTTATATTATTATATTTCTCTCTTCTTTATTTCCTTGTTGTCCCCCCTTTCTTTTATTTCAATATGTATTTTATATTTTTCTTATGTTTCTCTTTCGCGTGATTGCTTATTGTGTTTGACTCTGGGCTATGAGTTTGACTTGCTTACTGGTGGATATTAGTAGGTGCCATCATGACTTGAGATTTTAGGTCGTGATCAGTTGGTAATAGAGCTTTATGTTCACCAGGTATTATTGGTACGAGAGCAAGTTCTTACTAAAGTCCTATGGATTGGTATAGAGACATTCATATCCTATTTTCAGGAGGCTATAGCGTGTCCGTAGGAAATTTCATTCTTGACTCCATATCATGTGCATTTTCTTTGATCAACCTTTAAATTTTTATTTGAATCCACTTTTTTAGATAAATAACATGAGGTATTTAATGGAGGCAGATTGGGTATTGACACATATCAATTAGATCTCAGTGCGTGGTCAGGTTAGAAAGACCTTGCTAGGCATAGACGTTAAGGTTGGGGAAACTTATTGGCAATCAAAGAGTTTGAGGATAGGCAAGGTTCTGGCAGGATTAGATGCCACCTTGGCTCATTTAGATCCAGTGTTGGAGATTTTGAGTCTCTTCAAGGGTACACCACAGACAAATATGGTTTTGGGTGCATCGAGTGGTTCTCAGCTAAAGTTGGATTTATAGGTCTCTAGTAGGTTTCTTTGTCAATATCTGAGTACATAATCAGGTTTCTTGAGTAGGTTGAGCATACTTCCACATTGTTTCTTATTGAGCAAAACTTGAGTTAGAGTTTCATCATGGGATTGACTTTACCCCTCCGCCTAGCATTGGAGCACTTGATATAGTTTAGTCTGCTTTACCTCAGGTGGTTAGCCATATGAAGGCTATAGAGTAGGCATGCGTTCAACCTTACCAAGTTGGTGGTAAAGGCCTCACCATGAGCACATCAGTGATAGCATATAACTTCGAGGTAGGTATCAACTTAATAGAGGTCCTTATCATCCTCGACCTATCACACCCACGATGATAGCACATTAGGTTTAAGGTGGTTCTGAGGTAGGTTTTGGTGCCCACAATGGACAAAGTTTAGGTTCAACTTCTTAGGATCTACATTCTAGGTATTTAGGCCATGGGATCCATTTTATTCTAGTCAATCCATCTCAGTAGTTTGCGTTTGACGGGTCAATATACGTGTATGGTGAGTTGGGCCACTATGATAGAGATTTCCCTAAGGGACACCTTGTTAAGTAGAAGGGTTAACAAATTTAGGCCTCTAAGACCTCGATATAGTCAACTAAGGGTGGTCTCCAGGGTGCCAAACATGGTATTAGCCTGGCACAACTAGTACATGCAAATCATTATGTTCTTCACACCGAAGCTTTGCCTATGTGGTTTGTTACAATTGTGGGGAGGTTGGACACTAGTCTAGGCGGTGACCTTGGTGCAGGTTGGTCATTCAGACATCGCCAACCTCTATCACTTCTTGGGCTAGGTTTATTAAAACATGTCGTACTTGTAGGGAAATTGACCACCAGTCTAGAGGGTGTCCCTAATGTAGGATCATCACACAGTTATCTCAGTCAGGTCAATCTATTGGGTTTGTGGCACTTCTAGTCAGCTGTGGTGCCCTAAGTATAAGTGGTAGTCCAGGTATGCAAGTTGAGGTCGCACATGATAAGTTTGATACTTCTTTAGGTAGGCTGAGGGTTGAAGCTCCAAGTATCACTATTAGAGGTGCAATTTCATTGTTTTATCCCTCATTACTTATGTTATATGGATTACCCACACCTGCATACTTAATTTATTGTTTATCTTCTAGTTATTATGATAGCTTTATTTAGGTTATGTTTTTGTGTTTACCTCTTGTAGTTGATTTCTTTTAGTAATGGGTTAGTTTGCCCTTGTTTCTATTTCTTGGAGTAGTGGTTGAGAAATCCCCATAACTTTACGTTTGGTGGCTCTATTATGATTTTATAGGAGGACTAGTTAGCTTTATTGTCACTACTTGCTTGATAGATGGCTAGAGTAGTACTACCTAGTTAGCAATATAGTGTGTTGTTCTTATCTGATTAGCTTAGAAGGTTACCTTCGTTGCTTGTTGTTCTTTTGGGTTAGTTGAGAAGTTGTGGCTATTGGAGTTTTGCAAAGGGCGGTGTAGCCTTCTCTGGTGCTATGGTTGTTCTGGTTGGTTTCTTCTTTCCTTGATTAATCTCATTCTTACTTCCAAAGTTGTGAAGTTGAGGTTTTCCCTTTCAGCCTATTTGATTCATCTCTATATGATGGGATTGGCATTTGGTTATCAGTATCCAAGACATTAAAATGTGATTTATTATTATACCTTGGTATTACCTGTGTTCCATAATGGTTGCGTTGATAACTCTTCATGTCAAATTCATAGATTAGGTTTGTGGGTGATAGTGTTCTTTGATGACATCTATACTTTATCCTTCGTTGAGGGATGGAAATCTTCTCAGAAGGTTCACTTATAGGATGGAGTCAAAGTAATATTATTTTTATTCCATTTTAAGGGGGTTGTGATGGCTGGAGATAGAGAACTAAGGAAGAACGCTATTTTACATTAATTTAAGTTGAACCCTTGGATATGAATCATCTCTTTAGAGATTATAATCCGTGGATTCATCACTTTATCAATAGTAAGTTCTCTATCATGATTTCTTTATATTGTTGTGGGCTATTTATCTTGAATATGCTAGGCTAAATCCACAACTAGGGTTGTGGGAACCATGCCAAATCAATAAGATAACGAATTTGGGGATGAAACTTGGGATTGATTATCGTATATATCATAGTATTCTTCGCTTTAGTTTCTTCCTTAATGAGTCAACGCGTTAGGGTAAGCTTGTATTTGTTACATGCCCGGAAGGGATGTAGTGGCTAGGAAAAAATTCTATAATAGAAATTTGGGTTTTTTAACCTAGTCTAAGTACTTGAGACCGTAAGGTGAGAGTATTCTAGGATCTATCACAAGAGTTAAAATTGTATACATTCTGAGACCAGAATGTGGTGAGTGAAATGTATCTAAGAACCAACGGAAGGTGAATTAGGTGTTATATAACTTGTTTGATCTTTTATACGTAATCATGAACAGGTTTACCACATAAATTTGGCTATCGTATTGGACGTCATGGGAACTCATTCCTAGCTTCTCATTAATTATTGGAAATCCAGTAGTCACTGCACTCGTTCATTACTTTACTTTAGTAACTTAGTTTGAGTTCTATATTTGATCAACAATCAATTTACTATTCCTTTTGGAGTGTAAATTCGGGCATATCAATGAGCTAGTAAAACAATGTTCAGGACTCTGCCAAGATCTACGATGTAGAGAATGTTTTGGGCACTATGTTGATGTGATCCCTTTATTGGGAAACACTGACTCGTATGATGCTATTTTCCTACTTACTCTTATAAATGCTTGTTTTACCTTATGTATGCTTATGATATGAATAAGAGGCTTTGATGGGGCGCTTTCAAGTGTCACATTCATTGTGTCACGGCTGGTCCCTAGGTTCAGGTCATGACAAACTTAGTATCAGGGTATATGGTTTTGAAGGCATCCTAGGGAGTGGAACATGCCGCATCTAGTAGAGCCTTATTCATAGGTGTGAAGCACCACATCCATGAATAAAAGGCTGTGGGATGTTTAGGAAATCCTCACTTCTTTATGATCTATGTCATGCCTTCAATACTCTTTCCCTCTAATGATTGTCCTTTGAAACTCTTAGAAAATGGCTCCACGATGTGCTCCATTATCTAAGGGAGTTGATGCTAATGAGGAACAAACTCCTTCGGCTCCCCAAGTTCCTCAAGTCCCTCAAGCCGACCAATTGACTAATGATGCGTTTATGGCCGCTATCACTATGTTGTCCCAAGTTGTTGCTTCTCCAAAGACTCCTACCTCGGCTTCTAGGGTGAGGGATTTTACTAGGATGAATCTACCGATGTTCCATGGTTCCAAAGTGGGTGAGGACCCATAAGATTTTATTGATGAAGTTTACAATGTGGTTGAGATTATGGGGGTGCCTCCCAAAGAGAAAGTGGAGTTGGTGGCTTACCAACTTAAGGGAGTCACTCAAGTTTGGTTCATATAATGGAAACCTGTGAGGAGTGATGAGTAAGGTCCTATTGGTTGGGAGGTCTTTAAGGCTACTTTTCTTGATCGTTTCTTTCCTTTTGAGCTAAGGGAGGCAAAAGTGGTGGAGTTTATGAACTTGAAATAAGGTTTTATGAGTGTGAGGGTGTATGCCCTCAAATTCACCAAGTTGTCCAAATATGCTCCTTCTCTTGTAGTCGATCTAAGGGCCTGAATGAATAAGTTTATCTTAGGTGTGTCCAATTTGGTAAAAATGGAGTGCAAGATGGCATTGCTTGTCAAAGAAATGGATATTTCTAGACTTATGTCCCATGCTAAACAAATAGAGAGTAAGAAGCTTCAAAGGATGTAGGTGAGAGAGTCTAAGAAGGCTATATTTGATAGTGGTTTTACTCATGCTTAGTCCAGTGTAGGCCAATTCCAACAAGACCAAAGGTCATCTAAGGGTGCTAACCAAGGGTTTAGGTTGCGTACTCCTAAGGCACAAGGTGATGTTGCTAAGTGTGGTGCTACTCCTCCTAGGTGTCCCAAGTGTAGGTGGAACTATGGAGGTGATTGCTTGAGAGGTACTAATTCTTGTGCTGGTTGTGGGAAGATAGGACACAAGATTTCCAAGTGTTCCAATGATATTGCTAAGGGGAAGGAAGGGCGACCACAAGGTCAAGTGTCTCAAAAGGGGAAGTCCCACAAGGTGCCCAGGCTCAAGTAGGTGGACCCCATGGCATTGTTTCAATGCTCGTCATGCTAAGCAAGAGGTTGAGGACTCTCCCGATGTAGTTACGGGTACATTAAGGGTCTTTGATTTTGATGCATATGCTTTACTTGATTCTGGTGCAAATATGTCATTTCTTACTTCTTACCTTGCCATAAAGTTTGATGTTTCTCCCGAAATCTTCAAAGAGCTATATTTGGTCTATAATCCAATTGGCTAGTCGATTGTGAAGAAGAAAGTCTAGAAATTGCCCCCTTATGGTATTGCATAAAGTCTTTCTATGTGATCTAGTAGAGTTTGACATGACCAATTTTGATGTTATTCTTGGTATGGATTTGGTTGCATACATCATATGTCTCTATTGATTGTAGAACTTGTAGGGTCAAATTCCAAGTTCCTAATAAGCCTATTCTTGAATGGAAGGGAACCAATTAGGTGTTTAAGGGTGAATTCATCTCCTATATGAAGGCTAGGAAAATGATTCCAAAGGGATGTATACATCATATTGTCCGAGTTTCGGATATGGAGTCCAAGATTACTACTCTTGATTCGATTCATATAGTTAAGGAATTTCCTATGTCCTTTTTGATTAGTTGCTCAGTATTTCTCCCGAAGAGAAAATTAACTTTGGCATTGACCTTGATAAAAGGTTTACAAGGCCTAATATGTCTGTAACGACCCCTAGTTTGGAAGCCCTGAGTGCAGAAAAGTTGGTTTGGAAAAGGACTAAGGACCTATTTCATAAGACAATCTACGGCCAATGAAATTTTCTACGGCTCGTAGAGTGGTTCGTAATTGGGGTTCCAACCATGAGAAGCTTTGAACTTTTCAGGAAGTTAATCCATGACTTATCAAACAACCCATAAAATATTATACGGCTCATATAAGGTCTCATGAAAAGGGTTAGATACAAGATGGAAATTTGCCTAAGTGTGGATGGATTCTACGAGACCATCCATGGGCCATAGAAATTAGTACGACCCATCCTGTTGGTCGCAGTTACCAATTCAGAAAAGGGCATATTTCAGGACTCTCAGGTGATCCATTAGCCGAGAGGGTCTACGGCCCGTAAAAGTTTTCTACGGCCTATAGATGGGGTTTCGTAGAATGCTTTCGATAGTTTTAATTGAGGGGCAGTTTGGTCATTTCCCATAATTTTATTCATAAAGTACGTCATTTGGGGGATGAAAAGGGGGACCTATATTAGTCTTCAAGCCCTAAGTACACCCTTCATTCTCTTATTCTTCTAATTCCAAATTTCTAAAGAAAGACTTTAGAACAAGGCTAGGGTTTTCCAAGTTCTTTCCTCAAGACTTTAACGTTAATTCTTTCTAGTTCCTTAGGTATGCGAGTTGATTTGTGGGCACTCTTTCATCCATAAAATTCCCTATTATGCATTTTACATTTTCTTTAAGTTCCTAAGTTCTAATGCATTCTTATAATGATTTTATGGTTTCTATGCTATTACAAGATGTTCTTAAAGTTCAATGGCTCTTTTGTTAAGTAAATGCACATGTATTTTGAAGTGTGATGATGATTCTAAGATGGGTTCTGATATGGTTAAGGTTGGATGATTTTGATGTTCCTTTTAAAGAAATTTCTTAAGACTTATACGATTTATGATTGTTCCTTGCATCAATTAAGCCACCCTATTTTCATGAAAGCTCCTTATGAATTATGACTATGAATAGGGTAGTTATGAACAGCTTCAAAATTAAAGTTTACCCTAGCTATATGTAAGATGATTATTGCCCTAAATGATGTTTAAGAAAGACTCTCAAGTTTTGAGCTACTCTTATTAATTGCTACTTATGATTCTAAGTTATGTTTAAAGATTCCGTAGGATGACTTAGCACTGAGAGAACTTAAGATTGGGACCCATCCCATTAGTTGAGGCATCATACCTTGAAGCTAAATCATAATGTCCCTAATTATGGTCCACCATAGGAGCATTATAGATTAGGGTAGTGGATCCACATAGGCCCCAAAGTTATGAAAGACACTAAGTTTCAGATATCCACCTTGTCAAGTAGATTCCCTTTTTCCTAATGAAAGGAGGCATTGGCCTTTTCCCAATGGAAGGAGTTCATTCGATACCATCTAATAATGGTTTATTCCCACAAGATTATATGGTTCTATAATATGTCCTAAATTCATGTTTTTTTGAAGGTGCATTATCTCGTATTGGTTTGAGTCGTGTCCTTGTTCATGTCTAATCCTATTTCATTGTCTCATAATCCTTGTGTATACTTATATGTTATGTTTGATTATGATGACACTACAATTTCACCCATGCATTGCACTTCTCATACTTAGTACATTCAAACATACTAATGCATATTCGCCTGCATGATTTAACCATGTAGGGATAGGTACTCCTCCACCAGCTCGTGGCTAGTATTCGGCGCCCAAGACTAGCTCTACTATTGTGGTGAGCCCTTAGATCAGGACTCTTCCAACCTTTCCTTCTAGCTTGTATTTATTTGATTTTAAGATAATGTTTTATAGCCTTTCTGAGGCACTTATTTCAGTATTGTATTGTTTAGACAACTTTTTATTGATGGAGACTATCTGTTATCGGTCCCATTGACTTATGATGTAGTTGGTATGTGTGTGAACAAAGTAATGATTTAGTTATTTTCCACTATTTTAAATGTTGCTTCATTGCGAAAAGCCCATATCCCCTTTCCTTTATGTATTCTTTCTGCATTATGTCTTGTCTATTACCTATCAAAGCTTGAGATTCTTGGATGGCTTGGGTGAGGTGCCTTCAGGAACCTCATTTTTCGTGTGACGACTAGGCTCCTAGGTCGGGTCGTTATAAACTTGGTATCAGAGCACGAGGTTTTAAAATATTCCTCCAATGTCCATACATACCCGTAGCGTTGAGTCTTGTTCAAAGTGGTGAAACACGCCACTATCTTAAATAAGAGGCTATGAGACAGTTTAGGAAAGTTCTTCCCTTCTTTCTCTTTCAATGTTGTGTCTTAGAGTTGAGTAAAAAATTTTGATAATGAACGATGAGCTTTTGCTTCTTTCTAGATTATGTTGCCCCAAGAGCTCCCCACCAACGAGGCACTCCAGACCAACAAGTCCTTCCACTCCAACAGGACGAAGGAATGTCTCATGAGGAGTTCAGGGCCGCCTTCACGGTGTTGGCCCAAGCGTTGGCTAACTAAGCCCACAGGGAGATAGTAGTGCCCCCCCAAGTGTCTACCCCAATGCTTAGAGTTTATGACTTCCTGCGAATGAACCTATCAAAATTTCACGGGTCAAAGGCGGATGAGGACCCTATAGTGTTTATAGTAGAAGACTACTGGGTAGTGGTAGTACGGGTGTGCCGTTAGAGGACAAAGCCGAGTTAGTGGCTTACCAGCCTAAGAGAGTCGCTAAGGTTTGGTATGAGCAGTGGGCTGATGAGAGATGTCAAGAAGGGGGTCTCATTGAGTGGGAAGAGTTCAAGTGTGCCTTCCTAGACAAGTTCTTCCCAATTGAGCTTAGGGAGGCAAAGGTCCAGGATTTCATCAACCTGAAGCAAGAGGGTATGAGTGTGAGGGAATATGCCCTCAATTTCACCTAATTGTTTAAGTATGCTCCATTCATGGTTGCGGATACGAGGGCTCGCATAAGCAAGTTCGTTTTGGGTGTCTCCGAGTTGGTCTCCAAGGAATGCAAGCCGACAATGTTGGTAAAAAAGATGGACATTTCCCACCTGATGACATATGCTGAACAAATCAAAGAGGAGAAATTTTGAGAAAGGGCAATGGAGTCCAAGCGAGCTCGTGTTGATGGCGGAAACTACTCTCGTCAAAGGAGCAGTGGCTACAAATCCCAAGGTGGCTTAGGGTAAGGATCTACCAACACTTCTCCTTCCAGGAAGGACAAAGGGGTTTCCCCAAAGCCCCAAAGTCCTAATTTCTCCAAGTGCGGAAGACCCCATAAAGGGGAATGCCTAGCCGAGTCCAAAGCCTGCTTTACCTGTGGAAAGCTCGATCACCGTGCCAAGGACTATAGGAGTGGAGGCACAAGGCCCCAAGGCCAAAGGCATCAAGCTTATGGTGCCCCAAGGGCCAACCGATTCTATGCCCTTCACAGTCATCAAGAGGTTGAGGAAGCCCCCGATGTGGTCACCAGTATGTTACGAGTTTATTATTCAGATGCATATACACTTTTAGATCTGTTAACAAACTAGTCTTTTGTAATGCCATTCTTTGCATATAAGTTTCATGCATGTCGTAAAGTCCTCATTGATCCTTACAGGTGAGTAACCCCATGGGTGAATCTATCGTAGCGCGAAGAGTTTATACGGGTTGTCCTATTTCTATTTTACATAAAGTGATCCCTGGTGATTCAGTTGAGCTCTCCTTGGTAGACTTCGACATAATTTTGGGGATGGATTAGTTGCATTCTTCTTATGCCTCCATTGATTGGAGAACCCGTAGGGTCAAATTCTAATTCCCTAATGAGCTAGTCCTTGAATGTAGGGTAGTAAGTTTTCGTGTAAGGGTCAATTCATTTCTTTTGTCAAGGCCCGTAAGATGATTTCAAAGGGGTGTATCTACTACTTGGTGAAGTTCAAGGGTGTCTCTTCCAAAGATCCTTCTCTTAAGTCAGTCCCTGTTGTCAATGAATTCCCTCATGTCTTCCCAGATGAGTTATAGGTTTCCCTCGCGAATGAGAGATCGATTTTGGTATAGATCTTCTACCCGACTAACAGCCCATCTCAATCACTCATTATAGAATGGCTCCCGCATAATTGAAGGAGCAACTGAGAGATTTATTGGAGAAGGGTTTCATCCAACCTAGTCGATCTCCATGGGGGTGCCCCGATTCTATTCGTATACAAGAAGGACGGTTCGCTTCGCATGTGTATTGATTACTGAAAACTCAATAAGGTCACCATCAAGAATAAATATCCTCTCCCAAGGATAAATGATTTATTTGATCAATTCCAAGTAGCCACTCATTTCTCCAAGATTGACTTGAGATCTGGTTGTCACCAATTGAGGGTGAGAGAAAACGGCATCCTGAAGATGACTTTCCGGACTAGATATGGTCATTTCAAATTCATGGTGATGTCCTTCGGCCTCACCAATGCACCAATAATATTTATGGACCTCATGAATAGGGTATTCAAGCCTTACCTTGACATATTTGTGGTAGTGTTCATTGATTACATTTTGATCTATTCGCAAGGTGAGCAAGAGCACATGGAACACTTGAGGGTAGTATTCCAGACCCTAAGGGAGCAGAAGCTGTATGCAAAGTTTGACAAGTGCGAGTTTTTGCTAGATGAGGTTCCCTTCCTTGGGCACGTGGTATCTAGAGAGGCCATTAAGGTTGATCTTAAAAAGACAAAAACAGTAAGAAATTGGCCGAGGCCATTGACTCCCACTGACATAAGGAGTTTCTTGGGTCTAGCCGGTTACTATAGATGGTTTGTGCAAGACTTCTCCACAATTTCATCTCCACTCACCAAGCTAACTCAAAATAAGACTAAGTTCGTGTTGAGTGAAAGGAGTTTCCAGACCTTGAAGGATCGATTAACTTCAGCCCCTATATTGACATTGCCAGAAGGGAGTGATGGTTTTGTCGAGTATTGTGATGCATCTAAGATTGGGGTTGGGTTTTGTGCTAATGCAACATGGTAAGGTGATTTCCTATGCTTCACGGTAGTTGAAAGTGCACGAGAAGAATTACCCGACTCATGACCTTGAACTCATGGCAGTAGAGTTTGCCTTAAAGATCTGACGACACTATTTGTATAGAGTCCATAGTGGATGTTATCACCGACCACAAAAGCCTCCAACATGTGTTCATATCAAAAGGATCTCAACTTGAGGCAACAGAGGTGGTTAGAGCTACTCAAGGATTATGATATGAGCGTGAAGTACCACCCCAGAAAATCCAATGTGGTAGTTGACACCCTTAGTAGAATTTCAAGGGGAAGTGTGTCCCATATAGAAGGTATTGGGAAAAAGGAGTTGGCTAGAGATGTTCATAAGTTGGCAAGGCTGGGAGTGAGATTGAACGAGTCCAAAGTTGGTGGTGCGACAGTTCTTCATGGGTCAACATCTTCCCTGATCGACAAGGTTAAGTCCAAGCAAGATCCTGATCCCACTCAGGTTGAGTTGAAAACTTTGGTAAAAGATGGGAAGGTAGAGGTCTTCTCACTAGGGGGAGATGATAAGCTTTGATATCAAGGTAGGTTGTGTATACCTAGTGATGATGAATTGAAGAAGTTGATCATGAAAAAAGCCCACAACCCCTCCTACTACATTCATCCCGACACTACTAGGAAGTATAGAGATTTGAGAGAGATTTATTGGTGGAATGGGATGAAAAAGAACATATCCCAATTTGTGTCCGAATGTGCCAACTGCCAGCAGGTGAAGGTCGAACAATAAAGTCCGAGTGGCTTAGCCCAAGATATTGATATTCCTGCTTGGAAGTGGGAAGATATCAACATGGATTTTGTAGTTGGGTTGCTAAGGACCAAGAAGCATTTTGACTCTATATGTGTGATAGTTGATCGCATGACTAAGTCTGCCCATTTCTTACCAGGGATGACCACATTCAGTACCGAGGACTACACCCACTTATATATCCAAGAGTTGGTGAGGTTGCACAGGATTCCATTGTCCATCATATAAGACCGTGGAGTTTAGTGCACTTCTCACTTTTGGAGGTCCTTCCAATGAGGACTTGGCACTAGAGTAAAGTTGAGCAAACTATCCATCCTCAGACTGACAAGCAAGTCAAAAGGACCATTCAAACCTTAGAATATATGTTGAGGGCTTGCATGTTAGTTTAAAGGAAGTTGGGATGAACATTTGCCACTTATCGAGTTCGCCAACAACAACAACTTTTATGCAAGTATTGGGATGGCACCGTTTGAAGCTTTGTATGGTAATAATATAGATTGCGTATTGGGTGGTTCAAAGTCGGTGAGGTGGCATTAATAAGACCGGACTTGGTGATGAATGCTATGGATAAAATTAAAAGCATAAGGGAGAAAATGCAAACATCTCAAAGTCAACAAAAGTCCTACTTGGATGTAAAGATAAGGGAGCTTGAGTTCCAAGTTGGCGATTGGGTCTATTTGAAGGTATCCTCAATGAAAGGTATTTTCCAATTCGATAAGAAGGGGAAGTTGAGTCATAGATATGTGGGACCTTACATGGTGTTGAAGAGAGTGGGGAAAGTAGCATATGAGTTGGACCTACCCAACAAACTACATTTAATTCATTCGGTCTCCCATGTATCGATGTTGAGGAATTCTTGGGTGACCCAAGTTCCATAGTTCCCTTGCATGATGTGAACATTGAAGAAGATTTAAGTTATGAATAAGTACCAGTTGAAATCCTAGACCGGCAAGTGGAAAAGCTAAGGAACAAGGATGTCGCCTCCGTCAAAGTGCATTGGAGAAATCAACAAGTTGAGGGTGCTATGTGGGAAGTTGAAGCAGATATGATGAAGCATTACCCGTATCTATTCCACTCCACTCATGCCTAAGGTACTAAGAATTTCTTCCAAAATTCCCAAACTCCATGCATTTTAGGTTCTCGTGGTGCATGCATTTAATTTGATGTTTATGCACTATCTTAAAGCATGTTTTTAAGTGTAAAACTAAAAATTTTGAGAGATAGTGTTTGAATTGCATTTTTGCATTGATGCTGGGTTATTAGCTGCTAGTTTACTATTTAGATCCTACCTTTAAGTACATTCAGGGATAAATATTTTCAAGTGGGAGATATTGTATTGACCCCCAGTTTAGGAGCCCTGAGTGCAGAGAAGTTGGCTTGAAAAAGGACTGAGGACTTGTTTCAAGAGACAATCTATGGCCCGTGAGATTTTCTATGGATCGTGGAGTGGTTCGTAAGTGGGGTTCCAACCATGAGGAAATTTGAAGTTTTAAGGAAGTTAATCCACGACTTATTAGACAACACGTAAAATATTATACGACCCATATAAGGTCTCGTGAAAGGGGTCAGATACAAGATGGAAATTTGGCTAAGTGTGGATGGATTACGAGACCATCCACGAGTCGTAGAAATTAGTACAACCCGTCCTGTTGGTCCTAGTTAATGATTTAGAAAAGGGCATATTTCAGGACTCTCAGGTGAGCCATCAGACGAGAGGGTTTACGACCCGTAAAACTTTCTACGGCCCATAGACGGGGTTTCATAGAATGCTTTCGACAGTCTTAATTGAGGGGAAATTTGGTTATTTTCCATGATTTTATTCGTAAACTACATCATTTGGGGGATGAAAAGGGGGACCTATGTTAGTCTTTAAGCACTAAGAACACCCTTCATTCTCTTATTCTTCCAATTCCAAATTTCTAAGGTAAGACTCTTAAGAATAAGGCTAGGGTTTTCCAAGTTCCTTCCTCAAGACTTCAACTCTGATTCTCTCCGGTTCCTTAGGTATGTGAGTTGATTTATGGGTACCCTTTCACCCATAAATTTCCCTATTATGCATTTTAACTTTTCTTTAAGTTCCTAAGTTCTAATACATGCTTATGGTGATTTTATGGTTCTTATGCTATTACATGATGTTCTTATAGTTCAATGGCTATTTTGTTAAGTAAATGCACATGTACTTTGAAGTGTGATGATGATTCTAAGATGTGTTTTAATATGGTTAAGGTTGGATGATTTCGATGTTCCTTTTAAAGAAATTTCTTAAGACTTATATGATTTATGGTTATTCCATGCATTAATTAAGCCCACCCTATTTTCATGAAAGCTCCTTATGAGTTATGACTATGAATAGGGCATTTATAAAGAGCTTCAAAGTTAAAGTTTACCAAAGCTATATATAAGATGATTATTGCCCTAAATGATGTTTAAGAAAGGCTCTCAAGTTTCGAGCTACTCGTATTGATTGCTGCTTGTGATTCTAAGTTGTGATTAAGGATTTCATGGGATGACTTAGCACCGAGAGGACTTGATATTGGGACCCATCCCTGTTAGTTGAGGCATGATCCGTTGAAACTAAATCTTAATATTCCTAATTATGTGTCACCATAGGAGCCTTATAGGCTAGGCTAGTGGATCCACGTAGGCCCCGAAGTTATGAAAGATACTAAGTTTTGGATATCTACCTTGGCAAGTAGATTTTCCTTTTTCCAATGGAAGGAGTTTATTGGCCTTTTTTCCAATGGAAGGAGTTCATTAAATTCCATGTGGTAGCTCACATGGTCTTACTATCGGTTATGGTCTATTCCCACAAGATTATATGATTCTATGATATGTCTTAAATTCATGTGTTAAAGGTGTATTTTCTCATATTGGTTTGAGTTGTATCCCTTGTGCATGTTTAATCCTATTTCATTGTCTCATTATCCTTGTGTATACTAATATATTGTGTTTGATTATGTTTGAGATTACAGTTTCATCCATGCATTGCACCTCAGATACTTAGTAAACTCAAACGTACTAACACATATTTGCTTACATGATTTAACCATGTAAGGACAAGTACTCCTCCACCAGCTCGTGCTAGTATTTGGTGCACAAGGCTAGCTCTACTGTTGTGGTGAGCCCTTAGATTGAGACTCTTCCACCCTTTACTTTTAGTTTGTATTTATTTGATTTTAAGATGATGTTTTGTAACCCTTGTGAGGCACTTATTTTAGTATTGTATAGTTTAGATTCTTTTTTATAGACTGAGATGCCTGTTATCGGTCCTATCGACCTATGATGTTGTTGGTATGCATATGGACAAAGTAATGATTTAGTTATTTTCAACTATGTTAAATCTTACTTCATTGCCAAAAGCCCATAGTCCCTTTCCCTTATGTTTTCTTTCCGCATTATGTCTTGTCTATTACCTATGAATGCTCGAGATGCTTAGATGGCTTGAGTAAGGTGCCTTCAGGAACCTCATCCATGTGATGACTAGGCCCCTAGGTCGGGTCATTATAGTGTCTCCATGGGGTGCTCCCCCATTGTTTATGAGGAAGAAGGATGTTTCACTTTGGTTATGTGTGGATTATCGAAATTTAAATAAGGTGACCATTAAAAACAAGTATCCACTTCCAAGGATCGACGACCTATTTGATCAATTGCATAATGCAAGTTACTTCTCCAAAGTTGACATTCGGTCCAGGTATCACCAATTGAGGATTAAGGAGAGATGACATTTTGAACAAGGTATGGACATTTTGAATTCTTGGTTGTGTCATTTGGGTTGACAAGTGCTCCCGCTATCTCTATGCATTTAATGAATCAAATTTTCAAGCCTTATCTAGACGTTTGTGGTGGTGTTCTTTGATGATGTATTGATTTATTCTGGAGTGAAGAGGAATATATGGGTCATTTTGAGAATTGTGTTGCAAACCTTGAGAGATGAGCATTTATTTGACAAATTTAGTAAGTGTGAGTTTTGGTTGAGCAAAGTGACATTCCTTGGTCGCATTGTGTCTAGTGATGGTGTTATGATTGATCCAAAGAAATCGGAGGTGGTAAAGAATTGACCTAGTCTATTGTCTCCTTTAGATATTAGGAGTTTCTTGGGTTTGGCCGGATATTATAGGAGGTTTGTTGAAGAATTCTCCTATATTGCATCTCCTTTGACTAGATTGACCCAAAAGAAGATAAAATTTCAATGGTTGGATGAATGTGAGAAGAGGTTTCAAACATTAAAGGATCGTCTTACCTTGACCCCTATTTTGACATTACCAAAAGGTTCAAATGGATTTGTTGTTCATTGTGATGCTTCACATGTGGGATTAGGTTGTGTGTTGATGCAACATGGAAAGTTCATTGCTTATACTTCAAAATTGAAGGTTCATGAAAGGAACTACCCGATTAATGATCTTGAGTTGTTGGCCATTGTGTTTGCATTGAAAATATGGTGCCACTATTTTTATAGGGTGCATGTTGATATATTCACATACCGTAAGAGCTAGCAATATGTGTTTAGCCAGAGGAACTTGAACCTTAGGCAAAGTAGTTGGCTAGAGTTGCTCAAGGACTATTACATAAGTGTATTATATCACCCGGGTAAGGCAAATATTGTGGCCGATGTTCTTAGTAGGGTTTCTATAGGGAGTGTAGCTCATATGGATGAAGGAAGAAAGGAGTTCATAATAGATGTTCACCGATTGAGTGTAAGATTCACAGGTTCACATTTAGGTAACGTTCTTGTGAATAATGGAGCAGAATCATCATTGATAAAGAAGTTTAAGGCATCCCAAGATATGGATCCAATATTGATGGAGTTAAAGAAGTTGGTGGTTGATAAGAAGGTTGAGGTTTTCTCACAAGGGGAGATGGAGTACTTCGTTATCAAGTCCAATTATGTGTTCCAAATGTTGATGGTTTAAGAGAGATGATATTCAGGAAAGCCCATATCTCGCAGTATTCTATTCGCCTCGGATCCACCAAAATGTATAGAGATTTAAGGGAAGTGTATTGGTGGAATGGTATGAATATCAAAGACCGGGTGGTCTAGCCCAAGACATTGATATTCCTATGTGGCAATAGGAAGATGTAAACATGGATTTCATTACGGGTTCACATAAGACTAGAAGGCAATTTGATTCTATATGGGTGATTGTGGATAGGATGATAAAATCAGTCCATTGTTTACTGGTTAAGACTTCTTATAGTGTGGAGGATTATGCCAGGATACATATTAAGGAATTGGAAAGGGTTCATGGTGTGCCTTTGTCTATAATTTCGGATTGTGGTACTCAATTCACATCACATGTTTGGAAGTCTTTCCAAAAAGGTCTCCGTACCAAAGTAAAGTTGAGTACCGCACTCAAACGAATGGGAAAGCTGAGAGAACAATTCAAACATTGGAAGACATGTTGAGAGCATGTGTACTTGACTTCAAGGGAAATTGGGATGATCATTTCCCTTTGATTGAATTTGCATACAACAATAGCTATCATTCAAGCATTGAGATGACACCTTTTGAGGCTTTGTATAGGCGATGATGTAGGTCTCCGGTGGGATGGTTTGAAGTTGGAGAAATGTCTTTGATTGTCCCGATTTGGTACTTGAGGCTATGGAGAAACTGAGACTTATAAGAGTAGGTTGAAAATAGCCCAAAGTCACTAAAAGTCGTATTCGAAAGTTAGAAAAAATGGATCTTGAATTCGTGGATGATTGGATGTATCTCAAGGTATGTCCTATGAATGGTGTTGTACGATTTGGCAAGAATGACAAGTTAAGCCCTAGGTACGTAGGGCCTTATAAGATGTTAGAGAGGATTGGTACAATGGCTTACAAATTGGAGTTGCCAATGGAATTGTCTATGGTTCATCCGTTATTCCATGTGTCAATGTTGAGGGAATGTATTGGTGATCCAAATATTATTGTACTTTTAAATTGCAAAGCATTGAAGATGATCGAACCTATGATGAAGTTCTGATTGAGATTTGGGACAGACGAGACAAGAGATTGAGAAAAAAGGGAAGTTGCATCTGTCAAAGTTTTGTAGAGAAACCAATAAGTTGAAAGACATATGAAGCGGAATAAAATGATATCTTTACCTCTTTCCCTCCACTCAAGCTTAAGGTGGTAACTCACTTATGTATAAATCCCTTCAAGCTTCTAAGAGTCTGCCTCTATGTTGATGTGCTGCCAAAATACAACACTTTTGATAGTTAAAACTTGGAATTTTGTGTGTTCTCAAAGCGATGTTAGTGGATTTGATGTGTTTTTATGTTTTTTTTTATTGATTACAGGATTTGGCACTAGTTTGGGAAAAGTGTGCAGTTGCTGATATTTTTGTTGTTCTACAACATCCTTTACGGGCCATAGAAGTTTCCATGAGCCGTAGAGTTGGGTTCGTAGTAAAATCCAATGAAGGGGTGGCTTTTTAAAGTTGCATTGACAAAATAGCATACGAGTCGTGGAAATTTATACAAGTCGTAGATGAGGTTCCATACCATGCAAAAGATTAGGAGTTTTTGAAAAGTCATCAGATGAAACCCTATATGGACCGTAAGTCTGAATACAGCCCATAGAAAGGTCTCGTAGAAGCTGAACCCAGAATTGAAGAACGAAGTCCACAAAGCCCCGATATGGGTTGTAGAACATAGTACAACTTATGGAATTGCTCGTACTTCCTACCGAATCCAGTTCTCCTATTTTATTTTGGATTTGTATTTTAAATACTATAAATAGGTTTTTATAGGTTTTTTTCAGTACGTAACATAAGAGGTTAGAGGAACATTAAGAAAACCACTTGAAACATTATTTTGTGATTTTAATTCATACTTTGTGATTCCCATTGAAGAGCTTGATTTTCTTGTTCTTAATTTCATTCTTGTAAGTGCTCAATCATATTATTCTATATCATATTTCTTGCATCTACGATAAATATGTGTAGCTAAATCCACAACTAGGGTTGTGGGAACCATGAAGAACTAACAAGGTAAAACTGGATAATTCGTAATTCTTGGAAAGTGTGCTTGCATGTATTAATTAATTAATTCTCTTCATTTTGATAACCTTTTAAAGGTGGTGAACGTTAGAACTCGCCTAGTTGTTAATGACTGGATCAAGGTAGTAATGAATGGAAAAAGATATTAATTGACAGTATTCAATTGATGTTTTCTCGTCTAATCAACCAAACTAGATCAAGGGGAGGTTGTACTGGGACAATAGTAAGGGTTAGTAATGTCACACTACGGGGTTGGGTCAAATCACATAGTGAAATTTACCTCTCACCTTGGTCAAAGGGTTTGTAAACATAACTTACTGCTCTGCTTGCAACACACTAGAAAAGAATATGATTATCTAATAATACCAAGCTAAACATAACTTACCGCTCTGCTTGCAACACACTAGAAAAGAATATGATTATCTAATAATACCAAGCTAGGGAATCATGGGGAGCATAATACCCTTGTTACTCTTCTTACTGGTTTCACATACTTGTTTTAGGCTTGGATTACTTTCTTCAAATTACAACCCCCCTTTCGGGAGATAAACAGGTTAATTAATCGAATTGCTTAAAATTACTCTAAGTCTACCATATTCCCTGTGAGATCGATCCTAACTTCAGTTAAGTTATATAAATTGACAACGACTGCTTTAACCTTCAAACAGGAGGTGTAGCTTGGGCGACATCAAGATTTTAGTGTCCTTGCTATGGAATACAACTACATTTTTTAATTTGAGTAATTCGGGAATTGATCCTTATTTCCCTCATGTTATGTTTGTTTTGTTGTTTTTGTTTTGTTTTGTTTTAGCCTGCAGGTGTAGTGTATTCACAACACTCAAAGTCGAGGCATTCTCTTGACTCTGTTTAACCCTGATATTTAAAGAACGCTGAGAAGAATGGCCCAAGACAACGCGAATAATGCTGCAAATAACGTAGTGAATGCAACATTGAACCAGAACAAGAATGAGAACAATAATAACCTACCACCGCTTGAGGATATTGACCTACCGCCATAGGATCTTAATGACACAGCTCATACATGGAATCAATATCGGCTTGATCCTATGGCGATAGATATCACTGAGCTATTGTGTAACGGTTACTACTGAATGACACAAAGTTTGTTGTCTCGAGTGGGTTACTTCAAATGCTACAAAATCGTGGGTTATTCGTAGGCCTACCATTAGAGGATCTGCATAATCATCTACACAACGTTGTCTTCATTTGTAAGAAAAAGATGGGAGCCTGAATTTGTCTATGGATGCCATTGGGCTCAGTGTCTTCCCATTGTCTCTAACAGGCGATGCCACACTATGATTATTCGAGCTCCCATAGAAATTGATCACTAGTTGGGCTGAATTGCAGAAGACCTTTTTGGTGAGGTTCTTCCCGAGGTCGAAGAAGCTGAACCTGAAAGACCAAATCAACAACTTCGAGCTACTTCCTTGTGATTCGATCAATACCACATGGGAGAGGTTCACAAAGAATCTGAGGACTGTCCCTTATTACAAGATTGTGGATGATGCCTTAGTAGAGACCTTTTATCGAGCCCTGGACGAGAATAGACAAGTTGTTACTGACACCATTATGGGAGGATTGATTCTAGATCGTCCATTTTATATGATTTCTGAGAGGTTAGAAAAGGTGGTCAATACAAATCGTGCATGGGGGACAAGAGGTAAGTCAACAATGAAGAACTTGTTCACAGTCAATACTAATTTGGCGCAAACAAAAATAAATCAGGATATGATGCAAGAGCTTGCTCGGATTAGTATCAATATGGAGTTGTTGATGAAGCATAACCAAGAACGTGTGAATATAGTAGCTCATCAGCCTTCATGAGCACCCATGTACGAGGAGACTTACTATGAGGAGGACACTTGCTTCATCATTGATTAGATGGCGGGTTTTCGGACCAACGCCCAAGGGTCCAATAAAGACTATTAGCGCCAAGGTCAAGGAAACCAAGGTTGGAACTATAACAGGGATGGAACCTTCAGAGACAATAATCGAGGAGGCTACTACGACAGAAATATAGCCCAGGACAGATATGCTTATTAGGGACAAAGAGATAGTTACAAGAATGGTCCGTATGTTCCACCACATTATCAAAATATGGGTACTGGTAGGTCTAGAGTTGAGAAGTTGTTTGATCGCCTGTTGAAAAAGGCTGACGCTCAGGATGAGACATTGAAGGGATTAAAGTCTGACATCTCCAACATTGATTAGAAAATTGAGTCTCATTTTGTTGGTATCAAGCAGCTGGAGCAACAGTTCGGTCAAATGTCAACTCACTGAACTAGTGCCAAAAAGGTACATTTCCTAGCAATATAGTTCAGAATCCAAAGAATGAGGGGTAGTGTATGGCGATGGCTACTCGTGGTGGCAAACAGACTATTAACCCTCCAATGCTGGTTGATGATGATGTTGTTCGTGAGGAGATAGTTGAGAGCAAAGATGCAGAGACCAGAGATGTTCGTGCCAAGGATGGGTTGAGTGATGCTACAGAGACGCCACAAAAATTGAAGCCCATTCCTAGACCTCTTTCCCTTAGAGAATCAAAAAGAAGGAGGAAGGTAAATGCAAGAACTTCCTCTCCATGCTGAAACAATTCTCCATCAACATCCCTCTCATTGAGGCATTGGAGAAAATTTCTGGGTATGCAAAGTTCATGAAGGACTTGGTCACAAAGAAAAGTATTGTAATCCAAGAGCTCTCCTAAGAGCTTCAACATTACAGTGCGACTGCTGCAAGGTCCTTGGTACAGAAGCGAGATGATCCCGTAGCATTCACTATACCCTACACCATCAGAGATGTTAAGTTTGTAAGGGCATTATGTGATTTTGGTGCCAGCAAAAAACTGATGCCCCTTGCGGTCTTCAAGAATCTAAGACTAGGAGCCCCTATCCCTATGAGCATGCGATTGTTGATGGTTGGCCGAACAGTGAAGAAGCCTGTGGGGATACTATATGACATCTTTGTCAAAGTAGAGAAATTCATATTCCCCATAGACTTTGTGTCTTGTATTGCAAAGTCGACTTCAAAGTCCCAATCATCTTGAGAAGGCCCTTTCTAGCCACTGGGCGAGCACTAGTGGATATATAATCCAGCCAACTCAAGTTTTGATTGAATGATGAAGAAGTCAGTCATCTTCAACATCTGTCAGTCGATAAAGAGGCCTGGTGACTTGAAGATGAAAGTTTAGGAACTTGGTGAAGTCTGAGTAACCAAGTTGTCTAAGTCGTGCCACAACAATAAATCAGGCACTACTTGGGAGGCAACCCAAGATATTTGATGTAATAGTGGTTTTTGTTTTGTTTTTAGCTTTTGGACTTCTAGGTAGTTTAGTTTTCTGCATTTTGGTTGCAATTTTTGGACTCTGGATTGGTGGCGTATAGGGTAACAGTGTGTTTTGTAAAGAATATGTAGGTACAAGACCAAGTCAGCGCCTGAACCTTTATCTTCTACACCACTGTTGTTCCCACTACAGAGGGGCCTCCACAGATAAAGGCTGATATAGAGAGGGGTACCACCACCACCACCCCTACTACTACTACTGCACTAGAAGTCGTGCCCACACAAACATCACCCGATAGCATGGTTTATGTGTCAGCAGCATCTATTCAGGCCATGGCGCAGAGACAGGCTTGCACTAAGTCCCAATTGACTTAGTTTCTATAGCAGATCCGGTCTTGGGTTCGCCAAGCCATCTTAGAGGCTGAGGTTCATATGCAGACATACATTGTGGCTGCTATTCAATAGAGACTCACACCCGTGGAAAATCGCATTAATGCGTTCGAGAGGCAATTACAGCAGAGCCTCAACTCAGCACAACCTGCAGATTTGATGGCCATTCGATCAGAAATCCAGTCTATGGCATATATGAGTTTTGTGTGAAAAATGACACGCACCAGAAATTTTGTTAGTTAGCCTTGATAGAAACCGTGCATATTTGATTGTTTGACGATGCTTGTTCTGATAAGTGAGGTTGAATTATGATGAAAAACATGATCTGAGAGTCTACGTTAATAGTGTAATAAGTGTCATATGTGTGTAAGCTTGGTTTGCTAAATTCTTATATTGTGCTTCAATTGAGAACTTGCCCTATTACTCTGACTTAGATTGTAGGTTAGTTGGTTAGGAAAGTATCCTAGACCATTGTTCATATTAGTCCACTTAGCCTAAATAACCAACCAAATATGTAAAGTATCCCTTTATCCCAATGTTCGAGCCTTGCATGTACCCTTTCTTGGTAGAAACCTAAATTACCTAGCCTTGTTGAATGTAAAATCCTGAAATTGGCCCTGTCCTTTCTTGAATATTGTGCACCATGACTGAGGCAAAAAGCTTAAGTTGAGGGATGACTACCAAAAGTGGCCCTGGTTCAGAGGTGGGATATTGTGCACATCGACTCAGGCCAAGAGTGTAAGTTGAGGGTGGTTGATGTAAGGGTAATCACATAAAATGGGGGTGAAAGCTAGTGATACATGGCAAAAGGGATAAAAATATGTTATGGGTGCAAGAAAAATGAATCAATGCCTAAACAATGAGCTAAAAAGAAAAAATGAGGTGAAAATAAAAGGCAATGAGCTAAAAATAAGAGTCAGGCACCTGGAAAAGCTTGAAATAGGAGAAAGGGAGAATTAGTTGAAAAATGACAGGGTTGGTAGAGCAAAAGTGTATAATAACACAGTGTCAAGGAGGACCTTCAGTTACTATGTTCCCAAAACATCATACCAAAGCCCTCTAAGCCTACTTTACAAGACAAGAAAGTCCTATAATGATCCTAGTCGAAGTAGTCGAAGGTTATAGTTGTAAGTATAGGGGCAAGCATATGGTATTGAACACGATATTTGAATATTTGTTATGAGAATGAGTGATTTTGTTTAGTCCCAAGCACTGAATCTGAAAACATTATCATGAGTGGGATATGGGACTTCTTTGTACGAGGGCACTTGCATTGCATTGTTAATTCTAGACTAATTCAGTGATTGTGGCTTATCCGTAGTTACCTTTGTTGTCATAGTTGCACTTTCGCATGTATTGATTTGCATTAGTTTGCCTGATAGCTATATGATATGCATTTATGAGTGGTGTGGGTATCTGTGCTTGAGTTTGAGATGATGTGTGTCATTAGATTGAGGTTTGTGTGTTACTATACTGCTTAGGTAGATTGAGTTTGTCGTTCGAGGACAAACAATAATTTTAAGTTGAGGGTGTTGATGTGCTACCAAATATAATACTTTTGATGCTTAAAACTTGGAATTTTGTGTGTTCTCAAAGCGATGCTAGTGGGCTTGATGTGTTTTTATGTTTGTTTTTCTGAATTACAGGATTTGGCACGATTTGGGGCTATGTGTGCAGTTGTTGATACTTTTGTTGTTCTACGACACCCTTTATGGGTCATGAAAATTTCCATGAGCCATAGAATTGGGTTCGTAGTAAAATCCAGTGAAGGGGTGATTTTCTGAAGTTACATTTACGAACTAGCAGACGAATCGTGGAAGTTGTACAAGTTGTAGATGAGATTTCATACCCTGAGGATCAGAAGATTGGGAGTTTCCGAAAAGTCATTAGACGAAACCCTATACGGTCCATAAGTCTGAATACGACCCATAGAAAGGTCTCGTAGAAGCTGAAACCAAAATTAAAGAATGAAGTCTACGAAACCCTGATAGGAGTCGTAGAACTTAGTACGACCGGTAGACTTATTTGTACTGCCTGTTGAATCCAGTTCTCCTATTTTATTTTGGATTTGTATTTTAAACACTATAAATAGGTTTTTATAGGTTATTTTTTAGTATGTAACATAAGAGGAAAGAGGAATATTGAGAAAAACACTTGAAACATTATTTTGTGATTTTAATTCACACTTTGTGATTCCTATTGAAGACCTTGGATTTTCTTGTTCTTAATTTCATTCTTGTAAGTGCTCAATTATGTTATTTTACATTATGATTCTTGCATCTACAATGAACGTGTAGCTAAATCTACAACTAGGGTTGTGGGAACCATGAAAAAATAACAAGGTAAAATTGAATAAATCGTAATTCTTTAAAAGTGTGCATACATGTATTAATTAATTCTCTTTGTTTTGATTGTTTTTTTAACGGTGGCCAACGTTAGAACTCGCCCGGTTATTCTGACTGGATCAAGGTAGTAATGAATAGGAAAAAATATTAATTAACAGGACCCAATTGATGTTTTCTCATCTAATCAACCAAACTAGATCGGGGGGGGGTTTACTGGGACAATAGTAAGAGTTAGTAATGTCACACTATGGGATGGATCAAATCACTTAGTGAAATTTACCTCTCACCTTGGTCAAAGGGTTTGGTAAACTTAACTTACCGCTCTGCATGCAACACACTAGAAAAAGAATATGATTATCTAAAAATACCAAGCTAGGGAATCATGGGGAACACAATACCCTAGTTACTCTTCTTACTGGTTTCACACACTTATTTTAGGTTCGAATTACTTTTTGCAAATTAAAACCCCTCCCCCTCTCGGGAGATAAGTAGGTTAATTAACTCAAATTGCTTGAAATTACTCTAAGTCTACCATATTCTCTGTGGGATTGACCCTAACCTCAGTTAGGTTATATAACTTGACAATGACCGCTTAAACCTTTAAACATGAGGTGTAACTTGGGTGACATCATATGTCATATTACATGCGTACATACTCATGAAAATAATTTCTAAGGATGTTTTCAGGGTGCATTGTTGCATTTATAATAAAATGTGAGTTGCATACTCTATTCTACTCAAGCTTACCTTGAGCCCATTTGAAGACGAATGTTTCCAAGGGGGAGATATTGTAACATCTCTCAACTTGACTTGGAATGTTCTTATTGTGTATTTATTAAATATCTTAAAATCTATTCGCTATTTGGCAAATTCGAGTTTGCATTCTTTTTTCGAGACAAAATTGTGTAGGATAAGGGTTGCCTTCGATTTTTAGGTCACCCGATCGAAAACAAATTCATAAGAATTTGCATTTTCAAAAAAGTACGCGACCTCGATCTCTACATCACGAAAAGGGTTCATTTATGTACAAAAGTGACCTAGACTCATTTCTAGATCAAAACAGGGGAAAAATTGACTTTCGCAAAAACTGAACTATGGTTAAACGAGTCCGCATCGCGGACTTGTTACCTGACAGTTTAGATTTTTCCTTAAAATTCCTACACCAAGTGAAAAAGTTTTAGACTTTTCCTTTAACTTATTTAAGTGATTTTTGGCACAAAAATTCATTCTGTAAATTGCCTTCAACCCCCAAATTAACCCAATTTTTTCACCAACACATTACAAAAATTCTCTCTCTAAAACTACTCTCAACGGATTTCTTCTTCCTCAAGTAAAACTCTATTGAAGATCAAGTGAAGCAAAATCCTTCATATCTTCAAACTTTCCAAGTCAATCACTTAAGACATGTAAGATTCATCCATATAATCCTTTCTTCTATGGAGTCCCTTGTCAATTCTCAATTTTTTTTCTTAATTTAATTATAAAATTGTATATATCTTCTTTACTTCTACTCCAATTCTTCGATTATGATTGAGATGAAGACTATTGATCTATCCTACTATAAACTCAAGTTAATTGCATGAAAGTTGATGGTTTTGGCATAAATGATGCCAAGTGCATGATTAGGGATTTTTATATGGGTTCCTTTACTAATGATCCAAATTGATTTCACTTACAAGTTTTGTCTTTGAATTTCATTAAATTGCATGATTTTAACTCAATTGTTCATGGACTCACACATGGCCCTAGTTATCCTATGATAAAACTATGACTTTTATGAATATGATTTTAACTATGAAGTATGATCTTATGATGATAATGATTTTAGTGATGATGATGATGACGGTAACCTACAAACCCTAATGTTATGATGATAATAAGGTGGGGAGTATATCCACACTAACATGAAAAGTGATGTAGATGGACTATTCCTATGTTATGATGAAGTCATGATGTCTATTGTACAAGCTATGCAAGTCTGATTTTGATAAAGAATGAATTATGATGATGTCTATATATATGCAAGATTATGTATTACGCGGGATATAACTTAGCACCAAGAAGGGATTGGTAGATTCCATTGTCCCCTAACTATGTGCCACCATAGGAATGATATTCATGTGATTATGTCTTAAAGGTGTGCTAATTGATCCACATAGATTTTTAATGGACACTCACCATGCTAGGATAGATCCTAAAAGGTGTGGTCAAATAATGGATTCTCAATGTGCTAGGACAGAGTCTATAGGATGGGAATCAAGTCTACCTTGGCAAAGTAGACTCCTCTTTTGCCTGGTGTAGAGGGAACATGGAGATTCCATGTATAGTTTGCATGGTCTTAATGTTGGTTATGGTCTTATTCCCACATATGTATGTCTATTAGGTGATGAAATATTCTATGATGCTTCCACATATGGTTTTAAATGTTGCATTGCTCATGATATTTTGTCCTTGCTTTATCTATGCATATTGTTATAATGTACCATATATACTGATGCATTGCATGCTTATATGCTTAGTACATTTCAACGTACAAATGCATACGCTTGCCTACATGATATCACCATGTAGGGATAGATGATGATTCTACCTCTCATATTTGTGGCTAGCTTTCGGACATTACTATTGAAGATTGGTAAGTTCCCACGGTTCAGGGGATAAGCCCTATGTTTCTTGCTTATGATGTTGTCCTAAGACTTTTGTACTTTGCTAATCTTGAGGGTGAGCTAGTAAAACTATGTTCTAGACCCTGCCAAGATCTATGATATAGAGGCATATTTTGGACACTATGTTGATATAATCCCTTTAATGGGAAATGCTGACTCTTATGATGCTAGTTGTCGCTTGCTTACTTTTATGAGTTCTTATTTTATCTTATATATGCTTATGATATGAACAAGAGGCTTGGATGGGGCGCCTTCAGGTGTCATAGTCGCCGTGTCACAACTAAGCCCTAGGTTCGGATCATGACATATGGTGTTCCATTGTCTATCATATCAGATCGTGGTACCTAATTTATTTCTCATTTTTGGAAGTCATTCAAAAAATGACTTAGCACCAAGGTGAAGCCCAGTACCGCTTTTCATCCTCAAATTGATAGCCAGGGTGAAATGATATTCCAGACCCTAGAAGACATGTTGAGGGCTTAAGTGTTGAAGCTTTAGGTAACTAGAATGACCATTTATTGCACATTGAGTTTGCCTACAACAAAAGTTATCATGCTAACATTGAGATGGCCCCATTTGAGCTTTGTATGAAAGGAGATATAGGTTCCTGGTGGGTTGGTTTGAAATGGGTGAGATGGATTTGATCGGTCCTGAATTGGTATTGGATGCTATAAAAAAGGTGAACTCATAAGGAAGAAGTTTAAAATAGCTCAAAGCTGCCAAAAGTCATATTCTGATGTTAGGAGGAGAGACATTGAGTCCATGTAAGATATTGAGTGTATGTGGAGCCGATTAAGGATGTGATGCAATTTGGCTAAAAAGGAAAATTGAGTCCCCAGTATGTAGGACTGTATGAGGTGCTGGAGCGGATTAGTAAGGTGGCTTATAGGTTGGACTTTCCATCGGAAATGCTACGGTTCATCCGGTGTTTCATATGTCCAAGGTGAGGAAGTTCATTGGTGATCCAAGCTCTATTGCACCTTTGGAGAGTGTGGAAGTTGAGGAGAATCTGACATATGAATAAGTTCTGGTTGAGATTTTGGATCGGCAAGTCAAAAGTCTTCATAACAAGAAAGTTGCATTGGTTAAAGTCCTTTGGAGAAACCAAAAATTTGAAAGTGCAATATGAGAGGTGGATTCGGATATGATACAACAATAACCTTATCTATTTCATTTTACTGAAGCCTAAGGTAATAGGTTCCTCGTGCTCAAATGGTTTGAATTCTTTCATTTCTTATTTTCATTCCATAACATGCATGCATGCTTATGAAACTGGTTTTAAATGATGTTTATACAAACGGTTTGAAGGTTTTATGATTGAGATGTTAAATTTGCATGTTTTTTATCATGTTGGGATGTTGATGTTCATTTTACTCTATTCAAGCTAATTCTCATCTCATTTCAAGGACGAATAATCCCAAGGGGGAGATAATGTAAGATCTCGTACCTCAGAAATTTTGAACCAAGGCTTGAAAATGAATTTTCAAAATATTTTGACCTATGTTGCACTTCAAGAGGCCCTTCATGGATAGTAGGTGCACACCACTACCCATAAAGGGAGTTGTGGAAGGCATCCTTGGCAAAATTTGACATTGCCAAAGAGGGGTATCCCACCACAGAGCCCTACATGTCTCGGTGTGCACACCACAGCTCGTGAAGGGACTCGTAGATTGCACCATCCCTAAGGTAGCCCTTTTTCTTCACCAAGGCACCCACCACAGGTCATATGCGTACCATGGTCCGTGGTGGTGCCAATGAAGCTGTGTCGTCCAGTTTCTCGAATATGTTTTCATAAGAATGTTTAGGTCTTTTCCCTAATTCCTAACCTTTTCTGGACATTTTTAGACCAAAATAACATCCTAATACTATACAAACCTATTCTAATGTCTTTCAATCACTCCTCACACTTAAGACTCTAATTCACTTTAACAAAATCACTCTCAAGTTTCCTCTCAAGCTTAAGCTTAGGAATCCATTGAAGGACCTCAAGTTCGAGCTCAATCTTTTCAATCCATCAAATTAAGTATCTAAGGTATGCAGGTTTGATTCATGGGTGCATTTCACCCATGAAACTCAAACTAATTTCATATCTTCAACTCAACTTCAAATCATGAATTTTATGGGCTTTCATGCATGAACTTCAACTGCCTAAATTACCTTTATATATGTGTGTGTGTGTGTGAGTGTGTTTAAGCTTTAATTACATGAAGTTTCATGAATTTCATGATACTACATCTTTAAGCTTACTGAGATTATGAAATCTATGCAATATATATATATATATATATATATATATATATGAATGTCTAAGCTTCAATTACATGAAGTTTCATGAACTTCATGATAATACATCTTCAAGCTTGTTGAGATTATGAAATCTATGCATGAGTACTTTCAATTTGTGTTCAAATGATCTTAAACCATTGCGATAAGTTTGAATCTACTTCAATTGCATGGTTTTAATCTTACATTTCATGAACCCATGATCATGCATCAAGTTCGCTCAAGTATGATTATGTTACTTAAGACCTCAAGTATGAACATGATTATACAAGTACAAGCCCTTAAGTATGAATGTTATTATGACATGCATATGATCAAGCAAGGGTGTATTTACACCATCATATACATGTTATTGTGTATTGATGAAGACAGGTACAACTTTTCCTTTACACAAGTCATGAAATGAGCTAATCCCATGCATGCAAGCTTGTTTTGAACTATGATTTAGCTTATGAGCTTAAGTATGTTTTATGATGATTTAGTATGTTTTCAAGTACATGCATATGTATATTCCATGAGACTTGACTTAGCATCGAATGAGACTCATCATGGGGGACTATCCACAATGATCCTTATATAAAACCTTTTGTCTCATAACTACGTGCCACCAAAGGATTATGTTTTAGCTAGTGAGTCCACATGTAGTGTTATGATTCATGACCCACCAAGTGGGATAGAGATCTATATTGGCAAGTAGACTCTTCTTTCTCTAGTGTGGAGGCAACATCATGATTCTATGTTATAGCTCCTATGATCTTATAGTCGGCTATGGTTACCTCCCACATATATATGACTATTTTACTCATGTATATTCATGGCATCTCGTGCTTTACTATCCTTATTTTACTTTATTATGATTACTTATGCCTTTACTTGCCTATGCTATCATTTGTTCTTTATTGTCCTTCATCTGCATACTTAGTACATTCCATGTACTAGCGCATATTTTGCCTGCATGATTTCACCATGTAGGGACAGGTGACTGCCCTCCAGGGTAACCGTTTAGTCCAGCTGGTTACTAGTAGCTTATTGGTGAGACCTCTTTTTTCGGGGGAAAACCATACTATACCTAGCCTATGTTATAGCTTATGCTTATTTGGAGACCCAGTTCTCTATCTTTATTGGGGGTGAGGCCATGATTTGGACATTATGTATGTAGTTGATGCAATTATGACCCTGTTTTGTTGTTTTATCATCCATGGCTTAATTCTTTTTATCCTTCCACTGGTTATGATCATTGTTTAAACCAATGAATTCTTATGATATGCTAAGAAGGCTAGTTTGGGTTTCCCTCGGGGATTTCATTCATCATGTTACACCTGGGTCTAGTTTGAGTTGTTACATCTTTAGATATTTGTATTGTACATTCCTCAGTTTAAATGTTATTTATACTTATATTGTCTTTAAAGTTCAGTCAACTTATGCTAATTAAATACTATTTTTCTGATACTCATTCTACACTTCTATGCCCTACAGATCATAGTATGAGTTATTGTCATTGATGTGTGCCTTATGTGGAGTAGATTTTGGATTAGGAGACTTGGGTGAGCTCTCTTGGTTCGAAGTTGTCATTCTCCCTCTACTTTGATTAGGACCAATCTTTATGTTGAATTTAAAGATGATTCTGTATATATTTGTATTTATCCTGTACTCTTATATTTTGATTAGTAGCTCGACTACTGCCTAATACCAAGTCTTGGGGATGTTTGGTATATTGTTGTCTTTCTCTCTTCGCTATTTCTTCATTGCACCCTCTTTTATTTCAATATGTGTTCTCTGTTTCCTTATGTTTCTATTCTACGTGATAGCCCATTGCATCTTATTTTGGGTTATGGATTAGGCTTACCAACTGGTAAATACTAAAAGATGCCATCTTGACCTGAGATTTCGTGACACCATCTCAACGATAATTAGAAATGGAGAGGGAGTTTCTCCTTGCCTCACCTATTTTGTCCCAAAGGCCCATATGTTTCAGAATTTGGATTAAAAAAAGGAAAAACTAAGTTTGTACCCCTTTAAAGAAAACTATTTACATCCATATACCCCTTTACATTTTATACCTCCAGACTATTAAAATTCCCCCCCCCCCTCCAATGTTAAAATTCACGCGCCATCATGTTGACGTCAACACCCGTCTATATGATACACCAATAGGATATACATATGCCAACAGGGTATTACAGATGATTAAGCTCAATCCTATATGATACAGATATGGTATCAATATACCAATATAGTATTACAAAGAATATATTTTCTACTAATGTAAATTTAACAAATAAGTTTGTAACTTTAATAATTTTCTCTTAATTATTTTATTTATGGAAAAAAGCTCAAAATTATATGATACCGATAGAATATCAATATACCAACGGAGTATCACAAGAATATATTTTCTACTAATTTAGAGTTTAACAAATAATTTTGTAACTTTAATAATTTTCTAGTCCTATATATATGATACTGATATGGTATAAATATACCAACGGAGTATCATAACAAATATATTTTCTACTAATTTAGAGTTTAATGGTTCTTTTATTTGTTTTTTTATTTATTTCTTAAAATAATCCTATATGATACCAATTGAGTATCAATATAACGCCAGAGTATCACAAAGAATTGAATTCATTCTATATGATACCAGTATGGTATATATATATACGGCTGACGTATATTTCATAATGTTTATGCTGACGTTAGCATGACGTTAGATGCGAAATAAAAAGAGGTAAGTGGGTTAAAAGGCAGATCCATTAAAGATAAATAATTTAGATTGAGTCGATTAAAGGTAAATAATTTGAAATTAAATTTATTTTATGTATTTTTCCCTTTAAAAAAAACTCTAATTGACAATCAAAAGCTTTTTCCACATCTACCTTGCATAGAATTCCAAAGGTCTGAAATATTTTAGCTCTCTAGCTTCAATATTTTTAGGAATTCGTGCGACATATAATATTGAAGCTTTTCTAAAAAAACATTGGAAAACCTATAATTTCTCCTTTGATAACCTCCCAACATGAAAAAAATAAACCAATGGTGTAGCCATTAGGCCTTGGGGCCTTGTCAGTGGCACATAATTTAATGCAAATTAGAAGTTCTTCTGACTCTAAGGGGTCGTTTGGTTGAAAATAGTTTATCCTATGATTAGTTATCTGGGGATTAACTATCTTAGGATAAGTTATCCTCATGTATATGAGATAACTTATTTTATTACTATGGTATAAATAGTGGGATAAGTTATCCCAAACTTGACAACCAATGAAAATATCAAAATTTCATCCTGCACTATTCTTTTATTCCATGAATATTTATTTTTATCCAATACATGTTCTTTTTTTTTCTTTTAAGGATAAGACGATTTGGTGTATATAAAAAAACCATTCACTCTTGATTCTATCTTCTAAGCCGAGCCACCTAAATCTCAAACTTGAAGTGAAAGTCCAATCCCACACAGATGTTGAATGGAACTATGGTCAGACACCAATCAGTGAAGTAGTCATTACTTGATACTACTGAACAAACCATCCCATTTTATTGAGTAAGAGAATTGATAAATTTTAGAGGATTATTTTCTTCTTTACAAGTATAAGATCCTCTAAATAAAGAAGGATCAATAAACTTGGAAGCCCTTTTAGTTTTTAGAGATTTTCTGGTATTTCATAATAATAGTGTTTTGTTTATGGAGATGAAAGTTAAGACTATGTAGAACCTCCTACGTTACCATCGGGAGAGGAAATGTGGTAGAGACTTTAGTTTTTTTTTTTTTTCTGTGAAATGACTATAACACAATTAAGACGTCCCCAAAGGACCCAATTTCATTCTTCCCTCAACCTAGATCGACATATAAGTCTTGTTTAAAATTTAGAAAATTAATGAGTAGGTAGGTACCTCCATCCATTCTGTTCAATTTGAGTGCACCTGTGGACAGAGATAACACACTGCATTAATTGTTTGCTAAGAAAACACAACCTTTTAAGAGTGAAAAAGAATACCTTCTGTTTTGTGTATGAATATGAAAACACATGAATTTCTTCTTATAGCAAACAATTGCCCATTTTCATGGATTAGAAAACACATATAGAGCAAGCACACAACCCAAGATACATGAGTGAACTAAAACACCAAGGGGCAATTAAGTGGGAGATGGGAGTTTTCTCTCCTTTTCTATGCATTATTATTGTTATTATTGATTTTTTTTCCTTTTCTTCTTAGGAAATGTGTAGAATTTTGTTATTAATTACTTAGTCAACATCTGTTATATATAAATAAACAAACGTGACCATAAGAATAGGGGAGCGAATGAAGTATCACATGACCAAGCATTTCACCTTGAGAAATCAAGTCATATTGGGTTTCTCCATTTTATTTTCTTTATTTAAATGAAAAAACAAGATTTTGTTTTGCGCTATCCTTGGAATTTCGACGTGCAATATCACATGTTGATTACATCACTCTCCTTGTTCCCTATAATTAAATATACTAGTTTAGTGTACATATTTTGTATATATGTGCTACGTCAATTTAAAAATTATATGTAAATAATACTTCTTATTAAATAAATATAATATTTATGTAAATAAAATTAAATAGTTTGATGTAATAATTTAATCTATTGTGAAACGACAAAGATAAGAAAATTAATTCAATTGCTTACAATATAAATATGTTAAAGTTTTTGAATACCTATAGTATAATTTAGAGTTGAATAATTAGAAGTTAAATAATTAACTGATTAAAATTTAACATAACAAAATATTCTTAAATATAAAAAGAGTAGTTTAATGTTTTCAACATAATTTTACTGAATTATGAACAAAATATTTGACAGTCAAAATTTTAGTTAACTATTTACACTGAATAGTCCTAAATTAAAAGTGAATTATAAATATAAAGAAATTATATTTTAAAGTGAATCTTGAAACTAAATAAATAAAAGATAAAATAAATAGTACTTTTTAAATTACTCTTTTTTTATAAATTTGCTATATTACATACTTTTGTAAAAAAAAATATTTGATAATCAAAATTTAGTTAATTTCAAAGTCTTAAATATTAGAAAATAATATTATTTTTCCTTTTTCCTTCATAGCCTAGACAATTATTTATTTAGAATGATTCTCAGTCAAGAGTGAATTAAAAGTAAATCTTGAAACTAAATAAATAAAAGATAAAATAATGAATTAAAAAAAAGTAGTGAAAAGATAATTTTGTCTAAAGTAAAGTATTTTAGTGCAGAGCAAAAAGCTTAAACAACACTTCTAAGGGTCTTCACACTTTTAATATAGTAAAGATATAAATAGATAAATATTATTTTACCAAGCGATCTAGAGATTAAAATTTAAAATGTATGCATTGCACCATTTGAGTTTTTCGTTATAATGTATTCTACTGTTCTCTATCATATTATATTATTTTGATGACTAACAATTCAATAAATTATTTGCCATATAGAATAACGATCGATAAGTCCAAAAGTGGGCGCCAGCAAGAATAGACTTACAATATTCATATATTATACTATATCATAATGTGCACACATCAGTATTATGAAGAATAAATTTATAACATTACAAAAAAGGGTATGAGATAAAAATATTTTTTTAGAAAGATGGAGAGATTATAAAAATAGGATTATCTTCTTTTATGTTATATGTAAAAGAGAATTTTCAGCCCGATAACGTGCCACAATTACAAATTAGAAATTGTATTTTCTATATTTAAATAATTTATTTATGGGAAAAAAACCAATGCCCACATAAGCCCATTCAAATTAAAGCGTTGTCTTCCCAAATTTAGTTTTAAAAACCCTACAAAAGCCGCTAATGCATCCATCAACAGATGCGTACGTTGTCTTTCTGCAGAGTGTTCAATTAGGGACAGAGAAGACACTCATGAAGGTATGAATCTTAACACCTTGGTTATGTATAATTTTCTCCTTATCAACTGTTTTAGACTCCAAGTATGCCAAACAACAATCACCATATCATATTTGGCATAAATAGTAGACTTTTCTCCATAATCCCAATTCATTGACCGTAACTACTAGCATTGTATCAATAATAGGGTTGTTGGAAAATTATATGCAGCATATCAGGATCATACTACTTACATGAATAAAAGATAATACATACGTTTATGCTAAGACATATAATCATGCTAGAACACAAACTTCATGAAATTTAATTCGATAAATACCTCTTGAAGCGTGATAATATACTTTCAAGCGAATTCACGGTTAGGTTGCAGTTCTGCAATCTTTTACCGTGATCCCAAGTTCACATAACTCTCTCAATACTTGGGTGGGTAGAAAACCTAATTCTTTTTTATCCAAAATCCTTTTTTTAGATTAGGAAAACCCTTTCTAAATCCAAAAACTAATTACTGTAATATGGAAATAATTCAAATAATTAATTTGAAATTATTCTTACCATAATAAATTATAAATCATTCTACTAAAAATTCGTAATTACACTCCTCTACTTATATTTCAAAATTCTCCATTAAACACTTATGTAATCTCCATGTTAAGATTACAGATAATAATCAATCAATTAAATTACTGACATATTTAATTTAAAGATTAATTTTCTTTAGAGCACTGCTTAACTTATTTCATGTGTCGGATTCATAAATCCACTTGCAAGGTTTGACATGATGAAAACTTATAAGCTTCACAAAAGACATATCATCAATCTCTATATCGAGACATAGATTCCATCAACTAACTTATTATTTCACCAATATATATTATTATCACCCAATCTACTAGTCATATTGACTCATCTCAGAATCTCACCTTTTAATAAATCAAAATGATTAATAATATATACATATCATAATAGTTATACCAGGATTGAGAATATAAGTACATTTAATAGTTTAGAGAATATGTTTTTATTAGTCAGTGTAAAACAACTATCTCTACTCAGTCCTGTTCAATACATACAATATGCATTAGCACAAGAAGTTGGAACTACACCATTTCCATAATTAAGATAAATTATATGTAGTCTTGTGCTACAATCATACCAATGGCTTGTCCAATTTCCATTTTAGATTGTGAACGTAAAACTTTATACTTATAAGAACCGAATAAGCTAAAACTCTATACACTAAATCATCTACTATATGAGTAACTGGACACATAAACGATTATATGATCTATTAAAAGTTTTACTAAAATTGGATGAATGATTATTTTATAATAAATACTATATCTAAACTAATGGTTAATAGTATATATACCAGCAAGGATAAGATATTAATTGTTTAAATGAGTACAAACTTATATCAGAGTGACATGACAGAAGGTTATTCGATGTTCTCACATCTCTTCCTAGCCTCAAAACGTCCCTGGACTGAATGTGCTACCTATATATACTCTCATATTCCGTTTTAAGTTAATTAGATTATGCCGTCACGCTCTTCAGAATTAACAAAAGCTAGGGTTTGTACTTATACTAAAAATAAAACACTTCCCTATTAATTTGCACACCGGATATTATAAGAAATTGTTGTTGAAATTGCAATATTTGATTTTTAAACAAACAAAATATTGATTGTTGGCATTATTATCTGTAGTGTATGGCAATCCTTTTAACTCGTTTTCATTAGATGGGAGTAGAAATTCAAGGCACATTAAGTTTTGTATTAATTCGTTTTGTTTCTTAGCGAAGTGTTTTTTCCCTCAGGGTTTTCTTATCTCTATTTCATGAGGCTTGACCTTTTACTACAATTCATAGTCATTTTTGTAACTATTGCATTCTTCTTTTTTACTTTTTGTGGTGAACCCTTTTGCACTCTTTATTAACATGTCAAGCAAGTATAATTGAAAACATCTCTTTTTTAACTTTTCCACTCTTCATGCCATATCTGATATATCTTATGACATACCAGTAGTGTAGCAGCTATGCTATATGAAAATAAATCAATGGTGATTCCTTGAAGATGGACCACAAAACAGATTGTTCTCTTCCTTGCCATGGTTAATAAGACTTTAGTAGATTTATTCTAATTTAGCTCTCTCAGACAAATAATTAGTAAGCCAATGCCTCCTTCCTAGGAAAGTATATATGTGATGTTCAGGTGATCAGCTTTGTACACCCTTGACTAATTCAACGGGATACTAGGCCCCTCCTACGTAATACTAAGATAATTAGTCACTTTTTTTTTGTCATTGGTAGACTAACTTCCATAGTTTCCTCCACTTTTGGTGGTATAAATCAGAGATCAAACTCACTTGAAACTAATTAATTATGGCATAGCACATTGGCTTAGAAGATCTCAGTCTCTAGCTTTCTTTCAATCTAATATGTTAACTTCTTTTAATTACCATCAACCTTTTTGACAAATGACATAGTTGTGGAAGTGTACGTTAATACTAAAACACACAAGAATGTTATACTGGTTACTGAGTATACATATAAGACTGAGATAAAGGTAATAATTGAGGTTCATAAGCCACACAATATACAGTATACTATACAATAAGGTACACACTAGGAGCACTATTACAAGTTAGTTTTTTTTTTTTTAATATATAATAGTCTTGAGATAAATTTGTTGGTACCACATGTTTGATTTCTGATTTGTAGATTTTTTTCCCTAGAGATGACGTAACTTTTGTTGCTGTTAAAATTCTGAGACAAGTGTTCATTTTTGTCTACTTGAAGTATAACATATGTTTTTAATGTTTGAATTGTTATTAAAGTGTGATGTATTTTCTTAAATAATACTGTAATGCACTTTATTTAAAAGGGTATTATATCAATTGTTTCGGCTTTTCTTTTCATGTGAGAACATGAAAATATTTTCATTTTTTAAGGGTATAAATGAATATTTATCAGTAATGTAGTTTTGCGAAAATTCTAATAAGTCATTTACCCGTAGTTAAAATTTATGGTAGAATCATAAGAAATTTCTAATTAGTAAAGATTGATTTCTTTATTCATTCTATTACTTTATTTAGGAAGGATCCCTCCTGAATGCTAGTTCAAACTAAGCTCAGGTGTAAGAAAGGGGGAATTCCACTCTACCAGTAGAAAGAACCCCGACACCTGTGTTCGGTTTATATGTTGCTCGTGAGCCGCCAAGTACCAGTCTCGCAACAGTATTAGCACAAAAGAATCGGTCCTTCACTTGTTGATCGTTCGTGAGTCGAATATCGGTCCTTCACTTGTTGATCGTTCGTGAGTCGAACTCACTCTCTTGCCACGCCTTTCACTCACTCGCTTGAGTCGGACTCAATGACTACCTTTCTAACAAAGTCACAGCCCGCAAGGGTGATCTCTTTGGTCATGGAAGCAGTGGCTATTAAAGGAACTCGATAATCTTCTTTATGATCGCGTGAATAGTTTTTTTAGTTAAATAATAAATAAAAATAATATGAAGAAAAGGTAACGACATGATTACACAAAAATTAATTATTACATAAAATGACACATTTTATTGTAACATAACAATTGATTTAACAATTCGTAAAATTTTTAAGTTGACAATTAAAATAATATTACATTTAAAATAACAAATATCATACGAGACAACCACCAAACGAGTTGTTAGTGAAACGTGGTTCACCCTTTTTATCCTTACAATTTTTCTTAACTAGTCAACATTATCATATAATTATTTTTCAAAATTTCAGAACTTTAATTTTTCTTATAATATTGTAGAAAAATATAATATTTAGGACTTTAAAATATACAAAATTTTCATTGTATATAAATCATTTTCATTTTAATTATGTAATATAACTATAGTACCTTTCATGTCATTTTTCTAATATTTAGCATTTTGAAAGCAAATGTTAAATGTCATTTAGTTGATAGAAGGCAAGAGTGACGATTATTAGAAATAGAGATTTTCTCATCGTAAATTATAAAAAATTTATATTATAAAATATAATTTTTTTGCCTATTTCCTGTCAAATCAGTTCATTAGAAATATATAAAAACAGATTCTCAGATTACTTCTATGTACATTGATAATGTTGGAAAATCATATGCACATCAAAAGCATATTAAGATCATACTGCTTACAGGAATAATAGATAACATATACATTTGTGCTAGAACACATATAATCATGCTAGAACACATTAGCTTTATGAAATTTAATTAGATAAATACCTCTTGAAGCGTGAGCATATGCCTTCAAGCGAATTCACGAGTTAGACTGTAATTCTGCTGTCTTCTACAGTGATCCCAATTCACATCAGAACTTTCTCAATACTTAGGTGGGTAAGCATTGTTTAGAAAATCTAATTCCTTTTCCTTCAATAATTTTTTCTAGATTAGAAAAACCCCTATTTATAGGAGTACCTTTCCAAATCCAAAAGGAAACCCACTTTTCTTGAAAAACAAGCAACTAATATGTGTCCTTCTTTTATTAGAAATAGGATTCTGAGTTCTAGTTGAATATGAACACTATAAAGACCACGAAATTAATTACTGAGGCTCCCTATTATGACAATAATTCAAATAATTAATTTGAAATCATTCGTACCATAATAAATTACAAATTATTCCACTAAAAATTTGTAATTGCACTCCTTCATTTATATTTTAAAATTCTCCATTAAATACTTATGTAATTCCCCATGTTAAGATTACAGATACGAATCATCAATAAATTAAATTACTAACAAATTTAATTTAAAGATTAATTTCTTTTAGAGCACTACTTAACTTATTTCATGTATCAGATTCATAAACCCACTTGCAAGGTTTGACACGATAAAAACTTATAAGCTTCTCAAAAGGCATATCATCAATCTCTATATCACTACATGGATTCCATCAACTAACTTATTATTTTACCAATATATATTATTATTATCCAATCTACCAGACATATTGACCCATCTCAGTGTCATGCCTTAAATCCCATTAAGTCGGACTGGCACCCGTTGCCGACAGGGCTCGGGAGAACCAACATATAACCATATACTTTCTATTAACATTATAAGGTGTTTCCTCATTCAACATGCTTTCAAGAAAGTAAATAGTAATAACAAGCCAAAAGAAAATGCATATGACTAGGCCGTTAGAGCCACGATGTCTAAAGTACGATACATGGCCACATTTGACTTTTTATAGTCTACAAAGCCTCTAGATAAGGAACAATATCTATAAGGATTGGGACAGGCCCCACCTCATGACCAACTAGACAATACAAAAATATAAGCTCTAGACACATAAAGCCACGAAGCAACCTGGAGCTCAGTAATAACAGCTGGATATCTTGTACTCCTACTGGGGAGATCTACTAGCTCCTGTACCTGCAACATGAAATGCAGGTCCTCGGTGAGGGACGTTAGTACGAGACAATGTACTGAATATGTAAGGTAGGAAGTACTGTATATGAAATAAGAACCCCAATGAAATCATACACTGGCATGTAAGGATAAGAGACCACCTTTAGTCATACTGTGGAATCATGTACTTTATGTCCTTTTTATTACTTTACCTTTCTTTTACTGTATAATCTGTGGCAGTATATCATATAAATGACCAGATGATTAGTGGTAAATCAATATCGGGATCGACCCATGCTAGGCTTTTTTTCACCCCTGGGATACCCTTCATAATATGGGATCGACCCATGCTGGGTGATTCTTCCACCACTGGAATTCCACCCATTAACAAGCAACTTCGACTTATCTTTTATTTACTTTTGAGATGATTCTTTTGGTGGTCATAACATTTAGAGCTATAGGACTATAGACATAACATGTGACATGAAACAATCATGCAAGATAGTACCACAATAAAGAGAGTAGGCTACATAACTAATGAATTACGTAGGAGATGAAACAACACGTGGACTTTATTTAGCAACAAAAGGAACTCATGTATTTTGGTAACCAAAGTATGTATGCAGGTTTGACAATAGCTACGTATGGGAACATATGAACATATTAAAAAGTGGAGACACGGTCATTAGTTATGTCGAAGTCTGTGAGTGCCTCTACGTGTCAAAGAAGAACCTAGATTTCATACCAAATAATATGAAAACGAGTAGCCTTACATACCTCGATGTACCACTTTGTTATTACCTCAAAGTAACCTCCTTTTCCCCCAAATATTTATCTATAATAGAATAGGTGATAAAACTAATATTAGCAGCTAATAAATGTCTTGGCACTCCAATCTCATAAAAAATAACGCTCGGGCAGCAAGGTCGTAACTACGTACCAACCCAAAGGCATTTTTTTTGATTTTTCCTTTTCTAATCACATTGGTCTAATATACACCTTTATTTACATGACATGTCCATTTTATTATAGTCCCATAATATGCTTACAACGGCTCAGAAGGTACAATACATAACAATTCTACATAACGCACAATTAGGTAGCATAACATTACACCTTTTCCCTACATTTTAACATCAACCATTCATGCTTGTTCCAGCTTTAACCAAATCGTTCTCGACATTTACATACCAAACCAGTCCTAAAACAGTCCCAAAACAGTCCCCAAAATAGGTGGAGGATGTGAGACCATAGTCCTCAATCAACCAGCCCACAATTTCTACTAATAACACATTTAGGATACCACACTAAAACTTGATTTTAAGTAAAACACAATAGTGCAGCGACCTTACCTTACCATTTCTGACCTAAACCTTGTTAAAAACATCAATAGAGTTTGGATAGCCTGGTGAAGCTCAACATTAGAAATCTCAGCTTGCGGTGGCTGCTTAGCAAGGATGGCTGGACCTATGGGCTCATCAAGTCCCTGGGCTCAGGTAGGTTATTTTGTCTGGCAGGACACCCTCTTCCTCTAACAGCTCTTCTTGGAGGCATGATCACAACTTTGCAGATGTACAAAGCACGAATTAGAAGAGAGTTTCAACTCCATCACATCAAATCATGAAAGAAGTGTAACCATTCCAAATGTCTAATAACCTTTTGTTTATAAAGTGTGGTGCACAATACACCCAAAAACAAGACTCAACTAGACACGGCTTCATAGACTCCCTGGGAAACTTAAACTCTATGCTCTAATACTAAGTCTTTCACGCCCTGGAAGGGTACCCTAGACATGACCGACACTCAGAGACTATTTCTAGTCCCCAAGCGAACCACTTGGCCTTATCACATTCATTCATTCAACACAACTAACCAATCCACGGAAGACTAAGATAAATAATGATGGACATTCTAAATCTCAAAAGTCGTATAAAATAAAACAGGCTAGTCTAAAAGAAGCTAGCTCAAAAAGATCTCCAATCAACAACTTGACTTTAGTCTATGAAGCCTCTATCACTATCAATTGGTGCTAATGACAGACCCATGGATGCCTCAACTCAAAATAAAGCTAAACTTAAAGTCCGACTCTAATAGCTAGATGAAATAAAATAAGGATCCTCCGAAGTAAAGGAGGCTCACCAACTCAGCTGACTGCAAAAGATCCTCAACGGTGCACCTGTTGATGATATCTAGTACCTGCCTATGCATCATAAAATGATGTAGTCTAAATGGACGTCAGTATGTGGAATGTACGAGTATGTAAAACGAATGAACGAAACAGATATCGAAAGAATAATACAAAATTACATCAACTCAGAAGATACTCAATCAGAGTGTCAAATGTCTATCTAAAGAAAGAATAAAGAGTAGACAAATGACTCATCCATACCAATCTAAACTCATCCAATCAACTCAACTTAGAACACTATCGGTGCGGGACCTATCTGAGAGTTTCTCTTATCCAACAACAATCATTTATGAGCCATTAATTGTACAACAATTCAGTTGATATTGCCACAGCTGTTCCATACTTGCCAGGTAGAGAACGAATTAGATTCGAAAGGGATCTAGTCTCTCTCAAGTCCTCTATTGCTTTTAGGGACTTCAACTCAAGAGGGAACCTCAAATGTAGTGGCTCAATCCTCACCTACGCTTCGTGACGTAGTTAATGAGTACGAGTTGGATTTACTCTTACTCATTTTGGTGCTCGATACTCCTCTCAAGACTCAATGCTCATAAGACTCTTCATCTCAATTAGTCTCGTAGAGACTCTCATCATCTCATTAACTCAACTCAACTAGGCCTTTCAGCCTATTATCTCAAGTTATCTCATCAACTCAATTCTCATTCAATAGTTCAAGGCTTAGATCAATCATTAGAATGAAGTCTATTAGATATATCTCAAGCGTTCAAGGCTTAGATCAATCATTAGAATGAAGTCTATTAGATATATCTCAAGCGTTCAATTATGAATACCCAGGGGCCATCAAACTCTATTAACTCATCATCATGCTCATATCACAATCAATATTAACATACTCAAGTCAAAGCTCTAGACTTCATCCCTAGGTTCATTCATGTAATCTTTAATAAAATAACATATAGGGTTTATGCAATAATTCATGAAAAGTATTTAATCAGTAAAATCAAGGTGATGATGATCATCAACATAAGAAAATACATAACATATATATAATTTACAAGAAAATACTCAAGAAATATGCATAGGGACTAACACATTCACCATCTCTCTATTACCATTAATGGAGGCATATGAAAGAACAATTCCATGCTTTAGTTTAACCTTACATACCTAGTGTGAAGCTTTGATACTCTATCTCGTAAGAACTATCCTCAATCTCTTGAATTCTCACTCCTCTTCTCTTCTCTTTAGCCCTAGTCTTTGGTAAATACTTAAGATTAGGGATTAAAACCCTTTTTACGCTAAAAATGACCCATTTAGACCTGTTTTGAGTTTAGGAGGGGTTGGAAAAAGTTAGGAATATCCCTTACAAAGAACTTAAAAAAAGTACTTCGCCTTACCAAGTCCGCGACACGAACTTGGCCTATTCCAGGGGTTTTTTGCTATTTTTTTCCAATCGAGTTTTCTAATCCCGTAGAAAATATTGGGATCACATCTGAGTGTGACTCCGGGACAAGTCCGTGACGTGGACATGTCGTGCACTCTTACTGGAATGCGTTTTCGCATCAAAAAATTATCTTTTGACCCAGTTGCTTTAAAAATCAACCAAGACCATTTTCCACTCAATTTTTCATGCTGATCACATTTCCGGCCTTAAATTTGCCATTGGAGTTTGGGAAGACGCGTTATGCGCACAACTCTCTTCTAGGGGTATTTTGGTAATTTTATCGGGTATTAAAATTATGTAACCCTCTTATTTATAATTGTAGAAGGGAGACAGTCCAAATGCATATCAACCCTTTTGCCTTCTTCTGATTGGTTCATGTAAGTCTTCAAGCTTATTACAAACATTATATGATAAGGTTTCTTTTTATTGGTTGTTGAACCTTGACCAGGATTGTCACATCATTTAAACACATAGCTCCTTTTGTTGGTCTTGAACTTGATTTGGATGCCAAGTCACCTTGACACGTGGCATGAGCTTGGGTCTCAAGATAAATTAGACCTTGGACTTGAAAGCAATAAAGTGGACTTATTTATTTGTGAAGTCCAAATTAATTATTTAACTCAAATGATCATGAATTAAATTCAAAATTTGTATGAATTTAATCCACTAAAATTTATGTGTCTACAAGTGTCTCCTGCTTTAAGGAGAATTGTTGAATTTTAATGACTAGGCTTGAAGAACTGGTGGAGTCAATGCTCTTATGTAGAAATAATTGTGACTCCTTTCTCATCGGAAGTAACTGCAAATGATGATACATTTTATGTTGCACGTTTAAGAACATAACACTTTCATTTAAAAGCTTTCTTTTTCATAATCAATTGAATAATTTCCACATAACCCTTAGTTGTCAGTGAAATCACTTTTCGGCTACTCTTAGATATTAATGAGACAAGGATTAATCACTACATTTTGGATCCAGACTTTTAGCCTTAGTGTTTAGTTTTTTTAATCCACCAAGTAGAATTAGAATCGGTCTTTGATATTAATTAGGATTCCAACTCTTCTTTAAAATTTAGAACTTTCGTTCTTAGCCATAATATTTACTTGGATGACTCCATATTGAAAACAAATTAGTCCCGCCTTTGAGACTCTATATATGGACATCTTTTGATGTATTTCATCCGTACCATCGCTGATCGAGTTCAGCACTTCATGAACTTTTTTTGGAGCCAGTAACCAGTGACGCAATAACACGACCACAAGCCTCCTCTTCTTATTTTATTTTTTTTGGTCTAGAACTGAAGCTTCTTCTTAATTCACTCAGGTAAACAAAACAACTTCAAATTTCTATTTTATGACTATATTAGTATTATGCAATTTTACGAAAAAAACTTGTATCTTGACGTAGGAATATTACGAGCAGTTTACAGCACTAGAAAGTGGACTCAAAGGGCTATGTCGTATGTGAAAACCACGATCAGATTAGTTCGGGTACCTTTTTGAAAATCACCTTCGAATTTAGGTTCGCTTGTCATCTCTGTTGTATGCAGCTTCACGAGAAACATCAGACATAGGAATATCAAAACTATGAGTGATTTGTGGTGCTATAAAGTAGATTCAAAGGAATAAATCTCATGCAAAAACGTTGATCAGATTGCATCTAAATTAGTTCAGGTATTACTTTTTAAACCACCTCCAAATTCAAAAAATATTATATCTTGACTCAGGAATATCAAAATCAGGAACAGTTTGTGGCGCTAAAAAGTAGATTCGACGGGATACGTCTCATGTGAAACAACAATTAATTGTTCTAAATTATCTAAGGTAATTTTTTGAAAACTACCTTTGAGTTCTAGTTCATTGGATATCTGTTTTACGCAACTTCACAAAATATATTATATCTTGACTTAGGAATATTAAAATCATGAATGGTTTTATGACGGTTGAAAGTAGATTCGAAAGGCTACGTCTCACTTAAAAATCACTATCAGATTGTTCCTAAATTATTCCTAAATTATCTCAGGTAATTTTTTATAAACTACCTTTGAGTTCTAGTTCGCTGGTTATCTGTATTTTTTGTGGCTTCACGAAAAATATTATATCTTGACTTAGGAATATTAAAATTACGAGCGGTTTGCAGTGCGATGGAAATGATGATTAGATTATTTCTAAATTATCCCAAGTGATTTTCTAAAGTTCAGCTTATGAATCCTAATATGATATTTTCATCAGCTTTGTGCGACTTCACGAATCTTATCTTTTTCATTAATCCTTTTGGCAGGTCTTAAAGCACAAAGAATATAGTTGCATCTTTCTGCAAGTAAGATGAACTTATGTGATCTCGAGTTTCCATATCCTCAACTTGAGATATCAAATGACACGCAAGACCCGCATGTTACGGCCTTGCTTTGGCGATCCACCCTCCAGTGTTTGGCGCCTTCTCGCTTGATAAAGGATCACCTACTGAATCCCTTCATCTAACTCTATGGTCAACAAGGGAGGAAATTGACGTTCTCGACTTCAACAAGCCTGTTAACACCACTAGATTTGTTCTACAATCATCTACATATGATAGGGCAACAAATGCTACTTTTCCCAAAGTTTTAAATAAAGGTCTTGCCACGTGGAGTTATCCTCAATCTTATTTTGGTGAGTTTCAATACATGACTCACTATTGGTAATGGGTGGGGGATGTTCTTAGCCATAAGAAGGAGGTTTTGGAGCATATCAAGGTGTATGACGCTTTATTTGCCTCTTTATTCACATAAGACGTCAACGAAAATGTGTTGCAGACTTTTTTGTGAACTTTGGCATTCATCGACCAATACTATGTGTGTTGGTATTGGCAAGCTCTCTGTTTCATTAGGATATATGTACATGATTGGAGGAATTTTTGTCCATGGAGCTTTCTATGATGAAGTCATCCCTTGGCCCAAGAATTGACACAAGAAAATAACAAGGGGAGCCATTTATGCCTAAAACTTGTGCCAATTTATTTTCAGCATTTCACCGACTTTCACAAGGTGTGCCGCAAAAGGTTTGTTTCTGTGATTGGGTGAGTTTCTGGTTAAAAGGACCAGAGAGTTACAAAGAACCTCCACTATGAGTGTCCAAACAGCAAGCTTGACCGACATCAAGCCATAATCCTTCAAGCTACATACCCATGTCATTTTTACCGCAAACTGAGGAAGAGAATGCTCCTTTCTGTGAGTTAGGTGTTGAGGGTTCTCCTAGAGAAGAGAAGAATCTAGTTGCTTTTCTTACTTGTTGGCTTTGTAAGTGTAACGACCTCCAGTTTAGGAGCTTTGTGTGCAGAAAAGTTGGCCTGAAAAATGACCTGAAGTTTGGTTCACGAGGGAAACTTAAGACCCGTAGGTGTACTTACGGCTTGTAGGATTGGTCCTTAAATATGAGATTACTTCAGAAAGGGGAAAATTTTCCAAGTGGGGCATAACTCACGGACCATGTGATGGCCTACAGGATGGATTACGGTCCGTAGGTAGGGTCATGAGTGAGACTGTCAGACATGAAGAAAATTTGGAGTTTGCGGGAAGGCGACCTACGTGTTACCAGACGACCCTGTAATAGGATACGACCTATATGGTGGTTCATGGAATGAGACCCAGAAAAATCAAAAAATTGCCAAGTGTGGAAGGACTCTATGAGCCCAACCATGACTGGTAGATGGTTACACGTCCTGTGACAAGGCTTTGTGGTTTGGGGTCTAGCAAAGTGAGTTTTCAGGAATTTTAGATGTGTTATCAAACGAGAGGGACCTACGGTCCATGGATTGACATATGGCCCGCAAGCAGGGTTTCCTAGGTTGAATCCTGCAGTTTTAATGAGGGGTAGTTTTTTCATTTCCATCAATCCTATTCCTAAACTACATCATTTTGGGAACGAAAAAGGGACCCCATTCCAGCCTAAAATCCCGAAGACCATACTTTTTCCTTCATTCTTTCAATTCCTAAAATTCTCTAAAGAGAAGGCTCCCAAGAACAAGCTAGGGCAAAGACTAGGGTTGCAAGATTTCCTCTTTCAATGCTTTGAGTTCGTTTCTCCCAAGTTTCCCAAGGTATGTAAGTTGATTTATGGGTATCCTTCCACCCATAAATTTTCTTTTTAAGTATTTTACCTTTTCTTTAAGTTCCTTAAGTTAATATGCATGCTTATGATAATATTTCATGATATTTATGTTATTAGATGCTACTTATGATATCCTACAACTATTTTACTAAGTATATATGCATGTTTGAACTATTGATGATGACCCCGCGATGGGTTTTGATGTTGATAAGGGACGGGCATTTTTGATAGTCCTTAAAAAAAAGAAATTTCCTTATGACTTGTGTGATCTATGATTGTTCTATTTAAAAAATCTAGCCCACCTAGTTTTCAAGAAAAGTTTTATATGATTTATGAATATGATTAGGGCATTAAAAAAAGCTTTAAAGTTAAGTTTGTCAAATGTTGAAAATTGTCCTAAAAGATGTTTTAGAAAGGTCCCCAAGATGAAAGGATAATACTCACTTGGTCGTTCCTAATGTTCAAGCTATTCCTATGATTTCTACTTATGATTCTAAATTGTATTTTAAAGAATTTCGTGGGATGACTTAGCACCGAGTAGACTTGAGGTTGGGTTTCATCCCGCTAGTAGAGGCATGACCCAATAAAGTTAAATCTCACTGTCTCTAACTATTTGCCACCATAGGAGCCCTTGTAGGCTAGGATAGTGGATTAATGAAGGCCATTTATATTATTATGATGCATGCAAAGTTGACAAAGTTCCACCCGACAATTGGTCTCCCTGTGCCAACATAGCGGGTTATGTTGGATTCCATGTAGTAGGTCATATGGTCTTAAATGTCAGTTAAGGTCTATTCCCCCAAGCTTATGATTCCATGCTATGTTTTCATTACATGATATTTCTCATGCATTGACTCTGGTTCATATTGAGCCATATTCTTTATGCATGCTTAAGCTTACCTTATGTATCATATATCTCTTACATACTTATATGTTATATTTATGAATGATGACATTACAACTTCATGCATGCATGACATCTCACATACTTGAAAAATTTCAACGTACTAATGCATATTTTTCCTGCATGATTTAACCTTGTAAGGACAGGCACTCCACCGGCTCGTGGCTAGTATTCAACGTTCAAGACTAGCTTTATTGCTTGTGGTGAGCCCTTAGTTCGGGACCTACAATTTTTCATTCTATCACGTATTTTAGTGTTATTTTGAGATGACGTTTTTGTATCCCTTTTGAGGCATTTACTTTCTATGTTGCCCAATTATGGATTCTTTTCTTTATGATGGTGACCGGCTGTTATGGTCCCATCCATCCATGTAGTAATTGGTATGCCCATGGAGAAATTGATGTTAGTTATCACTACTTTTTTTAATGTTGCTTCACATTGCTAAAGTGGCCCATAGTCCCTTTTCCTTTATTTTTCTGCAAATTATTTCTATAAAATGCCTATGAATGCTTAAGATGCTTGAGATGGCTTGGGTGAGTGCCTTCGGGTATCTCATTCGTTGTGTGACGACTGGCCCCTAGGTCAGATCGTTACAAACTTGGTATCAGAGCACGAGGTTTTAAAATATTCCTCGGATGTCCATGCATACCCCATAGTATAGAGTCTCATTCATGGTTATGAAGTGTGCCACTAGCTTGAGTGAGAGGCTATGAGACGGTTTAGGAAAGACTTCCCTTCTTTCTTATTCATATCGTGTCTTAGAGTTGAATAAGGTTTTCCACTAACTAACGATGTCCTTTTGCTTGTTTCTAGATCTTGTCGCCACAAAGAGCTCCCCATCAACGCACTCTTAAACAACAAGTTCCTTCATTCCAATAGGATGATGGAGTGTCTCATGCGGAGTTCGTGCTGTTTTGACTTTATTTGCCCAAGCATTGGCCAATTAAGCCAACCGAGAGATAGCCGTACCTCCCCAAGTGCCTACTCGACCGCCGGAGTATGTGACTTTATGCGAATGAACCCGTTGGAATTCCATGGGTCTAAGACGAATGAGGACCCTATTGATTTCATTAAGGAGGCTTATCGGGTAGTTGAAGTGATGGGCATACCGTCAGAAGAAAAAGCCGAGTTGGTGGCCTACTAACTCAAAGGGGTTACCAAGATTTGGTATGAGCAATGGGCAGAGGAGAGGGGCCACGGAGTGGGTGCTATCAATTGGGAGGAATTAAAATGTGCTTTTTTGGACCTGTTCTTCCCAAGTGAGCTTAGAGAGGTGAAGGTCCAGGAGTTTATAACTTAAAGTAAGCGACCATGTGTGTGAGGGAGCATGCCCTCAAAATCACCAAATGTCAAAGTATGCTCCCTTTATGGTCGCACATTTGAGGGCTCACATGAGCAAGTTTATTTCCAACGTCTCTAAGTAGGTCTCCAAGGAATGCAAGACGACCATGTTAGTCAAGGAGATGGAAATTTCCTGCTTGATGACGTATGCGGAGCTAATTGAAGAGGAGACGTTTCGTGAGAGTGCAAGGGAGTCTGAGAGGGCTCAAGTTGATGGTAGGAGTTACTCTTACCAAAGGGGCGGTGGTCACAAATTTCAAGATGGCCAAAAGCAAAGTGGACAAGGATCCATTGATGAGTCATAGAAATACGACTCTTATGATGCTTTGGACAAAGAATTTTTGCACGTTCTCAAGCAAATATGTTGGATTGTTTATGTGGTTTGATACTTCTCAGGAAAATGATGAAGGCATGGAACGACAGATGAGCTGTGAGAAAAAGAGTGAAAAATAGCTGAAGCAGTGGCATACGGAGTCCCTCACGGGCCGTGTACCATCACACGGACTGTGGGAGGGTACGTGAAAGGGGCTCCCAACGAAAGAAACTATGAATTGAACAAAGTGAAGGACCACGAGGGCCTTCACGGACCGTGTCACGGTACACGGGCCGCGCATCCCACTGTGACCTTACACTTGGCGTGGAGGAGACATGGAGCTGGAACGAAGCTAAGGCAATACTCACAAGGGGCTCACACAGACCGTCGAAGCTGTCACGGGCCATGTCACGTGCCGTGTCATGTGCCATGAGGTTGACGTAAATTGGAAGGATCATCGTTGAAATTAACAGGAATCATGCAAATGAAGGAAGATGGGGCCCATCATGGACCGTGTGATCAACCACAAACCATAGCATGGGTTGTGCCGATGGAACATCAAGATGTCGCTTAGAATGTGCACAAGGAAAAGTTCATGGGTCATTTAACGGTCTGTGAACTTCCACACTGGCCGTGCCGGTAGGCATCAGAGGCAGGAGCAGTGAAGACTCACAGACCGTGTGACGGTCTATTTTGATCCACAAGGCCTGTGTGAAGACTCGTACCCATGCCGAAGTCTATTTTCCTATTTTAAATTGGATTGGTTTTTCTTTGTATATATATATTTATTTTATTCCGTTTTTGGGGGGAGGTGAAATGTTGGAGTTAGAAAACAAGCAGAGAACAATATTGTGCCATTACTTTGCATTGAATTCTTGTGTTTTGATAATCTCTTTGAAGATTGTAATACGTGAATTCATCATTATATCAACAGTAAGTCAATTATATGATTTCTTTGTATTGTTGTAGGCGAATTGTATTGAACATGCTAGGCTAAACCCACAACTAGGGTTGTAGGAACCATGACAATTCAATAAGATAACACAAGCTAGGGTAAACTCGTGTGATTGATCGTTGCATGCATTGTAGCATTCTTCAGTTTAACTTCTCCCTAATGAGTCGACGCGTTAGGGTAAGCTCGAATTTGATACATGCCCGGGAGGGATGTAGTAATTAGGAAAAGAATTCTACAATGGAAATTCGTGGTTTTTAACGTAGTCTAAGTACTTGAGACCGAAAGGTGAGAGTATTCTGAGATCTAGAACAAAGATCGAAATTGCATATATTTTGAGACCGGAAGGTGATAAGTGAAATATATCTAGGAAAGACTGGAAGGTGAACTAGGTATTATCTAACTTGTTTGATCTTGTATGCGCAATCATGAATGAGTTTACTGTACCGGTTTGGTTATCGTATTAGATGTCATAGGGAACACAGCCCTAGCTTCTCATTAATTATTTGAAATCTAGTATCAACATCCTTAGTAGTCACTTTCCAATAGGAAGTTAATTGAAACATTGTAACCCCCTGTTTACTTTATGCAACTTTATTTTGGGAATAAAATTTACATCTGAAAAAGGGTGCTAATAGATTCATTCTTACGCTTTACCTGTGGGATCGACCTCAACTCTGGTTGAGTTCTATATTTGATCAACGACCGTTTTACTCTTCCTTTTGGAGTTAAATTTGGGCGTACCAAATCAACACTCCCCTCCTCAAACTACAAAGGATAAAAAGGGTTGCTTCTAAGTCCCAAAGTCCAAATTTCTCCAAGTGTGGAAGGCCCCATAAAGGAGAATGTCTAGTCGGACCTTACTCGTCCCATGGTATACACAGTCAAAAGTAACCACAACCCGGACCTCACTCGTCCAAAACTCTATAAGTATAAAACTTTACTGGACTCGCTCGTACCCAGATTATACAAGTAATCCTCAAGACGCCTCGAAATCCATCAAAATACCCCGAAATATACACATCCCCACAAGTATGTCCTAAACCATCAAATGTCCACATAATTTTCCAATTAATATCACGTCTCATAATGTCACATTAATAGCCCAAGATATCTCAATTCATCAAAAAGATCATAATTTACTCAATTTTCTACATAACTGGAATAACAATTCCATTATAACTATAACATATTAATCCAATTACTCATGAATCTAGAAGATTTTACAATTACCACATAAACATGTCCAATGATTCAAATCCAGTCACAAAAAGGTTAGTCAAACCTACCTCGATGTCGAAACCGCACTCAAATAAGCTTTTAATTAATTGAAGTCTCCAAACGATCCCAGATTGATCAATCACTATCAAAATCAGATACTACACATCAAGAGTTGCATTTTTGTAACACCTAGTAAAATTATCAAAACACCCCTAGAATAGAGATGTGCACATAACGCGTCTTCCCATGCTCCAATGGAAAATCCGAGGCTGGATATGCGATCAACATGAAAAATTATGTGGAGAAGTGGTCTCGGTGTATTTTTAGAGCAACAAGATTAAAAGATAATTTTTTGATGTGAAAATGATTTCCCAAATAAATGCGCGACAGGTGTGTCACGCACACTTGACATGAACTTACACTTAGATTGGGTCCAAATATTTTCTACGGGATTAGAAAATTGATCAAAAAATTTTTGAAAGAAAAAGAACAGGTGCGCACCAGGTCCGCGTCACGGACTTAGTCCCTCGACCCGTTCCACCGAAGTTCAAAATTTTAAATCATTCGAGGGGCATCGCAGACATTTCTCAACCCCTTCTAAACTTAAACCAAGACCAATTTAGGTCAGTTTTGGCCTAAAAAGGATTCCTACACCCATTCTAAAGTCTATTACGCTAGAACTAAGAGGAGACTGTGAGCGAAGGAGAGGAGAAAAAGCTAAGGTTTCAAGAGAATCGTGCGCGTTCTCCCAAGTTAGTCTGAATCCAAATCTTCTAGGTATGTAAGGCCACCTAAAAATTCTATTTTTATACTCATTCCATGTTCTTAGAAACAAATCTAGCCAAGAGCCAAGTCATTTTCATTTCTATGATGTTGCTGTGATACACTAAGGTTTTACCATGCAAATTTTATTGTAATTATTATTTTTATTCTAAGAATTTCATTGTTGAGCATGTTTCTTAAAATGATGAAGTTTATGAAAGTTAGAGGAATCCTAATTGGGTAAAGAATTATTTCCCTAGCATGTTTTTACTTGCATTGGAAAATAATTAGTTTACTACAAGTATTTAACCAGACTTATGTACAGTTGAGATAAAATATTCTCTTATGATTGAGTTATGAAACAAGTTCAGAAGAGCTAGTTTAAAGAAAATATATAGAGACAAGGCTCCAAGCAACATATGTTTGGTGTTCCCCTAAAATGGGATATTTTTACAGTTATTGAGCACAATGCATGTTTTGGGAGTAGTACTGAGCATCGAGGTAGGTACGAGTTCAATAACTCCAACCCCAGAAACTACGTAGCCAGCATAGGATAGGAATGTACCAAATTTACAACTCCTCATATGCCAGTGAGATGACACAGTTTATATGGATCCACAACACTTCATCCCTTACCCCGACAAGGTGTGGGATGGCCCTGGCAAAGTGGGCAGTATGTTGTATCATCATGAAGTTCATAGTGATGGTCTTTTATTAGAGAAACTCCCCAAGTCATAGTATACATTATTTTCAGATGCAGACAAAAATACATCTATTTACGCATTAAATTAGATATGTTGCTATAATTCTTTACTTACATTTTAAACTTATTTCTACATTAAATCTGTGACTTGTGCATTTTATCTTGAGCTTTCCTATTTTGGATATTTTACATACTCGTACGTTCCACGTACTGACGTCCTTTGGGCCTGCATCGTTTTAGGATGCAGACACAGGTGACAGAGCTCCTTAGTAGTGTATATCTCGGGTGATTCAGCATTTCTACTTAGGCAGGGGTAAGACCTCTTTGAAGCCAGAGGCTCGTTGATGTTATTTCTTGTAGTTTCAGTTACTTTCTTTTAGTTTGGGGTAGTCGTGGCCTGTCACGGTACCCATTCTCTTTTCATGACTAGTAGAGGCTTCATAAATTGATGACAATGTTTTAGTATTGTTTTTTTTTTCAAATTGTTGACTTCTTAGTTGATCTGTTTCATTATAATTTTAGACATGAATTTAGTGGTTGTGTTTACTTCTAGCCTTTAATTATTGTTTAAGTCTTTCGCTGAGTAAAGTAGCCAGGCCAAGTGGTTTGCTTGGGACCAGTAATGGTTTTTGAGTGCCGGCCATGTCCTGGGTGTCGACTCGGGGCGTGACAAACTTGGTATCAGAGCCAGGTTCAAGTGTCCTAGGGTGTTTATGAATCCTTTTCTAGTAGATTCCTTAGTATTGGTGTGAAGCGCGCCACATCTATAACAGGGAGGCTACATGATATTAGGAAATATTGACCTTCTTTGGCATTCCATTTCGTGCTTCAGAGTTTTAACTCTAATTAAATCCTTTCTAACTCGTGCGTTCATGCATTGTTTTCAGGTCATGCCTCCTAGAAGAGCAGTTGGATGTCCTTTACAAGCTAGGGGTAGAGGACGCACTGCTAGAGAGAATGTGAATCGGGCTAAAACACAAGTTCCTGAGGTGCCAAGAAGCCCATCTATGCCTGCTGAGCAGCCACCATAGGCTGAAATCTCTAATGTTGAGCTTCGACAGGTCATTTAGACTCTAGATCACACAATGACAACACCAGGAGTTCGGCAAGGAGTGGGCAGATAGGATGGTCCCGACACTTCTAGGATTCATGAGTTCTTAAGGATGAACCCACCAAAGTTCACGGGGTCAACACTTAAGGAAGATACTAAAAACTTTATTTATGAGTTGTAGAAAGTCTCCTAGGTTATACACGTGGATGATACAAAATATGTGGAGTTAGCTGCTTACCAGCTTAAGGGGGTGGCAAGAGTATGGTATGTTCAATGGTAAAAGAATAGGGGAGAAGGTGCACCACTCTTAAGTTGGGTTGCGTTTAAGGAGGCCTTTTTGGGTCGTTTCTTTCCGCGAGAGCTGAGGAAGAGAAAGTAACAAAATTTCTGAACTTGAAGTAGGAGTTTATGATGTGCAAGAGTACAACCTTAAGTTTACTCAACTGTCCCACTATTTTCGAGATATGGTAGCTGATATGAGAAGCAAGATGAGTTTGTTCGTGGCTGAGCCCTCCTGAATGCCTAACAAGGAGGGCAGGATAGCTATGCTTATAAAAGACATGGATATAGCTAGACTAATGACATATGTGCATCAGGTTGAGGAGGACAAGCTGAAGGACAGGGAGGAGTTTCAAAACAAGAGGGCCAAGACATCTAGTCAGGAGATAGGAAAGAGAAGGACTGGGAATGGGAGCCGCCTATCTTTTCAATCAGGGTCGTTTGGGACAACTCCATCATCTTCCAGTGCACCTGCACCAAAGGTTCGACATGAACAAAGGTCCCAAAACTTTAGAGCCCAAGGAACCCAGTCACAAAGGAGTATGGCTCAAGGATCTTCTTGCCACCCATTGTGTGGAAAGTGTGGTAAGTTTCATCCCGGAGAGTGTCTTGTGGGTACTAATAGTCTCTTCAGGTATGGATAGATGGGTCACTTCCTGGAGGGGTGGCCGATGGGAAGACAAAATTATAGAGGCCATAGGGCTCAATCATCTTCATCAGCACCAGCAGGCAAAATGGCTCCTCCGGGTGCTACTTTAGGGGCAGGCGGGAGTGCAAATCATCTAGATGCTATGGCCAACGGCTAGGATCAAGAGAATTCGCCAGATGTAGTCACTGGTATGCTCAAAGTCTTTACTCATAATGTTTATGCATTACTAGACCCAGGTGGTACTCTATATTTTGTGACTCATTACATAGCTATGAAGTTTGAAATCAGTCCTGAGCATCTTCTTGAGCCCTTCAGTATATCCACTCTGATGGGTGAGTCTATTCTAGCTCTAAAAGTCTATAGAGATTGTCCTATCTCAATCTACCATAAAGACATTTTAGCTGATCTAGTCGAGGTAGATATGGTCAACTTTGATGTTATTCTAGGCATGGACTAGCTTCATGCTTGCTATGCTTCCATTGACTGTAGAATTAGAGTTGTCAAGTTTCAGTTTCCAAATGAGCTAGTCTTAGAATGGAAGGGTAGTTCAGTTGTGCCTAAGGGTCGTTTCATATCATATCTTAAGGCTAAAAAATTAATCTCAAGGGGTGTACTTACCATATAGTCAGAGTTAGAGATTCCAACATTGAGACACCATCTCTCCAATTTGTTCCAGTTGTAAACGAGTTTCCTGAAGTCTTTCCTGACGATCCACCGGGAGTCCCTCCCAATAGGAAGATAGATTTTGGGATAGATGCCCTTCCAGATACCCAACCTATATCAATTCTGCTGTATAGAATGGACCCAACAGAATTGAAAGAGTTAAAAGAGTAGTTAAAAGATCCTTTAGAAAAAGGTTTCATTAGACCTAAAAGAGCAGTTAAAAGATCCTTTAGAAAAAGGTTTTATTAGACCTAGTGTCTCGCCTTAAGGTTCTCTAGTCCTATTCGTGCAAACAAAGGATGGTACCCTTAGAATGTGTATAGGCTATCGTTAGTTAAACAAGATCACTATAAAGAGAAAATATCCCCTCCCCAGAATTGATGACCTGTTTGACCAACTTCAAGGTGCCACTTGTTTCTCTAAAATAGATCTCAGATCCGGTTATCATCAGTCAAAAGTCAGAGAAAGTGATATTACAAAGATAGCTTTTAGAACTTAATATGGACACTATGAATTTTTGGTCATGTCATTTGGCTTGACTTATGCCCCTACAGCTTTCATGGACCTTATGAATCGAGTATTAAAGTGGTAACTAGATATGTTTATCATTGTGTTCATTGATGACATCCTAATCTACTCCAAAAAGGAGGAAGAGCAAGCTGATCATCTTAGGATTATCCTCTGGACCCTTAAATACCATAAGTTATATGCCAAGTTTTCCAAATGTGAACTTTGGTTGGCATCTATGGCAATTCTAGGCCATATTGTATTGGGAGAAGGTAGTTGATTCCCAAAAGATTGAGGCGGTGAAGAACTAGCTAAGTCTCACAACTCTAATAGAGATAAGAAGTTTCTTAGGTTTGGCTAGTTATTACAGGCGGTTTGTAGAAGGTTTCTCATCTATATCAGCTTCCTTGACCAAGTTGACCCAGAAGAAGATCCAAATTCCAATGGTCAGAGAATTGTGAGAAGAGGTTTCAGGAGTTGAAAACTAGGCTAACTACAACTCCGGTTTTGTCTCTACCTGATGGAACAAATGGCTTTGTGGTATATTGTGAAGCTGCTAGAGTTGGCCTGGGGTGTGTACTGATGCAGAGAGGCCAGATGATAGCATATGCCTCCAGACAACTTAAGACTCATGAGAAGAACTACCGAATCATGATCTTGAGCTTGCTGCTGTGGTGTTTGCTCTCAAAACTTGGAGACACTATCTCTAAAGTGGGCATGTGGATGTGTTCATCGACCACAAGAGCTTGCAGTATGTATTCAGTGAGTTGAACATCAGATAGAGAAGATGGTTAAAGTTGTTGAAGGACTACGACATAAGCATCTTTTATCACCCAAATAAAGCTAATGTAGTTGTTGATGCTCTTAGTAGGGAATCCATGGAAAGCACTGCTCATATTGAGGATGAGAAGAGAGAGTTTGCCAAAAAAAGTGCATAGGCTCGCATGTTTGGGAGTCCAACTTGTTGATACAGACGAGGGAGGTGTAGTTGTTCAAAATAGGGCCGACTCTTCAATTAGTTGTGGAGGTGAAAGAAAAGAAAATTCTTCTAGGTCCAGAAGCAGAATGTACTAGTTTTTGCAAAAGGGGGAGATGGGGTGCTAAGGTATCAAGGTAGATTGTGTGTTCCTGATGTGGATGGCCTTCGGGATAAAATACTAGTAGAAGCCCATGTTACCATATACTCTATTCATCTGGGCTCTACAAAAATGTATAAAGATTTATGAGAGATATATTGGTGGGTTGGTATGAAGAGAGACATTTCCGAGTTTGTGTCAAGGTGTCAAAATTACCAACAAGTCTAGGGGAACATCAGAGGCTTTGTAGTATGACTCAGAATATAGACATCCCTGAGTGGAAGTGGGAGATGATTAAAATGGATTTTGTAACTGGGTTACCATGATCTCGTAGACATCATGATTCCATCTGGGTAATAGTAGACAGAATGGCTAAATCATCTCATTTCCTACCAGTTAAGACAACTGACACATCAGAGGATTATGCCAGGCTATACATTCGAGATATTGTAAGATTGCATGGAGTTCCTTTATCCATTATTTCAGACAGAGGAGCCCAGTTCACAACACAGTCTTGGAAGTCCTTTCCATAAGGGGTTGGCATGAAGGTAAATATTAGTACAACCTTCAATCCTTAGATAGACGGGCAGACAGAGCGAAACATACAAAATCTTTAGGACATGTTGAGGGAATGTGTTATAGAATCCAAAGGTAACTGGGATGATCACCTACCCTTGATTGAATTTTCTTAGAATAACAGTTTCCAAGCTAGCATACAGATTGCTCCATATGAGGCCCTTTATGGTCGGGGATGTAGATCGTCTATTGGTTGGTTTGAGGTTGGTAAAGCTAGGTTGATAGGGCCTGACTTGGTTCAACAAGCCATGGAGAAGGTGAAAATCATTCAAGAGAGGTTGAAAACCATGCAAAGCTGCCAAAAATCATATACTGATGTTAGGAGGAGGGACTTGGAGTTTGAGGTAAATGATTGGGTATACTTGAAAGTTTCAGCTATGAAGGGTGTCATGAGATTTGGAACGAAAGGAAAGCTAAGTCCATGACATATTGGTCCTTATCAGATTGTGAGAAGAATCGGTAATGTTGCATATGAGTTGGAGTTACCAGCAGAGCTGGGTGCAGTACATCCAGTATTCTATATTTCCATACTTAAGAAATGCTTGGGAGATCCCTCTCTAGTTTTTCCTGTTGAGAGTGTTGGGATTAAAGATAGCTTGTCCTATGAAGAGATTCTAGTTCAAATCCTGGACCACCAAGTTCGTAAATTATGAACTAAAGAGATTGCTTTGGTTAAAGTGCTATGGAGAAATCAACTCACTGAGGAGGAAGATATGAAAGCGAAATATCCGCACTTGTTTGTGCGCCCCAATGAGGATCTTGAAGGTAAATTTCCACTCTTGATCTTGAAGATTTGCAATTGTTTTAGCTTAAGTAGCCTTGTTTGCTTGAGTTCTAGAGTAACATTTATGCTTTGAGTAAATTCAAAACATCATTATCATTCGAGGACGAATGATCCAAAGGGGAGATATTGTAACACCCAATAAATTTACCAAAATACCCCTAGAGGAGAGATGTGCGCGTAACACATCTTCCCATGCTCCAATGGAAAATTCGAGGCTGGATATATGATCAACATGGAAAATTATGTGAGAAAATGGTCTCAGTTGATATGTAGAGCAACTGGGTCAAAAGATAATTTTTCGATGCGAAAACAATTTACAGAATAAGTGCAAGACAGGTGTAGGACACGCACCTGATGCGGACGTACACTTAGATTGGGTCCAAATATTTATTACGGGATTAGAAAATTGATCGAAAATTTTTTGAAAGAACAAGCACAGGTGCGAGCCAGGTCCGCATCGTGGATCTCGTCCCCCGACCGGTTCCACCGAAGTTCAAAATTTTAAATATTTTGAGGGGTATTCCAGACATTTCCCTACCCCTTCTAAACTTAACCCACGACCAATGTAGGTTGGTTTTGTCCTAGAAAGGATTCCTAAACCCATTCTAAAGTCTGTTACACTAGAACTAAGAGGAGACTGTGAGCAAAGAAGAGGAGAAAAAGCTAGGGTTTCAAGAGATTCATGCGCATTCTTCCAAGTTAGTTTGAAATCCAAATCTTCCAGGTATGTAAGGCCACCTAAAAATTCTATTTTTGTAGTCATTCCATGTTCTTAGAAAGAAATCTAGCCAAGAGCCAAGTCAGTTTCTTTTATGTGAAGTTGTTGTGATAGACTAAGTTTTACCATGCGAATTTTATTGTAATTATTATTCTTATTCTAAGAATTTCATTGTTGAGCATGTTTCTTTAAATCATGAAGTTCATGACAGTTACAGGATTCCTAATTGAGTTAAGAATTATTCCCCTAGCCTGTTTTTACTCGCATTGAAAAATGTTTAGATTACTACAAGCACTTAACCAAACTTATGTACAGTTGAGATAAAAGATTATCTTGAGATTGAGTTATGAAACAAGTTAAGAAGGCTAGTTTAAAGAAAATATATAGAGCCAAGGCTCTAAGGAGCATATTTTCAGTTTTCCCCTAAAGTGGGATATTTTACAGTTATTGAGCACAATGCCTGTTTTGGGAGTAGTACTGAGCATCGAGGAGGGTACGAGTTCAATAATCCAACTCCAGAAACTATGTAGCCAGCATAGGGTAGGATTTTACCAAATTTACAACTCCTCATATGCCAGTGAGATGGACCAATTTATATGGATCCACAACATTTCATCCCTTGCCCCCGCAAGGTATGGGATGGCCCTGGCAACGTGGGCAGTGCGTTGTATCATCACGAAGCTCATAGTGATGGTATTTTATTAGAGAAACTCCCCAAATCATAGTATACATTATTTCACACAAACAGAGTTCCACCTATTTACGCATTAAATTAGACATTTTGCTATAATGCTTTACTTATGTTTTTAACTTATTTCTACATTAAATCTACAACTTGAGCCTTTTATCCTGAGCTTTCCTGTCTTTTCTATTTTATATACTCATAAATTCCATGTACTGACATCCTTTTGGCCTACATCATTTTAGGACGCAAACACAGGTGATAGAGCTCCTCATTAGTGCATATCCCGAGTGATTCGACATTTTTACTAAGGCAGTGGTGAAACCTCTTTGCAGCCAGAGGCTCTTTGATGTTATTTCTTTCAGTTTCAGTTACTTTCTTTTAGTTTGGGGTAGTCGTGGCTTGTCACGGTATCCATTCTCTAGTCATGACTAATAGAGGCTTCTTAGATTGATAAATAGTGTTTTAGTATTTTTTTTTTCAGATTGTTGATTTCTCAGTTGATCTGTTCTATTATAATTTCAAACATGAATTCAGTGGTTGTGTTTACTTCTAGCCTTTCATTATTGTTTAAGTCTTTCGCTGAGTAAAATAGCTGGGCCAAGTGGTTCTCTTGGGACCAATAATGGTTTCTAAGTGCCGGCCACATCCAGGTGTAGACTCGGGGCGTGACAATTTTGATACCCATACTAGAAATTGACTTTAAAATCAGGCTCCACACGAAAAATGAATTTTATGGGTGAAAATACAAATAAAATCGAGTTCAAATCGAATGAGAAATCGCCATTTAAATTTTCGAAATCATTGACCAAAAACCCCCAATTTCAGACATTCAAAATCATGAAATTCAAGACAAAAATCATGGAAATTAATCAAAACGATGTTAGACACACTTACCCAAAAGATTTCTTTGAAAATCCTCTTCAAAAATTGCCTCCGAAAGCTTGAAATATTGAAAATGGAGTAAAAGTGATTATTTTACGTCTTAAAAATAGATTCAAACAAAATATACTCTGCAAACGCGGATAAATATCAATGAATGCGGAGAAGGAAAAAAATTGTTCCATGCGAACACAAAGGCTTATCCGTGAACGTGGAGGGTAAGATTACCCTACACTATATTCTTTGCACAAAAAATGATCTAATCTCGAACCGGACCCCTAGGGCCCGTTCGGAACCCGAATTTCACAAACCAAACATGTATCCATACTGATAACAACAATCCGTACTCCATAGAATAATCAAAATATGATTTTGAGGTCTGCACAACACATTTACCAATGCAAGTCCAATAAACTAATTTAAAACTTAAAATATCAAAACTTCCCTAGGCAACTCCAAAAATTATGATGAGACCATTTCTAGTGTTAGTTTCACCATTCGAAACTACTGGAACTGTTAGAATTTTTATCCGAGCCTTTGAACTCTAAATATTGACCAAAGTTAAACATTTGCTCTGATAACAACTAAAATGCAAATCTAGGCCTAAAAACCTCATATTAACCCCGAATTCAGTTACGTAACTTCTCATTGACCAAGTTTGATGATCCAGAGCTAATGGAATCAACATATTTCCTACCCGACACTCAAAACTTAGAATGATACAAAACTTACTTTTTCAACAACTTAAACTTCCAAAAATGCCAAAACTCATATTTTCAACTTTTAAAACTCAGGATTTTAGTTTCAATAATACAAATAGTTCAAAATAGGCCCGAAGCAACTTATGAAAGGTAAGTGGTAATTGTTCACAAATAAGGCCAAAAATGACCAACCAGGTCATTACATTATTCACCATTAAAACCTATTTTCGTCCTCGAACATAAGAGAAAGAAGAGTGTTGGAAGCCTAAAAAAGGGCTAGGACATCTAGCCCACATGTCAGACTCCAACTTCAAAGTAGCCTCATCCACAGAACAATGTCGCCACTAAACCTTCACAGAAGGTATGCCTTTGAATCTTAATCTCTTCAAAATCTCAAATGGGCTAATGAATTTGGAACTAAGCTTGCTCCTCTTTTGAATCTCATCACAACCTTCATGGGTGAAACTTTCAGCCAAACACTTTCAGCAACAGAGAACTCAAGAGGCCTAACCCTCTGGTTGACATAACTCTTTTGGCGGCTCTGAGCTATCCGTAGTCTACCCGAAATATATCAAAGCTAGTCCATGGAATCATAGAGTAAATCAACACCCAACACTATAGATGAACCTGAATCAAACCACCCAATGAGAGATCTACACCTACGACCATACAAAGCTTCAAAAGATGCCATCTGGATGTTGGAATGATAACTGTTGTTATAAGCGAACCCCGCCAAAGGCAAATACTGATCCCAATTGGCCCCAAAATCAATCACACAAGCTTGAAACATGTCCTCTAACACCTAAATAGTGCGCTCGGACTATCTATCAGTCTGGGTGAAAAGCTGAACATAAATCCTAATATGTACCCAAACCACGCTGTAGAGCCTACCAAAAATGAGAAAGTGAACACAAATCCTCTGCCTGACTCTATATACACGGCACACCATGCAATCTAACAATTATATCCGAGATACACAACCTAGCCAGCTGCTTCGAACTGTAGCTAGTCCTCACCAGTAAAGAGTGAGCCGACAAGGTCAAATAATCAACAACCACCCAAACTGAATCAAACTTACCTAAAGCCATGGGAAAACTTGTAACAACATCCACAGTTACCCTCTCCTATTTTCACTTGAGAATGGGCATCCTTTGCATCGGTCCATCGGGCTTTTGATGCTCATACTTGATTGTTGGCAATTCAAACACTTTTCCACGAACTTAGCTATATTACTTCTCATCCCAAACCACCAATGATGCTTTTTTAGTTCATGGTACATCTTTGCCACACTCGGATGGATGGAATATCGAGCTCAGTGGGCCTTCTCTAATATCAATCTCATCGAATCCCCGACCTTAGGTACACCAACGCTTCCATTTATTCTTAAAACACCCTCAAAATCAGTAATAATTGCTTTGGCTTTACCCCCCCAACGCTTTATCACGAATCATGCACAACCTAGCATCCTTATACTGGTGAGCACATATCTGATCAAGCAAGGAAGATTTGGCCTCAACAAAGGCCAAAATACTCTAAGGAGGAGAAATATCTAACCAAACTATCTTTCTACCAAATGACTTAACCTCCAATACAAAGGGCCTCTCCTTAACCCTCAAGAATGCTAAAATCCCTATACTAGTAGCCTTACAACTCTAAATATTTTCTACCAAATTAGACTTCCTAGGTGATAAAGAATAGAGATGTCATAATCCTTTAGCAACTCCAACCACCTACGCTGTCTCATGTTCAAATTAGGCTGAGAGAAAATGTATTTGAGACTCTGGTGATCAATAAAGATCTCACAATGCACCCATAGACATAGTGTCGCCGCAATTTCAACACGAACACAATCGCAACTAATTCCAAATCATGGGTAGAGTAGTTCTTCTCATGCACTTTCAATGTATAGAAGTAACCAAAAACCACACCAGAAGCATCACAATATATCACAAATGGCACTCCTTCCTCGGGCAAAGAAAGAATAAGAGTTGAAGTCAACAAATCCTTGAGCTCTTGGAAGCTTGCCCCACACTCAACATACCATTAAAATAACACATCCCTTCGAGTCATCCTAGTCAATGGGATTGTTATAGAAGAGAAGACCTAGAAAAAACATCGGTAATACCCCACCAAACAAATGAAACTTTGAATCTCAATCACAGAAGTAGGCCTAGCCCAATCACTAACAATTCCCACCTTTGCCGGATCCACCGCAATACCATCTTTTGTCGCAACCTACCCAAGAAATGCAACAAAATCAAGCCAAAATTCACACTTTGAGAACATGGCATACCATTTTTTCTCTCAATCTTTAGAATACGTTCCTCAAGTGCTGGACATGATTGGCCTCGATCTTGGAATAAACCAAGATATCATCTATAAACATAATCCCGAATATATCCAGATAGGGTTTGAACACTTAGTTCATCAACTCCATTAAAATAGCCAAAGCATTTGTCAACCCAAAAGACATAACCACACGCTCATAATGCCCATAATGGGTATTGAAAGTTGTCATCAGGATATCAGACTTCCAAACTCTCAACTGATGATAGCCAGACATCAAATCAATCTTGGAGAACACCGAGGCTCCCTGTAGCTAGCAAACAAGATCATAAATGCGAGGCGAAGTGTATTTATTCTTAATGATCATTTTGGTTCAGATGGTGATAGTCAATGCACATATACATAGTGCCATCCTTCTTCTTCACAAATAAAATAAGAGCACCCAAGGAGATTCACTCAGGTGAATAAACCCTTTCTCCAACAAATCCTCTAATTGCTCCTTCAACTTAGTTGGGCCATCCGATAAGGGGCAATAGAAATGGGTTTTATGCCCCGCCCCACATCAATAGCAAGGTTGATATCAAGATCTAGAGGAACAACAGGAAAATCGGTTAGAAACACATCCTTAAACTCTCTAGAAACCCTAATGCTCTCCAACGATGGGGATTCTTGAGAAGCAGGCCGAACGTGGGGAAAATATACCAAACAACCCTTATCCATCAATCGGCAAGCATGCAGATAAGAAAAAACATCCTTAGGATAGGAGTTAGGTGCTCTAATCCACACCAACTGAAGTGATTCTGGACAAGATAAGGTTATAGTTTTTGCATAAAAATCAAGAATAGCATGTTGAGGAGACAACTAGTCCATGCCCAATAATACATCAAAGTCTACCATGTCCAACAATATTAGGTCAGCAACAGTATCTCTCCCCATAATGTCATAACATATCCCCGATACACCCAATTCATCACTAATGATTCACCTACTGAGGGGAAACACAAATAAACTCGACAAGAGGCTCAAATATAATATCAACATCCGAAGCAAAATAAGCCAACACATGTGAATAAGTATATCTTGGATCAAATAAAACTGAAGCTGAACTATGAAAAGCTGGAACTATACCTGTTATAACTACATTAGAGGCCTCTATCTTGCCTCTATCTAGAACAGTAAAGAAAACTCTATGACTACCACTAACATATGGGCCTCCATGAGCTCCAGCTCTCACTGTACCGCATCCTCCTCTGGTTGCACCTCTTATACCTTAAGAGGTGCCTCTGGTTGCTGGTGCTGGGTAGGATGGGCTAGTTGAGGTCTTGAATCCCGTACGGGAAAGACACGATATGGACAATGGTTGGATAAGTGCCCATTATCAGCAAAAAACATGACAAGTTCTGAGCTCCCGCAACTAAGATGACTGCCCTTGAAATTCTCTACCTCATGGTGGGGGTCCACTAAACTATCCACACTGACAAAAGCTCTTTACGTCACCCTGTCGGTCACATCCAATATGCTCACTCATGTGGACATGGTCCACCACACTCTAGAAGGTGCCACCTGCTAGGTCCAATAAAGTTGTAGAAGTGCTAAACAACACTATAGGAGCTAATGCATCGAGAACAATTATGGTTGGAGAAGCCCTCTCAAGTCTGGACAATATACGTAGATGTAGCTCTTGAATCTAGGGCATATCATCATGGGATAGTGATGGGGGAACAGGGTCTGTAGATCTCTGTAACTCATACTCAAGCTTTGGAGAAGCGGGTCTAGTCTTCCCTCTGGGCGAAGCTGCCCCTTTAGCAGGTCCTCACCCTTAGCCCTATCACAAACACTACCTCAACCTCAAGTGGGAGCCATATCAGCTAGCTCGGGCTCTCCCGCTGATTGTCAACATCTGCATAGAAAGAGTTGATCAGACACTTTCAAAGCATATGAAAGAAGAAGCCAGCAGGACTTCAATAAGAGGTGGACCTCACAAGTAAAATACACAAGTCACAAAGGAAAAAGCACACATGCTACCCATGAATACCATTTGTTTAGCTACGTGTAATAATTATCAACACGTGTAATAACTTTCAGCTACGTGTAATAATTACAACTACGTGTAAAACAGAGGGTGTGCATTAGTGTAAACACACTTGTAACATAAGTAATGCATATTAGAAGTTAGTCAGCATTTTTGGAGGCCTATTTTAGACTTTCAACTTGTATTAGAAAAGGCATGCAAACAGTGCCCCATTACAAATCTTTGTACGAAACTCTCTCACCCATATGTTCCATTCACACTTTTCCATTCCCTTGTATTGTCTCTCTCTTCCATCAATTAAATTAAAAGTTTGTAAGTATATTTTCTCTACTATTATTTTGATTTTCTGCTTTCAAATCTTGTTATATTGTTTTAGTTTGTTCTTTGTAAATTTAGTTTAAGTTTTGTTATTTTGTAAATTTAATTTAAGTGTTGTTATTTTATTTTAAGTTTATTTAAAATTTATACGTCCTTGCTCTTTGATGTGATATCAAAATACAACACTTTTGATACTTAAAATTTAGAATTTTGTGTGTTCTTAAAGTGATGTTGGTGGGTTTGATGTGTTTTTATTTTTGTTATTTAGGATTACAGGATTTGGCAAGATTTTGGGCTAAGTGTTGCAATTGTTGTATTTATGGTGAAGTATGAAGCACTCTACGTGCCATGGGAATTTCCACGAGCCGTAGAGTGTTGTTGTGGTTGAGATCTTGTGAAGGATCCCTTTTCTGAAGTTGCATCCACTAATTGTCAGACGAGGTGTGCAATTTTGTACGAGTCGTGAATCAAGTTTCGGGCCTTAAGGATCAGATTTTGGGACTTGCTGAAAAGCTGTCAAATGAAACCCTACACGAGTCGTAAGTTTGAATACGACCCGTAGAAAGGTCTCGTAGAAGTTGTGCCCAGTTTTGAAGATTGAAGACTACAAAGCCCAGGAACAGGCAATTAAACTTTGTATGGCCCGTAACCTTGCCTGTATTGCCTGCTGAGTCTAGTTTTTTTATTTTATTTTGGACTTATATTTTAATTATTATAAGTAGGTTTTTTAGTTTATTTAAGAAGAGGGAATGAAAGAGAGTGAGCAGAAACGAAGAGAGAAGGGCATAGAGTCACTTGGAACAGAACTTTGTGATTTTAATCAATACTTGTGATTTCTAGTAAGAGTTTGATATTTCTTATTCTTAAATTAATTATTGTAAGTGCTTAATTATGTTATTCCGTATCAGGATTCTTGCATCTACAATGATTATGCATAGCTAAATCCACAACTATGATTATGGGAACCATGAAGAACTAACAAGGTAAACCTGGATAATTCGTAAGCTTGGAAAGTGTGCATGCATGCATTAATTAATTCTCTCCATTTTGATTGCTTTTTAATGGTGGACAATGTTAGAACTCGCCTAAGGTTTACTAAAAGGATCAAGGAAGTAATAAATGGGGAAAAATATTAAATAACAGGATTCGATTGATTTCTTCTCGACGAATCAACCAAACTGGATCAAGGGGAGGTTGTACTGGGGCAATAGGTAAGGGTTAGTAATGTCATACTGTAGAGATGGATCAAATCACATAGTGAAATTTACCTCTCGCCTAAATCAAAAGGTTTGGTAAACTTAACTTACCACTTTGTGTGCAACACACTAGAAAAGATTACTATTATCTGGTAATTTCGAGTTAGGGAATCACGGGGAATGCAATACCTAGTTACTCTTCTTACTGGTTTCACAACACTTGTTCTAGTTTAGGTTTACTTTCTACAAACTACAAACCGCCCCCCCCTCCAAGGGAGATAAGTAGGTTAATTCGCTCAACTTACTTGCAATTACTCTGAGTCTACCATATTCCCTATGGGATACGAACCTAACGTTGGTTAGATTGTGTATCTTGACAATAACCATTTTAACCTTCAAAAATGAGGTGTATCTTTGACAACATCAAGATTTTGGTGCCATTGCTGGGGAATACGACTAGACTAGTTTAATTAGAGTAATTCGGGAATTAATTCTTATTTCTCTCATTCTATATTTTTTTGTTATTTTTGTTTTGTTTCCCCATGCTGGTGTAGTGTATGCGCAACACTCAAAGTTGAGGCAGACCCTTGACTCTGTTTGACCTTGAGATCTAGAAGACACTAAGAAGAATGTCCCAAAATAATGCAAATAATGCTGCAAAGGATGCCATCAATGTGGCACTAAACCAAAACAAAGATAATAATAACCCACCTCCGCTTGAGGATGTTAATCCACCACCACAGGATCTTCAAGCCGCGCCTTACACATGGAATCAATATCAACTTGATCCTATGGCAATAGCTGTCATGGGAGCTATTGTGTTACATTCACTATCGGATGAGACAAAGTTCATTATTTCGAGTGGGTTCTACAAATGCTGTCAAAATCATAGGTTGTTCACATGCCTACTATTAGAGGATACGTATAACCATCTACACAATATTGTCTTCATCTGCAAAAGCATGATGGGAAGCTAAAATCTATCCTTAGATTCCATTGAGCTTCATTTTTCTCATTGTCTCTAATAGGTGATGCAACACTATGATTATCTGAGCTCCCATAGAGTTCAATCAACTGCTGGGTAGAACTACAAAAGGCCTTTTTGGAGAGGTTCATTCCGAGGTCCAAGGAGCTGAAGTTGAAAGAGCAGATCAACAACTTCAAGCAATTGCCTAGTAATTTGATCAACACCTTGTGGCAGAGGTTCACAAAGTGCCTGAGAAGTCTCTGAGACCACAAGATCGTGGATGACAACTTAGTGGAGATCTTTTATCGAGCCTTGGATGAAAATAGCCAAGCTGTTGTTGACACTATCATGGGTGGCTCATTTTATATCGTCCATTTCTGGTGATTGCTAAAAGGTTGGAGGAAATGGTCAAGACAAATTGTGTATGGGGGATGAGAGACAAGTCAACAACTAAGAGCTCGTTCGCAGTCAGTACTAGTTCGATGCAAGCAAAGATAAATGAGGATATGATGTAAGAGCTTTCTTGGATTTTTACTAATGTGGAGTTGTTGATGAAGTAGAAATAATAATGTGTGAATGTAGTAGCTCATCAGCCTTCACGAGCACCCATGTACAAGGAGCCTTACTATGAGAAGGACACTTGCTTCATCACTAATCAGATGGTAGGTTTATGGACCAACACCCAAGGGTCCAGCCAGGACTATTGGCGCTAAGGTCTAGGAAACCAAGGTTGGAACTTTAACCAGGATGGCGCTTTTAGAGACAATTATCGAGGAGGCTACTATAAAAGGAACAGGGGCTAGGACAGAGATGCTAATTGGGGATGTAGAGATGGTTACAGAAATGGTGTGTATGTGCCACTACATAATCGAGATTCTAGTACTGGTAGTTCTTGAATTGAGGAGATGTTCGACCGACTGTTAAAGAAAGTTGATTCTCAGGATGAGACCTTGAAGGGGATGAAATCTGACATCTCCAATATTAATCAGATAATTGAGTCTCATTCTATTGCTATCAAGTAGCTGGAGCAACAGTTTGGTCAGATGTTGACTCAATTAAACCAGCACCAGAAAGGTACATTGCCCAGCAACACAGTTTAGAACCCAAAGTATGAGGGGCAATGTATGGCAGTGACTACATCTGGTGGCAAACAGACCATTGACCCTCCAATACCAGTTAATGATGATGATGTTCATGAGGAGATGGTTGAGATCATAGATGTAAAGTCCAAAGATGCTCATGCCGAGGATGGGTTGAGTGATACAGTAGTGATGCCAGAGAAGTTGAAACCCATTCCTATAACTCCCTCTCCTTTCCTTGAAGGACTCAAAAAGAAGGAGGAGGAAGGTAAATTCCAGCACTTCATCTCTATGCTCTAAAGAGGGTCAAAGCTTATTCAACTTGTAGTCAATTAGGCTATATGATCTTTGCTTGGGAAGAAACTCTCTATAAAGATTCCTCTCATTGAGACATTGGAGTAGATGGCCAATTATGCAAAGTTCATGAAGGACTTGGTCACAAAGAATCGAACTATAAGCCAAGAGCTCTCCTAAGAGCTTAAGCATTACAGTGCGATAGCAACAAGGTCTGTAGTGCAGAAGCGAGAAGATCCCAGAGCGTTCACCGTACTCTGAACCATTGGAGATGTTGAGTTTGCAAGGGCATTATGTGATCAAGGATCTAGCATAAATTTGATTCCCATTGCAGTGTTCAAAAAGCTAGGCTTCGAAGCCCCTACTCATATGAGCATGTGATTATTGATGGCTATCGAACGGTGAAGAAGCCTGTGGGGATACTATATGGTGTCCTTGTCAAAGTAGATGAATTCATACTCCCTATAGACTTTGTGATCCTGGACTGTGAGGTTGACTTTGAAGTCCCAAGAATCTTGGAAGGGCTTTCTTAGCCACTGGGCGAGCACTAGTAGACATTGAGCTGGACAAACTCAAGTTCAGATTGGGTAAGGATGATGTCGTCTTCAACGTCTTCCATCATACAAGTAAGAATGATGACTTGAAGGTAGTCTCTGTCATTGAGAGTGTTTATGAGGTGGAACCAGAGGTACCAATTGAAGAAAGTGTGGGCGTTGATACTCTGGAGGCAGCGTTAATCAATTTTGAAGGTGACGACATCCTAGGCTATGAGGAGACAGTAAAGGTTATGTGGTTATCTTATGTCCTTAGATGCCAATCTAAGTTTGAACTGGACTTGAAAAATTAAGAGTCACCACCTACGAAACCATCTATTGAGGAGCCATTGGTGTTGGAATTAAAGGCTCTTTCATCCCGTCTAAGGAATATGTTTTGGGGTGCTAACAATACGTTGCCTGAGATTGTTGCTGTAGATTTTATGACGAATAGGTAAATGCAATGATCATGGTTCTCAAGCAGTTTAAAAAGGCAATCAAATGGACAATTGCTGACATCATTGGCATCCCACCAGGGGAGTGCACTCATAAAACTTAACTGGTCAAGGACTACAAGCCAAGAATTGAACACAAAAGGCGTCTAAACCCACCTATGCAAGAAGTCGTGCGCAAGGAAATCATCAAGTCATTGAACACAGGTGTGACATATCCAATCATTGACAGTGAATGGGTGAGCCCGGTCCAGTGTGTTTCGAAGAATGGAGGTATCATCATGGCCCCAAATTCTAGCAATGAGTTGATCCCCATGCAACCGGTCACCGATTGGAGGGTGTGCATGGACTATAGAAAGCTCAATGCATCAACTGAAAAGGATCATTTCCCTATGTCGTTCATGGACTAGTGCTAGACCGCTTAGCAAGAAAAGATTGCTATTGCTTTCTTGATGGTTACTCGCGCTACAATCAGATCCCTATTACTCCAGAAGGCCAAGAGAAAATAATGTTTATATGTCCCTGCGGCACCTTCACATTTAAAAGGATGCCATTTGGATTATGTAATGCTCTAGCATTATTCCAGAGATGCATGATGTCCATCTTCCAAGACATGGTGGAAGACACTATCGAGGTATTCATAGATGACTTTAGTGTGGTCGGTGACTTATTCGAAGACTGCTTGAAGCATTTGCATGCGGTGCTTAATGGATGTGAAGAATGCTATCTGGTTCTAAATTGGGAAAAGTGTTACTTCATGGTGAAGGAAAGCACTGTGTTGGGGATAAAATCTCCATCAAGGGCATTGAGATGGATAGAGATAAAGTGGAGGTGATTAGAAAGCTTTCTCTCACCATCTCTATTATGGGTGTGAGGAGTTTCCTAGGCCATGCAGGATTCTACAAGCACTTCATAAAGGACTTCTCAAAGATTGCACACCCATTGTGCAAACTACTTAAGAAGGATGATAAGTTTGTGTTTGATGATGCATGTCTGAAAGCCTTTGAAGGGTTGAAGCAACAGTTGATTTTCACTCCTATCGTCATTTCTCTAGACTGGTCAAAGTCCTTCGAGATAATGTGTGATGCAAGTGAGGTTGCAGTTGGTGTAGTGTTAGGACAACACTGAGAGAAGATCCTACGTCCCATATATCATGCCAACAAAGCCCTAAATGCAACATAGAAAATCTACACTGTCACAGAGTAGGAGTTACTTGCAATGGTCTTTGGTTTGAAAAATTCAGGTCTTATCATTTAGGAACCAAAGTCATTGTACATACTGACCATTCAGCATTGTGGTACTTAATGGCTAAGAAGGATGCAAAATCGAGATTGATTCGATGGGTACTTAATCTTCAAGTGTTTGACTTTGATGTGATTGACAAAAAGGGACTGAAAATCAGGTTGCAGACTACCTTTCAAGATTAGAGGATGAGGCCATGGCAAAGTTAGATGATGGGGTGGAGATTGATGATTCGTTCCTTGATGAGAGAGTGCTATTAGAATCACTGACTTGATACCATGGTTTGCAGATTATGCAAACTATTTGGTTAGTAATATTATGCCAATAAATTTGACTACTCACTAGCACCGCAAGTTTATGTCTAATGTGAGGAAGTTTTTCAGGATGATCCATATTTGTTTTGCATATGAGAAGACGAGATTATTTGTCGCTGTGTTCCTATGGTCGAAATGATGAGTATTCTAAAAGCGTGCCACTTATCCTTTGTGGGGGGCATCATAGTAGAATTTGGACAACACATAAGATTTTGCAGTGTTGATACTATTGGCCAACCATCTGCCTAGATGTCCATGACTATGCCAAAGCTTGTGATAGATGCCAGAGAGAAAGTGGTGTTTCCCGCAAGCATGAGCTCCCTCTAAGGCTCATTATGGTGATCAAACTATTCAATGTGTGGGGGATAGATTTCATGGGCCTATTTGTTAGCTCGCTTGGGAACAAGTATAGTTTAGTGGTTGTGGACTATGTATCAAAATGGGTGGAGGCAGTGGCGGTACCTAATAATTAAGGCAAAAGTGTCATAACATTCCTGAAAAGGAACATCTTATCAAGGTTTGGCACCCCTCGGGTGATCACCAGCGATGGAGGTTCCCATTTTTTCAATAGGTTGTTCAAGGCTCTACTTGATAAATATAGAGTAAAGCATCGGGTGGAAACACCCTACCATCCACAACCAAGTGGGCAAGTTGAGGTGTCCAATAGAGAGATCAAATAGATTTTGTCCAAAACTGTGGATGCAAACTAGACTGACTAGTCTCAAAAACTTGATGATGAATTATGGGCACTGCAGACTTCATTCAAGATTCCCATAGGTATGTCTCCTTACCAACTTGTCTTTGGTAAAGCCTGTCACTTACCGGTGGAGCTCGAGCACAAGGTGATGTGGGTGCTTAAGACGTTTAATTTAGACTGGAATGATGTGGTAAACTCAAGGCTGAGCCAACTCAATGAGCTTGATGAGTTCTGCTTGAAGGCATATGAGAGCTCAATCTTGTACAAGCAAAGAATGAAGCTGCAACATGATCATCGTATTGAGAATCGCCAGTTTGCACCTAGGGATTTGGTGTTTCTATATAATTGAAGATTGAAGTTGTTCCCTAGGAAACTCATGTCCAGATGGTTCGGGACTTTTAGAGTATCACATGTTTTTGACCAAGGGGCTATTGAGTTAAAAAAGAGAAATGGTGCAAAATTCAAAGTAAATGGACAAAGAGTCAAACTGTATCTTGGCAATATTAAAGAAGTGAAGACAGTGGAAGCATGAACAATTGGTGAAGTATGAGTACCCAAGTTGTCACAGTCGAGACGTGACAATAAATCAGGTGTTGCTTTGGAGGCAACCTAAGGTGGAGACTGGCACTTAGGTGCCCAGTTATGTTTTTTGACCCCTATCCTTTGATACTATTAGATTTTGTGCATTGAGGACAATGTAAACTCTTTTCGGTAGGGTGTGGGTAGTTATAGGCCTCAATGAAGTCTGAGTAACTATAACCTATAACTATCCCAAATTTTGAACCCAATGGGTTTTCTTGCCTGCGTTCTTTCCCTAAGGATATTTATTTTCTATTAAACCAACACATTTAGGATGTGTAGGTAATATTAGTAGCATGTAGTACTGAAGTTTATTGCATATGTTTGTTTTGGTATGAAAAATGATACCTATCAAAATTTTGTTAGGTAGTCTTGATAGAAACCATGTGATATTGATCATTTTGACAGTGCTTATTCTGATAAGTGAGGTTTAATTATGATGAAAAGCATGGTCTGAGAGTGTGTATTGATAGTGTAATCAGTGCCATGCGTATGTGAACTTTCTTTGCTTCATTCTTATACTATGTTTCAATTTAGAACATGCCCTATTACTCTGACTTAGACTCTAGGTTAGTTGGTTAGGGGAGGATCTTAGACCATTATTCATATTAGTTCACTTACCCTAATGACCAACTAAATGTGTAATGTATCCCTTGATCCCAATGTTTGAGCTTTGCATGTACTCTTTTATTTGTAAAAACCTAAGTAACCTAGCCTTGTCGAATGTAAAATCCTGAAATTAGCCATGGTCGTTCCTTGAATATTGTGTGGTTGAGATGGCTACCAAAAGTGGCCCTAGTTCATAGGTTGGATATTGTGTACCTTGACTCAAGCCAGAAGCCTAAGTTGAGGGTGGCTGGTGTAAGGGTAATTACACAAAATGTGGTGGAATCTAGTGATACATGGGAACGGGAGAAAAATGTGTTACAGGTGCAAGAAAAATGAACCGATGCCTAATGAATGAGCCAAAAAGAAAAAGGATATGAAAATAGAAGGCAATGAGCGAAAATGAGAGCAAGGCACCTAGAAAAGTTCTAAATAGTAGAAAGGGAGAATGAGTTGAAAAATAACAGTGTTGGTATGGCAAAAGTGTAGAATAATGTAATGTCAAGGAGGGGTGATGTCGCTTAACCCGGCTACTCAAAAGAAGCAGGGGCGATCGTCATCAGCATAATAACCTAACTTTAAAGGTCGGGGTCGATCCCACAGGGAACTATGTGTTGGTGATTAAATAGATCAAGGACCTATGGCTACTAGATTTTGACTCGATAAGTGAATACTAAGCAAGAATTCTAACTAAAATGGGGAAAACTAAGCTAAAATTTACTCCTAAGAACAATTGGGTTAAGGATTGATCAAGCAAGGGACCAAGGGTAGAGGATATGGGAATCAATCAATACTCAATCGATCCATCACACTTAGCATCAAAATTTAGTATATGGATGGGCTAGGTTGCTTGAAATCACCTCTCGACTAGAATAGGTGATGTTTTGCAAGAGCCTAACTACGACCTCTCATACGAGACACTCAAAGACATGCCTGGATTGAGCACCTCAAAGCAAAACTCCCAAAACCTTAGTTGTTGAGTCCGTTTTGAGGCTCTCAACATATAAACTCATGACTATCATGCAATCCTCCGCTTCCATTACACTTGCTAAAGTAATAAGTGAAGATCTAAGCTAGATTCAAGTAGCTACTCAAATCGAAGGAATATAAAAAGATAGGCATGAACCCATAAACCAATTCAAGCAATTAAAAAGCAATTTTGGAGAAACCTTCTTGATTTCGCAAGTAAATCATCTACTAAGCATAAAAGCAAGAGAAATAATCAAGAACCATATACAAATTAACATCCAAACTCAATTGAATCTATAAATTTAGCATTAATGAACAATGAAAGAAAGAGTAGTGAAAGATAAACACAAGTGAAGCTCACACTCTTCAATCCACTTAAGAATTTGTATGAAACTTGCTCTAAATCCTCACCCTAAACTAAAATCTATAATAAGTTGTGTTGTTATTCTTCAAGAGTGTATGAATATTCTTCTGTGAATGAATCCATTGAAGAAAGAAGGTTGGGAATGTGTGTATATGTGATTTTGGAACTGAAAATAGTGAAATTCCAGAGCTGCCCCGATGCTGGTCACTATAACATTCCGCGATTGCAGAATGTTGAGCGTGATTGCGGAGGTTATGTATTCTTGTGCTCCACCTTCGCTCCTGAGCTTAGGACATTCACGCTGCTCTAAAAGTCACAGCTTTGTGATTACGGGCCTGAAAATCGCGTTCGCGGAGTGTAACTGTTGCAAGGTATTATCTTGTGCAGTTTGAGTTCCTCTTGGCTCCAATTTAGCTTCAACGTCAATTCTTCTCAGCAAAGCCAAATATAAACCATATATACGTGTAACCTACACCATTCAAAGCATATGAATTTAACAACACAAAATCATAATAAAAGAGTAAGAAATGAGTGCAAGTTATGCACTTATCAAGGGCCATTAGTCATTATGTTCCTAAAACATCATACCAAAACCCACTGAGCGTATGTTACAAGCCAAGAAAGTCATACAGTGATCCAAGTCGAAGTAGTCGAAGGTCATAGTTATGAGTATAGGGGCAAGGATATGATATTAAGCACGGTGTATGAATATTTGTTGTGAGTGTGAGTGATTTTGTTCAGTCCGAAGTATTGAATCTGAAAATACTATTATGAGTGAGATATGAGACTTCTTTGTGTGAGGGTACTTGCATTACACCATAGAGTATATGCTATTTTAGTGATTGTTGCTTATTTGTGGTTACCTTTCTTGTCATAGTTTCACTGTCATTTATATCGATCTTCATTGGTTTGTTTGATAGCTATCTGATATGCATTGATGAATAATGTGGGTATCTGTGCTTGATTTGGAGGTTATGTGTGCCATTAGATTGAGATCTATGTGTTACTATACTACTTATGTACATTGAGTTCGTTGCTTGAGGATAAGAAATAATTTTAAGTTAAGGGCATTGATGTGCTGTCAAAATACAACACTTTTGATGCTTAAAACTTGTAATTTTGTATGTTCTCAAAGTGATGTTAGTGTCTTTGATGTGGTTTTATGTTTCTTTTCCAGGATTACAGGAGTTGGCACAATTTTGGGCTAAGTGTTGCAGTCGCTACACTTTTGATGAAGTATGAAGCACTTTACGGGCCGTGGAAATTTCTATGAGCCGTAGAGTGGTGTCGTGGTTGAGATCCAATAAAGGGCCCATTTTCTGAAGTTGCATCCATGAACTATCAGACGAGCCGTGAAATTTTGTACGAGCCATGGATCAGGTTTCGTTTCTTGAAGATCAGATTTTGGGACTTGCTGAAAAGCTGTCAGACGAAACCCTATTCATGTCATAAATCTAAATACAACCTGTAGAAAGGTCTCGTAGAAGCTGTGCACAGTTTTGAAGATTAAACACTATGAAGCCCAAGTACGGACCGAAAATTATGTACGACCAGTAACCCTACCCGTATTGCCTGTCGAATCTAGTTTTTCTATTTTGTTTTGGACTTGTATTTTAATTATTATAGATAGGCCTTTTAGTTTATTTTTGAAGAGGGAATGGAAGACAACGGTCAGAAATGAAGAGAGAAGTGCATAAAGACATTGGGTTGTAAGTGCTTAATTATATTATTTCATATCATGATTCTTGCATCAACAATCATTATGCATATCTAAATCTACAACTAGGGTTGTGGGAACTATGAAGACCTAACAAGATAAAATCAGATAATTCGTAATTCTTAGAAAGTGTGCATGCATGTATTAATTAATTCTCTTCATTTTGATTGCTTTTTAATGGTGGCCAATGTTAGAACTCGCCTAGTTGTTACTAACTATATCAATATAGTAATAAATGGGAAAAGAGATTAATTAACAAAATTTGATTGATTTCTTCTCGACTAGTCAACCAAACTGGATCAAGGGGAGGTTGTACAGAGACAATAGGTAAGAGTTAGTAATGTCACACTACAGGGATGGATCAAATCACATAGTGAAATTTACGTCTCCCCTGGATCGAAGGGTTTGGTAAACTTAACTTACCATTCTGTATGCAACACATTAGAAAAGATTATGATTATCTGGCACTACCAAGTTAGGGAATCATGGGGAACACAATACCCTAGTTACTCTTCTCTCTAGTTTCACAACACTTGTTCTAGTTTAGGTTCACTTTCTTCCAACTATAAACCCCCCTTCTTCGGAAGATAAGTAGGTTAATTCACTCGACTTGCTTGCAATTACTCCAAGTCTACCATATTCCCTGTGGGATTTGACCCTAACCTTTAATTCTTTAACATATAATTCTTTAAATATTTTGAATATACAGGCAAATGAGATAACCAGTAGGTATCATTTAGGTATCATTAAATCTAATTATTAATAAATGGTATACCACTAATAGCAAGTTAGTTGAATGCAAGATTCCTCCTTTAGAAGAAATTAGTCTACCCATAGAGGGTAAAATAGTCACCTCTTCTCCTTTTCAAATGGATATAGTAGACACTAAAGGGAACCTACGACAAAATAATTATACAAATCTTACGACAAATAATTATACAAATCTTACTATATGTAGTTTCCAGTCAAATCCTTGAAGCTGATAATAAGTCAGTTATTAAGGATAAACCGTGTCCCTCTTACAGTGATAAAAATTAAAAATTAGAAGCTCATCCAATATTTAAGCTACTAGAATTTTCAAAAGATAAATTGCCCAAACATCAAGATCAACCTAAAATCACGGATGATCTTATAGAAATAATTAATAAAAAATTAAAATTCACAGATAAAAAAGTTGCTAATACTTTGTCTAAAATTAATAATGTTATTAATAAATTATGTTCTAGTTACACCACTAGAAAAAAATATTATAAGAATGTCACGCCCTGGGAGGATACCCAAGACGTGACCGACACTTATAGACTATTGCTAGTCCCCAAGCGAATCACTTGGCCTCATCACATCCATTCAATCAAATAACTCTACTCATCAGCGGAAGGTCAAGGAAAGTAAATGGGCACATCTCATCTAGTCCTCAAAATAATATATATAACAATAAAAGTCTAGAAGAAAGAACTAGCTCACAATCTTAACATTCAATATTCGACTCTCATCTATGAAGCCTCTATCACTATCAAGTGGTGCCAATGAAAGACCCATGGCTACCTCAATAAAAAATAAAGCAAATCAAGTCTAACTCTAAAGCAAGATAAAATAAAGGTAATGAATCCTCTGGAGTAGGGGAGGCACATCAATCAATTGAACATCTCAGATCCTCAACGACGCACCTATTGAAGATCCGTAATCCTTGTATCTGCATCATAAAATGATGTATTGTTGAATGAAATCAGTACGTGGAATGTATGGTATGTAAATTCACAGAATGAAATAGAAACAGATAGAATAATATGGAACAACATCAACTCAAAATAGTAAACAATCAACATGTAAAATGTCTATCTAAAGAAAGAATAAAGAGTAGACAAGTGACCCATCAACCAATAAATCTCATCAATCAAATCAGACTCATCTCGAAGGAACCCATCTCATCTCATCTCATCTCATCTTGACTCAGAGTACTCAAGGTAGGAACTTTCTAGGAGTTGCTCTTATCTAACAACAACAATCATTTATGAGCCAGTGATTGTACAATAAGCCGCCGTTGTTGCCACAGCAATTCCGTACTTGCCAGGTAGAGAACAAATCTTATCCACTAGGGAAAATACAATCAACAAGTCCTCTATTGTTTAAAATACTCTCTCAAGAGGGAACCACAATGTAATGTGATGGTTCTAAACCTCACCTACGCTTGGCCACGTAATTTGGCAAGTACAAGTTGGATTTACTCTTACTCTTTCAGTGATCGATACTCCTCCCAAGACTCAATGCTCATAAGACAATCAATCAAATCAAATCATCTCAATCAACTCATCTCAAATCAGCCTCATGGAGGCACTCATTTTTCAATCAGTCTCATTGAGACTCTAATCATCACATCAGTCATCATTTCAATCAATAACTCAAGGCTTAGAAAAATCATTAGGGAACAATAGAATAGAAAATTTATAGGAGTTCATTTATGGAGACTCACATGACTATCAAGTTCTATCAATTTCATCATCATTCTCTCATCACAATCGCAATCGACATTTTCAAGTCAAGGCTCTAGACTCAATTCCTAAGTTCATTCATGCATGCTTCCAGAAATAGTCATATAGGGTTACACAATATCTCATGAAAATATTCAATCAAGAAACCAATGTTATGATGATCATCAACATAGAAAAATACATGAAATTAATACGACTTTCTAGAAAAACCATCAAGAATCATGTATATACACTGTATAGACTTTCAAATCTTCTAAGACCATCTATGCGCACATGTGCGGACAATCTCGTGCTTTTAGTTTGGCCTTACATACCTAGGATGAAGCTATCAAAAATCACCTCTAGGAATTCTCTCTTGAATTCTTCAATCTTGCATTCTTCTCTTCTTCTCTCAAGCCCCAGTCTTGTCCAATTATTTAGAAAGGACCTAGAATGGGATTTTAGACCTTTTTACGTTCAAATGACCTAATTTGATCGTGTGTTGGGTTTAGGAGGGGTTGAGAATCGTCTAGAATGCCCCTCAGAAAATTTAGAAATTTTCAGCTTTAGAATCACCCAGTCCACGACGCAGACTGATCACGTACAAGTGTATTTTTCTTCGAAAATTTTTCAAATGAGTTTTTCAATCTGCTTAAAAAGATTTTGAATTAGTTTTTCAATCCAGTCGAACGCGCCTCTGTCATGCATCAACACTGCTTTTTGTTTTGGACAAAAAAATTATTCTTTGATCCTGTCGCTCTATAAATCGCGAGACCATTCCCCCACTCAATTTTTCATACTGATCGCAAATGTAGCCTCAGATTTACCATCTAAGCATAGGAAGATAAGTTATGCGCATACCTCTCCCCTGGGGTATTTTGGTAATTTTATTAGGAGTTACATCATGTCCCTCTTGGGATCATTCATCTTCGAATGATGAGTCAAGATGGATATAAAGGCACGAATAGACTCAAGACTCATCTCTACATGCAACTGATCCAATCAAACTCTCAGAATCCTTATCAATTCCAATCAACTCTATTCGTACTCAGGAATAGACAATCAACTCAAGAATAGACCAATCAATTTAGTCAAGCGTAAGGAATTTACCTTCAACGTCTTTATGATTGGGCATGAATAAGCGCGGATATTTGGCTCTCATCTCTTCCTTAGCTTCCTATGTTGCTTCCTCAATAAATTTATTTCTCCACAGTACTTTGACTGAGGCTACCCTTTAGTTCTCAGCTTGCGAACCTAACAATAAAGGATTTGGACTAGAATCTCCTCATGGGAGAAGCTATACTTCACTTCAATACTCTCAACAGGGGTAGGATCTCCCAAGCACTTCTTCAACATCGATGCATGGAATACCAGATGAATACTGTCTGACTTGGAAGGCAACTCTAGCTCATAAACAACCCTCCCAATCCTCTTCACAATCTGATAGGATCCCAGATAGCGTGGACTCAACTTTCCCCTCTTCCCGAATCTTATGACACCCTTCATAGGTGACACTTTCAAGTACACCCAATCATTTACCTTGAACTCTAAGTCTCTTTATCTGATATCGTTATAAGATTTCTGGCAACTCTGAGCAGTCTTTAACCTCTCTCTAATGACCTTAACCTTCTTCATCGATAGGTGGACAAGATCAGAGCCAATTAACTCCACTTCTCCAACTTGAAACCACCCAATTGGTGATCTGCATCTTCTCCCATACAAGGCTTCATAGGGAGCCATTTGAATACTAGCATGATAACTATTGTTATATGCAAATTCAATCAATGGTAGGTGATCATCCCAATTTCCTTTGAAATCAAGAACATAGGCTCTCAACATACCCTTTAGTGTCTGAATTGTGTGCTCTACCTGACCATCTATCTATGGATGAAAGCTTGTAGTCAAGTTCACCTTAGTACCCAATCCCTTTTGGAACGATCTCCTAAATTGGGAGGTGAATTGAGCTCCTTTGTCTGAGATGATGGACAAGGGAACCCCATGCAACCTCATAATCTCTTGGATGTACAACTTGGCATACTCCTCCGCAGTCTTGGTCGTCTTAGCTGCTAAGAAGTGAGCAAATTCGGTCATCCTATCTACAATCAGCCATATCAAATCATGTTTCTTTCGAGACCTCGGTAGGCCAGTAATGAAGTCAATATTGATCATCTACCACTTCCATTCAGGAATCTCAAAATTCTGAGCTAATCCACATGGCCTTTGATGCTCAACTTTCACTTGCTGGCAATTTAGGCACTTCCAAACGAACTCAACAATATCCCTCTTCATTCCACTCCACCAATAGACTTCTCTCAAATCGTGGTACATCATGGTAGAGCAAGGATGAATGGAATATCTAGTGCTATAGGCTTCAGCCATGATTCTGTCTTGAATACCATCAACATCTAGAACACACAATCTACTCTGGTATCTCAACGCTCCATCTCCCCCTTTAGAGAAAACCATCACTTTCTGTTTGTGGACAACCTCCTTCAATTGGAGTATGAAAGAATCTTGGTCTTGCTTTTCTTTCACCTCAGCCAATAAGGATGAAGAAGACCCGCTTTGGACATTAACTCTTCGCTCATCATTCTTCTCAAGATGGGCTCCAAATTGGGCCAATCGATTCACTCTTTTGGCCAACTCCTTGTTTCCTTCCTCCACATGGGTTGTGCTACCCATTAACAACCTGCTAAAAGCGTCAGCAACAACGTTAGCTTTAATTGGATTTTAGGGAATTCTCATGTCATAATCCTTGAGCGACTCCAACTATCTCCTCTGTCGTAGGTTGAGCTCTTTCTGTCTGAAGACATATTGTAAGCTCTTCTGGTCAGTGAACCCATCCACATGCACTACATTTAAGTAGTGGCACCAGATTTTAAGTGCAAACATCACCACTGCAAACTCAAGATCATGGGTTGGATAGTTCCTCTCATGAACCTTAAGTTGTCTGGAAGCATAGGCTGTCACCTTCCCTCTATGCATCAGCACACATCCCAATCCAACTCTCGAAGCATCACAATAGATTACAAAGTCCTCTGTCCCATCGGGCAAGGTTAGAACTGGTGCAGTAGTCAATCTTGTCTTCAACTCTTGGAAACTCTTCTCACATTCGTTGAACCACTGAAAATTGAGCTTTTTCTTAGTCAATTAAGTCAATGGTGCGGATAGGGAAGAAAATCCATCAATAAATCTGCGGTAGTAGCCTGCCAACTCGAAGAAACTTCTTATGTCAGTCGTAAAGGTCGGTATGGGCCAGTTCTTAACCACTTCAATCTTTTGGGCATCTACTCGAATACAATAACCATAGACAACGTGGCATAGAAAAGCCGCTGACTTAAGTTGAAATTTACATTTTGAGAATTTTGCATACAACTTATGCTCCTTAAGTGTTTGGGGGACAACTCTGAGGTGATTAGCATGCTCCTCCTCATCCCTTGAATACACCAAAATGCCATTGATGAATACTATCACAAACATATCAAGATATTGTCTGAATACTCTATTCATCAAGTCCATGAAAGGTGCAGGTGTGTTCGTCAACCCAAAAGACATGACCAAGAACTCAAAATGGCCATATCTAGTCCTAAAGGATGTCTTTGGAATATCACATTCCTTCACTTTCAACTGATTGTAGCCAGATCTGAGGTCTATCTTTGAGAAATTAGAGGCAACCTGAAGTTGGTCTAATAGATTATCTATCCTTGGAAGAGGACATTTATTCTTTATGGTGACCTTATTCAGTTTCCTGTAGTAAATACACATTCTGAGGGACCCTTCTTTCTTTCGCACGAATCGAACAGGGGCACCCCAAGGAGAAACACTTGGCCTTACGAAGCCCTTCTCTAATAGATCTTTCGATTTCTCTTTCAACTTTTTCAACTCAGCGGGGGCCATCCTATAAGGTGGAATTGAGATAGGCTGGGTATTAGGAAGAACATCAATCCCAAAGTCAATCTCCCTGTGAGGAGGGACTCCAAGCAGATCCTCAAGAAACCATTCAAGAAATGCATTCACAATCGGGACTGACTCAAGAGTAGGAGACTCAACATCATCAGATTTAAGTCATAGGAAGTGATAGATACAACCTTTGGAAATCATCTTTCTGGCTCTAAGGTATGAGATAAAAATTCCCCTAGGTGCACAGAATCACCCTTCCACTCAAGAACCGATTCATTCGGGAATTGGAACTTAACAGTTTGGGCTCTACAATCAACGGAGGCATAGCAAGTGGGAAACCAATCAATGCCAAGGATCACATAAAAATCAATCATTTCCAACTCAACCAAATCAACAAAATATCCCTATGATGGATGGACACTACACAAGCTCTTTAGATTCTCTCAGCTCGAATAGACCCACCTACTAGAGTAGAAACATCAAAGGGTTCAAGAAGACTCTCAGGGGTTCTATTAAATCTACTAGCCACAAAAGGAGTTACAAATGACAATGTGGCACCAGGATCCATAAAAACAAAACAATCAAAAGTAAAGACTCGAATCATACTCATCACAACATTTGGGGAGTTCTCCTGATCATGACAACTACCCATGGCATACAAATGGTTGTAGCTCCACTTGCGCCGGACGTAGCACCCTTCTGGGTTCCTTTAGCTAGCGGGGCTGGTGAAGAAGATTGAGCTCTATCAGCCCACTTTGGACACTCCCTGTGGTAGTGACCCGCTTGGCCACAATTGTAGCATACATTATCCCCTTCATGACATCTTCTAAGTGCAATTTGCCACACTTACCACACGATGGTTTACCCACTGAACCTTGAGCCACACTAGCTTGTGACTGAGATCCATGGGCTCCAACATTCTGGGACGTCTGATCATTCTTAATTCTGGGCGCAACGCAAATGCACTAGCAGATGATGGTGCTAGCCCCATCTGAAATCTGCTTCTATTCCACTTCTTTCCAATCTCATGGTTAGATATCATAGCCTTCTTATTTCTGAACTATTCTTTATCATGTTGCCTCTTCTCATTAGCCTGTTGCACAAATCTTATCAATCTCCCAATGTCTATATCATGCACAATCATCGGTCCCCTCCCATATCTCTTGGGTTCTCTATTTAACTCATCAACATACATCCCCATTCTTCCCCTCATGTAAGCAACCATATATGGAGAATAGCAAAATAGTTGCATGAACTTCAACCTATACTCCTACATGGTCCTAGAGCCATGTTTCAGATTTAGGAACTCTCTTACCTTGGCCTCTGTTCGTTCCCTTGGAAAGAAGTGCCTTAAGAAGGCTTCGTCGAACATTGCATAAGTCAACAATGGGGTATCCTCTCCTCTACCTTTCTTCCATTGGTTGAACCATAGTCTAGCCACACCCTTGAGTGGGTAAGCAGCCAGTTCAACTCTATCAACCTCATCCACATGCATCACTTGGAACATTTTTTGGAGCTCCTCCATATAGTTCTCAGGATCTTCAATGGACGCAGACCCTGTGAACTCAGGCAGATTCATTCTCAAGAATTCCTAAACTCTAGAGGTGTCATACAAATCCTTTTTACCCACTCCTTGTCTTATGGAAGATGCTGTGAAAACCTTGGCTAGAGTTTGAATAGCTTGGCGCAACTCAGCATAGGAGACCTCATCTTGTGGAGGCTGCTCAACAGGGGCAGCTGGTTCCATGGGCTCCTCATGTCCTTGAGGCTCAGGTGGGTGGCGGGACGTCCTCTACCTCTGACGGCTTTTTTGGGAGGCATCTAGAGCATGAATTAGAGAAGAACCTTTCATAGAGTATAACTCTATCGCATGATTTAGAACATGAAGGAAGTGAAACAATTCCTAAATATCCTATAGGCTCCAAATTATAGGTGTGGAGCTCTTCACACCAATAATAAGGACTCTACTAGACACGACTTCATACACTCCCTAGGATTCTTGAACTCATGCTCTGATACCAAGTTTGTCACACCCCGGGAGGGTACCCAAAGCGTGACCAGAATCTAGAGTCTATTGCTAGTCCCCAAGCGAATCACTTGGCCTCATCACAACCATTCAATCAAATAACTCTACTTGTCAACAGAAGGTAAAGGGAAGTAAATGGGCACATCTCATCTAGTCCTCAAAATAATATATATAACAATAAAAGGCTAGCAGAAAGAACTAGCTTACAATCTTAACATTCAATGTTTGACTCTCATCTATGAAGCCTCTATCACTATCAAGTGGTGCTAATGACAGACCCATGGCTAGCTAAAAAAAGTAATCAAGTCTAACTCTAAAGAAAGATGAAATAAAGGTAATGAATCCTTTGGAGTAGGGGAGGCGCATCAATCAACTGAACATCTCGAATCCACAACGACGCCCTTGTTAATAATCCTTAATCCCTGTATCTGCAACATAAAATGATGCAGCACCAAATGGCGTCAGTACGTGTAATGTACAGTATGTAATATAACTGAATGAAACAGAAACATGTAGAATAATATGGAACAACATCAACTTAGAATAGTAAACAATCAACATGTCAAATGTATATCTAATAAAAAGTACACAAGTGAGCCATCAACTAGTCAAACTCATCAATCAAATCAGACTCATCCCGAAGGAACCCATCTCGTCTCATCTCATCTTATCTCGACTCAGAGTACTTAAACAGGAACTTTCAGGGAGTTTCTCTTATCCGACAACAATCATTTATGAGCCAGCCATTATACAACAAGCTGTCATTGTTGCCACAACCGTTTCATACTTGCTAGGTAGAGAATGAATCGAATCCACTAGGGAAACTGCAATCAATAAGTCCTCTATTTTTTCAGGGACTCTTTAAGAGGGAACCACAATGTAATGTGATGGTTCTAATCCCCACCTACACTTGGCCACGTAGTTTTACGAGTGCGAGTGGATTAAATCTTACACTTTCGGTGCTCAATACTCCTCCCAAGACTCAATGCTCATAAAAGAATCAATCCAATCCAATCAAATCAACTCATCTCAAATCAGCCTCATCGAGGCACTCATCTTTCAATCAGTCTCATAGAGACTCCAATCATCTCATTAGTCAACATCTCAATCAATAGCTCAAGGCTTAGAAAAATCATTAGGAAGCAATCGAATAGACAATTTATGGGAGTTCATTTATAGAGACTTACATGACTATCAAGTTCTATCAATTCATCATCATTCTCACATCACAATCGCAATTGACATTTTCAAGTCAAGGCTCTAGACTAATTCCTAAGTTCATGCATGCATGCTTTCACAAATAGTCATGTAGGGTTATGTCATATCTCATCAAAATATTCAATTCAAGAAAACAAGTTTATGATGATCATCAACATAGGAAAATACATGAAATTAATAAGATTTTCAAGAAAACCATCAAGAATTATGTATATAGACTCTATAGACTTTCAACTCTTCCAGGACCATCTATGGGCACATGAGAGAACAATCTCATGCTTTTAGTTTATTACATACCTGGGATTAAACTATCAACAATCACCTTCAAGAATTCTCCCTTGAATTCTTCAATCTTAAGTTCTTCTCCTTTTCTCTCAAGCCCTAGTCTTGTCCAATTATTTAGAAGGGACTTAGAATGGGGTTTTAGACCCTTTTTACGTTCAAACAACCTAATTTGGTCATGTATTGAACTTAGGAGGGGTTAAGAATTGTCCAAAATGCCCCTCACAAAATTTAGAAATATTCAGCTTTAGAATAACTCAGTCCGCAACGCGGACTGATCGCGTACAAGTGTATTTTTCTCCGAATTTTTTTCAAAACAAGTTTTTCAATCCCGTCAAAATTTTTTTAGGAAAAGCTAAGTGTGGATCCGCTACAGAGGCGTGACACGCTTCTGGCGCTCATCAACATTGTTTTTTATTTTGGACCGAAAAATTATCCTTTGATTCGGTCGCTTTAAAAGTCGACCGAGACCATTTTTCACTCAATTTTTCGTGTTGATCATAATTCCAGCCTCGAATTTACCATCTGAGCATGAAAAGATGTGTTACACGTATACCTCTCCTCTAGAGTTATTTTGGTAATTTTACCAGATACTACAAAGAAGCCCTCTTTTTCGAATATGCAGTATGAAGAAAATGAGTTTTTATCTCATACTTCACTCTCAGGAAAAGAAGTAGTGGAGTGAAATATTGATGGATTAGCAGAATATCAGACATATAATAAGTTACATGAAATGGATATGGCCATTAAAATATACAAAATAAAAAAATATATTAGATAAACAAGTTGTCACGCTAATTATTGCAGGATTTACAGGCACAATAAAAAAATGGTGGGATAACTACCTCATAGATAATCATAGGCAAAACGTGACTAATGCTACAACGATTAACCAAGTTATTAAGACTGAGTCCACGGGACAAATAGTGGAACATCAAATTTTTGAAGATACTACTACTACATTAATTTATAGTATAGCTAAACATTTCATAGGCGAACCTCAAATTTTTCAGGATAGGAGTTTAGAAATATTATCTAATCTATCTTGTCCTAAGTTAGAGGATTTTAAATGGTATAAAGATGTTGTCCTTGATAAAATTAAAATCTGAAAAGATTGTAATCATGATTATTTGAAAGAAAAGTTCATTAGTGGTTTACCAACTTTATTTGCAGAAAAAGTTAGAATAAAATTAAAAAATAGTATAATTTTTATAAATATGACAGGATTAGATTTATGTACAGATAAGAAACTTAAAAATCAGTTAAAAAAAGTAAAATATCACGAAAAGAATTAGAAAATTTTGGTCAAGACTTTGGATATACCAAAATATTTGGCCCTTCAAAATATTCCTCCAAAACTACTAAAAACCAAAATAAATATTACAAAAATAAAAAAAATAAAAATCTAAAGCATACAATAAAGGTTAATTTAAATCAAATAATATCAATAAATGTTGGAATTGTGGAAAGTTCGGACACCGAACAAGAGATTGTTGTGTACCTAATAAAAAGAAAGATAAAATAAATATGTTAGAACTAGAGGAGGATATTAAAAATAAATTATATTCAATCCTCGTGGAAAATGAAAAATGCCTTGATGACCCGATCGATACGTCATATGAATAAGATAGTAGTAACTATGAATATGGTGGTGGTGCGATTTGTACCTATAGCAACCGCTCTATTAATTTCATTACTAGTAACAGTAAGGAAATATTTTTAGACATAATTGATCATATAGAGGACCCAGACTATAAGAAAAAATACCTAATAGTATTAAAAGATATAATTCTCAACCAATAGTCTGATAATTATACTGTTAAACTATTTAATATAGAAAATGTATTAAATAAATTTAAACACCAAAATTCGGAAACCGCCCTACAAGACCTTCAGATAGAATTAGTACAAGTTAAGAGAGAAATTAGAGAAATTAACCAAAGGCTTAATAATCGTAAGGCGGATAAGACTCTAACCTTTAATATATAATCAGGAATTAAAATCAAAGTTTAAAATCGGAGAAACATCAAAAGAAATAGAAACTCCTCCTGAGACAAAATCAGGAATTAATAATATAATTAAAGTACAAAGCTACCATATACCTATAACTTTAGTTATAAGTAAGAATAATACTATTCATAAAATTGCATTATTTGATACTGGTGCACACCAAAACTACATCATTGAAAGACTTATGCCCACTAAATATCTTGAAAAAACTATTCCACAACAGGAGAATGGCTAAAAATAAATTACAAACTCCATAAAGGACATATTTTTAATAAAGGAATTTGTTTCATTAATGATTTTATAATAACAAAGGACATAAATGAAGAAATAATATTAGGCATCCCTTTTATAACCCAAATAAAATCATATACCGTAGAATTAGACGATATCTATACTACTATATTAGGAAAGAGAATTACTTTCCCTTATTTAAATAATATATAAAAAAACAAAATAACCATATAAAATATAAAGATATCTTTAGGATAAATCTACACTCACAACAAATATATTATTTAAAAGAAGATATAAAAATTAAACGAATTGAATCTTCACTAAAAGCCCCAGAGGAAAAAGCCAAAATAAAGAATTTATAAGAAGTTATAGAATGAGATGTTTGTTCAGACTTTCTTAAGGCATTTTGGGAAAGGAAAAAATATGTTTTTGAGATACCCTATATAGAGGGATTTGATAAAAAGTTTATATCCACTAAGGCAAGACCTATTCAAATGAATGTCGAATTAGTGAAATATTGCATAAAGGAAATTGATGAATTACTAACAAAAATAATTATTAGACCATCCAAATAACCTTGGAGTTGCTCGACCTTTTATGTTAATAATAATGCCAAGAAGAAAAGGGGTGCCCCTAGATTTGTTATTAATTACAAACCCCTTGATAAAGTATTAAAATTAATTAGGTACACCATACCTAATAACATAGATCATCTTAAAAGAATTTATAAAGCTAATATTTATAGTAAGTTTGACATGAAATCAGGATTTTGGCAAATGCATATCGTCGAAAAAGATAAATATGAAACAACATTTAATGTCCTGTTTGGACAACATGAATGGAATGTAATGCCCTTTGGACTGAAAAATGCTCCATCAGAGTTTCAAAACATTATGAATAATACATTTAATTTGTATAGCCATATCTCTATCATTTATATAGACGATGTGTTAATATATTCTGAAGATATTGATCAACACTTTAAACATCTTCAAACCTTCTTAATGATTGTTAAGAAAAATGTACCAGTAGTCAACGCTAAAAAGATTAAATTATTTTCGACCTCTATTAAATTTCTTGGTCATGATTTGTTCAAGGAACTTATAAACCCATTTGTAGAGCCATATAGTTCTCGTCTAAATTTCCAAATGAATTAATAGATAAAATGCAACTATAGAGATGTTTAGGGAGTCTTAATTATGTTGCAGATTTTATTCCTAATATTAATCAGATTTGTAAAACTTTTTATCAACGTCTTAAAAGGAATCCTTTACCATGGGGATTAGAACATACTAAGGCCATTCAAAAGGTTAAATCAATAGTTCAAAATCTCCCATTCTTAGGGATACCACATACAGACACACTTATGCTCATAGAAATCGATGTGTCAGAAATAGGGTATGAAGGTATACTTAACAGAAGAATTCTAATAATCTGGTGAACAACTAGTTAGATTTTCTTCAGAAAAATTACAGTACTATGAAAAAGGAAATTTTAGCCATAATACTATGTATTACTAAATTTCAAGATGATTTAGTCAACAAAGAAGTTTTGTTAAGAGTAGACAACAAGGCTACCAAAGATGTTTTACAAAAACATGTTAAGAATTTAATTTTAAAATAAATATTTGTCAGATGGAAAGCTTTACTCTAGCTTTGATTTTCAAATAGAATTTATAAAAGGAGAAGATAATTCTCTCCCAGATTTCTTAACACAAGAATTTTTATAGGAAAATAGTGAGACCAGAGATAGCGGGAATAAGGCAACCTAGGCTCCCGCTTCAGGCCTTCAAACTAGAAGACAAATGAAAAGGCCCTTCAAAGAAGGAGATAAAAATCCCAAAAATAGATATTCAGTCTAACCAGAGTTTCTAGATCTGCCTAAACCCAACATGTCTTTGTTATTAAAAAAATCTTTAACTAGCTTATCCAATAAACCAACTCTTAGAAATAACTCTTCATCATAAATAAATATTTCTGTCTAGACAAAAGATATTTATGAAATGAAACCTTGAAAGACATATTCCCAGGCAGTGATCCCAAACACCTAAGGAAAAAATAAGGAAAAAGGTCATTTCATCAGATAAGAAGGCACTTCCAATAGCAGTGTCATAGGTATTACCAGTCATGGCTCTCGATAGAGAATATGAAGGATTTGGAGTACCAAAATCATCAAATATATGGTACACCAATCAAAATTATGTGGAGACAAAAGATCCACTAAAACCCTGAAGGTATTATGATCTTATATTAATAGATACCAATTCCATCAAAATTGAGCACAATTTAGTAGATATTAATGATCTAGATAACATTCAGTTTTCAAGGTTTATAATTAAAAGAATATTGAACCATTTTGAATGGTTTTTAGATCATCTACACACACCTATCAAATGTTCATCTACCTTAGTCTTATAATGTGTATGATTATAAGGCAGCCTGGTACAACTTTATGTATATTAAGCCAAATACTTATACGTGGTTTATCAAATATTTTGAGAAAATGAAAAATGCAGTAATTCACCGATGGTTTTACGAATGGTGAAGCCAATTTGGAGGTAATAAACAAGTATTGTCACCACAATTTATGATATATTTTAAGAAGTTTTAGGTAGAATAAAATATTTCTCCATTGCCTAAAAATATTAAATTATGTAAATTCTTTTTTTCAAAGAGAATATCTTATTTTATTAGTTGGTCCTTCGATATTCATAAATTTGAAAGAATCAAGTATCTGAGTAAAAGTTAAGAATTAAAGGATGGACCCCAAAGAAGCATAAAGAAAAGCCAGCTTCACAAAAGAAATCCGATATTTCTAAAGAAGAATTAAAAATAAGGCTCGATGAAGCCTTGTCAAGTTTGGATACAGATCTCAGTTCTGAGAAGATAATGTAATTATTACATATCACATAATCACAAGCTAGTGAGCAGAGCAAAGAAGGAATATCTTCTTTAAGTGAAAGAAGATGCTAACATGACTTCAATAAAAGGTGACCCTGCAAGCAAAAGAATAAACAAATCACAAAGGACAAAGCAGACATGCTAGTCACGAAGACAATTTTTCAGCTACGTATAACAATTATCAACACGTGTAATAACTTTCAGCTACGTGCAATAATTACAGTTATGTGTAAAATAGAGGGTGAGTATTATTGTAAACACACTTGTAACATAGGTAATGCATATTAGAAGTTAGTCAATATTTTCAGAGACCTATTTAAGGTTTTCAACTTGTATTAGAAAAGGCATGCAAACATTGCCCCATTACAAATCTTTGTATGAAACTCTCTCTCCCATCTTTTCCATTCCCTTGTACTGTCTCTCTCTTCCCTTAATAAAACCAAAAGTTTGTAAGTATATTTTCTCTACTAATTTTATTGATTTACTGTTTTAAATTATCAACACGTGTAATAACTTTCAGCTACGTGTAATAATTACAGTTATGTGTAAAATAGAGGGTGAGTACTATTGTAAACACACTTATAACATAGGTAATGCATATTAGAAGTTAGTCAATATTTTCGGAGACCTATTTAAGGTTTTCAACTTGTATTAGAAAAGGCATGCAAACATTGCCCCATTACAAATCTTTGTACGAAACTCTCTCTCCCATCTTTTCCATTCCCTTGTACTGTCTCTCTCTTTCCTTAATAAAATCAAAAGTTTGTAAGTATATTTTCTCTACTAATTTTTCTGATTTACTGCTTTAAAATGTTATTACACTGTTTTAGTCTTTCTTTGTAAATCTAATCTAAGTGTTGTTATTTTGTAAATTTAATTTAAGTGTTGCTATTTTGTTTTAAGTTTATTTAAAATTTATACATCCTTATACATTCTTAATCCTCCCATTACTCTGCCTAATTTTCTGTAGTTCTCTGTTCCGGAACTCGATCTGTCCCCCAAGCTGGTAATAGAGTCAAGTAGGTCAGGAAGGGTATGAATAAGAGTGGCTAAGTATCCATACTGTCTTTAGGCCCGTGGTCGAAGATAGGTTTGTCACGACTCAAAAATTGGGTGTGATGGCACTTACCTAATCCACCATAGCGAGGCAGCCCCAAAACCAAGCAACTTAACAAATAAAGATAAAGCGAAAGATAATAGTCTAAAAGAGATAGATAAGCCGATGAAAATAAACTACAACTATGCCAAGGATTGGTGGAATACTCAAAATGAAATACAAAGCATAATGTCTAGCCCTTAGCTAGAATTGAAACATAAAAGTGGAATCCTTAAGGCCGGCTGGAGACATAAGTAGCTACCTCGCAAGAAGTCTAGAAGCTCAATCCAACAAGAAGAAAGTCTAGCAAGATGCATCGGGCTCACAACCTAAAAAAATATAGCAAGGGGTGAGCACCAAACACAGGGTACTCAGCAAATGAAACTAACCTAAGGTAAAGCAATGAAGAACACAAGTAACTCCCTAAATCCCAACAACAATCCGCCGAACTACAAATCTGCACTAAAAAACATCCTAGCACAATATAATATACGAATCATAGTAATACAGATGTACTCATCTTCTAGCAGAGTATCTCATCATACAAGTATATAGATAGCTCCAACACAATCTCCTGAACAATATACAACAATATCAATCAGATATGATCTGGGATGGAATGGATTCCATGAGATGTATATTATGCAATGAATGTTAAATAACTATGATGCATGTTTTGCCCTGCGATACATATTCACTGACCATAGATCGGAACTCATGGGGGTCTCACATACACCATGTATCTGTGAACATTGTCGACAAACACCTTGGCTAATGCTCACCCATCCGAAAAAGTCCTCAGACCCATCTAGAAATGACCTTGGACTGCTAGCATATTACCTCCGCATGACCAGTAGAGACCCTGGCCACCAATCCACATGTTTCCTTACTCACATTTTGGTTGTAGCCATAAGAAGTATCCATGCACAAGTAATAATAAATGCAATACGTGTGATCACAATTATATCATAATATCATCACTCAAAATGATCTTATTATCTTAATGCCATCAATATCTCAATATCATCAATATCTCAATATCATCAATGTCTCAATATCAACAGTGTCTCATTATCAACAATATCTCAATATCATATCACAATAGAAGAACCATCTTGCTACAACACCAAGAAAATCACAACCTTACATAAATTACGACTTCACAATTAAATCACAACGCCACATGAACGAGTACTCAATACGAGAAATCATGATCAAGCCTAGATTGGTACAATTCTACCCCCAAATCAATTATATGCACATAGGAGCAAACAAGGTTCATTGATACTTAAGAAAAGGTTAGAAGTCCACTTTCCTCAAATAAGGTCTCGAAATAAAGAAGGAATCACCTTTTTCCCTCTCTCAGTTGTGTATTTCACTTTGACCGGAATGAACAGGGCATACTTGGTCAGACGGTCCATATCTATCTAAATAGATTCAAAACCCCCAATAGTAGAAGGTAACCCCACAACGAAGTCCATGGAAATATGCTCTCACTTCCACTCAGGGATGGGCATCCACTGAAGCTCCCCACGTGACCTCAAGTGCTCACACTTGGCCTGCTGGCATGTCAAGCACCTTGATACAAACTCTAAAATATCTCTCTTCATACTAGGCCACCAATAATGCTGACTCAAATCGTGGTACATTTTTGTTGCCCCTAGGTGAATGGAATATCTAGCACAATGAGCCTCCTCAAGTATCAACCTAATCAAATCACCCACCTTAGGCACATAGATATGACTCCTAATCCTTAAAACACCATCAGAATCAAACATGACTTCTCTAGCTTCACCTCTAATCACCTTATCCTATATAATACCCAACTTCTCATCCTTAAACTACCTCTCACGAATCTGATCCATAAAAGATGAGTAGGCCTCAATAGTAGCCAGTACTCCATCCTTCTTTGAAATCTGCAACCTAACCAACCCATTAGCCAATCTCTGAGTATCTCTAGCCAACGGTCACTCCTCAACCTGGATGGTTGCCAAAATCCCTATGCTGGGAGCCTTCCTACTCAATGTGGTGGCCACCACAATGGCCTTTCAAGGATAATAAAGAATAGTTAAGTCATAATCTTTCAAGATCTTAATACACCTTCTTTGTTTCAAATTTAAATCTCATTGATTGAAGATATATTGTAGGCTATGTGGTCAGTAAAGATCTCACAATGGACTCCATATAGACAGTGATGCCATAACATCAACAGAAATACAACCACAGCCAACTCCAAATCATGAGTAGGGTTGTTCTTCTCATGGGTACTCAACTGTCTAGAGGCATAAGCAACAACCTTCCCTTTTTGCATCAACAAACCACCTAACCCCACTCCCAAGGCATCACAATAAATAGTGAAATCGACACCCTCCTCTAGCAATGTCAGGAGAGGAGTTGTAGTTAACAATAACTTGAGATTTTGGAAGCTCTCTTCACACTCATCAAACCAATGACATACCACATTCTTTTAAGTAAGCCTAGTCAATGGAGCTACAATAGTGGAGAAACCCTGAAAAAACGGCAAAAATAACTAGCGAAGCCTATAAAACTTTGAATCTCTGTAGCTGAGGTTGTCCTAGTCCAACCCAGAACAGACTCAATCTTCATCGGATCAACTCGAATACCCTCCTTGGACACCACATTCCCCAAGGATGCCACCAAACTCAACCAGAGCTCGTATTTTGAGAACTTTGCATACAACTTCTCCTCCCTAAGCCTCTGGAGTACAATCCTCAAATGCCTCACATGGTCCTAATCATTGTTGGAATAGACCAAGATATCATCAATGAGTATAATCACGAATGAGTCTAGATATGGCCGGAATACCCCATTCATCAGCTCCTTAAATGTTGCAGGGGCATTAGTCAAACTAAAGGACATAACAAGGAACTCGTATGTACCTACTGGGTACATTTCGATGTACTCACGCCTACTCTATTTCTTACCTGCAGATTGGGCCTAGGGCTCTGGATAAGGTAGTTGATTATTCCATTTGAGCATTATCGATACCATCCAGATCTTAGTGGTGAGGCTCAAACTTCGAGTCGCCATGGATCTTTGGGTCCTCTTTTTATTTCCTTGTCTTTCAGACTGTGTATCATATATTATGAGACAATATTATATTTGCTATTGAGATAGTTGTATTTACCTTCCGTACTATTTAGATGTGCTTGTACTCATGACTCTAAGTTTTGGGAGATTTCTTATATCTTATGAGTTTGTTTTTGCTTTGTTTATCTTTTTTTAGTTGCAATCTGTTTTGGGTCGTGACAAGTTTGATATTAGACTTCTATGTTTATTGGGCTTTTAGTCAAGAGCAGGGTGTCTAATAGATTCTCGTGGATTGGTGTATAAACGTTCACACCCATCTTCAAGAGGCTACGAGATACTTATTAGGAAAAGTTTTGGCATCTTGCTTCTATCCGTGCGTATCCTTGTATTACCCATATTAAATGTGTCTAATGTACTCTTTCAGCATAGATGCAGACTACCAGATCCCATCGATAAGTCGGAGAGCCTGAAGCAACTGATGTGGCTCTCACCTAATGTCGAGGTAGAGTTTGGGGTAGCACCAGAGGCAGAGGACATGTAGAGGGGCATCTACACCTTGAGGGAAAACTAGATCGGCTTCTCTAGAGCCTGTTCATTAGCCATAGGGGCCTATGGATCCTATTCCACCGCCCTCATCCCTAAAGACTACACCCTAGATTCAGGAGTTACAGATGAGTTTATTGGCTAGATTGGAGGGTGCTCCTCCAGCCCCAGCTACTGTTGAGATACCAATTTCTACCACACTGGTTGGTCCATCTAGTGCTCCATTGGAGCAGACTATTATTCATGTGGGTACTCAGATTTTAAGTACTCATACCCTCCTGCAAGTGTTATTACTCCACTCCAGGCGTCTAGACTGAGTTCGAGTACTCACATTTAGTTGCTGCTCCATATATTGCACTTTGTTTTTGGCGCCACCATCTTTTTCCAGTCTAGTCATTTCTACAGCGAAGCAAAAGAGTTTTGAGATATTTGTACGGTTGGCTCTGTCGTAATTTGATGGAACTCTTGGCGATAGAGCTTATGATTTTTTGTCGGGGGCCAAGATCGAATATGCAATCTAGCTATTCTTAAGTTGCATGGAGTTGCCTACATTTCATATCAGTTTACCTGCCTTGCCAAGGGGTGGTAGAGGTTAGTGGTAGCTCGTCGACATGTTGGATCTCTAGCTATGACTTCGGGATAGTTCACTTACATATTTTTACAGAGATTCGGGCCCTATATCCTCCGAGACAGCCGTCGAGATGAGTTTGATTGGGTACAATAGGGATCTATGTCTGTTTTTGACTATAAGACTAGATTTTACGATTTATCCAGATATGCCTTGTTTAGCATTCATACTGAGTTCGAAAGGATCTGAAGGTCTGCCAAGGGCTTGGCAGGATATCTTTAGGAGGATACATCTTCCTTGGTGTTGGCTGGAGGTACTTCCTAAATCATTGTGGATCACGCTTGTATGATAGAGCGTATGTGGCAGGACAGATAGGGTGGCGGGAAGAGGTTCAATTGACCTAGACAGTTTAGTGGGCACCTACCACGGGACCAGCCTCGGGCAGTTTAGGCAGCTCTTCCAGCATCTGATAGTGTTGATAGGTCCAGATCTACTCAGGTGGGTAGTGCACCCAGGCGTAGTGACTTTTTAGGGCAGTCATCTCAGAGATAGAAGCCCAGGGTTTGTTATCATTGTGATGAGATTGGGAACTTGTCTTATTATTGTCCTCCTTGTGTGTCTCCTGCTCAGACTTTAGGTTCTCAGCCAGCTCGTCCAGCTCTACCATCGATACCTAGAGACACACTTCAGGCTATGAGAGGTGGTGCCAGAGGAGATTGCGGTATAGTGAGATGTGGTGCTCGTTGTGCTCCACAGGCTAGTAGTGGCCATTGAGTTTCCTATGCTATTCCAAATATAGCTAAAGCAGAGGCCTTTGATGCCATTATCACAGATATGGTCCTAGTTTCCACCATTCAACTTCAATCTTATTTGATCCAGGCTCTACATATTCATATGTGTCAGGCTATTTTGCTTCTGATATTGATATTATATGCGAGCCGCTTGTCGAGCTTATTTGTGTTTCCATCCATGTGGGTGAATCTTTAGTGGTGATTTAGGTGTTTTGGGGTTGTGTTGTGACTTTTATGAGGAGGGATACTGTAGTTGATCTGATATTGTTGGATATGGTTGATTCAATGTGATTTTGGATATGGATTTGTTGTCGCCTTATCATGTTATTCTTGGTTGTCATATGAAGACATCAACCCTATCTTGCCCCTATTTTCCTTAATTGATGTGGACTAGAGCACCTAGCTCCTATGCTAAGGGAGTTACTTCTTATATGCATGCTTGTCAACTGATGGGGAAGTGGTGTTTGGCATATTTAGCTCATGGTTTGGTTGTTTCTCAAGAGCCACCATCATTGGAGACTACCAGGGTTGCTAGAGAGTTATGGATGTATTTCTGACTGATTTTCTTGGTGTTCCTCTGGATCGTGATATTGACTTTGCCATTTGCGTGGGGATGAGCATTAAGCCCATATCTATTGCTTCTTATGAAATGGCTCCAGAAGAATTGAAGGAGTTGAAAGAACAGTTGGAAGATTTGTTGAAGAAAGGCTTTATCCATCCAAGTGTATCTCCTTGGGGTGCTCCTGTATGTTTTGTGAAGAAGAAGGATGGCACTATCCATATGTGTATTGACTATCACTAGCTTAAAAAAGTGACCATCAAGAACAAATATCTCTTGCCTCGGATTGATAATATTTTTTACCAATTTCAAGGTGCCTTGGTTTTCTCCAAGGTTGACTTGAGGTCCGATTACCATCAGTTGAGGGTTCGGGAGACTTATATCCCAAAGACAACTTTCCAGACAAGTTATGGGCATTATGAGGTCGTGGTCATGTCATTTGGCTTGACTAATGCCCCGACTACTTTTATGGAGTTGATGAATTGTGTGTTCAGGCCTTATTTAGACATATTCGTCATTGTGTTCATAGATGATATGTTGGTTTATTCAAAGAGTGAGGCAGATCGTGTTCAACATTTGAGTATTGTACTTCAGATATTAAAGGAAAAGAAGTTGTATGCTATGTTCTAAATGTACGTGTTTTGGCTTTAGTCTGTGGCCATGTTGTGTCAAAAGAGGATATTATAGTCGATCTGGCTGAGGTAGCAACATTCATGAATAAGCTAGGCCTACTTCGGTGACTGAGATTTGGGGTTTCTTAGTTTAGCAGGGTATTATCGGTGTTTTGTTCAAAGTTTCTCATCTATAGCAGCCCCGTTGACTAGATTGACTCAAAAGGCTGTAGCATTCAAGTTGTCGGATGATTGTGAGTTGAGATTCCAAAAGCTCAAAGAGTTGTTGACTTCAGCACCTATTCTTGTTTTACTCAACGAGGGAGTTCTATTTGTTGTATATTGTGATGCTTCAGGGGTGGTTTTTTGTGGTGTATCGATGCAGAAGGGGAGAGTGATAGCCTATGCTTTTAGACAGTTGAAGGTACATGAGAAGAATTTCCCTACCCATGACTTGGAGCTAGTTGCATTTGTTTTTTTTGTTGAAATTGTGTTTACATTGCCTTTATGGGGTGCATTGTGAGATCTTTACCGATCATCAGAGTCTCAAATGCATCTTTACTTAACCGAATCTGAACATGAGGCAGCGTAGGTGGTTAGAGTTGCTTAAGGACTATGATATCTCTATTCTCTATCACCTTGGAAAAGCTAAAGTGTTGGCGGATACTTTTAGCTGGAAGGCTACTAGTATGGGGAGTTTTACATTCTTAAGGGATGAGGAGAGGCCCTTAGCTTCAGAGGTCCAGTCACTTGCTAAGGTCCTTTCAAGAGTATTTTGGCATTTGTTGAGGCTAGATCTTCTTTGCTTGATCAGATATATTCTCACCAGTTCGAGGACCCCAAATTATGCATGATTCGTGATAAGGTATTGAGAGGTGAAGACAAGGTGGCTATTATTTATTTTGATGGTGTATTGAGGGTTAATGGTAGAGTTTGTGTGCTTAAAGTTGGGGATTGGGTGAGATTGATATCAGAGGAGGTCCATTATGGCTCATTATGCTAGATATTCCATACATCTGGGTATGTCTAAGATGTATCATGATCTTAAACAACATTATTGGTGGTTTGGCATGAGGAGAGATATAGCTGAGTTTGTGGTCAAGTGTTTGAATTGCCAACAAGTGAAGTATGAGCATCAAAATCCCAGTGGATTAATACAAAGGATGCCCATTCCCAAGTGAAAGTGGAAGAGAGTTACTATGGATTTTGTCATAGGTTTGCCCATGCCCTTGGGGAAGTTTCATTTAGTTTGTGTAGCCGTTGATCCATTGACTAAGTCAGCACACTTTATACCGGTGAAGACTAGTTATAGTACGAAGTAGTTGGCTAGATTATATATTTGAGACATTGTCAGATTGCATGGTTTGCCAACGTCTATAGTATTAGACAGAGGGTCTGTGTTTACCTCACTTTTAGTGGGCTCTACAGTGTGGTTTGGGTACTAGAGTGGATTTGAGTTCAACTTTTCACCCTTAGACTGATGGTCAGTTAGAGTGCACCATTCAGGTGTCTGAGGACATGCTTAGGACTTGTGTTATTGATTTTGGGGACTGATGGGAGCATCACTTACTATTGACAGAGTTTGCATATAACAATAGTTACCATTCCAGCATCCAGATGGCACAGTTTGAGGCCTTGTATGGCCAAAGATGTTAATCACCCATTGGATGGTTTGATTTAAGTTCAGCTAAGATATTGGGCGTTGATTTGCTTCACGATGCCATGGACGGGTTTGACTAATTAAGAGTAGACTTTTGACTACCCAGAGTCACCGAAAGAGTTATGCTGACAAGAGGTTTTGTCCTCTTGAGTTCTCTATTAGTGACCGTGTTTGGCCGAAAGTTTCACCCATGAAGGGTGTGATGAGATTCGAAAAGAAGGGCAAGCTTAGTTCTAGCTTCATTGGCCATTTTTAGATTTTGAGGAGAGTTGGTGAGGTAGCTTATGAGTTGGCTTTACCACCGAGACTATCTTCTATTCATCCTGTTTTTCATGGTTCTATGCTCCGTCGGTACATTCCAGATGACTCCCATGTGATATCTTATGACTCTATTGAGTTTGTTCTAGATTTTCCCTTTGAGGATGAACTTATAGCTATATTGGACAGGCAGGTCAAAAGATTGAGATATGAAGATATATCTTCTGTGAACGTTTAGTGGCAGCACTGTTTTGTTCATGAGGCCACTTGGGAGTTGGAGTCTGACATGTGAGCTAGATATCCCCATTCTTTTTTAGACTTCAGGTATTCCTCTTTTCCTTATGTTCAAGGAAGAACATTCTTTTTAGTGGTGAATGATGTTATGACCTACTTGGTCATTTTAGGCATTATTAGTGAAATTTACTATTTTACCCATTTGTAAGTTGCTTTAGGCCTACTTTGAACTATTTGAATGGTTAGAACTGAAATCACGAGTTTTAAAGTTGAAAATATGAGTTTTGGTCTTTTTGAAAATTTTAAGTTGTTGAAAAAGTGAGTTTTTTTGTCATTTTGAGTGTTGGAGGTTGGATTGGTGATCCGTGGATTCCATTAGCTTCGGAATGTTGAAATCGAACTACAGGAAGTTGCAGAACTGAATTTGGAGTCTGAAATGAGGTTTTTAGGCCCAAAGTTGTGATTTTAGTCGCTTCCGGAACTAATGTTTGACTTTGGTCAACATTCAGAGTTCAAAAGCTTGGATCGAAATTCTGACAAATTCAATAGTTCAGGATGGTAAAACTAATACTAAAAATGGCCTCATCATAATTTTTGGAGTTTTCGAGGATAGTTTTGGTATTGAGTTTTAAATTAGTTTTATTGACTTACATCAGTAAATGTGTTGTGGGGACCTTAAAATGAAATTCCGATTATTCTGTTGAGTCCAGAACGTTGTTTTGTTATGGATGCATATAAAGTTTGTGAAATTCTAAGTCTGGATGAGTTCTGACGGTCCGTTTAGAGTTTTCGCAATGGCTGGTGTGGGGTATCCGGCGCAGCCCATTTTTGTTCTCCACCTTCGTGGAGGTGTATGGACCTTCCTTCTCTCCGATCCTGGACAACTATCCACCTTCGCAAAGTACATATTTGCTGAGTCATTTTTAAAGACGTAAAACCCCCATTTTCACTCAATTTTCAATATTTCAACCTTTGAGAGGCAATTTTCGAAGAGAGCTTTTACAAAAATCTACTGGGTAAGTGTTTCTAACATTGTTTTGATTAATTTTCATGGGTTTTATCTTGATTTTGACTTGAATTTCATGATTTTGAATGTCCAAAATTGGGGATTTTCGGTCTATGATTTTGAAACTTTAAATGATGATTTCTCCATCGATTTGAACTCGATTTTAGTGGGATCTTCACCCACGAACTCCATTTTCATGTAGAATCTAATTTTGAAGTCAATTTCCAGATTTGTGACTATTGAATTTTAGCCCTAATTTTTACCATTTCGCCCCAAAGCCTAAAATATGCTAATATGGGTATCAAAATGCACCATTTGATCTGTCATATCCGTTCTTGATAGCGGTTGATCAATCCGTGGATCATTTGGAGGATTGAGTTGATTGAAAGCTTGTTCGAGTATGGTTTCGACATCGAGGTAGGTTTAGCTAACCTTTTTGGGACTAGATTTGAGCTAATGAGTATGCTTATGTGATAATTGTGAGATGTTGATTGATTTGTGATCCGATATCATGTTATTATTGAATTTGATGGGAATATGAGGCCAGTTATGCCGAATATTGACTAAATGACGATCCTATTGATTAATTGAGATGAAGTCTTGTGTTTTGAGATAATTGTGATATCATTATGATAATATAAGACTTGAAATAGTTCTTGGTTAATGTTGTGACTAATTGATGATTAGCTTGATCAAAGTAAGAGCTATGAGCCTATTAAGGGTACTTGTGGAGCTTTATTCAATGACAAATAGTTATTTGTGAGTTGTAATGAGATGAGACATGGTATAGCTGTATAATGTTAATGCTCCATTGTTGCATTGGTATACACCTATTTTATATTGATTAGTTGCATTGGTATGCACAGACCTTATGCTCCAGTGTTGCATTGGTATGGACCTATCTTATATTGATTAGTTGCATTGCTATGCACATATCGTTTCTCCTTTATTACATTGTTATGCACATATCTTATACTGGACTGGTGCATTGGTATGCATGGATCTTATTTCTGATTGGGTAGTATTGATATGCACACATGTTATATATGCATGATTTCATTGGTATGCACATAGTTGATACATTATTAGATGTATTTTCATCCATATTTATCACTACATTTACATCATTGGAGATATTATGATGCATATTGAGATAGTGGTTATGGCATGCGATGCCTAAAGATACTTATGATTATAGCATGCGACGCCTTATTATATATATGTTTGTACATACTATGACGCGCCCAAGTTCTTTCTTGTAGCTACAACTCGATATATGTGTACATCAACCCCGTGATGATCGTCATTTCACCTCATACATGGCCTGCATTGCCATTGCATTCATGCATAGCATTCCATTGCATCATTGGATCGATTACCATTTGTAATTGCTATTATTCATGGTTTTATTGTACTGTGTGCCAACCCTTTTGATGCAGGTGATAGGATTCTTCATTATTAAATACTTGTTTGATTTTTCTTACCCAGTCGGTTGAACCTACTGGGTACATTTCAGTGTACTCACCCCTACTCTAATTCCACCCTGCGAATCGGGCACAGGGTTCATGAAAGGGTAGTTGATCATTCCATCTTAGCATAATTGATACCATCTAGATCTTTGTAGTGAGCCTCAGTTTTCAAGTCACAGTGGATCTTTGGGTCCTCTTTTTATTTCCTTATCTTTCAAACTATCTATCAGATATTACGAAACAATATTGTATTTGCTATTCAGACATTTATATTTACCTCTTGCACTATTTAGATTCTATTATACTCATGACTTCAGGTTTTGGGAGATTTCTTATATCTTATGAGTTTGTTTTTACTTTAGTTACCTTTCTTTAGTTGCGATCTGTTTTGGGTCGTGACACCCCATCCTTCCTCTGATGCTGGCAAGGCTGCATGAACCCTGTAAAGCTGAAGAAACGACTTCCTCTAGCCATACCTCTGCCCCTTAATGAGGCACCTAAATACTATCCTAGAGTATAGGCCCTTTTTGGGTCCCCAAACTCCTCCCTCTGCATTAACTCTGCCTCCTTGGTGGCGCAAACAATTGACTGAACGGAGGCTCTATCTCTAGCCATCCAAAATATCAACTATCTAATAGGATGAATCAACCCTCCCACAAACCTACGAACCTTCTCCCCCTTCATAGGAAGTATATTTGCAACATGATGGGCCTACTAATAGCATCTGACCTTGTACTCGAAAACAGTCATGGTTCCCTAGCTTAAACTCTCAAACCTCAATTGGCTCTCCTCGTGGACACTCCAAGGAACAAACCAATCATAGAATGCAACAGAGAATGTCTCCTAAGTCACTTGAGGAGATCCAGCTGGAAGGGATCCTGAATAAGTCCTCCACCGCTCCCTAGTTAGCCCACAGAGCTAGAGGATGACATATCTCACTCTATGTGTGTCTGCTTGTCCCAGGTATCTAATAACTCTCTACATGTAGTCAAGACCTAATAAGCATCCTCAGTCTTCCCACTCTGAAATTGAGGTGGGTCCATCTTCCAAAGTCTCGCATATCTCCAGCGCTCATCATTAGTAAAGGCAACAACTAATGGAATCTCAACAATCGGAGCTGCTAGTGGCTGCTTATCCTGAATCTGGGACTCGGGGGCCTATAGCTGATTCTGAAACTACACCTTCACTCGAGTCTGCGGAGTACCAGGAGTGTTAGCTGGGAAACCTGCCTGCACCAAAAACTCTAACACACCCAAGACACTAAAAAGTGTATCCTGGAATAGGGGGCTGCAACGAACTATTGTCGAACCTACTCTTATCTAGGATGCATAGCTTGCTCAGGGGAGATAGCCTGATCATAGTCCTTTACCAGTGTGGCTCCTCGACTTCTGCCTCTAGTCTACCCTCGGGCACGACCCCCATCGCTAACTAGGGTCTGAACAACAACATCGGGGGCTGCCTCCCCTTGGCTTGTAGCAGTAGTAGCTCTGCTCCTTGACATCTGTTAAAACGACACACTAACACTTAACACTTATACAAAACCTATGCACGAATTGATTAGAATGAAATGAAGGAGAATTTCCTACCAGTATCTATAGCCTCTCAAGGATAAGTAATGAACGTCTCCGCACTGATCCTCAAGACTCTACTAGACTGGGCTTGTACACATGTGAGGCCTATGAAGCTGTGGCTTTGATACCAAATTGTCACGACCCAAAAACCAGATGTGATGGCACTCCCCTAACCCACCAAGGCGAGTTAGTCCAAAACCCAAGCAACTTAACAAATACAGATAAAGCAGAAGATAATAGTCTAAAATAGATAGATAAGTTGAAAAAAATAAACTACAACTATCCCAAGAATTGGTGTCATGCGTACAAGCCTCTATATATACATAAAATACTCAAATGAAATACAAAGCATAATGTCTAGCCCTAAAATAGAACAAAAACAAAAATGTGAAATCCTCAAGGCCTACTGGAAACATAAGCAACTACCTCGCAAGAAGTTTGGAAGCGCGATCCAACAAGAAGGAAGTCTAGCCAGATGGATTGGGGTCACAACCTACAAAAATGTTATAAGGGCTGAGCACCAAAAAGGGGTGCTCAGCAAATGGAACTAACCTAAGGTAAAACAATGAAGAACATAACTCTGTAAATCCCCACCATAATCTGCCAAACTACAAACCTGCACTTAGAAAAGTCTTAGCACAATATAATGTACAGATCATAGTAATATAGATATACTCATCTTCTAGAATAATATCTCATCACACAAGTATATCAATAGCTCCAACATTTACATCAAGATCAGGAAGACAAGTGCACAATCTTATGAATAATATACAACTATATCAATCAGATATGATATGGGATGGAGTGGATATCATGAGATGTACACTATGCAATGCAATGTGAAATAACCATGATTCATGTCTGTCCTATGATACACATTTGCTAACCATATATATGCCTTAGATCGGACTCCATAGGGGTCTTACATAGACCATGTATCCATAAACATTGCTTGTAATAACCTCGGCTAATGCTCAGCCATTTGGAAAAGACCTCGGACCCATATGGAGATGACCTTAGATCACTGGCATATTACCTTAGCTTGACCAGTAGAGACCGTGCCCACCAATCTGCATGTTTCCTTACTCACATCTTGGTCATAGCCATCATAAGTATCAATGCACAAGTAATAATAAATGCAATGTGCGTGATCACAATTATATCATAATATTATCAATCAAAATGATATTATTATCTTAATGCCATCAATATCTCAATATCATTAGTGTCTCAATATCATCAATGTCTCAATGTCAACAGTCTCTTATTAGCAACAATATCTTAATATCATATTACAATATAAGAACTATCTCGCTACAACGCCAAACAAATCACAAGCTTACATAAATTACGACTTCACAATTAAATCACAACCCAGTATATAGCCACATGAACGAGTACTCAATATGAGAAATCATGATCAAGCCAAGATTGATACAATTCTACCCCCTAAATACTTAATTCTATGCATGTAGGAGCATACAAGGTTCATTCATACTTAATAAAAGTTTAGAAGTCTACTTGCTTCAAATATGGTTTCGAAATCAAGAAGGAATCACTGCTTTTCCTCTCCTACGATACTGTAAATCACCACAATCTATACAAATATAGCACCACAATCACATAATAAATCTAATGACACTAAAATCAGTGAATTCGGAGAAAAAAGGTAAAATGGTCAAAAATTCCATGCCAGAAAATGTAGTAAAAAACTTAAAATTATGGATGAAAATGTTTTAATCAAACAAGGAATCCAACAGTGTAATTGGTTTAAAAACAGAGTTAAGATGAGAGAGAAATCAATGATTTAAGTTTAGGAATCCCCAATTTCCACCATTAAATCCAAAAAATTACAAGTTGAAAACACAAATTAATCTCTGAGAATAGTTGAAATAGGTTAGAAAATAGTTACCAAATAACTTTGCCTTGAAAAATCCAGAAAATTTCCCTTGAAAATGAAGCTTGATGAGTTGAAAATGATGAAAAGGGTTTAAATCACGTGTTTTAAAAGAAGACACTGTTCAGGCACTAAATACACTCCGTGAATGTGGATAAGGTCCCACAAACGCGGAGAGGAACTAGGTTTACCTCCATGAACGCAGATGACTGGATCGCGAATGTGGACAAAGACTAGATTCATCTCCGTGAATGTGGACCACTTGGCGCCAACCCGGAGAATAAGGGGGGCTGCACAAGATGCCTTGCACCAGCAATTCCCCACAAGAACTAAAACTCAAAATAGGCACTCGAAACTCGTCCAAAATCGAAATTTCACAAATCAAATATGTATCCATACTAGAAATGGTGATCCGAACTCAACGGAATAATCGGAATTCAATTTTGGGACCGATACAACACAGATACCAATGCAACTTGAATAAACTAGTTTGAAACTTGAAATATCAAAATTGCCCTAAAAAACACTAAAAATTAATACGAGACCACTTCTAGCATTAGTTTGACCATTCAGAACTACTGGAATTGACGGAATTTCAATACAAACTCTCTGACATAGAATGTTGACCAAAGTCAAACATATGATCCAAACTAAAAATGCAACTTTGGGTCTAAAATTCTCATTTTAACTCCAAATTCAGTTCTGCAAGTTCATCTACACTAGATTTGTCATTTTAGGGGTAATCGAATTGACGCAAGTGAATTCCGATGCATGAAACCTGAAATGACTCCAAACCTCAAAATTTCCAACTTAAAGCCTTATAAAACTTTTTTCTTTTGCAAAACTCCAACTTTTTACGATATTTTTTAAATCTTACTTTTGGACTTATCTAAAAATGACCCAAGACAACTTTTGAGAAGGGCAAAATGATAATTTGGCCGAAAATACTATGTATGACCTTCTATGACATCACAAGGTTTCTCTCGGTATGGTAGTTTCTTAGTTGAGTAGGTTCCGTTCTTCTTCCACTTATGTTCTTAATTTTGTTCCTTAAAGTTAGGTAACTAGTTAATTATGGTTCAGACGTTCGCAAGCCTCTACTTTTCTGTTGGAGTAGCCTAGACTGTATGTGTCGCAAGGCTGGACCCGGAGGGTGTTCCCGTCGCCAAGCCTAGAGGAATAAAATTACAGAAAATTAGTAAAAGATCACCTGTAAATACGATACTAAGAATTTATTATTAAAAAAGTAACCTAGAATAGACAATTGGCCTACGGATGCTGTTTATCTCTCCGAAGATACTCCATACTATATTAATATTGTATGTCTTCAACTCCAGCTAACTTACAAAATAATACAAAAAATAATAGTGTCATGTTTACGTTTAAAAAATATTCTTACAATCCAAAGGACTCTAACAGCAATACAACAATAATAAGTAACAACATTACACAATCCAATAATTCTAAAGATAACAAAGTAATAAATAATAATACTATAACAAATACTGCCAACAACAACACAACAATAAAAAATAATTTTATAACTTCAGGTCAATCATCAAGAATAATAAAAGCTACTAGAAAGAAAAATATAATAAATAATAGTTTCATGTTTCTAAGAAGATTAAAAGGATACACTACAAGCAAAAATATTAGGAATAAAGCAACTACTTTATTTGTGCCTCTTAAAAAATATATCGGGTACGATTATTTCCAATGAAGATTTTGAACCAGATTTTAAATTTTAAATATTTAGATAAATTATGGGTTAGACCAAAAAATTTCATAAACAGACAATGCTATATACAAAAATGTTCCTTAGATGAAATAATAACTTTTTTTAGAGAAAATTGGTGTAAAGATATGAAAAGATTGAGATGTAATATAGAATACTTTAAAGGGTTTGAATATACAAGCAAATTAGATGACTGGCAGGATGTAACGCTTGATAAAACTACCAAAATACCCCTAAGAGAAGGGTATACGTGTAAGGCATCTTCCAGTGCTCACATGACAAATCCAAGACCGGATTTGTGATCAGCACAAAAAATTGAGTAGGAAAATGGTCTCGGTCAATTTTTAGAGCGACCGGATCAAATGATAATTTTTTGAACTGAAACGAAAAATAGTGATGGTGCGCGACGCACCTATGTAGCGGAGTCACACTTATGTTTTTTCAAAATTTTTTGACGGGATTGGGAAAACTCATTCAGAAACTTTTCAAAGAAAATACACTATGCGCAACCAGTCCACATCACGGTTTCAGTTATTCCGAAGCTGAAAATTTCTAAAATTTTGAGAGGGACATTCCGGTCAATTCCCAACTCCTTCTAAACTCTATACATGATCTAATTAGGTCATTTTGACGTTAAAAGGGTCTAAAATCCCATTCTAAGCCCCATTCTAATAATTTAACAAGACTAGGGCTTGAGAAAAGAGGAGAAGAGCTTTCGATTAAGGAATTCAAGAGGAATTCTTAACGGTGATTGTCGATAGCTTCATGTCAGGTATGTAAGTCTAAACTAAAAGCATGAGATTATCCTCTTATGTGCCCCTAGATGGTCGTAGAGGAGTTGAGTGTTCACGAGGCCCCATATATGTACATAAATTGATTTGGAATATCTTCTTATAAATTATGTCTATTTTCATGTACTCTCGTATTTTGATGATCATCATAAACATATTTTCTTGAATTAAATCTTTTCATGAAAAATTGCATAACCCTACATGTTAACTTTAGAAAGCATGTATGAATGAGCCTAGGGGTTAAGTCTAGAGCCTTGTCATGAGATTGTTAACTGTGATTGTGAATGATGATGAGTTGATAGATCTTGATAGCCCTAAGAGTCTCCTTAAATAAACTCTAATGATTGTCTATTCGATTGTTCCCTAATGATTGTTCTAAACCTTGAGCTATTGATTGAGATGTTCTTGATGAGAGGGTTAAACTCCCTATGAGCTGAATTGATGAGAGGATTAAAGTCCCTATGAGATTGATTGATGATATGGTTAAAGTCCCAATGAGTTTGGTTTGTCATAGGGTTAAAGCCCCTATGGGTTTATCAATGATAGGATTAAAGCCCTTGTGAGTTGATTGATGATAGTGTTGGAATCCCTATGACATACCAATCGTTGATGGGGTTAAAGTCCCTATTAGATTGGTTAAGATGAGGAGTCTTATGAGCATTGAGTCTTAAGAGGAGTATCGAGCATCGAAAGAGCGAGAGTAGTCCAACTCGAGCTCGTCAACTACGTCGCCAAATGTAGAAGAGGTTCCCTCTTGAGTTGAGTTTATGTCCCTGAAACAATAGAGAACTTGTTGATCTTATGTCTCCATTTTGGATTATCCATTATAATATCGATTTGTTTTCTACCTGCAAAGTACAAAACAGTCGTGGTAACACCGGCAGGAGGTTGTACAATCACCGACTCATAAGTAATTGCTGTCGGATAAGAGAAACTCCCAAACATTCTCTCCTTGAGTACTCCAAGTTGAGATGAGATGAGTTGAGTTGAGATGGAGTTGAGTTGAGTTCAGTTGAGATGAGTTGAGTTCAATCGAGATGAGTCTAATTTGATTGATGAGGTTGAGGAGTTAATGGGTCATTTGTCCAATCATTATTCTAGCTTAGATAGACATTTGATATTTGATTTTATGATTATTCTGAGTTGATGTTGTTTTATATCATTCTACATGTTTCTATTTCATTCAGCTATTTTACATATCGTACATTTTACGTACTGACGCCACTCGGGACTGCATCATTTCATGGTGTAGATACATGGATTAAGGACCGTCAATAGGCGCTTCATTGAAGATTCGAGATATTCAGCTGATTGGTGAGCCTCCCCTATTCTGGAGGATCCGTCATATTTATTTCATCATGATTTTGAGTTAGACTATACTAGTCTTATATTTTTTATTTGGGTAGCCATGGGTCTGTCATTGGCACTAATTGATTAGTGATAGAGGCTTCAAAGATTATAGTCGAACATTGATGTTGAGATTGTGAGCTAGTTCTTTCTACTAGCCTTCTATCATCATATATATAATTTGTGACATTAGATGAGATGAGCCCATTTATTTACTTTTATTTGCACTGATCGGTAGAGCCGTTTGAAAAAGAATGGATGTGATGAGTCTAAGTGGTTCGCTTGAAGATTAGGAATAGTATCTGGGTGCTGACCACGTCTCCGGTACCCTCTCGGGGTGTGACAAACTTGGTATCTGAGCACAGTACAGACTTCAAGCGTTCTAGGGAGTCTATGATGTCATGTCTAATAGAGACCTTATTAATTGTGTGAAGAACTCCACATCCATAATTTGGAGGCTATAGGACATTTAGGAATTGTTTCACTTCTTTCATGCTTGTGTGATAGAGTATTACTCTATGAAAAGTTCTTCTCTAATTCGTGCTCTACGCGTTGCAGAGTTGTGATTATACCTCTCAGAAGAGCCATCAAAGGTAGGGGATGTCTCGCCAGACAGAATATTAACCTACCTGAGCCTCAAGGACATGAGGAGCCCATAGAGCTAGCTGTTCCTATTGAGTAGCCCCTACAAGATGAGGTCTCTAATGCTGAGCTACGCTAGGCTATTCAAACTTTAGCCTAAGCCATCACAGCACTTGCTGCAAGACAAGAAGCGGGTAGATAGGATTCCCATGACACCTCTAGAGTCCGAGAATTCTTGAGGATGAACCCGCCTGAATTCACAGGGTCTGCATCCACTGAGGATTCTGATAACTATGTGGAGGAGCTTCAGAAAGTGTTCGAAGTGATGCATGTGGTTGAAGCTGACAAGGTTGAATCGGCTGCTTACCAACTCAAAGGTATGGCCAGACTATGGTTCGACTAATAGAAGAAGGGTAGAAGAGAGGATGCCCTATTTTTTACTTGGGCAATGTTCGAGGAAGCCTTTCTTGGGGCATTTTTTTCCAAGGGAACGAAGAGAGGCCAAGGTAAGAGAGTTCCTAAATCTGAAACAGGGCTCTATGACTGTGCAAAAGTATGGGTTGAAATTCACATCACTATCTCACTATGCTCCGGATATGGTTGCTGGCATGAGAGGGAGAACGGGGATGTATGTTAATGGGTTAAATAGAGGGCCCAAGAGAGATGGGAGGGGAGCAATGCTTGTGCATGATATGTATATTAGGCGATTGATGACGTTTGTGCAATAGGATGACGAGGAAAGGCAGCATGATCGAGAGGAGTTCATAAATAAGAAGGTTAAGACGTCCAACCATGAGGTTAGAAAGAAGGGGAAGGGAAACATATTTCAGACGGGGCCAACACCATCATCTGCTAGTGCACCTGCACCCAGAATTAGGAATGATCAGAGGTCTCAAAATGTTAGAGCCCATCGATCTTAGTCACAAGCTAGTATTTCTCAAGGTTCACAGGGTAAATAACCATGTGGTAAGTGTGGCGAATTGCACTTGGGGAGACGTCGTGAAGGGGATAATGGATACTACAAATGTGGCCAAGTGGGTCACTATAAGAGAGAGTGTTCAAAATGGTCTGATCGAGCTCAATCTACTGCACCAGCCCCGCCAGCTAGAGGAAACTAGAGGGTCACTACGTCAGGCGCAAGCAGAGCTACAAATCGTTTGTATGCCATGGGTAGTCTCGAAGATAAGGAGAACTCCCGAGATGTTATGACAGGTATGATTCGAGTCATTACTTTTGATTGTTATGTTTTGATGGATCCTGGTGCCACATTATCTTTTATAACTCCTTATATGGCCAGTAGATTTGCTAGAACCCCTCAGAGTCTTATTGAACCCTTTGATGTTTCTACTTCAGTGAGTGAGTCTATTAGAGCTCAAAGAATCTATAGATCTTGTGTAGTGTCCATCCATCATAGGGATACTTTTGTTGATTTGTGTTGAGTTGGAGGTGGTTGATTTTGATTTGATTCTTCGCATGGATTGGCTTCACGTCTGTTATGCCTCCGTTAATTGTAGATCCTAAACAGTTAAGTTCCAATTCCCGAATGAATCGGTTCTTGAGTGGAAGGGTGATTCTATTGCACCTAAGGGAAAGTTTATCTCGTATCTTAGGGCCAGACTAATGATTTCCAGAGGTTGCATTTATCACCTCGTGCAAGTTAAATCTGATGATATTGAGTCTCTTACTCTTTAGTCTGTCCCTATTGTGAAAGGGTTTTTGGAAGTGTTTTATGAAGATCTGCCTGGAGTCCCTCCTGATAGAGAGATTGACTTTGGGATTGATGTTCTTCCTGATACCTAAAGTATTTTGGTTCCACCTTATAGGATGGACCCCCCTAGGAGTTGAAAGAGTTAAAAAACAATTGAAAGATCTGTTAGAAAATGGCTTTATAAGACCGAGTATTTCTCCTTCGTATGCCCCTGTCCCATTTGTGTGAAGGAAAGATCGTTCCCTCAGAATTATATCGACTACAGGCAACTGAATAAGGTCACCATAAAGAATAAGTATCCTCTTCCAAGGATAGATGATCTATTGACCAACTTCAGGGTGCCCCTTGTTTCTCAAAGATAGAACTCAGATCTGGCTACCATCAGTTGAAAGTGAGGGAATGTGACATTCCAAAGACAGCCTTTAGACTAGATATAGCCATTTTGAGTTCATGGTCATGTCCTTTGGGTTAATGAATGCACCTGCAGCCTTCATGAACTTGATGAATTGAGTATTCACATAATATCTTGATATGTTTGTGATTGTATTCATCAACGATATTTTGGTGTATTCTAGAGATGAGGAGGAGTATGCTAATCACCTCGGGTTTGTCCTTCAAACACTTAAGGACCATGAGTGGTACGTAAAATTCTCGAATTGTGATTTTTGACTTAAGTCAGTAGCTTTCCTTGGCCACGTGGTTTCTGGTGATAGTATTCGAGTAGATGCTCAAAAGATTGAAGTGGTTAATAACTGGCCCAGACCGACCTCTCTGATTGACATAAGAAGTTTCTTGGGGTTGGCAGGCTACTACCACATATTTGTTGATGGATTTTATTCCTTATCTGCATCATTGATTAAACTGACTTAATAAAAAAATCAAGATTTAGTGCTTCGAAGAATGTGAGAATAGTTTCCAAGAGTTGAAGACGAGACTAAGTACTACACCAATTCTAACCTTGCCTGATGAGACTAAGGACATTGTAATCTATTGTGATGCTTCGAGGGTTGGATTGGGATGTGTGCTAATGTAGAGAGGGAAGGTGATAGCCTATGCTTCTAGACAACTTAAGGTTCATGAGAGGAACTATCCAACCTATGATCTTGAGTTGGCATGCCACTACTTATATGTATTGCATGTGGACGTGTTCACTGACCATAAGAGCCTGCAGTATGTCTTCTGTCAGAAAGAGCTTAACCTTTGATGGAGGAGATGGTTGGAGTTGCTCAAGGATTATCATGAGCATTCCCTACCATCCAAATAAAGTTAACATTGTTGCTGACACTCTTAGCAGGTTGTCAATGGGTAGTATAACCCATGTTGAGGGGGAAAAAAGGAGCTAGCTAAAGAAGTGCATCGATTGGATCAATTGAGAGTCCAACTTGAGGAGAATAATGAGGGAGGATTTAATGTTTAGAATGTGTTTGCTTCATCCTTAGTTGCAGAGGTGAAGGAAAAGCAAGATCAAGATCCTATCATACTCCAATCGAAAGAGGTTGTCCACACACAAATAGTGATGGTTTTCTCCAAATAGGATGATGGAGTGTTGAGATACTATAGTAGATTGTGTGTTCCAGATGATGACGGTATTCGAGAAAGAATCTTGGCCGAAGCGCACAACACTAGATATTCTATTCATGTTTGCTCTACCCAGATATACCACAACTTGAGAGAAGTCTATTGGTGGAGTGGAATGAAGAGGAATAATGCTAAATTCGTTTCAAAGTGCTTGAATTGCCAACAAGTGAAAGTTGAGCATCAAAGGCCATGTGGATTGGCTCAGAACTTGGAGATTCCTGAATAGAAGTGGGAAATGATCAATATGGACTTATTACCGGTGTACCAAGGTCTCGAAAGCAACATAATTCAACATGGGTGATGGTAGATAGGATGACCAAATCGGCTCACTTCTTAGAAGTTAAGACGACCAACACTGTGGAGGAGTACGATAAGTTATACATCCAAGAGACTGTGAGATTGCATGGGGTCCCTTCTCCATCATCTCAGATAGAGGGGCTCAATTCACCTCCTAATTTCAGAGACCGTTCCATGAGGTATTAGGTACAAGGGTGAACGTGAGTACATCATTTCATCCATAGACGGATGGTCAGGCAGAGCATATAATTCAGACACTAGAGGATATGTTGAGAGCCTGTTTCCTTGATTTCAAATGAAATTGGGATGATTACCTACCATTAATTGAATTTCCATATAACAATAGTTATCATGCAAGCATTCAAATGGATCCCTATGAAGCCTTGTATGGGAAGAGATGTAGATCACCAATTGGGTGGTTTGAGGTTGGAGAAGTGGAGTTCATTGGGCCTGATCTTGTCCATCAATCGATGGAGAAGGTTAAGTTCATCAGAGAGAGATTGAAGACTGCACAGAGTCTCCGAAAATCTCATACCGACGTGAGGAGAAGAGACTTAGAGTTTGAGGTAAATGATTGGGTATACTTGAAAGTATTACCTATGAAGGGTGTCATAATATTTGGGAAGAAAGGAAAATTGAGTCCATGCTATGTTGGACCTTATCAGATTGTGAAGAGGATTTGGAAGGTTGCTTATGAGTTAGAGTTTCCTTCCGAGTTAGATAGAGTTCATCGAGTATTTCATGTGTCGATGTTGAAAAGTGCTTGGGAGATCCCACCTTGGTGATCCTTGTTGATAGTATTGGAGTGAAGGATAGCTTGTCTTATGAAGAGATTACGGTCCTAATCCTTGATCATCAGATTCGTAAGATGAGAAATAAAGCAATAGCTTCAGTCAAAGTCCTGTGGAGAAATTAATTCGTTGAGGAAGCCACATGGTAAGATGAGGAAGAGATGAAGGCCAAATATCCGCACCTATTCATGCCAAATGATGAAAATGTCGAAGGTACATTTTTTACCCTTCACTAAATTGATTGATCTATTCTTGAGTTGATTGTCTATTCTTGAGTACGAATAGAATTGATTGCAATGGAGGAGGAGTCGAGAGCTTGATTGATTGAGTTGAATGTTGAGATGAGTCTTGAGTATATTCATGCCTTGATATCCACCTTTACTAATCATTCTAGCATGAATGATCCCAAGGGGGAGTTGATGTAACACCCGATAAAATTAGCAAAATACCCCTAAAGGGAGGGTATGCACGTAACACATCTTCTAATACTTGTATGGTAAATCCAAGATCTGATTTATGGTCAACACCAAAAATTGAGTGAGAAAATAGTCTCGGTCGACTTTTAGACCGACCGGATCAAAAGATAATTTTTCGACCCAAAATAAAAAATAATGACGATGCACGAGGAGGTGCAATGGAGGCGCGATGCACCTCTGTAGCGGAGTCACACATATGTTTCTTCAAAATTTTTTTATGGCATTAGGAAAAGTCATTCAGAAACTTTTTGGAGAAAATACATTGGGCGCGACCAGTCTGCGTCGTAGATTAGGTTATTCCGAAGCTGAAAATTTTTAAAATTTTAAGAGGGGCATTCCGGTCAATTCACAACCCCTTCAAAACTCTACACATGATATAATTAGGTTCTTTTGATGTTAAAAAGGTCTAAAAGCCCATTTTAAGCCCCATCTAATAATCTAACAAGACTAGGGCTTGAGGAAAGATGAGAAGAGCTTGAGATTGAGGAATTCAAGAGGGATTCTAAAAAGTGATTGTTGATAGCTTCATCCCAGGTATGTAAGGTTAAACTAAAAGCATGAGATTGTCCTCTTATGTGCCCCTAGATGGTCATAAAGGAGTTGAGTGTTCCCCATACATGTACATAAATTGATTTGGAATATCTTCTTATAAATTATATCTATTTTCATGTACTCTCCTATGTTGATGATCATCATAAACCTATTTTCTTGAATTGAATATTTTCATGAGAAATTGCATAACCTTACATGTTAACTTTTGAAAGCATGCATGAATAAGCCTAGGGGTCGAGTCTAGAGCCTTGACGTGACATTGTTGATTGTCATTGTGGATGATGATGAGTTGATAGAGCTTGATAGCCCTAAGAGTCTCCTTAGATGAACTCTAATGATTGTCTATTCGATTGTTCTCTAACGATTGTTCTAAGCCCTAAGCTATTGATTGAGATGTTCTTGATGGGAGGGTTAATGTCCCTATGAGCTTGATTGATGAGATGGCTAAAGTCCCTATGAGCTTGATTGATGATAGGGTTAAAGCCCCTATGAGTTGATTGATGATAGGGTTAAAGCCCCTATGAGTTGAATGATGATAGAGTTAGAGTCCCTATGAGTTACCGATCATTAATGGGGTTAAAGTCCCAATTAGATTGGTTGAGATGAGGAGTTTTATGAGTATTGAGTCTTGGGAGGAGTATTGAACACCGAAAGAGTGAGAGTAGTCCAACTCGAGCTCGTCAACTACGTAGCCAAGCATAGAAGAGGTTCCCTCTTAAGTTAAGTTTATGTCCTTGAAACAATAGAGAACTTGTTGATCTTCTGTCTCCATTTTGGATTATCCATTATGGTTCGATTCTTTCTCTACCTGGCAAGTATAGAACGGCCATGGCAACACCGGCGAGATGTTTTACAGTCACTGGCTCATAAGTGATTATTGTCGGATGAGAGAGACTCCCAAAAGTTCCCACCTTGAGTACTCCGAGTTGAGATGAGATGAATTGATTTGAGATACAATTGAGACTAGTTGAGTTCCATCGAGATGAGTCTAATTTGATTGATGAGGTTGAGGAGTTGATGGTTCACTTGTCTACTCTTTATTCTTGCTTAGATAGACATTTAACGTTTGATTTGATAATTGTTCTGAGGCGATGTTGTTTTATATTATTCTACCTGTTTCTGTTTCATTTAACTGTTTTACATACCGTACATTACACGTACTGATGCCACTCGGCGCTGCATCATTTCATGATGCAGATACAGGGATTTGGGTTCGTTAACAGGCGCTTCATTGAAGATTAAAGATATTCAGCTGATTGGTGAACCTCCGCTATTCTGGAGGATCCATCATATTTATTTTATCATGCTTTTGAGTTAGACTAGACTAGTCTTATATGTTTTATTTGGGTAGCCATGGGTTTGTCATTGGCACCGATTGATTAGTGATAGAGGCTTCATAGATTATAGTCGAACGTTGAAGTTGAGATTGTGAGCTAGTTTTTTCTACTTGCCTTTTATTATCATATATATAATTTGAGACATTAGATAAGATGAGCCCATTTACTTGCTTTTTTTTCCGCTGATCGGTAGAGTTATTTTATTGAGAGAATGTGATGAGGCTAAGTGGTTCGTTTAGAGACTAGCAATAGTCTCTGGGTGCTGGCTACATCTCGGGTACCCTCTCGGGGCGTGACACTGGAATCATTAAATATGATCATTAATAAATGGTATATCACTAATAACAAGGTAGTTAAATCTTAAATTCCTCTTTTAGAAGAAATTAGTCTACCCATAAATGGTAGAATACTCACCGCTTCACCTTTTAAAATGGATATTGTAGACACTAAATGTGATCCTATAAATAAAGAAATAAATAAAATATTACAACAAAATAATTATACAAATCAACTACTATATGTAGTTTTCAATCAAATCCTTGAAGCTAATAATAAGTCAGTTATTAAGGATAAACCGTGTCCCTCTTACAGTGATAAAAATTAATAATCAAAAACTCATCCAATATTTAAGCTACCAAAATTTTCAAAAGATAAGTTCCAAAAATTCAAGATCAACCTGAAATCACGGATGATCATGTGAAAAATATTAATAAAAAAAATTAAAATTCATAGTACTAAAGCTGTTAATACTTATTAGAAAATAATAATGATATTAATAAATTATGTTCTAGTTACACCACTAGAAAAAAATTGTTATAAGAAGCCCTCTTTTTTGGATATGCAGTATGAAGAAAATGAACTTTTATCTCATACTTTACACTCTGGAAGAGAAATAGCGGAGTTGAATATTGATGGACTAGCAGTACATCAGATAACGACATTACAACATATAAAATAAAAAATATATTAGATAAATAAGCTTCAATGATAACTATAACATCATTTAGACGAACTATAAGAAATTGGTGGAATAACTATCTCATAGATGATGATAGGCAAAACGTGACTAATGCTAAAATGGTTAACCAAGTTATTGAGACTGAGTTCACAGGAAAAATAGTGGAAAATCAAAATTTTGAAGATGCTACTACTATTTTAATTTATAAATATGGCTAAACATTTTATAGGCGAACCTCAAGTTTTCCAGGATAGGAGTTTAGAAATATTATCTAATTTATCTTGTTCAAAGTTAGAGGATTTTAGATGGTATAAAGATGTTTTCCTTAATAAAGTTATGATCTGAAAAGATTGTAATCATGATTACTGAAAAGAAAAATTTATTAGTGGTTTACCAACTTTATTTACAGAAAAAGTTAGAATAAAATTAAAAGATATATTTGAAAGGAAAATTCCCTATCACCAGTTAACTAATGGTGATCTTATACGTTTTATAAATGTAACAGGATTAGATTTATGTATAGATATGAAACATAAAAATAAGTTTACAAAAATAGTAAAATATTACAAAAAGAATTAGGAAATTTCTATCAAGACTTTGGATATGCCAAATAGCTTCCCCTTCAAAAGAATTCTTCAAAATTACTAAAAACAAAATAAATATTACAAAAATAAAAGAAAATCTAAAAAATCTAAAGCATACAATAAAGGTGAATTTAAACCAAATAATACTGATAAATATTGGAACTATGGAAAGTTCGGACACTGAGCAAGAGATTGCCATGTACCTAATAAAAAGAAAGATAAATAAATATGTTGGAATTAGAGTAGGATGTTAAAAATAAATTATATTTAATCCTCAAGGAAAATAAAAATGTCTTCTCATCCAAAGAAAATTCTAGTAATGATGACCAGACTGATATGTTATATGAATTAGATAATAATAATTGTGAATGTGGGTGTTAGTGCAATTTGTATCTATAGCAACCACTCTATTAATGCCATTGCTAGTAATAGTATGGAAGTATTTTTAAACATAATTGATCATATAGGGGACTCGGACTGTAAGAAAAAAATATCTAATAGCATTAAAACATATAATTCTCAAACACAATCCGATAATTATACTATTATACCATTTAATAAGGAAAAAATATTAAATAAATTTAAAGACCAAAATTCGAAAACCTCCCTACAAGACCTTCAGACAGAATTAGTACACATTAAGAGAGAATTAGCAAAATTAAACAAAGTCTTAATAATCTTGAGGCAGATAAGACTCTAATTGATTTAATATCTAATCAGGAATTAAAATCAAAGTTTGAAATCGGAGAAACATCAAAAGAAATAGAAACCCCTCCTAAGACAAAACTAGGAGTTAATACTATAATTAAAGCACAAAGCTACCATATACCTATTACTTTAGTTATAAATAAAAATTATACTATTCATAAAATTGCATTATTTGATACTGGTGCGGACCAAAATTACATCATTGAAGGACTTATACCAATTAAATTTCTTAGAAAAATTACTACACGATTATTCTACGCAACAGGAGAACATCTAAAAATAAATTACAAACTCCATAAAGGACATGCTTGTAATGAAGAAATTTATTTCATAAATGATTTTGTAATAACAAAGAGTATAAATGAAGAAATAATATTAGGCATCCCTTTTATAATACAAATAAAACTATATACCATAGAATTAGACTATATACCATAGAATTAGACGATATCTATACCACTATATTAGGAAAAAAGAATTACTTCCCCTTATTTACATAATATATCAAAAGAGCAAAGTGTCCTTCTAAAAAATAAAGATATCTTTAGGGTAAATCTACTCTTACAACAAATAAATTATTTAAAAGAAGATATTAAAATTGAACAAATTGAATCTTCGCTAAAAGCCCTAGAGGTAGAAGCCAAAATAAAAAATTTACAAGAAGTTATAGAACAAAAAGTTTGTTTAGACTTTCCTAATGCATTTTGGGAAAGGAAAAAACATGTTCTTGAGCTACCCTATATAGAGGGATTTGACGAAAGTTTTACCCACTAAGGAAATATGTATTCAAATGAATGCCGAATTAGTGGAATATTGCAAAAAGGAAATTAATATTTTACTAACTAAAAAAGTTATTAGACCATCCAAATCATCTCGGAATTGGTCGGCCTTTATGTTAATAATAGTGCCGAAAAGTACTGAGGTGCCCCTAGATTAGTTATTAATTACAAACCCCTTAATAATTAAGATGGATTAGGTATCCTGAACCTAATAAAAGAGATCTTCTTAAAAGAACCTATAAGGCTAATATTTATAGCAAGTTTGACATGAAATTAGGATTTTGACACATACAAATCTCCGAAAAAGATAAATATGAAACCACCTTCAATGTCCCGTTTGGACAATATAAATGGAATGTAATGCCCGTTGGGATTAAAAATGCTCCATTGGACTTTCAAAACATTATAAATAATATATTTAATCTGTATAGTTATATCTCTATAATTTATATAAATGATGTGTTAATATTTTTTGAAAATATTAATAAACATTTTAAACATCTTCAAACATTATTAAAGGTTGTTAAGAAAAATGGGCTAGTAGTCAGCGCTAAAAAGATTAAATTAGTTCAGACCTCTATTAGATTTCTTGGTCACGATTAGTATAAAGGACCTTATATACCTATTTGTAGAGCCATAGAGTTCTAATCTAAATTTTCATATGAATTAATAGATAAAATGCAACTCCAGAGATTTTTAAGGAGTCTCAATTATGTTACAGATTTTGTTCCTAATATTAGTCAGATTTGTAAACCTCTTTATCAACGTCTTAAAAAGAAACATGTATCATGGGGATTAGAACATACCAATGCTGTCAAAAAGGTTAAATTAATAGTTCAGAATCTCCCATTCCTAGGAATACCACATCCAGACACACTCATGATCGTAGAAATCGACGCGCCAAAAATAGGATATGAAGGTATACTTAAACAAAAGATTTCGAATAAATCTTGTGAACAACTAGTGAGATTTACTTCAGAAAATTGGAATAATACTCAGAAAAATTATAGTACTATAAAAAAGGGAATTTTAGCCATAGTACTATGCATTACTAAATTTCTAGATTTGTGAACAAAGAATTTTCGTTAAGAGTAGACTGCAAGGCAGCCAAAGATGTTTTACAAAAGATGTTAAGAATTTAATTTTGAAATAAATATTTGCCGGATGGCAAACTTTACTATCTAATATTGATTTTAAAATAGAATTTATAAAGGGAGAAGATAATTATCTCCTAGATTTTTTAACATGAGAATTTTAACAGGAAAATAGTGAGACCAGAGATACCAAGAATAAGGCCCTTAAGGCTCCCACTTAAGCCGTTTAAACCAAAAGACAAAATGAAAAGTCCCTTCAAAGAAGGTCAAAGAAGGGGATAAAAACCCAAAAATAGATATTCAATCTTGACAGAGTTTCCAACTCTGCCTAAACCCACCATGTCTTTGTTTTTAAAAAAGACCTGTAACTAGGTTATCCAATAAACCAACTCTTAGAAATTACCACTCATCATCAACAAATACTTTTGTCTAGACAAAAGATAGTTATGGAATGAAACCCCTAAAGACATATTCCTACATAGTGATCCCAATCACCCAGCGAAAAAATAAGGAAAAGGTTATTTCATCAGATAAGAAGGAATTTTCAATAACAGTTTTGCAGGTTTTACCAGTCATGGCTCTCGATAGATAATATGAAGGATTTGGAGTACCTGAATTATTAAATTTATGCTACACCAACCAGAATTATGTGGAGATAGAAGATCCACTAAAAATCTGAAGGTATTACGAGTTTATATTAAAAGATACCGATTCTATTAAGATTGAGTACAATTTAGCAGACATTAATGATCCAGATAGTATTCAATTTTCAAGGTTTACAATTAAAAACATATTGGGCCCTTTTGAATGGTTTATAGATCATCTACATACACCTATTCCCTTATCAAAAATTAATTGACCTTAGACTTATAATTGATATGATTATAAGCCAGCATAGTACAACTTTAAGTATATTAGGCCAAATACTCATACATGATTTATCAAATATTCTAAGGAAATGAAAAATGCAGTAATTCCTCGATGGTTTTATGAATGGTGGAGCTAATTTGGAGGTAATAAACAAGTATTGTAACCAAAAGTTTTGATGCAGTTTGAGAAGTTTAAGGTGGAACAGAGTATTTCTACACTGCCTGAAAATATAAAATTATGTAAATTCTTTTATGCTAGGAGAATATCTTATATCATTAGTTGGTTATTTCATATTCATGAATTTGAAAATATCAAGTATTTGAGTAAAACTATAAGAATTAAAGGATGTGTGCCTAAACAGCATGAAGAAAAGCCAGCTTCACGAAATAAATCCAACATTTCTAAAGAAGAATTAAAAAGAAGGCTCAAAGTAGCCTTGTCAAGTTTGGATAAAGATCCTGAGAAAATAATGGAGTTATTAGATACTGCATCATCACAAACTAGTGAGCAAAGCAAAGAAGAATATCTTATTTGATTAAACGAAGAAGCCAACATGACTTCAATAAAAGGTGGATCCTACAAGCAAAAGAATAAACAAGTCACAAAGGACAAAGCAGACATGCCAACCACAAAGATATCTAGCTGCGTGTAACAATTATCAATGCATGTAATAACTTGTATCTACGTGTAATAACTACAGTTAAGTGTAAGCAGGGGGTGCGTATTAGTGTAAACACACTTGTAACATAGGTAATGCATATTAGAAGTTAGACAACATTTTCTGATGCCTATTAAAGGCTTTCAACTTGTATTAGAAAAGGCATGCAAACATTTCCCCATTACGAATCTTTGTATGAAACTCTCTCTCCCATCTTTTCCATTCCTTTGTACTGTCTATTTTTTTCCTCAATAAAATTAAAAGTTTTTAAGTATATTTTCTCTACTGTTATTTTGATTTACTATTTTAAAATCTTGTTATACTGTTTTAGTTTGTTCTTTATAAATTTAGTTTAAGTGGTTTTATTTTGTAAATCTATTTAAGTGTTATTATTTTAATTTAAGTTTATTTAAAATTTATACATCCTTGCTCCTCCCCGTTACTCTAGTAATGCTCCCTAATTCTTTCCACCTAGTCTAAGTAGATGCATAGAGAAAACTGAGAAAATGACAGAGAAAAATCACTGGAAGAAAAACCACGAGGGTCATCTACAGCTTGTAGAATGATCTGTGGCCCGTATATGAGGCCTTGTAGATACCCAGGTGACTTGGTGAATTTTTTTGAAGTTTGAGGCCCATACATGAGACTACATACATTCAGTACACTAATATATGGCCCGTAGATTAGGTTTCGTAGCTTGTTGGTTCAAAACTTAACTTTTCAGGATCTTGAGTTATGAGTAGTCAAACAGCTCGTAAATCAAAGTACGACCCATAAAAGTGGTTTCGTAAATTTCATGCCAATTTCCAATAACCAAATTCTTGGACACCCTCACCTACAAGAGGCCATCTATGGCCCGTTGTTAGAACCACGACCTTTAGACATGGTCTCGCGACAATTTTAAGAGGGATAATATTTGTCTATTCCTATCCCTTCTAATTAAATACCATGACATTTTGAACTTAATTTAACTCCTATATTATAACCCTAAGCGTATTACCCCCTAATACATGCTTAGGAATTCTTGAGAGCACAGAGAAGGGAGAATAATGAGGGTTTCAAGTTCAATTGTGAGGACCAATAGAGGATTGGCTATTTTTAAAATTTCCTGGTTCGTAAGGATTAAAAAAACAAAGTACTAAATTCTTCCACGCGTCCCTTCGTTACATGGTCGAGTTCATGCATATGAGTTGAGTAGTGAATATCTCATGATTTAAATTTGTGAGTTAATTACATTTATATGGGTTTATGTGCATAACTGCGAACAAACTAATGAATTACATGCTGGTCCTATGAAGTTGGATATAATATTGGCATACATTACTATGAACTCTAAATTGCATCATTCTATTTGACCTTATTGTATTAATCAGATTAAGACTACAACTGTGATTACTGAGTTGAGTAAATTGAGCATGATTGAGTATGAGGATGTATATACATATTCTTGTTCTTACAAGTGCATGAGATGAGCACCTTACACGTTTGTGAGATGAGTATGTCTGGAATAGAAAATAAATGACTGTATGAGTTGGAGTCCTACATGATGTGGGCTAGAGTCTTGATTTGTATGAATGAATGATAAATTCCAAATTATTGAGTTGATGAGAAATTGAGTTGAGTTGTTTGAGATGAGTTTGAGTTTGATTTTATGACCACATTTTAGTCTTGGAAGGAGTATTGAGCACCAAGCGGGTGAGAGGATCATACCCAGAACTACGTTTCCAATGTAAGATAGTCATGCATTTAACTCTGGAAGCTTATATCCCAAAAGATGGACATTCTCTTTGGATCCGAGAGAGAGAGGTTAATGTCCATTACCTTGGTAAGTTTAGGACGGGCATAGAAACGATCGGGCATCATCGTGCATCACCAAACTCATGATGGTGGGAGTTATGCCAGTCAGAGAAACTTCCAAGAAACACTTGACTGATCATAATATATTTTTAATACTAAGTTGATTAAAACACTAGGTCTAATTTAAAGCATGATTTCAAAAACCATAAACTTAAATAATCACTACGTCGAGTCAGGAGTTGAATGATTTGAGTTTTGAGTCGAGCATACTGAGTTGTATCGAGCCCTATGTATTTACTTTAGATATTCTTACATACCAGTATATTCCATGTACTATCAAGCCCTATGTGTTTACTTTGGCTATTCTTACATACCAGTATATTCCATATACTGACACCCATTTAGGCCTGGATCGTTAATGATGCAGATATCTGTGATAGTGGACTTCAGCAGGCGCACTGTTGAGGTTCAGTTCCCTTACTTCTTAGAAGTTGGTGAGCCCTCCTTGTTTTTTGTAGGAGACTTTCTTTTATTCATACATTTGAGTATTAGTGTTATTTTTGTTAACGTAGCCCGGGGCTTGTCTTGGCACTTTCTAGATGAGAGTTGAAATGCCGAGTAAAAATTACCAAAATACCAAGAGGGAGGGTATGCGTGTAGCACATCTTTCAATGCTCATATGGCAAATTTGAAGACAGATTTGTGATCAGCACAAAAAATTGAGTAGGAAAATGGTGTCGGTCGATTTTAAGAGTGACCAGATCAAAAGATAATTTTTTGATCTAAATGCGCAAAATAGTGTTGGTGCGCAATAGGAGCGTGTTGCGCTCCAATCGCGGACAAGCACTTATTTTTTTGAAAAGTTTTTATGGGATTGAGAAAACTCGTTCAGAAACTTTTTCTAAAAATACACTATGCGCGATCAGTCCATATCGCGGACTGGGCTTTTTCGAGCTGACAAATTTCTAATTTTACGAGGGGCATTCCGTCAATTCCCAACCCCTCCTAAACCTTATACATGATCTAATAAGGTCGTTTTAATGTAAAAAGGGTCTAAAACCCCCATTCTTAGTCCTATTCCATAATCTAACAATGCTAGGGCTTGTAGAAAGAGGCTTGAGTTTGAGAAATTTGAGAAGAAATCCTTGATTTAATTTATTGATAGCTTCTTCTCAGGTATGTAAGGCTAAACTAAAAGCATGGAATTGTTCTCTCATGTGCCCTATAAATGGTCATAGATGAGTTGATAGTTCAAGAGTCTACATGCATGAATCCTTGATGGTTTTTCTTAAAATTCTATTTGAGCTCACATGTTTTTATATGTTGATGATCATCATAAAATTGTTTTCTTGAATTGAACATTTTCATGAGAATTTGCGTAACCCTACATGACTACTTGAAAGTAGGCAGAATGAACTTGAGAATTGAATCTAGAACCATGAGTTGAGATTGTTGATTGAGATGGGAGAACGATGATGAGTTTATAGAATTTGATTTTCTTATGTATCTCTATAAATGAACTCTACCGATGTGTCTATTCGATTGTTTCCTAATGCGTTTTTTCTAAATCTTGAGTCCTTGATGAGATTTATTGATGAGAGGGCTAAAATCCCTAGGAGATGTTGATTGATAAGAGGGTAAAACCCTTATGAGACTAATTGATGATAGGGCCAAAGTCCTTATGAGTTGATTGGATTGATCATTTTATGAGCATTGAGTCATAGGACGAGTATCAAGTACCGAAAGAGTGAGAGTTGTTCCAACTTGAACTCCTCAAACTACATAGCTAAATGTAGGTGAGGAATAGAAGCATCACATATATTATGGTTCCCTCGAGAGTAACAACCCTTCAAAGCAATAGCAGACCTGTTGAGTACTATCTCCATATTGGGTGAGCCGATATGGTTTCGATTGTTCCCTATGTGGAGTGTTTTGAATGGTTGTGGCAACATTAGAAAGATTGTTGTACATTCACTAGCTCATAAGTGATTGTTGTCGGATAAGAGAAACTCCCATAAATTTCTTACCTTGAGTAATCTGAGTTGAGATGAGATGATATGAGAGGAGGTGAGCTCCTCTGAGATGAGATAATATAAGAGGAGGTGAGCTCATCTCAGATGAGATGAGATGAGAGGAGGTGAGCTCCTTTGAGATGAGTCTGACATGATTGATGAGTTTGAGTTGTTGAAGGGTCACTTATCTACTCCTTATTCTTGCATATATAGATATTTGATGATTTGATACTATTTGATGATTATTTTGAGTTGATGTTGTTTCCATATTATTCTACCTAGTTTGGTTTCTCTAAGCTATTTTACATACCAGTACATTCCAAGTACTAATTTCCCTCTTGGACTGCAGTGTTTTATGATGCAGGGGCAGGTACTAGAGATAGTCAATAGACACTCCGTTGAAGATCCATGATTCGAAGAAAATTGGTGAGCCTCCCATTTTCCGGAGGATCCACTACTTTTACTTCATCATGCTTTAGAGTTATATTGGACTATTTCCTTTATTTTGATTTGGGGAGCCATGGGTCTGTCATTGGCACTACATTATTAGTGATAGAGGCTTCATAAACGATGGTTGAAAGTTGATGTCGAGATTGTGAGCTATTTTCTTTCTACGAGGTGTTATTATTATCTATATACTTTGAGACTTTAGATGAGATGTGCCCATTTACTTACTTTTATTTCCGCTGTTCAGATGAGTTATTTGATTGAATAACTGTAATGACGCTAAGTGGTTTGCTTGGGGACTAGCAATAGTCTCTAGGTGCCGGCCACGTCAAGGGTACTCTCTCAGGGCATGAACAACTTGGTATCAAAGCACATAGTTCAAGTGTCTTTTTGAGTCTATGAAGCCGTGTCTAGTAGAGTCTTGTTTCTAGGTATGTTATCGGCCACATTTCATAAGCAGGTGCTATAGGACATTAGGAGTTGTTGCACTTTTCTTCTTATCCTAATTCTTGCGATAAAGTTAAACTCTATGAAAGCTCTCTTCCAATTCGTGCTCTACATGTGCAGAATTGATATCATGCCTCTAAGAAGAGCTGTCAGAGGAAGGGGATTGCCAGGAAAGATGATAACCTACCCGAGCCTCAAGTACCCGAGGAGCTTGTGGACCAAGATATCCCTGTTGAGCAGCCCCCTCAAGATGAGGTCTCCAATGTTGAGATACGTTGGGTTATTTAAGCTCTAGCCCAGGATATCACAACACTAGCCGTGAGACAAGGAGCGGGTAGACAAGATGCTCATGACACCTCTAGAGTCCGAGAATTTTTTAGGATGAATCCGCCTGAGGTCTGCATCCACTAAAGATCCTGAGAACCATTTGGAGGAACATGAGATGGTATTCCAAGTGATGTATGTGGCTGATGTTGATAGGGTTGAACTGGCTTCTTACAAAATCAAGCATATGGCCAGAGTGTGGTTTGACTAATGGAAGAAAGGTAGAAGGGACGACGCTCCATTTTTGACTTGGGTGAAAGGCCCCAGATCATGACATTGCTTTGAGGCCCACAGGTTTGCCCGAAAATCTGCGAGGTACCATCCCACGGAAGGACCTACACGGTCCGTGTGAAGCCACACGGTCCATGTGGCCTCCCGTGGGTTGACACGTGGGAGGGGTGGGCGCAAATGGGCCACCACACGGTCCGTGCGAAGGCACACGGTCCGTGTGGCATGTATACGGACGGGGTCACGGTCCGTGTGACCCCAGGCGCTCCGTTTACCAGACCGTATTGTGGCACTTAGTCCAGGAAATCTCGCCTCTGAAAAATTTAAGTCTAGGGCCACGACACCGTAAATGGTCCGTGTGACTCTAGACGGACCGTTTACCGGTCTATATGCCCCAAACGGACCAAATTTCTGGTCCGTTTCAGTAATGGCATTTTTGAAATATTGGATAATTCAAACGAAAATTTGGTCTTTTCCCACCCCTTTTAAGCCCCTATATAAGCCATACTTCACCATTTTCAGACATTTCCTCTCATTTTCACACATCTTTCTAAGAAAGTGTTCTCTCAAGCTCTCCAAATATCTCACAAGAATTCCTCAAGCGAAGGCCTTCAATTTGAGTCCATTTCCTCTTCAAGTTTGCCTTCTACCAGGTATGTGGGGTTTGATTCTTGGTTCCTTTCAACCAAGAAGTGCCAAAGTCCCTTTTTCACTAGTTTATGAACTTTGTCTACTTTAAGCATGTGAATTTTACTACTTGTTCTTGGTAGCTTGAGCCATGCATGTACTATTTGAGACTCCAAATCTTGGGTTATGTTAGTTTTATCGTAATGAACTATTTGGATTATGAAACTATGAACATGCATGTCCCCTTAAATGTGTTATTATGCATGGGTGATTTATTCTATTATTTTCATATGAATTTTATTGTGAATTTCCTAGAGTTCACATTATATTGCTAATTTTACTATCATTTTTATAAATTTTATTGAATTTCCTAGTCTTACATTATATCATTTTTTGATGTACTCTACATTGCCCATGCCATTCCTACATTGTGCATTGCATCATATTGGGTGAGATTGGTACATGGAAATCTTGGAATTTCGGGATTTAGCTCAATTTGTCCCGAGAAGGAATTATAAATTGAATTTCGGAAAGACATCGGATATGACATGAAGGTGATCACCGGTATGTCTATTATTATGGCTCTTGGAGCATCTTGAGTGTTTACACCATCTTGTATCTTGGCTCTCTGAGCATCTTGGGTGCTTGCACCATCTTGTACTTGTAGATGAGCTTTTACTTGCATTGGCATCTTGAATATGATCTTGTAAGTTGGCATTAAGCATAAATGTGTCTTGAATGTTTTGAAACTTGCACTGGACTCTCTTGTAAGCATATGTATTTATATAAGTATTCTTGTGGGATATGTAAGACTTAGCACCGATTGATTAGGGGTCCTCCCCTTTTTCTCGAACTATGTGCCAGCATAGGAATGAATACTTTTTGTCTACATGTTTATGATACATTATGTCTTGATATGATTCTTGCAAGTCCTTCCGAAATAGGGTATCCGTAAGGAACGTGACCATACACCGAAATGGGGTCCCTTAAGGTGTGATGTAGATTACCCTTGGCAAGTAATCTTCTCCCTACCGGTGGGAGGTCCCAGTCGGTCCAATTCGTGTAATAACTCGCATGGATTCGGTTTTTCGGTTATAGTCCATCCCCATTATATAGGAGTACTATCGTATTGCATGCATCACGCATTGCATGGCATCTTGTATATTAAATTCCTTTGATTATATGATTCTTGTATAGTATGTGCCCTTGCCATCTAACAGGATTATATAGGTCTGGTAAGTCACGTGCATTGCATACCCGCTTACTTAGTACATTCAAAGTACTAACGCGTTATCTATGCCTGCATGATTTTACCATGCAGGGACCGAGCAGTTTGAGCATTATCCCTAGGGCGAATAGTCTTTCTTTGCAGCTTTTGTTGTGGTGAGCCCTATCTTCCGAGGGCAAAGTTTATTTCATGTGGTCCTTATGTACATTTGTCTTGCTGAAGGTGAGTCCGGAACTACGTTGGGCGTTTTGGTAAAAACCTTGTTATTTTGTTAAACTAAAGAAATGCTCTTTTCTTGAACTTGAATCTCCATTGTTTGTTTATTCGTTTTAATAGCTCTTGACTTGAGCCGCATAAACTCTGAGATTTTGAGGCTTGTTTTGGGGCTTTCAGGTCCCCATTCGCTGTGTCACATCTAGGCCCCGACCCCGGGTCGTGACAAAAGGTGGTATCAGAGCCTTAGGTTTATAATGGTCCTCGGAGCCCAATGTGCCACATTGAGTAGAGTCCTATTCATGGGTGTGAAGTGCACCATACCTATGAGTGGGAGGCTACGAAGACGTCTTAGGAAAATTCCTCCCTTCTTCGCGTCTTGTATTGTACTATGGTTAGTTTATGAATCTCTCTACTTATTGGTATCGTTAATCCCTTTTTCAGTAAATGCCTCGAGGAAGACCTCTATTACCTAGGCCGGCTCTAGCTGCCAAAGATCAGGCCCCTCACGAGCCTATGGGAGACCTTTTTCCAATGGTGAATTTCGTACTTCTTTCGCCATGCTTGCACAGGTGGTGACTGCTTAGGCAAGGCAAGCCAATTTGCCACGGGATCCCATACCCACTTTCATTGTAAGGGATTTCACCCGGATGAATCCTTCGGAGTTCTACGGATCAAAGGTTGATGAAGATGCTCAGGATTTCATTGATGAACTCTCAAAAATACTGAACATTATGGGCGTCTCTTCTGAGGAAAATTCTGCGTTGGCTGCTTACTAATTGAAGGATGTAGCTCAGGTATGGTATACGCAGTGGGCTATGAAACGGGTTTGTGATGGTGATGTTAAATGGGGAGAGTTCAAATCTGCCTTCCTTGACCGCTTTTTCCCACTTGAGCTGAGGGAGGCCAAAATGATCGAGTTTATCAAACTCAAGCAGGGGAATATGAGTGTGAGGAATTATGCCCTCAAATTTACCAAGCTATCTAAATATGCTCCATCCCTGGTGGCCAATCCCCGTGCAAGGATGCACAAATTTGTTTCAGGTATTTCTGACTTGCTGGTGAAATAATGCCGGACTGCTATGCTGATTGGGGACATGGATATTGCAAAAGTCATGGTGTATGCTGAGCATATTGAGGGGGAGAAACTCAAGGAGAAGAGGGCCCATGATCCCAAGAGAGCCTGCTTTGATGGCAGGTTCTCCGGTGCTTAGAATATTGGTTTTGGTCATTTCCAGCAAGGCCAAAGTTCGAGGGCTCGGGTGGCTAATGCTCGGGCACCTTCTCCCGGAGTACCGATAGGTGGCAGACCCGGATATATCTTGTGTGACAAGTTAGGGAATTCCCACACAGGTGCCTTCCGAAGGGATTTGGGGCTCTGCTTCGAATGTGGAAGTAAAGACCGTAAGGTTGCTGATTGCCTGAGGAATGCGCGCGGAGGCCGAGGTCAGGTAGCCCAAGGCGGGCAGGGTCAGTAGAGAGATCCTCCAAATGTTGCCCCAAGGAACAACAGGTTTTATGCACTTCATGCTCGCCAGGATGTCGAGGAGGCTCCAGATATTGTGACGGGCATGTTAAAAGTTTTTGATTTTGATGCTTACGTTTTGGTTGACCCAGGTGCAAACTTATCTTTTGTGACTCCGCTGTTGGCCGTTAAGTTCGGTTTGAAACCCTAGATCTTAAGAGAGCCTTTCTCGGTCTACACCCCCGTGCTTGAATCTATTGTTGCTCAAAGAGTCTATTATGGGTGTCCTGTTGCTGTGTTGCATAAAATCTTTCCATGTGATCTTGTAGAACTTGAAATGTTTGATTTTGATGTGATTCTTGGAATGGATTGGCTACATGCATCTTACGCCTCCATAGATTGTAGAACCCAGAAAGTCTAGTTCCAACCTCCTGGTGAGCCAGTTCTTGAATGGAAGGGTAGTGATTCCTCTGTTAAAGGTATGTGTATTTCCTACCTCAAGGCGCAGAAAATGATTTCTAAGGGGTGCATCTACCATATGGTGAGGGTCCATGATGCAGATTCTGAGGTGCCTACTCTCGAGTCAGTCCCCGTAGATGAATTTTTGGATGTATTCCCCGAAGACTTACCGGGCATTCCTCTGGATAGAGAGGTAGATTTTGGCATAGACCTTTTTCCAGATACTCAGCCTATTTCTATCCCCCCGTACTGGATAGCCCTTACAGAGTTGAAAGAATTGAAGGAGCAGTTGAAGGACCTACTAGAGAAGGGTTTCATTCAGCCTAGTACTTCACCATGGGGCGCTCCTGTGTTGTTTGTAAGGAAGAAGGACGAGTCTCTCCGTATGTGTATTGATTGCAGGCAGCTGAATAAAGTAACAATTGAGAACAAGTACTTGTTGCCGAGGATTGATGATTTATTCTACCAGCTACAAGGTGTCACTCACTTCTCAAAAATTGATCTCCGCTCCGGATACCATCAGTTGAGGGTTAGAGAGTGTGATATCCCAGAAAAGCTTTTCGGATAAGGTATGGACATTTCAAGTTTGTGGTAATGTTGTTCGGTCTAACTAATGCTCCGGCCGTATTTATGGATTTGATGAACAGAGCGTTTAAGCCTTTCCTGGAAAACTTTGTGGTGGTATTTATTGACGATATCCTCGTTTACTCCCCAAGTGAACAAGAACATGGGAATCATTTGAGGATGGCCCTCCAAACTCTGACGGAGAAGAAATTGTATGCCAAATTTAGCAAGTGTGAGTTCTGGTTGGGCGAAGTGGCTTTCCTTGGGCATGTGGTGTCCGGGGATGGTATCAAGGTGGATCCGAGGAAAACAGAGGCGGTGAAAAATTGGCCTAGACCCCTGACTCCATCGGATATCCGCAGTTTTCTTGGGTTTGTCGGGTACTACAGAAGGTTTGTAGAAGGTTTCTCCATTTTGCATCCCCGTTGACCAAGTTGACCCAAAAGCAGGCTAAGTTTATATGGTTAGATGAATGCGAAAGGAGTTTCCAGACCCTGAAAGATCGGCTTACATCAGCTTCCGTCTTGACCTTGCCAAGTGGTTCAGAGGGGCTCGTGGTGTATTGCGATGCCTTGAGGGTCGAATTGGGTTGTGTGCTTATGCAGAATTGTTAGGTGATAGCGTACGCATCAAGACAGTTGAAGCTGCATAAATGAAACTATCCTGCTCACGACCTTGAATTGGCAGCAGTAGTGTTTGCCTTGAAAATTTGGAGGCATTATTTGTACGGGATCCATGTTGATGTATTCACCGATCATAAAAGTTTGCAATATGTTTTCACCATGAGGGATCTCAATCTCAGGCAAAAGAGGTGGTTGGAGTTTCTAAAAGATTACGACATGAGTGTGTTGTACCATCCGGGCAAGGACAATGTCATAGCCGACGCTCTTTGCAGGTTGTCCATGTGGAGTGTGGCGCATGTTGAAAGCGAGAAAAAGAAGCTAGCAAGGGATGTTGTTGTAGACTTCAGAGAAGAGAAAAGAGGCATTCGTCAGCGTAGGAAGGCAAACCGTTCACCGGTTTGCTAGGTTGGGTGTCAGGTTGACCGGTTCTAGCATGGGTGGTATTCAGGTTCAGAATGGGCCAGAATCTTCTGTGGTGAATGAAGTGAAAGCTAAACAAGATCTAGATCTGTCGTTATGTGAGTTGAAGAAGTTGGTTGCTGCGAAGGAGATTGAGGCTTTCTCCCAAGGGGGAGATAGTGTACTTCGGTACCAAGACTGGCTTTGTGTTCCCGACGTGGATGACCTTAGGAAGGTGATTATGAGTGAGGCTCATAACTCTCGTTACTCTATTAACCCAGGGTCTACCAAGATGTACCGGGATCTGAGAGAGGTACATTGGTGGCATGGTATGAAGAGGGATATTTGCCAAGTTCGTGTCTAAATGCCCAAGTTGTCAGCAGGTAAAGGTTGAACACCAGACGCCCGGTGGTTTCGCCCAGGATATTAAAATTCCCACATGGAAGTGGGAGGATGTGAATATGGACTTTGTAGTTGGATTGCCTAGGACCCGAAGGCAATTCGACTCCATTTGGGTTGTTGTGGATCGGATGACGAAATCAGCTCACTTTCTACCGGCCAAGACTACCTACAGTGCCGAGGATTATGCGAGTTTGTATATTCAAGAGTTGGTGAGGTTGCATAGCATACCTAGATCTATCATATTGGATCGTGGTACTCAATTCACTTTCTACTTTTGGAAATCTTTTATGAAGGGCCTTGGGACCAAAATTAAGCTGAGTTTCGCTTTCCATCCTCAAACCGATAGCCAAGCGGAGCGGACTATTCAAACTTTGGAGGACATGTTGAGAGCATGTGTGTTGGAGTATAAGGGGAATTGGGATGATCACCTTCCGCTCATCGAGTTTGCTTATAATAATAGCTTCCATGCTAGTATTGGCATGGCGCCATTTGAAATTGTATGGGAGAAGATGTAGATCCCCGGTGGGGTGGTTTGAAGTGGGGGAAATGGCCTTGGTTGGCCCAGATTTGGTGATGGATGCTATGGAGAAGGTAAAGGTGATTAGGGAGAGATTGAAAGTGGACCAAAGTCTCCAAAAGTCCTATGCGGATAGTAGGAGGAGGGACCTCGAATTTCATGTCGGGGATTGGGTTTTTGTGAAAGTCTCTCCTATGAAGGGCGTTATGCGTTTCGGCAAGAAGGGCAAGTTGAGCCCCCGGTATATTGGCCCTTATGAAATTGTTGAGCGGATTGGAGATGTGGCTTATAATTTAGAGTTACCTTCGGAATTGGACTCCATCCATCTGGTCTTTCATGTATCTGTGTTGAGAAAGTTTGTTGCAGATCATAGCTCCATTGTGCCTTTGAAAGGATTGAGGTTGAGGAAAATTTGACTTATGAGGAGGTGCTGGTGGAAATTTTTGATAGGCAAGTAAAACGTCTTCGCAACAAGGATGTGGCTTCGGTAAAGGTACTTTGGAGAAATCAACTAGTGGAGAGTGCTACTTGGGAAGCGGAGCTGGACATGATGAAACGATACCCCCACCTCTTTCGATCTACTCAAACCTAAGGTACTAGGAATCCTCCTTGTCGATTGTGTCATTTTCTTGCCCTCTTGAGTCTTATGACATGACATGCATATGTGTACACCAAAGAATTTTCCTTTCTTGGCAAATGAGTTGAGTACAATTTTGACATGAGTTGGTTTTGGAACTATAATTTGATTTGTGACAAAAGCTTTTATGTAAAAACCTTGCAAATTGAGTTGAGTTGTGCATTGTGTCTTGTGTCGGATGTATCTTTTCTTGACTTAAACTTTTCCACCCTTATTCTTGCACATTCGAGGACGAACATTCCCAAGAGGGAGATGATGAAAGGCCCCAGATCATGATGTCACTTTGAGGCCCACAGGTTTGCTCGGAAATCTGCCAGGCACCATCCCACGGAAGGACCTACACGGTCCGTGTGAAGCCACATGGTCTATGTGGCCTCTCATTGGTTATCACCTAGGAGGTGTGGGGGCAAACAGGCCACCACACGGTCCATGCAGAGGCACACGATCTGTGTGGCATGTATACGGATGAGGTCATGGTCCGTGTGACCCCAGGCGGTTCGTTTATCGGACCATGTTATGGCACTTAGTCCAGGAAATCTCGCCTCTGAAAAATTTAAGTCTAGGGCCACGGCACCATAAACTGTCCATGTGACTCTAGACGGACCGTTTACCGGTCCGTATGCTCCAGACTGACAAATTTCTGATCCTTTTTAGTAATGGCATTTTTGAAATATTGGATAATTCCAACGAAAATTTGGTCTTTTCCCACCCCTTCTAAGACCCTATATAACCCATACTTCACCATTTTCAGCCATTTCCTCTCATTTTAACACATATCTCTAAGAAAGTGTTCTCTTAAGCTCTCCAAATATCTTACAAGGATTCCTCGAGCTAAGGCCTTCAATTTGAGTCCATTTCCTCTTCAAGTTTGCCTTCTACTATGTATGTGGGGTTTGATTCTTGGTTCCTTTCAACCAAGAAGTCCCAAAGTCCGTTTTAACTAGTTTATGAACTTTGTCTACTTTAAACATGTGAATTTTACTACTTGTTCTTGGTAGCTTGAGCCACACATATACTATTTAAGACTCCAAATCTTGGGTTATGTTAGTTTTATTGTAATGAACTATTTGGATTATGAAACTATCAACATACATGTCCCCTTAAATATGTTATTATGCATGGGTGATTTATTCTATATTTTCATATGAATTTTACTGTGAATTTCCTAGACTTCACATTATATTACTAATTTTACTACCATTTGTATAACTTTTATTGAATTTCCTAGTCTTACATTATATCATGTTTTGATATACTCTACGTTGCCCATGTCATTCCTACATTGTGCATTGCATCATATTGGGTGACATTGGTACATGGAAATCATAGATTTTTGGGATTTAGCTTAATTTGTCCTAAAAAGAAATTATGATATGAATTTCGGAAAGACATGGGATATGACAAGAAAGTGATCACTGGTATGTCTATGTTTATTGCTCTTGGAGCATCTTGGGTGTTTACACCATCTTGTATCTTGGCTCTTTGAGCATCTTGGGTGCTTGCACCATCTTGTACTTGTAGATGCGCTATTCCTTGCATTGGCATCTTGAATATGATCTTGTATGTTGGCATTGAGCCTAAATGTGTCTTGAATGTTTTGAAACTTGCACAGGACTCTCTTGTAAGCATATGTATATATATAAGTATTCTAGTGGGATGTGTAAGACTTAGCACCGATTGATTAGGGGTCGTCCCCTTTTTCTCGAACTATGTGCCAGCATAGGGATGGATACTATTTGTCTACTTGTTTATGATACATCATGTCTTGATATGATTCTTGCAAATCCTTCCAAAATAGGGGACTTGTAAGGAAGGTGCCCATCCACCAAAATGGGGGTCCCATAAGGTGTGATGTAGATTACCCTTGACAAGTAATCTTCTCCCTATCGGTGGGAGGTCCCAATCGGTCCAATTCGTGTAATAGCTTGCATGGATTATGTTTGTCGGTTATAGTCCATCCCCATTATATAGGAGTACTATTGCATTGCACGCATCACGCATTCCATGGCATCATGTATATTAAATTTCTTTGATTATATGATTCTTGTATAGTATATGCACTTGCCATCTAACAGGATTATGCAGGTCCGGTAAGTCACGTGCAGTGCGTACCTGCTTACTTAGTACATTCAAAGTACTAAAGCATACTCTATGCCTGCATGAGTTTACCATGCAGGGACCGAGCAGTTTGAGCATTATCCGCTGGACGAATAGTCCCTCTTTGCAGCTTTTGTTGTGGTGAGCCCCGTCTTCCGAGGGCAAACTTTTTTTTTTGTGCTTCTTATGTACATTTGTCTTGCTGAGGGTGAGCCCGGAACTTGTACTGGCCCCGTCCCTTACTTTGAGGCATACGTTGGGCGTTTTTGTAAAATCCTTGTTATTTTGTTAAACTAAAGAAATGCTCTTTTCTTGAACTTGAATCTCTGTTGTTTATTTATTCGTTTTAATAGCTCTTGATTTAAACCACGTAAACTCTGAGATTTTGAGGCTTGTTTGGGGGCTTTCGGGTCCCCATTCGCCATGTCACATCTAGGCCCCGCCCTCTGGTCGTGACATTGGGCAATGTTCAAGGAAGCCTTCTTACGACCTTTTTTCCCAAGAGAGAAAAGAGAAGCTAAGGTAAGAGAGTTCCTGAATCTGAAATAGGCTCTATGACTGTGCAAGAGTATGGGTTGAACTTCACACAACCATCTCGCTATGATTCGAACATGGTCGCTTACATGCGGGGAAGGATGGGAATGTATTATGATGGGTTGAATAGATTACCCAAGAGAGATGGGAGAGGAGCCATGCTCGTGAGTGATATGGACATCGGACGATTGATGTCATTTGTGCAACAAGCTGATGAGGAGAGAAATCATGACAAAGAGGAGTTTAAACATAAGAAAACTAAGACATCAAGCCATGAGGTTAGAAGGAAAGGGAATCACAACTGATTTCCAGCACCATCATCTGCTAGTGCACCTGTACCTAGAGGAAGGTATGATCAGAGATCTCAGAACGTGGGAAGTCCCAAACCTCTGTCGGAAGCGAGTGTGGCTCAAGGTTTGCAAGGTAATCCACCGTGTGATAAGTGTGGAAAAATGCAATTGGGGAGATGTCATGATAGGAATGATGTGTGCTATAAATGTGGCCAAGCTGGTCACTACTAGAAAGATTGTCCAAAGGGGGGCTGACCGGGCTCAATCCTCTACACCAGCCCCGCCAGTTTGAGGAAACTAGAGGGGAATTACGTCAGACCCAGCGGAGAAACAAACCGCTTGTATTCCATGGGTAGTCGCCAAGATCAGGATACCTCCCCAGATATTTTGATAAGTATGATCTGAGCCTTTACTTTTGATTGTTATGTTTTTGATGGATCCGGGAGCCACATATTTGTTTGTATCTCCTTATATGTCCAGTAGATTTGATAGAAAACCCGTGAGAGTCTTCCTGAACCCTTTGATGTTTCTACTCCAGTGGGTGAGTCCATTCGAGCTGAGAGAATCTATAAAGCATGTGTAGTGTCCATCCCACATAGGGATACTCTTAATGATTTGGTTGAGTTGGAGATAGTTGATTTTGATTTGATCCTTGGCATGGATTGGCTTCACGCCTGTTATGCCTCCGTTGATCTCCAAAGAATCAGTTCTAGAGTTGAAGGGTGATTCTGTTGCACCTAGAGGAAAGTTTATCTCATATCTTAGAGCTAGAAAGTTGATTTCCGAAGAATGCATCTATCACCTCGTGCGAGTTAATTATGATGATGTTGAGTCCCCAACTTTTGCGTCAGTCCCGATTGTTAATAAGTTTCCAGAAGTTTTTCCTAATGATCTGCGTGGAGCCTCCTGAAAGGGAGATCGACTTTGGGATTGATGTTCTTCCCGATACCCAGCCTATTTCAATTCTACTTTATAGGATGACCCCGCTGAGTTGAAAGAGTTGAAAGAGCAATTGAAAGATTTGCTAGAGAAGGGCTTCATTAGGCCAAGTGTTTCTCCTTGGGGTGGACCTACCCTATTCGTGTGAAAGAAAGATGGGTCCTTTAGAATGTGTATTGACTATAGGCAACTGAACAAGGTCACGATAAAGAATACATATCCTCTCTCAAGGATAGATGATTTGTTTGACCAACTTCAGGGCGCCTCTCGTTTCTAAAAATTAAACATCAGATCTGGTTTAAGGTAAGGGAATGTGACATTCCAAATACAACATTTAGGACTAGATATGGCCATTTCGAGTTCTTGGTCATGTCCTTTGGGTTGAGGAACGCACCTGCAACCCTTATGGACTTGATGAATAGAGTATTCAGACAATATCTTGATATGTTCATGATTGTGTTCATCGACGACATTTTTGTGTATTCGAGAAGTAAGGAGGAGCATGCTAATCACCTTAGAGTTGTCCTCAAAACTCTTAAGGACCATGAGTTGTATGCAAAATTCTCAAAGTGTGAATACTGGCTTAAGTCAGTGCCTTTCCTTTGCCATGTTGTTTCCTAAAATATTGAAGTAGTTAAGGACTGGCCCAGGCCAACCACTCTAACTGACATAAGAAGTTTCTTGGGGCTGGCAGGCTACTACCACAGGTTTATTGAAGGATTTTCTTCCCTATCCACAACATTGACTAAATTGACTCAGAAAAAGGTCAAGTTTCAGTGCTCCGATGAATGTGAGAAGAGTTTCCAAGAGGTAAAGATGAGGTTGACTACTGCACAGGTCTTAACCTTACCCGATAGAACAAAGGACTATGTAATTTATTGTGACGCTTCGAGGATTGGATTGGGATGTGTACTGATGCAAAAAGGGAAGCTGATAGCCTATGCTTCCTGGAAACTCAAGGTTCATGAGAGGAACTATGCAACCCATGATCTCGAGTTGGCAGCAGTAGTGTTTGCATTTAAAATCTGGTGCCACTACTTTATGGAGTGCATATGGATATGTTCACTGACCACAAGAGCTTGCAGTATGTTTTTGATTAGAAAGAGCTCAACCTGCAACAGAGGAGATCATTGGATTCGCTCAAGGAGTATGACATGAATATTCTCTACTACCCAGGTAAAGTTAACGTTATTACTGACACTCTTAGCAGGTTGTCAATGGGTAGCACGACCCATATGGAGGAAGGAAAGAAGGAGTTATCCAAGGAAGTGGATCGCTTGGCTCAATTAAGAGTTCAACTTGAAGAGAATAATAAAAGAGGATTTAATGTTCAGAATGAGTCCGCTTCATCCTTGGTGGCAGAGGTGAAGGAAAATCAAGACCAAGATTCTGTCATGCTCTTATTGAAGGAGGCTATCCACAAATAAAAAGTGATGGTTTTCTCCAAAGGGGGAGATGGAGTGTCGAGATATTAGAATAGATTGTGTGTTACCAATGTTGATGGTATTCGAGATATAATCATGGATGAGGCCCATAACACTAGATATTCCATTTATCCTGGCTCTACCCAGATATACCACAACTAGAGAGAAGTCTATTGGTGGAGTGGAATGAAGAGGGATATCACTGAGTTTGTTTCGAAGTTCTCAAATTGCCAGCAAGTTAAGTTTAAGCATTAAAGGCTATTTGGATTGGCTCAAAACATCAAGATTCCAGAATGGAAGTGGGAGGTGATCAATATGGACTTTAATACTAGTCTGCCAAGGTCTCGAAAGCAACATGATTCAATATGGGTGATTGTAGATAGGATGACTAAATCGGCTCACTTCTTGGCAGTTAAGACAACTAACACTACGGAGGAGTACGCTATGTTGTACATCTAGGAGATTGTGAGGTTGTATGAAGTTCCCTTGTCCATTATCTCATACAAGTCCAATTTACCTCCCAATTTCGGAGATCATTTCAAAAAGAATTGGGTACTAGAGTGAACATGAGCACAACCTTTCATCCATAGACAGATGGTCAGGGAGCGGGTACAATTCAAATATTAGAGTATATGTTAAGAGCTTGTGTTCTTGATTTCAAGGGAAACTGGGATGATCACCTACCATTGATTGAATTCGCATATAATAATAGTTCTCATGCAAGTACTCAAATGGCTCCCTGCAAAGCCTTATATGGGAGGAGATGTAGATCACCAATTAGGTGGTTTGAAGTTCGAGAAGCAGAGTTGATTGGGCCTGATCTTGTCCACCAATCGATGGAGAAGGTCAAGGTCATTATAGAGAGTTTAAATATTGCCCAGAGTCACAAAAAATCTTATACTGACGTGAGGAGAAGAGACTTAGAGTTTGAGGTAGATGATTGGATGTATTTGAAAGTGTCACCTATAAGGGTGTCCTAAGATTTGGGAAGAAAGGGAAGTCGAGTCCATGCTATGTTGGACCGTATCTGATTGTAAAGAATATTAAGAACGTAGATTATGAGATAGAGTTGCCTTGCGAGTTAGATGGAGTCCATCCGGTATTCCATGTTTCGATGCTGAAGAAATGCTTGGGAGATCCTACCTTGGTGATCCTTGTTGATAGAATTGGAGTAAAAGATATCTTGGCCTATGAAGAGGTTCTAGTCCGGATCCTTGAACGCCAGATTCATAAGTTATGGAACAAATAGATAGCCTCAGTCAAAGTCCTATGGAGGAATCAATTCGTATAGGAAGCCACATGGAAAGCTAAGGAAGAGATGAAGGCCAAATATCCGCACCTTGATATGAGTCTTGAATCTATTCGTGCCTTGATATCCTTCTTTACTCATCAGTCGAGGATGAATGATCCCAAGGTGGAGATGATGTAACGTTAGATAAAAGTACCAAAATATCCCTAGAGGGAGGGTATGCGCGTAATGCATATTGTTATGCTCGTATGAAAAATCCGAGGCCGGATATGTGATCAGCACAAAAAATTGAGTGGGAAAACGGTCTCGGTAGATTTATAGAGCGACCCAATCAAAAGATAATTTGTCGATCCGAATGCGCAAAAAAGTGTTGGTGCGCGACAGGAGCGCTTCGAGCTTCCATCACGGACCAGCACTCATATTTTTTCGAAAAGTTTTGACAGGATTGAGAAAACACATTCAGAAATCTTTTCTAAAAATACACTATGCGCGAGGGCATTTAGGTCAATTCCCAAACCCTCCTAAACTCTATATACGATCTAATAAGGTCATTTTGATGTAAAAAGGGTCTTAAACCCCTATTTTAAGTTCTATTCCATAATCTAACAAGGCTAGGGCTCGAGGAAAGAGGAGAAGAGCTTAAATTTCAGAGATTTGAGAAGAAATCCTTGACGTGACTAGTTGATCGCTTCATCCCAAGAATAGGATTTTTCTCTCATGTGCCCCATAAATGGTCATAGATGAGTTGATGGTTCAAGAGTTTACATGTTGAATCCTTGATGGTTTTTCTTAAAATTCTATTTGAGTTCACATGTTTTTCTATGTTGATGATCATCATAAACGTGTTTTCTTAAATTGAACATTTTCATGAGAATATGCATAACCCTGCATGACTACTTGAAAGCAAGTATATTGTGTTGAGATGTTGATTGAGATGAGAGAAGGATGATGAGTTGATATAATTTTATTGTCTTATGAGTCTCTATAAATGAACTCCACCGATGTGTCTATTCGATTGTTTCCTAATGATCTTTTTCTAAATCTTGAGTCCTTGATGAGATTGATTGATGAGAGGGCTAAAATCCGTACGAGATGTTGATTGACGAGAGGGTAAAACCCTTATGAGACTGACTAATGATAGGGCCAAAGTCCCTATGAGTTGATTGGATTGATGGTTTTATAAGCATTGAGTCATGGAAGGAGTATCAAGCACCGAAAGAGTGAGAGTTAGTCTGACTTGAACTGATCAAACTACGTTGCCAAACATAGGTGAGGTGCAGAACCATCATATATATTATGGTTTCCTCGAGAGTAAAAGTCCCTGAAAGCAATACCGAGCCTGTTGAGTACTGATTCCATATTGGGTGAGCCGATATGTATTCGATCATTCCCTACCTGGAAAGTTTTGAACGGTTGAGGCAACATTAATGAGATTATTGTACATTCACTAGCTCATAAGTGATTGTTGTCAGATAAGAGAAACTCCTATAAATTTCCTACCTTGAGTACTCCGAGTTGAGATGAGATGAGATGATTTGAGATGAGCAGAGGTGAGCTCTCTTGAGATAAGATGAGATGAGAGGAGGTGAGCTCCTCTGAGATGAGTCTGACATAATTGATGAGTTTGAGTTTTTCATATGTCACTTGTCTACTCCTTATTCTATCATAGACAGACATTTGACAATTTGATTCTATTTGATGATTATTTTTAGTTGATATTATTTACATATTATTCTACATGTTTCTGCTTCACTCAGCTATTTTACATACCAGTACGTTCCAAGTAGTGATGTCTCTTTTGGAATGCATCATTTTATGATGCAGGGGTAGGTACTAGAGATCGTCAACAGGCGCTCCGTTGAAGATCCAAGATTCACAGCAAATTGGTGAGCCTCCCCTATTCCGGAGGATCTACTACTTTTACTTCATCATGCTTTAGAGTTAGATTGGACTATTTCTTTTATTTTGATTTGGGCAGCGATGGGTATGTAATTGGCACCACATGATTAGTGATAGAGGCTTCATAGACAATGGTTTAATGTTGATGTCGAGATTGTGAGCTAGTTTCTTTCTACTAGTCGTTATTATTAACTATATACTTTGAGACTTTAGATGAGATGTGCCCATTTACTTACTTTTATTTCCACTATTTAGATGCGTTATTTGATTGAATGATTGTCATGAGGCTAAGTGGTTCGCTTGGGGACAAGCAATAGACTCTAGGTGCTGGCCACGCCAAGGGTACCCTCCCAGGGTGTGACAAACTTGGTATCAAATCAAAAAATTCAAGTGTCTTAGGGAGTCTATGAAGCCGAGTCTAGTAGAGACTTGTTTATGGGTGTGTTGTCGATTATATTTCATAAGCAAGAGGCTATAGGACATTAGGAATTGTTGCACTTTTCTTCTTATCTCAATTCGTGCGATAGAGTTAAACTAAGTGAAAGATCTATTCTAATTCGTGCTCTACGCCTGCATAATTGATATCATGCCTCCAGAAAAGCAGTCAGAGGAAGGGGACATCCTTCCAGGCAAGATGCTAACCTACCCGAGCCTCAAGTACTCGAGGAGCCAGTAAACTACGACGAATGACCTTCGTTTGAAGTGTGTGGTTATTTTAGAATCGTGCATCAAAAACCAGGAAAAAGACCGCTTGACATGGTACGATATCGCCCAGGATCTCGCCTTGTATGGGAAAGAACCTGGCGTGGGTTCCATCGCAGGTTTCATTACTTTTCTTCCATTCCGCCGCAGAAGGAAAAGGATATCGAATGATCGATTCACCATTGAGAACATTAACCCCAAAAAGAGAAATATTGTAGTGTTCTAACAGAGGCATTATCCTCGAAAACCTACTTGGACCACCTATCTCAGATAGAGAACTATGGGACCCACCACAGCTGGCCTTATAAAAGGCTTTTTTGAGCGATTGCTCGACAGGACTTAGATCAAGCTGTCCTTGTTGAGCAGCCCCCTCAAGATGAGGTCTCCAATACTGCGCTACGTCGGGCTTTTCAAGCTCTAGCCCAGGCTGTCACAACACTCCCTAAATATACCATCACTCAAAGAAGTACCACATTTGACAATAGTAAGAACTCAACCCCAGCGGTGCCTACTGAGATGGAAATGAGAGGTCGAGCTTGACCAGCCAGAGCCATTTTGTGTTCCATAGGCACCTATTATTCCACGTACTCCTACCACAAAGGTGAACTTCAGAGGAGCTATCACTATTGCTTAACCAACTAATAGCGACTCATAGTGGGAATCGGAGATCACATGCTCCTAATTCCTATTACTAAGAGCCAACGTCTGCAACCAGGCTTAGGGAGTTTTTGAGGATGAACGCACTAGTGTTCCTAGGGTCAAAGGTTTAGGAGGACCCTCAGAATTTCATTGATGAGATGTGGAATGTTTTGAAAGCCATGCATATGACTGAGACTGAGGGAGTTGACCTTCCTACTTATTAGTTGAAAGATGAGGGGGAACATTTGGTATAATCAATGGGAAGAGGGTCGAGGTGAGGATGCTGAGCTTGCTGAGTGGAGTGAATTTGAGAGTGCCTTCCTTGATCATATTTTAACTAAGAGTTGAGGGAGGTGATGATTGAGGAGTGCGTGAACCTGAAGCATGAAGGGTTGACCATTAAAGAATACAACCTCAAGTTTATCCAGCTATCCAAGTATGCTACAGAGGTGGTCAAAGACATCAGGGAAAGAATGAGGAAGTTCATATTTGGCTTGGGTAAACATGTGAAGAAGGAGTGCAAGGCAACCTTGCTGATTCCAGGTATATATATGTCTAGCGTCATAGTCTATAAAGAACAACTTGAGAAGGATAAGAAAAAAGATAAGGATGAGCACCTGAGTATGAAGGCCAAGTCAATAGGGCCCGAGTCTAATCAAGCTACGCCAAAGCAAGAGAGACAAGTCCTGCTTCTATAAGAGACCTTTGGGTTATGCACCATCTTCAGTGAGTGCGCCAGCCCTGAGTAACAGGTATGATTAGAAGTCCCAAGGCCAGCAGAACTTCAGAGCATAAGGCTCCCATACTATGTGACCCTTGGTTCGAAAGGGAAGCCACCTTATGGGAAATGTGGCAGGATGCATTTGGGAAAGTGTAAAACGAGAGGGAATGGTTGCTATATGGTCAGACATGTCATTTTCAAAGAGAATGATCATTATGGAGCAATTAAGGCCTGGTCTTCGGCTACAATACCACCAAACAAAGGTAATCAGAGAGGTGTTGCACTAGGGATAGGCCGTGGAACAAACCGTCTATATGCGATGGGGAACCGACAGGACAAAGAGGATTCACTAGATGTATTGATGGGTATGATGTAAATCTTTATTTTTGATTTTTATGCATTGCTTGATCCAGGTGCAACTCCATCATTTGTGATGCCATATGTGGCTAGTAGATTTGAGATCCTTCCTGAGTGCTTACTTGAGCCATTTTCTGTTTTTACCCCTGACTGTGAGTCTTTCCTAGCTGAGAGGATTTATAGGGATTGTCTAGTGTCCTTCTATCATAGGGATACCGTAGTAGACCTGGTAAAATTGGAGATTGTTGATTTTGATGTGATTGTTGGCATGGCGGCTTCACACTTGTTATGCCTCTATTGATTGTAGAACCTGGACTGTCAAGTTTTAGTTTCCGATGAGCCTATTTTAGAGTGGAAGGGAGATTTTGTCGCGCCCAATGGTAAGTTAATTTATCACCTTAAAGCTAGGAAGATAATCTCTAAGGGGTGTATATATCACCTCGTGCGAGTTATGTCCGATGATATTGAGCCCCCTACCTTTGAATCCATCCTGATCGTTCATATTGATGTTCTTTCTGACACTCAACCCATCTCTATTACACCGTATAGAATGGTCCCCATTGAGTTGAAAGAGTTGAACAAGTACTTGAGAGATCTGCTAGAGAAGGGGTTTATTAGACCGAGTGTTTCTCCACGGGGTGCTCCAGCCCTATTCATGAGGAAGAAGGATGGTTTACTCCGAATGTGCATCGACTACCACCAATGAATAAGGTGAAAATCAATAATAAGTATCCTCTCCCAAGGATAGATGACTTGTTCGACCAGCTTCAAGGTACTATTTTCTGAAAGATAGACTTGACGTCAAGCTATCTCCACTTGAGAATAAGAGAATGTGACATCCCAAAGATGGATTTTTGAACTCGGTATGGTCATTTCAAGTTCTTGGTAATGTCCTTTGGGTTGACAAATGCACCTACAACCTTCGTGGACCTGATGAATAGAGTATTCACAGTACCTTGATATGTTCGTGTTTGTGTTTATTGATGATATTTTTTGTATTCCATAGATGAGGAGGAGCAAGCTAATCACCTTCGAATCACTTCGTAAATGCTCAAAGATAATGAGTTATACACAAAGTTTTTGAAGTGCAGGTTTTGGCTCAAATCTGTGGCATTCCTAGGCCATATAGTTTCAGGCAATGACCTCCAAGTGGATACTCAGAAGATTGAGGCAGTTAGGAACTAGCCCAAACGACCCTCTCCGATTGACATATGAAGCTTCTTGGGTTTGGTTGGATACTATCATAGGTTTGTTGATGGATTATTTTCCATATTTGCGCCATTGACTAGGGTTACTCCGTAGAAGGTCAAGTTCCAATGGTACGACGATTGCGAGAAGAGTTTCCAAGAGCTGAAGACTAGGTTGACTACTGCACCCGTATAGACCTTGCCTGATGGAATAGATGGATTTTTCATCTATTGTGATGCCTCGAGAATAGGATTAGGGTGCGTATTGATGTAAAATGGTAAGGTGGTTGCTTATGCTTCGAGACAACTCAAGGTTCATGATAAATATTATCCCACCAAAGACATAGAATTGGCAGTTGTGGTGTTTGCTCTCAAGCTATGGCGCCACTACTTATATGGAGCACATGTCGATGTGTTCACAGACCGTAAGAGCCTGCAATATGTCTTCACCCAAAAATAGCTTAACTTGATGCAAAGGAGATGGCTAGAGGTTCTCAAGGACTATGACATAAGCATCCTCTACCACCAAGGTAAAGCTAACTTAGTTGCTAATGCTCTTAGCAGGTTGTCTATGGTAAGCACTGCTAATGTGGAGGAGGAGAAAAAAGAGTTAGCCAAAGAAGTTCGTAGACTGTCACGATTTAGAGTTCAATTGGATGAAACCGCTGAAGGTATATTTCTTGTGCACAATAGGTCTGCGTCATCACTAGTAGTGGAGGTGAAGGAGAAGTAAGAATAAGATCCTATCTTGTTGCAATTGAAGGAAGATATAGATAAGCAGAAATATAATACCCCGCAAGTTGTGAGCTCAGAATGGAACCTTCAAGCTCAACCTAAGTTTATTTGCAAGCCGTCAATCCAAGCTTATTTATGTGGTTTAGGGTCATCATGGGCCTCCTTCATCAAGCTAAGTTCAAAGGAATTCCATTGGCTAAGCTTTTCACAAGAATCGATACAAGGGTAGACTTTAAATAGTCATATCTCCTAGCACAAATAAAACTTGGTGGCCTACAACCTACTAAATTGAAGCTCTTTAAATTATCTTTCCAATGCATCTAGTTTCACGTAATTCTAAGTTTCAAACCAGGAGTTATGCCTATTTTTGAAAGCCCTTCCATACTGTGTTCCCTCCATTTTTGCTAAGGAAAGCCATACGGGCACTCATACAGGTCTTATGGCTTCTCATGAACCGTGGGGTGGGGCTTCGTGAAGCCTCTTCCCAAAATGATATTCTATGTGTGGAATCACCATCTCGAAAGTTGGTACATTCATATGGACGCTTGTACAACCCATGAAGCTTCACATGGTCCGTGAGACCTTCATTGAAGCACCCTTGGCTTGTAGAATGTTTGCTAAAATTTTCAAAGTGTTGTCTCACGGGCACCTGTAAGGTTTGTGTGACTTCACACGACCCCTGAGGCTTCAGTGGAACCTCCCTTAGCATGAAGAAATTTTGCTGAAATGTTCTATGCGTTGTCTCATGGGGACCCATAAGGTCAGTGTGGCTTCACACGACCCGTGTGCATCTCCTACAGGATCCCTGGACACTTTTCAAAGCTCATTTCATTAATAGTCTTTTTGTAATTTTGATTCATACTAACGGTTTTTTAGGAACTTAATAAGCATCATAAGCCCCCAAATCAGATTATACACTCACATTCGCTCTCATTCTTCATTCAAACTCTCAAATTCAAATTTTAAAACTCTCTCTACAAGTCTTGTGATTAAAGATTCAACATGGAAATTCAAGGAAGGCTTTCTTCTCCAATCAATTTCTTCTTACTTCTTCTAAATTATCTAAGGTATGTGGGATTGATTCATAATCCCTTTCAACCATGAAGATGCCAAACTCTTTTACTCTTTTATTTTATGTAATTGAGCTTACTTTAAACAGAGGTCTTTTAGGTTATGGTTGATTTGATTTAACTGAGATATGGACTATTTTTAATTGATGTTTTAAAAGTGATTTAATCTCTATGATGTTGAATTGCATGAATATTATGAAGATTTGAATATGCATTTGTCCCTTTAAAGTTTGATTTAATCAAGAGTAATTTAAATTGTGATTTAAATATGGATTTACTTGAATTTCATATTGTATTGTTGATTTATGTTTGAATTATGTTTATGAATATGATTTTGATGAAAATATGATTTATAACAAGAATGTGATCACATAAATGTCTATGATATGTCTTTTTGAGAAATTGCGGGTGTTTACGCCACTTTGATATATGTGAATGAGCTATTCCTATGCATGAAGGTTCGATTTGAAGCATGATTTGGCTCTTTGGCCCAAGTATGAATGATTATGAAGAATATTTGGTTTTTACGCTCAAGTACACACTAAAATGATTTGAAATGACTTGAATTTTGAAAGCATGTATATGTGTATGTATTTTTATGGGATGATGACTTAGCACCGAGCGGACCTATGGGAGGGGGGCTTTCTCCAAGGTTCCAATACCAATGTCCCATAACTATGTGCCAGCATAGATATATGGTTATGGTAGCCTTTTTCTTAAATGGGGTTGCCCGTAAGGTATGGTTACAACTTTGATATGATATGATATGAAAATCCTATTTGAAATCGGGGTGCCCGTAAGGAAGGTTGCTTCTCCGAAATGGGGTTGCCCATAAGGAGAAGTATGGTCTACCTCTGGCAAGTAGATCACCTTTTATCCAATGTTGGAAAGACATTGGAATTCCATGTAATAGCTCGCTTGGTCTTATATGTCGGTTGAGGTCTCATCCCTTTTATGTTGAAGTATTATGGCATTGCATGCATCATGGAATTCATGGCATATTGATATATTGCTCTTCTTGGCTTATATACTTCTTTCTATATATGTACCCTTTTAATCTAATATTTGACGTAGATTTAATGAGCTCATATGCATTGCATGCCCGCATACTCAGTACATTAAAATATACTAACGCATACTTTTTTCCTACATGATCTAACCATGTAGGGACTGGAGATTATGTTCATTCATCTTTTGATGGCTAGTTCGTATTGTGAAAGCTATTGTGGTGAGTCCTATTATCCTTGGACAAGCCATCATCCATCTACCTATTATGTTGCTTTTGCTTATGTTTTATTTACTTTACAGTTGAGCTCGAGATATGTCTTGGCCCCCGTCCTATTCTATGACTTAGAGGCATTGTTGGACAACATATAGACTCTATACAGATTTGTGCTATGTCATGCTAGTTGCTTTTGGAGATTATGATTATGGCTATTTATTGAATGTTGATGACATGAGGATATGATATGATATGATGAGATGAGAAATTGTGGAAGGTCCTAAGTCCAATTCTATCCCCACAACATGAGTCATACTTACGAGCAGCTTAGTTACCATGTGCTATGTGCTATGTGCTATGTAAATCCATGTAAATCTCTATCCCTATGACTTTCCCATAGTGTGAGCCATACTTTCCCGTTCCTTGAAAATATATGTTTGCTAGATTATTATATGCTTCTGAACCAATGATGTGAATGTTGATATTTTGAAGCTTGTTTGGGGACTCTCGGGTTCCCATTCGCCATGTCACTCCTAGATCTCAGGTCTAGGTAGAAAGTAACGACTTTCACCAAGGGGGAGATGGACTATTGAGACACCAAAGAATATTCTGTGTTCTAGATATTCTTGGTAATCGAGGAAGGATCATGGAAGAAGCCCATAACTCCACATACTTTATCTATACAGACTCAACGAAGATACATGATGACTTAAGGGAGGTCTACTGGTGGAGTGTAATGGATAGAGATATTGCAGAGTTTGTTTCGAAGTGCTCGAATTGCCAATAAGTTAAAGTTGAGCACCAAAAGCCATGTGGAATAGCCCAGAACTTTGAGATCCCAGAGTGAATGGGATATGATCAACATAGATTTTGTCATAGGCTTACCGAGTTCTTGCAAGCAACATGATTCAATTTTTGTGATAATTGATCGGATGACAAATTTGTGCACTTTTTGGCAGTAAAGATGACCGACATTATAGACGAATATGCTCAAATGCACATAAAGGAGATTGTTAGACTGCATGGAGTACGCTTGTCTATCATTTTAGATAGAGGATCCCAATTCACTATTTTGGAGAACCTTTCAGAGGGGCTTAAGTTCGAAGGTGAATCTCATCACTGCATTCCACCCACAGACTAATGGTCAAGCAGACTGCACCATTAAAACCTTGGAAGATATGTTGAGGGCCTGCATCATTGATTTCAAAGGTGATTGGGTTGATCACTTGCCTCTAATTGAGTTTTCCTACGATAACAACTTTTATTCGAGTAATTAGATGGCCCCATACGAGGCACTTTATGAGCGGAGATGCAATTCATTGATTAGTTGGTTCTCTGTAGTGAAGCAAATTTAATTGGACCAGAACTGGTTCACAAAGCTATGGACAAAGTGAAGATCATTCGAGAAAGATTGAAAACTGCACAGAGTCGATAAAAATCCTACACCGATGTTAGAAGGAGAGACTTAGAGTTTCAGGTCGACGATTCGGTGTATTTGGAAGTGTCACCTATGAAGGGTGTGTTGTGATCTGGAAAGAAATGGAAATTGATTCTGAGGTATATTGGCCCTTATCATATTATAGGAGTTGGAGCAACCACCAAAGTTAGCGACCATCCGTCCAGTCTTCCACATTTCCATGCTTAAGAAGTGTTTGGGAGACCCACAGTTGGTTGTCCATGTTGAGAGTATTGGAGTAAATGAAAGTTAGAGCTATGAGGAGATTCCCGTTCGAATTCTTGATTGTCGGGTTTGCAAGTTGAGAACCAAAGAGATTGTTTCCGTCAAGGTGTTGTGGAGAAACCAGTTTGTTGAAGAAGCTGCTTGGGAAGTTAAGAGGATATGAGGGGGAGGTACCCACATTTATTTCCACCTGCTGATGATGAGAGAATCCATGGTAATGATTCTTCCCTAATTCCTAAGTTCCTCTTTACTTTGAACTTAACTGACAGAAGTATCCTAGAGTCCGGGTGATAATTGAACTAATTTGTTAACAGTTTACATACCTTGCTTGATTGATTTATTACATGAGTGAGTTGAGAGCAGTTTGATTGTTAAAGTCCATAATGAGGTTCGTGTCTTAATTAGGTTTCCTAGATTTCTCTTCTTTTGAGGATGAATGATCCCGAGGGGAAAATAAGGTAATGCCCCCTAATTCTTTGCATCTAGTCTGAGTAGATACACAGAAAAAACTGAGAAAATGGATAAGAAAAATCACTGGAAGAAAAACTATGAGGGTCATCAACAGCCTGTAGAGTGATCTAGGCCCCGTAGATGAGGCCTTGTAGATACCCAAGTGACTTGGTGAAATTTTTCTAGGTCTTAGGCCCATGCACGAGACAACATATAACCTGTATACTAATCCATGGCCCATAGATTAGGTTTCATAGCTTGTTGGTTCAAAAATCAACTTTTTAGGATCTTAAGTTACAAGTTTTTAGACGGCCCATAAACCAAAGAATGGCCTGTAAGAGGTTTGTAAATTCCACGCCAATTTCCAAGAACCAAATTCTTTGATACCCACACCTACGAGAGGCCATCTACTACCCGTAGGTGGAACCACAGTACATAGACGGGGTCTTTTGGTTCCTATCGACTGTTCTAAGAGGGATAATTTTTGTCTATTCCTATCCCTTATAGTTAAATCCCACAATGTTTTGGAATTAATTTCCTATCCCTTATAGTTAAATTGTCACGCCCTAAGTCCTTTTAAGGCGGACTGGCACCCGTTGCCGACAAGGCTCGGGAGAACCAACATATAACTATGCACTTGCTATGAACATTTAAGAGGTTCCCATATTCAATATGCTGCCAAAAGAAAGTAAATTGTATTAACAAGCCAAAAGTAAATGCATAAGACTAGGCCGTTGGAGCCACGATATCTTTAGTACGCTATTTGACCACACTTTAATTTACATAGTCTACAAAGCCTCTAGGTAAGGAACAATATCCATATGGGTCGGGATAGGCCCCGCCTTATGACCAACTATATAATGCAAAATATAAACTCTAGACACACAAGCCCGAAGCAACCTGGAGCTCAGTAACAACAGCTGGAAGTCCTGTACGTTTACTGGGGAGATCTAGTAACTCCTGTACCTACAACATGAAATGCAGGTCCCCCGTAAGGGACGTCAGTACAAGATAATGTACTGAATATGTAAGGCAGGAAATACTGTATATGAAATAAGAACTCAAATGAAATCACACACTGGTGTGTAAGGATGAAAAGACCACCTTTAGTCATACTGTGGAATCATGTACTTTATGTCTTTTTATTACTGTATCTTTCTTTACTGTATAATCTGTGCACAATATATTATGTAAATGACCAGCTGATCAGTGGTAAAGCAATAACGGGTTTGACCCATGCTAGGCTTTCCTTTCACCCCTGGGATACCTCCCGTAATATGGGATCGACCCATGCTACGTGATTCTTCCACCCCTGGGATATCACCCATTCATAAAAAACTGTGAGTTATCTTTTATTAACTTTTGAGATGGTTTTTTTGGTGGCCATAAACTTTAGAACTGTAGGAATATAGACATGCGACATATAAACAACCATACAAGATAATACCACAATGAAAAAAAAGCGATACACAACTAATGAACCGTATAGCAGAGTAAACAACACATGGACTTTGTTTGGTAAAAAGGAATTCATGTATCTTTAGTATGAAAGTACATATGCAGGTTTGACAATGGCTATGTATGGGAACATATGAACATGGTAAAGAGTGGAGACACGGTTAGCAGCCATGTCGGAGTTTGTACCTGCCTTTATGTTCTAAGGAAGATTCTAGATTTCATGCCAAGCAATAGGAAGTCAAGTAGCCTTACATACCTTGCTGTACTATGTCGTTATTACCTCAGAGTAGTATCCTTTTCCTCCAAACACTTATCTACAATATAGTAGGCGATAAAACTAGTGTTAGCAGCTAATAAACACATCTTGGTAGTCCAATTTCACCCAAAATTAATAACCGGGCAGCAAGCTCGGAATTAGCAACCAAAAAGTATTCTTTCAACATTTCCACTCCTAATCATATTTTCTAACACACATTCTCATATACATGTCATACCCAGCTTGTTTTAGTCCCACAACAGTGTTACAATAGTTCATAAAGTACAACATACAACAACTCTACACAACACGCAAGTAGGCAACGCAACATTGCGTCCTTCCGTTACATTTCGACGTCACCCATTCCAAATCCGTTTCAATCTCAACCAAATTGTCCTCAATATATTTACACATAATTACAGTCCTAAAACAGTCCAAAAACAGTCCCCAAGTAGATGGAAAACATGAGACAATAATTCCCAATATTCAGTCCACGAATTCTTACTAAAAACGGAATTAAGATATCATTTAAGAACTCATTTTGGCAGAATAAAAGTGGTCCAGCAGCCTTCTTACATCATTACAGACCCAAGACTTGTTAAAAACATACATATTACTTAACAATCCAGCCAAACATCATGAGAAAAGTCTCTTAATAAACAAGAAAATAGGACAACAATCTTTGGAACACATGTTGTCCCAAATTCCTGCACAAGTACAACCAGCGTACTCTTCAGTTTTTCATGGAAAAATTACAGCAAACCATAGGTATTTTTACTTACCTTAGCCCTCAAGGATTAGGTTCTCTTCAAGAACCCTAGGGGTGTGCCTTGGCTTCTTTAAAAAGTGAAGAGAGAGCAAGAAGAAACTTGGAGAGAAATCTGATTTTTGGCTTGAGAAAAATGACTAAAAGTTCCTGGTTTGTAACCCCTTTTATAGGCCACTTTTGGCCGACTTTCTTTTGGATTTTCAGCCTTATTTTATTAAGGTTATGATGTAGAAACTTGGCCTTTTCACTTGGGCCTTATTGGGCTTCAATTGGATGGGTTTTGCTGCTAATATTTCTCCCTTAAGCCCACTTAGTTTGGGCCCTAGTTGTGAATTGGGTTGTGATTGTAATTTGGCCCTTTTTCCTATTCATCATGGGCTAAAAATGTTGTCCACTTAAGATGATAAACCGTGGGCCCAAATGACATCCTTAACTCGGGGTTTATTCATTGTCGGACTTAAATTCGGTGTTGGGCCTCATCTCCGTCTACCGAGCCTATTTAAGTTAAGCACATAGGTGACTCACCTGCTAGCTTTCTGAGTCTCACAAGCACCTCACTTCTTTTACTTCATTTAAGGTCACAATCTCTTTAACTTGACTTAAAAATTATATACGCTCGGTCATCTTAAGCGTTAGACGTACATATAACACTTTAATAAAAAATTCACGCACTTTTAAAAATGTATGCGGATTTGACCCTACCATATCATGTTTCATCTGCGTTGGACTAGTACATGTAAGATGTGGGGTGTTACATCCTCCCCCCTTAAGAACATTCATCCCCGAATGTAAGCATAATTGAATAGGTTAAACAAGTTCAAACTCTCACGTAACCAAACTTTTGACAACATAACAAAAATTCAAATTCACGTACCTACAAATCCGTCAACCCTAAATCTCGGACTCCCTCTTTAGCTTCAAATAAATAAGGGTATTTAGACCTCATTTCTTCCTCAGCCTCCCACGTTATCTCTTCTACCTGCTGGTTCCTCCAAAGCACATTTACTGAAGGTATTTCCTTATTCCTTAGCTTTCTAATTTGACGATCTAGGATAGCAATAGGTACCTTTCATAGGTGAGATCTTTCATAACCTGCATATCTCCAATAGGAGTGATACGAGATGGGTCACCTATGCATTTTCGAAGCATTGAGACATGAAAAACTGGATGAACTATTGAAAGCTCCTGGGGTAGCTTTAATTCATATTCAACCTGCCCAAACCTTTTAATAATCTTATATGGCCCTATGTAACGTGGGCTTAGTTTCCCTTTCGTACCAAATCTTATAACACCTTTCATTGGGGACACCTTTAAGAAAACCCAATCTCTTACTGAGAATTCCAATCCTCTTCTTCTAGCATCTGCATATGATTTGTGACGACTTTGGGCTGTTTCTAGCCATTGTCGTATTACCTTGACTTTTTCCATGGCTTGTTGGACTAAATCTGGACCAAGCAAGGTGGCTTCACCCACTTCAAACCATCCTATTGGTGATCTACATTTCCTTCCATACAAAGCTTCATACGGTGCCATGTTGATGCTTGAATGGTAGCTATTATTATAGGCAAATTCAATAAGTGGAAAATGGTCCACCCAACTACCTTTGAAGTCCAATGCACAAGCCCGCAACATATCTTCAAGTGTTTGAATGGTGCGTTCTGCTTGACCATCTGTCTGCGGGTGGAAAGCTGTACTTAAATTCACTTGTGTCCCTAAGCTCCTCTGGAAGGATTTCCAAAACTTTGCGGTGAATTGAGCTTCACAATCAGATATAATGGAGATTGGGACCCGATGTAGCCTAACTATCTCCTTGAGGTATAGCTTTGCATACTCTTTAGCCGTATAGTCACTCTTAACTGGCAAGAAGGGTGCTGACTTTGTAAGTCTATCAACTATCACCCATATGGAGTCAAACTTCTGAAATGAGCAAGGCAACCCAGTAACAAAATACATATTAATCATATCCCACTTCCACGTTGGAAGCTCTATACATTGCATATAACCTCCCGGCTTTTGGTGCTCTACCTTAACTTGTTGGCAATTCGGACATTGAGCCACAAATTCTGCAAGGTCGTTTTTCATGCCTTCCCACCAAAACATTCCCTTCAGGTCATGATACATCTTAGTTGATCCTGGATGGACAGAATATCTTGAATGATGGGCTTCTTCCATTATCCTTCTTCTTAGTCCATTTATATTAGGAACGCATAATCTATTTTGGCAATAAAGTACTCCATTTTGGGTAATTTCAAAGCCCTTCATTGTGCCTTGACTCACCTTCTCCTTAAGGCGTCATAGAACAAGATCGTTGAACTGTTTTTCTCTTACCTCGGTTACCAATGAAGACTCCGCAGCATTATGCACAACAACCCCTTCTTTTGGAGTTTCAATGAGGCGAACTCCCAAATTGGCTAGTTGTCGTAGATCCTCAGCCACTCCTTGACGTACCGCGGACTGCTCACCAATATTCATAGTTGCCTTATGACTCAGAGCATCAGCTACCCCATTTGCTTTCCCTGGATGGTATAGTATATCAACGTCGTAATCCTTTATTAGCTCCAGCCACCTCCGCTGCCTTAAATTTAGGTCTTTCGGTTTAAAGATGTATTGTAGGCTTTTATGATAAGTATATATGTCAACATGAACTCCATACAAATAATGGCACCATATTTTCAAGGCAAACACAACAACTGCTAGTTCAAGGTCATGTGTTGGGTAGTTTTTCTCAAGTGGCCGCAGTTGTCTCGAGGCATAAGCAATTACCCTACCATGTTGTGTCTGTACACACCCTAAGCCAACCCCCGAAGCATCACAATACACCGCATACCCCTCTGTGCCTTCTGGAAGCACTAATACAGGTGCAGACGTTAGCCTACTTTTCAACTCTTGAAAGCTCCTTTCACATGCATCATTCCATTGAAATTTGGTCGCCTTATGTGTCAACTTTGTTAGAGGTGCAGAAATAGAAGAAAAACCTTCAACAAATCTTTTATAATAACCTGCAACCCTAGGAAGCTTCGAACTTTTGTGGGTGTTGCTGGCCTGGGCCAGTCTTTCACCGCCTCTATCTTTTGTGAATCAACCCTTATTCCTTCATCAGATACAATATGACCCAAGAATGCCACTGACTTTAACCAAAATTCACATTTGGAAAACTTGGCGTACAATTGCTGATCACGAAGAACTTGTAATACCTGCCGTAAGTGATTTTCATGCTCCCTTTCTGATCTTGAATACACCAAAATGTCATCTAAAAATACTATCACAAATACATCCAAGAATGGCTTGAATACCTTGTTCATTAAGTCCATAAAAACTGCTGGTGCATTTGTCAGCCCAAATGACATAACAAGAAATTCGAAGTGACCATAGTGTGTCCTAAAGGCTGTCTTAGGTATATCTTTCTCCTTCACCCTCATTTGGTGATAACCTGGTCTCAAATCAATTTTAGAAAAGCATTTGGCACCCTGTAACTAATCAAATAACTTATCAATCCTGGGGAGGGGGTATTTGTTTTTAATTGTCACCCTATTTAATTGCCGATAGTCAATACACATTCTCAAGGTGCCATCCTTTATACGTATAAATAACACTGGTGCACCCCAACGGGACACACTAGGTCTTATAAAACCCTTCTCTAGCAAATCTTGTAATTGCTCCTTTAATTCACGTAATTCTGTCGGGGCCATTCTATATGGAGGGATAGAAATAGGTTGAGTGTCTGGAAGTAAGTCAATGCCAAAATCTATTTCTCGTTCTGGAGGTAAACCTGCAAGCTCTTCGGGAAACACATCAGCAAATTCATTCATTACGAGAACAGATTGGAGAGTTGATGATTCAGCCTCCATATCCCTTACTCTAACTAGATGACATATATATCCCTTTGACATCATCTTCCTCGCCTTAAAATAGGAAATAAACTTACCCTTTGGTGCCCCAACATTACCTTCCCATTCAAGGACCGTCTCATTTGCAAAGTGGAAATACACTCTCTTAGATCGGCAATCCACAGTAGCATAGCAAGAAGCTAACCAATCCATACCCATTATAACATCAAATTCCACCATATGTAACTCAACAAGGTCCGGCAATGTGTCACGGTCACAAACAGTTACTACACAGTCATAATAGACCATTCTAGCTATAATAGATTCACCGGTTGGTGCAGACACTTCAAATGGCTCGTTCAATAATTTAGGTATTCTTTTAAGCTTCCCAGCCACTACTGGATTGATATATGATAATGTAGAACCAGGGTCAATTAATGCATACACATTATGTGAAAAGATGGACAATGTACCTGTGACCACATCAGGTGAAGCTTCCAAATTTTGCCGACTCCCCAGAGCATAAGTGTGATTCTGGGCTCCGCTGGAGCTAGCTGCTCCTCTACCACCTCTACCATGGCCTGTAGGTGTTTGCTGACCCCTACCTATTGGAGGGACTTACGATGATGATGCAACAGCTGACCTAGCAAGTTGTGCTATATCACCCATACGTCTTCTTGGGCAATCTCTCATCATATGCCCTGGTACACCACACCAATAACATGCATCTTTCCCAACACGACATGTACCTTAATGGCTCCTCCCACATTGTTTGCAAGGCTGCCTAGGAGGAATCAGCTGGCTGGCTGAATATCCTGTTGTCCGTGCACCTTGTCCCTCACTTTTTTGATTAAATTGATTACCTCTAGGCCCTTGAAGTTGTGGTGGACCACTGACTGCAGAATAGGAGGATGATGGTCTAGGTGGTTTACTAGGAAATCGGGGCCTAACGTCACCTTGGGATGGTACAAACTGCCCTGTAGATCTGGCCCTCTTGGACTGCCCCCTTTCTAACTCTTGTGTCCTTCTCCTTTGCCTCTGATCCTCTAGTTTTTGTGCAAATACTTGCATCCTTGCTATATTCATGTCTTTATTCAAAGAAGCAATGGTACAGTCTCTTACCAGATACGTATCCAACCTATCCACATATCGATGAACTCTATCTGCCATAGTAGCAACTACATTAGGAACATACTTGGCCAAGGAGTTAAACTGGAGGCTATACTTCCTCACGCTCATACCCCCTTGGTGGAGATTAAAAAACTTATCTACACGAGCCTCTCGGATCTCTAATGGCAAGTAGTGGTCAAGAAAGGTCTCTTTGAACTCCTTCCAGGTAGTTGGAGGTGCATCTAGACCCTTAGATTGCTTCAAAGCTTCATACCACAATATAGCCACACCCTTCAATCTATATGTTGCCAGCTCTACAGCTTCGGTACCGCTTATGTGCATAACATCCAAAGTGCGTTGGATCTGGTCGATAAAGTCTTGTGGATCTTCATTAGGATCCGACCCAGTGAAAGATAGAGGGTCCAAATTAAGGAAGTCACATATCCTCGTGCTAGCTGCCCTATTCACACCATCTTCACCTTTAACTGGGCCTTCTTGTCTTTGACTTTTGCTAGCAACTATGCGGGTCAATAATTGGACCGCATTTCTCAGATCCTGCACGGTAGCATCGGTAGGTAGTTCTGGGGGAGTTTCACTACTACCTGGTTCGTCAGGAGCTGGAGGAGTTGGAGATGTTTGTGACAGAGAATCAACTTGGGCCTCATCTCGTCGTCTCACCCTACTGGGTATACCAACTACCACTTCCATCTCCTTCCCTTTGCCTTTGCTTTTCCTTGTTTCAGGCATACTTGCTGTATAAAACGATTTAGGAGTTAGAAACAATCAACCTACGTCACTTGGCTCTATAGCACGATCTAAAGAATGAAAAGAAAGTGACAACTCCTAAATGTCACGTAGACTCTTGCTTATAAATGTGGTGCATAACACATCCATAAACAAGACTCTACATAGACACGGCTTTGTAGACTCCCTAGGACGACCCGCTCTAATACCACTTCTATCACGCCCTAAGTCCCTTTAAGGCGGACTGGCACCCGTTGCAGACAAGGCTCGGGAGAACCAACATATAACTTTGCACCTGCTATGAACATTTAAGAGGTTCCCATATTCAGTATGCTGCCAAAAGAAAGTAAATTGTATTAACAAGCCAAAAGTAAATACACAAGACTAGGCCATTGGAGCCACGATGTCTTTAGTACGCTATTTGACCACACTTTAATTTACATAGTCTACAAAGCCTCTAGGTAAGGAACAATATTCATATGGGTCGGGACAGGCCCCACCTCATGACCAACTATACAAGGTAAAATATAAACTCTAGACACACAAGCCCTGAAGCAACCTGGAGCTCAGTAACAGCAGCTGGAAGTCCTGTACGTTTATAGGGGAGATCTAGTAACTCCTGTAACTGCAGCATAAAATGCAGGTCTCCCGTAAGGGACATCAGTACAAGATAATATACTGAATATGTAAGGCAGGAAATACTGCATATGAAATAAGAACTCAAATGAAATCACACACTAGTGTGTAAGGATTAAAAGACCACCTTTAGTCATACTGTGGAATCATGTACTTTATGCCTTTTTATTACTGTATCTTTCTTTCTTTACTGTATAATCTGTGCACGATATAATGTAAATGACCAGCTGATCAGTGGTAAATCAATAACGGGTTTGACCCATGCTAGGCTTTCCTTTCACCCCTGGGATACACCCCGTAATATGGAATCGACCCATGCTAGGTGATTCTTCCACCCTTGGGATACCACCCATTCATAAACAACTATGAGTTATCTTTTATTTACTTTTGAGATGGTTCTTTTCGTGGTCATAACCTTTAGAACTGTAGGAATATAGACATGCGACATATAAGCAACCATACAATATAATACCACAATGGAAAAAAAGAGATACACAACTAATGAACCGTATAGGAGAGTAAACAACACATGGACTTTGTTTAGTAAAAAGGAATTCATATATCTTTGGTATTCAAGTACATATGCAGGTTTGACAATGGCTATGTATGGGAACATATGAAAATAGTAAAGAGTGGAGACACGGTTAGCATCCATGTCGGAGTTTGTACGTGCCTTTATGTGCTAAGGAAGATTCTAGATTTCATGTCAAGTAATAGGAAGTCAAGTAGCCTTACATACCTCGCTGTACTATGTCGTTATTACCTTAGAGTAGTATTCTTTTCCTCCAAAGACTTATCTACAATATAGTAGGTGATTAAACTAGTGTTAGCAACTAATAAACACATCTTGGTAGTCCAATTTCACCCAAAAATAATATCCGGCAGCAAGCTCGGAATTAGCAACCAAAAAGTATTCTTTCAACATTTCCACTCCTAATTGTATTTTCTAACACACATTCTCATATACATGTCATACCCAACTTGTTTTAGTCCCACAACAGTGTTACAACAGTTCATAAAGTACAACATACAACAACTCTACACAACACGCAAGTAGGCAACGGAACATTGCGTCCTTTCGTTACATTTTGACGTCACCCATTCCAAATCCATTTCAATCTCAACCAAAATGTCCTCAACATATTTACACACAATTACAGTCCTAAAACAGTCCAAAAACAGTCCCCAAGTAGATGGAAAACATGAGACAACAATTCCCAATATTCAGGCCACGAATTCTTACTAAAAACGGAATTAAGATATCATTTAAGAACTCATTTTGGCGGAAGATAAAACTTGTCCAGCAGCCTTCTTACATCATTACAGACCCAAGACTTGTTAAACACATACATATTACTTCATAATCCAGCCAAACAACAAGGGAAAAGTCTCTTAATAAACAAGAAAAGTGGACAACAATCTTTGGAAAACATGTTTTCCCAAATTCCTGCACAAGTACAACCAGCATACTCTTCAGGTTTTTCATGGAACAATTACAGCAAACCATAGGTATTTTTACTTACCTTAGACCTCAAGGATTAGGTTCTCTTCATGAACCCTAGGGGTATGCCTTGGCTTCTTTAGAAAATGAAGAGAGAGCAAGAAGAAACTTGGAGAGAAATCTGATTTTTGGCTTGAGAAAAATGACTAAACGTTGCTGGTTTGTAACCCCTTTTATAGGCCACTTTTGGCCAACTTTCTTTTGGATTTTCAGCCTTATTTTCTTAAGGTTATGATGCAGCAACTTGGCCATTTCACTTGGGCCTTATTGGGCTTCAATTTGATGGGCTTTGTTGCAAATATTTCTCCCTTAAGCCCACTTAGTTTTGGCCTAGTTGTGAATTGGGTTGTGATTGTAATTTGGCCCTTTTTCCTATTCATCTTGGGCTGAAAATGTTGTCCATTTATGATGATAAATCGTGGGTCCAAATGACATCCTTAACTCGGGGTTTATTCATTGTCGGACTTAAATAAATTCGGTGTTGGGCCTCGTCTCCGTCTACCGAGCCTATTTAAGTTAATCACATAGGTGACTCACCTGCTAGCTTCCTAAGTCTCACAAGCACCTCACTTCTTTTACTTCATTTAAGGTCACAATCTCTTTAATTTGACTTAAAAATTATATACACTCGGTCATCTTAAGCGTTAGACGTACATATAACCCTTTAATCTAAAATTCACGTACTTTTAAAAATGTGTGCGGATTTGACCCTACCATATCATGTTTCATCTGCTTTGGACTAGTACATGTAAGATGTGGGGTGTTACATAAATCCCACAATTTTTTGGAATTAATTTAAGTCCTATATTATAACCCTATGTGTATTACCCCTTAATACACACTTAGGAATTCTTGAGGGCACCAAAGAATGGAGAAAAGTGAGGATTTCATGTCTAAACATACGGATCGACAGAGGATTCATTGTTCTTCAAACTTCTAGGTATGTAAGGCTTCGTAAAAGCGTAGCACTGAGTTCGACCACACGCCTCTTTATTTACATGGTCAAGTTCATGCATACGAGTTGAGTAGTGAAGATCTCATTATTCAAATTTTTGAGGTAATTGTATTTATTTGAGTTTATATCTATAACTGTGAACAAATCGATGAATTACATGTTGGTCCTATAAAGTTGGACATAATATTGGCATACATTACTATGAACTCTAAATTGCATCTTTCTATTTGACCTTATTGCATTGATTAGATTAAGACTATAACTGTGATTGTTTGATTTAAGTAAAAGAGCGCGAGTGAGTATGAGGATGTTTATGCATATTCTTGTTCTTGCATGTGTATGAGATGAGCACCTTACATACCTTTGCAATATGTATGTCTGACATGAGAATGAATGACCGTATAAGTCGAAATCCTTTATGATGTGGGTTAGAGTCTTGATTTATATGCATGAATGATCAATTCCAAATTGTTGAGCTGCTAAGAGATTGAGTTGTTTTAGATGAGTCAAAGAGATGAGTTTGAGTTTTATTGCATGAGTACATTTTAGTCATAGAAGGAGTATAGAGCACCGAGCGGGTGAGAGGATAACACCCCCACTACAACATTTCAGGCCTATGGCCACACTAAATCTGGACAACGCTTGCAAAGTGTTGCCTAAAATACTGTGGAGAATACTTTTAAAGTGTAGCCTTAGTTTTTAGCTTTTGGCCACAGTATTACTAGGAACGTTTGTAAAGTGTTCTCTTTAGTTATATAGGCTATACTTGACAAATGTTGCTATATCATGATGTAATTAGCAACACTTATTTACACATATGACTACACTTTTAAAATGTGCTATTTTATAATTTTAAGAACAACATTTTATGAGGTGTGGCCTTATAATTTTCATAATATTATTATCAAAATAATCTATTCCCAAAAAAATTATTACCAAAATATTCTATTCCCCCCAAAAATTTAACTCTCCCTCCAATTTTTAATTGGTAAAAGAAATAAAAAAAAGCTCAGCAAATAATCCCTCAGCAAACCCCAGCTTCGTCCTCAGCAAACCCCAGCGTCGTCCTCAGCAAAGCTTCGTCCTCAGCGAAGCTCCGTCCTCCGCAAAGCTTCATCCTCAGCAAAGCTCCATCCTCAGCAAAGTTCCTCAACAAACCCCAAAAGCTCCGTCCTCAGCAAAGCTTCGTCCTCAGCAAAGCTCCGTCCTCAGCAAAGCTCCATCAGTAGCAAGAGTCAACATTATCGCTCCATTAGCAGCAAGAGTCAGCAAAGATCGCTCCAATTTTTTCATTGGTAAAAAAAATAGACCTATTCTCCTTTAATTTCTTCTTTCGCATCAGAGAAAACCTATTCTCCTTTCTTCTTTTTCGCATCAGAAAACATTGGTGAGGTCCTCACCAACATTGCTCTGCTTTATTCTTTCGCCGGACAATTCTTTAAACCCCTTTGATTTGTAGTTGCTGCTGTAGTTGCTGTAGTTCAGTCGGTCATCACATTTGATCTGTAGTTGCTGCACAGGTATGTCTCCATAACCCTTCACCACTTTAGTAGTTTCCCCTGTCCAACTTTTCTGTCACCATTTAAATTGCTATTTAGCATAAAGGGTGTTTTCGCCGGATAACTCTTTAAATCACTACGATCTGTAGTTGCTGTTGTTGCTGTAGTTGCTGTAGTTCAGTCGGTCCTCACATCTGTAGTTGCTGCACAGGTATGTTTCCATAACCCTTACCACTTTAGTAGTTTCCCCTGTCCAACTTCTATCACCATTTAAATTGCTCTTTCGCATAAAGGATGTTTTCGCCGGATAACTCTTTAAATCCCTATGATCTGTAGTTTCTATTGTTGGTGTAGTTGCCCTTGACAGATAACTTGAAGTTGGACTGTCAATCGATTAGTCTAACAACAAAGTTCAGGGTATATTTCGGATCAACCAATTAAAAATGTTTTACATCTGATAGATAAGATAAGCCCTTCTCCTTCTCTTTACTCTACTTTCTACACAACTAAGGGAGTCCTAAAAGCAGAAAAGGGAATCTCTGCCATGCCAGCAAAGATAGACAATGGAGAAAAATCTTCCACGTAAAACCAGAAAACCAGTTTAGAATGGGCAACATGTTAAAATATCCACTGAGAAACTTAGGCTATTATTGGAATTACCTCTCTTCACACCCCCTTCACGTTTAAGTACAAATTGAATATAATGAGACTTCTTGAAGCTTGTTTAAATTTCACGTTGCAATATCAGATATGTAGTGCAAGATAACTTTGTGCAGACTCAACTCCTCAAGATTTATACCAGGATCCGAGATTCTGGTTGACATTTAATTCAGAAGTTAGAAATGGGATGTTCAAGACTAGACCTGATATTCAAGGGCCAGTCTGGTTTTTTCTGTAGAAGTATCAAGAATGATGTTCTCTTATAGATTTAGGAAATGTGAATGTTCAAATTCTTACTCTTCTACTGAAACCAGTCTATTTAAATCCCTTAGCAGAGATGAGATCATGTTACTGACTCAGCCTGATGAGTCTTAAGTATTCAAATTTTCTTTTCAAGGGACTCAAAAATGGTAAGAGGTAGGGCAACTACAGATCAAGTTGTTGAAAAGTATGAATACTTTTTGAAATTTCTCCATGTGGTTCAACTAATCCTGGATTAATTTCAGGTAATTATTGGGATGATTTGGGATTAGCTGATAACATAAGGTTTAGTGAAGAAAATAAGGCTGTCTATTTTTCATGTTGGATAATTAATCCAGGAAATCAAGATCTTGTGTTGATTACTCCATCTTTTGGTGATGAAAGTGGCTCCGGAACGAATGTTACAGTTACCCTGAGAGATTGATATTTTCGTAGAGCGAGTTTTTGCTTTTTCGCTAGACTATTCTACATAAATCTGAATTAGTCAACTTTGTAGATTTCAGTATACAAATAAAAGATCGAAGAAGCCACGTACACCCAACCACACTCTACCCCACCCAAAAAAATATTGCATGCTTGTTTTGTTTTTTATTTTCCTTGATATTAACTCAAGATATGATATTCTTATTATTGTATGATTTATTATGAATGCAATTTTAAAAGATGCACTACTATGGTGATTAAAAGTTCTAAAAGGTAAGTGGTAGACTTAGAATGATGTGGTAAGCATACAATGCAATGGAAGAAAAGGAACCATATGAATGATACCACTTGGTCGGGATTACGATATAGTTGTTCATACACTTGCATTTGAACCCAGCCAGATAAGTGTGAGACTTTTTGAACATGTAACTTTCGCTTACCCTTAACTATCCTGTTCTGAAATCTATACACAAAAAGAAGGAAAACAGATATCACAATATGCAACCTTACAATCTGTTAATATGCAACAGAACTATCCTCTCAAGGGTGTAGTCTTCTTCTTGCAATCCGTTAATTCTATCTATTCCTTTTTGTTCTATATGCAGTGGTGTTAGGCCATTCGGTGTTTGAAGATTGATTTGGCTTAACATAAGTGCAATGACTAGGTAAGAAATTCTTATCATTGTCAGCGCATGATTTCACTAACTTACTTGTGACATTTAGAAGTTATTTGTAAATTAATTAATATCTTGATGATTGTTTATTGAAAGATTTAATATCAATATTTATCTTTAGGAATCCAAATATCCCATCCAAGGAGTGGATGAATTTGGCGAGGTATAGCAAAGAGTATATTGATGGTGTTCAATCTTTCTTAGATTTTGCTTACTCTTATGGGGATCCTCAAGGTGAAGAAATCCAGTGTCCATGTGCAAAGTGTTGTAATATTCATTGGACTCGAAGAGATGTAGTGTATGATCATCTAATATGCTATGGATTTGTTCAAGGTTATACTAAATGGATTAATCACGGGGAATGGGAAATCCAGTTGAATGTTGATGATGATATGGCTGACTCCCGTGATGACATTAATGGATTGTTGAATGATCATTTTAGAGATGTTGCACGGGTGAAGAAGTTCATGAAGGGCCTAATGAAGATGCCAAAAAATTCTATAACTTAGTTGAAGAGGCAAGCCAAGAACTATATCCTGGTTGTAAAGGATTTTCTAGATTATCATTCACAATCCGTTTATATTTGTTGAAGTCCCTGCACGGATAGAGCAATGAATCATTTACTGCTCTTTTAGTGTTATTAAAAGAGGCGATGCCTGAGTTGAACATTCCTCCGTCCTACAATAAAGCCAAGTCCATGATTAAGAATCTTGGTCTTGATTATGAGAAAATTGATGCATGTCCAAATGATTGTATGTTGTTTAGGAATGATCATAAGGATGGCGAATTTTGTCATACTTGCGGAGCTTCACGATATATCAAATATTCTGAAATAGAGGGCGAGGTTGAGCCTCCGAAAAAATCTCATCGAGTTTCAGCAAAGATTTTGAGACACTTTCCATTAATTCCTAGACTCAAAAGGCTATTTATGTGCTCAAAGATTGCAAATTCATTAAGGTGGCATGATGAGGAACGTTGTAAAGATGGAAAGTTAAGGCATCCTGCTGATGGCCTAGCATTGAAAGACTTTGATAGATTACATCCAGAATTTGCACTTGATTCTCGCAATGTGAGACTTGGCTTGGCAAGTGATGGGTGCAATCCGTTTCGTACAATGAGTATATCTCATAGCACATGGCCAGTTATGTTGATGGTGTATAATCTACCACCTTGGATGATCACAAAATCTGAATATTGTATGCTTTCATTAATTATACCTGGGCCACGATCACCTGGAAACGACATTGATATTTACTTACAACCATTGATAGATGAGTTAAAAGTATTGTGGGATTGTGGAGTTGAAACATACGATGCTTCAAGAAATCAAACTTTTCAATTGCGAGCATCTCTTATGTGGACAATCAATGACTTTCCTGCATATGCCATGTTATCTGGTTGGAGTACAAAAGGAAATTGGCTTGTCCGTGTTGTAATTATGGCACTAATTCTCTCTATCTTAAACATAGTCGAAAAATGTGCTATATGGACCATCGTGTTTTTCTACCCATGGATCATCCATGGAGATCTAATAAAAGATCTTTCAATGGAAAAACTGAATTTAGGCCTCCTCCATCTTTATTAAAGGGACCTGATGTGCTTAATATATTACAAAATTTTGAAAATATGTTTGGGAAGAAGAGGAAGAGATCAAATAATGGTCCATGGAAGAAAAAGTCAATCTTTCTTGAATTACCTTATTGGCAGCACAACTTATTACGACACAACCTTGATGTAATGCACATAGAGAAAAACATAGTTGACAGCATACTTGGAACTCTTTTGGATATTCCTGACAAAACAAAGGATCATGTAAAAGCTCGTTGTGATTTGCAAGAGATGGGAATTAGAAAGAATCTTCATCCTGATACAACGAATGGTAAGAAAACAAAATTCGCAAGAGCATGCTTCTCAATGACAAATGGAGAGAAATCAGTTTTTTGTAGAGTTTTGAAGACAACAAAGCTACCTGATGGTAGTGCCTCTAATATATCTAGATGCGTGCAGTTGGATGAAAGAAAATTGTCTGGTTATAAGACCCATGATGCTCATTTCATGTTGCATTACTTGCTTCCAATACCAATTAAAAGCATCCTTCCTGATCATGTTGCAATTGCTTTGATTCGTCTAAGTTCCTTCTTCCGTCGCTTATGTCAAAAAGTTATCACATTAGGGGAACTTGATTACTTAGAAGTAGAGATTATAGAAACAATAAATCAGTTGAAGAGAATTTTTCCTCCTACATTTTTCGATATAATGATTCATTTGACTATTCATTTAGCAAATGAAGTGAGATTAGGAGGTCCCGTTCAGAACCGATGGATGTATTTTCCTAAAAGAGAGAATTGTACATTAAAATCATATGTCCGCAATAGACGTCATGCAGAAGGATGTATAGCAGAGACACATAATGTGAAAGAGATTATAACTTTATGCTCTAGATATATGCATGGGGTTGTACATACCAAATTTAACAGAAGAGCTCGAAATAATGATGAATGTGGTCTAGGTGATACAACTACTTTCAGTTGTTTCCTAATAGAGGTTGTCCTTTAGGAGCTAAGAAAACTGATCCATTTATTTTGGATAACAAGTCACTAAGTCAGGCACATGCATATCTGTTGGGCAATTGTGATGAGGTTGAAGAATATATTAGGTACGTACTTTAATTGAATTATAGTATTCTGTTTAGCATAATTAGTTTTTAACTTATTTCATTTATCGTTATAAGAAAAAATATCTTTTATGTAGAGAGCATGAAAGGGAACTTAATAAGCAGTCGCGAAGATCCAAATGGAATAGGGCCAAGAATCATAGTCAAAACTTCTCTAAATGGTTTGAAACTCGTGCTTTGCAAGAGGATATGCCTGATTTGATAAAACAATTATCCAGAGGACCGAATTCAGTTGCTAAAAGATATTCTGGGTATCTAATTAATGGATATAGATTCCACACAAGGCAGCATGATGCAAGGCGCAAAACACAAAATAGTGGTGTTACGCTAGTTGCCTCAACTAAAAGTTTTGCAAGCGCAAAGGATAAAAATCCGATTGATGCAGATTTGACTTACTATGGAAGAATAGTTGATATAGTTGAGTTAGACTATTATGGTCATTTTAAGGTTGTCTTATTTAAGTGTGATTGGTATGAGGTTGAAAGTGATATTTATGGCCTTACTTATGTCTACTTTAACAAAAAGTCGTCTCAGGAAGAGCCTTTTGTGCTTGCATCTCAAGTACACCAATGCTTCTATGTGCAAGATCCATATGATCAAGATCTATATTATGTTATGAAAATGGTTCCCAGGGACTTGTTTAACATGGGCGATCAAGTTGAATCTAATGTACCAGAAAGTTATGAAAATGAGCCCTTTGAACAGTTGATGGGACCATCTATACCAAAAGATGTTGGTGAAGTTCTCTTAACAAGGACTGATCTACCAGCAACAATTATTGATGTGCCTCCTGAGGAATTTGTTGCTCAACAGGTGCTGGAAGACGAGTCCAAAGAGGAGTTTGAAGACCAGTCTGAAGACAAGTTTGAAGATGAGTCTGAAAATGAATTTGAAGATGAGTCTGAAAATGAGTTTGAAGATGATTTTGAAGATGATTCTGAAGAGGAGATCAAAGATGACACACCATGAGTTTTAGTTACTTTGGATGACTTTATACTTCTAATTCAGTCGTTTTGTTATTTGAATACTTTTCTGGTACACAAATTCATTATAATATGTTCTATTTGTTCTTATTTTTGGTCTTTCATTTTTTGTTTGAAGTTCTTTCACAAAATCTGTCTATCTTCTGTAGGCTTGGCTTGAAGAATTTAGTATCTTTTACTGCTGACAGTTTGTGAGATTGAAAAGTGCGCTATTGTTTATGACAGGTAGTTTTTCTCTTCTATTCATAGTTAGAACTATTATTGTTCTGTATTGTTATATTCTTGTCATCTTTGAGTTTCGGCCATTGAACTCTAGATTTTTGCTGCATTGCACCATCTTTTATCAAACTCCGCTGTTGCTAATCTCAGGGTGCTGGTAAATCATCTGTATTGAACAGTCTTTGAGGACATCCTGCTTTGGTTAGTTTCTTCTACTTAACGTTTCATTTTAATTGATAATTTCTAAAAATAGATTCATATGGTGATATATATATTGCTACAAATTTCTGTTCATGCTTAAGAAACAATAAATCCCAACAAAACTCTGCAAGTGAGGACTTTTACCAAGGGCCAATATCCTCTGTACATATTATGTACTGTACATATTATGTACAGTTATCTATGAATCTATTTTCAGTAAAGGCTTATATATAGGTCATACTCTGATCATACTTGTTCACTCTTTGTCAAAGGTGCTCTTTGCCATTTTTTACAGGATAGACTTAGCAAGATCTCAAACAAGAGTCAAGACGAGATATATTTGAAGCTTCGAACTAGTACAGGTGTGTCTAGTTTAGGTGGTATGGCTGTTTTCACTTTATCTTTGCTGTGTTAATCTAGTAGTAGTGTTCTACACTGAGAAGGATACTAACTCCTATATTGGTATCCTAGAATTCTATTTATGGACTATAGTGGTTTCTGTTCATATGCTTTATTTAAGTTAAAATTTTGCTTAATATATATAAATAGTTTGCTGGAGAAAAAGTTGAGTAGGCTGACTGCAAGTTGAGTTTCACTGGAGTTGTTTTCTAGTTGAGTGAAAGGAGAAAAAGTTGAGTAGGCTGACTGCAAGTTGAGTTTCACTGGAGTTGTTTTCTAGCTGAGTGAAAGGAGAAAAAGTTGAGTAGGCTGACTGCAAGTTGAGTTTCACTGGAGTTGTTTTCTAGTTGAGTGAAACGACATCAACCCTTAGATGAACAAACTAGAAAAATTCACTGGAGTTGTTTTCACTAGAAAAATTCGCTGGAGTTGTTTTCACTTGAGTTTCACTGTAGTGGTTTCTGTTCATATGTTGTATTTAAGTTAAAATTATATGCAAGTTGTCCGCAACAAACTACTTACAAGTTGAGTTGCAAATCCACAATTGTTGTAAATGGTTACATTGTGACATGGGGCACACGTGTTTGCTAGTAAGCTTTTATACAGACTACAGAACTACTGAATACCATTTCTGCTCCATTGCTTTTGAATTCCTTGTGACCTGAGACACTAAAAAATAATTGCTGGGATTATTCTCCAGATTCTTTTGATGGTTTAATCAACTCTCCACAGTGACCAACTTACGTTGGCATCTTTCATAGAAAAGTACATCACCCATTGTTGTGTTGTGCAGTCACCTAACTAGTGTGTTGTGCAGTCACCTAACTAGTGTGGCGCATGTACCTAAATCTATTTAGAGTGAAGTGGACAATGCAAGGACTATTAGTTTAAGCGGTTTGATCAAGAAGATAAAAAAGGTATGTTCAACAATATGTGCTAGTTTTTGGTTGTAAAGAGAAACAAGAGATGTTTCGAAAACAGATTGTGGTCTCTCTGCAGAATTAACATTTGAAAACAGATCAGGCTCTCATCAAAAGTAGAATTGCTTGTGTTTTTAATAATTGGCCAGCCTCTTCTATCTGGCCTGGCAGTCTGCTAGTTATAGATTCGAGTCTTTAATGTATTGTTTATATTACTGGATTTTATTTGACAAGTCCTTAACGTATTGTTTATTTTGTAGGTAAATAAAGTAGTGAGATTAAAAGAAGACGACAAAAATGAATCAAGCAAGAATACTAAAGAAAAAGGTCTCGAATCCGAACAAAGCTCAGAGTCCATTGAAGAATGTGAATTCTGATTTGCAATATCGATCAAGTGCTGAATTGATCAACAAGTTTAAGATTAAGAGAGAACAACTTGAAAAACAACACAATGATAAACTGAGGAAAGAGCATGCACCAATAGCGCATAAAAGACAGATTCTTGAGAGGTCCATTCCACAAGAAGAAAAGAGTAAACTGTTTAGCCACAACTCTAGGTTCCAAACATCTTCAAAGGCAGTTGTTAACACTTCTCATGTGATTGATACAACACTAGGTGAAGGAGAGGAACAACCTGATATTCAGGAGCTGCAAAATATCAAACAGGTGAAGATGAAGCCGGTCTTACTGCCCACCAGTGTTGGTCAATTTCTGAAAGAACAGGGAACAAATGAACAACATGATATTCATGAGCTACCCAACTTCGAAGTGCTAAAGAGGAAGGCGGTCCTACCGAATACTGATCTTGATCAATTTCTTAAAAAACAAAGAACGCACCTAGGTGATGAAATGAAATATCATAACCGCACAATAGATGATGTCGAATGTATGGAGGCTCCTCCTATTGATAAACATAATAAAGTATTGGATGATTTTGTGGATCAAGAAGAAATTGGTGAGGATGGGTGTCCTATAGAAGAGGAAATTGACATCGATCATAGTACAAAAGGTATATCTTAAACTTTGTAAAATTTATTACTCATTATAAATGACATTTCTTATTTGGAAGTTGTTACATCAATCTAGGAACATCGGAGAAGAAAAATGTTCGGGGACAAACAACATGTAAGAAAATTCATGCAAGAAATTTGGAAGAAAGAGAGGAGGTGACATTTGATAATGGACAAGCAGTGGGACCAACTGATAAGATCGTTTCTGATCTAACCAACTTTCTAGGAACAATTGCAAGGAATCCCAGATTTATCAGCTTGATTTACACTAGTTGGCATGCAGTGCCAGATGTTACTAAAACACGCATGTGGGAATATGTCAATGTAAGAACAATAAACTTTGAGATTTTATATTTCATTATATGCTTATTATTGATTGAAGCTAAATATTTATTTATTTTTCATAGTCCAAATTCTTAATTCCAACAGAAGGAGAGAAGTGGGTGATGACAGGTCTTCGTGAAGCTTGGAGGCGACACAAGGGAAATATTAAAGAGAGATTTTTTGACAAAAATAGTACTATTGAGGATATGCTAGCAAAACGGCCTGATGACATTCCTGAAGTTCATTTTCGTCAGTTAATTGAGTATTGGAAACATCCAACTGTGCAAGTCAGGCTACAACAATGCTTTTTTTTCTTCGATATATTTTGCGTCATCTCTATTCTTTGTTCTTTTAATTTATAAATTAATATATCTTTTTTTATTGAAATTTAGGCTATCTCTGAGGTGAATTCCCAAAACAGAAAAAAACAAAAGTGGAGGCATCGAATGGGACCGATTAATTTTGCAAGAGTACGTGTGGCACTGGTAATACTCAGCATACACTTTGTGAAATTTGAATTTTATTTTTTGGTACTTTACTAGAACATGTTGATGTTTTAGGTAACACTTCATATTCGTGTTATTTGTAGCGTGCAACTAAAGAAAACAATGAGGAACCATCAAAGTCTGAAATGTTTATTGCAACTCGTACAAAGAAAGGAAAAGAACTTCAGGCTGATACCCAAGTTGCAATAGTAAGTTATTTATAGTGAAAAGAACTTGAGGCTGATACCCAAGTTGCAATAGTAAGTTAAATTTAACTGTGCCATGTCAATTTTTTTATAGGCTGAACTTCAAAATCGCCAAAATGCTGGAGAAACACCAGGTGATGCATTTAGGGCTGTGTTTGGAAAGGAGCAACCTGGTCGACTCAGATGCTATGGTAGATCAGTGACAACAAGTTCTCTTAAAAAGGAAGAGGAAATTAACAAGCTTAAACAAAAGCATGCCAATGAATTAAATTCTCTAAAGGAAGAAATGAGAGAGGAAATGCGAAATTTATTTAGTCAATTGTTGCAAAACAACCCAGGACTGAATGTTACAGATATACCAGGGTGCGTCGGATCTAATCTTGCTTCACCTGCTGATGCAAGTAATGCACAAGCTCAAAGAGGTCAAAATATTCTACATTCTTCTGGATCAACCCATGCTTCAATTGTTAACTCAAAAGGTATTTTATCCTAAAAAAACTATATCTTATATGATTGTGAATCTGTGAGGGTTGGCTAATCAGTGCTCCTGTGTTGTAATCTTGTTACCCAATGTTTCATGATTGAGAATATGTGAGAGTTTAAGAAAAGATGCTCCTTTTCTTAACGTTGTTATAGTGAAATATCGGACGATGTTGTCGGAAGCAGATGAACTGGTAACACATTACCATAAAGAACCAGATTGTTCCGCGAAAAAACCATTTTTACGCGGGAATCATGGGTGTTAGTTAGCCTTAGATATGTTAACCGATGAAGTTTATGATAATGAATGGGATCTGATAATGATAGATGCACCACGAGGGTATTTTCCAGAAGCACCAGGTAGAATGGCTGCAATTTATTCTGCAGCAGTTATGGCAAGAAATAGGAAAAGTAATGGAGTTACAAATGTGTTTTTACATGATAGATAAACTGTAGTTGTTTTACTTTTATAGATAGACGGTAGATAAACCTTAGTCTTACTTTTATAGATAAACCTTAGTCTTACTTTTATAGATAAACTGTAGTTGTTTTGTTTCCAGCATTATGGTAAAAGTAAAAGGAAAGATCAGCTATTGAGATGTAGTTCATCTATATATTTACATAAAGCTATAGTTTATAGTACAATTTAAAAGAGATAAAAGGAAACCCATGTAAAGAGGAAGATACAGAACTGGAAATTGACAACTGAGAAAGCCACTGCTCAGAGAGTAGAGCAGTCCTCAGCAACCTGCAGGAAAAAACTTAATACATTTGCAGGAAAAAACTTAATACACAACTACCCTTTTCTTTTTCAACTAGCGAAATTCTTTCAAGTTGTTAATCCTTTGTCGAAATGAGTGCATTGAGCAAAGTAATGTCCCCTGATGAATTAGATCCCTTTAGTGCTTTGTGTTGGTACCTTCCAATGGGTAAGTTACACATTGCATGTTCATGCGTTAGAAGTGCTGACTTGGTTCACATAGATCTTCAGTTCCAGATTCGTCAAAACTCAATAGCTTTAGTCCGAACTCTATATTTATCTTAAACGATTCATCAAATGTGTACAAATTATTAATTAGAACTCAATAAGTCATAAAAGACTAGAATCGTGAAGTCATAAGCTTCAAATCCCGACTCCCTCCAACCACTGAGGTTGCAAGGACAAGTACTAGTGTAAAAAGAAGCTTAGAGCACTAATCTTGAACATAAAAGTGAACAAACCATATTAACAAAAACTAGCAAAAGTCTTGGAATTTACCTTTCTTGTCTTGTTAATTCCAGCTCCAGGAACAATCTTTCAGTTGGTACCCTCAACTTCAATGAACTTTTCCAACATAATAACAGCTTGTATGTAGACTTAAAAATAGCTCCAGTATTTAAAACTGACATGACTTTATTGTTCAATCTTCCAAGATAGTGATTCATTTGGACAAATACTGAATGTTGAGACAATACCTTATTTGTACAAAAAACAACTACAGATAGTTGTACCATTGTGAACTTAATGATAATGTTGTTTTCTGGAAACTGGTACAATATGGCAATTCAAGAAGTGTACATTTGGGAAGTTTCATTACTATGATTATTTTTTCCCCACAAATTTCAGCCACTACAACTTGATAACATTTTATTACTGTGTGCTCTTTGATGACATGAAGTCTTGTCTTTTTCAAGAATATAATATAATAGAAAAGGTAATTATTGAAAAGAAAGTGACAAAAGTCAAAAATCTTTCTTTGCTTTAAGTATGGAAAAAACCCAAAAAAGGAATCAATGGGTGTTTTCATGAGTTGTTAGAGAATCAGATTCCATATGATACAGAGCATGTTCGTGTATACATCATGCTGAGTAAATAAAATAAGGTCTGTGTATGTATTTTAATCATGGTCAAGTGATGTGTATTCATTGTTTTTTTTTTGTTTGTTTGTTTTTCCACCTGGTCCCCGGTACCCGCATTAGAGCCAGACTAAATCTGATTTGCGCCAGGAAGTCCCACATTGAGGGGTAAAGCATTCCCTAACAAAGGGGACTTTATACCCAAGGGGACGTTAGGTGCTTGTATTCAGTTGAAATACTTTTGTGTACTGTTTGAATTTTTTTTTTCAATGTTTTTGAAAGTGCAATGCTTCTTTGGTTATTTCAATGAACTCTAAACATTTCTACCCTCTAATTGTTCAACTCTCTAATTGTTTTATTTTTTTAATGTGTAGGAAAATGCGAGAGATCAAATTTGAATGGCGGCCACAAGTCAATTTGATTTATTGAAATGAACAAGAAGAGTTTTTGAACTATTTTTAGAGTTTAAATACATTTGATTTTGTGGAATTCATTGCGAGTATGCACATCTTTAAAAGACTCTTATAAGAATTTGTAAGACATTATTATTTGAAGTTTATTGCATATCTATACATTTAATTATTTATAAGAAAAATTATGCGTAGTGTGATTAGTATATATAAAATTCAATAAGAAGATTTTGGCATATAAATTTGTTTTAGTCAATATTGCAAAACTCCAAAATTACATCAATTATGGCATGGATATTAGCAAAGGATACACTTTAAAGTGTTGTTTTAGAGATGTTATAAATGGCTACACTTCGAAAGCGTTGCCAATAAGTCTGAAGAGGCAACACTTAAAAATGTAGTAGTATGTAGAGAAAGTGCTGTTATATAGCTATTTCAAAGCGTTGCTTTTGCAACCCAGGGGCAACACTTTTAAAGTGTAGCTGTTTAGGCGACACCTACAAAGTGTTGCCTAAAGTCAAAGGTAACGCTTCTTTAGGCCACCCCTGCAAAAGTGTTGCCTAAAGCCAAAAAGTATTGGCTTTGATCAAAGACAATACTTTTTCATAGTTTAGGCCACACTTAGTCAGGGTGGTTAAAAGCCAAAAATGTTGTAGTGCCCAGAACTATGTTGACAACGTAGGATAGTCGTGCAGTTCACTTTGGTGGCTCATGTCCCAAAATATGGACATTCTCTTTTGATTCGAGAGAGAGAGGTTGACGTCCTTTACATTGGCAAGTTTAGGAGGGTTATGGCAACGATGTCGGCATCATTATACATCACCAAACTCATGGTGGTGGGAGTTATGTTAGTTAGAGAAACTTCCAAGCAACACTTGACTGAGTGTATTATATTCTTAATGCTGATTTGCATAAAATGTTGAGTCTAATTTAAAGCATGATTTCAAAAACCTTAAACTTGCATAATCAATTAGTCGAGTCATGAGTTGAATGAGTTAACTTCTAAGTAGAGTTTACTGAGTTGAGTCGAGCCCTATGTGTTTATTTTATTCATTCTTACATACCAATATATTTCATACACCAATGCCCATTTAGGCCTGCATCATTAATGATACAGATACAGGTGATAAAGGACTTCAGCACACAGACTGTTGAAGTTCAATTCCCTCTCTTCTCAGAGTTTGGTGAGCCCTCCTTGCTTTTTAGAGGAGCCTTTCTTTTCTTCTTATATTTGAGTATTACCATTATTTCTGTTGAGGTAGCCCGGAGCTTATCTTGGCACCTTTTAGATGAGAGGAAAGTCTTCATAGACACTGTGTAGAGGTTGATGATTTTCTTTTACTATTCCAAACTTGATCATTGGAGACTACATAGTCAAAGTTTTACTTATTTATCTATATGATGTATTCCTTGAGTATTTCTTCCACTGTTGAGTACAATGTGATGATGAGGCCAGGTGGCTCTCTTGGGAATATAAAATGGTTCTTCAATTGTCGGCCATGCCAAGGGTACTCGCCCGGGGGGTGACAACTCTGCCCAATTTTCTATAGCTGTTAGTCCCGGAACCCAACCGGCCCCCAAGCTTTTATTAGAGCCAAGTAGGCCAAAAATGGTATGACTAGGAGAGGCTAAGTCCCCACCCTATCCTTAGGCCCGCGATCGAAGTTAGGTTTCTCTTGGTATTGAAATTTCTTAGTTGATGAGTAGGTATCATTCTTCTTGGAGTAGCCTAGACTGTGTGTGTTGTAAGGCCGGACCCAAAGGGTGTTGCCGTTGCCAAGCCTAGAGGAATAAAGTTATAAAAAATTAGTAGAAGATCGCCGGTAAATACAACACTAAGAATTTATAATTAAAAGAGTAACCTAGAGTACACAATTGGCTTAAAGATAATGTTTATCTCTCCACAGATACTCATATTGTATTAACGTTACATGTCTTTAATTGCTGCTAACCTACAAAATATTATAAAAAATAGTAGCGCCATGTCGACGTTTCAAAAAAGTTCCTACAACCGAAAGGACTCTAACTCCAGTACAACAATAATAAACAACATCACACAATCCAATAATTCTAAATATAACAAAGTAATAAATAATAATACTATATCAAATCCTACAAACAAAAGATAACAATAAACAATAATATTATAAGTTCATGTTAATCACCAAAAATAATAAAAGATACTATCAAGGTAAATATAATAAACAATAGTTTCATGTTTCCAAATAGATTTAAAGGATACACCAGAAGCAAAAATATTAGGAATAAATTCACTACTTTGTCAATGCCTCTTACTAAATATGTTGGTACGCTTATGACCGACGAAGATTTTGAACCAGATTTTAAATACATAGATAAATTATGGGTTACCCCAAAATATTTCATCAAAAGACAATGTTATATACAAAAATATTCATTAGATGAAAGAACAACTTTTAGAGAAAATTGGTGTAAAGATATGAAAACATTAAGATATAAAATTCTTTAAATGGTTTGAGTATACAGGCAAATTAGATGACCAGCAGGAATCATTAAATATAATTATTAATAAATGGTGTACCACTAATAACAAGGTAGTTGAATCCAAAGTTTCTCCTTTAGAAGAAATTAGTCTATCCATAGATGGTAGAATAGTCACTACTTCACCTTTTAAAATGGATAAAGTAGATATTAAAGGTGATCCTACAAGAAAGAAATAAATAAAATATTACAACAAAATAATTATACATATCAACTAATATATGTAGTTCCCAATCAAATTGTTGAAGCTGGCAATAAGTCATTTATTAAGGATAAACTGTGTCCCTCTTAGAGTGATAAAAATAAAAAATTAGAAACTCATCTAATATTTAAGCTACCAGAATTTTCAAAAGATAAATTCCCCAAACTTCAAGGTCAACCTGAAATCACGGATGATCGTATAGAAATAATTAATAAAAAATTAAAATTCACATATACTAAAGCTGTTAATACTTTCTCTGAAAATAATAATGATATTAATAAATTAAGTTCTAGTTACACCACTAGAAAATATTATTATAAGAAGCCCTCTTTTCCAGATATGCAGTATGAAAAAAATGAGTTTTGATTTCATTTCACACTCTGGAAGAGAAATAGCGGAGTGGAATATTGATGGACTAGCAGAACAACAAATATATAATAAGTTACATGAAATGGGTATAACCATTACAACATATAAAATAAAAGATATATCAGAAAAACAAAATGCCATGCTAATTATAGCGGGATTTACAGGCACAATAAAATATTAGTTGGATAGCTACCTCATATCTCTATATTTTATATAGATGATGTGTGAATATATTCTGAAGATATTGATCAACACTTTAAACATCTTCAAACCTTCTTAAAGGTCGTTAAGAAAAATGGACTAGTAGTCAGCGCTAAAAAGATTAAAATTATTTCAAACCTCTATTAGATTTCTTGGTCATGATTTGTATCAAGGAACTTAAAAACCCATTTATAGAGCCATAGAGTTCTTGTCTAAATTTTCAGATGAATTAATAGATAAAATGCAACTCCAGTGATTTTTAAGTAGTCTGAATTATGCTGCAGATTTTATTCCTACTATTAGTTAGATTTGTAAACATCTTTATCAGCGTCTAAATAGGAATCCTATACCATGGGTATTAGAACATATTAAGGGCGTCCAAAAGGTGAAATCAATAGTTCAGAATCTCCTATGCCTAGGGATACCACATCTAGACATGCTCATGATCGTAGAAACCGACACGTCAGAAATAGGGTACGAAGGTAGACTTAAACAGAAGATTTCCAATAAATCTGATGAACAACTAGTGAGATTTACTTCAGGAAATTGGAGTAATACACTGAAATATTGCAGTACTATTAAGTGAAATTTTAGCCATAGTACTATATATTACTATATTTCTAGATGATTTATCAACAAAGAACATTTGATAAGAGTATACTGCAAGACAGCCAAAGTTGTTTCGCAAAAAGATGTTAAAAATTTAATTTTGAAACAAATATTTGCCAGATGGCAAGCTTTACTGTCCAGCTTTGATTTTCAAATAAAATTTATAAAGGGAGATGATGATTCTCTCCTAGATTTTTTAAAACGAGAATTTTTACAGATAAATAATAAGACCAAAAATACCAGGAATAAGGCCCCCGTGGTTTCCACTTCAGCCCTTTAAACTAGAAGACAAAATTAAAAGGCCCTTCAAAAAAGGGGATAATGTCACGACCCAAAATGGATCGCAACTAAATGAAAAGGAAATAAAGGGGAAACCATCTCAACGTAGCATAACCAATCAAAAACTAGAGTTATGAATGCAAGAGCATCTAAGCAACATAGAGGGGTAAATACACAAATCTCAAATGAAATACAAAGTTGTCTGATGGAATCTAGTACAAGTCTGAAAGGAAAGTAAAAACAATCCCAAGGATCCATGGAGATTTGAAAACTGAGCCTCACCACTCAGGTCTGCATGATAACGATAACACTCAGATGGAATGATCAACTACCCTTTCCTGAACCCTGTGCGCGCTCTGAAGAGAGGAAACAAAGTAGGGGGTGAGTACACCGAAATGTACCTAGTAGGTTTAACCAACTTGGTAAGAGGAATCGAATCAAGCATGTAACAATGACGAACCCTATCCCTGCAACCAAAAAGGTTAGCATAAGATAAAAATATGTGCAATAATAATGACCTAAACTATCCTCCAGAATCCATGATGCCATATAACCACAATAAGAAATATAATGTGTAACTCATCTATCCAAATACCAAGGATGTTACAGCCCTGCCACCTGCCCGTGGTCGTGTAATATCAGAATGCCACAACCTTGTCACCTCTCCGTGGTCAAGCATAACATGATACTAAGTCCTTACCACCTGCCCTTGGTCAAGGTATATGAAGTATGAAGCTCACCCTTGCCTCCTGCCCGAGTCAAGGGGGTGGTACCAATGTGAATCATAATGTCGTTTCCTACTATCCTGGTCAAGGGATGTTATAAGACACACACAATAGATGTAAATCAATTTCACAATTTTCAAATATATATATATAGACGTGGAATAGCATTACAATAGGATTACTAATGCATGAATCACATAATAATCCTATGTACTCGAAGGGTAATATCAAGCGTCACAACTAATGCTCATACCATCATTATATTTTAGATCAGTTATATCAATAGTCAAGAGTGTCAATATTACAGGACCTTAATTGTTCCAAGTTTGCAAGAGTATCGATATTATTAGACCTAACTCATCCCAAATGTGTGTAAGTATGACAATATTACAGAAGGAAATCATCCCAAACATATAAATATAATAATGCTATCATAACTAACTCATCCGAATTGGTCTCACAAACCTTATTTAGTCACAGTCTACTGCTCATCATTCCACCATTACACCTCTCATAATAGGATCAAAATTATACCACAGTTTAGCTCAACCGGAATCACTTTCCATCATTACATCAACACATCAACTTAATTACACTATTATCCAGCTAAATTTCACAATTATCACATGAACAAGATCAATAACTCAAATCTAGTCCCAAAAGGATAGCCGAACCTACCTCGATACGAAAATAACACTCGGGCAAGCTTTCAATGAACTCAAGTCTTCAATTTGATCAAACACTATCAATAATTGTTACTACTCATCAAGAGAAACATTTTGATACCCATATTAGCATAATTTATGCTTACGGGCAAAATAGTCAAAATTAAGGCCAAAATTTAAAAGTCTCAAATGTGGACATTGATGTCGAAATCAAGTCCTACTCGAAAAATAGAGTTCATGGATTAAAAATCTTATTAAAATCAATCTTAAATTGAATGAGAAATCAATGGTCAAAGACAAAATCAAGATACAACTTATAGAAAATGATTAGCCTTAAAAATACATATCCAATAAGAATCTTCGAAAACCTTTCTCTAAAATTGCCCCAAAAAGCTTATAAGTTCGAAAATGGATCAAAAATGATGTTTCAAGAGTTTAAAACTGTCCAGATGTAAAAACTAGTCAGTGATCGTGAAGCCCATCTCGTGAATACGGAGACCAAGAGGCCTTAACTCCGTGAATGCATGACCAAACAAACCCACACCTCCGCAAAACAAGGGATTCTCTACAAAAGCAGAGAAGAAGGCTACCTGGACCAGATATCAGCAACCAACAATTGCCAAGTCCTATTTTCCTACGCAAAATGGACCCTCGAAACTCATCCGAACACTAAATATCACAAACCAAATGTGTATCCATACAAAAAACAGTGATTGGGACTCAAGGGAAACATCAGAAATCAGTTTTAAGGCCTCCTCACCACAATTACCGATTCAAGTCAATAAGACTGGTTTAAAGCATCAAAATATCAAAACTGCTCTCGACAACCCTAAAAATTACTCCGAGAGCATATGTAGCATTAGTTTTATCATCCGGAACTACTTGAACTATCGAAATTCCAGTTTAAGCTTTCCAACTCCGAATGTTGACCAATGTCAAACTTTGGTTTCGAAAATGACGAAAATTACAACATTTGGCCTAAAAACTTCATTGTAACTCAAAATTCAGTTCTGCAATTTCCTGAAGTTCAATTTTGGCGTTCCGAAGCTAATGTCATCGATGAATCCCTGACCCGACCTATGACACTAAAAATGATACAAAAACTCACTTTTTAAATAACTTAAGCCTTCGAAAATGGTAGAAGTCATATTTTTAACTTTTAAAACACCGGATTTCAGTTCTAACCATTCAAACAGTTCAAAGTAGGCCCAAAGCAACTTACAAAAGGGTAAAATAGTAACTTTCATAGACCAATCAAGTCATTACATCATTCACCACTAAAAAGGATGTTCGTCCTCGAATATAAGGAAAAGAGGAGTACCTGAAAACTCAAAAAGGCTAGGATATTTTGCCCGCATGTAAGACTCCAACTCCCAAATAGCCTCATTAACAAAATGGTGTCGCTACTAAACCTTCATAGAATGTATATCTTTGGATCTCAATCTCCAGGCCTGCCTATCAAATATAGCTATAGGTTCCTCTTCAAAGGACAAATCTAGACCCAACCCAATAGAGTCATAAGAAATCACATGAGACTCATCTAGAATGTACCGGCAGAACATAGAAACATGAAAAATAGGTTGAACAGAAGATAATCTTGGCGGTAAAGCCAACTCATAGACTACCTGACCAACTCTCCTCAAAATCTCAAATGGGCCAATGAATCTGGAATTGAACTTGACCCTCTTATTGAATCTCACACATCCTTCAGGGGTGAAACTTTCAGCCAAACAACGCTACTACTAGAGAACCAAAGAGGCCTAACCCTCTTATCATCATAACTTTTCTGGTGACTCTAGGCAGTCAAAAGTCTACTCTGAATCAGTCGGACCCGGTCTATGGCATCCTGAAACAACTAAACACCTCATTCGAACCTAAATCAAACCATCGGATGAGTGATCTACACCTCCGGCCAGACAAGGCCTCAAATGGTGCCATCTGGATACTAGAATGGTAAATGTTATTATATGAGAATTTTGCCATTTGTAAGCGTTGGTACCACCAGGCCCCAAAATCAATAGCACAAGTGTTAAGCATGTCCTCTTATACCTAAATGGCACGCTCTGAATAACCATCAGCCTGAGAGTGAAAATCTAAACTCAAATCAACTCTAGTACCCAAACCACGCTGTAGAGCCCACTAAAAATGAGAAGTAAACACAGAATCTTTGTCTGATACTATCAACACTGGCACACCATGCAACCTGATAATGTCCCAGAGATACCATCTAGCCAGTTGCTCCGTATTGTAGCAATTCCTCACCATAAGAAGTGAGCTGACTTGGTCAATCGATCAACGACTATCCAAACCGAATCAAACTTGCCCAAATCCATGGATAAATCCGTAACAAAATCTATAGTCACTCTCTCCCACTTCAAGATGGGAATGGGCATCTTTGCATCAGCCCACCAGGCTTTTGATTCTCATACTTCACCTATTGATAATTCAAACACTTTTCCACAAATTGGCTATGTATCTCTTCCTGCCAAGCCACCAATAATACTATTTAAGATCATGATACATCTTAGCCACACCAAGGTTAATAGAATATCTAGTACAATGGGCCTCCTTCAATATCAATCTCACCCAATTTCCTACATTAGGCACACAAATTCTACCATTAACCCTCAAAATCCCATCGAAATCGATAATAGCCACTTTTGTTTCACCTCTCAAACCTTTTTCACGAATCATGCATAATCTGGTTCTTTAAACTGGTGAGCACGTATCTTATCAAGCAAGGAAGATCTTGCCTCAACAAAAGCCAAAATACTCTAAGGTGGAGAAATATCCATACCGACCATCTGTCTAGCAAGTGATTAAACTTTTAGAGCTAAGGGCCTCTCATCAGCCCTAAAGAATGATAAACTCCCCATAATAGTAGCATTTCGGCACAAAGCATCTGCCACCATATTGGCTTTCCGGGGGTGATATAGAATAGAGATATCATAGTCCTTAAGCAACTCCAACCACCTACGCTGCCTCATGTTCAGATTAGGCTGAGTAAAGATGTATTTGAGACTCAGGTGATCGTTGAAAATATCACAAGACAACACATAAATAAATGTCGCCACAACTTCAACACAAACAAAACTGCAGTCGATTCCAAGTCATGGGTGGGGTAGTTTCTCTCATGCATTTTCCACTGTCTAGATGCATAGACTATCACCTTTCCCCTTTGCATCAATACACCACCCAAACCCACACCAAAAGCATCATAATATACTAGAAATGGAACTCCCTCCACAAGTAAAGCAAGAATAGGTGCTAAAGTTAACAAATCCTTGAGCCTTTGAAAGCAAGCCTCACAATTATCCAACCACTAATATGCCACAACCTTTTGAGTCAATCTACTAATTGGGGCAGGTATATATGACAAAACATTGATAATACCCTATAAGACCAAGGAAACTCCGAATCTCTATCACAAAAGTAGGCTTATCCCACTCATCAACAGCTGCTACCAAGGATCGACCATAATACCCTCTTTTGACACAACATAGACAAGAAATACAATAAACTCAAGCCAAAACTCACACTTTGAGAACTTAGTATACAACTTCTCTTCCCTCAATCTCTGGAGTATAATCCTCAAGTATTGAACATGATCTGCCTCACTCTTGGAATAAACCAAGATATCATCTATGAACACAATCACAAAAGGAAGTCCAAAGAGGGCTTGAACACTCGGTTCATCAAATTCGTAAAAGCAGTCGGTGCATTAATCAACCCGAGTGACAGAACCACGAATTCATAATGCCCATAATAGGTTTGGAAAGTTATCTTTGGGATGTTAGATTCTTGAACTCTCAACTAATGATAACTGAACCTCAAGTCAATCTTGGAGAATACTGAGACACCTTGCTACTGGTCAAAAAGATCATCAATGTTAGGTAAGGGATATTTCTGCTTGATGGTCACTTTTTTTAGATGATGATAGCAAATACACATATGCATAGTGCCATCTTTCTTCTTTACAAATAATACAGGAACACCCCAGGGAGATAAACTCGGACGAATAAAGCCTTTCTTTAACAAATCTTCCAATTGTTTCGTTAACTCCTCAATTTGGCTGGAACCATTCGATAAGGAGTAATGATATGGGCTTAGTGCCTGGCTCTACATCAATAGCAAAGTCAATATCACGATCTGGAGGAACACCAGGCAAATCAGTCATAAATACATCCATAAACTCTCTAGGAACCCTGGTAGTCTCAATTGTTGGAGGCTCCTATGAAACAGCCCTAACATGAGCTAAATATGCCAAACACCCCTTCCCCATCAATCGACAAGCGTGCATATAGGAAATAATACCCTTAGGGTAGAAACTAAGTGCTCCAGTCAACATCAATTGAGACAATTGGGCAAAATAAGGTCACGATCTTTGCATGACAGTCAAGAATAGCATGATAAGGAAATAACCAGTCCATACCTAATATCATATCGAAATCAACCATATCCAGAAATATCAGATCTGTAGTCGTATCGCTACACATAAATGTCACAACACAACATTGATAAACCTGATTCACCACTAAAGATTCACCTACCGGGGTGGAAACACAAATGGGCTCGACAAGTGGAATAAGTAGTGCCTGGATCAAATAAAACTGAAGTTGAGCGATGGCATACTAGAACCATACTTGATAACTGCATTAGAGGCCTCTACCTTGTCCTTGTCTTGAATGGCATAGAAAACTCTATGACCTCCAATAGGTTATGGGCCTCTACGGGCACCACCTCTCCCTGTACTACGACCTCCTCTGGCACAACCCCTCATGTCATGAGAGGTGTCTCTAGCTACTGCCTGAGATCCTAAAGTCCGAGTAGAAAACACCTGATGTGGACAATGGTTGGTGAAGTGCCCAACCTCATAAAAAACATAACAAGCCTTGGGGTCTCGCCCCTGAGATAACTGTGCCGAAGAACCACCATATCTAGATAAACTAATGGAACTAACACAGCCAATCTGTGTAGGCCTAGCTTTGTCAACACTGTCAGATGTTGGAAGAGCTTCTTGAAATACCCACCCCTGATGGCCCTGTCTTTGTGTCTCACGGTCGCGTGCAAGGAGTCCACTAAATTTCTATGTCAATGGAACCTCTTCCCATCACCGTCTCTATCCTTCTTAGTGCGCACTATCATACAAGCATGATCCACAATACTCTGAAAAGTGCCTCTAAACAAACCAAGGAAGCTATGGCCTACTGAAGATACCCTACCAAGCCTTTGGCAAACTATCGAATCCTCTTGAACCTTGTAGGAATACTGGACAGAGCATATCTAGATAAAGCATGGAACCTTGCCTCATAATTTGAAATCGACATGGAACCCTATTGTAGTCGATCAAACTCGTCTCTATAGCTGTCTCGGAGGCTATATGGTACAAACCTATCCAAAAATATCTCAGTGAGTTGCCCTCAAATCATATCCGAAGAATTAATAGGTCGTCGAGCTACAATCAATCTCTACCACTCCTTGGCAAGGCCAGTGAACTGGTATGAAGTGTACGCAATTCCATGTGACTCAAGAATAGCAAGATTATATTATCGGTCCTTGCACTCTGACAGAAAATCATAAGCTCCATCGTCAAGAGTGCCATCAAATCGAAGTGGAGCCAACCGTACAAACCTCTCAAAAATTTTCAGCTCCACTGTAGATATGGCTGGACTGGATGAAGATGGTGCCAGCATACAAAAGGTAGGTGCAATAGATGGAGCAATAGCCAAACTCTGAAACTGAGTACCCAAACTCGGTCTAGATGACCGAAGTGGAGTAATAACAGTCGCAGGAGGGTCTGCTAGAGCTGAAGAATGACCCACATGAATCGTAGTCGGCTCCGGTGAAGCACTAGAAGGGATAACCAGTGTGATAGAAACCAGTATCTCAACAGTAACTGGGGCTGGAGGAGCTCCCTCAAATCTAGCCAATAACTGCATAAGTAGCTCCTAAACTAACAATGTAGGGGATCGAGGTGAAGGCGGTGGAATAGGATTCATAGGCCCATCTGGCTCATGAACAGGCTCGGGAGAAGCGGATCTAGCCTGCCCTTGAGGTGGAGCTTCCCCTCTAACATGTCCCTTACCCTTGTTCCTATCCGGGACTCTACCTAGACCTCAGATAGGAACCATATTAGCTACTCGGGCTCTCCCATTGAGCGAGGTGATCGAGTTATTGGCATTTGCAAAGAAGGAATAGATACGACACTTTCAAAATAGGTATACAAAGAAAGCTAGAAAGAAAGCAAAATGTGAAAATCCTTCCTAACAAGTATCTTGTAGCCTCCTGAAGATGGGTGTAGACGTCTACACACCAATCCATGACTGTCTACTAGACACTCTGTTATTGACTCACGAGCCCAAGAAACCTAGAGCACTGATACGAAATTTGTCATGACCCAAAATGTATCGTAACTAAAAGAAAAGGAAATAAATTGGAAACCATCTCAACATAACATACCCAATCCCCAAATCTGGAGTCATGACTACTAGAGCATCTAAGCAACACAGAGGTGTAAATACAGAAGTGTCAGATGAAATACAAAACTGTCTCATGGAATCTAAAACAAGTCCGAAAGGAAAGTAAATGAAATCTCAAGTATCCAAAATGGCCCGAAGTCTGAGCCTCACCCCTAATATGAGGATGATAACGATGACACTCAGATGGAATGATCATCTACCTTGTCCTGAATGCTGTACATGACGTGCAAGGAGGAAACAAAGTAGGGGATGAGTATATCGAAATGTACCTAGTATGTTCAATCAATTGTATAAGAGGAATCAAATCAAGCATGTAATAATGAAGAATCCTATCCCTGGATCCAAATAGGTTAGCACAAGATAAAAATATGTGCAATAATAATGAGCTAAAATATCCTCTAGAATCCAGATGCCATATAACTACAATAAGAAATATAATGCACAAACTCATCAATCAAAATACCAAAGGTGTTATAGCTTTGCCACGTAGCCATGGTAACGGAATATCAGAATGACATAACCTTGCCACCTGCCTATGGTCAAGGAATAGTATGGTTCCAAGTCCTTGCCACCTGTTCGTGGTAAAGGTATATGTAGTATGAATCTCACCCTTGCCTCCTGCTCCAAAGGGTGTTACCAATGTGAATCATAATGCCCTTGCCTTCTACCCAGGTCAAGGGACGTTACAAGCCACATATAATAGATGTAAATAAATAGTGCAATCCAAATATGTATGTAAACTTAAATAGCATTACCACAGGATTACCAATGCATGAATCACATAGTAATCCTATGTACTTAAGGGGTAATATCAAGCATCACAACTAATGATCATACAATCATTATATTTTAGATATTCATAGTTATATCAATAATCAAAAGTGTCAATATACCAGACCTTACTCGTTTCAAGTATGTAAAAATATCGATATTACCAGACCTAACTCATCCCTAATATGCAAGTATGACAATGTTACCAGACCTAAAACATATAAATATAACAATGCTTCCTGACCTAACACATCAAAATTGGTCTCACAAGTCTCATTTAGTCACATTTTGTCCTAAGTCCTCATCATTTCACCATTATACCTCTCAAAAGAACAATAAGATCAAAATTATAACACAGGTAGACTCAACCGGAATTACATTCCATTATATCACCACATCAACTCAATTACATAATTATCCTTCTAAATCTCACAATTATCACATGAACAAGATGAATAATTCAAATCTAATCCCAAAAGGTTAGCCGTACCTACCTTGATGCCGAAACCACATTCGGATAATCTTTTAATCAACTCACGTCCTCAAATCCAGCCTCCAATTTGATCAAATACTATCAAAAAATAGTTACTACTCATCAAGAGAAACATTTTGATATCCATATTGGCATAATTTAGGCTTAAGGGCACAACAGTCAAAATTAGGGTAAAATTCAAAAGTCTCAAATGTGGAAGTTGATTTTGAATCATGGTCTACTCAAAAAAATAGAGTTCATGGATGAAAATCTCATTAAAATCAAGCTTAAATTAAATGAGAAATCAATGGTCAAAGTTTGGAAAACATAGTCTAAGAATCCCCAATTTTGGGTGTTTAATTTCGTGTAATCAAAGACAAAATTAAGATAAAAATCATAGAAAATGGTTAGTTTAGTGTTAGAAACACTTACCCAACAAGAATCTTTATAAACATTTCTTCAAAATCACCGCAAAAAGCTTAGAGGTTCGAAAATAGATTTAAAATGGTGTTTCACGAATTAAGAACTATTCAGGTACAAAAACTACTCCACGATCACGGAGTCCATCCCGCGAACGCAGAGACCAAGAGGCCTTAACTCCATGAATGTGTGACCTACTTAACCCACACCTCCGTGAACTCAGAGTCTTCTCAGCAAACACGGAGAAGCTGGCTGCCTGCACCAAATATCAACAACCAACAATTGCCAAGTCTAATTTTCTTACTCAGAATCGAACCCCCGAAACTTATCCAAGCTAAGAATTTCAAAAACCATATATGTATCCATACCGAAAACAGTGATCTGGACTCAAAGGAAATATCAAAATTTAGTTTTTAGGCCTCCTCAATACATTTACCGATTCTAGTCAATAAAACTAGTTAAAGCATCAAAATACCAAAAGTGCCCTCCGCAACCTCAAAAATTACTCCAAGACCATTTGTAGCATTAGTTTCACCATTCGAAACTTCTAGAACTGTTGGAATTCCGGTCTGAGCCTTCACACTCTGAATATTGATCAAAGTCAAACTTTGGTTCCGAAAATGACTAAAATCACAACTTTGGGCCTAAAAACCTTATTTTAACTTCAAATTTAGTTCTGCAACATTGTGAAGTTTAGTTTTGATGTTATGGAGCTAATGGAATCGACGGATCCCTAATCGGACCTCTGAAATTCAAAATGACATAAAACTCACCTTTTTAATAACTTAAGCCTTCAAAAATGCTAAAATTCATATTTTTTACTTTTAAAACTTAAACTATTCTAATAGTTCAAAGTAGGCCCAAAGTAACTTACGAAAGGGTAAAATAGTAATTTTCACAGATAATGCCAAAAATGACCAACCAGATCACTACAGATAAAAAGCCCAAAAACAAATATTTAGTCGTGGCAGAGTTTATAGCTCTACCTAAACCCAGCATGTCTTTGTTATTTAATGAACTCGTAATTGGATTATCTAATAAAATAAGAAATAATCCCTCATTATTAGCAGATACTTTTGTCTAGAAAAAAGATAGTTATGAAATGAAACCCCCAGAGATATATTCCTAGGCAATAATCCCAAACATCCAGCAAAAAAATAAGGAAAGGGTTATTTCATCATATAAACAGAAATTCCTAATAATAGTTTTGCAGGTATTACCAGTCATGGCTCTCGATAGAGAATATGAAGGATTTGGAGTATCCAAATTATTAAAACCATGCTACTCCAATTGGAATTATGTGGAGATAGAAGATTCACTAAAAACCCAAGGTATTACGAGCTTATATTGATAGATACCGATTCCATAGAAATTGAGCACAAATTAGAAGATATTAATGATCCAAATAGTATTCAGTTTATCACGGTTTATAATCAAAAGAATACTGAGACCCTTTGAATGGTTTGTAGATCCTCTACATACACTTATTCCCTTATCAAAATTTCATCGACCTCAGACATATAATTGGTATGATTATAAGGCAGCCTGATATAACTTTAAGTATATTAGGCCAAATACTCATATGTGGTTTATCAAATATTCTAAAGAAATGAAAATGCAGTAATTCCCAAATGCTTTTATGAATGCTGGAGCCAATTTGAGGTAATAAATAGGTATTGTCACCAAAATTTCCAATGCAGTTTGAGAAGTTTCAGGTAGAACAGAATATTTCTACACTACCATAAAATTTAAAATTACGTAAGTTCTTTTTTGCAAGGAGAATATCTTATATTATTAGCTGGTCCTTCGATATTCAATGAATTTGAAAGGATCAAGTATTTGAGTAAAACTATAAGAATTAAAGGATGGATGCCATAAGTGCATGGAGAAAAGTCAGTTTCATGGAAGAAATCCAAAATTTCACAAGAAGAATTAAAAAGAAGGCTTGAAGAAGCCTTGTCAAGTTTGGATAAAGATCCTAGTTCTGAGAAGATAATGGAGTTATTATATGCCACATCATCACAAACCGGTGAGCCGAGGAAAGAAGAAAATATCTTCTATAATTAAACGAAGAAGCCAACAGGACTTCAATATAAGGTGGACCCTACAAGCAAAAGAATAAAAAAGTCAAAAAGGACAAAGTAGACATGCCAACCCCGAAGAAAATTTTCCACCTACGTGTAACAATTATCAACATGTGTAATAACTTTCAGCTACGTGTTATAGTTACAGTTACTTGTAAAACAAAGGGTGTGTATTAGCGTTAACATACTTATAACGTAAGTAATACATATTTGAAGTTAGTACGCATTTTCTGAGGCCTATTTAAGCTTTAACCTTGTACTAGAAAAGGCATGCAAACATTGGCCCATTACAAATCTTTGTACAAAACTATCTCTCCCATATTTTCCATTCACACTTTACCATTCCTTTCTACTGTCTCTCTCTTCCCACAATAAAATTAAAAGTTTGTAAGTATATTTTCTCCACTGTTATTTTGATATACAGTTTTAAAATCTTGTTATACTGTTTTAGTTTGTTCTTTGTAAATTTAAGTGTTGTTATTTTGTAAATTTAATTTGATTATTGTTATTTTGTTTTAAGTTTATTTAAAATTTATACATCCTTGCTCCTCCCTAGGATCATGGTCTTCGTATGACAATCAAGAATAACATGATGTGGTGACAACCAATCTATGCCCAATATTACATCAAAATCAACCATATCCAACAATATCAAATCATCAACAATATTTATCCCCATGAAAGTCACAACACAACCCCGATAAACCTGATTCACCACTAAAGATTCACCTATAAGAGTGGATAAACAAATAGGCTTGGCAAGCGGCTCACACATAATATCAATATCAGAAGCCAAATAGGCTGATATATAAGAATAAATAGAGCCTGGATCAAATAAAGCTGAAGCTGAACGGTGGCACACTAGGACTATACCTATGATAATTGCATCAGAGGCCTCTGTCTCATGTCTATCTAGAAAAACATAGCAAACTCAACGATCATCACTAGCCTGTGGGCCTCCACGCGCACCACCTCTCCTTGTACCACGACCTCCTCTAGCACCACCCCTCATGTCTTGAGAGGTGTCTCTAGCTATTGCCTGAGGTCCTGAAGCCTGAGTAGGAAGTACCTGATGTTGAAAATAGCTAGAGAAGTGCCCAATCTCACCACAAATATAGCAAGCCTTGAGGTCTCACCCCTGAGATGTTTGCAATTAAGAGACACCACGTCTAGATGAACCAAGGGAACTATCACGACCTGTCTGTATAGGCCTATATCTGTCACCACTGTCAGATGCTGGAAGAGCTACCTGAATTACCCAGCCCTGATGGCCCTGCCTTTGAAACCCTCTATCACGTGGCAGGTGTCAACTAAACTTACCACGCTGGCAGAATCTCTTCTCAGCACCCTATCTCTTGTGCTTGATGTGCTCTATCATATGAGCGTAATCCACAACACTTTAAAAAGTGCCTCCAACCAACACTAAGGAAGCTATAGCCTCCTGAAGATACCCTGCCAACCCCTAGGCAAACCGTTGATTCCTCTCAAACTCAGTAGTAATACTAGACAGAGCATATCTGGATAAGGCATGAAATCTAGCTCATAATTTGAAATCGACATAAAGCCCTACTGTAGTTGATCAAACTCATCTCTACAGCTATCAAAAGGCTATATGGTACGAACCTCTCCAAAAACATCCCCGTGAACTTCCCCCAAGTCTTAGATGGAGATCCTACAGACTAGCAAGCTAGAACTGGCCTCCATCATTCCTTAGCAAGGCCGGTGAATTGGTATAAAGTTTCGGCAACCACATGCATCTCAGAATAGCCAGGTTACAAAACTGGTCTAAGCACTCTGATAGAAAATCATAATTTCTATTGCCAGGAGCGCTATCGAAATACAATGGAGTAAACCGTACAAACCTCCCAAATATCTTCTGCTCCATTGTAGACATGGTTAGGATGTCAGAAGATGGTAGCACCATAAACGAGGAAGATGCAATGGATGGATGATGTCGCCAAAGTTACACCTACTTTTTAGGATAAAGCAGTCATTGTCAAGAAATAGAATCGAACCAAGGTTAGGGTCAAACCCAAGGGAATACGTAGACTCAAGAGAATTCAATGACTGCAATTTCCATAGTTGACTACTTCCACACGGGGTTGCAATAATCAATGGAGAAATAAAACTAACTAATACAAAAGTGAAATCAATATGGAGAGAAACTAGGGTATTGTATTCCCCATGATTCCCTAACTTAGTATCACTGGTTACCCTAATTCTCTTCACGTATGTAGCATACAAGATGGTAAGTTAAGTTCACCAAGCCCTTTGGTCAAGGGTGAAAGATGAATTTCATTATATGACTTAGCCCGTCTCCATAGTGTGCATCACTAACCCTTACCTATTAGTCCCAGTACAACCTCCCCTTGGCCTAGTTTTGTTGATTAGACAAGAACACATCAATCGAATCTTGTTAATTAATCTCTTTTCCTATTAATTACTACTTTGGTCCGGTCAGTAACAGTAGGTTGGTCCCAATGTTTTGGCCAACACTAGAAAACATGCAAGACAAAGAGAGCTAATTAATACATTGCATGCACACTTTTCAAGAATTATGAATTATCTAATTTTACCATGTTAGTTCTTCATGGTCCCCACAACCCTAGTTGTGGGTTTAGCTACTCATTCTTTGCATAGATGCAAGACTTATGAAATAGAACAACATAATAGAGCACTTACACAATTGAATTAAGAACAAGCAAATCCAACTTCAAAGAGAATCACAAGATTAAAGATGAAATCAAAGTGCAGTTGTTCTAAATACTCTCCAGTGTAATCTTATTACTTTCTCTCTCTAGTTACTGAGTTTTCTATGTACTATGCGAAAAATTGCTGAAAAATAACCTAAAACACATATTTATAATATTTAAAATACATATCCTGAACAAAATAAGATAGCGGGGTCGGCACGCCTCACGAACTGGTTTACTTGTCATATTGCATTCCATGGCCCGTAATCAGAGTCTCATACAAAGCTGCTGCAATTCTGGACTTCAAGTCTATGACACACCCTCTACGACCCATAAAATGGTTTACGACCCATAAGGGAGTTTTATCTAGTGAATCTTTAGAAAAGTCCTAGTCTGTGATCCTCAGGGTACGAACCATGTTCTACGATTCATAAATCATTCCACAACTCATCTACGTATTCCTATAACCAACTTCAGAAAATCAGCCCCTCACTGAAATTTTCTATGAAACCAGTCTATGACTCGTAGAATAACCTGACGCTCGTAAAAGGTCTCGTACTACATCGGAAATTAGCAACTTCAGTATTTCTTCCCAAAATCAAGGCCAACCCTAGAATCCTACAAATATAACATAAAAACACATCAAACCAACTAACATCGCCTTAAGAACACATAAAAGTCCAAATTTTAAGCATCAAAAGTGTTGTATTTTGACAGCACATCAACACCCTCAACTTAAAATTGTTGCTTGTCCTCAAGCGATGGACTCAATCTACATAGGTAATAAAATAACACATAGACCTCAAGCTAATGAAATAGATCACATCAATCTCAAACTTAGATACCCATGCCACTTTTTCAAAATAAAATCAGATAGCCATCTAGCAAACCAGTACAGACTAGTGCATGTGACAACACAACTATGACAAGTGGGGAACTATCAACAATCCATAGTCACTTAATAAGTCTAATGCAAAAATGCAATGCAAGTACTCTCGCAGAAAGAACTCATATATTTTTCACTCAATTATGTTTTCATATACAACCTTGGGACTCTGCAAAATCGCTCACCCTTACAAAAGATATTCATGCATTATGCCTAATACCATAGGCTTTCCCCTATACTCATGACTAAGACCTTCAACTACTCGGACTAGGATCACTTTAGGACTTTATAGGCTTGTAACATAGGCTCAAGGTGCTTTGGTAAGGTACTTTTGGAATATAGTGACTAACAACCCTCCTTGACATTGCGTTTTCCTTCACTTTTGCCTTATCGACTCTGTTATTTTCATCTCATCCTCCCTTTCTCCTATTTCAAGCTTTTTTGGATTCTTTCTTTTAATTATTTTAGCTCTTTGCCTTGATTTTGCAATTCATATTTCTTGTTTACTCATAACTATGGCATTACTTCTTTTTCTTGCACCTAGTACATAATTTTCCCTTTTTCTCTGTATCACTAACTCTCCCCCTTATTTTTATGTTTCATCCTTACATCAGCCATCCTAAACTTAGGCTTTTTTCCTCTGTTAAGGTGCACAATGTTCAAGGAAGGACCAGGGCCAATTTCAAGATTTTACAACTAACAAGGCTAGGTTAATCAGTTGTTTGCGAAGAATACAGACATGTTAGGCTCTAACATTAGGACCAAGGGATATATTGCAATTTTGTTGGTCATTTTAAGCTAAGTGGGCTTTTAAGAACAATTGTCTAAGATCCTTTCCTAATCCAATTAATCTATAGTCTAACTTAGAGTAACAAGGAAAGTTGTGAATTAGCACACAATACATGAATTTAGTAATTTAAAGCTCACACTCGCATGGAAATGAATACATTATTAACAAAAGACTTTCAAATCATGATTTTCATCTCAATTTCTCCTCACTTATCAAAACAAATATTATCAACACACCTAAACATGCATGGCTACTAGCTAAACTACTAATCAAACTTTTTAGTGGGTATCATTTTACAAACAAAACACAAAAACATGTTATGCCACAAGTATTAGTACTATATGCTACAACTATTACCTAAACATCCTAAACATGGAGATTCAATAGAAATTAAATATCCATGGGGGAAAAGAACATAGGCAAGACAACCCCAGGATAAAAAATATTGGGGTAGTTATGGACCCACGCTACTCAGACTTCACTGAGGCCCCTAAATGAGGGTAGTTATAGACCCAAGCTACACAGACATCACTGAGGCCCCTAACTACCCACACCCCATTGAAAAGGATGTGCATTGTCCCCAATGCACGCAATCAAAGCAAAACAAAAAAGGTTTAACAATCATACCTGGGCGCCTAAGTGCCAGTATCCACCTTGGGTTGCCTCCCAAGCAGCTCCTGATTTATTGTCCTGGCACCACATGGATGGCTTGAGTACGTAGACTTCCTCATGATCTCATTTGTCCATAGTCTTTATCTCTTCTGTATTTCCAAGGTATGGCTTGACTCTTTTGCCATTTACCTTGAAAGATCCTCAATTTCACCTCTCAAACTCAATAGCCCCATGATCAAAGACACATGCTACTCGAAAGGGTCCCATCTATCTGGATTTGAGCTTCCCAGGGAATAATTTTAATCTTGAATTATATAGCACCACCAAGTCCTCTGGTGCAAATTGACGATTCTCTAAGTGACGATCATGTTGCAGCTTCATTCTTTGTTTGTATAAGGCTTAGCTGTGATACGCCTTTAATCGAAACTCATCTAGCTCATTGAGTTGGCTCAGCCTAGAGTTTGTTGCATCATTCTAATCCAAATACAACTTCTTCAGTGCCCACATTGCTTTATGCTCGAGTTCCACTGGCAAATGGCATGCCTTCCCAAAGAAAAGTTATTAGGGAGACATGCCTATAGGGGTCTTGAATGTTGTCTGATATGCCTATTATGCTTCATCCAACTCCCGCGGCCAATCTATCTGGTTTGTATTCAATGTCTGGATAGAATCAGTTAATTTAAATATTAGACACTTCCACCTACCCGCTCCTCCAAGGATGATAAGGAGTCGCTACCTGATGTTTCACCCCATAATTTTGAAGAAGAGACTTGAAAACCGCATTGCAGAAGTGAGAACCTCCTTCGCTGGTGATTGCCTGAGGGGTGCCAAATCTCGAGAAGATGTTTTTTTTTATAAATATTGTAACATTTTTACCCTCATTGTTGGGTATAGCCACGACCTCAACCCACTTCGACAAATAACCCAAAACAACTAAGATGTACTTATTTCCGTGTGAGCTAACTAAAGGTCCCATGAAGTCTATCTACCATACATCAAATAACATAATCACCAAAATGGGGTTTAGAGGGATCTCATATTTATCGGAAACACCACTTTCTCTTTGGCTCCTATCACAAGCTTTGGCGTAGTCATGGGCGTCTTGGTGGATGGTGGGCCAATAATACCTTGCTGTTAGATCCTGTGTGCTATCTGAAATCCACTATGATGCCCACCTACCAATGACGAGTGACATGCCTCAAGTATGCTCATTATCTCGATCTCAGGAACACAGTGACGAATAATTCTATTCGCATATACACGAAACAAGTATGGGTTATCCCAAAAGAACTTTCTCACATCAGACATGAACTTCTGAAGCTGATGTGTGTTTAGATCATGTGACACAATGTCACATACCAAGTAGTTTGCATAGTCTGCAAACAATAGTATTAAGTCATGGGATGCTGCCAACACTCTCTTATATGGAAATGAATCATTGGTTTCCAATCCAAATCAAACTTTATCATTGCCCCATCTTCTAATCTGGAAAGGTGATCTGTGACCTGATTTTCTATCCCTTTTTGTGTCGATGACATCGAAGTTGAATTCTTGCAGGAGAAGTACCCACCTCATTGACCTTTGTTTTGCATCCTTCTTTTCCATCAGTATCTTAGTGTTAAGTGGTCTGTGTGCACCACCACTTTGGCCCCAATAGATATGACCTGAATTTCTCGAATGCAAATACCACCGTGAGTAACTCCTGCTCAGTGATAGCTTAATTCTTCTGGGCCGCATTTAGGGCTTTGCTAGCATAGTATATAGGATTTAATATCTTCTCTTGGCGCTATCCCAATACTACACTAGCGCAACCCACTTGCACCACACATGATTTCAAAGGGCTAGGACCAGTCTAGAGCTCCAATGATTGGAGGTGAAATCAACCTCTTCTTCAATTCTTCAAACGCTCTGAGGCATTCTTCATTGAACACGAACTTAGCATCTTTCTCAAGCAACTTGCACAAAGGGTGTGCAATTTTAGAGAAGTCATTTATGAACCTCCGTTAGAACCCTGCACGCCCTAGGAAGCTCCTCACACCCTTAACTGAGGTGGGTGGGGAAGCTTCTCGATCACCTCTACTTTAGCTCTATTGGCCTTTATCCCTTTGCTGGATATCTTGTGCCCCAACACAATTCCCTCCTTCACCATGAAGTGACACTTTTCCCAATTCAGCACCAAGTGGCTTTCCTCACATGTTTGCAACACAGCATGCAAGTGCTTCAAGCAGTCCTCAAATAAGTCTCCAACCACACTAAAGTTGTCCATGAAGACTTTAATAGTGTCTTCCATGTAACATCCAAATATACTTCTCAAAAGAAATATAAACGGTCATTTGCAATATATTTACCCAACTTGTGAGTCGGTGTGGGAATATGGAAAAATATTGTCAATAGTAAAGAAATTAACTTGATAGTCATTATCAAAATTTAGGGGTTTAATATAAGAAAATAGAAAACAACAATAAAAATACTAATAGCTTATAGTTTTATATTTATTTGTGTCAAGATAAATAGAAGTAACTAGGAATATGATCCCATGATTTTATGACTTAACAAGAATAATGTGTTAGTGATCTATATCAATTTTTAGCATGCAGAACGGTAAGTTAAGTTCACCAAAACTTTTGTCCCAGGTGAGAGGTGAATTTCACTACGTGATTTGATTCATCTCCACAGTGTGACATTACTAACCCTTACCTATTATCCTAGTACAACCTCCCCTTGGCCCAATTTGGTTGATTAGACGAGAAACATCGATTGTATCCTGTTAATTAATCTCTTTTCATATTCATTACTATTATGATCCCGTCAGTGACACTAGGCGAGTTCTAATGTTGGCCACCATTAGAAAGCATTCAATACGAAAAGAATCAATTATACATGAATAAAATTTATTCAAGAATCACTTTTCACATTAACTTACTTTGTTAATCCATCAAAATCATGGTTCACACAATCCTAGTTATAAAATTTAGTTACTTATTATTATTGAAAAAAACACAATTAAAATTAATAAAAATAAACTTACTTGTGCTAATAATAAATATTCAAGAATAACAGCTAAATAATCTTCCAAAAATCAAGAATACAAATAAATAATAAAAGGAGATGAAAAGAAAAACAAAAATTCTCCACTCTAGGAGACAACTCTTCCAAATTTCAAGCTATAAAATTCTAGAACCTATATTGGGTTAGTTGTGGAAGAATTATTTTTATGGAATATTTAATAGATGTAGAAAAATAACTAAGTCCAAAATAAATTGAGAAATCTAAAACTGGAAGGAAATTGTATTACTATGTCCGCTGCCTTAAATTGCTGCTCATATCTTCCTTGACTGCCACATGGCAATAGTACCAATTTGCAATTCAAATTGCAATTGTGCCTGCCACCTGCCTATGTCTTGATTCTTTTATTAAATTTAAGCCACTAAGTTGTCTGCTTGAATTTTCTTCTGTAATCTTTCATTTTTAATTCATTTACGCTCCAAATTTCTTCATTTTCACCCCCAATTTAATCCTACAGATAAAACACACAATTTAGCAGAATTCATAAAATAATGTTTAAAGATCATATATGAGATAAATAATTATCACATATATTTATTTTTGGCCTTACATCAACACCCCACATTTAAACTTTTGCTAGTCCTCGAGCAAACATTAAAGCTCATCTCGAATAATATCCTAGGAAAGCCGCCACTTTGATTGATACAAATAATTTAAACCATGAAATAATTTGCAACATTTAGTATACTTTTCGATCATTACGCAAGATATTCAACAAAAATAAACTTCTGACCTTGTAGCCTCAAAGATGGTATTTCACTCATCAAAGTAAGTTTTCTCACCTACTCCATGAAAAAAAGCTAATAAAATCACTCACCTATCATGAAACAAGTGCCCTCACAAGAAGAAATAGTTCATACACTTAATTTAAGGAATTGAATATAGATTAAGGACTTAGCATCAAAGAACACCTCTCACACTCAAAAAAGAATTCACATGTAAGCACAAAGAACCATAGGTGCCCATTATGTACAGCTCCACTAATTAAGCATTGCTTGAAGAAAATCAAATAGGACTTTAATGGATTGTAAAATTGGTCAAGGGATGGATAAGAAATTATATATTAGTGACTTAAGCTTCCTTAGACACTTTGCACACCCCTTTCTATTTATTTATTTATTTTGAACTTCATCACCCATTTTTTTTCACTTTTTTTCACCTTCTCTTCAATTATTTTCACAAGTAACTCTCATCATATCAAGAATACTTCAATCATCATTTTTTTCCTTTTCTCCTCTTTTTTTTTTCATATTGCATTATTTTCGCTTTTCTTTACAATAGTCTCCTCCAACTTAGGCATTTTGCTTGAGTTGAGGTGCACAAAGTCCTAAGAAGAACCAGAGCCACTTATAGTAGCCACCCTCAAATTAGGTATTTTGCCTATGCCGAGGTGCACGATGTCCAAGGAGGGACCAGGGCCAAAGTAAGGATTACAAAAATAGTGGGAAGTTGAATTTGGATAATATAATGAAAGGGTCTATTTTAGGCTCAAAAGGATTACTAGTGATATATCTTAAAAGGTTAAATTTTACAAGACAAATCAAAGAAAGTCTATTGTCATTTTCTAAACAAGCAATACTTTTTATTTCACTTCAATAACATCTCGGACAAGTTCTAGACTAGGATGCAAAACATAGAACTTATGCAAATAACCTCACCACATATGACACAAGTTTCAATCAACATAGATCATGTCACAACCTGGGGTTTAGGGCCTAGATGTAACACGGTGAATGGGGACTCGAGAATCCCCAAACAAGACTCAATTGTCAGTATCCACATCATTGATTCGAAATGGCATCCAAACACATATAACTAAATAGTAGAAATCAAGTCTCAGGAATAAATTTATTGACAGATAAGCAGTACAACAGTTAGAATAGCCTTGTCTAAGAAAGATTCACAGAGTGTCCAACATTGCCTCTAGTCAAGGAACGGGGGCCAGAACAAGTTCTAGGCTCACCCTTAATAAAAGAACATCCAAAATAACGATAAGAAATAACTAGCTCGCCCTCGGAAGAAGGGCTCACCACAAAATCTTCAAGGACGGACTACTCGTCAAATGGCTGGTACTCAAACTGCTTGGTTCCTACATGGTAAAATCATGTAGGCATAGAGTATGCGTTAGTACGTTTGAATGTACTAAGTATGGGGGCATACAATGAATATGACTTATCAACCTGCATTTCAATGTTAGATGACAAGGGCACAAAATATAGAAGGAATTATATATATCCAAGGAAGAGTAGTATACAAGATGCCATGAAATTCATGAAGCATGTAATGCGATAATGCTCCTACATAGTGGGAATGTACTATAACCGACAAGCCAAATCCATGCGAGCTAGACCAATTTGGACCTTCCATCGGTAGGGAAAAGATTACCTGCCAAAGGTAATCTACATCACACCTTACAACCACGCTTTTCGATGGATTGTCACCTTCGTTACGACCATGCTTTTCGAAAGAATTTACAATAATCATATCAAAACATGTCATAGCATAAGCAAGATAGACGAATATCATTCGTCCCTATGTTGGCACATAGTTGAAGTAAAGGGGGAAGGCCCCCAATCCATCGGTGCTAAGTCAACAACATCCCACATGTATACTTATATATGTATATACGTGCTTTCAAGAGAGTCAAGTACCATTTTCCAAATGTTCAATGCACATTTTGGCTCAATGCCAAATCACAGGATCATAATCACAATGCTCGTGCAAGGAATAACCAATCTACATATACAAGATGGTGCAAGCACCCAAGATGCTCAAAGAGCCATAATCATAAACATACCGGTGACCACCTTTTCTGACATAACTAATGTGTTACAAAAATCATATCATAATCATTTCATAAAATATAATTGGGCTTAACCCATTTCATAATTTTCATAAACCAATGCTCATGAATGTAATGCAATGCATGATGTAGGAATGGCATAGGTAATGTAGAGTAAATCTAAAGTCAGCAATATGATATGAAATCTAGAAAATCCACAATAAAATCCATATGAAAATCATAGTGTAGATCACCCATGCATAAAACCATATTTAAGGGGACACACATTTCATAATTGCATAACTCAATGTGATTCATCATAATAGAGCTTAAAATAACTTAAAATCATGAATAATGTACAACCCATGCATTGATCGAAGTTTACAAGACCAAATAGTAAAAATCCACATTTAAAGTGACTAAAATTCATAAAATCAATTGAAAGGAATTTTGGGTCTTCTTGATTGAAAGGAACCAAGAATCAATCCCACATACCTGACTTGAAGAGTAGAAATCAAACTTGAACCGACCCCAATTTAAAACTCTAGCTTAAAACCTTGAAATAGGAGTTGAGGGGAATGGAGAAATGACTTTAAGAGGAGTAGAGTGATCTAGGTGGAAGAGTGAAGAGGGGAGGGGTTTTCAAGTGAATTAAGGGTTTAGGATAATAAACAAGCCATAATATCATAAATGCCATTAATAAAATGGGCTTTATTTTGATCCGTTTGGGTCATACGGTCCGGCATACGATCCATGTATAGTCATACGGACCGTGAACCGTGCCGTGGCCCATGACTTAGAGTTTTTAGAAGGAAGTTCCCATAGAACCAAGTGGTGCTACACGGACGGATTCATGAACCATCTGATGTGACACGGACCATGCCGTTGTCCGTGTGAAGACACTTGGGATAGATTTTTGCATGGCAATTATGAGACGATGATTTTATACTTAGAATATTTTCCACACAGTAAGCCACGTGGAAGGCCACACAAACTATGTAGCGTAACACAGATCATGTGAAGGTCCATGTACCTTCACTTGGCAATTTCCCCACGTCCAAAGTTATCCCTAATGGGGAACTGATCAAGTGCCACTCAACGGGAGGCCATACGGACCGTGTGGCTCCACACAAGCCGTGTAGGCTCCTCCGTGAAGTGATGCCTGGCAATTCTTCTTGGGGAAAATTTCAGGACCTCCAGGTAATGCCAGTGAGAGAAAATCTTGGTCTTTACATCATCTCCCCCTTGGAAACATTCGTCCACAAATGTGCAAGGACAAGGCTTGAAAGGTTAGAACTAGAGCAAGAAACACGCCATACAAGGTAAACTGCACAATCCCCTACTAGAGATTAAAATCATACCAAAAGCATTATGCAAAATCATCGTTAATGACTATATAACTCATTTCAAAATTTTACCAAATCGTTCGAATCAATCATAAAAGTCTTCGTGCACATGCATGCATGTTATGTCATGAGACTCAAGAGTGCAAGAATAGAAACATCAGATAAGGAAGGATCCTAGTACCTTAGGCTTGAGTGGATTGGAAAAGATGAGGGTATCGTTTCACCATGTCCAGCTCCACCTCCCAAGTAGCACTTTCCACTTGTTGATTTCTCCAAAGTACCTTTACCGAGGCCACATCCTTGTTACAAAGCCGCTTTACTTGCCTATCCAAGATCTCCACCGACACCTTGTCATAGGACAAGTTTTCCTCAACTTCAATTCCCTCCAAAGGCATAATGGTGTTAGGGTCACCAATTAGCTTCCTCAACATAGACACATGGAAGACCGGATGAATGGAGCCCGAATCCATAGGTAACTCCAACTTATAAGCCACACCTCCGATCTGCTCAACAATCTCGTATGGACCAACATACCGAGGGCTTAGCTTTCCCTTATTACCGAAGCCCATCACACCCTTCATAGGAGAAACCTTCACATACACCTAATCATCGACATGAAATTCGAGGTTCCTCCTTCTAACGTCCGAATAAGACTTTTGATGACTTTGGTCCACTTTTGGTGTCTCCCTAATCACCCTCGCCTTATCCATGGCCTCCATCACCAAATCTGGGCCAATTAGCACCGTCTCTCCTAATTCAAACCACCCTACCAACGATCTACACCTTCACCCATACAGAGCTTCAAACAGCGTCATACCAATGCTAGCATGGAAGCTATTATTATAAACAAACTCAATGAGTGGAAGATTGTCATCCCAATTTCCCTTAAACTCCAACACACAAGCCCTCAACATATCCTCCAAGGTTTGGATAGTCCTTTCTACTTGGCCATCAGTTTGTGGATGGAAAGTGGTGCTCAATTTAATCTTAGTCCCAAGCCCCTTCTGAAAAGACCTCCGAAATTGGAAAGTGAATTGGGTACCCCTATCCGATATAATGGACCTAGGTACACCATGCAATCTCACCATCTCCTGTATGTACACCCTCGCTTAGTCCTCGACACTAAAAGTAGTCTTAACCGGTAGAAAATGAGCCGAATTCGTTATCCCAACAACCCAGATAGAGTCGAACTGTCTTTGGGTCCGAGGCAATCCAACCACAAAGTCCATGTTCACATCCTCCCATTTCCATGTGGGAATCTCTATATCCTACGCCAGACCTCCAGGCCTTTGGTGTTCCACCTTCACCTGTTGACAACTCAGGCATTCAGTCACGAACTAAGCATAATCCCTCTTCATACCATGCCACCAATACACCTCCTTCAGATCCCAGTACTTCTTGGTAGACCCCAGGTGAATAGAGTAACGAGAGTTGTGAGCCTCACTCATAATTACTCTTCTAAGGACATCCATATCAGGAACACAAAGTTGGTCCTGGTACCGGAGTACGCCATCTCCTCCTTGGGAGAACACCTCGATCTCCTTTGCAGCAACTAACCTCTTCAACTCAAGTAACGATGGGTCTAGATCTTGTTTAGCTCTTACCTCGTTCACCACGGAAGATTCTGCCCCATTCTGAACCCGAAGACCACCCTCGCTGAACCACCCAACCTGATACCTAACCTAGCCAACCGGTAAACATCCCTTTCCAATTCCTTCTTTACATTCCCAACATGCGCCACACTTCCCATAGATAACCTGCTAAGAGCGTCGGCCACAACATTGGCCTTGCTCAGATGATATAGGACACTCATGTCGTAATCCTTTAAAAGTTCCAACCACCTCCTTTGCCTCAAGTTAAGATCCCTCTGGGTGAAAACATATTGCAAACTCTTATCATCGGTGAACATATCAACATGAATCGTGTACAAATAATGTCTCCAAATCTTCAAAGCAAAAATCACTACTGCCAATTCAAGGTCATGCGTGGGGTAGTTACGTTCATGCACCTTCAACTGTCTTGATGCATACACTATCACCTTACCATTCTGCATAAGCACACAACCTAATCCGATCCGCGAGGCATCACAATACACTACAAACCCCTCTAAACTATTTGGCAAGGTCAAGATGGGAGCCGATGTAAGTCGATCCTTCAAAGTTTAAAAACTCCCCTCACATTCATCTGACCATACAAACGTAGCCTGCTTCTAGGTCAACATGGTGAATGGAGATACAATAGATGAGAAACTTTTCACAAACCTTCTGTAGTACCCGGCAAACCCAAGGAAACTGTGAACATCCAAAGGAGTCTATGGTCTAGGCCAATTCCTCACAGCCTCGGTTTTCTTCGGATCCAACTTGATGCCGTCCCCAGACACCACATGACCGTGGAAGGCCACTTCGCCCAACCAGAGTTCACACTTGCTAAACTTGGCATACAATTTCTTTTCCCTCAGAGTTTGGAGAACCATCCTCAAGTGATTCCCGTGCTCTTGTTCACTTCGGGAGTAAATGAGAATATCGTCAATGAAGACCACCACAAAGCTGTCTAAGAATGGTATAAACACTCGGTTCATCAAATCCATACATATGGCCGGAGCATTAGTTAGGCCAAATAACATCACTACAAATTCAAAATGCCCATACCTCATCCAAAAAGATGTTTTGGGGATATCGCTTTCCCTAACCTTCAACTGATGATACCCGGAACAGGGATCAATTTTTGAGAAGTGAGTAGCACCTTGAAGCTGATCAAACAAGTCATCAATCCTGGGCAACAGGTACTTGTTCTTAACAGTCACCTTATTCAGCTGCCTGTAGTCAATACACATATGGAGGGACCCATCTTTCTTCCTTACAAACAACACGGGAGCACCCGACGGTTATATACTAGGCCGAATGAAACCCTTCTCAAAAAGATCCTTTAATTGCTCTTTTAATTCATTCAATTCTGCTGGTACCATACGATAAGGAGGAATAGAAATAGGTTGAGTATCTGGAAGAAGATTTATTCGAAAGTCTAGCTCTCTATCCGGAGAATGCCTGGTAAATCTTCGGGAAACACATCTAAAAATTCATTCACCATAGGGACCGACTCGAGAGTAGGAACTTCGACATCTGTATCCTTGATCCTTACAATATGATAGATGCACCTCTTAGAAATCATTCTCCGCGCCTTGAGGTAGAAAATGAACCAACCCCTAATAGAGGAGTCACCACCCTCCATTCATGAACGGGCTCACCGGGAGATTGGTACTGGACCTTTCGGGTTCCACAATCTATGAAAGCATATGATGCATGCAGCCAATCCATTTCAAGAATCACATCAAAATCAAACATCTCAAGTTCCACAAGATAACATGGAAAACTTTTATGCAACACAGCAATAGGGCAACCTTGCTAGACTCTTTGAGCAACAACAGATTCACCCATGGAGGTGTAGACCGAGAAAGGCTCTCTTACAATCTAGGGGCTCAAACCAAACTTAACAGCCAACAGCAGAGTCACAAAAGATAAATTTGCACCCAGGTCAAGCAAAACATAAGCATCAAAATCAAACACTTTCAATATACCAGTCATGAAATCCGGAGTTTCCTTGACATCCTGGCGGGCAGGGAGTGCATAGAACCTGTTGTTCCTTGGGGCAATACCTTAGGGACCCCTTCGTTAACCCTGCCCACCTTGGGCTACCTGACCTTGGCCTCCGCGCACATCCTTGGGGCATCCTTGTACGGGGATCGGCCCCCAGGGATGGAGCATATTTTGAAAGCTTGGTGAACTTGAGGGCATAATCCCTCACACTCATACTCCCCTACTTGAGTTTGATAAACTCAGTCATTCTGGCCTCTCTCAACTCGAGTGGGAAGAAGCGATCAAGGAAGGAAAATTTGAACTCCTCCCAGTTGACATCACTACCACAGACCCTTTCCAATGCCCACTGATTGTACCACACTTGAGCTATATCCTTCAACTGGTAAGCAACCAGTCTAGCTTTTTGCTCAAAAATGATGCCCATAATATTTAATATCTTTAAGAGCTCATCAATGAAATCCTGAGCATCCTCATCAGCCCTTGACCTGTAGAACTCCGGAGGATTCATTTGGGTGAAATCCCTCACCCTAGATGCAGGTGTAGGATCCCGCGGTAAGTTAGCTTGCCTTTCCTGAGTAGTCACCACCTTAGCAAGCATGTCGAAAGTAGTGTGAAATTCACCGTTAGAGATAGGCTCCTCCAAAGGCTCGTGAGGAACCTGATCTTCGTCAGCCGGAGCCGACCTTGGTATCGGGGGTCTTCCTCGAGACATCTGCTAAAATGGATCAACAACATCGGTAAGTAAGGGAATTTAATAAACAAGTCACAACATGACACAAGACATGAAGACGTGAGTAATTTCCTAATACCTCTTTGCAGCCTCCCACTCATAGGTATGGTGCACTTCATACCCATGAATAAAACTCTACTCAACGAGGCATGTTGGACTCCAAGGACCATTATAAACCTAAGGGTTGCATGAAGTTCCCTTGTCCATTATCTCATACAAGTCCAATTTACCTCCCAATTTCGGAGATCATTTCAAAAAGATTTGGGTACTAACGTGAACATGAGCACAACCTTTCATCCACAAACAGATGGTCAGGGAGCGGGTACAATTCAAATATTAGAGTATATGTTAAGAGCTTGTGTTCTTGATTTCAAGGGAAACTGGGATGATCACCTACCATTGATTGAATTCGCATATAATAATAGTTATCATGCAAGCACTCAAATGGCTCCCTGCAAAGCCTTATATGGGAGGAGATGTAGATCACCAATTGGGTGGTTTGAAGTTCGAGAAGCAGAGCTGATTTGCCCTGATCCTGTCCACCAATCGATGGAGAAGGTCAAGGTCATTATAGAGAGTTTAAATATTGCCCAGAGTTGCCAAAAATCTTATACTGACGTGAGGAGAAGAGACTTACAGTTTGAGGTAGATGATTGGATGTATTTGAAAGTGTCACCTATAAGGGTGTCCTAAGATTTGGGAAGAAAGGGAAGTCGAGTCCATGCTATGTTGGACCGTATCTGATTGTAAAGAATATTAAGAACGTAGATTATGAGATAGAGTTGCCTTGCGAGTTAGATGGAGTCCATCCTGTATTCCATGCTTCGATGCTGAAGAAATGCTTGGGAGATCCTACCTTGGTGATCCTTGTTGATAGAATTGGATTAAAAGATATCCTGTGTTATGAAGAGGTCCTAGTCTGGATCCTTGAACGCCAGATTCATAAGTTGAGGAATAAATAGATAGCCTCAGTCAAAGTCCTATGGAGGAATCAATTCGTATAGGAAGCCACATGGGAAGCTAAGGAAGAGATGAAGGCCAAATATCCGCACCTATTCATGTCAAATAATGAGCGTGTTGAACGTAAATTTCTTACCTTTCACTAAATTGATTGATCTATTCTTGATGCGACTTACTATTCATAAGTCTGAGTAATAATGATTGAGGTCGAAGAAGAGTCAAGAGTTTTATTGACTGAGTTGAGTGTTGATATGAGTCTTGAATCTATTTGTGCCTTGATATCCTTCTTTACTCATCATTCGAGGATGAATGATCCCAAGGGGGAGATGATGTAACGTCAGATAAAATTATCAAAATACCCCTAGAGGGAGGGTATGCGCGTAATGCATATTCTTATGCTCGTATGAAAAATCCGAGGCCGGATATGTGATCAGCACAAAAAATTGAGTGGGAAAATGGTCTCAGTAGATTTATAGAGCGACCCAATCAAAAGATAATTTGTCGATTCGTTGGTGCACGACAAGAGCGCGTCGCACTCCCATCGCGGACCAGCACTCATATTTTCTCGAAAATTTTTGACTGGATTGAGAAAACACATTCAGAAATCTTTTCTAAAAATACACTATGCGCGAGGGCATTTCGGTCAATTCCTAAACCCTCCTAAACTCTATATACGATCTAATAAGGTCATTTTTATGTAAAAAGGGTCTTAAACCCCTATTCTAAGTCCTATTCCATAATCTAACAAGGCTAGGGCTTGAGGAAAGAGGAGAAGAGCTTAAATTTCAGAGATTTGAGAAGAAATCCTTGATGTGACTAGTTGATCGCTTCATCCCAAGTATGTAAGGCTAAACTACAAGAATAGGATTTTTTCTCTCATGTGCCCCATAAATGGCCATAGATGAGTTGATGGTTCAAGAGTTTACATGTTGAATCCTTGATGTTTTTTCTTAAAATTCTATTTGAGTTCACATGTTTTTCTATGTTGATGATCATCATAAACGTGTTTTCTTAAATTGAACATTTTCATGAGAATATGCATAACCCTACATGACTACTTGAAAGTAAGCATATTGAGTTTAGAGCTTTGAGTTGAGATTGTTGATTGAGATGAGAGAAGGATGATGAGTTAATAGAATTTTATTATCTTATGAGTCTCTATAAATGAACTCTACAGATATGTCTATTCAATTATTTCCTAATGATCTTTTTCTAAATCTTGAGTCCTTGATGAGATTGATTGATGAGAGGGCTAAAATCCGTACGAGATGTTGATTGACGAGAGGGTAAAACCCTTATGAGACTGACTGATGATAGGGACAAAGTCCATATAAGTTGATTGGATTGATGGTTTTATAAGCATTGAGTCATGGAAGGAGTATCAAGCACCGAAAGAGTGAGAGTTAGTCTGACTTGAACTGATCAAACTACGTTGCCAAACATAGGTGAGGTGTAGAACCATCATATATATTATGGTTTCCTCGAGAGTAAAAGTCCTTGAAAGCAATACCGGGCCTTTTGAGTACTGATTCCATATTGGGTGAGCCGATATGGTTTCGATCATTCCCTACCTGGAAAGTTTTGAACGGTTGAGGCAACATTAGTGAGATTATTGTACATTCACTAGCTCATAAGTGATTGTTGTCGGATAAGAGAAACTCCTATTAATTTCCTACCTTGAGTACTCTGAGTTGAGATGAGATGAGATGAGTTGAGATGAGCGGAGGTGAGCTCTCTTGAGATAAGATGAGATGAGAGGAGGTGAGCTCCTCTGAGATGAGTATGATATAATTGATGAGTTTGAGTTTTTCATGTGTCACTTGTCTACTACTTATTCTATCATAGACAGACATTTGACAATTTGATTCTATTTGATGATTATTTTTAGTTGATATTATTTACATATTATTCTACATGTTTCTGTTTCACTCAGCTATTTTACATACCAGTACGTTCCAAGTACTGATGTCTCTTTTGGACCGCATCGTTTTATGATGTAGGGGCAGGTACTAGAGATCGTCAACAGGCTCCGTTGAAGATCCTAGATTCACAGCAAATTGGTGAGCCTCCCCTATTCCGGAGGATCCACTACTTTTACTTCATCATGCTTTAGAGTTAGATTGGACTATTTCTTTCATTTTGATTTGGGCAGCATTGGGTCTGTAATTGGCACCACATGATTAGTGATAGAGGCTTCATAGACAATGGTTTAATGTTGATGTCGAGATTGTGAGCTAGTTTCTTTCTACTAGCCGTTATTATTATCTATATACTTTGAGACTTTAGATGAGATGTGCCCGTTTACTTACTTTTATTTCCACTATTCAGATGAGTTATTTGATTGAATGACTGTCTATGAAGCTAAGTGGTTCGCTTGGGGACTAGCAATAGACTCTAGGTGCTGGCCACGCCAAGGGTACCCTCCCAGGGTGTGACAAACTTGGTATCAAAGCACAAAATTCAAGTGTCTTAGGGAGTCTATGAAGCTGAGTCTAGTAGAGACTTGTTTATGGGTGTGTTGTCGATTACATTTCATAACCAGGAGGCTATAGGACATTAGGAATTGTTGCACTTTTCTTCTTATCCCAATTCGTGCGATAGAATTAAACTCAATGAAAGCTCTATTCTAATTCGTGCTCTACGCCTGCATAATTGATATCATGCCTCCAGAAAAGCGGTCGGAGGAAGGGGACATCCTTCCAGGCAAGATGCTAACCTACCCGAGCCTCAAGTACCCGAGGAGCCAGTAGACCAAGCTGTCCTTGTTGAGCAGCCCCCTCAAGATGAGGTCTCTAATACTGAGCTACGTCGGGCTTTTCAAGCTCTAGCCCAGGTTGTCACAACACTCCCTTAATATACCATCACTCAAAGAATTACCGCATTTGACAATAGTAAGAACTCAACCCTAGCGGAACCTACTGAGATGGAAATGAGAGGTCGAGCTTGACCAGCCAGAGCCATTTTGTGTTCTATAGGCACCTATTATTCCACGTACTCCTACCATGAAGGCCGACTTCAGAGGAGCTATCACTATGCTTAACCAACTAATAGCTACTCATAGTGGGAATCGGAGATCACATGCTCCTAATTCCTGTTACTAAGAGCCAACATCTGCAACCAGGCTTAGGGATTTTTTGAGGATGAACCCACTAGTGTTCCTAGGGTCAAAGGTTTAGGAGGACCCTCAAAATTTCATAGATGAGATGTGGAAAGTTTTGAAAGCCATGCATATGACTGAGACTGAGGGAGTTGACCTTCCTACTTATTAGTTGAAAGATGAGGGGAACATTTGGTATAATCAATGGGAAGAGGGAGACTGAGGGAGTTGACCTTCCTACTTATTAGTTGAAAGATGAGGGGAACATTTGGTATAATCAATGGGAAGAGGGTCGAGGTGAGGATGCTGAGCTTGCTAAGTGGAGTGAATTTGAGAGTGCCTTCCTTGATCATATTTTAACTAAGAGTTGAGAGAGGTGATGATTGAGGAGTGTGTGAACCTGAAGCATGAAGGGTTGACCATCAAAGAATACAACCTCAAGTTTATCCAGCTATCCAGGTATGCTACAGAGGTGATCAAAGACATCAGGGAAAGAATGAGGAAGTTCATATCTGGCTTGGGTAAATATGTGAAGAAGGAGTCCAAGGCAACCTTGCTGATTCCAGGTATATATATGTCTAGGGTCATAGTCTATGAAGAACAACTTGAGGAGGATAAGAAGAAAGATAAGGATGAGCACCTGAGTATGAAGGCCAAGTCAGTAGGGCCCGGGTCTAATCAGGCTAAGCAAAGCAAGAGAAACAAGTCCTACTTTTATAAGAGACCTTCGGGTTATGCACCATCTTCAGCGAGTGCACCAGCCCTGAGTAACAGGTATGATTAGAAGTCCCAAGGCCAGTAGAACTTCAGAGCATAAGGCTCCCACACTATGTGACCCTTGGTTCGAAAGGGAAGCCACCTTATGGGAAATGTGGCATGATGCATTTGGGAGAGTGTAAAGAGAGAGGGAATGGTTGCTATATGGTCAGACAGGTCATTTTCAAAGAGAATGATCATTATGGAGCAATTAAGGCCTAGTCTTCGGCTACAACACCACCAACCAAAGGTAATCAAAGAGGTGTTGCACTAAGGACAGGCCGTGGAACAAACCGTCTATATGCGTTGGGGAACCGACAGGACAAAGAGGCTGCACTAGATGTATTGATGGGTATGATTTAAATCTTTATTTTTGATTTTTATTCATTGCTTGATCCTGGTGCAACTCCGTCATTTGTGATGCCATATGTGGCTAGTAGATTTGAGATCCTTCCTGAGTGCTTACTTGAGCCATTTTCTGTTTTTACACCTGACTGTGAGTCTTTCGTGGCTGAGAGGATTTTTAGGGATTGTCTAGTGTCCTTCTATCATAGGGATACCATAGTAGACCTGGTAAAATTGGAGATTGTTGATGAGATTGTTGGCATGGCCAGGCCTCACACTTGTTATGCCTCTATTGATTGTAGAACCTGGACTGTCAAGTTTCTGTTTCCGATGAGCCTATTTTAGAGTGGAAGGGAGATTTTTTCGCGCCCAATGGTACGTTAATTTCTCACCTTAAAGCCAGGAAGATAATCTCTAAGGGGTGTACATATCACCTCGTGCGAGTTATGTCCGATGATATTGAGCCCCCTACCTTCGAATCCATCCTGATCGTTCATATTGATGTTCTTTCTGACACTCAACCCATCTCTATTACACCGTATAGAATGGCCCCCGTTGAGTTGAAAGAGTTGAACAAGTACTTGAGAGATTTGCTAGGGAAGGGGTTTATTAGACCGAGTGTTTCTCCACGGGTGCCCCAGCCCTATTCATAAGGAAGAAGGATGGTTCACTCCGAATGTGCATCGACTACCACCAATGAATAAGGTGACAATCAAGAATAAGTATCCCCCCCCAAGGATAGATGACTTGTTCGACCAGCTTCAAAGTACTATATTCTGAAAGATAGACTTGACGTCAAGCTATCTCCACTTGAGAGTAAGAGAATATGACATCCCAAAGATGGATTTTTGAACTCGGTATGGTCATTTCAAGTTCTTGGTAATGTCCTTTGGGTTGACAAATGCACCTACAACCTTCGTGGACCTGATAAATAGAGTAATTACAGTACCTTGATATGTTCGTGTTTGTGTTTATTGATGATATTTTTGTGTATTCCATAGATGAGGAGGAGCATGCTAATCACCTTCGAATCACTTCGTAAATGCTCAAAGATAATGAGTTATACAAAAAAATTTTGAAGTGCAGGTTTTGGCTCAAATCTGTGGCATTCCTAGGCCATATAGTTTCAGGCAATGACCTCCAAGTGGATACACAAAAGATTGAGGCAGTTAGGAACTAGCCCAAACCAACCTATTTGATTGACATATGAAGCTTCTTGGGTTTGGTTGGCTACTACCATAGGTTTGTTGATGGATTATTTTCCATATTTGCGCCATTGACTAGGGTGACTCCATAGAAGGCCAAGTTCCAACGGTCCGACGATTGTGAGAGGAGTTTCCAAGAGCTAAAAACTAGGTTGACTACTGCCCCCGTACAGACCTTGCCTGATAGAATAGATGGATTTTTCATCTATTGTGATGTGTCGAGAATAGGATTAGGGTGCATATTGATGTAAAATGGTAAGGTGGTTGCTTATGCTTCGAGACAACTCAAGGTTCATGATAAAAATTATCCCACCAAAGACTTAGAATTGGTAGTTGTGGTGTTTGCTCTCAAGCTATGGCACCACTACTTATATGGAGCACATGTCGATGTCTTCAAAGACCATAAGAGCCTGCAATATGTCTTCACCCAAAAAGAGCTTAACTTGATGCAAAGGAGATGGCTAGAGGTTCTCAAGGACTATGACATAAGCATCCTCTACCACCAAGGTAAAGCTAACTTAGTTGCTAATGCTCTTAGCAGGTTGTCTATGGTAAGCACTGCTCATGTGGAGGAGGAGAAAAAGGAGTTAGCCAAAGAAGTTCGTAGACTGTCACGATTTGGAGTTCAATTTGATGAAACCGCTGAAGGTATATTTCTTGTGCACAATAGGTCTGCGTCATCACTAGTAGTGGAGGTGCTGGAGAAGTAAGAATAAGATCCTATCTTATTGCAATTGAAGGAAGATATACATAAGCAGAAATGTAATACCCCGCAAGTTGTGAGCTCAGAATGGAACCTTCAAGCTCAACCTAAGTTTATTTGCAAGCCGTCAATCCAAGCTTATTTATGTGGTTTAGGGTCATCATGGGCCTCCTTCATCAAGCTAAGTTCAAAGAAATTCCATTGGCTAAGCTTTTCACAAGAATCGATATAAGGGTAAACTTTAAATAGTCATATCTCCTAGCACAAATAAAACTTGGTGGCCTACAACCTACTAAATTGAAGCTCTTTAAATTATCTTTCCAATGCATCTAGTTTCACGTAATTCTAAGTTTCAAACAAGGAGTAATGCCTATTTTTGAAAGCCCTTCCATACTGTGTTCCCTCCATTTTTGCTAAGGAAAGCTATACGGGCACCCATACAGGTCTTATGGCTTCTCATGAACCGTGGGGGTGGGGCTTCGTGAAGCCTCTTCCCAAAATGATATTCTATGTGTGGAATCACCATCTCGAAACTTGGTACATTCATATGGATGCTTGTACGACCCATGAAGCTTCACATGGTCCGTGAGACCTTCATTGAAGCACCCTTGGCTTGAAGAAATTTTGCTGAAATTTTCAAAGTGTTGTCTCACGGACACCTATATGGTTTGTGTGACTTCACACGACCCGTGAGGCTTCAGTGGAACCTCCCTTAGCTTGAAGAAAGTTTGCTGAAATGTTCTATGTGTTGTCTCATGGGGACCCATAAGGTCAGTGTGGCTTCACACGATCCGTGTGCATCTCCTACAGGATCCCTGGACAATTTTCAAAGCTCATTTCATTGATAGTCTTTTTGTAATTTTGATTCATACTAAAGGTTTTTAAGGAACTTAATAAGCATCATAAGCCCCCAAATCAGATTATACACTCTCATTCACTCTCATTCTTCATTCAAACTCTCAAATTCAAATTTTAAAACTCTCTCTACAAGTCTTGTGATTAAAGATTCAACTTGGAAATTCAAGGAAGACTTTCTTCTCCAATCAATTTCTTCTTACTTCTTCTAAATTATCTAAGGTATGTGGGATTGATTCATGGTCCCTTTCAACCATGAAGATGCCAAACTCTTTTACTTTTTTATTTTATGTAATTGAGCTTACTTTAAACAGAGGCCTTTTAGGTTATGGTTTATTTGATTCAATTGAGATATGGACTATTTTTAATTGATGTTTTAAAAGTGATTTAATCTCTATGATGTTGAATTGCATGAATATTATGAAGATTTGAATATGCATTTGTCCCTTTAAAGTTTGATTTAATCAAGAGTAATTTAAATTGTGATTTAAATATGGATTTACTTGAATTTCATATTGTATTGTTGATTTATGTTTGAATCTCTATTTCCCATGCTATCTCATATCATTCATGGCATATATGCATATATGAGCTTTGATTTTATGAAGACTATGAAGTGGGCTATGATCCAAGTACGTTTATGAATATGATTTTGATGAAAATATGATTTATAACAAGAATGTGATCACATAAATGTCTATGATATGTCTCTTTGAGAAATTGCGGGTGTTTACGCCACTTTGATATATGTGAATGAGCTATTCCTGTGCATGAAGGTTCGATTTGAAGTATGATTTGGCTCTTTGGCCCAAGTATGAATGATTATGAAGAATATTTGGCTTTTACGCTCAAGTACACATTAAAATGATTTGAAATGACTTGAATTTTGAAAGCATGTATATGTGTATGTATTTTTATGAGATGATGACTTAGCACCGAGCGGACCTATGGGAGGGGGGCTTTCTCCAAGGTTCCAATACCAATGTCCCATAACTATGTGCCAGCAAAGATATATGGTTATGGTAGCCTTTTTCTTAAATGAGGTTGCCCGTAAGGTATGGTTACAACTTTGATATGATATGATATGAAAATCCTATTCAAAATGGGGGTGCCCGTAAGGAAGGTTGCTTCTCCGAAATGGGGTTGCCCATAAGGAGAAGTATGGTCTACCTTTGGCAAGTAGATCACATTTTATCCAATGTTGGAAAGACATTGGAATTCCATGTAATAGCTCGCTTGGTCTTATATGTCAGTTGAGGTCTCATCCCTTTTATGTTGAAGTATTATGGCATTGCATGCATCATGGATTTCATGGCATATTGATATATTACTCTTTTTTGCTTATATACCTCTTTCTATATATGTGCCTTTTTAATCTAACATTCAATGCAGATTTAATGAGCTCATATGTATTGCATGCCCGCATACTCAGTACATTCAAATATACTAACGTATACTTTTTTCCTACATGATCTAACCATGTAGGGACTGGAGATTATGTTCATCCATCTTTTGATGGCTAGTTCATATTGTGAAAGCTATTGTGGTGAGTCCTATCATCCTTGGACAACCCATCATCCATCTAACTATTATGTTGCTTTTGCTTATGTTTTATTTACTTTACAGGTGAGCTCGAGATATGTCTTGGCCCCCGTCCTATTCTATGATTAGAGGCATTGTTGGACAACATATAGACTCTATACAAATTTGTGCTATGTCATGCTAGTTGCTTTTGGTGATTATGATTATGGCTATCTATTGAATGTTGATGACATGAGGATATGATATGATATGATGAGATGAGAAATTGTGGAAGGTCCTAAGTCCCATTCTATCCCCACAACATGAGTCATACTTACGAACAGCTTAGTTACCATGTGCTATGTGCTATGTAAATCCATGTAAATCTCTATCCCTATGACTTTCCCATAGTGTGAGCCATACTTTCCCGTCCCTTGAAAATATATGTTTGCTAGATTATTATATGCTTCTGAACCAATGATGTGAATGTTGATATTTTGAAGCTTATTTGGGGACTCTCGGGTTCCCATTCGCCATGTCACTCCTAGATCTCAGGTCTAGGTAGAAAGTAACGACTTTCACCAAGGGGGAGATGGACTATTGAGACACTAAAGAATATTCTGTGTTCTAGATATTCTTGGTAATCGAGGAAGGATCATGGAAGAAGCCCATAACTCCACATACTTTATCTATACAGGCTCAACAAAGATGCATGATGACTTGAGGGAGGTCTACTGGTAGAGTGTAATGGATAGAGATTTTGCAGAGTTTGTTTCGAAGTGCTCGAATTGCCAATAAGTTAAAGTTGAGCACCAAAATCCATGTGGAATAGCCCGGAACTTTGAGATCCCAGAGTGAAAATGGGATATGATCAACATAGATTTTGTCATAGGCTTACCGAGTTCTTGCAAGCAACATGATTCAATTTTTGTGATAATTGATCGGATGATAAAATTTGTGCACTTTTTGGTAGTAAAGATGACCGACATTGTAGACGAATATGCTCGAATGGACATAAAGGAGATTGTTAGATTGCACGGAGTACCCTTGTCTATCATTTTAGATAGAGGATCCCAATTCACTATTTTGGAGAACCTTTTATAAGGGCTTAAGTTCGAAGGTGAATCTCATCACTGCATTCTACCCACAGACTAATGGCCAAGCAGACTGCATCAGTAAAACCTTGGAAGATATGATGAGGGCCTGCATCATTGATTCCAAAGGTGATTGGGTTGATCACTTGCCTCTAATTGAGTTTGCCTATGATAACAACTTTTATTCGAGTAATTAGATGGCCCCATACGAGGCACTTTATGAGCGGAGATGCAATTCATCGATTAGTTGGTTCGATGTGGTGAAGCAAATTTAATTGGACCAGAACTAGTTCACCAAGCTATGGACAAAGTGAAGATCATTCGAGAAAGATTGAAAACTGAACAGAGTCGATAAAAATCCTACACCGATGTTAGAAGGAGAGACTTAAAGTTTCAGGTCGATGATTGGGTGTATTTGGAAGTGTCACCTATGAAGGGTGTGTTGTGATTTGGGAAGAAATGGAAATTGATTTTGAGGTATATTGGCCCTTATAATATTATAGGAGTTGGAGCTACCACCAATGTTAGCGACCATCCATCTAGTCTTCCACATTTCCATGCTTAAGAAGTGTTTGGGAGACTCACTATTGGTTGTGCATGTTGAGAGTATTGGAGTAAAAGAAAGTTAGAGCTATGAGGAGATTCCCGTTCGAATCCTTCATTGTCGGGTTTGCAAGTTGAGAACCAAAGAGATTGTTTCCGTCAAGGTGTTGTAAAGAAACCAGTTTGTAGAAGAAGCTGCTTGGGAAGTGAAGAGGATGTGAGGGGGAGGTACCCACATTTATTTCCACCTGCTGATGATGAGAGAATCCATGGTAATGATTCTTCCCTAATTCCTAAGTTCCTCTTTACTTTGAACTTAACTGACTGAAGTATCCTAGAGTCCGGGTGGTAATTGAACTAATTTGTTAACAGTTTACATACCTTGCTTGATTGATTTATTACATGAGTGAGTTGAGAGCAGTTTGATTGTTAAAGTCCATAATGAGGTTCGTGTCTTAATTAGGTTTCCTAGATTTCTCTTCTTTCGTGGATGAATGATCCCAAGGGGAAGATAAGGTAATTCCCCCTAATTATTTGTATCTAGTCTGAGTAGATACACAGAGAAAACTAAGAATATGGCTAAGAAAAATCACTAGAAGAAAAACTATGAGGGTCATCAACAGCCTGTAGAGTGATCTAAGGCCCGTAGATGAGGCCTCATAGATACCCAGATGACTTGGTGAAATTTTTCTAGGTCTTAGGCCCATGCACGAGACAACATATAACCTGTATACTAATCCATGGCCCATAGATTAGGTTCCATAGCTTGTTGGTTCAAAAATCAACTTTTTAGGATCTTAAGTTACAAGTTTTTAGACGGCCCATAAACCAAAGAATGGCCTGTAAGAGGTTTGTAAATTCCATGCCAATTTCCAGGAACCAAATTCTTTGATACCCACACCTACGAGAGGCCATCTACAACCCGTAGGTGGAACCACAGTCCATAGAAGGGGTCTTTTGGTTCCTATAAACTGTTCTAAGAGGGGTAATTTTTGTCTATTCCTATCCCTTATAGTTAAATCCATCAATGTTTTGGAATTAATTTCCTATCACTTATAGTTAAATTGTCACGCCCTAAGTCCCTTTAAGGCGGACTGGCACCCGTTGCCGACAAGGCTCGGGAGAACCAACATATAACTATGCACCTGCTATGAACATTTAAGAGGTTCGCATATTCAACATGCTGCCAAAAGAAAGTAAATTGTATTAACAAGCCAAAAGTAAATGCATAAGACTAGGCCGTTGGAGCCACGATGTCTTTAGTACGCTATTTGACCACACTTTAATTTACATAGTCCACAAAGCCTCTAGGTAAGGAACAATATCCATATGGGTCGGGACAGGACCCGCCTTATGACAAATATACAATGCAAAATATAAACTCTAGACACATAAGCCCCGAAGCAACCTGGAGCTCAGTAACAGCAGCTGGAAGTCTTGTACGTTTACTAGGGAGATCTAGTAACTCTTGTACCTACAGCATGAAATGCAAGTCCCCCGTAAGGGACATCAGTAAAAGATAATGTACTGAATATATAAGGCAGGAAATACTGTATATGAAATAAGAACTCAAATGAAATCACACACTGGGGTGTAAGGATGAAAAGACCACCTTTAGTCATACTGTGGAATCATGTACTTTATGACTTTTTATTACTGTATCTTTCTTTACTGTATAATCTGTGCACAATATATCATGTATATGACTAGCTGATTAGTGGTAAATCAATAACGGGTTTGACCCATGCTAGGCTTTCCTTTCACCCCTGGGATACCCCCCGTAATATGGGATCGACCCATGCTAGATGATTCTTCCACCCCTGGGATATCACCCATTCATAAACAACTGTGAGTTATCATTTATTTACTTTTGAGATGGTTCTTTTGGTGGCCATAACCTTTAGAATTGTAGGAATATAGACATGCGACATATAAGCAACCATACAAGATAATACCATAATGAAAAAAAAGAGATACACAACTAATGAACCGTATAGGACAGTAAACAACACATGGACTTTGTTTGGTAAAAAGGAATTCATGTATCTTTGGTATTCAAGTACATATGCAGGTTTGACAATGACTATGTATGGGAACATATGGACATGGGAAAGAGTGGAGACACGGTTAGCAGTCATGTCAGAGTTTGTACGTGCCTTTATGTTCTAAGGAAGATTCTAGATTTCATGCCAAGCAATAGGAAGTCAAGTAGCCTTACATACCTCGCTGTACTATGTCGTTATTACCTCGGAGTAGTATCCTTTTCCTCCAAACACTTATCTACAATATAGTAGGTGATAAAACTAGTGTTAGCAGCTAATATAAACACATCTTGGTAGTCCAATTTCACCCAAAAATAATATCCGGGCAGCAAGCTCGGAATTAGCAACCAAAAAGTATTCTTTCAACATTTCCACTCCTAATCGTATTTTCTAACACACATTCTCATATACATGTCATACCTAGCTTGTTTTAGTCCCACAATAGTGTTACAACAGTTCATAAAGTACAACATACAACAACTCTACACAACACGCAAGTAGGCAATGCAACATTGCGTCCTTTCGTTACATTTTGACGTCACCCATTCCAAATCCGTTTCAATCTCAACCAAACTGTCCTCAACGTATTTACACACAATTAAAGTCCTAAAACAGTCCAAAAACAGTCCCCAAGTAGATGGAAAACATGAGACAACAATTCCCAATATTCAGTCCACGAATTCTTACTAAAAATGGAATTAAGATATCATTTAAGAACTCATTTTGGCGGAAGATAAAAGTGGTCCAGCAGCCTTCTTACATCATTACAGACCCAAGACTTGTTAAAAACATACATATTACTTCATAATCCAGCCAAACAACAAGAGAAAAGTCTCTTAATAAACAAGAAAAGTGGACAACAATCATTGGAACACATGATGTCCCAAATTCCTGCACAAGTACAACCAGCATACTCTTCAGGTTTTCATGGAAAAATTATAGCAAACCATAGGTATTTTTACTTACCTTAGCCCTCAAGGATTAGGTTCTCTTTAAGAACCCTAGGGGTGTCCCTTGGCTGCTTTAAAAAATGAAGAGAGAGAAAGAAGAAACTTGGAGAGAAATCTGATTTTTGTCTTGAGAAAAATGACTAAAAGTTGCTGGTTTGTAACCCCTTTTATAGGACACTTTTGGCCGACTTTCTTTTGGATTTTCAGCCTTATTTTATTAGGGTTATGATGCAGAAACTTGGCCTTTTCACTTGGGCCTTATTGGGCTTCAATTTGATGGGCTTTGTTGCTAATATTTCTCCTTTAAGCCCACTTAGTTTGGGCCCTAGTTGTGCAATGGGTTGTGATTGTAATTTGGCCCTTTTTCCTATTCATCTTGGGCTGAAAATGTTGTCCATTTAAGATGATAAACCGTGGGCCCAAATGACATCCTTAACTCGGGGTTTATTCATTGTCGGACTTAAACAAATTCGGTGTTGGGCCTCGTCTCCCTCTACCGAGCCTATTTAAGTTAAGCACATAGGTGACTCACCTGCTAGCTTCCTGAGTCTCACAAGCATCTCACTTCTTTTACTTCATTTAAGGTCACAATCTCTTTAACTTGACTTAAAAATTATATACGTTCGGTCATCTTAAGTGTTAGACGTACATATAACCCTTTAATCTAAAATTCACGCACTTTTTAAAATGTGTGCGGATTTGACCCTGCCATATCATGTTTCATCTGCGTTGGACTAGTACATGTAAGATGTGGGGTGTTACATCCTCCCCCCTTAAGAACATTCGTCCCCGAATGTAAGCATAATTGAATAGGTTAAACAAGTTTAAACTCTCACGTAACCAAACTTTTGACAACATAACAAAAATTCAAATTCACGTACCTACAAATCCCTCAACCCTAAATCCCGGACTCCCTCTTTAGCTTCAAATAAATAAGGGTATTTAGACCTCATTGCTTCCTCAGCCTCCCACGTTATCTCTTCTACCTGCTGGTTCCTCCAAAGCACCTTTACTGAAGGTATTTCCTTATTTCTTAGCTTTCTAACTTGACGATCTAGGATAGCAATAGGTACCTCTTCATTGGTGAGATCTTTCGTAACCTGCATGTCTTCAATAGGAGTGATACGAGATGGGTCACCTATGCATTTCTGAAGCATTGAGACATGAAAAACTTGATGAACTATTGAAAGCTCCTGGGGTAGCTCTAATTCATATGCAACCTGCCCAAGCCTTTTAATAATCTTATATGGCCCTATGTAACGTGGGCTTAGTTTCCCTTTCTTACCAAATCTCATAACACCTTTCATTGGGGATACCTTTAAGAAAACCCAATCTCCTACTGAGAATTCCAGTCCTCTTCTTCTAGCATCCGCATATGATTTGTGACAACTTTGGGCTGTTTCTAGCCGTTGTCGTATTACCTTGACTTTTTCAATGGCTTGTTGGACTAAATCTGGACCAAGCAAGGTGGCTTCACCCACTTCAAACCATCCTATTGGTGATCTACATTTCCTTCCATACACAGCTTCATACGGTGCCATCTTGATGCTTGAATGGTAGCTATTATGATAGGCAAATTCAATAAGTGGCAAATGGTCCACCCAACTACCTTTGAAGTCCAATGCACAAGCCCACAACATATCTTCAAGTGTTTGAATGGTGCGTTCTGCTTGACCATCTGTCTGCGGGTGGAAAGTTGTACTTAAATTCACTTGTGTCCCTAAGCTCCTCTGGAAGGATTTCCAAAACTTTGCGGTTAATTGAGCTCTCCGATCAGATATAATGGAGATTGGGACCCGATGTAGCCTAACTATCCCCTTGAGGTATAGCTTTGCATACTCTTCAGCCGTATAATCACTCTTAACTGGAAAGATGTGTGCTAACTTTGTAAGTCTATCAACTATCACCCATATGGAGTCAAACTTCTGAAATGAGCAAGGAAACCCAGTAACAAAATCCATATTAATCATATCCCACTTCCACGTTGGAAGCTCTATACATTGCATATAACCTCCCGACTTTTGGTGCTCTACCTTAACTTGTTTGCAATTCGGACATTGAGCCACAAATTCTGCAAGGTCCTTTTTCATGCCTTCCCACCAAAACATTCCCTTCAGGTCATGATACATCTTAGTTGATCCTGGATGGATAGAATATCTTGAATGATGGGCTTCTTCCATTATCCTCCTTCTTAGTCCATCTATATTAGGAACGCATAATCTATTTTGGCAATAAAGTACTCCATTTTGGGTAATTTCAAAGCCCTTCATCGTGCCTTGACTCACCTTCTCCTTAAGGCGTCATAGAACAGGATCCTTGAACTGTTTTTCTCTTACCTCGGTAACCAATGAAGACTCCGCAGCATTATGCATAACAACCCCTTTTTTGGGAGTTTCAATGAGGCGAACTCCCAAATTGGCTAGTTGACGTAGATCCTCAGCCACTCCTTGACGTACCACGGACTGCTCACCAATATTCATAATTGCCTTATGACTCAGAGCATCAGCTACCCCATTTGCTTTCCCTGGATGGTATAGTATATCAACGTCATAATCCTTTATTAGCTCTAGCCACCTCCGCTGCCTTAAATTTAGGTCTTTCTGTTTAAAGATGTACTGTAGGCACTTATGATAAGTATATATGTCAACATGAACTCCATACAAATAATGACACCATATTTTCAAGGCAAACACAACAGCTGCTAGTTCAAGGTCATGTCTTGGGTAGTTTTTCTCAAGTGGCCGCAGTTGTCTCAAGGCATAAGCAATTACCCTACCATGTTGTGTTTGTACACAACCTAAGACAACCCCCGAAGCATCGCAGTAGACCGCATACCCCTCTGTGCCTTCTAGAAGCACTAATATAGGTACAGAAGTTAGCTTGCTTTTCAACTCTTGAAATCTCCTTTCACATGCATCATTCCATTGAAATTTGGTCGCCTTATGTGTCAACTTTGTTAGAGGTGCAGAAATAGAAGAAAAACCTTCAACAAATCTTCTATAATAACCTGCCAACCCTAGGAAGCTTCGAACTTCTGTGGGTGTTGTTTGGCTGGGCCAGTCTTTCACCGCCTCTATCTTTTGTGAATCAACCCTTATTCCTTCATCAGATACAATATGACCCAAGAATGTCACTGATTTTAACCAAAATTCACATTTGGAAAACTTGGCATACAATTGCCGATCACGAAGAACTTGTAATACCTGTCGTAAGTGATTTTCATGCTCTCTTTCTGATCTTGAATACACCAAAATGTCATCTAAAAATACTATCACAAATACATCCAAGAATGGCTTGAATACCCTGTTCATTAAGTCCATAAAACTGCTGGTGCATTTGTCCGCCCAAATGACATAACAAGAAATTCGAAGTGACCGTAGCATGTCCTAAAGGCTGTCTTGGGTATATCTTTCTCCTTCACCTTCATTTGGTGATAACCTGACCTCAAATCAATTTTAGAAAAGCATTTGGCACCCTGTAACTGATCAAATAAATTATTGCTCCTTTAATTCACGTAATTCTGCTGGGGACATTCTATATGGAGGGATAGAAATAGGTTGAGTGTCTGGAAGTAAGTTAATGCCAAAATCTATTTCTCGTTCTGGAGGTAAACCTGGAAGCTCTTCAGGAAACACATCAGCAAATTCATTCACTACGGGAACAGATTGAAGAGTTTGTGATTCAGCCTCCATATTCCTTACTCTAACTAGATGACATATATATCCCTTTGACATCATCTTCCTCGCCTTAAAATAGGAAATAAACTTACCCTTTGGTGCCCCAACATTACCTTCCCATTCAAGGACCGCCTCATTTGGAAAGTTGAAATACACTCTCTTAGTTTGGCAATCCACACTAGCATAGCAAGAAGCTAACCAATCCATACCCATTATAACATCAAATTCCACTATATCTAACTCAACAAGGTCCGCCAATGTGTCACGGTCACAAATAGGTACTACACAGTCATAATAGACCCTTCTAGCTATAATAGATTCATCGGTTGGTGCAGACACTTCAAATGGCTCGTTCAATAATTTAGGTATTCTTTTAAGCTTCCCAGACACTAGCGGAGTGATATATGATAATGTAGAACCAGGGTCAATTAATGCATACACATTAAGTGAAACGACAGACAATGTACCTGTGACCACATGAGGTGAAGCTTCCAAATTTTGCCGACTCCCTAGAGCATAAGTGCGATTCTGGGCTCCGCTGGAGCTAGCTGCTCCTCTACCACCTCTACCATGGCCTGTAGGTATTTGCTTACCCCTACCTAATGGAGGGACTGACGATGATGATGCAACAACAGACCCAGCAAATTGTGCTATATTACCCATACGTCTTCTTGGGTAATCTCTCATCATATGCCCTGGTACACCACACCAATAACAAGCATCTGTCCCAACACGACATGTACCTAAATGGCTCGTCCCACATTGTTTGCAAGGCTGCCTAGGAGGAATCAGCTGGCTGGCCAAATATCCTGTTGTCCGTGCACCTTGTACCTCACTTTTTTTATTAAATTGATTACCTCTGGGCCCTTGAAGTTGTAGTGGAGCACTGACTGCAGAATAGGAGGATGATGGTCTAGCTGGTTTACTAGGAAATCGGGGCCTAACGTCACCTTGGGATGGTACAAACTGCCCTGTAGATCTGGCCCTCTTGGACTGCCCCCTTTCTAACTCTTGTGTCCTTCTCCTTTGCCTCTGATCCTCTAGTTTTTGTGGAAATGCTTGCATCCTCGCTATATTCATATCTTTATTCAAAGAAGCAATGGTACAGTCTCTTAACAGATACGTATCCAACCTATCCACATATCGATGAACTCTATCTTCCATAGTAGCAACTACATTAGGAGCATACCTGGCCAAGGAGTTAAACTGGAGGCTATACTCCCTCACGCTCATACCCCCTTGGTGGAGATTCAAAAACTGATCTGCACGGGCCTCTCGGATCTCTAATGGCAAGTAGTGGTCAAGAAAGGTCTCTTTGAACTCTTTCCAGGTAGTTGGAGGTGCATCTAGACCCTTAGATTGCTTCAAAGCTTCATACCACAATATAGCCACACCCTTCAATCTATATGTTGCCAGCTCTACAGCTTCGGTACCGCTTATGTGCATAAAATCCAAAGTGCGTTGGATCTGGTCGATAAAGTCTTGTGGATCTTCATTAAGATCCGACCCGGTGAAAGATGGAGGGTCCAAATTAAGGAAGTCACGTATCCTCGTGCTAGCTGCCCTATTCACACCATCTTCACCTATAACTGGGCCTTCTTGTCTTTGACTTTGGCTAGAAACTATGCGGGTCAATAATTGGACCGCATTTCTCAGATCCTGCACGGTAGCATCGGTAGGTAGTTCTGGGGGAGTTTCACTACTACCTTGTTCGTCAGGAGCTGGAGGAGTTGGAGATGTTTGTGACAGAGAATCATCTTGGGCCTCATCTCGTCGTCTCACCCGACTGGGTATACCAACTACCACTTCCATATCCTTCCCTTTGCCTTTGCTTTTCCTTGTTTCAGGCATACTTGTTGTACAAAATGATTTAGGGGTTAGAAACAATCAACCTACGTCACTTGGCTCTATAGCACAATCTAAAGAATGAAAAGAAAGTGATAACTCCTAAATTCCACGTAGCCTCTTGCTTATAAATGTGGTGCACAACACATCCATAAACAAGTATCTACATAGACACGGCTTTGTAGACTCCCTAGGATGACCCGCTCTGATACCACTTCTGTCACGCCCTAAGTCCCTTTAAGGCGGACTGGCACCCGTTGCCGACAAGGCTCGGGAGAACCAACATATAACTATGCACCTGCTATGAACATTTAAGAGGTTCCCATATTCAATATGCTGCCAAAAGAAAGTAAATTGTATTAATAAGCCAAAAGTAAATACATAAGACTAGCCCGTTGGAGCCACGATGTCTTTAGTACGCTATTTGACCACACTTTAATTTACATAGTCTACAAAGCCTCTAGGTAAGGAACAATATCCATATGGGTCGGGACAGGCCTGAAGCAACCTGGAGCTCAGTAACAGCAGCTATACAAGGTAAAATATAAACTCTAGACACACCAGCCCTGAAGCAACCTGGAGCTCAGTAACAGCAGCTGGAAGTCCTGTACGTTTACTGGGGAGATCTAGTAACTCCTGTACCTGCAGCATGAAATGCAGGTCCCCGTAAGGGACGACAGTACAAGATAATGTACTGAATATGTAAGGCAGAAAATACTGTAAATGAAATAAGAACTCAAATGAAATCACACACTGGTGTGTAAGGATGAAAAGACCACCTTTAGTCATACTGTAGAATCACGTACTTTATGCCTTTTTATTACTGTATCTTTCTTTACTGTATAATCTGTGCACAATATATCATGTAAATGACCAGCTGATCAGTGGTAAATCAATAACGGGTTTGACCCATGCTAGGCTTTCCTTTCACCCCTGGGATACCCCCCATAATATGGGATCGACCCATACTAGGTGATTCCTCCACCCCTGGGATACCACCCATTCATAAACAACTGTGAGTTATCTTTTATTTACTTTTGAGATGGTTCTTTTGGTGGTCATAACCTTTAGAACTGTAGGAATATAGACATGCGACATATAAACAACCATACAAGATAATACCATAATGAGAAAAAAGAGATACACAACTAACGAACCGTATAAGAGAGTAAACAACACATGGACTTTGTTTGGTAAAAAGGAATTCATGTATCTTTGGTATTCAAGTACATATGCAGGTTTGACAATGGCTATGTATGGGAACATATGAACATGGTAAAGAGTGGAGACATGGTTAGCAGCCATGTCGGAGTTTGTACGTGCCTTTATGTGATAAGGAAGATTCTAGATTTCATGCCAAGTAATAGGAAGTCAAGTAGCCTTTCATACCTCGAAGTATTATGTCGTTATTACCTTGGAGTAGTATTCTTTTCCTCCAAACACTTATCTACAATATAGTAGGTGATTAAACTAGTGTTAGCAACTAATAAACACATCTTGGTAGTCCAATTTCACCCAAAAATAATATCCGGGCAGCAAGCTCGGAATTAGCAACCAAAAAGTATTCTTTCAACATTTCCACTCCTAATCGTATTTTTAAACACACATTCTCATATACATGTCATACCCAACTTGTTTTAGTCCCACAACAGTGTTACAACAGTTCATAAAGTACAACATACAACAACTCTACACAACACGCATGTAGGCAACGCAACATTACGTCCTTTCGTTACATTTCGATGTCACCCATTCCAAATCCGTTTCAATCTCAACTAAACTGTCCTCAACATATTTACATGTTGGTCCTATAAAGTTGGATATAATATTGGCATACATTACTAGGAACTCTAAATTGCATCTTTCTATTTGACCTTGTTGCATTGATTAGATTAAGACTATAACTGTGATTGTTTGATTTAAGTAAAAGAGCGCGAGTGAGTATGAGGATGTTTATGCATATTCTTGTTCTTGCATGTGTATGAGATGAGCACCTTACATACCTTTGCAATATGTATGTCTGACATGAGAATGAATGACCGTATAAGTCGAAATCCTTTATGATGTCGGTTAGAGTCTTGATTTATATGCATGAATGATCAATTCCAAATTGTTGAGCTGCTGAGAGATTGAGTTGTTTTAGATGAGTCAAAGAGATGAGTTTGAGTTTTATTGCATGAGTACATTTTAGTCATAGAAGGAGTATAGAGCACCGAGCGGGTGAGAGGATAACACCCCAGAACTATGTTGACAACGTAGGATAGTCGTGCAGTTCACTTTGGTGGCTCATGTCCCAAAATATGGACATTCTCTTTTGATCCGAGAGAGAGAGGTTGACGTCCTTTACATTGGCAAGTTTAGGAGGGGTATGGCAACGATGTCTGCATCATTATACATCACCAAACTCATGGTTGTAGAAGTTATGTTAGTTAGAGAAACTTCCAAGCAACACTTGACTGAGTGTATTATATTCTTAATACTAATTTGCAAAAAATGTTGAGTCTAATTTAAAGCATGATTTCAAAAATCTTAAACTTGCATAATCAATGAGTCGAGTCATGAGTTGAATGAGTTAACTTCAAAGTAGAGCTTACTAAGTTGAGTCGAGCCCTATGTGTTTATTTTATTCATTCTTACATACCAATATATTCCATACACCAATTCCCATTTAGGCCTGCATCATTAACGATACAGATACAGGTGATAAAGGACTTCAGCACGCCGACCATTGAAGTTCAATTCCCTCTCTTCTCAGAGTTTGGTGAGCCCTCCTTGCTTTTTAGAGGAGCCTTTCTTTTCTTCTTATATTTGAGTATTACCATAATTTTTGTTGAGGTAGCCCGGGCTTATCTTGGCACCTTTTAGATGAGAGGAAAGGCTTCATAGACACTGCGTAGAGGTTGATGATTTTCTTTTACTATTCCAAACTTGATCATTGGAGACTATTTAGTCAAAGTTTTACTTATTTATCTATATGATGTATTCCTTGTGCTTCCACTGTTGAGTACAATGTGATGATGAGGCCAGGTGGCTCTCTTCGGTATATAAAATGGATCTTCAATTGTCGGCCATGCCGAGTGTACTCGCCCGGGGGGTGACAACTCTGCCCAATTTTCCATAGCTGTTAGTCCCGGAACCTAACCGGCCCCCAAGCTTTTATTAGAGCCAAGTAGGACGAAAAGGGTATGATTAGGAGAGGCTAAGTCCCCACCCTATCCTTAGGCCCGCGATCGAAGTTAGGTTTCTCTCGGTATTGAAATTTCTTAGTTGAGTAGGTATCATTCTTCTTGGAGTAGCCTAGACTATGTGTGTTGTAAGGCCGGACCCAGAGGGTGTTGCCGTCGCCAAGCCTAGAGTAATAAAGTTATAAAAAATTAGTAGAAGATCGCCGGTAAATACAACACTAAGAATTTATAATTAAAAGAGTAACCTAGAGTAGGCAATTGGCTTAAAGATAATGTTTATCTCTCCACAGATACTCGTATTGTATTAACGTTACATGTCTTTAACTGCTGCTAACCTACAAAATATTACAAAAAATAGTAGCGCGATGTCGACGTTTGAAAAAAGTTTCTACAACCGAAAGGACTCTAACTCCAGTACAACAATAATAAAACAACATCACACAATCCAATAATTCTAAATATAACAAAGTAATAAATAATAATACTATATCAAATCCTACAAACAAAAGATAACACTAAACAATAATATTATAAGTTCATGTTAATCACCAAAAATAATAAAAGATACTATAAAGGTAAATATAATAAACAATAGTTTCATGTTTCCAAATAGATTTAAAGGATACACCACAAGCAAAAATATTATGAATAAATTCACTACTTTGTCAATGCCTCTTACAAAATATGTTGGTACGCTTATGACCGACGGAGATCTTGAACCAGATTTTAAATATATAGATAAATTATGGGTTACCCCAAAAAATTTCATCAAAAGACAATGTTATATACAAAAATATTCCTTAGATGAAAGAACAACTTTTAGAAAAAATTGGTGTAAAGATATGAATACATTAAGATATAAAATTCTTTAAATGGTTTGAGTATACAGGCAAATTAGATGACCAGCAGGAATCATTAAATATAATGATTAATAAATGGTATACCACTAATAACAAGGTAGTTGAATCCAAAGTTTCTCCTTTAGAAGAAATTAGTCTCTCCATAGATGGTAGAATAGTCACCACTTCACCTTTTAAAATGGATAAAGTAGACAGTAAAGGTGATCCTACAATAAAGAAATAAATAAAATATTACAACAAAATAATTATACATATCAACTACTATATGTAGTTCCCAATCAAATTGTTGAAGCTGATAATAAGTCAGTTATTAAGGATAAACTGTGTCCCTCTTACAGTGATAAAAATAAAAAATTAGAAACTCATCTAATATTTAAGCTACCAGAATTTTCAAAAGATAAATTCCCCAAACTTCAAGTTCAACCTGAAATCACGGATGATCGTATAGAAATAATTAATAAAAAATTAAAATTCACATATACTAAAGCTGTTAATACTTTCTCTGAAAATAATAATGATATTAATAAATTAAATTCTAGTTACACCACTAGAAAATATTGTTATAAGAAGCCCTCTTTTCCAGATATGCAGTATGAAGAAAATGAGTTTTGATTTCATTTCACACTCTAGAAGAGAAATAGGGGAGTGGAATATTGATGGACTAGCAGAACAACAAATATATAATAAGTTACATGAAATGGGTATAACCCTTACAACATATAAAATAAAAGATATATCTTAAAAACAAAATGCCATGCTAATTATAGCGGGATTTACAGGCACAATAAAATATTAGTAGGATAGCTACCTCGTATCTCTATATTTTATATAGATGATGTGTGAATATATTCTGAAGATATAGATCAATACTTTAAACATCTTCAAACCTTCTTAAAGGTCGTTAAGAAAAATGGACAAGTAGTCAGCGCTAAAAAGATTAAATTATTTCAAACCTCTATTAGATTTCTTGGTCATGATTTGTATCAAGGAACTTAAAAACCCATTTGTAGAGCCATAGAGTTCTTGCCTAAATTTTTAGATGAATTAATAGATAAAATGCAACTCCAGTGATTTTTAAATAGTCTGAGTTATGCTGTAGATTTTATTCCTACTATTACTTAGATTTGTAAACATCTTTATCAGCGTCTAAATAGGAATCCTATACCATGGGTATTAGAACATATTAAGGGCGTTCAAAAGGTTAAATCAATAGTTCAGAATCTCCTATGCCTAGGGATACCACATCAAGATATGCTCATGATTGTAGAAACCGACACGTCAGAAATAGGATACGAAGGTAGACTTAAACAGAAGATTAGTATATTGTATATTCCCTGTGTTGTTTGTGAGGTTGCATAGTTTTCACTAGAGCGCTTCACGATCTTGGTAGCTTAGTAGTCTATTACTTCTTAAGTGTAGTGGCGTTGGGATTGAATGATAGACTAGGTTCATATCGTGGGTTGGGGTTAGGGTCGGGGGTAAGGAGTAGGGGTGGTTAGAGGGCCACGAGCATATATAATTTAAGGATAGTGTCGTGGAATATAGGATGGATCACTAACAGGAAAATCCATACAGCTAGTAAAATGTCTTGAGAGGAGACATATTAATATAGTGTGTGTTCAGGAGACCAGATGGGTAGGTAACAAAGATCGGGACATGGATGGGTTTAAGATGTGGTACTCGGGTGGTTCTAGGGATAGAAATGGTGTAAGTATCCTAGTAGACGCGGACCTCAGGGATTATGTGGTTGAGGTTAGGAGGGTTAATGATAGGATGATGCTTATCAAACTCATGATTGGTAGGCATGTAGTGAACGTAGTTAGTGCATATGTGCCCTAAGTGGTCCTAGATGAAAACGTCAAAAGGCTCTTTTGGGAAGATCTGGATGAGGTTGTGCGAGGCATACCGGAGATAGAAAAAATCTTCATTGGTGGTAACTTTAATGGGCATATCGGGGCAACCACCAGCAGGTTTGAAGATGTTCATGGAGGCTCTGGTTTTAGGGAGAGGAATGGAGATGGGACGTCTCTCTTGAATTTTGCCAAAGCCTTTGAGTTAGTTATTGCTAACTCACGTTTCTCAAAGAGAGAAAACCACTTGATTACCTTTCGTAGTACGGTAGCTAAGACTCAGATAGATTACCTACTTCTTCGGAAGTGTGATAGAAGTCTATGTAGGAATTTCAAGATTATTCCGAGTATATATTTTCACTCAACATAGGCTTCTAGTGATGGATTTAGAGATCAAGAGAGAAAAGACAAAGAAGGTTATTTATGCCCAACCGAGGTGGGGATGCCTTACTACTGCCCTCTACTGAGAGGTGGAAGAAAAGTTTAGAGGCTTGGAGTAGTGGCAGAAATGTGAACAATATGTGGGACAATACTATTGGTTGCATTAGAAAGGTAGCTACCGAGGTACCAGAGGTTTCGATAGGGACCTTTGGTGGACGTCAAGGCAATTGGTGGTGGAATGAGGAAGTTTAGGCCAAAGTGAAAGATAAGAAGGTTGCTTACACAAAGTGGTTGGAGTATAGGGATGAAGATGAAAAGAGAATGATTAAGGATACATATAAGACGGCTAAGTCAGAAGCAAAGATAGTGGTGACGAGTGCAAAGACAGCAGTGTTTGAGCACCTATATGAAGAGCTAAGTGATAAAGATGGGGACAAGAGATTGTATAGGCTCACTAAAGAGAGAGAAAGGAAAGCTCGCAACTTGGACCAGGTGAAGTGTATCAAGGATGAGGAGGATGAGGTATTGGTGGATGACACTTCCATTAAACGAAGGAGGAAAGCTTACTTTCATAAACTCTTAAATGAAAAGCGAGATAGAAATACTGAGTTGGGTGAGCGGCACACTCCGAAAGTCATTGTGATTTTGCTTATTGCAGATGGTTGAGGAGGTTAGAAAGGCTATTAGTAATATGAAGAAAGGGAGCGTGATTGGACCCAAGGAGATTCCGGTATATTTTTGAAAGATCATCGGCAAGGATGGCATAGAGTGGTTGACTAGACTTTTCAATGCTATTATGAAGACTGCCAAGATGCCTAATGAATGGAGGAGGAGTACAATGTTTACATTGTACAAGAACAAAGGGGATATTCAAAACTATATCAAGTTGTTAAGTCACATTATGAAGGTCTGGGAGAGAGTGGAGGAGATGAGGGTGAGAAGAGTAGTGTCTATTTCAGAGAATCAGCTTGGATTCATGCCGGGGTGGTTGACTATTGAAGAAATTCATCTTGTTTGGAAATTAGTGGAGAAATAAAGGGAAAGAAAGAAGGACCTTCATATGGTGTTCATTGATCTTGAGAAGGCCTATGACAAAGTTCTAAGGGACGTCCTATGGAGGTGTCTAGAGGTGAAAGGTGTCCCAATGGCATATCAGGGTGATTAAGAACATGTATGACAGAGCCAAAACTTAGGTAAGAAAAGTGGGAGGAGACTCAGAGTATTTTTCGGTTTAAGATGGGACTCCATCAAGGATTTGTGTTAAGCCCTAGCCTGTTTGCCTTAGTGATGGATGAGCTAACGTGATCTATCCAGGAGGAGGTTCTATGGTGTATGCTATTTGCAAATGACATAGTACTAATTGATGAGACTCGGACTAAAGTTAATGATAGGTTGGAGGCTTGGAGACACGCCTTGGAGTCCAAAGGATTCAAATTGAGCAGGACCAAAACAGAATATTTGGAGTGTAAATTCAATGTTGCGAGGGATGACATTGATGTGAGGCTTTCCACTCAACCTGTCCCCAAGAGGAAAAACTTTAAGTATCTGGGGTCCATCATCCAGAGTAATGGTGATATCGATGAGGATGTCACACATCGTATTGGGACAGCACGGACTAAATGGAGGCTTGCCTCTAGAGTATTGTGTGATAAGAAGATACCACCTAAACTCAAAGGTAAGTTTTATAGAATAGTGGTTAGACCATCTTTGTTGTATGGGGTGGAGTGTTTGCCAATAAAAAAAGCACATGTTTAGAAGATATATGTTGCAGAGATGAGGATGTTGAGATGGATGTGTGGTCACACAAGGAGGGATAAGATTAGGAATGAGACCATTTGGGAGAAGCTAGAGGTGGCCCCGATGGCTGATAAGATGAGGGAAGCTAGATAGCGATGGTTTGGACATGTGCACAGATGGAGTACCGATGATCCTGTTAGGAGGTGCGAGAGGTTGGTTTTGGGATTTACACGGAGGGGTAGAGGTAGACCAAAAAAGTATTGGGGGAGGTGGTCATACAAGATATGGTGAAACTGGATCTCACCAAGGGCATCATCTTAGATAGAAAAGAGTGGAGGTCGCAAATTAGAGTAGCAGGCTAATTGGTTGATAGGGTTAGGTGGATTTATGTCCTTGAGTCATAGTAAGGTAGCAAGAGTAGGCGTGTTTTATATCATGTATTATCATTATCTGTCATATGTGTGTTACATATTGACATGTGTTTTTCGTTGATAGTCGCTCTTTCTATTCCCCTTCCTTTTCTTTTTGTCATATCTAGTTTATTCTTCTTATGGATTTTTGAGATGAGGCTTCCCAGGAAATAGCCTCTCTACTTCTATGAGGTAGAGATAAGGTTTGCATATATTCTATCCTCCTCATATCCCACTTGTAGGATTCCACTGGATATATTATTGTTGTTGTATTTCATTAAGTGCACAGATCTGAGAGAGAAACTCAACCTATCTTTGACAATCAAAATATATACCCGTCAAGATGAATCTCTCTTTTTGAATTCATTTTTTAATCATTTTTTCTTTTCTTGTGATTTTGCAGGTAAAATTAATATTACTTCATATATGACAAATTTTTATATTCTTTGAGTCAAAAGATGTTGCATCGTGTGAGTCAATAATTTTTATCCTTAGCCAAAATTTTACACCATCTGAGTCAAAGGCATCATATGGTCTAAGTTAAAAACTTTACATTGTTTAAACCAAAGTCTTTACATGATTTATAATAAAGACTTACACCGACTGTGTCAAAGGAATCATAGAGTCCAAGCTAAAGACTTTACACCATTTAAGACAAAGCCTTTATATGACTTAAGTCAAAGGCATCAAATAGTTTGAGGTAAAGACTTTACATCATCTAAAACAAGACTTTACATAATCAATAAAAACTTTAAATCATCTAGATTAAAGATTGCGTAGTTCGCACTCTAAGAAAACAATCATTCAACATTTGAATTCATAATCATAATTATTGGATTACTTATGTTAAATGCTAATAAAACATATTTTTTTTCTTTTTTTGGCAGTCTAGATCATAGTTTACTTCTGAGATTTGATATCCTCTTCTTCTAAGTCGCAATACCTTATAAATATCATACCATAAGGATAGTGTGGTAGTAATCAAATTACTTGCAAATACTCCATTAGGTGGCCATCATGTTGCTCCATGGCCATCTTAGGGGGCCATCCTAATTTAGATGATTGGACTTTTAAATATAATAATCATCTGTCCAAGACATAAAACATTCGCTTTCCCAATCACCGCATCAAAAATACTGTAAGTTCTTTACCATCTCCGGGACGTAGAATTATAAATGGAGAGACTCAATTGAATGACACCACCACATTTGATAGAGAGTTTCTCTACATCTCAAGTTAGTGGGAGTGGACAAAAAATATCCTTAGTAGGAGTCATTAGGCTTTGAAGAACGCAAAAACTTATAATGTTGTACATGGTTCACTTTTACTTATGATCGTAATACTAACATCATGTAAGCCTTCTGCGAAGCCTGATGTCCTGCTACAAATACATTGCTCACCTACATGGGAAAAGTGTATATATCACTTTGAGACTTATATGTAATTAGTAGTCTACTCATAACAGAAAGTTTTTTTAAGGAAGTCGTGTCAAATGTTGCAGAATCTACAAGTACATTTGATAAGGAAAAACGGTTTCTCCCCAGTCTTGTGAGCATGTATTTGAAGTCTTTTATCTATTCATGGTATATTTATGGAAAATATATATATAATTTTTGTGTACGAAAAATGCAAACTACATACAAGCTCCTCTAAGAAAAGAAAAGAAGTTTGTCTGACTCAAAGTGCCACATAACCCAACTGAAATAATTGATGAGTATATCAATTGGTCTTATATAGAAGAAGCCTTGTTCCATTAATTAACAATTAAGAGTCACAAGGCAGAGGAAACATACTTCACAGCATTTTTGTCTTGTTGGTTGTGTATACTCATGCTTTCTACAAAGAACAGTGGCTTCATTCATCGGGGTGTCTTTAGAATTGTCTTTCATTTGGCATGTGGAAGAAGAGTTAGCCTTGTGGTCCCAATGCCAGTATTTACAAAGGTTTCAACATAAATCTAAAATGTTCATCACTTGATCTCATCCAAACTCATTTTTCGATTTGTTATGTGCATGGTTGGTTGGCTTATTACTTCAAGACTAATTATCCATTAGCAAATGAACCAATTTATCCTCTTCTGGCCACCTTTCTAGCAAAGGTGTTGCCAGTTATTTTGAAAAATAAAAGATGCAAGGAAGCATATATTTGAAAGAGGAACTATTTCTTGGGATGCACCATTAATCGATAGGCCTTATGCACACCACTATCGTGATGATGGCATTAAAAAGGAGTTTTAATAGAACTTCTTTATGAGTATTCATTCAAGCTATCTTACTTTAAAGAATGAAAATGTCTTTATTATTGAGCCTTATATAACTCATAGATTCGGCCCTCAGTTTAGTTTTTTCCAAGATGTTCCTTATGAATTAGATCATAATTTTTGAGAAGTTTCATTAGTAGATGGATTAAATCTTGCACAAATTCGTATGTTGACTAAATCTGAGGCAAGAGTAACATTTCTTCCTAATGAGTTCAACATAAAGAAACTTTTTCACTCAAGTATATATCCTGGTAGGAAAAGGTTCATGAAAACTTTCTTGAACATCTTATGCAATTCTTAGTGAACGTTGTTGGTCCCAAGGGGGAGATGGTGTACTTAAATACCAAGGTAGGTTATGTGTGCCTAATGTTGATGGGTTAAGCGATTTGATCTTTCAAGAGGCACATTATTCTTCCTACTATATTCATCATGGTTCTACAAAGATGTATAGAGACTTGAGGGAGGTTTATTGGTGGGGTAATATGAAAAGAGATATTGTTAGGTTTGTAGCCGGTTGTCTCAATTGCTAAAAAGTCAAAGCCGAACACCAAAGGTCGGGTGGCCTATCTTAAGACATAGAAATTCCTACTTGGAAGTGGGAAGAAATCAACATGGATTTTGTGATTGGTCTACCAAAGACTAGGAGCACTTTGATTCTATTTGGGTTGTTGTTGATAGAATGACAAAATTGGCTCACTTTCTACTGGTTAAAACAACTTATGGTGCCAGATATTATGCCAAGATATATATCCATGAGTTGATCAAGTTGCATGGGGTACCATTATCTATTATTTTGGATCATGGTACTCAATTCACTTCTCACTTTTGGAGGTCCTTCCAAAAGGTTCATGGTACCAAAGTCAAGCTTAGCACGGCGTTTCATCCTCAAACGGACGGCCGAGTCAAAAGGAAAATTAAAACTCTTAAGGATATCCTTAGGTCTTGTGCTTTAGAGTTCAAGGGTAGTTGGGGCGAATATCTCCCACTCATTGAATTTGCTTACAATAATAGCTATCACTCTAGCATTGGAATGGCTCCCTTTGAAGCCCTATATGGTAGGTGATGTAGGTTCCCGATTGGGTGGTTTGATGTGGGGGAAAAATCTCTATTGGGACTAGATTTAGTCGTAGAGGACTTGGAAAAAGTGAGGTTGATAAGGGAGAGATAGAAGATAACTCAAAGTACAAGAGTCCTACTCTGACACAAGAAAGAGAGATCTTGAGTTTGGTGTTAGTGATTGAATTTATTTGAAGGTCTCACCCATGAAGGGTGTGGTCCGGTTTGGCAGGAAGGGAAAGTTTACCCCCAAGGTTTTTGGGGCCTTATAGAATTGTGAAGAAAATTGGTAAGGTTGCCAATGAATTAGATTTGACCACAGAGATGAGTACGGTTCACCCGGTCTTCCATGTGTCCATGTTGAGGAAGTGTGTAGGTGACTTAAGTTCTATAGTGCCAATGGATGTTGTGGGTGTTGTAGAAGATAACCTGACCTATGAGGAAGTCCCAGTGGAAATACTTGATAGGAAAATAAAGAGGTTGAGAAACAAAGATATGGCATCCGTCAAAGTCCTTTGGAAGAATCAACAAGTTGAAAGTGCCACATGGGAAGCCGAAGCCAATATGAAGAAGCGATATCACTATCTTTTCCACTCTGATCAAGCTTGAGGTAATACAATCTTCCCAACTTAGAATCTCCTCTCCTTGCATATCATTTCCATGAAATTCATGCATGTTTATGTGAATTTGAGGTTGCATTATAGGTGTTATTTGAAACATGGTTTAAAGATTTTGAATGGTGCATGTGTTGCATTTTTTGCATATGGTGCATAAACTCATTCCTTAGAGATTTCCTTAGCGCACTCAGGGACGAATGTTCCAAAGGGGAGATATTGTACGACCCCACTCATAGGGGTAGGAAACATACAAGATGTAAGATTTGGAAAATTTGAACTGATAGTGTTTACGAAGGGGGTTTACAACTCGTATGATGAAGTAGGTCCCGTAAAGTGGGTTCATAGAACTTGGAAGACTTGATGAAATTTGGGAACTTTCTAAAGTTCAATCTACGACTTATCGGACGACCTGTAAAGTCCTCTACAAGTCGTAGACTGTCACGTAGAATGAGAATCAGAGAAAGGGGTCTCTGAAGATTGGAAAAAGGACCATCAGACGAAACCCCATCTACGGTCCGTAGGATGTTATATGGCCCGTAAACGGAGTCTTGTAGACCTGTCCAGCCAAGATTTTAATAAGGGTAAATTTGACCTTTCCTCTTTTTCTAAGTCCAAGTTATGTCTTTTGACCCCATCTATGTCCCCTATCAGCATATACAACCCTAATTCATCTCATTCCTCCTCATTCCAAAAACACTCTAAGTCTCAAAACTCTCTCAAGCTCTTCAAGGCTTTCAGGAAAAGGGTGCAAGGTAGGGTTTTGAATCTTCCATCTCCAAACTAGGTTGCCTCCACCATAATCACACCAAAGTATGTGGGTTTGATTGTGGGAACCTTCCTTCCCACAAGTCCAACCAATCTTCTTCTCAAACTATATGAGATTTATGGATTATTTTAAGGGCATTTATGAACTCTTGCTTACGATGATATTATTATGCATAATACACATGATTTCTATTTGGGTTGTTCATGTAATCATTCTATTATGCTAAAACATTGTTGGGGTTTGACATTGTGATAGATTTTATGATATTAAATTCATGTACTCTATGATGTTAAGAAAAGCTATGGAAGAACTTGTGGATTTTTAGTGGATTTCATGATACCCAAAACAAGGGTTTTACTACAGTGATGGTGAGTTGATTTGAACAATTTTAAATGAATTGATTTTATTCCTCTCTTGTATTATACTCTTGAAGTCATGATTTTAAGTACATGTGCATATATACACCATGTTTGACTAAATTTACATGACAAAGGTTCTTATGTTGATGAAAGATTATAGCATGAATTTCAAGACAAGCATGATATGATAAGTTATGGGCTCTTAAGCATGTATTGAACTCATGAAAAGTTTTCATGATTTGTAAGTAAAATGTTGAGCCCTTATGCTATATATTCTAGAAAATCATGTCCACATGAAGGGGTCACGCATATAACTATTCCGCCCTCATGTACTATCTAAAGCTCACTAGAAGGGGTCATGTATGTTACAATCTCCACCCTCATGTGACATGCATTGCCTACTAGAAGGGGTCAAATTTATGCAATGTTTTTACCCTATAGTATAAAGTATATGCCTACGTGTAGGGGTTAATATTTGAATGAGCTACTCATGCCATGCTATCATGCTTTTAAAAGTTATGCAAGTTATGATTAAACTTATGAATATTTCAAGTATTTTGTGGGACTAGACTTAGTACCGAAAGAGGCTTAAGGTACGGGCTCGACCCAAGGGGTCCTTATGTAAAGTCTTGGAAGTAGTAGCTCGCTTGGTCTTATATGTCGGTTAGGGTCTCCTCCAATATATGTATGATATATTATGCAAGTGTGATTATCTTCATGCATGTTTAAACTTAAGCATTGATCATACATGTCATATTGAGCTCATGTCCATTGATTATGATTATGCATATTGATTATTATAGCTTATGTTCCTTGTTGCATGGCACCCTGCATACTTGGTACATTCCAAGTACTAACGCATACTTTTTGCCTACATGATCTAACCATGTTTGGACCAGAGCTCCTGTCCATCCTCTTCCTCCTCATGGCTAACCGGAATCCTTTGAAGACTACTATTGGAGAGTCCTCCATTTCGGGGACAACATCCACTTTACTTTTATGTTTTTGCTAAGACTTGCCTATTGTAGACTTCTTATCTTTTGAGGGTGAGCCTGAAAGATGTCTTGGCCCTCGTTCCACTCATATTAGAGGTCTTATTGGATATGGAAGTATATGTATTGAGCTTGACTCCTATTATCTTTATGTAATTGTGAAGACTTCCCTTGGTCCCTTTTTCCCTTTTATGCTTGTTGTATGTGGATGGATATGATCGAAGTCCCAAGTCTCTAAATGCCCCCATAGCGTGATTCCAAAGCCCTGCTTCCCTTAGAAATCATATGCTATGTGTTTATTTCTCTTTTGTGCTTCTGCTAAAATCAAGGATGTGATATGCATGCTTAAGAGGATTGTTTGGGATTCCCTTCGGGTTCCCGTTCACCGTTTCATGTCTAGGCCCTAGGCTAGGGGCGTGACATACCCCTCGCCTCTAATCCCAACCGATGATATGACCTTAATCCACCATTAGGTCCCAACGCCACTAAACTAAAGATTAGTAACCCAAGACACTACAAATGATCAAGAAAAACACTAATCTTATAGTACAATAATAACACTAAATATACATGGCAATACAATATGATAAGTAATTAAACAATCAAATTCAAATCTCAAGATGGGTAAATGGGATATTAACTATACAATATATGGGAAAGGACAATCCAATATGGTAAGTAAGCTCACAAGAAATAATAAATGATAAGTATATAACTATATGATAAACTAAGTATGAAAATGGAAGTGAATACAAAGCAATATGGAGTATGCTTCAAACAATCAGATTCAAATCTCAATACAGTTAAACGGGAATCCACAACGCAACATATGCAAGGCAAGAGAGAAAGTCCATCAGAAGAGAATTATTATTCTAAGGAATTGAAAATTTTTCGCATTCTGCATAAGTACGGAGCATGTGTAAGTATTAAAATTTAGTTGGATTTAAATATTTAAATTAATTTGAGCTATATTAAATTCAAGAAAATAGTCTAAATAATGTGGCAATCCATCTCAAATCAAATAAGCCACTAAAATCATGCCACATGACAATAATGTCGTGATTGTGGACATCCCGAAGGCGCAACGTCGTGGCAACAACAACAACAACATACCCAGTGGAATCCCACAAGTGGGGTCTGGGGAAGGTAGAATGTATGCAGACCTTACCACTACCTCATAGAGGTAAAGAGGTTGTTCCCTAAAAACCCTCATCACAAAAACCTATAAGAAGAATAAACTAGATATGAAAAAAAGAAAAAGGAAGAGATAGGAAACAGAAAGAGCGACTAATAACAAAAGCATATAGTAGTATAAAAATACAAGACAATTAACATATATAATACCAATAATGACAACACCGGATAAAAAGACGTGACAAATCCTACTACCCTACTATACCCCACGGTCAGACATCAACCTAATCCTATTAATCTATTAGCCTGCCACTCTAATTCACAATCTTCACTCCTTTTTATCTAAGGTTATGTCCTCGGTGAGATCAAGTTTCGCCATATCTTGTCTGATCACCTCTCCCCAGTACTTTTTTGGTCTACCTCTACCCCTCTTTGTAACTCCTAAATCTATCCTCTTGCACCTCTGAACAGGAGCATCGGTACTCCTTCTCTAAATGCGTCTAAACCATCACTATCTCGCTTCCCTCATCTTGTCAGCCACAAAGACCACCTCAAGCTTCTCTCGAATGGTCTCATTCCTGATCTTATCACTCCTGATATGCCCACACATCCATCTCAACATCCTCATCTTTGCGACATGCATCTTCTAAACATATGGGTTTTTTATTGGCCAACACTCCACCCCAAACAGCAAAGACAGTCTAACCACCATCCTGTAAAACTTACCTTTGAGTTTAGGTGTTATCTTCTTATCACAAAACTCCAGAGACAAGCCTCTATTTCGTCCATGCTTCCCCAATAATGTGTGACATCATTATCGATATCGCTACTACTCTAGATGATGGACCCAAAATACTTAAAGTTTTCTCTCCTAGGAATAGGTTGAGTGGTAAGCCTCACATCAGTAACTGCTTCATCCCTCGCAACACTGAATTTGCACTCCAAGTATTATGTTTTGGTCCTGCTCAGTTTGAACCCTTTAGATTCCAGAGCATGTCTCCAAACCTCCAATCTATCATTAACTTTAGCCCAAGTCTCATCAATCAGTACTATGTCATCTGCAAATAGCATACACCATGGAACCTCCTCTTAAATAGACCATGTCAGCTCATCCATCACCAAGGCAAACAAAAAAAAGGACTCAACACAAATCGTTGATGAAGTCCCATCTCAACAGGAAAATATTCTAAGTCTCCTCCCACCGTTCTAACTCGAGTTTTGGTTCTATCGTACATGTCTTTTATCACCCTAATATACAACATAGGAACACCTTTCACCTCTGGATATCTCCATAAGACATCCCTCGGAACTTTGTCATAGGCCTTCTCGATCAATGAACACCATATGAAGCTTTCTTTGGTTTGGAGTTTGCCACCTAATTTTAAAGATAATTAGGAAACCAATTATTTATTTACAAAAAAGTTCTACGAAACAAAATAGATTCTAGATAAGCGTTCAAGTCATTCCGAAGGAAAGGTATTAGCACCCTTTAGAATCCACAATTGTGGATCCCAACTGAACTCATTTTTCAAATTGAGAAGGAGATGAACAATATAATACAAATATAATAATCACAAAATATACACCAAGAATAAAGTAAATATAAAATGAAAAATGGTCTAGTATTTGTCTAACGTCAATCATATACACAATAAGAATACAATGAATGAATAAATAAACAAGTAAATAAACAAACAAAAAATAACTTTGTGTACCTGTGAAGAAACTTAGTAAAAGTGTTAGTAATGAATAAACATGAATAAAAATAATTACTAGAAATAAAATTCATTTTATATACATAGAAGGCTTTGGATATCGACGGTAATTTCTTCATCGGTCAATTTGATAAACAATATATACATGAATTTAGACTAAATCTTTTCGAATTCTAATATGCGATAAATATGAATATAAACTAACTTTTTCCATCTTTTTTAAATAGGAAGGCCTCAAAATCCGACGGATAGATTTTTCATTGGCCAATTTTAATAAATAATATATACGAACTTCAACTAAAATTTTTGAATTTTAAAATATAATAAATATGAATCTAAATTAAATTTTTTTGTCTTTTTAAAATGGAAAGGCCTCGAAATCCGATGGATAGATTTTTTATTGGCCAATTCGAAAAAATAATATATACGTGAACTTAAACTAAAAAATTTAAATTTTAAAATGTGATAAATATGAATCTAAATTAAATTTTTTCGTTTTTTTTAAATGGAGAGACCTCGAAATCCAACGGATAGATTTTTCATTGATCAATTTTAGAAAATAATATATACAAGAAATTAAACTAAAATTTTTGAATTTTAAAATGCAACCAATATTAACCTAAACTAAATTTTTTCGTCTTTTGAAATGAGAAGACCTCAAAATTTAACGTGTATTAATCTTTTATAACTATAGGGTAATATGAATAGATTTTTCTTTGACCAAATTAACGAATAATATATCAAATATATTGTCCCAATTATAAATGCTAATACTGAACGAAAGAGTGAACAAAAACTAACAAAATAAAGTAAACAAGTAAAGATAATACTACAAGAAGTTACCGAAAAAGCTAACTATTAAATATCAAATATAAATATTCAACACCAACATTAACAAGGAAAAACAAATAGAGTTACAATAAGTCCAATTATACAATAAGAAAATAAAATAACCCAACAATGAAGAACAATGGTGTCTAGAAAGTCCACTATACAAAATCCAATTAATACAACGATAATCTAAAGAAGGTGACGAAAAAATAATGATAAAACACAATAACAATAAAAACAACAATTATAATAATAAACCAACAGTCCAACAATAATTAACCAAACAAAATAATAAATATTGTAATAAATTAAACACAGTCACAAAGCAACAATAAAAAATGATTTTAAAAAAGGATGTCTAAGTAACAAAGCTAAAATCAAAGTCGTAGCAAATATTTTCTAAGTAAAAATCTACTTCATGTGTTATACTCAAAGAAAAAGAACGTATATACACATATGAAACTTAAAGAAGGGAAAGGAACGAATTAATTGATTTTGCCGGAGTGAGGAGAATGGAGGCGACAATATTGTTGTTCATCGGAGCTTGGTGTCTCTGGTTCGCTGGAGCTCTTTGGCTCGCTTGAACTTATGTGTATTGAGCCTAATCTCGTACGAGCTTGGTGGTGACCGTTTCAGACGGGTCTTGTTTGTGGAGGTGATGGTTTTCCGGTGGGTTTGATGGGCTGTTTTGAGTGGCGCTTTGAGCTGGTTGGTTTGCGTTTGAAATGGGGTTTTGGGGGCTGGACAGGGGGAGTTTCGGATTGGGTTTTAATGGAGAAAGCAGTTGTTTGGGGGCTGGTTTTAGGTCGAAATAGGTGTTGTTGTTGGTTGTGTTTTTGGTGGTTGTGCTAGTGATGTTTTTGTTGGTGGTTTGTTGGCTGCGTCGGGGCTGGAACAGTGGGGTTTTGGGGTGATTTCCGGTGGGGTTTTGGTGTGGGGTTCGTTGGATGGTTGTTATATGCCGACAAAAGGGTCTGGTGGTGTTGTTTGCCGGAACGATGGGTGGAGGGGTGGTTTTGTGGTGGCGAAAATAGGGTTTTGGGGCTGGACAGGGGTCATTTGGTGGTGGTGTCCCAGCGGTGAGGGTGTGGAGGCGATGGCGGGGTAGTGGTGGTAGAGATGTTGTGGCTGCCGGAAAGGAACAAAAGGTTTCGTTTGGCGTGAAATCTACGGTGGAAAACGATGGAAAACAGTGAACTTTTGTGAATTATATAAAAAATCTGAAAACTATTAATCCTAATCTAAAAATATGAGCTCAAATTATGGGTCAATTAAATATATTTATATATTTTTTATTTGTTTAAAAAATAAATTATTAAACTGCGTTAAAATTTAAAACTAAACTAATTAAAATTTTAATATTCTAAAAATAAGAATAATTATTATAAAATTAATTTAAAATTACCAAAAAGGTATTTTCAAACTATTTAAAAAATAACAATGCAAAAAGTATATTGTAAAAACGTTGAACCAAAATTGGGTATCAAGAGTTATCCCTTTTTTTGGATATGATCGATGAAAGATATCGTGGACAAAGAAAATTGACAAACTCAATTTCGGCCAAACAAATGACTTTCAATAAGAATGTATTGACTGCAGTGGAAATTGCTCCTCAATTCCAATAGCTCCACATTGTTGCATCTTTGTTGACCTGGTTTGTACCTGTGGTTTAATCAAGAATGCATCATTTTGGATGTTTTCAAAAAAACTAGGATAAAACTTTATTAGTAGAGGCAAATTAAAGAAAAAGGTAGCATCACTTTCAATACTTTTGTCATCCTCTTTCGATGCATGTTGACAACCTTCATCTAATTTCTGAAGCAAGGTATAAGTCCTTTGAAAAGACAAATAAGATCCATTGGTAGGACGAATGAAAAATAATCTATCGATAGGATAAAATGCATGTTCATTAATAGGAGGAATGAAAAAGGATCCATATAGGATAAAATGCATGTCCATTGATAGGACAAATGAAGATAATGTATTGAGTGCAATATGAATGGCCCTCTCGATAATGCAAAATGAACGAATATACAATATGAATGAATGACCCTCTCGGCAATACAATATGCATGAACGCCCCTCTTGACAATGCAAAATGAATGAATGACCCTCTCGGCAATGCAAAATGAATGAATACACAAATGAATGAATGGCCCTCTCGGCAATGCAAAATGAATGAATGACCCTCTCGATAATGCAAATGAATGAATGGCCTTTCGGCAATGCAATATGAATGAATATGTAAAACGAATAAATGACCCTCTCAGCAATGAAATTTGCATGAATGGCCCTCTCGGCGATGCAATATGAATTAATGGCCCTCTCGACAATGCAAAATGAATGAATGGTCCTCTTGGCAATGCAAAATGAATTAATATAAATGAATGAACAACTCTCTTGGCAATGTAAAATGAATGAATATGAATGAATGAATGAATGAATCAATGAATGAATCAATGAATGAATGGCCTTCTTGGCAATGCAATATGCATGAATAGCCCTCTTGGCAATGCAATATGCAAAATGAATGAATGGCCCTCTCCGCAATGCAAAATACATGAATGGCCTCTCGGCAATGCATAATGAATGAATGTGACATTACCACCTCTAATAGTGCAATGTGAATGCAATAAAAATGAAGAAACACTGCCACCTCCAGTAATGTGATGTAAAATGAATGCATATGACATTACCACCCCTATTATTGCAAAATGAATACAATAAAAATAAAAAAATAATACCTCCTCTTATAATGCGATGTAAAATGAATACATTATACACTACCACCTCTGATAGTGCAATGTGAATGCAATGAAAAGAAAGAAACACGACCACCTCTGGTAATGCGATGTAAAATGAATGCATGTGACACTACCATCTCCGATACTGCAATGTGAATGTTATGAAAATGAAGAAACAATATCACCTCCGGTAGGTGTGATGTAAAATGAATACATATGACACTACCACCTCCAATAGTGCAATGTGAATGCAATAAAAATAAAGAAACACCACCATCTCCGGTAGTGCGATGTAAAATGAATGCAAATGATACTACCACCTGTGATAGTGTAATGTAAAAATGAATGCAGATAACACCATCACCTCCAACAGGGCAATGTGAGTTCAATAGGTAACAATGAAAATGAAGAAACACTACCACCTCCAATAATGCAATGTAAAATGAATGCAAATGACACTATCACCTCCGATAGTGCAATATAAAAATGAATGAAGATGACACTTCCACCTCCAGCAGTGCAATATGAATGTAATGTGAATGCAATGAAAATTAAAAAACACTATCACCTTTGGTAATGCAATGTAAAATGAGTACAAATGACACTACCACCTCCGACAATGTAATGTGAATGCAATGACACTACCCCCTATGGTAGTGCAATGTGAATGCAATGATAATGAAGAAACATTACCACCTCCGGTAATGCAATGTGAAATGAATGTAGATGTTATTATCAACTTCGGTAGTGCAATATGAATGTAATGAAAATGAAGAAACACTACCACCTCCAATAATGCAATATAAAATGAATGCAGGTGCTACTATCACCTCCGGCAATGCAATGTGAATGCAATGACAATATCACCTACTTCAGTGCAATATGAATGCAATGAAAATAAAGAAATACTACCACCTCCGCTAATGCAATGTAGAATGAATATAGATGTTACTACCTCCTCTGATAGTGTAATATGAATGTAATGAAAATGAAAACACTACCACCTTCGGTAATGTAATGTAAGATGAATGCATGTGACACTACCACCTCTAGAAGTGCAATGTAAATGCAATAAAAATGAATAATAAACTGATGAAATGTGAATGAGCATTACTGCCTTCGATAATGTGATATGAAGATGATGTCACTTCATTTGTAGGATGACACTAATTCCTTTCAGCAATGCTTGAAATTTTGAAGTCGATTTTGAATTTCTAGCCATGGTAGAGACCATTTGAATCTGACTATCGAGTTTTTGACAGTACTTGATAGAATTTCTTTTAGGACTTTCTCAAAAATTTTGTCCTAGTTAGATCTCTTGGCAAATCTCGAACTGTTGATCAAAGAATCCCACATTATTATAAAATTTTTGAGGTTTTCTCAAAAATTTTGTCTCAGCTGCATGTAACGGCATAATCATTAATCTTGACTTGCTGGGGATGACATTTTTCTTGTGCATTTTGCAATTTTTTTAAAATTCCACCCCAATTTTTATTATAAAGAGGAATGAAAATTCAATCGGATGTATGACCAAATCTAAATGAAGCTAGCTTTGCTATTTTTTCTTTTCTTCTTTTTTTTTTTTTTAAAAAAGAAACAAAGAATGTGATAAAATAGTCAAATATTGACCAAAATTGATATCAACAATTAGAAATGCATAAAAATTTATATCATTTCTTTTTTTTTCCAACTGAGATAAATAACTCCTATAAATTCAAGTGGTACCTCAGACATACTTAAGTATCAATAAGATTTGTTCATCTTACTTCAAAATAGGATTTTGATTTCACCAATCCTCATGTATCAAGTGCCCTCACAATAAAGAAAATTCTATCCCACACATGCATAAAGTATTTGATTTAAAAACACTATGCAAAATACGCTCACACTCAGAAGGATGTTCAATGCATGCAATTGTGATATCATATGCTTGGACTTCATGTAAATTCATGTAGGTCTTCATCAATGTGAAAATATTTGGAATGAGATCGTGTAGGGCTTGTTATTGGCTTGTAATATAGGCTTAGGGCTGGGTAGGATATTTATTTGGGATAATAGTGACTTAATCCCTCTTTGAGTGTCATACCAAATTTGTGCTTTTGACAATTAATATGCATTTGACGTTTGATCCTCCTTATTGTCTCTTCCTTATTGTTATGACTTCAAAGAGACTTTACTCGCTGATAATTTTTCTCATTTTACCTTTTTTTTAGAAAAAATTTCTGTTTTGTTAGAGCAATTTTCTTCTTGTCTTTCTTTGACCTTATAGGAGCATTTTTATCTTTCCATATTTCTTTCAGTCCACCCTTTTTTACTCTTTTTTTTCTTTTTCCCTTTCCCATCTCTAGAAGTTATCTTTGCATTCTTAATTTTAGGACTTTGCGTCTTTCATATTTGACAATTTCAAACTTGAATCTTCATTTTATCATTTGCACTTCTTTGGTGCACTCAAGAAGGATGGGCTAAGAGAAGGATAGTGCATTTAAGCACTCAAAGGGTAATGGCTAACGTGTTATTGTCCAAAGAAAAGGCTTCGGGCTCAACGTAGAAGAAACTAGGGATTAATATCATTTGGTAGGCTTTAAAAAGCACAATCAAATCAAATAAGGCATACAGTCATTTCTCAAATCAAACATTACTCAGAATTTCGCATCAATAAACATTCAGGCCATGTTCTAGATCAACCATGCGATGCAATTGAATTTGGTCTAAAACTCATCACACATTGCACTTGAAGCTATGATACTGGTTTTATTCTTATCTTGAATATCTGAGAATATTCAAGTATCACAAAAATATAATGAGAGGTGTCAAAAGAATCTCTAGTTTAACACAAAATCAATCATTTTTATCTTGTCAAATATTTACATGCTTCTAATTGTAATGGTCCCAATTGAGTCGAAAATATAACTTTTAGAATACGCACACAATTATTTTTGATATTAAAATAAATATCGAATCCAAAAAAAGATACCTATGTGTCTCAAAAAATTGAGAATTGGGTACACTCGGTTCGTGAAATTTTGGTATAAAATATATACACAATTTGGCTTTTTTTTATTTTGAAAAATGGAAAAGGAGCACCGAACCCATACGTAGCTCATTGAGATAAGAATTAGATACGCGCAATTCATGAAAATATAGTATAAAATACATGCACAATTTGTTTTTTGTTTTTCTTGAAAATAAAAAAAAAGCACCGAACCCAAGAAAGGTTGTCTACGTATCTCAAAGATATGAAAATCAAGTATATATAGTTCGTGAAGATATGGTATACAATATATACGCAATTTGTTTTTTATTTTTTGAAAATAAAAAAGGAGCACCAAACTCAAAAAAAGTTGCCTACATATCTCAAAGATATGATAATCAGGTACGCATAGTTCATGAAGACATAGTATAAAATATGTACACAATTTGATTTTTTTTTTTTAGAGAATTGTAAAAGGAGCACCGAACCTAAGAAGAGATGCCTACGAATCTCATAGAAATGAGAATTAGGTACGTGTAGTTCGTGACGGAATGGTATAAAATGTATATTTTAAAAAAAATTAAAGTATATTTTTGAAAGAAAAATAACATGAATAAAAAAATCAATTAGTATATTTAAGGACAAACTATTTACATTAATACAAAAATACCAAACAATTTTTTTTTGTAAGAAATGTAAAAGAAAGATTGTGTATGTCATTTGTACATCTTATCCTCCCCCCCCCCCCCTCCCCCCCCCCCCCCAAAAGAAAAGAAAAAAACAAAAGCCATACATTATACAAATAAATGGAGATACAAAATGAGGGAAAAAGGTATACAAACAAAAATAATTCTCACATAGGGGTACAAGTCTAAAATATTTATTTACAATAAAATAAACTAAATTACAAATAAAAAAAAATCTCAAACCCGAAGTATAATGTACATACAATGATACAAAGCGGTGTTCTAATGGACTCACATAAAAAATATCGAGTCAACCTAGACAAATGCACCTAAATGAGAGATCTAGTTCTGCTCCAATCTATGTTTACTAAGAGCAAGCTTTATTTAAGGTGGACTGGTGACCAAAGCAAACTACTCAGGTTGGGAAGATAACGATTGTTGACTGCTCGATGTCAACTCATTTCGTCGGGATATCCCAATAAACAATTTAAATTCAATGATTGTGACCCGCATAACCATCAAATATACAAGAAAACATATATCACATGATAAAATAAAATCTCCTCAATTTGAAAAAAAATGAATCCATAATGGTTAGAACCTAAATATCCCCACCAGAGTTGTCATTCTATTGGCATCCCAAAGGTACAATGTCGTGGCAACTCAATAAAAAATCAAAGAATTTAAATAAATTAAAGAATTTTTAGAAAAAATTAATTTTGGTTTGGAGTCGCTACTTAGTTTTAAGGATAATTAGGAAATCAATTATTTATTTACAAAAAAGGTCTACAAAACCAATTAGACTCCTAATAAGGGTTCAAGCCATTCCAAGGGAAGGTATTAGCACCCTTCAGAATCCACAATTGTGGGTCCCAACTAAACTTATTTTTTCAAATAGAAGAGATGAACAATATAATACAAATATAACAATCGCGGAATATACACAAAGAATGAAGTAAACAATAATACGAAAAAATGGCTTAGTATGTGTCTAACATCAATAATATACACAATAATAAATAAAATAAATAAATAATAAATAAGTAAATAAACAAACAAAAAATAACTTTGTGTACTTGTAAAAGCACTTAGTAAAAGTGTTAGTAATGAATAAACATGAATAAAAATAATAACTAAAAATAAAACTCATCTTACATACGTGGATAACCTTGAAAATCAACGGTGATTTCTTCATCAGCCAATTTAATAAACAATATATACATGAATTTAAACTAAATTTTTCAAATTTTAATATGCGATAAATATTCAATATAAATATAAACTAACTTTATTCGTCTTTTAGGGAGGTCTCGAAATCCGACGAATAGATTTTTCTTTCAACAATTTTAACAACTAATATATACGTGAATTTAAACTAAAATTTTCAAATTTTAAAATGTGATAAATACGAATCTAAATTAAAATTTTCTATTTTTAAAATGGAAAAGCCTTGAAATCCAATGGATAGATTTTTTATTGGCCAACTTTAACGAATAATATATACATGAACTTAAACTAATTTTCAAATTTTAAAATGTGATAAATATGAATCTAAATTAAATTTTTCTGTTTTTAAAACGGGGAGGCCTCAAAATCTGACGAATAGATTTTTCATTGATCAATTTTAATGAATAATATATACGCAAACTTAAACTAAAATTTTCAAATTTTAAAATGTGATAAATATGAATCTAAATTAATATTTTCGCCTTCTTAAAATGGGGAGGTCTCCGATGAATAGATTTTTCATTGGCCAAGCAAATATATATACATAAACTTAAACTAAAATTTTTGAATTTTAAAATGCAACCAATATTAATCTAAACTAAATTTTTTCATCTTTTAAAATGGAAAGGTCTAGAAATCTGATGAATAGAGTTTTCATTGACCAATGTAACAAACAATATATCAAATAAATTGTCCCAATTATAAATGTTAATATCTGAACGAAAGAGTGAACAAAAACTAACAAAATAAAGTAAACTTAAGCAGTATAATACTACAAGAAGTTACCCAAAAAAAAAACTATCAAATATAAATATTCAACATCAACATTAACCAGGCAAAACAAATAGATTTACAGTAAGAAAATAAAATAACCAAACAATGGTGTCTAGAAAGTCCACAGTATAAAATCCAATTAATACAACAATAATCTAAAGAAGGTGACGAAAAAATAATAATAAAACCACAAGAATATTAAAAACAACAATTATAATAATAAACCAACAGTCCAACAATAATCAACCAAACAAAATAATAAATATAGTAATAAAGTAAAGCAAACAAATGTCAAAGTAACAAATCTAAAATCAAAGCCGTAGCAAATATTTTCTAAGTAAAAATCTACTTCATGTGTTATACTCAAAAGAAGAATGTGTAACGCACAGGGAATGTAAAGAAGGGAAAGGAAAGAATTAACCGATTTGGCGGGAGTGAGAACGGAGGCGATAGTATTGTTGTTCATCAGAGCTTGGCGTCTCTGGTTCGCTGGAGCTCTCTGGCTCGCCTGAACTTGTGCGTATTGAGCCGAATCTCATGCAAGCTTGGTGGTGACCGTTTCGAACGGGTCTTTGTTTGTGGAGGTGATGGTTTTCCGATGGGTTTGATAGGCTGTTTTGAGTGGCGTTTTGGGTTGGTTGGTGTGCATTTGAAATGAGGTTTTGGGGGTTGGACAATGGGAGTTTCGAATGGGGTTTTGATGCAGAAAGGGGTTGTTTCGGGGCTGATTTTCAGGTCGAAATTGGTGTCGTTGTTAGCTGTGTTTTTGGTGGTTGTGTTGGTGATGTTGTCATTGGTGGTTTGCCAGCTGCATTGGTTTCAGAACAGCAGGGTTTTGGGGTGATTTTAGATGGAGTTTTGGGTGGGGTTCATCGGATAGTTGTTTGCCAACAGAAGGCTCTGGTGGGTGTTGTTTGTCGTAAAACAATGGGTGGAGGGGTGGTTTTGTGGTGGCGAAAATGAGGTTTTAGGGGTTGGACATGGGTCATTTGGTGGTGGAGTCCCAGATGATGAGGGTGTGGAGGAGATGGCGGGGTTGTGGTGGAGTAGATGTTGTGGTTGCCGGAAAGGAACAAAAAGGTTGTGTTTGTTGTGAAATCTTCGTCGGAAAACGAGGGAAAATAGTGACAACTTTTGTGAATTAAATAAAAAAAATTGAAAATTATTAATCCTAATCTAAAATTTACATCACCCACAATTATTATAACAATATAAAAGTTATATAAATACTTCAAAACCTAACGGACTAAAAATAAGGACCCAAATTATGGGTCAAGTGGGTTGATTAAATACATTTGTACAATTTTTATTCGTTTAAAAAAAATGAATTATTAAATTGCGATAAAATTTAAAATTAAATTAATTAAAATTCTAATATTTTAAAAATAAGAGTAATTATAAAAAAATAATCTAAAATTGCTAAAAAGATATTTTAAACTATTTAAAAAATAACGACGAAAAAAGCATGAATTTTTAAAACTCTTAAAGCCAAAATTGAGTGTCAACATCAATCCAAGAAAATTAAGTGTCACTAGAATTATGACTCATGTCAAAGTTGTATCGCAATCCAAGTCAAATTAAGTGAGTTACTAAAACTATGTCACGTGTCAAAGTTGTATGCAAGGTTTTCAAGAACAAGAAGCAAGAAGAGAGCTCACGGATCAAAGTCAGCAAATTCTCTAGAAGTTCAAGAAATCAAGTTTGAGTTCAAGTCCGATATCAAGAGAGAATGCAAATACCAAAACGTTCAAGATCAAGTTACTTGTTCATATTCATTATTTGTCATAACCATACAAATGTTCGTGACGAATAATTCAAACTCAAGTTCGAATGAAAATTCAAGATCAAGCTATTCAAGCACTTGAATCTAAATCAAATTCAAATTCAACATATTTCATATTACATGAAGAATCAAAATATTATCATAGAGATTGTAACGTTTACTACATTTTGAAATCAAATATTATATTTTATTACTCCAATTTTCGTATCTTGACTATTTATTTTTCTCAGCTCGAAAATTTATTGTTTACAAATTTTGACATACCTAGTGGGACCAAATCTGTCTTTTATCTCTTCTCTCACAAATCAAATATGCAAATCTAAAGTTACAAAACCGCAAAGGTGGAAGCTCTATTTTTATGAATTTTTCAAGTCTTGTCTTTAAATTTCACCAAGTGTACACTCCAATAAGTCTTAAAGGAGGAGACATTTGTAGATATCTAAATTTTATGACTCTACAAGACATGTTCAATTCCAATAGAAACTTTATAGAACATGTTCAATTCCAATCAAGGTTCTTGGAGGCTACTCAATTTCAAACCTTAGTTCATACTTATATAAATGGTATTATATTCCCTTGAAAAGACATCTCGAATATCCCACAAACTCTTGGATATTCATAAAGAGATTAAAATTTTGAATATCCCAAAAACTCTTTGGGTATTCATAAAGAGATCAAGACATTGCATCTCAAATATTCCATAAACTCTTAAGTATTCATAAATAGATCAAAATCTAAAAAATTCCATATATTTCTAAAATAATCACAAAGAGATCAAAAGATATGGTTGGACTCTTCTTGACACTCAAATCTTCTAAGAAGATCCATAAACTCCTTTTATGGAGATCAAATAAATCTTAAAAAGGTCCAAATCATCCTAAACGCCACTAACGATCCTCAAATCACAGAAAAAATCTTAGGAGAGAGAAGAATCAAGGGAGAAATAGAATTATATTCATATTATATCAATAATATTCTTATTTCTTCAGATTTTATTTATGATTGATTTATTTCTATATATTTAAAATTTGTTACAAACATAGGATATATGCAGATTACCCTATCTTTATGGGGTAGAGAGATGGTTTCTAATATATCTTTGATTCAAAAAAAGTGTCATTAAAGTAGAATTAAAAGAAAAATAATGACATCAAACAAAAAGATACAAAAAACAAATGGAGTAACAGATAATAGTGAAATTGAAGAATGAATAAGATATTAGGCCACTATTTACTAATACTACTAAATAAGGAGAAGAGGAGATTGAATAACTAGCTAACTATTACCCTTTTACTCTGATTCTTGATCTTCGTACTTTTTTAATGTCTTCTAAAGATACGGCATGTCATGTTTAATCGCCCTCTTCTGTCTTCTTCGATCTACCTCTATCTCTCTTAAAATCTATCAACCTCTCACAGCTCATTACTGATACATATGCACATCCTTAATTAATTAAAAAAACTATGTTCACATAAAAAGAAAATGGGAAACAAAGACACTAGAAAAAGGAAAAGGCAACAAAAATCTATATTAAATAGAGAGACATTAGAAAAGAGATGTAGTCTTACCAACGCAGTCGTTTCTATGGGGTTAATTGATTGAGGCAAAAGAGATTAATTTTGGATAGGTATGGCCGTATGGCAACTGTTATATTAATTTTTGTGCTAAAATACATAATGTGCTTTTTAAATACTGTGAACTATAACTTGCAGGATCTAAACCCCCTAAATTATCACATTTTTATTGATTTCATGTTACCCCTTGATTTATATATTTCAGGTGCTCTTCAACTTCTCATCTCAATGTTTAGGATTTATTGTTCACTATACTTAATTCATACCTTTTAGCCCCAACATTACTCTTCTTGAAGAAACAACTTGTTTAATAGGTTTTATCTTGAAAAAACTCACAAAGCATTTTCAGCTTGCCAACTGTTGGATACGTACCTCATATCCAACACTGTCGATGGATATGGGGTGATCAATTCTTTAAAATGATTCGGTCTCTAAGACATTTGAATTATGCAAAATGTATAAGCATATACTTTAATGGAGGTGTCCACTAGAGAAAGCACGAACTACTTACATCGCATTTTTTCCTGAATTAAAGACCGTACAGACAGAGCGGCAAGAATCTGCAGTCATATGTGGAGCTGTCTTTCTGTACTCGACATTCTTCAAACACTTCTATGCTCCTGCAGCACATCTGCTTTCGTTGCCTTCAGCACTTCTTCTATCCCGCAAGCACTTTCATCTTTTATATTCTTGGTTGTTGTTTTATTTGGAACAAGCTGCCCCACGCAGGCGTACTTCTCCATAAATTTACATTCCCAGTCTTGCAGAATTTCAAGTTCAGCATCACTAAGCCCTTCAAGGTTCCCATTAATATCTTCAGGTTTGAATGATAACAGAGCCAAGGCTCGGCTTGCATCTCTTCCAGCAAACATTGCATATGAACCACCAGGACCATAGAACATCCTATTTGCCGAGAAAATAAATAAGTAGGTTTAACAGACAAGAAGAAGAAAAGAAGCCTATAACCAGTCTACCATTCAATTCTAGTGCTACAATTTGACAACGAAGTTCCAAAAAAGTATATAAGGCATCTCGTTTATTATATGATTCGTACACTCAAAAAATGCAATAATGACAAAAATAAGCTACTGACAGATGTAAATCAGAAAACAGAAATTGATCCGAGCTATATTTCAATCGAATCATCCTTGGCCCCATTACTAATTCATTCTCCACAGTGTTTGACAATGTAATGTTCAAAGCCATACATGGGATCCCCTCAACTCCAAGCAATTTTAAACACATAGCATGGAATTCCATAATGGAAGCTCCAGATTTTTATACATCAGCCAAGATGAAATTTGTGTACTTCTTTGAGGCCCAACAAAATCCTGCTACTGCAGAAAGAATGGAGTCTTTTCTAGGATTAGCAACGATAAATACTTTAAGACTATGTTGCTCAGATTATTCAAAAATGTTGCAGAAAAGAAAGCAAAAGCTGATCCAATTTATCATAATCAAATAGTTAACATGTTAGTCAGGCAGGCTAGCTACCTTATTTTAGACTACTAAGGCAGGTGGCGGAATCTTTCATTATGTAAGAGACAAGTTCAAATTGGATAGTCCAAAAGTAGTGTATTTTTGGAGGATCTGACATGGGTGTGGCAGCATTTTTAGAGCGTCCAAGCAACATAGTTTTCAGATTCCCTCATTAAATTTGTAGGAATGACTTGAGGCTTCTTTCTTAACTGTAGATGAATATGACTGGAAGAACCTATGCCACCAATAGAGACAGGGTTTAAGGGAATTCAAACTATAAAGAAAACACAAAAAGAAGCCAACAAAACAAAGTTCTACTAATGAAAGCTCAACTTAAATACATTATCACAATGATATCCAATGAGATTTTGTTTTGTTGAATGTTTTCATAGTTGCATCATAAGATATATTGTACATACTTCTATTCTAAATAAGGCACCAAGCACCGCTAACAATCATCTTCCTTCAATTCTACAAGTCATTCTTGATAATCACCATTGCCAGACAAAAGGGAATAGAGTTACTATAAAGCATTTGAGAGTCCCTTTGTTACACACCCTTCAAGAGCTTTTCTGCTTCAGCGCACCTTAAATTAGTCTTTGACAACACAGGAAGTTACAGCAAGGAGTCTGTGTATTTGTAACTTTCCCTAGGAATCTGTGTATTTGTAACTTTCCCTGTTGTAATTACTTCAAAACCACATTGCAATCTTGGATTGAAGCATCAAACTTTATTGTCTTAGCTGTAGTGCATACAGCTGCTTCTCTAATGATACCTAGTAAATAACACTCTGTTTGGGTGGTTGTTATATTGTTTCATAATGTATCGTATTGTAAAATATTATGTTGTACTGTATTGTACTATATTATTTTAATTAATACAATATTTGGATAGATTGAATTATTCTCCGTCATTATATAATGTCACGCATCAATAATTTGAATGACAAACCTATAAAAAATAGAGTACAGGGTAGAGCTACCATGAAAAGATTGCGTAAAGAATAAAATAAGATTAGTTAAATAATGAGTAAAGATAAAACAAGAAGAAACTAAGAAACTATCAACATGATCACACCAACTATTGTTACACAAAATGGGATTTTTCTGTTGTCGTCTATCAATAAATTTAAACGATACGATATAATAAAATATAAGTAAGAATCAAAATAAATATTATATTTAAACTAACAATATAGACAACAACCATCCAAACAAGGTGCAAGTTTGTTTCTCAACTACACATGTAATGTGCTTGAGCTAGACCAATTAGGCAATAGGGTTTGGGTACCAACTCATATTCCTCTAGTATCAATATAGAATTGGCTGCCTAGATAAAATTGTCAAATTCAGAAAGTGTGCAAACAATCAAATCAAAGCAAATAAGTTGTTTTGTGTGAGAGAGACAAGAGAGAGACTAACTTGGAGGTAGAGACGTCGTAGATCTGTCCTTTGATAGCCATCAACAACGGTTTTTCTGAGTCAGAGCCACTATAAGCCCTAAGTTCCTCTTCCGTCATGTCGCCGAGATGGAGAGGCTGTCTTTTGACAGGGACAAAGTCATCAGCAGACAAGAACATGCCACAAACCACTTTGTAAGTCACCACCATCATTACTACAATGGTGAAGAACGCCGTCGGCGATAACCCTGTGTACTCGAAAATGGTCTCTGTCGTTGTCGCCCATACCATCGTCATTCTTGTCACTAGTTTGGTGGAGAAAAAGGTTAGGAGCTGTGCTCGGTGGTCTTCTTCTCCAACCGGTACATTGTGCCAAATGACTGAAAAGTCCAACTAAATTAGGCAGAGCCATAAATATGGAAAAATCCAATTCACCCGAACTAATTTGATTTTTTGGTATCAATTTTTTGTTGTTTTGGTTCAGTGTCAATTTTCTTTTTCAGAAACTTCATCTTCAATTCAATCTAAGGTTTCTGAAATCACGATCATCGAAAATTAAAATTTTATTAAATAAAGTTAAAATAATATTTTTAATAATGTTTATGATTACTTAACATATTTTTAAATTTTGAGTTTTTGACCCAAATCATTTGATTTTTAACTCAATGGGCCAATCCAAATATTTTGGACTGTAACACTGTTTTTAGTGCACAATGCACACTATTTGGTGTATATAGTGCACGATGCACTGTTTATAGAACTTGATTGCATGAAACTATTCTTAATGCAAATAAATCAAATTTTGCAGTGATCACCTTTTATAGCAAATCATAATCTTGTAAGTTGTAATGTTCTACTTCAGTTGTGTTCATCATTGAATTCTTAGTATTACAGTCGTATGGCCTATATTACATAAAGTCAACAAGTTGTAATACGAAAATATAATGACCTGGTTGGTCATTTTTGAGTTATTTGTGAAAATTAATGTTTTGCCCTTTCTTAAGTTGTTTTGGGCTTATTTTAAACTATCTGTATTGTTTGAACTGAAATCATATGCTTTAAAAGTTGAAAATATGAGTTTTGGCATTTTTGAAAGCTTAAGTTGTTGAAAAATAAATTTTTGTACCATCCTGAGTTTCGGGTATCGGATCGAAGATCCGTCGATTCCATTAGCTCTGGAACGTCGAATCTGGTCTAGAAGAAGTTACAAAACAGAATTCGGAGTTACATTGAAGTTTTTAGATCCAAAGTTGCATTTTTAGTTGTTCTATAGCCGAAGTTTGACTTTGGTCAACAATCAGACTTCGGACGTTCGAATCGAAATTTCGGCAGTTGCAGTAATTCCACATGGTGAAACTAACGCCAGAAATGGTCTCGTCATGATTCTTGGAATTGCCGAAGGTAGTTTTGGTAGTTCAAGTTTCAAACTAGTTTATTGAGTTGCATTGGTAATTGTATCGAGGAGACCTTGAAATCAAATTTTGATTATTTTATTGAGTTCAGATCGCCGTTTTTGGTATTAATACATATTTAGTTTGTGTAACTCTAATTTTGGATGAGTCACGAGTGTCCATTCTAAGTTTTGCTCATAACTGGTATACCTGTATCTGGTGCAGCCTCCGTTTGTTCTCCGTGTACACGCCTAGGGGCCTGCCTTCGGGGAGGTCTGTTTCTTATCCGCGTTTGTGGAGGTGTACCTGTTTATTATCCGTATTCGTGGGGGTTTGTTTGTGAAACCTCCACGTTTGCGGAGCAATGTTGGCCCCAACCAACCGCTTTCGCGGGCTCCACCCTATGTTCGCGGAGTGTATTTTTTATTTGAACAGTTTAAAACGTAAAATACGCCATTTTCAACCATTTTTCAATATTTCAAGCTTTGGGAGATGATTTTTGACGAATGTTTTTTGGAGATTTCTTTCGGGTAAGTGTTTCTAACATCATTTTGATTAATTTTCATGACTTTTATCTTGATTTTATCTTGAATTTCATGATTTTTAGTCTAGGTTTTGAAAATTTTAATTGGTGATTTCTCCTTCGTTTTGAACTCGATTTTAGTAAAATTTTCACCCACAAACTTCTTTTCTCGCATAGATTCATAATTTCAAGTCAATTTCCAGATTTGAGAACTTCAAATTTTATCCCTAATTTTGACTATTTTGCCCTTAAGCCCAATTTGTGCCAATATGGGTATCAAAAATTCATCTCTTGACGCATAATATCAATTTTTAATAACAATTGATATATTCGGTGATCTTTTGGAGGCTTGAGTTGATTGAAAGCTTGTCCGAGTACGGTTTCAGCATTGAGGTAGGTTTGACTAACCTTTTTGGGATTGAATTTGAGTTATCAGATATGTTCATGTGATAATTGTAAGATCTAGATTGATTTATGAGTAAATGGGTTAATATGATTGAATTTTGATGGAAATGTGACATTACTTATGTCGAAATTTTAGTAAAATTGTGATCCCATTGATAAATTGAGATGAAAACTTGAGAATTGAGATAATTTGGGATATTGTTGTGATAATATGAGGCTTGTGATGCCATTTGGAGTTTTATGTGATAAATCGATGATATTTGTAATACATTCGGAATTTTTGAGCATATTTGGGGACTTGCATAGTCCGATTTCATTAACTATTTGAATTGATGAGGGAGTGGTGATATGAGACTTATTAATGGCATTGGGATTCTAGTTAATGCACTTGGCATAACTTTTTGATGTTATGGCTATTATGCATATCATTAGTAATGTTTATATTGCTTATTTATACTTGTATTATGGTATTGACATGCACACATCTCATATTGCATTTGTAACACTTGAGATATAATGATAGTTGAGACATTACAAGTTAAGGCATGTGACACCTTCGGATACTTCAGTTGAAGGCCTGCAACGCCTTGAGATACTTCAGTTAAAGGTCTATGACGCCTTGAGATATTTCAGTACATGGCCAGCAATGCCCTCCAGTTCTATTTGGTAGCTTTGGCTTGATAGATGTGTACATTGGCCCTGGGACGGTCGTGATTCTACCTCATACATGGCATGTGATGCCATTGCATCCACTCATCTCATTTAGATTGCATCATAGTTGCATTTGCTATGTTTACTTGTTCTTATATATATATATATATATATATATATATATATATATATATGTGTGTGTGTGTGTGTGTGTGTGTGTGTGTGTGTGCGCGCGCGCGCGCGCGCGCGCGCGCGTGTGTGTGTATGTGTGTGTCACGACCCAAGCCTAGGGTCCAGGTGCGACATGGAGAATGGAGAACCCAAAGGAACCCCAAACAAGCCTCTTAAGCGTACGTGGCACATCCTTGATTGCGGAAGCAAAATTTAAACAACTAGCACATAATTCTATGGAAATCGAGACTTTGAACTCATGCTATGGGGATGTTATGAGAAAGAGGATTAGCATGGATCACATAGCAAATAAAGTCTAAAGGGCAGATAAGTATGGTTCAGGTTATGGGGGCAATTAGGATCTTAGGACTTCCATCTCTCAACAACATACAACAAGCATAAGAAGAGCATAAAGGACTAAGGGAAAGACTTCAATATTACATAGACATAATAAGAGTCGAGCTCATAACATACAAATCCATATATCCAAAAACACCTTTACTTCGAATGGGACGAGGTCCAAGACATTTCCCGGGCTCACTCTCAAAAGTCAATATCCATAAATAGACAAGTCTTAATAAAATATGAATGTAAATGACTATTGTCCTCGAAGTGGAGGACTCACCAAAAGTGATCTTTAACCGAACCGTCTAGCCACGTGGAAGAGGAGGATGAATTGGAGCTTCGGTCCTGACATGGTTAGATCATGTGGGTAAAAAGTATGTGTTAGTTGATGCTGCCCAAGCTACACCTCCTTTTTGAAGGTTTATGCGGTCATTGTCAAGATATATAACCTAACCAAGGTTAGCGTCGAACCCACAAGGAATATGGTTATACTCGGAGTAATTACAAGCAAGTCGAGTGAATTAACCTACTTATCTCTCAAAAAGGAGGGGGTTTGTAATTGCCAGAAAATAAACCTAAGCTAGAACAAGTGTTGCAATACCAGTGAGAGAAGTAACTAGGGTATTGTATTCCCCTTGAATTCCTAACTTGGTATTACCAGATAATCGTAATTTTTTCTAGTATGTAGCATACAGAACGGTAAGTTAAGTTTACCAAACCCTTTGATCCACGCGAGAGGTAAATTTCACTACATGATTTGATTCATCCCCATAGCGTGATATTACTAAGCCTTACCTATTATTTCAGTAAAACCTCCCCTTGATCCAGTTTGGTTGATTAGACGATAGGGATCACATCGAATCATGTTAATTAATCTCTTTTCCTATTCATTACTACTTTGATCCAATCAATAAGAATTCTAACATTGACCATCGTTAAAAAGCAATCAAAATAAAAGAGAATTAATTAATACATGCATGCACACTTTCCAAGAATTACGGGTTATTCGATTTTACCTTGTTAGTTCTTCATGGTTCTCACAACCCTAGTTGTGGATTTAGCTATGCATAATCATTGTAGATGAAAGAATCGTGATATAGAATAACATAATGAAGCATTTACAATGATAAAGTTAACAATAAGAAAGAGCAAATTCTTCACTAGAAATCACAAAGTAATTTTTTATGTAAAAATCACAAAGTATGAAATCACAAAGTTGTTTCTCAGTTCTCTTTTGTGTCTCTTTGTCAATAAGACCTAGAAAATCTATTTATAATAAGTAAATTATAATTCCAAACAAAATAGAAAAACTGGATTTGGCAGGCTTTATGGAATGGGTTACGGACCGTACAAACTTCACGACCCGTACTTGGGTTTCATACTCTTCTATCTTCAAAATCTGAATCCACTTCTACGAGATCTTTCTATAGGCCGTATTCAGACTTACGGTTCGTTTAGGGTTTCGTCTACCAGCTTTTCAGAAACTTGGCAAAATCTAATTGTCACACCCCGAGTGGGTACTCTTGGCGTAGCCGGCACTCAGAGACTATTGCAAATCCCCAAGTGAACCACTTAGTCTCATCACATCATTCAGTCAAATAAATTCTACTGAACAACGAAATATATAAGAAAGTAATGGGAACATCTCATCTAAAGTTTCAAAATGCATAGATAATAATAAAAGGTTAGTAGAAAGAAACTAGCTATAATCTCAACATCAACGTTCAACCATCATCTATGAAGCCTCTATCACTAATCATCTGGTGCCAATGACAGACCCATGGCTACCCAAATCAAAATAAATGAAATAGTCCAATCTAACTCTAAAGCAGGATGAAAAAAAGTAGTGGATCCTCAGGAATAGGGGAGGCTCACCAATTAGCTGTAAATCTCGGATCTTCAACGGAGCGTTTGTTGACGATCTCTAGTACCTGCCCCTGTATCATAAAACGATGCAATCCAAAAGGGACATCAGTACTTGAAATGTACTGGTATGTAAAATGGATGAGTGAAACAGAAACAGGTAGAATAATATGGAAACAACATCAACTAAAATTAATTGTCAAATAACATCAAATTGTCAAATGTCTATCTATGCAAGAATAAAGAGTAGACAAGTGACCTGTCAACAACTCAGACTCCTCAATCATCTTAGACTCATCTCAAAGGAGCTCACCTCCTCTCATCTCGACTCAGAGTACTCAAGGTAGGAAATTTATGGGAGTTTCTCTTATTCGACAACAATCACTTATGAGCCAATGAATGTACAACAATCTCCTTGATGTTGCCGCAGTCATTCCAAACTTGCTAGGTAGGGAACGATCGAAACCATATCGTCTCACTCAATATGGAGTCAGTACTCAACAGGTCTACTATTGCTTTCAGGGACTATTACTTACGAGGGAACCATAATATATATGTGATGGTTCTGAGCCTCATCTACGTTTGGTGACGTAGTTTGAGGAGTTCAAGTCAGACTAACTCTCACTCTTTTGGTGCTCGATACTCCTCCCATGACTCAATGCTCATAAAACCTCAATCTCAACCAATTTCATACGGACTCAAACCCCGTCATCGATCGGTATTTGATTGGAACTCAAACCCTGTTATCATTCAACCCATAGGGACTCTAACCCTTTCATTAATCAAGCTCATAGGGACTCTAACCCTTTCATCAATCAATCTCATCAATAACTTAAGATTAAGACAATCATTAGGAAACAATCGAATCAAAGCATCGGTAGAGTTCATTTATAGAGATTCATAAGATAATCAAATTCTATCAACTCATCATTCTCTCATCACAATCAACAATCTCAACTCAAGGCCCTAGACTCAACTCTCTAGTTCATTATGCATGCTTTTCAAAATAGTCAAGTAGGGTTGTGAAAATTCTCACAAAAATGTTTAATTCAAGAAAATAAGTTTATGATGATCATCAACATAAGAAGACATGCGAATTTAAATCAATTTTCAGGAAAAAGTCATCAAGGATCATATATGTAAACTCTTGAAACATCAACTCATCTATGACTATCTATGGGATACATGAGAGAACAATACCACGCTTTTAGTTTAGCCTTACATACCTAGGATAAAGCTATCAATCAATCACGTCAAGGATTTCTTCTAAAATTGCTCAACCTCAAGCTTTCCTCTCTTTCTTCAAGCTCTAGCCTTGTTAGATTATGGAATAGGACTTAGAATGGGGTTTTAAGACCCTTTTTACATCAAAAAACCTTATTAGATCATGTATAGAGTTTAGGAGGGGTTCAGAATTAACCAGAATGCCCCTCATAAAAATTAGAAATTTTTAGCTCGGAAAAGACCCATTCCGCGACGTAGAGTGGTTGCGTACTGCGTATTTTTAGAAAAAGTTTTTGAATGAGTTTTCTTAATCCTGTCGAATAATTTTGGAAAAACATAAGTGTGACTCCGCTGCAGAGGTGCGACGCACCTCTGTTGTGCACCTTCACTGTTTTGCGCTTCAGATAAAAAAATTATCTTTTCCTCATCTCTTCCTCAGCTTCCCATTTGGCTTCCTCAACGAATTGATTTCTCCATAGGATTTTGACTGAGGCTATCTCTTTGTTCCTCAACTTACGAATCTGACGATCAAGGATTTGAACCGGAACCTCTTTGTAAGATAAGTTTTCTTTCACTCCAATGCTATCAACAGGGATCACCAAGGCAGGATCTCCCAAGCATTTCTTCAACATCGACACGTGGAATACCGGATAGACTCCATCTAACTCGAAAGGCAACTCTAACTCATACGCGACCTTCCCAATCCTCTTTACAATCTAATATGGTCCAACGTAGCGTGGACTCAACTTCCCCTTCTTCCCAAATCTTATGACACCCTTCATAGGTGACACTTTCAAATATACCCAATTATCTACCTCAAACTCTAGGTCTCTTCTTCTCACATCAATATAAGATTTCTGGCGACTCTGGGCAATCTTTAATCTCTCTCTAATAACCTTGACCTTGACTTTCTCCATCGATTTGTGAACAAGATCAGGCCCAATCAACTCTGCTTCTCCAATGTCAAACCACTCAATCAGTGATCTACATCTCCTCCCATACAAGGCTTTGTAGGGAGCCATTTGAATGCTTGCATGATAACTATTATTATATGCAAATTCAATCAATAGTAAGTGATCATACCAATTCCCCTTGAAATCAAGAACACAAGCTCTCAACATATCCTTTAATGTCTGGATTATACGCTCTGCCTGACCACTTGTCTGTGGATGAAAGGTTGTGCTCAGGTTCACCTTAGTACCCAATCGAGCTAATCAATCCACTTCCTTGGCTAACTCCTTCTTTCCTTCCCCCACATGGGATGTGCTACCCATCGACAACCTGCTAAGAGTGTAAGCGATAACATTAACTTTACCTGGGTGGTAGAGAATGCTCATGTCATAATCCTTGAGCAACTCCAACCACCTTCTTTGTCGCAGGTTGAGCTCTTTCTGACTGAAAACATGCTGAAAGGTCTTGTGGTCAATGAACACATCCACATGCACTCCATACAAGTAGTGGCGCCAGATTTTAAGTGCAAACACCACTGCCACTAACTCGAGATCATAGGTTGGATAGTTCCTCTGATGAACCTTGAGTTGCTTGGAAGCATAGGCGATCACCTTCCCTCTTTGCATCAGTACATATCACAATCCAATCCTCGAAGCATCATAATAGATTACAAAGTCCTCTATCCCATCGAGTAAGGTAAGGACCGGTGCAGTAGTCAACCTTGTCTTCAACTCCTTGAAACTCTTCTCACATTCCTCGGACCACTTAAACTTGAACTTTTTCTGAGTCAATTTAGTCAATGGTACGGATAAGGAAGAAAATCCCTCAACAAACCTGTGGTAGTAGCCTGCCAACCCCAAGAAACTTCTTATGTCAGTCGGAGTGATTGTTCTGGGCCAATTCTTAAGTGCTTCAATCTTTTGGGCATCTACTCGAATACCATCGCTGGAAACAACATGGTTAGGAAGGCCGTTGACTTAAGCCAGAACTCACACTTTTGAGAATTTTGCATACAACTCATGGTCCTTAAGAGTTTGGAGGATAACTCTGAGATGATTAGCATGCTCCTCCTCACTTCTCGAATATACGAAAATGTTGTTGATGAACACAATCACAAACATATCAAGATATTGTCTGAATACTCTATTTATCAAGTCCATAAAGGTTGCCGGTGTGTTCATCAACCCAAAGGACATGGACAAGAACTCAAAATGGCCATATCTAGTCTTAAAGGCTGTCTTTGGAATGTCGGATTCCCTCACCTTCAACTGATGGTAGCCAAATATAAGGTCTATCTTTGAGAAACAAGAGGCGCCCTGAAGTTGGTCAAACAAATCATTTATCCTTGGGAGAGGATATTTATTCTTTATCATGACCTTGTTTAGTTTCCTATAGTCAATACACATTCTAAGGGACCCATATTTCTTTCGCACGAATAGGACAAGAGCACCCCAAGGAGAAACACTTGGCCTAATGAAACCCTTCTCTAGCAAATCTTTTAGTTGCTCTTTCAACTCAGTGGGGGCCATCCTATAAGGTGGAATCAAAATAGGCTGGGTATCGGGAAGAATATCAATCCCAAAGTCAATCTCCCTATCAGGAGGGACTCCAGGTAAATCATCAGGAAATACTTCTGGAAACTCATTAACAATCGGGACTCACTCAAGAGTTGGGGACTCAACATCATCAAATTTCACTCGCGCGAGGTGATAGATACAACCTTTGGAAATCAACCTTCTGGCTCTAAGATATGAGATAAACTTTCCTTTAGGTGTAACAGAATCACCCTTCCACTCTAGAACCGGTTCATTAGGAAATTGGAACTTAACGGTTCGGGATCTACAATCAACAGAGGCATAGCAGGCGTGAAGCCAATCCACGCCAAGGATCAAATCAAAATCAACCATCTCCAACTCAACCAAATGAACAAGAGTATCCTATGATGGATGGACACTACACAAGCTCTATAGATTCTCTCAACTCGAATAGACTCACCCACCTTAGTAGAAACATCAAAGGGTTCAAGAAGACTCTCAGGGGTTCTACCAAATCTACTGGCCACATAAGGAGATACAAATGATAATGTGGCACCCGGATCCATCAAACCATAAGAATCAAAAGTAAAGACTCGAATCATACCCGTAACAACATCCGGGGAGCTCTCCTGATCTTGGCGACTACCCATGGCATACAAGCGGTTTGTTGCTCCGCCTGTGCCTGACGTAGTGCCCTTTGATTTCCTCTGAATGGTGGGGCTAGAGTAGTAGACTGAGCTTGGTCAGCCCTCTTTGGACAATCTCTCTGGTAGTGATCTTCTTGGCCACATTTGTAGCACACATCATTCCCATCACGACATCTCCCTAAGTGCATTGTGCTGCACTAATCACACGGTGGATTACCTTTCGAACCTTGAGCCACACTAGCTTGCAATTAAGGTCCATGATTTCCCACATTCTGAGTCTTTGGTCGTACCTACCCCTAGGCACTGGTGCACTAGCAAATGATGCTGGAAATCGGTTGTCATTCCCTTTTCTTCTAACCTTGTGGACGAATATCTTAGCTTTCGTATGCTTGAACTCTTCGTTGTCATATTTTCTCTCCTCGTCAGCTTGTTGCACAAATGTCTGATGAGTCATGAAAATACGACTTTTACGGCGCTTAAAACATAGAATTATTGGGTGTTCTCGAGCGGTGTTATTGGTTTAATAGGTATGTTTTGATGTTGTGCAGGAAAATGACTAAGGCATGGGAAATGGCGGAAAGCACAAGGAACGGGTGAAAAACGAAGCCAAGTGTCGGACCACGGAAGGCCCACACGGGCCGTCTCACGCCAGACGGTCCGTGTGACCGACCGTGGCACGACACGAGTCACACGGTCAGTCTACACGGCCCGTCTGACTCCAGACGGACCGTGTGACGGACCGTGTACTTGACGTAGCTCGGAAGACAAACCCGTCGAAAATTAAAGAAAGCATGCAAGGAGATTCACACGGAGGATCCACACGGTCCGTCTCACTCCACACGGACCATGTCACGGGACGTGTAAGTGACGTAGTTCGAAGGGCCTTCGTCGAAAATATCAGAATTCGTGCAAGTGGATTGACACGGAATAACCACACGGCCCGTCTCACGCCACACGGGCCATGTCACGGACCGTGTGGGCACAGCCAACCACCAGACGGTCCGTTTACACGGACCATCTCACCTCAGACGGTCCGTGTAACGGACCGTGCCCCGTGCCGAAATTATTTTCCTAAATTATGTCAACTTAGTTTTTGCTTTGTATAAATAGGATGTTATTTTATTTTATTAAACTACTTCGTTTTTGACGAGAGAAACTAGAGAGAACAAGGAGAAAAACCTTAGTTTGGCTTTTGTAATTCGAGAGAATCCCGTTTGTGATTATTGTTCAAAGCTTGTAACACGGATTCTTGTTCTTCAATCGTAAGTCCATCTTTATGTTTTCTTCTACTCGTTGTGGGCAAATTATTAACAGTATGCTAGGCTAAACCCACAACTAGGGTTGTGGGAACCATGACGACCCAATTAAGATAACGCAAACTGGGGGTAGTTCGTTCAAATAAACAATGCATGTATTGTTAGATTCTTCGTTTTAACTTCTCCTTAATGAGTCGACGCATTAGGGTAAGCCTGTATTCATTACATGCCCGAAAGGGATGTAGTGATTGGGAAAAGAGGCTAACAACAGAGATTCAAGGTCATGAACCTAGTCTAAGTGCCTGAGACCGAAAGGTGAGGGTATTCTGAGATCAGAAACAACGGTTAGTATTGCAGACACTCGGAGACCGAGAGGAGAGGAGTGAGATATACCGAGAAAGGACCGAAAGGTGACCTAGGTATTAATTAAGTTGTAGATTTTGCATGCATCATTAGGAACGAATTCACAAATCCAGTTTAGTTGTCGTAATTGTATGTCATGGGGAACACAACCCTAGCCTCTCTCTATCTGTTTAAGAATCGGAGCATCTTTATTAATTACTTTACGCAGTTAGTTAAATTAAATAACGCAACCCCCCATTTACTTTATGTCTGTTTATCTCGGGAATAGCATTTACAACTGAAAGCCGGTACTAATAGAATAATTCTTACGTGTTCCCTGTGGGATCGACCTCAACTCTGGTTGAGTTCTATATTTGACCAACGACCGCTTTACTCTTCTATTCGGAGTGTAATTTGGGCGTATCAAATTTTGGCGCCGTTGCCGGGGAACGCGGCAAGAAACTAGTCTATTAGTTGCTACTTTCAGCTTGTAAGTCTAGTCCCTGATTTTACTTTGTTTTTTTTTGTTTTTGTCTTTGTAGGGGCTCAGCTTTGCATGCCAAGTACCCGAAGCAAGGGTGCAACACTTATTCCCTACGATCCGGAGCTTACCAAGTCAGTTCGCAGAATGAACGCCCAAGATCGTGAAGCAGCAAGGCAGAGGGAGTTGGCAGTGAATCCTGCAGCTGGAGGTCAGGATGGGTTGGGTGTGGATGATCTTGCTGGTAACGTGGTACCACCAGCAGCACCACTTCGCCAGGTACCACTTGTACCACCTCAGCAACACCAACCTCCGGTGAGACCTCAAGGCCCTCAGTACCCGCCAGCTGTGCTAGATGATGATGATGATGCCGGGTCTACTGGGGCGATAGTACTCCCACCACTGCCTGCTGGGATCAAATTCACGATCACCAGCACCATGCTGCAGATGTTACAGTTGAAGGGGATGTTTACTGGAGCGGCCACCGAGGATGCAAATCAGCACTTGATTAATTTCTTAGCTACCTGTCAGTCCTCCGAAATTCCAGGAGTTAGCCAGCAAGCGTTGAGGCTGAGGTTATTCCCATTGTCTCTGTCTGGGGAGGCAATAAGGTGGCTAAACGAGCTCCCCCACGATTCCATCCGCACATGGGGGGAACTAAAGGAGGCCTTTCTGGAACGATTCTTCCCTGCTTCACGGCAATTGAAACTCAAAGATGAGATCGGATCCCATAAACAAATGCCGAACGAAGCGCTGTATCAGTCTTGGGAAAGATTTAGGCAAAAGCTCAAACAGTGCCCAAATCACCATCTCACTGATGAACACTTGAAGGCAGTCTTCTACAGGTCCTGCAACTTCGTTACCAAGCCTATCATTGATGCAGCTTGTGGAGGGTCATATATGTCCAGGACTTTCCCGGACATCGTGGTCATCTTAGACCAAGTGGCAAAGAACAACAGGGCATGGTACACTAGAGAGGCAGACTGCTCAGGGATGGTATTTGAGATGAGTGAGGCGCAGCGCAAGAAGGAGGAAGAACGGGACCAGGACATGGCCCATATGCGGACACAAATTGATTTGCTGTCAAAGAAGTTCCTTGGTGGGAGCACTGAGAAAGTCAAAGCAATGGAAGCACTACCCAGGTATGACGATCAAGGCAGCGAATATGATGAGGAAGCACAGTTTCTTGGTAGTCAGGGGGGTTACCGAGGTTTCAACTCCGGTAACCAAGGTCAGAACTTCAATCGGGAGAATTACCAAGGAAACTGGCAGAACAGGGATGGCTACAGAACCCGTGATCGCCAGAACGAGGGCGGCAGCAACTCCAAGCTAGAGGATATGATGACAAAAGTCCTAAGCAAAGTGGAGGCCACTGAGGCAGGGGTGCGAGATGTCAAGAGCGAAATTTCCAATGTTAGGCAGCTGGTAGATTCGCACTCCACCTCAATCAAGCAGTTAGAGCAGCAGATGGGACAGCTTTCGGCGGCGTTTAATCAGAGGAAAGTTGGGTCACTCCCGAGTGACACAGTGCAAAACCCGAAGAACGATGGCCACTGTATGGCGATCACCACGAGAAGTGATCAGGTACTTGCTAACCCAGTTGTTGTTTCTAATGCAGGTCAGGTGAAAGTCGATGACAACATGCCTGGCCCTATGGAGGGTCAGGTTGACATTGGGAGTAATGAACCTGAGGTGGTGGTAGCAGAACCCGAGGTGACCAAGAAGGCAGTAGTGACAGACTCCCCCAGTCACCCAAGTCTGCCAGCCATCCCAAAACCAAGGCCGCCATTTCCCCAAAGGCTGCAAAAGAAGGCGGAGGACGGCAAATTCCAGAAGTTCCTATCCATGTTAAAGGAGCTGTCTGTGAACATACCTCTGGTGGAAGTGCTTGAACAAATGCCTGGCTATGCTAAGTTCATGAAGGACTTAATCACTAAGAAGAGGACAGCCACAATCGAGCCAGTCGATAATTTACACCACTGTAGCGCCATCGCTACAAGATCTTTGGTAGAAAAGAAGGGAGATCCGGGGGCGTTCACCATCCCATGCACCATTGGTGCTTATGACTTTGCACGGGCGCTTTGTGACCTAGGTGCCAGCATTAATTTGATGCCGTTGGCAGTTTACCAGCAGTTGGGCTTGGGAGCCCCCACACCCACGACCATGCGGCTATTGATGGCGGATAGATCAGTAAAACGGCCCGTGGGAATCCTGTACGATGTCCTTGTTCGGGTGGGAAGGTTCATCTTCCCTGCCGACTTTGTCATCCTTGACTGTAAAGTGGACTTTGAGGTACCAATCATACTTGGAAGGCCATTTTTGGCAACTGGCAGGGCCTTGGTGGATGTTGAGCGAGGTGAACTCACATTCCGGTTAAACACCGAAGAGGCGAAATTCAGTGTGTGTGCTGCCATGAAAAGGCCTAAAGAGTTAGCTGTGATGTCCATTCTGGACATTGATGACGAAGATGTTTCTGAAGCCTCCTTGGAGGAAAAGATGACTGTGGACACACTGGCAGCAGTGCTGATGAACTTCTCAAAAGATGGTGTTGAGGGGTACAACGACACCATCTATGCCTTGCAGGGCATGGGGACCAGACCGTTCGTGCCAAGAAAGTTGGACTTGGATCTGCAAAATAGGCCAACACCTCCGGCAAAACCCTCTATTGAGGAACCGCCTGTTCTGGAGCTCAAGGAGCTGCCGCAACACCTCAGGTATGCATTTTTAGGTACTAACAACACTCTTCCTGTGATTGTGGCTGCAGATCTTCAGGAACATCAGGTGGAGGCATTGTTGGGGGTCCTACAGAAGTTCAAGCGCGCCATTGGATGGACCATTGCTGACATAATTGGCATCCCTCCAGGCATCTGCACTCATAAAATCAAGCTCGAGGATGACTGCGTGCCTAGCATTGAGCATCAGCGAAGGCTTAACCCACCCATGCAGGAGGTGGTGAAGAAGGAGATCATTAAGTGGCTGGATGCTGGGGTGGTGTATCCAATCTCGGACAGCAAGTGGGTGAGCCCAGTACAGTGCGTCCCTAAAAAGGGGGGCATGACGGTGGTCGTTAATGACAAAAACGAGCTTGTCCCACTGAGACCTGTCACCGGATGGCGAGTGTGCATGGACTACAGGAAGTTGAACAAATGGACTCTAAAGGACCACTTCCCCATGCCGTTCATGGATCAGATGCTAGACAGGCTAGCAGGGCGAGGATGGTATTGCTTCCTCGACGGATACTCGGGGTACAACCAGATCTCAATAGCCCCAGAAGATCAGGAGAAGACCACCTTCACGTGTCCGTATGGGACGTTTGCTTTCAGGAGGATGCCGTTTGGGCTCTGCAATGCCCCAGCTACTTTTCAACGCTGCATGATGTCCATCTTTTCAGACATGGTCGAAGACACCCTTGAGGTATTTATGGACGATTTTTCCGTAGTGGGTGATTCTTTTGATGATTGTTTGCAGAACCTTAGCAAGGCACTGCAGCGCTGTGAAGCGGCCCAGTTGGTTCTGAATTGGGAGAAGTGTCACTTCATGGTCAAGGAGGGCATAGTCCTCGGTCATAAGGTGTCAGAAAAGGGGATAGAGGTGGACAAGGCAAAGATTGAGGTCATTGAGAAATTGCCGCCTCCTATCTCGGTCAAAGGGGTCCGGAGTTTCCTTGGGCATGCGGGATTCTATCGCTGGTTTATTAAAGATTTCTCTAAGATTGCACATCCATTGTGCAAACTGTTGGAGAAGGATGTCAAGTTCCACTTTGACGAAGCATGTCGACAAGCGTTTGAGACCTTAAAACTGAAGCTCATTTCAGCGCCTGTCGTGGTTGCTCCTGACTGGGACGCTCCGTTTGAGGTGATGTGTGACGCGAGCGGAGTTGCTGTGGGTGTTGTGCTGGGGCAGAAGCGGAACAAAATTTTCCATCCTATCTACTACGCCAGTAAGACGCTAAATGAGGCTCAAAGGAATTACACTGTCACAGAGCAGGAGTTGCTAGTCGTGGTGTATGCCTTTGACAAGTTTCGAGCATATCTACTGGGCACGAGGGTGATCGTCCACACTGACCACGCCGCACTCCGGTATCTCATGGCCAAGAAGGACGCTAAGCCTCGCTTAATCAGATGGGTGCTCTTGTTACAGGAGTTCGACTTCGAAGTCCAAGATCGTAAAGGCACGGAGAATCAAGTCGCGGACCATCTCTCCAGGTTAGAGGACGCAGCCCGGGCCAATGAGTGGGTGGACATCGATGACTCGTTTCCCGATGAGCAGGTATTAGCCGCTTCTGCGGACCTAGTCCCTTGGTATGCTGATTTTGCTAACTTCCTGGTGAGCGATATTATGCCGGAAGGCCTTAACCCTCACCAGAGAAAAAAGTTTTTTCATGATGTGCGCAGGTACTTTTGGGATGATCCATATCTATCCAGAACATGCGCAGATGGGGTCATCCGACGATGTGTCCCTGAGGCAGAAATGTTGAGCATCCTGGAAGCCTGCCACTCCTCTCCAGTGGGGGGGCATCATGGTGGTGCCAGAACTGCCAAGAAGATCCTGCAGTGTGGGTACTACTGGCCCACCATCTATAAAGATGCCCATGATTTGGTGCAGGGGTGCGACCAGTGTCAGCGCCAAGGGAACATTTCAAGGCGTCAAGAGTTGCCCATGACCCCCATTTTGGAGGTGGAACTGTTTGATGTATGGGGCATCGACTTCATGGGCTCGTTCGTGAGCTCGTATGGGATGAAGTATATCTTGGTGGCTGTGGACTACGTCTCCAAATGGGTGGAGGCAATAGCGCTGCCTAACAACGAAAGTAAGAGTGTGGTACAGTTCCTGAGACGGAACATCTTTGCTAGATTTGGGACTCCCCGAACTATCATTAGTGATGGGGGCTCCCACTTCTGCAACTCGTCCTTTCGGGCTGTACTGGCAAAATATGGGGTACGCCAACACAAGGTGGCCACACCCTATCATCCGCAGACAAGTGGACAGGTCGAAGTATCCAACCGGGAAATTAAGGAGATCCTGACCAAGTCTGTGAACGCCACAAGAACGGACTGGGCTAGGAAATTAGATGACGCATTGTGGGCCTATAGGACAGCTTATAAGACACCCATTGGTATGTCTCCATATCAGCTGGTGTTCGGTAAAGCCTGTCATCTACCAATTGAGTTGGAGCACAAGGCACTGTGGGCCCTCAAGGCCCTGAATATGAATTGGAAGGAGGCAGCCAACATGAGGTTGGACCAGATGAATGAGCTGGATGAGTTTCGTCTACAAGCTTACGAGAGTGCTGCTCTGTACAAGAATAAGATGAAGGCTTACCACGATAAGCTCATTGCCCCACGAAGCTTTGATGTTGGTGATAGAGTGCTACTCTACAACTCCAGATTGAGGCTATTTCCAGGGAAACTGAAATCAAGGTGGTCTGGCCCGTACAAGATCACACTAGTGCTGACTAATGGAGCAGTTGAGTTAGAGACGGCTGACGGGCACTGCTTCTTTGTTAATGGGCAGCGCGTGAAAAAGTACTTGGGCGCTGCAGAGGAATCCTCGGTGATAGAGGTTCTCCATCTTGACGAAGTCTGAGTAGTCAAGACCTTCACGTCGAGCCGTGACGTTAAACCAAGCGCTGAATGGGAGGCAACCCATCAATCAAAAAAAAAAAAAAAAAAAAAAAAAAAAACGGAGAGAAAAACATGGACTTATGCTTTCTATTGGTTTATATTTTGTCTCAGGAAAGGATGCACATGGTGACAGGAAGGCCAATCAGGCGTGCGGGCGAAAGAAAGGACAAAATGCCACAAAGGGGCATCACACGGACCATTCACACGGCCCGTCTAAAGCTAGACGGACCGTGTACTGGTCTGTTGAAATGTGCCCCAGTATGCACAAAATGGTAGCCCAAGGCACCCCACACGGTCCGTCCACACGGGCCGTGTGCCACCGAACGGACCGTGCAACGGACCATTTTGTGGGCGTGCCTCAGGTACGTATTTTCTCATCGCTGAGGCAAGGTACACGGGCCGTTTACACGGACCGTGTGAGCTTGAACGGTCCGTTTAACGTACCGTTTGAGCTCGCCTTGGGTGTCGCACGCCGCACGGTACGCTACACGGGTCGTTCCAGGTGTAACGGTTCGTGTAACGAACCGTTTGGACGTGTGCCTCGGGAACACGCTTCGGCCGCCCAGGCACGCGACACGGAACGTGCCATGTGGCACGGCTCGTTTTCCCACTCGTCTTGGGCCGCGGATTTTGGGTATTTATACCCTCTTTCCAGATTTTATCTTTTCCTCACATTCATTCTCTCTCTCTAAAATCCCCACACGCCATTACTCTCTTCCTCACACCACCAAATCTTCATCTCTTCTCACACGGTTAGTGCACTCCATTCACGATCCGTCTCACTTCCCTTAGGCGAATTTTCGTGTTTCAAGTCTACTTCTCTCCTTCAAGTAAGTTTGTTTTTCTCTATTTTTCTTTTGGGTTAGTTATTCTTTAATATGTTTATTGAAATATTGCTTTTAGTTTTGTTCCTTAGTATGAGTTTATGCATATTCTTGTTGATCTTGAAGTATATAATTCTCTAGGGCACGATTCCTTAAGGATTTGTTAATGGGTAGTCTTAACCACCATTGTTGATTTCTTGAACTCTTGAAACATAGGGTATTTGTGATTTTTGGTTGGTTAAAAATCGGGTGTGTGCTGTAGACCGTTGTTTTGCTTAGTTTGAGTACCCGATCCGGCGTTTTTAATGCCCCATTGTGCGTTGGAACTTCAAAAATCCGTCATGGGGCTGACTGGGGACGACGACCGTGCCACGGTCCGTTTCACGGACCGTCCGTGTCGCAATCCCCGTTGCAAGCTAAGGCACGCAACACGGTCCGTTAGCACGGACCGTCTGACCCTACACGGTCCGTGTGGCGGCCCGTCCCGTGTCCCTTGGTCGCCACGCTCCTTAGGCCTTCACACGGGCCTCTACACGGCCCGTGCCCCTTCACACGGCCCGTGCAGGGCCCCGTCTCATGCCCCCTTATTTTTGTTATTTTCGTCATTATAGTTACTTTCCTCGCGCCTCCTTGGCTTTGTAGTGCGAAATTCCCTATGATAGACCGGGTGACGCCACTCTTAAGGGTTTTTGGTCACTTTATTTCCACAGGGGAAGTCTGAGTACCCGTTAGTGTGTCGTCCCAAGCTTCCTGGCGTAACTAATATGTTCTTTATCCTTTGTGCTGGTTGCAGGATTAACATGGCCCCACGTCTACGACCTCGCCCACGACAAGACGAGCAGGAGTCACGTCTCCGGGATTCGATCACCGAATCCTCCAGTCACAATCCGGGGAGTGACTCAGGCAATGACTCTGACGGCGGGTCAGCTGTGCCGGCACCACCCCCTCGCACTGCCCGTTCCCGTCCAGTGCGGCGCTACATCGCTTCAGATTCCGAGGAGGATGCTCCCGAAGCGGGGGTGGCGGGGGAAGCTGCGGTCCCAGAGCAGGAGGATGAGACCGGCACTCCAGTCACTGCCGAGCACGATGTAGGGGGAGAGGAGGATATTTTGCTCCTCCGCGACAGTGATGATGAGGCCACCCAGCAGGCGGTTGCCCGGACTTCTGACCCGGAAACTGCCAAGTGGCTCCTGGTCTTTTTGCGGAGGAGATGGTCAGTCCCTGGAGCTAAGGAGGTCTACGTCAATGGCATCACCAAGGGTACTGGCGGCTATCAGGGGAGGCCAATTATCCCGGAAATGCGGGTCCTCGTGGACAAGTTGGACTCCATTCCGGAAATACGGAATACATTTGAAGCATATCAGTTTGGATGGATGGCCAACCCTCCTGGATACTATGGCCCAGATATGATCGCCGAATTTTACTCCAGCTATGCCGCCAGCCTGCTTGCATCCATAGAAGGCAACCTGCCCAGACGTGCGAAGAAGCGGCTTGCTGCCAAATTATCTCATCGGGATTATGTCACCATCCGGGGGGCACAGGTTGACATCTCGGCAGAGACGATCAACCGCTTTTTATTTGGTCCAGACTACCGTGCCCCACCAGATGGGATCTTCATTTCTCACTATGTGTCTGTCACTGATGAGGTTAGGATCTCGGACCCGTCTACCCGGACTAGGGAGTTACAGTGGATGGCGGAGCATATTGCACTTCAGGGAGTGGAGGCACCTTGGGTGACTAACCCCAAGATTCCTATTACAAAAGCCTCCCTCACATTTGTCGCCAAGTTTTGGTGGTCGGTGGTGCGTGCCCGACTTCGACCCACAGTAAACGACAACACGCTCCAACTCTCCCATGCTGTGTTAGTCGCGAGTTTGGTGGCCCGCCTTGGTATTAACGTGGGTCGCGTCATTGCTATGGAGATAAAGGATCGTGCCCTCTCCGAACGCGCAGGTATGTCCTTTCCATGCCTGATTCGGGCACTATGCAGGCAGGCCCGTGTTCCCACCACGCACTTCTTGGACCGGAAGATAGCTCCAAAGGGTGTCGTCAACATTGCTATGATTAAGGATATCGACAACCCATTATACCACAGTCGATCCCGGCGGCATGGGATTCCGACACAGCTCCCCCGGGCTCCCCCACAGCAGCCTTTGGCTTTTGAGGAGCCCTCCACAGCTCCCCAGCCGGGTACAGATACTGAGCAGCCCGGGGCCAGTGGCGCAGCACCTCAGACACATCCAGGCTACACTTATGTCCCCTACGACCTCCTCGCCCGCATGGTTACAGAGCAGAGGCAGACGCGGGCGATTGTTGACCAGATGGTAGTCCGGGTGCCTCAGGTGGTGCAGACTCATGTACAGTTGGCTGAGGATCGACTTCGCGCTGAACTTCTTGGCCAGATCCAGGGTTTGCAGGAGCAGTTTAACCAGTGGGAGGCCTACCTTCGCCGCATGTTTGGCAGCATGACCGGTGATGAAGTGACTCAGATGATGCAGGAGATGCGGGCCATGAAGGACAAGATTGACGATTTGTATGCACGGTACAACAGCACCGGGCCCGCTCCGGCTCCACCACCCGATTCGTTTGCATCATTGTTTAGTGCACCGGTGGAGCCGAGCCTGACTGAAGGCTGGGGGATACCGATCATACCTCCTGCTGCCCCGGCACCCCCTCCTACAGCGTCGGGACATACGGACAAAGGTAAGCGTCGCAGTCAACGCACTAGCCCACCTGAGGACCCACAGCGTGAGGAGGCACGGAGGCTGCGAAAAGCCTTGAGGGCTCAGAGGCGTGAGGCTGCTGCACGGGAAGAGCAGGCGCGCCTCGCATACGAGGCTGCACGCACAGGAGCATCTGGAAGCACTTGGGCGCCACCTGATAATGTTGCTTCCCCGGACCCGCCAGTTGGTTTGGGCCGTGATGACCCCCCTGACGCCTAAGGCGTCCCAGGTATGTCATGCTCCCATTTTTGCTTTGTTGGTTATTCTGGTGCTATGAGGACATTGCACAGCTTTTTGTTGGGGGTGGGGCATCTTATCGTTACCCTGAAGAGTTTTTCTTGCCATGTTTCTTTTCTCTGAAGGTGTATTATCTAGTAGAACTGGCATGTTTAGGTTTAGTATGTTTGTTTTGTGTGGTAAAGACAAGTGATTATAAGAGTTTATAGTAACCTCATTAATTTGAAAAATGAAAATCCACGGAACTTGTAGGTGTGTATCCCATACGGACTGATTCTGTGATCCTCTGAAAACACAATGTACATTGTTTAGTTGGCATATTAACGATTGAAATCTGACTGTGTTGTGTAGTGCTGAATAGTGGGGGATATGTGCCATGTGTGTGGGAGTGTTTTTACTTGAATTTAACTGACACACTTGTGAGCTAGAACTTGCCTGGTTGGTCCCCCTAAAACGATTGAATGAGTGGATTAAGAAAGGATCTTAGGCCATTGTTGTTAAGAAGTCACTAAACCTAAAGAAATGAATTAACCAAATGAAGTTTATCCCTTTGAACCAAATAATTGAGCCTTAATAGACCTTTTCTTTCTTACTACTCAATCCATGTTTCCAATCTATCTGTAGACCATACTTAGGCCCTGGTCGCTTTAAGGACATTGTGAACCTCAACCTAGGCCAAAGGCCTAAGTTGAGGGTGGCTTATATTGGCCCTGGTCCTTGAAAAGACATTGTGCACCTCAACTTGGGCTAAAATCCTAAGTTGAGGGTGGCTATTGTAAGAAAAGCAGAAGAATAGGGATGGAAAAGATCCAAGTGGTGAGAAGAAAAGTTGAAAAACAAAAGAAAAAATTTTTTTGGGGACGTGAATAAAAGTATAAAAAAAAATGATAAAAAAGGGGAAACAAAGATTTTGGGAAGCCGAAAGTGGTGGCTGAGTCAAAGCAGGGCCTTGGAACAAAACACTAGTCACTTTGATCTTAAATATATCTCACCCAAGCCCGAGCCTACGTTACAAGCCTTAGAAGTCCTAAAGTGATCCTGAAAAGGTCATTCAAGAGTTAAGGTGGTGAAAATAAAGGCAAGCATATGGTCTACACTCGTGTGTCGGTTGAAAATTCTTTCTGAGCGTGAGTGCTTACTTTCCAGTCTCTGTGTGCTACATTATTTCATGGTGTAAGAGACTTCTTTGTAGTAAGGGCACTATCACCGCACTATTCGGGTGCTATACATAACTGGCTTATCTTTAGTCAAGGTCTTAATAGGAGCCAACGAGATATGGTATCGTGTTTAGGTCGATCTGATCATAGTCTGTTGGAATACGCACACATTACAAGTATACGTGAGGAGCATGAGTCTAATGAACAAAGGGGTTGCTATTTATTTCTTTTTAATTACTTGTCGTTTGTGTATCGTAATGTGTTTTTGGTCATCGCTTGAGGACAAGCAATAGTTCTAAGTTGAGGGTGTTGATGAGTCATGAAAATACGACTTTTACGGCGCTTAAAACATAGAATTATTGGGTGTTCTCGAGCGGTGTTATTGGTTTAATAGGTATGTTTTGATGTTGTGCAGGAAAATGACTAAGGCATGGGAAATGGCGGAAAGCACAAGGAACGGGTGAAAAACGAAGCCAAGTGTCGGACCACGGAAGGCCCACACGGGCCGTCTCACGCCAGACGGTCCGTGTGACCGACCGTGGCACGACACGAGTCACACGGTCAGTCTACACGGCCCGTCTGACTCCAGACGGACCGTGTGACGGACCGTGTACTTGACGTAGCTCGGAAGACAAACCCGTCGAAAATTAAAGAAAGCATGCAAGGAGATTCACACGGAGGATCCACACGGTCCGTCTCACTCCACACGGACCGTGTCACGGGACGTGTAAGTGACGTAGTTCGAAGGGCCTTCGTCGAAAATATCAGAATTCGTGCAAGTGGATTGACACGGAATAACCACACGGCCCGTCTCACGCCACACGGGCCATGTCACGGACCGTGTGGGCACAGCCAACCACCAGACGGTCCGTTTACACGGACCATCTCACCTCAGACGGTCCGTGTAACGGACCGTGCCCCGTGCCGAAATTATTTTCCTAAATTATGTCAACTTAGTTTTTGCTTTGTATAAATAGGATGTTATTTTATTTTATTAAACTACTTCGTTTTTGACGAGAGAAACTAGAGAGAACAAGGAGAAAAACCTTAGTTTGGCTTTTGTAATTCGAGAGAATCCCGTTTGTGATTATTGTTCAAAGCTTGTAACACGGATTCTTGTTCTTCAATCGTAAGTCCATCTTTATGTTTTCTTCTACTCGTTGTGGGCAAATTATTAACAGTATGCTAGGCTAAACCCACAACTAGGGTTGTGGGAACCATGACGACCCAATTAAGATAACGCAAACTGGGGGTAGTTCGTTCAAATAAACAATGCATGTATTGTTAGATTCTTCGTTTTAACTTCTCCTTAATGAGTCGACGCATTAGGGTAAGCCTGTATTCATTACATGCCCGAAAGGGATGTAGTGATTGGGAAAAGAGGCTAACAACAGAGATTCAAGGTCATGAACCTAGTCTAAGTGCCTGAGACCGAAAGGTGAGGGTATTCTGAGATCAGAAACAACGGTTAGTATTGCAGACACTCGGAGACCGAGAGGAGAGGAGTGAGATATACCGAGAAAGGACCGAAAGGTGACCTAGGTATTAATTAAGTTGTAGATTTTGCATGCATCATTAGGAACGAATTCACAAATCCAGTTTAGTTGTCGTAATTGTATGTCATGGGGAACACAACCCTAGCCTCTCTCTATCTGTTTAAGAATCGGAGCATCTTTATTAATTACTTTACGCAGTTAGTTAAATTAAATAACGCAACCCCCCATTTACTTTATGTCTGTTTATCTCGGGAATAGCATTTACAACTGAAAGCCGGTACTAATAGAATAATTCTTACGTGTTCCCTGTGGGATCGACCTCAACTCTGGTTGAGTTCTATATTTGACCAACGACCGCTTTACTCTTCTATTCGGAGTGTAATTTGGGCGTATCAATGTCATCAGCTACCCAATGTCCATATCACTCACAAACATTTCTCCCCTCCCATCTCTCTTGGATCCTCTATTTAACCCATTAACATACATTCCCATCCCAACATACATTCCCATCCTTCCCCTCATGTCAGCAACCATGTCGTGAGCATAACGAGATAGTTGCGTGAACTTCAACCTATACTCTTACACAGTCATAGAGCCCTATTTCTGATTTAGGAACTCTCTCACCTTAGCTTCCCTTTTCTCTCTTGGGAAGAAGCATCCTAAGAAGGCTTCCTCGAACACTGCCCAAGTCAAACATGGAGCATCATCCCCTCTACATTTCTTCCACTGGTCGAACCACAGTCTGGCCACACCCTTGAGTTGGTAAGTAGCCAGTTCGACTCTATTAGCATCAGCCACATGCATCACTTGGAACACCTTCTCAAGTTCCTCCATATAGTTCTCAGGATCTTTAATGGATTAAAACCCCGTAAACTCAAGCGGATTCATCCTCAAAAATTTCCAAACTCTAGAGGTGTCATGAGCATCTTATCTACCTGCTCCTAGTCTCACGACAGTCGCTGTGATAGCCTGGGCTAGAGCTTGAATAGCCCAGCGTAGCTCAACATTGGAGACCTCATCTTGAGGGGCCTCTCAACAGGGACAGCTTGGGCCAAGGCTCCTCGTGTAGTTGAGGCACAGGTGGGTTAGCATCTTGCCTGGAAAGACGTCCCCTTCCTCTGACAGCTTTTCTAAAGGGCATGATATCAATTCTGCACGCATAGAGCACGGATTAGAAGAGAGCTTTCATAGAGCTTAACTCTATCGGATGGAAGTTGTTTCTCAATTCTCTTCTATGTCTCTCTGTCAATAAGACCTAGAAAACCTATTCATAATAAGTAAATTACAAGTCCAAATAAAATAGGAAAACTGTATTTGGCAGGCTTTATGGACTGGGTTACGGGCTATAAAAAGTTTCACGACCCGTACTTGGGGTTTCGTACTCTTCTATCTTCAAAATCTGATACCACTTCTACGAGATCTTTCTACGGGTCTTATTCAGAATTATAGCTCGTATAGGATTTCGTCTAACAGCTTTTCAGAAACTTGGCAAAATTTGATTATCACGCCCCGGGAGGGTACCCTTCGCCTGGCTGGCACCTAGAGACTATTGCTAGTCCCCAAGCGAACCACTTAGCCTCATCACATCATTCAATAAAAGATACTCTACTGAACATCAAAAAATATAAGTAAGCAATGAGCATATCTCATCCAAAGTCTCAAAATGCATAGATAATAATAAAGGCTAGTAGAAAAAAACTAGCTCACTATTTCAACATCAATGTTCAACTATCCTCTATGAAGCCTCTATCACTAATCATGTGGTGCCAATGACCGACCCATGGCTACCCAAATTAAAATAAATAAAATAGTCTAATCCAACTCAAAAGCAGGATAAAATAAAAGTAGTGGATCCTCCAGAAGCGAAGACTCAACAATTAGCTTCAGATATCGGGTCTTCAATGGAGCGCCTGTTGACGATCTCTAGTACCTGCCCCTACATCATAAAACGATGCAATCCAAAAGGGACATCAGTACTTGAAATGTACTGGTATGTAAAATAGCTGAGTGAAACAGAATCAGGTAGAATAATATGGAAACAACATCAACTCAAAATAATCGTCAAATAATATCAAATAGTCAAATATCTATCTATGCAAGAATAAAGAATAGACAAGTGACCAGTCAACATCTCAGACTCCTCAATCATCTTAGACTCATGTAAAAAGAGCTCACATCCTCTCATCTCATCTCATCACATCTCAAATGAGCTCACCTCCTCTCATCTCGACTCAGAGTACTCAAGGTAGGAAATTATGGGAGTTTCTCTTATCCGATAATAATCACTTATGAGCCAGTGAATGTACAACAATCTCGCTGATGTTGCCACAACCATTCCAAACATGCCAGGTAAGGAACGATCAAAACCATATCGGCTCACCCAATATGGAGTCAATACTCAACAGGTTTGTTATTGCTTTCAAGGACTATTACTCATGAGGGAACCATAATATATATGTGATGGTTCTAAGCCTCACCTGCGTTTAGCGATGTAGTTTGACGAGTTTAAGTCGAACTAACTCTCACTCTTTCGGTGCTCGATACTTCTCCCGTGACTCAATCTCATAAAACCTCAATCTCAACCAATCTCATAGGGACTCAAACCACGTCATCATTCAACTCATAGGGACTCTAACACTTTCATCGATTAAGCTCATAGGGACTCTAAACTTTTCATCAATCAATCTCATCAATGACTCAAGATTTAGACAATTATTAGGAAACATATCAAGTAGACACATCGGTAGAGTTCATTTATAGAGACTCATAAGATAATCAAATTCTATCAACTCATTATCATTCTCTCATCACAATCAACAATCTAGACTCAAGGCCCTAGACTCAACTCTCAAGTTCATTATGCATGTTTTTAAAAATAGTCTAGTAGGGTTATGCAAATTCTCACGAAAATGTTCAATTTAAGAAAATAAGTTTATGATGATCATCAACATAAGAAGACATGTGAATTTAAATCAATTTTTAGGAAAAAGCCATCAAGGATCATGTATGTAAACTCTTGAACCATCAACTCATCTATGACCATCCATGGGAAACATGAGAGAATAATCCCATGCTTTTAGTTTAGCCTTACATACCTGGGATGAAGCTATCAATCAATCACATCAAGGATTTCTTCCCAAATAGCTCAATCTCAAGCTTTCCTCTCTTTCCTCAAGCCCTAGCCTTGTTAGATTATGAAATAGGACTTAGAATGGGAGTTTTAGACCCTTTTTTACGTCAAAACAACCTTATTAGATTGTGTATGAGAGTTTAGGAGGGGTTGGGAATTTATCGGAATGCCCCTCATAAAAATTAGAAATTTTTAGCTCGAAAAAGACCCAGTCCACGACGCGGACTGGTCGCATACTTTGTATTTTCAGAGAAAGATTTTGGACGAATTTTTTCAATCCCATCAAAAAATTTTGAAAAACATAAATGTGATTTTGAACGACTTTTCTCAATCCCATCAAAAATTTTTGGAAAAACATAAATGTGACTCCGCTACAGAGGCGCGATGCACCTTCGTCGCGCACCTTCACTATTTTGCGCTTTAGATAAAAAAAATTATTATTTGATTGAGTTGCTCTAAAAATCGACCGAGACCATTTTCTCACTCAATTTTTCGTGCTGATCACAAATTCGGCCTCAGATTTGTCATAAGAGTATTGGAAGATGTGTTACGTGTATACCCTCACTCTAGGGGTATTTTGGTAATTTTACCGAGCGTTACACTGATCCTTAAGGCACAAAACTAATTCACGACTCATACAATATTTTATGGCTCGTCTGATAGTTCATGGACCAGATGCTAGAGGCAGGCATAAGCTGGTACTATTTTCTTGATGGTTATTCAAACTACAACCAGATATTTATTGCTCCAAAAGGCCAAGAGAATACAAATTTAACATGTCTTTATGGCACCTTCACATTCAAGTGGATGTCATTCGGATTGTGTAATGCACCAGCTACATTCCAGAGATGCATGATGTCAATCTTCTCAGATATAGTAGAGGATACTATGAGGTGCTTATAAATGATTTTAGCGTTGTCGGAGATTTTTTTGAGGATTGCTTGAGATATCTACATGACATGTTGAAGCAATGTGAAGAGTATCACATTGTGTTGCATTGGGAAAAGTTTCACTTTATGGTGAAAAGGTACTGTGCTAGGACATAGAATCCCTATCAAAGGTATCAAGGTGGACAATGCCAAGGTTGATATCATTGAGACACTCTCTCCACCTATATTGGTAAAAAGTGTGGGGAGTTTCTTTGGACATACAAGATTCAACAGCTGATTCATAAAAGACTTCTCAAAGATTGCACATCCCTTGTGCAAGCTACTTGAGAAAGATGCTAAGTTCATGTTTGATGATGCTTGTCTTAAAGCATTCGAGGGGTTGAAGTAGAGGTTGATTTCGATACCTATTATTGTTGCACTAGATTGGACTCAATCCTTTAAGATAATGTGTGATGCAAGCGGGGTAGCACTTGGTATGGTGTTGGGACAGTGCAAAGAGAAGATATTACATCCTACCTACAACACTAGTAAAGCCCTTAATACAACAAAAAAAAATTATACTGTCACAGAGCAAGAGTTACTTGCAGTGGTTTTTGCGTTCGAGAAGTTCAAGTCATATACCTTAGGAACCAAAGTCATTCTGCATACTGATCATTCGACATTGAGATACTTGATAGAGAAGAAGGACGCTAAACAAAGGTTCATTCGGTGGGTACTTCTTCTTCAAGAGTTTGACTTTGAGGTTATTGATAAGAAGGGGGTGGAGAATCAAGCTGCTGACCATCTATCTAGAATTAAGGATGAGGGCTATGGGTAAGTTTGAAGATGGTTGAAGATCAATGATGTGTTCTCTGATTAGAGAGTACTGGCTGCATCACAAGATTTGACACCACAGTTTGTTGATTTCACGAATTATTTTGTCAGTGATATTGTGCCGCCAAATTTGACTTCCCACCAGCATTGTAAGTTCATGTTTGATGTGAGGAAGTTTTTCTGGTATGAACCATATTTGTTTCATGTTTGTGTAGATGGGATTATTCATTGTTGGGTTCCTGAGGTGGAGATGATGAGTATTCTTGAGGCTTGTCATTCATCATTAGTTGGTGGGAATCATAGTGATATTCAGACAACACATTAGATCTTATAGTGTGGCTACTAATGGAAAACTACCCACCAAGATGCCCATGACTACACAAAGCTTGTGACAAGTTCCAGAAAGAAGGTGGAGTTTTCCAAAAGCATGAGCTCCCACTTAACCCCATTATGGTTGTTGAATTGTTTGATGTATAGGACCATTTGTCAATTCATATGGGAATAAGAACATCTTAGTTGTTGTGGAATACATTTTGAAGTGGGTGGAGGCGATATAAGGTCAGAGTGTCACCACATTCCTCAAGAGAAACATCTTCTCACGGTTTGGCACTCCCCGGACGATCATAAACGATGGAGGTTTCTACTTTTGCAATCGGTTGTTCAAAGTTCTACTAGAGAAGTATTGAGTGAAACATAGTATTGCAATAGCTTACCAACCTCAGATGAGTGAGAAAGTTAAGGTATCTAATAGGGAGATTTAGCAGATTCTTTCTTAGACAGTGAATGCTAATTGGACAAATTGGTCCCAAAGGCCAAATAATGCATTATGCATTATGGGTGTACCAGACTGCATTCAAGACTCTCATAGGTACGTCTTCTTACCAACTTATTTATGGTAAAGCTTGTCACTTACTTGTAGAGCTTGAGCACAAGGCGATGTGGGAACTCAAGAAGCTGAATTTGGATTGGAATAATGATGCTACTTCGAGGCTGAGCCAACTCAACGAACTCGATGAGTTTCAATTAAGGGCATATGAGAGCTCAACATTGTACAAGCAAAGGATGAAGTTGTATCATGATCGTCAAATTGAGCACGGTCAGTTCGCGCTAGGAGACTTGGTTGTACTGTTCAATTCAAGGCTAAGGTTGTTTCTCATAAAAATCAAATCCAAGTTGTTAGGTCCCTACAAGGTCTCACACATCTTCGACCACAAGGCAGTCAAGTTAGAAATACAGTGATGGCATGACATTTAATGTCAATGGCCATAGAATCAAACCATACTTTGGCAACACAGATGAAATCAAAATATTAGAAGTATGGACACTTGGTAAAGTCTAAGTAACCTAATAGTCTAAGTCATGTCGTGACAATTAATCAGGCGTTACTTGGCAGGCAACCCAAGATATTAGTTGTAGTATTCATGTATTTTCTTTTGCTTTTGATTTTGGACTCATAGCTAGCTTATTAGTTGCAGTGTTTTTTGTGTGTATTTTTGCACTCACAGTAAGGAAAGTAATAGCGTAAGGATCTATTTTGATGAGAATATGCAAGAACTGAGTGAACGCAACAAAAAAGTCCTAAAAGTGAGAAACTTTGGTTCCACGAATCAGTGTACAAGTCATGGTTCTAACCATGGCTCGTAATACAGTCCGTGGAACCAATTCCAGTGAGTAGGAAATTAGACTTTGGTTCCACGAGCCAAATTTACAGTCGTAGAAAGAATTACGTGTCTTGAATGGGGTTTGTGGACTCTCAGTAAGTTCTCTAAAAATTTGCTAAGTGTTAGAGGTATCCATAAATACTACCTACAGGCTATAGGACATTCCATGAACCGTAGATTCCAGGTCCTATATAATGGCAATATTAATCAACAAAACCAAGTTTATGGTCCATAGAACCATCTGCGGCCTATAATCAGGGTTTCCTAGACTGACATTGCCTGATTTAACCTGACCCGATAAAAGGATAAAAAAGGGGATAAATTAATTTTACCCCTTATTTCTCACAAGGAAAATTAAAATACCAAACTCTACCTTTCTTCCTCATCTCTGATCCCCTCTGACCAACCAAACCACTTTTTTGACCAACTTTCAGCAATCACAAATACTATTCCAACATATCCAAATGGAGATCAAGTAGCTCTACAAAGAGATGAGAGTGGTAGCACCAGCACCGTTGATGATTCTCATGCCTACCATTATACCACTGGTGCTGGACTTATTCGCAGAGGAGCCCACTGTTCTCGCCTCTGAGAAGAGGCGACGTACTACAGATGATGACCCAGAGACTACTCTCTGACGCGCTCAGTGGGCAGAGTGTCAGCAAATTAAGGCCGCCAAAAAGGCCTCTATTTGGATGAGGAGATGCGACGCGCACGATCACGTGAGATGGAATTGAGTGTTGGACCCTCATTACAGGTCGCTACGATAGAAGAGACCACAAAAGAGGTTCAAGGTGGTGAGTCCTAGACGGATACAAACGCTAAGGCACCTAGGTATATTCTTTTCGACCCCAATTTGAGTTTTTAGCATTATTTTGATGCATTGAGGACAATGCAAATCTTTGTCGATTGAGTGTAGGTAGTTATAGGCCTCGGTGAATTCTAAGTAACCAAGGACTATATCTACTCATATTTTTTAGTCCATGATGTCACTCAACCTGGCTACTCAAAGGAAGCAGGGGCGGTCGTCATCAACATAATAACCCGACTAAGAGGTTGGAGTTGAATCCCACAGGGAATCATAGTTCACAAATAGAAGTGGTTCATTGGACTAGGCAATTGTGAGATCTGGGGGGTTTGAAATAATTGAAGGTGAAATTCAAACTACACAATATCTAATTAACAAATTGATCGACAAACTATAGAAGATGTTAAGGATGTGCAAATATGGGAATCGATCTACTAGTTGGGTCTAAATATTTGACTAAATGAGTTGATAATGAGTGAATGGTCTAGGTGCTTCAACCCCTGTTCAGTTATGACGCATGAGTGTTTCATATGATTCGATCAATTGCAATATCATACGCGGACCACCGAGGACATGTTTGGCCTAAGAAGTCTCAGCAAAACCATTAATACCTTGATCATTGAATCCATAGTTATGAACTTCAACTAAAACCTCGAAAGGTTTCCAGCCATTACATTCATTCCATACTTTAATCAATTTGGTTAAAGCAATAATCAGAGATCTAAAGTGAACCCCAAGTTTGCAACCTTGAAATTATAGATTAAACATATGAACGGATATAAATTCACTCAAATCAACTACAAATAAGTCAAAATATCAAAGACCCAATAAATAAATCAAGAACCCATATCAATAACACACCCCTAACATAGGGGTTTTAGCCAAACATGCTAGAAATTAGAGATTTAATACCAAAAATAGCAGTTGAAGTCATGGGTAATAAGATTAAATAAAGAATAGTTGATTATCACCAGCCAATCTACTCAAGTTTTGCTTCCCCAATGCTTGAAAACCCTATCAGTCCTTGTACTCTAAAGAAGGAATGTTCTATGTACTACTCTCTCTGTAAAACTAAGAAGAATGATATAATATGTGTCGCGCCCTATTTTTCCTCGCGGAGGAATAGGAACCTGGACGACGTCGTGGCAATGACTCTTTTGGGATTTTAATTTCTAAGAGTCGCCACCTAATGAATTAAGGTGCATTAGGACACCATTCTAGCCTAAGGGTCAAAGGTCAACCAGAGAGGGGGTTCGGGCTCGAATTACCTTGAAGGGAAGGTGTTAAGCATCCTTCAAGGTCCGCAAAAGGCGGGTCCCGACCGTGTCTCGTGTTTATTAAGTGGGGGTGCAAACACAAATAAAGTCTCTTTATATTTTAACACATCTAAATTAAAGCTATGCGATGGAAGTTGATCAAATAATGAATAATAAATGGAATAAACTGAGTGGGTTATTTAAAGTCTCGGATCAGACGCACTTGGTTTTATTACCAAGCCCCAGGACGAAAACAAAGGTTTCATCCTATTGGGGTTAAGCGTATGTCATCCTTTCCGAGTCCTATCTACCCCTACCCCCCCTCCTAAGTCCATTTTATTAGTTAACTTACATGCGTACTAAAAAAAGGGAAAATCTAACGTGCCTAATATGCCTAGCGCCCCTCCTAATGTCCAAGAGGCATTGGACTCCTATTTTGGTGAGGTACTAGACTTGAAAAGAATATATGCTTCCTAAGGACCCGCGTAACACAACAAAAGGAACTTTTGAAGACAACACTTGGCACATATGGTTTCACATAGCCTCTCAGAATAAAACACGTGAGCAAAAGATGACGTACTCAAACATAATTGGATTATTTTCATTAAGGCCAAGGCATTATATTGACTAAAATGGCATCCTAGAGGCATGTTCTTTGGAAATGTTTTCAAATATCCTATAGGCATGCTTTTCTATAAAACAAAACAACTTAGGCATATTATTCATAATTTCTAAACAATTAAGTACTTAAGCATGTTTTTCTATAACAAAAGCAACTTAAACATATGTGATTTAAAAACAAACATTTAAGCATGCTTTTCTATAAAACAAAACGACTTAGGCATACATAATTTCTAATTAAATACTTAAGCAACTTAAACATATATGATTTAAAAAACCAACACTTAAGCATGCTTTAAAACAAAACGACTTAGGCCTATTATACATAATTTCTAAGCAATTAAATACTTAAGCATGTTTTTCTATAACAAAAGCAACTTAAACATATATGAAAAAAAACAAACACTTAAGCATGCTTTTCTATAAAACAAAACGACTTAAGCATTTTATACATAATTTCTAAATAATTAAATACTTAAGCATGTTTTTCTATAACAAAAGCAACTTAAACATATATGATAAAAAAAACACTTAAGCATGCTTTTCTATAAAACAAAACGACTTAAGCATATTATACATAATTTCTAAATAATTAAATACTTAAGCATGTTTTTCTATAACAAAGCAACTTAAACATATATGATAAAAAAACACTTAAGCATGCTTTTCTATAAAAACAAAACAACTTAGGCATATTAATATGATTTCTATAAAGGTAAACAAATTCAAGGACATAAAAAAAATAGATATCTAAGCATATTAACATGATCTCTATAAAATTAGACAACCTAGCATGATTTTCTATAAGATGCTCCAATATCCAATTATTATGAAAATAATATAAGATTTGGGATAGGACAACAATCCTAGGGATAATCTCCTACAGAAATAATTTATTAAACAATATTGAATTGGCACAAGCATAACGTAAGATTTGAGACATGGAATACTAGATTATTCGCGCGTGGTATTTAATTAATCTTATTTGTTATACTCGCTTTTGAATCCTAGGTTGAGATTTGCCTAGGCGAGACAAATAATAAAAGAGAAATAGCACATGATCCCCTCCCCCCTTTTCACTATATACCCTTTTTGTTACAAGCTTTGGCATGGAGAGATTAAAGTACAAAAAAAAATAACATCAAAAATTAATAAAGAGAAAGCTTCTTGGCTCATTCTCCGCCTGCCTCAGCGATTCTTCATGATCTCACTGCAAAAAAAAATTACGAAGTAATACGAGCAGACAACAGTAATAAGCATGTGCTTACCAGTCTGAAAGTCGGAAGAGCGACAGAATATGTGATGCGCTATAAGGACTAAGAGGGCAGTAACTCTAGCGAAAGTAGAAAAAAGCAGAAAAGGGGAGAATTCTTTTGATGTGGAATTTTAGAGTTTTCAATTATCAGTTTTCTTTTTTCTTCTCCTTCCTTTCATAAAGAAAAGGACTAGTCCTTATATAGTAGAACATGTCAAAATAAAAGGTAAAGAAATCAAATTAGACCTGCCATAAACAGAAACGGAGAATATGAATTAATTATCCTTGATTTTCAAATTTTCCAAAGCAGGCGACAAATATTGCTTCTCAGAAGGACAGAATCAAACCTTTCCATAAGTAAACATATAAGCTTAAGGAAAGGCAGTGTGTCACTAGCATAAATAGATTTTCATTTCCTTTCGAGCATATGTGACTAAATCACTGGCAATCTTCGATCAATTATCAGTCTATTTTCAAAATTAAAGCAAGCCTCACAGATAATTACAAATCAAGTCTACTCATATGTCAATTATATTCCAAAAGGAAAATTGAGTCATGAATATCGTCTCCTCTAAAAAAAATTCTTTTTTTTAGTAATAATAAAAAATCACGCACCTTAAAATCAACAGAAAAAAAAGGAATAGAGTAGTAAATTGCCGACAGAAAATCTCAACCAACGCAGACCCAAGTTATACTTCTCGATAATTCATCTATACGTTACGATTAATCAACACGTAATTATATAATTTAAATCTAAAGCAAGAGATCGTGAAATCAAACCGAATTCCAATGCTCCGAAATCTAGGACAATCGATCAGCTTGACCGGAGTTTGCCGGTGGTTGCTCTGTCCTCCGCCGGAGCTGGAGCGGAGAGGGGTTCGGGGTCGTTGCATGGGTTCGTTTCGGCTGTCAAGAGGGAGGGAGGAAAGGAAGAGGAGAGGCAGAGAGGGTGGCGCCGCCGGCTGGTGGTGCGGCGTGGTGCTGGGAGGTGGTGAAATGGGGTCGCGGCGAGGGCGCCGCCACTGTTTTGGGGCTGGGGGTTCTGTGGGGTCGCGGCGAGAGGGAGCAGTGGTGGCGGTTTTGGGGTCGTTTGGTGCGGGCTCGCGAGGAGAAAGGGGAAGACGAGAGATGGAAGAGGGAGGAGAGCGGAGGGAGATGGGGACGCCGGAACAGGGAGAGGGAAGCGGCGGCTTGGTGGTGGCTTTGGGGGAGAAGAGAGGGAGAAACGGGAAGAGGAGGAGCAGCCGCCATGGCTGCCTGTGGAGGAGCGGCGGCTGCCAAGGTGGGGAGGTGGAAGAAAATGAAATGTCCTTTAGGGTTTGGGTGTGTTAAAATTAAAAAGGAAAGTGGGTCGGGTCGGATCCGGGTCAAAATGGGTGACCCGGATTTAATTATTAGCCACGAATTAGAAAATTAGCCTTGAATTGATACTGTTGATTTAAAAGCTAGCCAAAATCAATGGAATTTGAAAATTAGGCCACAAGCTGGGTGATTTGGATTTAAATACTAGTCCGAAAATCGTATGAATTTAAAATTTGGCCACAAACTGGTAAATTAAATTTGAATTTTGGTCAACAAATGCAAGAAACGAAAAATGAGCCACAATTTGGCTAATCGAATTTAAATACTAGTCAAAAGTGGTAGGAATTTTAAAAATCGGGCCTCAAATTAATAAATTGCATTTAAATATTAGTCAAAAATTGTAAAACTTTAAAAATTGAGGCGCTATGACCGAAATTGACATGGACTTTATTATTTTTCGATACTAATTTAAAAATAAATAAACGTAAAATACGTTAAGGGTCGGTCAAAATCGGGTGTCAACAGCTGCCCCTTCTTTGCTCGGGAATGAAGGATGAATTGTTGAGCAAAGAAAGTTGACGGAGTAGTCGATTTTGTCCGACCGATGGCATTTCATCGAAAGGAACGGTTAAAACAAAAGGTTCACGGCCGAGACTTCGGTTTAGAAGTCGCCTACATATACGAGAATCAGGCTGTGTGTAGTTCTGGATTTTTAGGAATGACTGAAATTCCTAAAATGAACAGAACCGTATGAATTTCAAAACTTGAATTGGAACGTTCGCGGCATAGAAAATGCTTAGATGCTGAAAGAATAGGAGGTTTGATGCATTCAAACAGCGGAATGATGGCGCACTTTAGATATTCGCGGGCTTTAAAGTTAAAAGAGATGCTATGTAAATGAAAATGATAAGAGCATATATATTAAATAGCGGAATAGTAAAAATGTGATGCAAATTCCCTGTTAGACCATGAACTTTGCCATAAGACGATAAGGATGACGTCTTAGGCTATGACGTCTAGGGCTATGCTAATCATGAATTGTATCCTCGGGTTATGAAATGATGTCCGTGGGCCATGAAGGATGATGCCTTTGGACGATGATACCTCTGGATTAAGATGAATGTAATTAAATCCCTAGGCAATGAAATGATGTCCTTAGGCCATGAGGATGATGCCTTTAGACCATGACGCCTTAAGGGCATGATAAGCAGAAAATAAATCCCTAGGCCATGAAATGATGTCCGTAGGCCATGAAAATGACGCCTTTGGACTGTGACGCCTTAGGGTATAATATGTGAATCATATGCGATTTCTAGGGCCATGTCGTGCATATTATGCGAGACATGATTTTTCGGGCGCGATGCAAAGTAAGTTCTTAAAGTATGCAATTTCTCGAGCCAAATGTTATGCACTTTTCGGGCTATATTATGCAAGGCATGGTTTGCGGGCACGATGCAATGCAAAATTTAAAAGCATATGCAATTTTCTCGGGCCAACATTATGCAAGGCATGGAAAGCATGATTTTCGAGCACGATGCAATTTAATTTTAGAGTATATGCAATTTTCGGGCCAATATGATTTTCAAACATGATGCAATGTAAATATCGAGCCTTTGTGATGCAAGTATCGGGCACATGCGAATATCGGGCACAATGCAAATGCAAATACCGGGCACATGTAATGCAAATATCGGGCCTTATGATGCAAGTATCGGGCACATGCGAATGCGGATGCATTTATAATGCGAATATCGGGCATAATGCAAATGCAAATACCGGGCACATGTAATGCAAATATCGGACCTTATGATGCAAGTATCGGGCCTTATGATGCAAGTATCGGGCATAATGCAAATGGAAATATCGGGCCTTTGTAATGCAAATATCGGGCATAATGCAAATGCAAATATCGGGCCTTTGTAATGCAAATACCGGGCACATGTAATGCAAAGAGTAATATTTCGTCTTACTAGATTGTCGTCCGCTCGGATAATGCGGGGTGTGCGCTTGTCAAATCTGCATTCAAAGAGAAATAGTCAGTTTATAAAAAGGGGAGGTTGATCTGTCCTTTGTCGTGGCCTGGTGCTCTCCTCGACCGCTGGTATCCAGACCTTGGTCGGGGCTTTTCTCTTGGGACGCGATGGCGTAGCCTTTCAAATTTAAAAAGTGGTACACATATAATGTATACACGTGTATATACTTTATATATATTTGAAATGTTTGAAAAATAACTGATAGTTTATTACTGAATCCTTTGATAGTGGCACATTTTGAGACAAAATCCAACGTTCAACTGAGTAGGGCTCTTCGGGCTGCTTGATGTATCCGTCATGAATTTTTTGAGCTGGCCTAAAAAATTCTGCCCCAGTTATCTTGCCTGCTTTTGCTCTTTTGCGAAAGAATTTTTTGAGATCCTCTCAAAAATTCTGCCCCAGTCTGTGGTCCAATGGGGGGAAATAAATTTTTTTTATTATGGTAAGACCGAGCTCCACCGGAGCGCCTACGTATCCCTCTTAAACGGGAATCAGGTCTGACGTAGTTCCAATTACAAAGAGCAAAAGACAAAACCTAGACATAGTATCTCTTCACAGCATCTGAGTTGATAGGTCTGGGCCAGATTTCGCCGTCCATCTCTGCAAGTATGAGTGCCCCTCCAGTCAAAACGCGGTGAACCATGTACGGACCTTGCCAATTTGGTGCGAATTTTCCTTTGGCCTCGTCTTGATTTGGGAAGATCCGCTTCAAGACTAATTGCCCGGGCGAGAAGTATCTCGGTCTGACCTTTTTGTTGAATGCTCGGGCCATCCTGTTCTGGTAAAGTTGCCCGTGACAGATGGCGTTGATCCTTCTTCCATCGATCAATGCTAGTTGCTCAAACCTGTTTTGTACCCATTCGGCGTCGCTCAATTCTGCTTCTTGAATTATTCTCAAAGATGGTATCTCGACTTCTGCCGGAATCACTGCTTCGTTCCCATAGACCAAGAAGTACGGGGTTGCCCCAGTGGAAGTCCGGATGGTGGTACGATATCCCAATAATGCAAATGGTAGCTTCTCGTGCCATTGTTTGTGATTGTCAATCATTTTCCGCAATATCCTTTTGATGTTTTTGTTCACGGCTTCTACCGCTCCATTCATCTGTGGCCTGTATGCAGTGGAGTTTCGATGGTTGATCTTGAATCGATCACAAGTTTCCATCATCAGATTGCTATTGAGATTAGCTCCGTTGTCAGTGATGATCGTCTCAGGGACCCCAAACCGGCAAATGATGTTGTTTTTGATGAAGTCATCAACAACTTTCTTAGTGACAGACTTGTGAGATGTAGCTTCGACCCACTTAGTGAAATAATCAATGGCCACAAGGATAAACCGGTGTCCATTCGAGGCTGCTGGCTCGATAGGACCAATGACATCCATGCCCCAAGCTGCGAATGGCCAGGGCGAACTAGTGACATGGAGTTCGTTGGGAGGAACTCGGATCATGTCTGCGTGAGTTTGGCACTGGTGGCATTTCTGAACATGGCGGATGCAATCAGTTTCCATTGTTAACCAAAAATAACCTGCTCTCAGGATTTTCTTTGCAAGGGTAAAGCCATTCATGTGTGGCCCACATGTTCCTGCATGAATCTCCTCCACAAGTCTGGAAGCCTCTTTAGTTCCGACGCACCTTAGCAAGCCCAAGTCGGGAGTCCTCCTATATAGGATTTCTCCGTTCAAGAAGAATTGAGTTGCTAGCCTCCTAATCGTACGTTTTTGGATTTTTGTTGCATCCTCCGGATAGCTGCCACTTTTCAAGTACCCTTGAATGTCATCATACCACGGTTTCTGATCTGTTTCTTCCTCCACGTGAAAGCAATATGCGGGTTGTTCATGTAGATGAATGCGGATGGGATCAATGTAATTCTGATCTGGATGCCGAATCATGGAAGATAGGGTGGCCAAGGCATGTGCGAACTCATTCTGAAGTCGCGGAACATGCTTGAATTCCACCTTAGTGAATCTTTTGCAGAGCTTTTGCACGCAATCCAAATATGGTAAAAGTTTTCGGTTTTTCACTGCCCATTCGCCCTGTGCCTGGCGGATCACTAAATCTGAGTCACCAATTGCCAAAATCTCTTGCACGTCCAAATCAACTGCTAGTCGGAGGCCTAAGATGCAAGCCTCATACTCAGCCATGTTGTTGGAACAATGAAACCTGAGCTTTGCTGATGCTGGATAGTGTTGGCCCGTAGGTGAGATCAATACAGCCCCAATGCCTGCTCCGTTGAAGTTTTTGGCCCCGTCGAAGAACATCCTCCACCCATCATATTCTTCAAAGATATCTTCTCCTACGAAAGCTACTTCCTCATCATGAAAATAAGTCTTCAGGGGCCTGTACTCTTCGTCTACGGGGTTTTCTGCCAGATGATCAGCCAGTGCTTGTGCCTTCACCACTTTTTGTGTGACATAAACTATGTCGAATTCACTCAACAATATCTGCCATTTAGCCAACTTTCCCGTGGGCATGGGTTTCTGAAAGATGTATTTCAGAGGGTCCATCCTTGAGATCAGATACGTCGTGTGTGCTGAGAGATAATGTCGCAACTTCTGGGCCACCCAAGTCAAAGCACAACAAGTACGCTCAAGCAAAGAATACCGAGCCTCATATGGCGTAAACTTCTTACTCATGTAGTAGATCGCCTGCTCCTTCCTTCCTGTTTCATCATGTTGTCCCAAGACACACCCGAATGCCTGATCCATGACCGATAAGTATAGTAGCAAAGGTCGACCTGCCTCAGGGGGAACCAACACTGGAGGATTGGATAAATAGTCCTTAATTTTATCAAATGCTTCTTGACATTCTGGAGTCCATTTGATAGCAGCATCCTTCTTCAGTAGCTTGAGGATTGGTTCACAAATGACGGTCGATTGGGCTATGAAGCGACTGATATAGTTGAGTCTACCCAAGAAGCTCATCACCTCTTTCTTGCTCTTTGGAGGGGGAAGCTCACGAATAGTTTTGATTTTTGTTGGATCCAACTCTATACCCCGACGACTGACAATAAAACCCAATAATTTACCAGCAGGGACCCCAAAAGCACACTTTGCAGGGTTCAGCTTCAAGTTGTACCTTCGTAGCCTGTCAAAGAATTTCTGAAGATCAATCAGATGGTCACACCCTTTCTTCGACTTGATGATGACATCGTCCACGTAAACCTCGATCTCTTTGTGGATCATGTCATGGAACAGAGTGGTCATGGCTCTCATGTAGGTGGCCCCAGCATTCTTTAGTCCGAATGGCATTACCTTGTAGTTGTAAACACCCCAAGGTGTGATAAAAGCCGTTTTCTCCGCGTCATCCTCATGCATCTTGATTTGATGATACCCAGCAAAGCAATCCACAAAGGACTGTGTTTCATGCTTAGCACAGTTGTCTATCAGAATGTGGATGTTTGGGAGTGGGAAGTCATCCTTAGGGCTTGCCTTGTTGAGATCCCGGTAATCCACGCAAACCCTGACCTTACCATCTTTCTTAGGTACGGGCACGATGTTAGCAAGCCAGGTTGGATACTTGGTTACTTCCAGAATTCCGGCTTCCAACTGTTTTGATACTTCTTCCTTGATTTTAAGACTCAAATCAGGCTTGTATTTTCTGAGCTTCTGCTTTACTGGCGGACAGGACGGATCGGTAGGCAATCGATGGGCCACTATTGAAGTGCTCAACCCTGTCATATCTGCATAGGACCAAGCAAAGACATCCTTGTTCTTTTTCAAGAATTGGACGTATTCCTTTTTCTTTTCCTCGGTCATGTGGACGCTGATTCTTGTCTCCTGGATTGTTTCGTCATCACCCAAGTTCACTGTTTCTGTTTCTTCTAAATTTGCTTTTGGCTTTTCCTCAAACTCTTTGACCTTTCTAGTAACTTCTTCACAATTTTCATCTGTTGTCTCTGTCTCAGCTGTGTCATGTTGGATAGTCTCATTATGTGCCACAATCTCAGTTTCAACATTATTAAAAGTAATTCTTCTGAAAGAAAACAACAAAATAAACATAAAATGACATCATCGCGAAATGAATGAAAGTTTTATTCATAATCAAAGCTTGGCATAAGTAAAACATTAAAATCTTAATTAAAAGTCTTTATTTGAAAACATAATGAGTTGGCGATAATTTCATGTTTCTACCCAAGTGCCCGACGTGGTCTGGATGGTGCAGTGGTCCAGCTGCTGATGACGATCCCTGTGATCTCCTCCTGCGCTGGGGCTCTTTCCTCCTCCTCGTTGATTACGACATTGCAGCTTCCTTCCTCAGCTTCTGAAAGGGACAAACCTTGCAATCCATTCCACAAGTCGTCAATACCATCATCCCGGAATCCGGCGGATTGGAAAGTCTGGCTCAACAGTGGCAAGGGGCTTGGCAAAGGATAATAGCACCCCTCTGGGAGTGGTTCCCAATCCAAATACTCTTCTATAGTATAAGCATATCCCAAGCCAAATGTGGTTGAGTGATGTGAAGGCTTTATAGGCTCGATGATCCCTTGTAGTCTGGCTCCTAAGCCTTTTCCTGGTTCATAACCTGCATTCCGCATCACGTTCATCACATCCATCACCCTCACCTCTTCTTCTTCTGTGCCCGCTTCTAGAAAGTCTTCTGCGATGAACAGGTTTCTCATACTTTCTAGCAACTCCTCTTCTTCCCTCTCTAGGTCGCTCTTGAGAAAACCTGCGGATTGGAAGCTCAGATGTAATGATGGGATAGGACGTTCCAACCTTTCTCTCTTCATGGGTATTTCTCCTTCATACCCCAAACCCATAGTATCATTTTTGAAAGGAAGAGAGATTGGGTCGGGAATGCCTTGGAGTTTGGCTCCCAATCCTTTGCCTGGCTCGTAGCCTAGCCACAACATCATGCTCAGGACCTTCTGATTGTACCACGGCGTTGATTCGATGCCTCCCACCAACTCCACGGTGTGGAACATTCCTCCATCCATGCAGCCCGGTCCTTCAACGGCATAGACGGGGTGTCCCTTCTCCCCATGCACTACCACTTCTTCATGCTCCCATTCGAACTTCAGGCATTGGTGTAGGGTGGACGGCACTGCCCCGGCCATGTGAATCCACGGGCGCCCCAGTAATAAATTGTAGGAAGCTGGGATGTCCAATACCTGGAATGCAATGGGGAAAGTGGCCGGACCAATGGTCATGTCCAAAGTGATCTCCCCTATCGTGTCCCTTTGAGATCCATCAAAGGCCCTCACGTTCATCTGATAATTCTGAATCCTTGCCAAATCCACGCCTAGCCTTGTGATAGTGCTGAGTGGACAAATATTTAATCCAGAACCCGGATCGACCAATGCTTTAGTAATCAACCTGTCTTGGTATCTGGTGGTGATGTAAAGAGCTCGATTGTGAGTGGTACCTTCAATCGGGAGTTCGTCTTCGTGGAAGGATATCTTATAAGCCTCGAATACTTGCCCCACCATGTGGGCCATCTCTCCTTCGGTGATATTGGACGGAACATAAGCCTCACTTAGCACCCTCATCAACGCCTTCTGGTGAGGCTCTGAAGTCTGCAAGAGGGACAAGATGGAGACCTGAGAGGATCCCTTACTCAACTGACCTGTGGCGGGGTGCTCCTGTGCTTGTATCCTTTTCCACTCCCCGTCTTCTTCCACCTCTATTATAGGAGGCTTAGTCCCACTTGAACTACCTTGTGTCATGTATTCGGAAGAGTTGGTTGCTCCCTGGACAACATCGTTCTCTTCCACCACTGCTTTGCCTTTGTCATAGCTCCAGGGAACAGTGTGTGTGTCGAAGCTTTGCTGAGGAGCCATTGTGACCACAAAAGGGAGTTTTGGCGCGGCAATTTCCACTTCAAACGGTCTGCGCCCTTGTACCACAAAAGGTGTTTGAGTTATCACTGCTACTAACTCATTTGGCCCTACTAACCATATGGGCCCTGGTGCACCTGTTGCTTCTTCTACTTCCAACATATTTACCTGATGATTAGGAAGTGGGTTGTTGGACACATTAGGCGCGGGTTCTTTGAGCTGTATGGTTTTGGTGTCTATAAGTTTTTGGATTTTATCTCGTAGGGATCGGCAGACCTCGGTGGTATGTCCTTTCATTCCAGAATGATAGGCGCATACCTTGTTGGGGTCGTACCATTTGGCTTGGGTATCAACGGGTAAGGCAGGGATGGGTGTTATGTACCCAGCTGTTTTTAATCTTTCATAAAGCTGGGCGATAGGTTCGGCCAAAGGGGTGTAGGATTTTGTGGGTCTTCTTTCGAAATTGGGACGGTTTCTGTAATTTGGCTGTCGAGGAGATAGTGGTGGTGGTGAAGGAGTTTGATAGTAAGCTGGTTGGGTGTGGTAGACGGGGTATGTTGGTTGTTGGTATTGTGGAGGCGGAGCTTGGTAAGGGGTATATGCTGGGTAAGGAGAGTAAGGCATAGGATAGGGTGATGTGGGATAGTGGGGGAGGGGTGAGATTGGGGTTTGTGGTTTAATAGGGCTTTTGTGCGCCAACATGACCGCACCCACTTCCTTTTTCTTTCTGTTCTCGGGCAAGCTTCCTGACTGTAATGCCTTGTTGGTAGCCTGCAAAGCCTCCAAGTTGATAATGGTACCATTCTTGATACCTTCTTCAATCCTCTCGCCCAGTTTGATAATGTCTGCGAAACTCTTTTCTGCGACCAACATCATCCTGTCGTAATATTGGGGCTCCTGTGCCCTAATAAAATAGTCCTTCATCTGGGACTCATCCATGGGAGGCCTGGCTCTGGCAGCCTCAGACCTCCATCTGACGGCATAATCTCTGAAAGTCTCCCCAGGCTTTTTCTTCAAGTTTTGGATGTAGAACCAATCGGGTGCATTCTCCGTGTTGAACCCAAATCGGTCCATGAAGTCTGAGGCCATATCTACCCAACTTGACCATTTTCGGGCATCCTGGTCGATGTACCACGTAAGAGCTTCACCAGTAAGACTTCTCATGAACAATTTCATCCTGATTCTTTCATCTCTCCCCACCCCAGCGAGCTTGTCGCAGTACATGCGTAGGTGGGCTTTAGGATCTCCGATGCCATTGAACAATTCAAATTTGGGAGGTTTATATCCCTCTGGCAGCTCCACGTCAGGATGTATACATAGGTCTTCATAACTCAGCCCAACCACCTGTTTGCTGGACTCGACTTGCTGCAGACGATTGGTGAGGCTGTCTAGTTTCTCGGCCATGGACTTAATCAGCGCATCCTTTTGGGAGGATTCTGATTCATGGTATTCGTGGGTATAGGGAGCAGTTTCCACGAATATTGGATTCTAGTAGTAATTTCCTGGCGCTTGGGTATATGTGGTATTAACGGTAGGTTTGGGAGGCATATTTAGGATGGGGCTAGTATTTAGAGGGTGTAGGGTTGGCTCGGAAGGGCCTGCGTGGTGCGGATTTTGGAAGTGGTAATTTGGAGGTTGAGTATTTGTGGGTGGTAAGCTAGTGGGGTTAGGTTGTTTCTGAGGAGTAGGTTGTGTAATTGGCAATGTGGCTTGAGTGGTATTGGCTTGTTCCTCCATATTATCCCCAAAAGGGGTGCCAAGAGAAATTGACAGCCTCGCCAAACTTCGCATGCTAGCCATTTCCTCTTCTAGTTCCAAAATCTTCCTTTCTAACCTTAGGACCAAATCAGTGGAATGAGCCCCCTTGTCGGAGTTCTCGTTGCTGCTGTTGTCATCGGCCATTTTACCCTTCTTCTTGTTCGGATTTTGGAGTGGCGGAGGAGGAGGAGGAGCCCCTTTGGATCTGGTGTAGTAGGCCAGAATGCACGGACAGATCAACCCTGGGAAGGGGGAAAAATAAACAACAAAACCAGCAAAGTCTTGTTAGAAGTTAGGGTAATAATAATAATAAGCATGTAATTCAAAATAATCGTCCTAAAATGCAAGGGACCTCTTTGAGCCAGAGGTAGGCCTAATACGACAAGCAAGTGATTCGCGATACTTAATTCAAGCCATAATTTGTGAATTGGAGTTTAGAGTTAGCATAGATAAAGATGATAAAATTCTTATTATTTTATTCAGAAAATTAAACTAATACATCATAATAGACTTGCAATAAGTAAAACCCTAAGGGGTGCAAGGATAACATGGGGGAAATAACTAAAACAGAACTAAAATCTTCAATCACGAAGCTCTCCATAAGTAGGGACGATCTGCTGTCTCATTTCTGGAGTGATGCCATAGTCTCTGTTGAGTAGGTCGCGAGCCCAAGCTTTCTCTTCCAAATCTTCGAAGCCCGGACGCCCACCATAATCAAGGTCCAACCTTTCAGCATCTTCTAAGATCCAAACATAATATTCCGGTGTGCAATAGGGGAGGGGGTCTTGGACTTCGACATCTATGGTCCTTTCCCATTTTCCCATTATGTCTTGGACTTGTGGAATTCCCTCTCCAAAGTCGGACTCCGATAGGATCATGTTGGAGCGGAGTGGAATCATTTGGATCAATCCGAACTGACGAAGAACCCGTAGTGGAGCATATGGTTGCACCCCTTTGAGACCGATGAGTTCGATATAGTAGAGTTCATCACCTCTCACCTTGGCACGTTGGATGCGCAGCCAACTGTATTTCCATTGAATCTGATACCCGGAGAGTTCTTTCAAAAAGGCATACCATTCCCCTACTTCTCGGGGAGCATTGAATCTATTAGTTCTCCTTACATGAGTCTGAATCTTGTTCCCCATCCCATCTAGACTGTCGAAAAAGGCTGGTCGTTTGTAGAAGTGTTCGATCGCCCATATTTGTAACAGTAGATTGCACCCTTCGAAGAACCTTTTCCCTAGCACATGCAGACAGTGCCCTTGTCATTTCTGCGACAATCATTGGCACCAGAGTCACGTTGGCATGATCTATCCCTCTGGCTAATGTTCGGACCACAGAACTCAAGGCAGTATCAATCTTGCCTCCTTCCCTAGGGAATACCACAGTGCCCAACAAAGCGAGGACGAAGGCATTGACGCGATACTTTTCCCATTTCTCAGCAGAGCAGGCGAATTCTTCATTGAAGTTTTTATGCCCATCCTTATGACCAAAACGGGAGTACAGGAAGTCCAAGGAGATCCAGTCAAAGTCAAGGGAAGTCAATTTCGGATTATGCCTTAATCCCAGAGATCTGAGGAATTTCCTGGCTGATATTTTGTGGGGAACAATCATACGTCGTCTGCGGTAGCTTAGCTCGGTGAACCCACCAATTTCCTCTATGGTGGGGGTCAACTCAAAATCTTTGAATTTAAAGACTACTCTGGCAGGGTCCCAGAACCTTAATGGGGCCATGATCAAGTATCTGTTAGGGATGAGGAAGAGGAGGAAAGTCAATCCACCTAGTAACTGACGGACCTCCATTGCACGTTCTTGTTTAATACTATTCCACCATCCTCGGAGCTTGTGACTTACGCATACTACCATGCGAGTATTGGCGAAATTTGGACAAGCCATGGGAAATCTGCACACAAAAAACAAGGGAAATGCTCTAAACTCCATTTTACACATTTAGGCTTGAATTAATTTATCTTGTTTCACATAGACACATAATATGAAATTTTCGTCTATAGGGTGATTGGACCCTTTAGACTTAGATATGGTGGCTACTAACGTAGGTTGACCCCGGAGGTCAAACTACCTAAGGCTTATGCATGCATGACCTAATTTTAGGGGTGGATGAAGCTCTATCTTATGTTTTCTATAAGAGTGGGCTTAGACACAAACTTGATATCCTATGTGAGAAGGCGCGTGGTCCCACGGTAGCAAAACTATCCGCTTACACCACGCTTATGCCATCTCTCTAGACACTGGTTTGAAAAGAGATTGTGAGAAGCGCAAAGGCACAACATCACGAGAAAAGAAAAAAGAGGTTCCCAAGTGGGAGAAAGTATGAGCGGAATGCCAGTTTATATGTAAGCATAAACAATTAGCAGTTATAACATTTAAACAAATAATTAAGTAAATAAAAAGGGGGAAAGGAACAAGACTAAAATAAAAGGGAAGGGGGGGATGTTAGAGGGATAGGGGGGTGTTAGAGGGATAAGGAGGGGAGTTAGAGGGATAAGGGGAGGGATGTTAGAGGGATAGGGGGGGTGTTAGAGGGATAAGGAGGGGAGTTAGAGGGATAAGGGGGGTGTTAGAGGGATAAGGGGAGGGAGTTAGAGGGATGAGGGGGGGGATGTTAGAGGGATAGGGGGGTGTTAGAGGGATAAGGAGGGGAGTTAGAGGGATAAGGGGAGGGAGTTAGAGGGATAAGGAAGGGGTTAAAGAGGGAATAAATAAACAAGGCAGTAAGGATTAGATAAATAAACAAATAAATAAATAAAATTGCGAAAAAATAAACACGAGACGCGTTATGGTAAGAGCCTAAGTCCCCAGCAGAGTCGCCATTCTGTCGCGCCCTATTTTTCCTCGCGGAGGAATAGGAACCTGGACGACGTCGTGGCAATGACTCTTTTGGGATTTTAATTTCTAAGAGTCGCCACCTAATGAATTAAGGTGCATTAGGACACCATTCTAGCCTAAGGGTCAAAGGTCAACCAGAGAGGGGGTTCGGGCTCGAATTACCTTGAAGGGAAGGTGTTAAGCATCCTTCAAGGTCCGCAAAAGGCGGGTCCCGACCGTGTCTCGTGTTTATTAAGTGGGGGTGCAAACACAAATAAAGTCTCTTTATATTTTAACACATCTAAATTAAAGCTATGCGATGGAAGTTGATCAAATAATGAATAATAAATGGAATAAACTGAGTGGGTTATTTAAAGTCTCGGATCAGACGCACTTGGTTTTATTACCAAGCCCCAGGACGAAAACAAAGGTTTCATCCTATTGGGGTTAAGCGTATGTCATCCTTTCCGAGTCCTATCTACCCCTACCCCCCCTCCTAAGTCCATTTTATTAGTTAACTTACATGCGTACTAAAAAAAGGGAAAATCTAACGTGCCTAATATGCCTAGCGCCCCTCCTAATGTCCAAGAGGCATTGGACTCCTATTTTGGTGAGGTACTAGACTTGAAAAGAATATATGCTTCCTAAGGACCCGCGTAACACAACAAAAGGAACTTTTGAAGACAACACTTGGCACATATGGTTTCACATAGCCTCTCAGAATAAAACACGTGAGCAAAAGATGACGTACTCAAACATAATTGGATTATTTTCATTAAGGCCAAGGCATTATATTGACTAAAATGGCATCCTAGAGGCATGTTCTTTGGAAATGTTTTCAAATATCCTATAGGCATGCTTTTCTATAAAACAAAACAACTTAGGCATATTATTCATAATTTCTAAACAATTAAGTACTTAAGCATGTTTTTCTATAACAAAAGCAACTTAAACATATGTGATTTAAAAACAAACATTTAAGCATGCTTTTCTATAAAACAAAACGACTTAGGCATACATAATTTCTAATTAAATACTTAAGCAACTTAAACATATATGATTTAAAAAACCAACACTTAAGCATGCTTTAAAACAAAACGACTTAGGCCTATTATACATAATTTCTAAGCAATTAAATACTTAAGCATGTTTTTCTATAACAAAAGCAACTTAAACATATATGAAAAAAAACAAACACTTAAGCATGCTTTTCTATAAAACAAAACGACTTAAGCATTTTATACATAATTTCTAAATAATTAAATACTTAAGCATGTTTTTCTATAACAAAAGCAACTTAAACATATATGATAAAAAAAACACTTAAGCATGCTTTTCTATAAAACAAAACGACTTAAGCATATTATACATAATTTCTAAATAATTAAATACTTAAGCATGTTTTTCTATAACAAAGCAACTTAAACATATATGATAAAAAAACACTTAAGCATGCTTTTCTATAAAAACAAAACAACTTAGGCATATTAATATGATTTCTATAAAGGTAAACAAATTCAAGGACATAAAAAAAATAGATATCTAAGTATATTAACATGATCTCTATAAAATTAGACAACCTAGCATGATTTTCTATAAGATGCTCCAATATCCAATTATTATGAAAATAATATAAGATTTGGGATAGGACAACAATCCTAGGGATAATCTCCTACAGAAATAATTTATTAAACAATATTGAATTGGCACAAGCATAACGTAAGATTTGAGACATGGAATACTAGATTATTCGCGCGTGGTATTTAATTAATCTTATTTGTTATACTCGCTTTTGAATCCTAGGTTGAGATTTGCCTAGGCGAGACAAATAATAAAAGAGAAATAGCACATGATCCCCTCCCCCCTTTTCACTATATACCCTTTTTGTTACAAGCTTTGGCATGGAGAGATTAAAGTACAAAAAAAAATAACATCAAAAATTAATAAAGAGAAAGCTTCTTGGCTCATTCTCCGCCTGCCTCAGCGATTCTTCATGATCTCACTGCAAAAAAAAATTACGAAGTAATACGAGCAGACAACAGTAATAAGCATGTGCTTACCAGTCTGAAAGTCGGAAGAGCGACAGAATATGTGATGCGCTATAAGGACTAAGAGGGCAGTAACTCTAGCGAAAGTAGAAAAAAGCAGAAAAGGGGAGAATTCTTTTGATGTGGAATTTTAGAGTTTTCAATTATCAGTTTTCTTTTTTCTTCTCCTTCCTTTCATAAAGAAAAGGACTAGTCCTTATATAGTAGAACATGTCAAAATAAAAGGTAAAGAAATCAAATTAGACCTGCCATAAACAGAAACGGAGAATATGAATTAATTATCCTTGATTTTCAAATTTTCCAAAGCAGGCGACAAATATTGCTTCTCAGAAGGACAGAATCAAACCTTTCCATAAGTAAACATATAAGCTTAAGGAAAGGCAGTGTGTCACTAGCATAAATAGATTTTCATTTCCTTTCGAGCATATGTGACTAAATCACTGGCAATCTTCGATCAATTATTCAGTCTATTTTCAAAATTAAAGCAAGCCTCACAGATAATTACAAATCAAGTCTACTCATATGTCAATTATATTCCAAAAGGAAAATTGAGTCATGAATATCGTCTCCTCTAAAAAAATTTCTTTTTTTTAGTAATAATAAAAAATCACGCACCTTAAAATCAACAGAAAAAAAAGGAATAGAGTAGTAAATTGCCGACAGAAAATCTCAACCAACGCAGACCCAAGTTATACTTCTCGATAATTCATCTATACGTTACGATTAATCAACACGTAATTATATAATTTAAATCTAAAGCAAGAGATCGTGAAATCAAACCGAATTCCAATGCTCCGAAATCTAGGACAATCGATCAGCTTGACCGGAGTTTGCCGGTGGTTGCTCTGTCCTCCGCCGGAGCTGGAGCGGAGAGGGGTTCGGGGTCGTTGCATGGGTTCGTTTCGGCTGTCAAGAGGGAGGGAGGAAAGGAAGAGGAGAGGCAGAGAGGGTGGCGCCGCCGGCTGGTGGTGCGGCGTGGTGCTGGGAGGTGGTGAAATGGGGTCGCGGCGAGGGCGCCGCCACTGTTTTGGGGCTGGGGGTTCTGTGGGGTCGCGGCGAGAGGGAGCAGTGGTGGCGGTTTTGGGGTCGTTTGGTGCGGGCTCGCGAGGAGAAAGGGGAAGACGAGAGATGGAAGAGGGAGGAGAGCGGAGGGAGATGGGGACGCCGGAACAGGGAGAGGGAAGCGGCGGCTTGGTGGTGGCTTTGGGGGAGAAGAGAGGGAGAAACGGGAAGAGGAGGAGCAGCCGCCATGGCTGCCTGTGGAGGAGCGGCGGCTGCCAAGGTGGGGAGGTGGAAGAAAATGAAATGTCCTTTAGGGTTTGGGTGTGTTAAAATTAAAAAGGAAAGTGGGTCGGGTCGGATCCGGGTCAAAATGGGTGACCCGGATTTAATTATTAGCCACGAATTAGAAAATTAGCCTTGAATTGATACTGTTGATTTAAAAGCTAGCCAAAATCAATGGAATTTGAAAATTAGGCCACAAGCTGGGTGATTTGGATTTAAATACTAGTCCGAAAATCGTATGAATTTAAAATTTGGCCACAAACTGGTAAATTAAATTTGAATTTTGGTCAACAAATGCAAGAAACGAAAAATGAGCCACAATTTGGCTAATCGAATTTAAATACTAGTCAAAAGTGGTAGGAATTTTAAAAATCGGGCCTCAAATTAATAAATTGCATTTAAATATTAGTCAAAAATTGTAAAACTTTAAAAATTGAGGCGCTATGACCGAAATTGACATGGACTTTATTATTTTTCGATACTAATTTAAAAATAAATAAACGTAAAATACGTTAAGGGTCGGTCAAAATCGGGTGTCAACAATATGTTCAATGTCCTTTGTAATTCACTTAATAGTTTGTGCAAAAGTGTGAGAGTTTGTGATATGAATTACCATTCGACGATCAAGGCTGACCATCGCTGAGCACTACGGCAATGCGACGAATATGCACTTGATCGCTTTCCTTTGCATCCTCTTAAGGCTTGTTTCTCTGCAACATTGGGCAATGGTTCTGATGCCGCCCAATTTACACCTCCTTTTTAGAGGATAAAGCGGTCGCTGTCAAGAAATAGAACCTAACCAAGGTTAGGGTCGAACCTACAGGGAATAGATAGACTCAAGACAAATTCACCAACAAGTAATCCAAGTAATTAATCAACTCAATTCCCCAAAGAAGATGGGGTTTTGCGAAAATCAATGAGAAAAATAAACTAACTATCATGAGAGAAAGATCAATAAAGGAGAGAAACTAGGGTATTGTATTCCCTATGATTCCCAAACTCAGTATTACCGGATAATCTAATTCTTGTCTGGTGTATAGCATGCGGAACGGTAATTTAAGTTCACCATGCCCTTTGGTCAAAGGTGAGAAACGAATTTCACTATATGACTTGGCCCTTCTCCGTAGTGTGCATTACTAACCATTAACTTTAAGTCCCAGTACAACCTCCCCTTTGGCCCAGTTTGGTTGATTAGATGAGAACACATCAATCAAATCCTATTAATTGATCTCTTTTCCTATTCATTACTACCTTGGTCTAGTCAATAACACTAGGGAGGTTCTAATGTTAGCCACCATAAAAAACATGCAAAACGAAGAGAGTTGATTAAGACATGCATATACACCTTCCAAGAATCGTGAATTATCCGGTTTTACTTTGTTAGTTCTTCATGATTCCCACAACCCTAGTTGTGGATTTAGCTACTCATGCTTTTTGTAGATGAAGAGATTATGAATTTGGAAGACATAATTAAATACTTACGCAACTGAATTAAGAACAAGCAAATCCAATGTCAATGAAAATCACAAGGTTGAAGATTGAATTAAACTACAAGTGTTTTCAAAGACTCTCTCACAATTTTCTCTCCAAGAATATTGAGTTCTTTGAGCACTAACCTAAAAATAAACTAAACCTACGTGAACTGGTCGTATCCTCTTGAAAAATAACCTAAAAGACCTATTTATAATAATTAAAAACAAGTTCAAAACAAATTAGGAAAATTGGTCGGCAACCTCCACGAAAGAACTTTATGGATCATATTGAAGTCCACGACCCATAATCGGAGTCTCGTACATTGTTGCTGGAAAACTGGAGTTCTCCTTTATGACACACTTTATGACTCATAGAGTGGTTTACGACCTATAAAAGGGGTTTCGTCTGATGAACTTCCAAAAGTCTTCATTCTTTGATCCTCAGGGCACGAAACCTCTTCTACGACTTGTACATTAATTTACGGCCCGTTTGCATGTTCATAGAAGTAACTTCAGAAACTTGGCCCCTCATTAGAATTCCTCACGAAACTACCTTACGGCTTGTAGAATGGTTTACAGTCCATAAGAGGTGTCTCATATAACAACAAATCTGCAGCAACTTTGTAACTTTCCCCAAAATCATTGGTCAACCTGTAATCCTACAAACATAGACATAAAACACATATAAACAACTAAATTTGAACACATAAAATCCTAAGTTTTAAGCATCAAAAGTGTTGCATTTTGGCAGCACATCAACACGCTCAACTTAAAAATTGTTGTTTGTCCTCAAATGACGGATTCAATCTACATAAACAATACAGACACACACATACCTTAACTCAATAGCATACATCACAAACATCTCAAACTCAGATACCCACACCAACTCTTCAAAACGGGATTAGATAGCTATTTAGCAAACCAATACAAACTGATGCATGTGAAACACAACTATGACACACAATGTATTATCAACAATCCACAATCACTGAACAAGTCTAATGCTAATAATGCAATGTAAGTGCCCACATAGAAAGAAATCTCATATCTGACACTCAATGATATTTCCATGTTTTAGCATTGGGACTGTGCAAACTCACTCACTCTCACAATAGATATTCATGCCTGATGACTAATACCATAGGATTGCCCCATACTCGTGACTCAAACCTTCAACTAATTGGACTAGGATCACACTAGGACTTTCTAGGCTTGTAATGTAGGCTCAAGGGGCTTTGGTATGATATTTATGGAAATAATGACTATAGGCCCTCCTTAAAACTTTGTTTTTTCTACACTTTCGCCCTACCAATTATGTTATTTTCACCTTATTCTCCCTTTTTCCTCTTTCAAGCTTTTCTTGGTACTTTTTTTTTTCATTTTTCAACTTTTTGCCTAGTTTTTACACTTCTTAAGGCGTCTTTCATTTTTCATGCACCCCAATATGTGCTTTTTTCCTTTTCCTTTGTATTTCTAACTTACCTCCCTTATTTTTGTGTTTTACCGTACACTAGCCACCCTCAACCTAGGCTTTTGACATGTGTTGAGGTGCACACTATCCATCCTCTGAATCAGGGCCACTTTTGGTAGCCACCCTCAACTTAGGCTTTTTTTCTCAGTCAAGGTACACAATGTTCAAGGAAAGACCAGGGCCAAATTCAGGATTTTTTGCTAGATAAGGTTGGGTTGATTAGGTGTTTTGAAAGAATAGGTACATGTTAGACTCAAACATTAGGATCAAGGGATGTATCATCGATTTGGTTGGTTATTTTTAGGCTAAAGTGGACTATTTAAGAAAAATGTCCTAAGATCCTTTCCTAATCCAACTAATCTATAATCTAACTTAGAGTTATCGGGCAAGTTCTGAATTAGCAAAAAAACACATGAATTTAACAAATAAAGCTCACACTCACATAGCACTGCACACATTATCAATGAAAGACTCTTGGATCATGCTTCTTATCTCATTTATCCTTACTTATCGGAACAAATATTGTCAAACATAACCTAAAAGACCTATTTATAATAATTAAAAACAGTTCTAAACAAATTAGGAAAACTAGTCGGCAACCTCCATGAAAGCACTTTACGGCCCATATTAAAGTTCACGACCCGTAATCGAGGTCTCGTACATTATTGCTGGAAAACTAGACTTCTCCTTTACAATACCCCTTTACGACTCATAGAATGGTTTACGACCCGTAATAAGGGTTTCGTCTAATGAACTTCAAGAAGTCTTCATTCTCTAATCCTCAAGGCACAAAACCTCTTCTGCCACTCGTATATTAATTTATGACTCGTCTGCATGTTCATAGAAGTAAATTCAGAAACTTGGCCCTCACTGGAATTCCTAACGAAACCACCTTATGACTTGTAAAATGATGTATGGCCCATAAGGTGTCTCGTATAACTACAAATCTATAGCAACTTTGTAACTTTCCCCAAAATCATTGGCCAACCTGTAATCCTGTAAATATAGACATAAAACATATAAAAACAACTAAATTACACACAAAATCTATGTTTAAGCATTAAAAGTATTGAATTTTGGTAGCATATTAGGTTCTTCACTTCACTGAGACAATTCGGTGATTCACCGAAGTTCCTATCTCATCGCCTTCTTATTATGGTTTTGGGGTTTTGAGTACTGCAATTTTAGGTGGTCTCTTAAGTTATTCAATAGTGTGCTAAATATGTTTGTGACATCGATTATGACCACTTTCCTAACTTGGGCTTGAACCTTGGTTGCTGCAATGCTAGGTGGTCTCTCTAAATGTTCGGTGGATTGTCGAATATGTAGACGATACCACTTTTCTCTGCCTTTTGACACTTTTGCTCTTCATCCAAGATTTGTCAAGTATTGTCCATTTGTGCACTTTTAATCCCAATTCATGACATAACATATGCATATTTGTTAGAGATTGGAAATAATAGTACACTAAGGACAATGTTTCTTTGCAAATTAACCCTAAAATGAGTCCAAAATTTGGACTCATCAGTCCGCGGGATAGACTTGCATGTGTTCTTTCCCTAAGGACATTTATTTTTTGTTGAACCGGCATGTCTAAGGTGTTTAGGTAGTATTAGGAGCATATTGATCCGATATCTGCGACATATGTTGATTTACCTTGAAAAATAATACCCCTCTATTTTTGAAATTGTTTTTAGATGATATGCTTGTAGATAGTTTTGATAGTAACCATGTTGGATCTATATATGATAGTGTGTATTCTGATAGGATAGGGAAAATTATGATAAAAAGCATGATACGAATGTCCACATTGATAGTGTTATTTAATGTCAAGAGTGTGTGAGCTTTATTGCGTAATTCTTATACTGTGTTTTCAATCTAGAACTTGCCCTGTTAATTTGACTGAGACAGTTAGTTTGTTAGAAAAGGATCATAGGTCATTGTTTCTAATAGTCTACTTAGCTATATGACCAATCAAATACAGTATGTACCTCTTGATTTACATGTTTAAGCCATACATATACCTTTTCTTTGTTAATATCGAAGTCACCAACCCTTTTTGTTTGTGTAAATCTTGAATTTGGGCCTGGTCCCTTCTTGAGTATTGTGCACCTTGACACAGGCTAAAAGCCTAAGTTGAAAGTTGCTACCAAAAATGACCCTGATTTATGGCAGGACATTATGTACCTCAACTTAGTCCAAAAGCCTAAGTTGAGAATAGCTACTACAAAGAAATCACAACAATTTAGGACAAGAATCAAAGTAGTACAATGAAAAGGGGGGAAATATGAGATGGGTGTGAGAAAACTAAAAATATTCCAAAAAGAGATCTAAAAAGAAAAAGAATTGAGAAAAATAAAAGGCAATGAGCTTAAGAAGTAGATGAATACACCAAAGAATATTCAAAATATGTGGAAGGGAACAACGAGTTGTCAAAATGTCTGTGTTGATAAGGATAAGTGCAAAATAGTGCAGTGTCAAGGAGGAAAATTAGTTGTTATTTTCCAAATACATCATACCAAGCCCCCTGAGCCTACGTTACAAGCTAAGAAAGTCCTATCGTGATCCTAGTTTTGATTAATCGAATGTCATGGTAGAGAATCAAGCCTATGACATTGTACACAATGTTTGAATATAAGTTGTGAGTGATAGTGGCTTCAATTTTCCTTGGCATTGAATGGAAATACATCAATATGTGTGAGAAAGGGGACTTCTTTTGTTTGTGAGGGCACTTAAAATTACACTATTGATTGTTGGACTATTTTGGTGTGGCTTATGTACATTGCCTTGTATGTCAAGTTACTCTATCATATATTGATTTGTATGAGTTTGCTTGATAAATGTCTTGTATATGCACTGATGGCTCGAGAGGGTATCTGTGATTTACTGAGATGTGATATTTTCCATGTGATTGATGTTTGTGTGCCTGTTGCACTACTTATGTTAGATTGAGTCTGTCACTTGAGGACAAGCAACAATTTTAAGTTGAGGGTGTTAATATGCCGCCAAAATATGAAATTTTATTCTTTAAGCTTATAATTTTGTACATTCTCTAAGCGATGTTAGTAGATTTGGTATGTTTTTACGTTATTTTTATAGGATTACAGATTTCAAGAGGTTTTTGTGAAGATCGCCACATATTGCATCTTTTTGCTTAGTATAAGACCACCTACGGGTCGTGGTCCGATCCATGAGCCATAGGTGGATGTTCGTGGTCTTGATCTAGAGTTGGAGTATTTTCTTGAAGTTGAAACGACAATTAACAGGATAGGTCGTGTTTTATTCCACGACCCGTATACTAGTTCGTGGAACAATAGCTCAGAGGTTCAGAAAGTTAGCAGGACGGAGAGGTCTACCACCCATAGTCCAAACTATGAGTCGTAAAAATTATCTCATACATGGACCCTAGTATTGAAAAAGGCAGTCTACGAGACCCCCGACCACGAGCCGTAGATTAGTTCACTGGCCGTACATTGGCTCATGGTTAGGACCAAATCTAGTTTTTCTTGTCCATTTAGGATTTGACTTTTATGTTTATAAATTGAATTTTTAGTTATTTTTGGATGTGCAGACTATCTGAGAACATATTATTACTTTTCTTTAAGTTGTTCTTGGAGATTTTGAGTTGATACAATTTTTGTTTATTTTCGGATCTTAAGATTGCTATTTATGTGGAGATTTTGAATTTTACGTTCTTCAATTCATCATTGTAAGTGTTTAATTATGCAAACATCAACAATGATTTCTTCATCTACAACGAACATGTGTAGCTAAATCCACAACTACGGTTGTGGGAACCATGAAGAACTAACAAAGTAAAATCGAATAATTTGTAATCTTTAGAAAGTGTGCATGCATGTATTTTTATCTCTTCGTTTTGATTGCTTTTTACGGTAGCTAACATAAGAACTTGCCTTGTTCTTACTTGTCGTCCCAAGGAATAATGAATAGGATAAGGGATAAATAACAGGATTCAATGTGAGTACTCAAACAACCCAGGGGATGGTTGTTTAGGAACCAACGTAAGGGTTAGTAAATACGTCACCCATAGACGGCCCAAGTTTCATGGTGAAATTTGCCTAGTTGTCGGCTCAATTATTAGAAAAGGTTACAATTATTAGGTTATACTGCGTTAGAAATTCATGGAGAACACAATATCCTAGTTATCGTCTCTCACTAGATCAGTAATACTTGCATTCGAATTGTTCTTGTTATAGGTTTTAGTCATTGCTTTTACATCAGAAATCCCCCTTTTTGTAAGTAAGTTGATTAATTCTTCGTAATTGCTTTAGTTATTCCAAGTCTAGACCATATTCCTCGTGGGTCGACCCTAACCATTTTTAGGTCCTATATTTAAAACGGCGATCGCTTATACCTTAATTGGGAGGTGTAATAGTGATAAAAGGTTTTATGATGCTTCTACTCATGGTTTCCAAACATGTATTGATCATTCATATCGTGTCCTTATTCTATTGATTATGATTGTGCATATTGATATTATGTTATGATGTTCCTTGATGCATGGCATACCTACTACTTAGTACATTTCACGTACTAATGCGTACTTCTTTACCTGCACAACCTATCCATGCAGGAATAGACGACGAGACTATTCCTCCATTTCTTGGCTAGATTTGGATTTGAGCTTTGAAGACTTGTTGGTGAGTTCCTATGCTTCTGCGACAAGCCTCTTTCACTTGTTATTTTCCTTATGTTGAGACTTTATGACTTCTCTTTTATATTATATCTTGTGGGTGAGCTAGTGAGCTATGTGCTAAAACCCCGCCAAGGTCCTTATGTAGAGGCATGTATTGAATCATGGTTGACGTAATTCTCCTAAGGGGAACATTTGACTCTTATGTTGTTATGTTTCGCTTTCTTCCTCTCTTGTGTTTTGCTTACTTTACCTTATGTTGCTTATAATATGAACAAGAGGCTTGAATGGGTGCCTTCAGGTGTCACATTCGCCGTGTCACAACTACGCCCTAGGTTCGGATCGTGGCACTATCTCCTACAACTATAAACAGGAGTGTTACATAATTTTCTGAGGGTATTCAGTAAACATTAGAGAAAGACACAACATTGACTACATAGTTCTTCAAACAAATGGTCAATTATCCGATATTTTTGGAGATTAAACACATCTCAAAGAGATATGAATTATCTTATATTAAGAAAAACATGCTACTAAAGGCCCTCAAACCATAGAAAATCTTAAGAGAAAAAAAATCAAGAGCACAATAGAACTGTACTCGACAAGATTCATCAATAAAATTACTATTTTTGCATTATTGATTTTGATTGTAGTTAATTTTCAACACTTGAGAAAATTTGTTGCTCACAAAGATACTTGAGTTAATTTCTTGGATAGTCATTTGATGACTATTAAAATGATTTTTGTTTTATTTAGAATAATAAAACCATTTAACTATTGTTTTTTCTTAAAAAATAGAAAAAACCACAAATTCTCTTTTTCAATGACAATAAGGAGTCGTTTGGTACAAAAATGAATAATACGGGGATTAGTAATGCTGGGATTAGTAATACAGGGATTATTATGCAGGGATTAGTAATGCTGGGATTATTTTTCATCCCATGTTTGGTTTGTTGTTTTCATTTAATTTTGTGTTTGGTTTAAAATTCTATAAAATGTTTCTTTCCAATTATGCCCTTGAACTATTATGAGATTTTCTACTTCATGTAATTAGTTCAAAGTAGATTATTTTTTATGACTTCTAACTAGTTAGGAAAATAATAATTTGTCATTATATTTGTTATTTTCTCACTTGAATTATTTGAGAATAAATAATTATAATCTTAGTAAATTCATCACTAATAAAATGTCAATCTTTAATTTAATAAAGATTGACCATCTATTATTAAAATAGAAAAGATGGTAAACAATTGTAAAATAGACAATTTATATTCACATAAAAAGTTGTAATTTTAATATTAAAAATTATGAAATTACACAACCTTTTTTTTCCAAATATTAAACTATCCCAATATTTTTTAAAAATTACGTAAATCCCATCTTTTAAATTTTTTCAACTTATTTTGATACTTAAAGAATATATTCTTTTATTAAGAGTTATAATTAGAAATTTTATTAGGTGTAGATGTCTAATTAATGTTAAGCACTTTTCAAATTAAACATTTTCCTTTTTTAAAGCAGTTTTTTTTATTTTTTTTTAAACCATTTTCTCTCATTTTTTTAAATTTTAATTTTTCCATTTTTAAGCCCTTTTTGAATTTTTTTTAAAAAAATATTTTCTCTCTCTTACAGTTTCCATAGGAAGATTTAAATTTCCTTTTTTTCAGTTTTCATTCTTCTTCTCTCTTTTTTCAGTTTTCAATTTCTTTCTCCTTCACTCTCTTTTTTTAGTTTTCAATCCCATTATCTCCATCCTGACCCCCATTATTAGAAATTTCTTTAGATTTTCTTTCAATCAACAATGGAACCCATACCTTCGTTTAGTCTTGGCCTTACACAGAAGTGTTCGAAGGTGGTGAAGAAGTCGACCCTACCAATGTCGACCACCACAACGGTAAGAATGTATTACTGACGCATATTTACACTGCTTTTGTTTGTCATTTTGATACCTAATTCTTGGGGGTTTTGAAAGTTGATGTGGATACCTAACAAATTAAGTAAAGTTGATCCATAAGTATTTGACTTCTTGATATTATACACTGGGTCAATTTGATACCTAATTTTTAGGTGCTTGAAAGTTGATGTGGGAACCTAACAAATTAACTAAATTTTATACGTAAGTAATTGATTTCTTGAGATGTACTCTGTTTGGATTGTCAAATTGATACCCAATTTTTGCGGTTCTGAAAGTGGATGTGGATACCTAACAAGTTTAGTAAGATTGATACTTAAGTAATTTATTTTTTGATATTCACACCGGTTAGTTTGTCAAATTGATACCTATTTGACTTGGGGATTTTGAAAGTTGATGTGGGTACCTAAGTAAGATTGATATTTCATTAAATGCTTCATTAAATTTAAATGCTACGTGCTATATCAAGATAGAAATTTGAGAAAAATAGAGGGGAACTTTCTTCATCAATTTTGTATAAAATAATACATAAAGAATATGTCAATTTTCTTTATCATTATCCATTTATTTTTTATATTAAAGAATCTATATTTTTATTAAAAGATATAATTAGTACATTTTTTTTGTATAGAAGTCTAATTAATGTCAATCACTATTTAAATTATAATTTTTTCCATTTTTAGAGCCGTTTTTAAATTTATTTTTTATTTTAATATTCTCTCTCTTACAGTTACCATATTAAGGGATCTACATAGTTGGCAGAAAATTTTTTTCCTTATCAAGCGCAATGACGCCTCCAGGTATCAAAAACGAATAAAAAGTCGGCATTTTTTGTAATTAAGGAAAGAGTTGGGATTTTTGGGTATTTTTGAAAATCTGGATGGGATTTCTAAAAATTACACATTTTAATATAGTGTTTATGTCTTACGAGGTCACTCAACTTTGAGAATATATCTAACATCATTGGACTTTATATTGTATCAATAAAATCACTCAACTAAAATTAGTTATAAAAAAAAATTGACATATCAAAATATTTTTTTGTGTATTATGTAATTATGAAACAAATAAATAAAATTTAAAATTTGACATGGTAAATTTATTTATTTTATATTATGAAAATATGAACCCTCAAATAAATAAAATTTGTAAGCTAATTTATTTAAATAAATTTACTAGTACAAAACTACAAATATAAAATATAAAATCAAGAAAACAAAAATATGTAAAAGAATTTGAGGAATATTTTTGTCTTTGTGTATTTAATCCCATAGTATTAATCCAACGTATTAGCTAATTTTATGTGGTATTAACTAATACCATGAATTAGTTATACATGGTCCAAAAATCCCACCAAACATAGCACTAATTAATACCATACTTAATACATGGATTATTTTCTCCTACTACATCCGACCAAATGGCCTTTAAGGGTTTCGTTACTTTTCCAGGAAAAGCAACATTCGAATAATTTTTTCGTCGGAAAAAGTAAGAGTAATTTTAGTAGGCAATTTTTATAATTTGTATGATCATCCAAGGAAACAATGAATTCATTTAGCTATGAGAATTGCTTACTTTTTTAAGGGACAATTTGGATTATTTCCTTTGATTATATATCCAACTTAGACTGATATATCAAATCCGAAGAAGTCTTTCAAATTTATTTTCCAACTCCATCTTCATCGACTTTGGATGAAGTGTTCTTTTCTCTTATTTGCAAAACATATTACCAAACACATCTATATCTCCCGCACCAATTTCAAATCTATTTCCAAACAACTAATACACCATGTCATTTGGTGGAAATATGAGCATAATAATATTGAACTCTTAAGCATTTCTCCCACTAAAATTTTGTTTCCTTGTTGACAATATGTTTTAAACAAGTTGTACTCACTCTTTAAAATTCTCTTTCAATGTCCAAAAAGCAAAAGGTACAAAGGGCTCTCAATATATACACCAGAGAGTACATAACACAGGACTTGAATTTAAGAGAGAGATGGAAAATGGTAAAAAAAAATCTGTTTTCACTAAGAAATTAAGATATGCGTTACATCCGTGGATGTGGTAAGAAAGGCTGCCACTTCATTAATTTCATCAGAAGGGTTAATTATACAGGTCCAAGTACTTGTTACACTGAAATCTAAACCATTTAGGTCAAATACGCTAATTGACAGACTATGGAGAAGAGCAACACATTCCCTTTTTTTCAAAAAACAAAATGTTAAATCCCCTAGGCACAAGTGTTCAGAGATAAACTTGACCTAATCAATAAATACAAGCCAACCAAGCTCCATAATTGAGGAAATTTTCAAGTGCCCATATACTGCAGCAACTATAATGGCAGAGTCAGATATCATATGCTTCAGCATGAAATGTTCTTCCCTCTCTGCCTCTACATACTTGGATATTTTACTATACTCAGAATATACACGTATAGCAAGACATTTGCAAAGTTAGAACCTTACCACAATGGAAGAAGTGGCACCAACATCTGCATTCATAGATCTCTTCCTAGGTACAATTTTCAGGACGCAATTTCACATACTAATGCCAGTCCAAGAGAAACCACCACCCTCAATTGACATATGCTATAAATTGGAGCCTTTTTCCATTTCCAATAACAAATATGTTCCAACGTGATAAGAGCTACAATGAAGTCATTGCATACTGCAACATGAGCTCGAATTCATCTTCTCCTTCCATAATAAAGGCCACCACCTGAATGATGCAGATAGCGATGACGTGAGCCACTTCCCCTGCCAGGTGTATCCCATGTGTTGCCCCTATGAGCAACCCTACTCCCACTGCTTTGAGTCCAGCTTGGTGGCTGGTTCCCTAACCCATTTAGCTCTTCCTCCTCCCTATCATTGTACTCCAGAACCAGCCTCTTGATGTCTTGCTTTTCTTCAAGTTCAGCTGCTTCTTTCTGTTTTGTGCTCTGAATGAGGGAGCAATCACGAGGAATGAGCATTTTCTTTGTCTGTTGCTTATTACCTCGCTTCACAAGAACTTTCACTGGGACCTCCTTACTTCCTCCAGCCCCTTCATCCAATGTCTCATCACCACTCTCCCCTTCAACCCCGCGATGGTCCTTGGTTGGGCCCTCAAAGACATTCATTGGTATTGTCATGTTCAGTGTAGGCCTTCCCCGTAATTCCAATTTTCTTGAATCCAAACTTTCCTGCGAACTCATGTAACAATTAACATTAGTAAAAAGGGGAATTTCATGTGTAAATTATAAAGGAGTCGCTAATATTGCAATTAAATCTGCTAAGCATAATATATCTTCAATCAGCATTTAATTTCTTTAATATTATATCAAAATGATTCCCTGACTTATAATTTCTACAGGGAAGGGTGATCAGGGAGAAGGAAGACAGGGAAAGAACCATCAGCAGACCAAGAGTCCTATACTTGCCTGCATCAGAGCCCGAAGCTCTCTCTCAAATTCTGCTTCCTCCAGAGGATCAACCTCTGCAACCTTTGATCTGACATGTACTTTATCCTCCTCATCAGAACCAGGTCCATCACCCTCATCAGATTCATCCTCAGTGTCACACCTATCATCCCGATTCCACTCATCTGTCTCTTCACCATCATCGTGACCAACATGCTCAATGGTACCACTCTCTGAATCGCTTTCAGTCTCAACAATCTCTTCATGCAATCCATTTTCCTCAATGCCATTTGAACTGCTTTGCCCATTTATAGAAATTCCAGAGGTAGTTCTGCTTGGAATTTTCTCGGTCTCAGAGTGCTTCTCATTGTTGGCTTTTTCAGATGTAACTATGCGCTCATGTTCCTCAAGGTCCACTAAAGCAGCATTGACTTCTTCAATTGATGCATATCTCGTCATGTTAGGACGTAATTCAGCAAATAAGTCCTGGAAAAAATTGAGCTCAATTTGAGAAAGATTTCCATGAATGAGAAGGGTTAATTCTTGTGGAATTTAACCCATAGAATGACGATCATAAATTAAAGCAAAGAATACTAACAAAGTCGCACCCAAAATTTCAAATTTTTGCACTCCAATATTTATAGAAAAAGCACATTGATTTCCAGTACCAAGAAATTTGTAGGAAGAAGCCCCAAACCTTATGCCAATACCTATTTTGACAAAACATTCATAAAAAATTATTGCAAGCACTTTTCTAGCTTATCTCCACTTTTAGGTCCGGCATTCACTAGTTCGAGGAACTGCTTCTAGAAATAAAAGGCTAAATCAAGGAGTATCTGCTAAAGGGGAATAAAAGTTTCCATGCCAGCACTTCCCCTACACAGATTTTTGCCTCCAAAATAGCAAAAATACAATTATTTCTTTTTTCCCATTTTCTTTCCCAAAGTTGAGGTTGCGTAGTAGAGTAGACGGCTAATAGGTTAGTAGGGGTAGATTAGTAGGATAGTAGGAGTAGTGATGTCTTTACATAGTATGTTGCCATTATATTTGTTTACTTTTAGTGTATTTATATTGCCTTTATATCTTGTGTTGTAATTTTCCGTTTTGTTATGTTAAATTTATCGTATTTGCACACTATCATGTGCTTTTCCTGTCCTTTCCTTTTTCTATATCTACTTTATTTTGCTTTTGGGTTTTTGAGACGAGGGTTCCCAGGAAACAGCCTCTCTACCTCTATGAGGTAGTGGTAAAGTATGCATACTCTACCCTCCCCAGACCCCATTTGTGGGATTCCACTGGGTATGTTGTTGTTGTTGTTGTTGTTGTTGTTGAAATATTTGCGTGTTGTAACTTTAAGGTCCTCCTGATTTGTTAGACCAGGTGACTGAATTGCTTCACTCCACAGCAACCTACATTCATAGTCTGGACTAACCTCACAAGTATTAAGCAAGCACAAACTTTAAAGAGCACTTTTTAATGACCAAGAAGTCTAACTAGAGCCTGCGAGCTATTGCATAGGAGCGGGAGTTTACCACCCAAAGGGTAGCGGCTATTGGTTCCCCTTGTCATCAAAAGAAGTCTGTCTAGAGCCAAAACCAACTGCAGCCTTTGAAACTCGGGGATGATGGGCTTTCCCCTCTAACCTCTTCACTTAAATACCGGAATGAGTTCATTTGGCGCAGAGCTAAAACTTGGGACTTAAGCACAAGTCCCTCAACCTTCACCGATTGAGCTAACCCTTGGGAGGCTTTCAAAGAGCATTACACGGCCACTTACATGTATAATTGATTATACATTTAATAATAAATGTAACCACTACTTAGTTCAGGCAATATAAACTAATGCTATCACATAGGACAGTACAGATTAAATCCCCTCAACTCAAATCCTACCATTGCAAAGAAAGGAAATATCACAAAACCAAACAACAAAAGAAACTGACAGAAGCGAAGAGCTTAAATGTGACATCATACCTTCGTGCACACAACAATTTTGTACGTGATATAAGAAGGCAGTTTTCATACTTCCAGCCAGGAAATAGATGTATTTGCTTTTAGTTTTCAATACTGTTTAAGACTATTTAATTATATTGACTCACAATTGTGGGGAAAAACTTCAATGTACCTTTTGTAATGTTTGTAGGGCAAAAAAGTAGGCTACATCTTTAGTGATGAGTTTTTGCATAGTACAGACATGAATAGAGAAGGGTGGAGAATCAAAAGGAACCGACCTGCAAGTCAAACTCTATATCCAGGGGGAGTACACCTTTGTTTAATATGTATCTCTGGAAATGTATTAGGAACCGATCAAGTTTTCGCTTTGATGAACCTCGATCAAAGTAGTGCCCACAGGTTTCAAGTAGCGTAATAACCATCCTGATACGGAAACAATCCTCGGGAGGATCCAATACATCTTGCTGAGGGGAAAAAGACAGACTTGCATAAGATATTCTCTCAAATACGAAATTAAACTAGGAATGAAAGCATTTGAATTTCATGTAAAAATCCTAAATGTATGACATAATGGACACATGAACCAAGCAATGACATTCTTTTCTTTGGATAACCAACAACTCCCCGAGGTCACCAGTATCCAAGATATTAGTAACTTAAGTCTAATGCATGAGTGGAAATCCTGAATATTGTAGAATTTCTAGAATAATATTTAAGAGCAAGAAGCCTATTCGTTACATGCACACCTATCGATAACAATGAGAAAGAATAAGATTATCATATCCCGTTATTGTCAGATTTCCTTTCATAAGGATAGCCAGGGTAACAACCCTTCAGTGTTGTCAAAGGCAAAAAGCTCAAAATAAGCTCCCCAGGCTTAATGGGGCTTTAAGCTCAATCAAAGTGTGGGCTTCAGTGAAAAAGGCACATGAAGGGGAAAAAAAAGATGTATGTAATTCCAGAAAAAAGTAACAAACTTATTCAAAATGTTTTCCTTGACAATAAATCTACTTATTTGCCGATTGTATTTGCCTTTTTAGTACTGCTCTATTCAAGACAGAACTCATGGGCAATGAGGTGCATGCCTTGGTGCATTGCCTACTCTAAAGCACAGGTTCAATGATGCGACGCACCGTCCTGGAGCTTCCGGGCTTAAGTGCTCCTTAAATGAGCCTTCAACAATAGTGCATCCCTTCAGGAATAAGTGGTCTACCATGAGGTTCATCAAGCTAATTACAATAGCCAATGAAATAAGCTTATGAAAACCACATTGGAGAAACTTTATTTTTTATGTTCTAATTTATTATATCAGTTCTCGTAGTTCATAACCAGTTAGTTTGAGTGCTATGTCAAAAACATCATTCATTTTCAAATCATGTCACTGTCTCAAGTATTCTTCAGAATGAGAGTAAGTTCCAATGCTGGTCTTGCAGTGGCAGAGCTTATATATTCCAAGGTAAACAGGTCTCGTAGTGCCACATTCTCCTGAAACAGCCAATGCTAACAGACTGTATTCCAAAATAAATAGTACATAATGTGTATGCAACTGAAGATTGGTTGAAAGGACATCCATACCTCTGACATTCCATGGCCAAAAACGAGAATCAAATAGAGCGTATCAAATATCACAGAGGAATCAACAAGTTCATAGTTATACAACTCCCCTAGGAAACGCATGTGAGCAATACGTCTTTGCTGCATCCCATAGTCATTCAACTCTAATCCCACCCTGATCTCCTCCAGAACCTATAGAAATTAGGAAGTCCAAAATTTCAATGGCACAAGTGATGTCAAGTTTATGTTGCAATTAAATCATATATCAGTCAAAATAGAGCACAATGAGCATAGAGGTACCATAGATAAGCAATTTCGGATTAGGGCTATTTGATTTATCAATTGATATACTGATTAAAGATGCATAAACCTTACTAGTTGAACAATGTTACAAGGTTATTTTGTGGTTACTTACAAAGCATGATGAATGAGAGAGAGAGAGAACGAGAAAATAAAGAAGGAAAATCATTAAGATCTGTTACAATAGGAATAGGAATATATAATCCTATTTAGAATTGGAATAGGATCGTATGTTGTTCCTTCTGACTTGGATTATATTGTAGCATCTATAATGTGTGTGTGCGTGTGTGTGTGTGTATTATTATTATATATATATTGTGTTCAGCTGGGGCTTTTCTGGGTGCAAGTGTGTAGTTCGATGATATGTGGTTGGATGGATAGAAGTACTTGTGTTCTTCATTGCTTTACTTTAGGTTTAGTTTCCATTTGTTGAATACTGTGTCGTTTGGTGCTCACCCCTTGCTACATTTTTATAGGTTGCGAGCCCTGTCCCTCTTGTCAGACTTCACAGTGACAAGATTGAGCTTCTGGATCTCTTAAGAGATAGCTGCTTGTCTCTTTGGCAGATCCTCGAGGATTCTTTGCTATGTTATGTTCTATTTGAGGACTAAACATTGAGACTTGCATTTTCATTGAGTGTGGTTATTTAGAAGCTTATACATGTGACAACAGTTCTAGGATAGTTGTACTTTGGATTCTTTATGCCTATCTATCATATTAGACTGTTTTATCTTCCACTTCTGTTATTGCATTGGGTTGTTTAGGTTTTGAGCTGACTTTCCTTGGTGAGTTATGTGAGTGTCATCACACTCGGATTTCGGGTTGTGACAAATATAGGAAAAATAAGGATTTTGGTTGTGCTCTAGACATTATCTACGTGAAGACAAGCCTGAGAGTATCAGTAATATATTTTTGCATTGTCATCTTACGGATCAAGTATCGCCACTCTTTCTTAATATGGTGAGACTAAACAGAGCATGTTAGAGTGTGAACTTGTGAGCTACAGAAATGTTGGAGCACCAGTGTTAAAAAAAATCCAATCAAAGGAAATGGTGGCAAACTATTCTAGCTAGCATATGGCGGACAGTTCGGAGGAAGCGAAACGCTAGGTGTTTTGAAGATACAGGAAACTGTATACAGAAGATAAAAGACGAACTGTTAACTTTAGTCTCATTTCTGGTGTAAACAGAATTTTGTAAGTGATGCTGAAACAGTGATAATACTCATAGAATCCCTATAAGTAGGAAGCGCCAGTCTCTTTATGTGCTGTAAGAACTTCCGACCGCACCACCTTTTGGTGCCATATTAATAATACATTTACCATTTCTAAAAAAAGTAGTAATCCCTGCCCTTTTCCTTCACTGCAGAAATCTGGTGACATTAAGTTAAACCACCACCACAAGGGATATAACAACTCTGTCAAAGCTGCAAGCTCCCCCATAATTTCTCTTTTTCTTCCCTCATATTAGGCCCATAAATACTCATCAAAGTCCAAGTGATTCTTCTCAAAGTTGAGGAAAAGAGTAGCTCGAGAACAAGCCACATTATATAATTCCTTGAGCTAATTTAAATTGAATCTTCCCTCATATTAAGCCATAACATACATGAAAACAACAATCAATAAGTGAATGATACAACATCACACCCAGTATAGTACCACAAGCGGAGTCTGGGGAGGATAGGGTGCATACAGACCTAACCTCTACCTTGTCAGGTAGAGAAGTTGTTTCTGAAAAACCCTCGACTCAAAGAAAGCAAAAACACAACATCTATGAAGACACAAGCAATAGAAGGATAGTATGATAGATTAATTTAATTTTTTTTCCAATATTATTTGTATAATTTAAATAATAGTACACATGGAGAGTGTAAAGGAGAAAAAGAAGATACCTAATTTATTTTGAGGATAAAAAATTAACTTCATTAATCATAAATTCTATAGAAACACAAAAAATACACAATTTTTTAAATAGAAAGAAAAGCATTGATTCCTCATACAACTAAATGGAAAAGAGCCACACATGCCCCTAACATATTGCATTTGGGTCAAAAATACCCACCCCACCTATTGAACCAAAAATACCATCCATGCTATTCCTAACTACAATACCCCTAATCTATTGAATTTTACTCAAAAGTACCCTCCTTGAGTTCCTCCACCTACTACCAGCTGGACCAAAAAACGCCCTTGACATTATTTTTAGCTTAAAAATGCCCCTAAAACTAATGGTTGAATAGATGGGTCTTCATAAAAAACCATGTAGCAATATATGTTTGGTCCAAGTTTTAATCCAATGTGAATTAAATTATTCAATCCATATGTATTGATTCAACCCACCCATGTGGTTAAACCTGAATTCTTGATTATTAATCCCTTACCTCACCTCAATTCCTTTCCTTTTCCTCATAAATTCCTCCAATATAATTGTGTTTGTTAACTAGAACTTTGCAATTTTAATTGATGTAGAAGGCAATGCACAACAAAATAGAAACCAATAATTGTTGTGGAACAATGTTTGGAAGAACATAGCACCAAATAAAGTAAAATGCTTTACATGATCAGCAGATAAAAAGGCTTGCATGACATGGGAAGTTCCAAAAAAAAAAGGGGTAGATTATTGTTTCCCAATGTCGACTATGTGATAAACAAAGGAGACCAACAGCCTCTCTTTTTGCATTGTAAATTCATTGCACAATTATGGGCTTTATTTTTTACATTACGAATGCAATGGACAATGCCTGAGGAAGCAAAGAGCAAGAAGAGATAGTGGAGAATTATCCTACACTGCATCTAGTGACTATATGGAGGGAGAGAAATAGCAAAAGCTTTGAAGATATGTCTAATTCCATTCACAAAGTCAAATGACATTGTATTGCATCATTCTATTTTTGGTGCAAAGAGCAAGAAATAGAGAATCCAGAACTTGTAAATTTGTTAGGCTTGTTGTAAGTAATCTCCTTTTTATTTCCTTTCTTTGTTCCCTTTTGAAGGTTGTAAACATATTCTTAATGTTGAAGCATACAATCTTCTTCTTAGAATGGTAAAGTTCTATTATTCATCATTAAGGACGCGTTGATTCTTCATCATTAAGGACACGGCAGCAACTCCAAAAGTTTACAAGACCATAATGAACTAAAAGTAGAAAATAACAGTAATTATACAGATCTTATAAAGTCTACTACAACGTCTTCTATACCCTCTTTTTTACACCAAAAGTACAAAGTATTGATAAAATTCTCTTTGATTTTGTGGATTGGGTTACAGATATCCTCAAAGCATCTGTTGTTTCTCTCCATTATTGAACACCATATGCATGACGGTACTATATTCTGCCATGTTTTTGGTTCTTGCTCCCTCTACTTATGAGGCAACGAAATAGATCAGCAGTGTGTTCTGGCAGGACCCAGTTTGAGACAAACCTAGAAACATAGACCAAATCTATGTAGTACTCTCACAATGAAGAAACAGGTTACTAGTAGTTCCCTCATTTTCCTTGCAAAAAAAAGCATTGGGCACAATCTGGAAGCCCCTCCTTTTCAATTTTTCATGAGCAAGACATGCTCTTCTGGTCACCAACCAAGTTAAAATCTGGTGTTATACCTCCTGTGTGCAGTTGCCATTCTCTGAAAAAACCTAGTGTTTTTATCACCTTGTTTCAACCATAGTACTCTAGATTAGGGCCGTTCAAAACCAAATCAAAACCAATAATCCAAACCGATAAAAATTATTGGTTTATTAGTAAGAGGTTCTTGGTTTAGCAGTTCCAACAACGATTTTGATTTTTTTATATATCGGGTTATCGATTCTTAATGATTTGAGATATTTTCTAACGAATTAACCGATAATCCAATGAGAAAATTAATATATTACATTTATACCATTCGGTATATGAAGTCCTTGACTTGGGGTTTAGATTCATACTTTCATTTTTCACTATCACAAACTCTCGGTTATTTTACAAAGTGCCAATGTTTGGTTCTGAGGAAGATGCAATCAATCAACCTATGTGCAAGGTTCATTTGGTTTGTCACCTTGTTTCTAGGAGATCTTCAATGATTTATTTTTTGTGTGAAATCTTAACGGTTAAATGGATAACGATCAATAAACAATAAACTGATATCCAAATCTGTTACGGTTTAGCATTTCTACAAACCGACTAACTTCAAAACCAAACCAAACCGACTGATATGCAGCCCTACTCTAGATTTTTGTCCCCATTTTGACTCTTCTTGGCCATTTCCTCTAGTTCTACTACAATTGTTGCTCTTACATCATTTCATCCTCATCTGCTTTCTTATATCATATCAATATCAGTCAATTCCTCTAGTAGACTGTTATTTTTTTGTTGGTCATTTCAACAAATGTGGTTCTGCTCCATTCTTTCAGTTTCTGTTTAGCAGCTTAAGTTTGATGTTGAGTCTGTATCTGAAAGGCCACTATATTTAATTCATACTTCTATTCAGAAAAATCTGAAATCTTTGCCAAGTTTTATTTTAGATCATTTTGTTCTTTCCAATCTAGTATTATGCTACTTCGAAAAGCAAATTAAAATCAATGTGGTTGTGTCGTCCAAAATTACCTGAATATAAATATCTATAGCAGTTAAAATTGCAAAATCCTAGTTAAGACGATAATACTGGAGGAATATATGAGGTTTGGTGTGTGTTTTTTCTGGGGGAGGGGGGTCAGCTTATTTGATTCAGATTAGATCAACACCTGGACCAATCATACATTGCCACATGTTTTATTAAAAAATAAATAAATAAAGCCCCATCCAGTCAACATTAGTTTTAGGGGCATTTTTAAGCCCAAAGGGACATTGAGAGCATCTTTGGTCCAATAGGTCGAAGGAGAACATTCTTTAGCCAAATTCAATAGGTTAGGGGCATTGTAGCCAAAAAGAATAACATTGAAGGTATTTTTTGGTCCATTAGGTAGGAGGGTATTTTTGAGCAAATTCGATAGGTTAGGGGCATTTTTGGCCTTTTCCTGAAAAATAAAAAAGCATTGGTTCAATTATAAGTCGGAATATACTTATATTTTGATAAGCAATTAAATAATGCAAATTTTGCAGCTGCAGATATATCCCCTTTTGCCAATTCCATTACATTCCACAAAAGAAATGCATATAAGATGAAAATATTCATTACTCTTTTTTATTGTATATACTGTCAACTCTTTTCTGAAAATAGTGGTAAGATATAGATATTCTCCATTAAGAAGATAGTACTAAGAGACAGATATTCTCCTACATACATTTTGCACCTTTTCACATCTTCACCAGGTTAATTTAATGTTTCTTTTCCTTTTAAATATCTTTCTTGGGTTGTCCATTGCTGCATGTAATGTGATTTTCAAGGAGCTGGAGATAAGTTCAAAGGACAAAGGATTGTATATGTGGAAAGTAGTGCAAGTGACAGACATTTGCGCATTGAAAAGGACATACCTCATCAACAACAGCAACGGAAAAATCATCATGATAGCGACTTAAACCAGCAGTAAGTGATGCGATCAAATGAATCTGACCATATTTGCCCCTGTGAACCTTCATGAAGCACTTCAAAAGGTATGCCTCACATTCACTCCAAGGAAGCTTACGAAGCTGTCTGAGCACATGCTCTATTGAAGACTTGTCAAGATCCGAAAAGAGCAATTTTCTTATGTACTGCATAATCCCCGGCATAAAACTTAAATTCTGTAGTATCCAGTTTATAAACCACAGAAGTTGCAAATTACATGTACCTGATGCAGAGGAGGCCGGACTTTAGACACTCGTGCAGATCTTTCAGGTGGCTTGCATAAGTAATATGCATTCTCCACTAAGGTGATGTGGCGAGGATCCAAATTTTTAACATTCTTCAGACGCATCAATATTTCTAACATGTTTGCCATGCGTATTGTAGTTTCAGGAGATCGATAGAGAAAACGCCCACATGTCTCGAGAAGATTGCAAGCAACATCAATATTGTGATGACTGAAATCATCTAAACAAGCCTGAGGACAATGAAAGCAGCAGCATCAACCCAAGCATAATTCTTACTAGCCCTAAAGAATATAATGTCTAATCTACAAACTTTACAACAATAAAAAACACTAAACACATTTGAAGCCCTTAGCATGAAGAACTGTTGGTCGTAGTTTGGTCATATATCTTGTGTAGGGACCTTTAGTCTCTTAACTTGAGTAAGGGTTGCTAGAGAGCAGAGCTTACTGCCCTGTCATACCATGAGTCTGTTTGTAATCGTGACAATTGTCATAATCGATGCCAATGCTGCTGATGCATCCACAAACTTATTTGTACTCTGGGTAGTGGAAAGACTTATTTTCTTGAGAATTTTTCAATTAGTTTCTAAAGATGAGCATTATATATCAAAAGTTTGGTGGCTATGTGCTACAGGAGAGAGGATCCCAAACTAACGTTTTTGTTTTGTAAAAATAGATAAGGAAAGGACGGCCAAATCATCCCTCGTCAATTTACCACTAAGAATATACTGTAAGCTTACTCCTCATACCTTCAGACAACTGAAAACAAGGCCAGGTGTTGCAATTCTAAATTTGCAAAGCTCTCCAATAAAACGAATATTCCTTATTTTTGTTTCTATATTCATTTGATCCTGCATAACAAACACAATTAAAATAAACAGAAAATGTTTGCTTCTTACTGATGGTACATCCTTTAAGTCAATGGATAAACTGCATAAGTAGGCTACACTTACCTTCTTATTTATCAAAAAGTTGAACTCCTCTTCCAACAACTGTAAAAGCATAGAAGACACATCCTTCATGCAAGTTGACAGAGTGGCAACCATGCGTGAGTAGTATGGCAACAACTCTAGTGATGTCCTGGGGACATTAAACAATGCCCTAATAAGTTTTTTCCTATTGGACTTGGAATTCAGATAGCAAAACTCCACCTGTAAAATAAAAATTAGGCACAGAAGCATAAATTACAAATAAAGCCACAAATAATAAAATCTTAAACAGGGACCAGGATAACAAATATTTGAAGCTTTAAGTTGCTGATATTACCGTCAACTGGTCAATCAAATCACGGCTAACACAACCGGGTAGCCGCTGAAGCAGACTATCCAGATTAGTTCCTTCAACACCTTTTGCTTTCTCCTTATCACCTTCTCCTTTTCTTTCTGCTTCCTTTTCTCTTGCTTTTTCCTTATCAGGCTCTTTATCCTTTTCATCTTTATCCTTTTCTTTTGATTTTTCCTTGGTCTTTTCTTTATCCTTCTCATCTTTATCTTTGCTTTTATCATATCTGTCCTCTTGTACAGCTCCAGCATCTGCAGCACCCTCTGCAGTCTCTTGTGCAGCAGTTTGAGTTTCATCTGCATCAGGTGTTGAATCCTTCACCGGGAAGACAAAAAGCATCATGTCAATAATACAAGACATCATATAATGACAACGCAAAGGATGACCAGAGTGGCTCTGCAGCATCAGTGACATAGCAGGAGCACGAAATAAAGTTGTGCTTTGTCTAAAAACATCCAAAGGCTGTCAACAGGCTCAAAAAAGTAGTATTTCATAACAAATATGTTTCTTAATAAATTAGTGTAGTAACATATTTTGTTTTTTGACAGATCATGATTATTAACATATATGTGACGGGAAAAACCTTAGCATGTCGATGGATTATTAATATCATATTACTTATAAGCAATACAAATCTAAGGAATACCACTTTTCCTTCTTGCCAAAACAAAACAAACATTGCAAAAGAATCAAACTTTAGGAAGTTACAGACTTCCCATCCTCTTAGACTCCTAACTCTGCGAACAACATTAAGAAAAGATTATAAGCAAATACCATGTCGTCAATAAGAACAAAGGACAAGCAACCGCCCGCCATGACCTCTTGTGCATTGAACTTGTTCTTAAGAACAAACCCTTGAACATTGGTAATCATGAAAATAAAAAAATAAAAAAGCGTCTACTTATTGTCATAAACCCATTTCTCCAACACTTTCTTTCAGAAAATTTATACACTGGTGAAATGATACAAGAAAATTCTGGCTACGAGTACAAAGATCACATAACACTTCAAGTTGGGCTACATAATGCAAGAGCAAGCAGCTAAACAAAGGATATCAGAATAAAATTGATAAATATCTCCCATAAAGTTAACCTGAAAATTCCTCGTAACTAGAGAGACAATTGTTCCTGTTATGACATCAGGAGACAGAGGGGAAGTAAAAAAGATAAGGCACGTGATAACACCTAAATTCTTACAATTGAATGCTCTTGCAACTTCGCAGGTTGTTCACTCAACTTTGGTTCTGCTTCTCCAAGCAACACAGCTGGAACAAATGCTCTGCGAACGGGAAATTGTTAACTTATGATACATGTCCATTACTAGACATCCCACTTCAGGAAACAAAATAAAGTGACCCTTAAAAATATCCTGATGAAAGATAACCTGAGATCTGGTAGACATTCATAAAAAGCCCTTGTATCTTCATCATCCCACAGGGCTTCAAGGACAGAAGAATCTTTACTGCCACCAGGGGATGATGCATCCTCCCCCGATGTTACCCTGGTTGTATGACCATCCTCGGGCATCACCGGAGGTTGCATGTCAAGTGCTTCTGCCAATCTGCAACACGGGAATGTATTAAATTAGTGTAGTGTAAATAACAGGAAACACAAGGATTTTATGGAATCAAAGTAAGGTACAAAACTAAACAAGTGAAGAGGCAGTCCAGAACATTATAACAAATTCATAGTCAAAACCCACAAACACAACTTCAAGGCATAACAACATATGTAACGAAATGAGTCACATAGGAAGAAAAAAATTACCACAAAATACATTTGACGTGTACTATGTAGCATCCAGACCCTAGTGAGAAAAGATTATTTGCCTAGTACCTTAATTGTTTTAATTTCAGTTTTCACTAGTTGCAAGTGCTGGTTAGCAAAAGATGCTACAACATGGAACATACGCCTCTTATAGTGGGTTAGGAAAGAGGCTTCAGGTGTCAATATCAATTTGGTTGTTGCTGGACACATTATCATCTTCACTATAGAGAAAAACAGTCTTCAGATATACAGCTGATGGATTCATATCATACACATAAGCAGTCTCTCATCCGTACTAGGGTGAGGAACATGCACAGAGATTTCAGACCAAGGGAAATACAGGAAATTCCCAGCTTTGACCTGTTCTGCAACTTATGCTAACTGTGACATTGTCATTCACATTCAAATAAAGTGCTCTTAACCATTATATACTTTTATGAGGCGTAGAAGTGCTTGCAACCTTTATCCCAGACCTGGGGGGAAAAAGTGGGCAACTTTAGGAAGGTACTCCAGAATATATAGTTGATGACATTGTCTGCTCATCCGTCCTTATTTTCTACTTCATGATTCTGGCCTTCAATTATCTGTCCATTTCATGATCAATATTATATATATCACGTTTCTATCTGTTATGTAATAGAACCCTTCAAAGTCATGTCTAGGGAGAGAGGCTCCTACTTCTCTCTAGAAGCTAGAAAACTTAAAGATCTGCATTAAAAGGAGGCTTTGCCAATTGCCCTTACACTGGATGGAGGGTGAAGGAAATAGCAAAGGTGAGTATGAGCCGAGGTTCAGATCATAGGCGGATCATATTGTGTAAAGGAAATCTTTCCTTGCAATGTGCTTGGTGGGAAGGTATGAGAAAAGAGTTACTTCGCCGGATCCGGTTTCCATGTAAGCAGCAAAGACATGGGGAGTGGAACCATGGATTGTAAGTATCTGTCTTCCATGGGAGACTCTGCTTTTCTGTTCAGATTCTCTACTGAGGCAGAGGCGGTCCGGGTCCTTTGGGAGGGCAAGGGAAAACAACTTCCTTAGTCTTCATAAATGGTCTGAGGATATGTTTCTTCTAAATGTACAAAGGCGGAGAGAATGAGTTGGAGTGATTAATGTGCTACGTTTAACGTTGCATCTTTGGTGCAATAATGTTTTCAGATATATTGGGGATGAGTATGGGGGTTTCTTGGGGATGGATTGCAACATCTGATGTGTCGTGGGTCAGGGTTCTGGTGAGGAAAAGGGGAAGTGTGCCAGTGTTTATGGTAGAAGAAGAGGGGATGAGAACTTCAGGGTCTGGTTAACACCAGATTTCAGCCCTGAAAATCTCAAAGAGGGTCGAGATAGGGAGGATAGAATAGAAGCAGGAGGAGATAGGGAGAAAATGGAGAGTAAAAATCAATTTCCTGAGGATTGGAGGTCTTGTTCACCAGCTTCCATGGCTGGAAACTTGTTACAGCTAAGGGGAAGTAGAAATTAACAGGTTTGAATTTAAGAGGCACAGGGCAAGGAGGATTTCAGGGAAAGATCGCGCATACCCTGAATTAGTGAACCGGATTGGAGGAAATAATGACCGATGCTTGTGTGGTAGATGAAAGGAGAAAGGCTACTGAGGAATCTACAACAGCCAAAGCACAACGGGAGAAGGTTGATGCTCAACTATGTAGTTATGGCGATCTATTGATTCCAAGTTGATGCCCTTGTTTCACCCATTCCAGACATGTTATTCAATTTGGGAAAAGGCTCTTGCTTTATATACTAATCACATATCTCGATTTTATGATGTGGTATCTCGAATGACCAAGTTAAAGAAACAAGAATCGAATATGTCTACATACTTGGGCAAGTGCAGGCAATCATGGAGGAATTTGAAACGTTGATGCCCGTCACCGTGAACGTGAAAACACAACAAGAGCACAGTTAGACATTGTTTTTAGTCCTTACACTTGCTGGACTTCCTGATGATCATGACTTTGCATGTGATCAGATCTTAGCTAGTCCTACCATCCCTACAATGGATGAATTTTTCTCTCGTTTACTTTGTCCCAGTCATAAAGTAGTTTCATCACCCACCATTGACTCCTCTATTCTTGCTTCTCAAACTATTGATAAACGAACATTTACTATGGAGAACCGACGAGGTGGAAGTCATTCTGGAAGATCTCGCTCTAAGTGTAGTTATTATCACAAGCCTGGACACACTCGCGACATATGTTATACTTTCCATGGTCCACCACCCAGCTATGATCTTATTGTCATAAAGGAATATAACGAATCCCTTCGAAATCGCGCAACTAAGCAAACATCTCTACAAGTAGCACTTGTTGCTCCACCTGACCGATCATCCAATAATGCTCACGCCGAATATGATGAGTTCCTTCAATATCGAGCAAGTAAGCAACTGTCTCCACAAGCAACATCGATTCCTCAACCTATTGTTACTGTTGAGGATAATCCTTTGGCTTGTGTTTCACAGTCTAGTACTCTTGGATCATGGGTTATGGACTCAGGCAATTCTGATCATATTTCTCATAACAAATCACTTTTGTCTGATATTGTTTACGCACAATCTCTTCCTACTATTACTTTAGCCAATGGGATCCAAACAAAACCAGAAGTGGTGGGTCAATTTTCATAAACTTAAAAGGGGTTGGAAAAGCCCAACCCTTACCTTTTACAATCTTAGATTTTGTTCTTTATGTTCCTAGTTCTCCTTTTAATTTGGCATTTGTTAGTCGTTTGATGCGAAACTTACATTGTGGCATTTGTCTTTTTGATGATTTTTTCCTTATGCAGGACCGCAGTATAGGACAGATGATTGGCACAAGACATGAATCAAAAGGACTTTACTATCTTACCTCTTTAAATTCCTTCACAGCATGCTCCCTTACGGATCCACCAGACCTAATTCACAAACAATTGGGACATCCTAGTCTATCTAAACTGCAAAAGATAGTGCCTAGTTTGTCTAGTTGATCCTCATTAGATTGTGAGTCGTGTCAGCTTGGGAAACATACTCGTGCTACATTTCACGTAGTACTGAGGTCGTTCCGAGTCTATTTTTTCTTTAGTTCATTTTGATATTTAGGGTCATAGTCGAGTTAGTTCAACCTTAGGATTTCATTATTTTGTTAGATTCATTGATGATTATCCAAGATGTACTAGGGTTTTCTTAACGAAAGATTGTTCGGAGTTATTTCCTATATTTAAAAGTTTTTTTGCTGAAATATAAAACCAGTTTGGTGTTTCCATTTGAACTCTTTTTAGTAATAATGCGTTAGAATACATGTCTCTCAATTTCAGGAGTTTGTGACTCACCACGGAATTATTCACCAAATCTTGTCCGAACACCCCTCAGTAGAATGGTGTAGCGGAACGAAAGAATAGGCAGCTTATTGAAACTGCTAGCACTCTTCTCATTAAGTCCCATGTTCCGCTGTGTTTATGGGGCGATATTGTTCTTACATCTTGTTATTTAATTAATAGAATGCCTTCATCTTTTTTTAAGAATCAGGTTCCACATTCCATACTGTTTCCTTTGTCACCTCTCCATTCTATACCTCCTTGTGTCTTTGGGAGCACATGCTTTGTTCATAACTTAGCTCCAGGAAAAGATAAATCAGCCCCTCGTGCTCTCAAATGTGTCTTGTTACTCTCGAGTTCAAAAAGGGTATCGTTGTTATTCCCCTGACCTTAATCGATATCTTATGTCCGCTGATGTCACATTCTTTAAATCTCAACTTTACTATACATCATCTGATCGTCCTGATATCTCTAAGGTCTTACCTCTACCTCAGGTCCTGCCTGTAGACTTTTGAGGAATCTTCAATTATAGTGCCACCTCTAACAAAACCGAACAAACCTCTACCTCTCTTAACCTATCATCGTCGTCCACATCCAATATCAGTTCCAGATGATTCATGTCATGTGCCAGACCCTGCTCCTACTGTGAACTTTCCTGCACTAAGTATATGGTCCACTCGAAATGCTAACCCACATTATACTTTTTTGAGTCATCATCATCTCATATCATCCTATTATGGTTTTGTATTGTCTTTGTCCTCTATTTCCATTCCTAAGACTGTAGGTGAAGCACTTTCTCATTTGGGATGGAGGCAAGCTACGATTGATGAGACGTCTACTTTACATGCGATCGGTACTTGGGAACTTATCCCCCTTCCTGCAGGTAAATCCACTGTTGGTTGTCGTTGGGTTTATGCAGTAAAAGTTGGTCCAGATGGTCAGGTTGATCGACTTAAGGCTCCCCTTATTGCCAAAGGATATACTCAGATATTTGGGCTAGATTTTAGTGATACGTTTGCTCCCGTGGCTAGAATGGCATCTGTCTATCTTTTTCTATCTATGGTTGTCGTTCGTCATTAGCCTCTTCATCAATTGGACGTTAAGAATGATTTTCTGCACCGTGATCTTGCGGAAAAAGTCTATATGGAGCAACCACCTGGTTTTGTTGCCCAGGTGAGTCTAGCAGAGTTGTATGCCGATTGCGCAAGTCACTCTATGGTCTGAAACAATCTCCTCGAGCATGGTTTGGAAAGTTCAGCACAGTAATTCAGGAGGTCGACATGACTCGTAGTGGAGCTGATCACTCTATTTTATCGGTATTCTGCACCAAATTTATGTATTTATTTGATTGTTTATGTCGATGATATTGTTATCACAGGCAATGATAAAGATGGTACCAGTAGTTTGAAGCAACATCTCTTTAGGCAATTTCAAAAGACCTTGGCAGATTAAAGTATTTTCTAGGTATTGAGGTTGCTCAATCTAGATCAGGTATTGTTATTTCTCAACGCAAGTATGCCTTAGACATTCTTGAAGAGACAAGGATGATGGGATGTAGACCCGTTGACACTCCTATGGATCCAAATGTTAAACTGCTTCCAGGACGGAGGGAGCCACTCAGTAATCCTGAAAGGTATAGACGGCTGGTGGGAAAGTTAAATCATCTTACAGTGACTAGACCTGACATCTCGTTCCCTGTGAGTGTTGTAAGCCAGTTTATGACTTCCCCTTGTGATGGTCATTGGGATGTAGTTGTTCGTATTGCAATATATAAAGTCAGCGCCCGAAAAAGGACTACTCTTCGAAGATCAAGGCCATGAGCAGATCACGGTATATACAAATGCCGATTGGGTAAGATCACCCTCTGATAGATGGTCTACATCCGGATATTGTGGATTAGTATGAGGTAATTTGGTGTCATGGAAGAGCAAGAAACAGAATGTAGTTGCTCGATCGAGTGCAAAGGTAGAATATCAAGCAATGCCTGTAGCAACTTGCGAGCTTATTTGGATCGAACAGTTATTGAGGGAGCCAAAATTTGGCGAAGTTAATCAGGTGGAAACTTGTGTGATAATCAAGCGGCCCTTCATATTGCATCAAATCCAGTGTTTCATGAAAGGACCAAACACATTGAGATTGATTGTCACGTTGTCAATGAAAAGATACTCTCAAGAGATATTGTTACAAAGTTTGTGAAGTCAAGTAATCAGCTTGTAGATATCTTCACAAGTCCCTCACTGGTCCTCGTATTGATTATATCTGTAACAAGCTAGGTGCTTATCATTTGTATGCACCATCTTGAGGGAGAGTGTTAGAATAGGGATAGGAATATATAGTCCTATTTAGAATGAGGAATAGGAATAGTATGTTGTTTCCTAGTTGGACTTGGATTAGATTGTAATATCTATAAATAGGGTCTTTATGTAATAACATAGATACATAATTCAATAATATTCTTCTCCAAAATTTCTCACAGAAATCACCACAATGTGCAAAAAGAAGAGGGGACTTTGTTTCCACTTTCCACCAAATAAGGGGTTTAGTAGGCCTGGGGAAAGATTTTCCTTCAGTAAAGAGTGCTGCAATGATGGGGTCAAGAGGAGGGTCTTGTTTTGATGTCGAAAAGGTGAGAACTCCTGTCCGGTTCTGAAAGTGTCGTGGAATCTTCTTCCAATATTTCTTACAGGGACTCATGTATCAGAGAAGGTTATTTATGTTCTAACAAGCTAGATAGGTATAAAATATTGGGCAATAGGGCGGTCTGCAGTCTGCTCTAGAAAAGAGGTCCCCCATAGCATATTGTTTTGCAGGAGGGAGTCTCTAGGGAATTTTACTATTTTTCTTTCAATTTAGATGAGGGTGTCACTAGGAACATCATCGTGGTAGCTGAAAAAGTAGGGGAGAGCAAGATTTCCCAATGGGCAGAAAAGGAATACATTAAACTTTAGGAAGTTCTTTTGAAGGTGTGTAGGGGAAAGTCATTGATCTTTTGAATTCTATCAATAAAAAGGCTAGAGGGAGTGATGAAAGGCATAGAATAAACGGATGAGAACCATCCTAGCTTGGTGGAGCTCAGAGGAGGGGGTAGACTTAAAAATGGTAGGAGAAATAGAGACACGACCGAATGGAAGAAGGGAGGGTGAATGGTGCAAAGGGGGTATTAAAAATAGTTTTGTTGATGAATTGCAAATCATTAGTTGGAATATAAAGTTGAACAGCCCCAAGAAAAGGGCTATTCTAAAAGCAGGCTTTAGAGAATGGGGTTAGACTTGATTTGTGTTCAAGAGACAAAAATGGAGTCTTTGACCATGGGTTAGTGACAAGTGTGTGGGGAGGAAGATGGGTGAAGTATGACTGCATTCCAGCCTGTGGCACTGCGGGTGGTATTCTATTTCTTTGGGATGATAGGAAGATGGAATGTTTGGAGATTAACAAGTGGGAGTTTATGATTGGTGTGAAGTTAAAAAATATTGGGATGGGGTAGTAGAAGGTTTGGGGGGAGGGTTCAAAGGAGAGGTTCCAGGAGGGAATTGGAACATTCCGTCGGTAATAGGGGGAATTTTAATCCTATAAGATTCCTGGAGGAAAGGGTGGGGTATAGCGCGATATCTAGGGCCATAAGGGAATTGTTGCAGTTTATTAATAACCATTATCTTTTTATACCTTTGACCTCAGCAAACTTCACCAGGTCTAGATCGAAAGGCTCGTCTTCCAAATCTAGATCTGACAGATCCTTAGTGTCCACTTCTTGGACAAAGTTGGCACCCGATGTGTTACAAGTCCCTTTATCGAGGTTGACCTTATATCATTGACCTTTTTTTTTTGGATGGAAATAGAGGAAGCATAAGAATATTCTATTCGGATGAGAATATCCGGCTGAAAGCAACTAATTTTAGGGGGAATGTGGTAGGGAGGTGGGTAGCTATGTTGCGGAGGGGAAACCTTTTCATCTTGCTAAGAAGCTAAAGATGCTTAAGAATGATTTAAGGGTGTGCAACAGAGATGTGTTAGAGAGTGTAGAGGTGAGGATGATGAAGATTATGAAGGAGGTGGTGGAGTAGCTACATTGTGGAGGGGAAGCCTTTTTGTCTTCCTAAGAAGCTAAAGATGCTTAAGAAGGATTTAAGGGTGTGAATCAAAGATATGTTCAAGTGTAGAGATGAGGATGAAGAAGATTATGAATGAGGTGGGGGAGTAAGAAAGTTTTGAAGTGGGGAGGGAATTGGAGAAGGGGGGGGGGGAGGAAAGAAGAATTGAATGGGGAGTTAGCCTGTTTGGCAATGGCCCAAGAGATTAGTTGGAGACAAAAATCGAGGATGTTGTAGTTAGATAAGAGGGATGCTAATACGAATGCCACAAATGGGGTCTGGGGAGGGTAGAATGTATGTAGACCTTACCACTACCTCATAGAAGTAGAGAGGTTGTTTCCTGGAAACCCTCGTCTCAAAAACCCATAAGCAGAATAAACTAGATATGACAAGAAGCACAAGTCAATATCTAAATACGATAGAATTAACACATATACGACAGATATAAAACACGTCTACTCCTGCTACCTAACTATACCTCCACCTAACCCTACCAACCAATTAGCTTGCTACTCTAATTCACGACCTCCACTCCTTTCTATCTAAGGTCATGGCCACTCCATAAACAGAATAATTCACTGCCCTGTGATCATTGGCTGCAAAAACAAAAAGAAGGGAACAATTGAGTGCAAATCTGACAAATCCCAAACCACCTAAATAATCATCTAGATATGTTGTAAGACGAATCTGAAAAGAACCTTTTGTCAAAGCCCTAAAGATATCCAAATTGCAGTGCAAGCACCAAAAAGTCCAAAAGGTGGCTGATGATCACATGTTCGTTAACCAAGCTTTGAAATTTCCAAACCTGGATGTCCTTGATAGTGTCACCATATGATCTACACATCCATCCAACTAGGATAAACTAGTGTGATAGCCAAAAAATTGGAAGCAGAGAAGATAAGTAGCTAGCTAGAGAACAAAAGGAAGTAACACGATCAAAAGCTCTAGAACTGGCCAAGTACTTATCAGGTTCTGATTACCACAAGAGACATCATCATCATAAGAGACCTCATCAACTGGATCATCAAAGAACATATGATGTCTGGATTTTGGACTAAGAACATCTAAACTAAGAACACTAGGGGCTTCGAGTAAAGGGATTAAATCTGATACTTTAGGGAGCCAAGAAGAGGATTGTAGGTTGGCAAAAGAGAGATTTGTCCAAAGGAGGGAATAAGTGCTTATTAAGAGCATATGATCAAGCATCCCCACTTCCTTTGTCTCTATGTCATACTCCTTCCCGTGTTACCAAGAAATTGGAAGAGCTCCACAAGCACTTCCTTTGGCATTCGACGGAAGGGGCACATAAGTTTCATTTGGGCCGATGGAAGACTGTGACAACTCCTAAAAGTTAGGGAGATAGAAAGTTAAAGACTTGAAGGTCTTAACAAAGCTTTGTTGGGGAAATGGTTGTGCAAATTCGGAGTGGAGGTCAAATCCTTATGGAAAGGGGTCATAGTAGATAAACAGATGATTGGGAGTGGGAGAACTAATAAAATCACCTTGGCTTTAGGTTGTGGAGTGTGGAGAAATATCATGAAGAGATGGGCAGAATTTTATGAAACATCTCTTTTAGGGTAGGGGATGGGAGAAGATTTAATTTTTGGGGATACAAATAGTCCGAAGACTTGTTGCTAAAAGATGAGTTTTCAAGTGTATAAAGGGGTCACAGGCTTTTTGTCATAAGGAGTCGTTAGTCCAACATATAAAGGGGTCACAAGGAGAAGAAACGTTTTGGGATTTGAGGTTGAGGGATTTTCAAGATTGGGAAGTGAGTGAATTTCAAAGGGTGCTAGCTCTTCTGCATCAACATTGTGAGCCAAACAACAAATTCGATACTTAGAGAAGCTAGTTGGGAGCAATTGTGAGATCTCTATCAAGTCCTTTTATGAGAAGCTTTTTTTGAGAACAGTAAGGTTGTATTCATCAGCAATAAGGGATGCTGGCAACCATCAAAAAGATTTACAAGAAAGCTCAGCTCAGAAGACCAACTAAAATCATTCTGTTGCTAAGTCTAAAGATAGGATAAAAAGTCTAAAATCTGGCCAACATCATCTGTACCCCCCTCTTTACACCAAAAAAATAGAGTCTTCAAACAGGACCACTTGAATGAGAAGCTTTTGTTGAGCGCAAAGAAGGCTTTTCCTATAAAGGCAATTTGGATTTCAAAGGTGTCAAGAAGGTGTACTTTTTTACATGGTCAGATACTTGGTGATGCTAGTTAGGGAACAACTGTGATTTCTCTGTCAAGTCCTTCTATGAGAAGCTTGTGGTGAAGCGGAGGAGCCTTTTTTGTAAAGTTGATTCGGATTTCTAAGGTGTCGAAGAAGGTGTGTCTTTTCACATGGTTAGCTGCTAGAGGGGATGATCTTAATGGCCGAAAAGCTTAGGAAAAGAAAGGTTGTGTGCATTCAGTTGGTGTTACTTGTACAAGGTGGCAAATGAGGATGTCGATCATATTTTATACAACATTACAGTTTAGGTATTTTGTAACCTAGATCTGTGAAGGACCTGTTGTTTTGTTGGAAAGCTGGAAGGCTAAAGAGCAGGGCATAGAATGTTGTTCCTTTGGCGTTGATGTGGATCATCTGGAAAGAGAAATAGGCGGGCTTTCAAAGGAATAGAAATGACTTTGGCTAATTGAGGAGTAGCCTTTGATTCCGCATTTATTTTTGGTGCACCCATATAGTTCCGGGATGTATATAGGATTGGGTGTCCAATTGTAGAGAACCATATCATTTTGTATGTTCTTTACTGTTTGGTGTATACAGCCTCTTTTGGCCTTTCATTTAATATAATTGTTTACCTGATCAAAAAAGAAAAATGATCAACATTATAAAGTTAGAAATTTACTCCTAAATCTTTCAGCCGATCCGTCAAAAAATGATCAATATTATAAAAGACTAGGAATTCAGTAACTCCTAAATCTTTCTGTCATTCTGGTCTAAGTAGTCAAAAACTAGCCCTCCACCCTAGGACCCTTAGTTTTGTCTCATGTCTCCCATAAGAATTTCACAATCCACCTTCATCAAAATCACAAGTAAATTATAATCAGAAAGCTGTCTGAGGGAGATACCTAGGATAACGGTACTTATGCAAGCACTCATGACCATCATCATTGGGTTTACCAAAAGTCAGCACACAGTGAAGCTCTCTCTAGTCTATGAACATGAAAGATCGTTTCTATAATTCGCCGAATAATAAGGGGTCCAAACAGTTCAAAAGAGCTTATAGTCTCCGGTTCACAGCCAACATGCAAACTTGCATGAGAAAGGAGTTTTATCAGCCCATTATCTCTAGCAACTAATGTGAAAAGCATTTAGGGTGGTTAATACCAATGACTAAGAGATTGACTTAGAGTCGGGGGATCTGTAAATCACAGTGCTCGATTGAACAATTAAGGATACAACTATTTCTTGCAAGCATGGAGCTGAGAATCTGAACACTCATGAAAGTCAATATTCTCCCCACCTGCCTTTTAGTGTACAAAAGGAGTAAGCACTTGAATTTCATCTCCATGACATCACACAGTACATCAATAGATATATAGACACTTACCCTGAGATACCACGATACAGCTGGTCATAAGCTTTCCGCAGTTTTTCATACGCAGAAGCATTCTCCTCATTCAGTTCACCTTTGGCAGATAAAGTCTTTTCATTTTCGTGCTCCATTTGCCGAAGTGACTTCAATTTGGTGTCAAAAAATAAAGTATCATCAGTTATCACAATTATCAATGGGACAATTGTGTGAATTTAGAAGCTTTCAGGAAAGCAGCAAAGATGAAAAAGATTCTGCGCACAAGCACTTATAAGATGGCTCAAGAATGGTACAATTATTAAAGCCAAAGGCACCAAAAACTGAGGAAGATTAGACTAGATCACACTACTAATCCTGCACCTTCTCATTCAGATTCAAAGTCTTCCAATTTAAGAGAGGAAAGAGCCTTACAGCATGCTCAGACTGAAGAAGTTCTACCGATGCATCATAATATGTTTGGAACGCCTTCCTAAAGAACCTTTTCTGATCAGAAGTCACATTAAGGGCCTTGAAAAGCTGCAGCAGTGGGCAACATTATAAGGAATTATGAACATGGAGAAACGTAAAAAAAAATAAAGCATTAAACAAAGAAACAAGTTGATAGCATCAAATGCTAGCAAGTTACAACTCATCAGAAACTTCTATTCTGAAGTCAAAACTGTAATTCCAAAACAAAGAGCCTTAAAAAAGATGATTCAGCAGCCCCATCAAGACCCATGTCAAGTCATTGACTGGCAATCCATCTAGTTAACAACCTTTAACACCTTCCACAAAGAACAATTAAGCCATGCTAAAAATGGTCTCTACTCTATGAAATGACATATATCCTAGGGAAGATATTAAGCTGCAAGAACTTTTGATAAAAACTTCATAAGGACAAAATGGTAAGATCAACCAATCTATGGGAGGCAGAACTAACAGATAAAAATTTAACCTTGTATTGAATAATAGACTACAGAGAGATATTCTGAAGTTTAATCCTTTCCCAGATTTAAAATAGCATAGATGAAAAATACTGATGTGTCATAAGTAGCAGAGAGCAGGCTAGTTCCAACCTTTTCAACCTCACAAATTTTGCTCGAGAAGGGAGGAAGAAAGGAAAGGGAGGTGGTGTACCTCTTCAAGAATATCTTGACCAGCCAATGGAAGCCCAAGCAGATATCTTCCTTGTCGGGCAAAGCTAGCAAGGAGTGACAAATTAGTCTGAGTTGCATCACGATCCTTCAAATGCTCAACACTCGTGAGGTCCTTAACAATATTCACAAAGATACCAGTATCGTCAACAACTCCAACAAAGTAAAGTTCCAAAAGAAGTTTTAAAGTGCTACGCTTTTTCATAGCTCTCGCATTCCTGTCCACATCTACTTCCTCTGCAGCTTTTCCAGGAAAGAAGATTTTCACAAGGCCTTGAACAAGACTTGGTGAAAAGTCCTTGTACCGCTGATGAAGCAAAGAACAGATCTGGACTAGGAAGAAGATACATCAACAAAAATAGAAAACAGTGTATGTCCAAAAGAGAAACTCAAAGCTTATACTTCACTGTTTTTTAGTTATATTAGAAGCTTGTCTTAGGCAAAAACATAAGAAGTCCTTTTTTACAAGACTAAAGAGAGAATGTGTGCTAATTAAGAACCACGCAACCAAAAATACATGTTCTCTAAAGCATATATCACTTCCAGGGTGCCAGCCTATGTTGATACAATTTTGAGTAGTCATAAGAAGCTTACTCTAATATGACTTTCTAGTTTCTACTGCCAGACACATGATGGGATATGATGTCTGTATTCTTATTCGCTCTTAGTACATTTTATTTTACACTGATATTGCTCTTAGTACATAGGTAAGCTAAAGATTCGGTCTGGCTCTTCCATTAGGATCCTCTACGGTTGGTCACCATGGTTCATAGCCATGCAAAAGTGAGTTTGCACAAGATCGTTAGGTGTGTCTACTATATGATACTTCGCAAATGCTAGCCTCGATGGTTGTCCGTCTTATGTACCGGTAAAAATAGTTGGTACAATATAGTATTGATCAATGTATCAAAAGCAAAAGGCACTGAAGAACTCCAACATCCGTTGGGGCTTTAAGCGCAAATAAAATGTGGCCTTTAATGAAACAAGGCACAAAGGGAGAAGAAATACAAATATATATGGTTAGTCGAAGACTAATAGTTTATAAGCATGAATGACAAATATATGAACAAGGAAATTGAAAAATAATTATTATAAAATGAAAAATCAATTGCTTAGTGTCGCCTCTTCATAAGAGGTTCATTGTCAAGGAAAGTATGCCTTCGAACCTTGATGACGACACTGAAGCGCACACAAGCGAGGCAAAGCGCTCAACACGTTTTAAACCTTGTTTCAAAGCATAAGCGCACCTTTGACAACATTGGTATTGATAACAGCAAATACCAAGTAATGTTTCAGATTTTTTACCACAAAAGTATACGGTCAATGCTAATTAAAGGAAATCTAGAGTAGGTAAGTTGTCATAAACCGAATGACAAAACAGAACTAGACTCCCAAGAATGAAGAGGCCAAGTACAAAAGAAAAGATGGTCCAAAGTCTGGATAGAAAAACTTAGTTCATCATCAGCTACAGGGAGCATGTCACAACAGAGAAAAAGATGAGTCTCACCAAAGAGAAATTGCAGAAGTTAATGGAGAGTGAAAATTCCTGATCTCACTTCTGACAGCAATTAACAGAAGAAAACAAAGGTGAAGTTGGAGGGACAAATCATCTTATCCCTTTGAGTAATTCTTGTCAAAATCTCAATGTTTCTAAGGAGATTTAATAAATCAAATCTTCAATTTCACAAACTTCTCTTCGATTCTAAAACTTTGGACAAATTTCAGCATCATAAGTGCTGCAGATGACCACATTTAGCCAAAAAGTCCATTCTCAGCAAATACCATCATCAGCAAAGCACAAGAAGATTTTGGAACATGGTATTCGCCCCTAAACCGATTATAGTTTGTTTTGCTCATACTTGCCCACATTTTAAAGGCCCAGTATAGTATGAAGATTTAAACTATTTTATTGTAGGCATTACCTAAAAGTTCAAGCAAGAGCAAGGCATAGCAAACTTATTAGAAAAAGTAAACGGTTGAGAAATTAGACTAAATCAAAGATCAATCAAGTAGCTACCTGCACTGCAGCTTGTATGTCTGCAGCCCGAAGCTTTGCATCACAAATAGCTGTCACTGCTTCACTTACAAACTTGCTTAAATTGACACTGCGCAACTCTTCCATCAAACCTTCTCGCTGCTCTTCATTAATCTGTTTTAGTTTTTTAATAACTGCAGTATTGCGCTTAATACTAGAATCCAGTGTCCTTAGAAAACCAGTGTCTGAAATTAAAAAAAAAATGAACAGGTCAGCCTCGACCAAAATGAGCTGATATGTTCTACGGAGAATATACATATTCCATATCAAGCCAAGTTCCCAAACTTCTGAGTACCTACATATGTGTTAGCAAGTGCTAATATAGGAGTACAGAAAATATAGGCATTGACCTTGAGAAAGAATTGCCTCATAGAAAACCAACTAGAGGGAGAAAATACTGAATCGACAACAACATAATTTACTAAAACCACTATTATACTTCTTACCTCTTAAGACCATGAAAGAAAACCATATAGTGTATGTATGAAATGAAGTGTATTCAAATTGATTGTCTTTAGACTATTAAATCCTGGGATCAAACTTCTGAGCCCACTAACAAAGGAATAGCAAAATAGTAACTTTTACCTGGTTATTCCCACATGACATGTTACTTTCCCACAAGGATTAAAAGATTGTATTGTTTTCGATATTCAGAGTTACCTAATTGTTACATGTCAGTTCTCATGTTTACGGCTTATAAGTTCAAGAAAACTACAAAGAAGGAAAGGGGAATGGAGGAATAGAAGAAAAAAGAACTGGAGTTAGGAAAATAATGGAAGAAATGATTTCACAAATAATATAACACTCAGAGAAACCTGGTCGTTCTGGATTCAGATTATTCTGCCTAAGAGCTATCTTAGCCTCAACAGATTTTTTGAATTCCTCATGACGAGCCACAGCTTCCTGCATGAAGATACCAGCATAAATAATTGCAAAAACAACTTAAATTCAGTAAGAAAAGGAAGGAAACACTCAAAATGTTATTGGAACTTCATCAAAGCTGTTGATTAACTATTTTACCAAAGAAAATTAAGAAAACCTCTCTTGAAAATAGTGTCATTACCTCGTCTTCGTGTTTCTCTGGGTTTTCGACTCCAACACGACATTCATCCTCATGATGTTCCATCTTTGTCTATGTGACTAGCTGCAGTCTTTAGCTATTCAAGAAATAATTTATTAGCAGGAATATTGACGATCATATTCTCTTTATTATAACAATCATGGGAGACACAAAAGGTATTATTACATATATTGAACATATCCCTACAGGACAGACTTTTGCCACAGAGAATTTACTTTATCCTTGTCAAAGAGAAACTTTTTTGTATAAAAGAACTACATGTTAATCAAATATGGAAACTTAAAATAGCTAACATTTAAAACTGAAGCCCATTTTTAGGTTAATTGAAAGAATTTACAAATTACTTGGAAATTGTGACTTACCTGACAACTGAGAATTCACAAATACAAATAACTATTTTTATTGGATTTCTTTATCCTTTGTTAAATTTCTTTCCTCCTCCTGAGTAATTTAGAAACGCGGCTCAACCCTAAAGACACCAACGCAGTGGGAACCAACAAACCCCAAATTCAGTTCAAACACACAAAAATACATCATGCATGAGAAAACGGAAGTTCAAATACGAGCACATATACATCTGAAGATGCCAAATCGCACAGAAAAGAAACAAATTCGAGCAAGAGACAAGATAAAACGAAAAAACGCAACTGGAGATCACAACCAAAGAGCAAGAACAGAGTAGAGGACAGAGACAGTAAACCCAAAGATGAAGGAGATACATAAATGCAGACAAAGTGTGGAACAAATCTTGATGAAAGGCGATGTAAAATGTTAATGGCGTTCTTACCTGAGAAGCACCACTGTATTAAGCAATAGCAGAATGTGAATATAAATAATGATATATTTATTATCAGCATAATTAATCAATTGAAACTTTTTTATTACTAGTACTAGTTTTTATTAATATAATAAATAAATATAAAAAAAGAGTGGCCAAACACGTTAAAACGGCACTTCAACTCAACTTTATTTCATTCCAACTCTTCAATTCTAACTTTCATATTTTATTCTGACATTGTTATTTAAATTCCAACTCTTCAATTCTAATTTTCATATTTTATTGTGACATTGTTATTTAAAAAATTAACAAAACAGGGTAGAGTATATTTCACATGTCATAAAAATCACTTAAAAATATCTACACAACCCCTTTAACTTGGCTCTATTTTTTTAGTTCTATTTTAGCATTTCAACGTTATTTTTTATGTAGTATTTAAACACAATTATCAATTTTAAAAAAATTATTTTTATATTTATTCTTTATTTTAATATTGACATTTGTCCGTTAGTTCTCAAAAAAAAAAACACTCTTAAAGAATTAATAGACAACTTGTTTAAAAAAATGATATTTTTTAGAATTTCTCTATATTTCTTTTTTAAAAAAAAAATAACCAAGGAAAGTATGTCGGTGTTCTTTTTAAACTAATTAATTAAATTAAATAACATCATATATTTTTTTCTCATATTCAAGCTTTGTGGATACGAAAAACGTAAACTAGTATTTTTGTTAAATCCACAAAGCTTGAATATGGAAAAAATAAATCTGATATTATTTAATTTATTATTAGTTTAAAAAGAAAACCAACACACTTTTCTTGGTTATTTTTTTTACAAAAAATTATAGAGAAACTTTAAAAAGATATTATTTTTTAAAAAAAGAAGTTGTCGGTTAATTCTTTACGAATTTTTTTTGAAAACTAATAGAAAAACGTCGATATCAATATAAAAAATAAAAATAAAGAAGAAATATAAGAATAAAAAAAATTATAAAATTAATAATTGTATTTCAATGGTACATAAAAAATAAAGTTGAAAAGTTAAAATAGAACAAAGGCAAGATAAAGTGTCAAAATAAATAATAGAGTCAAGTTAGAGGGATTGTGTATGTATTTTTCATTGGTTTTTATGCCATGTCTTGGCATGTGAAATACACTCTCCCTCGTTTTGTTGATTCCTTGGATAGAATTGTCAAAATGAAATATAAAAATTAGAGTTGAAGGGTTAAAATGAAACAAGGTTGAGTTGGAGTGCCAAAATGAAATTCAGTGCCAAGTTTAAGGGGATATATATGTGTTTGACCAAATATTTTACTAACTAATTTTGATGCACGTTACCTATACATGATGAATATCAAGTTTAGAGCTATCAATATGGGGCTTGTTGGGCATGCTTGGCCTAACTCGTGATTTAGTAGGGGTAGGCTATGATTTTTAAAATTTATTAAAAAAATGAACTTTTTAACCCCGTCAGAATTAGCCTGCTGATTTGTGGAACTTTTGCAATATGAATTGGGCCGGCGTGTGGGCTGAATTAAAAACAAATATAAATAGAATATTAAAAATAATAAGAGTCCAAACTCAAAGTTCATTTAAAAATTTTAAATATTAAAACTGATAAAAAATTATGTTTTTTATAATATGTACTCCCTCCATCCATCTTTACTTGTCCCCTATTGACCTGATACAAGAATTAAGAAACAATATAATTTTATTAAATCACCATTTGAATAATAAATGCAATGTGTTGAAAAATGTAACAAGAAAATAACTATAATTATGATAAGGGTAACTAGAAACTAAGTGCGAAAATATCTTTTGATTTCATGAAGTAGACAAATATTGTTGGACATCTCAAAATAGTATAATGGACAAGTAAAGATGGACGGAGGGAGTAATAGTAACACTAATACTATGTAATATTGTCTTGTTGTTATTTATTTTAAAATTTTTAAATTATGATTTAATTTAAAATTTTATTAAAAAAATATGGGCTGATTCGGCAAGGCACGCGGCGCACATACTAATGGGTTGGGTTAGCTGTTTTATAGCCCATAAAAAAAAGGGTCGGCACGGTCTGACCTGTCAAATACCAAAACCTGTAAGGGCTAACCTAGATGAGGTGGGTCAGCCCGTATTGACAACTCTAATCAAGATATGTTATAAATTACTTTAAAAATAATGTCAATATTATTAATATAAAAACTATAATAAATAATTAGAAATAGAATAATAAAATATAAATTTTATGAATAATGGAGATAAACTTTCTTATGATTACTAATTGTATGCACATTGAAAATTATGAAATCAATATTCAAAACTTTATGCATCTGTTTATAATGTAAAGCTTAGATATAAATAAATAGTCGTTAACTACAATTATCTTTTTTTTTTTTTTAACCTTTTCCTCATTTTAAAATTAATTACGATATGTAAACATAAATAGTCACTCTTAAAATTTCTTAATTACATCTTTTAAATACACGTTCTCTTCTTTTTCATTTAATTAATTGATTAGTGATTGTTGTATTGTTGAAATTTTTACTTTTAATATAATATAAAATATATAAATATAGAAGATACTCTAAATTGAATATTTCTAATTAGGCATATTAGTAATTTAATATTTTTTAGTCAGAACGTACTCAAATTCCATGAACGCCAAATTAATCCAACATCTGCAAATCACGGTTGAGTTTCTTATGAAGAAAAGAATAGAAATTTTTGAAAATTCACAGTTTAAAAATGTGAAAAAAACTTTCATTTGTAGCAAACAAAGTATAGTATGAATAAGTGATTATTGTGCTTTATCAGAAAAGACATATTACCCTTCAAAAAGTCATAGAAAGACATAACTCTTTTGACAAAATTATAACCCTTCGAAAAGGTCACAACCTTCAAATAAAAAAAATATAATATAATATAATATAATATAATATAATATAATATAATATAATATAATATAATATAATATAATATAATATAATATAATATAATATAATATAATATAATATAATATAATATAATATAATATAATATAATATAATATAATATAATATAATATAATATAATATAATATAATATAATATAATATAATATAATATAACGACCCGGACCCACGGCCTAGTCGTAACACGACAAATGAAGAATCTGAAGATACCTCAACACAACCCTCTTAGCATTCATAAAGCATATCATAAGTAATGACATAAAGATAAGATAAAAAACTAAGGGAAACGGGGCTAAGGACCACAATATTAAACCATAATGAGATAAAAAAACTAGATACAATCGTAGCATGGATCCAACAATACCTCTAACGTACACTTGGCTGGGCTAAGACATGTTCAAGCTCACCTCGAATACAGTCGTAGCAAAAGAAATTATAAAACCGAAAACTAAAATGTCCTAATACATAAATCTTAGAAAGAAAACTATGATGTCATCCCCGAACTAGAGGATTCACCAACTTTCGTCTCAACTCCAATGTTAGCCACAGGGAGGATATCGAGGAGCGCTTGCCCATACATGGTTAAATCATGGAGGCATAGAATATGCCTCAATACTTTGAATATACTGGTATGTAGGTATGCAATGTATGACATGGAAACAATGATGAAATGATTCATTCTACTTAAGCCTCATGTTAGAACCATACATTTACAAGAGCATTGGTAAGTCAAAATCAAACCAATATCATTTAAACATCAAAAGACAACTTTAGAAAGAATGTAATAGGATGCATGAGTGAACATAATCATGAATAAGAAAATCATATAAACTAGGAAACATACATGAACTATAAGGATTTAAATCATATACCATAGAAGAAATATCTTTGAAACATGAGGAGGACATATACGTAGGTGGTCATTTAAAACATTACTTTAACCATAGAACATGAAATGATGCATCTGAAAAATAAAGAATGTATCCTTATTTGAAGGCATGATAAGACATATAAACTTAGATTAGTGAGGAAACATATGTTGTTTAACAATTAAAATAGTAATATCCATGGGCGAACAATACATCACTTTGGATGAAAAATCATTTCATTACGAAAAAAACATTAATAATCATAATGGAGACCATCTCACATACTTGAACACATATCCATATACCTTTAGGAGAAGCACCATTTGGGAGCAACAAAGAACCATAACTTACATGAGAAAATCATTTGAATTTGTAAAACAATGAGTTATAGGAATTTTAAATACACTTATCGTAGTGGTGAACCTTGGGACATAATAAGAAGGAACAATAATAAATCATCATAAAGGGACATCTTGGAGAGATGAGGAGGAACATATATGAGAGCAACCTTTAACTAACATAAACCAAGCGAGCTAAACCATGGAGTCCCGATGTTTCCCCTACAACGAAAGAAAGGTGGAGATCACTTGCCAAGGTGACCTCCTAAGATGCCTAAGAGGATCCACTAAAGCTAGTTATTTGTAATGACCCGACCTAGGGGACTAGTTGTTACATGGCGAATGAGATACCCGGAGGCACCTCAACCAAACCATCTAAGCATTCAAGCATGCATAGGCATTAAATAGAAACATATTGTAGAAAAAAGCATAAGGGAAATGGGCTATGGGCCATCTTTTGCAATGTAGCAATATTAAAAGCAGACAATTTAGAAAATATCATTTGTCCATAAACATACCACTAACATATACGAATAGAACCGATAAGGACGATTTCCATCAAATATAAAGATTATCCATAATAGACAACATAGAAAGTAAAAGCCTCAAAAGAGCCATAAATAATTGTCTGAAAATGAAAATACATAAAGGAGTGGAAAATAGGTGGAGTCTCAAACTAAGGACTCACCACAACAATAAGCTAGTCTTGAATGCCAGCTACTAGCTACGAGCCGGTGGAGGAGTACCCATCCCTACATGGTTAAATCATACAAGCAAATATGCGTTAGTACGTTGGAATGTACTAAATATGTGAGATGCAATGCACAAATGAAATTGTAATGCCATCATATTTAAACATAACATATAAGAGTACATAAGATTAGAGAGTCATGAAATAAGCTTAAACATGGACAAGGAATATGACTCAAATCAATATGAGACAATGCATAAGGAAACATATAAAGTGACATATCATAAGATCATGTAAACTTGTGGGAATAGACCATAACCGACAGTAAGACCATATGAGTTACTACATGGATTCCAATAAACTCCTTCCATTGGGAAAAAAGGCCAATGCACCCCTTCCATTGGGAAAAGAGGAATCTACTTGCCAAGGTAGATATCCGATACTTAGTAATTTTGCAATTGCATCTTTCATAAACTTTTAAGCCTACATGGATCCACTAGCCTAGCCTATAAAACTCCTATGGTGGCATATAGTTAGGGACATCAAGATTTAGCTTCATGGAATCATACCTCAACTAACGAGATGAGTCTCAATATCTAGTCCTCTCGGTGCTAAGTCATGCCACATAATTCTTTAAAACATACTCTTAGAATCATAAGTAACAATCATAGGAGTAGCTCGAACTTAAGAATCTTTCTTGAATATCTTTTAGGGAAGTAATCATCATACGTATATCTTTGGTAAATTTTAATTTTGAAGCTCTTCATAAATTCCCTAATCATAGTCATAATTCATAGGAAACTTTCATTGAAAATAAGGTGGGCTTAATTTATGCATGGAGCAATCATAAATCACATAAGTCTTAAGAAATTTCTTTAAAAAAAGAGAACATCGAAACCAACCAACCTTAATCATATCAAAATCTATCATAAAATCAACATCATACTTTAAGTATGTATATTTACTTAACAAAATAGTCATTGAACTTTATGAGCATCGCATAGTAGCATAGAAATCATGAAATCATCATAAGCATGCATTTAGAATTTAAGAACTTAAAGAAAAGGTAAAATGCATAATAAGTAATTCTATGGGTGAAAAGATACCCATAAATCAATTCACATACTAGGGGAACTAGAGAGAAATGGAATTGGAACCTTCGGGAAGAAACTTGGAAACCCTAGCTTTGTTATTGGGAGTTCTTGAGGACCTCTTTTGCTAAGGAATTTTGAGAGTGTAGAATGACAAAAATAAGGGCTTAGAGGTTATCATAGGTCCCCTTTTATCCACAAATGACATGTTTTGGGAATAAAATTTATGTAAACGACTGAATTACCCCTCATTAAAACTGTTGGAAGCCATCTATGAGACCCCGACTACGGGTCGTAAGTACTTTCGTCTGGTACACCTGAGAATCCTGAAATCTGACTTTTACTGAGTAGAAAACCATGACAAATAGGACGGACGGTGAAATTACTTACGAGTCATAGTTTGGCTCATAGAGTCCTTCTACACTTAGCCAAATTTTACCTTATTTCTGACCTCTTTCCATGAAACCTTATACAAGTCGTATCCCATTCCACGACTGTATGATAACTTATAAGTCACGTTCTGAAAACTCCAAATTTTCTTAATACCTAAGGTACCACTCATGAACCTGTCTACGAGCCGTAAAATACATTACAAGTTGTAACTCGGTCTGTGGGTTATCTTACACTTGGAAACTTTTTCGCTTCCTGAAGTTCTATATTTAAGAACAAACCCTATAGGTCATAGAATAACTTACGAGCCGTAATAGTCTCATAAACTAGGTTCTCAAGTATTTTTCAGGCCAACGTTTTTGCATTCAGGACTCTTAAACTGGGGGAGGGGGTCATTACACTATTGAGCAAGCCTATACTAACGAGTGGCCTAGAAATCAACCTCTACTAGTATGTGACTCCTATTTTCTAGAGTGACATGTAGTTATGGAACAATGACATTCTATTAACGGTCTCATGCCCTAGACATGGGGAGCTTTCACATCCATCCCAAATCCCACTCAGTGCTAAGCATGGCTCTCACGAAAAATCATAAATAAGAATCATAGAGTAATTTAATATGGGGAGGTATTCTACTAACCTATATCATGAGCGTCTAGAACATTAATCATCATCATAATGATAGCTCCTAAATCTTGTCTATATCTCTATTAACGGGCTATTATCATCTTATAATCATAACTAGGTGGGGACTCACATTTCTTTCTATCATTCATTCTTTACTCCAATGAGTCTAGTCCCATGAAACATATAGACATGAGTATAATCATGACATGCATAAACTTGTATACCATAACATCACAAAGAGGGTTTTTCAATAATGCATAGCTTTTATAGAGTTTCAATGAGTTTCATGACATACTTGATAAACCTCATCATTCATAATATTTATGATATGTAAAGAAAGGACTTAATGAACTTACATAGATTTTCATAGCATTCTCATGAGTTCATAACATAAATGATGATGCTTAACATTCAAAACCTTCCTGCTCTTTTATATCATAGATGAGAACCTTTCTTCTTTCATAAAACATTCTCTTGTAGAGATTAGGTCCAAAACTTGGGGGTTCATGCTTAAAAGCTTGAAATCATGCAATTCATATATACGTTAATGTCACGCGTGGCCGGCACCTAGAGACCTAATTCCCAAGTGAACCACTTAGTGTTAAATCAAATAACTCTACTAAATAGTAGAATTAAAAATAAGTAAATGGGCATATCTTATCTAAAGTCTCAAAATATAGATATTAATAAAGGCTAGTAGAAAGAAACTAGCTCACAACCTCAACATCAACGTTCAACCATCGTCTATGAAGCCTCTACCACAAATCATGTGGTGCCAATGACAGACCCATGGCTACCCAAATTAAAATAAAAGAAATAGTTCAATCTAACTCTAAAGTAGGATGAAATAAAAGTAGTGGATCCTCCGAAATAGGGGAGGATCACCAATTAGCTGCAAATCTCGGATCTTCAATGGAGCGCCTGTTGACGATCTCTAGTACCTGCCTCTGTATCATAAAACGAGGCAGTCCAAACGGGATATCAGTACTTGGAATGTGCTGGTATGTAAAATAGCTGAGTGAAACAGAAATAGGTAGAATAATATGGAACAACATCAACTCAAAATAATCATCAAATTATCAAATGTCTATCTATGCAAGAATAAAGAGTAGACAAGTGACCCGTCAACAACTCAAACTTATCAATCATCTCAGACTCATCTCAAATCACCTCCTTTCATCGCATCTCATCTCAACTTAGAGTACTCAAGGTAGGAAATTATGGGAGTTTCTCTTATGCGACAACAATCACTTATGAGCCAGTGAATATACAACAATCTCCTTGATATTGCCACAGCCGTTCCAAACTTGCCAGGTAGGGAACGATCGAACCATATCACTCATCTAATATGGAGTCAGTACTCAACATGTCTGCTATTGCTTTAAAGGACTGTTACTCACGAAGGAACCATAATATATGTGATGGTTCTAAGCCTCACCTATATTTGGCGACGTAGTTTGACGAGTTCAAGTCAGACTAACTCTCACTCTTTTGGTGCTCGATACTTCTCCTATGACTCAATGCTTATAAAACCTCCATCTCAACCAATCTCATAGGGACTCGAACCCTGTCATTGATCGGTATCTAATAGGGACTCTAACCCTATCATCAATCAACTCATAGGGACTCTAACCCTTTCATCAATCAACTCATAGGGACTCTAACCCTTTCATCAATCAAGTTCATAGGGACTCTAGCCCTTTCATCAATCAAGCTCATAGGGACTCTAACCCTTTCATCAATCAATCTCATCATTGACTCAAGATTTAAAACAATCATTAGGAAGCAATCGAATAGACACATCGATAGAGTTTATTTATAGAGACTCATAAGATAATCAAATTCTATCAACTCATCATCATTCTCTCATCACAATCAACAATCTCAACTCAAGGCTCTAGACTCAATTCTCAATTCTCAAGTTCATTGTGCATACTTTCAAATTAGTCATGTAGGGTTATGTAGATTCTCATGAAAATGTTCAATTTAAGAAAATAAATAGTATGATGATCATCAACATAGAATAACATGTAATTTCAAAAGAAAGTTAAGAAAAACCATCAAGGGTCCATGTATGTAAACTCTTGAATCATCAATTCATATGTGACCATCTATGAGGCACATGGGAGAACAATCCCATGCTTTTAGTTTAGCCTTACATACCTGGAATGAAGCTATCAACCCGTCACGTTAAGGATCTCTTTTCAAATCTCTCAAACTCAAGCTCTTCTCCTTTTTCTTTAAGGCCTAGCCTTGTTAGATTATGGAATGAGACTTAGAATGGGGGGTTTTAGACCCTTTTTACGTCAAAATGACCTTAATAGATTATGTATAGAGTTTAGGAGGGGTTGGAAATTGACCGAAATGACCCTCATAAAAATTAGAAATTTTCAGCTCGGAAAAGACCCAGTCTACAACGCGGACTGGTCGCGCATAGTGTATTTTTTAAAATAGTTTCGAAACGAGTTTTCTCAAATTTGTCAAAAATTTTCAAAAAAATACAAGTGCTGGTCTGTGATGGAGGCGCAATGCGCTCCTGTCGCGCACCAACACTATTTTGCGCTTCGGATCGAAAATTATCTTTTGATCAGGTTGCTCTAAAAATTGACCGAGACCATTTTCTCACTTAATTTTCCATGATGATCACAAATCCGGCCTCGGATTTTCCATACGAGTATTGAAAGATGTGTTACGCGCATACCCTCACTCTAGGGGTATTTTGGTAATTTTATTGGGCGCTACATCATCTCCCCCTTGGGATCATTCGTCCTCGAATGATGAGTGTAGGTGGATACCAAGGTATGAATAGACTCAAACACATCTCAATACTCAACTTAATCAATCAAACTCTCGACTCTTCCTCGACCTCAATCAATACCACTCAAACTTAAGAATAGAAAGTCACATCAAGAATAGATAAATCAATTTAGTGAGGGGTAAGAAATTTACCTTCAACACTCTTATCATTTGGCATGAATAGGTGCGGATATTTGGCCTTCATCTCTTTCTCAGCTTCTCATGTGGCTTGCTCAACGAATTGATTTCTCCACAGGAGTTTGACTGAGGCTATCTCTTTGTTCCTCAACTTACGAATCTGACAATCAAGGATTTGAACCGGAACCTCTTCATAAGACAGGCTATCTTTCACTCTAATGCTATCAACAGGGATCACCAAGGCAGGGTCTCCCAAGCATTTCTTCAACATCAACACATGGAATATTGGATGGACTCCATCTAACTCGGAAGACAACTCTAACTCATAAGCGACCTTCCCAATCCTCTTTACAATCTGATATGGCCCAACATAGTATGGACTCAACTTCCCCTTCTTCCTAAATCTTAGGACACCCTTCATAGGCGATACTTCCAAATACACTCAATCATCTACCTCGAACTCTAAGTTTCTTCTTCTCACTTCGGTATAAGATTTTTGGCAACTCTGGGAAGTCTTCAATCTTTCTCTAATGACCTTGACCTTCTCTATCAATCGGTGGACAACATTGGGCCCAATCAAGTCTGCTTCTCCAACCTCGAACCATCCAATTGGTGATCTACATCTCCTCCCATACAAGGCTTTGTAGGGAGCTATTTGAATGCGTGCATGATGACTATTGTTATATGCAAATTCAATCAATGCTAGGTGATCATCCTAATTCCCCTTGAAATCAAGAACACAGGCTCTCAACATATCCTCTAGTGTCTAGATTGTGCGCTCTTCCTGACCATCCGTCTGTGGATGAAAGACTGTGCTCATATTCACCTTAGTACCCAATCCTTTCTGGAACGATCTCTAAAACTAGGAGGTAAATTGAGCTCCTTTGTCCGAGATGATGGACAAGGAAACTCCATGCAACCTCACAATCTCTTGGACATACAACTTGGCGTACTCCTCCGCAGTGTTAATTGTCTTAACTGCCAAGAAGTGAGCCGATTCAGTCATCCTATCTACAATCACCCATATCAAATCATGTTGCTCTCACGACCTTAGTAGACCAGTAATAAAGTCCATATTGATCATCTCTCACTTCCATTTCAGAATCTCAAAGTTTTGAGCCAATCCACATGGCCGTTGAGGCTCAACTTTCACTTGCTGGCAATTCGGGCACTTTAAAATGATCTCAGCAATATCCCTCTTCATTCCACTCTACCAATAGACTTATCTCAAGGCATGGTACATCTTGGTAGAGCCTGGATGAATGGAATATCTAGTGCTATGGGCCTCAGCCACGATTCTGTCTCGAATACCGTCAACATTGGGAACACACAATCTATTCTGATATCTCAACACTTCATCTCCCCCTTGGGAGAAAACCATCACCTTCTTGTGGACAACCTCCTTCAATTGGATTATGATAGGATCTCAGTCTTGCTTTTCCTTCACCTCTGCCACAAAGGATGAAGCAGACCCATTCTGAACATTAACTCCTCCTTCATTATTCTCCTCAAGTTGAACTCCCAATTGAGCCAATCGATGCACTTCCTTGGCTAACTCCTTCTTTCTTCCTTCACATGAGTTATGCTACCCATTGACAACCTGGTAAGAGCGTCAGCAACAACATTAGCTTTACCTGGGTGGTAGAGAATGCTCATGTCATAATCCTTGAGCAACTCCAACCATCTTCTCTGTCTCAGGTTGAGCTCTTTTTGACTGAAAACATACTGCAAGCTCTTACAGTCAATGAACATATCCACATGAACTCCATTGAAGTAGTGGCGCCATATTTTAAGTGCAAACACCACTGTTGCCAACTCGAGATCATGGGCTAGATAGTTCCTCTCATGAATCTTAAGTTGTTTGGAAGCATAGGCTATTAGCTTCTCTCTCTGCATTAGTACACATCCCAATCCAACTTTTGAAGCATCACAATAAATTACAAAGTCCTCTGTCCCATTGGGTAAGGTTAGGACCAGTGCCGTAGTCAACCTCGTCTTCAACTCTTGGAAGCTCTTCTTACATTCATCGGACCACTGAAACTTGACCTTTTTCTGAGTCAATTTAGTCAACGGTGTGGATAGGGAAGAAAATCCCTCATCAAACCTGCGGTAGTAGCTTGCCAACTCCAAGAAACTTCTTATGTCAGTCGGAGTGGTTGGTCTGGGCCAGTTCTTAACTGCTTCAATCTTTTGGGCATCCACTCGAATACCATCACCAGAAATAACATGGCCTAGGAAGGTCACTGACTTAAGCCAGAACTCACACTTTGAGAATTTTGCATACAACTCATGGTCCTTAAGAGTTTGGAGGACAAATTTGAGATGATTAACATGCTCCTCCTTACTTCTCGAATACACCAAAATATCATCGATGAACACAATCACAAATATATCAAGATATTATCTAAATACTCTATTCATCAAGTCCATAAAGGCTGCAGGTGCATTCGTCAACCCAAAGGACATGACCAAGAACTCAAAATGGCCATATCTAGTCCTAAAGGTTGTGTTTGGAATGTCACATTCCCTCACCTTCAACTGATGGTAGCCAGATCTAAGGTATATCTTTGAGAACAAGAGGTGGCCTGAAGTTGGTCCAAAAAATCATCTATCCTTGGGAGAGGATATTTATTCTTTATCATGACCCTGTTCAATTGCCTATAGTCAATACAAATTCTGAGGGACCCGTCTTTCTTTCGCACGAATTAGACAGGAGCACCCCAAGGAGAAACACTTGGCCTAATGAATCCCTTCTCTAGCAAATCTTTCTATTGCTCTTTCAACTCGGCGGGGGCCATCCTATAAGGTGGAATTGAAATGGGCTGGGTATCGGGAAGAACAACTATCCGTAAGTCAATCTCCTATCAGGAGGGACTCTAGGCAGATCATCAAGAAATACTTCCGAAAACTCATTAACAATCGGGACTGACTCAAGAGTTGGGGACTTAACTTCTGGAAATCAACTTTCTGGCTCTAACATATGAGATAAACTTTCCTCTAGGTGCAACAGAATCACCCTTCAACTCTAGAATCGGTTCATTAGGAAATTGGAACTTAACGGTTCAGGATCTACAATCAACGGAGACATAATAAGCGTAAAGCCAATCCATGCCAAGAGTCAAATCAAAATCAACCATCTCCAACTCAACCAGATCAACAAGAGTATCCCTATGATGGATGGATACTACACAAGATCTATAGATTCTCTCAGCTTGAATAGGCTCAATCACTGGAGTAGAAATATCAAAGGGTTCAAGAAGACTCTCAGGGGTTCTATCAAATCTACTGGCCACATAAAGAGTTACAAATAACAATGTGGCACCAGGATCCATCGAAACATAATAATCAAAAGTAAAGACTCGAATCATACCCATCACAACATCTGGGGAGTTCTCCTGATCTTGGAGACTACCCATGGCATACAAGCAGTTTGTTGTTCTGCCTGCGCCTGACATAGTGCCCCTCTGGTTTCCTCTAACATGTGGGGCTGGTGCAGTAGATTGAGCCTGGTCAACCCGCTTTGAATAATCCCTCTGGTAGTGACCCACTTGGCCATATTTATGGCACACATGATTCCCATCACAACATCCCCCAAGTGTATTTTGCCACATTTATCACACGGTGGCTTTCCTTGAGCCACACTAGCTTGCGCTCGAGGTCCATGATCCCCAACATTCTGAGATCTCTAATCATACCCTTTTCTAGGCACAGGTGCACTAGTAGCTGATGGTGCTGTAAATCGGTTGCCCTTGCCTTTCCTTCTAACCTTACGGCTGGATGTCTTAGCTTTCTTACACTTGAACTCTTCCTTGTCATGTTGTCTCTCCTTGTTAGCTTATTGCACAAATGTCATCAATCTCCTAATGTCCATATCACTCACAAGCATTGCTCCCCTACCATCTCTCTTGGGTCCTTTATTCAACCCATCAACATACATCCCCATCCTTCCCCACATGTCAACAACTATGTCTGGAGCATAGCGAGATAGTTGCGTAAACTTCAATCCACACTCTTGCACAATCATAGAGCCCTATTTCAGATTCAGGAACTCTCTCACCTTAGCTTCTTTTCTCTCTCTTGGGAAGAAGCATCCCAGGAATCATTCCCTTTTCCTTTCTTCCATTGGCCGAACCAAAACCTGGCCACACCCTTGAGTTAGTTAGCAGCCAGTTCAACCCTGTCAGCATCAGCCATATGTATCACTTGGAACACTTTCTCAAGTTTCTCCACGTAGTTCTCAGGATCTTAAGTGGATGCAAACCCCGTGAATTCAGGCGGATTCATCCTAAAAAATTCTCAGACTCTAGAGGTGTCATGAGCATCTTGTCTGCCCGCTTCTTGTCTTATGACAGATGCTGCGACAACCTAGGCTTGAGCTTGAATAGCCCGGCATAGCTCAACATTGGATACATCATCTTGAGGGGGTTGCTTAAACGGGAAAGCTTGGTCCACAGACTCCTCGTGTAGTTGAGGCTCAAGCGGGTTAACACCTTGCCTGGTAGGACATCCCCTTCCTCTGACGGCTCTTCTGGAGGCATGATATCATTTCTGCAATACGTAAAGCACGAATTAGAAGAGAGTTTTCATGGAGCTTAACTCTATCGCACGAATTGGAAGGAAGAGAAAAGTGTAACAATTTCTAATGTCCTATAGCCTCCTGCTCATGAAATGTGGTTGACAACACACCCATAACAAGACTCTACTAGACACGGCTTCACAGACACCCTAAGACACTTGAACTCTTTGCTCTGATACCAAGTTTGTCATGCCCCGGGAGGATACCCTTGGTGTGGCCGGCACCTAGAGACTATTGCTAGTCCCCAAGCGAACCATTTAGCCTCATCACATTAGTTCGATCAAATAACTCTACCTAATAATGGAATTAAAAATAAGTCAATGGGCACATCTCATCTAAAGTCTCAAAATGCATAGATAATAATAAAGGCTAGTAGAAAGAAACTAGCTCACAATCTCAACATCAACATTCAACCATCATCTATGAAGCCTCTATAACAAATCAGGTGGTACCAATGACAGACCCTTGGCTACCCAAATCAAAATAAAAGAAATAGTCTAATCAAACTCTAAAGCAGGGTGAAATAAAAGTAGTGGATCCTTCGGAATAGGGAAGGATCACCAATTAGCTGCGAATCTCAGATCTTCAACGAAACATCTTTTAACGATCTCTAGTACCTGACTCTGCATCATAAAATGATGTAGCTCAAAAGAGACATCATTACTTGGAATGTACTAGTATGTAAAATAGCTGAGTGAAACAAAAATAGGTAGAATAATATGGAAATAATATCAGCTCAAAATAATCATCAAATAATATCAAATCGTCAAATGTCTATCTATGCGAGAATAAAGAGTAGACAAGTGACCCGTCAACAACTCAAACTTATCAATCATCTCAGACTCATCTCAAAGGAGCTCACCTCCTCTCATCTCATCTCATCTCATCTCAACTTAGAGTACTCAAGGTAGGAAATTATGGGAGTTTCTCTTATGCGACAACAATCACTTATAAGCCAGTGAATATACAACAATCTCGTTGATGTTGCCACAATCGTTCTAAACTTTCCAGGTAGGGAACGATCGAACCATATCGCTTACCTAATATGGAGTCAGTACTCAACAGGTCTGCTATTTCTTTTAGGGACTGTTACTCACAAGGGAACCATAATATATATGATGGTTCTAAGCCTCAGCTACATTTGGCGACGTAGTTTGACGAGTTCAAGTCAGACTAACTCTCACTCTTTCGGTGCTCGATACTTCTCCCATGACTCAATGCTTATAAAACCTCCATCTCAACCAATCTCATAGGGACTCGAACCCTGTCATTGATCGGTATCTAATAGGGACTCTAACCCTATCGTCAATCAACTCATAGGGACTCTAACTCTTTCATCAATCAACTCATAGGGACTCTAACCCTTTCATCAATCAACTCATAGGCACTCTATCCCTTTCATCAATCAAGCTCTTAGGGACTCTAACCCTTTCGTCAATCAATCTCATCACTGACTCAAGATTTAAAACAATCATTAAGAAGCAATCGAATAAACACATCGGTAGAGTTCATTCATAGAGACTCATAAGATAATCAATTTCTATCAACTCATCATCATTCTCTCATCACAATCAACATTGTCAACTCAAGGCTCTAGATTCAATTGTCAAGTTCATTATACATGCTTTTCAAATTAGTCATGTAGGGTTATGCAGATTCTCATGAAAATGTTCAATTTAAGAAAACAAATAGTATGATGATTATCAACATAGAATAACATGTAATTTCAAATAAAATTTTAAGAAAAACCATCAAGGGTCCATCTATGTAAACTCTTGAACTATCAATTTATCTATGACCATCTATGGAGCACATGAGAGAACAATCCCATGCTTTTAGTTTAGCCTTACATCAACCCGTCACGTCAAGGACCTCTTCTCAAATCTCTCAAACTCAAGCTTTTCTCCTTTTTTTTGAGCCCTAGCCCGGTTAGATAATAGAACAGGACTTAGAATGGGGTTTTTAGACCCGTTTTACTTCAAAACAACCTTAATAGATCGTGTATAGAGTTTAGGAGGGGTTGGGAATTGACCAGAATTTCCCTCATAAAAATTAGAAATTTCCAGCTCGAAAAAGACCCAGTCCACGATGCAGACTGGTCGCATACAATATATTTTTGGAAAAAGTTTCGAGACGAGTTTTCTCAATCCCATAAAAAAGTTTCAAAAAAATACAAGTGCTGGTCCGCGATGGAGGCACGCCGCGCTCTTGTCGTGCACCAACACCGTTTTGTTCTTCGGATCGAAAAATTATCTTTTGATCAGTTCGCACTAAAAATCGACCAAGACCATTTCCCCACTCAATTTTTTGTGCTGATCACAAATCTGGCCTCGAATTTGCCATACGAGTATTGGAATATGCTTTATGTGCATACCCTCACTCTGGGTGTATTTTGTTAATTTTACCGGGCGTTACAGTCGTGCATACATAAGATAGAATATAATCATATAAAACAATTCCAATCAATCTAAACATGATCCTTGTAAAACTCTAGTTAGGATAAATATGATTTCAACTCAATAATCATCTTAGACCATAACATGATATTAATATACTTTATATAACTAGGAATGCATCATAAAACCCATGATTAAATCAATTTATCAAAACTTCACAACATATATAAACCTTGGACCCAATTTTAAGTAGAGAAACATGAGCTTTGTGGAAGCCACAAATCAAACCCACACAGCTTAGCCAAAAAGCTTTGGAGGAAATCACAAAATTTGATGGAGAAAACTCGAAACCCTAGTTTCTCCTTCAATGGAGGACCTTGGGAGGTTGGGAGAATTTAGGACTTCGGGTTTTTAGGAGAATGACTTGAAAATAGGGCTAATGGAATAGTTTAAAACTGATATATGGTGCATTAGGGGTCAAAATAACGTAGCATTATAAAATGAAGGAAACACCCTTCATGAAAACTAGTCAGATAGAACCACGAAGGCCCGATTATGGGTTATAGATTAATGTACGCCTCATCCTTTGGACTGTGAACCAATATCCAGAAACCATCCTACTAGGTTCTAAAACCATGAACCTTTTCACGATCCATAAAACTTACCATGATCCATAAACCCCTCATAGTCCCCTTCTGTACTTAACCAAAATTCCAATCTCTAAGACCTCAATCACAATCATACATTACGAACCGTAGAGCACTTCATGACCATAAACACCTTAGTACTTCACTTCCAGATTTCAAAATTTTCTCAACCAAACACCTAAACCATGAGGCCTGTGTACTATCCGTGAACCAAATAATGATCCATACTGAGGTCTCGTGATTTCAATCTAGAGGCTTACATTTTCTACTTTTGCCTTGGTCTCAACTTCAAACTTGTAGCATTACAATACCCTGGGAATATTTATCCTCGAATATAACTCAAGCTAGAGCGATAAGAGGAAGATGAGCATATCACAACCCACCACGAATATAATATGTAAGCCAAACATCTCTTTCCTGCAAAGTTTTAAATCATTAACATCAACATTATTTTAAATGCATATCTAGCACATTTTCATAACTGCATATAAGATTCTAATCAAAACTAACTTTATGAACATACATGTACAATGAGCAACAAGTCAATGCTAAAATAAATGATGCATGAAGGTGAACACGAAAACTATCACTTTTCCAATACCTTAATGCAACCACTTGCACCCAGACATCAACTATAGCATCATAAACATGAAATCATCTAACATCAATCATTACTACATTTAAAGAAACACATGTATACCAGGCAAAACATTATGAGCTCTTTCTCTTCTCTTCCTAGTAGCCACTAGGCAACCCCTCCTCCTGTGTCCTAACTTACCACATTCAAAGAAATCTCCTTGTCCCATCAAACACTCCTCTAAATTCATTCTACCACACTTGTCACAAATAGGATAAGGGTTTCTCTCCCTCGTGCTCCTAGCCTCCAGAGTCCTAGTAGGTGATGATCTACCCTCATCAAAATGAGCCCTCTTAGACTCTCTTGCACCCTTCCTTATCTACTCATCTTCAATTTTTTATATATAAGTAATAAGCCTCGAAATATCTATTTCTTTATAGCATAGCAGTCCAACATTCTTGGACAAGTGAAATCGATAACTCCAACATGAATTTGCTCATTTTAGAGCAGGGGTCGACAACCAACGATGGGGCATATTTGGACAGTTAGGTGAACTTGAGGGAATACTCCCTCACACTCATATTCCCTTGCTTTAGATTGATAAATTCTTGCATCTTGGCTTCCCCAAAATTATAAGGGTAATAAGCGATCTAAGAATGCATCTTTGAATTCTCCCCAAGAAATAGGACCTCAATCTTCATTCAAATCACTTTTTCATTGAGTGTTCCATATTCGAGCCACCCATTTTAACTAGAAGGCTGCCAACTCCGCCTTCTCCTCCGAAGTCACTCCCATAACGACTAATACTTTGTGCACTTCATCCATAAACTCTTGAGCATTCTCTTATACTTCTGATACAAGGAACTCCGGAGGGTTCATCCTAGAAAATTCCCTTACTCTTAAAGCTTGAGTGGGAGCATTTGGAACATAGACTCCATGGTTGTCTTGATTGGCCACAACTTGTGCCAACATAGTGAAAGCGGCTCGAAATTTAGCATGAGTTACTTCATCATCTTTAGGGGCTTGGAGCATTCTTCCTCGAGGAATTATCTAGAAAAGTGCAAAGAATGATGTGTTAGATATAGGGAGCGTTAGGACAACTCTAAGACATGACATAAATCAAGAAAGAAGTGAGACAAATTTCCAAATGCCTTATAGACTTCTACTCATAGATGTGACGCACTTCACATCCATGAATAAGACTCTATTCGATATAGTATGTTGGAATCTTAGTATCAATTTAAGATCTTATGTTTTGATACACCATTTGTAATGACCTGGACCTAGGGCCTCGTTATAACATGACAAATTGATTGTCGCCCCAAGTTACACCTCCTTTTTAGAGGATAAAACAGTCACTGTCAAGATATAAAACCTAACCAAGGCTAGGGTCGAACCCACAGGGAATATGTAGACTCAAGGAAAATTCACCATCAAGTAATCCGAGTAGTTAATCAACTCGATTCCCAAAGGGAAGGATATGCAAAAATCAATAAGAAGAATAAACTAACTAACTATCACGAGAGAAAGATTAATAACACAGAGCAACTAGGGTATTGTGTTCCCCATGATTCCCAAACTCAGTATCACTGGATAACCTAATTCTTGTCTAGTGTATAGTATGCAGAACAGTAATTTAAGTGTACCAAACCAGTTGTTCAAAGGTGAGAGGCGAATTTCACTATGCGACTTGGCCCATCTTCATAGTGTGCATTACTAACTATTACCTATAAGTCCCAGTACAATCTCTCCTTGGCCCAGTTTGGTTGATTAGACGATAACACATCAATCGAACCCTGTTAGTTAATCTCTTTTCCTATTCATTACTACCTTGTTCCAGTAACACTAGGTGAGTTCTAATGTTGGCCACCATCAGAAAACATGCAAAACGAAGAGAGTTAATTAATTCATGCATATATACCTTCTAAGAATCGTGAATTATTCGGGTTTACTTTGTTCGTTCTTCATGGTTCCTACAACCCTAGTTGTGATTTAGCTATTCATGCTTTATGTAGATGAAGAGATTATGAATTTAGAAGACATAATTTAACACTTAGACAACTGAATTATGAATAACCAATCCAATGTCAATGAAAATCACAAGCTCGAAGATTGAATTAAACCACATGTGTTTCGAAGACTCTCTCACAATTTTCTCTCCAAGCATATTGACTTCTGTAACCTACTACTCTAAACTCACGTGAACTATTCTCTCCTTTTGAAAAATAACCTAAAAATCTATTTATAATAGGAAAAAACAAATCCTAAATAAATTCGAAAAACGGTCGACAAACTCCACGAAAACACTTTATGATTCATATTGTCCTCTACGACTCATAGTCGGGGTCTCGTAATCAGCTGCTGCAATTTTGGATTTCTATTCTATAAAACCTCTTCACAACTCGTAAAGTGGTTAACGACCCATAAAGGGGGTTTCGTATGATAACTTTCCTGCAAGTCCACTTTTCTGACCCTCAACGCATGAAAGGTCTTCTATGACTCGTACAGTGATCCACGACTCATCTGCATGTTCGTAGAATTAATATCTGAAACTTGGCCCCTCACTAGAATTTCTCACAAAGTACCTTTACGACTCGTAGAATACTCTACGACCTATAGAAGGTTTTGTATAACAGCAAAACACAAGCAAATTCAACAATTTTCCCCCAAATCATGGCCAACCTGTATTCCTGTAAATCTAAACAAAAAAAACACATAAAACAACTAAAGTAGCATTGAGAAGACACAAAATCCTAAGCTTTAAGTATCAAAAGTGTTGTATTTTGGGAGCACATCACGAATAAGGAACCGTAGGGACCTCAAATAAGCCTCTTAACATTAATAAATCATATCATAGGCAATGACGTAAAGATAAGATAGAAAACTAAGGGAAATGGGGCTAAGAGCCACAATATTAAACCATAATGAGATAAAAAGAACTAGATACAACCATAGCATGAGTCCAACAATATCTCTAACACAGGCTTGGTGAGGAGAGGGGTGGGGGTGGGGGTTAAGATATGTTCGAGCTCACCTTCATATACAATCGTAGCAAAAGAAATTATAAAACTAAAAACTAAAATATCTTAATATATCAGTCTTAGTAAGAAAACTAGGATGTTGTCCCTAAACTATAGGAATCATCAACTTCTGTTTTTAACAATCCAAAGCTAGCCACGAGGAGGATATCGAGGAGCGCCTGCCTCTACATGGTTACATCATGTGGGCATAGAATACGCGTTAATACTTTGAATGTATTAGGTATGTAGGTATGCAATGCATGACATGAAAACAATGATGAAATAATTCATGCTAAGTCTCTTATTAAAATCATAAATTTGCAAGGGCATTGATAAGTCAAAATCAAGCCAATATCATTTAAACATCAAAAGGCAACTTTGGAAAGAACTTAGTAGAATGCATGGATGAACATAGTCGTGAATAAGAAAATCATATAAACTTGGAACATATATGAATTATAAGGATTTAAATTATATATCATAGAAGAAATATCTTTGAAGTATGAGGAGGACAAATATGCAGGTGGTCCTTTAAAACATTACTTTAACCATAAAACACGAGATGGTGCATATGACAAATAAAGAACACACCATTACTTGAAGGCATGATAAGACACATAAACTTTGATTAGTGAGGAAATATATCTTGTTTTGTACAATAAAAATAGTAATATCCTTGGGTGAACAATACATCACTTTGGATGAAAGACCATTTTTTAATGAAAGAAATATTAATAATCATAATGGAGGCCACCTCACATACTTGAAGACACAGGCATATGCCTTTAGGAGGAACACCATTTGGGAGCAACAAGAGACCACAACTTATATGATAAAATCATTTGAATTTGTAAAATAATAAGTTATAGGAATTTTAAATACACTTACCATAGTGGTGAACCTTTGGACACAATAAGAAGGAACTATCATAAATCATCATAAAGACTGACCTTGGGAGATGAAGAGGACATGAACATATGTGAGAGAAACCTTTAACCTCCATAAACCGTGTGAGCTAAGCTATGGAGTCCCAATTTCCCCCTACACCGGAAGAAAGGGGAGATCACTTACCAAGGTGACCTTCTAAGATGCCTAAGTGGATCCACTAAAACTAGCTATTGAGCAAGACTCTACTAACGGGTGTTCTAGAAATCAACTTCTACTAGTGGGTAACTCTTATTTCTTATAGTGGCATGTAGCTATGAGACAATGAGTTTCTACTAATGGTCTCATGCCCCAGCTAATGGGAAGCTTCTGCATCCATCCCAAAGCCCACTCAGTGCTAACCATGGCTCTAACGAAAAATCATAAACATGAATCGTAGAGTCATTTAATACGAAAAGGTATTCTATTAACCCATCTTTTAAGCATATAGAACATTTATCATCATTATAAAGATAACTCCTAAGTCTAGTCTATGCCTCTACTAATGGGGTATCATCATCTCATGATCATAGCTAGGCGGGGACTCACATTTCTTTCTTTCATTCATTCTTGAATCTAATGAGTCTTGTCAGATGAAATATATAGACATGAGTATAATCATGACATGCATAAACTTGTATATCATAACATCATAAATAGGGCCTTTCAATAATACATAGCTTTCATAGAGTTTCATGACATACTTGATAAATCTCATCATTCATAATATTCATGATATGTAAAGAAAGGACTTCATGAACTTACATAAGTTTTCATAGCATTCTCATGAGTTCATAACACAACTGATGACTCTTAACATTCAAATTTTTCATGCTTTTTTATATTATAGATGGGAACCTTTTTTCTTTCATAAAACATTCTTTCGTATAGATTAGGTCCAAAACATGGGGATTCATGCTTAAAAGCTTGAAATCATGTAGTTCATATATACGTCGTGCATATATAAGATAGTATGTACTTATTTAGAACCATTCAAATCAACTAAAATTGACCCTTCTAAAACCCTAGTTAGGTTAAACATGAATTTCAACTCAATAATCATCTTAGATCATAACATGATACTAATATACTTCATATAACTATGAATGCATCATAAAACCCATGATTAAATCAGTTTCCCGAAACTTTACATTATCCATAAACCTTGGACCCAATTTAAAGTAGAGAAACTTGAGCTTTGTGGAGGGAAGGACTTCACAAATTAAACCCACATACCTTAGTCAATGATCTATGGAGGAAATCATAAACTTTGATGGAGAAAATTGAAACCCTAGTTTTGCCTTTAATGGAGGACCTTGAGAGGTTGAGAGATTTGTGACTTGGGGTTTTTAGGAGAACGGCCTGGGAGTAGGGCTAATGAGATGGTTTAAAATTGATATAAGGTGTATTAGGAGTCAAAATGACGTTGCATTAGATTTAGGCAACAAGGAAATTATGGTGAAACCCTTCATAAAAACTGGCCGGATCAAACCTCGAAGACTCGAATACGGGCTATTGATGAATGTACGACCTATCCTGCAGACCGTGAACCAAGATACATAGATCATCCTACTAGGATCCAAAACCATGAACCCTTTCATATTCGGTAAAATTTACCACGAGATGTAGAACCCCTCGTAGTCCCCTTCTACACTTTATCAAAATTTCAATCTCTAGGACCCCAATCACGCTCACACATTATGACCCATAGAGCACTTCACGATCCGTAAACACCTTAGTACTTCAGTTCCAGACTTCAAAATGTTCCCAACCAAATACCTAATCCACAAGGCCTTTGTACCGTTCGTGAACTAAACAATGACCCATACTCTCGTGGTTTCAAACTAGTGGCTTAAATTTTCAACTTTTGCCTTGGTCTCAATTTCAAACTTGCGGGGCGTAAATATAATATAATATAATATAATATAATATAATATAATATAATATAATATAATATAATATAATATAATATAATATAATATAATATAATATAATATAATATAATATAATATAATATAATATAATATAATATAATATAATATAATATAATATAATATAATATAATATAATATAATATAATATAATATAATATAATATAATATAATATAATATAATATAATATAATATAATATAATATATAATATAATATAATATAATATAATATAATATAATATAATATAATATAATATAATATAATATAATATAATATAATATAATATAATATAATATAATATAATATAATATAATATAATATAATATAATATAATATAATTAGGTGTTTTAAAAAGAAGAAGAAGAATAGAAGATTTGGTTTTGAAAATGCGAAGCAACCCCTCTATTTATAGAGAATAAAGGGGTAATATGAATAGGTGCTTATGATACCTTAGTAGAACAGTCACTTGAGGGTAGTATTGTAAACCCTAAGGGAACATAAGCTTTATACAAAGTTTGATAAGTGCGAGTTTTGGCTAGATGAGGTTGCCTTTCTTGGGCATGTGGTTTCTAGAGAGGGCATCAAAATCGATCCTAAGAAGACAAAAACAGTGAGAAACAGGCCGAGGTCATTGATTCTTACCAACATAGTTTCTTGGGTCTAGCCAGTTACTATGGACGATTTGTGCAAGACTTCTCCGCTATTTCATCTCCACTCACCAAGCTAACTCAAAAGAAGGCTAAGTTTGTATGGGCGGATGAATACGAGAGGAGTTTCCAAACTTTGAAGGATCGATTGACTTCAGCCCCTATATTGACATTGTCAGAAGGGATGGGTTCATTGTGTATTGTGTTTATCAAGGATTGGGTTGGGTTGTGTGTTAATTCAAAATGGTAAAGTGATTGTCTATGCTTTAGCAGTTGAAAGTGCATGAGAAGAATTACCCGACTCATGACCTTGAGCTTGCGGCGGTGGTATTTGCCTTAAAGATTTGGCGACATTTGTATGGAGTTCATGTGGATGTTTTCACTGACCATAAGAGTCTCCAATATGTGTTCACCCAAAAAGGATCTCATCTTAAGGCAATGGAGGCGGTTAGAGCTACTCAAGGATTATGACTTGAGTGTGAAGTACCACCCGAGAAAGATCAATGTGGTAGTTGACGCCCTTAGTATAATTTCCATGGGCAGTGTATCCCATATTGAAGATGATGGAAAAAGGGAGTTAGCCAAAGATGTTTAGAGGTTGGCTAGACTGGGAGTGAAATTGTGTGAGTCTGAAAGTGGTGGTGTGATGGTTTTTCATGGGTTCGCGTCTTCTTTGATTAATGAGGTTAAGGCCAAGCAAGATCTTGATCCCGCCTTGGTTGAGTTGAAAACCTTAGTATAAGACAGAAAGTTGGAAGTCTTCTCACAAGGGGAAGATGGTGTACTTTGGTATCAAGGGAGGTTATGCGCCTAAATAGTGAGTTGAAGAAGTTGATCATGCAAAAAGCCTATAACTCTTCATATTTCATCCATCCTGGCACTATCAAGATATATAAAGACTTGAGAGAAATTTACTGGTGGAATGAAATAAAGGACATTTCTCAATTTGCTTCCAAGTGTGCCAATTTCCAATAGGTCAAGGTCGAAAACCAAAGGCTAGGTTGCCTAGCACAAGACATTGACATTCCTACTTGAAAGTGGGAAGAGATCAACATGGACTTCATAGTTGGGCTGCCAAGGACCAAAAAGCATTTTGACTCCATATGGGTGATAGTTGATTGCATAACAAAGTCAGCTCATTTCCCACCAGTCAAGACTACCTTCAGCGTCGAGGACTATACCGCCTCTACGGGTTGTATCCCATTCTACGGGCTGTATGATAACTTGTAAATGACCATCCTGAAAACTCCAAATTGATTTCATGTCTAGGTCCCACTCATGAACTTGTCTAGGAGTTGTAGTATTGATTTCATGTCTAGGTCCCACTTATGAACTTGTCTAGGAGCTGTAGTATTACCTATGAGCCATAACTTGTTCTGCGGGTTACCCCACCCTTGGAAAATTTTCCCCTTCATGAGGTTCTTCATTTAAGGATCAACCCTACGGGCTGTAGAACAACTTATGATCCGTAAACGGCCTCGTAAGCCAGGTTCTCAATTATTTTTCAGGCTAGCTTTTTGGCACTCAGTTCTCCTAAACTAGGTGTACTTACAAATTTAAAGCCTCAAAAGGATAACATACACATCATCTCAAAATAAAATACAAGCTAAAAAAGAAAATGGTAGAGATCCAAACTAAGGGCTCACCATAAAGGTACTAGTCTCGAACGTCTAAAAAACTAGTGACGAGCCGGTAGATGAGTACCCATCCCTACATGGTTAAATCACAAAGACAAAATATGTGCTAGTATATTGGAATTATGAAGTATGTGATATGCAATTCAAGACATGAAATTGTAATGCCGTCATACATAAGTAAAAAAAATAAATATATATGAGATGGTAAAGTACATAAATGTAAGCTTAAGCATGTACAAGGAATATCACTCAATATGAATGAGAACCAATGCATGAGAGATCATAAGAAATGGAATCATATCATAAAATCATAAACCTTGTGGAGTAGACCTTAATTGAAATATAAGAACATGGGAGCTACTACATGGATTCAAACATAATCCCCAATGTTGGCACGAAGAGCCCACTTGCTAGGTGGAACTCCTTCATTTGGCATACATCTTTATGTAACATAAATGGCCTACATGGATCTACTAGCCTTGCATTCAAGAGCTCCTATGGTGGCACATAGTTAGTTGGCAATGAGATTCATATCTAGTGGGCCATGCCTCAACTAATAAAATGAGCCTAATCTCAAGGTCCTCTCATTGCTAAGTCGTCATACTAAATCTTTAAAATGTATACATAGTCAATGATGACATTTAATCATAAGTAGTAAATCATAAGAGTACATCGAACTTAAGGAACCACCAAGTGAGAAATATTCTTTCATATTTTAGGGCAATTGTTAATATGCTTATATCTTGACAAGTTATAACTTTTAAACTTAGCTTTAATGCCCTAATCATCTTCATAAGAAATGCAAAGCTTTACTTTGAAACTAGGTAGGCTAAGCTTTTAAATTGTACAACAACAACAACAACATACTCAGTGGAATTCCACAAGTGGAGTTTAGGGAGGGTAGAATGTATGCAGACCTTACCACTACCTCATAGAAGTACAAAGACTGTTTCTTAGGAACCCTTATTTAAAAAAACCATAAGAAGAATAAACTAGATATAAGAAAATAAGCTTTTAAATTGTACCAATTGTAAATCACAAAATCATGCATAATCATGGAAAAATGTGCTTATTTAAAACATGAAAAATAGTTCACACATCAACATTAATAATACTCATCATTGGGGTCATCATCAATAACTTAAAATTATGTAAATACTTGGTAAAATATCATGGGATATCATTGAGATCATTTAATAGCATAAATTATCATAAAATCCTCATTAACATGCATATGAACTTGAAGGAACTTAAAAAAGGGTAAAAGACATTATGAAGGACTTTGTGGGTCAAAGGAGCCCCATAAGTCAAACTCACATACCGCAGTTAGTCTCCAAGAAGAAAAGCTTAAATCCTTTGGGAATAACTTGAAACCCTAGCCTTGCCTTGACCTTTCTAAAGAGAATATTTTCTTGCCTTAGGTGTTTGAGAATGAGAGAATGGAAGCATGAATAAGAGTCATAAGGCTTTAAGGTCTGATTTAGCGCCCTTAGGATCCCAAAAATTGACATAGTATAGGATTAGAATGGAAAAAAATGATAAAACTGCCCTTCAGTAAAAGTGTTGAAATGAGTCTACGAAAGCCTGATTATGGACAGTGGTTCGAGCCATAAACTGTAGTCCTGTCCATCCTGTTCCCCTTTTCAAAAATTCAAAAACTATTTACTGATTTAAAAATATTCCACGGGCCATCCTTTGACTTATGACCTGTGGTTTGACTCATAGAGTCCATCCGTACGTAGTCAATTTTCTCTTTTTTCTAGACCATAGCTATGAAGGGTATCTATGGGTTGTACATAGGTCTACGGACCGTGTTGTTAATCCTATGTCACCTTATATAAACTCCAAATTTCCTTCGCGCTTGGAAACCTTAACTACGATCCTATCTACGAGTCATCGTTTGCTCTATGACCCATCACTAGGTACGTGGGTTACCCCACACTTGGAAACTTTTTCCCTTTCCTGAAGTTCATATTTAAGGAATTAACCTACGAGCCGTAATCCCATTTATGGGCCATAAGTTGTTCTCGTGAATTAACACTAGGTCCTTTTTTGACCAACTTCTTTTGTACTCTTAGGCTCCTAAACTAGGGGTTGTTACATTTTCTAGGGGCAAAATTATGTAGGAAAATCGTGATCTTCAATTTATACGTCACTCGTATCAAAAAATAATTTTTTGGGTGATTTGGGCCTTGAACAGAAGCGTATGCGACTAACCCGCGTTGTAGGGTTGTTCCCTGATAGTACAAAAATGGCCTATAAACTTTCCTAGGGAAAACAAGGGAAAATTGAACTTTGCACAAAAATATATTATGAGGGAACCAAGGCGTGATGCATGTCTGCTTCTAGATAGTGTAAATTTTTTTGAACTTTTTCTGTTTCACCTGAGGGAAATTGGGTCATAACCCAATACCCTCATAAATGGGATTCTTCAATTGTACCACCATTTTTAGCCCTTTTTCTCACTCAAACACTCTCAAAATCCTCTCTAATCCTCACCAAAATTCCTCAAACAATTCAAAGATTCTCAAGATCTTTCATTGGAGTTCAAGAATTCAAGTAAATCCGTCTTCTGAAGTTTCCTGGAAGTAATTTCAAGGTTTAAGGTATGTGGGTCTTCATCCATGGATCCTTCCACCCGTGGATCACAACCTTCCTTTTAGATAAAATTTCATGATTTCAAAGCTTGAAACTTTATGGGTGCTTCTTGTTATGAATTATGAACTTGACATAAGTTTGATTCTATCAAGTATTGATTTGTTTATGCATAAAAATCTATTCAAGGTTATCCTATAATTTGATTTATGACTATTGAAGTTATGCATGATATGAACAATGTAAACTATAAAAGATTATGAATTTTTAAGATGGATTTGATGACACCAAACTAAGGCATTTACTATGATGATAGTGGGTCATTTTGAATGTTTTTCTAATGATCATATTTACTTCTTCCATGTTCAATACTCTTGTATTTCCTAGTTTTGAGTCTAATTGCATACACCCACTAGGTTTGACTAAATTTACATGACAAGGATTCTTATATTGATGAAACATTATTGCATGAATTCCAAGACAAGCATGTATTGAACTCATGAAAAGTTCCTATGATTTATAAGCAAGATTTTGAGCTCTTATGCTATGTTCTACCCTTTTGTGAATACCCTTTTATGAATACATAATGCTCAGTAGAAGGGGTCAAGTATGTTACATGTTTACGCTCATGTGCAAAGCTATGCCCACTTGAAGAGGTCAAGTATATGAAATATTTTACCCTCTTGTGCAAGGCATAAGCTCAGGTGAAGGGGTCAAGTATATGAATGAGCTACTCCTACTATGTTGATATGTTTTTACAAGTTATTCAAGTCATGATTATGTTACGGTTATGATTATGTCAAATATTCTGTGGGACTAGACATAACACCGAATGAGGATCAAGGTGGGGGGCTCAACCCAAGGGGTTCTTATATAAAGTCTTGGTATCATAAGTATGTGCCACCATAGAATATTATTCCCCTAAATGGTCTTTTACTAATGAATCCAACTAGGACAAGTTGCCCACCATGGTGGGGTATGGTTTACCTTGGCAAGTAGACCACTCCTTTTTCGGTGTGGAGGAAACATCGGGACTTCATGTAGTAGCTCACATGGTTTTATATGTTGGTTAAGGTCTCCTCCCGTATATGTATGTTATGTTATGCAAGATTGACTATCTCCATGTCTGTTTTGACTTAAACATTTATCATACATGTCATATTGAGCTTATGTTTATTGTATATGAATATGCATCTTGATTAATATGGCTTATGTTATCTTGTTGCATTGCATCCCGCATACTTAGTACATTCTATGTACTAACACATATTTTTTTTGCCTACATGATCTAACCATATAGGGACTAGAGCTCTTATTCATCCTCCTCTATGTGACTAGTTGGCTCGGTTGAAGATTGATATTGGTGAGTCCTCCATTTCAGATACAATAGCCACTATTTATTTTTGAAGATTTACATTTGAGGGCGAGCCTGGGAGATGTCTTGGACCCCGTTCAGCTCATGCTAAAAGTGTTGTTGGGTATATATATACACATACATACATGTGATGAGCTTGACTCATATGATGCTTATGTATTAATTATGACTTCCTTTATTTCCATCCCTTGCTTGTGGATGTTGAATGTTGATGACATGTGACGGAAGTCCTAATCCCCTATTCTCACAATAGATTGAGTTATACTTATCCACCCCTTAGTTATTACTTGTCATTCGATGGTGAAACTTTCTATTCCCCTATCTATCACCATAGCTTGAGTCCAAAGCCTTGTTTCCCTTAGAATTTATTTACTTGATGTTTGTTTATGCTTTCATAACCAAGGATGTTCTTACTTATGCTAAAGAGGGTTGTTTGGGGTTCCTTTGGGTTCCTAATTCACCTTGTTACACCTAGGCCTCCCTAGGCCTGGGTCATGACAATGGAGCTCATTCAAGCTCGCCAACTTGGTTGGTGATGTGCCATTTGGAGCTTGAGTTTGCCCTTTAACCAGTGTCTATAGGCCAAATTACAGACCTACTATGCGAGGAATGTTGAGTTCACCAAAAAGTTGGCTAATCGCCAAACTTCTTCTATTGCTCGCCCTTTTTCCAGTTAGCTTGCCTTTTTCTGGGTGATTATTCTTCGAGGTCTAGGTATAGTTGGCGACTCGCTAACTACCCATTTGCTATGCTCTATGTTCAACATTTCCTTTTTTATCTCCTTTTTTACCTCTTGTTGCATGTTGGTGTCCCAAGAGTTCCCATTCTTCATCTTGCTGCAGAAACAACAAATCCTATCAATTTATAGCACATAATATAACACCAAGGACATTTCTATTGAATAATTTAGGCCCTAGATTAGTGTAAACTCACCACTCGTCAACATCCCCAACTTAACTCTTTACTTGTCCTTAAGTAAATCAAATGCCAACTAGTTTAAAGATCATGTCATGAAATGTACTGACTGACACTCAATTTGCCAAGGCACCAAATTCATCACATGCAACCACTCACATATGTACTTCAAGCTTCAAACAATGACTAGAGCATACCTTCTAGAGCATTCACTCGCGAAGGCTTACCCATAGGCAAATCCATGTTGAACAATCATGCTTGGTCGACTTCTCACATCGATGAAGATTCCAATGTCCCAAATAAATGCATTATCAAGCATAGAAATCATATATCACTCATATTCCCAAAAGAGGAAAAGCATGCCCCAAGTTGACTCATGAACTTGCCCTTATTTTCCAACTAATGCATCAACTTGCTTATGAAAGTTCACAAAGGGCTTTATGGCCTTGTGACGAGGCTGAGTGAAATGTAAGGTAGCATTCTAGGATATTGACTAACATTCCTGGTGTATGAATGGGATTCTAACCGCCATTAACACAATACACCATATTAAACTTATCCTTAACTTGAGATTCAATCCTTATCATCTTATCACTCTTAACAAAACATTCCCTCCCTCTTTATTGATTAACAAACACAAGTTCTCTAACATATTCACAATCTAAAATTGAAATCAAACATCAACTGCAATTCAAAAAAAATTCTTCTTTATTTTTGAAGGATATGCTAATTATAAACTTGGCAAAAAGATACGCTCAAAACCAATTAAGGCTAAACCATTTTCTTCATGAAACCATTTTACTACGACTGGCCTTTGCCTCTACCAAACCACACCCTAACTTAGGCTTTTGGCCAAAAGTTAGACTATTCTACCAAGTCAAAACACCAAGAAGAACATGGAAAGGTAACAACAGGGCAGGGATTTGCATCGGTCCAAATTCTACAAAAATGAAAAGGTACGACTTTAATGGTGCCAAGTAATGCTCTCATTCACATGGGAAACTAAAAAAAGGTTAAGGAATTTTATGGTCGCCACTCAAATAAATTCCTAAGATCCTCTCACCCATTTACCAATGTTAATCAATTGGACCAACCGGGCAAGTTTCGAGTACCATCAAATAGCTTTCCAAGCAAAAGCCCTTACTATACGTGGATTTCCAACACAACTATTCAACATTATTCTAACCAAATATATTTTCTCAAGTGCATTGATCATCACAAAACTCCAGTTCGGTTTCACTCTAGTTATTGATAAGATGCTATGAATCCATAGAAGAATTATGCAACTCCTAATGTCTCATCAAATCAGCCCAAGCAAATGTGTGCCAAAAGCACAATTCGAGACCTTGATATTGGTCATAATCAACACTCAAAAGGTGCTTAAGTATATCAATCATTCAAGCCATAACAACAATACAACAATATGGATCAAGACAAAACTATATCTATTCACAAATCGAAGTGTTATATATATAACCCAAGAGAAGTAGAAAAATGGTCAATAAGTACAACCCAAATAAAATGTGGGTTAGGTGCTAACCACCACCCCCTACAAAATAAAAAGTAGCATCCTTAATGTACCAAACAAACAAAAATAGAGGGATAGAATCAACATCAAGATAAAGAATCCCCCCGTGGAGGCAAAGATGAAGAAGCTAGATCAGATGGTGGAGCATTTGGAGCCTGGGCATCAGTGCCCTGTGGAGAAATAGGAGAAACCTCCTCTATAGTGGTGGGAGGTAGCGTGCTCTCGGATGACGGCTAGATAATCTCCTCAAAGGAGTATTCAAGAGCCATTTATATCAATGGATCCTCTATACCCAGAAGAATCTAAATAATAGGAACCCCATTTGGCTCTGTATGATTTAAGTCTTCCTCATCTTTCTCAAGCCCTAAGTAGTCCTCATCCACATTTTTCCCGGCAAACGTTTTTGCGATTCTCACCTATTTATTTGCCCTCCTGGCTTGAAATTGGTCGGGCAAGGTCTTTTCTCTAGCCTTTTTGACCTTTGTTTTGTTAAGGGTCGCCATGAGCACATGCTTGTTCTTGAAAACATTACCCTTCACCTTCATGCATATGTCGTGATACATGTGTTTATCAATCTTCTTAGACTCTCAACTAATTTGGGGAGTTTGGTAGGATGGGTCATGCGCCACCTTAGTCCTTGCCTCAATCCGATGATGTTTCTAAGTCGAGTCAAAAGTTGTGGGCCCATGTATTGGAGATTTAGACCCTACTTGTTCTTTTTCGTGGCTCTCCTCATCCAAGATGGAGGAAGGTTCCGTGGCGATCTTCTTTCCCCTATCTATAGTCTCTGTCCTAACACGTTTGGGTGGACGGGATGACCTTTGATGAAATCCCTCGATAATCATAGTGAAAGTGGCTCATCCTCGTCCACCATTCTACTATGATGAATTATTTGTTTAGGTCATTCCACGCCTACATTAAACGTTGAAAATCATATTAGGTACAATACAATCAAAATTAGAGTAAAAAATCCAAGACTAAAAGCATATTGAGAGTTGTATACATCTAGTGCTCAAAAAGAAAATATGAGTCAGAAAATGCTATTGGCTAGCTCAGACCAACTTGCCAAATGGTCCTAGGAAAACATACAGGAGAATATGCGAGTCAGGTTTGCCGATCGCCAAACTGACTCGACAAGACATCAGTACCTCGCCAAGAAATCCCTTGCAGAACTATTAGGGGTATGTAAAAGGTGCGAGCTTGTCACAAGGAAATGTGATTCTCTGACCTGATTGGCAAACTTGAAGGAGCTTGCCAAATTGACCCTTCACAGTAAATTAATTTCAGCGACATAGTTCAAAAACACCACTATGAACTTGCATGCATCACAGCCACTACCCCATGCCTCCTAACTACTTAGACTTAATTGGAAAATGAGGCATGAGTATTTGATTGACAATAAACGCTTAAGAGAATCATCACTAATCCATCATTAGACAAACTTATTAATCATGGACACTAGGTTACTCAAACTTCACCCCCTAACATTCCACAATTAGCCTCAAACATCAATCCTCAACTATAAAAGTCTTTTCAAATTAACTCAACACCTTAAACCAAGCATATGTTTTTCTAACACAATCTAACACATAAGAACATGATTTTGACCCATTTTCATTAAATCAGACATCTATCAATAGTACCCAATGTAGCAATTTCACACAAGCCATAGAGAATCAATAGAATTCAAAGGTAACCATTGTTAAAGTACCTATTCATATTCTAGTTTAGCTCAAAAACATAGATACATCATCAAAAACTCAAAATCAAGCAAAAACAAGTACTAATATGGAATTCATCCCAATTGACCAAAAATACATAAATAATGGCTTGAAAATAAAAAATAATAGGACATACCTTTCAATCTTTAGTTCAAGTAGATGATGTGCAAACTTTGTGGACATTCCAAAAAATACACTAAAATCTCAAAGATAAATTTGAAGAAAGTGAAAGGATGTACGGGGTAGTGAGGGAAATAAGAAGCTTCCGCTATTCACGCCAGGCTAACTTTTATAAGCTCACTAATATCGCCAAATTATTTGGCGAGTTTCAAAGCACAATTGGCTCAAAAATTTTAACCTAGGTTGAGGGGAAAGGGGATATTTAGGAGATCGACTTACCTCGTAGACATGATCAGTGGATTGCTCATTGATTTTTTGCTCGCCCTTTTAATAGTATTTACTGGATAATTTTTGGCGTGAACTTTAGCGATGTCATGTGCTATTAGTGACTATGTTGACATATCGGATATTTGAATCCTAACTTGCGAAATTGTCCTTCACTATGCTGCTTTTCTTCTAACTTACCCATTCAACTCCCAACACCTGCAAACAACAAAAACAACATCAAAACATTAAAAATTAAAAATCAAACTTTGGTTACCTCCTAAGAAGCATGTTAGTTAACATCGTGGCACCACTTAGCTAAGCATTATTTTAAGTATCATCATGAGCATGATCTCTTTTTGGATTTGCAATAGTATTACTTGGGTGACCTCCTTGTAGCCTTTAGTTTAGCTGAGAAGAGATTTGACCTAATTGAGACTCAAGGTGTTGGATAGTAGCTGAATGTGACATGACCACTTGATGTAATATGGAGAAATCACTTTTCATCTCCTTAATCCTACCTTTCACTTTGTTCAAAATTCAAGCCAACATGTCCTCGGTCTGATATTGTTCCATATCAGCCTTAGGCTCTCCAATATTTGGATGATCATGTAGAGGTACATAACACTCTCTTTCAGCTTCATGACCTCTCCACTTACCTATTTGATTCCAACCTTTGTTGGCCTTTTGCCTTCGAAAATTTGGGAGATAAACACCCATTTGGCACAAGTACTAGACATCTTTAACAAATACCGTAGCCTCTTGAGATAAATATTCAGTTGTTCCAATAGTGTTGACCGCCTTAGGAACCCCAATGATATGCTTTGTTAAGAGATCAAGCTGCATCATCACTTTTTCCATATTTTCATCCCATTCTTGGTTCTTTTCAATTTGCTCTTTTGCCATCCCCAAGGTAAGAGGTGTAACCATATCGTCTCTGATATACGATGCTCTGTGAATCTTTATCATTTCATCTTATAACTCCATTGCTTGTGCAGAGGTTTTCTTCATTAGACCATCGTGTACTAAATTGTTAGCCACAGTCTTATTAACCACATCCAAGGTTTTATAGAAGTACTGGAGAAGCAAATGGTCGGGAACCCCATGATTCGGATATTATAAGAAGATATTTTGGAATTGAATCCATGTTTCATGGATCGGTTCTCCTTCCACCCTCTTGAAATTCTGAATATTATCTATCAGCTTTAGCATCCTTGATGGGGGAAAGCATTGCTCAATAAAGGTATCTCTCAACTAATCTGATGAAGTGATCGATTCAGCTAGGAGATTAGCCAACCATTTTAAAGCTGCACCACTAAATGAGAATGGGAATAACCGAAGATGGATAGACTCTTGAGATATATTTTTGAATGTGAACGAGATGCACACATCAAAGAAGTTCCTTATATGGCCATGAGTATCCTTATTTAGTTCTCCACCAAAGAATCCCTTAATTTCAACAAATGCAAAATAGTTTGGTGACCTTAAAACTTGTATCACCTTCAGCTAGTGGTAAACGTATAACATCAACATTCCTACCACATTCAACTTAACTTTTTTGACATTTGCAATGTCATCGAGGTGGGCAATGTCATTGTGTTACCTTGATTTGAACCAGCCATGCATCCCCCTAAGTTTATATCTTCATCTAATTTTTTAAGAAAAAACAAGAAGGACGATAACCAAACTCAAACTACAAAATACTAAATCACCAAATAACTTCTTCAATGAAGTCTAACGCCATTTACCCGACAACTGCACCATTTTGATTGGATCAGGCTATGTGAGGTTTAGACACATACATGGTTTTTAACATATTAACACAAACTTTTAAAGTTTCAAGTATTCGTGGTCATTAAAAGTATATTACCAAACTAGGCATTAGGGTCGAACCACAGAGAAATGCTCTGGTAAAATTTAATTAAAGAAGTCACAATGGTGCTTTAATCTTTTGTAGCACGAGCAAGTATCACATAATAACTAACAAATTTCTAAAAGTAACTATGGGGGAATCTATCACCACAACTAAGTAACTATAGTAGGTAAACAAGAGAATTCAATTGACTTCTAGGGTAGACACATAAACATATAAGTAATAATTAGCGTCGGTGTGCAAAATTACTCAAAATATAATGAATCAAAATAGGTAAGGCGGGTGAATCTAATGTTTGATCAAGGTTTTACCAAAATCAAGATAAACTTTAAATAATGCTTTGTCAAGCAACAATAGGTTCAATACAAAACACCTCAACCTTAGCAAAAACTCCCAAATCTCTAAGAAAATTTCATTGATTTAGCACATTAATGACTATTCATCATATAACCTCACCTTATGCTACCTTCTCAAGCATACATAAGGATCCTAAGTTAGGACTGAGTTTATAACCTCAATACATACATAAAAATATGGCCAAACAATAAAACCCATAAGAATTCATCATTAGATTAAGTAAACTTAAACACCCAATAGCCAATCACTGCAACGTAGTCTATATTACATCCTAGAAATATTGGGATTTCTAGCTAACCATGTAATAGTGCATGGGTAAGTTACCAAATTTTCTTCCATTGTAGATGTCTTCTAGCCTATAAATCAGAAGAAATCAATACAAACTCTTGTGAAACCTTTACTCCCTCTCTAAAAAAAGGAAAGGTTTTCTCTCCAAATGTACTCTCTCGCTAGAAATATGTAATCTCTTTTTCAGTGTCGTTGTGCCTCTGTATTTGTGTATTTGTGCATGCTCTTTTTTCCGGACATTGAGAATTTTATACTCTATACAAAACGTACAGAGTATCTTTCTTAAAATTTCAAACTACGACATTAGTCGACCTCGCTAACCGAATTGATGATATGCTAACCTGATTTCAGCTCATAGATCGATCCTTTGACTGTTCTTGAAGTGGATCTTTAGTGAGTTCATTCAAATTTTCCAACCTGGTTGGAGCGAGCAATGTTAAATTCGCCAAATGAGTTGGGAAATTGACAAGCTTCTTTTGTTTCTCACCATTTTGAGTTAGCTTGCCTTTGGCTGAGTGATTATTTTGTGAGTTTTGGGTATAGTTGTTGACTCATCAACTACCCATTTGCGATGCTTATTGATGTGCAGTCAAAATACAACACTTTTGGTGCTTAAAACCTAAAATTTTGTGTGTTCTCGATGTGATGTTAGTAGATTTTATGCATTTTTATGTTTGTATTGTAGGATTACAGGGTAGTACAATTTTTGGGCTAAGTGTATAGAAATTGCTGAAGCAGAGGTTCCATGAGACCCTTTACAGGCCGTAGATACTTTGGCGTGCTGTAAAGATAGGTTCTGTAACAAATTCCAGTGAAGGGTGATTTTCTGAAGTTGAGTCTACGAACATACAGATGAGCTGTAGACTTGGTGTCGTGCCCTGAGGATCAGAAAGTGGAGAGTTGTTGAAACACCATCAGGAGAAACCCTCTATAGGTCGTAGAACTTCATATGGGCCGTAGAGAGGTATCGTAAAAGTCAGCCCCAGTATTGAAGAAGCAATCCACGAAAGTTTGATTATGGACCATAAATGTTATACGACCCGTAGAACCCGCAGTAGAGTTTGCCGACCCAGTTATTCTATTCTATTTTGGTTTTGTATTTTAAACACTTTAGATAGGTTTTTAGGTTATTTTTCATAGGAAACAGAAATGGGACGTGATAGAACATTAGAGATCTTGAGAAACACTTGTAAAACTTTATTTCATCTTTCAATTTCAATCTTGTAATTCTCATTGAAAAGTTTGAATTTCTTGTCCTTAATTCTCTTGTGTAAGTCTCAATTATGTTATTCAAATTCATAAGTCTTGCATTTACATTGATCATGAATAGCTAAATCCATAATTAGGGTTATGGGAACCATGAAAAACTAACAAGGTAAAATCAGATAATTCGTAATCTTGAAAAGTGTGCATGCATGTATTAATTAATTCTCTTCGTGTTGAATGCATTCTAATGGTGGCCAACATTAGAACCCGCTTAATGTTACTGACTGGATTAAGGTAGTAATGAATAGAAAAAGAGATTAATTAACAGGATTTGATTGATGTTTCTCGTCTAAACCTGAACTGGGCGAAAGGGAGATTGTACTGGAACAATAGGTAAGGGTTAGTAATTTCACACTGCGGGGATGGACCAAATCATGTAGTGAAATTCGTCTCTCACCTGGACCAAAGGGTTTGGTAAACTTAACTTACCATTCTGCATGCTACACACTGGAAAAGAATTCGATTAACTGGTAATACTGAGTTAAGGAATTATGGGGAACACAATACCCCAGTTCCTCTTCATACTATTTTGACACTTGTCTTAGTTTAGGATTGTTTTTCATAATTATCACAAAACCACCCTTTTTTGGGAGATAAGTTGGTTAATTAACCCGAATTGCATTAAATTCTTCTACGTCTACCATATTCCCTGTGGAATTCGACCCTAACCTTGGTTAGGTTATATATCTTGACAATGACCGCTTTAGCCTAAAAAAAGAGGTATCGCTTGGGCGACATCAAAATTTTGGTGCAGTTGCTGGGGAATACGGCTAGACTTGTCTAATTTAAGTAATTTGGTAACTAATCCTTATTTCCCTCATTTTTACATTTTTTGTTGTTTTTGTTTTCTTTCAGGGTACAGGTGTAGTGTATGCACAATACACGAAGTCGAGGCATACATTTGACTCCATTTGAATCAGAGACGCAGAGAAGACTAAGAAGGATGGCCCAGGATAATACAAATATCGTGGAAAATGCAGCTCTGAACTAGAATGAGAATGAGAATGCAAATAATGACAACCCACCTTCTCTTGAGAACATTGCTCCATAGCCATAAGACTTTATTGTCGAAGCTTATCAGTGGAACCAATATTAGCTGAACCCTATGGCTATGGAGGTTACTAGAGCCATTGTGTTGCTGCCACTATTAGGTGGTATAATATTCGTGGTTTTAAGTGGGTTGCTTCAGATTCTATAGAACTGTAGATTATTCGTGGGCCTACCATCGAAGGATTCACATAGTCATTTATTCAATATTGCATTTGTCGGCAAGAGTGTGATGAGAACACAAAATCTTTCTGTGGATGCTGTAGGACTTTGTGTCTTCCCATTATCTCCGACAAGCAATACAACACTATGGATATCGGAGCTCCCCCAGAGTTTGATTACCAGTTGGGCTGAGTATCAAAAGGCCTTTTGGAGAGGTACTTCCCGAGATCAAGGAAGCTCAAGTTCAAAGATCAAATTAACAACTTTGAGCAGTTTCCTGGTAACTCAATCAGTACTACATGCGAGCGGTTCATAAAATGCTTGAGGAGTGTCCCTGACTACAAAATTGTTGATGATGCCTTGGTAGAGAACTTCTACTGTGCCCTTGATGCAAATAGCCAAGCATATGCCGATACCATTACAGGGGGCATGTTCTTAGATCAATCATTCGCAGAGATCGCTGAGAAGCTAGATATGGCGGCCAAGATGAATCGTATGTGGGGGGTGAAGGAATAAGCCTTCTACTAAATGAGGAGAACATACAAGTGCTTTCTCGGAATAGTACTAACATGGAGGTGCTAATGAAGCAGACACAAGAACTGGTTAATTCTTGAAGCAACTATGGAGGTTATCATGACAGGTAGAGGGGATAGGAAAGATATGCAGACTAGGATTACAAAGATGGCTACATGAATGTTCATTACATACCACCACACAACCGTGATACTAGTGCAGTAGTCCCAGGGTTGAGGAGATACTTGATGAACTTTTAAAGAAGGCTGACACACAGTAGAAGACCTTGCGAGGGATTAAGTCGGACATCTCCAACATAAATTAGAAGATCAAATCTCATTCTGTTATTATCAAACGGCTAGAAAAACAATTTGGTCAACTATCAACTTAATTTGGTCAGTGTCAGAATGACACATCACCCAACAACATGGTAGAGAACCTAAAGAATAGCAAGCGGTGTAAGATGGGTATTACTCATGGTGATGAGAGCAACACCGTCCTTCCATGATGGTTAATGATAAAGCATGGACACTTGGTGAAGTCTTAATATCCAAGTTATCTATGTCATGTCACAATAATAAATCAGCGTTGCTTGGGAGGTAAGCCAAGGTAGAGATTGGCGCTTAGGTGCCCAGGTATGTTCTTTTTGACCCTGGTACTTTATGTTACAGTTTTTATGTGCATTAAAGACAATGCACCTCTTTTTGAGTGGGGTATGGGTAGTTATAGGCCTCAGTGAAGTTTGAATAGCCTTAGCCTATAACTATCCCAAATTTTGAATCCTAGGGGTTTTCTTGCCTGTGCTCTTTTCCCTATGGATATTTAGTTTTACTTGAATCCGCATGTTTAGGATGTGTAAGTAGTATTGGTAGCATATAGTACTAATATCTATGGTATATATGTGTTTTTGTATGAAAAATGACACCCACGAAATTTTTGTTAGTCAGTCTACATAGCAACTATGCATATTTAATTGTGTTGACAATGCTTGTTCTTATAAGTGAGGATACAATTGAAATGAAAAGCATGATCTGAGAGTATGTGTTGATAGTGTAATCAGTGTGATGTGAATGTGAGCTTACTTTGCTGGATTCATGTATTGTGTTTTAATTCAGAACTTGCCCTATTACTCTGACTTAGACTGTAGGTTAGTTGATTAGGAAAGAACCTTAGACCATTGTTCATAATAATCCACTTAGCCTAAATGACCAACCAAATGTGTGAAAAATCCCCCGATCCTAATTTTTGAGCCTTACATATACCTTTTCTTTATAAAAACCTAACTGACCTAACCTTATTTGATGTAAAATCCTGAAATTGGCCTTGGTCCTTCCTTGAACATTGTGCACCTTGACTGAGGCAAAAGCCTAAGTTAAGGGTGGCTACAAAAAGTGGCCCTTGTTCCTAGGTTGGATATTGTGCACCTCGACTCAGGAGAAAAGCTTAAGTTGAGGGTGACTGGTGTAAGGGTAAACACAAAACGAGGGGGAAAACTAGTGATACATAGAAAAGGAGAAAAAATGTGTATTTGGTGCAAGAAAAAAAGTGATGCCTCAACAATGAACCAAAAAGAAAAATCATGTGCAAATACAAGGAAACAAAAGCAAAAAAAAATGAGAATAAAGCACCCAAAAAAGTTTGACATAGGAGAAAGGGAGAATGAGATAAAAGTAACAGTGTTGGCAACGCAAAAGTGTAGAAAAATGCAGTGTCAAGGAGGTCTTTAGTCACTATGTTCTTAAAACATCATACCAAAGCCCCCTGAGCTTACGTTACAAGCTAGTGAAGTCCTAAAGTGATCCTACTTCAATAGTCAAAGGTCATAGTTATGAGTATAGGGGCAAGCATATGGTATTGAGCATGGTATTTGAATGTCTTTTGTGAGAGTGAGTGATTTCGGATAGTCCTAAGATCATACATGAAAATATCATTGCAGGTGAGATATGAGACTTCTTTCTGTGAGGGCACTTGTATTGTATTGTTAACATTAGACTAATTCAGTGATTGTGACTTGTTGATAATTACCTCACTTGCCATAGTTGCATTGTCACATGCATTAATCTGTGTTGGTTTGCTGGGTAGCTATCTGATGTGGTTTGAAAGTGGTGCGGGCATATGTGCTTGAGTTTGATATGATGTATGCCGTTAGATTGAGGTCTATGTGTTACTGTTCCGCTTATATAGATTGAGTTAGTCGCTTGAGGACAAACAACAATTTTAAGTTGATGGTGTTTATGCGCTATCAAAATACAACACTTTTGATGCTTAAAACTTGGACTTTTGTGTGTTTTCGATGTGATGTTAGTAGATTTGATGTGTTTTTATATTTGTTTTGTAGGATTACAGGGTTGGAACAATTTTTGGGCTAAGTATGCAAAAATTGCTGAAGCAGAGGTTCCACAAGACCCTTTACAGGCCATAAATATGGGTTTCGTAACAAATTCCAAGGAAGAGTGATTTTCTAAAGTTGAGTCTACGAACATGCAGACGAGCCGTAGATTTGGTGTTATGCCCTGAGGATAAGAAAATGGAGAGTTGCTGAAAAGCCATTAGACGAATCCCCTATGGGCTGTAGAACTTTATACGGGCCATAGAGGGTTGTCGTAGAAGTTAGCCCTAGTTTTGAAGAAAAAATCCACAAAAGCCCGATTATGGGCCGTAAAATGTTATATGGCCCGTAAAACCTACCGTAGAGTTTGCTGACCTAGTTATCCTATTCCATTTTGGCTTTGTATTTTACACACTATAAATAGGCCTTTTTAGTTATTTTTCATAGGGAACAGAAGAGGGATGTGATAGAACATTAGAAAGCTTGAGAACACTTGTAAAACATTATTTCATCTTTAGATTTCAATCTTATGATTCTCATTGAAGAATTTGGATTTCTTGTGCTTAATTCTCTTGTGGAAGTGCTCAGTTATGTTATTTAAATTCATAAGTCTTGGATTTAGACTGATCATGAGTATCTAAATTCACAACTAGGGGGTTGAGAAGCATCAAGAACTAACAAGGTAAAATAAGATAATTCATAATTCTTGAAAAGTGTGCATGCATGCATTAATTAATTCTCTTCGTATTGAATGCTTTCTAATGGTGGCCAACATTAGAACATGACTAGTGTTACTGACGCGATCAAGGGAGTGATGAATAGGAAAAGAGATTAATTAACAAGATTCGATTGATGTTTCTCATCTAATCAACCGAACTGGGCCAAGGGGAGGTTGTACTGGAACAATAGATAAGGGTTAGTAATCTCACACTGCGGGGATGAACCAAATCACATAGTTAAATTCACCTCTCGCCTAGGCCAAAGGGTTTGGTAAACTTAACTTACCGGTTCTGCATGCTACACACTAGAAAAGAATTTGATTATCAGATAATACTGAGTTAGGGAATCATGGGAAACACAATAAACTAGTTCTTCTTCATACTGATTTAACAATTGTCTTAATTTAGGATTTTTTTCATAGTTGTCACAAAACCCCCCTTCTTGGGGAGATAAGTTGGTTAATTAATCCGAACTGCATTGAATTCATCTAAGTCTACCATATTCCTTGTGTGATTCGATCCTAACCTTGGTTAGGTTATATATCATGACAACGACCGCTTTAGCCTAAAAAAGGAGGTTTAGCTTGGACGACATCACCTACTGTTCAACGTTTCCTTTTTTTTTTTTTTAGCTTTTTTGCCTTCTTCTTTCATGTTTGTGCCCAAGAGTTCCCCATTCTTCCCCTTGCTGCAAAAACAACAAATCCAACCAATTTATAGAAAAGATAACACACCACGGACACTTGTACTGCACAATTTAGGCCTTAGATGAATGTAAATTCACCACTCATCACCCGTCACCGATAGAGTGGACACAAGTTGATCCTTCTCATTCTTCATATTGGTAAAGCCAACCTTATTTGGCACACATAAGATGGGACTAACCCAACTGCTATTCGAAATTGGGTAGATGACCCGGCATCAAATCACTTGATAATTTCCTTCCTTACTACTTCTTGCATGTGCGGGTTGTCACCTTTAATTCTCAATACTCAGCTTGCAATCCTTTATCAAGTTGATTTTGTGAGAACAAATACCCAGAGGTATACCAACAATATTCGCAATACTCCATCTGATTTCTTGAATAAAAATTTTCTACACTCCAGTCAATGCTTGCACTTGATGATCAAGCAAATCAGATGCCACAATCACCAGGAGTGTCTCGTCACTCCCCAAGATTACATATTTCAAATGTGATGGAAGAGCTTTTAAGTCAAGCTTATGGGCTCTTCAATGGAAGGCTTGGAAGGGGTTTTCCCAATTTTTCAAATCAATATTAAGTTTCATTGGTTTCTAAAAATGAGAACCCACCCCATTTAATGTTGTACTCACCTCGGAGTAGTCTTCAATCATTTCACTACTACAATTAAGCAACACCACTACCAAATATTCTCCTAAACTAAACACCTCCCAATGCCCGCAACTACTTCTTCTACAACATCAACATAAGAGACCACTTGATATTATCTTGCTTGTTTCATTCACTTACAAATATTGAAGGTGACTTCCTCATCATTCATTCAAAACTTGAGTTCACCGGACTGTACATCAACCAAGGATCTTCCGATACCAATGAATGACCTACCCAAAATAATTGGTATTTCCACATCAATTTTACAGTAAAGAACTACAAATTCTGGGGGGAATATTAATTTGTCTACTTTCACCAACATGTCATATAAAATGCCAATTGGATTTTTGATAGACTGGTCCACCATGAGGCCGCATTATTGTCGGAGAAGGGGAATCTGAACCAAGTTGTTTCAAAATAGCCAATGGAATCAAGTTGATACTTGCTCTGAGATCATATAAAACCTTGGCGAATTGATACACTCCAATAGTGCATGGAATTGTGAATACACCTGGATCCTCTTTCTTCACCACAAAATTATTTGACATTATCGCACTACAATGGTGCGCCATTTCAATGCTTTCATACTCAAGATTTCTCTTCTTTGCACAATCTCCTTCATGAATTTAGTATACAGAGACATTTTCATAAGAGCTTCAACCAACGGGATGTTGATTGAGTGAGAATTAAACATCGATAAAAATTTTGATACTTGACATCATCATTATTCTTCTTCAACTTTTGCAGGAAAGGTGGATCAATTTTCACTTGAGGTGCATTCACTTTTGTAGATGAGGAAACATTTTTGGACGGTGTATTTGTGGCGTTTCTTGACTACCCCCCCTCCCAAGCCAGTTTAATATTGTAATCACACTTGGGATTACCAAGATCATGATCTTCCCCATCAACTACCACATCTTCACCAACGGAGCATCATCAAATTCTACTCCTCCACTACTTCCTATGACATTCACATTCTTGCAGTTGCCGCTTATAACATGCTTGGTTAACTAATCCAATTATGTCATCATTTTGGTCATATTTTTGTCTCTTTCTTGATCTTTAGCAAGTTGCTCCTTAGTCAGTCCCCTAGGAAATAAAAAGATAAGATCATCTTTAGTGTACCACACCTAGTTGATTTTAGTCATATCATCAAGAAGGGCTAAAGCGCTGGAAAAGGTTTTCTTTATAATATCACCTTGAATAAGTTGATTTGCTATCCTTTTGTTCACTGCATAAAGGCTACAATAGAAGTACCAGAGAAAAAGATGATCTGGCATTCCATGGTTAGGACACTGTATAAAAAACTTTTGAAATCGTAACAATGTTTTATGGAGTGGCTCTCCATCTATCCACTTGAAATGCACAACACTCTTTCTCAACTTCACCATCTTAGAAGGAGGGAAGAACCACTCATAAAAGGCCTCAGTCAATTCCTCCTAAGAAGTAATGAAGTCTCTTGGTAACTCAGCTAGCCACCTAGATGCTTCCCCAGACAATAAAAAGGGAAACAATCTTAGTCTGGTTGCCTCTTGAGTAATACCTTTGAAAGTAAATGGAGAACAAATATTCATCAAGTTACGAATATGTTCATAAGTGTCTTCATGTGCCAAACCCTTTAATAGACCTTCCAGTTGCAACTACTGAAGCATAGTGCTTGTTATATAGAATACGACATTGCCCATATGAGCAGGAAACCTAATAGCACCGACACTTCTAAGTTGATCCTAATTGACATCGTCAATATTTCTGATGCCATCACTGATGATACTCCAGGAGTGCTCATTTCTTCAATTGAAAAAGAAAACAACCCAAAAGCAAAGAAAAGCACATAACTACGCTCAACTGCAAAGAATTAGCTCAATAAGACACTTCTAAATCGAATCATAACACCGTTCCTCGGCAAAGACAACATTTTGATGTTGTTCAAGCATACCCTAGAACAATTAAGAGATACAGCGATTGTCATCGCTATACCCAACAAGAGTTGGGGTCGAATCTGACTAGGAAGAGTTTATGACCCATATTTTGAAGTAATAGATTGAACTAAAGGTTTGTAGAGTGAATAAAAGTAAATGTGGATTAAATGCATTAATATACAGTAAAAATATGATTGTTCAAGTTGGTTTTAACATAATAAGAGAAAGGACATACTAGGGGTGTGCACACTTGGGTCAATAAGTAAACATTTGGGTCTCATATATTTAATAAACAAATTAATTGGACATGGGTAGAATAGATTACTAGTAACCAAAATCTCAAATAAGATGAAAGTAGCATTGCATATGAACCCGATAAGGTTTCATATGCCAAATCACACTAGGAACTCATTGGAATCTAAGCATTCAACCAAATAAAAAAAAACCCAAACTATCATGCTAATTACCCTCTTCAATTACTTAAGGATACTTGCAATAATTAAAGATCCAAAGATAAAACCCTAAGTTTGCAACCTTAGAGCTTTAATTAAACATGGTAATAAACATAAACCCGTATCAATTAATAGAAATTCAATCAAATTAACAAAGACCCATACATAATTTCAAAGACCCAAGTCATGGCACACTCCCAACATGAGGGTTTATAGTCTAACATAGCTAGAAAAGTGAAGAAATTACCATAAATGTTATCCATGGCTTTAATCCAAACTTCCTAAGAAGAAATTAAAATTAAAATACTCAACCTCAATGATAATCTCCAAGTAAAACGTATGCAGGTCTTTCCCAAAGAAAAACATATTGGAAGAGTATAAAGTGGAACTCTCTAAAAAATTCCAAACTTTTGTCTTAAATATGTCGCTAAATTTTAGCCCTCAAAACCAATCAGTTACGTAAGTTTCACAACCTGGACCTAGGGCCTAGGAGTGACATGACGAATGGAAACTTGAGTGTCCCTAAAAAAGCCTCGTAGCATCCATTCACACATCATCAGTTCAAAAGCGTATATAAATAGTAAATACATAATTCTAAGGGATGTGAAAGTAGGACTCATGCTATGGGGATGTCATGGGGGATAGGGAGTAACACGGGTTCACATAACACATAATCACAAAAGAACTAAAGGGGCATGTAAGTATGACTCACTCTATGGGGGCAATATGGGACTTAGGATCTTCCACATCATAACATGAATTCGTAACATAAACTCATAATCAATCCATAATAATCATATCCAGATCCATAATCATAAATCTCCAAATACAACACTTAGCATATAAACGTAAAAGAGTCTACAAGGTGTCTAATAATGCCTTTAATCATAAGATAGGTTAGGGTTCAAGACATATATCAAGCTCACCCTCAAAGTAAATAACATAAACTAAACACCATGGGTAGAGAAATGGTGGTTTGTCCTTGGAAGATAGGACTCACCACAACAAGTGTTTCAAGATTTAAATGTAGCCGTCGTACGATGGATGAAGGTAGTGCTTGGTCACTACATAGTTAGATCATGTAGACAAAAGTATGCATTAGTACGTTTGAGTGTACTAAGTATGCGAGCATGCAATGCACATGAACTCACTAAACTAACATTTACTGTTAGATGATAAGGGCACATATATCGAAAGAATCATATAACAAGTGAATAACTTATATCAATATGCCATGAGGTGCATGATGCATGAATGCAAAAATACTTCATATATATTGAGGATGGGACCGTAACTGACATAAGACAAAGTGAGCTATACCTTAGAACTCCATCGTCTACCTCAAAATGGATAAAGAGGTGAGCTACTTGCAAAGGTAGATCTGTAATCATTCATCATCCACAAAGGGCATAAACATACTTATGTTAGGCACATAGTTCAAGAAAAGGAGTATGGACCCTTGGAGATAGCTCGCCCTGCCTCCAATCTCATCGGTGATAGGTCATCATCCTACTAGATACATACATACATACATACATACATATATATATATATATATATATATATATATATATATATATATATATATATATATATATATATATATACGTGCTTGTAAAAGAGACATAAAACTTTCAAATCATTTATATGCATACTTAGGCTTAAAGGCCAAATCACATTTCATATTCATGCATACTTAGGCTAAATAGACAAAGCGTACTTCATGTAATACTTTCATGCATAGGGATAGCTCCTTTGGATCACCTTCTTGAGAAAAGAGTATGGACCCTTGGGGATAGCCTCCCCCGCCTCAAAACCTCAATCGGTGCTCCACAAACATAGTGGTATAAACACCCATAATTGCTCAAAGAGCCATAATCATAGACATTTATGTGATCATATTATTGCCATAATCATAATCTTATCAAAATCATATACATAAACATAATTAGGCTTGACCCACTTCGTAAACTTCATGAAATCCAATGCTCATGAATGCATATACTATGAATGATATGTGAATAGAAATGGGTAATATATATTCAATCTAAAATCAACAATATAATATGAAATTCAAGTAAATTCATAAGTAAATCCCACATTCAAATCATAATATTGATTACCCATGCTTAAATCAAACTTTACAGGGACAATGCATGTTCAAAATATTCATAATAATAATGTAATTCAACGTATTAGGGCTTAAATAAACTTAAAACCATCAATATAGAATAGCCACACTTTAATTGAATTTAATAAACAATAATTCTTAAAAACCCATATTTAAAGTAAGCTAAAATTCCATAAAATTGAGTGAAAAAGAGTTTGGATCTTCTTGGTTGAAAGAGACCAAGAATCAATCCCACATACCTTATCTAATGAAGAATCTCAAGAAGAAATTTGATGAAGAAAGGAGTTTTCTCTTGATTCCCAAGCTTAGTCTTCACAAGAGCCGTTAAGAGAGTTCTTAAGAAGAGTTAAATGTAATTCTAAGTGTAAAGAGTGAATTTGAATGAGAGGAATAAAGTATAAGTTGTTTGAATGTCTTTAGGTAGCATAGAAAGTCACAAAAGACCTTTAGGAAGAATTATAATTACGAAAATGCCATTGATGAAACGAGTAGAAAAATTCAAGTTAGGGGTCACAAAGAGGGGTATACGGTCTGTGATAGGGCATATGGACCGTATACATGGTCCGTGATCTGATACTTAGAAAAATTCTTCCTGATGGAGGTCCAAAACATTGATCCAATACTTTGAAAAATTTAACATAGCACCCATATTGAGGGCTTCACGGGCCGTACCTAGACAAACGGTCCGTGTACTCCTCTATACCACCTCACTTAGAAAAATTCTTCATGATGAAGTTCCAAGACGACGATCCAATACTTAGAAAATTCAATGTAAGCACCCATACGGAGGGTTTCACAGGATGTGAAGCACTATACGATCTGTGAAAGGGGCCGTGTGACATGCCTTAGCTTCAAAATTATGGAGTTTTAAGGCCACGAATACCACACGGTTTGTGAAGCCTCACAAGGCTTGTGTGGGGTCCATGTATGGTATGCCTTAGTCCTTAGCTCCATGTTAAAGCCTACATACCCACATAAGGCCAAGGGCCACTCCAAAGAGGCTTCACACGGTCCGTATAGCCTCACACGGACCGTGAAGGCTTCCATGGAGCGTCACCTTGGTCCAAGACTTTACGGAACCAAATTTCCAAGATCTATTGAGGTCATACAAAGTTTGGGTCCTTACGGTAAGTCGGTTATCGCCAAACTATTCCACGATGCACCGAAACTTCCTTTGATTGCACTTTGTGTTTCCTTCATGACATTTTGGTAAAGCACCATTGACTTTTAAATTGATTAGGTAGTTTACCAAATTTCCTGTTCCATTGCTAATTCTTCCTGTTTCTCAAGTCATTTTAAGCTTAATCGGGCAACTTTGACAGTCCCGATTTGGACCGCCTTTTTCATTTAGTGGTGCGCCGAATTGTAATTTTCACCACCAAAGTTGCCAACATCTTTTTGATTCATTCTAAACATTTTGGTGATGTTTTTGCATTTTGGTAGTGTGCCTATTTCATTTGGCGATGCTGCCTTTGACTGCATTTATGTTCATTTTGCTCAATTCGCCTTGTTTTGCCTTCTTTTGTCCTTAAACCTTTTGTGGGCACAAAACCTGACATTGTAAGTAAAATTTAGTTAATATCCAAGATAAAATATGCATTGAGGATAGTGGTTTGCATCAATTAATGCCCAAATATGAGTCCAACCTGGGACTCATCAACTCTTCGGGCTATAACTGCTTCATCCACGTGAGTGTAGACAGAGAAAAGTTTTAAAAAATATCAAGTCTCATATCAAACATAATAAATAGGAAAGGAGTATCAAAAGATAAATTGGCACACGTATTAAGTAATGCATACACATCAAATTTAAAGAGCTTCAACATACTGGTAACCATATCAAGAGTTTCTTCCACTTCTTGTCTACCATAAAGCACATATAATCTGTTGTTCCATTGAGCACCACCTTATTGAACCCTTTGTTTCCCTTGACCACCAGGAGCAGCTTGCCCTTAAGAATGACCTTCTTAGCCCCTTTTTTGTAATGTTTGGTATTCAAATAACTGTTCACCCACTTTATCACACCCATAACAAGCACAAAAAATGGCCAAATACCTACCCCCATGATTCTTTCCACTCGTAGTGCACCTTGGAAAACCTTGTCCACTAATGAGTCTATATGTTAGAATCATATAGAGCTACAACAAAATGAAAATGTTATCCTCAATGTATTCTTTTGCCTCATATACTAACCAATTTATTTGTTTGATGATACAAATGAGGATGGAAATGCATGGAAGGATAAAATCTTAGCAACACAAGATAAATCGAGCAAAATAACCAAAAAGGCGGTAGAAGTCGACGTCTCCAAATGGTTTGGGAGATCACGAAAGAAGGACTTTGAAATCCTAATGTTGCAATGTCTAACCCCCAAAAATTTAGTATAAAAAGGTGATGTTTGGTTAAGGTTTAGTAAATTGCTAATAAGTTCAGCGATTTACAAATGCATCGCCTAATGATACAGTGTTTAAGGCCTTCAACATATGTCCAAAAATGCCATCAAGCACACGTTCAACGAATCCGTGATGTGTTCGACGATGGCAATATTGACCGCCCATTACTGATTAGTGCACTAAATGAGTTATTTTTGTATGGAGTATAAAAGGGAAGTGGCTAAATGGGACACATTAATAGAGATTGAGATCAGGAGTACAACACATAGAATTCTAGAAGAGAGAAGTACACTGAGGAGAGAAAATCAGTCTTTGCTTGAAGAAGGGATTTTGGAAATTGACTTTAGAAGTGAAGATCTTAGCTAGAGACTTGAAATTCATTCCTATTTTCTTGTTAATTTGAACTCCAATTGTAATGGAGAATGAATTTGGCAGCTCAGTTTCTCTTTTAACTATGGAAGGCTAAAACTCTCATGCTGGTGTGTGTGTAAATAACTTGGGTTCTTAAAATTATGATCAGGTTTTATAATATTGAATGCATTGTTATTAGTTTTTGTGGGTTCATTTTGTTACCATGATTAATTGAAACTTTAAAGTTGCAATGTCAAGGTTTATGTTAAGATCTTTAAGTATTGCAAGTATCCTTAAATGATTGAAGTGGGTAATGAACGTGATGTCTTGAAATGTTGTGCCTTGGATTGAATGCCTGAGCAAGGTTCAACAACTACGATTTTAGAGGGTTTTCTTTCTATTACATAGGACCCAATGTATTCTAATATGATTTGGCATATGAAACTTTAGCAAGTTAATGTGGAACACTACTTTTGTCTGATCGGGTGCACTTACTAGAAATCTAGCCTACTCACATCTAATTAATGCATTCGTTTAAAATATAAGACCCAAATATTAATTTTTAGATCCAAATTTACACTCCCTTGGCATGTCTCTTCTCCATTAGTATTAAAATCAATTGTCCCAATCGCATTTTCATTATTTAATAGTTCAACTCATTTTTATTAACACAATAATCTTTTGGAACAATTCAATACTTCTAACTGTGAACCTCACTGTTCCCAGTGGATTCGACCCTGACTTTTAGTTAGGTAATTATACTTATGAAAACCTTCATTTGAGGCAAACTTCAAAATGGTGCCATTGCCCGGGAACAATGTTGTTTTCCAGTTTAGAAGTATGCTATCGAACTAATTCTTTATAATTGACCTTACTGCTTGCTTTTCTTTTTTCTTTTGTGTGATTTAATTTTTAGTGGTGCATATGAGCACCCAAGTAGCTAAATGGTGATGACATCAGAAATCTCAACGATGCCAATTGGACCAACTCGGGAGTGTTGGGGCTATTGGATCACTCCCTCTTGCAAGCAATATGGTGTTTTATGTGACTAGCACCATGCTCCAATTGTTGTAGCTGAAAGGTTTATTTGGGTGTTTGGCACATGAGGACCCTTATGAGCATATTTGTAAATTTATGGATATGTGCTTTCCTTTCACTTTCAAGGGGGTTACTCAAGAAGCAATTCGACTGAGATTGTTTCCGTTTTGTTTTTCTGGGGAAGCAATAAGATGGCTAGCTGAGTTACAAAGGGACTCCATTACTTCTTGGGAGGAGTTGACTGAGGGTTTTTATGAGCTATTTTTCCCTCCTTCTGTGATGGTAAAGCTGAGAAAGAGCATTGAGAATTATAACCTGATAGATGGGGAGCATGAAACATGGTTTTGATTCCAAAAGCTAATATTACAATGTCTCAACCATGGGATATCAGATCATCTTATGCTTTAATATTTCTGTTGTAGCCTTGATGGGGAAAACAAGAGAATAGTGGATCAACTTGTTCGAGGTGGTATTATAAAGAAGACTTTTGCCACAAGTTCAGCCCTTCTTAATGATATGACAAAGATTAATCGAGCTTGGTACACTCAATATAATCTTATATCTTCCTTTCCAAGAAGTATGTCTAAAGAGCAACTTGTAAAAGACCATTAGAGGGATAAAAACATGGAAAAAATGATGACACAATGAGACTTTCTAACCAAACATGTCATGGGTGAAAGTCGCAAGAATATGAATATTGTTGGTTGTAGTGGTGGTGTAGCCTTTAATGATGTTCCTTATGAGACTGCATATAATAAGAAGGTGCATTATTTGGGGAACCAAGTGGTGGGTTCCTGGCTGGCCTTTATAAGATCACCCGGGAATCAAGGTTGGATGAATTAAGGTGGTTGGCATGAGTGAGATTAGACAGATAGTGTTGGAGGGTGGAGAGATTGTGATGGAGATAGAGACTAATATATTCCCCCTCATGATAGAGTGAAGCCAAAAGAACCTCTTAAAAATTTGATGAATTTCACATGAGGATATGCTAGCTTGAATCCTCAACAAGGTGGAAGCATCAGACAAGGTTCTTAAGGATATGAACCATCTTTTCTCATTTGAATCAAGGACCAAAAGGTGGCTTGCCAAGCAACACCATGGTAAATCCAAAGAATGACCATCAACAATGCATGACCATCACTATAAGAAGTGGCGAGGTGATTGAAGGGATTGTGCTCCCTCAAGATGTTGAGACAAGCAAGGTTAAGAAGACCTCTTTATTTGAGGAGAATGATGAGTTGGAAGTTGGTGATGAGGTAATAAATGATGGGGAAAATCGCTCTCTTGGTAATCCCGGGGGAGATTGCAACATTAAAGTCAAGGGAGATCCTAGCAAAGCCAAAAATTCACCCTCCAAAAACATTCCGTCATCCACCAAAATGAAAGAACCTCAAATGAAAATTGATCCACCTTTCCCGCAAAGGTTGATGAAGAAGAATGAACCATGTTTCAAAGGTTTTTGTCGATGTTTACTTCTCTTTCAATCAATATTTCATTGGGTGAAGCTCTTGTGGAGATGTATTAATATGCAAAATTTAAAAAAGAGCTTGTAACCAAGAAAAAAATCTTGAGTGTGAAAAAATTGAAGTGTCGCACCATTATAGTGCAATAGTGATAAAGAATCTTATAGCAAAGAAAGAAGATCCAGGTGCTTTCACTATCCCATGTATAATTGGGGTTTGTCAATTCGCTAAGGCTTTATGTGACCTTGAAACTAGTATCACCTAATACCTTTGGCAATTTTTTAGCAAATAGGGTTGGATACCCTTTTGCCAACAATGATGAGACTTCTTATGGCTGATCGGTCCATCAAAAGCGTAGTTGGTATCTTATATGTTGTGTTGGTAAGGTAGACAAGTTCATTTTCCCTTCTGCTTTTTGGTTCTCAATTGTGAAGTTGATGTGGATATTCTTATTATTCTTAGTAGACCATTTTTCGCTATAGGTAGGCCATTGGTGGATGTTGAAAGTGGTGACTAGAAATTTTGAGTAAACGATGAAAAGGTTGTATTCAATGTATGCAAAGAAATTAAGGAGCCCAATGACCTCAAGTGAGTCCATTTATCGATGATGTGGATGAACCATGAACGACAATAGACTTTGTCATGCCATGATGTTGAATAAGGTACTTCTAGGAAGGCAACCCAAGGAGTCAGTGGCTTTTGAATAACATGTGGTGTTTGTGTAGGTTTGCAGAAGTGAGATTTACGTGCAGTGGGCGCAAAAGGCGATAAGATTCGCTAATTGGTGGATCACTGAGTTTGAATTATAACCCCTTATTCAACCATCTTTTGGGTTAGTTAATGTCCCTTAAGGTTGTATAAATTTTAATAGTCAAAGTTGCAAAATAGTTAATTGCTGAATAAGTTATGCAACACATAGTACCACTGCCTTTTGGTATAGGTAGAAGGGCTTAAATTACTGAAAGAAAAAGTCATCGAGGATGCATTCGGTGGATCGTATGTGTTAGGTGGTGTAAATTGGTGTCGCCGAAGTTGCACCGCCTAATCAACATATTTTTACTTTTGAAGGACCCTTTTCAATCTCACTTTTTACTTTTTATCTTTTTCACCCCCTAAGCACTCATCTCTCCCCTAATGCCTTGTTTTCAGCATTTTCATTGGGATTGTGCTTTACTATCATCAATGATATCATCATTGTCACCCTCATTGTCTTTGCGTCATTACATATTTTCGGACCCTCTTCCTCACTTTTATGCTACTCTTGAGTTTGACGTGGCTTAAGTTTGGTTGTAGAAGCATGTGGTTTATTGTGTGATGTGGAAAATCATTGAAAATCATGATGTGCCTTGTTGGAATGATATGATTGAAACCCTAGGTTTAGAATGACACTTATTTATTTGGGTTCATTTTTACAATGAATTTTGATGAAAGTGGTTGTGCATTTATAATGGGTGAATGTTATGAATGATGATTATGATGCTTAATTGTTGAGAAAGTTCGCATTGTGTCTCAATTTGATCGAATTGCATTTATATGTAATATTTATTGGGATGACGAACGTGTTTTCTTGGAAGTGAATGTAAATGTATGTTTTATGAGCTTTGTGTGTTATGTGTGAAGCCTGAGTAACCCGTAAATTTGATCACATGACTTGAACTTGCTCGATGATAGAGTGAGAGACATCTTTCTTAGGGTAAAGTCATCATTTTGTTATATTTATACTCATGGTGTGATTATTAGGAAAAAATAAGCCTGTGTTGGTACAAGATGATGTGTTGGTATGGCATGTGTTGTAAAATTTTCCTCATTTTCTTGTTGGTGTGTTAAAATTTAAATTTTGGGGGAGTTGCATTGCAGTCAACTTTACAATTGTCATTTCGACCACATAAGTCAATTCAGCAATGCCCCGAAAAGTCACACACATCGCTCTTTTTGACAGACTTGTAGCCTTGGATTTTGTCACATTCAGTGATGGTCCCGTTGACTGCCAAATCAATTTGACGGGTTGCTGAAGGCCTAGATCCATCACTGAATGTGACAGTGATTTGAATCCTGAATTCAGTAAAGAAAGGCAATGGTTATTTTGATCGCCGAACATGTTTGACAGGCAAAATGACCTTTTTGCCAAACATGTTTTTTAGAGGTTTCTTTTTGAATTTTCCTTCCATACCATTGATTCTTACACACATGTTGGATTTGTTTTGAAAACATGCCACAGCAAAAAGAATTTTTGTCTCGTGGTGGATCACATGCAACCCAAGCAACCCTTATAGTTTTGGAGCAGGACGAATAAAGACCTCAATGGCCTCATATGGAAAAGCGAGGCAATGGAAAAAGGAAAGTAGTCGAGCAAGGTGACTTAAGTGGCAATGAAGAGGGGTGTCTTGGCTTGAAGTGGACTAGTTCCGAATAGGAACAAACGAGATTCAATTCCCAGTACAAAGCCTCCAGCTTTGTATCCAAGTCAAAAACATTGTTGGATAGAGGCAAGGACTAAAGAGATACATGAACCACTCCGACAAACCTCTCAAACCATCTGAGAGACAATTGCCCTATGACATCTAAACCAATTAAAGGTTGTCAGGCTGAAGACAAGATTGGACGAGAGATGACTATCTTCTGATGGGATAGTTGATATGTATAACAAATTGTAGGATACTCTGTGATTCCATGGTTTCCAACACATCGGCACACCTCGGGAACCTTATGTGCCAAGTTGAGTCCATGAATTCTGCGAAGCCCATGCTAGAGTTATCCCAAAGAATAGATGCCAAGTAAATATTTCTTCAAAGCCTGTGGATATGGTTGAAGTGCGAGGTGCGCCTGTCTCTTGCAACGAGACTAATATTAATAACTTATTGGGATGTATAGTCCAACTTTGACATGATCTTGACTATATGGTAAGAAAACTCTGGACAACCTCAAGGCATGGCTTGCCCCAATGGTTGGTAATGTAGAACCCTTATAGTTGGATGAAGGGGTAGTGATTGAGAAGAAAGAGCTTAATATTAATATTTTAGTTCGATTTCATCAACAACAACCTTTCATCAATAATTACACTTGGCACAAGAACATACCCTTTAAATGTTCCTTCCTGCTTTGGAGAGCTTTAAGGGGTAAATTACCCATTAATGAGAAGCTCATCAGCGTTGGTTATGAGCCTAACTAGTGCTACTACTGTTACAGGCCAAACATGGATACCATAGAGCATATTTTTCTCACAGGCCATTTTGCTCATAATATTTGAAAATGTTTTGCAGATTCTTGTGGGGTTATTATTGATTATCTTCCTTTGAGGATCTATGTTATGAGATGGTGGATTGTAAATTACAAAAATGATGCCCAAAAGTTATTACTTCATTCAACACCTATTTTTATTTGCTGGAACCTTTGGAAAAACATATGCATTTGAAATTTGGTAATAAGCAATCCAACCTTGCTAAAGTTAAGTATCTGGTTGTAAAAGATCTATGCTACTTGTTGAGGACTGCTTATCCTTATATTCAGTTGCTTTTTAACTGGAAGAATGTAATATTATTGATAGACAGGTGTGTCCATGACATCAAGATCACTCCTGTCAAGTGTCTGAAACCTTCTGATCAGTGGGTCAAAATCAACTCTAATAGCAGTGCTTTACCTAACCCTGGTAGGATAGGTGCTGGGGGTATTATCAGGAACAATGTTGGAGAATTTTTGCTTGCATATGCTGCTCCTTTGGGTGAGGGTTCCAACAACAAGGCTGAATTAGAGGCTGCTCTTATTGGGATTGAGTGGTGTCTTCAACTGGGATTCAACAAGGTCATTCTACAGGTGGATTCTGAATTGCTGCATACTTGGATTACTCAACACAATTCTACCCCTCCTTGGAACATTTCTCATGGACTAACTCAATTACAACATTCCAAAAATCAACTACAGGAGTTTGAGTGCAATCATACCTTTAAGGAAGCCAATTTTGTCGCTGATACTCTTGTTAAACACAATCGCAACCTCAATAGTTCTCATATTTACTTTAGTCTTCATCAGATTCCCAATGAAGCCAAAGCTTACTATTATCTTGACAAATCTGATATGGTTACTTTCAGAAGAAGGAAATTAAAAAGTATTAAGGAACCCCCATAAAGTGTGCTCAGTAAGGTCGTCTCTAAGAGTTCTCTTGGTCTATAACTAATCTTGGTATTGTTTTGCTTTTCCTTTTATAGGATTAGTTGTAGGTTATTTTCCTTTTACTTATTGTAAGGAGAGAGTCTCCCTTGTTTATTGCTTCTTATATTATGTAATGACAGGAGTCCTCTCATCGATGTAGTCTAGGTTGCTTTACTTTGATAGAAATGGGGAATAGTTGGCCGACCTTAGACAGTTGGCTGACTTGTGAACCACAGTAGGTTGGAGGTAAGGTCTATGTCCCCCTCGATTGTATCTTTGTTTCTTATTTATTTTTATGATAAAGCTTGGGGGTGCTGCTCAACCCCTGACCGTCTAAAGGAGTGGCGAACCTTTGACAAAGGTCTGTTCTCTATAAAAAGACAACCTTATGCCATCATAGAATGAGTCTATCCTTCAGAATCATAAGGCAGCATTGGTAGGTTGTATCATGGACCACAGGAAATTGAACCTTGGTTCAGTTATAGCTCCAGAACTCCTTACTTCGGCCAAACAACTTTAGACTTCTCTCCTCTTCTCGTGTCTCATTACAACATTGCACAGGAGAGCCAGTGTGCCTTTTGTTAGAAAAATGGATATTGAGATTACTCCATCAATTTCCACAGGCATGGATAATTGAGGCTAGCTTCCAGTGAGATAAAGAGGATAGAGTTAGGAAGAAGTTGGCGGACACTACGCTAGTTGTGGATGTTGAGATGCTTGAGACTAGTACTTCAGAGTCGGCACTTGAGTCAGGTATACCTTCTTTCTCTGCTCCAACCCCTTCCTCTCTTGCTCCCACTCCTTCATCATCTAAATAGTTGTAGCCACAAGCTTCAATAGATTGACCCCAGATCATATAAGCTACTATTTACAGTATAGCCTAGTTAGCCAAATCAATTGACACTAGGGCCACTCGGGTTGAGTTTTCTTTGCCTATAGTGATCAAAAGGGCCATCGCAATTGCATTGGTCCCATTACTAGATGAGGGAAAGAAGCAGAGATAGATTATTGAGGAGCAGAAGTTAAGGCTAGACCAGTTGACTATGAGTGTGGGGGACAGGGGGTAAAAATTATTGCTTTTTCAGGCAGGGTGGGCTTTGGAGGCTAAGAGTGGTGCGAGTGTTGACACGTTGGTCATGAAGACTGATAGTGTTGAGTTGAAGAAGGAGGTGGCAGAATTAAAGTCTATGGATATTACATCACTTTGGGGTTTGGTGGATGCACCACCCGAGGCTACTACGAACGCGACTCCCGAGGCTGCTAAGGATGCCACTTCGATTGTAGATACCGAGGGTGATATGATCCATCTTCCCAGAAGATAGATGATGAGACCTTGGGAGTTAATATCTTCCTAGAGAAGCATAGAGAGTTAAGAGAAATGAGGGAGGCCATCATCTCAGTCATCACTAGAGAGTCACTCTAGATAGATCCGTGATCGGGGCGAGTGAGTCATCCAATGCACTTGAGCCAGAGCATATGCTGCCATATTTTGATGTGGAGTCCCTTACTCTGGCACTCAATTCAGATCCTACACCCAAGGACCTGAGCATGGATGCTCCACTACTTATTGTTCAGCTCTAGCACCACCACATGTCGAGTGATTAGGGGGATTCTTTATCTTATTCCCTCCTTTTGAGTTTTATTGCTATTGTTCTTATACACTAAGAAAACTGCTTTATTTTTAGGATGGGGTGAGTATTTAGGGTTGAGATAATTGGTTGTGTTTATTTTTGTGTTTTTTTTGATGTATAATCAAAACAATCTTTTACTTTGTATTTGTAAATATTATTTTGGTTGTGATTTGTAAATATTGTTTTGGATTATAATAGTTAGTAACTTCTTTTGTTTTTATTGTGATAGATGTCTTTTGGATGATATGCGCTGATTATGTCCTACTTCTTAATTTCAGCAAAATACCCATGCATACAAATGTCTCCAAGTCCTTAGCACTCCAAGTACTGATCGCCAATATCCTTGATTCGGATAATTTCATGGATGAGGAGCATGTATTGACTTACCTAATTAGTTTATCTCATGTGAAAATGATCCATGCATGGATTGAAAATATCCTGAGTTAACTAAGTGAATATCGAGCTTTGATATGCAATGACCGATAAATTTTGAATGTATGTTGTCTAGTCATTGTTTGAATTCAGGAGCCATGTTGCCATTAGAGATAAGATATTTGTGGAAAGGCATACTTGTTGATAGCTAGAACTTACCTGGTTTGTCTTGAAGTGTTACCTTGGTTGAATCTGGGATAGGAAGATGACCTTAGGCCTTCTTTGGTTTCTTTAAGTCCATTTTGACCAAATAGCTCCCTTGCTATTAATTGTATCCCTAGTGAGCCCCGTTGAATTTTAAGCCTGTTCCTTGGCAACCTTGTTACCGTTGAAATTCGATTGAAATGATGTTCTTTTTTGTTGAACACCATTTACTCCTTGAGCTTGAATTAGTGAAAGTTGTGGCCAAAGGCCAAAGTTTGGGGTGTTGATAAGAATAGGGTGTCTCCCATTGGAAAGTTTGAGGAAAGAAACAAGAAAGAAATGGAGGATCCCATGCATGGTGAAAAATAACAAGAAGGAAAATGCTTGAACAAAGAACAAAGAGAAAAATTTGGTTCAAAATAGGACCCTTCAAAACTTTTGGAAAAATAGTCACAATGGGGATACCTAAGGTTGAGGTTCAATGCAAAATTATGGCATTAGGAAAAGAAAGTTTTGATGGAGGGATTAGTCACTTCTTCCTAAATGTTATCCTACTCGTCCTCTAGCTTACATAATAATCCTAGCAAAGACCTTTGTGATCTTAGTCGGATGAATTGAGTGAATATTGATGAGAAAAAGGGCAAGCCTATGCGTAAAAACTTGCATGTCATTTCTCATTTGGGAGTGTGAGTGTTGCTAGATCCTTGAAGTTAATATCATGATTTTGTGTGTATAAGGATGTTCTTTGGTGTCAAGGTAGGTGGCGATAAATCGCATTGACAATTGTGAGCATAACTTTGTCTTACGAGCTCCTTAGTCATCTCTTAAGGCTTCAAAATTGCATAAGTGGTTTATAGAAGCTAAAAGGTTCGATGACAAAGGGAGGAATGTATGTGCTACTCCTTATGGCCTTATTTACAAGCATTGTGCCTTTGATTGGTTGATATTTGACTTGCTTGAGGACAATAAAGAGTTCAAGTTGGGGGTGTTGATGAGTCTACACGGTGGACTCATATCGAGCTTAAATAGCGTGAAAATGGTGTCCTCAATGTATTCTTTTTTCTCATACCCTGACCAATTTGTGTGTTTGATGCTAGAAATGAGGATGGAAATGCATGAATGACAAAATCTTAGCAGCATAGGACAAAAGGAGCGAATTGACAAAAAATATGGTAGAAGTCTACGTCGCCGAATGGTTCAGCAGATCACCAAAGAAGGAATTTGATCGCGTAATGCTACAGTGTCTAACCCCACAAATTTGGTATAAAAGGGCGAAGATGGTGAAGGTTTGGTGGATCACTCAACATGTTCACCGATGTAAAAATGTGTCACCTAATGTTACAGGGTTCAAGGCCTTCAAGATAGTTCTAATAAGGTGGTCAAGTACACATTCGGCGGATCACCAATGTGTTCAGCGACGACTGATCTTGACCACCAACCAGTGATTCATGCACTAAATTTTTTATTTTTGTATGGAGTATAAAAGGGAATTTTTGAAGGACTAATGGGGACACATTAAGAAAGATTCAGATCAGGAGTACAACACATAGAATTCTAGAAGGGAAAAGTACATTGAGGAGAGAAAATTATTCTTAGCATAAAGAAGGGTTTTAAAAAATTGACTTTGGAAGTGAAGATCTGAGACTTGAAATTCATTTCTATTTTGATTTTAATTTGAACTCTAATGCAATGGTGAATGAATTTGATAGCTGAATTTCTCTTTTGATTATGCAAGGCTAAAATTCTCATTCTTGGGGGGTGGGGGTGGGGTGGGGTGTAAATAACTTGGGTTCATGAAATTATTATTGGTTTTTCATTATATTGAATGTATTGTTATTAATTTGTGTGAGTTCATGTTCAGTACCATTTTTAATTGAAACTTTAAGGTTGCAAACTCAGAGTTTATGTTATATCATTAATTATTGCAAGTATCCTTGAATAATTAAAGTGAGTAATGATCATGATAGCTTGAAATGTTGTGGGTTTAGTTTAATTCCTATGCAAGGCTGAATCGACTACGGTTTTGGAGGATTTGCTATTCAATTACATAGGGCCCAATGTGTTATAATGTGATTTGACATATGATGCTTTAGCAAGTTCGTGTGAAACCCTACTCTCATCAGACTGGAGATAGTACTTACTAGCAATCTAGCCTACTCACATCCAATTAATGCATTCGTTTGACATATAAGACCCAAATATTGATTTCCAGACCCAAGTGTACATAATTTTAGCGTGTCTCTTCTCCATTAGTGTTAAAATCAATTGTTGCAGCTGTATTTTTGTTATTTAATAAATCAAAACCTTTTTTAATGCTACAATCTTTTGGAACAATTCAATACTTCTAACTGTGAACCTCACTATTCACGGTGGATTTGACCCCAATTCTTAGTTGGGTAATTATACTAATAACGACCACCATACTTATTATTGGTTTGAGGTATGATTGAGGCAGACTTCATCCACCACCATGTTGAACTCTAGGGTATTGCACCCTATCCCTATCAGACATCTGATTTGGAGCTTGAGGTGACCCTTGGCCTGGGTACTTTTGGACATGCTGAGGATGGCTATTTCCACCATTGGATCTACCATTGGAGAAACCACCTTCAAACTGATCCCTCTTTGACTCCTCATCTTTCCCTACTTGAGCTTCTCACCTTCAATCTATTTGGCATAAATCATGAGCTGAGAGATGTCCATATCCTTCACAAGTATAGTATTTCGACATTCCTTGAAAAATAAGTCTGATATCCCTGAAATTGAATTGCTCATCCTGGCACAGGGATTAGTAACCAAGGATAGAGCATAAGCTTAGTGCATTTGAGGGAATACTCTCTTACGCTCATATTACCTTGCTTGAGATTGAAATATTTAGTCATCTTTTCCTTCCTAAGTTGAAGCTGAAAGAACGATCAAGGGATGAAAGCTTGAATTCTTCCCAAGAAATTAGACCTTTGTCTACCCTTTCAGACACCCATTGAGTGAACCATACTTAGGCCTTCCTTAAGCTAATATACTGCAAATCTTCCTTCTCCTCAGAAGTTACTCCCAAAATAACAAGATTGTATACCTCATCAATGAACTCTTGAGCATCTTCATCCCCCTTTGAACCATAGAACTCAAGAGGTTTTATCCGAACAATGTCTCTCACCCTAGCTGTCAGAATAGGCACATGGGGAAAAGGAGAAACCACACCTTGATTAGCCTAGTTTGCCATAGCATGGTCTAATAAAGCAATAATAGTCTAGAACTTAGTATTGATGACTTGTTCTCTAAAACGATCATGAGGATCTTAGTCCTCCTTAGCACCTATGGCTCAAGTACTCTTCCTAAAGGCATTTTCTATAAAGTGCAAAGAACAATTGTTAGAGTCAGGAAGCTTTAGTAAGCGTTCTATGGCACAACATGAATCATGAAAGAGGTGAAAAATTTTCTTAAATGCCTCATAGCCTCCTATTCATAGATGTTGCGCCAACAGATTTGGATTCATATATATATATATCCACCTATGCGGTACTTCATTCTACGATATAAATAAGATCCATATATATAGATATCATCATCCACATCCAAAAAGTTGTATGCTTTAGAAGAAGTTTGTATAGATTGGGAAGGGGTTTTGATTGATAAAAAGAAGAATCTACTTCAACTGATATGCCCTTAGGCACCGCTACTGATAGATGGCCTTTGACTCTTCGAACGAGTATGCTAGAAAGGATGTTTGTATGTTTAGTAGGATCATACGTGTATAACGTGTTTTCTAAGTAAACGTTTGATGTTCGTTTTCTGAAGAAGCCTAAAGGCTTTCCTGTCTTGTTTAGGACTGGAAAATGTTTAGGTTATTATGCCTCTTGAGACCACAATAAATAAGGGGAAGTCAATTGTTTTCTCTAAGAGGGCCCAGATAGGCAGATCACACCCATGAATCAGACTATACTTGATGTGGCATGTTGGACTCCAAAGGCTATTTCAAAACCTAGTGCTCTAATATCATGTTTGTCACGATCCAAGCTAGGGTTGCACTGTAACACGAGGAATAAGATCCCTGAGGAAATCCTAAACTAGCATTCTTAGCATATCATAAGCATCCAAGGTAAAAAGAAGAAATATATGAGCAGAAGCTGAGATATAATGGTAAATAAAGCATGGAAGTCATAACGGATACAAGCCAAAGTAATGCATCATGTCCAACAATCCTCTAAATCAATAACCGGATAGGGATAATATATGTTCAAAGTTCACCCTGAAATAAAATAAAAAACTATCTCAAACATAACACATAAGCTACATGAAAGTAGGATCCATCCCCGAAGAATGAGAATTCACTTAATCTGACTCCGATAGCAATCCAAATCTAGCCACGAGGATGGGGAGGATAATCACCTGCACTTATATTATGACATAACACAGGCATAGAATATGCATTATTTGAACGTAATAGGTATGTGGGCATGTAATGTAATATAGAAAATGTTATCATTGACTACATAGTAATGATATATGAGAAAAGGAACATATATATATATATATATATACATATGTGTATATATATATATATATATACATATGTGTATATATATATATATATATATATGTGTATATATATATATGTGTGTATAGAGATTATTAAAGTAGAGAAAGGAGTCATCATACCAATATGCCATACGTGTCATAATTCATGATATAATAGTACATCAACCAATATGAGGATATCACTGTAAGCGACAGTAAGACCATGCGAGCTATAATATAGAATTCCGGTGTTACCCCACATTAGAAAAATAGGGCTACTTTCCAAGGTATGACTGCACATGCCACATCATAAGCTATGTGGATCCACTAGCAACCCATATTAAGAAACATTATCATTCATACAGTGGTATATAGTTATGGACAATGGAATCTACCAAGGTCCTCTCAGTTCTAAGTCAACATTCCATGGTATAAATAATACACACATATAAGCATGCTTGTCCTAAAAAATCACAAGACTTCATAACTCATACTTGCATAGTATCACCCTAACCTTGATCATAGTCTCATAGTTCAAACATTCTCATTTCATATTAGGGTTCAAAGTCACCTTTAAGAATTCTGAATCTCCCCGTAGGGACCCTAGGTCAACCTCAAGGTCCTAAATCCCCTATTCATAACATACTAGGGTCCTAGGTTGCCTCTTAAAATCTTGAATCTACCAATTGGGACCCCAGGTCAACCTCAAGATCCTGAATCCCCTATTCGTAATATAAGCTTATTTGAAAGTCTTGTACTTGTATGATCATATGATGAGACACAGGAGTATAACATGGCTTCACAAGTATCAAATTCAAAATCATGACAATTGAATAAATATATGCATAGTCGTTGAACTTAAGATCATTTGAAACATAATTGAAGTTACATATGCATGGTTTTCATAATCATCATAGCATAATTGAAGAAAACTCATGTAAACCATATAATTCAAGTGAATTGAAAGTAATTCATGCATATTTCAATGTCAAAACATAACCCATACCATAATAGTAGCATTAGTAAATAAAGTCATGAAAAATCCTAATTTGACCATTCTTGAAAATGATATGATAGTAAGAAAATAGGTTGGGCTCCACGGGTCAAATGTACCCATGGATGAATCCCACATATCTTGATGATAATTAAGGAAAACAAAAGATGAATTTGACTTAAAACTTGAATGTTCTTTGAAGAATTCTTCACCTGAGCTTGAAAGTGGACTTGAGGGTGTTAATTGATGTGCAAATTATGAATTTTTGAGAATTAGAGTACATGGAGGGCTTAGGCAAGTTACAATAACAGGAGGTCTTTGGTAAGTTAGAATAGCATGGGAGGGTTAAGAATGTCTAAAAGGAATACTAAAACATTAATCCACTGATGAGAGAAAGGATAGAAAAGCCCTCACTTAAGTGCAAAAAGTGCATAGCACGATACACACCAATGTACCCTCCACAAGCCGTGAAGTGCACCACGACTTGTTGTGTGAATCATAAGATCCTGGGAAGTGCACCCATAATAAGCAACTCTATGAGGAGTGGAGTGCAACGCAACTCGTGGAGGGTCTCGTAGTGTGCTCCATGCATTTTTGCAGCCACCAACGAGCCAAGAGGCTTCTCTACAAGCCAATTCTAGAATAGTAGTGTGCACCTATTGAACATGAAGGGTGTCTTTTTGGGAATCCTAGGCTAACATCTTTGTAAAACGTATTGTTAAGACTTAGTACAATCTTTCAAAGTATGAGGCCTTACAAAATTAAAATAATCAATTCCATAGGACTCAATTAACCTATGGTTATGTGATCTCTCCAGGAAATTGGCTAGAAACATGTGAGCATCCTTTCTCAAAGTACTCGAGAACCTAAGAGGACCCAACCTAATAAACCTCCCTTAACATATTTTACTCTTCTGTTGTCATTACCAACTAAGCTTCCATAGGCTGAGCAACTGTCAGAATCGACTGAACCACTAGACGAGAAGCTATAGTAGTAGGCTATGAACCTATGGTCTCATCATATTGTACCCTTGCCTAGGCTAAAGTTTGTTCCACCTCTCATAACTTGGGTCCAGTTGAAGTACTAGTCAAGATCCCTACTTGGGATATACCCTCCATGAAGCTGAGGATCTTATAACACTAGTACGACCATGAATCCAGGTGGATGTTGGACTAGATACACCTAAATCAACTGATGTTCAAAATGATTGATCTCATCTCTAACACTAGTGTTGATTCCCTCTCCTACTATTAAGCTGATGTTAGGGCCTGAGCTTTGGCCCGACCTTTATATTAACACCAACCTCTGCCCCTGGTTGGGGCTCTATCTGAGGGCGCAAGAGGCTCTCACCATTTAATAGATCTTTTCCTATCCATCTAAGAAAGAGTGAAACAAATAAAGTTTAGATAATTCTGTCATTTTCACACACGATTGGTAATAAGAATAGTGATTCATGCCTAACAATGTCCCATAGCCTCCTAAAGATTAGATATGGGCGTCAACATACTTATCTATGAGACTCTACTAGACACTTGCTCCCATACTGGTGAGATTAGTGAACCTAAGATTCGATACCACTCTATCACGATTCAAACTCAATCCATGATGGCACTTATTATTACCCACAAGTAGGCAAGCCAAACCAAACCAAACCAAATTTGTAGAAGTCACCCATTTAATTATTAATATACAAAAAAAATAAGCAAAAGTAAGAGTAATATATAAACAGAAGTTGGGCCATAATATGGATATATAAATATGATACAAAATATACGAAAGGCCTTAAAGTAACCAAAATGATAAATCGACACAAGACCAAAAATCCAAACATGGTGTCATCAATACTAAAGCTTCTAAGTATAGACATGCTAATAAATATTCAATATAAGAAATTGACTATCCAAGTATAGATATATAAGTAAGTACTAAACAGAGAAAGCAACACGGCTCTAAATACTAGGAGCTCACCATAGTCCAGGCTTGGCATAGCTACGGGTAATAAGCACTCTCTGGAGGTGCCTCAAATTGGGAGTTATGTAAAAAAGATGTAGAAGTACAGTATGAGTACAAAAAACATGGGATACCTGATAGGAATCATAGCCTGAGTGTAAGGCCCCACATGTTGGGAGGCATGAAAGTGCCTAGGAAATGAAGTCTGGAATTGTTTTTAAGTGTAAGTGAGTTTAACAAAAGGGTTTACAAGCCATAGATGGTTCCACGAGCTGTAACTTGTGCTCATGGAATGATGGCCAGAATTGGCGAAAATAATAATTTTTGAAATTGGGAGTACAAGATACCAGACGGCTCGTACATCGGTTGATGGGTTATAAGTCCTGTCGTGGGTTGAGACTTAGAGAAAATCTCTGAGGGTTCAAAATGTCACTAGATAAAACCTCCTTCTCATGACCCATGGAAGAGACCATGACCAGTAATCAGGGTCTCGTGCTCTTGTCCAGTAGAAATTCTTTAAGGGGCAAATTTGACCTTTCCTTATATTATATACCTATACCACATCATTTTAACCCCCAATGGACCCCTAATCAACCCAATACAAACTTAATCTACTCCATTCTCCTTCAGTCAAAATATTTCTAAGTCTTAAGCTCCTCCAAACACTCCCAAGTTCTTCAAGGCTTTCAATAGAAAAGGACAGGCTAGTGTTTTGGATTCCTCACTTCCAAAGTCAGATTTCTTCCATTAAATTACACCAAGGTATATGGGTTTTGGTTTGTGGAGTCCTTTCCTCCCCAAATCTCAAACCAATCCTCTTCTACATCTATTTTCAAGTTATGGAAATTTATGGAAGTTTTATGAACTTGTTTACATAATGACATTATGAAGTGATTTATGGTATTCTACCTTTGTATATTATATTCCATTAAAATGTCATGTGAAACTTATAAATTCTTATGAGGATTAAGAAAGACCTGACTAAGTTGTAAGGATTTAGACTTTGTATGACCTTAATGGAGCTTAGAAATTTTGTTTCAAAAATATTTGGACTAAGGTGACACTTTAGGGAAGCCTCCACAGGCCGTGTGAAGGTAACATACCGTGTAGAGGTGCCTTGAGGTGGACCTTGGCCTTGTGTGTAGAGTGTTGGCTTTAATGTGGAGTTTAAGACCAAGGCATACCACACATGAACCCCACACGGTCCGTATGGTGGATCGTGTAGAGGACCTTGGCCTTAAATATCTATATTTTAGCCAAGACACTTTATGCATGGACCTCCCATGGACCTTATAGCCTTTCACGATCCGTGAGGCCTTCCGTATGGGCATCGGAGTGAAAAAGTTTTAAGTATTGGATCACCGTCTCAGAACTTTGTCAACAATAATTTTTCTAAATGAAGCTTCACGGAAGGCTAAAATGTCCGTGTGACCTCTCACATGCTATGAAGCCGTTCGTATGGGTGCCAACATTCAATTTTTTTCTAAGTATGGAATCATCATCTCAAACCTTTGACAGTGGAAATTTTTCTAATTATTGGATCACCGAAGGGCACATGCACCGTATACGTTGATACGGGCTATATACCCCTCCATACGGACCCTTGGTAACATTTGTCTACATAATTCATTAATGACATTTTCATAATTATGGCTCCTCCGAAGGGACTTCTGTGACCTTCTATGCTATCCTAAGACATTCAAATAACCTAAACTCTATTTTTCTCATTCAAATTTACTCTTACACTTAGAATTATATTGAACTCTCTTAAGAACCCATCTCAAAGACTCTAGTGGAGAATTAGCTTGGGATTCAAGGAAGGACTCAAATTTTAATCTAATTCTTATTACTTTTCCTTGGTGAACTTAAGTATATGGGTTTGATTCATGTTCCCTTTCAACCATGAAGACCCAACTCTTTTCACTTGATTTCTATAAATTTTAGCTTACTTTAAATATGAGTTTTCAAGATTATTATTTATTTAATTCAATTGATGTATGAGCTATGTTTTATTATTAACATTAAAGTGATTTAATCATTATTGATGTTATGAAGATATGAATGTGCATGTACCCTTTAAAGCTTGATTTAGGCATGTGTAATCTAAATTGTGATTTGAATATGAATTCCACTCATGGATTTACTTAAATTTCATAATGTATTGTTGATTTATCATATCATTCATGGCATATGCACATATGACTATGGTTTTCATGAACCTTATGATGTGGGCTAAGTCCCAATTATGCTGATGATTATGTTGTAAAGCAAAGTATGGGTATGACAAGAATATGATCACATAAATATCTATGATTGTGGCTCTTTGAGCAAATGATTGATATTTTACACCAAATATTTATGTATGAAGGAGCATCAAATTGAGATTGGAGGTAGGGTGAGTTATCCCCAAGGTCCATACTCTTTTTTCATATCTATGTAATTAATGGAGCTACTCCTATGCATGAAAGTATGACATGAAATATGATTGGCTTTTTAGCCAAAGTATGCATGAATATAAAGTATGTTTGGATTTTAAGCCTAAGTATGTATGATTACAAAATGTGATTTGATCTTTAAGCCTAGGTATGCATGTAAACGATTTGCAAGTCTTATGCTTCTTTTATAAGCACATATGTGAATATGTATTCTTGTGAGGTGATCGCCTATCACCTATAAGATTGGAGGCAGGGTGGGATATCCCTAAGGGTCTATCTTTCTTCCTCTTAAACTATGTCCCTAACATAGCTCCTTTCTCTTAAACTATGTCCCTAACATAGGTTTATGTTTATACCCCTTTGGGGAATACTGATAATGAATGTTAATGGATCTACCCTTTGGCAAGTAGATCACCTCTTTATATATTGTGGGGAAGACGACAAAAGTTCCAAGTTATAGTTCACTTAGACTTATATCGGTTACAGTCCTATCCTTATTATATATGAAGTATTTTCACATTCATGCATAATGCATCTCATGGCATATTGATATACTATTCTCTTGTTATATGATTCTTTCTATGTATATGCCTTTGTCATTTAACATAGAATATAGGTTTAATGAGCTTAATTGCATGCTCGCATACTTTTTGCCTAAATGATCTAATCCTATAGGGACCAGAGACTACCTTTATCCACCATATGACATCTAAATGGGATCTTGAGATACTTGTTGTGGTGAGTCCTATCTTTCAAAGACTAACCACCATTCCTCTACCTATGATGTTTTGTTTATATGATTTACTTCGAGGTTGAGCTTGAGACATGTCTTGGTCCCCGTCCTATCTTATGACTAGAGGTATTGTTAAACATTTGTATACTCTTGTACATTTATATGCTAAGTTTTGTATTTGGAGATTATGATTATGGTTGTGGCCATTAGTGGATATCATTTTATAGAGTGATTATGAGTAATATGATATGTTTTTATGTTATGATGTGAAAGATCCTAAGTCCCGTATTGCCTCCATAGAGTGAGTCATACTTACCCGCCCTTTAGTCATCATGTGCTATGTTTTATGTGAATTCATGTTAATCCCTATCCCTATGATGTCCCTACATCGTGAGTCCTACTTTCCCATTCCTTAGAACTATGTGTTTACTATTTCATATATGCTTTTGAGCCGATGATGTGTGAATAGATGCTATGAGGCTTTTTTGAGGACTTTTAGATTTGCATTCGCCATGTCACTCCTAGACTCCAGGTTTGGGTCATAACAAGCTTGGTATCAGAGCACTAGGTTTATAAATAATCCTCGAAGTCCAACATACTGCGTCGAGTAGAGTCCTACTTATGGATGTTAAGTGTACCATGCCTATGAGTGGGAGGCTATGATGGAGTTCTAGGAATTGTTACACTTCTTCATTTTCTATGTCATGCTTTGTACCATATATAAAGGTTTTCTAATCCTGATAATTCCTTGCTACATTATTGAAGATGCCTCTACGAAGAGCTTCCCTGCCAAGACCGACCCTAGCTAATAAGGACCAAGTTCCTCAAGGGCCTATGGAATAGCCTATCTCTAATGGTGATTTCCATATAACTTTTGCTATGCTTGCACAAGTGGTGACTACTCAAATTAGGCAGGCTAATCTTCCTCCCTATGATCCCGCCCCGGCTTCTAGGGTAAGAGATTCCACTTGGATGAATCCTATGGAGTTCTATGGGCCAAAGGATTATGAGGATGCTTAAGAGTTTATTGATGAGCTCATTAAGGTGTTTATTGTTATGGGAGTTACTTCCGAGGAGAAAGTTGAATTGGCTGCTTATCAGTTGAAAGATGTGGCTTAAGTGTGGTACACTTAATGGTTGATAGAGAGGGTCTGTGGTAATGTTGTTAATTAGGAAGAGTTCAAGTTTGCATTTCTGGATCATTTCTTCCCACTTGAACTTAGGGAAGTCAAAGAAACAAAATTTAGCAACCTCAAATAGGGTAGTATGAATGTGAGGGACTATGCCATCAAGTTCACAAAGCTCTCCAAGTATGGTCCTATGCTTGTGGATGACCCCCATGCAAAATGCACAAGTTTACTTCTGGTGTCTCTGATTTTGTTGTGAAGGAATGTCATATGTCCATGCTTATTTGGGATATGAACATCTCCAGGCTCATGACATATGTTGAACAGATCAAGGGAGAAAAGCTCAAAGAATAGAGAGGTGAATGATTCTAAGAGAGCCTGTTATGATGGTGGGTTCTCTAACTCCAGTAGTGGTGGTGGTTATGGCCGCTTCTAATAGGGCCAAGGTTCTAATGGAAGGTTTGATTATGCTAGGATGTCTCCCTCAAAGGCATAGATTGAAGGTAGATCATTGCCTCCTCAATGTGATAAGTATGGAAAGGCTCACATCGAGAAGTGCTTATGGGGTTCGGGTGCTTATTTTGGTGTGGTGAGATGGGACACAGGCTTGATGATTGCCCAAAGGCACCAAAGAAAGGTCAAATTGTTCAAGGAAATCAAGTCCAACCGATAGATCCACAAGGTGGTGCCCCCAGAAACAACAGGTTCTATGCTTTGCATGCTTCCTCAAAGCTCCAGATATTATGACCAGTATGTTGAAAGTCTTTGATTTTGATGTTTATGCTTTGCTTGATCCGGGTGCTAATTTATCTTTTGTGACTCCCCTATTGACTGTTAAGTTTGGTTTGAGTCTTGAAACCTTAAGGGAGTCTTTTTCAATCTATACTCCTGTGGGTGAATCTATTTGTTGCTCATAGAGTCTATCAGGGTTGTCCTAGCTCTGTTTTGAATAAACTTTCCCGTGTGATCTTGTGGAACTTGAGATGTTTGATTTTGATGTTATTCTCGAGATGGATTGGTTACATGCTTCATATGCCTCTATAGATTGGAAAACCCAAAAAGTCAAATTCCAATTTCTGGGTGAGCCTGTCCTTGAATGGAAGGGTAGTGACTCCGCCATTAAAGATCGACTTATTTCCTACCTTAAGGCCCGAAAGATGATTTATAAGGGGTATATTTTATCATTTATGACGGTAAATGATATGGAATCTGAGTCACCTACTCTTGAATCGGTTCTGGTGGTGAATGAGTTTTCGAATGTATTTCTCAAAGGTTTGCCTTGTATTCCTCCCAAAAGGGAAGTAGACTTTGGTGTTGATCTTCTCCAGGATACTCAACCTATCTCTAATCCTCCTTATCTTATGGCACCGGCAGAGTTGAAGGGGATGAAAGATCAATTAAAAGACTTGTCAGTGAAAGGCTTCATTAGCCCAAGTATATCACCATGGGGTGCTCCGGTATTATTTGTAAGAAAGAAAGCTGGGTCTCGTTGAATGTGCATTGATTATAGGCAACCAAATAAGGTAACCATCAAGAATAAGTATCTGTTGCCTAGGATCGATGACTTGTTTGATCAAATTCAAGGGGCCACTCATTTCTCAAAGATTGACCTCCGTTCCAATTATCATCAATTGAGAATTAGGGAGTGTGACATCCTAAAATGGCTTTTTGGACTAGGTGTGGACACTTTGAATTTGTGGTAATATCATTTGGTTTAACTAATACTCCATCCGTATTTATGGATCTTATGAATCGATTGTTCAAGCCATTTTTGATAGTTTTGTGGTTGTCTTCATCGATGATATTCTCATTTATTCCCGAAGTGCGCGGGAGCATATGTATCATTTGAAGTTGGTCCTTTAGACTTTGAGAGAGAAGAAATCATATGCTAAGTTTAGCAAATCTGAGTTTCTGTTGGGTAAGGTAGCTTTTCTTGGTCATGTGGTATCCATGATGGTATTAAGGTTGACCCAAAGAAGACTGAGGCCATGAAGAATTGGACTAGACCATTGACTCCTTTGGATATTTGAAGCTTTCTTGGTTGACTAGTTATTACAGGAGGTTTATTGAAGGTTTCTCATCTATTGCATCTCCATTGACTAAGTTTACCCATAAGAAGGACACGTTTGTATGGTCGGACGAATGTGAGAAGAACTTTTAGACTTTGAAAGATAGGCTTACATCGACTCCTATTTTTACCTTATCAGATGGATTAGATGAGTTTGTGGTATATTATGATGCTTCTCTGATTGGGTTGGGGTGTTTAATTATGCAACATAGTAAGGTGATAGCTTATGCATCAAAGCAATTGAAGGTGCATGAGCGTAATTACCCGATTCATGATCTTGAGTTAGCGGCTGTGGTGTTTGCCTTGAAGATTTGGAGAAATTATTTATATGGAGTTTATGTTGATATTTTCACTCATCAAAAGAATTTGCAATATGTGTTCACTCAAAGGGATCTTAACTTGAGGCAAAAGAGGTGGTTGGAACTCCTCTAGGATTATGATATGAGTGTACAATATCATCCCAGCAAGGCAAATCAATGCTCTTAGTAGTCTATCTATGGGAAATGTGGCTCATGTTAATGAAGGGATGAAAGAGTTGGCAAAATATGTTCACTGCTTGGCCAGATTGGGTTTTAGGTTGGCCGACTCTAATGATGGTGGTGTTCATGTTCAAAATGGGGCTGAATCTTTTGTGGTTTTTGATGTGATGGCTAAGCATGATCTAGACTTGTCATTGATAGAGTTGAAGAAGTTGGTTGCCGAAAAGAAGATAGAGGTTTTCTCCCAAGAGGAGATGGTGTGCTTTGGTATCAAGATCAATTATTTGTTTCAGATGTTGATGATCTTAGGAGGGTGATCATTAGTGAACCCCACAACTCTCATTATTCTATTCACCCGAGGATTTAATAGAAGTATATTGGTGGCATGGTATGAAGAAGGATACAACCTTGTTTGTATCTGAATGTCCTAATTGTCAACAAGTGAAGATAGAACACCAAACGCCTGGTGGTTTTGGCTCAAGATATTGAGATTCCTACTTGGAAGTGGGAAGATGTAAACATGAACTTTTTGGTTGGTTTACCTCAGACCCGAAGGCAATTTGATTCGATTTGGGTTATTGTTGATTGGATGACTAAATCGGCTCATTTCCTACTGGTCAAGAGAACCTTTAGTGCTGAAGATTATGCAAGGTTTTATATCCAAAAGTTGGTTAGGTTGCATGGTGTGCCTAGATCTATCATATCAGATCATGGCATCCAATTTACTTCTCACTTTAGAGGTCGTTTCAAAGAGGACTTGGTACTAAGGTGAAGTGGAGTACCGCTTTCCATCCTCACATCGATGGACAAGCCGAGAGAATAATTCAAACTTTTGAGAACATATTGAGGGCTTTTGTGTTGGAATTCAAGGGTAATTGGGATGATCATCTACCACTCATTGAGTTTGCTTAGAATAATAGCTATCACGCTGGTATTGGAATGGCACCGTTTGAGGCTTTGTATGGTAGGAGATATAGATATCCGATAGGGTGGTTTGAGTTGAGAGAGATGGCTTTGATTAGCCCAGATTTGGTGTTGGTGTCTATGAAGAGGGTGAAGTTGATTAGGGAGAGGTTTCGGCTCAAAGTCGCCTAAAGTCTTATTCGGATGTTAGGAAGAGGGATCTTGAGTTTCGTGTTGGTGATTGGTGTATATGAAGATCTCACCCATGAAGGGCGTGATGCGTTTCAATAAGAAGGGCAAGTTAAGTCCTCGGTGTATAGGTCCTTATGAGATTGTTATGCGGATTAGGAGTGTGGCTTATAGGTTGGAGTTTCCTTTAGATTTAAGTTTTATTCACCCATTTTTTCAAGTGTCTGTGTTGAGGAAATTGATTGTTGATCCTAGTACCATTGTGCCTTTGGAAGGTGTTGAGGTTGGGGAGAACTTATCTTATGAGGAAGTTCCAGTTTAAATTTTGATAGACAAGTGAAACGGCTTCGCAACAAGGATATGGCTTCGGTTAAGGTGCTTTGGAGAAATCAACATATGGAGAGTGCTACATGGGAGGTGGAGTTGGACATGATGAAACAATATCCTTATATTTTCTAATCTACTCAAGCGTAAGGTATTAGGTTCTTCTGATTCTTAGTGGTCCTAATTCTTTCACTCGAGTTTCATAACATGACATGCATAAATATGCACCAAAATTATTTTAAAATGTTTTGAATGATTTGAATATGTTTTGATACGAGTTTTAATGAATTTATGATTTTTAAATAATGAAATATTCATTGTATCTTGTGTTTGGTATGTTTGATATTCTGAGTCAAGCCTTTCATGCCTTATTCTAGCAATTTCAAGGATGAATGTTCCCAAGAGGGAGATGATGTAAGGACCCAGACTTTGTATGACCTTTATGGAGCTTGCAAACTTGCTTCTGGAAAGTTTTTTGGACCAAGGTGACACTTCAGGGAAGCCTCCACGGGCTGTGTGAAGGTATACGGACCGTTTATAGGTGCCTTGAGGTGGCCCTTGGCCTTGTGTATAGAGTTTTGATTTTAATTTGGAGTTTAAGACCAAGGCATACCACACATGAACTCCACATGGTCCATGTGAGGCTTCATGGTCCATGTGGTTGAATGTGTGGAGGGCCTTAGCCTTAAAAATCCACATTTTGGCCAAGGCACTTCACACATGGACCTCTCATGGACAGTATAGCCTTTCAGGGTCTATGAAGCCTTCTTTAAGGGCATCAAAGTGAAAATTTTCTAAGTATTGGATCACGGTCTTGGAACTTTGTCAACAAGATTTTTTCTAAGTGAGCTTCACGGGAGGCCACACAGTTTGTATGACCTCTCACGACCCATGATACCGTCCATATAGGTGCCAACACACATGAACCCCACATGGTCCGTGTGAGGCTTCATGGTCCATGTGGTTGAACCTGTGGAGGGCCTTGGCCTTAAAAATCGACATTTTGGCCAAGTCACTTCACACATGGACCTCTCATGGACCGTATAGCCTTTCAGGGTCCATGAAGCCTTCTTTAAAGGCACCAAAGTGAAAATTTTCTAAGTATTGGATCACAGTCTTGGAACTTTGTCAACAAGATCTTTTCTAAGTGAGCTTCACGGGAGGCCACACAGTTTGTATAACCTCTCACTACCCGTGATACCGTCCGTATGGGTGCCAACTCAATTTTCTTCTAAGTATGGAATTAGTGACTTAGACCTTCGCCAGTGGAAATTTTTCTAAGTATCAGATCACGGAAGGGCACACACATTGTATACCTTGGTTCAAGCCTTATACCCCTCTATACGAACCCCTGACAACATTTTTCTACATGATTTGTTAATGGAGTTTTTGTAAATATGGCTCTTCCTAAGGAACTTTTGTGACCTTCTATGCTATCCTAAGACATTCAAATGAACTAAACTCTATTTCCCTCATTCAAATTCACTCTTACACTTAGAATTATATTGAACTCTCTTAAGAAATCATCTCAAAGACTCTAGTGGGGAATTAGCTTGGGTTTCAAGGAAGGACTTTAGTCTTCGTCAAATTCTTCTTACTTTTTCTTGGGTGAAATTAATTATGTAGGTTTGGTTCATGGTCCCTTTCAACCATGAAGACACAACTCTTTTCACTTGTTTTTCATGAATTTTAGCTTACATTAAACATGGATTTTTAAGATTATTATTTATTTAATTCAATTGATGTATGAGCTATGTTTTATTGTTAATTTTAAAGTGATTTAAGCCGTAATATGATGTATTACATTGAAGTTATCAAGATATGAATGTGCATGCCCCCTTTAAAGCTTGATTTAGGCATGGGAATCTGAATTATGATTTGAATATGAATTTCTCTCATGGATTTACTTTAATTTCATAATGTATTGTTGATTTCTCATCTCATTCATGGCATATGAATACATGACTATGGTTTTCATAAAGCTTATGATATGGGCTAAGTCCCAATTATGTTGATGCTTATGTTTTAAAGCAAAGTATGGGTATGAAAAGAATGTGATCACATAAATGTCTATGATTATGGCTCTTTGAGCAAATGATGGGTGTTTTACACCAAATGTTTATGTATGAAGGAGCATAGAATTGAGAGGAGGCAGGGTTGGCTATCCCCAAAGGTCTATATTCCTTTCTCATATCTATATACTTAATGGAGCTATTTCTATGCATGAAAGTATGCTGTGAAGTATGATTTGAATTTTAGCCTAAGTATGCATGAATATGGAGTATGTTTGGATTTTAAGCCTAAGTATGCATGATTAGGAAATGTGATTTGGCTTTTAAGCCTAAGTATGCATGTAAACAATTTGCAAGTCCTATGCCGATGATGACCTAACACCGATTAGATTGGAGGCAGGGTGGGCTATTGCAAGGGTCCATACTCCTTTCTCTTGAACTATGTCCCTAACATAGGTTTGTTTATGCCCCTTTGGGGAATGATGATGATGAATGTTAATATATCAACCTTTGGAAAGCAGGTCACCTTTTTATCCGTTGTAGGGAAAACGTCGGAGTTCCAAGCTATAGCTCACTTGGTCTTATGTTGACTATAGTCCCATCCCCGTTATATATGAAGTATTTTCACATTCATACATTCATACATCATACATCTCCTGGCATATTGATATACTATTCTCTCGTTATTTGATTCTTCCTATGTATGTGCCCTTGTCATCTAACATAGAATGCATGTTTAATGAGATCATATACATTGCATGCCCGCGTACTTAGTATATTCAAACATACTAACACATACTTTTTGCCTACATGATCTAACCATATAGGGACCAGAAACCACCTTCATCGACCGTACCACGACTAGATTGGATCTTGAGATACTTGCTGTGGTGAGTCCTATCTTCCAAGAACAAACCACCATTCCTCTACCTATAATGTTTTGTTTATGCTATTTACTTTGAGGGTGAGCCCAGGATATCTCTTGGCCCCTGTCCTATCTTATGATTAGAGGCATTATTGGACATTTTTTAGGCTCTTGTGTGTTCATATGCTAAGTGTTTTATTCGGAGATTATGATTATGGTTGTGGCTATCTATTGGATATCGTTTTATGGATTGATTATGAATAGTATGATATGTTTTTATGTTATGATGTGAATGATCCTAACACCTGTATTGCCCCAATAGAGTGACTCATACTTACTTGCCCCTTAGTCTTTATGTGCTATATGTTATGTGAATTCATGTTAATCCCTATCCCTCTGATATCCCCATAGAGCGAGTCCTACTTTCTCATCCCTTAGAACTATGTGTTTTCTATTTCATATAAGATTCCAAACTGATGATTTGTGAATAGATGCTATGAGGTTTGTTTGGGTACTTTCGGGTCCCCATTCGCCATGTCACTCCTAGACACTGGGTCCGAGTCATGGCTTAAGTATTACAGTGTTATGGTGGGTTATTCTGAATTATTTTAAAAGGACCTTATCTACTCTTCTCATGTCCTAAATGTTGACTTTTGCACGATTTTGAGTATATATGCGTACGCACCATGTTTAATTAAAGTTATGCATGAAGCTTCTATGTTGATTAAAGCCTTATGGCAAGACATAAACAATTATGAATGTTATGAATTGAAAGGGCTATTATGCAATCTATGAGATATGGGAATATTGTTAAAATTATGAATGATTGGCCCTATCTTGATATCATGAAGCTTTGGTTTTGAAGAGCTACTTTATGAACACATTATGAAATTATAATGCTTTGCATATTATGATTATAACTATGATTTGAGTTTTTCTTGGGATTGTGACCTAGCACCAAGAGGACCTTGGTAGATAACCATTGTCCCTTAACGATGTTGCCACTATATGTTTGTGAATTAGCTAATGGATCTAAATAGCTTGTGTTGCATGATTGGCCAAAAAGGGTGTTGTTCCTGTATGTCACATGTTAATTAAATACCAAAAAGGGTGGTGTTCTCGTAAGGTTCTTATCATGTGTTAGCCAAAATGGCAGTGTTCTCATAAGAGTTTATGAAGAACTTTCCAAAATTGGGGGGTTCTCGTAAGGTGAGTGTAGGGTTTACCTTGGCAAAGTAGACCACTCCTAGTTTGGTGTGGAGTGAACATCAGGATTCAAAGTAGTAGCTCGCTTGGTCTTACATGTTGATTATGGTCCCTTCCATCTATGTATGATATGTTACGTGACTTGATGATCACTCATGCATATTTTGTTTAAGACGTTGAACATTCATAATATATTGAACTTATATCCGTCAATTGTGATTATGCATATTGTTTAAGTATGACTAATGTTCTTTGTTGCATTGCAACTCACATACTTAGGATATTCCAAGTACTAACACATACTTTTTGCCTACATTATCTAACCATGTAGGGACTAGAGATCCTATTCATCCTCTTCCTCCACGTGGCTAAGCGGTTTGATTGAGGATTTGCTATTGCTGAGTCCTCCACATTCGAGGACAATATCCACTTACTTTCATGCTTTATTAAGACTTGTCTATTTGTGAATATTTATTTTTTAAGGGTGATCCTAGGAGATGTCTCTGCCCTTATCCCACTCTTTATTAGAGTTGTTGTTGGATACAGATTGATAAATTTTGAGCTTGGCTCTTATTTTGTTTATGTATTATGGAAGACTCCCTTAGTCCACATTCCCTTCTTTTTCTTGTTATTTGTTGGTTATGCTGGTATCCTACTCATCCTCCTCCCACACATCGCTAAGTAGTTCGATAAAAGATTTGTTATTGCTAAGTCCTCTACATTCAAGGACAATATCCACTTACTTTCATGCTTTATTCAGACTTGTCTATTTATAAATATTTATGTTTTGAGGGTGAGCTTGGGAAATGTCTTGGCCCCCGTTCCAGTCTTTGTTAGAGGTGTTGTTGGATACAGATTTGTATGTTATGAGCTCTTATACTCTTATTTTGTTTATGTATTTTGGAAGGCTCCCTTAGTCCTTATTTCTTATGCTTGTTTTATGTTGTTGATGAGATGGAATTCCTAAGCCCCTAATACCCCCATAGAATGAGGCATACATAACCACTCCTTAGACATTATTTTTCTATGTGCTCATGCTAATCCTCTTCCCTACAACATCCCTATAGCTTGATTCCAAAGTTCCATTTCCCCTAGAATTATATGTTTGTTGTTTAATTATGCTTGCGTAACCAAGAATGTGCCATGTATGCTTAAGAGGCTTGTTTAGGGTCCCTTCAGGTTCCCCATTTGCCATGTTATGTGAAGTCCCTAGGCTAGGATCGTTACACCGAGTGAGCTCTGAAGGATCAAATATATATAAAAGCAGCATAAAGATACTAACAACACAAGAATAAAGCCATAAACTAAGACTGACAGTAACTCGAGGTATGGGAAGAATATACAAGCAAACATGAACAATTTGTTCAAGAGACAAGTAACCATAACAATACTACAAATCATAACACACAGGGATGCTCAAATACAATGAAATGATAGAATTATAAAATTCAAGACATACCATGGGTTGATATATTATAAAATTCAAGACATACCATGGGTTGATAAACCTTGAGCTCATCAATAGTTAAAAAATGAACCTAAAAATACTTCTGTAGGCCACCCAAAATAATACTTCGAGCTCATCAACAATAAGCTAAAGAATCGAAAGTATATCAATGGGCCACCAAGAATAATACTCAAGCTTATCTATAATAGAGTAAAAAACCTAGAAGCTAGATAAGTCATATAATTTTGCCATTCCTTTTTATATTTTTCCAATGTTAACAATATTTCAGAATGCCCAAATTTAACCATTTTCATAGTCAAATCTCTATATTATCTATCTTAGATCATACCTAAAACTCAAGAGGCGTAAATACCACCAAATTACAAAACTTTGGCCTAAGCTAACCGTGCCAAACCATTTGCTACTAGTGGGTCACAACCACACATAATAAAGAAAACAAATAGGTATATCTCAGCCTAAAATAAGCGATCGGCCAGCAAGGCCCAAATCATTACTCCCAACAGTTCATATAAAAAATAAGAACATAACATCCAAGCCCTATTTGGGCCATCGAGGCCACTATAATATCTATACATAAGCTAAAAAGCAGGTGTATGTCAAGAAAATAAAACAACAGCTACCAAGCCTCAAGAAACCAACAAATAGGCTAACATGGCCATTTACGAAGCTATACAACCCATACTAGTCTTCAAACCTCTAAGAGTGGTATAGCTTGATAGGACAGGGCCACAACCTACCCAAAAATATATACAACAAAAAGTCAACAAACCTTACAACTCTGGTAGCTCTAGAAGAACTGGGCTCACTGACTTTCTAGAAGTTAATCATCTTGCTGAGGAGGTCTGTCATATCATTTGTCGAGACCTGTAGGCATGAATATAGTGCCCTAAGCAATGGGTGTTGATAACATTTAAGCAATCTTCACTTTTGGAAAATGTGGATGATCGTTAGTAACATAATAACCCACCAATGAGTCAGGGTCAAATCACATGGAAGGGTTGTTCGAGTATAGAAATATCAATTTGAACTAACAATTGTAGCATAAAATGGAGGGTTTGTAACTAAGATTCAACTAACAAATGATTAAAAGATTTGATTTAAACAACCAATAGAGAGAGATGTTGGGGGGGGGGGGTGCTAACATGGACTGAGAGCTAATTATATGGGTCCAACTACTTGAATGTTCGAGTTAATAAGATTTGAGTAAGCAAGAATTACTTGTAACCACTACTTTAGGTTAGACAATAGAGGTGTTTCATAAGAACTAGTTACAGCTTCACATGCTAATCTCTATGGGACACGCTTGGCCTAAGCAATTATAAGCAAACATTCTACTACTTAAGCCATTGAACCCAAATTATGACATTCAATAAAAATCCCCAAAAGTTATAGGTTGTCACACTCATTTCCCACTCCAATCATTCAAGTTAATATAATAATTGTATATCCAGAAATAACCCAAAGTTTGCAACCTCAAGATTTATAGTTATATATGGAAACAATTGTGAACTCATTCAAATTAACATCAAAATATTCAAAATAGAATAGACCCAAACTATAATTCAAGTGCCCCTGTTACTTACACACCCCTAACATTGGGGTTTTAGCTAGACATAATTAAAGGAAAGAAATTAATACCAATGTCTATTTCCGTGGATGTGGGTAAGAGCAAATACAAAGAATACGCAAGAATGTCTTCTTCTAATCCTCAGAATCCTCTTCTTAAGCTTCAATTTCCGAACCCTTCTTCCTAAAGTTGAATATACTTTTTCTCCAAGTAAGGTTCTTTATACTCTCTATCGAATAATCTCTCTGATCCCTAATATGCTATATTATGTACATTTTCCTTTCCAAAATCTATTTATACTCCATGCAACTTGTTCAAACTTTGGGCACATTTTCACCATTCGGTGATCAAGGTTGGCTATCGCCGAGCACTTCGGTAGTACAATTAATGAGCACTTGACCGCCTTTTAATGCATTAATAAAAGGTTTTGGTCTTTGTAATATTTGGAAATTCTTCTGTGCCTTAGTGATCAGGTTTGGCGATTCACTGAACCTTTACCAATATCTCTTTTTTGCTCAAAACTTGAGGGGTTAGATTCTGCAACATTAGGTGGTCAATGTCATCACTCGAGGATCCGCCGAATCAGTAGGTGACACTGATTTTGACCTTCTTTTATTAATTTTTTTCATCCTTCCATGCACTTTTTCCCTCAATCCTAGCATAAAACACAAAGGTTAATGAGTATATGAGGCACAATAGTACATTGAGGACAACATTGTTTTTCTCTTTTTAAGCTCCAAATGAGTCCAAGATTGGACACATCAACACCCCCAACTTGCACTTTTGCTTGCCATCAAGCAAATCAAATACCAACCATTCTAAAGCTCAATGATAATAAATAGGTTCATAAGGAGAAACACATATAATCCCTGATTTTTCGTCAATCCTCAAAGCTTCTACAAACGACTTATGCAATTTTGAAGCCTCAAGAGATGACTAAAGAGTGATCAAGACATAGCTATGCTCAGAATTGATCATGTGATTATTAATCACTGCCTAAAAACATCACCACTTGCCCCCACAGAAAGAAGATTCGTATATACACAAGTTTAGGATATTAATTCCAAGGATCTAAACAACACTCACACTCTCAAGTGAGAAATGGCATGCAAGCTTCAACCCATAGTCTTGCCCTTATTCTCAATCGATGTTCATTCAATTTCATCCAGACTAGGATCATGAAGAACTTTTCTAGGGTTGTAATATAGGTAGGATAATATATGGGTAATAGTGGCTCATCCCTCCTTGAACTTTAAACATATTCTTTTCTCTCACGATTCCTTTGATCCTCATTCTTTTTCTTTTCCACATGACAACATTTTGCTTTTAGATCTCAATCCTAGGTGTCCCCGTTGCAATAATTCTTCCCTGATTTGGAGGGTCCTATTTTTTTCAAGCAATTCAGTTTTTTTTATCATTTTGAAGCATTTTCCTCTTTTCTTTTTCATCAAGCAGGGAGTTCTCCACTTCTTTCTTTTTCTTTCATCAACTTTCAAGTGGGAGACACCTCTATTCTGCCAACACCCCCAACTTTGGCCTTTGGCCTCTACTTTCGCTCATTTAAGCTCAAGGATGCGATGTTGAAAAACATGAAAAGATTATCTTACACATCAAAAGACAAGGTTGAAAAGGTTGTCAATGAAAGGTTTAAGGCTCAACGGGCCTCCCAAGGGATACTATTCAATGTCAATGGAGGCTTATTCGGTAAAAGTAGACTCAAAAGAAGCTAAAGAAGTCCTAAGGTCATCTTTCTAATCCAGATTCAATCAAGATATATCTCAAAAGAAACTGAGACCATTTTAAATATTATGAACATGCCTTTCAATAATTTCCTAAACTCACATGAAAAAATGGATCCGAATATAAATAATGGCAACACACACTTGCAATTCACGATTATTATATATCCAAGCTTGATATTCACATAGTCAACTCAATATTCTCCCTATCCATGCGTGGATTGTTCCCACAAGAGAAAGAATAATTAGTGAGTTAGTATATGCTCCTCGTCTATGACACTATTTGAATCAAAGAAATGAACTGTCGATACTCGAATTGCTAAGGACTTAGAAACATGATAAAACACATTTGAATGGCTTTTCATACATGCACATTTTTTCAAAAAATTCAAGGACATCATTTACAAACATCCATCACAATCATTCATTGAAAAAGAGAAACTACTATTTATTATAACCTTAAATAAAAGAATACAAAAATAAAGATTGCCTCGAATTCACATAAACAAAAGCTAAAATAAAAATTGTATCCAAATCATCACATCACCAGAATAAAAATCAAAGGAATCAATCATCACCAAGATCATCAAGAATTAATAGGACTCTAATTGCTCACCCCCTCCTAAAAAGAAAACATTGAACTCATATATAAGAGCAATATTAATCATGCTCAAAACGAAGGAGTGAGAAGTAGAATCTCCCTGATTACTCAACCCTACTGTAGTGGTGGTGATGGAGCTAAAGAAGAGGTAATGAGGGATTGATACCCGAATCATATGGTGCAGTCTCTAAGTTAAGTGTTAGAGTAGCATGCTCTGACTCAATTTGAGCCCGCATGGGCTATGGATTGTCTACACCTATTGTGCCACTAGTCCTAACCATGGAAGTGTCCCAGACAGACTCATTAGTCATAGTGGCTACAATCTCCTCCTCTATCCATTTTAATTCATCAAGCTTCAACGGGCATGGCTTAACTCCTAAGGCATCTTCATCAGACTCTAGGGAGTCCGATACATCAACTCCTTAGGTCTCTCCACTCAAAATATCAACTCCTATAGTACCCTAGGGATACATATTTTCATCAACCCCAGATGTCATGTCCAATGAATCCCATAAAGAATTGATGTTCGTAGACTTCAAAGTTGCCACCTCTTTCTTCAATACATCAATGTCAGCTTTTATGGCCGATGAGTCATCACTATCACCAACCTTCTTTTCCACAACTCTAACTCTATCAAACAAACTCCTTAAATGTGCTCTATGATCCTCTAAAGTAATATCTCTTCTGTCCCTCCTCAATTTTCAGGAAACAATCAGCTGCGATTGCTTCTTTTCAGCCTCTATTCGTGGGGCCTTGGCCCTCTTAATCATCTTAGGCAAGAAAGTCTCAACCTGAGTGGCCCAAATGGCAGCCACTTTGGCTAACCGGCCAATACTAAAAATGGTAGCCCTTGTGATTAGGGCTTGGTTCTCTGTAGCATGTGGCTTAATTTGTGTAGCAGTAAGAGGAACTAGAATAGAAGAGGAAGTCAATGAGGGAAAGAAAGAAGATATACCTGCCTCGGATGTTGGCTCTGTAGCGCTAGACTCAAGAGTCTTAACATCAACCACTAGTGTAGAGTCTACTGACTTCTTCCTGGCCCTGTCATCCACATATCTTTGAAATTAAGCCTCAATATGATGGATGTCAGTAGAGGTTGATAGAGTAATCTCAACATTGGTCTTTCAGTTAAAGAAACTCCAGCTCATCTACATAAAGCTGTGATGAGGATGGGAAATGGTGAGGAGGCTTGGAGCTTCTTTGCTCTTATGAGGATCTCGGGTGTAATAATTGAACCAAGATTCAGTTTTTAGCGATCCATGATGCATCCAACCAATGCCTCTTTTAGGTGTCAGAGAATTGACTCATTTTAGGATGGCATAAGGTTGTTTCTAATAAACCAAAAATAGAACCATGTCACAACATTCAACTCTTTCTTTTCAATAATGGATCCTTCCTCCAACCAAGAAAGAGCTGATATGCATATCTTTGGGGCCAACCAAAATTTAATATTATCAAAAGTCGTCTGTGTAAGCATCTTGGTAAGATCATGGGAGTACCGATATATGTATCCCCATACATCATTTTTGTTTATTTCACTGGATGGGACTAGAATACCTGGTGCATCCCAATACATCATTTATGTTTGTTTCATTGCATAAGACTAGCACACCTCGAACTTCCATAGAATCAACAAGCTTTGGCATACTTTTTACTCGACCCCTACTCTTGGGAATGTCCTTAGCATGTGACTTATAAAATTCTCGAATCCAACTTGGAATGTACGATTCACGAGGTTTAGTAAAAGTTTGAAAATTATGGAACTTTAAAGTGTGCCACACCTTGGGGTACCTATCAACGACCCCATCTTATAGACAATCTTCTCTCCTCCAGAGTAGTTCCGATTTTCGCTGCTTTTAGACTATCTGTGATGTTTTGAGGAGAGGATCATGGAGAGTCTTGGACCTTGCCTCAATTTGGCACCACTTATGACTCAGCTCCAAAGATGGAGGCTCATGTGTGGGGGTTTTAGACCCCGCTTCTTCATCATCTAATTTGCCCATTCAACCCTGAGGGACCCCTCCTCATCAAATTGAGGGTCCCTTTGCTCTACCATCTTTCTCTCTCCCTTGCCCCCATTTTTCTAAACGAGGTTTTTGTTTTCATTGCTCTTCCTAGTCAAGAGCTGTGATGACTCCCTAACCTCCCCTGGATCCTTGACGTGTAACAATATCTTTTTGTCTTTCCTATTCTGCAAAATAAGCTCAAGTATGTGTGAGAATCAATAATATGAACGAAGGAATAAAAAATAAGCTTCAATGAACAAGCCTGGTCAGACATGTCAATTTACCCACCAAACATGTTCGGTGGAGTGCCAAACTTATTCGATGGACCACCGATTAGAACGGATTCGGCGGTCAAATAGACCATCACCTTTTTTTAAAGAATTTAGGCCTCAAATAATTGTCATATTCGACAATGGATGTGCAGATTTGGCGATCCACTGAGTTAATTCGACGATGAAAAATACCATCGATGAATGTGATAGAACTCAGCATCAAGAATCAAGCATAAAAGACAGTGCAAGTGACAATCAGTGCATCGCAGAGTCAATTTTGGCGGTCAAAATGACCATCGCCAAAATTGATTAGCAAGGACAACATTCCCCTAATTTAGAATTCAATCACATTACACAAAACAAGGGAATTTTCACACACTACACCATCAAAACAATATTATACATACTCAAAGGTTCATTTTCATCTTAACATGCTCACCCTGTCTACGAATTTGATAAAATGAGGACTTTACCCTTAAGAAAGATGTCACCACTCAGTTATCGGGCAAGTTCAAGTCACTCAATCAAATTCGAGGTTACTCAAACTTCACCCACAGTGCAGAAAGAAATCAAACTCAACAAGCATGCATTTGCAATCATCACATCAAGATTCATGTTCAATATCCTAATAAAAGCTACACAAAAAGGCATTACGACCAAATTGGGACAAAAAACAATCACAATCATGACTTAGGCATCATACCTATCAAATATAACATAGACCCATCAAGAATACCCAATCAATTTCACTGATCATCACTAGAATCAAGAACCTAACCAAAACAAGTACAACTGGAGACATAGGGTTCAACAAGCATCAAACAACATAGAACATGATTTTTCAAAGGAATTTTCAACATCACACAATGATTCTCTATCATCTAAAGAAAATGATAACTTAGAAGCTACATAGGTCCTTTATTGCTTAGGAAGAGAAAAGGAAGGAATAAGAAAAGTAAAAGGTTGAAGAATTTGGAAAACACTCATAGAGATCAATCAGGCATGAGATACAGTTATCCTGACTCACTCGAGTAAATACATTCAGTGTTTCACCAAATGCATTCTTGACTACCTTGTCTAACAGTATCTCAAACCTTTTTATCAGCACCAAAAGGCGGTAGAGCTTAACATTCACCAACCAATTCCGCGATTCATTAAATTACAACTTTGATCACCTAATATGAAAACATTCTAAGAGTCATCGACTAACTCAAAAGACAATCAAATTAGCGATCACCGTTTTAACTCAGCGATCCGCCGATTTGGCATATTGCATCTCCCTTTTGAATTAACTCCAGATTCTTCATTTCACATACCTGCACGAGTAACACTCATTACTTAAAGTTTACCACTCATCTTGGGTTGCCTCTTAAGCAGTGCCATAGTTAATGACGTAGAATGACGTAGTCCTTCTCACTTCATAAATCTCGAGATCGAACAATCATCGACGCCACTAGGAGGTCCTTTGATTGCTTTATAGTTTTAAAAATGATGAACACAACCTCCTCCTCATTCACTAAAATTTTCAAATCTCCTCTTTCTATATCCACCAATGCCCTTTTGGTAGCCAAGAATGGCCTAACAAAGATGATACACACATCCACATCTACTTTGCAATAATCAAGATTTACAAAATTAGCTAGCAAGAAAAATTTATCCATTTTCACCAAGACGTCATGCAAAATCCCTGCTGGTCTTTTGATGGACAGGTCATCCATGATCAATTTCATAATCATCGATAAAGGAGTATCCAATCCCAACTCTTCAAAAATCTCCAAGGGCATAACAGAAAGATCACAAAATGCCTTGCCGAATTCGTAAGCCTCGATATTACATGAATCGTAAAAGTACTAGGGTCATCTTTCTTTGCAATCAAGTGGTTTGTTACAATCACACAACAATGGTGTGATGCCTCTATTGTTTCACATTCCAAGGTCTTCTTCTTGGTTAAATGTTCCATGATGAATTTTATATAACCCGACATCTGTATAAGGGCTTCTACAAATAGGATATTGATAGAGAGAGAGTTGAACATGGATAAAAACTTCTGAAACTTAGTATTGTTACCTTTCTTTCTTAACCTCTAAGGAAGCAGAGGATAAATATTTAATTGGGGAGCTTTCAACTTCGAGGTTGAGTTAGAATTTCTTGCGGGGGGTGGGGGTGGGGGGTGGGGAAGGTTACACTTTTAGTCCAACTTGAATCACCCTCAACTTTCTCATTTCCTTCATTCTTGGGATTACCAAGAGAATACCTTCTTTATTCACAATCACATCACCGTCTTCATCTTCAATCACAACACCATCTTCCACTTCCTATTCTTTAGCACCTTCGAACATAGAAGCATTGACTCCATCTTTTATCTCAACTTCTGGTCAAAGTACATCTCCCTCTACAACTTTACCACTACGTTTTATAATAGCCATGTACCGCTGATTGTCATTCTTTGGGTTGGCCACCGTGTTTCTAGGTAAGCCTTTTTTATGCTAGTTGAGATGAGCTGAGATGTTTCCAAGTATTTGATAGAAGTCAAGTGAGACATTACTGTTTGGCTCAATTGAGAAAAATCAAACTTCATTTCTTTCAACACTTTATCTGAGGCCTCCACTTTGTTTGGAATTCTTCTGAGTGTATATTTAGTTTGAAAGATTTTCAGATCCACAAACGACTTTGTGCGCTTCATCCTGTCATGAGGTGGTATGTATCTATCTCTTTCACCTTCCCCTTCTCTCCAACCTCCAGAGTGATCTTGCCAATCTCTCTCACCAACTATTGACATTGTTCCAACCTTGATTCCTAGGTGGCCTTGGAAAGGCCAACCGAGAACCCATGACTTGATTTCCCATATAGTATATAGATGACATCGTAAGGCACACCACCTAAGGCATATCATCAGTAGTACCAAATGCATTCACACTTTTCTAGCCACTACCCATCACATGTTTAGTCAAGAGATCAAGTTGAGTCATCATTTTTGACATATTTTCATATCTCTCTTGATCTTTGGATAGTCCTCTTGACATTGAGGAAATAAGGTCATGGTGTAAGGTCCTGCGAAAAGCATGAAAAGTGCCAAGGATATGAATTCTTAAAATTTCTAAGTGTCAGTGGTGTACATGAGGGGTGTTATGGGCCGTATAATGATGTACGAGCCATAGATTGGCTCGTGGGTCCTAAGCGTGCATTTTATCTCAAGTTTGAAGGACTATCTATGTGTGGTCTATAGACCATAACATAATCCACGGATCCTAACGTTTGCTCAAAGAATGATGGTTAGAGTTGATGAAAATATGGATTTCTGATGTTGGGGGTATGAGTTAGCAGACAACTCATACAATGGTAGATAGGCCGTAAGTCTAGTTGTGGAATGAGATTTAGAGGAAGTTTTTGAATTCCAAAATGTTACCCAAAAAACCCCCATTCTACGCGTATGATGGACCACGACCCAAAATTGGGGTCTTGTGGTCCTGTCTGGCAGAAATTTAAAGAGGGAAATTTCAACTCTTCCTAATTTACTAAGTCCAACCTGCATCGTTTAAGCCCCCAAAGACCCTATACAACCCTAATCTACCCCACTCCCACTAATTCAAAAATATTCTAAGTCCTTAAACACTCTCAAGTTCTTCAAGCTTTCAAAGGAAGAGGCCAAACTAGGGTTTCAGGTTCCTCAAGGTATGTAGTTTTTGATTTGTGGGGACCTTCCCTCCAAAAAGCTCTACTGTTCCCCTTCTTCATTGATTTTCCAAGTTATGGTAATATGTGATGATTTTCTAAAAGTTTTTCTATGATGATATTATAAAGTATTTTATGATAATTTATTTTCATACCTTATTATGAAGATAATATCATGTGAAATTTATGAATTTATATGAGGGTTTGATGATGCTTAACCAAGTTTTTGCTACGCTTTTGGTGGGTTCTCGAATAATGATTAAGTGATTCTATTTTTCCATCCCTCATGACATCAACTCATGATTTGCATGGTTTTAAGCTTATGAATATGCACCCACCATGGTTTCATTAAAGATGCATGTCAAATTTCTCAAGTAACAAATACCTTGTGACAAGATTTGTATGTTATGCATGTTGAGACTAATCTGAGGGATAACAAGTGTGCTATGAGCTCATGAGTATGATATAAATGTAAAGAATGATAAAGATCCTTATCTTTGATCATTTTAAGCTATGTCTTAATGATCTACTCCAAGAATTAAATTATGATATTTTGAAACTATAAGTAATGCAACTATGACTATGTTTCAAGTATTCTATGGAATTATAACCTAGCATCAAGAGGACCATGGTAGTATCTGATTGTCCCTAAACTATGTGCCACCATAGGTTCATGTTATTGATTCCCTATATGGGCTTATATCTATCGAAAAATAATACCATAAGGTACAAATGATTAATGGCGCCTACCGAAAAGGCATGTTGTAAGGTAAAGGGTTTATGAGCACTTCCCGAAAAGGCTATTCAATAAGGTGAGTGTTTAGTGTACCTTGTGGAAGTAGACCACTCCATATTTGGTGTAGAATGAATATCAGAGTTCAAAGTAGTAACTCGCTTGGTATCAATAATTATCCTTTTTAACTATACATACAGTGTCATAAGATTTGATGGTTCTTCATGCATGTTCAACTAACCATTTGCCAGACATATTGAACTTATATTTATTGATTATAATCATGCATATTGTTTAATTATGGGTTATGTTCTTTGTTGCATTGCACTCCACATACTTAGTACATTCCAAGTTCTAACACATACTTTTTGGCTACATGATCTAACCATATAGGAACTAGAGCTCCTATCCATCCTCCTCCTTCATGTGGTTAGACGATTCGGTTAAAGATTGCTCGTGTTGAGTCCTCCATTCTGGGATGATAGCCATTTACTTTTGTGCTTTATTTGGACTTGTCTATTTTTGGATATTGTCTTTTGAGAGTAAACCCATGAGATATCATGGCCCCCATCCTATTCGAATCAGAGGTGTTGTTGGTATGGATATGGATTTATATATATGAGCTCGACTCTTATTTATGTCTGTGTAATAATGAAGACTTCCCTTTAGACCCTTATTCCCCTTTTTATGCTTGTTGTATGTTATTGATGAGATGAAATTCCTAAGTCCCTATTGCTCCCATAGCGTGAGTCATACTTACCCACCCCTTAGAATTTATTTTCTACATGATCCATGCTAATCCTCTTCCTCAAAACATCCTCATAGCATGAGTCCAATGGCTCGCTTCCCCTAGAATTCTGTGTCATTTGTTTTAAATTTTGCTTCCGCAACCAAAGATGTGTCATGTATTGCACCTCGGCCCTAGGCTTGGGATGTGACACGTCACAAGTATATCAAGATCTATTTATCTTGGTTATATCATTAAGCAACTCCAAGGTTGTAGCAAAAGGTTGTTTCATGATGCTGCCTCTCACCAACTGATCAGTTATTTTCTTCACAGTGTCAAGACTCACGTAGAAATATTGAAGTAGAAGATGGTCTGGAACACCCTGGTTCGGATATTGTAGTAATAATTTTTGAAACCTCAACAACGTTTCATGTAATAGTTCACCATCGATTCTCTTAACGTTCTCAATACTCCTCTAAAGCTTCACCATCTTTGAGGGAAGAAAGAATCTTTCAAGAAATGCATCAAGAAATTCCTCCAAATAAGTGAGAGAATCATGCGATAATTCAACCAACCATTTCATGGCCTCTCTAGATAAGGAACATGGAAATAGTCACAACCGGATAGCCTCTTATGCCACTTCGCAGAAGCTGAATGGTGAATAAACATCCATTAAATTTTTAATGTGCTCATGTGGGACTTCATGGGCTAAACCACCAAATAGTCCTTTCAATTGGAGTAGTTGGAGCATTGTACTCGCAACATCGAACAAAACATTTCCTACAAGTAGGAGCAATCGAATTGCTCTACTGCTGCCCACTTAGTCCCGATCAACATCATTCAAGTTCCTTACATCATCACTATTTATGCTTCTGTTAGTACTCACATCTTCACCTACGAATAGAAATCTTAACAACAACAAACAAATAAAATTAAGTATGAAAGTCCAAACTACAAGAGATTAGTTCAAGATAACATGTCTAACAAGAATAAACACTGTTCCCCAGCAATGATACTATTTTTGATAACATTCATGCACACTTCCCTTTTGGAAAATGTCGATGATTGTTAGCGGGTAATAACACAACAAAGAATTGAGGTCGAATCACAAGGAACAGTTGTTCGAGTATAGAAGTATCAATTTGAACTAGACAATTGTAGCGTAAAATAGGGGGTTTGTAACTAACGTTCAACTAACAAATGATTAAAAGATTTGATTCAAACAACCAATAGAGAGAGATGTCAGGGTTGAGCTAACATGGGAGAGAGCTTATTAAATGGTTCTAACTACTTGAATGTTTGAGTTAATAAGATGTGAGCAAGCTAGAATTTCTTGTAACCACTATTTCGAGTCAGAGAAGTTTGGTGTTTGACATAAAGTAGTTATAGCTTCACATGCAAATCATTATAAGACATGCTTGGCCTAAGAAATTAGAAGCAAACCTTCTATCACTTTAGCCATTGAACCGATATTATGGCATTTATTCACATCTCAAAAGATTTTAGGCTATCACACCATAGCCTACTCCAATCTGTCAAGTTAAAGCAATAATGGTAGATCTAAAGATAACCCAGAGTTTCCAACCTCAAGATTCGTAGTTATACATGAAAACAAGTATGAATTCCCTCAAATTAACATCAAAAAATTCAAAATAGAATAGACCCAAACTATAATTCAAGTTCCCATGTTAATTACACCCCCTCCCCCAATATTGTGGTTTTAGATAGACTTCATTAAATGAAAGAAATTAATACCAATGTGCATTTTCATGGATGTGGGTAGGAGAAAATACAAAGAATAAGCAAGAATTTCTTCCTCTAATTCTCAAAATCCTATTCCCAAGCTTTAATTTTAAAACCCTTCTTCCTAAAGATAAATCTACTTTTTCTCCAAGAAAGGTTCTCTGTATTCTCTATGGAATAATCTCTCTAATATTTAATATGTTATATTATGTACAATGTGCTTTCCAAAATCTATTTATACTCTATGCAATTTCTTCAGACTTTGTGAACATTTTCACCATTCTGTGGTCAAGGTTTGCCATCATCGAGCATTTCGGCGGTACATCTTATGTGCACTTGATTGCCTTTTAATGCATTAGCTAAAGGCCATGGTCTCTACAACATTTGACGACGCTACTGTGCATCGCTGATCATGAATGACGATTACCTTATCATGTTCCATGATTCCCTGAACCTCTACTCATATCACAATTTACTCCGAACTTGAGGGGTTGGACTCTACAACATTAGGTAGTCGGTGTTGCCACTCGACGATACACCAACTCAGATAGTGACACCAATTTCGATCACCATATGATCCTTTTTGTTCCCTTGTCCTTTTTTTCTTAGTTTTATCCTTTCATGCATTTTTTCCTCAATTCTAGCATAAAACACAAAGGTTTATAAGTATATGAGCACCCTAGTACATTGAGGACAATATTTTTTCACTTTGTAAGATCCAAATGAGTCCAAGAGATGGACTCATCAAGCATCAATACATAATAATGTACTAAGTATGAATGACAGTAGTCTGAATGAATAGGTATTAGAATTTACTAAATGTAATCAGTTAAGGAAGTCAAAAATAAAATAAGCATATCAACTTGCTCCTGAATCTATGTGTACCAAAATAATCAAATAACAACCTAAACATGCCCCCATAAGTTTGGTAGGTACAAATAGCAGACAAGACTACCTACCTAAGCCTTCATAAGCTTAGAACATGCCATTAAGCCTAAACACCCCTATAGTAGTCCTCTAGCCCCATAGGCAGTCACATTGCCCTTTTAGGCAATAATATAGATCTATAGAAAGCATATAGACCTCTTAGGCATCAATATAGTTTCATAAGTAACTCATATCCCCTTTAGGCAATAACATTTCCTTGTAGGCAACATATAGCCTTCTTAGGCATCAATATAGCGCCATAGGAAACTCATGACCCTCTTATCCAACAATATCGCCTTGTAGGCAACACATAGCCTTCTTAGGTATCAACATAGACTAGAAGGCAACTCACATACCTCTTTGCTGCAAACAAGACCCGTAGACAACTCATAGCCCTCTTAGAAAATAATCACATTCCTATAGCTTACCACAATATCCCTAAGGGCAACAATAACAATTACACAAGCAAAAAATGAGCTATTTAGCCATAAACAACATAAATAAATAGTTTCTAAGCCATATCTAACATACGATCACTACAAACATAGTAAGAATACATGCCTAGAAAGGAATATAACCATTAGGTTGCCAACCACCAAAAATTAAAGCTATGAGTACGTCAATGATAATAATCCAATTATATTGCACCTAAGCTCTAAGGAAATATGAAGGGAATAGCCTTCACATGTATTTTTGACGCTTATAAATGGTCAATTAACCTCTTCTTACACTTACATAGTACTAAAATGTGGCAAGAGCTAACTCATTATGAGAAGATAATGTGACTTGATAATCCAACAAAAGATGTGGATTTTCAGCGCAAACTATCATTTCCGTCTAATCAAAGATAGAATCAATGAAAGGAGGGCCTTACCTTGATCATAGGCCTATAAAACAACTTAAAACCTCACAAAATAGAAAAACATTTATACCACAACCTCGACGCAACTACGACGCACAATTCACAAAGAAAACTATGCCAAAATGACAATCTTGTAATGTAGAGAAATTTTCATCAGAGATCCAAGATGAAATCATCAATGAATTTGAATGATTTTGAGGTAATATTTCTGATTTTTTCAAGGTTTGTACGAAATGGAAATAAGAAAATACGAGGAAGATACACTTTTATAAAGTTCCATCGTCCTAGGGGCCCATCTCACATGCCTGCTTGCTTTATCTTATAGAAACATGAATATCTCTCTATTCGAAAGTCATATAGACATATAGTTTAATTCTTTGGTAGACTCATAGACCTTCGGTTTGATAGGTTTTGGGACCCATAACCTTTTATAGCTTGGGAGGAAATCTCCAAGATATAAACCTAAAATTCAAATAAATCTTTATAAAGGAAATTACAATAACAACTCTCATTTTGTAACCTGCTTAACTTCAAATCTTAAAACCCAAATGTTGAACATTTAAAATGTGACATGCCGCATAATTCTTAATTTATTAATTTGTTGTCTTACTGCATAGACATGTAATCTAGATATTTTTAAAAATAAGGGTGTTAAATTTCCTTTCAAGGCTTAACCAAAAATTTTACAACTAAACAGATTCAGGTAATCCTAATCAAGCAACTATAATTTACTAACCAGGGCTCTAGCATCCCAAACAGACTATCTTGGCCCCAACAATTTAATAACTACACAGAGAATAACCAACAAAAACCTAAGAAGTACATAAAAGGGAAAAACAATCAAATAAAATGACACATGACAACCTAAGTTTCATACCACCTAAGAGACATTTCTAAGGATACTAAATAGCACAAACAACAGAAATCATCCTAAACTAAGACTTTTTTGGCTAAAGGCTATGCTAATAATCAAACAATGTCCATCACAATACTAATAAGGTGAAGCGACTAATAAAGCCTCAAATTTAACCTGATCTGGCAATACCACTCAAAATATATCTAGTTCAACAAAGTCAAGTCCAAAAAGTGGAAACAGTAATCTACCAGAAGGCTGAAACCGCATTGAACCGCTATTTCAAAGCTTTTCCTTTCTGGCTAGTCTACAAATGATGCCATGATATCAAATTATCGAAGAACACATCAAAAAAAGACTAACAATATCCATATTGAAATATATAATTATGGAATTGAAATTGGTAAAACATGGACATTATAACCTATGCCTGAAATAATAAAAATTGGCTCTATCACAAAGTTCCAATTAGCTCGAGGAACTTGTGATTCAAAAATGGGCACAATCTAAGCACCGAAAAGCCCTAAATTAGTCCCACCCAAATTTAAGCCCTAACATATCAAAAATGAAGAAAATAAGTGGAACTTATAAGATTTATAGAAGAATAAACTTCCTCGGAATGTTCCCATGAGAATTTCCACCTCACCCGAACAAGAATCACAAAAAATGATCAGGAAATGCTCTCAAAATCAAGGAAAAACTAAGTCTGGAAATAGGACTTGAAAGCTGGAATTGAATTGATTCAATGACAATTGCGAGGTGACTTTGTTCTCCTCAAACACAGAAATCCTCACTATGAATGCAGAGGTCCGAGCCGTTAACCCTCTGCAAATGCAGAGGTCAAAGTCGTTAACCCCCGCGAATGTGGCAAGAGGACCATGAATGCAAAGATCTTGGCAGTTATACTCCATGATCAAGATGTCTCTGATGAAAATGCTGAGAATAGACCAACTACAATCTTTGTAACGTAAGGCCCATGAACACGGAGAGAAATAGGTGTTGCACCAGAAGCCCTGCTTAAGTATTTCACGTAGGATGGAATTTCACTTAACAGGAACTAAACATTCATTGAGAACCTTGTTGGTATAAATGAACTATGCTACCCAATTAGAAATGGCATTCCAGAATAAAAAAAATTAACAAAACAGTTAATGAAGGCCCTATTATTAAGATGTTCATCAAAGTCAACACTCACAATGAATAAACACATAAAATTCTTAAGGGCCAAAACTCATTCGGAGCAACTCAAAAATCAAATAAAAGGCTGATCTAGACCAAAGTCGACATTTTAGAGCTAACCACACTAACTGAATTTCCATCCAAGCTCAGTTATTTGAAATATTTACTGAATTCTAACTTAGCAAAAATTTTATAGTTAGAATGACTAATTGCACAGACTCAAAATAAAATCCCCGAAATCCAAACCAACGTTCTTTTTAGACCAAAATGGACCTTCTAGAGCTGATGAAACTATTGAAATTTTCATTTCATAACTGAATCTCAAAATGTTGATTAAAGTCGACCCGTTTCACTTTAAGCTTTTAAGAAGATAAAAACACATACCAAACTCTCCTAACCACCTCAAGGAGCATGCCACCCATCCTAACATCACATGAAAGCTATAAGGAAGCTACAGAGAGGGGGAAAATAGTAAAAATAAGTAGAGGCATGAAAAATGATCTTGGAGGTTATTACATACATACTTTTCATTGCATTTTATTATTTTATGATGTGGTAATACCTAGAAGTTGAAATGTCAGAATTAGAAGAAAAACTTATAGAAAAGATTTTGGGCGTTGGTTCTATAAGCCCATGTATGAATCGTGATGGTTCTACAGTTCATAGAAGCCAGTCGTGGAAAGTTTTCTTTCCTTAGAAATTTTTTAGAAAAATTGATGTTTTGATGAACAAGGTTTAAATGTCATAAAGGAACTATGACCCGTGAAAAGAGTTTGTAGAAGTGGTTCTTTAGGATACAAAAAATACAAGCCTCAATACGTTTTGTGGAAACTAGAAGGACGGCCTATAGATGGTTTTATGGTCCGTAAAAGTCATCTTGTACATCATCTCAGGAATTCCATATTTGATGTCAAGAACCACGAGAGGGGTTGTATGAAAGATAGAATGGACTATGATCTACAAATCATGGTCGTAAACCCCTTCGACAATTTTTAAAAAGGGGATATTCTAAACATTCTCTATCCTCCTAATCCCTAAACTATGTCATTTTGGACCTATAAATTATCCTATAATAATTTTGCCCTTCTAAGTGACCCTATCTCATTCAATCTCCTAAATTCACAATTCTCTTAAGTTTTCTTCTCCCTAAGGATCCTCTAGGTAAAAGCTAGGGTTTGAAGAGTTCAAGCCTTCAAATCAAGTATTAGAGCTAAGAATAATTAAAGGTATGTAGGTATTTATTCATTTCATCCATGAATCCCACAAAATTTTCATCTTCTTCAATAGAGTTGAATTATGGATAGTTTGGGCTTATCATGATCTATCAATGAATTTCACAAATTATATTTGATTCCATGATTTTGAATTGAATTACACATGGATTGACTTTAATTACACGATTTCAATATTTTCCAATCAAATTTCAATGTGATCTAGAATTCATGAAACTGATTACCGGTTCTTTCAATTATGATTTGAATAACATTATTTTACATGACTATGCAAGTTTTCAATAAAGTTTCAAAATTTCAAGGTGATTATTTGTGAGACCATACAAATTACCCAAATTTTCAATAAAAATATGATCAATGAAGTTTTTCATAAAAAAATGAGTGATAAATAAAGGATTTTTTTCACCTACTCAGGGATTCATAATGTTGAAAGGACAATTTTCACATTGTTTGAATCAAAGATTTTAATGAGCTATTCTATGGTGATTATTCATAAATTGGATTGGTATTTAGAGATTATCTTTTCAAATGATTTACTTATGATTAATGATTTCTATTCTATTGGAATTTGACGTAGCACCGAGAGAACTTTGTGGTGGAGACTTGGTAAGGAAGTCCCTAGTAACAACCCCTAGTTCTTAACTACGTGCCCCCATAGGTTTGTTTTATTAGCCTAGCTAGTGGATATAGATATAGCTCATGATGTTAATGATATTTTTGCGGAGTCTACTTTGGCAAGTAGCCTCTCTTTTCTCGATTAGGAAGTTACATTGGATTTCTCGTTATAGCCGCATAGTCTTATTATTGGTTAAGGTTGATATCCCATAAAATGACTAGGTTTAATCATAATAATTTATTATGATCTTCATGATGGATTGTCGTGATACAATCTCGGTCATGATGGCGCCTGTTAGATCCCATCTATAAGCAAGATAATTACCCTACCCTAGGGTACCTGTCCTAGCTTCTACTCAAGCCCAAACTCAACATAGGAGTAATATCAATACCAAAAACCTACCAAAACTTGAAAGTCAACTGTACAAAGATACAATAACAAAAATACATACGAATATACATATAATCAAAATATAATAAAATATACAATCAGAGAATGCTCCTACAAATACATAGTACTACTGTACAAGGCCAATGTCTGGATGCAAAAGACGACCATCAAAAGAAAAAGACTGTGACAAAGCCAGATCTGCCAGTGCTCTCCAAAATAAGTTGTCATGCCCCAGGAGGGTACCTGAGATATGGCCGGCACCCAGAGACTATTGCTAGTCTCCAAGCGAACCACTTGGCCTCATCACATCCATTCAATCAGACAACTCTACAGATCAGCGAAAGTAAAAGCGGGTAATTAGGCTCACCTCATCTAATGCCTCAAATAATATATATAATAATAATACATGGCTAGTAGAAAGATCTAGCTCATAATCTTAACATCAATGTTCGACTATCATCTATGAAGCCTCTATAACTAATCGAGTGGTGCCAATGACGGACTCATGGCTACCAAGTTCAAAATAAAAGATTAGTCTAGTCTAACTCAAAAGCATGATAAAATAAATAATAGTGGATCCTCCGGAGTAGGGGAGGCTCACCAATCAGCTGAACGTCTTGGATCTTCAAAGATGCGCCTGTTGACAATCCCTAATCCCTGTACCTGCATCATAAAATGATGCACTACCGAGTGGCATCAGTACGTGGAATGTACGGTATATAGAATAGCTGAATGAAATCGAAATAGGTAGAATAATATGAAACAATCATTGACTCAGAATAATCATTAAATCAAATCAATTCGTCAAATGTCTGTCTATGCAAGAATAAAGAGTAGACAAGTGACCCATCAACCAATCGACCTCATCAATCAAATCAACTCAATGGACTCATCTCATCACATCTCATCTCGACCCAGAGTACTCAAGATAGGAACTTTCTGGGAGTTTCTCTTATTCGACAATAGTCACTTATGAGCCAGTGATTGTACAACATCCCACCAGTGTTGCCATGGCCATTCCACACTTGCCAGGTAGGGAACGAATCAAATCCACTAAGGGAAACTACAATCAACCAGTCCTCTATTATTTCAGGGACTCTCTCAAGAGGAAACCATAATGTAATGTGATGGTTCTAATCCTCGCCTATGTTTGTCTACATTGTTTGGTGAGTGCAAGTTGGACTTACTCTTACTCTTTTGGTACTCGATACTCCTCCATGACTCAATGCTCATAAGCCAATCAATCAAATCAAATTATGAGGAATTTAACCCTCTCATTGATCAGTGTCATAGGGACTTTAACCCTCTCATCTATCCATCTCATAGGGACTTTAACCCTCTCATCGATCAAACTCATAGGGACTTTAACCCTCTCGTCAATCAACATACAAAACAATAGCTCAAAGCTTACGAAACAATCGAGTAAACCATCATTAGAGTTCATTCATGGAGACTCATAGGACTATCAAGCTCTATCAACTCATCATCATTCTCTCACCACAATCTCAATCACAATCAACAATCTTATGTCAAGGCTCTAGACTCAACCCCTAGATTCATTCATGCATGCTTTCAAAGGATAACATGTAGGGTTATGCAATTTCTCATGAAAATATCCAATTCAAGAAAACAAGCTTATGATGATCATCAACATAGGAAAATACATAAGTTTAATAAGATTTTCAATAAAAACCATCAAGAATTATGCATGTAGACTCATTAGACTTTCAACTCATCTATGACCATCTATGGGGCACATGAGGGGACAATCTCATGCTTTTAGTTTAGCTTTACATACCTGGGATGAAGCTATCAACAATCACCTTCAAGTATTCCTTTTGAATTCCTCAATCTCAAGCTCTTCTCCTCTTTCCTCAAGCCCTAATCTTTCCCAATTGTTAACTTAGAATGGGTTTTAGACCCTTTTAACGTCAAAACAACTAAATTAAATCGTGTATTTAATTTAGGAGGGGTTGGGAATTGACCTGAATGCTCCTCACAAAATTTAGAAATTTTTCAGCTACGAAATAACCCAGTCCGCGACGCGGACTGGTCTCGCACAGGGTATTTTCTCCAAAACGTTTTTGAATGAGTTTTCCCAATTCCGTCAAAAATTTTTAGAAAAAACCTAAGGGTGGGTCCACTATAGAGGCACGACACACCTCCGTCGTGCACTCTTACTGTTTTTCATTTTGGATCGAAAAATTATCTTTTGATCCGGTCCCTCTAAAAATCGACCGAGACTATTTTCCCACTCAATTTTTCATGCTGATCACAAATCTATCCTTTGATTTGCCATACGAGCATTGGAAGATGCATTACCCGCCTGCCTCTCCACTAGAGGTATTTTGGTAATTTTTTTGGGCATTATATAAGTCTCCTGCACTACCGGATCCCCCAAAATCAATGCCCCCGACTAAAACCTGGACCTGCACCATCGAAAGATGCAAAAGTAGGGTGACTACTTGAAAAAGGTACCCAGTAGGCATCATTGGCTGACTGAGTGAAATAATATACAAACTAAAGCTCAAAGCATATAAAAACAACTATCTCTCGAATCAATCCATATCCTCATGCTGAACCAAACTAGGAACCATACACGGGTGCAAGGCCCTAATGTCTACACCTGTACACTACTTGATCCCCCATAAGCCTTGGGTGTACAGGCGCGCATCAGATAAAACTGATAGATTGTCACAATTCCCTTAAAACCATCACAGAATCCTATGGGACCATCACTGAGCCCAGATCTCCATATCATCAGGACCAAGGTCAATTGTACGTGGGTGGAAGGCCCTAGTGTCTATCCCTCAATGCCCCCTAAGCCCTCACAAGCCTAGAAGGTACACCCACACACAAATAGGGTGTGAATAGGTGTGTAGATCCATAGGTAATCGATCGGTCCCCCAATCTATCTAAGAAGAAACTACTATACAGGGTCTCGAACTCGTAATATCATCTAAGGACTCAAACCCCTAATACCACTCAAGGACTTGAACCCCGAGTCTTCCGACCTGGCCTACGGTTGGGCAGCCAACCAAGGCCAAGTGGTCTGGCCATAGATGTGATGGTGGGACATATCTCCTGTGGGAGAAAGAATCTCTATATCATAGACATAGTTTCTCAACATCAATGTACCAATTGTGGAGGCCTTGCCGCAACATGGAATCAACGGGGTCCTTGACCCTGAATCTTAGTCGGTGCTTGATCCTCTGAATCTGTCTCTGGCACCTGGCATCACAATCACCGCCACCAAGACACGGACCATGGGGAGCATCATCTAGGACTCAGACTCTATAGACATGGCCACCGGTGCTCAACGGTGATGGAGAGCGTCATTCGGGATGAGATATAAAATAGTCACTCACTTAACTAGTATTTTCAGATCCAGAACTCCAAAGACATATCATGTCAAAAGTCAATGTAGGCAACAATGCTCACAGTGTAAGTATCCCAATATTACTATCTCTATCTTAGATACACAAGAACAGAACCCTGCAGCTAACCATAGTACATGGGATCGTATGTTTCAATAACCAGATAGAATCAAATTTAACATGTGGTAATCCAACCAACCATAGATAATGCAGAAGTAGCAAGACAACAACATTTATATCATAAACTGTCACAACTACCCAACTTAAAAAGAGCATATCTAAATCAGAAACCAGTAGCAGTCCGATAAGTATTCAACAAATAACCTCATAATCATCATGTCTCGATAACATCAGTAGCATGATCTCATATATAAAAGCATTGGTCAAAAAGCATATTTGTCTCATGGTATAAGCTTCAATACAACCCTTATCAGGCCTCCTTCTAATCAATAGTACTAGATATATCAAATTTACGACATTCATTGCCACTAAGTCATATTACAAACCCATCACAATCATGTACCATGCATACAAGAGCACAACTAACATCTTACCTACATATAATTTCAATAGGAATATAGTTTCACTCAGTTTGCGATTGGGAAAAAGCCTTGCCTACCTAGCTGCCGACGGTTGTAGCTCCGAATTACTCTAGCCAAGCCTTTTTATTTTAAATGACCTCCTGGTGTTGCTTATCTGTTAAAGATACAATTCCCCACAACAATACGATCAAATTAGTTGTATTATCAAGAGAACGGGTAAATTAGGCCAAAGGGACCTAAAAAGGGAAAAATAGGAACTATGCTTGATAGCCCAAAAAAATCCTGAAAAACATTCCCCACGACAACCCGAGTCTACATAAAACTTTTTTGCCCCAAATAGCCCCCAGAAGAGCGAGACACGGCCTGGAAAGGAAGTGGAAAACTCTATAGGGAAAATATTCTTTTCAAAACATTCTCACACTACTAGAAATTGGGCCTACAACAACGAATTTTATAGCAACACACAGAAAATCATTGCTATAAGAGGTCTATTGCAATGGTCCGAACCGTTGTCGAAAGAATTCGAGACTTTTAATATAATGTAGTGATAAAACTGTTGCCATAGAGTTAAAACTGTCGCAATAGGTATCGCTATAGCAAAGATTATCAGAACTGTTGCCATAGTCCTAGAAATTGGGCCTACAACAACGAATTTTATAGCAACACACAGAAAACTGTTGCCATAGAAGGCCATCGTTGCCGAAAGAATTCGAGACTTTTAATATAATGTAGTGATAAAACTGTTGCCATAGAGTTAAATCTGTTGCAATAGGTGTTGCTAAAGCAACAATTATCCGAACTGTTGCCATAAAGTCATCTATGGCAACACTTTATGAAAAATATTATTTAATTTATTGGAACCTTTAATAAATCCCTCCATATTTTCCCTCTCTCATTTTTGCTAATTCCCTCCAAAATATTTTTCTTTACTTTTATTTTTAATTAATGTCTTAAATCAATTTTATTTTTTCTCTTAATATGCAAACCCTTACAAATACGTACAGAAGAACACAAATACAGAAGAACACGTTCTTCTGATAAGCAAATACAGTATATACTCCAACCCTTTTCTACCATTCAGAATCTGATAAGTTTCTCTCTATATTGAGTAAGTTCTTCTCCATCACTTGAATCTCCAAACTTAAATATATTTCTCTGTGCAGTGAACTTCCCCGTGATTCTCTGTCCATCGTTATTAATTTGTTCTGTCCATCGTCATTACAACAATCTGCATAGAATTAAGGTTCTGTCCTTTTAGTTTATTAACTCTTCATTTTGTGCCTTTGTGAATGAGCTTAGCCCATGCTGCATTCTCATAAAAGAAATAGGAAAATTGCTAATGAAAAAGGGCTTTTTTAGGGATTAAGATTTGACAATGTTGGTAGGTTATAATGAGATTATGATATATTATATACTAATAATTAAAAGGTAAACATGCAAAAATCAGTACAAAGAACTGAAATTTTGTTTATTTTAATGTGTTTGGGATCTCAGTAAGTTGGTAATTTCCTTGACAAGTGTTCTTATGAAATCTCAGAAGTCATTGGGATTTTTTCTTCAATTGCTAGAGATTTTCATTTTCAATCTTTGAGATTTTAGCTGAAGAAACTATAAGTTGGAGCTTTTGAGGGTTTTTTTTCTTGAATCTCTTATTTTCTCGTTAATATTTCAGGTGTGGTTATTGTATTTGTTACATTTTTGTTTATGATTTTGGGTTTCGTTAATCGTAGGGTTGTCTGGTCGAATTCTTGAGATTTTCTTCTTTTACTTGGTTTTAGAATTCAATTGCATGTTGTTAACTGGTTTATTGCATTAATGAATATGCCTCAAACACTTCCTAGATTTGATAATCTGTAGCTTATGCAGACACCTAATCGCTTTCTTAAGTATCATACATGTGAACTAATTATCCTTTATCCCGATATATAGTGCAACATGTTCGTAATTGTGACTTCATAGTGTGATAAAAGATTATGAACTTTCTTCTCTAACTATTAGTAAAAATAGCCAATTATCCTTATTTTATCTCAAATTCATTTCATAGTTGAAAGTGGTGAATTTAAAATGTTATTGCTTTTAATTAGTCTTCATGTATGAGTTTGTTCACATCCTTACTTTTATTTTGGGTTATTTTTTCTCTCTTAAGCTCAAATTGATTTTTTTGTGTTACATTGATAGAGGATCTTAATGGATATCGAAGATAAAAGTTGGATGAATCACTTAAGATGGACGGATCAGTATATACGTGGAGTGAATGATTTCCTTGATAAGGCATTTGAACGTGCTTCTCAAGGAAATGAGATATTATTCCCTTGCAAAAAGTGTGTTAATCGCTATTGGCATACTAGAAATGTAGTGGAAGATCATTTGGTTGTTGATGGATTTGTTGATGGTTACACCAGATGGGCTTTTCACGGAGAAGGCTTTCTCTTAACAAATACGCATCATCCAGTTAATAATGATGAAGGTTCTAACTTGCGTGATGAGATTGATGGGCTACTTCATGATACCTTTCAAAATATAGAGAGTGTGTTAGGGCATGAAGAAGGAATGAGAGAGGCAATACCTGAAGATACCAAAAAAAATTTTCAATTATTAGAGGAAGGGAAACAAGAGTTATATCCAGGGTGTGAAAATTTCACTAAATTGAGTTTAACATTTAATTGTACTTACTCAAATCCTTGGATGGGATGAGTAATGTAGCATTTTCAGACTTGTTAGACTTGCTAAAGGAAGCATTTCCCTTTGCTCAACTACCAGAGTCTTTCAACAAGGCTAAAAAAATGATAAAATATTTGGGTCTACATTATGAAAAAAAATCCATGCATGCCCCAATGATTGCATGCTATTTTGGAAAGACAGTGAAAACGAAGATAACTGCTCTATTTGTGGCTCTTCTAGATGGAATAGTGTTGGTAAGGCTAATTCAAATTTTAAAATTCTTGCAAAGGTTTTAAGGTACTTTCCCTTGAAGCCTAGACTTCAAAGAGTGTTTATGGGTCCTGAAACGGCTGTTGCAATGAAGTGGCATGCTAAGGAGCGACCCAATGACGGGAATATAAGACATCCTGCTGATGGAGAAGCTTGGAAGAATTTTGACTTGTTGCATCCTGACTTTTCTGCAGATCCTCGTAATGTCAGGTTTGGACTTTCAAGTGATGTTTTCAACCCATTTTGATCTATGAGCATTTCTCATAGCACATGGCCTGTTATGTTAATGAACTATAATTCATCACCATGGATTTGCATGAAATTAGAATATATCATGTTGTCAATGATTATTCCTGGTCCTTCATCTCCGGGAAATGATATAGATGTGTACCTACAACCACTGATTGAAGAATTGAAAGAATTATGGGAAATTGGGATAGAAACTTATGATGCTGACACCAAACAAACATTTCAAATGCGTGCAACCTTATTATGGACAGTTAGTGATTTCCAGCATTAGCAATGCTTTCAGGATGGAGCACTAAGGGAAAATTGGCATGTTCCACTTGTAATCATAACACATGCTCTCAATATCTCAAGCATAGTCGTAAGATGTGTTACTTGGGCCATCGGAGATTTTTACCTCCTGATCATCCACTGCGAAAAGATAAGAAGTCATTTGATGGTAAGGAGGAGCATAGACCTGCACCTACTCCTTTGTCAGGTATAGAAGTACTTGAAGAGTTGCGTGCATTTAACAATGTATTTGGAAAGGGAAAAAGAAAAAGGGGTCGAGATAACAATGGCCCTTGGAAAAAAAATCTATTTTTTTTGAATTGCCATATTGGGAACATAACAAATTAAGGCACAATCTTAATGTGATGCACATAGAAAAGAATATATGTGATAGTTTGTTTGGGACTTTATTGGATATGGATGGCAAGCCAAAGGATCATATAAATTCTCGCTATGATTTAAAAGAAATGGGAATTCGAAAGGAGCAACAACCAATAGAAGATAATAATGGAAGGGTAAGCTTGGCTCAAGCTTCTTTTTATATGAAGCCAGAAAAGAAAAGATTATTTTGTACCGTCATAAAAATGCCAAATTACCAAGAGGGTGTGCTTCAAATATATCAAAATGTGTGCAAATGAAGGAGATGAAAATTTCTGGGTATAGGAGCCATGATGCTCATTTTATAATGCATTCTTTACTACATATTGCTGTGAGAAAAGCTTTGCCTATGGATGTTTCACTTGCCTTGATTAGATTAGACAATATTTTTTGAGCCATATGTAGTAAGGTTATAAGACCAAGGGATCTTGAAAAAATGCAGTCTGAAATTGTTGAAATATGTTGTGAGCTTGAAAAGATTTTTCATCCAAGATTTTTCGATATAATACTACATTTGCCTATTCATTTGGTCAATGAAATTAAGCTTGGGGGTCCTGCTCATTTTCGGTGGATGTATCCTATTGAGAGGCACCTTTGCAAGTTAAAGGCGTTTTTCGCAATCGATATTGCTCAGAAGCATCAATAGTGGAAGGGTTCATAGCGGAAGAGTGCTTGACTTCTTGTTCAAGATACCTACATGATGGTGTAAAGACAAGATTTAGTAGGTATCAAACAGTACTATGAGAAGGTATAGGACGTCTTTGAAGCAAAAGTACTATGTTCCTAATACCAACAATAAACTTCAGATGGAAAAAAGGCCTTCATTTGTTTCACAATACGAATTTAAGGATCTCCTTGAATACTGGAACTCTGAGAAAGTTCAGGTATGATTCAGATCATGGACAATAACTAAAATTAAAAGAATATTTGATTTATGCATTTCATCTTTTTTTTTATTTTTTAACTAACTCATTACCTTCAGGAAATGTCAAAAACAAATATAGAGAATCGAAAAAAGTTAAGATATCCACACACTGTTGGCAAATCAAGCTTTGCTATAATTTGCGAGGTTTGTTATTTTATCTTATTATTCATACATCTTAAATTAATAAACTTGAAAAGGTAACAATGTCAACCTTCATGTACTAGGGAAAAAAGAAGGAAAGTTCTGTTGCTCCGACAAATAAGGATATCTTTGTGGCTACAAGGAAAAGAAAACCTGGTAGTCTATAGAAGGACTCATATGAAGAAACTTCTAGTAAAATTATATGAAATTTTCTAACTGAAGGTTTAGTGTGATTATTTGTTTGTTCTTAAATACTGGATCGGTTTGATTATTTGAACTCTCTCTGCTTTTAATTATCTAATTCGTAGGCTGAAATGGAAAGAGTAGAAACTCAGCAAAATGAAGATAATGGTCAACCATCAGTTGATTCATTTGCATCAGTTCTGGGACCTGAGCATCCAGGTTGCGTACGATTGTATCGACGTGGTGTTACTAAAAAGATTTTGAAAGAAAAGGTGATAAATTCTGGATCGTCTGTAGATAATGATGAAATGATGCAACAAAAAATGATGGAAATGGAAGAGAGGGTGCAACAAAAGATGCAGGAAAAGTTTGACGCTCAAAAGGATGCTACGAGACATGAAATTACAATGAGCATCATTGCACAACTTCAACTTCATAATCCAGAAGTACAATTTTGATGCGAACATGCTAAGATTCAACGTTCGTCGGTCTGGAGAAGCTGCAAATCAACTTCTCAGTCATCCTCCTTCTGTTCAGAGTAACAATCAAGGTTAGTTCTTACTACAAATGCTACAATCCCTTCTGCTTCATTTTCTAACATTGCTCATTTACTGCGTTAGATTCTGATTTTTCTGTTTTTTATTATGAGTTCTTTAACGGATTCAATTTTTTTCCAGCTGAAAAAAATTTCTCTCTCTGATTTGTTGCAGGCCTTTCTCTCTTGATTATCTTATGGAGCTCTTAACTCCTTCATCTCCTATTTTTGGATCTTGCACTAGTCTGTGATCAACTAACATACCAGTAGATATATAGCTGAAAAAATCATCTTCAAGAAAGGGTTTCTTGGTTGTTGTGTTTTTAGTTAGTTAGCTATTGTGTTTAGTTCATGAATTGAGTTTAGTTTACTGGTTTGTGCATTTTGTTAACTAGCTAGTTGATGTGTTTAGTTCTCGAATTGGTTTGAATTGAGTTTAGTTTACTGGTTTGTGAGTTTTGTTTACTAGTTAGTTGTTGTGTTTAGTTCTTGAATTAGTTTGGATTGATTTTAGTTGCTGCTGCATCAGTTTGTTTGTTTAATTTCTTGGCTGCTGGATTGAGTTTAGTTGCTGCTGTATCAGTTTGTTGGTTTAATTTCTTGGCTGTTGCATCAGTTTGTTTGTTTTATTTCTTGGCTGCTGCATCAGTGAGTTGTTGGCTGGTGCTGCTGCATCAGTAAAAATGCAAATATTCATAGATTATTGAGGAAATTAGGCTGATGAAAAGAACATATTTTAATGTTCTTGAAGAATAGATAGCCACTCAAACTGTTGAAAGTTGTTGGGAAAGAGAGAAGGGTGATGGGAACAAGTGAGAAAGATTAAGTTTGAGAGTGAGAAATGAATGTCTGTTTTTCTAAAAGTAAAGTGAAAAAGAAAAATAACTTCTTCCTTCCTTCTGAGAAATATTGAGATACAGAAATATATTACAAAATAATTAAATATATTTCTATTTTTTTTGTTATATACATTAGACAAATGAATTTTCTTTAGTAAATGAGGTGATATTTTTTTGTTAGTATTATCTTTATAATTTATCTACAAAAAAAATTACTTCAGGTACAATAGAATTTGTAGTTTATGTGTATTGAATATTCGCAAACTTGAAGAGTAATGACATTATTTATCATTTTTTATAGGTGCTGAAAATGAAGAAAGAGAAGGTGAAAACAGTAATGAGGACCTTACGTGAGAACATATTTAGATTTTTTGTGAGACTTTTTGTTGTAGAAAACTTTTCCTACCAAAGATTTAAAATTAATTAATTATTATGTCGACTCTTAGCTTGTAATTAAACATATAATTATGCACGTGTGGGTTTTGACATTTTTCTTCGCAGATAATTAATTACACTCGCTTATTCGACAATCTGATGATATTTATGAAATTTTCTATTTTGTGATTTTATATTTGTATTTGGATTGTTTGTTATGTTTAACCTTTGCAATAGTCTATAATTATTAGTTGCAATTTCGTACCAAACCGTTGCAACCGGATTGCAAAATATTCCTATAAAGTGTTGCGATAGAAGTAAAAAACTGTTGCAAACGGTCTATGACAATGGTTAAAAATCGTTCTAATTTTACAAAATAAGTGTTGTATTAGCAAGACAAAATAACTGTTGCTATAGCTCCTACTAAACCGTTGCAATAGGATTACAAAACATTCCCCTAAGTGTTGCCGTATAAGTAAACAACTATTGCAAAAGGTCAATGGCCACGGTTAAAAACCGTTCTAATTTGACAAAATAAGTGTTGTATTAGCGAGACTAAAATAACCATTGCTATAGCTCCTACTATGACAACGGTTTGACAAACCGTCACATAACCCGTTCCCATAGAGCTATTGCTACGCGATCTGGAGTGATGCATTGAAATGTGTTGCCATAGCTCTATGGTGACAGTTTGAATGACTATTGCAATGGGTTTATTTTTGTTGCCAAAAGCCTATTTTCTAGTAGTGTCCGTCCCAATTCTTGTAAACCAAACAATTATACTGTGAGACCCCGTGTTTCTCATCTTCCATTATATAAATAGTGTGGCGTTGTATAAGGCACATGAGATTTTTGCTAGCACCTTGGGACAATAAGGCTGCCAATTAGTGGCAATATAAAGTACCTAAAGCTTTAAGCCAAAGGAAATACCCTAAATGCACGTTCGGGATTAAAGAAATGACCTGAGTGGCACCTCGCCCTTTTTGGAATGTTTAAACTAGGTCTAACTTTTCGGATGGAACTAAAAGTGTATACTTTGCTAATAATGGATTTTTAAAAGCTATTTTAATAGCACAAAGGTCATATAGTAAGTTTTGAAATCAAGAAAGTTGCAAGATAAAGGTTGGCCAAAGTTACCGTAAGTTTCTTTATGAAATCCTTCTTAAATTTGGGTCAAATATATCAGATCATATCTCCCAAACTATAAGAAATTAGAAGAGGAATGACCTATCAAATTGAATATCTATGAGCCCGATTTTCAACGCACAAAACCGCGCATCAAACCGACCTCAAAATAATGAGTTATGACCGTTTTACCAGGACTGCCCGAGCTGGAAACCGGGTCATGGGTCGGGTCGGGTTGACCCAACTTAATGTCGGCTAATTAAAGCTCCAATCACTTCCATTTCGTCCCCAACAGCTTAGAAACTGAAGGAAAACTCCCCTCAAGGTTCCAAAGGGATTTGAGCAAGTTTTTCGCATTTTTACCGTTAAAATTTGTCCGTGTGCCTAGAAATGTGTGTCTTACGCTTTGCAATTGTTTTCCTCTCGTATTAGCTGTGTTTGGAGCTGCTTTTGGGCTGTAAAAAAAGGTGGTGTTCTTGCTGGTATTGTTGGTTTGCAGCTGGTGTGTTTAGATAATAATTTTGGGGCTCTTTTACGGTCATTTTTATGAAGTTTTATGGACATTTCCTCGCGTAAATGCTCCTTGCCGAATCTGGTCATTAATGCTGAATTTTTGACTGTTTATAGGTGACTTTAAGCTGTGTATATATAGTCGTTGCGAAGCTTAGGACGTAAGGAACAACTTTTGTGAAGGAACTTGTGGCAATCAGACGTTCGTTGGAGAGGTATGTTAAGGCTAAGCTCCATCCCTCCTTTTAGCATGAAATCCGGGAAGTTTCCCAAAACGTCAAATGTGATATATTACTATTCTGTTGCTAGAAAGACCTTCTGTGAAAGGCATTGGGATTGCAGCTGAATTATATTCATGATGGTATTAGGTTGAAATTCCATTCATTCTCTTAAACTAGACATTCAATTTCTATATATCATTTTGTCGGTTTTCCGGCTACCTATTCACATGTCCAAGGTGTTTCTCTTCTTGGTGTAGTGCCATTAAAATAAATGTAGAAAGCAAAGGGAATGTAGTATTCAAAATCAGTCCTTCTTCCATACAAAAATATAATTGAAGAATTTAACAAGTAACGCGTTGGTTTCCAATATTCTCAAGTGAAATGCTCCTGTCTAAACTACTAAGGCATTTGATCCTGTTTAAATACATTCTTTTACTAATTAACATGGGACCAAATATAATCACTATGTATAGTACCTTTATAAACATTTTCAAAGTTAAGGCTTCATTCTAAATGTTGGCTTAAATTCCCAAACTTGTTGAAAAGACATGTATGATCCCACGAGCCATATATATATGCAATGACAATGATTTTGATGCTATGAGAATAAGTGTACCGATGAGCCAAGATTGGCTAAGTTCTTGCTATGTCTTACTATGTGCATCCAACATTCATATCATACATTGCACGTTATGCATGGACTTTGAGCTATAATCGAAGATATGGGGCCTATTTGCCCAACTATATATGTATATGGTACAGATGGCCACAGGTTGGCAGATATGATGCCGGTTAGCTACTGGAAAGGACCACCAACGCTAGCATTTGGTTGGGTATGACATGCATTTGCATCTATATATATGTATTCACGACATGCGATACTCGAGCATACCATGCATATTTTTAATCACTAGGAGGTGGCTTATTGGCCATCAAGGCTACTTGAGTTTTGGTTATAGGTAATATTTCTATTAACCTTTTTACTATGGTTATCTATGATTTTACTTCCTGCCTTACATACCAGTACATGTTTATTCGTACTGATGTCCCTTTTCTTGGGGATGCTGTATTTTATTTTGTGCGTGCAGGTTCAGGTAGGGATTCTGATTTACCCCTCCACTAGGAGCCCCATTCAGCTATGACTTGGTAAGCTCCACCTCTTCCTGGACTTTCACAGGATGTTTACTTTTTTTGTATAATTTGGTATGTCGGGGCCCTGTCCCGACAGTATTAGTGATTCTCATATAGGCTATTGTGGACATGTTATTGTGGGTTGGTCCTTTTGTGTCTTTCGGTCTCCAGTCATAAGATTGGCATATATATATAGTATGTGCCTATACCTCTGTGGTGGCAGCCTTGTCGGCTAGCTAGTACTTTATCGTTTGAGTTTACTTATCTTGATGTACGTGATTTACAGTTTACCAGGTCATGAATTAAAATGTCCAGGCTTACTCTTTCAGACGTTATGCTGGCCGATTTTCTTCTGGTCCCTAGTTAGTTCACTAGCATGTTTAGTGGCTTACCCGGCCAATAATGGTATCGGGTGCCGGTCGCGCCTCCCCTCTCTTTGGGGCGTGACATATACCCAATACCCAACATATCAAAACATTCCCCTTGTGACGTAAAACAATTTAGGCTAAAATAATGTTCAATCCTTTCAAGATTCAGTCATGAAATCAACATACAAAATTTTCCATAATTTCGAGAGCAATAATAGCTAAAACAACAATCTTACCTCGAATTATGCACCATATCCCAACTCCAACTTCACCACGAAGTTCCATTCGAAATTTCAGTCACGTGGACCTTAGAATCGCCAAAATCGGAGCTATGTCGAGGTTATTATCTGCTAGTGAACTTTTGGACCATAGTTGTCTGCGACGTGCTGAAGCACATTTATAGAACATAAGGTCCATTTCCACAAACGCAGAGCTCTAAGTGCTTAAGGCTCTATGAACGAGGACTGGGCTCCGCGAACATGGAGCTCTGGCTAGGCTCTCCTCCACGATCATGACAATGGCCTCTGCAAATATAGAGTACGATTTCTACTGGTGCTGCACTAGCTAAACTCCAAACTTCTCCGGGCCATTCACGGCGCATCCGATGTCCATTTTCTGCAAATAAATAGTGCAACCAAACACATTTCAATTTTCTGGTGCTAATAGTGCGGTTGAAATTCCCAACTAAGCTTTGTACAAAACAATGAGTACCCCACTTCTTTTTGACTAAAATTGGTTAAAAGAACTCAGGGGTCAAAATGTAACCAGATGACCTCATCAATTAGCAGAGGATCAAAATGTAACCAGATGACCCTCTATACTCTGACCGACCACCCTCCTAACACAAATCAGTCATTCTAAAACTAATGGAACTGTCAAAATCCCATTCTACGACCGTTTAATAAGGTTTTGATAGAAAACTCATTTTAGCATTTTTAGCTTCTCACTAACTTGCAAACTTGTGCAATTCTCAACCAAAACACCTTATAGCCATCCAGAAAGCCCCAATAGGTCATAATAAATCCGAAGTTACTATGGAGAAGCTTAGAATAGTAGAAATAACATAAGAAGATGGAATTGACCTAAAGGGTCGTCGTAACATCCCTACTTATAAGACTTTTATCCGCGAAAGTAAAGTCAAAAGCATACCTGATGGCTCAAATTGGATGAGGTACTGCTCCAACATCTATGCCTCTATCTCCCGATTAGCATCCTCGTCTGGATGGTGTCTCCACTAGTTCTTAGCCATTGGTATGACCCGAGAACAAAATTGCCTAGTATCTCTGGCTAAAATGGCCACCAACTCTGATGTCGCTCAATCTGGCTACTCAAAGGAAGCAGGGGCAGTCGTTATCAACATAATAACCTAACTTTTAGAGATTAGGATCGATCCTACAAGGAACAATATGCCAGCTATTGAATAGAGCTAGGACCTATAGCTACTAGATTTTTACTCGATAAATGAATACCAAGCAAGAATTCTAACTAAAATGGGGGAAACTAAGCTAACACAACTCCTAAGAAATGATTGGGTAAGGATTGATCATGTAAGGGAGCAAGGTTAGGGATATGAGAATCAATCAATGCTCAATCGATCCATCACACTTAGCATCAAATTAACTTTATGAGTAGGCTAGGTTGCTTGTAATCACCTCTCGGATAGGATAGGTGATGTTTCGCAAGAGCTAACTATGGCCTCTTACGCGAGCCACACAAAGGCACTCCTGTATTGAGCACCTCAAAGCAAAACTCCCAAAACCTTAGCCATTGAGTCCCTTTTAAGGCTCTCAACACATAAACCCATGACTATCATGCAATTCTCCATCCAACTACACTCACTAAGCAATAATTCAAGACTTAAGCTAGATTCAAGTAGCAACCTCAGATCTAAGTTTTACATGAAGATATGCATGAACCCATAAACCAATTCAAACAATCAAAGCAATTTGGAAGAAGCCCTCTTGATTTTTCAAGTAAAATCATCAACTAAGCACGAAAGTAAGAGAAATAATATAGACCCATATACAAATTATACTCCAAGCTCAAATAAATATATAAATTTAGTATTCAAAACCAAGGAAATAAAGAGTGAGTGAAAGATAAATACAAGTGAAGCCCACACTCTTCAATTCACTCAAGAATTTGTAAAACTTGCTCTAAATCCTCACCCTAAACTAAAATCTACACTAAGGTGTGTTTTCTCTCTTCAAGAATATATGCATTCTTTTTCTCCTCTGAATGAATCTCATTGTCCCCAGAATGAGGGTTGGGAGTGTGTGTATATGTGATTTTGGGACTGAAAATGGTGAAATTCCAGAGTTGCCGCACCATTGGTCACTATAACATTTCGCGATCACGCTCAACATTCCGCGATGACGGAGGTTGTGTTTTCTTGTGCTCCACCATCGCACCTGGGCCTAGCGCATTCATGCTTCTCTGCGTGCCACATCTTTGCGATCGCGGACCTGAAGGTCACATTCACAAAGTGCAATTGCTATCAGGTATCATTGTGTGCATTTTAGCTCTTTTTTGCTCTAATTTAGCTCCAACTTCAATTCTTCTCAGCAAAGCCAAATCTAAATCATATGTACTTGTAATCATATACCATTTGAAGCATAATTAGCCTCAAGTTATGATATTAACAACACAAAATCATAAGAAAATAGTAAGAAATGAGTATAAGTTACACACTCATCAACACACCCAACTTAAGATTTTGATTGTCCTCAAGTAAACAAAACCAAATTCAAGAGGCTAGCAATTTGAGCACACAACCCAATTCACTTTTCACATCTAAATCACGATCATGACAATGGTTGGCACCAATAATTAGCACAAGTATGTGGATGCCTATCAAGTAACTCCCTCACTTTTCAAAAACATCTTTTTCAATTCAAAGCACACTTCTAGGGATAATGAAGTGACAATACAAATTTTCATAGAGTGACTCAAACTCCTAGTCAACTAATAGTTCTACTTGACTCAAACTTAGAAAAGCATCCATAACACCAATCTATGTCAATTTGCACGTCCTCACAAAAAGAAAGAAAGTCCCCCAAAACACATAAGTATATACAATGAACAAGGGTCAAGGACTCAAACACTCACACTCAACAAAAGAACATCTTGTGTACACAAACGCCACACCATAGGGTTGCCTCCATTTTCTATCAACACTGGCTCAATTTCATTTGGTTAGAAATCTCAAAGAGCTTTTTAGGCTTGTAATATAGGCTTAGGGTTAGGGTAGGATACAATTTGGATAATAGTGACTGACCCTTCTTAAGCCCCACATACAACATTCATTCTTTTCCAACTTTCCACTTTTCTTTTTTGCATTTCACACTAATGCACATTTAGCTCTTCTTTTTCACTTAGGTTCCCCACTTGCAACCACTTTCAACATTGAATTCTTCTCATTTAAGCACTTTTTATTCATTTTCTTTTCATTTTAAAAGCACTCTTTTTCTTTTCTTTTCATTCCTCCATTCATCCTTTCTTTTCCTTTTTCTTTTAACAAGCCTCCAAGTAGTTGACACCCTTCCTTTTTCTCCTATATCACTTTCAACTTAGGCTTAAAACCTCAATTGTCACAACATGCGAAACTCAAGGATGGACAAGGGTTCAAAAGAGGGATATCTTTCCAAAATGGTTCAAGGCTTGTAATTAAGGTTTCCAAAAGAAAGGATTAGGCTCAAGAGGGACACTAGGGATAAAATCAATGCATTTGGCGGATATTTAGGCTAAGTGGACTCAATTCAAACCAAAGAATTCCTAAGATCATTTTTCCAACCAAAGTCTGTTAAAACCAACATTTCAAGACCAACAAGGCAAGTTTTAGGTGACACAAGTGCACACAAGGAACAAAACTAAAATTCACAACATGCAAATTAAACCAGAAAGGAGCAATATAACTCTCAAGTCAAGTACAAGGAACTCATTATTTAAATATATCCATCTAGCAAGTAAGAATCACCAAAAGGGTCAAAGTGTTGTCTCAAAATCATCCCAAAACCATTTAGCTTTCAAAATTTGGAGGGGTATATATTTATCACAATCCACAACACTTGAATAATTAAGTTAGCACCAAACAAGTCACAATCTCAATGTACAGCTCCAACAAGAGTCAATGGCTACTCAAACTTCACCAAAGACCATATTCTACTTATGCACTCACACACCCAATAGATGATTTGCCCTTAAGAATGTCGTCGCTCAATCCATCATTGGGAACCGTTGATTATACACACCATTAAAAATAAAAATAAGAAGCTACTAAATCTATTAAAACAACTAAACCATAACACAATATATGCAAGCCCCACAAGGGTGTAGCATAATTAACATAAATCATGCTCGACAAGGGCATATCATCAATACAAAAAAAAGCAAGAGTTTACAAGTACTAACAAATCCAGAGTATTCAAGAAAGAAACCAAGAGTCATAATCAAGATCAAGTCATAAGAGCATCCCAACTAAATATGGTGTTGCATCCTTACAACACAATCACAAAATAGAAGATAATACGAGCGACTCCCTGAAATGATCACTTGTTACTCGAGCCCGAAGAGATGGTCAACTCATTATCAGGATCTAAAGAGCAAGATCCATACAATTGCCTCAACTTGCCCATCATCTTGTTCAAGAATTTGCTTTTCTTCTTCTCATGGTCCCTAAGCTTCTTTTTCCTCCGCTCTATCTTTCCCTATCTTCGACTCATGTGCTCAAGCCAGTCACTCATAGCACTCTGAGCGGCTGTAACTAATGCAAGTGTAGGATGGTCATCTACTGTAGCTCCTAGTGGTCTTGTAGGAAGGCCTGCAACTAGTTGCCTGATCTACTCAATCATCCCATGATTCTGGGAGGAGAAGTATCTCATAGTAGGAGGACCAAAATAAAGTGGTCTTGAAGAAATTAAAGGAACTATAGCTCCTGAAGTAGATCCTCCTGTCTCTGATCTTGGCTCTGTGAACTGCCCAAAAAAGGATCTAGAACATTAATCCGTCTCTTTTTCTGATCTCCTAGGCCACCCCTCTTCTTTAGTGGATGGATATCTTTGGAGGCTTCTTCTTCTCATAAGTGGGTGGGACAGACACCCCTATCTCATAGCATAATATGGAAATCAATGACGGGTACACTAAGCTCTTAGCCATCCCTTAGGCTACTTCCGCAATCTGATCCACTGTAATTTGTCTGACATTAACCTGAAGATTGTCCAAGATAGTGGCAATGACAAGTGAATAGTCCAAAGTCACTACCATGTGTAGATGGAATGATCCGAGCACAAATGATGGAAAGCCAACATCCATCTTCCACCGTGAACCTATGTGAGTCAATACCTCTATGAGAAGTGAACCACGATGGAGGAAATCCATCATGCAACTTGTCTACCAACCATTGAGCACCCAACTCTCGATATCTCTCTTTATACATCTGATTATCAGCATTCGGCAACCCATAGATTGCATTGATAATCACCAAGCTGTAATCAACTTTCTTTTCTCGGATCATGGTAGCCTTCTATTCTCCAAAGTTGATTTCCAAGGCATTAGCATAGAACTCAACAACTTTGGTGTGGTTGGCTTTGATAGGTTTATCAGCAAGCATAGCCAACCTGAAGCATATAATCGGCCAAAGAACTCAGGTATCTTTTCCTCTACTTTATCGAAGAAAATCCTTCTCTCTCTAATCATAGTCCTACCCAAGTATTCATCATACTTTTGGGCACATTGGACTGAGAGGAATCGTCTTTGATCAAAGTAGGTAACTTTTTCTCCTTTTGGGGCAATTTCGGCATCATAAAGTGTGTCGTCAAGATCTATGTTCAACTAATCAAACCTGCATTGCAAAAGCAACATGACAAAAACATCTTATAGATATTTAAATCATGTATTAGGAAATGTGTAAGACAAGAGAATTAGTTGGAATAAAGTCCAGATCAGATAGTCAAGGATGTTGTTTTTGAATAGTGGTCAACCACTCTGTACGATCGTTGTCGTACTGGCGCGATTGCAGAGATCTCGTCAGCTTAGATTTCACATTAGCAGGAAGTTATCCGTGTTCATGGATAGCCAAGAATTTCTAAAATCAATGCGATCATGACATAATGTCTGTGTTCGCGAAAAATAGCAGTCACCTTCCTCAAATTTCTAGGGGAATTTTGTCGAGCACATGGTGGGCATAAATTTAGAGCACCGATTTAACAATATAACACCACCATATCTAACCCCAACAACACACAAACACTACCCAATCAAAACTCAATCATTTAGCATGTCAATACATGTTAATTTTCAATATTTATGCACAAGAATTGGCTCCAAAATGCACAGACAAGTGACACCATAGTGACACATAAATACGTAAAAACCAAGAAAATGGAGAGAAAGATCATGACTGTAATAGTGTGACATCACAATATAAGGAATTGAACATGTTTGATGCCCACCACTGATCAAACCATTTTCATTGCTGTACAATTTTTCATTGATGAAGAAGAATGGAGAAAGGGTAGAAAGAACACACCTTTGAGTGAAGAACCTAAAAGGATGAAGAGGGAAACACTTGAGATTTTGTGAGGGTTTCTGAGGTCCAAACTCCTTGAAGAATGATTTTACCTCACTCTGTGGTTAGCTATGCCTGTGCTCCTCTTTTTCTGAAAATGGAAGACAAGTCACAAGTGATTTATCTTTTCATTCTGGACACCCATTCAGTGTTCCACCTTAGCAGAAGTTAAGCGCAATCGTGCCACATCATTGAATCCACACTTCCTCGTTCGTGGAACTAGACCTCCTTTGTGGAACTTTTTAGAGTGCCAAACTTGGGCCAAGTTTCTGCAACTTCGGGTGATCCTAAGTCTATCTGGGCCATCCGCTCCTGTGCAATGGGTGATGCGTGGGCCCCAAAGTGCAGTCGAAATGGCCTAGTTTCATCCTATTGCAATTTTTGTTGGTGTTTCCACCCATTTCTTCAATTCCAATCATCTTGACACTTCAAAACCTGTATAAAGCCACTACCAATGGCTTGAAAATTGTGAGGGTTAGATAAAAATCAAAAATGAAAATCAAGAAGCTATTCTACAAAATGAAAATGCAAGAATTTATTAAAATATGAACAACAGTTGATTCACCACCCATTTGTGTTTCCACTTTGAGGCAATGAATCTTCCTCCTAATTTCAAGACTATCTTCTATTTGAGCTCATGAGGAGGGTAATGAGAGGCCATCAACATTTTCCTTAAATTATCTCTCTACTTTGAGGACTTTAATTGTCTACCCAACTTCTCACATACTTTCTTTTTAGGTTCCTTGGGTAGACATGGGTGTGTCAAGAGGCCTACTTCAAATTGAACTTCAAATTTTGTGACCTCCAAGTGAGCAATACTCCCAACTTCAAATGAACCAAAGTTGTCATTTAAGATTTCTCTGGCTTGTTCTTGCAACTTTAGTATCATTTCCTCAATTTTGGCTTCTTAGATGATTATTGGACTTGATGTTATGCATTGGCACCATCTCTTTTCCACATCAAGCTCCACTCCTTCTTCTTGCGATGCCAACCCATAGTTAATCAACTTTGAGATGGTGACCTCACTTACTTCATTGCTTAGCTTCAAGTTGACCTCCAAAACATCAACTTCCCATTCCACACGATCCAACTCATAACCTCTAGCAAAAAGAAAGCTCTTGAGATCATCCTTTATGTTTAGTAATTGGTGTCATTGAGCCACTTCTTTTGCATTAAGACTCAAGGTTGTGAGCCAATCTTGACTCACAAGATTCTTGTCCCTATTCACATCCTCAACACAATTTTCTCACCACAAAGTGCAACACTCCGAAGGAGATAGAAAAAGGGCTTACATTCATCAAGCAAGCTTTCATCACAATTAGCCATATAACAAAAAGAAAAACAAAGAAAACAAAAAAGAAGTACTCACTAATCAAGTCAAAAAGAGTAAACTACAAGTCCTGAATTAACTCAATACGCCTATTTTCCCCAGCAATGGTGCCATTTTTTATATCGCTCAATCTGACTACTCAAAGGAAGCAGGGGCAGTCGTCATCGGCATACTAACCCAACTTTAGAGGTTGGGGTAGATCCCATAGGGAACAATGTGCCGGTGATTAAATAGAGCTAGAACCTATGGCTACTAGATTTTGACTCAATAAGTGAATACCAAGCAAGAATTCTAACTAAAATGGGGGGAAACTAAGCTAACACCACTCCTAAGAAACGATTGGGTAAGGATTGATCAAGCAAGAAAGCAAGGATAGGGGATTGGGTAAGGATTGATCAATGGTTAATTGATCTATCATACTTAGCATCATATTAACTCTATGGGTAGGCTAGGTTGCTTATAATCACCTCTCGACTAGGATAGGTGATGTTTCATAAGAGCCAATGACGGCCTCTTACATGAGCCACTCAGAGAGACTCCTGCTTGAGCACCTCAAAGCAAAACTCCCAAGACCTTAGCTATTGAATCCCTTTTAAGGCTCTCAACACATAAACCTATGACTATCATGCAATCCTCCACTTCAACTACACTCACTAAAGCAATAATTGATGATTTAAGCTAGATTCAAGTAGTGGCCTCAAATCTAAGTTATACATGAAGATATGCATGAACTCATAAACCAATTTAAAAATCAAAGCAATTTGGGAAAAACACTCTTTAATTTTCAAGTAAATCATCAACTAAGCATGAAAATAAGAGAAAAATGTAGACCCATATACAAATTATTACCCAAGCTGAATTAAATCTACAAAGTTAGCATTCAAGAACAAGGAAAGAAAGAGTGCTTAGAAGATAAGTTCAAGTGAAGCCCCCATTCTTCAATCCACTCAAGAATTATTAGAAAACTTGCTCTAAATCCTCGCATTAAAGTAAAATCTACACTAAGGTATGTTTTATCTCTTCAAGAATGTATGAGTTCTTTTTCTCCTCTAAATGAATCACAATGTCTCCAGAATGAGGGTTGGGAGTGCGTGTATATGTGATTTTGCGATTGAAAATGGTGAAATTCCAAAGCTGCCCCGATGCTGCTCACTGTAATATTCTGCGATCGCACTGACATTCCATGTTCTTGGTGTGTAACTACTATCAGGTATCATTTTGTGTATTTAGCTTTTTTGGCTCCAATTTAGCTCCAACTTCAATTTTTCTCATATAAGCCAAATTTGAACCATATGTACTTGTAATCATACGCCATTCAAAGCATAATTAGCCTCAAGTTATGAAATTAACAACAAAAAATCATAAGAAAAGAGTAAGAAATGAGTGTAAGTTATTCACTCATCAGGATCATCAATGAAAGTTAGATGGTTATCCTATTGAATTGAATCATATTGCAGCACATGCAACTCATTTGGAATGTAACTACGCATCATCAACACATGGAATATTGGATGATGGCAGAGTAGGCTGGAGGCAGGGCTATCTCATAAGCAACTGGCCCAACTCACCTTAATATCTCAAAGGGCCCAATGTATCGGGGGCTCAACTTACCCCGTCTCCTAAACTGCATGACACCTTTCAGGGCTGACACTCTAAAAAAATACCCGATTTGCAATATCAAACTACACAACCGGCGTGTACGTTCCACATAACTCTGGTGCCAACTGTAAGATGTCCTTAGCCTATCCTATATAACTTGGACCCTAGCTAGGATATCCTGCAATAGATTTGAATTGTTCCAGCTTTAACGTCTCAAACCACCCGACAAGAGTACGACATTATCGACCATATAATACCTCAAATTGGGCTATTTAAATACTGGTGTAATAGCTATTATTACGGGCAAACTCAGCTAATGGCAGAAATTGATCCCATTGACCTCCAAACTATATCACACAAGCTCATAACATATCCTCCAAAATGTGAATAGTGCGCTCAAAATGGCCATCAGTCGGGGGGAGGGTGAAATGTTGTGCTCAAATCAACCTGGGTACTCAACTCCCCCTTGAAAAGCCCTCCAAAAGTTGGAGGTAAATTGTGACCCTTGATCAGATATGATAGTTATAGGCACACTGTGCAACCAAACTATCTCTAAAATATAGTAATGGGCTAACCGCTCGACAGAATGTAGAAAGGACGGAAATGAAGAATGCAGACTTATTTAATTGATCGACTATCACGCAAATACTATCATGACTCTTGGAATTAAGAGAAAGCCAAACAACAAAGTCCATAGTCACACACCCCCTTCCACTCGAGAATGGGTAACAACTGAAGCATGCTATCGAGCCGCTGATGCTTAGCCTTTACTTACTGGCAACTGAGACAATGCGACACATAATCTACAATATCTCTCCTCATATCGTCTTACTAGTAATGTTGGCTTAGGTCTTGGTATATCTTAGTTGTGCCCAGATGGATAGAATATCGGGAATCATGTGCCTCATGTAGAATCAACTGTATCAAATCCCCTACTCTAAGAACGCACAACCGGTCATCAAATCTGAGAACCCCATCTGAGTCAATTGTAGCTTGACCCCCAATACCATGCAACACTCTATCTCGAAGACCCACCAACGAATCATCCTTGAATTGTCGAGCCTGAATCTGATCAACCTATGAAGACTGGGACCCCAATAAAGGACAATACTCAATCGGAGTCTAAAATATCCAATTGGACCAACCTGTTAGCTAGGACTGAATATCCAAAAATCCAACAACCGCTCCTAAATAGTCAGGTATGCTAGGTTGCCCATACTGACTACTTTCAAACTTAACCATCCGCTACCACGTTTGCCTTGCCTGGATGGTATAAAATAGAAATATCATAGTCAGCCAACAACTCAATCCATAGCCTTCAGTGGGAATTTAAGTCCCATTGGGTAATAATATACTGTAAGCTCTAGTGCTCGATATAAACATCACAATGCACACCATACAAATAATGCCTCCAAATCTTGAGCGCAAACACTACCACCACCAACTCTAAGCCGTGCATGGGGTAGTTACGCTCGTGGGCCAGCTGTCATGCCCTGGAGGGTACCCTTGGTGTGGTCGGCACCTAGAGACTATTGTTGGTCCCTAAGCGAACCACTTAGCCTCATCACATTCGTTCAATCAAATAACTCTATGGAACAGCAGAAAGAACAGTAAGTAAATGGGCACATCTCATCTAGAGTCTCATGGTGATATAGATAATAATAAAGGCTAGTAAAAATAAACTAGCTCACATTCTCACAGGCTAGATAATAATATCGGCTCACCCAATGTGGAGTCAGTCGTCAATAAGCCTTCTTTTGTTTCAAGGACTTCTAATCAAGAGGGAACCACAATATATATGATAGTTCTAGGCCTCACCTACGTTTGGCGACGTAGTTTGACGAGTTTAAGTTAGAGTAACTCTCACTCTTTCAGTGCTCGATACTCCTCCCGTGACTCAATGCTCATAAAACTATCAATCCAATCAACTCATAGGGACATTGGACCTATCATCAATCAACGTCTCATAGGGGTTTTATCCCTCTCATCAATCAACATCAAATAGGGACTTTAGCCCTCTCCTCAATCAACATCTCATTTGGACTTTAGCCCTCTCATCAATTAATCTCAATAGAAGACTCCAGATTTAGAACAATCATTAGGAAACAATCGAATAGACACATCGGTGTAGTTCACTTATAGAAACTTATAAGATAATCAATTTCTATCAACTCATCATCATCCTCTCATTACAATTAACAATCTCAATTCAAGGATCTAGACTTAATTCTCAAGTTCATTATGCATGCTTTTCAAATTAGTCATGTAGGGTTATGCAAATTCTCTTGAAAATGTTCAATTCAAGAAAACAAATAGTATGATGATCATCAACATAGGAAAACATGTAATTTCAAATAAAATTTTAGAAAAACCATCAAGGATCATGTATGTAGACTCTCCAAATCATCAACTCATCTATGACCATCCATAGGGCACGCGAAAGAATGGTCCCATGCTTTTAGTTTAGCCTTACATACCTGCGATGAAGCTATCAATCAAGCACGTCAAGGATTTCATCTCGAACCTCTCAAACTCAAGCTCTTTCCTCTTTCCTCAAGCCCTAGCCTTGTTAGAATGTTGGAATGATGCTTAGAATGGGGGTTTTAGACCCTTTTACATCAAAACGACCTTATTAGATCCTGTATATAGTTTAGAAGGGGTTGGGAATTGACCGGAATGACTCTCGAAATAATCTAGAAATTTTCAAGTCTGAGAAGAACCAGTCCGCAACGTAGACTAGTCGCGCACAATGTATATTAAGAAAAAGTTTCTGAACGAGTTTTCTCAATCCCGTCAAAATTTTTAAGAAAAATATAACTGTTGGTCCGCGACGGAGCCGCGACGCGCTCCTATCGCGCACCAATACTGTTTTGCGCTTCAGATCAAAAAATTATCTTTTGATCGGGTCATTCTAAAAATCGACCGAGACCATTTTCTCACTTAATTTTTTGTGCTGATCACAAATTCGACCTCAGATTTGCCATACGAGCATTGGAAGATGAATTATGCGCATACTCTCCCTCTAGGGGTATTTTCGTAATTTTATCGGACGTTACATCATCTCCTCCTTGGGTTTATTTGTCCTCAAATGATGAGTAAGGATGGATATCAGGGCATGAATAGACTCATGATACATCTCAACACTCAACTCAATCAATCAAAATCTCGACCTAAGAATAGAACATCAATAATAGATCAATCAATTTAGTGAAGGGTAAGGAATTTACCTTCAACACTCTCATCATTTGGCACGAATAGGTGCAAATATTTGGCCTTCATCTCTTCCTTAGCTTCCCATATGGCTTCCCCAACGAATTGATTCCTCTACAGGGCTTTGACTTAGGCTATCTCTTCGTTCCTAAACTTACAAATCTGACAATCAAGGATTTGAACTGGAACCTCTTCATAAGATAGGTTATCTTTCACACCAATGCTATCAATAGAGATCACCAAGGCAGGATCTCCCAAGAGTTTCTTCAACATTGACACATGGAATACTGGACGGACTCCCTCTAACTCGGAAGGCAACTTTAACTCATAAGCAACCTTTCCAATCCTATTTATAATCTGATATGGTCCCACATAGCATGGACTCAACTTCCCTTTCTTCCCAAATCTCAGGACACCCTTCATAGGTGGCACTTTCAAATACACCCAATCATCTAAGTTGAACTCCAAGTCTCTTCTCCTCACGTCGGAATACGATTTTTGGCGACTCTAGGCAATCTTTAACCTCTCTCTAATGACCTTGACCTTCTCCATTGATTGGTGGGCAAGATCAGGCCCAATCAACTCTGCTTCTCCAACCTCGAACCACCCAATTGGTGATCTACATCTCCTCCCATACAAGGCTTCGTAGGGAGCCATTTGAATGCTTGTATGATAACTATTGTCATAGGCAAATTCAATCAATGGTAGGTGATTATCCCAGTTCCCCTTGAAATCAAGAACATAAGCTCTCAACATGTCCTTTAATGTTTGAATTATGTTCTCTGCCTTGCCGTCTGTCTATGGATGAAAAGATGCACTCAGGTTCACCTTAGTACCCAATCATTTTTGGAACGATCTCTAAAATTAGGACGTAAATTGAGCTCCTCTATCCTCAATGATGGACAAGGGAATCCCATGTAACCTCACAATCTCCTAGATGTACAACTTGGCATACTCCTCCGCAGTGTTTATTGTCTTAACTGCCAAGAAGTGAGCCGATTTAGTCATCATATCCACAATTACCCATATCGAATCATGTTGCTTTTGAGACCTTGGTAGACCAGTAATGAAGTCCATATTAATCATCTCCCACTTCCACTCCGGAATCTCAAAGTTCTGTACGAATTTACATGGACTTTGATGTTCAACTTTAACTTGCTGGCAATTCGGGCACTTCGAAAAGAACTCAACAATATCCCTCTTCATTCCACCCCATCAATAGACTTCTCTCAAGTCGTGGTATATCTTGGTAAAGCCAAGATGAATGGAATATCTAGTGTTATAGGCTTCCCCCATGATTCTATCCCGAACACCATCAACATTCGGAACACACAATCTACTTTTGTACCTCAACACTCCATCTCCCCCTTTGGAGAAAACCATTACTTTCTGTTTGGGACAACCTCCATCAGTTTAAGAATGATAGAATCTTGGTCTTGCTTTTCTTTGACCTCTACCACTAAGGATGAAGAAGACTCGTGTCACGCCCTAAGCCCCATTAAGGCGGACTGGCACCCATTGCCGACAAGGCTCGGGAGAACCAACATATAACTATACCCCTGATATGGACATTTAAGAGGTTTCCATACTCAGTATGCTGTCAAAAGAAAGTGAACTGTACTAACAAACCAAAAGTAAATGCATAAGACTAGGCCGTTGGAGCCACGATGTCTATAATACACTATTTGACCATACTTTAATTTACATAGTCTACAAAGCCTCTAAGTAAGGAAAAATATCCATATGGGTCGGGATAGGCCCCGCCTCATGGCCAACTATGCAATACAAAATACAAGTTCTAAACACATAAGCCCCGAAGCAACCTGGAGCTTAGTAATAGCAACTGAAAGTCCTGTACTCTTACTGGGGAGATCTAGTAGCTCCTGTACCTGCAGCATGAAATGCAGGTCCCCCGTAAGGGACGTCAGTACGAGATAATGTACTGAATATGTAAGGCAGGAAATACTGTATATGCAATAAGAACTCAAATGAAATCACACATTGGTGTGTAAGGATGAAAAGACCACCTTTAGTCATACTGTGGAGTCATGTACTTTATGTCTTTTTTTTATTACTGTATCTTTCTTTACTGTATAATCTGTGCACAATATATCATGTAAATGACCAGCTGATCAGTGGTAAATCTTTAATGGGATCGACCCTGGCTAGGTGATTCCTTCAACCCTCGGGCTACCACCCGTAAATGAGATCGACCTTGGCTAGGTGATTCTTCCACCCCTCGGGCTACCACCTATTTATAAGCAACTGTAAGTTATCTTTTGTTTACTTTGAGATGGTTCTTTTGGTGGTCATAACCTTTAGAACTGTAGGAATATAGACATGTGACATATGAACAACCATACAAGGTAATACCACAATGGAAAGAGAGATACACAACTAATGAACCGTATCGGAGATTAAACAACACATAGACTTTGTTTGGTAAGAAGGAACTCATGTATATTTAGTATTCAGGTACATATGCAGGTTGACAATGACTATGTATGGGTACATATGAACATGGTAAAAAGTGGGGACACGGTTAGCAGCCATGTCGGAGTTTGTACGTGCCTTTATGTGCTAAGGAAGATTATAGATTTCATGCCATGTAATAGGAAATCAAGTAACCTTACATACCTCGCTGTACTATGTCGTTATTACCTCGGAGTAGTATCCTTTTCCTCCAAACACTTATCTACAATATATAAGGTGATAAAACTAGTGTTAGAAGCTAGTAAGCACATCTTAGTAATCCAATTTCACCCAAAAATAATATCGGGGCAGCAAGCTCGGAATTAGCACCCAAAGAGTATTCTTTCAACATTTCCACTCCTAATCGTATTTTCTAACACACATCCCCATATATATGTCATATCCAGCTATGCTTAGTCCCATAACAGCATTACAACAACTCATACAGTACATCATACAACAACTCTACACAACATGCAAGTAGACAACACAACATTGCGTCCTTCCGCTACACTTCGACGTCAACCATTCCAAATTCGTTTCAACCTCAACCAAACTGTCCTCAACATATTTACACACAATTACAGTCCTAAAACAGTCCAAAACCAGTCCCTAAGTAGATGGAAAACATGAGACAACAATTCCTAAAAACAGTCCACGAATTCTTACTAATGAGCGGAATTAAGACATCATTTGAGAACTTATTTTTGCGGAAGATAAAAGTGGTCCAGCAGCCTCATCACATCATTCCAGACCCAAGACTTCTTAAAAACATACATATTAATTCATAACCCAGCCAACAAACTAGATAAAAGTCTCTTATTTAACAAGAAAAGTGAACCACAATATTTGGAACACATGCTGTCCCAAAATTCCTGCACAATACAACCAACATACTCTTCATGTTTTTCATGGAAAAATTACACCAAACCATGGGTATTTTATCTTACCTTAACCCTTAAGGATTAGGTTCTCTTCAAGAACCCTAGAAGTGTGTCTTGGCTGCTTTAGAAAATGAGAAGAGAGCAAGAAGAAACTTAGAGAGAAATCTGAAATTTTGGCTTGAGAAAATGACTAAAAGTTGCTGCTTGTTGCTCCCTTTTATAGGCCACTTTTGGCCGACTTTCTTTTGGATTTTCAACCTTATTTTATTAAGGTTATGGGGAAGCAGCTTGGCCCTTTCATTTGGGCCTTATTGGGCTTCAAATGGGATGGGCTTTGTTGCAAACATTTCTCCCCTAAGCCCACTTAGTTTGGGCCCTAGTTTTGAATTGGATTGTAGTTGTAATTTGGCCCTTTTCCTATCCATCTTGGGCTGAAAATATTGCCCTTTTATGATGCCAAACCATGGGCCCAAATGGCATTCTTAACTCGGGGTTTATTCTTTATCGGACTTGAACAAATTCGGTGTTGGGCCTTGTCTCCGTTTACCGAGCTTATTTAAGCTAAGCACGTAGGTGACTCACCTACTAGCTTCCTAAGTCCCACAAGCACCTCAATTATTTTACTTCATTTAAGGTCACACTCTCCTTAACTTGACTTAAAAATTTTATTTACACTCGGTCATCTTAAGCGTTAGATGTACATATAGCCCTTTAATCTAAAATTCATGCACTTTTAAAAATATGTGCGGATTTGACCCTGCCATATCATGTTTCATCTACGTTGGACTAGTACATGTAAGATGTGGGGTGTTACATCCTCCCCCCTTAGGAACATTCGTCCACGAATGTAAGCATAATTGAATAGGTTAAACAAGTTCGAACTTACGTGTAAACAGACTTTTGAAAACATAATAAGAATTCATATTCACGTACCTACTAATCCCTCAACTCTGTATCTTGGACTTCCTCTTTAGCTTCAAATAAATAAGGATATTTAGACCTTATTTCTTCCTCAGCCTCCCACATTATCTCTTCTACCTGTTGGTTCCTCCAATGCACTTTTACTAAAGGTATTTCCTTATTCCTTAGCTTTCTAACTTGACGATCTAGGATAGCAATAGGTACCTCTTCATAGGTGAGATCTTCCGTAACCTGCATATCTTCAATAGGAGTAAAACGAGATGGGTCACCTATGCATTTTCGAAGCATTGAGACATGAAAAACTGGATGAACCATTGAAAGCTCCTGGGTAACTCTAATTCATATGCAACCTGTCCAAACCTTTTAATAATCTTATATGGCCCTATGTAACGTGGGCTTAGTTTCCCTTTCTTACCAAATCTCATAACACCTTTCATTGGAGACACCTTTAAGAATACCCAATCTCCTACTGAGAACTCCAGTCCTCTTCTTCTAGCATCTGCATATGATTTGTGATGGCTTTGGGCTGTTTCTAGCCGTTGTTGTATTACCTTGACTTTTTCCATGGCTTGTTGGACTAGATCTGGACCAAACAAGGTGGTTTCACCCACTTCAAACCATCCTATCGGTGATCTACATTTCCTTCCATACAAAGCTTCATACAGTGCCATCTTGATGCTTGAATGGTAGCTATTATTATAGGCAAATTCAATAAGTGGCAAATGGTCCACCCAACTACCTTTGAAGTCCAATGCACACGCCCGCAACATATCTTCAAGTGTTTGAATGGTGCGTTCTGCTTGACCATCTGTCTGCGGGTGGAAAGCTGTACTTAAATTTACTTGTGTCCCTAAGCTCCTCTGGAAGGGTTTCCAAAACTTTGCGGTGAATTGAGCTCCCCGATCAAATATAATGGATATTGGAATCCCATGTAGCCTAACTATCTCTTTGAGGTATAGCTTTGCATATTCTTCAGCTGTATAATCACTCCTAACCGGTACGAAGTGTGCTGACTTTGTAAGTCTATCAACGATTACCCATATGGAGTGAAACTTCTGAAATGAGCGAGGCAACCCAGTAACAAAATCCATATTAATCATATCCCACTTCCATGTTGGAAGCTCTATACATTGCATATAACCTCCCGGCTCTTGGTGCTCTACTTTAACTTGTTGGCAATTCGGACATTGAACCACAAATTCTGCAAGGTCCTTTTTCATGCCTTTCCACCAAAACATTCCCTTCAGGTCGTGATACATCTTAGTTGATCCTGGATGGATAGAATATCTTGAATGATGGGCTTCTTCCATTATCCTCTTTCTTAGTCCATTTATATTAGGAACGCACAATCTATTTTGACAGTAAAGTACTCCATTTTTGGTAAGTTCAAAGCCCTTCATTATGCCTTGACTCACCTTCTCCTTAAGTCGCCGTAGAATAGGATCTTTGAACTGTTTTTCTCTTACCTCTGTTACCAATGAAGACTCTGCAACATTATGCACAACAACCCCTTTCTTTGGAGTTTCAATCAGGCGTACCCCCAAATTGGCTAGTTGACGTAGATCCTTAGCGACTCCTTGACTTACCACGGTCTGATCATCAATATTCACAATTGCCTTGCGGCTCAACGCATCGGCTACCACATTTGCTTTCCCTGGATGGTATAGTATATCAACATCGTAATCCTTTATTAGCTCCAGCCACCTCCGCTGCCTTAAATTTAGGTCTTTCTGTTTAAATATGTACTGTAAGCTCTTATGATCAGTATATATGTCAACATGAACCCCATACAAATAATGGCGCCATATTTTCAAGGCAAACACAACAGCTACTAGTTCAAGGTCATGTGTTGGGTAGTTTTTCTCATGTGGCCGCAGTTCTCTCGAGGCATAAGCAATTACCCTACCATGTTGTGTCAGTACACACCCTAAGACAACCCCCGAAGCATCACAATACACCGCATACCCCTCTATGCCTTCTGGAAGCACTAATACAGGTGTAGAAGTTAACCTGCTTTTCAACTCTTGAAAGCTCCTTTCACATGCATCATTCCATTAAAATTTGGTCGCCTTATGTGTCAACTTTGTTAGAGGTGCAGAAATAGAAGAAAAACCTTCAACAAATCTTTTGTAATAACCTGCTAACCCTAAGAAGCTTCGAACTTCTGTGGGTGTTGTTGGCCTTGGCCAATCTTTCACCGCCTCTATCTTTTGTGAATCAACCCTTATTCCTTCATCAGATACAATATGACCCAAGAATGCCACTGAATTTCAACCAAAATTCACATTTGGAAAACTTGGCATACAATTGCCGATCACGAAGAACTTGTTATACCTGCCGTAAGTGATTTGCATGATCTTCTTCTGATCTTGAATACACCAAATGTCATCTATAAATACTATCACAAAGACATCCAAGAACGACTTGAATACCCTGTTCATTAAGTCCATAAAAATTGCTGGTGCATTTGTCAGCCCAAATGACATAACAAGAAATTCAAAGTGACCATAGCGTGTCCTAAAGGCTGTCTTGGGTATATCTTTCTCACCCTCACTTGGTGATAACCTGACCTCAAATCAATTTTTGAAAAACATTTGGCACCCTGTAACTGATCAAACAAATCGTCAATCCTGGGGAGGGGGTATTTGTTTTTAATTGTCACCTTATTCAATTGTCGGTAATCAATACACATTCTCAGGGTGCCATCCTTTTTACGTACAAATAACACTGGTGCACCCTAAGGGGATACACTAGGTCTTATAAAACCCTTCTTTAGCAAATCTTTTAATTGCTCCTTTAATTCACATAACTCTGCCGGGGCCATTCTATATGGAGGGATAAAAATAGGTTGAGTGCCTGGGAGTAAATCAATGACAAAATCTATTTCTCGTTCTGGAGGCAAACCTGGAAGCTCTTCGGGAAACACATCAGCAAATTCATTCACTATCGGAACAGATTGAAGAGTTGGTGATTCAGCCTCCATATCCCTTACTCTAACTAGATGACATATATACCCCTTTGACATCATCTTCCTTGCCTTAAAATAGGAAATAAACTTCCCCTTTGGTGCCCCAACATTACCTTCCCATTCAAGGACTGCCTCATTTGGAAAGTGGAAATACACTCTCTTAGTTCGGCAATCCACAGTAGCATAGCAAGAAGCTAACCAATCCATACCCATTATAACATCAAATTCCACCATATCTAACTCAACAAGGTCCGCCAATGTGTCACAGTCACAAATAGTTACGACACAGTTATAATAAACCCTTCTAGCTGTAATAGATTCACCAGTAGGTATAGATACTTCAAATGGCTCATTCAATAATTTAGGTGTTCTTTTAAGCTTCCCAGCCACTAGTGGAGTGATATATGATAATGTAGAACCAGGGTCAATTAATGCATACACATTATGTGAAAAGATGGACAATGTACCTGTGACCACATCGGGTGCCGACTCCCCAGAGCATAAGTGCGATTCTGGGCTCTGCTGGGACTAGCTGCTCCTCTACCACCTCTACCACGGCCTGTAGGTGTTTGCTGACCCCTACTAAAGGGAGGAACTGACGATGATGATGCAACAGCTGACCCAGCAGGTTGTGCTATATCACCCATACGTCCTCTGGGGCAATCTCTTATCATATGCCCTGGTACACCACACCAATAACAGGCATCTATCCCAGCACGACATATACCTGAATGACACCTCCCACATTGTTTACAAGACTGCCTAGGAGGAATCTGTTGGCTGGCCAAATATCCTGTTGTCCGTGTACCTTGTCCCTCACTTCTTTGATTAAACTGATTATTTCTAGGCCCTTGAAATTGCAGCGGAGCATTGACTGCAGAATAGGAGGATGATGGTCTAGGTGGTTTACTAGGAAATCGGGGCCTAACATCACCTTAGGATGGTACAAACTGCCCTGTAGATCTGGCCCTCATGGACTGGCCCCTTTCTATCTCTTGTGTCCTTCTCCTTTGCCTCTGATCCTCTAGTTTTTGTGCAAATGCTTGCATCCTTGCTATATCCATGTCTTTATTCAATGAAGCAATAGTACAGTCTCTTACCAGATACGTATCCAACCTATCCACATACCGATGAACTCTATCTGCCATAGTAGCAACTACATTAGGAGCATACCTGGCCAACGAGTTAAACTGGAGGCTATACTCCCTCACGCTCATACCCCCTTGGTGGAGATTCAGAAACTGATCTGCCCGGGCCTCTCGGATCTCGTATGGAAAGTACTGGTCAAGAAAGGCCTCTTTGAACTCCTTCCAGATAGTTGGAGGTGCATCTATACCCTTAGATTGCTTCCAAGCTTCATACCACAATATAGCCACACCCTTCAATCTATATGCTGCCAGTTCTACAGCTTCTGTACCACTTACATGCATAACATCTAAAGTTCGCTGGATCTGGTCGATGAAGTCTTGCGGATCTTCATTAGGATCTGACCCGGTGAAAGCTGGAGGGTCCAAATTAAGGAAGTCCCGTATCCTCGTGCTAGCTGCCCTATTCGCACCATCTGCACCTATAACTGGGCCTTCTTGTCTTTGGCTTTGGCTAGCAACTATGCGGGTCAATAATTGGACTGCATTTCCCAGATCCTGCACAGCAGCATCGGCAGGTGGTTCTGAGGGAGTTTCACTACGACCTGGTTCATCAGGAGCTGGAGGAGTTGGAGATGTTTGGGACAGAGACTCATCTTTGGCCTCATCTCGTCGTCTCACCCGACTGGGCGTACCAATTACCACTGCCACCTGCTTCCCCTTTCCTTTGTTTTTCCTTGTTTCAGGCATGCTTACGGTACAAAATGATTTAGAGGTTAGAAATAATCAACCTACAAAACTTGGCTCTATGGCACGATCTAAAGAATGAAATGCCACGTAGCCTCCTACTTATAAATGTGGTGCACAACACATCCATAAACAAGACTCTACATAGACACGACTTTGTAGACTCCCTAGGACGACCCGCTCTGATACCACTTCTGTCACGCCCTAAGCCCCATTAAGGCAGACTGGCACCCATTGCCGACAAGGCTCGAGAGAACCAACATATAACTATACCCCTGATATGGACATTTAAGAGGTTTCCATACTCAGTATGCTGTCAAAAGAAAGTAAACTGTACTAACAAACCAAAAGTAAATGCATAAGACTAGGCCGTTGGAGCCACGATGTATATAATACACTATTTGATCATACTTTAATTTACAGTCTACAAAGCCTCTAAGTAAGGAACAATATCCATATGGGTCGGGACAGGCCCCGCCTCATGGCCAACTATACAATACAAAATACAAGTTTTAAACACATAAGCCCCGAAGCAACCTGGAGCTTAGTAATAGCAGCTGAAAGTCCTGTACTCTTACGAGGGAGATCTAGTAGCTCCTATACCTGCAGCATGAAATGCAGGTCCCCCGTAAAGGACGTCAGTACGAGATAATGTACTGAATATGTAAGGCAGGAAATACTGTATATGCAATAAGAACTCAAATGAAATCACACACTGGTGTGTAAGGATGAAAAGACCACCTTTAGTCATACTGTGGAGTCATGTACTTTATGTCTTTTTTTTATTACTGTATCTTTTACTGTATAATCTGTGCACAATATATCATGTAAATGACCAGCTGATCAATGGTAAATCTGTAATGGGATCGACCCTGGCTAGGTGATTCCTTCACCCCTCGGGCTACCACCCGTAAATGAGATCGACCCTGGCTAGGTGATTCTTCCACCCCTCGGGCTACCACCCATTTATAAGCAACTGTAAGTTATCTTTTATTTACTTTGAGATGGTTCTTTTGGTGGTCATAACCTTTAGAACTGTAGGAATATAGACATGTGACATATGAACAACCATACAAGGTAATACCACAATGGAAAGAGAGATACACAACTAATGAACCGTATCGGAGATTAAACAACACATAGACTTTGTTTGGTAAGAAGGAACTCATGTATATTTAGTATTCAAGTACATATGCAGGTTGACAATGACTATGTATGGGTACATATGAACATGGTAAAAAGTGGGGACACGGTTAGCAGCCATGTCGGAGTTTGTACGTGCCTTTATGTGCTAAGGAAGATTATAGATTTCATACCAAGTAATAGGAAATCAAGTAACCTTACATACCTCGTTGTACTATGTCGTTATTACCTCGGAGTAGTATCCTTTTCCTCCAAACACTTATCTACAATATATAAGGTGATAAAACTAGTGTTAGAAGCTAGTAAGCACATCTTAGTAATCCAATTTCACCCAAAAATAATATCGGGGCAGCAAGCTCAGAATTAGCACCCAAAGAGTATTCTTTCAACATTTCCACTCTTAATCGTATTTTCTAACACACATTCCCATATACATGTCATATCCAGCTATGTTTAGTCCCATAACAACATTACAACAACTCATACAGTACATCATACAACAACTCTACACAACATGCAAGTAGACAACACAACATTGCGTCCTTCCGCTACACTTCGACGTCAACCATTCCAAATCCGTTTCAACCTCAACCAAACTGTCCTCAACATATTTACACACAATTACAGTCCAAAAACAGTCCCTAAGTAGATGGAAAACATGAGACAACAATTCCCAAAAACAGTCCATGAATTCTTACTAATGAGCGGAATTAAGACATCATTTAAGAACTTATTTTTGCGGAAGATAAAAGTGGTCCAGCAGCCTCCTCACATCATTCCAGACCCAAGACTTCTTAAAAACATACATATTACTTCATAACCCAGCCAACCAACAAGATAAAAGTCTCTTATTTAACAAGAAAAGTGAACCACAATATTTGGAACACATGCTGTCCCGAAATTCCTGCACAATACAACCAACATACTCTTCATGTTTTTCATGAAAATATTACACCAAACCATGGGTATTTTATCTTACCTTAACCCTCAAGGATTAGGTTCTCTTCAAGAACCCTAGAAGTGTGTCTTGGCTGCTTTAGAAAATGAGAAGAGAGCAAGAAGAAACTTAGAGAGAAATCTAAAATTTTGGCTTCAGAAAATGACTAAAAGTTGCTGCTTGTTGCTCCCTTTTATAGGCCACTTTTGGCCGACTTTTTTTTGGGATTTCAACCTTATTTTATTAAGGTTATGGGGCAGCAGCTTGGCCCTTTCATTTGGGCCTTATTGGGCTTCAAATGGTATGGGCTTTGTTGCAATCATTTCTCCCCTAAGCCCACTTAGTTTGGGCCCTAGTTTTGAATTGGATTGTAATTGTAATTTGGCCCTTTTCCTATCCATCTTGGGCTGAATATATTGTCCTTTTATGATGCCAAACCATGGGCCCAAATGGAATTCTTAACTCGGGGCTTATTCTTTATCGGACTTGAACAAATTTGGTGTTGGGCCATGTCTCCGTTTACCGAGCTTATTTAAGCTAAGCACGTAGGTGACTCACCTACTAGCTTCCTAAGTCCCACAAGCACCTCAATTATTTTACTTCATTTAAGGTCACACTCTCCTTAACTTGACTTAAAAATTATTTACACTTGGTCATCTTAAGCGTTAGACGTACATATAGCCCTTTAATCTAAAATTCACGCACTTTTAAAAATATGTGTGGATTTGACCCTTCCATATCATGTTTCATCTGCGTTGGACTAGTACATGTAAGATGTGGGGTGTTACAACTCGTTCTGAACATTAACTCCTCCTTCATTACTCTCCTCAAGTTGAACTCCCAACCAAACCAATCGATGCACTTCCTTGGCTAATTTCTTCTTTCCTTCCTCTACATGGGTTGTGCTACCCATTGACAACCTGTTAAGAGCGTCGGCAACAACATTAGCCTTACCTGGGTGGTAGAGAATAATCATGTCATAATCCTTGAGCAACTGTAACCATCACCTCTGTCGCAGGTTTAGCTCTTTATGACTGAAAACATACTGCAAGCTCTTGTGGTCAGTGAACGCATCCACATTCACTCTATACAAGTGGTGGCCCCAGATTTTAAGTGCATACACCACTGCTTCCAACTCGAGGTCATGGGTTGGATAGTTCCTCTTATAACCTTGAGTTGCCTGGAAGCATAGGTTATCACCTCCCCTCTCTATATCAATACACATCCCAATCCAAACATCGAAGCAAGTTAGTAACTTACAAAGTCCTCTGTCCCGTCGGGTAAGGTTAGGATTGGTGCAGTAGTCAACCTTATTTTCAACTCTTGAAAACTCTTTTCACATTTATCGGACCACTGAAACGTGACCTTTTTCTGAGTTAATTAAGTCAATGGTGCGGATAGGGAAAAAAATCCTTCCATAAATCTACGATAGTAGCCTGCCGACCCCAAGAAACTTCTAATGTCAGTCGAAGTGGTCTGTCGGGGACAATTCTTTACCACTTCAATCTTTTGGGCATCTACTCGGACACCATCACCGGAAACAACATGTCCTAAAAAAGCCGTTGACTTAAGCCAGCACTCACACTTTGAGAATTTTGCATACCACTTATTGTCCTTAAGGGTTTAGAGGATAACTCTGAGATGATTAGCATGCTCCTCCTCACTTCTCGAATATACAAAAATGTCATAGATAAACACAATCACAAACATATTAAGATATTATCTGAATACTCTATTCATCAAGTCCATAAAAGCTGCAGGTGCGTTCGTAAACCTAAAGGACATAACCAAGAACTCAAAATGCCCATATCCAGTCCTAAGGGCTGTCTTTGGAATATCACATTCTTTCACCTTCAACTCGAGGTAGCCAGATCTAAGGTCTATCTTGGAGAAACAAGAGGCGCCTTGAAGTTGGTCACACAAATCATCTATCCTTGGGAGAGGATATTTATTTTTTATCGTGACCTTGTTCAGTTGCCTATAGTCGATACACATTCTGGGGGACCCATCTTTCTTTCGCACGAATAGGATAGGAGCACCCCAAGGTGAAACACTAGGTCTAATGAAGCCCTTCTCTAGAAAACCTTTCAATTGCTCTTACAACTCTTTCAACTCGACGAGGGCTATCCTATAAGGTGGGATCAAAATAGGTTGGGTATCGGGAGGAACATCAACCCAAAGTCAATCCCCCTATTAGGAGGGACTCCAGGCAGATCATCAAGAAATATTCCTGGAAACTTATTAACAATCGAGACTAACTCGAGAGTTAGGGACTCGACATCATCAAATTTAACTCACATGAGGTGATAGATACAACCTTTGGAAATCAACTTTCTAGCTCTAAGATATGAGATGAACTTTCTTCTAGGTGCAACAGAATCACCCTTCCACTCTAGAACCAGTTCATTCGAAAATTGAAACTTAACGGTTTGGGATCTACAATCAATAGAGGCATAATAGGCGTGAACCCAATCCATGCCAAGAATCAAATCAAAATCAACCATCTCCAACTCAATCAAATCAATAAAAGTATCCTATGATGGATGGACTCTGCACAAGCTTTATAGATTCTCTCAGCTCGAATAGACTCACCTACTGGAGTAAAAACATCAAAGGGTTCAAGAAGACTCTCAGGGGTTCTATCACATCTACTGGCCACATAAGGAGATACAAATAACGATGTTGCACCCGGATCCATCAAAAGATAACAATCAAAAGTAAAGACTCGAATCATACCCGTCACAGCATCTAGGGAGTTCTCCTAATCTTGGCTACTACCCATGAAATACAAGCAATTTGTTGCTCCGCCTGTGCCTGATGTAGTGGCCCTCTGGCTTCCTTTAACTAGTGGGGCGGGTGTAGAAGATTGAGCCCGATCAGGTCATCTTGGACAATCTTTCTTGTAGTGACCCGCTTGGCCACATTTGTAGCACACATCATTCCCATCACGACATCTCCCCAAGTGCAATTTGCCACACTTATCACATGGTGGCTTACCCTGCGAACCTTGAGCCATACTAGCTTGCAACTGAGGTCCATAACTTCCCACATTCTGAGATCTCTGATCATACATGCCTCTAGGTGCAGGTGCAGCAACAGATGATAGTGCTGGAAACCGATTGCCATTACCTTTCCTCCCAACCTCATGGTTGGATGTCTTCGCTTTCTTACGCTTGAATTCTTCCCTTTCATGTTGTCTCTCCTCATTTGCTTGTTGCACAAATGTCATCAGTCGCCTGATGTCCATGTCACTCATAAGAATGGCTCCTCTCCTATCTCTCTTGGTTCCTCTATTCAACTCATCAACATACATTCCCATTCTCCCCCTCATGTTAGCAACCATGTTCGGAGCATAGCGAGATAGTTGTGTGAACTTTAAACCATACTCTTGCACAGTCATAAAGCCCTATTTCAGATTCAAGAACTCTCTTACCTTAACTTTTCTTTTCTCTCTTGGGAAGAAATGTCCCATGAAGGCTTCTTAGAACACTGCCCAAGTCAGACATGGAGCATCATCCCTTCTACCTTTCTTTCATTGGTCGAATCACAGTCTGGTGACACCTTTGATTTGGTAAGAAGCCAGTTCAACCCTTTCAGCACTTGAAACGCCTTCTCAAGCTCCTTCACGTAGTTCTAAGGATATTCAGCAGATGCAGACCCCGTGAACTCAGGAAGATTCATCCTTAGAAATTCTTGGACTCTAGAAGTGTCATGAGTATCCTGTCTGTCTGCTCCTTGTCTCACAGCAGGTGCTGCGCCAACCTGGGCTAAAGCATGGATAGCCCGGTGTAGCTCAGCATTGGAGACCTCATATTGGGGTGGGGGGCTGCTCAATAGGCATAGCTTGGCCCACAGGCTCCTTGTATACTTGAGGCTCAGGTGGGTTAGCATCTTTCCTGGAAGGACGTCCCCTTCCTTTGACAGCTCTTCTAGGAGAGCACGAATTTGGAAAGAGCTTTCATAGAGCTTAACTCTATCACACAAATTGGAATAAGAAAAAGGTGTAACAATTCCTAAAGGCCTATAACCTCTTGCTTATGAAAAGTGAAATATGGTCGACAACATACCCATAAAGAAGACGCTACTAGACACGGCTTCATAGACACCCTAAGACCCTTGAACTTTGTGATTTGATACCAAGTTTGTCATGCCTTGGGAGGGTACCCTTGGCATGGCTGGCACCTAGAGACTATTGCTAGTCCCTAAGCAAACCACTTAGCCTCATCACATTCGTTCAATCAAATAACTCTATGGAACAACAGAAATAATAGTAAGTAAATGAGCACATCTCATCTATGGTCTTATGATGATAAAGATAATAATAAAGGCTAGTAGAAATAAACTAGCTCACATTCTCAAACATCAATCTACAACCATCGTCTATGAAGCCTCTATCACTAATCATGTGATGCCAATGACAGACCCATGGCTACCCAAATAAAAATAAAAGAATGGCCCCAAAATCTAAATCTAAAGCAAGATGAAATAATAATAGGGGATCCTCCGGAATAGGGGAGGCTCACCAATTAGCTATGAATCTCGGGTCTTCAATGCAGCGCCTGTTGACAATCTCCAGTACCTGCCCGTGCATCATAAAATGATGCAGTTCAAAAGGGACATCAGTACGTAGAATGTACTGGTATGTAAAATAGATGAGTGAAATCGAAATAGGTGGAATAATATGGAAACAACATCAACTCAAAGTAATCATAAACTAACATCAAATCGCCAAATGTCTATCTATGCAAGAATAAAGAGTAGACAAGTGACCCATCAACCAATCAACCATATCAATCAAATCAAACTCATCTTAAAAGAGCTCACCTCCTCTCATCTCATCTCATCTCGACTTAGAGTACTCAAGGTAGAAAATTTATGGGTGTTTCTCTTATCCGACAACAATCAATTATGAGCCAAAGAATGTACAACAATCACAGAGATGTTGCCATAGCCGTTCCAAACTTTCTAGGTAGGGAACGAATCGAAACCATATTGGCTCACCCAATATGGAGTCAGCCGTCAATAAGTCTGCTTTTGTTTCAGGGACTTCTAATCAAGAGGGAACCACAATGTATATGATGGTTCTAGGCCTCACCTACGTTTGGCGACATAGTTTGACGAGTTTAAGTTGGACTAACTCTCACTCTTTTGGTGCTCGATACTCCTCCCATGACACAATGCTCATAAAACCATCAATTCAATCAAACCAATCAACTCATAGGGACATTGGCCCTATCATCAATCAACGTCTCATAGGGGTTTTAGCCCTCTCATCAATTAATTTCTCATAGGGACTTTAGCCCCCTCTCATCAATCAACATCTCAAAGGGACTTTAGCCCTCTCATTAGTCAATCTCAATTGAAGACTCAAGATTTAGAACAATCATTACGAAACAATCAAATAGATACATCAATGGAGTTCATTTATAGAGACTCATAAGACAATCAATTTCTATCAACTCATCATCATCCTCTTATCACAATCAATAATCTCAATTCAAGGCACTAGACTCAATTATCAAGTTCATTATGCATGCTTTTCAAATTAGTCATGTAGGGTTATGCAAATTCTCATGAAAATGTTCAATTCAAGAAAACAAATAGTATGATGATCTTCAAAATAGGAAACATGTAATTTCAAATAAAAGTTTAGAAAAACCATCTAGGATCATGTATGTAGACCCTCCAAATCATCAACTCATGTATGAAAATTTATGGGGCACCCAAGAGAACGATCCCATATTTTTAGTTTAGTCTTACATACCTGGGATGAAGCTATTAATCAAGAACATTAATGATTTCTTCTCGAACCTCTCAAACTCAAGCTCTTTCCTCTTTCCTAAAGCTCTAGCCCTGTTAGAAATTTGAAATAGGACTTAGAATGAGGGTTTTAGACCCTTTTTACATCAAAACAACCTTATTAGATCATGTATGGAGTTTAGAAGGGGTTAGGAATCGACTGGAATGCCCCTTAAAATAATCTAGAAATTTTCAAGTCTAAGAACACCCAGTCTGTGACGTGGACTGGTCGCGCACAGTGTATTTTTAGAAAAGGTTTCTGAAGAAGTTTTCTCGATCCCGTCGAAAATTTTCAGAAAAATATAAGTGCTGCTCTGCAATGGAGGCGCGACACGCTCCTGTCGCGCACCAATACTGTTTTTGCGCTTCAGATAAAAAAATCATCTTTTGATCAGCGCGCTCTAAAAATCGATCGAGATCATTTTTCTACTCAACATTTTGGTGCTGATCACAAATCCGTCCTCAGATTTGCCATAAAAGCATTGGAAGATGCATTACGTGCATACCCTCCATATAGGGGTATTTTGGTAATTTTATCAGGCGTTACATTAGCAATTGACGAGAAGCATAAGCAATAACTCGATCTGCAGCATCAACACACAACCCATCTTGATATGAGAGGCATCATAATATACCACGAAGCACTCTCCCTCAACAGGGAAGGTCAGAACAGGACCGGTAGTCAGCAACTCTTTCAGCCTCTGAAAAATAGTCTCACACTCATCATACCACATAAATGGCACACCCTGGCGGGTCAAACAACTCAACGGGGAGGCAATAGTGGAAAAACCCTCACAAACCGTCTGTAATACCCTGCCAACTCAATAATACTCCAAATTCTTATCACTGATGTAGGCCTAGGCCGACTACGAATAGCCTCTACCTTCGTCGGATCCATGCTAATGCCCTCATCGGACACCACGTGACCCAAGAAAGTTGTAGACTCAAGCAAAAAAATCACATTTAGAAAATTTAGCATACAACCTGTGATCTCAAATTGTCTAAAGCATAATACGGAGCTGCTGGGCATTCTACTCCCGACTCGATGAATACACTAGAATATCATTAATAAAGACCACTATAAAGGAGTCCAAATATAGCGAAAATACCAAGTCATCAAATCCATAAATTGTTGTAGGGGGTTAGTTAGTCCAAATGGCATGACTAGGAACTCATAGTGCCTATAACGGGTCCAAAAGGCAGTCTTTTGAACATCTTTGCCCAAATTCTCAACTAGTGATACCCCCGAACATAGATCAACCTTGGAAAACACTAAGGCCTCCCTGCAACAGATCAAATAGATCATCAATACATAGCAGAGGATAACAATTTTTCACCATCACCTTTTTCAGCTGTCAATAATCAATAAACGTCCAAAGAGTCCCGTCCTTTTTTATCACAAACAAAACAGGAGTTCCCTAGGGAGAAACACGACTGAATGAACCACAGATCTAGTAAACTATGAAGCTGAGTACTAAGCTCTTTAAGCTCTGTAGGAGCCATCTAATATGAATGAATAGATATGCGCTTAGTGCCCGACTCAACCTCTATCATAATATGAGTCTCTCGCTCAAGCGACAACCCAAAAAAATCTATTAGATATCAGGGAACTCACATAAAACCAAAACGAACTCCACAATAGAAGTCTCAGTTGGCACATCACACAGATGAGCTAAATAAGTTGAATCCCTTGCAGATATCAATCTCTGAGCCTGAATGTATGATGTAATACCTGTCAGAACATGACTCATAGACCCTTACAAAAGCACGGGAGGCATCCCTAGTATCGCCAAGGTAACAATCTTAGCATAACAATCTAATACCGCATGATGTAGGGCCAACCAATCAATACCTAGAATAAGGTTAAAATCAAGCCTGTCAAGAAGTATCAAATCAACCAAAGTGTAAAAATCCTAAAGAGTAACCATACAACCCCTTTGAACTCGATCTACTATAAGTGAATCCCCCACTTCGGTCGATTCCCGAATCCAAGAGGAAAGAGGCTCGAAGTTACACCCAGACAAGGAGCATAATACAAAAATACATAAGAAAAGATTGTGCCTAGATCAAACAAGGCTGAAGCTGGCTGTTGGCATGTAGAAATCATACCTATCATGGCTTTATCAGAAGCCTCGACCTTGGCATGTGTTGGTGCAGCTTACAAATGGCCCTAATAGCCTTCTTCTTGAAAATCACCGGCGGCCCCAACTCTATCACACCTGACGGCCCCTCTGGAACCCCATTGATAACCATTCTAGTCCCTACACTGATCATCCTGGTGGTGACGATCCCGTACTCCACCCTTGCCATCTGGCGTAGGAGCTGATCTAGTGGGCTGTGAGGCGATAGGTGTTGCCCCCTACCCTAGACATTCTCTGACCAAATAATCCGGTGCCTTGCACCCAAAATAATTTGAAGCAACCCCATTTCTGTGATCACGGTCATACTACCCCGATCTGGTGGTCTTGGGACCGTGGCTACCCACACAAACTGACCCAACTAGCCTTGAAGAAACCAAATCACCCTCTCTCTATCAGTGCTTGGTGGAATAAGAGAAACCAACCCTGCTAGAAGTACTTGGGATCTGATGGCCACCCTCGAAAGCCTGTAATACCACTTGGTATGGTTGACTAGTCTGACTCTGCTGACCTCACTTCGGAGGCCTGTCCCTCGGCACTCCAAATCTTGTATGGGAACCACTAAACTCTCTTTCACGTCTACACCGCTTGTCCCTGCCCCTTGAGCCTTATGACTAATCTTCTCCGGGGAGCTACCATGATCAACAATGTCTAGAAAAGACTTTCTTGAAGTCACCAGTGCATTAGTACCCTTCCTCAACTGAGGTCTCAACCGTCATACAAAATAATGAATTTGCTCCTCCTCGGAAAGCAAAATAGTTGTAGCAAATTGGGAGAGCTCCTAAAATCTAACCTCATACAAGGACATGGACATTTGTGCCTAATTAAATCACGCAAACTAATCCCCGTGATGATCTCTAAAACTCTTGGGCATAAATCTAGTCATAAAAGCCTCTATGAACTCGGCCCAAGTCACCAGTATGGCCCCTGCCAACCAAGTATCTCGTCAAGTGTGCCACCACTGCCTAGCGATGACATCAAACTGATATGTAGCACACTCAACCCCTCACAGCTCTAGCAATCGAAAAGCCTGTAGCTGCTCCATGCAGGATGTCATGAATTTCTATGCATCCTTGCCAGTAGCTCTCGAAAACCTCGGCAGGGCCAATCTCAAAAAGTAGCCAAGTAGCTGCTGATCCTGAACTGCACGGCTCCGTCAGGCTAAGCCGAGACCTCTAGAACAACAGGATCTGATGGTTCCTGTAGTGGAGGAGCTGGGGATAAAACTGGAGCCGCACCTTGTTATAGGGCTCCAAGCACTGCCAAGATTTTTGTAAGGACTGCTTGCACCTCTGGCGCGGGTGCAAAAGCGATAGGGGGAGTTGGTGCTTGCGGTTGCAGTGACACTAAGGCCTCTAGTCTATGCTACTTGGGCTTGGGTGACTTTGCCTATCTAGGACTGACAGTGCAACCATACCCCAACCCCAAAAATATACCCTAGGCACCATACATATGAAGAACGGATGGAGTCAGGTCCTCAAACATCGAAGAACTATTTACAAACCCATAACAAAAATCAATCACAGAAAAGTTCCTAAACATCCTGTAGCCACTTGGAGATAAGCCATGGATGTCTCTGTACCTATCTACAGAACTCTACTAGATGGTAACTCTGTACAGCTGAGACTAGTGACCCTTAGGCTTTGATACCAACTTGTCACAACCCGATCCCGGTCATGATGGCACCTGTCAGATCCCACCTACAGGCAAGCCAATTACCCAACCTGGGGGTACTTGTCCTGGCTTCCACTCAAGCCCAAACTTAACATAGAAGTAACATAAACACCGAAAACCTACCCAGAACCTGGAAACCAACTATATAGAACTATAATAGTGGAAATACATATAAACATACATATAATTAAAACATAATATAATATACAACCTGAGAGTGCTCCTACAAATACATACTACTACTGTACAAGGCCAAAGTCTAGAAGCAAAAGACATCCATCAAAAGAAAGAGACTGCGGCAAAGTAAGAGCTATCAGTGCTCATCAAAATAAATCTCCTGCACTCCCAGATCCTACAAAATTAGCGCCACTGACTAGAACCTAGACCTGCACCATGGGAAGATGCAGAAGTAGCGGTGAGTACTAGAAAAAAGTATTAGTAGGAATCATCAACCGACTAAGTGAAATAATATACAAACTGAAGATAAAAGCATATAAAAGGCAACTATCACTCGAATCAATCCTTATCCTCAAGCTAAAACAAATGAAGAATCATACACAGGTGCAAAGCCCTAATGTCTACGCTTGTACACTACTCTAGCCCCCATAAGCCCAGGAGGTACACCCACACAGAATATAAAGCATACAGATCATCGAAGAATCCCTCAAAACCATCATAGAATCCCATGGGACAATTAACGAGTCTAACTCTCCACATCATCAGAATAAAGGTCAGGTGTACATGGGTATAAGGCCTTAGTGTCTATGCCTGAACGATTCCTGGGCACTTAAGGGCACTTATAAGTTCAGAAGGTACACCCATGCATAAATAAGGTGTGAATAGGTATATGGATCTATGGGTAATTGATGAGGCCCCTAGTCCATCCTAAAAGCAACTACCACACAAGGACTCGAACCCCTAATATCATCTATGGACTCAAACCCCTAATATCATCTGGGGACTCGAACCCTGAGTCTTCTAACCTAGCCTCTAGTCAGTCAGTCGTCCAGAACCAAGTGGTCTGACTATAAATGTAATGGTGGGACATATCCCCCGCGGGAGAAAAAACACCCTAGCATAGCAATAGTTCCTTGACATCAATGTATCAATCACCGGGGCCTTGCACCAACATGGAATCAATGAGGTCTTTGACCCCAAATCTCAGCCGATGCTCGGTCCTTAGAATCTACATGCGCCAATTGGTATCGCAGTCACAGCCGTCGAGACATGGACTATGGGGAGCATCACCCAAGACTTGGACTTTACAGACATGACAGCCGGTGCTCAATGATAATGGGGAGCGTTATCTAGGATGATATATCAAAATGTCACTCACTCAACCAATATATCTAGATTTAGAAATCCACAGTCATATTGTGCCCAGAGTCAACATGTTCACGATGTTTAGTAGCTTTTTGATGGCTTCCCTTGCAATACTAGGTATGAGTAGTTTTGTTGTCGAATTGATAGTAATTTTTGGAATAATTACCAGCCTAGGCAACAAAGTGCACAGTGAAAGTATTCCAATAACACCACCCCATCTAGAATACATAGGACCAAAACCCCGCAGCTATCCACAGTACATGGGTTTGTATGTCTCAATAACCAAATAGAATCAGATCTAACATGCAGTAATCCAACCAACCATAGGTAACGCAGATGTAGCACCATAGCAATAGCTATGTCATAAACTCTCACAACAAGCCAACTCAACAAGAGCATATCAAAATCAGAAACCGGTAGTAGTATGACAAGCATTGAACAAATAACCTCAGAATCATCATATCATGATAACACTAGTAGCATGCTCTCATTAACAATAGGTAGGTTCAGAAGCATACTTGTCTCATGGTATAAGCTCATATACAACCCTTATCAGGCCTACCTATAATCAATAGTACCAAAAATATCAAATCTACGACATTCATTATTATTACTTACAATACAAACCCACCACAATCACGTAACACATACAAATAACAATTAGTATCTCACATACATTTAAGTTCAATAGGCATATAGTTTTTATTTAGTTTGAGGTTAGGGAAGAGCCTAGCCTACTTGGCTGTCAATGCCTCAAGCTTCGAATCACTTCAGTTGAGCTTTTCCTTTTTGAATGGCCTTCGATATTGGTTAACTCTTAAAGATATAATTCATCACAATAATATGATCAAGTTGGTTGTATTATCAATAGAAATGGGTATTTTAGGTCAAAGGGGACTAATATGGGAAAAATATGAGTTATGCTCGAACACCCAAAAAAATCGTAAAAAACATTCCCCACGAGAAGCCATGTCTATAACCAAAAATTCAGCCCCAAACAAGCCTCAAGATCGAGAAAAGGCCCAAAATGAAGTTAAAAACTTTACCAGGAAAACATTCTTTTCAAAACTTTCTCGATCCCAATTCTTGAAAACTAGACAATTACAGCCAATAACCAGCATATCACAGTGTTTCCCTCAAAAATGCACACTTGCATATTCATCTATAGGCTCAAATTTCATTCAATCCCGTCATAATTCGGTCATGAAATCAACATACAAAGTTTTTCATAATTTTGATAGCAACAACACCTAAAACAGAAACCTTACCTTGAAATACACATTAAATTCCAAATCCAACTTCACTACATCATTTCTTGCAAAATTTTGAGTCACGTGGACCTTTGAATCGCAAAACTTGGAGCTATATTGAAGTTTTTATTAGCTAGTGAACTTTTGGGCCACAACTGTCAGTGATGTGTTGAAGCACATTTATAGACCACAAGGTCCTTCTCTGCGAACATGGAGCTCCAGATCCTCAAGGCTGCACGAACAGGGACTAGGCTCCACAAATGCAGAGCTCTGGCCAGGCTCTTATCTGTGAACACGACAATGGCTTCTGCGAACGCAGAGTACAATTTTTACTAGTGCTGCACCAACTCAACTCAAAACTTTTCCGAGCTATTACTGGGGCATCGGATGTTTGTTTTCTGCAAATGAATAGTGTAACCACACTAATTTTGATGTTTTAGATCAAATAGTATGGTTGGAATTCCCAACAAAACCTCCTACAGAAAAATGAGTACCCCACTTCTTTCCAGTTAAAATTGGCTAAAACAATTAAGGGGTGAAAATGCAACTAGATGACCCCGTCAACTAGAGGAGGATCATTCTAGACTTTTTTCAACATTCCACAGCTGAGAATACCATCCATTTTCCATTCCGAGTGTGTTTAGCTAGGTTTTAATAGAAACACACATTTTAGCTTCCGGTTGAACTTATTTTGCAACTTTCAGCTGAAAATCAAATTAGAATTGTCAATACTTGGACCAACCATCCTCCTAGCACAAATTGGTCATTCCAAAACTAATGGAATCGTCAGAATTCTATTCTGAGGTTATTTACTAGGGTTTTGATAGAAATCTCACTTTAGCATTTTTAACTTCTCACTAACCTACAAACTTAGGCAATTCTTAACAAAAACACCTTGTAACCATCCCGACAACCCCAAACAAGTCATAATAGGTCCAAAGATACTATACATAAGCTCAGAATAGCATAAATAACACATAAACACATAATTGACCTACATGGTCATTACATGGATTGACCATATGTTATAAACTTATGATTTCCATCCCATGTTTTTAAATGATTGTTGGTCTTGCATACCATGGCTCATGTTTTCTACTATCAAATGATTATATTTTCCATATTGCTCATATACTTAACACTTTCCATGTGCTTGGTTGGTGATTATTGGCCTTATCTACTAAAATTACTATTTTACCCTTTTGTAAGTTACGTTAGGCCTACTTTGAACTATTTGAATGGTTAAAATTGAAATCCTGAGTTTTAAAAGTTGAAAATAGGAGTTTTGGTCATTTTGAAAGCTTAAGTTGTTGAAAAAGTGAGTTTTTGTGCCATTCTGAGTTTGGAAGTTGGATCAAGGATCCGTCGATTCCATTAGCTCTAGAATGTCGAAACTGAACTATAAGAAGATGCAAAACTAAAGTTGGAGTTAAAAGGAGATATTTAGGTCCAAAGTTGTGTTTTTAGTCATTCTCGATACTAAAGTTTGACTTTGGTCAACACTCAGAATTCATAAGCTCGGATTGAAATTTTGACAGTTTCAGTAGTTCCAAGTGGTGAAACTAACTCTAGAAATAGTCTCATCATAATTTTTGGAGTTGTCGAGGGCAGTTTTGGTATTCTGAGCTTTAAACTAGTTTTACTGACTTAAATCAATAAATATGTCAAGAAGGCCTTAAAACTAATTTCTGATGATTATGTTGAGTTCAAATCACTGTTTCTGGTATGGATGCACATAAAGTTTGTGAAATTCTAATTTTGGATGAGTTTCGAGTACCTATTGCGAGTTGGTTAAACTTGTGATTATTGTTGGTGCACAGTTTCTGGTGTAGGGATATTTTCTTCTCCGCATTCGTGGAGAAGCCTCTGTGTTCATGAAGGTAGTGAGGGTTTTACACTCTGCATTCACGAGATAGGCTATGTGTTCACAGAGCAGTCTTTATGCCTGAATAGTTTTAAACTTGGGAAACACCATTTTTAATCCATTTTTGAACTTCTAAGCTTTTTGAGGCGATTTTGAAGAAATATTTTCAAAACTTTTTGTTGGGTAAGTGTTTATAATGCTAAATTAATCATTTCCATGAGTTTAGTATTAAGATCTATAAATATTTTACAAAGAACGTATAAAAAAAACCCGTTATCTTGATTTTAGCCTTGAATATATGAAATTAAACATCCAAAATTAGATATTTTTTGACAATGTTCTCCAAACTTTAACTATTGATTTCTCATTCAATTTAAGCCTAATTTTGATTAAATTTTCACCCATTAACTCTACTTTTTGAGTAGAATGGGAAATTTGAAATTAGTGTTCAGATTTGAGACTTTCAAATTTTAGCCCTAATTTTGATTATTTTTCCCCTAAGCCTAAATTATCTCAATATGGGTATCAAAATACATCTCTTGATGCGTAGTATCTATTTATGATAGTGATCAATTGATCCGGGGATTATTGAAGGCTTGTGTTGATTAAAAGCTTGTTTGAGTTCGATTTTGGCATCAAGGTAGGTTTAGCTAACCATTTTGGGACTAGATTTGAGTTATTAGACATGTTCATGTGATAATTGTAAGATTTAGATTGACTAACGAGTCAATAGCATGATATGATACAATTTGATTAAAAGGTGACACCAGTTACGCCGAACATTTGGTAAATGGGGATCATATTGATAACCTGAGATAAATCATGAGAATTGAGATCATTTTTGGATATCATTATGATAATACGGGCCTTGAGATTTTTTAGAATGTATTGTGATAATGTGTGACTATTTGGGGAGTTAAGGGATGAATTGAGGATATTTTTTATGTATACTTATGAGACTATCTTCAAGTCTTGTGGGCTTCAATTTCTTTGACAGCTAGACTATAGATGTTAGGGTAATGATGAGAAACTTGTTGATGATATTGTTGTATTAGTTGATATACTTGACCTAGAATTTATGAGGTTATGCCCATTATATCTAGTTTTCATTGTATATCTCGCTATCATAGCGTATACTTGTGTTGTTGCATTGGTATGCACGTATCTTATACTCTATTATTGCATTAATATGCACATATCCTATATGGACTAGTTGCATTGGTATGCATATATCTTATACTACATTGTTGCATTGGTATACACATAGTTTCTTACTTATATTGTGGCATTGACATGCACATTTTATAATTATACTGTGGTGTTGGCATGCACATATTTTATATTATATCTACTCTACTTAAGGCATGTGATGCCTCGAGACACTTTCTTTTGAGGCCTGTGACGCTTTGAGGTATTTTATCTTAAGGCCTGCGACGTCTTGAGATATTTCATTATATGGCCTAATTAGCCCTCGATTTTATCTTGTAGCTCAGCTTGACATATATGTACCCGGACCCTGCGATGGTCGTGATTATGTGTACATGACCCATGACACCCTTCTATCTTGTATCTTTTTCTTGATAGATGTATACATTGACCCCGTGACGATCGACATTTTCATTCATACATGGCCTGCAATATCATTGCAATTATGCATAGCATTGCATTGCATCATTGATTAAATTCACCATCTGTACTTATTTATTCATGATCATATTGTGTTTTGTACTAACCCTTTTGACGCAAGTGATAGGATTCTTTATTATTACATACTTGTTCGATTTCTTTTACCTAATCAGTTGAACCTACTAGGTACATTCCGCTGTACTAACCTCTAATTTGTTTCCTTGCTGCAGATCGTGCACAGGGTTCAGGACAAAGTAGTTGATCACTCCATCTGAGTATTATTGATACCATCTATATCTCAGCGATAAGGCTTAAACTTTGAGTCGTCGTGGACCTTTGGGGTCCTTTTTTTATCTCTTTTCTCTCAAACTATGTATTAGATATTAGAAGACATATTTTCTTTTGAAACAGATGTATTTACCCTTCAATACTATTTTTGATGCTCCATATACTCATGACTCCAGGTTTTGAAAAATTTCTTGTGTTAAATGAGTTGTTTCACTTAATTTTTTTCTTCTTTAGTTGCGATCCGATTTTAGGTCGTGACAAGCATACCTTCTTTAGCCTACATAGTATCATAACATAGGGTCTAGCGATCATCCTACACCTCGCACTCATGATTTGATCACTTGATTAGTAAGTCCTCATACTTTAGGGACAACCCACTAAAACTTGTGTTTTATTTCAATTTTATTTCTTGTCTTTAAGGTGAGCTAGGGCTTCTCCTACGCCCCCACTTGTGATATTAGAGACATGATTAGACAAAATTTATGATGTACACCCATTTATTCAGGCATTGATTTGATTTCTCCCTTATCTTGACTTTCATAGTTTAGTACTTATCTTCCACATTTATTTATATTATTAATGATTTCTATTGCCCTATGCATGCTAATAGGCTTGGTTGAGATTTTCTAGGAACTCTAATTACCATGTCATGACTAAGGTCTAGCTTGAATCATAATAGATGTAGATTCTGACACTCATTCCTCAACCTATGTCTAGTAAGGTTACAACTTTTCCTATCAACTTTAGGGTGATTATTCTTTGTTTGGGAACTTCAGAGATTTAGTATTAGACATTTCTTTTATTATTAGTTATTTGGCCTTGATGATTAGTTGAAGGCCATGTCCCAGCAGATTTGTTCCTTCATTCTATTTAATAGAGACTTTATTAGGAGATTAGAATTGTATTTTTATGGATCTTTTATCTTTCATTGTTGAGTCTTTTGTTAAGTATGCCTTACAAATTCTGCTCCGTTTTTATATAGTATGATTGACATTTATGGCAAGGGTTAGATTGGGATTACTTGTGGTTTCAAGTATCGTGCCTTGACTGGAGTGTAAACTCAGAGCGTGAAAGAAAAGAGGAGAAGGAGAAGAATACATAACGGATACAGAGAGCTCTTTAATTGCAATACTATGCATAAATCGAAAGATCTACATAGTTGTGGGTCTTATTTTTGCACAATTGGGGTAAATTGAAAAAATATTTCTAGGTTAATTTAGAAAAAATACCATTGGTCGATCAAAACCTCATATTTATTAAAAATTTAGTTAAAAATTACTTGAGAATGGTCATAATAAAAGATACTTAGAATTTTTACTTAAATATTTGTTAGTAAAATAACCTTTTCCTTATACTCCTCTCATTTTAATTTGTTCTATTTGATTTTCACTTAAAATAAATTTAAGAAAGTAAAAGGACTTTTAACTTTTTTTGTGCTAAACTAAATATATGAAAATTGTACAAAAATACCCTCTACTCATGTGATTAAACATGTCACAAAGAAATTATCAAAAAAAGAAACATAAGATAATGAACTAAATAGAAAACTAAGATAAACATTTGAAACATGAGAAATAGTTATTTCATATGTACAATTAATTATTTCTTATATTCAAAATTTGTCACAAAATAAAAAGCAACATTAACAGTTAAATAAAGTACTACACACTGCACATAAAGTGGAACGATTTTTATTGTAAAACGAAAAGACAATGGTATTTGGGTGTGGCAAAATTAGTTTTTAAGAAATTGGATCAAGAAAAACACAATAGATTTATTGATATTAGGTTATTGAGTTAGTAAATTTTAGACGATGTTGTAAATTGTTTTATTGAGTTATCAATTTGATTTTCGAGTTTATGATTTTGATTGGTGGTTAAACCAACAACTCAATTAGATATTATAAAAATTGTTATCTTTCTCCTAGTTATATAAAGTGGCTTCAACATTTTTATCAATCATATCTCCTATGTTTTTGTATTACTTTTGGCCATGGAAAACACAAACTAGCCTCTTTGCCTCTCTATTGTAACATATTTTCTCTTCTCGACAGAAACTAGTATTACCTTGTCTCTTCAGATTTGATTGTGACAATGAAGGACAATTAATGTTGTTCCATAATGTAGTGCATGGACTATTAGAAATTCAAATAAAAATTGATTTATATAGAAATTTATGTTTCACTTCTATTCTTGTTACTACTTCTATTTCTTGAACATCGTATATATGAATATCTTCTTATTGGTTGAATAAAAAATTAAATCATTAAGGGTAAAATATTAATTAATCAAAAGTTGATATAAATATTATTTTTGTTATATATAGATTTAGTATGTTCACAAATCAAATGCAAAATAGAGATAGCATTGCTCATGAAGATATAATACATTACAGTTTATTTATTTTAGTTTGACTATGTCACTCCCTGGGAGGGTACCCTTGGCGTGGCCAGCACTCAGAGACTATTGCTAGTCCCCGAGCGAACCACTTGGCCTCATCGTCACCTCATACTCAACAGCGGAAGAAACATCCTCAAGAAAAAGACTTTAATATAATTAAAGTAATCAAGTCTTTATACAAAATGTTAATTTCCAACAAAGAAGAGTTAAAAACAATAATACATAATATCCTCTACTCAGTGTCTATGAAGCCTCTAACTCAAACATCTAGATGGTACCATGACAGACCATGGTTATCCAATTCAAGGAAAATAAAATACTACTCAAGCTAGATGATAATAATATGGAAATCCTCCGAAAACAAGGAGGTCTTACCGATCGGCTGAATGCAAATAGATCCTCAACGAAGTGTATGTCGATGATCTCTAATACCTGCCTCTGCATCATAAAATAATGCAGTCCCAGAAGGGGACATCAGTATTTGGAATGTACTGGTATGTAAAATAGCTGAGTGAAACATAAACAAGTAGAATAATATAGGAATAACATCAACTCAGCATCATACTCCATCGGAATATCAAATGTCTATCTAAAGAAAGAACAAAGAGTAGACAAATGATCCATCAACATCTCATCAATGCATAATCAATACATCATACTCACCTCAAGGAAACTCAACTCAACTCAACTCGACTCAACTCAACTCGAGGAAAGTCAATTCAACTCAACTCAACTCGACTCAACTCAACTCAACTCAACTCAAGGAAACTTGAAGGACTCATGCCCGTTTAGGACAAGGATACAGAGTAGAGGATAAAACATCAACATCCATCAAGACTCATACCATCACATCAACATCAGAGTTCTATCAAAATGGAACCTAACTGGGAGTTTCTCTAACCGCAACCATCACCTATGAGCCAGTGATGATACAACAAAGCGATGATGTTGCCACATCCATTTAGTACCCTGCCCGGGGTAAAGGACATCAACCTCAATGGATCCACAAGAAAAAAAAACCTCAGTCCTCTATTGGGACAAGATAGGAGCCATCCGCATTGCGGTTCAATCCTCTCTTCCTACGCGGGCCACGTAGTTGATGGGTTCAAGTGAGATTCACTCTCATCCATTTCGATGCTCAATACTCCTTCCAAAACTCGACATGCTCATAAAACATCATCATTATCAGTCCCATAGGGACATAATACATCATTATCAGTCCCATAGGGACATAATACCTTATCATCAGTCCCATAGGGACATAGTACCTCAACATCAATATCAACTCATCTCATCAACATCATGGACTCGAAACACTCATTTTATAATTTAGTTTCAAGTTTTAAGACTCATGAACATCATTCTCATCAACATCATCATCAAGACTCTCATCTATTCGAAACACAGTCACAACATCACAGAGATCATCATCGTCAAGGCTCTAGACTCATCCCCCAAAGTTCATTATGCATGCTTTTCAAATAATCATGTCGGGTTACGAAAAATCCCATGAAAAATGTTAACTTTAAGAAAACAAGTAGTATGATGATCATCAACATAGAAAACATATAATTTCAAATTAATTTTTTAAGAAAAACCTTCAAGCATTCATGCATATAGACTCTTAAACCATCAACTCATCTATGACCTCTACAGGGCACATGAGAGAACAATCCCATATTTTAGTTTAGCCTTACATACCTGAAAATTTGATATTACAATCAAAATTTGATGAATACTCATTTCTTGGAGGAAATCCTCGATCTCGGTAGTTCTTTTATAGTGGAAGAACTTGGAAAGACTTTGTTTGAAGAGCTTCTCTTAGATTCTTGAATTCTTGACTTAGAATCTTTAGAGTTCTAGATGAAGAACCCTAATTCATGAAAAGAAGAATTAAGAAATCCTTTCTTGGGATTCTTGAATTCATTTTCGTGAAACTCTAGGTTATAATTTAAGATTCTGTTGGGGATTCATGAATAGGTAGAGAAATTAGCTTAAAGCGTATGAAGAATAACTCACCTTGATGATGAATCTTGAAAGTTAATCCTAACTTGATGACTTTGTTGATGATTCTTGAGCGTTTTATGTTTAGGAGTGAAGGAGAGGATTTTGACTCATGAAACTGACGTTTTATGCGTTTTGGGACCTTAAATAGACCCCCAAATACTTTAGATAAAAGTACCCTCAAAATAAAAAAAAGGGACGTTGCTTAGCTTATCCAGAAAGGGTTCGCAATAGGTCCATATCGCGGAGCCGTCGTGGGCCTTCAGACAGCTCTGCAGGTCTTCAGTAAAATGGTCTTCAGTAAAATGGTCTTCAGTAACGCGAAATAAGATGCATTGGAAAGCTAACTTAAAGATCTTTAATTTGATATATTATGGGTCACATGACTCATTATACTTTAAGAGATATGGTCATTTGAAGTTGAACCTTCTATCAACTTATACGAAAACTTAGTCTTGATGTAAAATATCCTTTATAACTCTAAATCACATCTAATATACTTTAAATACTTACGGATTGATCCTATCATATGAAGGATGACTCAGTCTTAGTTAGAAAAAGTTGGGGTGTCACATTATCTCCCCCTTGAGATTATTCGTCCTCAAATGATGAGTAAAGATAGACATCAAGGCACGAATAAGAATCAGAATTCTTCTCAAAACTCACTCAGTCAATCAAACTCTTACTCCTCATCAATCTCAAACCATCTCTATTCAAACTCAGGAATTGACACATCAACTCAGAAAGAGACAACTCAATTTAAATCAAGAATAAGGAAATAACATCCTACATTCTCTTCATCAAGCACGAATGGAATGTCGAAAATCAATCAATTTGAATCATTTAGACACCTCATCAATCAATCTTTCGAACTTTGGAAGGAAGCCATCAACTCAAATCGAGAATAAGACCATCTTATAAACAAGACTCTGAGGACACTCTCATGCTCAAGTCCCTACCTCAATTGTGCTCCTTTTCATGGCACTCTACCCCATCAATGCAAACTCATAGCTCTTATTCAAGCCTCCACCTAATCACTTCTTTTTCTTCCATTCAAGCCTAGTTTTAAGTTTCAAGGTGTTATTCTTAAAGTGATCATATTCATACAAAGCTAATCCTCAATACTCAGCTCTATACTCAAAATACTTATTTTGAAGTCTTCAATAGTCTATCATCCATACTCGCACAATAACAACCACACATTCAAGCCTATCATCCTAACCACTTTAACTATGTCTTAGAATTTTTTTTTTCAAGCCTACTTGTCACTTCTACCTCCACCATTCAATGAGCTCTCACTCAAAGCAACACCATCATACTCTTACCTATCTATTGTGCAGCATACAATCTCATCTCTCTCCTCATCCCTATCTCTATTCTTTCATGACACAAGTTTAACACCGATATTACAATGAGGATACATTCACTCCTCCTCATCTACCCTCTCTCCCAGTCTACTATTATCAGCATCACTATTTGGAGATGGAGGAACTCATCATCTCCCCCTTTGACGAAACCCCAAAACTACAACCTATCCATGCAAAATAAGCATGATTACACCTCTAAAACTTGATACTCTACATCATACCATCAACATTGGCATAACAAGCCGAAGGTTAGTGCATGCATAAGGTGACATCAGAATCAAGAAGTCTCACTCCATAGTAACCTCTACTTAGAGAATATTGCTCTTCCTCATCACTCTAATACACTCGCATAATAGCATCCACACATTTAAGCCTACTATAGCAGCTTACACTCTTGATCGCATGAACTCTTACTATGAGAGATACTAATATGGTTTTACCTATATACTAGACTCCTCACGATTTATCTAGCTCCTCTTCCTCATCTATAACCTTAAAAGGAAATGGCATCACACCATCATCAAAAGTAAGAATTCTCATTCTCTCTTGAATTCTTCCATCTCAAGCTCTTCTCCTCTTCTCTCAAGAACTAGTCTTATTTAATTGTTATAAAAGGACTTAGAATGCGGTTTTGGACCCTTTTTAGATTCAAACGACCCAATCTGATCGTGTATTGAGTTTAGGAGGAGTTGGAAATTGACCGAAATGCCCCTCACAAAGTTTAGAAATTTTTCAGTTCGAAATAACCCAGTCCGCGATGCGGACTGATCGCGCACCAGTGTAATTTTCTTCGAAAAATTTTTGAATGGATTTTTCCACTAACGTTGAAAAGTTTTGAAAAACATAAGTCCCTCTCTGCGATAGGTCCGCGACGCGGCTCTATCACGAACCTTCACTGTTTTTTGTTTCGGAATGAAAAATTATCTTTTCACTCGGTCGCTCTAAAAATCAACCGAGACCATTTTCCCACTCAATTTTTCATGTTAATCACAAATCCGGCCTCGAATTTTCCAGATGGGCATTGAAAGATGCCTTACGCGTATACCCCTCCTGTAGGGGTGTTTTGGTAATTTTATCGGGCATTACATCATCTGTTCCTTAGTTCTCAAGGCCATTACTCTAAGTTTGTAAATCAATTTCCTCTACTACGCTATAAGCATATACCTCCACACAATCAAGAAGTCATCATCCACAAGAATATTTTAAACTCTTCTGTTATGCTATAGTCGCATACATATAACTCGCCACTCAGGCTCTTTTTAACACTATCACTCTTAGATCCTTCTAGTCTCTATAGAAATCTTTCTATATTTGCTATTCTTTTGGCGTACATAACCACTTCCCACAACTCTCACAATCAAACCTCTTCTTTTGCCTGCTAGCGCTCAACTTCTATGCTCCCATAAATTTAATTGCATAAGAATTACTCTATCATTGAAAACTTGTCATCATCTATCGATAAGCCCCCAAATCTTAGCTACTCGTGATGATTCAGATTACTTACATCAGCCTACTCCATATCGATAACTCAAATATACTATCTTGATTCTTATAGCAGTTATAACTTAGAGCTTCACACATCTTTACACAATCATGGATACATATCTCAAGCCTCTTATGATCTATTGAGCTATCCTTATCTCGCTCCTCTTATCTAAAGGGATTTGTAACTTGCCCATAGCATCACTTCCTCACAAATCAACACCTTCTTCTCGAACATACACTATGAAAAGCCTCTTAGAGAAAATCTCCAACTAAGACTATCATTCTCGCGATGTTGTCTCCTCTTTAACCCTACTCCTCAAAATTTGAGCTTAGGGTCTAGCACTAACATGTATATTCTAGGAATATATGGGTGCTTGCTTCGAGTATGCCAAAATGGGCACAAGGTGGCAGAGTGTCCAAACAAGGGTAGAGATGGCCGTGCTAAAGGATGAGGTGCTCATGTTGACCAACGGGCACAAGATGGTCAACAAGGAGGTGCTCAACTTCACAATTGATTTTATGCTCTTCAAGGGAGACAAGGGGTTGATAAGGTGCCTTACATCGTCATCGGTATGTTAAAGATCCATAATCTTAATGTATATGCTTTACTGGATCCAGGTGCCACTCTTTCTTTCATTACTCCATTTATTGCTAATCGCTTCATATGTGTCCTGAATTGTTATGTGAACCCTTTGAGGCATCTACCCTTATTAGTGAATCTATTCTTTCTAACAGAGTCTATATGGATTGTCCCATGTCTATGTTGCATAAAGTTTTGCCTGTCGATTTCGACATTATTCTTGGGATGGATTAGTTACATGCATATCATGCCACTGTTGATTGTAGAACTCATAAGGTTAGGTTCCAATTCCCTAATGAACTCGTCCTTGAGTGTGAAGGTCATGATTCAGTGGTCAAGGGTAGGTCCATCTCTTATCTTAAGGCTCAAAGGTTGATTTCCAAATGTTGTTTTACCATCTTGTGCGGGTTAGGAATGTCACGTCTAAAGTCCCTCCTATCGAGTCAGTTCTGGTGGTCAATGAATTTCTTGATGTCTTTCATGATGAACTCCCTAGTATCCCTCCCGAATGGGAGATAAATCTTGATTTAAACCTCCTCCCCGATAGTCAAACCATTTTCATTTCTCCTTACCGAATGGCCCTAGTAGAGTTGGAAGAGTTAAAGGACCAATTTTAAGACTTACTGGAGAAGGGATTTATACGGCCTAGTAAGTCGCCTTGGGGTACACCGATATTGTTTGTGAGGAAGAAAGATCGTTTATTTAGAATGTGTATCAACTACCGATAACTCAATAAGGTCACCGTGAAGAATGAGTACCTTTTGCGAAGAATAGATGACCTATTTGATCAACTACAAGGTGTAAGTCACTTCTCAACAATTTACCTTCGATCCGGGTATCATCAATTGAGGGTAAGAGAGTGTGATATTCTCAAAACGGCTTTCTAGATAAGATATGGGAATTTTAAATTTATGGTGATGTCTTTTGGCCTAACCAATGCCTCGATAATATTTATGGATCTCATGAATAAGGTCTTTAAACCCTACCTCGACATGTTTGTGGTGGTGTTCATCGATGATATTTTGATTTATTCCTAGAGTAAAGATAAGCACGCTAGGCATTTAAGGGTAGTGTTTCAGACATTGAGGGAACAAAGGCTATTTACCAAGTTCGACAAGTGTGAATTTTGGTTGGAGGAAGTGGAATTCCTAGGGCATGTGGTGTCGGGTGAAGGTATTAAAGTGAATCTAAAAAAGATGGAGGTGATAAGAAATTGTCCTAGACCCTTGACTCCAACGGAAATTAGTAGTTTCTTGGGCTTGGCTAGTTACTATCGGAGGTTCGTGAATGGTTTCTCTTCAATTGCTTCTCATTTGACAAAGTTGACTCAAAAGAAGGCTAAATTTGTATGGAACGATGCATGCGAAAGAAGCTTCCAAAACTAGAAAGATAAGCTTACATCCACTCCTATTTTAACTCTATCAAAAGGGTTAGAAGGGTTTGTGGAGTGTTGTGATGCTTCGAGAGTTGGCTTGGATTGTGTATAAATGCAAAATAGTAAAGTCATCGCCTATGCTTCTAGGCAACTAAAGGTGCATGAGCGCAACCACCCCACCCATGATCTTGAGTTAGCGATCGTGGTATTTGCCCTGAAGATATGGCATCACTATTTATATAGGGTTCATGTAGATGAGTTCACCGACCACAAGAATCTCCAATACGTGTTCACATAAAGAGATCTAAATTTGAGGCAAAGGAGATGGTTGGAGTTCCTCAATAATTATGACATGAGTATGCATTACCATCAAAGCAAAGCTAATGTGTGGCTCATGTGGGAGATAGCAAGAAAGAATTGGCAAGTGAAGTCCATTGGTTGGCTAGGCTGGGGGTTAGATTGAATGAAGCCGAAAATAGTAGCGTGGTGGTGATATATGGTTCTAAGTATTCCTTGATTAAAGAAGTCAAATCTAAACAAGATCTTGATCCCACTTTGAAGGAATTAAAATCTTTGGTAAAGGATGGAAAGGTGGAGGTTTTCTCCCAAAGGGGAGATGGTGTTCTTAGGTACCAAGGTATGTTATATGTGCCCTATCTTGATTAATTGAGAGACTTAAGCTTGAAACAGGAACATAATTCCTCCTATTCTATTGACTTCGGTTTCACTAAGATGTATAAAGATTTTAGGGAAGTGTATTCGTGGGGTGGTATGAAGAGGGATATTGCTAAGTTTGTAGTTGGTTGCCATAATTGTCAGCAAGTCAAGGCCGAACATCAAAGGCTGGGTGGCCTAGCACGACATTGAGATTCCTACTTGGATGTGGGAAGAGATCAACATGGACTTTGTGATCAGCTTGCCTAAGACTAGGAAGCATTTTGATTCCATTTGGGTCATTGTTGATATCATGACAAAATCGGCTCACTTCTTACCTGTTAAGAAAACTTACAGAGCCGAAGATTATGTCAAGTTGTATATTCATGAGTTGGGAAGTTCATGGGATTCCATTGGCCATTATTTTGAACCGCGATGCTCAATTTACATCACACTTTTGGAGGTCTTTCAAAAAGGGCCTCTGTACCAAAGTAAGGCTTATTACAACGTTTTACCTACAAATGGATGGCCAAGCTGAAAGGACCATTCAAACTCTTAAGGATATGCTAAGGGCTTGTGTCTTAGAATTTAGGGTAGTTAGGATGAGCATCTTACTCTTATAGAGTTTGCCTATAACAACAACTATCACTCTAGCATTGGAATGGCTTCATTTGAAGCTTTGTATGGGAGGCATTGTAGATCCCCGGTTGGATGGTTTGTGGTAGGGGAGATAGCTTTGTTGGGCCCGAACTTGGTTATGAAAGCTTTGGAGAAAGTGATGATGATAATGAAGAGATTAAAGGCAACCCAAAGAAGGCAAAAGTCATATGCCAACACTAGAAGAAGAGACCTTGAATTCGAAGTTGATGATTGGGTGTACTTGAAGGGTTCACCAATAAAGGGCGTGGTTCATTTTTGCAAGAAGGGGAAATTAAGCCCTAGGTATGTAGGGCCTTACCAGATCTTAAGACGTGTAGGTAAAGTTACATACGAATTGGAGTTTCCTGTGTATGGTTAATTTGATTTGTGTGTCTCTATGTTGAGGAAGTGTATTGGGGACCCTAATTCCATTATGCCCTTGGAGGTGGTGGATATGGAAGAGACTTAACTTATGAGGAAGTCCAGGTAGAAATATTAGATAGGCAAGTGAAGTGGTTAAGGAATAAGGGTGTGCCCTCCATCAGAGTTCTTTGGAGAAACCTACAAGTCTAAAGCACCACTTGGAAAGCCGAAGCCAATATGATAAAGGGATTCTCCTATCTTTTCCATTCTACTCAAGCTTGAGGTACTATGACTTATTCCAATTACGAACCTCCTTTCCTTGCATGTCATTCTCATGTCATCTATGCATAGTTATGTAATTTTGAAGTTGCATTGTAAATGTTATTTGGAACATGATTTAAAGATTTGAATGGTGCAACTATTGCATTTGGTATATGATGCATGCACTCTGTTCTTTAGAGCTTGCCTTAGTAACATTGGGGGATAAATATTCCCAAGGGGGAGATATTGTAAAGCCCTACCTATGAGAAGTAGTTAAAGTGCAAGAATATAGTCTTGAAAATATTTTGAAGTGCCAGTTGTTACGAGGGGTTCTAAAAGCCATAAAACGTTCCACAAATTATAAGTGGAGTTCGTGGATTGAAGGTCAGACTTGGCGAAATTGATAATTTAAGTGGGATGTATGAATTATCAGATGACTCGTAAAAAGACTTATGAGCCATAAGTCATATCATAGAATATGATTTAGAGAAAAGTCTCTGAGAGTCTAACAGGGGCATCAATCGATACCCCTACATACGACCTATAGACGCGGTCTCGTGGTTCTGTCCGACCAGATTTTTAAAGGGGAAAATTTGACTTTTTGCATTGCTTAAAGCCATGTTCCGTTGTTTTATCCTTCAAATGGCCCCTTATCAACATATACGGCCCTAATCAATTCATTCTCCTCCATTCTAAAATATTTCTAAGTCCCAAACACCCTCAAGCCTCCTCCAAGGTTTCAAGAAAGAGGGCAAAGCTAGGGTTTCAAGTTCCTCTCCCCCAAATCAGATATCCACCATTAAAATTATATTAAGGTATTTGAGTTTTGACTATGGGGAGCTTTCCTCCACAAGCTCAACCATTCTTCTCCTCTTTGTGATTTCTCAAGATATGGTATAAATGGTGATTTTATGAAACCTTTTATATGATGATAATGTGGAATATTTTATGTTGATATTCCTATGTATATGAGTAAGCATTGAAAAGCCATGTGAAATTTATGGGTTTTTATGAGGGTTTGATGATGCTTTATTTAAGCTTTACTATATTTTGTGGGTTCTTTGAATAATGAATAAGTGATTCTATTTTGTAACTCCTATGGAATATACTCATGATTTGCATGATTTTAAAGTATGTGCATGAACCCACCATGATTTGAATAAAGATGTAATCCGAGTTTTTATGATTGTGAAGGCCTATGGTAAGTTATGTACACCTATGAATGATATGAATTTTGAAAGGGCTATTATGCATATTATGAGACATGAAAATATTGTGAAAGTTATGAAGCCCTATATTGATGTTAAGAAGCTTTGGCTTTGATGAGCTACTCTATGAACTATGATGTTGTTATGATATTATGATGCTTTGTGTGTTATATCTATAAACATGATTTGAGTATTCCTTGGGATTGTGACCTAGCACTGAGCGAACCTTGGTAAATAACCATTGTCCCATAACTATATTGTCACCATAGGTTTATGAATAGCTAATTGATCCATATAGGTTTAGTTGTATGATTGACCAAAATTAGTGGTGTTCCCATACAACACATGTGAATCAAATACCAAAAAGGGTGGCGTTCTTGTAAGGTGAATAAGATGTGTATACCAAAATGAGTGGTGTTCTCGTAAGGTGATTATGAAGCACTATTCAAAAAGGGTGAAGCTCTCGTAAGGTGAGTGCTTGGTATACCCTGGCAAAGTAGACTACTCTTAGTCAGGGGTGGAGTGAATATCGGGATTCCAAGTAGTAGCTCGCTTGATCTTACATGTCGATTATGGTCCCTTCCTATATATGCATGCTATGTTATATGACTTGATGATTCCTCTTGCATATCTATCCATGGCATTGAGCATGCATGACGTATTGAGCTTATATTCATTGATTATGATTTAGCATATTGTTTAATTATGGTTTGTATTCTTTTTTGCATTTGCACCGCATACTTAGTACATTCCAATTACTAATACATTCTTTTTTCCTACATGATCCAACCATGTAGGGACCAAAGTTCTTTTCCATCCTTCTCCTCAACGTCGCTAGATGATTCGAGTGGAGATTTGTTATTGATGAGTCCTCTATGTCCGGGGACAACATCCGTTTACTTCCATACCTTATTTAGATTTTGTCTATTTTTTATACTATCTTTTGAGGGTGAGCTCAGGAGATGTCTTGGCCCCCCTTCTATTCATGATTAGAGGTGTTATTGGATAGTGTTATGTTATGTATGATTTATCTTGACTCGCTATTCTATGTAATTATTGAAGGTTTCCCTTAGTCCTCATTCCCTTATGTTCTTGTTGTATAATGATGGTGATGAGATGAAAGTCCCAAGTCCCTATTTTTCTCCATAGCGTGAGATGAAACTCCCAAGTCCCTATTTTTCTCCATAGCGTGAGTCATATTTACCTGCCTCTAAGATTTATTCGCTATATGATCCATGCTTAACCTCTTCCCTACATCATCTCCATAGCGTGAGTCTAAAGCCCCATTTCCCTTAGAAATTATGTGCCACGTGTTTGTTGCCCGTTGATGCTTCCACAAAACCAAGGATGTGCTACGTACATTTAAGAGGCTTGTTTGGGATCCCTTTGGTTTCCCATTCACCTTTTCACGTCTAGGCCCTTCGCTTGGAGCGTCTCAGAGCTATCCTTGTAATGATAATTAATGTTCTATATACTTATGGAATAAGTTAGAAGAATACCTCTCCATATTATATGATTATTTGATTCATGCTTATGATTATTTCGTGGGAGTTTTGCTTAGTATCGAGTGGACCTTGGGATAAATATGAAAGCTCCCTGTTAGAAGAGGCATGAGACCATTATTAGAATTCAATTGTCCCATAACTATGTGTTACAGTAGAAAATAGGGGTCACTCGCTAGTAGAGGTTGAGTTCTATACCACTCGTTAGTAGAGGCTTGCTCATTATTTAGCTTTAGTGGATTCACTTAGGCATCTTAGGAGGTCCTTTTTGCAAGTGATCTCCCTTTTTCTTCTAGTGTAAGAAGAACATCAGAACTACATGGTTTAGCTCACTTGGTATATATCCGTTAAAGGTAACACTCACATAAGTCATGGTCCCTTGTTACTCTCAAATGGTATTTCTCCTAAAGGTATATGAATATGTCTTCAAGTATGTAAGATAGTCTCCATTATGAATGTCAATATTTATTTCATAATAAAATGGTCTTACATCTAAAGTGATATATTGTTCACCCAAGGATTAACTATACATAACAACATATATTTCCTCACTAATCTAAGTTTATGTGCCTTATCATGCACTCAAGTAAGGATAGTCTTTAATTCTCGTATGCATTATATCATGTTCTATGGCTAATGTATTGTTTCCAATGATCGCATGTAAGGACCCGGATTTTTCGAGTGGCCTTTCCCAAATCTCCTGGAATTGTCCCAAGTGAACAGCCAAGCATCACTCCACGGAAGCTTACACGGGTCATGTGAAGCCAAACGGACCGTGTAGCCTCCTGTGAAGGGACACTTGGTCCAATTCATGGTAGGGGAAACTTTGGGACATAAGGGAATTTTGGCCAAGTGAAGGCACACGGCCACTCACATGATCCGTGTGATGTGTCACGGACCGTGTGGCTCTCTCTGTAACTCACTACATAAAATTATTCTAAGTAAGGAAGTAACATCTCGTAACTTTTTCGTGCAAAAATTATTTGAAGTATCTATCACACGATCACTGTCATGGCCCATGTGGAGTCGTACAGGCCTTGTAGTCATCTGTGTGATACCCCTTAGCTTCGTGTGAATTCCCTCTATAAAATTCTAAGTATTAGATTACAGCCACTGTTCACGGTCTGAGTGACGTTTCATGGACCGTGTGGACTTGACGGTTCCAATTTTGGTCCATTTCATTAATAGCGTTTATGTAATTTTGGTTTATTTTGATTATGAATTATGATCTTTTACCTATTCTTAACCCCTAATTCAGCTGATATCCCCTCCCCTCTTGATTCATTCTCCTAAAACCTTCTACCCCTCATAAGATCACCTCCCTATTCCTTTATACTCCCCCCCCCCCTCAAGAATCAAAGCTAGGGTTCTATTGGAGTCCAATTGAAGCTAAGTTGATCCCTCAAATCCAGCTGCTCAATCAAGGTATGTGGAATTGATTCTTGGTCTCTTTCAACCAAGAAGACTCAAAAATCTTTCAATTGATTTCATGAATTTAGTCCACTTTAAATATGAATTTTCATTACTTGATTTACTTAAATCTAATTGATGCATGGGTTGTATTCTACATATGATCTCAATTCACTTTGATCACTATTATAATGATGTACATTGATTTACGAAGTTATGAACATGCATGTCCCCTTTCAAAGTTGATTTATGCATGGGTAAATTATACTATGTTTTAGATGTTGGTTTATTTATGGAGTTACTCAATTTAACATTATGATGTTGATTTTAAGTTGAATCTATGATACCCATGCTAACCTCGCATCATGCATTGCATTTGCATTCATGCACATTGGTTTATTTGGAAATTATGAAGTGGGTTAAACTCAATTATGTTTTATAAAACAATTATGATATGATTTTGGTAAGGCATTGGTTATGAAAAGAATGTGATCACATATATGTCTATTATTATGGCTCTTTGAGCATTATGGGTGCTTGCACCATTCTATATATGTGAATGAGCTATTTTTTACATGAGCATTACAATTATGATTTAGGATTTGACATTTGAGCCTAAATGTGCATCGGACGGTTTTGCAATGAATATGGTATCTCTTAAAAGCACGTATATGTATAAGTATTCAAGTGAGATGTTGATGACTTAACACCGATGGGTTGGGGGTGTCGGGGCTATCCTCAAGGGCCCTCTTCCTTTCCTTGAACTATGTGCCAACATAGGAACATTTGCCATTACCGAAAAGACCGGACTCGTAAGGAATGGTTATTTGTTTATTATGTTTATGATATGATATGATATGATTATGAAAAATCCTTCTAAAAAGTGGGTCGTAAGGAAGGTGACCATCCATTGAAAAGTGTGGTCGTAAGGTGTGATGTAGATTACCTTTGACAGGTAATCTTCTCCCTACCGGTTGGATGTCCCAATCGGTCTAATTCATGTAATAGCTCGTATGAGTTTGATTTGTCGGTTATAGTCCATCCCCAATATATATGAGCGTTGTTGCATTTCATGCATCATAAATTTCATGGCATCTTGTATATATTTCCATTGAATATATGATTCTTTCTATATTATGTGCCCTTGTCATCTAACATTGAAATGCAGGTTTGGTAAGTCATATGCATTGCATTCCCGCATACTTAGTACATTCAAACGTACTAACGCATACTTTATGCCTACAGGATTTTACCATGTAGGGGCTGAGCACTTTGATTACCAACAAGTTGACGAATAGTATAATTCCCGGAGTATATTGTGGTAAGTCCTATCTTCCCTAGACGAGCCAATTGCCTTTCTTTTATGTTATTTTAGGACGTTCTTCCTTATTTGAGGGTGAGCCGGAACTTGTCCCGACCCCCGTTCCTTTTGACTAGAGGCATTTGTTAGACACTCTGTAGACTCTTCTGAAATCCGTTTGTTATGACTTGTATCTTGCTTATATATTGTTGGAATAATTTATGAGAAACTTCTATTTGACCATATGTATGTTTGGTGTGGAAATGTGAGAAGTCCCTGGCCCCATATTGCCCCATAGCATGAGTCCTATTTCCCCATCCCTTATAACTATATGTTATTAATTGAATGCTATTCTTGAATCGATAATGTGACATAGATACTTGAGGCTTGTTTGGGGACTCTCGGGTTCCCACTCGCCATGTCACATCCAAGCCCTAACCCTGGGTCGTGACATCACATGTATGTATATCCTCTTTATGCTTCGAAGATGTTTCTCTTATGATATATGATTTAAATCCCTACAATTCATGTATGTGCAAAGTTTATATGATTTCCTTATGCACGACTGTGTTCATTCATGCACCCTACTAAGTTCTTTCTAAAGTTGCCTTTGGATGTTATTGATATTGACTTGATTATGATTTACTAATGCCCTTGTAACATGTATGATTTTAACATGAGACTAAAGATGAATCATTTCATCATTGTTTCCTTGTCATGCATTATGCGAGTACATTCAAACTACTGACATAGACTCTATCTGTACATAATTTTACTATGTAGAAACTGGTGCTCCTTGATATACTCCACATGGCTAGCTTTGGATCGTTGAAGATAGAAGTTGGTAAGTCCTGTAGTTCATAAACGACATCCTAGTTTTCTTTATGGATTGATATATTAAAATATTTTAGTTTTTAATTTTTATAAATTCTTTTACTACGATTGTATTTGAGGGTGAGCTTGAACATGTCTTAGCCCTCGCTAATTAAGTGCGTTAGAGGTATTGTTTGACACATGCTATGGTTGTATCTAGTTCTTTTATCTCATTATGGTTTTATGTTGTGGTCCTTAGCCCTATTTTCCTGAGTTTTCCATCTTATCTTTTATTTCATTATCTATGATATGCTTTATGAATGCTAAAAGGCTTGTTTGAGGTACCATTGAGTTCCTCATTTGTCGTGTTACGACTAGGTCCTAGGTCCGGATCATGATAAAGTCATAAATTTAATTATGACCTATAGTTTTGCCTGTAGAATGAATTTCAAGAACTCATTTGAGCCTAACTTTTATGAATGAGACCTATGACCTATAGATCAAACCACAGATTATGGATGACCCTCGTGGACGGAATCTAATAGCTTTGTAATTGGAGTTACTTTTGGTCCTTTTTCTTTCTTCCTTAGCCTAAGCGATGATATTTCAACTTCTATTAGGAAAATATATTTCATTAAGTACTCATGTTTCTTTCCCTTCTATGCTTTTCTCCAAACTTAGAAATCAAATTGCAAGAAAAGTAGTAGCTAGGGTTTCACAGTTTTCAAATAAGTCCTTCTTCCAAGCCTCGTTCTCTCCAATATACTTCAATGGGAGTATACCTTAATTCTCATGCCTAAATTATCTTATTTTCAATAATTTTGTAAAAGAACCATTGAAAGTAAAGTTATAACTTTATACGAATTTCGACCTTTTCTTGAGTTTATGACCTCTTTAATTTATTTCAGTCTTAAAAATCCTATGGTAGGGATTTAAAATGATTTCTATATTTATTTAGTTTTTATGACTTTTAAGTATGATTCATTGAATGATATGAGTTTCAATCTTAATATAGGTTATGTTAAATATGATTTTTGAGCTTGGCCTTACGCCTGATTTGAATATATGAATATTTTTATACTTATGAACATTAGTATGTATGTATGTATGCCATTTTGGGAGGACTATTTAGTATTGAGAGAACACAGATTTAGAAAACTCACATCCCAAAACTGCGCACCACCATAGATTTTAGTATACTACTTTGTTGGATAATTTTGTATGACCCTGAGGGAAACAATTAGTGGATCCACATAGATAGATTAGTTATATATTCTCGCAAGGTATAGGACATCTGTTTCAACTATGATTATAAATTGGACTTCATGAGCTCACATGGAGTATGTCGATTATAAGAAACTCCTTAATCTATGCATATTCTTATGATATGTTGTTCATTTTCTATAGTTATTTTAAGTATTTTATTTATGCAATACTTTTAAATGTGACTCAATCTTATGCATGCTTTTGAAAGAAAATTCTAATTAATACTTATACATTGATTTTAGAAAAATTTACGGAAGTACACATATTATGTTTCACTATTTTCAAATATTTCCTATTATTTTTACAAATTTCTAAAATTCTTGTTTTCCTATTTTTCGCTCTATACGCCTGATACATTTCATTCACAATCACTTCTCCTCCACCACAAACCCTATTTTTTCTCCTAAAATGAAGCTCAACTTGATTCAGTTACTTCTAACCTCTCTCCTGTTTCAACCAGCATTTTCTCCCTCTATTATCAATTTAAAAAAAGGTAGGTTAACTTCATTTTCTCCATTCAAATTTCATATGGTTTCTTTTTTAAATTCACTGTAAATTGCATTTTTTTCAACTTTCATATACTGATATATATGGGTCCACCACCGTTTAATATTGGGCTCACTCAATTAGAGTAAGAACAAGTTATCCGAGATGGTGTGTATGACTCTAATGATGAAGCTTTTCATAAAAACAGATCTAAACACACCCATGATCTTATGGACATGAAGAAAAAGGGAGAAATCAAATCGAACAAGAACAAAGCTTCAAATCCCCCAGATCCAAAATCTCAAAAACGCCGAAGAAGAAAGCCCAATCCGTAATTAATCGACTCTCTTTGCCTAAGGTTTGCTTTTTCAAACACATTAGCTATCAATGATTCTAAAAATGGTTGTTTGATTCATTATGAAAATATAGTGATTTATGTGAGTAGTATGTATCTTGTATATTTTTATTTTTTGTGAGTTTTGGTGTAGTAGAAAATTGTGCATGTGAGGTGTTTGATAAAATGCGTAGCTGAAAATTTAGACGTTAGACGTTTTCTTGGATTAAGTAACTAATTGTGTATGAATCACTACACATATGTGGACGTGAGGTTGTATATTTTTATCATTTTTTGATTCATTATGAAAATATAGTGATTCATATATGTTACTTCATAATAGCACTATATGTGTTGAATATAGTGATTCATTACAAAAGTTTTTGTTTGGTATAGGTTGATGATTCATTGGGTGTACCAAACAAAACAACACACCATGCAATAAATTGTGTTAATTGATTTATCCTTTTGGGATATAAAACTGACTCATATATGTAGATGATTAATTGGATCTGTATGGGTTGATTATGGTGATTCATTTTGACAATATTTTGGCTATTATTGATGATGATTCATCAAGATTGTTATGGGTTGTTTAATTAGAAAAACATAGTGATTCATTGTGTGTAGTATGTATCTTTTATATTTCTTATATTTGTGAGTTGTTTACAAATTTTTATGGTCATTCATTAAATTTGACGATTCATTGATACATAAGACTTAGTCGTGTGTGAATTGAATAAAGTGATTCATTGGGTTAGTTTTCTGACTGTTATTTGTTGATGATTCATTGTATGTATCAAACAAAGAAGATACACCATGCAATGATTCATGTTAATTTCCATCAGGTGTTTTTGATTCGGAGTTTCTACAAACAAGTTACATTGCACTAATTTGGAGACATGGTTGGGAAAAGGCAACCGAAGAATATGTTAGTGAAAATAATGACCCAAAAAAACCAAAGGACCAGTCCAAAAAAGCACCTGCAGCAGATGACTTAGTTAAAATTGATTAGACAGTTTCCAGTAGTTTCAGTAATGAATCTTGTGTTATTTTTGTTTAGAACTCATATGACTTATATCTACTTTTATTTTAAAAAAATCAGTGTAATTTTCCTATCTTTGCACAAAACAAGTGTGTCACCACTTAAAGTCTAGCTAGCTTTATGTATCATGTGAAATTATGCATTGTAATTTATTAGTATTAATATGCTGAGAATTTTTGTATTACAGTGTATCTATAAACGTAATACATCAACTCTGGTTGCATTGATTCAAACACATTAAACTAGATAAATCACTAATAAATGAATCATGTCATAAAATTTACTATAGAAATTTGATTCTTTGAACCAGGTCTTACTTATTTCATGTAGTGTATCTTATTACATGATCCATGATTATGCACCAATCATAGTTATTTGGATAATTGAATCAGCTATATGTTAAAGCATTTTCTTGCAATGAATCATCCTGAAAGATTCATGGTTAAAGTATAAATATCTGATGCAGTGAATCAGCCATGTGTTAAACTATTTTATTGCAAGGAATCCTATTGTATGATTTATTGTTATACAAACCTATATAAGTAATCTGATGAATTAAATCAGACATGTGTTAAATTATTTTGTTGCAATGATTCATCATAAATGAAAGGTGATTGATGCATCAACTCAATAACTTATTTTCTTATCGACATTAACATGTACCAATTTCAAAAAACATTTGTGAAAATATGGTGTATCATATACCTTGATTCATTTTTGTGAAAACATGTTTGTTTTCAATGCAGAGTATCTTAACACAAGATACATCATTATTGCATGATTCTTGGTTATACAATTTTTATATAAGTTATCTAATGCATTGAATCAGGCATATGTTAAATTAATTTTCTACAGTGATTCATCCAAATCAATTAACATGATTCATTGCATGGTGTCCTATTTTGTTTGATACACCCAATGAATTATCAACCGATACCAAATAAAAACTTTTGTAATGAATTACTATATTCAACACATACAGTGCAAATGAACCAACAACATATATGAATCATTGTATCTTCATAATGAATCAAACAATGATAAAAATATACAACCTCACGTCCACATATGTGTAGTGATTCATACATAATTAGTTACTTAATCCAAAAAATATCTAACGTCTAACGTCTAAATTTTCAGCTATGCATTTTATCAAATATCTGACGTGCACAATTTTTCGCTACACCAAAACTCATAAAAAAATAAAAATATATAAGATACAACTACCCCATCACGAATAAACAACATTGTTTTCCAAAATCCCAGAATGCCTCGACCTAATTGCCACATTTGACATATTTTGGCACAGGATTCATGTTTATAATATGAATTCCTGTTCGTTACAGCCTGAAGAACTGAAATTTTTTTTATTTTTTTGAAACGTATTGTTGCCTTTATTTCAGGGATTTGGTTATGATTTGTTTAGCTAATTTTTTGGGGATTGGAATCTACCTTTTGTTTAAACTGTAATTGAAATTGATTACTATGAATCATGACTTATGAATCATGTATGAATTTCTTTCATCGCAGTGTATCCACATAATAGATATTTTATGGGGTTTTTGTAAATTTGCAAAGAGTTTGGATATATTGAAGTTTCTTTATTACACTTTGGGGTTTATGTAAGTTATACTTGATTTTAACTACCTATTATTTAGTTCCTTCATTAATTACATTGTATTAGAAACTTTTCCCACTTTCCTTACTTATGTCTTATTATATGTTATGTTAGTGACTCGTATTCAGTAAGCATATTTTACATATTGGTACATACTTTCTCTGCGCTGAATCTTTTAATAATGTTGACCCCGACGCCCATTCTTAGACTTATGGCTAGTGTTGTAGCTTTTCAAGTCAATTTTTTTATGAATCCTCCTTGTTTTGGGAACTTCATGGATTAAGTATTAGACTTTTTCTTTGTTGTTGGTTGTTTGACATTGATGGTAGTTGGGGCCATGTCCCAGCAGACTTGTTCTTTCATTTTATTTAGTAGAGACTTTATTTAGACATTAGAATTGTAGTCTCAAGAATTTTTTTACTTTTATTGTTTAGTATTTTGTTAAGTATATGTCACAATTTTCGTTCCATTTTCATATATTATGTCAAGGGTTAGCTTGAGATTAGTTGTGGTTCCAGATACCGTATCTCACTAGGGTGTAGACTAGAGTCGTGACAGAAAAGAGGAGAAGGAGAAGAAGAATAATTCAAACAAGAAGGATTTTCTAAATTTCTTTTTTTACCTTTTTGTTATTTAAGTTAAGGAGCCATTTGTGGTTCTCATAAAAAAGCTTTTAGATCAATACTTAAAGGCTAAAGAGAGTTCTTTAATCGCAATACCTTGTGTAAATCGAAATATCTATGTATTTGTGGGTCTTTTTTTTTTTGTATAGTTGAGGTAAATTACAAAATTACTCCTCGATTAATTCACAAAAATATCATTCATCATATCAAAACTTACATTTATTAAAGTCTTAGTTGAAAAATTACTTGAGAATGGTTATAATGTAGGAAACTTCTAATTGTACTTAAACATTTATTAATAAGATGACATTTTTTTATACTCCTCTCATTTTAATTTGTTTTATCTGTTTTTCACTTGTAATGAATTTAAGAAAGTAATTTTTTTTTAATTTTGTCGTGTTAAACTAAAGATATGTTAATTGTAATAAAATGTCCTTTAATCTTGTGATCTTAACGATGTCATATAAAAAACCTATTTTTTAAACAAAATAAATAGAAAAATAAAGCAAATAGTTTGAAACATGAGAAATATTTATTTCGTGTTGACGGTTATTTATTTCTTATATCCAAAATTTGTCAAGGGAAACTTTTTGGCATGCTTATTTTTATTTGGTCGTGTCATTAAACTTTTTACAAGAATAAAAAGCAACATTAATATTCAAAATAAAGTAGTTCACGCTGCACGTAAAGAGAAAATGATTTTTATCGTAACGAAAAGACAATGGAATTAGGGTGTGACAAAATTGGTTTAATAAATAATCGAATCAAGAAAAATACTATTGATTTATTAGTATTAGGTTATTATGTTAATAATTTTTAGACAATTTTGTTAACCTTTATTGAGTTATCGGTTTGATTTTGAGTTTATGATTTTGGTTGATAGTTGAATTGATCACCCAATAAAATTATTATCTTTCTCCTAATTATTAAGTGACTTAAATATTTTATCAATCTTACTTCCTAAAATTTATTATTACTTTTGGCCATAGGCAACACAAACTAGCCTCTTTGTGTAATGACCCGACCTAGGGGCCTAGTCACCACACGGTGCATGAGATACCTGAAGGCACCTCACCCAAGCCATCTCAAGCATAGGCGTTCATAGGCATTAAGTAAAACTTTTTGCGGAAAAATTAAGAAAAAGAGACTAAGGGACAATTTGAAAATGAAGCAACATTAAAAAGCAGTGGAAACAACTAATATTCATTCTTGTCCATGAGCATACCAACTAATACATAACGAATCAAACTGGTATGGTCATTTTCCAGCAACTAGAAAGGAATCCATAACAAGTGAACATAGAAAGTAAAAGCCTCAAAAGGGATACAAATACATTGTCTTAAAACAAGCAAAGATACAAGATAGATGAAAAGGTGGAGGAGTCCCGAACTAAGGGCTCACCACGAACAATAAAGCTAGCCTTGAATGCTAAGTACTAGCCACGAGCCGGTGGAGGAGTACTTATCCTTACATGGTTAAATCATACAGGCAAAATATGCATTGGTACATTTGAATGTACTATGTTTGTAAGATGCAAAACATTGATGAAATTGTAATGTCATCATTATTAAACATAACATATAAGGATACATATGATAAAGGATACATAAAGTAAGCTTAAGCATGCACAAGAAATATGGATCAAGATCAATATGAGATAATTCATAAAAAACACATAAAATGAAAACATAGCATAAGATTATAAATTTATGGGAAAGGACTATAACCAACTATAAGACCATGTGAGCTACTACATAAAATCCAATGAACTCTTTCCATTGGGAAAAGGTCAATGCACTCCTTCCATTGGGAAAAGAGGAATCTACTTACCAAGGTAGGTGTCCAAAATGTAGTAACTTTGCAATTGTACCTTTTATAACATTTGGGGCGTATGTGATCCATTAGCCTAGCCTATAAGGCTTTTATGGTGGCACATAATTAGGGACATTGAGATTTAGCTCCAAGGGTCATGCCTAAACTAATGGAATGATTCCGAATCTATAGTCCTCTTGGTGCTTAGTCATCCCACGAAATCTTTAAAACATATTCTTAGAGTCATAAGTAGCAATATGTAAGAGTAGCTCGAAATTTAAGAATCTTTCTCAAACATCTTTTAGGGCATTTAACATCATGCTTATATCTTTAATAAACTTAACTTTGAAGTTCTTCATTGATATCCTAATCATCATCATAAATCATTAAAAACTTTACTTGAAAACTAGGTGGGTTAGGTTTTATCATAGAACAATCATGAATTGCATAAGTCATAAGGAAATTTCTCTTTTAAAGAACCATCTAAAATGCCCAACCTTTATCACATCAAAAACAATTGTGGAATCATCATCATTATTCAAATATGCATACATACATATTAAAATAGTAGTTGAACTTCATAGGTATCATTTAATAATATAAATATCATCAAATCATCATAAGCATGCACATTAACTTAAAGAACTAGAAGAAAAAGAAAAATACATAATAGGGAACTTTATAATGAAATGATGCCCATAAATAATCTCTTTGTAATGCTCGGTAAAATTACCAAAATACCCTTAGAGAGAGTATGGGCATAACGCATCTTTCAATGCTCGTATGGTGAATTTGAGGCCGAATTTGTGATCAGCATGAAAAATTGAATGTGAAAATGGTCTCGATTGATTTTTAGAGTGACCCAATAAAAAGATAATTTTTTTATCTGAATTGCAAAATAGTGTTAGTGCACGACAGGAGCGCATTGCCCCTCCATCGCGGACCAGCACTTATATGTTTTTGGAAATTTTTGACGGGGTTGAGAAAACTCATTTTGTCCGCATCGCAGACTAGGTGTTTTCCAAGCTGAAAATTTCTAAATTATTACGAGGGGCATTCTGGTCAATTCTCCACCTCTCTTAAACACTATACACGATCTAATAAGGTCATTTTGACATAAAAAGGGTCTAAAACCCTCATTCTAAGTCCTATTCTATAATCTAACAAGGCTAAGGCTTGAGGAAAGAGGAGAAGAGCTTGAATTTGAGAGATTTGAGGACAAATCTTTGACGTGACTAATTGATAGTTGCACCCCAGGTATGTAAGGCTAAACTAAAAGTATGGGATCATCCTCTCATGTGCCCCATAGATGGTCATAGATGAGTTGATTGTTTAAGAATCTACATACATGAACACTTTATGGTTTTCTTAAAATTTTATTTGAATTCCCATGTTTTCCCATGTTGATGATTATCATACTAATTGTTTTCTTTGAATTAAACATTTTCATTAGAATTTGCATAACCCTAAATGATTAATTTGAAAAGCATGCATAATGAACTTGAGAATTGAGTCCAGAGCCTTGAGTCTTGAGCCTCGAGTAGAGATTGTTGATTGTGATGAGAGAATGATGATGAGTTGATAGAATTTGATTGCTTTACAAGTCTGTATAAATGAACTCTACTGGTGTGTCTATTCAATTGTTTTTTAATGACTATTCTGAATCTTAAGTCATTGATGAGTTGATTGATGAAAGGGTTAGAGTCCCTATGAGTTGATTAATGAAAGAGTTAGAGTCCCTATGAGTTGATGGATGAAAGGGTTAGAGTCCCTATGAGTTGATTGATGAAAGGGTTAGAGTCCCTATAAGTTGAATGATAATGGGTTTAGAGTCCCTATCACCACCCGATTGATGATGGGGTTCGAGTCTCTATGAGATTGGTTGAGATGGAGGTTTTTATGAGCATTGAGTCATGTGAAGAGTATCAAGCACTAAAAGAGTGAGAGTTAGTCCAACTTGAACTCGTCAAACTACGTCGCCAAACGTAGATGAGGCTTAGAACCATTACATATATTGTGGTTCCCTCTTGATTAGAAGTCCCTGAAACAATAGCGGACTTGTTGAAAACTGACTCCATATTGGGTGAGTTGATATGGTTTCGATTTTTTCCCTACCTAGCAAGTTTGGAACGGCTATGGCAACATCAGTGAGATTGTTGTACATTCACAGGCTCATAAGTGATTATTCTCGGATAAGAGAAACTCCCATAAATTTCCTACCTTGAGTACTGTGAGACGAGATGAGATGAGATGAGAGAAGGTGAGCTCCTTTGAGATGAGTCTGAGATGATTGACGAGTTTGAGTTGTTGACGGGTCACTTGTCTACTCTTTATTCTTGCATAGATAGACATTTGATGATTTGATGTTATTTGATTATTACTTTGAGTTGATGTTGTTTCCATATTATTCTACATTTTTTTGTGTTTCGCTCAGCTATTTTACATACCATTACATTCCAAGTACTGGTGTCCTATTTGGATTGTATCATTTTGTGATGCAGAGGTAAGTACTAGAGATTGTCAACAGACGCTTCATTGAAGATATGAGATTCACAACCAATTTGGTGAGCCTCCCCTATTCCGTAGGATCACTATGATTATGTTATCTTACTTTAGAGTTAGATTTCGGACTATTCTTTTGTTTTGAGTTGGGTAGCCATGGTTCTGTCATTATCACCACATGATTAATGATAGAGGTTTCATAGACGATGGTTAAACGTTGATAATGAGATTGTGAGCTACTGTCTTTCTATTAGCCTTATTATTATCTATATATTGTGAGATCTTAGATGAGATGCGCCCATTCACAAATTTTAAATTCCGCTATTCAGTAGAGATTGTATGATTGAATGAATGTGATAAGACTAAGTGGTTCACTTGGGGACTAGAAATAGTCTCTAGGTGCCGGTCACGCCAAGGGTACCCTCCTGGGGCATGACAAACTTGGTATCAGAGTATAGAGTTCAAGTGTCTTAGGGAGTCTATGAAGCCATGTCTAGTAGATTTTGGTTTATGGGTGTGTTGACGACCACATTTCATAAGTAAGAGGCTATAGGACATTAGGAATGGTTGCACTTTTCTTCTTATCCTAATTAGTGTGATAGAGTTAAACTCTATAAAAGCTCTTTTCTAATTTGTGCTCTACGCGTGCTGAATTGATAGCATGCCTCCATGAAGAGCCGTTAGAGAAAGGGGACATCCTGCCAGGCAAGCTGTTAATCCACCTTAGCCTCAAATACCCGAGAAACTTGTGGATCAAGCTGTACCTGTTGAGAAACCCTCTCAAGATGAGGTCTCCAACATTGAGCTAGGTTGTTTAAGCTCTAGCCCAGGCTGTCGCAGCAGCTACTGTGAGACAAAGAGCGGATAGACCAGATACCCAAGACACCTCTAGAATCTGAGAATCTTTTAGGATGAATCCGCCTGAGTTCACATGGTTTGCATCCACCGAAGATCCTGAGAACTATGTGGAGGAACTTGAGAAGGTGTTCCAAGTGATGCATGTGGATAATGCTGATAGGGTTGAACTGGCTGCTTACCAAGTCAAGGGGGTGGCCAGACTGTGGTTCGACCAGTGGAAGAAAAGTAGAAGGGATGATGCTCCATGTTTGACTGGGGTAGTGTTCGAGGATGCCTTCTTGGGATGCTTCTTCCTAAGAGAGAAAAGAGAAGCTAAGGTGAAAGAGCTCCTATATCTTAAACAAGATTCAGGAACTAGCCATTTTAAATTGTGAGATGGTTAAACGTTGATAATGAAATTGTGAGCTAGTGTCTTTCTACTAGCCTTATTATTATCTATATATTGTGATACCTTAGATGACATGCGCCCATTCACGAATTTTAAATTCCGCTATTCAATAGAGGTTGAATGAGTGTAATGAGACTAAGTGGTTCACTTGGGGACTAAAAATAGTCTCTAGGTTCCAGCCACGCCAAGGGTACCCTCCTGGGGCGTGACAAACCTGGTATCAGAGCATAGAATTCAAGTGTCTTAGGGAGTCTATGAAGCCATGTCTAGTAGATTTTGGTTTATGGGTGTGTTGTCGACCACATTTCATAAGTAGGAGTCTATAGGACATTAGAAATGGTTGCACTTTTCTTCTTATCCTAATTAGTGTGATAGAGTTATACTCTATAAAAGCTCTTTTCTAATTTGTGCTCTACGCGTGCTGAATTGATAACATACCTCCATGAAGAGTCGTTAGAGGAAGGGAACATCCTGCCAGGCAACCTGTTAATCCACCTGAGCCTCAAGTACCCGAGAAGCTTGTGGATCAAGTTGTACCTGTTGAGAAACCCTCTCAAGATGAGGTCTCCAATGTTGAGCTACGCCGGGCTATTCAAGCTTTAGCCCAGGCTGTCGCAGCACCTGCTATGAGACAAAGACCGGGTAGACCAGATACCCATGACACCTCTAGAATTTGAGAATTTTTTAGGATGAATCCGCCTGAGTTCACGTGGTTTGCATCCACTGATGATCTTGAGAACTATGTGGAGGAACTTGAGAAAGCGTTCCAAGTGATGCATGTGGTTGATGCTGATAGAGTTAAACTGGCTGCTTACCAACTCAAGGGTGTGGCCAGACTGTGGTTCGACCAGTGGAAGAAAATTAGAAGGGTGGTGCTCCATGTTTGACTTGGGCAGTGTTAGAGGACGCCTCCTTGGGATGCTTCTTCCTAAGAGAGAAAAGAGAAGCTAAGGTGAGAGAGTTCCTAAATCTTAAACAAGATTCAGGAACTAGCCTTTTAAACTGTTAGATGGTTGAACGTTGATAATGAGATTGTGAGCTAGTGTCTTTCTACTAGCCTTATTATTATCTATGTATTGTGAGACCTTAGATGAGATACGCCAATTCACGAATTTTAAATTCTGCTATTCAATAGAGATTGTATGATTGAATGAATGCGATGAGACTAAGTGGTTCGCTTGGGGACTAGAAATAGTGTCTAGGTGCCGGCCACGCAAGAGTACCCTCCTAGGGCGTGAAAAACATGGTATCAGAGCATAGAGTTCAAGTGTCTTAGGGAGCCTATGAAGCCATATCTAGTAGATTTTAGTTTATGGGTATGTTGTCGACCATCTTTCATAAGTAGGAGGCTATAAGACATTAGGAATGGTTGCACTTCTCTTCTTATCCCAATTCGTGTGATAGAGTTAAACTCTATAAAAGCTCATTTCTAATTTGTGCTCTACGCGTGCTAAATTGATAACATGCCTCCATGAAGAGCCATTAGAGGAAAGGGACATCCTTCCACGCAAGTTGTTAATCCACCTGAGCTTCAAGTACCCGAGAAGCTTGTGGATCAAGTTGTACTTGTTGAGAAACCCTATCAAGATGAGGTCTCCAATGTTGAGCTACGTCGGGCTATTCAAGCTCTAGCCCAGGCTGTCGCAGCACCTGCTGTGAGACAAAGAGTGGGTAGACCAGATACCTATGACACCTCTAGAATCTAAGAATTTTTTAGGATGAATCCGCCTGAGTTCACGTGGTCTGCATTCACCGAAGATCCTAAAAACTATGTGGAGGAACTTGAGAAGGTGTTCCAAGTTATGCATGTGGCTGATGGTGATAGGGTTGAACTAGTTGCTTACCAACTCAAGGGTGTGGCCAGACTGTGGTTCGACCAGTGGAAGAAAAGTAGAAGGGATGATGCTCCATGTTTGACTTGGGCAGTGTTCGAGGACGCCGTCTTCGGATGTTTCTTCCTAAGAGAGAAAAGAGAAGCTAAGGTGAGAGAGTTCCTGAATCTTAAACAAGGCTATATGACCGTGCAAGAGTACGGTTTGAAGTTCATGCAACTATCTCGCTTTTCTCTGGACATGGTTGCTAACATGAGGATAAGGATGGGAATGTATGTTGATACATTGAATAGAGGACCCAAGAGAGATGGGAGAGGAGCCATGCTTATGAGTGATATGAACATCAGGCGACTGATGACATATGTGCAACAAGCTGATAAGGAGAGACAGTATGAAAGAGAAGAATTCAAGCATAAGAAGGCTAAGACATCCAACCATGAGGCTGGAAGGAAAGTCAATGGCAACCGATTTCCTGCACCATCATCAGCTAGTGCACCTGCACCTAGAGGCAAGTATTATCAGAGATCTCAGAATGTGGGAAATTATGGACCTCAGTCGCAAGCTAGTGTAGCTCAAGGTTCGCGGCATAAGCCATCGTATGATAAGTGTGGCAAGATGTACTTGGGGTGATGTCATGACGGGAATGATGTGTGCTATAGATGTGGCCAAACGGGTCACTACCAGAGAGATTGTCCGAAGTGGGCTGACCGAGCTCAATCTACTACACTCGTCCTGCCAGTTAGAGGAAACCGGAGGGCCACTACATCAGGCACAAGTGGAGCAACAAGGCACTTGTATGCCATGGGTGGTCACCAAGATCAGGAAAACTCCACAGATGTTGTGACGAGTATGATTCTAGTCTTTACTTTTGGTTGTTATATTTTGATGGATCCGTGTGCCATATTGTCATTTGTAACTCCTTATATGGCCAGTAGATTTGATAGAACCCTTGAGAGTCTTCATAAACCCTTTGATATTTCTACTTCAGTGGGTGAGTCTATTCGAGCTGAGAGAATCTATAAAGCTGTTGTAGTGTCCATCCATCATAGGGATACTCTTGTTGATTTGGTTGAGTTGGAGATGGTCGATTTTGATTTGATTGTTGGCATGGATTGGCTTTACGCCTGTTATGCCTCTGTTAATTGTAGATCCCAAACCATTAAGTTCCAACTTCCTTACGAACCGGTTCTTGAGTGGAAGGGTAATTCTGTTGCACTAGAGGAAAGTTTATCTCCTATCTTAGAGCCAGAAAGTTGATTTCCAAAGGTTGTATCTATCACCTCGTGTGAGTGAAATTTGACGATGTTGAGTCTCTTACTCTTGAGTCAGTCCCAATTGTAAATGAGTTTCCAGAAGTGTTTCCTGATGATCTGCTTGGAGTCCCTCCTGATTAGGAGATTGACTTTGGGATTGATGTTTTTCCCGATACCCATCCTGTTTCGATTCCACCTTATAGGATGGCCCCCGCTGAGTTGAAAGAGCAACTGAAAGATTTGCTAGAGAAGGGCTTCATTAGGCCAAGTGTTTCACCTTGGGGTGCTCCTGTCCAATTCGTGCGAAAGAAAGATGTGTCCCTTAAAATGTGTATCTACTATATGCAACTGAACAAGGTCACATTAAAGAATAAATATCCTCTCCCAAGGATAGATGATTTGTTTGACCAACTTCAGGGCGCCTCTTGTTTCTCCAAGATAGACTTTAGATCTGGCTACCACCAGTTGAAGATGAGGGAATGTGACATTCCCAAGACAGCCTTTAGGACTAGATATGTCCATTTTGAGTTCTTGGTCATGTCCTTTGGGTTGACGAATGCACCTGCAGCGTTTATGGACTTGATGAATAGAGTATTCAGACAATATCTTGATATGTTTATGATTGTTTTCATCGATGACATTTTGGTGTATTCAAGAAGTGAGGAGGAGCATGCTAACCACCTGAGAGATGTCCTCCAAACTCTTAAGGACCATGAGTACTATGCAAAATTCTCAGTGTGAGATGGCTTAAGTCAGCGGCCTTCCTAGACCATGTTATTTTAGGTGATGGTATTTGAGTGGATGCCCAAAAGATTGAGGCGGTTAGGAACTGGCCTAGATCAACCACGCCGACTGACATTAGAAGTTTCTTGGGGTTGGCAGGCTACTACCGCAGATTTTTTGAGGGATTTTCTTCCCTATCTGCACCATCGGCTTAATTGACTCAGAAAAAAGTCCGGTTAGGGATGAACCCACGGGGAATACCTAGACTTAGAAGAATTTAATTAATGCAATTTGAGTAATTAGCCTACTTATCTCCCCAAAAGGGGCGCGGTTTGCAATAATCAGTAGAAAGTAAACCTAACTAAGACAAGATTTAAATCAATATGGAGAGAAACTAGGGTTTTGTGTTCTCCATGATTCCCTAACTTAGTATCACCAGATAATCTAATTCTTTTCTAGTGTGTAGCATACATGACAGTAAGTTAAATTCATCAAACCCTTTGGTCCAAGCGAGAGATGAATTTCACTAAATGACTTGGCCCATCTCCATAGTGTGCATTACTAACCCTTACCTATTAGTCCCAGTACAAACTCCCCTTGGTCCAGTTCGGTTGATTAGATGAGAACACATCAATCGAATCTTGTTAATTCATCTTTTTTCCTATTCATTACTACCTTGGTCTAGCCAACACTGGGCGAGTTCTAATATTGGCCACCATCATAAAACATGCAAAACGAAGAGAGTTAATTAACACATGCATACACACCTTCCAAGAATTATGATTTATCCGGTTTTACCTTATTAGTTCTTCATGGTTCCCACAACAGTTGTGGATTTAGCTACTCATGATTTGTGTAGATGCAAGACTTATGAATTGGAATAACATAATAGAGCACTTACACAATTGAATTAAACACAAGCAAATCTAAGCTTCAATGAGAATCACAAGATTAAAGATCAAAATCAAAGTACAAGTGTTTCTCAAAACTCTCCAATGTTTTCTCTACTCAATCTCATTGTTTTTTCTCTCTTACTGTCGACCTCTCCAGAAACTTAATGAAAAATAACCTAAAATCCTATTTATAATGTTTAAAATATAAGTCCTAAGGATAGCTGGGTCGGCACGCCTTATGAATAGGTTTATGGGTTGTATTGCATTTCACTCTCTCGTACTATGTTGCTACAGAAACTAAACTTGAGATCTATGATACCCCTCTACGGCCCATAAAGTCTAAAATGGCCCGTAGGGGGTTTCATCAGATAAATATTTAGATTGTCCTCATTCTCTGATCCTCAGGGAACGAAACATAATCGACAACTTATAAAGTAATCCACGACCCTGCATGTTCGTAGAACAAACTTCAGAAAATCAGCCCCTCACTGGAATTGTCCACAAAACCTCCTTCACGGCCCGTAAAATGAACTACGGCCCGTAGAGGGTCTCATCACCAAAATCAGCAACTTCTACATTTTCTTTCCAAAATCAAGACCAACCTTGGAATCCTGCAAATAAAATAGAAAAATACATAAAACCAACTAACATCGCATTGAGAACACAGAAAATTCCATGTTTTAAGCATCAAAAGTATTATATTTTGACAACACATCACGTACCAGGGCTCGGGGCCTGTTTTTCTCAAAATACATCACACAACCATCCATAACGAGTCCGTTAATAGTTCTAGTGGACTCCATGCCTTAGAGCATTTTATGGGCATTGGTACAGGATTCAAATGATTTTCTCAATTTTTCATGGGTGTTAGCCCATGGAATTTTGAGATGCCGGGGCTCCAGCCCCATTTTTCTTGAAAAACTTCAGAAAATCACCCGTAATGAGTCCACTAAGAGTTTCAGTAGGGGCCTAGTCATCACACAGCGAATGAGATACCCCCAGGCACCTCACCCAAGCCATCTTAAGCCTCTCAAGCATTCATAGGCATGAATATTCAAAACATTTGTGAAAAATAAAGGGAAAGGGACTATGGGCCTTTTAAAAGCAATGAAGAAACATTAACAGCAACATGATTAACTAACATACTTTGTCCACGAGCATATCAACTAATACATAGGCAGACGGAACTGATACAGTCAGTTTTCATCAATAGAAAAGACTCCATAATTGTGCAACATAGAAAGTAAATACTTCAAAAGGGCTACATCGTCTCAAAATAAATACAAGGTAGAAAGGAAAAATGGTAGTGTCCCGAACTAAGGGCTCACCACAAATAAAAGTGCTAGTCTTGAACGCTGAATAGTAGCCATGAGCCGATGGAGGAGTGCCCGTCCCTACATAGTTAAATCATGCAAGCAAAATATGCATTAGTACGTTGGAATATACTAAGTATTTAAGATGCAATGCATGTATGAATTTGTAATGTCATCATTCATAAATATAACCTATAAGTACGTATGAGATGAAAGATACATAAAGAGATCTTAAGCATGCACAAAGAATATAGCTCAATATGAATAAGAGTCAATTTATGAGAAATCAGATGTAATGAAAACATATGGTAGGATTATAAACTTGTGGGGGAAGACCTTAATCGACATATAATACCATGTGAGCTACTACATGGAATCCCACATAACCCCCTATGTTGGCACGGGGAAATCACTTGTCAGGTGGAAGTTTGTCAACTTCACATGCATCTTAATAATATAATTGGCCTACGTCGGTCCACTAGCTTAGCCTACAAAGGCTCCTATGGTGGCACATAGTTAGCAAATTTGAGATTTAGCTTTAATGGGTTATGCCTCAACTAACGGAATGAATTCCAATCTCAAGTCCACTCAATGCTAAGTTATCCCATGGAATCTTTAAAATATAACTTAGAATCACAAGAGTAGCTCGAACTTCAAGAACCGCCAAGTGAGTATTGTCCTTTCATCTTGGGGACCTTTCTTAGACATTTTTGGGGAAATCATCAACATCCTTATATCTATGACAAATCATTTCTTAAAATTTAAATTTATTTCCCTAATAATAATAAATAGCTTAAACACATGCATATACTTAGTATAAATATCATAGGATATCATGAGTAGCATTTAATAACATAAAACATCATGAAATCATCATAAGCATGTATAATATCTTAAAGGAACTTAAAGAAAAGGTAAAACACTTAAAAGAGGAGTTTATGGGTGAAAGGGCACCCATAAATCAACTTAAATACCTTTAGAGACCTTAGGAAGAACAAATTTGTTGTTGGGAGAGAAAACCCCTTGGAAACCCTAGCCTCTTAGCTTGTTCTTAAGAGAGTAATGCCTTAGAGAAATTTGAGAGTCAAAAGAATGAGGGAAAGAATAGGGTCTTGGGATTTTGAGGCTGGTTTAGGGCCCCATTTGTTCCAAAAAATGACAGAGTTTAGGAATAGGAATGACAGAAATAAAAAAACTACCCTTTATTAAAACTGTCGGATATGAAAGCCTGTTTATGGGCTGTGGAATGAACCATGGGCTTTAGGCCTCGTTTGTGCTGTTAAAATTTTCAAAAATCCCTGAACCATTCTTCTGACCGAAACCACGAAACCTCACCTTACAGGCCGTACGATGAATTACGGGTCATGGTTGGACTCGTAGAGACCTTTCACACTTAATCATTTTCCCACTTTCCTACACCCTATCGCCGAAGGGTTTCTACGGATTGTCCTTTGTCCTACAGGCTGTGTTGGTAACACATAGATCACTTCTAGCAAACTCCAAATTTCCTTCATGTCTGATAGTCTCACTCACAACCCTTTCTATGGACCATCATCATTTTTACGAGCCGTCATTGGGCTTGTGAGTTACCCCACAGTTGGAAAATTTTTCCCTTTCCTAAAGTTCAAGTTTAAGGGTTGAACTTACTGGCCGCATGTCACCGTCGTGAACTTGACTTTAGGTCATTTCTGTCCAACTTTTATGCAGTTAAGAACCCTGAATTGGGAGTCGTTGCAATATCTCCCCCTTGGAAACATTCGTCCCTGAATATACTTAAAGGCAGGCTTTAAAGAGTATTTCATCAGCTAACAACCTAGTATGTATGCAAAAATACAACTTAAACATCATTTCACAAAAATTTCAAATTCCACACTTAAATCATGTCTCAAAATAGTCCATAAACATAAAATTAAATGCACGCACCATGTGAAAACTAAAATGCAAAAATTAGAGGTTTTAGGAAGAATTTATCAATACCTTAGGCTTGAGTAAAGTGGAATAGATACGGATAGCGCTTCATCAAATCTGCTTCCGCTTCCCCTGCAACACCCTCAACTTATTGGTTTCTCCAAAGCATTTTGACAGATGCAACTTCCTTGTTCCTTAGCTTTTTCACTTGCTAGTCTAGAATTTTAACTGATACCAAATCCTCTTCAATGTTCACATCATGAAAAGAAACTATGGAGCTTGGATCACCTATGAATTTTCTCAACATCGACACATGGAAAATCGAATGAATCAAATGCATCTCATTGTGTAGATAAAACTCATATGCCACTTTTCCCACTCTTCTCACCACCTTATAGGGCCCCACATACCTAGGGCTCAATTCCCCTTTCTTACCAAATCAGATCACACCTTTTATCGGAAACACCTTTAAGTAGACCCAGTCACCAACTTGGAACTCAAGTTCCCTTCTTCTTACATCAGAGTAAGACTTTTGTCGGCTTTGGGCCGTTTGCAATTTTCCCTTATACTTTTAATTTTCTCCATAACATTCATCACCAAGTCCGATCCAATTAATACCACCTCACCGACATCGAACAACCCGATGGGTGATTTACCATATCTACCATACAATGCCCTAAATGGTACCATCCCAATGCTTGCATGGAAGCTATTGTTGTAGGCAATTCGATAAGTAGAAAATGCTCATCCCAACCTTCCTTGAACTCCAGCACACAAGCTCTTATATGTCTTCCAATGTCTAAGTAGTCCTTTCGGCTGGTCCGTTGGTTTGGGGGTGAAAATGGTACTTAACTTCACGTTAGTGCCAAGCCCCTTTTGTAAAGGCTTCCAAAAGATAGAGGTGAATTGGACTCCATGATCAGATATAATGGACAATGGAACCCCATGCAATCTCACCAACTCTCGAATATACAAGCGAGAATAATCTTCGACACTAATTGTAGTCTTGACTGGTAAGAAGTGAGTCGACTTTGTCATACGGTCAATTATCACCCATATAGAGTCAATATACTTTTTGGTCTTCGGCAAACTCACTACGAAGTCCATGTTGATCTCTTCCCACTTCCAAGTAGGGATATCAATGTCTTGCGCTAGGCCGCCCGACAGATTGTTCCTTTCATGAACCTTATGTTGCTTGGAAGCATAGATTATCACCATAAGATGTTGCATCACCACACAACTAAGTCCAACTCTTGAGGCATCACAATACACTAAAAACCATCAAATCCTTTCGATATAGACAAAAAAGGAAGAAGTTGATCTTTCAACTCTTGGAAATTCTTTTTACATGCTTATGTCCATTGAAATTTCACTTTATGTTAGGCCAACTTGGTCAAAGGTCATGCAATAGAGGAAAAGCTTTCTAGAATATTCAATACTAATTGGCCAAACCCAAGAAACTAAGAATTAAAATAATACTTAATAAAATGTCCATTTCCAAAAAAAAAAAAAAGACTTTGGCTTTATTTGTTCGTTTGTGTTGATTTGCTAGATCAGTTAAGGTTTGTTTGAAAAGCTACCTGGTAATTGAAAATTGGTGTAATTACTAGGGTAGTACTTACCAGCCTAGTAATTACATAACCAAATAATTACTGTGTCATGTTTGTTAATTGGTTGGACATATGTAATTACAATGTTATATTGAATTTTACAAGTGATAGTTAATTATCTAAAATTGAAAATTTATATTAGACAATAAGAATATTTGTAAATAATATTAAATTAAATATTTAAGAGATATATTGCCTTTTGAAAATATATTAATTAGTAAACATATGTTCTTAATTAATTCTGTAAAAAAATCAATTTTGTATTTTTTAAATTAGTATATCTTAATTAAATTAATCATAAAACACTAAAAGTAAAAGTTTTATACGAACATATGAAATATAATAATTGGCAATAATATAAATATTAAAAATATGATGTCATATCAAAATTATTAAAATATTCGACAATAATATAGTCTATCAAACCTAACTAAAAAAAATAAATGTCTTGTAATGTAAAATATCAAATCACGTTGTACTTACACAAATGAAATTAAAAATATAATATAAGTTTTAAAATTCAAAAATAAAAAATTTAACATAATACTATTATGCCAAATTTCAATAACATAGAAAATATGATTTAAAAAATGTAAGTTTACTATTATTCAACAATGAATTCAGTTTTAACTTAAAAATTAGAATACTAATATAATCATACTAATGAAAAAAATAGAATAAATAAGTAAAAAAAGATAATGTGAAAAATTACATGGAATCATATGAAGTAAAAGTTGAGAATGAGAATAAAATGAAAAATAAATATTATAAAGTAAAATATATATTTTAAAAATATTAAAATGATAAAATAAAAAGAGTTTAGGATTATTAGTATAAAAAATAGCTTAAAGTAGAAACAAAAATAGAAATAAAGGAAAGATATATAATTACAATCTGCTAATTACACCCAATTAACTGTCAATCAAGTAATTATCTGCCCAATTAAACAGACAGTATAATTATATCCAATTAGATTATATTCAATTAATAGAGTGACTTTCCTAATAGGTCCTTTAGGTAAGAAAGTGGGCTTTTTCTTTCTTTACATTAGAAGTCAATAAATAAATTTTTATCCTATTTTTAATTTTCTGGAAAAACAGAAAATGAAAATAAAAAATATATAAGAGTGAAATATCAAAATCCATCCATAAACCTGTGGCTTTCAATGCTCCGTTCATTTTAAGCGTCCCCCTCTCTAATGCATGTAGTTGCACCACTTTTGTTGTATTTCACTTGTGTCATGGAAAATGTCGTATCTTTTACTTCTGTGTCATTTCTTATTTCCTTTTGTGTGTTAATAAACTGCATGTTCAGAATTTGGAAATTCTATGAATTTGAATCTCAGTTTTATGTAAGGAATTAATCTGCAACTGTCGTATCATATGTTATCTGCTGGTTAGGGTTCAGAAGAGTTGGCATTTGGTTTGTTTACGTTTTTGTACCTATATTTGATATGCAGGAGGAAAATTTAGGTGTGTGTTGTTGTTAATGTGTTATGTTCAGCTTTTTTTTAATGTGTACCAAGGACTGAAATTTATTGATTGACAGGACAATGATGAGCAATGAAGAAGAGAAAAGGTGTCCTCTTTGTGCCGAAGAAATGGACTGGACTGATCAGCAATTTAAGCCTTGCAAATGCGGTTATCAGGTCTCATGTCTTTTCCTCACGTATTTCTCTTATAAGTTCCTGCCTTTTGCAGTCGAACAAAAAATGAAACAATAAAGAGTTGCGCTGGGGTCTTTTTATTTAGAGATGTGTTTCCAAGTTTTGATAGATATTCTATTAACTGGATTGAACATCACTTCAAGTTAACCTAGAGGTCAGCTGGATTTCATTTTTGGGAATAATACCTATTCAAGTAAATAATTTCATTCTTTTTATAACCCTGGTGTCCTGGTGTCTGGTAGCCAGGCCTCAGACTAATTCTATGGGGCATCTTCTATATTCGATCAGCATAGTTTCATGTTAATTCGGTCCACAAAGCTTGAACAAATGAGAAGAAATCACCAATTTGTTTTTTTTTTTTGGTTCTGGTCTTCTTTTTGTCTTTCTTTAACTCAAAGCCTTATGTCATGCCGCAATGTTTAGGTTTATGAAAAATTTTGTGGACATGTTTTGGCTGCTTTGGAAATTTGATGTTTGGATGTTAGTAGAATTGTATCCTTTTTTTTCCGTTGATCAATGATTAGAATTGTATCTTAAACAATTATTGATCAAGGTTGGTTCTTCTCACAGTTAGTTTCTAGTTGTAGTTGTTTATTTTGAATGTAGAAGATTAAAATAAATGCCTTATGAGCTTGTTTTGACTAAATGATTAACTAATAGATAGGATGGGGATAAAGATATATGACTAAATGATCATCTGTTGCTTGCAATTACTGCATTCCTACTGTCGTTCTTTCCTTCAAAGTTTAAGCATTATAAATATACTCCAACAACAGGCATGTACTTTTCTGTTAAAGAAAGCCGTGTTTCTTTCCATCCACACAACATTTTCGAAGAATCCGAGCAAAATAGCTTTCCGAGTTGTTCTCGTGCTTCTCAATACATCTTATCTGAATGGGTAAATGCTCAAACTAGTGTGTTTCTAAAAGAGAAAACGCAAAAAATAAAAAGGTCCATGGGCGATGTAAAGCGTGCTTTTTTGAAGTGAAGTGCTCTGTAGAACTTAAAAGTACCAAACATACATGAATTTTGTATTGCTATAAAACAACAACATACCCAGTGGAATCCCACAAGTAGGGTCTGGGAGGGTAAAGTGTACACAGACCTTACCACTACCTCATAGAGGTAGCGAGGCTATTTCCTGGGAACCCTCATCTCAAAAACCCATAAGTAGAATAAACTAGATATGGAAAAAGGAAAGGAAAGGAAAGGAAACCATTAGAGCGACTAATAAGGAAAAGCACATGATAGTATGCAAATACGATAAATTATAAACAATACAAAACCAAGATGATAGACATATGTCAAACTTACAACACTACAAGTATCATTGGTAAATAGCTGGATTGAACCACCAGCGGTCCTAGATAGAGAAACTTTAGAAATTTTTCCATATCACCCAAAATACTCCTTCCGTTGTAAGATCTGTCCAAGAAATAAAAGACTTTCTTAATACAAGAAAATTTAAGATAAAGAAACCTTCTTCGAGCACTTGGTAAAGAAAAACTCAATGCACTGACATTTGTACTGCTACTATTACAATAATTAAATTACATTTAGCAGATCTAATTCAACATCCAATTCACAGTATGCTAACATTAGTCGAACTCCTCAAAGTTGAGATTCAAAGAACCGGCTGCTTGTCATTTGGATCAGTGTGCGCGTGATGTTTGAACCAGACGGCTTCACTCCTAGCTTCTTATTGCTTCCCCTTTTTAAGCGACAAAGCAATGTCTTTAATAAATTCAAACGATTGCTTTAAATACTTCCATAATGGGCCACTTTCAAATTGATCTGGATGGGTCGATGGACATTTATCAGAATGGATTTTGTGCCAGTTCGTAAAATGTCATTCTCCATTTACTCATGTTTTCCCGGTCAGCATAAGGGTGATAGTACTTACTCTGGGAGTTCTTTTCTCCATTGCATGTTCTATCTTCATTGTGAAGTTTTAGAAATAGATGTAGTAACATACCATCGAAGACCTTATGATGTTATTCAGAAGCTTATGTCTATGCTCCTTCATGCTGCTGTCAAAAAAGTGATAATTGTTTTCTACTGCTTTCACAACTCTTTCTAATTTTTCTCAAATTACTGCATGCTGAATCTTAAAAACTTACTTTTGTGGGGAGTACTGTATGAAATTGTATACTTAATTCTTATTCTGTAGTGCCATAAACTATAATCCTGAATTCACATAATTGCCAGTTTTGGAAGATCTATATTAGCAGGTAAATCAATGGTAGGCTTACTCTATTAGGGATTGGAAGTTGAATTCTGTGAGATCCATCATATGTAGGCACTAGTGTGGTGGGTATCTTTTTGTGCATAGAGTATTCTCAAATGTTGATTGAATAAAGACTTCTATTTGAAGGAGACATTTAAGCATATAGTTATGAACTATGATGGGCATGAAGTTCTTCTGTGCTGGGGAGTGCAGACATTGCTTTCATACTTCAAGTTTTGATCCAGTCTAAAAGATTCAGCTCTGCAAGCGAAATGACATTTTGGTTATATGCTAGCTAACATAAACCATTTGTGAATAGCTGTACTTAATCTGTGCGTTCTTCAGGCCTCCTATTCCTACTCTTAGTTGGTTTGTGATTTTTCCAAATAGTTCTGGAGATGTCATCTTCGCTATTCAGAGAAATGTTGGGAGTTTAATGAGACAACCTCTTCAACTTCTTTCTTGATGCTGTTATTGTTTCACTGCTTTTAGAAAGGAACATCAAATTTAAGATGTACCAAGATTGTTTTTGTGGGTTTTTTTTAAAACTTTTATTCACTATAGGTGTGTGTCTAGTGTTGGCATCACATAATGGACATAGCAGAGAAAGATGTGTCAGCGGGACGATGTCCTGCATGTCGAACAAAATATGAAAAGGATAAAGTTGTGGCAATGCAAGCAAACTTTGAAAGGTAATTTCTTTGATTGACTAATTTACTTCTCAAGGTGTTGGAGACAGAATCTAACTGAATAGGAAAAGTAAACCACCAAAGGCAAAGCCAAAAGCTAATGAAGTCAGAAAGGATCTTACAAATGTTCAGGTCATTCAACGTAAAATGGCATATGTGACTGGGCTGCCTCTTGGTATTGCGGATGAAGATGTATGGAGCTTTTACACTTGTTATCCATTTACTACTTTTAAATGTCAGTGCATTGAGTTCTTCTTTACCAACTGCTCGAAGAAGGTTTCTTTATCTTAAATTTTCTTGTATTAAGAAAGTCTTTTATTTCTTGGACAGATCTTACAACGAAAGGAGTATTTTGGGCAATATAGAAAAATTTCTAAAGTTTCTCTATCTAGGACCACTGGTGGTTCAATCCAACTATTTACCAATGATACTTGTAGTGTGTAAGTTTGACATATGTCTATCATCTTGGTTTTGTATTGTTTATAATTTATCATATTTGCATACTATCATGTGTTTTTCCTTATTAGTCGCTCTAATAGTTCCCTTTCCTTTCTTTTCCTTTTTCCATATCTAGTTTATTCTTCTTATGGGTTTTTGAGATGAGGGTTCCCAGGAAACAACCTCTCTACCTCTATGAGGTAGTGGTAAGGGTGGCAGCGGAACCGGTAATTACCGGTTCCGGCCCGGTTCCGGTGCCGGTTCGGTGCCGGTCCGGTCCGGTTCCGGTACTTACCGGTAGGGTCCGGTAGAGGGGGGATCCGGTAGGGGAACCGGGGCAGGACCCGTGATTTTTACCGGTAATTACCGGTTCCGGTTTACCGGTTCCGGTCCGGTACCGAACCGGTAATACCGGTCCAAATTTTTTTTTTTTTTAATTTTTTAATTTATTACCGTTGGTGTGGGGCCCACCAACGGTAATAAAAAAAATTTGCCCGTTTTTGGTCCGTTTTTGACCGTTAGAAAATATTTTTTTTTATTTTTTTTATTTTTTTTTTCCAAAATTCAATATTTTCTCAACTATAAATACCCCTAAATATTTCATAATTTTTCACTTCAATTCTCTCAATCCAATTCTCTCAATTCAATCCAATTCTCTCAATCAAATTCTCTCCACTTACTAATATTACAAATTTATAATTATATACATATTACATATTTACATACTACTCTTAAATATTATATATTATATATATTCATTATCTACTCTCTCAATCATTATTCCAAAATATTATTTAGTTTTGGTAATTGCATTTTGGAGCAAAATTTGGTGGATCAATTTGGAGCATATTCAAGCTTCAACTTTCATCAATTTCGGCTTCTACGTCTGTTTTTACACAGACGTTTGGTACCTTCGTTCCTAAATTCTACTTATTTGTTCTTCCAAATTTACTTATTTGATTACTTTTACTTGTTGAGTTGTTGTCTCGTTGAATTATTTTTTTTTACATTCATAAATTTGATTTTTTGCATATAATCGTTATTTGTTTAATTAAACTTTAATTAAATTTAAAATGGATTCCGGTGGAAAAGGAAAGGGAAAAAGTACGTTTTTTGGTGGAATTAAAAAGGCTTTAACCGGTAAAAGTTCAGGTGGTAGTTCGTCTACAAGACAAGCACCACTTAGATTAAATATCGAAGATTCTACTTACGTAGACAACACTTTTATTAATATTGACTCTAACACGGGATTAGACAATGATTTTCTTGAACAACATTTTGGGAATTTTAACGAAGATTTACCAGAAGATGATTTTGAAATAAATGAAAATGAAGATACTTTTGATGACGATGAAACTCAACCCCCATATAGTGCTACTACCCCACCCCCTCCCGCTCCCGCTCCCGCTCCCGCTCCCGCTCCCCCCGTGCCACCTACGTCATCTAATAGGCCTAAGACGGAACGTGCAAAAAAATCCGTTGTTTGGCAATTTTTAACTCAAAATGAAGATAAAACAAAAGCTATTTGTAACAAATGTAAACATGTTTTAAACCATAAAACTTCGGGAAAGGGGGGCGGGACGGGTCATTTGAAAAATCACCTTATGCATTGTTGTAAAATAGAATTTTTGCATGCACAGGCAGTTGCGGACGCCAAAAAATTTGGAACTCCCATTCCCGATGAATCGACGGGAGGTTCAAATATGGTGCAATCGCAACTAAATCCTAGTAATATTTCCGGTCCTAGTACACATAGAGCTTATAGTAGACAACGTGACCTTGATGAACTTTCTAAAATGATTGTTGTTACTGGTTTGCCTTTCAGTTTTGCAGAAAATCCCGGTTTTGTGCATTATATTCAAATTGTGTATAACCCGTCTTTTAATGGATTTTCTAGAAATACTATAAAAAAAAGCGGTTTTTGACTTTCAAGCACGCCATGTACAATATCTTAGGTGTTTATTTGCTTATAATAATTGTAGGATAGCAATAACTTCTGATATGGGACGTAGTGTAACCGGTATCGATTACTTTACAATTACGGCCCACTGGATAGATGATAACTGGAATTTGCAAAAAAGAATTTTAGGATATAAAATTTGTGAATTTCGAAAAACAGGTTCTTATATTGCCCAAACTATTCTTAATGTTTTACAATTTTTTGGTATAGGTAGAAAAATATTTAGTGTAACTTTAGATAACGCTAGTAATAATAAACGTGCTGTAGATTTTTTAAAACCTGTTATTTGTCCAACTTATGAAGATGGTTTTCATATTAAATGTGCTGCACATATTTATAATTTAATTGTTAAAGATGGTATTTCTTTATTTGAACATGGATGTGCTAAAGTGGAAGCCGCATGCCACTTTATTTTTACATGTCAAGTAATGGCTAGGCGTAGGGAATTTAACCAGCGTTGCATTGAATGTAATTTACCTGTTAGAAAAATTCCTAAATCAGTAGCAACTAGGTGGAATTCATTTTATGAAATGTTAAAAGTTGCTTACGACTATAGGAGACCGCTTAGTATGGTCTGGAATGCACATAATGCAGATCCCGACTTCCGTCTAGATGAAAATGATTGGATTAATATTAAAGATTTGGTTGATTTTTTAAAAGTTTTTTATTTAGCAACAAAACAAATTTCCGGCCTTTACTATCCTACTATTTCTTCTGTGTTGCCTAATATTTGTACTATTTGTAATAAATTAGCTTCGTTTAAAAATAATCCAAGATTTAGTGAACCTGTTAGAAAAATGATTGAAAAATTTAGGAAATACTTTTTTCCAATCCCTCAAATTTATTTAACTGCTGCTTTATTTAATCCCGCCTATAAAGAATTTGGTGTATCTAAAATGGTAACTAGTATATTTACAGACTTAGAAATAGTATACGACGGATCAAATCAATCACTTCATTTAGAAACAGTTCTAAGTACCGTTAGACCTGAAGCTAGGAAATTATATGATTTAGAACAATATAATTCAATACAAAATGTACAACACCAACCACAACCTACTAGGGCTAGATTTGATGATGACATGGACACAATGTTAGAATTACAACTTGGGTTAGAAACTAACACAAACAACGACTTTGATGAATATCTTAACCAGGCACCGGAAAGCATCAAGGACTCAGAGGGGAAGCCGCAGCTGTTGGCGTGGTGGAACACTCGTGGAAAAAATTTTCCAAGACTTCAACGGGTGGCTCGTGATGTGCTGGCAATTCAAGCTTCTTCAGTTGCTTCGGAAGGCGCTTTTAGCGCTGCTAGGTTCCAAGTAGGAGACCATAGGCATTCACTAGCTGGCGATAGCTTAGAAGTTTCAGTCTTATTTCGAGACTGGATAAATGCGGAGCGGAGGAATTTAGGGCGTCCGACATTGCCTTCACAGTTTGAAGCCGATATCGATAATGTTATATCGGAATCAAGCGAAGACGGCATGGAATTTCTGGAAGAACAAGCTCAAGAGCCGATTCCAGAAAATGTGACAGCTGAAATGTTAGAAACTCTTAGACAAGAGTTTCAAAGTAGTTTAAGATATTAGTGATTAAATATATTTGTATTACAAATTTACAATAAATTATACCTAGTTGAAACAGAACCCTTCCTAGAAGGTGGCTGCGTAGATTGGGTTGATTTCTAATATCTTACCTTTCTACATTGTACAATTTAAATTTTAAAATTACATAATAAAATTAGAGGCTATTCGCCTTATTTCTTTTTTTATTTTTATTATTCTTTTTACTTAATCTTAATTTAAGTTTTGAGTTTTCACTACTAATTTCTTTTTAATATATTTGCCCCTTTATTTCTCAAATCTTTATTAACTTTAAAATTTAAAATACAAGAAGAAACATTCAAACTTTAATCGTTTAAAATTAAACTTTATAACAAGTTAACAACTTTAAATTTGAATTATAAATTATATAACTTATAGTGTTATACACTTATACTTAATTACTTATAAATAACTTATAACAATTTTGAAATTTGAAATTTTGAATTCAAAATTTCAAACTTTCAAACTTCATTTTAAATTTTAACAATTTATATAATAATTTATGAATAATAATACTACCATTTTAACATTTTATTTTAACCTTTAATATTTTAAACTTGAATTTAAATTTTTAATTTTTTTTTTTTTAATATCCGGTTTCCCGGTAATACCGGTCCGGTCCGGTCCGGTCCGGTACCGGTTAGTACCGGGACCGGTAAGGTATGGGTAATATTTCCCGGTAATACCGGTCCCGGTTCCGGTCCGGTACCGGAAAATAATACCCTTGGCCTTACCGGTCCCGGTCCCGGTACCGGTCAATGCCGGTCCGGTGGGACCGGTTCCGGTACCGTCGCCAGTCCTGGGTAGTGGTAAGGTCTGTGTACATTTTACCCTCCCATACTCCACTTGTAGGATTCCACTGGGTATGTTGTTGTATAATTGATGGGTTTTCTTGTGTTTAGTTATTTCTTTTGGACGATGCAACTTCCCAGTTGCCTCAAGTGATGAAACTTCATTTGCTTGCTGTCATCTGCCTTAATATTTTTCATTTTGCTTTATTTCTTTCATGGTGCCGATCTTATTGTTGCGTTAGGATTTTATTGTTAACCTTGGCGGTTGACTAGCTTGAGTCTCTAGGTCCTTTTGAGAATTTTTGTTTCTTGTGTTAGGTTGATGTTGTTACATTATTCTATTAAAACTTGATTCCAACTCAGTTCTAGTGAGTATGAAAAAATTGAATTGCAGGGGCTTGAATCCTTTGACGTAGCTTTTTTGCATTTTATCTCTGGCGTAAATGGTAGATTGCAATATGGAAATTTCAAGTTAGCTATGATATAAGTTGAATATATTGACAATTTGGCGTACGAACTCCTTTTCTGGAAAGCCTGTTTCTGAAATTAAAACCCATTTTATTACAACTTCAACAGTGATTTCACATTACTGAAGTGATGTTCTGGTTGATTACCACTGGGAACCCAAAATCCAGACTAAGAAAAATTTAGACTGTATTGTGCATATCTCTATTTTTTTTACCAATGAAGGCATCTAAATGAGTGACTTTGCTATTACCTTACATAAAAGAAAGTGATTTTCAGAATCATTCAGTTTGAATGTCGTTGTAGTTGAGAGTCTAAAATGTTGCACATTATATATTGTTAGAGTTGTCAAAACTTATCAAAAGAATTGATTGTAAGAGTTGTCAATAACGTATATTGCAGAGATGAACTAAAAAACAGGATTTTTCAAAAAACTCTCTCAGGCACATATCCCCAAAAATTCTCTCTCCTAATCTATAAGGGTAAAACTCCCCTCCGGTGACCTTCCGTCACTGGAACTCTCATTTCTTTTCTTCCTCTTAACCGCATACTTCCTTCTTTTCCCCCCTTAAATCCTCTCTTATCAGCAGAGAGAGATATGATTTTCTTCGCGATGGGCTTCAAGTCTTATGACATAGCTAGAGATGACACGAGCAAAGATGTGGTATGACTGGACTGAAAGAGGAAGAAACATGATGAGCAGAGCTAGCTTCAGTCAGAAATTGATGAAATGGATCTGTTCGATCCTTAAGGAGGCCTCAAAGGCAAAAGAGAACACAGTTAGAAGATGGAAAAGACAAGAGCATGCATGCTACACATTTATTTGTGCAAAGAACTTTAACAATAAGGGGAGAGATATAAGCATTATTAGCATTCAAGGCAAGAACAAAACATTATTAATAGCTCTAGATATCTCATTCAATGTTGGTTGGTGGGACTTGGCCACCAACATTGAGAAATTCATTTATTACAAAGCTAACAAGATGGTCAAGAAGAATTATAGAATGTTTGATAAAGAGATTACATATGCAGAGACTGTTAAAGGAGCGAATGGTCGTCCAAAGAGATCAACAGTGCAATCATAAAGGAGAGTGGTAACACCATTCTCATAGATGGTGGCCTCAATCAACCTTGAAACGAGCTATTAGGCAGGAGTCTTGTTGGTAGCTTCCTAACAAATGGATCTGAGATGCCGACCCTATCGGAATTCCGCAGATGGGCAAGCAAAAACTGGAACCAGGCCCATGGTATTAACATCTAAGAGATGGAAAACAATTGCTTTCTTTTGGAGTTTGCTTCCATAAATGTGGCTGAGCATGTATTCAGAGGAAGATGGTTGTGGAAGAATAAAGGATTTTGACTACAATGGCGGTCTCCAACTGTTGGTGCAGTTCAATTTAGGGTTACCATAAACTAGTCATGGGTCAGATTAGTGGGTCTCCCTCTACATCTGTAGTCCCAGAATGTATTCAAAGCAGTGGGGGATTTCTCTGGTGGCTGGGTGAAGATAGAAGAGGAAATTGAGTTTCCTAATCACCTAAAGTGGGCAAGAATATTCGTCAAAACCAATGGTACTTCTATTTCAAAGGAGGTGAAGATAGAATTTGAGGGTATTGAGTATACCATAAAAGTATGACAGGAAATGCCGACGAGGTTTTTCGTCGGAGAGAGTAGCTGCGAGATCGAAGAAGGCAGGAGGTCTCTGCGTTCCAACCTATGGTTATTACACAGGGGTGGAACTTTGAAGTCCACGCCTTTTCCAGCTGGTAACAGGAACATTCACGTGGGGTGCTCAAAAGATTTTGAATTTTTTAACAGGACATGTGATGTACAACATCTGAAAGGAAAATTAAAGTGTTGGGCCTGGACCCATTGGCCCAACAAGTATGTGACTTAAATGAAAGTAGCCCAATATTTCACATTGGACCTCAGAGCCTTTGCTTGATAATACAAGCCAATTTTAGGAAGGGAGGATTTCAAAAATGTCCTTTTTAGGGTATGAAATTACAAGCCATTACCAACTTGGTTAAAATTATCAAATTTATACCAACTTTTATTAAAAAGTAGGAAAGAGAGTATTATTTTTTATAATAAAGTTGATTAAAGTGTGATGTGATATGTGGTGAAAAGGAAGAATAAATTGATTATATTTAAAAGATTTAGAAGTTGGTGTTGGAAATGGGTTTCTTGTTTATTATTTTTTTTTTTTTATAATAATTGACAAAGAAGTAGTATGTCCTTCCCAATTGGAGAATAAAATTTTCAATGTATAAACGTAATGTAAACCGTAAAATGATTGAACTATGAACAAACAAATTTGGTGTTCACGAAAAAATTAGTGTTACGTATAATTGATATTGTCATAATAGAAAAAAATTTACAATATAAAAAAATAATTGATAATACTATTTTTTATAAAAAAAAAATAAGAAGGTAATTGTAGCGAATTTCGTGGAATTAAATATTTATTAAGATGTCCTTACATATTTGTCTTATTCTACACAATTAAAAAATGTAATGTTTAAATTATGGTATTTTAAAATATATTTATGGAAAATGTATTGAAAATAATTATTAGAAGAAGATCCATCAAATCAATTTAATTGATTTGATGGGATTATGGCAGCCTACAATCCCCTATAAAAGGGAGGCCACATCAATGCGGTACGGTAGGGGCCATTTGTCCTCCATTTTTTTCATGAAAAATTTTTACCCAAAAGATAAAATGGATGGAATGTTTTTTGTGTATTTAATAAGTTGTTGACCAAGGGCTTATTTATTGGACACAAAAGGCTTGAAAAACAAAAGCTTTTCTTTTCTTTGAGTGGGCAGGAAGGTCACGAGAAGAATCATTGCAACACAAAAATTAAAAAAAAGTTGAGTACCGTTGCATAGGGGGTAGGGACTGCATGAATTTGTTTTTGTGAGATTGGAATATGGGGCAGTAAGGGTTCATTTTTTTTTTGTGCTGAATTTGTAGAAGGATATTATTTGATTTGGGAAGATGTGGCAGTGCTTTGGTGTTTTGTTTGGTATGTATTATGAGTTTTTTGTGTGGACCACTTACGAGGAAGGAACATTAAGATTGTGAAATTTTGTATATTATTAAGTTGTTCCAGGAAAGAAGTCTGATACATTCCATTGCAGGTGTTATAATATAAAAAATTATAATTTCTTTTCATTGTTCAAGAGATCAATAGCAGTTGTTTGGTTTATTTTGTGGTGTACAGCATGGGATCCTTATTGGTTTCTGATTTCTTTTCATTGTTCAAGAGAACAATAGCAGTTGTTTGGTTTATTTTGTGGTGTATAGCATGGGATCCTTATTGGTTTCTGATTTCTTTTCATTGTTCAAGAGAACAATAGCAGATGTTTGGTTTATTTTGTGGTGTACACCACGGGATCCTTATTGGTTTTTGATTTCTTTTCATTGTTCAAGAGAACAATAGCAGTTGTTTGGTTTATTTGGTGGTGTACAGCATGGGATCCTTATTGGTTTTTGTGTAGTTTTTTTAGAAAAAAAATGTCATTGACTATTGATGGTTTCAGGAACCCAGTTTGATAGAATCCTTGGCAGGGATTATACTATGACAATGTTAATTTTTTTCTATTAGTGAAGAGAACATTAGCAGTTCTTTGGTGTTATTTGTGGTATACGGCATGGGTTGTATAATGGTTTTGTTGATATATCTGAAAAATTAAAGAAGAGGTAAATTATTCATCGCATTTGACCTGTATGTTTAATTACACTGGGTGCCTGCATAAACGTCACCCCACTATGTCAAGCATTAAGTTTTTTGGGACAAGATAGTAATAGCATATATTTTAGTGTAGATTTGTGGTACACCTCCTGGTGTTAACCATGGTGTCATGGGGATGTTGTGAAAGAAGGAAAAAGGAAAACATGACAGTGTGCCGAACAAAAATGAAAATTTAATATTACATAAACATGAAATATATACACCATTATTTACAGAGTCTGTGGGGGGGGGGGGGGTTAGATTGTGTCCAACAATACTATTGAAAACTATGATTTCCTCTTCGGAACATACTTGGATGCAGGTACTCTTTCACTTTGTCCAACATGCTCAACCTGCCTCTTGGGACCACCAAACCGGCTTACCACCTTCCCCGTCACCTCACTTTCACTTATGGCATCATTTTCAATTTTTTTGGTGCCATAATCCCATAATAAAGAGCCATAACGTAAACGACAGAATGCTGGGTCAAATGACTTTTTTCCAAATCAAAACTTGGCCTAGATGGCGAATGAAGGGTGCTAGCAAACCATGGGCTCTTCCTCGTTGGTATCACTTCCATAGTAATTTAGTCCTATTTTACAATTACAACACTTCACATTAAACCAACAAAACTAATATTAAACACAAAGAATAATACCACAATAAAAAAACCAGATAAACACCAGAAACACATAAAAATAGTCAAGTCACATGCCCCCAAAAATACCATTTGCATACCAAATATAAATACCAAAAAAAGCAACCATGACACAAACCCATCCCACAACAGCATACCAATTGCATACCAATTGCATGCCCCCAAAAATACCAATTGCATACAAATGTAAATACCAAATACAGCAACCATGCAACAAGACCATCCCACAACAGCATACCAATTGCATACCAATTACATGCCCCCTAGAAAAAATACCAATTGCATACCAATATAAATACCAAAACCAGCATCCATGAAAACAAGACCATCCCACAATAGCATACCAAATGCATACCAATTGCATGCCCCCAAAAATACCAACTGCATACCAATATAAATACCAACAACAGCAACCATGAAACAATACCATCCCATAACCAAAATAACATGCCAACATACATAGGACAATACCATGATGCATACCACCCCCATAGGGGAAGAATCAGCAATACCAATTATGCCCAATCAATACTGTTTAAGTTTCAACCACAACAGCATACCAATTGCATACCAATTTCATGCCCCCAAAAAACCCAATCGAATACCTATATAAATACCAAAAACAGCAACCATGCAACAAGCCAATCCCAAATACCAAAATAACATGCCAACATAAAAATGACAATACCATGATGCATCCCAACCAATTGCATACTAATTGCATACCATGATGCATACCAACCAATTGCATGCCTCAACAAAAAACCAAATGCATACCAATAGAAAAACCAAAAATCGCATACCACAAAAGCCAAGATAATGCCATATGACTGTGAAAAAAACAAATACATCACCCATCATCATGCTTAACACACAACCATGGAAGAAATGCCAAAAATATATACCAAAAATTTCGACACAAACACATTAATGTCACCAATTACTCTTCTACAAATTGAAACAGTTTGCATACCAAAGAGACCACAATTAATCACAACCCAAGGAAGAGACGGCAAATGCTAAATACAATAACCCCCAATTTATCAGTTGCAATCCATAAAGGAAAAAAAAAGGGCCATGAACCCGATATTTCGCAATCACCATACCCAAAATCCACTGAAATAACAACAAAGAATAGAAAAAAATGCAAAAAATAGAAAAAATAACAAAAAAAGGGAGTTGTGAGAAAGGAAACTACATTGGGTGCAAAAAATTCCAAAAAGAAAGGGATGAGATAATTCTTACAAGTAATTCAAAAAGACCATTACTTGAATACCCAACTCAAAACGAAAAACAAAAAATAAAAATTAAGAAATACATACCTGTGAATCGCCGAAATGAAGGAGAGTTGTGAAGAAGAAGAACAAAAATTTGTGATAAACAAATAATAATACAAGAGAAGAAGATGAAAAGAGTCGCGTCTGTCAGTGGCATTTATTACCGCATTTATGACACCTCGGTAATAATAAAACGTGTGAGGGAATATATGATTCTAATTAATGCTTCTTGTAGAAATATAATACATTACCCAACGGATATAAAGGTTACTTCATTAAAAAAAAATAATTAAAGTGTTGCATTAAATGGCTCCATTAATGAGCCGCCTGACCACATTTAATGCGGGTCAGGTCAACACGTCAAAAATAAAAAAAAGGAAAATTCGTTATTTTAATTAAAAAGTCAGAAATTTGGACTTGGTAAATAGGTAAATTAGTTGATAGAGAAGTAAATAAATTGGTAAACGTAATTTAAGGGGCAAAGCTGTATATTTCCTTACAAGTTTACTTTTAGGAATCCAGCGGGACCAGACAAAAAAAATGATCTACTTCATCTACTCCATAGAGACAAAGATGAGAATTGGGAATCCATATCAGCCATAAAGGATGATGACAACATGTCGATCATCCAAATAGAAGGAAGAACAACCATAGAAACACTGACATAAAACAACTTGCTACTGGAACAAAAAGCCGAGGGGAAGGTATAAATGAAGACATCATACCACTAAATTCAGATGAGAATGGAACTAGTATAGCACTAGAGAATGAAATTCCTCACGTGTTCAGCAAAACAACATGCTACTGGAACAAAAAGCTGAGGGGAAGGTATAAATGAAGACATCATACCCCTAAATTCATATGAGAATGGAACTAGTATAGCAGTAGAGAATGAAATTCCTCATGGGTTTAGCAAAACATTATCAGGCCCAACAAAGAATTTTGGGGTTGTGACAAGTATACCGAACACAGAAAAGATCTTTATTGGGGGAGATTTTAATGGGTATATCAGAGTAACTTCTAGTGGGCTTGATGATGTTCATGGAGGCTTTAGTTTTGGAGAGAGGAATGGAGGTGGCACGTCTCTCTTGGACTTTGCTAAAACCTTTGAGTTGGTTATTACTAACTCATGTTTCTCGAAGAGGGAAAATCACTTGGTTACCTTCCCTAGTATGGTAGCTAAGACTTAGATTGATTACTTACTCCTCCGGAAGGGTGATAAAAGCTTTTGCAAGGATTGCAAGGTTATTCCGAGTGAAAATATTTCCACTCAACATAGGCTTTTTGTGATGGACTTAGGGTGCAACCAGTGATATAATGAATCACAATAGCTATATGGCTCGTGTCATCCCTTATAGTGATAAGGATGAAGATGCTGGTGACCCCAACCGAACGTCAACTTCTGTAGATGTTGGACTGTGTAATAGTTCTGGTGCAGAGAAAGGTGGAAATTGCATTGAGGACAGTAGAATTTTAAATGTGTGTTCCAATCTATCTCCCGTAACAACTAACAAAGATAATCATGCTCAAGAGCCATATTCTGATACATTGCCTTTTGAAGTTCCATCTTCTAACCACCATGTCAATCATCTGCCAAGGGATCAAAATTCTATTGAAATTTCAGATGAACCATTAAGGGAAGACTCTAAATCTATGGTCAACAATCGAAGGATTCAAATAGTATTAGCCAAAGGGCATTCCTTATACCCTCTTATTCTGCTAACTGCACAGGGGATTCTGGTGGTCATTCGCTAATGCATAGGAGGACATGTTGTCTGAGTATTAATGGCATGGAACATAGATCTTACATATTGAAGTGGAAGAAGTTTCTTCACCGCTTTCATGTGTAAACTGGACACTAATTGATGGATTACATGATTTGAAATTTCAAAGTTCTGTTAAATCAGATACAATTTATGGAGGTTCTAACTCATTCTCTAATGAAGAAATAGTAGAGCACCTGCGAAGGGCTGAAAATGATTGTTTGAATAATTATGATGAAAGTTCTGCATTGAGTCCTGGGAAGAACAGTATAATTTCAAAAACATTTTTGTCATTGACTTTGGTTCACATGACAATTCCCTGACCTTGCACCATAGTTTAACTGGCTTGTGTAATGAACCTATTGCGCAGCATGATTCCTGGAAATCTTTAGAAAGTGGTCAAGGGTTCTCATGAAGCAAGATGGATCTCCAAGTCAAAGGGCTGATTTAGATTCTTCATCTCGTAATATCAGTCTGATATCAAAGCAGTCATCCATCCTTCATGACTTCGGAGAAAAGAAAGAGCAGCTTATGCTTGACTCTCAATATCAGCGTAAGAGCAGCTTATGCTTGACTCTCAACATCAGCGTAAGTGTTTTTACAGAATTTTTCCTTTATTTGATGACTAAAGTAGTTGATCTTTGCTGCCTCAGTTTCCATTTGTGGACCTGTATTTCTTTTGGTTTCAAGTGCTATGTCCTACGTTGTTTACTATTCTATGATATATTCTCCTGTACCAATTAGACAATTTTTACGGGGATGTGAATAGGGCGTGATGGACTTGCATGGCCTGGTCCAAGTGGAATAATGTCTTTTCCTGCAGTTGTAGAGGGGTGGAGAATAGGTTTGGATGTTCAGAAGTGCAAGTAAAATTAAAGCTGGCCCTAAAGGAAATATTTGGCTGTAAAAATTGAACCAGGACTCAGTTAATACGACTATTCTCAGGCTGTGCCTTCTCATTTGCTAGTGTTGCTTGCTAGAACTACATCATCTATCCTTGTTTCAAGCATATTATACCACTACTCTGGACCATGAAGTTCTGTCTCCCCTGCTATGTCTAGATTGAACAAAAAGGATCCAAGTTCAACCCGGAGAAATAGAGCTTTGAGTATATGATACAATTAGAAAGAGTCAAAGGGCCGGGGCTGGTGTTTTGTTGGGAATGCGCAGGGTATGATTTAGGGGGCTGGGTGGGGGTGAAGAGGAGGGCTGAGATCATTTGTCAGTACAGGATTGAACAGGGGATAAGGGGTAGTTTGGGGAGGGGTGGGTAGAAGCAACTGCGCTGGCTTATCCAATTGCCGTGCATGGTTACATTTATTCTAAACCACGATTAAACTAGTTTTTTCTAACCTTACTGCTGCTTGTGTGTGTTGTTATTCTTCTGGCATTCAAAATTTAATTTGCTTTGCTATGTCTCTGACAAGCATTTTACCCAATGTTTGATTGTCACTTTTTTCATTCAACAAGTTAAAACTCTTGACTGCACTACATTTTTCTTGTTCTGCTTGGTACGGATCTCAGGGTAGGGGTCAGTACAGCAAATTGTACCCCAAATAGGAATTATGTTGTACTTAATATGTGCATGTGCATTTCCGTGACTTTTGTGATGGAACCTACCAACATGCTGTACCATTGGTATTTCTGAGCATCTTAACAAGAAAGCACTACATCATTGATAAGTTTTGCGCACAACTAATTTTTTCATATTGAATTTAATTGCTTTAATAGTCTCAAGACCAAAAGGTATGGCACCACCTGGGTTCTCAATATCCTCTAGGGACCTGCCTCCTGATTTCCCGTTGTCTGATGAAATTGGTGGATTCCCCCGTACTCTCTCTAATAAATCACATGTCCTGGCATTGTGTATTTTAATGCAAAGCTTTCTTCTGTTCTAAATATAATTGATAGTCGTTCCTTTCTGTTACTTATTATCTATGCAGGAAGTCAATCAGTAAATGGTGCAACTTTGATTCACCACCCCCCCATCAATGAGAAGCTTTAGCAGTGCAGGTGACACTGATTTTCTTGACCTTGCCATATTAAGCTGTGGTAAAGGCAAACCAGCAAATGGTTTCAGTATCTCAGCTCTGGAAATTGGATCACAGAAGAGAAGCTTTGGAAGATGAGGCAAGACTCTGGCTTCTGATGTGACTAAAATATGCTGATCAAGATGGGAAATGTTCTCATGTTCTTGCTTCACAAACTCCATCTGCTTATCAGGACCAGAGGTTTAATGGTGCAGATGAGTATGCTGGTGTGAACAATGTATATGGCTTTTCGCCAAGGTTGGTGGATCAAGGCCAAAGCTTCAATCAATCTTTGTACACACATTTCCCCCAGCAGAAGTTTGCTAATGACCCCATTTCTAAGAGCTATCAGCATGACATCTTGGGAAATTACCAATGTAGAAATGAGGTGGATGGGATGGCAGAACTTAAGAGAATGAGAGATTAGGTTTTAACAAATACTTTACTTGGTATGGAAATCATTTTCAAACATTCGAGGGGTCCGGGTCAGGCGATGTAGCTGCCAGGGTGTTTGGGATGTAAATTCTCATTTCTTTGAAAAATGGAACTGTCCTAGTTACTTTATAGCTATGTAGTGTGGGGAAATTATAAATATGTTACTACTTAATACTACATTGAACTTGGCTGCTTTTGGGTTCTAATTGGGTGGTGTGGAGGTATGGTGCTTATAAATCTTCCGGGTCAGGGACTCCTTAATTCCTCTGGGTTACATTTTTTACAGAGATTTTCATGGATAAGAAAAAAAGTCAGTGTTGCATCATGCCTTGGGGATTTTTTGGCTGGGGCTTGGGCCATGAAATAGAGTAGTATCACAGGATCTTCATTTTTTGCTCTTCACAACAGAAGTCTTACGAAATGTTCTTTCTTCCATTTTAAGTTGATCAAAGTATATTTTTATCCTACTACACCTTAAATTACTTTTTAAACAACTATCTATGCTTAGTTGTCTCTCAATTGTTTCTTTAATTTTCTCTTTCTTTATTTTTAATTATTACTAGTATGTGTGCCCGCAATATAAATAATATTATTTATGATAATTTATTGTATTATTTATTTGAATAAATTAATTTTAATTATTTGAATTTAATTATAGTTACAATATTGCATCTCTAAAATGTACTTTAGAACTAAATAAATATGAAATCAAAGACGAAAAACTTTTCTATATTGACACTTGTACCAAAGTAATAAATATATGTAATATGATTTTTGACATAATTTTGTCATCACTTAATTTTATCGTAATTTAGGACAAAATTATGATAATTTGCATGATTTAATATTAATTATTGAGTATGGATATTACATGCTCCTTAAATGTGAAGGTTAAAGAAAATATAAATATTTATTGCAATAGTTATTAAAAGAAATCTTTATACAAAATTTTTCACACTTTTAGGATGATTTCTTAGTTTATTATTTAATCTTGAATATTTTTTTTTATTGTTTAGATTGATATTTTTTTTTATCAAAGTATATTAAATCTTATTATATAAAAAAGAAAAATCAACTATTCATCTTCATCTCCCATAATTAAATCCATATAAGTAGTGACAACCAATCATGTAATTATTAAACTTTTTATCTTCCACATATTTTTTCATTGCATTGTTCAGTATTTAAAATTATCAAATTGCTAATATTAACTTTTATAGTTTATTAATTAACATATTTGAAATAAATACAATTAAGCATATATGTAACCTCCCTAAGAAAGGGTCAAAATTCAATTTTATTTGTATAGAGTTAATTTTAATTCAATCTTTAGAAGATACATATGTAACTTCCATTTCAAATTCAAAATAAAAAAAGTTAACACTAATTTAATTGTCTAATTTTGAGCAAATTGTATCTTATCTAAGAAAATTTTAAAAATAAACTTTATCTTTTTATTGTTTCTATTTATGTAACAATTGTTTCAACTTAAATATTTTATTTATTTTTTTGTAAATTTTATCTCTACATGTAAAATAATTTTAATAAATTTATATTTTCATAGTTGCAATTTAGAACTACAAAGAATACTTTTTCTAAGAATGACATCCCTCAAAATACCTCCTTATCTTGTCGATTTTTGTGTTCAAATTGTCATCTATATTTTGAATTAAATTAAAGCATATGTTTCATAAATACCATACTGTTTATTCATAATTTCTAGTTTTCCCGACTCTTTTAATAATTACTAAAAATTCCAATTTATTTTGTGTCATTGATACCTTAATATGAATTTAAATCTGTTACGTTAAATAAGGAAAAAAATCTGACGATTAAAAGGTGATTCCTTAATTTTAACACAATTAGTTCCTTTTCAAATTTTCATTCCTTTTTAAAATTATTTTCACACAATTATTTCTTTCCTTTTCATTCTTTGTTCCAAAGATTTCCCCAAACTGATTTTGTCCATTTGATCAGCGAAAATTTCCAATGGATTCTCAAACAATAAGCGACAATGCCAACACCATCAAGATGAGTCTATTGAAGAGGATTTCCAAGAAGAGATGGAGGTCATCAAGAATATAGCTTCAACTTCAAAACCCGAAGTCCCAAAATGACATGTAAAAAAGGGGAAAAAGAAAAAAGTTCATTACCACTTGCCTTTTGTTGGCTAAAGTTTGATTCTTCAACATAGTTTTTAATGAAAATGGTAGTTAGAAGTTAGTTAATAAGGTGGTTAGTTAGTTAATGAGTTGTTAATAGTTAGTCAAAGTTGTTAGCAATTAGTTTAGTTCCTAATTACAATTAGTAGTCTGTATATAAATAGCTGCACTTGTACTACTACACATTCAATATACAATAGTACAAATTTTCCCCCAAATTCTCTCCCAAGTTCTGAGCTTCTTCATCTTCATTTCTGAGCTTCTTCTCCTTCATTTCTGAGCTTCAATTGCATCCAAATTCCACATGGTATCAGAGCAGGACCCATCTCACCCAATGTTGGGCCCCCGAATTGCCCACGCACTAGATGCTACTAGGCGTGAGGTGGGGTGTTGAGGAATGGCAAAAAGTCCCACATTGGTGGATAATGAGATGGATGGACTCTTTATAAGGTTTGGGCAATCCTCCTTCCTTTAAGCTAGCTTTTGGGGTGTGAGTTAGGCCCAAGACCTAATTTTACATGGTATCAGAGCATTGAATCAAGGAAATTGATTCAATAATCTTATAAGTAAGATTGACAGCATAATTGAGGTTGAAATCGACGACATGGTGAATCGCAGAGTAAGATCGACGACGGAGAATTCAGGTGAAAATGTCAACAACAACTCAATGGAGACTCTAGATCTGATTGAGAGGAAGAGGAATCATCCTCTATACCTCCACAATTCAGACACTCCTGGGAGTATTCTTATAGCTGTGCAACTCACCGGAACAGAGAACTATTCTCTCTGGAGCAGGTCGATGTTGATTAACCTACGAGCAAAAGGAAAACTTGGAATTGTGCTGGGAACATGCAAGAGAAGTGACTATGAAGGTGAGATGGAAGAACAATGGGAGAAGTGTAATACATTTGTGCTGACCTGGATTATGAATATTTTGTCTAAGGAATTACTCAGTAGCATAGTCTATGCAACAGATGCGGCTGTGGTATGGTCAGATCTGAAGGAAAGATTTGACAAGGTAGATGGTTCAAGAGGCTATCAACTACATAGAGAAATTTGCACTGTAAGTCAAGGGAATTTGAGTGTTTCTGCCTATTTTTCAAAATTGAGACTATTGTGGGATGAGTTTGATGCTCTTGTACCACCACCCTCATGCAATTATGATAAATCTAGAACATATATAGATCACTTGTCGTGTTTAAAGTTGTTTGCATTTCTAATGGGACTGAATGAGACATACAACCACGCACGGAGTCAAATTCTGATGATGAGTCCACTGCCTAGTGTTGGGAAGGCATATGCAATGGTGATGGCTGATGAGGGACAGAGAATGACAGCAAATTCACACATTGGAATGAATATGTCAGAACCAAGTGCATTGTTTGCAGGAAAAGGAGGTTTTCAGCAGAGAAGGCCACAATTCAAGAAAAAGAACTGGAATCAGATTTGTGACTTCTGTAAGATTCAGGGCCACACCAAGGAAGATTGTTACAAGTTGAATGGCTATCCTCCTGACTGGAAATTCAAGAAGAAGCCACCTGGTTCAACATCATATCAGGCAAATCAAGTGGAACATAATAACCAACAAGTAGCCAATCATGTAAAGTTCAACAATGCTGAAATAAACTCAATGGATGAATTTGCACCTCAGACAGCTAAAGGAAGGAACAATGAATATGTTGCATCAATGGCCACACAACCTACCTTTACACCAGGGCAGTATAATAAAATAATTCAAATGTTGAACAAGGAGGAAGCTTCAAGCTCAGGAAATGGACTAAGTGACATGGCCAACATGGCAGGTATAACCACTGATCCTACCACTTTGTCTGTAGCAAGTAAATTGACAACTAAGGATGAGAGGTGGATTGTGGATTCAGGAGCAACTTGTCACATGACATCCAAGCTAAATAGATTAAAGTGTGTATCCGATTGTATTGGTAGAAATGTACATCTACCTAATGGTGAAAAGGCTTCAATGACACATATTGGTGAATATAATACAGGATTTAATGGTGTGTTGGATGATGTCTTGGTTGTTCCAGCCTTCAAATATGATCTACTTTCAGTATCTAAGTTAACTAGACAGTTGAATTGTTCAGTTAATTTTTTTCCTAAGTTTTTTGTCCTTCAGAATCTCTTCAATGGGAAGGTGAAGGGGATTGGTAAAGAAGTTGATGGACTCTATTACTTTCCAGTTCATACCACATGTAAGAAAGATCAAAATAAGGACACTACACTCATGGCACAACATTCAAACATACACAAACTGCTATGGCATAACAGGCTAGGACATCCTTCCACAAAAGTGCTACAACAGCTACTGGCAGACAAAGAAAATATTGATGAAAGTGAATGTAGTAAGTGTTCAGTATGCCCTCTTGCAAAACAGACTAGATTACCTTTTAAATCTAGTATTTCTAGAGCAGATAATGTTTTTGATTTGATTCATATGGATGTATGGGGACCATATAAAGTTTCAACTCATAATGGATGCAAATTTTTCTTGACCCTTGTTGATGATAATTCAAGAATGACTTGGGTATATTTGATGAAAATGAAGAGTGATGTGTCTTCAATATTGAGACTGTTTATGAATCTAGTTAAGGATCAGTTTAATATGCATGTTAAAAGAGTGAGATCAGACAATGGCACAGAGTTCTTTAACACTGAATGTGGAAGTCTTTTTAGATCACTTGGTATTGTTCATGAAAGTAGTTTCCCTTATACTCCACAACAAAATGGAGTGGTTGAAAGAAAACATAGACATATACTTGAAGTGGCCAGGGCACTTAGATTTCAAGGAAGCATTCCAATCAATTTCTGGGGAGAATGTATAATTGCTGCTGTTTATTTGATAAATAGATTGTCCACTGTTGCATTGAAAGGACAAACTCCTTATGAGAAGTTCCATGGAAAAAGGCCTAACATTGATCATCTCAGAACTATAGGATGTCTATGTTATGCTACCAAGATGATAAAACCTGACAAATTTTCACCCAGAGCAGAAGCCTGTGTATTGATGGGTTATTCAACAACACAGAAGGGGTATTTGCTGTATAGTTTATCTCAGAAGAAATTCATGGTTAACAGAGATGTTGTGTTCAAGGAGAATGTATTCCCATTCCAACAGGCAAGTACTATGTACAGACCACTATTCTCTACTGATAATGATGCAGTCCAGACTGATCAAGATGAATATGAAAGGGATATAATCCACACATATACTACCTCAGAGAATAATAGATCAAGAGAGGAATATAAATGAATCACCACCCACATTCACTGAAGACAAAAGCAAGCTGACAGGATCAAGAAAATCTACCCGGATCCCACATCCTCCTATTTGGATGAAGGACTATGCTACTGCTAATTCTAGCTCTTATTCCCAGAGAAACTATGTTTTTTATAATAATGTGACATCCAAATACAAGGCATATTTCACAAAATTTTCCGCGGAGACTGAACCAAACAGTTATGAAGAAGCAGTAAAAGACAAAAGATGGATACAGGCTATATTAAAGCTTTAGAAGAAAATGGTACTTGGAAGATAGTACAATTACCAGAAGACAAAACAGCTATGGGGTGTAAGTGGGTATTCAAAATTAAATACAAAGCTGATGGTCAAATAGATAGATTTAAAGCCAGATTGGTGGCAAAAGGGTATAATCAGATAGGGGGTTGACTACCAAGAAACCTTTTCATCTATGGTGAAAATGGTCACAGTAAGATCCATTGTAGCATTAGCTGCTGCTGAAGGATGGACCATATATCAAATGGATGTGTTCAATGCATTCTTGCAAGGAGATCTGTTTGAAGAGGTATACATGGAGCTACCCAAGGGATTCAGTGATCCAGAAAAGAACAAACACCATGTCTGTAAGCTCACTAAGTCATTCTATGGACTTAAACAAGCTTCTAGAAAGTGGAATGCAAAATTAACTGAAGCATTGTCAAACTCAGGATATGTTCAAAGCCACTTGGACTATTCTTTATTCACAAAAAAGAAGGCATCAAGTATGGTAATAATTCTTGTATATGTGGATGATTTGCTAATTACAGGAAATGATTTGAAGTTAATGGAAGAAACTAAGCAGGTTTTACACAGTCACTTTAAGATCAAAGATCTAGGAGAACTCAAGTATTTTCTGGGGATTGAATTCTTAAGATCTAGTGATGGGATTATGATGAATCATCGAAAATATGCACTGGAGTTGATTGCTGAAGCAGGGATGGGCAATGCCAGGCCAAATACAACACCAATGGAATGCAATGCAAGACTAACAAGTGCTGAGTATGATCAAGATGTTGAATCTGCTGATGAACTATATACAGATGTGTCTAGATATCAAAGGTTAGTGGGTAAGCTGCTGTACTTAACAATCACAAGACCAGACATAGCATTTGCAGTCCAGTCATTGAGTCAGTTTATGCAAAAACCCAAAATGTCTCATTGGAATGCTGCATCAAGAGTAATCAAATATATCAAGCTTGAACCAGGCAAAGGCTTATTAATGAATTCCAGTTGTAAGCCTCATCTAACAGATTACTGTGATGCAGATTGGGCTGCATGCGCAAATACCAGAAAATCTATCACTGGTTTTTTATTAAAATTTGGAGATTCACTCATCTCTTGGAAATCAAAGAAGCAAAACACAGTGTCCAGAAGTTCTGCAGAGGCAGAGTATAGAAGTTTAGCTACTCTGATAGCTGAAATAGTGTGGGTTACAAGCTTGCTTAAGGAACTAGGAGTGAGATTATAGAACCAGCTTCCATTTATTGTGATAGCAAAGCAGCCATACAAATTGCTGTGAATCCAGTGTTTCATGAACGCACCAAACATATTGAGATCGATTGCCATTTTATCAGAGAAAAAATCCAAAAGGGTTTAATCAAGACTAACTACATCAACACCAAAAATCAGCAAGCTAGCCTGCTTACCAAGGCTCTTGGGAGGACACAACATGAGTTTTTGCTGAGCAAACTTGGAGGACTGAATATTTTCAGCACATCCAGTTTGAGGGGGAGTAATGAAAATGGTAGTTAGAAGTTAGTTAATAAGGTGGTTAGTTAGTTAATGAGTTGTTAATAGTTAGTTAAAGTTGTTAGCAATTAGTTTAGTTCCTAATTACAATTAGTAGTCTGTATATAAATAGCTGCACTTGTACTACTACACATTCAATATACCATAGTACAGATTTTCCCCCAAATTCTCTCCCAAGTTCTGAGCTTCTTCATCTTCATTTCTGAGCTTCTTCTCCTTCGTTTCTGAGCTTCAATTGCATCCAAATTCCACAGTTTTTATAATTTCTTCATTGTTGAAATAATGTAGGATACCATTTTCTTTACTTGTTTGTGGGGGTTCTTTTACATTTTTTTCAGGTATCAAATTTATACTATTTGTTGCTGTGTATGTCTTTCTATATGAATTTTGTGAATTGATACACAAATTTCATCTTGTTTACATATTGATACATGAAAAGCACACCAGGTATTTGTGAAAATGCAGTTGGGGGATTCCAAATCTGAAAAATTATAATTCAAGTATCAAATATACTTTTCACGTACATTGTGTCAAGTATCAAGTATTCACAACACAAATAATCTAAAATGTTGTCCAAGAATCTAATAGACGGATTCAAGTGTCAAAACTTTAAATTAAGTACATAAATTCAAGTATCAAATATAAAAACGACTAGGTAAAAAAACGACTGCATAACCCTAGTATTGTGTATCAATACCAAAAAAGGCCCAGAAAACACATACCAATCATTGTTTAGTTTGATTTTGCAAAATATTTTGACTTGATTTTGAATTTTTTCAACATTAACACTTTTGATGTGTGAATTTATTCTTCCAAAAAACGACTACCTATTTTTATTTAATGAATTAGATACTTGTTAATTGTAACATTTATACTTAATTTAGATACCTGAATAGTTATTTTATTTGATAAATCAAAGTAACAATTAGATAAAAAAACGATTGCATAATGCTAGTGTTGTGTATTAATACAAAAAATGCCCAAAAAGTATGTATCAATCAATGTTTATTTGGTTTAGCAAAAGAGATAATCATGAAAAGATTTCTTCCCTTTTCAATTTCTTCCTTTTGTTTAGTTTGAAAATAATGATAAAAAATTTAAAATTTAAAATTTGAAATTAATCATGAAAAGATTGATTACACAACTAAAAAAAAGGAAGATTATGTAGATATTGATTAGAATACTTAAAATTAGGAGATAATTTAGGATAAATTAAGAAGGAGTGAGAAATAATAGTCTAGGTATCTACAAGTTGAAGAGAGAGAGTGAAAATATGAGATTTTTGTAATTTTTTAAAATGGTAGGGATTATTAGAAAATATGGTAAAATATGTAGTGTAGTTCTATAATTACTAAAATAAATGACATAAAGCAATATCAAGATCATAAACTTTTTCAAATAAATAAATAAATACAATACGTGAAATTTTGAGAATTATTTTAACGATAAAATGTGACACTATTTTGCGACATACAAATTTATAATATATTGCTTTATTTTTAAGAAACAATAATTGTTTACTAATTAATATTCCAATCTGAATTGTCGATTTAAAACTGCTCAATATATACACCCACTTCTCCACTATATCTAAAGCTATCTAATTATTTATTCTTTTTTTTAAAAAAAATTATGTCACGCCCTGGGAGTGTACCCTAGGTGTGGCCGGCACTCGAAGACTATTACTAGTCCCCAAGCGAACCACTTAGCTGCATCACGTCATTCAATCAAATAACTCTATTGAATAGCAGGAAAAATATAAGTCTAGTGGACACTTCTTATCTCTAGTCTCACAGGAGTATATATATAAAACAAAGGCTAGTAGAAAGAACTAGCCACAACCTCAACGTCAAATACTCGACCACAGTCTATGAAGCCTCTATCACTAATCATGTGGTGCCAATGATAAATCCATGGCTACCCAAATCAAAACAAAAGAAATAGTCCAGTCTAACTCTAAAGCATGATGAAATAAAAGAGTGAATCCTCCGGAGTAGGGGCGGCTCACCAATCAGCTGCAATCTCGAATCCTCAACGAAGCGCCTATCGACGATCCTTGGTACCTGCCTCTGCATCATAAAACGATGCAGTCCAGAGGGGACATCAGTACTTGGAATGTATTGGTATGTAATATAGCTGAGTGAAACAGAAACAGGTAGAAAAAAAATAGAAACAACATCAACTCAATATACACATCATAATCACGTCAAAACGGTCAATTGTTCATCTATAAAAGAATAAAGAGTAGACAAGTGACACATCATTAACTCAGACTCATCAATAGTCTCAACTCATCTCAAACTCAACTCAGAGGAGCTCACCCCCTCTCATCTCATCTAGACTCGGAGTAAGGTACGAAACTCATGGGAGTTTCTCTTAACCGACAACAACCACTTATGAGCCAATGATTGTACAACATCCCGCCGGTGTTGCCACCGCCGTTCTATACTTGCCAGGTAGAGAACGAATCACAAAGAAGTGCCATCATGGAGAGTCCAAAATGGGAATAGAAAACTTATCAAGTCCGCTATTGCTTTCAGGGACATAAACTCAAGAGGAAAACCTCTTCTACGCTTGGCGACGTAGTTTAATGGGTTCGAGTGGGACTCACTCTTACCCATTTTGGTGCTCGATACTCCTCCCGACTCAATGCTCATAAAACCATCAATCCAATCAAACCAATCTCGTAGGGAGTTTAACCCCGTCAACGATCGGTATCTCATAGGGGCTTTAACCCTCTCATCAATCAATCTCATCAATAACTCAAGACTTAGAACAATCATCAGGAATCAAGTGAATAGACACATCAGTAGAGTTCATTTTTAGAGACTCATAAGACAATCAAACTCTATCAACTCATCATCATTCTCTCATCATAATCACAATCACAATCAACAACCACAATCTTAACTCAGGGCTCTAGACTCGTCATTCTCTCATCACAATCACAATCACAATTTCACGGACCTAGACTCAATCCTCAAGTTCGTTATGCATGCTTTTCAAATTAATCATGTAAGGATATGCAAATTCTCATGAAAGTATTGTATTTAAAAAAAACAAATAGTATGATGATCATCAACATGGAAAACATGTAATTTCAAATATAATTTCCAAGAATCACTATTAAAGATTCATGCATGTAGACTCCTCAACCATCAACACATCTATGACCTCTATGGGGCACATGAGAGAATAGTCTCATATTTTAGTTTAGCCTTACATACCTGCGGTTCGGCTAACAATTGAATACGTCTAGGATCTCCTCTCGAATTTCCCACACGAGCTCTTCTCTCTTCTCCTCAAGCCCTAGCCTCGTTAGTTTTAGGGAATAGGACTAGAATGAGGATTTTAGACCCTTTTCACGTAGAAACATCGTTATTAGTCGTGTATTAGAGTTTGGGAGGGGTGGGAGATTGACTGGAATGCCGCTCGTAATTATTTAGAAATTCTCAGTCCGAAAAAAATACACGGTCCGCGACGCGGACCTATCGCGAACAGGGTATTTTTAGAAAAACGCTTTTGAACGAGTTTTCTCCATCCCGTCGAAAATTTGAAAAATCGTACAAGTACTTCTCCGCGACAGGTCCGCGACGCGCCTCTGTCGCGGACCGTCACTGTTTTCTGCTTTTGATCGAAAATTTATCTTTCGCTCGGGTCGCTCTAAAAATCGACCGAGACCACCTTCCCACTCAATTTTTCATGCTGATTCTAAATCCGGTCTCGGATTTGCCATACGAGCTTCGGAAGACGCGTTACGCACATACCCTCATTCTAGGGGTATTTTGGTAATTTTACCGGGCGTTACAAATTAATATTTGAATTATACATTCAATATTTTCTTCCACTATCATTTTTAACTATCACTTAGTTAATATCATCATCATCTCCTTCTTCATTACGTGGATTTATTTTTAAAAGCATTAAGTGAGTAGGTTATTTAATTTAAAATGTCAAATTTAAAATTTATTTTACTTTTTTGTAAAGAAAGTTTATACATTCATTTTGATAGTTGTTAAAAGTAGTTGGCTTTTTTGCTTTTTAATTTATATAAGAGTTAGTATTATTTATTTTTTATTTATATAAAATGTCTGATGCACAAATTATTATATTGATTTAAATAATTAAATTAGAAAAAATATATAAATAAAATATAATAAAACATAATGGTGGATGAAGATCATTTCTAAAAATATTAATGTGCCTAATTTTATTGAGATATTTAAGGTCTATATTTTTGTTTGATTTATTTATTTATTTAAATATTTAATTTATTTATTTAGTAATTTTTGTAATAACTGTAATGGTTTATTATTATTTACAACAACAATAACATAATCAGTGAAATCTTACAAAGGAGGATCTAAATAGGATAGTGTGTATGCAAACCTTACCATAGAGATAATGAGGTGGCTTCTGACTGATTTATTATTATGTAAATAGAATTTTTTAAAGTTATCTTAGTCTTAATAGTCTATTTTTTAATAAGTAATAATTTTTAATTTTTTTTAGAAAAGGTATATTTGTGATAAAATAATTGAAAGTTGGATAAAGAGCAATTCTTTTCTTTAAATTATATTTTTTTAATTTAATTTTTAAAATAAAGTTTATTTTCTTAAAAAAAAGTCCACGTGATTTTTATGCATTGTATGCTGTATTTTTCTATGTAGAGAAGATTAGTACCAATAACATTATTTTATTTTAAGTAAATATTTATGATTTTTTCTATTATTACTTTAAATGTTACTTTTATAATTAATAGCCTTAATAGTTAGTTGTTTAAGCTAGTAATAGCAATTTTAAAAACATTTACAACTACCAATTCGTCAATTTTTTGTAATTATCTAAGCCTTAATGTTTGGTTTTATTAAGTTAGTATAGTAATAGTAATTTTAATTTTGTTAAAACTATCATTTTTCTACTTTACTTTAAAATATATATTTTTCAATTTAATATTTTAAATATGAATTAATATATTTTAAAAAATTTTCTAACATTATTTTAGGCATTAATTTGGATATTTTTTCAATATCACTTATTATAATTTGTGTTTTACTCTGTAAAGAAGTTTAGTACCAAAATAATTATTTTATCCCTAAAAAAATAATATCTTTTTCAATGTTCTATAAATGCCTTTTTCTTTTAAAAATAAAGTAGTCCAGTATAAGTTATGATGTTGTTACTAACAAAATGATTTATTTTTAAATATTTTTTTTTCAAAATAATTTTTTGAAAAAAATTGAGTTACTTTTTTTTCACTACATAGTTAAAATTTGAAGAGATGGGGAAGTTAGGCGAGTAGTTGAGAAGTTTATGGTTGAACAATCTTACTGTTGTTCTTTATTCTGCATTTAAATTTTTAACCCACACTATTCTTAAAATGTAAATTGATATTGAAAACAATGTACAACAAAAATATAGGGTGTAATTTTGTACCTGAATTCGAAAATGGTTCGTTCCATTCAAAAGTAACTAAAACATGGTAGAAAAGTACAAATCCACAATATCAAAACTTGCACCACCATATACATCTAGCAGTGGACATCTACAAATATTAAGACTCACCTTGTCTTCCAAAAGTGGTTGAAAGTAAAAAGTAATGCCTGACTTTAGAGATTCATAAAAAGCAAAATCTTGGAAATACAATCAGGAGAAAAGAGGACATATAAAAAATGTAAATGTTCTGTGATATATCAATAGAAAATTATAGAATTCGAGGATAAGTATGAATAATAGATTTTAAGTTTTCAAGAAGATGTTGAGAATAAAGTAAGGAGTAGCTTTTATTTTTCAAATAGGTGGATAAGAGAAGTTTTAAAACTACCTATTTAAATTTTCATTGTGATTAAAAAAATTAGTTTTAGTGAAAAAAGAAAAGAAAAATAGTATTTTTTTAGTTAGTTACACATTTTTTAAAATCCCTTTTTATTTAATTGAAAAAAAAAGTAATGTTTTAAATTTTTTTAATTTTATAATAGATCATTCAAAATTTTAAATGTTATATTTATAAAAATTATTATTTTTGTTTCATTTTATAATTTTTGATTTTTTATTTTCTATATTAAACTTTTATATTTTCTTTAATATATAGATATAGGTATCACCTCTCCTATACTCTCAAAAATTGCTTCCTTAAATAAAGAAGTTAAGTTTAATTGTTTCTTCCTAATACTTATACAACACTCACATACAAATATATGTAATTGATTTTATATAACAATTTGAATATTTAGATAAGCATCACTATTAAAAAAACTATCTTAATTTAAATACACTTCTGGAAAAAATTATAAAATATATCTTATATGATTTATTTTAATTTGTATGTTTCTGTGTGCTTAGTGGATGAGGATGTGGGGGAGGGAGAGGAACATGCCAACTTTTCTTGTTTAAATTTAAAGGATTGTGTCTTTTTATAAATAGATAATCATGACTAAAAATTATTTGAATGTAAATTTTTATACATAGGATTTGTTTGGTTTAATTAGTTTTATGATAATTATTTTTAAAATTTTTTTATTGTTTGGATTGATATTTTTTTAAGTATATTAAATCATATTATATTAAAAAGAAAAATCAACTATTCATCTCCATCTCCATAATCATATATATATATATATATATATATATATAAAATGATAACCAATCATGTAATTAATAAATAATTAGTTAACTAATAACTATTTAAATAATTAATTATCCTAAAATGCCATATGGCATGTTAATATGCTGCAACTTCGATAAATGTAGTGGCTTTATCCTCTCCTTTTAATAATATATAGAGTTTTTCCTTTTTTGTTTCTCTGTCCTTTTCTTTTCTTTTTTGTGTTTTTCTTAACTTTTTTTTCCTTTTAACAGGTAAAGTTGCTATCATGTGATCAAGAGGTAGGGTTTAAGCCTTGGAAATAGCCTCTCGTAGAAATGCAAGGTAGAATTGTGTACAATAAATCCATGTGGTCGGGCCTTTCCTTTGATTCTGCGTATAGGGGGAGCTTTAGTGCATTGGGCTTGCTCCCTTTTGTTTTTTCATTTTTTTGAACTTCTATGTTTTTCTCTTTCTTTACTTTTTTTTTGTTGTTTTTATCTTTTGTTTTTATATATATATATATTTTTTTTGTAACTTGTAGTTTTCTCTTTCTTTATTTGTTCTCTTTTTAATTTTTTTTCTTTTATCTCAATCTCATTTTATTTATCATTTTATAAAATCACTTAGTTAAAATTTGTTTATAAGAAAAAAGTTATTGTGTAATTCGTAAGTTTGATTGAGTGAAAATGGTTGAAATTGTTGTCATGAGGTGCAACTTGTTATTTGAAAGTGTTTAAGTTAAGTCTTGCCTCTACAGCAGTAGTTATAGAGCATGTCATAAATCAAAACACAATGTGATAGTATCAAGTTAAGCAATAGTTATAGAGCATGTCATAAATCAAAACAAAATGTGGAAGTATCAAGTTCAGTCCATAGGGAGTAATCTTTAGTTTTAAAGTTTTTGGTTTAAGTCTTGCTTCTAAAGTAAGGGTTATAGAGCATCTTATAAGTTAGACATGGTGAAATAGTATAAATTATTGTCCATGGGCGCAATATGTCCTTTGAAGCTCTTGGGCTTAGTCTTGCCTCTAAGGCAAGAGTTATAAAGCATCTAATAAATTAACACATAATGTGGTAGTGTCAAATCTTGCCTATGGGGTTTAACTTGTTTGGAAGTTATTGGAGTAACAAATCTTACTTCTAGGATAATAATTATAGATTATTTCATAAATCAAAACACAATGTTATATTATCAAGTCTTGCCCATGGAGCTTAACTTTTCATTTCAAAGTCATTTAGTTAAGAGACAATATATATATACATATATATATATATATATATATATATATATATATATATATATATATATATATATATATATATATATATATACATATATGTATGTATCATAAATCAAGACATAATGTAGTAATGTCAAGTTTTGCCTATGGGAGCTTAACTTGTTTAGAAGTCGTAGAACTCAAGTCGTATCAATGAGGCATAATTTGTGAAGTCTTTGGTCTATGTCTTGCCTCTAAGCAAGAGTTATAGAGTATCTCATACATCAAGACATAATGTAGTACTGTCAAGTCTTACCCATGGGGGCTTAACTTGTTGTTTGAAGATCCTAGGACTAACAAGTCTTACCTCTAGGGTAATAGTTATAGAGTATATCATAAATCAAAACACAACATGGTATAGTCAAGTCTTACCCATAAGGCTTAACTTGTTATTTTGAAATTCTTAGGCTAAGAGGCACGAGTTATAGAACACATGATAAATCAAGACACAATGCAGAAGTGTCAAGTCTTGCCCATGGGATGTAACTTGTGAAGTTCTTGGTCTATGTCTTGCAGGCAAGAGCTACAGAGCATCTCAAAAATCAATATGTAATGTGGTAGTATCAAATCTTGTTCATGTGACTTAACTTGTTGTTTGAAAGTTGTTGGACTAACAAGTCTTACCATTAAGGCAATAATTATATAGTATCTCATAAATCAACATACAATGTGACAATGTCAAGTTTTGCCCATGTGACTTAACTTCTTGTTTTGTAGTCCTTGGATTAAGAGACAAGAGTTATAGAACATATAATAAATCAAGACACAATATAGTAGTGTCAAGTCTAACCCGTGCTTGGTCTATGTCTTGCCTTTATGGCAAGACTTGTAGAGCATCTAATAAATCAAGATATAATATGATAATGCCAAATTTTCCCCTTGGGACATAATTTGTTTGGAAGTCCTTGGACTAACAAGCCTTACCTGTAGGGCAATAATTATGAATATCTCAAAAATCAAAACACAATATGATATTGTCAAGTCTTACTCATTGGGGCTTTACTTGTTCTTTGAAAGTGTTTAGATTAAGAGACAAGAGTTATAGAATATATAATAAATCAAAACACAATGTAGTAGTGTCAAGTCTTTCCAATGAGGCAGAACTAGTGAAAGTTCTTGGTCTAAGTATTATCTCTAAGGCAAGAGTTATAGAATATCTTGTAAATCAAAACATTAAAGATTGTATTAACTCTTGCCTATGAGACATAACTTATTCTTGAAAAATTTTAGGCTAAGTATTGTCTCTTAAGCAAAAGTTATACAGTGTCTCATGAAATTTCAAATCATATATATTTAAAATAGTAAAAATAAAAAAATTGTCTTGAACCTTGACATTTGAATCTAGAGATAATTTTATTTAAAGGAAGTATAAAATAACTATTTATTTTTAGTTCCATAATCAGAAAAATAAAGATAAGTAAAAAAAACAAAGAAAAAAATAGAAAGAAAGGAAAAAAAAGAAGAAAAAAACACAAGAGAAAAAGGAAACAAAATACATATGAAAGAAAAAAAGAAGGAGAAAAAAAACGTAAAAAAAAGAGGGGAAAAAAGAAAGAGAGAAAAGAAAAAAATCTTTTTTAGTTCCATTTAGTTGTCAAATACAAGCTCCCTTTATTTTGTTAGATTTGGAGGACAATTTTGTTTAAGAAATTTTAATGAAATGAATGAAGGGTATTTTACAAGACTCTTCTTCCCTTATGAAGGACATTTTTATGCTTAACCCATAGTATCATCCCTAAGAATTTTGTGTGATTTTTGCCTCGCTCATCTATAGGTATACTCTTGTTTTCGGATGATTTTTAATTTTTTTTCCTAATATTTGTGGTCTTCAATTTTTTTGTCCTAATATTTGTGATCTTTAATTTTTTTTTGTACTTCCTTCAATTGAAATGTGGAAAGACATTTATTAATATTAGTAAAAAAAATCTCAAGGCTAAAAAAATAAAATAAAAAAATTTGCAAGGCACATATTATGATAAATTATGAGTTTTAGTGTATGAACTTTACTTTACGAAGTAAATAAATTTGTCTGACAATTTTTTTTTTAAAACATCAGCCATATCCTATGAAACATAAGTCTAGTGTATGAATCTTATTTAACTTTTATTAACTTTAGGCTTAATTTGTGTTTGGGGTTTACTTAATAAAGTTTTGCCTGTTTAAAGGCCATCCAACTATGACTAGCAAAAAAGGGGAATATAAAATTGGATAATTTAATGGAGATGTAGAATCCTTTAGGAGGTTAAGAAAAAAACCACCACTATTTATTTGATTACCTCAAATAAGCTCTTTATTTATTTTTTCTTTAGGTTCAAATCCATCAACAACACGTCTGCAAGGGAATAGAGCTAAAGAAGTATAAAAGAAAAAGAAACAAACCAAGTTAAGTTTTACTTTTGTGAGTGGGCAACACTCCACAAATTCTATGGATGAAGAATATTAATGACTTAGAGAAAAATCAAGGATGAACAATGAAGAGGAAGGAATAGAAAATCCTAATTCTTAGGGATATTTGCAAGTTCTCAGTCACGTTTGTTGCTTTAAAGATTCATAAAAAATAACTTGTGTGCCTGGGGCATTAGTTCATAGGTATAAACTTCTTCAACGCTTGAGCTTATGCCTTGAATCGTAAGTTTAGTTTTAGAATATTATGCTTTGAACTTGTTTTTAGATATAAGTTAACAATATGAACTTATGCACCAAAGTATAACTTCAATAGTGTGAACTTGTGCTCTATAAAACATAAATTATCAAATTAGATACACATAACTTATGTTTCAGGACAAACATTCTCTGAAAAAGTTTGTGTAGCAAAATTAGGCCACAGATACTTTGGCAATAATTTCTTATCAAATCAGCAATAGGAACAAAATCAAAGATAAAAAATTTTGGGGACAAATTAAAGACTAGCAGTCTATGCAAAAATTTGATTTTTTTTCCATCATGTCTTTTTTCATATCATTGGACTAGCTTGTGCATTTGGGCTTTAGCATGACAATTTTTTCTTCATTTATTTGAATTGAAAAATAGTTTGGTACATTCATGACAAATTGAAAAAGATGGTAAAATTTTTTGAGGCCATTTGAACAAATACCCCTATTTTGAGGTAGTCTTTAATTTTAACCCCTAAAGAAATTAGTATTTAATGTTTATTCTTCAAATCCTTAAGGTGAAAAATAATAATAAAAAAATTATTTTGATTAAAAGAGATCCCATTTATTAAATAAAAGTAATTCATACCTAAAAAAGAAAAATAAAGGACAAAGGAAAGCTACTAAACCAAATAAAAAATATTTAGACCTGCTGTCTTCTTTTGACCTTTCAAGCTTGAGTAGCTAATAATAACTATACTGAGAAATTAAAAGGATAGTAACATCCAGTCAGAGCAACATAGTGGCTAGAATTCACCTTACATATTTAAACCCCTCGCAAATCATGAATGCTAACTTTGTTGAAAAATTCTTCATCTAATTACTAAATATTTCAAGACTCACTTCTTTAAATCATCTTCTTCTCCACAGATTGAGCTAAACGTTGATACCACCACAAAAGAATAAATGCTAAAGTAAATATGTAAATTTATGTCTCTCTTGTATCAATTTATAGACACTCACTTGCATTCTAAAATTTCTATTTTGATGTTGTCTAAAATAGTAATAGCTTCACTTGCTAATTTCTACCTTTAATCATATGATTAGCACCTACAAAACAAAATACTTGACTAGCTGAAATTGAGCTCGAATGTACTTAGTTCCTCGATTCATTCCGTAGCACAACTAAAAAGAAGCCCTTACTATAAAAGGCTGATGAAAGGTGTAAGATCTAAATCATTGTCTAATGTGCTTATTGTTTGGATGTATCACTACTTCACCGAAAGAGTTCCTCGTGCTTATTCTTTCGTCTGACTGGTACTTGAGTGAAGAAGTCGATTGAATACTTTTTGTAAGGACCTAGATCTCGTGAGACTTTATCGATGCTTAAAATCAAGGTTTTAGAGTTTTTGACCAAGGTGACACTCCATGGTCACCTCCACGAGCTGTGGAGGCTACCTAGGGGTGCCCCTTGGCCTTGTATGAGTTGTATTTTGGATTATGATGGAGTTTAAGACCAAATGACCCTCCACTGAGCCCTTCATGGCTCGTGGTGCTCACCACTGGCCGTGAAAGTGGCTCGTGGTAGGTGCCTTTGGCTTGAAAGCCATTGTGTGGCTAAGGAACCCATCACAGACCCTTATACGGGCCATACAACCCACCAAGGCTTGTGGTGGGGTCTCATGATGATGTTAGTCCGAAATGTTTTCAAGTATCAAATCATTGTCTCGGAACTTGGATCTTTGTATGGGAGCTTTTCCGGACCATGGAGCTTTGTACAAACCGTGAAGCCTTCAGTGGAAATGTACTTGGTCCGTGGTCCTGTGCACGAGCCGTGGTGGTCTTTCACGAGCCACCTAGGCACTTTTTAGTGCTCGTTTTATTAATGACTTTCTCATAATTTTGGTGATTTCTAAGGATCGTTTGTGACTTTCTAACCTATCCTAAACCCCTGAAAAGACCGATACTCCTTCATTCTTATTTCAAATTCAGTCATTTACTTAGAATACTAAAAGTCTCTCTTCTAAGAACTCCTCTCAAGTGTGCCATTGAAGATTCAACTTGGAAATTCAAGAAGGGCTATCTTCTAAAATTAATTTCTTATTACTTCTTCTAAGTTATCTAAGGTATGTGGGATTGATTCATGGTCCCTTTCAACCATGAAGACTCCAAACACGTTTTATTCCTTGATTTATGTATTTCAAGCTTACTTTGAATATGTGTCTTTTAAATTAGTGTTGATTTGATTAACTTGAGATATGAGTTGTATTTTATTGATGTTTTGAAAGAGATTTAAGCCCTAATATGTTGAATTGCATTGATATTATGAAGGTTTGAATATGTATGTCCCTTTAAATGTTGAATTTAGGCATGAGTAATCTCAAGTATGCTTTAAATGTGAATTTCTTCATGGATTTACTTTGAATTTTTTTGTATTTTTATTTTAAGTATGAATCTCTGTTGCCCATGCTATACTCTCATCATTCATGGCATATGCATATATGAACATTGATTTTCACGAAGATTATGATGTGGGTTATGACCCAAGTATGTTGATGAATATGATTTTAAGGAAAGTATGGTTATGACATGACATGTGATCACATAATGTCTATGATATGATTCTTTGAGCTATTATGGGTGTTTACATGTCACGATCCAGACCTATAGCTAGGAGTGACATGGCGAATGAGAACCCGAGAGTCCTTAAATAAGCCTCATTGCATTTATATACATATCATCAGTTTGGAAGCGCATAATAAAGCAATAAACACATAGTTCTAAGGGACAAAAAAGTATGACTCAAGCTATGGGGATGTCATAGGAATAGGGATTGGCATGATCCACATAACACATATCACATAAGGACTACGAGGCGGGTAGGTATGACTCATGCATGGGGATAGAAGGCCTCAAGACTTTTCACATTTCCACATTTCATCAAGAAGATATCATCATCTCACCAATATTCAATAAGTCATAAACATAATCTCCATAAATAAATAGCGTGACATAGCACAAATTCGTACATAGAGTCTACATGTTGTCCAACAATGCCTCTAAGTCATAGAATAGGAAGGGGGCCAACTTATGTCTCGGACTCACCCTTAAAGTAAAGACATAATGGAAAGTAACATAATAGGTAAGTAGGAAGTGGCTTGTCCTTGGATGATATGACTCACCACAAGCAACTCTCGCAAATCCAAGCTAACCGTCAAGAGCAGGATGTAGATAGCCTCTGGTCCCTATATGGTTAGATCATGTAGGGAAAGAGTATACATTAGTATATTTTAATGTACTAAGTTGCGGGCATGCAATTCATATGAACTCATTAAACCTATATTCAATGTTAGATGACAAGGACACATATATAGAAAGAAGTATATATACAAGGAAGAGTAATATATCAATATGCCATGAAACCATGATGCATGAAATGTCATAATACTTCAACATAGTGGGGATCATACCTCAACCGACATCTATACCATGTGAGCTATTACATGAAATTTCGGTGTCTTTCTCACACCGAATGAAGAGGTGATCTACTTGCCAAAGGTTGACCATACTTCTCCTTTCGAAAAGCCTCCCATTTTGGAGAAGTAACCTTACCTTACAGGCAGTCCCATTTTGATTAGGATTTTTATTAATCATGACATAATTGTAACCATACCTTACAGGCCACCCATTTCTTTAAGGTTACTTTAACCACGAACTTATGTTTGGCACATAGTTATGGGATTCAGGTACTGGACCCTTGGAGATAGCCCCATCCCACAAGTCCGCTCGGTGCTAAATCATCATCCCACAAGGATACATATATATATATACATTCTTTCAAAAGAGGTATAAATCATTTCAATGCATATTAAGGCTTAAAAGCCAAACATTCTTCATAATCATACGTACTTGGGCTAAAGATCCAAATCATACTTCAATTCACACTTTCATGCATATGAATAGCTCATTCACATATATTCATATTGGTGTAAACATCCAAAGTTTGCTCAAAGAGCCATATTATAGATATTATGTGATCACATGTCTTGTCATAATCATACTTTCATCATAATCACTTTCATAACATAATTGGGTCTTAACCCACTTCATAATCTTTAAAAAAGCAATGCTTATTTATGCATATGCCATGAATGATGATAGAATAGAATGGACAATAACATTCATACTTAAATCAACAATATAATATGAAATCCAAGTATATCTATGAAGAAATTCACATTTAAATCATACTTGAGATTACCCATGCCGAAATCAACTATTCAGAAGGGACATGCATATTCAAATTTTCATAATATCGATGCAATTCAACATATTAGGGCTTTAATCACTATAAAAACATCAATTAACATAGCTCATATCTCAATTGAATCAAATAAATAATAATTTAAAAGGCCCATATTCAAAGTAAGCTTGAATTTCATAATCAAAGAGTAAAAAGTGTTTGGGGTCTTCATGGTTGAAAAGGGGCATGAATCAATTCCACATACCTTAGATAATTAAGAAGAATAAATAAGAAATTGATTGGAGGAGAAGACCCTTCCTTGAGCTCCAAGCTAAATCTCCAACGGTACACTTGAGAGGAGTTCTTTAGATGAGAGAGTTTGAATATTCAAAGTGTATGGAATGAATTTGAATAAGAGTAAAGGAGTATAAGTCTTTTTAGAGGTTTAGGATAGGTTAGAAAGTCATAAACGACCCTTGGGAATCACCAAAATTATGAGAAAACCATTAATGAAAGAACTTCAAAAAGTTGCCAAGGGTCCTGTCAAGGAGGCACACAGGTCGTGTGAAGCCATACAAACCGTATGGGTGTCTGTGAGACAAAACTTGAAAAATTTCAGACGATACTCAACAAAATTTCTTCAGGCCAAGGGTGCTTCCACTGATGGACTCACGAACCGTGTAAAGCTTCACGTGTTGTACAAGCGTCCGTATGAAGATACCAAGTTCCAAGACAATGATTTCATACTTAGAAAAATTCTAGACCAACACCCTTACGGGACCTCACACGAGCTCCGTGGTGATACATGACCTGTATAAGGGTTCGTGTGTGAGGTGCCTTATCTAAGAATTGGCTTTCAAGCCCAAGGCTCCTACCATGAGCAACTTCACGATTAGTGGTGAGCCCCACGATCCGTGAAGGGCTCAGTGGAGGGTCACTTAGTCTTGAACTCCACTACAAGCCCAAACACACCACACACAAGGCCAAGGGCTACCTCAAGGCATCCGCTCACACTTGTGGATTGCTCCACAGCTTGTGGAGGTGCCCTTTTGGTGACACCTTGGTTAAAAACTTCTGAGAACTAAATTTCCACACATTGTTAAGGCCTTACAAAGTCTGGGTCCTTGAATCATCTCCCCCTTGGGAACATTCATCCTTGAATGAGCTAGAAAAAGAATTAAAGGGGTAGACTTGATCATGAAACATTCCAACTTGAAGACATAATGCATAACATATTTCTTGAAAACCATAAAATCATTAAAACTTATGTCAAAACATCCTTTAAACATTTTTGTGCACATGTATGCATGTCATGTCATGAAACATAAGAGTGAAAGAGTTAGGACCATTTAGAATAGGAAGAACCTAATACCTTAAGCTTGAGTAGATTGGAATAGATAGGGGTATCGCCTCATCATGTCCGACTCCCCCTCCCATGTAGCGCTCTCCATATGTTTATTTCTCCAAAGCACTTTAACCAAAGCCACATCCTTGTTGCGAAGCCGCTTTACTTGCCCATCCAAGAACTCAACCGGAACTTCCTCATAGGACAAGTTCTCCTCAACTTCAACACCCTCCAAAGTCACAATTGAACTAGGATTACCAATCAATTTCCTTAACATAAACACATGGAAAATTGGGTGAATAGAACTCAAATACGGAGACAATTCCAATCTATAAGCTACATTCTCAATTTGATCCACAATCTCATAAGGACCTACCCCATGGACTTAATTTGACCTTCTTACCAAAACACATTACACCCTTTATGGGTGAAACCTTCACATACACCTAATCACCAACAAGAAACTCAAGATCCCTCTTTCTAGCACTCGAATAAGACTTTTGGCCATTTTGAGCCGTCTTCAATCTCTCTCTAATCAACTTCACCTTTTTTATGGCCCCAACACCAAATTCAGGCCAATCAAAGCCATCTCACGCAACTCAAACTATCCCACTGGGGATCTACACCTTTTCCCATACAAAGCCTCAAACGGTGCCATACCAATGCTAGCATGAAAGCTATTATTGTAGGCGAACTCGATAAGTGGTAGATGATCATTCTAATTAACCTTAAATTCTAGCACACACACCCTCGACATGTCTTCCAAAGTTTGATTGTCCTTTCGGCTTGTCTATCGTCCGAGGATGGAAAGCGGTACTTAACTTCACCTTAGTGCCAAGCCCTTTTTGAAATGATTTCCAAAAGTGAGAAGTAAATTGGGTACCACAATCCAATATGATATACATAGGCACACTATGCAACCTTACCAACTCTTGGATATACAGCCTTGTATAATCCTCGGCATATAAGGTAGTCTTGACCAGTAGGAAATGAGCCGATTTAGTCATCCTATCAACGATAACCCAAATAGAGTCAAATTGATTTCGGGATCGGGGCAAACTAACCACAAAATTCATATTCACATCTTCCCACTTCCAAGTGGGAATATCAATATCTTGAGCCAAACCACCGGGTCTTTGATATTCTACCTTCACTTGTTGATAATTGGGACACTCGAATAGAAACTTGGCTACGTCTTTCTTCATACCATGCCACCAATACACATCCCTCAAATTCCGAGAAATTTTGGTGGTTACTGAATGTGCGAAATAATGAGAGTTGTGGGCTTCACTCATGATCACCTCCCAAAGGCCATCAACATCCAAAACACACAACCGATCTTGATATCGAAGCAAATCATCTCCCCATTGGGAGAAAACCTCTACTTTCTTTTCCACAACTAATTTCTTTAAGTCAACTAAAGATGGGTCCAAATCTTGTTTTTCCTTGACATCAACAACCATAGAAGACTCAACCCCATTCTGAACATGAATACAACAATAATTAGAGTGAGCCAATCTAACACCCAACCTAGCCAAACAATGAACATCTTTTACCAATTCCTTCTTCCCTTCATCAACATGGACCACATACCCATAGATATCCTACTAAGAACATGACTACAACATTTGCCTTGCCGGAATGATATTGGACACTCATGTCATAATCCTTAAGAAGTTCCAACGGCCTCCTTTGCCTCAAGTTAAGAACCCTTTGGTGAACACATATTGCAAGCTCTTGTGATAGGTCAACACATCAACATGAACCCCATATGAATAATGTCTCCAAATTTTCAAAGCAAACACCATGCTAACTCAAGATCCTGAGTCAGATAATTTTGTTCATGTACCTTCAATTGCCTTGATGCGTAAGCTATCACCTTACCATATTGTATGAGCACACAACCCAACCCTATTCGAGAAGCATCACAAGCCCATCTAAACTATTCGGTAGAGTTAAAATAGGAGTCAATGTAAGTCGGTCTTTCAAAGTCTGAGAACTCTTCTCATACTCATCCGACCATATAAACATAGCCTTCTTTTGAGTCAACTTAGTCAATGGGGATGCAATGGATGAGAAACCTTTAACAAATCTCCTGTAATAACCAGCCAACCTAAGGAAACTTTGAATATCCAAAGGAGTCAATGGTCTTGGCCAATTCTTTACTTCCTCAATCTTTTATGGGTCAACCTTAATACCATCACCAGATACCACATGACCAACAAAAGGCTACTTCACTTAACCAAAACTCACATTCACTGAACTTAGCATACAATTGTTTCTCCCTCAAAGTCTGGAGAACCAACCTCAAATGATCTAACGCTCCCGCTCACGGAATAAATCAGAATATCATCGATGAAGACAACTATAAAACTATCAAGAAAGGGCTTGAACACCTGATTCATAAGATCCATAAATACAGCTGGACCATAAGTCAAACCAAACGACATAACCACAAATTCAAAATGCCCATATCTAGTTTGGAAGGCCATTTTAGGAATGTCACACTCTCGAACCCTCAATTAATAATAACCAGAATAGAGGTAAATCTTTGAGAAATGGGTGGCCCCTTGAAGTTGATCAAACAAGTCATTGATCCTTGGAAACAAATATTCATTCTTGATGGTTACCTTATTCAATTGCCTATAATCAATGCACATATGAAGAGACCCATATTTCTTTCTTATAAATTACACTAGAGCACCCCATGGTGGTATGCTTGGTCTATAAAGTCCTTCTCCAACAAATCTTTCAAGGTCCTTCAACACCTTCAATTTAGGCGGTGTCATATAATACGGAGGAATATAAATAGGTTGAGTATTCAAGAGGAGATCTATACTGAAGTCTACTTCCCTTTCGGGAGGAATACCGAGTAAATGTTCAGGAAAAACATCCTAAAACTCATTAACCATCGGAACCAATTCAAGAGTAGATGACTCAGACTCCACATCTCTAACTCGCATTATATAATAAATGCACCCCTTAGAAATCATCCTTCGGGCTTTGAGATAAGAGATAAACCGAATCTTAATAGAAAAATCACTACCCTTCCCCTCAATAACATACTCATTCGAAAATTGGAATTTGACTTTTTGCGTTCTACAATCTATAAAGGCATAAGATGCATGCAACTAATCAATCTCTAGGATAATATCAAAATCAAACATCTCAAGTTATACAAGATCACACGAAAAGACTTTATGCAAAACAGAATTAGGGCAACCACGATAGACTCTTTGGGAAATAGTAGACTTACCCACGAGAGTATAGATTGAAAAGGGATCCCTTAGAATTTCAGGACTCAACCCAAACTTAACAGCCAAAAGAGGAGTCACAAAAGATAAATATGCACCTGGATCAAGCAAAGCATAAGCATCAAATCAAAGACTTTTAACATACCAGTCATTACATATAGAGTCCTCTCCACTTCCTGTCGAGCATGCAAAGTATAGAAACTATTGCTTTTTGGGGCACCACCTTGTGGAGCTTTTAGCTGGACTTGATTACCTTGGCCACTTGACCATGACCTTTCTTGGCAGCTTTAAGAAAATCAACAATGTTGTGGTATGTATCACCACACCCAAAACAAGTACCTAAACTCCTAAAGCACACATCCGAGTGATTCTTTCCACATGTAGTGTACTGAGGGGGCATTGTCCAACCTCCAACCTATGCCTTAGGAGGAGGCACTCTAGCATTGGAAACCTTTGAATTCGAACCCTGGCCTTATTGGAACCAACTATATCACCACCACTCCTAGAGTTGGAGAACCCACCATCATAATAGGCTCTCTTGGAATCATTCACCCTCTATTCCTTGAGCTTTTCCCTTCAATTTGTTTAGCATAAGTCATGAGCCTGGAAATGTCCATATCCCAAATAAGCACAACCATTCAACATTCTTTCACAACCAAATCGGAGATCTCAGAAATAAAGTTGTGCATTCTTGCACGGGGTCAACCACTAGTATAGGAGCATATTTTGGGAGCTTTGTAAATTTGAGAGCATATTCCCTCACACTTATACCACCCTACTTGAGGTTGAAAAATTCTATCATTTTGGCCTCCCTAAGCTCAAGGTGAAAGAAACGATCCAGAAAGGCAAACTTAAACTCTTCCCAACTAATTCTATCATCACCAATCCTCTCCATCAACTATTGGTTGTACGACACTTGAGCCATATCCTTCAATGATAGGCATCTAACTCAACCTTCTCCTCTGAAGTCACCCCCATAATATTCAACACTTTAGAGAGCTCATCAATGAAGTCTTGAGCATCCTCATCAACTTTTGACCCATAAAACTCTGAAGGATTCATCTAGGTAAAATCTCTCACTCTAGCAGCTGAAATGGGAGCATGTGGAAGAGGATTAGCCTACTAGCCTGGTTGGTCACCACTTAGGCAAGCATGGCAAAGGTAGTTCAAAATTTATCCTGAGTAAACAACTCTCCCATAGGCTCTTGAGGGACTTGGTCCTTATTAATAGGGGCCTGCCTTAGTAGAGGGGATCTTCTTTGAGGCATCTTTTGTAAGGCATCACAGACATTGTTAAAGTTAAGAAGTCTTAAGACATGGTCCAAAGCATGAAATAAGACATGAAGAATTAAGAAAATTCCTAGAACACTATTATAGTCTCCCACACATAGGTATCGTGCACTTCACACCAATGAAATATGACTCTTCTTAACGCGGCATGTTGGAAACCGAGGATCATTTATGAACTAAGTGATTTGATACCAAGCTTGTCACGACCCGGACTTAGGGCCTAGGAGTGACATGGAAAATGAGAACTCGAGAGCCTCCAAACAAGCCTCATAGCATCTACATCAACATCATTGGTTCGGAAGCGCATAATAAAGTAATAAACACATAGTTCTAAGGGAAGGGAAAGTATGAATCATGCAATGAGGACGTTATAGGGATATGGATTAGCATGATCCACATAACACATAGCATATTAGGACTAAGGGGCAGGTAAGTATGACTCATGCTATAGGGACAGAAAGGTTTGGGACTTTCCACATTTCATAGTCTCATCAAGAATATATCATCATCTCATCAATATTTAATAGATAACCATAATCATTATCTCCATAAAAAAGCCTGACATAGCAGAAATCCATACATAAAGTCTACATGTTATCTAACAGTGCCTCTAAGTCATAAAATAGGATGGTGGCTAAGACATGTCTCGGGCTTACCCTTAAAGTAAACACATAAAGGAGAGTGACATAATAGGTAGGAAGGAGGTGGCTTGTCCTTTGATGATAGGATTCACCACAAGCATCTCTCACAAATGCAAGCTAACTGTCAAGAGGAGGATGTAGATAATCTCCGATCCTTATATGGTTAAATCATGTACATAAAGAGTATGTGTTAGTACGTTTGAGTGTACTAAGTATGTGGGAATTCAATGCATATGAACTCATTAAACCTGCATTTAATGTTAGATGACAAGGACACATATATAAAAGAAAGTATATATTCAAGGAGGAGTAAATATATCAATATGCCGTGAAATCCATGATGCATGAAATGCCATAATACTTCAACATATTAGGGATGAGACCTCAATCGACATATATACCATGCGAGCTATTACATGGAATTCTGGTGTCTTCCCCACACTAAATGAAGAGGTGATCTACTTGCAAAAGGTAGACCATACTTCTCTTTATGGGCCTTCTATTTCAGAGAAGTAACCTTACCTTACGGGCACTCCCATTTTGGTTAGGATTTTCATTCGTCATAACATAATTGTAACTATACCTTATGGGCCTCTCATTTCGTAAAGGTTACCATAAACATGAATCTAAGTTTGGCATACAGTTATGGGACTCGAGTACTGGACCCTTGGAGATAGCCCTAATCCCACAAGTCTTTTCAGTGCTAAGTCATCATCCCAAAATAATACATACATACATAAATACATACATACATACATACATAATACATACATATTGAATCATGCTTGGGATTACCCATGCCTAAAGCAACATTTAAAAGGGACATGCATATTCACATACTCATAATATCGATGCAATTCAACATATTAGGGCTTCAATCACTTGAAAAACATCAATTAAACATAACCCATATCTCAATTTAATCAAATTAATAATAATTTAAAAGGCCCATATTCAAAGTAAGCTTGAATTTCATAATGGAAGAGTAAAAAGTGTTTGGGGTCTTCATGGTTGAAAGGGGCCATGAATCAATTTCACAAACCTTAGATAATTAATAAGAACCAAGAAGAAATTGATTAGAGGAGAAGACCTTTCTTTGAGATCCAAGCTAAATCTCCAATGACACACTTGAGAGGAGTTCTTTAGATGAGAGAATTTGAATATTCAAAGTGTATGGAATGAATTTAAATAAGAATAGAGGATTATAGGTCTTTTTAGGGGTTTATATAGGTTATAAAGTCATAAAGAACCCTTGGGAATCACCAATATTACTAGAAAGCCATTAATGAAACAAGCTTCAAAAAGTTTCCAAGGGTCCCGTCAACGAGGCACACGGGTCGTGTGAAGCCACACAGACCATATGGGTAACTGTGAGACAACATGTGGAAAATTTTAGATGGTACTCAGCATAATTTCCTCAAGCCAGGGATGCTTCCACTGAAGGCCTCACGGACCATGTGAAGCTTCATGGGTCATACAAGCGTCCGTTTGAAGACACCAAGTTCCGAGACAGTGATTTCATACTTAGAAAAGTTCTAGACTAATACTCTCATGGGACCCCACATGAGCTGTGTGATGATACATGACCCGTATATGGGTTCATGTGTGAGGTGCCTTAGCTAAAAAGTGGCTTTCAAGCTCAAGGCTCCTACCATGAGCCACTTTCAGCCTGCGGTGAGCCCCATGACCCGTGAAGGGCTCAATTGAGTGTTATATAATCTTGAACTCCACCATAATCCCAAACACACCATATACAAGGCCAAGGGCCACCTCAAGGCACCCTCTCATAGCTCGTGGACTGCTCCACGGCTTGTGGAGTTGCTCATTTGGTGACACCTTGGTCAAAAACTTTTATGAACAAAATTTCCACGTATCATTAAGGCTTACAAGGTCTGGGTCCTTACTGCACACCAACATGTACAAGTATGAATGAGATATTCCTATGATTGATGTATGCCATTAAGTATGATTTGGCTCTTTAGCCCAAGTGTGCATGAATATGAAGTATAATTTGGCTCTTTACCCCAAGTATGCATGATTACGAAGTATGTTTGGCTTAAGACTAAGTATGCATGATGAAGATTTGAAAAGACCACCCTCCTTTCTAAAAGCATGCATAAGTACATGTATTCTTGTGGGATGATGACTTAACACTAAGCAGGCTTGTGTGAGGGGACTATCTCCAAGGTTGCAATTCTTAAGTCCATAACTATGTGCCAAATATAGGTTCATGTTTATGTCCCTTTGTAGATAATTATATTATGCATGGAAAATCCTTACTGAAATGGGGGTGCTCGTAATGTGATGTTATTTCTCCAAAATGGGGGTGCCCATAAGAAGAAGTATGCTCTACCTTTGGCAAGTAGATCACCTCTTCGTTCGATGTAGGGAAGAAATTGGAATTCCATTTAATAGATCAGATGGTCTAGATGTCGGTTGAGGTCTCAACCCCATATGTTAAAGTGTTATGACATTTATGCATCATGGATTTCTTGGCATATTGATATTACATTCTTTTGTATATATGTTTTTCTATATATGTGCCCTTGTCATCAAACATTGATTGCAGGTTAATAAGTGCATAAACATGTGTATGCTTGTTGATGTGCTGTCAAAATACAACAGTTTTGATGCTTAAAATTTGAAGTTTGTGCGTTCTCAATGTGATATTAGTAGGTTTGATGTGTTTTTATGTTTGTTTTGCAGGATTCCAAGGTTGGCATTGTTTTTGAGGAAAATATGTAGAAATTGCTGAATTTGAGGATCCATGAGACCCTTTACGAGCCATAGAATATTCTACGAGCCATAAAAAGGGGTTTCGTGTGCAATTCCAGTGAAGGGTGGATTTTTGAAGTTTGTCTATGAATAAGCAAACGAGCTATAGAGGACTTTATGAGCCGTAGACCTAGTCTCGTACCCTGAGAATCAGAGAAGGATGAGATGTAGAACGTTTTACGGGCCATAGAGAGGTGTCGTAGAAGCCAAGTCCGTAATTGAAGCAACAATTTATGAAATCTCAATTACGAGTTGTAAATCATTATATGACCCATAGAGCACCTCGTAGAGCCTGCCGACCTAGTTGTCCTATTTTGTTTTAGATTTGTATTTTAAATACTATAAATAAGTTTTTAGATTATTTTTATTAGAGAGAGAGGGGAGAATAAAGAAAGGAACATTAGAGAGTTTGAGAAACACTTGTAAACTTTGATTTCATCTTCTAATTGCAATCTTGTGATTCTCATTGAAGCTTTGGATTTTATTGTGTTTAATTTCATTTTGTAAGTTCTCTATTATGTTATTCAAAGTCATGAGTCTTGCATTTATACTGATCATGAGTAGCTAAATCCACAATTAGGGCTGTGGAAACCATGAAGAGCTAACAAGGTAAAATCGGATAATTCATAATTCTTGAAAGAGTGCATACATATATTAATTAATTCTCTTCGTTTTGAATGCTTTATAATGGTGACCAACATTAGAACCCGCCTAGCGTTACTGACCAGATCATGGTAGTAATGAATAGGAAAAGCGCTTAATTAATAGGATTGGATCGATGTTTCTCATCTAATCAACCGAACTAGGCCAAGTGGAGCTTGTACTGGGACAAAAAGTGAGGGTTAGTAACGTCACACTGTGGGGATACAATCACGTAGTGAAATTAGCCTCACGCCTAGGCAAAGGGTTAGATGAACTTAACTTACCGTTCTGCATGCTACAAACTAGAAAAGATTTTGGTTATCCAGTGATACTAAGTTAGGGAATCATGAAAAATACAATACCCTAGTTTCTTTTCATATTAGTTATATACTTGTCTTAGTTCAGAGTTATTTTTACCAGTGATTATAAACTCCCCTCCCTTTGGGGAGATAAGTTGGTTAATAAATCCGAATGACAAATTGAATTCTGCTACGTCTACCATATTCCTTTGGTTTGACCCTAACCTTGGTTAGGTTCCATATCTTGACAACAACTGCTTTAGCCTAAAAAAGGAGGTATAGCTTGGGCAACATCAAGATTTTGGCGTCTTTGCCGAGGAATACTGCTAGACTTTTCTAATTCAGGTAATTTGGGAATTAATCCTTATTTCCCTTATGTTACGTTATTTTGTTGTTTTTGTTTTCTTTTAGGGTATAAGTGTAGTGTATGCCCAACACGCAAAACGAGGCATACCCTTGACTCCATTTGACCTAGAGACCTTTATAAGTCTGAGAAGAATGGTTCAAGATAATGCAAACAATACGACAAATGCAACTCTAAACTGGAATGAGAATGAGAATACCAACAATGAAAACCCGTATCCTCTTGAGGACATTGCTCTACAGCCATAGGACTTCAAAGCCGAAGCTTATCAGTGGAATCAATATCGGCTGAACCTTATGGCTATGGGGGTAAATAGAGGTATTGTGTTACCACCAGTACCGGCTGACAAAAAGTTCGTGGTTTCGAGTGGGTTGCTTCAGATGCTGCAAAACTGTGGGTTGTTCACGGGCCTACTGATGTGCTACAAAAATACAACACTTTTGATGCTTAAAAATTAGGATTTTTTCGTGTTCTCAATGCAACTTTAGTTGTTTTATGTGTTTTTGTTTCTATGTTTGCAGGATTACAGGTTGGCCATGGGGAAAGTTACAAAGTTGTTGCAGATTTGCTGTTATATGAGACACCTTACGGGCCGTAGACCATTTTACGAGCCATAAGGTGGTTTCTTGAGGAATTCCAATGAGGGGATAAGTTTCTGAAGTTACTTCTATGAACATGCAGATGAGCCGTAAATTAATGTACGAGTCGTAGAAGAGGTTTTGTGCCCTGAGAGTCAGAGAATGAAGACTTTCTGAAGTTCATCAGACGAAACCCCCTTTATGGGTCATAAACCATTTTATGAGTTGTAAAGGGGTGTCATAAAGGAGAAGTTCAGTTTTCCAGCAACAATGTACGAGACCCTGATCACGGGCTGTGAACTTTAATACAGGCCATAAAGTGATGTCATAAATTGTGCCAACCGATTCTCCTAAGTTGTTTAGGATTTGAATTTCAATTATTATAAATAAGTCTTTTAGGTTATTTTTCATAAGTTCTTACCGGTTCATGTAAGTTTAGCTTAGTTTTAGGTTAATGCTTAGAGAACTCAATATTCTTAGAGAGAAAATTGTGAGAGAGTCTTTGGAAAACACTTGTGGTTTAATTCAATCTTCAAGCTTGTGATTTTCATTGACATTGGATTTTCTTGTTCTTAATCCAATTGTGTAAGTGTTTAATTGTGTCTTCTATTTCAATGATCTCTTCATCTACACAAAACATGAGTACCTAAATCTATAACTAGGGTTGTGGGAACCATGAAGAACTAACAAAGTACAACAGGATAATTCATGATTCTTGGAAGGTGCATATGCAATTAACTCTCTTCGTTTTGCATGTTTTTTGATGGTTGCCAATATTAGAACCCTGCTAGTGTTTCTGACTCGACCAAGGTAGTAATGAATAGGAAAAGAGATTAATTAACAAGATTCGATTGATGCGTTCTCGTCTAATCAATCAAACTAGGCCAAGGGAAGTTGTACTGGGACTTATAAATAATGGTTAGTAATGCACACTATGGAGATGGGTCAAGTCGCATAGTGAAATTTGCCTCTGAAATTTGACCAAAGGGCTTGGTAAACTTAAATTATCGTCATGTATGCTATACACTAGACTAGAATTAGGTTATCTAGTGGTACTGAGTTGGGGAATCATGGGGGAGCACAATACCCTAATTGCTCTCCTTTATTGATATTTCTCTCATTATAGTTAGTTAATTTTTCTCATTGATTTTTGCAAAACACCTCTTTGGGGAATTAAGTTGATTAACTAATCAGATTGCATGTTGGTGAATTTGTCTTGAGTCTACGTATTCCTTGTGGGTTCGTCCCTAACCTTGGTTAGGTTTTATTTCTTGACAATGACCACTTTATCCTCTAAAATGGAGGTGTAACTTGGGCGACATCACCTACCATCAGAGGATCTGCAAATCCATATACACAACATTGTATTTGTCTGTTAGAGTGTGATGGGAATACAAAATCTGTCTATGGATGCTATAGGACTTCGTGTCTTACCATTATCTCTGATAGGCAATGCAACACTATGGCTATCCGAGCTCTCACAGAGTTCAATCACCAGTTGGGCTGAGTTGCAAAAGGCCTTTTTGGAGAGGTATTTCCCAAGATCGAAGAAGCTTAAGTTGAAAGACCAAATCAAAAACTTTGAGCAACTTCCTGGTGACTCGATCAGTACTACATGGGAGCAGTTCACGAAGTGCTTGAGGAGTGTCCCGAACCATAAAATTGTTGATAATGCCTTGGTAGAAATCTTCTATTATGCCCTAGATGAGAATAGTCAAGCTTGTGCTTATACCATTATGGGGGGCATGTTCTTAAATAAACCATTTCAAGGATCATCGAAAAAATGGAAAGGATAGTCAAGACAAAGCATCTACCAAAACTTTGTGCACTATCAATATTGGTTCAGAGTAATCTAAAATAAAGAGATTTTACAAGAGCTTGCCTGAATCCATACAGGTATGGAGGTGATGATGAAGCTGAATCAGGAACGAGTTAATAGAGTTATCCATCAGCCTCTACGAGCACCCATGTATGATGATCCTTACTATGAGGAGGACACTTGTTTCATTGTTGATCAGATGGGAGGTTTCCGGACCAACTCCTTAGGGTCCAATCAGGATTATTGGCGCCAAGGTCAAGGAAACCAAGGTAAGAACTTTAATCGAGATGGAGCCTTCAGAGATAACTGCGGAGGCTACTATGATAGGACTTGGGGCTATTGAGGCTGCAAAGATGGTTACAAAAATAGTCCTTACGTCCCACCACAAAACCGTGACATCGGTGCTAGTAGTTCCAGAGTTGAGGAGATGTTTGATCGCTTGTTAAAGAAAGCTGAGACACAAGATGAGACTTTGTGGGGGATGGTCACCTCCACGAGCCATGGAGGGGTCCACGAGCTGTGGAGGTTGCCTAGGGATGACCCTTGGCATTGTGTGGATTGTATTTTGGCTTATGGTGGAGTTTAAGACCAAGTGGCCTCCACTGAGCCCTTCATGGATCGTGGTGCTTACCACTCACTGTGAAAGTGGTTCATCGTAGGTGCCCTTGGCATAAAAGCCACTGTATGGATAAGGAACCTGCCACGGACCCTTGTATGGTTTGTACAACGCACTATGGCTCTTGTTAGGGTCACGTGATGGTGTTAGTCCAGAATTTTTCTATGTATCAAATCACCATCTCGGAATTTAGATCTTTGTACGAGAGCTTGTACGGACCGTGGAGCTTTGTACGAATGGGGAAGCCTTCAGTGGAAATGTCCTTGGTATGAAATTCGGCTAAGTTTCTAAAGACCCTTACTATGGACCCTTGTATGGTCCGTGGTCCTGTGCACAAGCCGTGGTTCTTTTTCACGACTACCTGGGGACTTTTTAGTGCTTGTTTTATTAATGGCTTTACTCATAATTTTGATGATTTTTAAGGGTTGTTTGTGACTTTCTAACATATCCTAAACCCCTGAAAAGACCTATACTCCTTCATTCTAATTCAAATTCATTCATTACTTAAAGTCTCTCTTCTAAGAACTCCTCTCAAGTGTGCCATTAAAAAATCAACTTGGAAATTCAAGAAGGGCTTTCTTCTCAAATCAATTTCTTCTTACTTCTTCTAAGTTACCTAAGGTATGTGGGGTTAATTAATGGCACCTTTCAAACCTTTCAACCATGAAGACCCCAAACACTTTTCACTCCTTGATTTATGAATTTCAAGCTTACTTTAAATATGAGTCTTTTAAATTAGTGTTGATTTGATTAAATTGAGATATGAGATGTATTTCATTGATGTTTTTCAAGTGATTTTAAGCCCTAATATTTAAATTGCATTGATATTATGAAAGTTTGAATATGTATGTCCCTTTAAATGGTGAATTTAGGCATGAGTAATCTCAAGTATGCTTTAAATGTGAATTTATTCATGGATTTACTTTGAATTTCATCTTAGTTTGTTATTTTAAGTATCAATCTCTATTCCCCGTGCTATACGCTCATCATTCATGGCATATGCACATATGGACATTGATTTTCACGAAGATTATGATATGGGTTAAGACCCAATTATGTTGATGAATATGATTTTAAGGAAAACATGGTTATGACATGACATGTGATCATATTATGTCCATGATATGGCTCTTTGAGCAATTATGGGTATTTACACCAATATGTACAAGTATGAATGAGCTATTCCTATGCATGAAGTATGATTTGACTCTATAGTCCAAATATGCATGAATATGAAGTATGATTTGGCTCTTTAAGCCAAGCATGCATGATTATGAAGTATGTTTGGATTTTAATCCTAAGTATGCATGATGAAGATTTGAAAAGAATATCCTCCTTTCTAAAAGCATGTATATGTATATGTGTTCTTATGGGATGATGACTTAGCACTGAGCGGGCTTGTGTGATGAGGACTATCTCTAAGGGTCTAGTCTGCAAGCCCCATAATTATGTGCCAAGTATAGGTTTATAATTATTCCCCTTTGTGGATGATTATGTTATGTATGAAAAATGCTTACCCAAATGGGGTGCTCGTAAGGTAAGGTTATTTCTCTGAAATGGGGGTATCCGTAAGGAGAAGTATGATCTACCTTTAGCAGTAGATATTCGGTGTAGGGAAGACATCGAAATTTCATGTAATAGCTTGCATGGTCTAGATGTCGATTGAGGTCTCATCCCTATTTGTTGAAGTGTTATGGCATTCATTCATCATGGATTTCATGGAATATTGATATTACATTCTTTCCTATATATACTTCTTTCTATATATATGCCCTTGTCATATAACATTAATTGCAGGTTAATAAGTTCATAAGCATGTGCATGCCCACATACTTAGTACATTCAAACATACTAACACATACTCTTTGCCTACATGATCTAACCATGTAGGGAGCACAGACTATCTTCATCCACCTCTTGACGGTTATCTTGGATTGTAAGGGTTGCTTGTGGTGAGTCCTATCATCCAAGGACAAGCCACCTTTTATTTACCTATTATGATATTTCCACTTATGTCTTTATTTTGAGGGTTAGTCTGGGACACTTCTTGGCCCCCATCCTATTCTATAACTTATAGGCATTGTTGGACATCATGTAAACTCTATGTACAAGATTGTGATGTGTTATGTTATTTTCTTATGGAGAGTTTGATTATGGCTATCCCTTGATGTTGATGATATAAGGTTATGTTCATGATGAGATGGGAAATGTGGAAAGTCCTAAGCTCCTTTTACCCTTATAGCATGAGTCATACTTACCCGCTCCTTAGTCCTTATATGCTATGTGAATCCATGCGAATTCCTATCCCTATGAAATCCCTATTGCGCAAGTCATACTTTCTCATCCCTTAAACTATGTGTTCATTGTCTTATTATGCACTTCTGAACCGATGATGTGTATGTGGATGCTATGAGGCTTGTTTTAGGACTCTTGGGTTCCTATTCGCCATGTCACTCTGAGGCCCTAGGCCGAGTCGTGACACTTTTAACCAGAAAAAATCATTTAATTGATTAGCCCTCCTTTAGGAATATGGATTAAGTAAGAATTGATTCCAAGATTTATGCACAATAAGATGTAAGAAAGACTTGAAAGGCAAAAAATCCCTTCAATCCCAATTTGGATATTCTATTCATCAATATGGTTATGCTCAAATTAAGGAATCAATTTCCATAATAATTTTAAGAATTATATTATGGACATAATACTCTAATCCATTCTACGATGAATAGTCTCTACGAACAGTACTGCTCCATCATTAACTCTTCTAGCTTCGGCGGAAATATAAAACTTCCCTCTTTATTCCTAATATACAAAGCACAAACACTAAAATTTCACTTTCTTTGATAACATCTGTAACAATCCATCTTCAGATAGAAGTTCACATCGACAAAATACAAGAGATATATGGGTATATAATTAAGAAAGCTCTAAGACCATTTTATAAAGGCCCAACTTGCTAGTGATATTATTCACTTTGGGCCAAAACTACACGACCTTAAAATGCTCACTCATACGAAAGGTGTGCTTACTTATATACTCAACATCTCTCCTGTATTTTGCTAATGTGAGACTTCTATGTTAAGATGGATTATTACATACACCCCTTCTATGGACTCAACATCCTTGTTGAGATTTCCTCCACCATATTGAATTTGCCTAGACTCAGTGTTTAATCCACCTTCTCCAGATTTCTCTGAACTCAGTTTAATTATGACCCACATCGACAAGGTTTACACAAGAGTGGCTTTAATGCTATTTTGTAATAGTCCAACTCACAAATGATATTGGTTACTTTGGCATAAGCCCGCAAGGCTAAATCCTTGATGCATCAAAATACACGATGAACCTATCATTCCCTTTTGGCATTGTCAATATTGGGCCTAAGGTCAATCAGTCCTTTAAAGTTTGGGAACTCCTCTCACATTCATCCGTCCATACAAACTTATCTTTCTTCTGAGTCTGCTAGGTAAGTGGAGACAAAATAGTGGAGAAGCCTTGCAGAAACCTTCTATATTAACTAACTAGGCCCAAGAAACTCCTTATCTCGGTAGGAGTCAATGGCCTTGGTCACTTTCTCACTGCTTTAGTCTTCTTAGGATCAACCTTGATGCCCTTGCTAGATACCACATGCCCAAGGAAGGCAACCTCATCTAGCCAAAACTCGAATTTGTCAAACTTTGCATAAAGCTTCTACTCCCTCAGGGTTTGCAATACTACCCTCAAGTGTTTGATATACTCTTGCTTACTTCGGGAGTATATAAGGATGTCATCAATAAACACCACTACAAACATGTCAGGGTAGGGCTTGAACACCCTATTCATGAGGTTCATAAATACTGCTAGTGCATTTGTGAGGCCAAACGACATCACCACACACTCAAAATGACCATACCTAGTTCAGAATGCCATCTTTGGAATGTCACTCTCTCTCACTGTCAATTGGTGATCACCAGATCTCAAGGCAACTTTGGAGAAATGGGTAGCCCCTTGTAATTGATCGAACAAATCATCTATTCTCTGAAGGGGATACTTATTCTTGATGGCGACCTTATTGAGTTGCCAATAGTCAATGCACATGCGAAGCGATCCATCCTTCTTCCTTACAAATAAAATTGGGGCACCTTATGGAGATTGGCTAGGTCTAATGAAACCCTTCTCCAACAAATCTCTCAATTGCTCTTTCAACTCTGTGGGAGCCATTTTATAAAGAGGGATTGAGGTAGGCTAGGTATTGAGTAAGCGGTCTATTTACCAAAATCTATTTCGCTTTCTGGCTAAACACCCGGTAACTCATCAGAAAACACATCAAGAAATTCATTTACAACGGGGTCTGACTCAAGAAAATGAACTTGGAAGAGACATCTTTGACCCTTACTAAATGGTAGATGCACTCCTTGGAGATCATTTTGTGGGCCTTTATGAAAGAAATGAACCGACCCATACATGAAGTGTTACTACCCTCTAATTCAAGAATTGGCTCATTAGGGAATTAGAATTTGACGCTACGGGTTCTATAATCAATGGAGGCATAAGAAGCATGCAACCAATCCATCCCAATAATCACATTGAAGTCTATCATGGAAAGCTCAAATAAGTTACGTGGAATCACTTTTTGTAAGATAGAAATGAGACAACTTCTATAGACTCTTCGGGCTGTGATGAACTCACCTACAGGGTTAACTTATCTCATAGAGCTCATGGAGGACTTCGGGACATGCATGAAACTTACAAGCAAGGAATGGGGCTATAAAAGATAAATTTGTTTCTGGATCTAAAAGTGCATATGCATCATAATAAAAAACTCTTAACATACCGATGACCACGTTCGGAGCTTCTTCTACCTCTTGGTGACCATGAAGAGCATAAAATTGGTTGGTCCTTTGGCCTCCTTGGACTTGACCTTAGGCCTTGGGACCTTGTTCCTCAGCTCCTACAATCCTTGGCATGGTGGCTGGGCTTCCCACAAGTGAAGCAAGCATTGGACCCAGCTAGACATTCTCCTTTATGAGGCTTCCCGCACTTAGGAAAATTTGGACTTTGGGGCTTAAGAGTCACCCTTTGTCCTTTGTAGTCCTAGAGGGAGGGGTATTGGTGGATCCTTGCCCACTTTGCTTTTGGCTACCTTTAATTTGTGACTTCCTCCCCTTTGGTGAGAGTAACTCCCACCTTCAACTGAGCCCTCTTGGACTCCCTTGCCCTCTCACGAAGTTTCTCCTCTTCAATTTGCTCTGGGTAACATAGTCATCTTTCATTCCTTGGAGACTAACTCGGAGAAACCAGAAATAAACTTGCTCATTCGAGCCCTCGAATCCGCGACCACAAAGGGATCATACTTTGATAATTTGGTGATTTGAGGGCATGCTCCCTTACACTCATGGTCTCTTGCTTCAAGTTGATAAACTCTTGAACCTTCACCCCCGAAGCTCAATTGGGAAGAAATGATCCAAAAAAGCACATTTGAATTCCTCTCAACTGATAGGACCCGCTCCTTGGCCCGTCTTGTCTGCCCATTGTTCATACAAAATCTTGGTGACTCCTTTGAGTTGGTAGGCCACCAATCTGGCTTTCTCTTCTGATGGAATGCCCATCACTGCTACTACCTAGTAAGTCTCCTCAATGATATCAATAGGGTCCTCATCCATCTTTCACCCATGGAATTTTGATGGGTTCATCCGCATGAAGTCACGCACTCTAGTGGCCGGGATAGGCACTTGAGGAGGTAAGACTATCTTATGATTAGCGTAATTGGCCAATGCTTGGTCCAGTAAGGTAAGTGCGGTTCAAAACATAGCATGAGACACTCTATTATCCCATTGGAGTGGAGGAACTTGTTGTTCTAGAGAGCCTTGTTGATGGGGAGCTCTTCGTGGTGGCATGATCTAGAAACAAGCAACGACCCATCATTAGTCAGCAGAAAACCTTATTCAACTCTAAGGCACGACATGAATAATAAAGAAGGGAAGACTATCCTAAATTGCCCCATAGACTATTACTCAAGATAATGACGTGCTTCACAACCTTGAATGAGACTCTATGCTATGGGTTATGCATGGATATTCGAGGAACATTTTAAAACCTCGTGCTTTGATACCATATTTGTAATGACCCAAACCAGGGGCCTAGTCATCATACGAAAAATTAGATACCCGAAGGAATCTCACCCAAGCCATCTCGAGCATCTTAAGCATTCATAGGCATTTAATAGAAAAAAATTGTGGAAAACTAAGGTAAAAGGGCTATGGGCCATTTTAGCAATGAAGCAACATTAAAAAGCGGTGGAAATAACTAACAATCATTTGTCCATAAGCATACCAACTACATCATTAAAAGATGGGATTAGTAACGGTCAGTCTCTTCAAATAGAAATAGAGCCATAATAGTGCAACATAGAATGTAAACACCTCAAAAAGACTACAAATACATCGTCTCAAAACAAAATGAACATATGTGATAGAATGAAAAGTGAAATCGTCTCGAAGTAAGGGCTCACCACAAATAACAAAGCTAGTCTTCAACGCTGAATATTAACCACGAGTTAGTGGAGGAGTGCTTTTGCCTACATGGTTAAATCATGCAGACAAAATCATTAGTACATTGGAATATACTAAGTATGTGATATGCAATGCATGTATGGAACTATAATTCTATCATTTTATAAATATAACATATAGATATGAGATACATAAAATGAACTTAAGCATGCACAAGAAATATGGCTCAATATGAACAAGAGTAAGTGCATGAGAAATAACATGTAATGAAAGCGTATCATAGAATCATAATCTTGTAGGTGTAGATCTTAACCGACATTTAAGACCATGTGAGCTACTACATGAAATCCAACATAACCCCCTATGTTGGCATGGGGAGACCACTTTTCAGGTGGAACTCTATCAACTTTTCATGTATGATATTAACATAAATGACCTACGTGGATCCACTAGCCTAGCCTACAAAGGCTCCTATGGTGACGTATAGTTAGGAACATTGAGATTTAACTTTAATGGGATATGCCTTAATGAATGGGATGAAGCCCAACCTCAAGTCCACTCGGTGCTAAGTCATCCCACAGAATTCTTTAAAAATACAACTTAGAATCATATATAGCAATTATATGAGTAGCTTGAACATTTAGAACCATCAAGTGAGAGTTGTCCACTCATCTTGGGGACCTTTTTAAAACATTTTTTAGGGTAATTGTCAAAATGCTTATATCGTTGACAAATCATTACTTAAAACTTAACTTTAACGCCCTAATCATCGTCATGCATCATAAAGCTTTACTTTAAAACTAGGTGGGCTAGGCTTTTTAAATTGAACAATCATAAATGGCAAAAGTCATAAGAAAGTTTCTCTTTTTAAGGATAATAAAAAATGTCCAATCTTTATCGGTATTGGGATCCATCATAGAGTTATCATCAATAGTTCAAATATTCATATATACTAAGTAAAATAGTTTTAAGATATCATAAATAACATTTAAAAACATAAATATCATTAAATCATCATAAGCATGCACATTAACTTAAGGAACTTAAAAAAAGGTAAAACACTTAAAAGGAAACTTTACAGGTGGAAAGATACACATAATTAACTCACATACCTTGGGGAAACTTGCGGGAAATGAACTGCATGTTTTGAAGAAGAAACCTTGGAACCCTACCCTTTGCCCTAGCTTGTCCGTGAGAGCTTTACCTTAAAAGATTTTCAGAAATTGAGAGAATCAAGAAACGAGTAGGGTCTCAGGGCTTTAAGGCAGATTTAGGTTCGTTTTTCATTCCCAAAAAGATGTAGCTTAGGAATAGGATTGATGCAAATAACAAAATATCTCTCATTAAAACTGTCGGATTCAACCTATGAAACTCCGCTTACGGGCTGTAAGTCAAACCATAGGCCGTAGGTCTCTTTCGTCTAGTAACACATCTAAAATTCTTAAAAACTAGCTTTTCTGGATCGAAAACCATGAACACTTGTCACAGGCCGTGTAAATATCTTTGGGTCGTGGTTGGACTCATAGAGTCCTTCTACACTTAGCCATTTTTCTTACTTTTCTGGGTCTTATTCCACAAACCATCCTATGGGTCGTATCTTATTTCACGGGATGTTTGGTAACATCTAGGTCACCTTCCAACAAACTCCAAATTTTCTTCATGTTTGACAGTCTTACTCATGACCCTTGTCATGAGCCGTAAGGTTTTCTATGGGTTGTCACTTGGTCTGTAGGTTACCCCACACTTGGAAACTTTTTCCGTTCCTGAAGTTTGATGTTTAAGTACCAAACCTATGAGTCGTAAGTACACCTATGGGCTGTAAGTTGCCCTCGTAAACTAGACTTCAAGATATTTTTCAGACCAACCTTTTGCACTCAAGGCTCTTAAACTAGGGGTCATTATAGAAACCTATTCAATTGCATGATTTTTACTAAATTGTCCACGGATCGACACTTAACCTAAGTATCTTACATTTAAGTTATGGATTTATATGACTATAATCTCAAGAATGAAAAAGGTACGTGTTAAATGAGGATGATGATGTTATGAAAGCTGTGATAATATTAGGCTGAAGAGGGTGATAAAACCCTAATGTTTATGATTATGATGTTAAGGTGGGAATCTCTACCCACACTATGATAAAAAACAAGTAGATGGACTATTCTTATGATTTGATGTTTTCATGAAAGCTATGATGACTACTTACAAATTATGAAAATATGGTTCTACGGATGTATGAACTATCTCGACACTATGATAAAAAAACAAGTAGATGGACTATTCTTATGATTTGATGTTTTCATGGAAGCTATGATGACTACTTACAAATTATGAAAATGTGATTCTACGGAAGTATGAACTATGTCGAAAGCTATATATATGCATGATATGTATTCGGTGGAATATGACTTTGCATCAAATGAGAATGAGGGTAGGGACTCGACCTAGGAGGTCCTTAATGGAAAGCCTACCTCTCTCATAACTACGTGCCGCCATAGGGATGATGATTATATGCCTATATGGTATTATGTTAGTGGATCCACATAAGTAAGACATATGCCAGAATGGGAAGGTTCCTGTAATGCTTCATGTTTAAGCTGTTGCCGAAATGGGAAGGCACCCCTAAGGTAGGGTATAGTGTACCCATGCAAAGTAGGCTACTCTTTTACAGTGCGGAGGCGACTTTGGTATTCCATGTAATAGTTCACATAGTCTTATATGTCGGCTGTGGTCTTATTCTTGCATATGTATGTTAAGGTTATGAATTGATTTTAATAGTACTTCTTTCCATGATTTCAAGCTTGCACGTTTATACATATTGTGTCCTAATCCTAATGATATCATTATGCACATTGATATTATTACATTGTCCTTCGATTCATGACATACTTACATATTTAGTACATTCTATATGCTAACACATACTTCTTTGCCTACTGATGTCACCCAAGCTACACCTCCTTTTTGAGGCTAAAGTGGTCATTGTCAAGATATAGAACCTAACCAAGGTTAGGGACGAACCTAAGAGAATATGGTAGACTTAGAAGAATTCAATTTTACAATTCGAGTTTATTAACCAACTTATCTCCCCAAAAGGGGAGGTGTTATAATGACTAGTAAGAATAACTCTAAACTAAGACAAGTGTTTAACCAAACTGAAGAGAAACTACGGTATTGTGTTCCCCATGATTTCCTAACTTAGTATCACTAGATAAACAAATTCTTTTCTGGTGTATAATATGTAGAACAGTAAGTTAAGTTCACCAAATTCTTTGGCCCACACGAGAGGCAAATTTCACTATGTGATTGGTCCATCCCGCAGTGTGACAATACTAACTCTTACCTATTATCCCAGTACAACCTCCCCTTAGCCAGTTTTGTTGATTAGACGACAAACATCAATCAAATCCTATTAATTAATCTCTTTTCCTATTCATTACTACCTTGATCCAGTTAGTAACACTAAGCGGGTTCCAATGTTGGCCACTATTAGAAAGCATTCAAAATGGAATGAATTAATTAATACATACATGCACACTTTTCAAGAATTACGAGTTATCTGGTTTTCACCTTGTTAGTTCTTTAAAGTTTTACAAGTGTTTCTCAAATTTTCCAATGTTTTTCTACTGACTCTCGCTCCTTTCTAAGAAAAATAACCTAAAAAACTATTTATAATGTTTAAACTTCAAATCCAAAAGAAAATAGGACAATTGGGTCGGGAGGCTCCACGAGAACTAGTGATTTATGGATCATCGTCAGGCTTTCATAAACTGTTGCTTGGATTCTGGACTTGGCTTCTACGAGACCTCTTGACGACTCATAAAAGTTTGTACAGCCTGTAAGGGGATTCGTCTGATGGAATTTCAGAAAGTCCTCTGTCAAACCCCAAAGAGAGGGGAGGCACGACTAGCACCCCATACCGTTATTGGCTGGATAAGCCAATAAATATGCTAGTTAACTAAACTAAGGGCAAGAAGAAAATCGGGCACCATAACATTTTAAAAAAAAAACTAAGCCGAAAACTTTTAAATTATGACCTGGTCAATAACAAATCATGTACATAATGATAAGTAAACCAAAATGATAAACTACTAGCTAGCCGAAAAGGCTGCAACAACAGAGGTACATGCACACACTATATATACATGCCAATATTATGACCGGAGAATGAAAGTCACAAAAGGACCAACCCACAATAACATGTCCACAATAGCCTTAAAGAGAACCACTAATACTGTTGGGACAAGGCCCCGACTATACCCAATTGTACAATAAAAAGTAAGCATCCTTGAAAGCTCCTAGAAGAGGTGGAGCTTACCAACTCACAACTGAACTAGGCTCCTAGGGGAGGGGTTGATCAGAGTCCCTACCTGAACCTACATGCATGAAATAAAATGCAGCATCCCCAGGCAATGGGACGTCGATACGAATAAATGTGTACTCGTATGTGAGGCAGAATGTAAAACCATAGGTAATTATAGTAAAAAAGGTAATAGAAATACCATCTATAACCAAAACGCAAGTAACCTTAATGGCCAATATGAAACCTCCTAGTGATCAAATATGCATGGTATGCTCGAGTATCGCACGTCGTGAATACATATATATAGATGCAAATGCATGACATACCCAACAAAATGCTAGCAATGATGGTCCTTTCCGGTAGCTAACCAGCATCACATTTGCCAACCTGTGGCCATCTGTACCATACGTATATATGTATATCTGTAAAATCATTTGGGAAAATAGGGCCCATACCTCCAATTACAGCTCTAAGTCCATGCATAACGTATAATGTATGATATGAATAATAAATGCACATAGTAGACCATAGCATAAATTTAGCCAATCTTAGCTCATTTGTATACTTATTCTCATAGCATCATAATCATTGTCGTAGCATATACATCAAATTCGTGAAATCTCACATGTCTTTTGAATAAGTTTGACAACTTAACTCAACATTTAGAATGAAGCCCTAACTTTGAAAGTGCTCATAAAGGTGCTTTACATAATGCTTATACTTGGTCCCATGTCAATTAGTAAAATAAAGTATTTAAACAGGATCAAGCGCCTTAGTCGTTTAAATAGGGGCATTACGTTAGACGTTATTGGAAATCAACACGTTACTTGTTAAGTGCTTCAACTATAGTTTTGTATGGAAGAAGGACTGATTATGAACACTACATTTCCTTCGAATTCCACATTTATTTTGATGTCACTACACCAAGAAGAGAAACACCTCGAACATATGAATAGGTTGCCGAGAAACCAACAAAATAATTTATAGATATTGAACGTCCAATTTAAGCGATCGAATGAAATTTCAACCTAATACCATCATGAAAATAACTCAGCTGCAACCGCAATTCCTTTTAGAGAAGGTCATTCTAGCAATAGAATAGTCAGATATCATATTTGACGTTTTGGGAAACTTCTCAGATTTCATGCTAAAAGGAGGGACAGAGCTTAGCCTTAACATACCTTCCCAACGAACGTCCTATAGCCCAAAGTTTCTTTACGAGAGTTATTCCTTACGTCCTAAGCTTCACAACAACTATATCTATGCAGCTTAGACACCTATAAATAGTCCAAAATTTAGTATTAATGACCAGATTCAATGAAGAGTATTTACGCAAGGAAATATCTGTAAAAATGACCGTAAAGGAGCCCCAAGGTTATTACTTGAACACATCTGCTGCAAACCAAGAATAACCAGCATGAACACCACCCTTTTACAACCCCCCCGAAAAGCCCCAACCACAGCTAATAGGAGGGGAAAACAATTGCAAAGGATAAGTGACACATTTCTAGGCGCAGGGATGAATTTTAACCGTAAAAACATGAAAAATTTACCTAAATCACATAGAGAGACTTGTGGGAACTTTCTCTTCAGTTTCTTATTGTTTTGGGACGAAAATGGTTCATTTTTGAGCTTTAAAATGTCAAAATAGCCGACTTATAGTTAGGCTTGACTCGACCCGGCTCATGACCCGGTTTCCTGCTCGGGAAGTCTTAGTAAAATTGTCATAACTTTTCATTCTGAGGTCAGATTGATGCGCGGTTTTGTGTGTTGCAAATGGAACTCATAGATCTTCAATTTTATAAGTTATGAACCTTCTCACTCTTTGTATTTTTGGAGATATGGCCTCATACATTTGACCCAAATTTAAGAAGGATTTCTTAAAGAAACTTATGGTAACCTTGGCCAACTTTTATATTGCAACATTCTTGATTCCAAAACTTAATGTATGACCTTTGTGCTATTAAAATAACTTTTAAATATCCATTATTAGAAAATTATACACTTTTTGTCCCATTCAAAATGTGAAGCCTAATTTAAACCTTCTGAAAAGGGTGAGGTGCCGCTTGGACCATTTCTTTAATTTCGAATGTGTATTTAGGGTATTCCTTTGGTATAAAACTTTAGAGCCTTGAAATTACCAGTTATTAGTGGCCTTACTATCCTTACCTTCTATCCAAAATCATATATGCCTTATGTGACACGCCACCTTATTTCTATATGGAAGACGAGAAACACGTGATCTCGCAGTCTCCCCTCTTAAGAACATTCGTCTGCGAATGTATCTAGACAGCGTCTTGGTTGCACTACTATATTAAAATATGATTTTTGAGGACATACCTTTTATCCTTACAATCCATAAATCAACTTTAAAAAAATTCTAATCACTAAGCTTTGTATGACTATCCCATGATGACCCATATAAACTATGCTCCCAACTCATTTAAAATTTAAGTTACTGTAGAAAGATGAATGCTAACTTTTAAAATATGGCTCACCTTAATTTGTAAATAGCTGGGGGTGCTTCTTCATCATATCCTCTTTCGCTTCCCAAGTCATTTCCTCAATATTGTTGTTCTGTCACAATACTTTCACGGAGGCCACTTATTTATTCCGAAGCTTTCTCACTTGTCGATCTAAAATAGCCACTGACACCTCATCATAAGACAAGTTTTCAACAATGTGGATATCCTTAATGTGAGTAATATGCAAAGGATCTCCAATGCACTTCCGCAACATCGACACATGAAACACCAGATGGACTACCCCCAATTCTGAAGGTAAATCAAACTCGTGTGCAACCTTGCCAATGTTTCAAATAATCTTATATGGTCCAGCATATCTAGGACTAAGCTTTCCTGTCTTTCTAAACCGCATGATTCCCTTCATAGGTGATATCTTCAAGAAGACCCAATTTTCCACATCAAACTCTAAGTCTCGTTATCGAACATCTGTATAAGACTTTTGCTGACTCTGGGCTGTTTGCAATTGGTCTCTGATAAGTCTCACTTTTTCCATCGCTTGCTTGATTAGATTAGGTCCTAGCAACTTTGCCTCCCCAACCTCAAACCAACCGATCAGGGACCTACATCTTCGCCCATGTAGTGTTTTATAAGGCGCCATTTGAATACTAGCTTGGAAGCTATTATTATAAGCAAACTCAATAAGAGGTCGGTGATCATCCCAGCTTCCTTTAAAGTCTAGCACACAGGCACGTAACATATCCTCAATGGTCTAGATGGTACGCTCTGCTTCCCCATCAGTTTGTGGATGAAAAGCCGTGCTGAGATTCACTTGAGTGCCCAGAACCTTCTGAAAAGGCTTCCAAAAATGTGCGGTGAATTGAGCCCCTCGACCAGAGATAATAGATAATAGAACCCCATGAAGGCGAACAATCTCTTGAATGTAAAGCTTAGCATAATCCTCCATTGAATATGTCATTCTTACTAGTAAGAAATGAGAAGATTTTGTCAATCTATCAATGATTACCTAAATAGAATCATACTTACATGGAGTACGAGGCAAACCCGTGATGAAGTCCATATTTATCATGTCCCATTTCCATAGAGGAAGCTCATTATACTGTGCTAGGCCTCCAGGTCTCTGATGTTTTGTTGCCAATTGGGACATTGGGCTATCATCTCTACAATATCCTTTTTTATGCCATTCCACCAATAGATTTGTCGAAGGTCCCGATAAATTTTTGTTGCTCTAGGGTGGGTTGAATATCTAGAATAATGGGCCTCAAAAAGAATCCTGGCATAGAGTCCTCCAATATCTGGCACACATAAGCGACCCTGGTACCTAAGGACTCCAACTCCAGTTAGCTCAAATGCAGGATGCTGTTGTTGGAAAATGCTCTCCCTCAGTGTTCTAAGCTCAGGTTCCTCGGGCTGTCGATCTTTTACTTCATTAACAATAGAAGATTCTGCTGTATTTTGAACAATTACACCTCCATTCTCTGTATCTACCAACCGCACCTGCAAGCTAGCTAGCTAACATAGGTCTTTTTTTATTTCAACCTTATCAACTTCAACATGGCTTAGATTCCCATAAAATTTTGGCTAAGTGCATCAGTAACAATATTAGCTTTATCAGGATAGTACAAAATGTTAAAAACATCATAATCTTTTAGTAATTCTAGCCACCTCCTTTGTCGTAGGTTTAACTCCTTCTGTTTAAATAAATATTGAAGGCTTTGGTGGTCGGTAAAAATATCAACATGAACTCCATAAATGTCACTAAATCTTTACGGCAAATACAACCGCAACGAGCTCAAGATCATGGGTAGGATAGTTTTGTTCATGCTTTCGCAACTGTCTGGAAGCATATGCAATAACTCTACCATGCTGTAAAAAAACACGACCTAGGACAATTCTTGAGGCATCACAATATACAACATAGCCTTCAGTTCCATCTGGAAGAGCCAAGATAGGTGCCGTGGTAAACCTTTTTTTTAACTCTTAAAAACTCTATTCCATGCTTCAATCCATTGAAACTTAGCTGCTTTATGTGTCAATCTCGTTAGTAGTGCAGAGATAAAGGAGAATCCCTCAACAAACCTCCTATAATATCCTGCCAAGCCTAAAAAGCTATAGATGAGAGAGATCAGCAGGCACGTGAGTTTGAGAGGATGAATGGTGTTGGACCCTCTGGACATGCTACCTATACTGAGGAGATCACCAAGCAAGTTAAGGGTGGTCAGACACAGCTAGAGATAGTTCTTAGGCGCTCAAGTATGTTATTTTTGACCCCTATGATTTGATTTAATGATATTTTATTACATTGAGGAAAATACAAACCTTTTTCGATAGGGTGTGGGTAGTTATAGGCCTCTGTGAAGTCTGAGTAACCATGGCCTATAACTATCCAAAATTTTGAGGCTAAAGCGTTTGCTTACATGTGTTCTTTCCCAAAGGACATTTATTTTCTATTGAATCGACACATTTAGGATGCGTAAGTAGCATTAGTAGCATATTGTACTAAAGTTTGTGGTATGTGTTAGTTTCAAGAAAAAATTATACCCATTAGAATTTTTATGTTAGGTAGTTTTGATAACAACCATGTGAAATCAGCGATTCACAGTGTTTGTTCTGATAAGTTGAGGTTTATTTGTGATGAAAAACATGATCTGAGAGCCTATGCTAATAGTGTAATCAGTGCCATGTGTGTGAGCTTCTTTGTGAAATTCTTATATTGTATTTCAATTTAGAACTTGCCCTATTACTCTGAGTAAGACTGTAGGTTAGTTTGTTAGGAAAGGATCTTAGGTCCTAGTTCATATTAGCCCACATAGCCTAAATAACCAACCAAATGCTCGATGTATCCCTTGGTCCTAATAGTTGAGCTTTACATTTATCCTTTTCTTTGTAAATACCTAAGTAACCAAATTTTTTGAATGTGAAACCCTTAATTTGGTCCTAGTCCTTCCTTGAATATTGTGCACCTTGACTCAGGCAAAAATCCTACGATGAGGGTGGCTACCAAAAGTGGCTCTGGTTCATAAGTTGGATATTGTGTACCTCAACACATGCCCAAAGCCTATATTGAGGGTGGTTGGTAAGGAAAATTATACTAAATGGGGTGGAAGCTACTGATACATGAAAAAAGGAAAATGTGCTATGGGTGCAAGAAAAATAAATATATGCCTAAGTAATAAGCTACCAATATAAAAAAAATTATGAAAAATAAAAGGCAATGAGCTTAGAAGTTTGATTAAGGCACCTAGAAAGTTTTGAAATAACAGAGGGGAAGAATGAGTTAAAAATAACAGTGTTAGTAGGGCAAAAGTGTAGAATAACGCAGTGTCATTGAGGGTAATTAGTCACGATATTCCTAAAACATCATACTAAAGTCCCTCTAAGCCAAGGTTATAAGCTAAGAAAGTCCTATAGTGATCCTAGTCCAGGTAATTGAAGGTCCTAACCATGAGTATAGGGGCAAGCATATGGTATTGAGTGTGATATTTGAATATTTGTTGTGAGTGTGACTGATTTTTGTTAGTGCCAAGCATCAAATCTTAAAATACTATCATGTGTGATATGAGACTTCTTTTTGTGAGGACACTTGAGTTACATTGTTGATTCTAGGCTATTTCAATAGTTGTTGCTTATCTGTGGTTGCTTTGCTTGTCATAATTGCACTGTCACATATATTGATCTGCATTGATTTGTGTAATGACTATCTGATCTGCATTGATAAGTTAGTTTGGGTATTTTTGATTGGTTTAGAGATGATCTATGCCATTAGATTGAGGTGTGTGTGTTGCTATACTGCTTATGTAGATTGAGTCCATCACTTGAAGACAAGTAACAATTTTAAGTTAAGAGTGTTGATGTGCTGCCAAAATACAACACTTTTGATGCTTAAAACTTGAAATTTTGTGTGTTGTCAAAGCGATGTTAGTGGGCTTGATGTGTTTTTATATTTATTTTGCAGGATTACAGGGTTCAGTATGATTTTGGCCAAAATTCTGCAGAATTAAAGTTTTTAAGGATTTACGGACTAGTCTATAGGTCGTGGTTCAATCCACGAGCCGTAAAGAAGTTTTGTGAGTCAGATCTAGTAAAGTGCCAAGTTTCTGATGTTGCATCCATGAACTATTAGATGAGTCGTGGATGTATTCATGAGTCAGTTATGCCTGGAGGATCAGATTTTGAAGAGTTTTTGAAAAGCTATCAGACAAAAGCCTCCACGGGCCATAAGTCGTAAAATGGCTCGTAAAGGAGGCCTGGTGAGATTGAAGTTTGTTTTCGGAAATTCCACAGTAGGGAGCCTAGGTAAGGGCTATGGTTTCTCATACAACTCGTAAACTCATTCATAGAAGCAGCCAAATTCAGTTTTCCTATTTCCTTTTGGATTTGTATTTTACTTATTATAAATATGTTTTTTGGTCTTTTTAATAGGGAGATGCATAAGAGAGGACAAAAACACTTTTGAGACCTCATATTTTGTGATTTTCACATTGAGATTATCACATTGTGATTTCTTGTGGACTTTGGAGTTTTTGTTCTTAATTTCATCATTGTAAGTGTTCAATTATGCTATAAGATAACATGATTCTTTTATCTACAATGAGTATGCATAGATAAATCCACAACTAGTGTTGTGAGAACCACAAAGAACTAGCAAGGTAAAACGGAATAATCCATAATTCTTGGAAAGTGTGCATGCATGTAATAATTTCGTTATGAACACTTTTTAATGGTGGCTAACATTAGGACTCACCCAATTCTTACTGACTAGATCAAAGTAGTAATGAATAGAAAAAGAGATTAATTAATAGGATTCAATGTGATCCCTTTTGTCTAATCAACCTAACTAGATCAAGGGGTGGTAGTATTGGAACAAAGGATAAGGGTTAGTAATGTCACACTGCGGAGATGTATCAAATCACGTAGTGAAATTTACCTCTCCTTTGGATCAAAGGATTTGGTTAACTTAACTTGCCAGTTCTGCATGCTACACATTAGAAAGGATTATGATTATCTAGTGATACTAAGTTTAGAATTCATGGCTAACACAATACCCTAGTTACATCTCTCACTGTTTTCACAACACTTGCTTCTAGTTTAAGTTTACTTACTGTAATTACAAAATCCCTTCCCCCTTCGGGAGATAAGTAGGTTAACTCATTTGACTTGCTCGTAGTTACTCCAGGTCTAGACCATATTCCCTGTGGGATTGATCCTAACCTTGGTTAGGTTATATGTTTTGACAGTGACTGCTTATACCTTCAAAAGGAGGTGTAGTTTGGGTGACATCAACACAGGGCAACTCCTATAGTCTATTTTAGAAAGAAGGGACTCACCAATAGGGGTGGACACCTCAAAGGGCTCACATAACAATTTGGGACACATATGAAGCCTATTAGCAACAAAGGGAGTAATGAAAGAAAGTGTGGAACCTGGATCTAATAAAGCATAAACATCAAAATTATAAGTCTTTAACATATCGGTAACAAGATCGGGCATCTTATCAATCTCTTGTCTCCCTTGAAGAGCATAAAATTGGTTATGTCGTGGAGCACCTCCTTGTTGACCACCTTGTGCTCTTTGCTCACCATGAGTACCTTGTCCTTGAGGTCGGCCATCTCTACCCTTGTTTGCAGAATCCGCAACCTTGTGGCCCATTTTTCCACACCCGAAGCAAGCATCCATATTCCTAAAACATGCACCACTATGATTCCTTCTATATTTTGGGAACCTTGGAAGAGTCATCCTACTATTTCCACCTTGAGCCCTCGTGTTGGGCACCTTATCATTAGCAAACCTTTGGCCTTAGTCATTGGAGGCCCCTTGGCCTTGAAATTTGTGGCCTTGTTGGAAATAACCACCCTTAGTACCTTAAAAGCCTCCCTCAAGTCGAGCCCTCTCGGACTCCCCCATCATTCGTTTCCTGAGCTTCTCCCCCGGAGTTGTCTAGCGTATGTCATAAGGCATGAGAAATCCATATACCCAATGAGCATGGTAGCACCACACTCCTGATTTATCAAGTCGAACACACCCAAAACAAACTTATGCATCCTTGACCTTACATCAGCGACCAAGTGAAGATCATACTTTGAGAGGTCATTAAGTGTAAGGGAATACTCCGTAACACTCATAGAACCTTGCTTGAGGTTCATGAACTCCATCACCTTCACTTTCCTTAGTTCAATCGGGAAAAAATGATCAAGAAAAACAACTTTGCATTCCTCCCAAAGGATGGGTTCATCATCCACCCTCTCCATCTTCCACTGGTTGTACCATGTTTGATCAAGGCCCTTGAGTTGGTAAGACACTAATTCCGATTTCTATTCCAAGCTCACCCTCATAATATCTACTTTATGCACTTCATTGATAAGCTCTTGGGGGTATTCTTCCACTTTTGAACCATAGAACTTCGAGGTATTCATCCTTGTGAAATCCCTTATTCTTGAAGCTGGGGTAGGAGAATGAGGAGCTTGAACTCCTTGATCGGCCATGGTCCTTTCCAAAAGAGTGACCATATTTCGATACTCGACGTGGATGACTCCTTCTTTTGCTTGGGGAGCTTGTGGGGCCGGCTCACCTTCGAGGGTGGGAGCTCTTTATGCCATTTCTCTTAGTGGCATGATCTAAAAGAGCGAAAGACTAACCATTAGAGATAGGAAACCTTATTTCAAATCTAAAGCATGACATAGAGTATGAAGAAGTGAACCATTTCCTTAATGCCTCATAGCCTCAATTCATAGTTGTGGCGCACTTCACAACAATGAATAAGTCTCTACTTGACGCGTTGTGTTGGATTTTTGAGGACCATTTACCAACCTAGTGCTTTAGTATCAAGCTTGTCATGAACCAAGACTAGTTCTTAGACATGTCACGGCGAATGGGAAACTCGAAAGAACCCCAAACAAACCTTTTAAGTATGCATAGCACATCCTTGGTTACAGAAGCATTAATACTCAATAAACAAGTAGCAAATAATTCTAGGGGGAGTGAGACTTTGGACTCACACTATGGGGATGTTATCAAGAAGAGGATTAGCATTGACCGCATAGCAAATAAAGTCTACGGGGAGGGTAAGTATGACTCGCGCTAAGGGGGCAATAGGGACTTAGGACATCCATCACAACAACACAATAGACAATTAACACATAGAGGGAACAAGGGGCTAAGGGAATTCTTCCATAATTAAATAAACATAAAGATTCAAGATCTTACGTACATAGCATAATCGTATCCAAGAAGTAACGCCTCTAGCGCGCCTCAAAAAATTCCCTATAGTGCATTTCTTGGATACCTCAAAATTGGTGGATGATTTCGCGAATCCGACTTCATATTCAGTTTTAAGGGACGAAATTGGGTAGGAAAGGGGTGGTCTTAAATTTTTAGATGACCTGTAGCAAAAAAAAATATTTTGGATCATTTGGGGCTTAACCAGAAAAGCACGGGACTAGTCTGTATTGCGGACTTATCGTCCATTAGTGCAAAAATGCCCTAAACCCATCCCTAAGCCAAAAAGGGGGGAAATTGAACTACACGCAAAATTTTACTACTCCGTAACAAGTCCGCGTCATAGACTTATCGCGCACTAGTTCAAAAAGTTCCTTAATTTCCTATCTTCACTTAATAGCAATTGGGAAATAACCCAATGCCTATATATACGGGAATACCTTACTCTTCAGCCATTTTCAAGCTTAGAACACTCAAAATCCTCCTAAAAGTCCTCCAAATCCCTCACAATTCCCTCATCTAAATTTAAGATATCTCAAGAACTTGCTTTGGATTTCAAGAACCCAATTGAAGCCTCAAGTCTTCCTCAAATTTTTTCTTCAAGAAAATCTCAAGTTAAAGGTATATGGGCTTTATTTATGGGGAATCTTCCACCCCTGAAGCCAATTTTTCTCCATTGCCAAATTTCGTGATTTTTAAGGTTGAAAACTTTATAGGTAAACTTTATTATGCATTATAAACATGATTTGAGTTTGGATTCTTCAAGTTTTGATTGATTAAGCATCAATATCTATTGAAGAATTATTCCATGAGTTGATTTATATAGATTGAAGCTATGCATGATGTGAACTATGTAAACTATGAAAGAATGTGTACTTTTAAGATGGATTTCACGACACCCAAATTGGGTGTCTACTACAATGTTGGTGGGTTGAACTGAAGGATTTCCAAATAAATTGATTTTACTCCTCTCTTTTCTTACACTCTTGAATTTCATGAATTAAGAATATGTACATGTACCTACCATGTTTGACAAAATTTACGTGACAAGAATTCTTATGTTGATGAAAGACTATACCATGTTTTGCAAGACAAACATGTTATGATAAATTATGGGCTCCCGGGCATGTATTAACCTCATGAAAAGTTCCTATTATTTGTAAGTATAATGTTGAGCCCTTAGACATATTCTACCCTCTTGTGAGTGAATAATGTCTACATGAAGGGGTCAAGTATGATAAGTATTTTACCCTCATGTACAAACTAAAGCTCACTAGAAGGGGTCAAGCATATTGCAAGTCCTACCCTCATGTATAATGCAATGCCTACTAGAAGGGGTCAAGTCCATGAAATGTTGTACCCTCTAGCACAAGGCATATTCTCACTTGTAGAGGTCAAGTATATGAATGAGCTACTCTCACCATGTTATCATATTTTTACAAGTCACTCAATTTATGATTAAATTTATAATTATGTCAAGTATTCCATAGGACTAGACTTAGCACCAAAAGTGACTTAAGGTGGGGGCTCGACCCAAGGGTCCTTATATAAAGTCTTGGTCTCTTAACTATATGACATCATAGGTTCATACTATTTTACCTAAATAGGCTTTTACTAGTGGATCCAACTGGATCAAGTTACCAACTATATGGGGTAAAGTTTGGTTTACTTGGCAAGTAGACCGCTCCTTTGTTTGGTGTAGAGTGAACATCGGGATTTCAAGTAGTAGCTCATGTGGTCTTATATCTCTTTTAAGGTCTCTTCCTACATATTTATGTGACTATCTCTGTAAATGTTTTAACTTAAGCATTGATTATACATGTCATATTGAGCTTATGTCTATTGATCATGATTATGCATCTTGATTATTATGGCTTATCCACTTTGTTGCATTACACCTCGCATAATTAGTACATTCCAAGTACTAATGAATACTTTTTTTCATACATGATCTAACCATGTAGGGATCAGAGCTCCTATTTATCCTTCTCCTCCACGTGGCTAACCGGATCCACTACTATTGATGAGTCCTCCACTCCAGGGACAATATCCACTCTATTTTCATGCTTTTGGTAACATATGTCTATTTTGGAATTTTATCTTTTGAGGGTGAGCCCGAGAGATGTCTTGACCCCCATTCCATTTGTACTAGAGGTGTTGTCGGATATGGATGTTTATGTATTAAGCTTGAATCCTACTATGTTTATGTAATTATGAAAGAATTCCCTTAGTCCCTTTTTCCCTTCTATGCTTGTTGCATGTTGATGATGAGACGAAAGTCCCAAGTCCCTAAAACATCCCCATAGCATGAGCCATACTTACCCGCCCCTTACACTTTATTTGTTACATGATTCATGCAAATCCTCTTCCCTGTAACATCCTTATAGCTTGACTCCAAAGTCCCACTTCCCTTAGAATTATTTGTTACTTGCTTGTTGTTTAATTATATTCTGTAACAAAGGATGTGCAAATCATATGGAAAGAAGCTCGTTTGGGCTTCTTTCGAGTTTCCCATTCACCGTGTCACATCTAGGCCCTAGGCTTGGGTCATGACATGACAACGCCTCTAATAATGAATAGAAAAAAGGACAAGACATTTCCCGGGCTCACCCTCAAAATATAAAATCCAAACACAGATAAGTCTAAATAAAAGAATGAAAGTTAATAGATATTGTCCCCAGAAGTGGAGGACTCACCAATAGCAATTCTTCATAGAACTGTCTAGCCACATGGAGGGGGAGGATGGAAAGGAGCTCTGTTCCTACATAGTTAGATCATGTAGGGAAGAAGTATGCGTTAGTACTTGGAATGTACTAAGTATATGGGGTGCAAATGCAATAGAGAGCATAAGCCGTAATTAAACAATATGCATAATCATAAACAATGGATATAGGCCCAATATGTCATGAGCGGAAAATGCTTAGTAGAACATGCATGAGGAATCATCAAAATACATGACATCATATATATAGTGGAAAGGGACCATAATCGGCATATAAGACCAAGTGAGCTACTACTTAGAATTCTGATGTGCACTCTACACTGGACAAGGAGCAGCCTACTTTTCTAAGGTTGATCAAACACCATCCTTACGACATAACCTTTTCGAAAAATGCTACAACCTTATGACATAGCCTTTTTGGTGGGTTTCATATGGTATTCTTACCTTACAATATAACTTTTTTGGTAGATTCAATAATTATCCTTACTTTATAGCATTGACTTTTTAGTAGGTACAAGCCCATATAGGGGATCAATATTATAACTTATGGTGGCACATAGTTTAGGGACAATGGGAGACTACCAAGGTCCTCTTGATGCTCGGTCACAATCCCACAGAATACTTGAAACATAGTTATAATCATAGCATGCATAGTCTCAAAGTATGGTAATATCGTTCTTTGAGTAGCTCATCAATCATAACTTGTGGCATTAAACATAGGGCTTTATACTTCTTGTCATTCATATAATGCTCATGAGCTCATAGCATACTTATTATCCCTCTTGTTAGTCTCCACATTCTTAATATACATATTTTGCCACAAGGTATTCATGACTAAAGAACTTAGCATGCATCTTATATAAATTCATGGTGGGTACATGTGCATAAGCTTGGATTCATGCAATTCATAAATGAATGCCACAAGAGGAGTATAGTAAAATCCTTAAACATTATTCAAAATAACCACCAACAACATGAGAAAACTTGGTTAGGGCACCATCAAACCCTCACATAAAAATCATAGGTTTCACATGATATTGCATGAAATGATAATGTACAAGGATAACCATCATAAAATACTTCATATTATCATCATATGAATGAGTTCATAAAAATCATCATGTATTACCCTAACTTCAGAAACCACAAAGGAGAAGAGGAATGGTTGAGCATGTGGAGGAAAGGTTTCCACAATCAAAACCCGCATACCTTGGTTGTTTAGAGATGGAAAATCTTGTTGAAAATTGAGGAGAAAAACTCTAGCTATGGATTCTTCTTCTTGAAGCCTTAGGAGTGTTAGAAGTGTTTGGAGAGTTTTAGACTTAGAGATTTTGGAAAATTAATTAAAATGAAGGAGTGGAGGATGTATGAGGCTGGAAAAAGGTTATTTGGGGGTTAAAACGACATAGTATAGGCATACAATTTTGGAAAATGACAAAACTACCCCTTATAGAATTCTGCCAGATAGGATTACAAGACCCCATTTATGGGTCGTGGTTTGACTTACGGGTCATAGGTAAGGGGTTTGCCGTCTATGTTTTGGACCCTCTAAAATTTTTTTATGATTCTCAACCTACTACTGGATAAACTGCTGGTAAGTCATTCTACGAGTCATTTAATAAATCATTATCTAACTTCAGAAATCATCATTTTCACCAAGTCTAACCTCCAACCTACGAGTACTAGTTACGACTCTTAAGATCCCTCATCAAAACTAACACTCAGAAAATTTCCAGAACTCATTTTTTGCAATTTTCATACTTCTCACAGGTGGGGCCTTATAGTTATGGAGAAACCAACAAGTTGAGAGTGCAACTTGAGAAGCCGAGGTGGACATGATGAAACAATATCATTATCTCTTTCCACCTATTCGAGCCTAAGGTACCTTATGTGATCTATTCTTCCAAATTTTCACTAATACATTTTCCTTATCATATTGCATGCATGCATAATCATAAGACTTTTTTTTAATGATATTTGATGCATAAGTTTAATGATTTTATGATATTAAGTTGTATTTTTGTATTAATGCTGGTTATGTTTCTACTATACTTAAGCTTGCTTTTGTCTTATTCAAGGATGAATAATCCCAAGAGGGAGATATTGTAGGATCCCACATGTTGAAAGACTAGAAAATGGAAAGTTGCAAAAATTCTGATCAGGACTAGGGTTGCGAGTCAATCTACAGCTTTTGATCACTAGAATTTGCCCCACAAGTAACATTATGTGTCGTACTCCTTTATACAATTCGTAAATTGGTTTGTGAAGGGACCTTAAGGAATGGAAATTTTTTCTAAGTCTAGGAGAGATCAATGAAAGGGTTTTATAGTGCGTAAATGGAACTACAGATCATACATAGGGTTTCGTGGTCCTCAAGTGTAGTTTTCAGTAGCTCAATTTTCGGGACCATGCCTTTTAAGAGCCAAAGCATGACCAATCGAGTGGATTACAGGCCATACACATGGTTTTTTGGATGGGCCGATAGTTCTTAAATGAGAGCTCTCTTTGGTTATTTTCAATTGATTCAACTCCTAAACTACATTGTATTGACCCTTCTAACTAACTTACCCGACCTAATTTCTATAATACCTATTTCTATTTCATTATAATTCGTTAACTCTTATAACCCTCTCCAAAGTTCTCAAAATTCTCTCTCTAAGGATTTGCTCGATTGAAGTTAGGGTTTGAAGGTTTTGCTAAGGAATTTCTAGAAGTTTCTTCCTAAAATTTAGGGATATTCATTTGACATTTGTAGAGTATCATTCATGGATTAGATTCATCCATGAAGGCTAACTTAACTCTCCCTTTTTCTCAAAGTTTGAGCATAGATTTCTATGGGTTTTTATGATGAAATTCCAAGTGGTTGGGTCATGATTAATACATGGTTATTATACCTATTTATCATGAATTATGAAGGATTACATTATTTCTATGATGAAAGTGATTACAAGTATATGATGATTGTGACTTGTTGAATTGATGTGGATTCCTTTACTAGTGATCCAAATTGGTTTTAATTGCATGATTCCTACATGATTGTCTTCTAATTGTATGATTTTAGCTCAATACTTCACAAACCCACACATGGCCATAATTTCCCATGACAAGCTACGACTTTATGAATTATGATTCTGAGTATGAAAGTATATTTTTAAATGATAATGATGATGAGTAGGATGTCTTAAGACCCTAAATATTGATGAAATAAGGATAAGATGGGGAGTATACCCACACTATATGAAAATTTATGTAAACGGACTATTCCTATGACATAAGATGTTTTCATGAAATTACTATGCCTATTTTATAAACTATGAAAGTATGATTTTGATAAAGTATGAATTATGTTGAAAGCTATGTATATAGATAATTTTGACTTAGCATTGAATGAGCTTGTGTGAAGAAGACAATCACCATATTAGGGTAAAGCCTAAAGGGTGGGATCTTTTATGTTCATGTGACATTAATCGTGCTAGGGATAAGTCTAAAGGGTGGGGTCAAGTCTACCTTGGCAAAGTAGACTCCTCTTTCGCTCATTGTAGAGAGAACATCCGGATTCCATGTAATAGTTTGCATGGTCTTATTGTTGGTTATGTCTTATTCCCACATATGTAAGCTAGGTGATGAAAGTTCTTATGATGTTTCTACTAATGGTTTCAAACATGCATTGGTTATTCATATCTTGTCCTTATATTGATTACGATTATACATATCGATATTATGTTATGATGTTCCTTGATGCATGGTATTCCCGACATACTTAGTAAATTCCACATACTAATGCATAATCCATTGCCTACGTGATTAGCTATGTAGGGACAGATGACGAGAATACTCGTCCACTTCATGGCTAGAGTTGGATTTGAGCTTTGAAGATTGTTGGTGAGTTCCCATGCTTTGGGAACAAACCTTGTTCATCTTGTGCTTTCAAATTGAAACTTATGCTTTCATTTTTATTCTATCTTGAGGGTGAGCTAGTATCATGTTCTATTCCACACCAAGATCCTAGGATGTAGAGGAATGCTTTGGACTAAAGATATTGTAATTCCCCTAAAGGAAACCATAACTTTGATATTGATATGTTCCGCTTGCTAACTCTCTTATGCTTTGCTTACTTTACCTTATGTATACTCATTATATGATCAAGAGGATTGGATGGTGCCTTTAAGTGTCATATTCATTGTGTCATGACTAAGCCCTAGGTTTGGGTCAAAATACCATCACCCAGAACAATATGGCCAAGGAAATCCACCTCCCTTAACCAAAACTCGCACTTGCGAAACATGGCTAAAAGTTGCTTATCTCTCAATATTTGCATCACAATCCGCAAATGATCCTCATACTCCTTTGCATCTCGTGATTAGATCAATATATCATCTATGAATACAACTATGAACATGTCTAAACATGGTTTAAAGATCCTATTCATCAAGTTCATGAAAGTTGCTGGAGAATTTGTGAGTCCAAATGACATAACAAAAAATTCAAAATTGACCATACTGGGTTTCAAATTCCATCTTTGGAATTTTATCCTCCTTCACCCTCAATTGGTAATACCCAAACCAAAGATGAGTTTTTAAGAAGTAACTTGCACCTTGTAGTTGATCAAATGGATCATCAATCCTGGGAAGATACTTATTTTAGATAGTCACTTTGTTCAATTTCTAATAATCCTTACACATCCATAGTGAACCATCCTTCTTCCTTACGAACAATACGAGAGCACCCTATGGAGACACACTTGGCCTTATGAACCCCTTATCAAGAAATTTCCTTAATTGTTCCTTTAATTCTTTCAACTTCGCTGGGGCCATTTGATATAGGGGTATAGATATACGTTGACTATTAGGTAGAAGATTAATGCCAAAGTTAATTTCCCTTTTGGGACTAAAATCGAGAAAGTTATTGCGAAAGACATCAGGAAATTCACTAACAATAGGAATCAAATTGAGAGTAGGGACTTCGGAATCAACATCTCTAATCTGGATAATATGACATATGCACCCCCTGGAAATCATTTTCTTGCCTTTCCATAAGAAATAAACTTACCCTTAAATATTGAATTGATTCCTTTCCACTCAAGAATGAATTCATTAGGGACTTGGAATTTGACCATATGGGTTCAAAAATCAATAGAGGCATAAGATGCACGCAATTAATACATATCAAGAATGATATAAAAACTGGTCATATCAAGCGTAACAAGATCACAAGGGAGACTTTGTGCAAGATCAACATGGGACAATTTCAATAAACGTTCTTAGCCAAAACTGACTCACCAACCAGAGTATAGACCAAATAAGGCTCTAGCAAGACTTTGGGAGACGTATCAAACTTTATGGCATGGTAAGGAGGAACAAAGGACATATTTGCATCAGGTCAAACAAAGCATGCATATCAAGATGAAAGACTCTTAACATACCTACTACCATATGGGGAGACTTCTCAACTTTTTACCTAGCATGTAAGGCATATAATAAGTTGCCATGTGGACCACCTCTTGAGCTTAAGAACCTAATTTCCCTTGCTCTTTTTGAACCATTTGACATTGATGAAGCCATTATTTCCCTTTAGTAGCAATATTAGGACACTCAGAGATCTTATGCCCCACCATTCCACAACCAAAACAAGCATTCATGCCTCTTAAGTAATCACCACCATGATTCTTCCCACACTTAGGACACTTAGAAAGAGTAGTATCACCACCCTTAGCACCATCAAATTAAGCTTTACGGGTAGGCATCCTATCCCTATAAAACCTCGAAGTAGCACCTTTGGATGACCCTTGGCCTTACTAAAAATGGCCACTACAAGACTTAGCATGCGAAAATCTACCATTAAAATGATCGCTCTTGGACTCTCTCATCTTCATCACTCGGAGCTTCTCACTCATAATGTCACGACCCAGACCTAGGGCCTAGCCCTGACATAGAGAATGTGACACCCGAAGGCATCTCATCAATGCCTCGTTTTATATCATAAGATTTCATAAGGTAAAACAAGGGTACATAATTAAATAAAAAAGTGGAAGTCTATAAAAATAGAAGTTATAGTTACCTTACAGGAATACACATTAATTCATTATGCCAAGTTCATGCCTCTACATCATAGATCTTAGCAGGGACTAACACATAGCTCAGTAGCTCACCCAGAAAACATGCATCAAAAGAATAAAAGTGTCAAAGTATCAACATAAATGAAAATTATCATAAGGTCTTGTTCTTGAATCATGTGAACTCACCAACAAATCTTCAATCTCAAAATCCAAATCTCGCCACGAAATGGAACAATCTCTTTGTCGTCCGTCCCTACATGGTGAGATCATGCAGGTAAAGAAGCATGTGTTAGCACATAGAATGTACTAAGTATGTAGGCAAGCCATGAATCAAAGAACATCACAATAATATTTATATGCATAATCATATTCAATATGATAAGGACACAATATGTATGATCATGCGAGTTTAAATACATGAGAAGAAGCATCATCAAATCAAATTCTTACTTTACATTACATATGTGGGAATACGACAATAACCAACATATAAGACCATCCAGACTATTACATAGAATCTTGATGTTCATTCTATATCAAGCTAATAGGAGTCTACTTTGCCAAGGTAAACTCGATCCTCATCCTATAGGCTCTATCACAACATGGTGAGAACCATTATTAAACCCACCCCTTAGGATCTATCCTAGCACGGTGAGTGTCCATCATATAAGTTAATTGGATCCAATAGCATGCCTTTAAGGCATAAAAACATGAACATCATTCCTATGGTGGCACATAGTTACGGGACTTGAGGATTTATATAAGGACCCGTGGAGATAGTCCGTCTCACACAAGTCCATTTGGTGCTAAGTCATATCCCATGGAATATATAAATCATGTATATACATAGATTTTGATATAGTTCATACTTCACTTAAAATCATACTTTCACAACTTTCAAAATAATCACCACAGTCTTTCATAAAACATCATGTCATAAGAATAGTCCATCTATTTTACTTTTATCATAGTGTGGGTAGACATTTCCACCTTAACATCATCATAAATATGAGGTTTCTCATCACCCTCTTTATCATAGCATCATCATAACTTTTATAATGTCATCATTGTCATAATATCATCATCGTCATCATTTAAAATATACTTTTCATACTTGAGCTCATACACGTAGAAATTCATAGCTTTATCATAGAAGATTAGGGACAAGTGTACATTCATGGACATTTGAGTCAAAACCATGCAATTGAGTTGGATTTATAGAGAAAACATGCATGAAAATCAAGTTAGGTCATTAACAAGGGAACCAACATCAAATCATCAAGCCCTAGTCATGTATACTTTACAATCATATATTTTTACTTGAAAATCATATACATCATAAAATGCATCATAATCATGCATAATTATTCATAATCATCTTATAGGAATCATAATATATGCATTAGGAATCATAGCTTAAAAGACCATAAGAAATCATCATGAATTTTGATAAAAAGGAAGTTTTTGGGTTTGGCTTTGTGGAAGAAACTAATCCATGATGAATCCCTAAATACCTCAAGTAGAATCCTTAGAATTGAGGAAGAAAATCTAGAAATCCTTATTCAAATCTTCAAGCATTAGCTTTAATGAAACCCATGACTTAGAGAGAGAAATATTGAGAACCCTTAAGAGAAATTTGGGAATTAAAAGCTTTGAATAAATTCGGAATAGAAATTTATAGAGGTTAAGTCAGTTAGGATTATCTGGGTAACCAAAATAATATAGTTTAGGACATAGGCAGATTGGAAAAGTCAAAAACACCCAGCATTAAAATCTGTCGAAGCCATCCACAAAACCCATCCCATGGGTCGTAGATGAACATATGGCTCGTATCTTTCCTCGTGAAACTGGGTATCACAAAATTTGATCTACTGAAATTGCAGCTTCTAAGCCATGAACATGCAGCATGACTCGTAGATCCACTTACGGGTCATGAGTCCTTTCTTACCTGAGTTCCACACTTAGACATTTAGGTCCCTCATGCCCTCTTCCTATGAGGCCGACTTGCAGGCCGTAAGTATTTCTACGGATCATCTGGTATCATGTAAGCCAGCTTCCATATATCCTTTAATTTTCTATTTTCCCTGGGCACTTTCCACGAATAAACTGACAAACTATGCTTTCTTCTACGGGCCGTAGAGTGGCTCGTAAGATCTACCTTTAGCAAAAATCTTGACTTCTAGTTTTCCTAGCCTCAAACATAAGGGGTGTTACAATATCTCCCCCTTAAGATCATTCCTCCTTGAATGAGACAAAACTACGCTTGAATAGAGTAGGAACACAGGCATCATCGTAGCACAAATGCAAAAATGCAACTTAACCATTATTTTTATAAAATCATCAAACGTATGCATCAAATATTATTCAAAAATAGTTTTATGATCATGTATGTGTTCAACTTAACAAGACATACGCATTCCTGAGGAATTTTGAAGGAATAGATTGCATTAAGTACCTTAGTCTTGAATAGAAGAAAAGAGGTATTGGTATCGTTTCATCATGTTTGTCTCAGCCTCCCAAGTAGCACTTTCAAATTGTGAATTTCTCCATAACACCATGACGGATGCAACATCTTTATTCCTTAATCGTTCCAAAATCTCAACTGATACTTTTTCCTAAGTCAAATCTTCCTCAATAGACATGTCATTTGGTGGAAAATGGAATTAGGGTTACCCAAGCATTTTCTTAGCATGGAAACATGAAACACCGGATAGTTAATTCCATAGGTACCTTCCCAATCTTTACTATTTCATAAGGTCAAGCATATCTAAGACTCAATTTGTCTTTCTTACCAAAACACATCACTCCTCTCATTAGGGAAACCTTTAAATACACCCAATCACCTTCGTTAAACTCTAATTCTCTTCTCCTAACATCGGCATATAACTTTCGATGACTTTGGGCAGCCTTCAACCTTTTCCCCTATGATCTTCGCCTTCTCCATAATATCAAGTACCAAATATGTCCCAATTAGGAACATTTGTCCAATTTCAACCCATCCCATTGGTGATCTACACCGCCTACCATATAATGCTTCAAACGGTACCAATACTTGAATGAAAACTATTTTTATAAGCAAATTCCATAAGAGGTAAGTGATCTACCAATCTTACTTTGAAATCAAGCACACAAGCCCAACATATCCTCCAAAAGGTAAGTGATCATCTCAAATTCCTTTTAAATCAACCATACAAGCCCTTAATATAATCTCCAGCATTTGTATTGTCCTTTCGGCTTGTCCATCCTTTTGAGGATGAAATGCAGTACTTAACTTCACTTGTATACTAAGACCCTTTTGAAATGAATTCCAAATATGAGAAGTAAATTGGACAATGGTACCCCATGTAATCTCACCAACTCTTGGATATACACTTTAGCATAAATCTCGGCACCATAAGAAGTCTTTACGGCAAAAATTGGGATGTCTTATCTATCTATCCACAACTACCTATATTGAGTCAAATTTCCTTCTAGTCTTTGGAAAACCCATGATGAAGTCCATATTCACCATCTCCCTTTTCCAAGTTAGTATCTACCACCAAGTCTTTGATGTTGTACCTTCACTTGTTGACAATTTGGACATTCAATCATACATCTTGCTAGGTCTTTCTTCATGCCATTCTACCAATACACTTCTCTCAAATCTCTATACATTTTGGTGGATCTCGGATTAATGGAGTACTTGGCATTTGTATTTTCCTTTCGGCTTGTCCATCCGTTTAAGGATGAAATGCAGTACTTAACGTTACCTTTGTACCAAGACCCTTTTGGAATGACTTCCAAAAATGAGAACTAAATTGAGAACCCCATGTAACCTCACCAACTCTTGGATATACATTTTAGCATAATGAAGCACACAAGCCCTCAATATATCCTCAAACATTTGTATTATCCTTTTGGCTTGTCCATCCGTTTGAGGATGAAATGCGGTACTTAACTTTACCTTTGTACCAAAAGACCCTTTTGAAATGACTTCCAAAAATGAGAAGAAAATTGAGCACCCCATGTAACCTCACCAACTCTTGGATATACACTTTATCATAATCCTTGGCACCATAAGAAGTGTTGACGACAAAAATTGTGTTGTTTCATCTTTCTATCCACAACCACTCATATTGAGTCAAATTGCCTTCCAGTCCTTGGCGAACCTGTGATGAAATCCATATTCACTATCCCTCATTTCCAAGTTAGCATCTCAACATATTGAGTCAAACCACTGGGTCTTTGATGTTGTACCTTCACTTGTTGACAATTTGGACATTCCATCACACACCTTGCTATGTCTTTCTTCATGCCATTCTACTAATACACTTCTCTCAAATCTCTATGCATTTTGGTGGATCTCGGATAAGTGGAGTACTTGGCATTATGGGCTTCATCAAGTATTTTATCCCTTAAGCCATCTACATTAGGTACACCTAATTGTCCTTGGTAACGCAATACTCCATCTTTCCCTTGTGAAAAGACCTTCACCTTCTTATCAATCCCCAACTTCTTCAATTCAACCAAAGTAGGATCCGTGTCTTGTTTTGTTTTAATTTCTCCCATCGAAGATGATTCCACCCCATTAGGTACTAACACAGCACCATCACTCAAGCTAGCCAACTTCACACTGAAACAAGCCAAACGGTGCAATTCTTTGAACAACTCTTTATTTCCACCTTCCACATATGCCATGCTGCCCGTAGATACTCAACTCAATGCATCGACCACAACATTAACTTTAATGGGGTGACACATCACACTCATTTCATAGTCATTTAAAAGTTCCAACCATCTTCTCCGTCTTAGATTCAAATCAATTTCGCTAAACACATATTGCAAGCTCTTGTAGTCGGTGAATATATCAACATGTACCCCATAGCGATAGTGTTACCGAATCTTCAATGCAAACACAACAGCCAATAACTCAAGATCATGTATCAGCTAGTTGGTTTCATGCACTTTCAATTGCCTAGGGACATAGGTGATGGCCTTTCTATGTTGCATCAACATGCTTCCTAAACCTATATGTGAGGGATCATAATACACCAAAAACCCATCCAAACCTTCCGCAATGTCAAAATAAAAGCCGAAGTAAGACTGGCCTTCAACAATTTGAAAACGCTTTTCACATTCATCAGACCATTGAAATTTTGGGTCAACCTTGTCAAAGGAGAAGAAATGGAGAAAAACCCCTCAACAAACCTTCTATAATATCCGTCCAAACCCAAAAAGTTTCTAATATTGGATAGAGACAATAGTGTAGGTGAATTCTTCAACTCTTTGGATCAACTCTAATACCATCACCCGAAATAATGTGACCAAGGAAAGCCACCTCTCTTAGCTAAATTTCAAACTTGCTAAACTTGGCAAATAGTTTTCTATCTCTTAATATTTGTAAAAAAAATCTGCAAATGATCTTCATTCTCTTCTACATCCTGTGAATACACCAATATATCATCTATGAACACCACAAACATATCCAAATATGGTTTTACGATCTTGTTCATCAAATCCATGAAAATAGCAGGGACATTTGTTAGTCCAAATGACATAACCAAAAACTAAAAATGACCTTACCGAATTCAAGATGTCGTCTTTGAAATGTCATTTTCTTTCACCCTCAATTGGTGATATCTAGACTGAAGATGAATCATAAAAAATGTAGATTGCACCTTGTAGTTGATCAAAGAGTTCATAGATCCTTGGAAGTGGATATTTGTTTTTGATAGTTACTTTATTCAATTGCCTATAACCCACACACATCCAAAGTTAAACATCCTTCTTTCTTACAAACAATACGGGAGCACCCCATGGTGACACACTAGGCCTTATGAACCCTTTATCAAGCAAATCTTTTAATTGCTCCTTCAATTTGTTCAACTCCGACGGGACTATACGATATGGGGTATAGAAATAGGTTGAGTGTCAGGAAAAAGATCAATACCAAAATCGATTTCCCTTATGAGAGGAATATCCAGTAGATCATTGGAAGACATCGAGGAACTTATTTAGTATGGGGACCGAATCAAGAGGTGGGGCATGAGACTCAATATCCATACTCAGACAACATGATACAGACAACGTTTGGTAATCATTTTCATAGCTTTTGTATAATAGACAAACTTCTCCTTGAACACAGAATTGGTTCCCTTCCATTCAAGGATAGGCTCATTAGGAACTTAGAATGTGAGCTTATGGGTCCTACAATAAATAGCAGCATAGGATCAATGCAACTAATCCATACCAAGAATAACATCAAAATCAGTCATATCAAGCTTAATTAAATCACATGGGAAGATTTTATGTGAGACCAACGTGGGAAAACATTTATAGACTTTCTTGGCTAGGATTGACTCACCTATAGGAGTATAGACCGAATAGAGTTCTAAAACACTTTGAGAGACACATCAAAGTTTATGGAAACATAAGGAGAAACAAAAGACATATTGGCACCGGGGTCAAGCAAGGCATTTACATCATGGTCAAAGACTTTAAGCATACCGGTAACCACACTGAGAGCTTCATCAACCTATTGTCTAGCATGTACAACATAGAATTGATTACCACGTGGACAACCACCTTGAACTTGGGCACCTTGTTGTACTTGATCTATTTGAGCTACTTAACCTTGGGGATGCCCCTCCTTACCTCTATTAGAAAAATTAGGACACTCGTCAATTCAATGTCCTATCTTTGCAAAACTAAAGCATGCAACAGAACCTATTAAGAATTCACCAACATCGTTCCTCCCACACTTGGGACATTTAGGAGGAATAGCACCATCCTTCGCCACATCACTTTGAGCCTTAGGATTGGTCCCTTTCTCTTTGAACCTTTGAGGAGCACCTTTAAAAGACCCTTGGCCTTGTTGAATCAGCCACCACCGGATTTACCGTAGGAGAACCCACTATCATAACTGGCCTTCTTGGACTCCCTTGTCCTTATCTTTTGAAGTTTCTCACTTTTTACCTGTTTAGCATATATCATGAGTCTAGAGATATCCATTTACTTAATGAGCATGGCAGCCTTGCATTCCATCTTCACCAAGTCGAACACCCCTAGTATGAATTTTTTCATGCGGGCCAAGAGGCAGCCACCAAAGAAGGAGAAAATTTGGACAACTTAGTGAACCTGAGGTCATACTCCCTCCCACTTATTTCACCTTGCTTTAAGTTCATGAATTCCATCACCTTAGCTTCCCTTAGCTTAAGTGGAAAGAAACAATTAAGGAAAGTGGCCTTAAACATCTCCTAATCAATATATCGCTCATCAACTCTCTTGAACTTCCATTGAGTGAAACAAACTTGGGCCACTCCCTTAAGTTGATAAGCTGCCAATTTGGCCTTTTCTTCGGATGACACTCCCATAATCTCCACCACCTTGTATACCTTGTCAGTGAACTCTTGTCCATCCTCATCCACCTTTGAACCATGAAACTCTGGGGGATTTATTTTAGAAAAATCCCTTATCTTCGAAGCTGGAGTAGGAGTCTTTGGAGAAGCCACAACTTGAGCTAACATAGTGATTGCAGCTCTAAACTCACCATTAAACAATTGGTCTGCTTGAGGGACTTGAGGAGCTTGGGGAGCCGGAGGAGCTGGGTTCGCATTAGCATTATTTTCCATTGGCAATGGAGCACGTCACAGAGCCATTTCTATAAACACCTAGGGATAAGCATTAGGATATGGAAACTTTGAAGGCACGATATAGAATACAAAGAAGCAAAGTTTTCCTAAAACGTCTCATAGCCTCCTATTCATGGATATGGCACACTTCACATCAAGGAACAAAACTCTACACAACATGTCAAGTTGGACTCCCTAGGACGCTTTCAAACCTTGTGCTCTGATACCACTTTTGTCACAATCAGGACCTAGGTCCTAGCCACGACAAATGTGATACATGAAGGCACCACATCCAAGCCTTGTTATATCATAAGCATTCATAAGGTAAAATAAGCATACATAAGAGAATACGCAAGCGGAAGTCTATCAAAATAAAAGTCATAGTTCCCTGAAGGGAATAAACATCAATTTATTATGCCTCTACATCATAGATCTTGGTGAGGACTAGCACATAGCTCACTAGCTCACCCTCAAGACATGCATCAAAAGAATAAAGGTGATAAAGTCTCAACATAAAGGAAAAACATAATAAGGGGTCATTCCCGAAGCATAGGAACTCACCTACAAGTCTTCAATTTCAAGATCTAAATCCAGCCATGAAATAGAACAATCTCCTTGTCGTCCGTCCCTACCTAGTTAGATCATGTAGACAAAGATGTATGTGTTAGCACATATAGAATGTACAAAGTATGAAGGTATGCCATGAATCAAAGAACACCACAATAATATCAATATGCATAATCATAATCTATATGATAAGGACACAATATGTATGATCATGCTAGTTTAAAGTCATGAGAAGAAGCATCATCAAATCCGTTCTTACTTTACATTGCATATGTGGGAATACGTCCGTAACCGACATATAAGACCATGCGGACTATCACATGAAATCTTGATGTTCATTGTACATCAAGCTAGGAGGAGTCTACTTTGCCAAGGTAAACTCAATCCTCACCCTATAGGCTCTATCCTTGCACGGTGAGAACCATCATTTGACCCCAACCTTTAGAATCTATCCTAGAACAGTGAGTGTCCATTATATAAGCTAATTAGATCCAATAGCACACCTTTAAGGCTTAAAAACATGAATATCATTCCTATGGTGGTACATAGTTATAAGACTTGAAGATTTATATAAGGACCCTTGGAGATAGTCCCCCTCACACAAGTCCACTCAGTGCTAATTCAAATCCCACGGAATACATAAATCATGCATATACAAAGCTTTCAACATAGTTCATACTTTATTCAAAATCATACTTTCATAGCTTTCAAAATAATCAGCATAGTCTTTCATGAAACATCATATCATAAGATAGTCCATCTATTTTACTTTTATCATAGTATAGGTAGACATTCCCAGCTTAACATCATCATAAATGTTAGGGTTTTCATCAACCTCTTTATCATTGCATCATCATAGCTTCCATAGCATCATCATTGTTATAATATCATCATCATCATCATTTAAAATATACTTTTCATACTTAAGCTCATAGGCATAGAAATTTGTGGCTTTATCATAGAAGACTAGGGCTGAGTATGGATTCATAGACATTTGAGTGAAAATCATGCAATTGAGTTGGATTCATACAGAAAACACATAATAAAAATCAGGTGAGACCATTAACAAGGGAACTCACATCAAATTATCAAGCCTTAATCATGCATACTTTGAAATGACATACTTTTACTTGAAAATCATATACATCATGAAATTCATTGCAATTCATGCATAATTAGTAATAATCATCATATAGGAATCATAATCCTAGCATTAGGAATAATAGCTTAAAAACCCATAAGAAATCATCATGAATTTTGATTAAAAAAAAGGTTTTGGATTGGGCTTTATGGATGAAATTAATCCATGAATGAAGCTCTAAATACCTCAAGTAGAATCCTTGGAATTGAGGAAAAAAATCTAGAAATCCTTAATCACACCTTCAAGTTTTAGCTTCAATGGAACCGTTGACTTTAAAGAGAGAAATATTGAGAACTTTTTAGAGAAATTTAGGAATTAAAAGCTTTGAATAAATTAAGAATAGGACAATATAGAGGTTAAGCTGGTTAGGGTAGTTAGGATAGCCAAAATGACGTAGTTTAACACTTAGGTGGATTGAAAAAGTCAAAAACACCCTTAATTGAATCTGTCGGAGCAGTCCACGAAACCCATCGAATGGGCTGTGGATGAACTTACATCTTGTAACTTGCCTTGTGGATCTGGGTGTCACCGATATTGAGCAACTAGAATTTTAGTTTTTAAGCCACAAATATGCAGCATGACTCGTAAATCAATTTTACGAGCCATGAGTCCTTTCATACCTCCGTTTTATACTTAGACAAATTTTAGGTTCCTCAGGACCTCTTCCTATGAGGCTGATTTATGGGTCATAAGTACTTCTACGGCTCGTCTGGCATCACACAAGTCAGCTTCTTGAAATCCTCCAATTTTCCATTTTTCCTGGACACTTTCCACGAATGCACCTATGATCCATGCTTTTTTCTACAGGCCATAGAGTGGCTCGTAGGATCTACCTTTCAGCGAAAATCTTAACTTCCAATTTTCCAAGACTCAAACATGAGGGTTATTAAACTTAATTTGTTCAACATGAGTTATGAGTTGAAAAATATCCATCTCCTTAATAAGAATTGAAGTTTCACACTCCATCTTCACCAAATCGAACACTCTTAAAATAAACTTGTTTATGCGAGCTCTAGAGTCCGCCACCAAGGAAGGAGCATAAAGAAAACTTTGTAAACTTGAGGGGATACTCCCCTACACTCATGCCACTTTGATGTAGATTCATAAAAACTACATCACTTTAGCTTTTCGTAGTTCAAGTGGAAAGAAATGATCAAGGAACGTGGCCTTAAACATCTCCCAAACAATAGGCCTTTCTTAAACTCTTTCGAACTTCTATTGTGTGAAACAAAACTTGGGCAACCTCTTTGAGTTGGTAAGCTACCAACTCCATCTTCTCTTCAGAAGATAGACCCATAATCTCAACCACTTTGTAGACTTTGTCAATAAACTCTAGTGGATCTTCATCCACCTTTGAACCATGGATTTCCTGAGCATTCATTCTTGCAAAATCTCTCATCTTAGAAGACAGAGTAAGAGCATTTGGAGTAGTAGATTTATTGGCTTGAGTAGCCACAACTTGAGCCAACATAGTGATACCAGCCCAAAATCCTCATTAAATACTCGGTTGGCTAGAGGCTTCAGGAACTTGAGGAGCCAGAGGATTTTGGTCCTCATTAGCATTGATTCCCCTTGTCAATAGAGCATGTAGTGGAGGCAAGTTTTTGAAAATTTTAAAGGACAAGCGTTAGAGAATATGAGTCTTACTCGTAGCTTAGGACACGACATCAATCACAAATAAAGTAAAGATTTCCTGAACGCCTCACAGCCTCTTATTCATGAATGTGGCGTTCTTCACACCTATGAACGACACTATACTAGACGGAACAAGATGAATTCCCTAGGATGCTTTCAAACCTTGTGCTCTGATACCACGTTTTTCACAACTCGAACCTAGGGCCTAGTCGTGACATGACAAATATGGAACTCGAAGGCGCCCCATCCAAGCCTATTATTCATATCATAAGCATATATAAGGTAAATAATCAATTAAAATGCATACGCAAGCGGAAACATAACCCCTATACAAGATGAACATGGGAGTCAAATTTCCTTTTAAAGGGAATTACATCAACATAGGTCCAACATGTCTCTACATCATATATAGAAAATGTAACAAGCTCATACTAAATATTAAATGGAAATATAAAAGTCTCAACATTAAAAAGTATAACCATGACTAAGGTTTGTTCCCAAAGCATGGGAACTCACCAAATCTTCAAAATGCGATGCCCAACTCTAGCCATGAAAGTGAGGAGTAGTCTCGTCGCCACCTATCCCTACATGGTTAGATCATGTAGGCAAAAAGTATGTGTTATACATGAATTGTACTAAGTATGTAAGCATGTAATGCATCAAAGAAACATCGTATTCATACTAATAATATGTATAATCGTAGCAATAGAATAAGGACAAGAGATGTATGATCAATGCATGTTACACATTTAAAAATATTTCATAACCTAACATATATACATATGTGGGAATAGGACTACAACCGATAATGAGACTATATCGGACTATTACATAAAATCCTGATGTTGTCTCTACATCGAAGAAAGAGCAGCCTACTTACCAAGGTAGACTATACCTCAACCTATGGGCTTTATCCTAGCATGACAAGTGTCGTATGTATGGATCCACTAACATAATATCATACATGCACATAACATAATCCTATAGTGGTACATAGTTAGGAGACTTAAGGATTTATATAAGGACCCTTGTGGATAGTCCCCCTTACTTAATCTCATTTAGTGCTAAGTTAAATCTCATGGAATACATAATCATGAAATATACATAGATATCATCATAGTTCACAACTTCTTAAAATCATCCTTGCATAGCTATCAAGTAGAATACTTCATGTCATACTTATAGTCCATCTACATACTTTCATAAAGTGTGGGTATAGTCCCATTCTTATCATTATTACATAAACATTAGGGTATTAATTCACCCTCATCATCATCATTATCACCATCATAAACATACTTGAAATCATTATGATGAAAATCATTGCTTGATCACAGGAAATTAGAGAAAAGTATGGGTCCACAAACAATTGAAATTAAAATCATAAAATTGAATGAAAATCATGTAAACTAAATGCAAGTGAAATTTAAATTGAATCACTATCAATTCAATAAGCTCGAATCATCATATACTTGAAATCAATTGAAAATAATAAAATTCATGTAATGCAACATATTTCATGCATAATTTAGTAAAATAATCATATACGAACGATAATCCAAGCAATCAAATATAAATCATGAAAATCCGTAAAAATCTATGCTTAAACTTGATGAAAAAGAAGAGTTTAAATAGGTCTCCATGGATGGATTGAATCCATGGATGAAGCCCTACATACCTCAAGTGAGAAATCTCAGTAATCCAGGTGACTTGACCTTGAAATCCTTAGAAAAAGCTTGGAACCCTAATATTTAGTGGAGAGAATCCTTTGAGAAAGAAAGGCTTGAAATTTTGGAGTGATTTGAAGAGTGGATGAGTTAGAATGAGAATTGGGATAGCTTAAATAGAATTAAGTCAGTTAGGGAGAAAACTAGGGTTCAAATGATATAGTTTAATGGTAAAACGGGTCAAAATGACCAAAAAGTACTTCATTAAAATTTTGTTGGACTCATCTATGAGCCTAATCTACAAGTCATATATTGAAGTATGGCTCGTACTTTGAGGTTTTCTCCCGTTGAATTTAGTTTTTGAAAAATAGTCTCTGAATACTACTTCACAATACTCATTCTATGGCTTATACTATCTTTTACAAGTCGTACTTAACCCTTGTAAATTCCCTCAAGACTTAGAAAATATTTCACCTCAATGTCACCCAACCACAACCCATTTTATGGTCCATAAGGACCTCTCGTACATTGATCCATACTTAGAAAATTTGATGTTCCTAGCACTTCCATGCATGACACCTTTTACAAACCATATTCTCAATTGCGACCTATACTTTGGCCTCGTAAACTCAACTTTCTGTTTTTAAATTTTGACCAAGACTTAGACTAATCACGAAGCCTGTCTACGACCCGTGGTCTAATTTACGAGCTGTAGATGGGCTCGCAATATCAATCTAGTTTCAACTTTTCTGCAACTTTTCATTTTCCCAACTTTTCTATGTACGTTTGTTACACAAAACTATGTGTTAGTAAGTTGGGACATACTAAGTATATAGGAATGCAATGCAATAAAAAATTGTCATGGCATAGTAAGTATATGCATAAATATATCAATGAAATAATGCATTAGAGATGATGAATAATCAATGCATATTTAACATATGATTTGGAGCATCATAAAATATCTTAAATCATCATATACATACTTATGTGAGAATAGGATCATAACAAACAATAAGACCATGTAGGCTATTACATGGAATCTCAGCGTTACCTTTACACAAGAAAAAGAGGAGGCTACTTGCAAGATAGAACTCTACCTCATAAGGTGGGTGTCATGAATCATAGTGCTATAAGTGGATCCCTAGCTAGGTCATATTGGCAACATAAACTAACAGTGGCATGTAGTTATGAGACTAGAGACTTTATATAAGGACATGTTGGGTCGAGCTCCCACCTTAAGTCTCATTTGGTGCTAAGTCAAACTCCTTGGAACAGATAGACATATAATATATATTAGTCAACATCATAATTCGTAACTCTTAGTAGTCGAAATTTCACAACTTGTAAGGTAGGTATAATAACCAAGTAGATCAATTCAAATAATAAGAATAGTCCATCTTCCTAGCTAGCATGAAATGTAGGTATATTTCCCCTCTTGTCAACTTGTATAAAAAATAGGATTTTAAGTCACCCTTCATAATCATGATCATAATCCTACTTAAATACTTGCAATTTTCTTCATAAATAATAGCTTGAAATCGGAATCAGGGCAAAACATAGGTTCATAATCAATTGAGTTTAAAACCATTAAATTGAGTGAAATTCATACATATTCATATAATTGAAGAACCCCTCACAATTTATAAATCCTAGATAATAGGCAAGTAAATTTTCTCGAAATTCAATTTGAAGTCATGTATTTCATGCAATTGATAGTAATACAAATATAATTGAATAAAGAAATTGTGTATGTATCATAAATCATGAATTTAAGAGTAAAATAATGAACTTCATAAAATTACACTTGAAAATTGAAAGAGGGTTGAGTTGACTTTTTCGAGTCCCATGGATGAAATGAATCCATAGGTGAAGAACCACATACCTAGATGAAGGAACTCAAGAAATTTAGAAGAATTTGACCATGAATTCCTTGGAGAACTTGAATCTCTAGATTGCTTGAATGGAGAATCCTTAAGAGAGAAATCTTAGAAGATTTTAGGAGCCAATTTGAGAGTGAATGAGAATAAGTATGTTTTGAAAGGGTGAGGGGTGGTTATAGGTCGCTATAGACTTAAAACGACATAGTTTAGGGATTAAACGGGTAAAAAATGACCAAAAGGTCCTTCATTAAGAATTATCGGACTGATCCACGAGCATGATCTACGAGTCGTGTATTAAACTACGGCTCATAGCCCATGGGTTTCGTTTTGGGCTTCTGAAATTGGTATTTGATCCTCATCTATGTACCCACTTTTACGACCCATTGTTCCTCTTAGAGATCGTAGATGACCCTCGTAATATCATCCTAGACTTTTAAAATTATCACTTCTCAGGACCCAAACCACGAAAATAAATTACGGCTCGTAAAATGGACTATGGTTCGTAAAAACCCCTCGTCTGGAGACATTTCCAAACTTCAGAAACTTGTTTCATCCCCTGATCTACGAGCGCTCCTCTACAACTCTAGACCGTTGTATGGGTCATAAAACCTTTCATACTTTGATTTCCAAATTACAAATTTGTACTAAGTTCACTACCCAACCATAAGACCTATCTACGTCCTATGAATCAAATTACAAGTCATATGGCCTCGTACTTACCTGTTTAGAAACAAATTTTCTACAACTTTTTCAATTTCCAACTTTCCAATGTACGGGGTGTTGCAGATTCCTAATATCCTAAGGAAAATTTTCATGCGAAAAATTTCAGATTTCAATCCCATATCGATATTGAACTTTTGGGCCATTTTGCCCAATTTTTCTACATTTCATAATTTTGGCATCGTTAGACTTGAAACTTAATTATAAATCATTCTTTGAATAGATTGTGGTGTTTCAAATACTAATTAGATAGAAAAAGCTCAAGTGTTGGATTGATTTTGTGATTTTATCTACGCATGTGAATTCCTAAACATTGTTGAGTTTATTTGAACCTTATATGTTTCTTTTTTTGTGTGTGCGTTTTAGGGAGTAATGAAGAATAGAAAATAGATGACTTATTCAAGAAATGAATTAAAAAATGTGACTGTGTAATAATTGATCCTTATGTTGAGATAATTGATTGTACATGTGGCGCTTGTCTTGGTTTGGTTCGTAGATTGCGGATTCTTTTCCTTTGTCGATGACCCTTATATATATTTAAATTGTTACTTCTGATTTATCTTCCACATTGTTATGTTGTATCATGCTTAGGGTGACTTTTCTCAATCGTTTAGAGGCAAGAGGCAGCACAACCGATTTTGAGTCATGATATATGGCGTGTTACTAAAAACTAGTATAATATAATCACAAAGCGATATAGAAGTACTAAATATGAGACAAATAATGACTAAATATAGACATTTTCTACCAAACATCACTTAATGCTTGTCTCCCTATTTTGTCCTGTTTGTGCCATGTGATATTGTCGATGTTCGCCTTCTATTTCTGCCATAACTCACTTAGTTCCTCTGATATTAATGAATACAATACAATTTGTGAATACAAGTTTTCTTCTTCACAACGATGAAACTAGGGGTGAATATAATCGAATTGAATTACATCAACTCACAATTTGAGTCAACCAAGGAAAAATTTTGATTAGTGATTTGGTTTGACTTAATTTGGTATTAAAAAGAAAATGGACTATATTTGGATTGGTTTGATTTTAATTTGAAATAGTCAATCCGAGACCAAACCAATTAGACATTATACGTGGAAGTTTTTAAAATTTATTTTATACATAAAAGTATTTACTTTGATATAATATATAAATATTTCTCATACTTTGTCATACTTTTTTATTTTTTTAACATATTATTTCAAGTTTGACATAGAATTTTGAATGGTTTAAAAGGTTATAGTCTATAGATATTAGCAACTCTAATAAAGTTCAAACCAAAATCAAATCAATACTAATGCTAAAAAAAATCAATACAACACTAAGAATAACAATAATGTTGAATATTCATACTTTAGTTTTACATTAGTTTAGACAATTAAAATACCTAACATAGTTTTAGTTTTCTTTTAATGTTTTGTCATGCAATTAATATTTATTAGACTTATTTGAGTATGATGTTGATCATTTTCATTATGACTTATTTATTTTTTAGTATTTATTTTATGCGATTTTATTATTTTTTGTGTTGAATATTTTAGTACCATCTTCATATCATATTGTGCCTTATTTCCTTCAAAACACCTTAGATAGTTGTATTTTGATAGGACTAAAGAAATGTTTGAAGCACAAGTTAGTTATATGTTTGTATGAATACTTCATCAAAAAAAAAAAAAAAACCAAAAACATTCCAAAAACCCCAAAAAACTAAAAACAAATCCGAGGTTAAAAAATTCAAATTTTATTAGCTTTTTTCGTTTATAGATTAAAAAATTCGACATAAATGGTTTGATATGGTATTTGAAGAACCCAAACAAACCCGATTCATGTACAAACAATTTGGCATTTAAGTAGCCAAGCACCCACCACAATGCACTTCACTAAGTTTTGGCTTTACACAAACTTCAGACATTTTTGGCTAGAATAGCTTCAATGACCGCCTGAGCTATGGGGTGATAAGAATCACAGGCCTCTGAGAATACCCTTCTAGCGAAAGCTCTGTCTTCTTCCTTCCTAGCACCTTGTACGAGTGCAGTGTAGAGCGGACGGAGGTATAATATCCTGCCAACTTCTTTCAGAGTTCTTTCTACCACATTATAGTAGTCTCTGCACCTTGCTGAAATGGCCAGCTGAAGAAAAGCTACCTTGACTTCATAATTTTTGGAATCTGAAAGATGATAGAGAGCATCTAAAGCTGTTACCTGAAAATAGCAGAAAATGACAACTTTCCAGTTCAAGAGCAAAGTCTTAAAAAGGCAGGAGTTAACATGCCTAAGCGCTTTCTTTAGATATAATTAAGCAACACAAATCAAATGGGTTCTGTAATAACAAACCTTCTCTCCTTAATCAGAAAGTTTAAGGGCAAAAGTAGAGTAAAAATCAACTCCAAAAAGGCATATGAGAATCACAACCAGCAGATCTATCGTTAATGACTGAATATAGCTTGACTATACATGAAATACACACTGGCTAACATGACCATTCAGCAGATGACCATTTTTTGGTAATTGCTTTGGCCGAATAGCCATCTACTGTAATTAACCGCAAAATAAAAACAAAAAAGGAAAACGGAGAGAGGCAGATATTAAATAATTTGCCTATTTAAGAAGAAGCTTGTCAGATAATAGTTGATTACTACCTGAGACGCTTCAACAGATTTGGGCAGGTTCTCGAGGTAAAGCTCCCATTCCTGTCCCTTCCAGTCAGCAACTTCATCCTCCCTTGGTATCCTACCTAGCTTGAACTCATTAGCAAGCAAAACAATCTTTGAGTAAAGGTTAGAAACTGGTTCCATGGCATCCGGAGGGATCCCAGTGCCCTCAGTCCAAAGTTTCAAATCAATTTCATTCTCTATTCCAGGGACATTAGCTTTAAGGAAATTGAGAAACATGTCAGTGTCAATAGACTGAAATTTGAAGGTACCAATATACATCTTCAGGAAGTCATCAAAAGCAGCTCTCCCAATCTGAGAAATGTAAGTGGATGAAAAGTGAAGTTAGCTCTTGCAAGAAGAAAGTAGACTATTTTCAGGACGAAATGATTTACCAACCTGTCTCTCAATTCGCCATAAAAACTGGAAACCTTTTTCATATGGAACTACAGAGTACACATCATCCGGATCCACACCTGCCTGATGTGTCTTTAGCTTGGTGAACTCCATGTTATCCTTGAATCTCTCCATTTCCTTAACAAAACCCTTCCAACCGATTCCAATATTTAACGAAGCAATGTCCTCACCTTGCACGGCCTCAACAATTCTTCTCTCTGCATATGTTGTAACACCCTTCAAAAAACATGAATCAGTCTAATTTTTGTCATATCCTAAATGTGGAAGAAGCAATCAACCATCATACTACATGGCTATGTACAAGTTGCAGCCAAAAGCTAATGCAAGCATCGGACGTCATTTCCTCCAGGGTCCTCACAATAGAATCATATTTCATACTCTAATCCACAATTCATACAAAAGAACAGAAGTTCTATGTCTTATCTCAACAACCTAACACATGTAGAACACAACATCCACCTTTTGTGCTATTTCAAAAACAAGTTCATATACCTTCATGCAACATAAGTTACCCAACAGAATGATCTCAAATAGTAGTCGTAAAATTGCAGCTTTGCAAATTTTGCAAGCAGATTTCCCAAACAGTGTCTCAAAAGGCAATGGCTTCAGATGAAGCCTTAAAAGTGAGGAAACAAGAAGGTCAAAGAAATTCACAAGTAACAGAACCAAAACAAAATGATTATAACGTTCAATATAAACTAAGACTTCTATAAAATTAGAGCCTATTGAGAAAAAACCATTAGTTTGTACAGGCCTTCAAAGAAAATTAAGCAAGCAAATATTTCCAGATTGACTTTTCAAATACACCATATATTTCCTCCTTTTCCTTCCATGTTTTCCACAATGTCTAATCTGTTTTGCAAACTCTTGATTCTCGCATGACCTACATCCCATAGTGGAGAGATGGCAATGAGATCTACCCCTTTAATTTTTATTGTACTCCTGTTCAAGGTTCAGGTTGAGCTAGGTGCAACCCAAGCTGAGAACTTCACATCGTTTAGGCAGCGCCTTTAGTGCAGAACGCGGCACTGCCTATTTTTGCATGCCTCATTATCCTTGGGCTTACCTTAAAAGAAGTACTAATAATAAATATCATTGACAAATTAAAGTGATATATTACTGATTGAAGAAGCATTATAAGTAAATGTTTAGTGGTTGAAAATAGAAAATTAGAAATTTTAGCTACTAACTAGATCAGAATTTAAAACATAAATGTCCATCTTTGCATCTAAATTAATTGTTAGCGTGGTTTCTGCATTTGATTGACATGATATTTACTTCAGAAAGTTGATTATTGTTTCTTAGTATTCTTTGTCAACACTCCTGAATATTACAGTCTGTGTTTATAGTGTTTTATTCTATCTACAGTTATTTTTCCTTGAACTGAACATATGATTATTGTTCACGGTTCTCCTCATTTGTTGCTTTCTTCACTAAACCACGCTTTAGTGTGCTTTGTGCATAAAGACAAAACAGGTCTCAACACTTTTCTGCATTTTGCTCTTTCACCTATAACTCTGCTTTACTATTTGCTTAGTCCATCCTCCATCACCTCCAACCTTAGAGTAAATGAAAAGAACAGCAGAAGATGCTAGATAATACACAATTATGCAGTTAATTTTTTTGGCATAAATAATTTAATTTGCCTTGAACCACTCCTAGATAATTTTACCTTTTGCACTTTTAACTCCCTAGACTATCATTTCTATATGTCCCTATAAACTCTAGGATCTTCCTAATCCTATTTTAGAAACCAATTCTGGAGTAAACTAACCAATCATCTTAATGGTGTAAGTATTTTCTTCCAATTTCTGGGCACCCGGATTAAGCTACCTCTCTGCAGCACAGAATCATGTAACTATATATATGTCCATCAAGGCTTAAACAAATGGGAGACTTTCGTGTAGTGTTGCCTCTGTTAAAATTCAAACTTTAGTTCTCAATGTTGTTACTCCACCACGTCAACTCTAAGCTACCCCCTACGAGATTCCTATTGACACTTCTCTGATCGATTTCTATATTTTCCCTTGCCAATCAAATCATAAGCTTACGGAAAGTAATCACAACAGCATCTTAACAGCTTAGCCATGCTATAAAAATAGCACTTAGTCATATTCTTCATGTGTTATTCATTTATCAAGTGTTTAAAACCATATGGTATAATACCTCATTCAACCAAAAGTGTTCGTTGTTTTTGTTCGTGATCAAATTCCCTGTCCAGCTATGAGCAAGCTCATGTGCCACCACTTGTGATCCACTGGCATCCCCCTTGATCACAGTGGGTGTCAAGAAAACCATCCTCGGGTTCTCCATTCCTCCTAGAGGAAAACTCGGAGGCAACACCAAAAGATCAAACCTTTCCCACTCATAAGGTCCAAAAAGCCTCTCCCCAACCAGCATGATCTCTTCCGTGGCAGCAAACTCCGAGGCAGCAGCATCCAGGACCTGAGGAACCGCCTCAGCATACACCCTAGTCCTGGGTCCCACCTCCCTGAACCCGAGCTCCCCAATTGCAAATGCAAATAGATATGTAGGTATAGGTTGTTCCATCACAAATTCCTCCACCACCCTATCATCCCCAGACCACACTGAATCCTCGCAAACCCCTTGCGATTCAGACGGATTCGCGGCGCGCCTCTGCACATGTCTAGCAGCCATAACCGCCGACAGCTCTCGCGGGATGTTCAATTTGGCAGCGTATTTAACGCGAGCAGCGGGTGTATCCTGACACGGAAAGATTGATCGGGCGTGAATGGGCTGGCAATGGGTGTAGAGGAAAGGGTGAGTCTTGTTGAAAGTTTGAGCAGGGGAAAGCCATTGAAGGGCGGAACTTGAAGGACTAGTTTTGGAGAGAATCAAGACTTGAGGAGTTGGTTTAGAAAGGGAAATGGTGAGTGATTGTCCGAGAATTGGATGTGTAGGAGAAAGAGAGAAATGTAACGGGGAAAGGGAAAGTGGGTCGAGTACAGAAGAAACAGAGAGTGAACGAGTGTCGAGAGTGAGGGGACCAGTGTAAGGGGCAGGGAGGGAGAGAAGAGTGGCACAAGAGATGGTGGAAGAAGGAAAATCCAAGTACAAAGTGAGGGAAATATGGGTAGTGAGTGGATGAGTTGAATCAGTGAAGGAATGAGGGTCAATAGGTGCCATGGAAATTGCACACATACAAGAATAACATGAAAAATGGTTCTTCTTTCTTCTGGTTATGCCAAAGAAATAAGCTACTTTACCAGAAACTAAAAGTCATATTCTTCACAAACCTATATTTAAGAGAGAGTATCAATTCCGTGCTCAAATTCTCCCACCTGTGCCTTCACCAAATCCACTATAGGAGATTCCATATAAGGCTCCATACAACATATTATATTCTCTCCCTTTCAATTGTTGTTGTTTTCACTTGGACACTTGCTTAACAAACTCAAAAATACATAGTATCTCGTAATTTTAAATTAAATATATTAATTTATTTTGAGATCCGAAATACATAAAAAGTTGGAATAAAAGGAGAGACATTTGTCTTCAAACAAACTAATAAAAATATGATCAAGTAAGTGTTATATTCTCTCCCTTTCAATTTGTTTACGTAGTTTTTACTTGACACATTATTTAAGATAATTAGAAAATATATTTGAATCTTGGGGTTTTATATTAAAGATAGATCAAATGTACCAAAATAGGGTGTACATTGGTTGGTTATATATTGTCCATTATTTTTATCGATTTTTAATTTGTGAACATGCTAAAATCTATAACAAAACCAATACGATATATATCACCGATTTTCAATTATCAATTTTTCATCCTTAACAGTTTTTTTTTTATTTAACCTAATATAAAAAATGCTCATATACATGATATTCATGAGATAGAAATGGCAGCAAGAATGAAAGTGGACCACATATTTCGACATTAATCATTTTCTATCAACAAAATTGTTTGAATTTCTAAAGGCACACGCAATAAATTGCGGAAACAATAGTAGTTGTCTCTCTCTATCACAACCAAATCTAAAATTGAGAAGAGAAAAACTAATACTAGTTTGTGTCGAGAAGAGAAAAGGTGTCGCAATAGAAAGGGAAAGTGTAACAACCCCTAGTTTAGGATCCTTGATTACAAAAAAGTTGGCCTGAAAAATGACTTGAAGTCTGGCTTATGAGGTGACTTACGGCCCGTAAGTTGACATACGGCCTGTAGGTCCCGTTCCTAAACATGAAACTTCAAGAAGGAGAAAAATTTCAAAGTGTGGGGTAACCCATGGACCAAATGACGGCCTGTATGTGGTTTCAGGAGTGGAACCCCAGGCGTGAAGGAAATTTGGAGATTTTTGAAGAATGACCTACGAGTTATCAGACGACTCGTAAAATAGGATACTACCCATAAAGGTTCTTCGTGGAATAAGGCCAAGAATAAGGTAAAAAATGGCAAAGTGTGAGTCTAACCACGGCCCGTGAATGATTATATGGCTCGTGTTCGTGGTTTTGAGTCCAACAAATTCAGTTTTCATAAAATTTCAGATGTGTTATCTGATGAAGGGACTTACAACCCGTGAATTGACTTACGACCCGTAATCGGGGTCTCGTAAGTCGATTCCAGCAGTTTCAATGAGGGACAGTTTTGTCATTTTCGTCCTTTTTATACCTAAACTATGTCATTTTAGGGATAGAAAGGAAACTATATCAGCCTTCAAGCCCTAGAATAACACTTCATTCTTTCATTCTTTTCAATTCCACATTCCTAAGGCAAGAAACTCTTAAGAACAAGGCTAGGGTTACCAAGGTTTCTTCTCCAAAGGCTTCAATTCTGTTTCTCTCTAGTTTCTTCAGGTATGAGAGTGTCACACCCCGGGAGGGTACCCTTGGCGTGGCCGGCACCTAGAGACTATTTCTAGTCCCCAAGCGAACCACTTAGTCTCATCGCATTCATTCAATCATATAATCTCTATTGAATAGTGGAATTTAAAATATGTGAATGGGTACATCTCATCTAAGGTCTCACAATATATATATAATAAGGCTAGTAGAAAGACACTAACTCACAATCTCATCATCAACGTTCAACCATCGTCTATGAAGCTTCTATCACTAATCATGTGGTGCCAATGCCAGACCAATGACTACCCAACTCAAAATAAAAGAATAGTCCAAAATCTAACTCTAAAGAAAGATGAAATAAACATAGTGGATCCTTCAGAGTAGGGGAGGCTCACCAAAGCAGCTACGAATCTCAGATCTTCAACAGAGTGTCCGTTGATGATCTCTAATACCTGTCTCTGCATCATAAAATGATGCAGTCCAAAAAGGACATCAGTACTTGGAATGTACCGGTATGTAAAATAGCTGAGTGAAACAGAAACATGTAAAATAATATGGAAACAACATCAACTCAAAGTAATCATCAAATAACATCAAATCGTCAAATGTCTATCTATACAAGAATAAAAAGTAGACAAGTGACCCGTCAACAACTCAAACTCATCAATCATATCAGACTCATCTCAAAGGAGCTCACCTCCTCTCATCTCATCTCATCTCGTCTGGAGTACTCAAGGAAGGAAATTTATGGGAGTTTCTCTTATCCGACAACAATCACTTATGAGCGAGTGAATGTACAACAATCTCACTGATGTTGCCACAACCATTCTAAACTTTCCAGGTAGGGAACAAATTGAAACCATATCATCTCAACCAATATGGAGTCAGTCGTCAACAAGTCCACTATTATTTCAGGGACTTCAAATCAAGAGGGAACCACAATATATGTGATGGTTTTGAGCCTCACCTACGATTGGCGACATAGTTTGACGAGTTCAAGTCAGACTAACTCTCACTCTTTTGGTGCTCAATACTCCTCCCATAACTCAATGCTCATAAAAACCTCCATCTCAACCAATCTCATAGGGACTCGAACTTCATCATCAATCAGTATTTGATAGGAACTCGAACCCCATCATCATTCAACTCATGGGGACTCTAACTCTTTCATCAATCAACTCATAGGGACTCTAACCTTTTCATCAATCAACTCATCAATGACTCAAGATTTAGAACAGTCATTAGAAAACAATTTAATCGACACATCAGTATAGTTCATTTATAGAGACTCGTGTGACAATCAATTTCTATCAACTCATCATCATTCTCCAATCACAATCAACAATCTCAACTCAAGGCTCCAGACTCATTGTCAAGTTCATTCTGCATGCTTTTCAAATTAATCATGTAGGGTTATGCAAATTCTCTTGAAAATGTTTAATTCAAAGAAAACAATTAGTATGATGATCATCAACATAGAAAAACATGTGAATTCAAATAAAATTTTAAGAAAAACCATCAAGTATTCATGTATGTAGATTCTTGAACCATCAACTCATCTATGACCATCTATGGGGCACATGAGAGGACAATCCCATGCTTTTAGTTTAGCCTTACATACTTGGGGTACAACTATCAATCAGTCACGTCAAAGATTTCTCCTTAAATCTTTCAAACTCAAGCTTTTCTCCTCTTTCTTCAAGCCTTAGCCTTGTTAGATTATGAAATAGGACTTGAATGGGGGTTTTAGACCTTTTTATGTCAAAATGACCTTATCAGATCGTGTATAGAGTTTAGGAGGGATGGGGAATTGACTGGAATGCTCATTGTAATAATTTAAAAATTTTCAGCTCGGAAAAGACCCAGTCCGCGACGCAGACCGGTCGCACACTGTGTATTTTTAGAAAAAAGTTTCTGAAAGAGTTTTCTTAACCCCATAGAAAATTTCCAAAAAAATATAGGTGTTGGTCCGTTGGAGGCGCGATGCGCTCCTGTCACACACCAACACTGTTTTGCGGTTCGGATTGAAAAATTATCTTTTGATTGGGTCATTCTAAAAATCGACCGAGATCATTTTCCTACTCAATTTTTCATGTTGATCACAAATTTGGCCTCGGATTCACCATATGAGCATTGAAAGATGTGTTACACACATACCATCTCTCTAGGGGTATTTTGGTAAGTTTATCGAGCGTTACATCATCTCCCCCTTGGGATCATTCGTCCTCGAATGATGAGTATAGGTGAATATCAAGGCACGAATAGACTCAAACTCATCTCAACACTTAACTCAATCAATCAAACTCTCGACTTTTCCTCGACCTCAATCAATACTACTCAGACTTTACGAATAGAAAGTCACATCAAGAATAGATATATCAATTTAGTGAAGGGTATGAAATTTACCTCCAACACTCTCATCATTTGGCACGAATAGGTGCAGACATTTGGCCTTTATCTCTTCCTCAACTTCCCATGTGGATTCCTCAATGTATTGATTTCTCCACAAGACTTTGACTAAGGCTATATCTTTGTTCCTCAACTTACGAATATGATGATCAAGGATTTGAACTGGAACCTCTTCCTGAGATAGGCCATCTTTCACTCCAATACTATCAACAGGGATTACCAAGGCAAGATCTCCCAAGCATTTCTTCAACATTGACATATGGAATACCAGGTGGACTCCATCTAACTCGGAAGGCAACTCTAACTCATGAGAAACCTTCCCAATCCTCTTTACAGCCTGATATAGTCCACCATAACGTGGACTCAACTTCCCTTTCTTCCCAAATCTTAGGACACCCTTCATAGATGATACTTTCAAATACGCCCAATCATGTACCTCGAACTTCAAGTCTCTTCTCCTCACGTCGATATAAGATTTTTGGCCACTCTAGGCAGTCTTTAAACTCTCTTTAATAACCTTGACCTTCTCCATTGATTGGTGGACAAGGTCAGGCCCAATCAACTCCGCTTCTCCAACCCCAAACCATCCAATTGGTGATTTATATCTCATCTCATACAAGGCTTTGTAGGGAGCAATTTGAATGCTTGCATGATAACTATTGTTATATGCAAATTCAATCAATGATAGGTGATTATCCCAATTCCCCCTTGAAATCAAGAACACAAGCTCTCAACATATCCTCTAACGTTTTAACTGTATGTGCCTGACCATCTGTCTGTGGATGAATGGTTGTGCTTAGGTTCACCTTAATACCCAATCCTTTTTGGGACGATCACCAAAACTGGGAGGTAAACTGAGCTCTCTATCTGAGGTGATGGACAAGGGAACCCCATGCAACCTCACAATCTCCTGGATGTACAACTTGGCGTACTTCTCCGCAGTGTTTGTTGTCTTAACTGCGAAGAAGTGAGCCGATTTAGTCGTCTTATCCACAATCACCCATGTCAAATCATGTTGCTTTCGAGACCTCAATAGACCAGTAATTAAGTCCATATTAATCATCTCCACTTCCATTTAAAAATCTCAAAGTTTTTAGCCAATCCACATGGTCTTTGATGCTCAACCCTTACTTGTAGGCAATTTGGGCATTTTGAAATGAACTCAACAATATCCCGTCTCATTCCACTCCACAAATAGACTTCTCTCAAGTCATGGTACATCTTGGTAGTGCCAAGATGAATGGAATATCTAGTGCTATGAGCTTCTGCCATGATTCTATCTCAAATGCCATCAATATCTGGAACACGCAGTCTACTTTGGTACCTCAATACTCCATGTCCCCCTTGGGAGAAAACCATCATCTTTTGTTTGTATACAACCTCCTTCAATTGGAGTATGACAGGATCTTGGCCTTGCTTTTCCTTCACCTATGCAACCAAGGATGAAGCAGACCCATTCTGAATGTTAACTCTCCCTTCATCATTCTCCTCAAGCTGAACTCCTAATCGAGCCAATTGATGCACTTCCCTTGCTAGCTCCTTCCTTCCTTCCTCCACATGGGTTGTGCTACCAATTGACAACCTGCTAAGAGCATCAACAACAATGTTAGCTTTACCTGGGTGGTAGTGAATGCTTATGTCATAATCCTTGAGCAACTCCAACCATCTCCTCTGTCGCAGGTTGAGCTCATTCTGACTGAAAACATACTGCAATCTCTTGTGGTCAGTAAACATATCCACATGCACTCCATACAAGTAATAGCGCAAGATTTTAAGTGCAAATACCACAGCTTCCAACTCGAGATCATGGGTTGGATAGTTCCTCTCATGAACCTTGAGTTTCCTAGAAGCATAGGCTATCACCTTCCCTCTCTGCATTAGTACATATCCCAATCCAACCCTCGAAGCAACACAGCAAATTACAAAGTCCTCCGTCTCATCGAGTAAGGTTAGGATTGGTGTAGTAGTCAACCTCGTTTTCAACTCTTGGAAATTCTTCTCACTTTTCTTGGACCACTGAAACGGTTAGGTTCTATTTCTTGACAACGACCGCTTTATCCTCAAAAAGGAGGTGTAACTTGGGCACATGAGTACCTCCAAAATTTGTAGGCTTAACACTCATACAAAATTAAGAAAATCATCTCATTCCTTTTCGATGCCCATAAAATGCTTCGAGGCACCATCTAATTGCATTGGTCCTACTACAACTCTTAGCGAATTCATTACAGAGCTTGCCATGAAGATTTTCAATAAAAAGGGTCTCAGATCCCCGACAACTCTAAAAGTTATGATCCAACACCCACAAAAAACTGATAAAATCATCTAATTCTTGTTCTGGCGCCCATAAAATGCTTCGAGGTGTCGTGTAATTGCACCGAACCTACAAGAACTCTTAGTGGAATCATTAATAATGGTTCCATAAAGTTTTTACTGAAAAGAGGCTTGGAGATTCGGCACCTAAAAAATATGTGGGCTAGCACAAATGAAAAACTGAGAAAATAATCTAATTTCTGTTGCATTGCCCCTAAAATGCTCCTAAACGCCATAAAAAGCTAGCTAAGCCTACAATAAATATTAGTGGCGTTGTTCAGATGGTTTCCTAAAATTTTCATTGAAAAATAGGATAGGAACCCCGACACTCAAAAAAAATGTAGGCTAACACACACAAATTTTTTGAGAAAATCGCCTAATTCCTATTGCGTTCCCCCTAAAATGCTACTAAATGCTATAAAAAGTTGGCCAACCTACAAAAATTATTAGCGGCATCGTTATGGATGATTCATTAAATTTTCACAGCAAAAATAGGCTTGTAGCCCCAGCATTTAGAAAATAAGTAGGTTAATGCACAAGAAAATTGAGAAATGTCTAATTCCTATTGTGTCGCCCCTATAATGCCCCTAAAAGCAATCAAAAGTTGGTCGGGCCTAAAGGAATTATTAGCGGCATCACTACTAGTAATTTCATAAAATTTTCATGGAAAAATATGCCCGGAGCCTCAGCACCTAAAAAATATATGGGCTATCTCACATGAATAATTGAAAAAATCACCTAATTCTTGTTTTGTCACTCCTAAAATGCTACTAAATGTCATAGAAAACTGGCCAGACCTACTGGAATTATTAGTGGTGGTATCCGCAATGATTTCATAAATTTTTTATGGAAAAATAGCCTAGAGCCCCGAGAACTAAAAAATCTGAGGCTAACACACATGAAAACTGAGAAAATCATGTAATTCTTGTTGCATTGCCCCTAAAGTACTCCTAAATGTCATAAAAAGATAGTAGGTACTAGAATAATTAGAAGCTGCATTACCAAAGGTTCTGTAAACTTTTCATAAAAAAATAGGCATGAAAACTCGATATCAAAATTATTTGTGGCCTAACACATGAAAAGTTGAGAAAATTATCTAATTCCTTTTGAGTTGCCTTTAAAATTCTCTTAAGTGTTGTAAAAGGTTGATCAGACCCACTTGAATTATTATCAGTGTTATTACTGATAATTTCTAAAAGTTTCCATGGAAAAAATATACCATAGCCTCAGCACCTAAAAAATCTATGAGCCAACACACAAAAAACTGAGAAAATTGACTAGTTCCTATTTCGTCGCCCCTAAAATGCCCCTATATGCTATAAAAAGCTGGTCGGACCTACTGAAATTATTGGCACCATCGTTATCAATGGTTCCATAAATATTTCATGAAAAAATCTTCCCAGAGCCTTAGGAACTAAAATATTTGTGGGCTAAAACACACACAAAAAAAAGTGACAAAATCACCTAATTCATATCTGGTCACCCTCAAAATACTTCACAACACCTTAAAAAGATGGTCGAGCCTACTAGAAATATTAGAGGCATCAATATCGATGGTTCTATAAGATTTTTATGAAAAATTAGGCCTAGAGCCCTGACACATGAAAAGAATTTATGGGCTATCACATACGAAAAGTTGAGAAAATCGCCTAATTTCTTTTGCGTCTCCCCAAAATGCTCCTAAACACCGTAAAAAGTTGGCTAGGCCTACTAAAATTATTAGTAGCATCATTTCTGATGGTTTTTAAAGTTTTGAGGGAATAATAGGCACGGAGCCCTAGTATCTAAAAAATGTGCAAGCAAAAACACACGTAAAATTGAGAAAATCACCTAATTTCTGTGTGGTGCCACTAAAATACTCCTAAACAACGTAAAAAGTTGGTCGAGCCTACTAGAATTATTAGCAGTGTCGTTACCAATGAATTCATAAAGTATTCATTAAAAAATCAACCTGAAGCCTCAACAACTAAAAAAATTATGGGTTAACTCATATGAAAATTTGAGAAGATCGCTTAATTTTTGTTGTGTCATCCCTAAAATGCTCTCAAACGCCATTAAAAGCTAACCAAGCCTACTACAAATATTAGTAGTATCATTATCGATGGTTCCATTAAGTTTTCATGAAAATATAATCCTGGAACCCCAACGCCCCAAAAAGTTGTGGGTGTAATAAATTTAAAAAATCGCCTAATTCTTATTGCGTCATTCCTAAAATGCTGTAAAAAGTTGGATGCGCGTACTATAATTATTAGCGGCATTGTTACTAACCATTTCATAAGTTTTCCTAGAAAAATAGGCGCAAAGCCTCACCTAAAAATCCATGGGCTAAAAAATTAAGAAAATCATCTGATTCTTGTTGTGTGGCCCCTAAAATGCTCCTAAACTCCGTAAAAAACTGGTTGGGCCTACTGAAATTATTAGCAGTATCGCTACTAATGATTTGTAACACTTTCATGAAAAAATAGGCTCAGAGTCCTGATACCTAAAAATTTGTGGGCTAACACACACGAATGAGCTTGTATAGTCCAAACCACTAAAGAAGACCACAAGCATCATAACTTCTATTACTCGTAGATTAGCTCATCTTAAAAATATGAGCAACTAAATTCAAAACTAGGGTAGTGAGAACCATGAAGAATTAACAAAGTAAACCTAATAACCAGTAATTCTTCGATAGTGTGCAACGTGTATTGTTTATCTCTTTATTTGTATTGCTTTTAACGAAAGCCTACGTTAGAACTCGCCTTATTTTTACTTGTCGGACAAAAAAGGTAATGAATGTAAAAGGGGATGAAATAACAAATATTTGATATGATTACACTCATCTAATTAGCTTAAACGGAACAAAGAATAGCTAAATCTAGGACCAGGGTAAGGTTTAGTAAAGTAAACACCCGTCGAGACTAAGTTGTGTGGTGATAATCATTTATTTATAGGACCACGGACTCAGGTGAACATAACTTACTAGTTACACATGGTAAATATGTGAGACCTCGTATTTCTCGTCTTCCATAATATATGTAAGGTGGCATGTTATATAATACATGTATGATTTTTGATAGAAACTAAGGATAATAAGGCTGCCAATAAGTGGTAATATCAAGGACATAAAGTTTTAAGTCAAACTAATCCCCTAAATACACATTCAGGCTTAACGAAATGGCCCGAGTGGCACCTTGCCCTTTTTGAAAAGTTTAAATTAGGTTACACTTTTCGAATAGGACTAAAAGTATATAATTTGCTAATAATGGATTTTTAAAGCTTATTTTAATAGCACAAAATTCATATGTTAAGTTTTGGAATCAAGAAAGTTGCAAGATAAAGGATGGCCAAAGTTACCGTAAGTTTCTTTAAGAAATCCTTCTTAAATTTGGGTCAAATATACCAGGCCATATCTCCCAAAATATAAGGAGTTAGAAGGTCCATAACCTATCAAATTGAAGATCTAGGAGTCTAGTTTGTAACGAACAAAATCACACATCAATCCAACTTCAGAATAAAATGTTATGACAGTTTTACTATGACCGCTCGAGCAGGAAACCGGGTCATTGGTCGGGTCAAGTAAAGCCCACCTAAATGTCGGCTAATTTGAGCTTTTTAAAGCTCAAAACAGTCCCACTTCATCCCAAACGGTTTAGGAACTGAAGAGAAAGCTCTCTCAAGGTATCTAAGTGATTTAGGTAAGTTTTTTCACATTTTTATCGTAAAAATTCATCCTCGTGCCTAGAAATATGTGTCTTACGCTTTGCAATTGTTTTTCCCTCCTATTAGCTGTGTTTGGGGCACTTTTTGGGCTTTAAAAAGGTGGTGTTCTTCCTGTTTATTCTTGGATTGCAGCTGGTGCATTCAGGTATTAATCTTGGGGCTCTTTTGCGGTCACTTTTACGAAGTTTTATGGACATTTCCTCGAGTAAATGCTATATGACAAATCTGGCGATTAATGCTCAATTATGGACTGTTTATAGGTGGTTATAAGTTGCGTACATATATTTATTGTGAAGCTTAGGACATAAGGAACAACGTTTGTGAAGGAACTTTGGACAATGGGACGTCCGTTAGAAAGATATGTTAAAGTTAAGCTCCGTCCCTCCTTTTAGCACGAAATTCGGGAAATTCCCAAACGTCAATTGTGATATTTTACTATTCTGTTGCTAGAAATACCTTCTATAAAAGGCATTGGGCTTATAGCTGAATTATTTTCATGATGGTATTAGGTTGATATTCCATCTTTCGCTTAAACTGGACATTCAATATCTATATACCAATTTATCGATTTTCCTGACTACCTATCCATATGTTAAGGTGTTTCTCTTTTGGTATGGTGTCACTAAAAGTAAACGTAGATTATGAGGGGAATATAGTATTCGTAATCATTCCTTCTTTCGTACTAAAAATATAATTGAAGCACTTAACAAGTAACACGTTGATTTCCAATAATCTCTATTGTAATGCTCCTATTTAAACTACTAAGGCACTTGATTCTGTTTAAATTCTTTCTTTTACTAATTGACATGGGACCAAGTATAAGCATTATGTAAAGCACCTTTATGAACATTTTCAGAGTTAAGACCTTATTCTAAATATTGAGTTAAGTTGTCAGACTTATTCGAAAGACATGTAAGATCCCACTAGTCATGTGTATATGCTACGACAATGATTATGATATTATGAGGATAAGTGTATCAATGAGCCAAGATTGGCTAAGTTTATGCTATGACCTACTATGTGCAGTCAATATTCATATCATACATGGCACGTTATGTATGGACTTCGAGCTATAATCGGAGGTATGGGGCATATTTGCCCAAATGATTATATATATGTATATGGTTAAGATGGCCACAAGTTGGCAAATATGATACCAGTCAGCTCAGAAAGAACCACCATTGCTAGCATTTGGTTGGATATGTGATGCATTTGCATCATATATATGCATTCATGACATGCGATACTCGAGTATCCCATGCATATTTGATCACTCAAAGGTTGATTGTTGGCCATTAAGGTTACTTGAGTTTTAGTTACAAGTGTTATATCTATTACCCTTTTTACTACAATATATATGGTTTTACTTTCTGCCTTACATACTAGTACATGTTCATTCGTACTGACATCCCATTGTCTGGGGATGCTGCATTTTATTTCGTGCGTGCAGGTTTAGGTAAGGACTCTGATTGACCCCTCCACTAGGATCCTAGTTCAGCTGTGAGTTGGTAAGCTCCACCTCTTCTTAGAGCTTTCACAAGATGCTTATTTTTGTTGTACAGTTGGGTATAGTCGGGGCCCTATCCTGATAGTTTTAGTGGTTCTCTTAGAGGCTATTGTGGACATGTTATTTTGGGTTGGTTCTTTTGTGCCTTTTCATCTCTAGTCCTAGGATTGACATGTATATATAGTGTATGCCTATACCTCCGTTGTTGCAGCCTTGTTGGCTAGCTAGTACTTTATCGTTTTGGTTTACCTATCTTAATGTACATGATTTAGTTGACTAGGTCATGACGTAAACAATCCTGACTTAGTTTTTCAGATGTTATGCTACCCAATTTTCTTTTGGCCCCTAGTTTAGTTAACTAGAATGTTTAATGGTTTACTCGGCCAATAACGGTATCGAGTGCCTGTCATGCCTCCCTCTTTGTGGGTCGTGACAAAATATACTAGGGAAGGTATTATTATTAGGTTGTTCTGAGTTATGAAGTCACGGGGAACATAATACCTTAGTTTCATCTTTTATTTTTTCAAACACTGATAATTAACTCAGTTTTAGTTTTAGGTAGTTAATTTACAATTATTTCTTTAGTTAAACCATCCTTTTAGGAAGTAAGCCAACTAACAGTTCTAAATGACAAATTAAGTTAAATTTGGACTATATTTCTTGTGGGTTCGATTCTAACCTTTGTTAGGTCTATATTTGAGAATGACCGCTTATATTTCTTTGGGAGGTGTAATTTGGGCGTATCACATATGCGCTTACTCAACCTCAACATTACCTGCAACCTCAGTCTCCCCATTCTCTTCTATCTCAACCTAAGGTGAAAGAGGTGCGTCTCCAATGGGCATATCATTAGCTTAGGCTCTACTCATAGCAGGTGTTAGCCTTACTTAGCCTGTAGCTCAGACACAACCTCTCGTCGTTGGTTCCTCTGTTGGCTCATCAATGGCAGTTACTAGTCTGACACTATTGTAATGCATATTAACCATTTGTGGATAGAAAAGTGAAAGAGGTTTTATAACAATTTGGATCACTAGATATTAATTGGGATCAAGTTACAGCAAGAAAAAAAATATAAGAAGATTTTCTAAAGTCCTGTAGCCTCTCTGAGAAAAGTACAGATGTTACCATACTGATTCACAATACTTTACTAGACTTATTTTGGTATAATGAGACTAACGAACCTAGGGACATGATACAGACTTTAGTCATGATTCCAACCCGTGGTAATTGGTACCCACACTGACTCTTTAATAGGATAACCTTTACTACAACCCAAACAAGCAACTAATACAAAAATATATGAATTTAAAGATGTGCATATAAATTTAGATAGAAATTAAAGTAGAGTTTTTATGGACTTAACAACAAAATCTAGATAGTGTGGAAAACAATCCCCTGGAACCTGTAAGTTATTATACTAAAACTCTATCTAGATGTCCAACATTAGGGATGAAATCCCAGAAAAATCATAAAAATAGGTATCTAAAATGTTCAAGTCCAAAGCAAATGGACTAAGAGGATGAATGAATCCATAATAACCTGAAACGAGCTAGATCATCCCTGAATTCGGTTTCTCATTGATATCCTAATTGAGATTTCTTAATAGCTTCCTAAAGATGCCCTATACTCGACTAAGAAAGATCAATTGCAATATCAATACACATAATAAAATTGTACTAGTAGGATCATGCTACTAATCTAATAAGCAAAATATATACAGTGTAATCACAATGTAGTACGACCACACATATATCCAAAAAATTTAGCAAGTTACAGAGTCGTGTTCAATATACATTTCACAATGCCAATCTCAAATTCAATAGTCCATAATGGTCCTAATCCACACTCAAACTATTAGCATATCGGAATATGTCACCCGATCCAATGATATGCTAGAACATGATACACGATCCAATAATATGTTAGAACATGCCACCTGATCCAGTATCACAATTTCAACCACAATGAGTGTTTTATAACTTACATATGGAAAATCAAACCATGAACTATCTTGAAACAAGCTTTAGAACTCTTTAAAGAATTAGAGCTTTCACCTTTTTCAATGCCTTGGCTCGTTTTTAGTCTAAAATAAACAAGAATCACAAAGAATTAACTAACAAGGGCCTACAATACCCAGATTATATCAAAACCCCAAGCTTTATCTACTTTCATAATCATCTCCCCCCCTCCCCCCCCCCCCCAATTAGGACTTTTCCCACCATTAGTTTCATGCTAAAACCTCCCCCTAAGAGGATTTCCATTGATCCTAACGTATAGGAATCAAATTACAAGTTAGAGGAGCGATTTACTTACCTTTATAAAAAATATAAGTGGAAAATCGAAGAAAAACTGCCCTAGGTTGCTTTTGGTCTCCGAGGAATGAAGTGAGAAAAATAAAAACTATTTTGGGACTTTTCTCACTTAAACTCATGTTTGTCCCGCCATGGCGTCTCCACAGTAATGGGAATCTTTCCATTGTGATTGGTTGCATGGAGATAGAAACTTGGGATTTGTGTTCCATACCTCCATTTTACAATACATCCTCAAACCATGATGTTTTAAAAGCAATCCTTTGAACCTAAACCAATTCCAGGAGTTCTACTTGCCAGAACTTGATTTCGCAAAGTCTTACAAGCTTCTTATTATCTTGGATATCAACTTAAAAGATTAAAATCATAATCTAGAGCCCAATCTATTATCTGATTACTCCAGACTTCACTTGACTCAAATTTCATCCAAGTCCAGACTAGGCCCGAAATTTCCAAATTACTACTCTGGAGTCTTTAGGCCTGAATTCTTCCCAATTGGCCTATCTTTTGTGACAAGAATAGGTCATTACAAACTCATATATCCCATTAGATCATTAAGGAATTGATGCCATTGTTGGTTTGTTTTTAACATAAAAAGATGAGGTAGCAAAAAGTATTGATTGAAATGTCATTCAATATTTTATTGTGCATAAGAGGGCTTTAATTAGAAAACTTAAAAGTATAATAAGTATAAAATCAACATACAAAAATTCAAAAATAAACAAATAAATAATCAAACTACAAAAATAACCTAACAAAAATTTAAAATTCAACTTCATTCCAAATCTGGGCAACTTATTATGGTCTGAAAAGGTTTGTACAAATACAACCCTATTTGTGGCATGGGATTTGGTGTGTCAAACTAAATGTCACAATCCAAGACTAGGGTCTAGATGTGACACGAAGAATGGGAACTCCGGAGTCCCCAAACAAGCCTTGAAGTATCCAAATCCACATCATCCGTTCGGAAGCGCAATCAAATAATAATCACATAATACTAAGAGATGGTCACATTATGGGGCAAACGAGACTTGGGACCTTCTATATTTCCACACCAAACATGCAAACATGACATATGACCGTAATCGACCCATAATAGCCATTTCAAAAAGGTAACCAATAACATAAGCTCTAAATACATCACATAGCATATATATATGAAAAATCTACAGGAATATACACGATGTCCAACAATGCCTCTAGTCATAAGATGGAAGAGGGGCCAAGAAATGTCCTGGGCTCACCCTCAAATAAGAAAATAAACATAGGACAACATAGATAGAGGAAGTTGGCTTGTCCTTGGAAGATGAGACTCACCACAAGATCAACTTTTGGAATTCGAGCTATTTGCCCAACGGTGGATAATCGTAGCGCTCGGCCCCTACATGGTAAAATCATGTAGGCATAGAGTATGCGTTAGTACGTTTGAATGCACTAAGTATGCGGAAATGCAATGCATATAACTTATCAACCTGCATTTCAATGTTAGAGGACAAGGGCACATAATATAGGAAGAAGTATATATCCAAGGAAATAATATACATTATGCCATGAAATTCATAATGCATGAATTCAGTGATGTTCATATTTAGTGGGGATGTGACCTTAACTGATATGAGTAAGACTGAGTGAGCTAGTACTTGGAATCCCGATGAAATCACCTCACTGGCTCAGAGGTGGTCTACTTGCCAAAGGTAAACCATATTTCACCTTATGGGAAAATATCCCATTTCGTATGAAGAAACCCCCTTACGGGAATATATTCCATTTCGGAAAGGATTTTTCATATTCTATCATATCATAATACTTAACCTTACGGGAACACATCAAATTTCGTATGAAGCAACCTTCCTTACGGGAACATATCCCATTTCAGATAGGATTCTTATAATATGTGCTAGCATATAGTTCGAGGAAAGGGAGAGGACCCTTGGGGATAGCCCTGACGCCCCCAATCCATCGGTGCTAAGTCAAGATTCCATGAGAATACATATAGTATGTATACATACTTTCAAAAAGGCAATAGTCATTTCAAATCCGATCAATGCACATTTAGGCTCAAATGCCAAATCATAGTTTGTAATTATAGTGTTCATGCACAGGCCTAGCTCGATTACAAATATGGGATGGTGCAAGCACCCATAATGCTCATAGAGCCATAATCATTGAAATATATATGATCACATTCTTGCCATAACCAATATCTTATCAAAATCATTTCATAGAACATAATTGGGCTCAACCCACTTAATAATTTCCGTAGAGACCAATGTTTATGAATGCAAATGCAATGCATGGCGTGAGAATAGCATGGGTAACATAGATTCAAGTTAAAATCAACATCATAATATGAAATTGAGTAAATCCATAATTAAATCAACATCTAAATCATAATATAAATCACCCATGCATAAATCAACTTTAAAGGGAACATTCATGTTCATAACTCCATATCTCAATGTAAATCATCATAATAGTGATCAAAGTGAATTAAAATCATAGGTAAAGTATAACCCATACATCAATTGGATTCAATAAAATCAAATAATGAAAACCCACATTTAAAGTAAACTAAAAATTAGGAAATCAATTGAAAAGATTTTTAGGTCTTCTTGGTTGAAAGGTACCAAGAATCAATCCCATATACCTTGATTAGAAAGATGAATTTGAGAAGAATTTAACTTGAAGTTGGATTCCCCATTGAATCCTAGCTTGAGTCTTGAGTGAAGGAGTTAGAGAGTATTTTAGAAATTGATTTTAGTGTGAGAGTGTTTCTAATGAAAATAAATTAGAATATAAGGGAAATCAACTGGTCTAGGGGGGTTTAGGAAAAGGTCATAAAACATATTAAAATAAACAGTAATTATCTAAACGCCATTAATGAAATGGATGAAAAAATGGGCCGTCAAGGCTACACAGATGTATGCTTACATGGTCAGTGAGCCATCACACGGACCGTGAACAGTGCCCGTGAGGAGGCACTTTGACAGATTTTGCAGTGCCAACACTTAGAATTTTTTCAAAGCGAAGGAATGCCATATAGACGACTACACGGCCCGTGTGATGCTACAGAAGTCGTGTCAAGAGCCATGTGATGATACTTAGAAAATTCTTGCACGAAAACGTTATAAGACAGTAATTTCGTACTTAGAAAACTTTTACGTTGCGAGCCATACAATGGGCCACATGGCCCGTGATACACCACATGGACAGTGTCGGTGGCCGTGTGCCCTCACTTAGTCCGAGATTCACTGTCGACTTCCCATACTCGAAGTCATGGCCAAGCACCTCTCTACTGAAGGGCGCACGGTCCGTATGGCTTCACACACGCCGTGTGGGCCTGTCATGGAGCGTCACTTGGTCATATTTTCTCGCGATCAACGTTACGAGATTCAATAAAGTTGTTTGAAAACTCAGGTCGTTACACTAAATAAGGAGGAGGATTGGGAATCATTAAATGTATGATATGGAATGAGGCTACAATAGTAAAATATCTGTGGCACATTGCTCAAAAGGCAGATAATTTAGTGGCACGATAGGTGGATCACGTATACATCAAGGGTAGTGGCTGGTGGCAATTTGCTTTTCCACAAGATGGTTTTTGTATTAGAAAACAATTTTCATATAAGGAATAGATTTGCATCAGCATACAACAAAAATCGACGATTCTAATGATAAATTATGATGACCCTCCAGGTCATACCCATATTTCTGTGACTTCTTTGTTGGTTGAGCTTTTGAACGGTGACCTCAGGCCTATTAGAGCGTATTGGGACAGTTGGAATGGTTGTCCGTGGTTTTGGTTGAGAATTATGCGAGTTTGCAAGTTAGCGAGAAACTAAAGCTGCAAAAATGAGATTTCTGTCAAAACCCTAGTAAACGGCCTCGGAATGGGATTTTGATGGTTCCATTAGTTTTAAAATGATTGATTTGTACAGGAGGGTGGTTGGTTCAAGGATGGAGGGTCTCGGTATGATTGTGAGCTAAAAGTTACAACATGAGTTCTACTAGAAGGTAGAAAGGGCGTTTTTATAAAAACCTAGCTAAACATGCTCAGAATGGAAATCTAATGGTGTGATCAGCTCTAGAACATCAAAAATAGTCTGAAATGACCCTTCTTCGATTGGAGAGGGCTTACAGTTTCATTTGACCCCCTTAGCTCTTCAAGCTAAAATTAGGCGGGATGAAGTGGGACCCTCTTTTTTTCTGTAGGATGCTTCGTTGGGAATTCGACCACACCATTGAATCTGGAACTTCGAAATCCATATGGCTACACTATTTATTGATCTTGGGGAGATAGCCAGTCGATGCCCAATATAGTATCAAAATCCAACATATCTAATAAAATAAGGTTAGCTCGGGTCACCTTCCCCTTTCAAGTAACCACGCAATATCTACATACCTGATCAACTACGAATGAATTACCTAATAAGGTCAAACCATACAACAACAACACTAATGGATTATGAGTCACATCTAGTTGGGGTGCAAAATATATAGACATATTATGAAAAAGTGGAACCTAGATCAAATAGAGCTGAAGTTGATTATTGACATAAAAGAACCCTACCTATAATAACATCACCAACACCTTTGGATCTTTCCTAGTTGGTGCATCATAGAAATGTCCCTAACAACTTCCCATTTGGGCTTCCCCTCTACCACTTGACCTACCTCCCTTGGAACCACATCGGACACCTTGCTAATCACCACTACGATCCTAGCCCTGGTCGGCTGGTCCTTGTCTCTGGCTAGAGGTGGTACTGCTAGAGCGGACCATGATATCTAAGAAGTATAAGGTCTCACCCTCCATTAGGAAAATCTTTGGACCAATAATCTAACTTCTTACAATCATAGCATCCATAGGAAGAAGGTCTTGCAAGATGATGATGTTTGTGGCCTGGAGTATCCAAATCTTAGGCTCCAGAACTCTGACCTACTAAATAGGATGAACCAACCTGACTTGAGGCAGCCAATGTTGTATCCCTGACCTCTGGCCTCTAATATAAGGAAGGCCATCCTAACTTAAGGCATTCTACTGATGCCAATTACCCTTTTAAGTCTAAAGCGAATCCAGTACTAACCAATTGGACTGTCCCTGCTTACGGCGTTGTTATGTCCTACCATAGTAATCTTAAGATCTATAATAGGGACCACTGTAGCTACCCTCATGCTAAGTTTTCTTGTTGCTTCCCCGCAGGCGTTACAACGGAGCTACTCAAAATTACAAGCATGATGAACTATCCCTATAAAATGGCTCACTGTAATTAAGGCATGGGTCTCAATATGTGGCTTGGTCCTCAAGCCTCGAACAAAGCATTAGATCCTCTCCTCCTCCATGGGTGATAAGTCGTGGAAATACGACTCTTGTCATGCTTTAAACATAGGATTTTTGTGCGTTCTCAAGCAAATTTGTCGATTTGATGTGTGTTATTGTTATTTTTCAGGAAAGTGGTTAAGGCATGGAACAATGGGTGAAGTACAAGAAAATGAATGAAAAAGAGCTCAAATGTTGGCATATGGAGGCCTCCACGGCCCGTGTAGCTTCACACGGACCGTGAGAGGCCACGTGGACTTGGCCATGGGGAGATGAAGTAAAGAATGGAACTGAGTGAAGGACCATGGGTGCCTTCATGGCTCGTGTGTCACCACATAGACTGTGAGGCCCGTTATGGCATCACACTTGGTATAACTAATAATGGTTGGAAGCCTGACAAGGAGCTGGAACGGAAGAAATCAAGGCACATCTCATGGTGCCTTTCACGGATCGTAGGAACTAACACACACTGTGAAAGTGACGTAAAGTCCAGAAGTATCTGTCATTCCCCGAAAGGATACCCATGGCGTGGCCAACACCTAGAGACTATTGCTAGTCTCCAAGCGAACCATTTAGTCTCATCGCATTCATTCAATCATATAACTCTACTGAATAGTGAAATTTAAAATATGTGAATGGGCACATCTCATCTAAGGTCTCACAATATATAGTAATAAGGCTAGTAGAAAGAAACTAGCTCACAATCTCATCCTCAACGTTCAACCATCGTCTATCAAGCCTCTATTACTAATCATGTGGTGCCAATGACAAACCTATGGCTAGCCAAATCAAAATATAAGAATAATCAAATCTATCTCTAAAGCATGATGAAGTAAAAATATTGTATCCGCAAGAATAGGGGAGGCTCACCAATTAACTGCGAATCTCAGATCTTCAACGGAGCACCTGTTGACGATCTCTAGTACTTGCCTCTACATCATAAAACGATGCAGTCCAAAAGGGATATCAGTACTTGAAATGTACTGGTATCTAAAATAGCAGAGTCAAAAAGAAATAGGTAGAATAATATGGAAACAACATCAACTCAAAGTAATCATCAAATAACATCAAATCGTCAAATGTCTATCTATACAAGAATAAAGAGTAGACAAGTGACCGTCAATAACTCAAACTTATCAATCATCTCAGAGTCATCTCAAAGGAGCTCACCTCCTCTCATCTCATCTCAAAGGAGCTCACCTCCTCTCATCTCAACTTAGAGTACTCAAGATAGAAAATTTATGGGAGTTTCTCTTATTCAACAACAATCACTTATGAGCCAGTGAATGTACACCAATCACGCTGATATCGCCACAGCCGTTCCAAATTTGCAAGGTAGGGAACGAATCGAAATCATATCAGCTCACCCAATATAGAGTCAGATGTCAACAAGTCCGCTGTTGTTTGAGGGACTTCTAATCAAGAGGGAAACACAATATATGTTATTGATCTAAGCCTTACCAACGTTTGGCAACATAGTTTGATGAGTTCAAGTCGGACTAACTCTCACTCTTTCGGTGCTCGATACTCCTCTCATAACTCAATGATCATAAAACCTCCATCTCAACCAATCTCTTAGGGACTCGAACCCCGTCATCGATTGATATCCGATAGGAACTCGAACCCCATCATCATTTAAATCATAGGGACTCTAACCCTTTCATTAATCAACTCATAGGGACTCTAACCCTTTCATAAATCAAATCATAGGGATTCTAACCCTTTCATTAAGCAATCTCATCAATGACTCAAGATTTAGAGCAATCATTAGGAAGCAATCGAATAGACACATCGGTAGAGTTCATTTATAGAGACTCCTAAGACAATCAAATTCTATCAACTCATTATTATTCTCTCATCACAATCAACAATCTCAACATCAAGGCTTTAGACTCAATTCTCGAGTTCATTATGCATGCTTTCCAAATTATTCATACAGGGTTATGCAAATTCTTATGAAAATGTTTAATTTAAGAAAACAAATAGCATGGTGATCATCAACATAAAAAAACATGTAAAAATTTAAATAGAATTTTAAGAAAAACCATCAAGGGTTCATGTATGTAGACTCTTGAATCATCAACTCATCTATGAACATTTATGGGGCACATGAGAGAACAATCCCATGCTTTTAGTTTAGCCTTACATACCTGGGATGCAGCTATCGATCAGTCACATCAAAGATTTCTTCTCAAATTTCTCAAATTCAAGCTTTTTTCCTCTTTCCTCAAGCCTTAACCTTGTTAGTTCATGGAATAAGACTTAGAATGGGAGGTTTTAGACCCCTTTTATGTCAAGATGACCTTATTAGATTGTGTATAGAGCTTAGGAGGGGTGGGGAACTGATCAGAATTCCCTTCATAAGAACTTAGAAATTTTCAACTCGGAAAAGACCCAGTCCGCGACGCAGAGTGGCCGCGCACTTTGTATTTTCAAATAAAGTTTCTGAATGAGTTTTCTCAATCCCATAAAATTTTTTCAAAGAAATGTAAGTGCTGGTCCGCGATGGAGGCGCCGCGCGCTTCTGTCGCGCACCAACACTGATTTGCGCTTCAGATCAAAAAATTATCTTTTGATCGGGTCATTCTAAAAATCAACCGAGACCATTGTCCTGCTCAATTTTTCGTGCTAATCACAAATCCAGCCTCTAATTTGCCATACGAGCATCGAAAGATGCTTTACGCGCATACCCTCCCTTTAGGGGTATTTTGGTAATTTACTGGGCGTTACATCATCTCCCCCTTAGGATCATTCATCCTCGAATGATGAGTAAAGGTGGATATCAAGGCACGAGTAGACTCAAGGCTCATCTCAATCCTCAACTCAATCAATCAAACTCTCGACTCTTCCTCGTCCTCAATCAATACCATTCAGACTCACGAATCGAAAGTCACCTCAAGAATAGATCAATCAATTTAGTGAAGGGTAAGAAATTTACCTTCAACACTTTCATCATTTCGCACGAATAGGTACAAATATATTGCCTTTATCTCTTCCTCAGCCTCCGAGGTGGCTTCCTCAATGAACTGATTTCTCCACAGTACTTTGACTGAGGATGTCTCTTTGTTCCTCAACTTACAAATCTGACGATCAAGGATTTGAACTGGAACCTCTTCGTAAGATAGGCTATCTTTCACCCCAATGCTATCAACAGGGATCATCAAGGCAAGATCTCCTAAGCATTTCTTCAACATTGACACATGGAATACCAGATGGACTCCATCTAACTCGAAAGGCAACTCTAACTCATAAGCAACCTTTCTAATCCTCTTTACAATCTGATATGGTCCAACATAGCGTGGACTCAACTTCCCTTTCTTCCCAAATTTTAGGACACCCTTCATAGATGACACTTTCAAATACACTCAATCCTCTACCTCGAACTCCAAGTCTCTTCTCCTCACGTCAGTATAAGATTTTAGGCAACTCTGGGTAGTCTTTAACCTCTCTCTAATGACCTTGACCTTCTCCATCGATTGGTGGACAAGATCAGGCCCAATCAACTTCGTTTCTCCAACCTTAAACCACTTAATTAGTGATCTACATCTCCTCCCATATAAGACTTCATCGGGAGCCATTTGAATGCTTGCATGATAACTATTGTTATATGCAAATTCAATCATGGGTAGGTGATCGTCCCAATTCTTATTGAATTCAAGAACACAAGCTCTCAACATATCCTCTAGTGTTTGGATCGTGCGCTCTGCCTGACCATTTGTCTGTGGATGAAAGGCTGTGCTTAGGTTCACTTTAGTACCCAATCTTCTTTGGAACGATCTCCAAAAGTGGGAGGTAAATTGAGCTCCTCTGTCCGAGATGATGGATAGGGGAACCCCATGCAACCTCACAATCTCCTGGATATACAACTTGGCATACTCCTCCGTAGTGTTTGTTGTCTTAACTGTCAAGAAGTGAGCCGATTTAGTCATCCTATCCACAATCACCCATATCGAATCATGTTGCTTTCGAGACATTAGTAGACCAGTAATAAAGTCTATATTGATCATCTCCCACTTCTATTTCGGGATTTCAAAGTTCGGAGCCAATCCATATGGCCTTTGATTCTACAACTTTCACTTGCTGGAAATTCAGACATTTTGAAATGAACTCAGCAATATCCCTCTTCATTCCACTCTACCAATAGACTTCCCTCAAGTCGTGGTACATCTTGGTAGAGCCAGGATGAATGGAATATCTAGTGCTATGGGCTTCCACCATGATTTTGTCTGAATACTCTATTCATCAGGTCCAAAAATGCTGCAGGTGCATTCGTCAACCCAAAGGACATGACCAAGAACTCAAAATGGTTGTATCTAGTCCTAAAGGCTGTCTTTGGAATATCATATTCCCTCACCTTCAACTGGTGGTAGTCATATCTAAGGTCTATCTTGGAGAAACAAGAGGTGCCTTGAAGTTGGTCAAATGAATCATCTGTCCTTGGGAGAGGGTATTTATTCTTTATTGTGACCTTGTTCAGTTGCCTATAGTCAATACACATTCTGAGGGACCCATCTTTCTTTTGCACGAATAGGATAGGGGGACCCCAAGGTGAAACACTTGGCCATTGAAGCCTTTCTCTAGCAAATCTTTCAATTTCTCTTTCAACTCTTTCAACTCGGTGGGGTCCATCCTATAAGGTGAAATCGAAATAGGCTGGGTATCGAGAAGGACGTCAATCCCAAAGTCAATCTCCTTATCGAGAGGGACTCCTGGCAGATCATCAGGAAACACTTCCAGAAACTCATTCACAATCAGGACTAACTCAAGAGTAAGAGACTCAACATTGTCATATTTCACTCGTATCAGGTGATAGATACAACCTTTGGAAATCAACTTTCTGGCTTTAAGAAATGAGATAAACTTTCCTCTAGGGGCAACAGAATTACCCTTCCACTCAAGAACTAGTTCGTTAGGAAATTGGAACTTAACAGTTCGGAATCTACAATCAAATAAGGCATAATTGGCGTGAAGCCAATCCATACCAAGAATCTAATCAAAATCAACCATCTCCAACTCAACCAAATCAACAAGAGTATCCCTGTGATGGATGGACACTGCGAAATCTCTATAGATTCTCTCAGCTCGAATAGACTCACCCACTGGAGTAGCAACATCAAAGGGTTCAAGAAGACTATCAGAGGTTCTATCAAATCTACTGGCCACATAAGGAGTTACAAAATGACAATGTGGTACCCGGATCCATCAAAACATATAAATCAAAAGTAAAAACTCGAATCATACCGGTCACAACATCTGGGGAGTTCTCCTCATCTTGGAGACTACCCATGGCATACAAGCGGTTTGTTGCTCCACCTGTGCCTGACGTAGTGGCCCTCTGGTTTCCTCTAACTAGCGGGGCTGGTGTAGTAGATTGATCCCAATCAGCCCACTACGGAAAATCTCTCTAGTAGTGACTCGCTTGGCCACATCTATAGCACATATCATTCCTATCACGACTCTCCCCTAGTGCATCTTGCCACACTTATCACACGGTGGCTTACCCTGCGAACCTTGAGCCATACTAGCTTGCGACCGAGGTCCATGATTTCTCACATTCTGAGATCTCTGATCATACCTGCCTCTAGGCGCAGGCCCACTATCAGACGATGGTACTGGAAATTGGTTGTCATTACCCTTTCTCCCAACCTCAAGGCTGGATGTCTTAGCTTTCTTACGCTTGAACTCTTCTCTGTCATGCTGTCTCTCCTCGTCAGCTTGTTGCACAAATGTCATCAGTTGCCTGATGTCCATATCATTCACGAGCATGGCTCCTCTCCCATCTCTTTTGGGTCCTTTATTCAACCCATCAACATACATTCTCATTCTTCCCCTCACGTTAGCAACCATGTCCATAGCATAGCGAGATAGTTACGTAAACTTCAAACCATACACCTGCACGGTCATAGAGCCCCATTTAAGATTCAGGAACTCTCCCACCTTAGCTTCTCTTTTCTCTCTTGGGAAGAAGCGGCCTAAGAAGGCTTCCTCGAACACTGCCCAAGTCAAACATGGAGCATCATCCCTTCTACTTTTCTTCCACTAGTTGAACCACAATCTGGCCACACCCTTGAGTTGGTAACCAGTCAGTTCAACCCTATCAACATCAACCACATACATCACTTAGAACACCTTCTCAAGTTCCTCCACATAGTTCTCAGGATCTTCAATGGGTGCAAACCGCGTGAACTTAGGCGGATTCATCCTAAAAAAATTCCCGGACTCTAGAGGTGTCATGAGAATCTGATCTCCCCGCTCCTTGTCTCATAGCAGGTGCTGCGACAGCCTGGGCTAAAGCTTGAATAGCCCGACGTAGCTCGGCATTGAGGACCTCATCTTGAGGGGGTTTCCCAACAGGAACAACTTGATCCACAGACTCCTCGACTACTTAAGGCTCAAGTGAATTAACAGCTTGCCTGACAGGACATCCCCTTCCTCTGACGGCTCTTCTGGGAGGCATGTCATCAATTTTGCACGCGTAGAGCATGAATTAGAAGGGAGTTTTCATAGGGTTTGACTCTATCACACGAATTGGGATAAGGAGAAAAGTGCAACCATTCCTAATGTCTTATAGCCTCTTGTTGATGAAATGTGGTCGATAACACACCCATAAACAAGACATTACTAGACATGGCTTCATAGACTTCCTAAGACACTTGAACTTTGTGCTCTGATACCAAGTTTGTCACGCCCCAAAAGGGTACCCATGGCATGGCCAACACCTAGAGACTATTGCTAGTCTCCAAGCGAACTACTTAGTCTCATCGCATTCATTCAATCATATAACTCTACTGAATAGTGGAATTTAAAATATGTGAATGGGCACATCTCATCTAAGGTCTCACAATATATAGATAATAATAAGGCTAGTAAAACGAAATTATCTCACAATCTCATCATCAACGTTCAACCATCGTCTATCAAGCCTCTATCACTAATCATGTGGTGCCAATGACAGACCCATGGCTACCCAAATCAAAATATGAGAATAGTCAAATCTAACTCTAAAGCATGATGAAGTAAATGTAGTGTTTCCTCCGAAATAGGGGAGGCTCACCAATCAACTAGGAATCTCAGACCTTCAATGGAGCGCCTATTGACGATCTCTACTACTTGCCTCTGCATCATATAATGATGTAGTCCAAAAGGGACATCAGTAATTGGAATGCACTAGTATGTAAAATAGCTGAATGAAACAGGAATAGGTAGAATAATATGGAGACAACATCAACTCAAAGTAATTATCAAATAACATTAAATCGTTAAATGTCTATCTATGCAAGAATAAAGAGTAGACAAGTGACCCGTCAATAACTCAAACACATCAATCATCTTAGACTCATCTTAAAGGAGCTCAACTCCTCTCATCTCATCTCAGAGAAGCTCACCTCCTCTCATCTCATCTCATCTCAACTCAAAGTACTCAAGATAGGAAATTTATGGGAGTTTATCTTATCCGACAACGATCACTTATGAGCTAGTAAATGTACAACAATCACGTTGATGTTGCCACAACCATTCCAAACTTGCTAGGTAGGGAATGAATCGAAACCATATCAGCTCACTGAATATGGAGTCAGATGTCAACAAGTCCGTTATTGTTTAAGGGACTTCTAGTCAAGAGGTAACCACAATATATGTGATGGTTCTAAGCCTCATGTACGTTTGGCGACGTAGTTTGACGAGTTCAAGTCAGACTAACTCTTATTCTTTTGGTGCTCGATACTTCTCCCATGAATCAATGCTCATAAAACCTCCACCCTAACCAATGTCATAGAGACTTGAATCCCATCATCATTCAACTCATAGGGACTCTAACCCTTTCATCAATCAATCTCATCAATGACTCAAGATTTAGAGCAATCATTAGGAAGCAATCGAATAGATACATCGGTAGAGTTCATTTATAGAGACTCCTAAGATAATCAAATTCCATCAACTCATCATCATTCTCTCATCACAATCAACAATCTCAACATCAAGGCTCTAGACTCAATTCTCGAGTTCATTATGCATGCTTTTCAAATTAATCATATAGGGTTATGCAAATTCTCATGAAAATGTTTAATTTAAGAAAACAAATAGTATGATGATCGTCAACATAGAAAAACATGTAAATTCAAATGGAATTTTAAGAAAAACCATCAAGGGTTCATGTATGTAGACTCTTGAACCATCAACTTATCTATGACCATATATGGGGCACATGAGAGAACAATCCCATGCTTTTAATTTAGCCTTACATACCTGAGATGCAACTATCAATCAGTCACGTCAAAGATTTCTTCTCAAATGTCTCAAACTCAAGCTCTTCTCCTCTTTCCTCAAGCCCTAGCCTTGTTAGATTATGGAATAGGACTTAGGATGGGGGTTTTAGACCCTTTTATGTCAAAACAACCTTATTAGATCGTGTATAGAGTTTAGAATGGGTGGGGAATTGACCGCAATACCCCTCGTAAAAATATAAAAATTTTCAACTCGAAAAAGACCCAGTCCGCGACGAGAACTGGTCGCGCACTTTGTATTTTCAGATAAAGTTTTTGAACGAGTTTTCTCAATCTCATCAAATTTTTTAAAAAAGTGCTGGTCCACGATGGAGGCGCGAAGCGTTCCTGTTGCGTACAACAATGTTTTGTGCTTCGGATAAAAAAATTATCTTTTGATCGGATCGCTTTAAAAATCGATCTAGACCATTTTTTCACTCAATTTTTTATGCTGATCACAAATCTGACCTCGAATATGCCATACGAGCATTGGAAGATGCATTACATGCATACCTTTCCTCTAGGGGTATTTTGCTAATTTTATTAGGTGTTACAGTCACCATGGAAAAATACAATAATCACACTAGTGGAGATAGACGGGGCCCTGTCACGGATCGTGACGTAGGCCGTGATGCTGAGGAACAAAATGTCAGTGGCAAAATTCAAAGGCAAGGGTTACAGACCATTTTAGGAGTGTTAACTCTTACACGGGCGGTATTAGTACAGGTGAAGTAAGAAGAATTGAAGACCAAGTATTGGGTCACGGTCCGTGAGTTGCCTTACGGGCCGTGTAGTGGATCGTACCCATGCCAATGCTATTTTCCTATTTAAAGTTGGATTAAGTTTTTTATTATATATATACATATATATATATATATATATATATATATATTAATTTTATTCCATTTTGAGGAGTCTTTGACTGCTGGAGACAAAGAACTAAGGAAGAACGCTATTTTACATTAATTTACGTTGAACTCTTGGATCTTAATCATATTTTTAGAGATTGTAATCTGTGGATTCATCACTTTATCAATAGTAAGTTCTTTATTATGACTTCTTTATATTTTTTGGGCCATTTATCTTGAATATGCTAGGCTAAACCCACAACTAGGGTTGTGGAAACCATGACAAATCAATAAGATAGATGAATTTGGGGTGAATCTCGGGATTGATTATCGTATATATCGTATTATTCTTTGCTTTAACTTCTTCCTTTATCAGTCGACACGTTAGGGTAAGCCCGTATTTTTACATGCCCAGAAGGGATGTGGTGACTAGGAAAAGAATTTTATGATAGAAATTCGAAATTTTTAACCTAGTTTTAGTACATGGGATCGAAAGGTGTCTGATATCTATAGCAAGGGTTTAAAATTTATACGTTCTGAGACTTGAAGGTGATGAATGAAATGCATCTAAGAAGGACCGGAAGGTGACTTAGGTGTTATATAACTTGTTTGATCTTGTATACATAATCATGAACGGGTTTACCACATAAATTTGGCTATCATTGGACGTCATGGGAAACGCAATCCTAGCTTCTCATTAATTGTTGGAAATCCAGTAGTCACCACACTCTTTCATTACTTTACTTCAGTAACTTAGTCTGAACATCAAAACCCCCCATTTATTTTATGCACTTTTATTTTGGGAATAGATATTACATCTGAAAAAGGGTGCTAATAGATTTATTCTCACGTATTTCCTGTGGATCGACCTCAACTCTTGTTGAATTCTATATTTGATCAATGACTACTTTACTATTCCTTTTGGATTGTAAATTTGGGCATGTAAATGGGCAAAGTCATGGTAGCATTCCTTGAGAGCTTTATGAATCCAGCCTCATACTTAGACATTGTCACTGAGCCCTGCTCTAGCCTCAAAACTTATTGGAAACTTGTCTTTGAGACTCTTGGGAACAAATCTAGCAAAGAAGGCCTTTAAAAACTCTATCTAAGATACCAGAGGTGACCCAGCTAGTCTAGTCTCTATATAAGATCCCCACCACTGCTTGGTGGGTCCATCAAATTGATAGGTGGTGAAGTCAACTCCTCTTACTCCACAGAACTTAGGGCATGAAACCACTCCCTACAAGAAGTCAAAAACTCATTTGCATTTTCTCCAACTACCCCTAGAATGGCATAGCACCACATGCAATATTTGGCTCGATGGTGGGAGGTACGGGGGCTGGCCGATCCTCTAAAACTGGAGTTGCAGGTTAACCCTACAGTGCTGGTATAACTAGGGCTAGAGCTCGGTCCTTGGCCTACTGCATACCCTCTAACATGGTCAAGAATGGAATGATAGCCCCCTGTTAAGCTGATGCCATGGTAGGCGCACCTGGTGGCTTTACTTACTAGGGAAGAGTATGAGCGTTCTGATGCTCTGCTCTAAGTCCTATCTCTATGATGGCCTGGTGCTGCGGTCTTTATAGGGCCTTATTGTTAGCCTCTACCTCTAGATGAAGCCCTATCTTCAGGCCTAGATGGGTTATCATTGGCCGAAGATCCTTAGTGCGAGCCATCCCGTGAAAGAATGAAACAAATGAGATTTTAGGAAATCAATAGAACTCATCCTCGCATGAAATAGATATAAAATGACAAACATTCCTCACGACACTCTACAACCTCCTGAATATAGGACATAGATATCTCTGCAGGACTTTACTAGGCGTTGGCTCTATACAAGCAAGGCCAATAAACTTAGGCCTCAAATACCAACTTGTCACGATTTGAGAAATTGAGTCGTTACATAAAATTGAACCTAATCAAACCAAATCAAATACCAATATTTTTAAATTGGTTTGTATTGCAATTCAATTTGATCTTTTTTCAAATCACCAAAATAAGTGATAATTTTGTTTTGTCTTTGTCTTGAATAAATTTTAAATAGTAATTATTTAGAGTATAAAGAAACACCGACATAGATTATTAGATTAAATCTTCTACTAAAATAATAAAAGGTTTACTTGCGATTTCTTGCTTGAAACCTAGAAAGATGGGTTTAAAAAGTGGCGTTTTTTGAGTGGTTTTTATAGTATCCATGACATATTAATCTTGTAAATGAAATAATAGAAAGTGTAATAAGAAATCACGTGGAGAAAGAAGTGATCTTTCCTAGGGGTAGAATTATTTATAGGGGAAACATCACGCCAAAAGGAGTTATGTTTATATTTTGCTCCCTTAATTTTAAAATACAATTAAATTTAACATAATTTAACTTTAAAAATTAATTAAATTAATTTTTTTAAAAATTCAAATCTGACAAATACTTGAGATGAAAGCATACAAAGTGATGTGCTTAGCTTGTATGAACATTAAATCATTTGTTTTTCTATTAACTAAACTTTTGTATCAATCACACCAAGTGAACTACTCCTTCCGTTTATTTTACTTTGTTCAATATATTAAAAATAATTATCTAATTTTATTTATTCAATTTAAAAAATCTAAAAATAATTTATTATTTTGTAATCTATACAACCTCAAAAGAGAGTTTATGAGTAGAGAACTTTTATAATAGAGAATGAAATAAGCAATCGAGATAGACTCATATGAATTAAGTGACTATTTTTTGACTTACTAATTTCACCACATATGCATTGCACATGTATGTTTATAAAAGTATAAAATATATTTTGTGTTAGCGGCTACAATTTGATGCTAATTTTCAAATAAATTTTTTTCTAACTAAATATCATTTTCAAATAATTTTTTTTCTAAATAAATACCATTTAGAATTATTTTTTTTAAAATCAAATTTGCCTCATTGGGCCTTTTATTAATATGATAGAACCAAAGCCGAAATATCCAAATGGTATGGGCCCAATCCAGCAGCCCATCAAATAACACATGAAAAATGTTATATCTATACCAAACTAGAACCTTCCTAATTCCTTTTGTCTGAACCTTCTGCAACATGTCTTTTCGTTTCTCAATCTTTGGAAATTAATCACCGCCTCAAAGCTGTATACTCAACATGCCAAAATGTAACCTTCTACTCTCTTCTACAGTTCACTCCCATAGGAGTGCTTGAGCTTCCGATCGCCTTGATTTTGTGGTTCCGCTTCCTTGCATGGCTTTGTGAGTGTTCTTCCAGCTTCTCTTTCCTTCGATCTAAACCATCTCTGCTCTCCAGTGTTCCCTGTGATGACGTGGCCCTCTCCTTCTCAATCTCTTTCCAGTGAGCTGATTTAGTTAGATTTGGGCATCGATGATGTACCTGTTGCCCCCGGTGCCTCCCATCTCTGCTAAGTATCCTGAATATCGCCTCTCCCTCTACTTTTTCTCTGATTTGTCTACATGCCTTCTTCTTTGCTGACCTCTGACTGGTTTTGCAGGTGTTCTCTTATGTCTTCAACAAAAAAAGGAATTTGCAACTGCATTGCAAGTGTTACTTCACCCTATTCCAGGTCAGCTCTCAGATCTCCATCCCTATTTGCTTTTATCTTGTCCTTCTCTGCTCCCCAGTGTCCCCTGTGAAGCCCCTCCCTGGCCCACTCCGTCTCGAACTCCTCCTCTTCCAGGGGCTGAAGTTGCTCTTTGGACATCGATGATGTTGCTGATCTTTGACTGATTTTGCAGTTGTATCGCAATAATATTATCTTATAACCTGATATGTTCGTATCTGCTACAAAGGATTTACACCTTCTCTGCTAATATTCACACTCCGTCGATATACTCCAGGTCATCTCTCATCACTCCTTCCTTAGATGCTTAATTTTCTAGCAATTCCTCTGTATACCCAGAAACTAAGCTTCAAGACTTCACTGTAATAGGCCTAGTCCACACCCTAATATATGGGATGTTCTGTTTATCCATGTTCAATATCTTCCTGCTCTTGCTTGATAGCTGCATGAACTGATGGTATTGCATGTGTCCTTTTGTGTCCATTGCCTCATTCACTATGTTATCTGCCAGCTGATTTTCCTCCCTAAACACATGTGCAATTTGTACTATCATCTGTTGTTTTAGCTGTTGTATTTCTTCCACTATTTCAATCGACTCCCATGCGCATCTACATACACCTAATATCATGTCTCTTTTAATACTAGAATCTGTCTGTACTTCTACTTGCATGTAGTTTATTCCTTTACAGTGTTTTAATGTCTGTAATACAGCCATAGCTTCAGCCTTAGAATTAGTACACACCCCTAGGTATTTAGCTTCTGCATAGATTAGGTCACCCTCCCTGTTCCTGAGACAGAAAGCATAAGCACTGTCTCCAGGGTTGCCCCTACTCCCCCCATCAGTGTTACAGGCTATCCACCCAAATTTGGGTGCTTTCCAGTTCACTTTATGGTAATACAGTCTTGGTCTGAATTTCCCTAAAGTGTTTATCATCTCTGGCCACCTGTTAGGTACTCCTATCCATGGGAATTTCTCCTTACCTATTGATTGAATTGTTCTCTGACATTGGTGAACCATCCACTCATGGGAGGAATCTTTCCCATGCCTCCTAGCATTTCTCCTCTTCCATAGTTCCCAAATTAATATAGCAGGGACTACGCTTAAAATTTGGTTGACTTTTGCTGAAGAATCCATGCTCCACCATGTGTGGATAACCTGTTGTAGCTGTCCGTCCTGCATCCTGATACCTGCACAAGAAGCAAAATACTTCCATAGTCTTTGGGCTATAGAAGATGTTAGTAAAACATGCTCCATTGTCTCCTCAATCCCTTCCTCACAACAATAGCACTTAGACACCACCGTGATTCCTATTCTTTTCAGAGTGTCATCTGTAGGTATCTTCCTCTTAATTACTTTCCATAGGAAAAAAACAATTTTAAATGGCACACCCCCCTCCCATACCTTATGACTCCATTCCACCGTTGGTTTCTTCCTCCTCAAACTGTTGTAGGCTGACTTTACTGAGAAAGCACCAGAAGCTTCCTTTGTCCACCATGGTTTATCCACTCTTCTCTCTTGGGCTTGTTTGATATTTTCCATGATGAACTCTGTCATTTCCACAGAAACACAGGCCAGCAGTTTGCTTTTGTCCCAAGCTCCCCCTGTGACCATATCCTTTACCTCTTACTCCCCGTCAATCTCTGTTTGATCTTGTAAAAAATAGAGAGCACCCAGTTTAGTCCAATTATCAAAACAGAAACTAGAATTCCCAGCTTTAATTTGCCACCATATGTCATACTCTACCACATCCCTTATTTTCATCATTTATGTCCAAACTTGTGAGGGCCCCCTACTAGCAACTATCACAGGATGCACCTTTTTACAATACTTGTTCCACATGAATTCGGCCCATAAGGAATTTGTTGACACCCTGAAATTCCACCATAGTTTAGCAAAAAAAGCTTTATTAATATCCCCAAGAGACCTAAAATCAAGTCCTCCCTCCTCTTTAGGATAGCACAAATCAGCCCATTTAATCCAGTGCTTACCCCTTATACCACCATTACCACCCCAAAAAGATCTAGCTAGAAGTTGATCAATTTATTCATAGACTTTTTTGGGAGGGTTGGTCACACATAACAGATACACTGTGATCGATTGCAACACATGATTAATGAGAATAGCCTTCCCTCTTGCAGATAACAATCTGTTATGCCAAGATAATACCCTCCTAGATATCTTCCTTAATGTCTCCTCAAAGTAGAATGCTTTTTTCCTCCCATAGAAGATCGGACAACCCAAATATATGAATGGGAAGTTGTCTTGTCTAATCCCTAACAATCTTCTCAGTCTGATGGCAATAACCAGGGGGAATATTGTCATGAAGATAAAATTGACTCTTCCCTTTATTAGCTTTCTGGCCCGAGATTAATTCACATTCCCCAATCACCCTCATCATTTTGAGTATAGACCTCTTGTCCCCAGACCCAAATAAAATAATATCATCTGCATAAGCAAGGTGATTAATTTTAGGGCTCCACTTGGGCATTCCATATCCTTTATAATCATTATCTTCATGCAGCTTGTTCAAACCCCTTTATAAAACCTCGGCTACAATTATGAATAAAGTGGGGGACAGTGGATCCCCTTGCTTCAATCCTCTCCCTGAGTAGAAAAATCCATGGGACTTACCATTCACTAGTACGGAATACCAATTATTTGATATCAATCTCCACACCGTATCAATAAGCCCCTCCGCAAATCCAAACTTGCGCAGCACTTTGGTGAGATAGATCCAGGAAACCTTATCATAAGCTTTCTCCATATCCAGTTTGACCACCACATTCACATTAGCATTCCGCCTATTAATGCCCCCTATAATCTCTTGAGCCAACAACACATTCTCAAAAATGTTTCTTCCTTTCACAAACCCTGATTGATTTTTTGAAATTATTTTGGGCAATACTGTAGCCAATCTTACCTGCAATGTTTTTGATATAATTTTATTCATAAAAGAACTCAGGCTGATAGGTCTTATATCTGTAAAGGACTTGACAATTTCTTTTTTGGGTATCATTACCAAGTTGGTGTGAGTAATAAATTTTGTCAGCTCATGTCCACAAAAAAATGCCTTAACCATTTAGAATTCATTTTAGACAAAGACTGAACTTTACCGATAGACAATTAACCTAAGCAACTCCTTTACAGTAAAACTTTTTCATATAAAAGATATTGAATAAAGTATTAAGGTTCTTAAAAAAATAAGAGAAAATTACGCCTAACATTCGTCGACTTGTTTAGTATTGAATTTTCGTCCTCCAAGATGTTCAATCTTGATTTTCTATCCTCAAAAGTGTTTGATGAAGCACTTTTATTCTCGCTATTATTTTCGTAAGAAAATGATCTTCTCCTAAAAAAATTGCTCGGGAATTCAAATAACAAGTTATGATTCATGGGCAACAATTTATATTATATCACTAAGTCTTACTTATGGGATACTCTAAACTCTTGTCTTAGAGGCAAAATATAACTCGGGGACTTTTACAAGACTTATTTATACCCATGGACAATAATTATTCTATATTACTAAGTATAAGTTATTAATTTTGCTCACTGTTTTCCTAGTGTCCAAGGTGGTGGAGTCAATCCCTTGATCATATTCACCACCATTAGACTATCCATCTCCAAGATAATATGAGAATTTGAATTGTCATGGCACCATTCAATTCCATGTAAAGCTGTCTGCAGTTCACAAGAGTTGTTAGTAGAGAATTGGATAGATTTAGCAAAAGCCATAACCATCTCCCACTTTCTTTTACTAACAATTCCTCCTATTCCAGCAAATCTTCGTCCAGGTATGAAGCTACGTCTTTATTCAATTTCCATATGTTCCCTTGACGTTTTGTCCAATAGACCATGATGCTAGTGATTCTTAGTTTATAATTTTTAGCAATTGAGCATATGGTGGTCCATCCCCATTTATGTCTGTCCTGCTGTATTTTTTGGAAATAGCCACCTGCACCATTAAACAAAATTTGGTTAATTATTTTAATCAAAGAGAGGTTTTAACTATCATACCTCTTGGCATTTCTCGTTTTCATGATTTCCCATAAGGTGAAAAAAGGGCTATGTGTAGGAGCATCTTTTGTACTTCATTCCTAGCAACTGTTTGCCACCAACAATCAAGATCCCTACACAGTATTGGCATTATGAGTAATACCAAGTGGTCTGGTTACATGGTGATCAAGAATTTCTACTTGAGTATCCCTGCAGCAAGAGCATCTCATGTCGATCTGAACCACTTCTTGAATCAGATTCTCCGGAAGAAGCTGTTTGACAGAGTCCTGGTCCCATTGATTATCATGAAGAAATTGTCTCACTGTATACCTTCCAATTTTCCTTTGCAATTACACTGATCTCTTGGCTAAAGGACCATTGTTAGGCCAGTTGTCACACCAGAAATATGCATTACCATCGTTGATTTCCCATGTGATATTTTGTTCCACACTTGGCCTAATATAAAGCAAATTTCTCCAAGCATTGGAATTTTTCGAATTAATAACTTTGGCTACCATATTGGTTCTAGGACAATATTTGGCGTTCATAAAGTTGGACCACAAGTTGTTGATGGTCTTCATCCTCCACTATCTCTTGGTAGTGAATTAGGCCTAATGTCGTGAGATCGTTTAAAGCCCAAACCACCTTCCTCAGTAGGGTAGCACATAGTTTTCCATGAACATCAGTGATGCTTGTTATTACCTTCTCTCCGGCCCCTAAATGTTTTTGAGAAATAGTCCTCAATTTGATAAATAATAGTCTTGGTAGGTTCAAGAGCAGCAAAGTTATGAAGAGTTTGGGATTGCAAAATATGCTTAACAATTAGAGCCTTACCACCTGGAGAGCGGAAGGTATTCTGCCATACGCTAGATTTGTTGATGACTTTAGTAGCCAAAATCAGTTAACAGAATAGCCAAATTAATATAGATAGGGCAACCCAAATAGTGAAAAGGAAAACTAGAATGATTATATCCAGTTCACGTCTTTATTTTCGTATTTCTTCTGTAATGGACATACCAAGATGCTTCAGGCCAGCAAATCAATAATATAATCAGCCTAACTTAATTGTTCATAGCTTATATAGAACATAGCACGCATGGTAGCACTTCAACTTAGATAGGACACCAAATACAACAATTCAATTTTTAGCAATCAGTGTCCATAACATAAGATCAGAGTCACAGTGGGAATGATAAAGAGGTTTAATGCAATGAAATAAGATGTCCAACATAGTAACACATGTATTCCGTAATACTACACACTAGTTGAATATCAGGTTGGGACCGATGGAAGACGCACAAAGTTCATGTATCTGCTGGAATAATTTTGTATTGGCATAATCATAATTTGCAGAAGACATTTTCCATCGGCTTTAACGGAATCATTTCTCATTGGCATAATCATAACTCACCAAAACCATTTTCCATCAGCATAATTAGAGGACTCATTACAGATGGTTTTGTAAAGTTTTTCAAGAATAACAAGCACGGAGCCTTGATACCTCTAAAATCCTTGGGCTAACATCCGCGAAAAATTGAGACAATTGCCTGGTTCCCGTTCCGACGCCCATAAAGTGCTTCAAGGAGCCGTCCAATGGAACTGTGTCTACTGCAACTCTTAATGGACTCGTCACAAATGGTTCCATAAAGTGTTTTGAGACAAATGGTCCGTAGCCCTAGGTTCACCAAAATTCGTGGGCTAACACCAATGAAAAATTGAAAAAATCATCTGATTCCTATTTCGATGCCCATAAAATGCTCCAAGGCGCTGTCTAATGCCACCAAACCTACTAGAATTCTAAGAAGAATTGATACGGATGGTTTTTTGAAACTTTCCAAGAAAAAGAGCCCAAAGACCTGGAATCTCCAAAATCTGTGGGCTAAAACCCACAAAAAACTGGAAAAATCGTATAATTCTGGTTCTGATGCCCATAAAATAATCCGAGGCATTGTCTAATGGCACCAGGAAAATGGTTTTTCTTGAAGTTTTTTGAGAAAAAGGGGCCCAAAGCCTCAATATCTCCAAAATCTGTGGGCGTTAACCGGTGAAAAATTGAGGAAATCGCCAGATTCCTATTTTGACACCTATAAAATGCTCTAAGATGCCATCTAATGGCACCACACCTACATGAACTCTTAGAGAACTCATTATGGACAGTTCATTGAAATTCTCTAACAAAATTGGTCCAGAGCCACCACATCTCCAAAATCCATCAGCTAACACCTGCAAAAAACTAAAAAAATACCTAATTCCTATTTCGACGCCTATAAAATGCTCTGAGGCACTGTCCAATGGTACCGAGCCTACTAGAAATCTTAGCAGACTTGTTAAGGATGGTTCCGTGAAGTTTTTCAAGAAAAAAGGGCTTAGAGCCTCGGCACCTACAAAATTCGTGGGCTAACACCCATGGAAAATTGAGAAAATCGTCTGCGCATATAAAACGCTCCAAGGGGTAGTCCAATGGAATGAGGCCTATTGAAACTCTTAACGGACTTATGACATATGATTTTGTAAATTTTTCCAAGAAAAATCGGGTTGAAGCCCCAACATCTCCAAAATCCATGGATTAACACCTATGAAAAACTGAGAAAATTGCCTTATTCTTATTCTGATGACCATAAAATGCTCCAAGGCACCATCCAATTACATCAGACCTACTAGAACTCTTAGCGGCCTCGTTATAAATGGTTTTGTGATGTTCTCTAAGCTTATGATTTTCTATCAGAGTGCCAGGACCGATTATGTAACTTGGCTATTCTTCAGTCGCATGGGGTTGCCTACACTTCATACCGGTTTATTGGGCTTGCCAAAACGTGGTAGAGGTCAGTGGTATCTTATCGACCTGTTGGATCTCCATCTATGACCTGGGGACAGTTCACTGAGATTTTTTTTAGAGAGATTCATGTCGTACATCCTCCGTAACAGCCACCGAGATGAGTTTGATAGGCTACATCAAGGATCTATGTTTGTTTCTAACTATGAGGCTAGTTTTCATACACTATCTAGATATGCTTAGTCTAGCATTCCTACTGAGTTTGAGAGGATTCGATAGTTTTCCAAGGGCTTGCTAGGGTATCTTCAGGAGGCAACAACTTCCTTAGTGTTGGATGGAGGCACTTTTCAAAGTGTTGTGGATCATGCTCATATGATAGAGCACATCAGGCAGGATAAATAGGGTGGTGGGAAGAGGTTCTATCGACATAGATAGTTTAGTGGACACCCGCCACTGGACTGAGAGATTCAAAGGTAGGGCCATTATAGCCAGCCAATTCAGGAAACTCTTCCAGCATTTGCTAGTGTGGATAAATCCAGATCTACTCAGGTGGGTAGTGCGTCCAGGCATGTGGCTTTTTAGGGAAGCCATCTCAGAGATAGAAGACAAGGGCTTGTAATCATTATGATGAGATTGGGAACTTGGCTTATCGTTGTCCTCACCATGTGCCTCCTTCTCAAACTCTAGGTTTTGAGCCAGCTCGTCCAGCTCCAGCACTGGTACCTAGGGACACACCTCAAGCTATAAAAATAGTAGTGCCAAAGGAGGTCGTGGTATAGTGAGAGGTTGTGCTCGTGGAGGCCCACATGTCAGTGGTGGGCATAGAGTTTTCTATGTTGTTCTAGATAGAGTTGAGGCAGAGGCCTCTGATATAGTTATCACAAGTATAGTTCTACTGTGCCACCATTCAACTTCAATTTTATTTTATCTAGGCTCTACTTATTCTTATGTCTCAGCCTATTTTGCTTCTGATATTGATATTATGTATGAGTTGCTTGCCGAGCCTATTTGTGTTTCCACCCCGATGGGTAACTCTTTAGTGGTGAATCGGGTGTATTGGGGTTGTGCTATGACTATTATGGGGAGAGATGGTATTGCTGATTTGATATTATTGGATATGGTTGATTTCGAAGAGATATTGGGTATGGATTGGTTGTTTCCTTATCATGTTATTCTTGATTGTCATGTGAAGATCGTGACCCTATCTTGTCCCGACTTGCCTCAGTTGATGTGGACTGGAGCACCTAGCTCCTATCCTAAGGGTGTTATTTCTTATATGCGTGCTTGTCAGTTAATGGAGAAGGGATGTTTGGCATATTTAGCTTATGTTTGCGCTGTTTCTCAAGAGTCCCTATCATTGGAAACTACTAGGATTGCTAGGGAATTTATGGGTGTATTTCCGACTGATTTGCCTGGCGTTCCTCTGGATAATGATATTAACTTTGCTATTGATGTAGAATCAGGCACTAAGCCTATATTTATTGCTTCTTATGGGATGACCCTAACTGAATTGAAGGAGTTGAAGGAGCAATTGGAAGATTTGTTGAAGAAAGGCTTTATTCGTCTGAGTGTATCTCCCTAGGGTGCTCCTATATTCATGAAGAAGAAGGACAACACTATGCGTCAGTGTATTGAATACCGTAAGCTTAACAAAATGACCATCAAGAATAAATATCCTTTGCCTCGTATTGATGATCTTTTTGACAAGTTGTAGGGTCCCTCGGTATTCTCCGAGATTGACTTGAGGTCCGGTTATCATTAATTGAGAGTTTCAGAGTTCGATATCTCAAATAAAGCTTTCCGGACCTGTTTTGGGCATTATGAGTTCGTGGTCATATCATTCGGGTTGACTAATGCCCCAGCTACTTTATGGAGTTGATGAACTGAGTGTTCAAGCCCTATTTAGACATCTTTATAATTATGTTCAAAGATGATATCTTGGTTTATTCCAAGAGTGAGGTTTATCACATTTAGCACTTGAGGACTGTAGTCTAGAGATTGAGGGAAGAGAAATTGTATGCTAAGTTCTCAAAAGTGCAAGTTTTGTCTTGAGTCGGTTGTATTTCTTGGCCATGTTGTGTCAAAAGAGGGTGTTATGGTCGATCCGGTTGTTTGTGAGTGGGATAGGCCTACTTCTATGACTAATATTTAGAGTTTCCTCGATTTAGCGGGATATTATAAGCGTTTGTCATGGTTTCTCATCTATAGCAGCCCCGTTGACTAGATTGACTCAGAAGGCTATGGCATTTCAGTGGTCAGATAATTGTGAGGAGAGCTTCCAAAAGCTTAAAGATTTGTTGACTTCAACACCTATTCTTGCTTTACCATAAGAGGGAGTTCCATTTGTAGTATATTGTGATGCTTTAGGTGTAGGCTTAGGTGTTGTATTGATTCAAAGAAGGAAAGTGATAGCCTATGCTTCTAGATAGCTGAAGGTGCATGGGAAGAACTACCCTACCTATGACTTAGAGTTGGCTGTGGTTGTGTTTGTATTGAAATTATGGAGACATTATCTTTATGGGGTGGATTGTAAGATTTTTACCGATCATCGGAGTCTTAAATACATCTTTCCTCAGCGTAATGTGAACATGAGACAATGTAAGTGGTTGGAGTTGCTTAAAGACTATGATATCTCTATTCTATGTCACCTCGGGAAGGTCAATATGGTGGCAGATGCTTTGAGCTAGAAGGCTACTAGTATGGGGAGTTTGGCATTCTTGAGGGCTGAGGGGAGGCCCTTAGCCTTGGAGGTTCAATCGCTTGCTAGGCAGATGGTCTGTTTGGAAATTTCTCCTTCTTAGAGTATTTTGGCCTTTGTTAAGGCTAGATCTTCCTTGTTTAATCAAATATGTGCTCATTAGTTTGAGGACCTCTGATTGTGCATGATTCGTGACAAGTATTGAGAGGTGAAGCCAAGGTAGCTATTATTGATTCTGATGGTGTTTTCAGGGTTAATGGTAGAGTTTGTGTGGCTAAAGTTGGGAATTGGGTGAGAATGACATTAGAAGAGGCCCATTGTACTGGATATTCCATCCATCCATCCTAGTGTGGCTAAGTCATATCATGGTCTTAAACAACATTATTGATAGTTTGGCACGAGGAGAGATATAGTTGAGGTTTTGACCAAGTGTTTGAATTCCCAACAGGTGAAGTATGAGCATCAAAGCTAGGTGGATTGATACAAAAGATGCCTATTCCTGAGTGGAAGTGGGATAAAGTGACTATGGATTTTGTTACAGGTTCGCCTATAGCCTTGGGCAAGTTTGATATAGTTTGGATGGTTTTTTATAGATTGACCAAGTTGGGTCACTTCTTATTGGTGAAGACTAGCTATAGTGCAGAGCAGTTGGCTAGATTATATATCTGAGACATTGTGGAAGTGGGATAGAGTGACTATGGATTTTGTTACAGGTTTGCCTATAGCCTTGGGCAAGTTTGATTCAGTTTGGATGGTTTTTTATAGATTGACCAAGTTAGCTCACTTCTTACTGGTGAAGACTAGCTATAGTGCAGAGCAGTTGCTTAGATTATATATCTGAGACATTGTCAGATTGCATGGTGTGCCAATGTCTATAGTATCAAACAAAGGGTCTGTGTTTTCTTCATACTTTTGGCGGGCTTTACATCCTAGATTTGGTACTAGAGTGGATTTGAGTTCATCTTTTCACTCTCACATTGATGGTCAATTAGAGTGCACCATTCAGGTGTTAAAAGATATGTTTAGGGTTGTGTTATTGATTTTGAGGCCCGATGGGACCAACCTTTACCATTGGTAGACTTTTCATGTACCAACAATTACCATTCCAGCATCCAGATGTCACCATTTGAGGCCTTGTATGGTCGAAGGTGTAGATTACCCATTGGATGGTTCGATTCATGTTCATCTACGGTGTTGGGTGTTGATCTGCTCTAGGATGCCATGGATCGGGTTCGACTAATTCAGAGTAGACTTTTGACCGCCAGAGTTTCCAAACGAGTCATGCTTATAAGAGGGTTAGGCCTCTTGAGTTCTCTGTTGGTAACAATGTTTAGCTAAAAGTTTCACCCATGAAGGGTGTGATAAGATTTAGGATGAGGGGAAAGCTTAGTCCCAGATTCATTAGCCCATTGGAGATTTTGAGGAGAGTTGGTCAAGTAGAATATGAGTTGGCTTTACCATCGAGATTATCTTCTATTCATCCTGTTTTTCATGTTTCTATGCTCTGCCAGTATATTCCAGATGAGTCCCATGTGATTTCTTATGACTCTATTGAGTTGGGTCCAGATTTGTCCTTTGAAGAGGAGCCTATAGCTATATTACACAGGAAGGTCCGAAGATTGAGATCTGAAAATATACCTTTTGTGAAGGTCCAATGGTGGCACCGTTATGATGATGAGGCTACTTGTGAGTTGGAGTCTGACATGCGGGCTAGATATCCCAGCCTTTTTGAGGCTTCAAATACTTTCTTTTTCTTTATGTTCGAGGACGAACATTATTTTTAGTGGTGATTGATGTAATGACTTAATTGGTCATTTTTGGCATTATTTATGAAAATTAATGTTTCACCCTTTCGTAAGTTGTTTTGGGTCCATTTTCAACTATCTGAATGCTTGGAACTAAAATCTTGGGTTTTAAAAGTCGAAAATGTGAGTTTTGGCCTTTTTGGAAACTTAAGTTATTGAAAAAATGAGTTTTTGTACCATTTTCAGGTGTCGGATCGGGGATCTATCGATTCCATTAGCTCTAGAATGTTGAAATTGAACTATAGAAAGTTGCAGAACTAAATTTAGAGTTAAAATGAGGTTTTAAGGCCCAGAGTTGTGATTTTAGTCATATTTGGAACAAAAGTTTGGTCAACATTTGGAGTTTGGAAGCTTGGATCAAAGGTTCACCAGTTCCACTAGTTTCGAATGGTGAAACTAACGTTAGAAGTGGTCTCAGAATAATTTTTGGAGTTGTCAAGGGCAGTTTTGGTATTTTGAGTTTTAAACTAGTTTTATCAACTTGTATTGGTAAAAGTGATGAGGAGGCCATGAAAATGATTTATGATGATTCCGTTGAGTCTGGATCACTGTTTCTGTTATGGAGACATATTTGGTTTTTGAAATTCGGAGTTTGAATAAGTTTCAGGGGTCCATTATGAGTAGCGAATTTGGACTTGATTGCTAGTTTTTACTGTCTTTTGGTGCAGGTGCTTCTCTTCTCCACGTTCGCAGAGATCATGGTGTTGTTGTGCTTCGCATTTGCAGACAAATTCGCACGTTCATGAAGTGTTGGTATGTGAGTGACCTCCCATACCTATTTACTCTACACGTTCGCGGGTTGGTCTCCGCAACCGTAAAGGTCTTTTAGCAACAAATTCCGTGCTTGTGGGACCCCACCCGTCTTCGCAGAGAAAGTTTTATACCTTGACAAGTTAAGACTCGAGAAACACTATTTTTAATCCATTTTGAATTTCCAGTTTTTTTAGGCGATTTTGAAGAAAGGTTTTCGAAGATTTTTATTAGGTAAGCATTTCTAACACTATTCTAAGTATTTTCCATAATATTTATCTTGATTTTGTCTTCAAAATCAGGATTTTTCAATGTTCAAAATTAGCGATTTCTAGACCATGGCTTTCAAACTTTAAAAGCTAATTTTTCATTCAATTTAAGCTTGATTTTAATGGGATTTTCACCCATGAACTTCATTGTTCATGTAGAACTTAGTTTTAAAGTTATTTTTCTGAATTGAGAACTTCGGAGTTTAGCCCTAAATTTGACCATTTTGCCCCTAAGCCTAATTCATGCCAATGTAGGTATCAAAATGCACCTCTTGATGAGTAGAAACCATTTTTGATAGTGGTTGATCGATTCGTGGAACATTTGGAGGCTTGAGTTGATTGAAAGCTTGTCCGATTATGACTATGGCATCGAGGTAGATTTGGCTAACCTTTTCGGGATGGATTTGAGTTATTGAGCATGCTTATGTGATAATTGTATGATGTAGATTTAATTGAGCCAATAACATGATATGATTGGATTTGAAGGGAATATAATGTTAGTTATATCGAATATTAAGTAACTGGTGACCTTATTGATTAGTTGAGATGTAATCACGTGGTTTAAGATAATTGGGATATCATCATGATAGTATGAGACATGAGATAACTTCAGTGTAGTGTTGTGGCTAATTGATGATGAATACGGTGAACCTAAGGGTCATGAGCCTAATTGGGGGTTTTTGTGGAGTTTAATTCATAGACATCTTGATCCTTGATGAGATAGTGATGATATGAGATATTGATGGCGTAGTGGTTATAATTGATATACATGGTATAGCCATATAATGTGACACTCTATTGTTGCACTGGTATGCACATATCTTATATTGACTAGTTACAGTTGGTATGCACATATCTTATACTTCATTGTTGCATTGACATGCACATATCACATATTGACTAGTGGCATTGTTATGCACATATTTTATACTGGAGTATACACAAATCTTATTTCTGATTGGGTTGCATTGATATGCACAGATGTTATATATGACTGATTGCATTGGTATGCACACATCTCATACACGATTGGGTGCATTGTTATGTACATTTCTCATTACATTTGCATCTTTAGCAATATTATGATGCATGTTGAGTCAGTGGTTATGGCTTGTGATGCCTTGAGACGCCCCATAATAAGGCCCATGACGCCTCCAAATATTTCTAATTTTGGCCTACGATGCTTTATTATATATTTGAGTACATGGCCTGTTATGCCTCTGCAGTTTATCTTGTAGCTTTGGCTCGATAGATGTGTACACCGGCCCTGCGGCGGTCGTGATTTCATCTCATACATGGCCCTCGACGCCATTACATCCATGCATAACATTGCATTGTATCATTAGATCAGTTTAACATCTATTTTTGTCATTATTCATGACTTGTATTGTATAGTAACTTATTTTATACAGGTGATATGATTGTTCGTTATTACATACGTGTTTGATTCCTCTTACCCAGTTGGTTGAACCTGCTTGGTACTTTCCGGTGTACTCATCCTTACTTTGTTTCATCCCAGCAGATTGTGCACATAATCTGCACAGGGTTCAGGACATGGTAATTGATCGTTCCATTCGAAATATCATCTAGATCTCAGTGGTGAGGCTCAGACTTCGAGTCTTCATCGATCTTTAAGCCCCCTGTTTATTTCTTTTCTCTGTGGCTATATACTATATTGATACGCCCAAATTTACACTACAAAAGGAATAGTAAACCGGTCATTGATCAAATATAGAACTCAACAAGAGTTGAGGTCGATCCTATAGGGAATGCGTGAGAACAAATCTATTAGCATCCTTTTCCAGATGTAATTTCTATTTCCAAGATAAAAATACATAAAGCAAATGGATTTTTTTGATGTTTCAACTAAATTCCTAAAGTAAAGTAGCTAATGCGTACGTTGACTACTGGATTTTCAACCGTTAATGAGAAGCTAGGGTTGTGTTCCCCATGGCGTCTAATACAATAACCAAATTTGTGCGGTAAACCCGTTCATGATTGCGTATACAAGATCAAACAAATAATATAACACCTAGTTCACCTTCCAGTCCTTCCTAGATGTATTTCACTCATCACCTTTCGGTCTCAGAATGTGTACAATTTTAACCTTTGTTCTAGATCTCAGAATATTATCACCTTCTGGTCTCAAGTACTTAGACTAGGTTAAAAACCCCAAATTTTCGTTGTAGAATCCTTTTCCTAATCACTACATCCCTTCAGGGCATGTAGCAAATACAGGCTTACCCTAACACGTCGACTCATTAAGGAAGAAGTTAAAGTGAAGAATACTACAATGTATATGATGATCAATCCCAAGGGTTCACCCCCAAATTTGTTATCTTATTGATGTGCCATGGTTCCCACCACCCTAGTTGTGGGTTTAGCCTAGCATATTCAAAACAAATTGCCCAAAACAATATAATGGAATCATGATAAGGAACTTACTATTTATAATGTAATGAAATCAATGCGTTACAATCTCTATATAGATGATTGAAATCCAAGAATTCTATGTAAAATCATGTACAATAGTGTTCTCTATCTCCAGTTGTCCAATAATAATCAAAAACAAAATAAGAAGAATATATATATACAAGGAAAAACCTAACTCAACTTAAAGTAGGAAAATAGTGTCAGCATGGGTATGGTCTACTACACGGCCCGTGAGGTAACACATGGATCGTGCAACAGTCCGTGACCTAATACTTGGTCTTCAATTCTTGACTTCATGTGTACTGGTATGGCCCGTGTGAAAGTTAACGTTTCGTGAAATGGTCCATAACTATTGCTTTCACCGCTGACATTTTGTTCCTCAGCATCACGGTCTACATTACGGTCTGTGGTTGGTCATACGGCCCGTGATGGGCCCCATATCATTCCACTTGCATGATTTTTGCATTTTTCGATGGTGATCCTTCAGATTTACGTCAACTTTATGACACGTGACACGACCCCTGTCATTTCCCATGACCCCTGAAAGGCCTCGCAGGATGTGCCTTAGTCTCCTTCGTTCCAGCTCCTTTAGCATACTTCTAGCCCTCGTTCGTCAAGCCAAGTGTGAGGCCACGACAAGCCTCACGGTCCGTTGAGTGACACACGTGTGGTGAAGGCACCCGTGGTCCTTCATTAGGTTCCGTTCATTGTTTCATTCGTCTAGGCCAGTCCACGTGCCCTCCCACGGTCCTTGTGATGCTATATGGGCCGTAGAGGCCTCCATATGCTAACACTTAAGCTTTTTTTCATTCCTTTTCTTGCACTTCACCCATTGTTCCATGCTTTAACCATTTTTTGGAAAAATAATAAAACACACACATCAAACCAACAGATTCCCTTGAGAACGTGCAAATATCCTATGTTTAAAGCATTACAAGAGTCGTATTTCCATGACTCATCAACACCCTCAAATTACAACAGTCGTATTTCCATGACTCATCAACACCCTCAACTTAGAACATTTGCTTGTCCTCAAGCAAAGTCAACTCAACCAAACAATGCATAAATACAAGTGCCTCATCACACCTATGGATAACCCTTCAATTTCAGCACATATGCTCAGTAAACATGCTTAGAATGTGCTTACACCCCAAACAGACCGACACATATTAAGGTAAACATCTTGCATGTATGGTCAGCCCACATAAGATCGGGAACAAAGATGAACCAGTTGTATTAGCAACCAATCAGTGCAAGGACAGTGCACTCACTACAAAGAAGTCTCGCACACACAACAAATCAATGTAGAATAGAGAATGGAATGCTGACACTCACTCGCACAAATGATTTTCAGTGGACACATAAGTATTGACTATATGCTTGCCCTTATTTTTACCACCTCAACTATCAAATGACCTCTTTAGGATCACATTAGGACTTTTGTGGCTTGTATATAGGCTCGGATTTGGGTGTAGTACATTTAAGAGCAAGTGACTAGACGGCCCTCCAAGACACTACTTTAACTCGGCCATCTGCTCTCGGTTTTCAGTTTCTATTGCCCCTAATTTTCACTTTCTCTGCCATTTTGGAGTAATTTTCGTGATTTTGTTTTACAGTCACACCCCCCAATTTTCTTTTCCTCTTATCGTTTGGCTCTTTTCCTCACTTATTTTTCTGCTTTTCCTACAGTAGCCACCCTCAACTTAGGATTTTGGCCTAGGCTGAGGTTCACAATATCTTTCTAAAGGACCAGGGCCAACATAAGCTACCCTCAACTTAGGCCTTTGGCCTAGGCTGAGGTTCACAATGTCCTTGGAGAGACCAGGGACGACGTAAAAATTTGCAAATAGATAGGGGAGGTGAGTTGGGTGATTACAAAGAAAAAGGTCTATTAAGGCTCAACTTTTTGGTTCAAAAAGGGTAACTTCATTTAATTGGTAAACATTTAGGCTAAGTGACTAATCAACAGAAAGGGCCTAAGATCACATCTTAATTCAGTCATTCCATTGTTTTGGTGGGACTAACTAGGCAAGTTCTAGCTTACGAGTGCGTCGCCTGAAATTAAGAAAATACTCTAACACACACGCGGCACATCTCTTACATTAATGAGCACTAATCAACTTAGTCATGCTTCATTCATCAATATACCAACCATATAATGCATACCACGCTTTCAAGAAATCACAACAATTAGTCAGGATGGGATGCATGCACATAAAGCTTTTGGCAACATTTTTAACTTGAGTTATTTTACATAGCTCAAAACATGGGTTACCCTAGACTACTATAAGCATATGTATTTAGACAAACATCACAACCTAAACATGCCAATTCTACTAGATAATACACTTGAGAGAAAAGAAATCTGGCAAGAAAAACTCTCAAGTGGCAGGATTCCCTACCCCCTCCAAAAAGACGGTGCAATGCCCTCACTGCACCATAGCTATAAATAAAGCACAAAACGGGAATAGAACATACCTATGACTCCCTAGGCATCAGTCGGACCTTCGGGATCAAACCCACCGGTAGGTTCCCTGTCATCAAAAGTCACACCCAATCCGAAGGTGCTCTCAGAGGCTCTTATCCTTGCTGCCTCTCATGCCGGCCGCTCCATTTCTTCTTTCTCTAGGGCTGCTCGATGCTAGACTCTCATAGCCTTGTGCAGCTTCTTCTCCTCTATAAGCTGCGGATCTTGCGGAAGGCTGCCGCGTTGGCTGCATCTCTTGCCTTTGTCCTTTCTCTTAGATTCTTTAGTTGGTGGCACCGGTGTAGCAGTTGGAGCGGGCGGAATACCCCATATGTCGTCTAAAATTGGAGCCACCGAGGCATTCAAAAATGACATCTAAGACTCTAGAGGTGGGGCCGTCGCAGTGCAGTTTTATTGAGTCATCAGCTGGGCAATTTGGTCCTTCATGTCACTCACTGTCTGCAAAGGTTTTGACATTTCATCTCTAAACATACTCCCAAACATATCATGGAAGTACCCCTCCAAATTGTTGACATGATTCTGCAAGCTACTGATTTGACCCAGTAGTTCAGCCCAGAGGCGATCCTTTGACTGTTGGACGTGTGATTGAATCACCTGTCACATCTGTGTGACTATTTGATCAACAATTGCTTGTGTCTGTCATTGGTTGGTGACTACTCTGGCGATGAACTCAGATGGGACATACGCATACCCTTGTTGCACCGGAGGTGTGTGCTGCACCACTGCCTTCGGTCTGGTCAGAAGCCTCGCCTGATTGTGGGACGGTGGTGTAACCCTCAAATGAAAAGGGTTGCTATGGAGCCACTTGGGGAAACATCACCAAACTCCCCAGCCTGCGTGATCTAGTGCACATCAGAGGATTGTGAATATCCTTAATCAGGGCAATGTTAACCATACCTTTAGGAGCTATCTTCCGATCTAGAAAATGCATGGTAGGGACACATGCCCATTTGCAAAGTGCCTGGATCAGGCATGGGAAGGACATACTAGCTTTGTCTGATAAGGGTCGATCCTGCATTTTAATGGAAATAATCTGACCCACATTTATTCCGTACTTAGCCATCAAGCACGCCACCAACGACGCATGGGAAGGTTGAAGCGTGTTGTCATTAGTTGTAGGTCTTAGCCGGGCCCGCACCACGAACCACCAAAAATTTGCTGTAAACATGAGATACATCTTGGCAATAGGAATCTTGGGGTTTGTAACCTAGTCTGCATCAGCCCCTTGTATAGCAATCCTCTCAGCAATCCATTTTAGCAATGTGGCCCGCGAAGTCGGATCGGACATTCAGCCCTCATCAGTAATCTTAACATTTCTGCTAATAAATAGGCCATTCAGAGGGCCTAGTAATCTGGACCAAAAGTAAATCTATTAATGGTGGTCTCAGAAATATCCACCCGTTCACCACACACCATGACATGCTCCCGTAGGGACAATTTAAAGGCTAGTTGCTTCTTCACTTTCTTGGACTTCCCTGTATGAAATCCAATAGGTTGGCAGTGTAGCTGGAATAAAATTTAGCAATTAACTCGAGCCCGTAATAGCTGGGTGGTTGTGCCATCCAATCAAACTGATATGATTCAAACACATCCCTGATATCCGGGATCCCATCTAGTTGATCTGTGATGACCCAAACCTTTGGGGCGATAGCCCGCTGCTGGCATTCCCTAGAGCCTTTGGTCAGTTTCTACATATAAATCTCCCTCGTGCCGGGGACTGTCCATCGGCCGCGTAAAAGCACAGTAAGCCACCTGGCAGTTTTAAGATCTGACATCCGAGAAACCGTATAATGTGTGGCTTCATCATCACGGTCTCGAAGGGTAATCTCGTCTTCTGCAGCCTCGGTGTGGTGCTGGTCCACCTCAGGGTATGTGATTGTTCCTCCTATTTTGGAGCATCATCCTCCCCCTCAACTCCTGCCTCAAGAACCCCCTCCTCAGACAGAGGGGCTATAGTTTGGCCCACTGCACGAGCCCTTATAGTGCGAGGTGAGTGAGGAGAGACATTACCAGTAAATCAGATCTCGGACCCTTCTAAGGAGTCATCGCCTGAGTCATTCCCCTGGTGATGAATAGATGATACAGTAGGAGAATCGTGGAGACGTGACCCAAGCTCGTCCCTAGGTTGGCTAGATCTTTGGTGTGGACCCATGGTACTTGCAAGTGCCACGAATGAATAAAATGGTTAGACATGATAGAACAAGCAGGGCGACGCACCAATGGGTACTCAGACTTCCCCTGTGCTATTAAAGTGATAAAAAACCCTTAAGGGTGGCGTCACCCGGTCTATCATAGGGAAATTGCACTAAAAGACATGTGGAACCTAGAGTAAAATTCATCAACGAAACAAAAACATAAAAAGTAACAAAGGTGCCACGGACAGAGGGCCCTACACGGGCCATGTAGTGCGACACGGTCCATGGCAGAGCCCTTGGGGATACTCAAATTGCTTGGGGGCTAAGTGCTTCTGCACGGGCCTCTATATAGTCTGTGTAGGGGCACACGGGCTGTGAAATGAACCGTGAAGGCCCCGTCACCACCATTCGGCCCACAGTATAAAAACAAGCACCCATTCATGCGAATCGACATTACTAAGCGTAGATCCATAAACATGTTCGCTTAAAGAATGCAAGAACATCACTATTTCACATAAAGAACCCCTAAAATCACAGAACTTCCATGTTCAAGTTTAAAAGATGCAAAAATGGTGGTTCACATAACCCAACACAATACCTACATAAAATTCATGCCATAGTGAATTCTAAACAAAGAAAGGAGCGATATTTAGGCATGGATTCACATATGTATACAAAAATCTGTGCTAAAGGATGAGGAATGGGGGGCTTACTTGAAGAGAAACAATGGGATGATGGCTTTCATTGGAAAGATAGAAACCCACAACAAGGTTAAGGCTACGGATTGTGAGGGTTACTCACAAATCGTGGCAAAAGAGAAGAAATATTCTTTGGGTTATGAGATCAAACGAGGCGTGGGAGGTGTGAGGGGCGTGAGAAAAATTAAAGTGTGGAGTATTGTAACAAAATATGAGGGTATAAATACCCTTGCTCAACGGCTCACCCTACGGTTGGCCACACGATCAGTGTCACGTGGCACGGTCTGTTTGGACCAATAGTTTGCCCAGACTTAGAGACTTGGAAAACGTACCTGGCACGCCCACCTCCATAGATATCTACATGGTCCATGACACATTTGACGGTCTGTTTGAACCATCCGTCCACCTTGCCTTGTAATTTTAGAATAACGTTTACCTAGGCTATGCATCACACTGTTGCAGTCACGGGCTGTCTAGTTTTACACAGTCCATTTAGGCGCACTTGTGGCTCTCCTTTTCCAAGTTTTGGCCACTTTGTCCTCGTGTCACACCTCCAACCATGCGTGTCCTCACGAACTCTAACAATAACAATTATACCTCCCTAGAAACACAAATCAAAAACAAGAAAATGCATGACATAAAATAAATAGTATTTTTTTGAATAGGTTGCCTCCCATGAGGTGCTCAAACTATATCAAGGTGTATGACCTCAATCACTGAGGCTTCATCTGCAACACCCAAATATTTCTTCACTCGCTTCACATTGACTTTGAAGCGATGCCCTTTGTCAGTTTCTAACTCGACCGCACCATGCGGAAATACTTGGGCAATTTTTTACGGGCCTGGCCACTTGGACTTGAGCTTACCTGTAAATAACCTCAACCTAGAGTTGTACAGCAGAACCTTGTCACCAACGCTAAAACTTCTTGGCGCAATATGCTTGTCGTGATAGGACTTCATTCTGTCTTTGAGAGTGTGAAATGGTCTATAACCCTTGCTTTTGCCGCTGACATTTTGTTACTCAGCATCACGACCTACGTCACGGTCCGTGGTTGGTCACACGGCCCGTGATGGGCCATGTATCATTCCTCTTGCATGATATTTTCATTTTTCGATGGTAATCCTTCAGATTTATGTCAACTTTATGGCACGTGACACGACCAGTGTTAGTTCCCACGACCCGTGAAAGGCCTCGTGGGATGTGCCTTAGTCTCCTTCGTTCCAACTCCTTCCGCACACTTCCAACCCTTGTTCGTCAAGCCAAGTGTGAGGCCAGGGTGGGACTCACGATTGTTGGGTGACACATGGGCCGTGAAGGCACCCCTGGTCCTTCACATGGATCCATTCATTACTTCATTCATCTAGGCTAGTCCACGTGCCCTCCTACGGTCAGTGTGATGCTACACGGGCTGTGGAGGCCTCCATATGCCAACACTTAAGCTTTTTTTCATTCCTTTTCTTGCACTTCGCCCATTGTTCCATACCTTATCCATTTTCTTGAAAAATAATAAAGCACACACATCAAACAAACAGATTCGCTTGAGAACGTGCGAAAATCCTATGTTTAAAGCGTTACAAGAGTCGTATTTCCATAAGATATTATGAGACAATATTGTATTTTCTTTTGAGACAGTTGTATTTACCCTTCAATCCTGTTTTAGATGCCCTTGTACTCATGACCATAGGTTTTGGAGATTTCTTATATCATATGAGTTTTGTTTATGCTTTATTTATCTATTTTTAGTTGCGATCTGTTTTGGGTCATGACATAAAAAATATATGGGCCAACACAAATGAAAAACTGAGAAAATCACCAAATTTTCATTACAATGCCCTTAGAATGCCCCTAAACACCATAGAAAGCTAGCTAGGCTTACTGTAATTATTAGCGGCGTTGTTTTAGATGGTTTTGTGAAATTTTTATTGAAAAATAGGATCGGATCCCCGACACCCAAAAAACATATAGGCTAACACACACAAAAAATTAAGAACATCGCCTAATTCCTATTGCGTTGCCCCTAAAATGCTACTAAATATCATAAAAAGTTCGCCAACCTATATGGATGATTCATTGAATTTTCACCTAAAAAATAGGCTTGTAGCCCCAACATTTTTAAAATATGTAGGTTAATGTACAAGAAATTGAGAAATGTCTAATTCCCATTGGGTCGCTCCTATAATGCTCGTAAAACCTATAAAATGTTGGCCGGACCTAAATGAAATATTAGCAACATCGCTACCAATAATTTCGTAAAGTTTTCATGGAAAAATATGCCCGGAACCCTGGCACCTAAAAAATATGTGGGCTATTCACACGAAAAACTGAAAAAATCACCTAATTCTTGATCTGTCGCTCCTAAAATGATCCTAAATGTCATAGAAAACTGGTAAGACCTACTGGAACTATTAGTAGCGTTGTTATTGATGATTTCATTTCATGGAAAAATAGCCTAGTGCCCTAGCACCTGAAATATTTGTGGGCTAGCACACATGAAAATTGAGAAAATCACCTAATTCCTATTGCATCGCCCCTAAAGTACTCCTAAATGTCATAAAAAGCTGTCCGGGCCGACTAGAATAATTAGCAGCAGCGTTACCAAAGGCTTCTGAAGCCCTGGCATATAAAATATTCCTGGCCTAACACATGAACAGTTGAGAAAATTACCTAACTCCTTTTGCATTACCTCTAAAATGCTCCTAATTGTTGTAAAAAGTTGACCAAACCTACTTGAATTATTACCAGTGTCATTATTGATAGTTTCTAAAAGTTTCCACATAAAAATTGATCATAGCCTCAACACCTAAAAAATCTGTTGCCCAACACGCATGAATAACTAAGAAAATTGATTAGTTCCTGTTGCGTCGCCCCTAAAATGCTCCTAAATGCGGTAAAAACTGGTTAGGCCTACTGAAATTATTAGCAACATCATTATCAATGATTCCATAAATATTTCATGAAAACGCTAGCCCAAATCTTCAAGAACTTAAATGTGTATGGGCTAAAACACCCAAAAAACTAACAAAATCACCTAATTCATATTTTGTCACCCCCAAAATACTTCAAAACGCCTTAAAAAGATGGTCGAGTGTACTGGAAATATTAGTGGCATCAGCATCAATGATTCTGTAAGGTTTTCAAGAAAAAATAGGCTTGGAGCCCCAACACCTCAAAAAATTCTACGGGTTATCACATACGAAAATTGAGAAAATCGTTAAATTTCTTTTGCGTCACCTCGAAATGCTCCTAAACATCGTAAAAAGTTGGTTGGGCCTACTAAAATTATTAGTAGCATCATTTCTGATGATTTTGTAAAGTTTTGAGAGAACAATAGGCACAGAGCCTCTGCACCATAAAATGCGCAAGCAAACACACACGTAAAATTGAAAAAATCGCCTAATTTTTGTGTGGTGTCCATAAAATGCCCTTAGACGTTATAGAAAGCTGATCAGGCCTACTAGAATTATAAGCGGTGTCGTTACCAATGATTTCATTAAGTCTTCATCAAAATATCAGCCCAAAGCCTCAACACCCAAAAACTCATGGATTAACAGACATGAAAATTTGAGAAAATCGCTTAATTCCTATTGTTTCACCCCTAAAATGCTCCCAAATGCCATTGAAAGCAAGCCGAGTCAGTTTTAGTGCTGAGTTATAGGGCCAAGGACTTAGGTGAACATAACTTACTAGTTATGCATGGTACATACTAGAATAGGTTATTATTACTAGGTTGTGCTGAGTTATAAATTCATGGGGAACATAATACCCTAGTTTTGTCTTTTATGTTTTTCAAATACTTGTAATCAACTCAGTTTTAGTTTTAGGTAGTTATTTACAATTATTTCTTTAGTTAAACCACCATATTAGAAAGTAAGCCAAGTAATAGTTCAAACTGACATAAATTAAGTTAAATCTCAACTATATTTCTTGTGGGTTCGATCCTATCCTTGGTTAGGTATATATTTGACAATGGCCACTTTATGTTTCTTTAGGGAGGTGTTAAAAGGGCGTATCACCTATGCACCTTCCTTAGCCTCAACATTCCCCTCAATCTCAATCTCCTCATTCTCTTCTATCTTAACCCGAGGTGAGGGAGGTGCATCTCCGATGGGCATATCATTAGCTTGGGCTCTACACATAGCGAGCGTTAGCGTTACTCTTCTACCTTGGCCACGATCTATCATCGCTAGTTGCTCTGTTGGCTCATTGATGGGAGTTATTGGACTGACACTATTGTAATGCATATTAACCATCAATGGATAGAAGAGTGAGGGGTTATATACCAATTTGGATCACTAAATATTAATTGGAATCAAGTTACAACACAAAATTTTTTTTAAGAGAGATTTCTAAAGTTCTGTAGCCTCTCTAAGAAAAGTACAGATGTTACCATACTAAGCCACAAGACTCTACTAGACTCATTTTGGTATAAGAAGACTAATGAACGTAGGGCCCTGATACCAACTTTAGTCATGATCCCAACCAACGGTAATTGGTATCCACGCTGACCCTTTAATGAGATAACCTTTATTACAACCCAAATAAGCAACTAATACTAAAATATATGAATTTAAAGAAGTGGAAACAAGTTTAGATAGAAACTAAAGTTGAGTTCCTATAAACTCAACAACAAAATCTAGATAGTGTGGAAAATAATCCCCTGGAACCTATAAGTCATTATACTAAAACTCTATCTAGATGTCCAACATGAGAGATGAAACCCCAGAAAATCGTAAAATAAGGTATCTAAAATGTTTAAATCCAAAGTAAATGGACTAAGAGGATAAATGAATCCATAATAGCCTAAAATGAGCTAGCTCATCCCCAACTTCGGTTGCTCATAGATCTCCTAACTGAGGTTTGTTAACAACTGCCTAAAGATGCCTTATACTCGACCAAGAAAGATCAACTGCAATATCAATACAAATAATAACATTGTACTAGTAGGATCATGCTACTACTCTAATAAGCAAAATATATACAAGTAATCACAATATAGTACGACCACACATATATCCAAAAAAATTAGCAAGTTACCAAGTCGTGTACAATATACAATTCACAATGCCAATCTCAAATTGAATAGTCCATAATGGTCCTCTCATCGAATTCGTACTCAAACTATTAGCGTATCAGAATATGGTTCCCAATCCAATGATATGCCAGAACGTGATACCTAATTGAATAATATGTTAGAACATGACACCTGATCCAATATTACAATTTCAACCACAATGATTGTTTTATAACTTGCATATGGGAAATCAAACCATGAACCATCTTGAAACAAGCCTTGGAACTCTTTAAAGAATTTGAGCTTTCACCTTTTTTAATGTCTTGGGTCGTTCTTAGTCTTAAAAAAACAAGAGTCATAAAGAATTAACTAACAAGGGCCTAAAATACCCAAATTATATCAAAGCCCTAACATTTATCTGCTGTCATGATCATCTTCCCCTCCCCTCTAATTACGGATTTTCCCACCATTAATTTCATGATAAAACCTTCCCGTAAGAGGATTCTCATAGATTCCAAGGTCTAGAAATCAAATTACAAGTTTGAGGAGCGATTTACTTACCTTTATAAAAAAACAAGTGGAAATCGAAGAAAAATTGTTCTAGGTTGCTTTTGGTCTCTGAAGAATGAAGTGGGAGAAATAAAAACTATTTTTGGACTTTTCTCGCATAAACTCATGATTGTCCCGCCATGGCGTCCCTACTACAGCGGGAATCATCCCACAGTGATTGGTTGCACAGAGACAGAAACTTGAGATTTGCGTCCCAAACCTCTATTTATACAACCTTAAACCATAACGTTCTAAAAGCAACCCTTTGAACCTAAATCAATTCTAGGAGTTCTAGTTGCCCAAATTTAATTTCATAAAGCCGTACAAGCTCCTTATTTTCTTTTCTATCAACTTGAAAGATTAACTCATAATTCAGACCCCAATCTATTACCTGATTACTTTAGACCTCACCTAACTCAAATTTCATCTAAGTCCGGACTAGGCCCGAAATTTCCAAATTACTACTCCGGAGTATTCTGGCCCAAATTCTTTCTATTGGCCTATCCATAATGACAGAAACATGTCATTACAAACTTATTGATCCTGTTAAATCAATAAAACATTGATGTCATTGTTGTTTTAAAAAAAAATAAAAAAGAAGAGGCAGCAAACAATATTGATTGAAATGCCTTTCAATATTTTATTATGCATATTAGGGCTTTAATTAGCCAACTTAAAAATATAATCAGTAGAAAATCTACATAACAAAAATTCAAATAAATAAATAAATAATAATTTGACTACTAAAATAACCTAACAAAAATTTAAAATTCAATTTCATTCTAAATATTGGCAACTTAGTATGGTCTGGAAAGGTTTATACAAATATAGCCCCATTGGTGGCATGGGATTTGGTGTGCCAAACTAGAAATGGAGGAGGCCAGATTGGGAATCATTGAATGTATAATATGGAATGAGGTTGCAATAGAAAAATATGTGTGGCACATTGCTGAAAGGCAGATAATCTAGGGGGACGATGGGTGGATAATATATACATCAAGGTCAGTGATTGGTGGCAATATGCTATTCCACAAGATAGTCGTTGGTATTGGAAAAACATTGTCATATAAGGAATAGATTTGCGTAAGGATACAACGAAAATGGATGGTCCTGATCATAAATACACAATAGCAAGTGGATATATCTGGAGAAAAAGTGAGATAGCGGAGTGGCAATGAAATAAATGGCTTTGGTGCAAGGGAATTCATCCTAAGCATAGCTTTATCCACTGATTATCCCTACTTGAGGGATTTCTCGCAAAAGAGATGCCATATAGAATGGGGTTTACCAAGATAACAAATGCCAATTATGTGGAGAAGTACTTGAAACAATGAAGCATATTTACTGTGATGTCTATTCTCCAGAAAGTGCATGTTGGAGCTACTTCAATGGCTAGGAAAAGGAATGAGACAATTGGATTACAAGGGAATATAAAGAGGGCTGGATAGATCCACAGAAGGCAAATGATATAGACACTTGGTGCTAGCAGCACTAGTGGCACTGGCATACCAGATATCGAAGGCATGCAACTCTTCCTTATGGGAGAAAAACGTACCACCATCATGGCGGATTTTGGAACAAGTCAAGCAAGAATGCAGATTGCGTAAAACAATATTCTTGGGTAGGAAGCAGGGAACAACATAAAAGGAATGGACAAACACAATAATTAAATAAACTATACAGTTGTATAGATATAGGAGACATAGCTATTGGAATAGATTTATTTTTACTTGTGCTAAGTGTTTGTAAACATGATGTTTGTTCTGGTGATTAATATAATGTTTTTCTTCACCAAAAATAAAGAAAACTAAAAGCAAATTCAACAATCAAGGTTTCTTGAATGTTAATGCTAAAAATTATCGCTTTGTATTTGGATCAGCTATTGTTGGCGCTCAACGCTATTCAAAACATGAGAAATTTGTCATGAATCAGCATTATAACATTTCAATTCTTGGAATATCTCAACCTAGTGGCAGTTTGATAGTCTTGGCTCTTTAATTTGAACGTGCTCGAGCTCTATATTTCAAATAAGGTTTAATTTATCATTAGATGAGCTGCATTGCAAATACAAAACTTGAAAGAAAGATAATTATTCGCATCTTGAGAAATTAATAGCTTCAATCTATTATCATTACAATATCCCCAAATAATTTACTAAATCTATCAAATTTTTCAAATGATCAAAATAGTATGGTTTCATTGTCGAACTCATTTGTGAAGAGGGCGCGGGCAGGGGGGGAGGGGGGGGGTATTGATGTTCAATCTTCTTTTTCATCACATGAGACAACTTATTTTCATCCTTTTCAGAAATTTTGCCTGCAAAAATACATATAGGGTATGTTATTAAGTTTTAAAATTGTTTAAAATGTTGATTACTTTGTGATATTTAAAATTGTTTAAAATGTTGATTACTTTGTGATATTCTTTTGTGCTATTACATAATCTTCAAACTCTTCTAAAGTATGTAAATACTTTTTAAAATAAACTAGTGTTAGAAGAATTCAGCAATAATGAAAGATAAAACATTAACTACGATATAAAATTCTTTCTTCCATTTATGATTAGAGTTTTTTAGACTTTCCAAGTTATCCCTAGAGAGGCAGACGGATCTAACAGTGCATAAAAATGAGAATATTCAAATATTTTGGGTTTGACAATTTGATCTCTTACCAAACTTACTAGGAAAGGAAAGGACAATCTTCGACTCTTAATCAAATATTTTTAGCTTGATCCCATAATATAGGGAACACTTTCAACTCCTTTAATCAGGTATGGATACCGAGAATTTAAATTGATTGGATCTCCAATACGATGAAATACCGGGTTGAAAAACAAGAGGTTATGTTGCTTAAATGAGAAACTTAGTATGCAATTGCCATATTGGTTTTTCTCCATTAGTAACAATCTCAAACATTATTTGATCTTGCTCCTTCTTGTAAAGAACACAAGTATTATACACATATAATATAACATTCTACGACCTCTGTTTAATTTCCATCTCTGATAGTCAAATCACACCTCTTAATGTTGAAGATACCATTTGCCAGAGCAAATTCATTAGGGATTAACTGAAATAATTTTATATATAGTCAAAATCAAACAATTTACATATTTCATGTTTTGACCCCGAAAAGATCAAAGTATTTTTGTTCGACTTACCAAGGTATTACTTACGAAGCAATAGGGTATAACAATGCATGCAAAATAAAGTTTTCTTTATTTATTTTACCAGAAAATAAAGTGCATGCAAAATAAAGTTTTCCTTGTACAACTCTACCAGAAAACTTTATTTTGCATGCACTGTTAGACCTTATTGCTTCATAAGTGATACCTTGGTAAGTCGAACAAAAAGAACTTTGATTTTTTGGGGTCAAAGCATAAAGTATGTAAACTGTTCGATTTGACTATATATACATTATTTTAGTTAATTCCTAATGAATATACTTTGGCAAATGGTCTCTTCAACATTAGGACGCATGATTTGACTGTCAGAGACAAAAGACAGAGGTCATGAAATGTTGTATTACGTGCATATACTACTTGTGTTCTTCTAAAAAATGGATGGATTTATATTTGTGATGCAAAATGCTTGAAGGAGGGAGATCAAATAATGTTTGAGATTGTCGGCGATGGAGAAATATCAATATGGCAATTGCATAGTAAGTTTTCTCATTTAAGCAACATAACCTCCTATTTTTCAACCCAGTAATTCAATCGTATTAGAGAACCAATCAATTCACATTCTCATCACGCATACCTGATTAAAGGAGTTGAAAGTGCTTCCTATATACTGGGACCAAGACGAAAATATTTGATTAAGGGTGGAAGATTGTCCTTCCCTTTCCTACAAAGTTTGGTAAGAGATCAAATCGTCAAAACCAAAATATTTGAATATTCCCATTTTTTATGAACGGTTAGATCCCACTGCCTCTAATGGGATAACTTGGAAAGTCTAAAAAACTTAAATCATAAATGGAAGAAAGCATTTTATACCATAGTTAATGTTTTATCTCTCATTATTGTTGAATTCTTCTGATACTATTGTATTTTAAAAAATATTTACATACTTTACAAGAGTTTGAAGATTATGTAACACCCCAAAAGAATATCACAATGTAGTGAACATTTTAAACACAGTTTATTAACTTAATAACTGTAACGCCCCCAAATTTCTTTCTACCTGATCTGGAGTGAATGGGTAGAGGTTGCTGAGAAAAGACTGAGAAAAGCTGTAGAGAAAGGTTTACGAGAACTATTTATGACTCGTAGATTGGTTTACGACTTGTAGAATGGGTCTCGTGAAACCCCAGATGACTTGGTGAAATTTTCTAAGTCTGAGGCCTATATACAAAATGGTATACGACTTGTAGAGTATTTCATGACTCGTAGAGGAGGTTTCATAAAAAGTTCCAGTAACTCAAGTTTTAGGACCCCTATTTACGAGAGGAGTTCATGACCCATAGAATGTTTTGCGGATCGTAGAGAGGGGTTTCATGCCAATTTCCAGTAAATCACATTTTAAGTCACCTAGTTTACGAGGGGTCGTCTACGACTCGTAGACGGGATCTCCTGGGCTCAGACGATAGTTTTGATGAGGGATATTCTTATCCATTTTGACATCTATTTAAATAAGTCCTTGGTCATTTTAGGCTTGAATAAAGCCTTAAAACAAACCCTAGGTGTATCATTCATGATTCTTCACACTTAGAATTTCTATAGAGCATTAGAGAAGGGAGAAGAAGGTAGAGTTTCCAGTTTAAGTGCGAGGATCGACTGAGGTTTGATTTATTTCTTCAAATTCTAGGTATGTAAGGCTTACCAGAGTGTGGAACTACATCCGTTCACACACCCATTTCTTTATATGAGCCGATTTTGAGAAGTAATGAGTTGGGCTTGGTATTTTTCAAACAATTACCAAATTTTTTGTAATTCTTATGAATCCTTCTAATGTTGTATGAGATTATTGCTGTATTTCATGATTATTTATAGGAGATTTACATATGTATTTCATACTTGATAGCATGAACCCTAAATTACATGATTTTATGAAATTCTGTAAATGCCAATGGGTATTTAAGTTGAGTAATTTGAGTATTTGAGTTGAGTAAATTATGTATTTAAGTTGAGTAAGTTGAGTATGATTGAACATGAGAAGCATGTTGCATTGAGTCACGTACATAACCATATATGATTACCTTGCCTGCATTACATGACGAGTCAAACAGAGTGATCTAAATGACCATTTGAGTCTGACTTGAGTTGATGGTTTGCGTTGATCGGATGAATTGATGAGTAACAGGAGGTGAGTTGAGATGCGATGACCCAACGAGGTTAAGTCTTGAGTTGATTGATAAGTTGAGCATGTTTTAGTCTTGGGAGAAGCATCGAGCATCGAGCATTGAGCTAGGAGTGAGTAAACATATACTTTAACCCATAGAACTATGTTTGCAGCGTAGGATGGTCGTACAACTCGTTCTGGTGACTCTTGTCCCGCAAGTGGACATTTATAATAGAACCAAGAGAGTAGTTGATTGTACTTTATTGTGGCAAGTTTAGGACGGGTGTGGCAATGACGTCGCGTTCGTTTTACATCACCAAACTAAAGGTGATGGGATTGGATTTTGGTTAAGAGGAACTCCTAAGAAACATTGATTGAGCATGACATTTTAAACCGAGTCTAATATCTAATGAGCATACTTTTAAAAGAGCATGAATTACTTAAACTTATGTGTACTGAATTGAGCATGAGTTGTTGAGTCAAGATGAGTGAGTTGAGCCTTATTTCTTGAGCTATTTTCCATACCAATATATTCCATGTACTGACATGCATTTGGACCTGTATCATTTTATGATACAGACACAGGTAATAGAGGATTTCATCTTGCACATCATTGAGGTCTAGATCAGTACACTTCCATATTTAGTGAGCCCTCTTTACTTTCCAGAGGAGCTCTTTTATCTTATGAGTCGATTTAGTATATTATTTGTTTTTCTTTTCTTTGATTTGGAGTGCCCACGGCCTATCATGGCACCATCAAGATTATTGAGTAGAGGTTTTATAGACACTGAGTAAAGGATTTTATTCAGTGTTTTGTATTGCTAACTCCTTTCATTGGAACTTATAGTACATTAGAGTCCTATTATTCTCATATGTGTCTTGTATCTGAGTTATTCTTCGATTGTTGAATTGATGTGATGATGAGGCCAACTAGTTCGCTCGGCGACAATAATAGTGTCTAAGTGCAGGCCATGAGTAGGTTACCCTCCTAGGGCGTCATGAACTTGGTATCAGAGCACAGAGTTCAAGTGTCCTAGGGAGTCTATGAAGCCGTGTCTAGTAGAGCTTTGTTTATGGGTAATGGCACCGCATTTCATAAGAAGGAGGCTATAAGACATTAAGAATTGTTACCATTTTCTTGTGTTTCGATTATGTGTGATAGAGTTAAAACTCTACAAACTCTTTCTAAGTCATGCTTTACGCGCTTACAGATCATTCCTCCTAGACGCACCACAACCCAGAGGAATGCCTCAGCTAGCAATGCTGAGAACTCTACTTTAGAGGTTCCTCCTCAGATAACCAGAGAGGTGTTGCACCGGGGGCAGGATGTGTGACAAACCGTCTGTATATGATAGGGAACCAACAGGACTAAGAGGTTGAACCATATGTTGTGATGGGTATGCTTTGAGTTTTTACCTTTCCTTACTATGCTTTACTTGATTCAAGTGCAATTTGTTCTTTTGTGACGCCATATGTCGTGAGTAGATTTGAGTTTCTTCCTGAGTACCTGCTTGAGCCATTTTCTATTTCCACTCTTGTTGGTAAGCTTGTTCGAGTTGAGAGCATCTATAAAGATTGTTTCGTATCCATTTATCATAGGGATACTCTTGCTAATTTGATTGAGTTAGAGATGGTCGATTTTGATGTGATCCTTGGCATGGACTGGCTTCATGCCTGCTATGTCTCTGTTAATTGCCAAACCCAGACTATCAAATTCCATTTTCCGAATGAGCCTTTTATTGAGTGGAAGGGAGATTTTATTGCGCCAAAGGGTAAGTCTATTCTTACCTCAAGGCTCGAAGACTGATCTCTAAGGGATATATCTACCACCTTGTGCGAGTTAAGTCTGACGATGTTGAGCCCTCTATTCTTGAGCCTATCCCAATCGTGAGTTTCCTAATGTATTTCCTAAAGATCCACCCAAAGTCCATCCTGATAGGGAGATCCACTTCAAAACTGATATACTTTCTAACACCCAGCCAATTTCTATCCCACCATATAGAATGGCTCCTACGGAGTTGAAAGAGTTGAATGAGCAGTTGAGGGAATTGTTAGAGAAAGGATTTATAAGGTCGAGTGTTTCTCCATGAGGTGCTATAGTCTTGTTCGTGCGAAAGAAGGATGGTTCCCTTAGGATGTGTATTGACTATCGCCAATTGAATAAGGTGACAGTCAAGAATTAGTATCCCCTTCCAAGGATTGATGACTTGTTTGACCAACTTTAGGGTGCCACTATTTTCTCTAAGGTAGACCTCAAATCAATCCATCACCAATTGAAAGTGAGGGAATCTGATATCCCAAAGATGGCTTTTCGAACAGGATATGGTCACTTCGAATTCTTAGTGATGTCTTTTGGGTTGACAAATGCACCAACAACCTTTATGGACCTGATGAATAGAGTATTCAGACAGTATCTTGACATGTTCGTGATCGTGTTCATATTTTGGTGTGTCCTTGAGATGAGGAGGAATATGCCAATCACCTCAGAATCGTGTTGCAGACGCTTAGAGATAATGGGTTATATTCAAAGATTTCTAAGTTTGATTTTTGGCTTAAATCAGTGGCTTTCTTGGGCCATTTAATTTCAGGGGATGGCATTCGAGTGGATACTCAAAGATTGAGGCAGTAAAGAACTGGCCTAGACCAACCTCACTGACCAAGATAACGAGTTTTCTGGGATTGGCTGGCTATTACAAGAGGTTTGTTGAGGGGTCTTCTTCTATATCTGCACCGGTGACTAAATTGACTAAGAAGAAGGTCATGTTTTAATGGTCTGATGAGTGTGAGAAAAGCTTCCAAGCGCTAAAGACAAGGTTAACTATTGCATGAGTATTGACCTTGCCTGATAGGACAAATGGATTTGTTATCTACTATGATGCTTCGAGAGTGGGATTAGGATATGTGTTAATGCGGATGGGGAAGGTTGTTACTTACACTTCTAGAAAACTTAAGGTACATGAAAACCCACTCATGACTTAGAGTTAGCAGCAGTGGTGTTTTCTCTCAAACTATGGCACTACTATTTTTATACAGCATATGTGGATGTATTCACATACCATAAGAACCTGCAATATGTCTTCATTCAGAAAGAGCTTAACTTGAGACAGAGGAGATGGACTGATTTGTGCAAAGACTACGACATAAGCATCCTCTACCACCCAAATAAAGCTAATGTGGTTATTAATGCTCTTAGCAGGTTATCCATGGAAAGCACCGCCCATGTGGAATAGGAGAAGAGAGAGTTGGCCAAAGAGGTTCATAGACTAGCATGATTGGGAGTCCAATTAGATGAATCGGGCGAAGAAGGAGTTCTTGTGCATAATGGGTCAACATCATCCTTAGTTGTAGAGGTGAAGGAGAAACAAGATCAAGATCCTATTTTATTACTATTGAAGGAAGAGGCGCATAAGTAGAAGGTGATGGCTTTCGCCAAAGGGGGAGATGGAGTATTTAGGTATCGAGGCAAATTGTGTTTTAGATGTTGTTGGTGTTTGCGAGAGAATCATGGTCGAGGCTCATAGTTCTAGATATTCCATTCATCCAAGGTCGACCAAGATGTACCATGACTTGAGGAAAATCTACTAGTGAAGTGGAATGAAGAGAGATACTGCTGAGTTCGTTTCCAAGTGCCCAAATTGCCAACAAGTTAAAGTTGAGCACCAAAAGATATGTGGAGTAGCTCGAAACATTGAGATTCAAGAGTGGAAATGGGAGATGGTTAACATGGACTTTGTCACAAGCTTACCGAGGTCCCGTAGACAACATGATTTGATTTGCGTGATAGTTGATAGGATGACTAAATTTGCTCACTTCTTGGCAGTAAAGACGACTGACACTTCAGAAGATTATGCCCGACTTTACATAAAGAAGATTGTTAGATTGCATGGAGTTCCCTTTTCCATCATCTCAGATAGAGGGGCTCAATTCACTGCCTAGTTGTGGAGATTTTTCAGAAGGGTTTGGGTACGAAGGTGCACCTTAGCACTGTTTTTCACCCGCAGATAAATAGCTAAACAGAACGTACTATTCAGATATCGGAGGATATGTTGAGAGCCTACGCCATTGAATTTAAAGGTAATTAGGATAACCACTTTCCTTTGATCCAATTTGCTTACAATAATAGCTTCCATTCGAGCATTCAGATGGCCTTGTATGAGGCACTTTATGGGAGGAGGTGTAGGTTGCCGATTGGATGGATTGAGGTAGGTGAGGCAGAGTTGATTGGACCAGACTTGGTTCACCAAGCTATGGAGAAGGTGAAGATCATTCGAGAAAGGTTGAGAATTGCACAGAGTCGACAAAAATCCTACACAGATGTTAGAAGAAGAGACTTAGAGTTTGAGGTCAATGATTGGATGTATTTGAAAGTGTCGCGCATGAAAGGAGTGATGAGGTTCAGAAAGAAAGGAAAGCTAAGTACGAGGTACATTGGACCTTACCAGATCATAAAGAGAGTGGGAAAATGTGGCGTATGAGTTAGAGCTACTATTAGAGTGAGAGGCCATCCATCCAGTCTTCCACATGTCTATGCTCAAGAAGTGTTTGGGAGACCCACAATTGGTTCTGCCTGTCAAGATTATTGGAGTGAAAGACAGCCTGAGTTATAAGAAGATCCCTTTCCAAGTCCTTGATCGTCAGGTTCGTAAGCTAAGAACCAAAGAGATTGCATCTGTCAAAGTATTGTGGAGGAACCAATTTGTAAACTAAGATACTTGAGAGGCGGAAGAGGACAAGAAGGCCAAATACCCTCATTTGTTCCATCCTGTTGATGAGGAGAGAGTTGATGCTAATGAATTTCCTCTAAATTCTTGAATTTCCATTCCTTGAGTTCTCCTTTCATTCTTAATATGACAGACGGTAGAGTTCTAGAGTCCGAGTGAGGATTGATTTGATTGTTTTACTTGCTGAAAATTTCTAATTTGTGGATTGCATGAGTGAGGTGAGAATTGGTTGATTGTTAGAGTCCATAGGGAGATTTGTTCCTTGACCTAAATCCCTAGAATTCTCTTCATTCGAGGACGAATGATCCCAAAGGGGAGATAATGTAACACCCCAAAATTTCTTTCTACTCTGGAGTGAATGAACAGAGGTTCCTGAGAAAAGACTGAGAAAAGCTGCAGAGTAAGGTTCACGAGAATCATTTACGACTCGTAGACAGGTTTATAACTCGTAAAATGGGTCTTGTAAAACCCCAGATGACTTGGTGAAATTTTCTTAGTCTGAGGCCTATATACAAAATGGTATACAACTCATAGAGTATTTCATGACTTGTAGAGGAGGTTTCGTGACAAATTACAGTAACGGAAGTTTCAGGACCCCCTGTTTATGAGAGGAGATTACGACCCGTAGAATATTTTACGGATCGTAGAGAGGGGTTTTGTGCCAATTTCTAGGAACTCAGATTTTTAGGCAACTAGTTTACGAGGGGTGGTCTACTACTCGTGAAATGGTCTACGACTCGTAGAAAGGGTCTCGTGGACTCAGATGACAATTCTAATGAAGGGTATTCTTGTCCATTCTAGCTTTTATTTAAATAAATCCTTGGTCGTTTTAGGGTTAATCAAATCCTTAAAACAAACCCTAGGTGTATCATTCATCATTCTTCACACTTAGAATTTCTTGAGAGCACTAGGGAAGGGAGAAGAAGCTAGGGTTTCCAATTCAAGTGCAGGGATCGACTGAGGTTTGATTGTTTCTTCTAATTCTAGGTATGTAGGGCTTACCCGGGTGTGGAACTACATCCGTTCGCATGCCCATTTCTTTACATGAGTCAATTTTGAAAAACAATGAGTTGGGTTTGGTATTTTTCAAACAATTACCAAATTTTCAGTAATTCTTATGAATCCTTCTGATGTTGTATGAGATAATTGTTGTATTTCGTGATTATTGATAGGAGATTTACATATGTATTTCATACTTGATAGCATATACCATAAATTGCGTGATTTTATGAAATTCTATGAAGGCCATTGGGTATTTGAGTTGAGTAATTTGAGTATTTGAGTTAAGTAAATCGAGTATTTGAGTTGAGTAAATCGAGTATGATTGAGCATGAGAAACATGTTGCATTGACTCATGTACATCGCCGTATATGATTACCTTTCTTGCATTACATGATGAGTCAAATTGAGTGAGTCTAAATGATCGTTTAAGTCTGAGTTGAGTTTGATGGTTTGCATTGATTGGATGAATTGATGAGTAACATGAGACGAGTTGAGATGCGATGACCCAATGAGGTCGAGATTTGAGTTGATTGATGAGTTGAACATGTTTTAGTCTTGGGAGGAGTATCGAGCACCTAGCAGGGAGCGAATAAACATAGAATTTAACCCGCAGAACTATGTTGCTAGTGTAGGATAGCCGTATAACTCATTCTGGCGACTCTTGTCCCGCAAGTGGACATTAATTATGGATCCAAGAGAGAGGTTGATCATCCTTTACTATGACAAGTTTAGGACGGGCGTGGCAACGACGTTGCCTTCGTTTTGAATCACCAAAATAAAGGTGATGGAATTGGATGTCGGTTAACAGAAACTCTTAAGCAACATTGATTGAGCATGACATTCTAAACCGAGTCTAATTTCTGCTAAACATACTTGTAAAAGAGCATGAATTTCTTTAAACTTGTATGTACTGAGTCGAGCATGAGGACTTTAGTCCATGTATCATTGAGGTCCAGATCAGTACACTTCCAGAGTTGGTGAGCCCTATTTTCTTTCCGAAGGAGCTCTTTTATCCTATGAGTTGATTTAGTATATTATTTTTTTTCTTTTATATGGGGTATCCATGGCCTGTCATGACACCATCTAGATTGTTGTCTAGAGGTTTCATCGACACTGAGTAGAGGATTTTATTGAGTGTTTTATATTCAAAACTCCTTTCATTGGAACTTATAATACAATAGAGTTATATTTTTCTCATACGCTGTCTTGTATCTGAGTTATTCTTCCACTGTTAAATTGATGTGATGATGAGGCTAAGTGATTCGCTCGGGGGCTAGCAGTATTCCATGGGAGCCGGCCATACCGGGGGTACCCTCCTGGGACGTGACAATAACATACCCTAAATGTATTTATGCAGGCAAAATTTCTGATAAGGATGAAAGTAAGTTGTCTCATGTGATGGAAAAGAAGAAGGAAAACAAAGAAACTGACATCGATTCCCCCCTCCACAAATGAGTTCGACAATGAAACTGTACTATTTTGATCATTTGGAAAAATTTGATGGATTTAGTAAATTATTCAGGGATATTCTAATGACAATGGATTGAAGCTATATATTTCTCAAGATGCAAATAATTGTACCTAATGTCTTTCTTTTAACTTTAGTATTTGCAATACCGCTCATCTAGCAATAAATTAGACCTTATCTGAATTATAGAACACGAGCACGTTCAAATTAAAGAGTCAAGACTATGAAATGGCCACTAGGTTGAGATATTTGAAGATTTAAAATGTTGTAATGTTGATTCATGACAAATTTCTCATGTTTTGAATAGCGTTGAGCGCCAACAATAGCTGATCCGAATACAAAGCTACCATTTTTAGCATTAACACCCATGAAACCTTGATTGTTGAATTTGCTATTAGTTTTTTTTCTTTTTTGGTGAAGAAAACCATTGTATTAATCACCACAACAAAGATTGTCTTTACAAACGCTTAGCACAAATAAAAGTAAATCTATTCCATTGGATATATCTCCTATATCTATACAATTGTGTCGCTTATTTAATTATTGTGTCTATCCATTCTTTTTATGTTGTTCCCTGCTTCCTACCCAAGAATATTGCTCTATGCAATCTGTATTCTTGCTTGACTTGTTCAAAGATCCACCATGACAGTGGTATGCTTTTCTCCCATAAGGAAGTTACGTACCTTCCATATCCAATACACCAGTGTCGCTAGCACCAAGTCTCTAAATCTTTTACCTTTTGTGGATCTATCTAGCTTTCTCTATATTCCCTTGTAATCCAACTGCCTCATTCCCTTTCCTAGCCATTGACGTAGCTTCAGTATGTACTCTCTGGAGAATAGATATCAAAGTAAATATGCTTCACTATTTTAGGTACTTTTCCACATACTAGACATTTATCATCTTGGCAAACCCCAGTCTAGACGATATCCCTTTTGTGAGAAATCGCTCAAGTAGGGATAACCAACAGATAAAGCTATCCTTAGGAAGAATTCCCTTGCACCAAAGCAATCTATTTCATTGTCATTCTGTTATCTCACCTCTTCTCTAGGTATATCCGTTCGTTATCCTGTATTTATGTCATGACATGATTTAGGTCACGATGGCGCCTGTCGGATCTCACCTATAGGTAAGCCGATTCCCCAACTCTTAGGGCACCTGTCCTAGCTTTCTTGTCAAGGAAAACCAATAAAATAACAAAATAACAACCGAAACCTACCAATAATCATATCGCATCCCAGTTGCTATCAAGGATTTCATCCAAGACAACCCTGTGTTGGCCCAGTAATAATGTGCCCTTGTTCAGGAAAGGTGCTAGTTCCCAGGAGTAACCCTCATAGCTAGTGTCTCATCATGGATAGCCCCGTGAAGCTTGTAGGATATAGCCTGCTCTAGGGTCACACTCCCATCTCTAACCCACCAGTGGCTTAGTGGCAGCACCTCTTGTATCACAGAACACAAGGCTCCCTTAGGGGTAAAACTATAAGCGTCCCCAAAACATGGTATGTTTCTGTAGCCCCTAACCAGTAGCACAAGTCCATAACAAATAACAATGGTATACAGTATCATATAAGTCACAAGGCAAATCAGAATTGTGTTGAAACCAAAAATTCAAACCATAACTACTCAGAAGATATATATCAGTCGTATCATGCATATACATACCAGATATAGATACTAGATGCAGTGCATAGGGTAACATGTAATCACAGGCAGCCTCAATAGCAAGTATATTTCGATAGCCTCAAACTACAAACAAATACAAGCAAGAGCCAAGCTCAGTGTACATACCTGTCACATGTTTACAACCCAACCATCCCTCTTCGGGCCCTCTCATAGTCATACAGTGTAAGAATTCAGCTAGTATAGTAGTTACATCTAACACAAACCTCAACAACAACTGTAGTCGCATATCACCATACATAACACATGCAGATTCACAACCAGCTATATGCAACATATATTCCAAAGCTCAACTAATTCACAGACATTCTACACCCTTTTCAACTCAAATATGCAAGCATTTCAGCTCAGTCAAAGTTTACAGAAAGCCTAGCCTACCTGACATCCGTCTTCTCTTGCTCTGAGTCAATCTAGCAAAGATTTTCCCCTTCGAATTGCTTCTTGTGCTGCTCAGCTGTTAAAACAAAACGCACAAGATTAATACGATCGAATTGGCCATAAAAACTTAAAGAACGAGCGAAAATACGTCAATCGGGCCTGAAATGAGGAAAATAGGGCCCAAGGCTAAAATCCCAAAAAGAACCTCCAAAAAAAATGTCCCCGCATCACCCTGAGCCGAAAATAAAAAATTTGGCCCAAAATGGACCCCAAAAGAAGGAGAAAAGTCCTAAAAAGAGGTTAAAAACTTTACCATGAAAACATTCTTTTCAAAACACCCTCGGTTAATATTATTAAAAACCAATCAAAATCAACGAACACCTAGCATACCACAACGTTCCTCTCAAAATGTAGAACAATTTAGGCTCAAATTTCACTTATTTTCGTTAAGAATTGGTTAAGATATCTACGCATGAAGTTTTTTACCAATTTCAACAAAGTAATCAGCTAAATCAGTTAATTTAGATTGAAATACGTATCAAATCCCTAATTTGACTTTACCACGATGTTCCTTGCAAAATTAGAGTCACATAGGCTTTTGAATCGTCAAATCCGAAGCTCTGGGTCAATTGTTATGGCCATTTAAAGTTTTTCTCATCCAAGCCCTTGTGACATAGCCATATATAGGCCGGCCGCACCATGTCGCGCACAGACGCGGGTGCACGGGTGCGGGCGCGAATGCGTCTGCTGCTGGCACCAACAATCCCAAAAAATTCCCCAGGGCCTTCTCGGGCAGTCTGATATCCATTTTATGCAAATAAATAGTGTAGTCATATGGATTTTGATGTTTCAGATCCAATGGTGTGGTCAAAATTCCCAACGGAGCATCCCGCGAAAAAAGGAGGGTCCTACTTCATCCCTACTAATTTTAGCTTGAAGATCTAAGAGGGTCAAAATGCAACCAAAACCCCCGCCAACTAACGAAGGGTTATTCTAGACTATTTTCGACGTTCCAGAGCTGACCACACCATTAGATTTCCATTCCGAGCACATTTAGCTGGGTTTTTATGGAACACCTTTTTTAGCTTCCGATATAACTCATTTTGCAACCTTTAGCTCAAAATCATATTGGGACCCTCCATCCTTGGACCAAAGACCCTCCTAGCACAATTCAGTCATTCCAAAACTGATGGAACTGTCAGAATCTCATTCCGAGGCCGTTTATTAGGGTTTTGGTAGAATTCTAATTTTTGCAACTTTAGCTTCTCACTAACATGCAAACTCGCATAATTGTCAACCAAAACCACCGACAACGATTCCAATAGTCCCAATATGCCCTAATAGGCCCAAGGTCAGCATTCAAAAGCCCAACCAACAAAGAAGTCACATAAATACAGGAATGACCCAGAGGGTCATTACAACATCCCCTACTAATAAGACTTTCGTCTCTGAAAGTACGAACACATGCATGATTATATGTTCCAGTCTGCACCATTGGTATGTCGGTCATAAGTAGGCTCCATGTCCCACAACAGTTTAGTTACTTCCTTTGCTATTTGAAAATCTAACCACAAATGGCCTACAAGCTAGTTAAGTAGTGGCAAACTATGGCTAACCGGGTCACATTTACACACAAGGCCAAAACCCTATTTCTTCGCTTGCCAATCCACCCAGCATCGCCACTGAACACTCACCAATGTAGAAAATACCTAACAGGCCATCCACTCAAATGACTCTCAGTACCTCCTTTCGTATCCAGACACCCATATATCATTTCTCAAAGATGGTCCTTAGTAGCTATTACCATTCAACCCCTATTCTATAGAGTTTAACAATAAACCCTTGGTAAAGCCTGCGACAGTAGCCACCAGTGCTTATAAGTCAACCAATTCATGCTACACAACATAGTAGTTATCCTAACAACCATAATCAGTAGCGTACAATGGAAATTATAAGTCCAGGTACAACCTCCAGAATATCCTCCACCAAAATCTCCTTTAATAGTGTCAAATAATCGTTAACTCGATGAAATCATGCTAGAGTATATGCAACTCATCCAGAATACACCAGCACAATATTGACACGCACAAAATAGGATATATAATAGAACAAGCTAGAGGTAGGGCTAACTCAGATGCAATCGATCCAACTTGTTTCAAAACCTCAATAGGGCTGATATATTAGGGCCAAGCTCAACTCGTCCTCAAATCCACATGACTCCTCTCGGGGGTGACACCTTCAGAACCGCTCTCTCCCAAATCTCAAACTATATAAACTGGCATCCATGGTTGCATAATCCTAGGTGCCCACTTTGAGTGGTCCCTAGGTTATCCTAAAGACCTTGAACCCTGGCTAGGCGTCCGGAACTAAATCTACACTATACGAGCTCGGCGCTATAAATAGAAACCACCGAACAGGAGTACGATATTGGTAACTATATAATAGCAACAAATCAACCTGCCTCCAAGGAAATGTCAAACCAAAGCCATTCAACAATATCACTCAACCTGCGCATCACAATCCTAAGGAATCATCATACTAAATCCCCCACTAATAAAAGGAATCTTCTACTACCTCAATATTTGACCTGGATAAAAGAAACTTGGAACTCCTACTCAAGAAGGTGATAAGGTAGGAAATGCAGCTAATAATGTAACACCATAATTCATATACTAGGAAACTGGCCAAATGAACAACATTCCCAGTGGCAAGCATAGCCAGGGATCCGGACAACACAATCCTAACCGGCTAACAGCTATACGAGTCCCCAAGGTAGAGTGGCTGACCGCACAACGGATACATAACGGGATCCCATCCAACAATAGACAACCCAACTAAGCCCCCAAGCATAATATCCATCTCAAAATCCAGTCACCACGGAATTAGAAGAACCGTATATATAATGACCCATTAGATTATTTTAAAAATTAGTCCTCTTGTTTTCTTAAATTATCCTTTTTGTAATTTTAAATGGGTGTTGTCGACTATTCGATAACTAAGACTATTTAATTTATGAGTAAGTTTGAAATTAATATAAGTGGTGGGTTAAATGTTAAATTATTTAAAATCCTATATCACTTAGCATGTATATCAAAATAAATTAGTGGGTTATTATTTTAAAACCCAACCAATTAAGAAAAATAAATATAGGGTTGTGTGGCGGGAGCAAAACGAAGAGGAGCAGAGGTCATAATTAAGTACAGGTGAGAATTTCAACTTAATTTCAATTCTTATGTCTAATACTATGTATAGGGAATTGAGAGTGAAGATTGAGGAGTAGCCACATTGGTGGAAATTATTAATAGTCAGTAATGGCGGCTGTCAATATTAAGAGATAGTAAAGAATTAAAATATTGGCAATATGGTGGCGTGATTGTGAATCACTGTGCATGCCTATGCTTATGCATAGGGGTAGTAGCGTGCTCATGGAGCAATTAGAAGTGAAAACATATGTTTTCATATGTATATATGCTTATCGCTGGTCTGCCCGTATGGTTCTCGTGTCTCTTGCTCAGTGCTTTTAGTTTTTTGTTTAAACAAGCGTAATAACTACGTTGGGATTTTGGACGTGTACATATATATATATATATTAATATTGGGGGGTTTGTATCATATAAGTAACCATTAGAATTATATTATTTGGAAGATTTAAAACTTAACCCTAAGCTTGAAATTTTGGGAATTGAATGTAGAATTGAACGAGTTTTGGGTCTAGGTTAGGCATGTAGTAATATGGGTATCATTGGACTCCTTGTGCATGTACGTTTTGTTGTTGATAGAAAATTTTCTTTTCAAGAGTTGAATTCAAGATGTATCCATTCGGTAGAAGCGTTCAAGTGCGGTCCCAGTATTGAGGTTTGTTTGGCTATCCTTCTTTAAGATTGGGATTGAGTTATTGAATATCCTTATGTTGTAATTTATGGGATGAGATCATATCATGTGTTGGGTTGATAATTCTTATTATGTTGCTTCGAGAGCATGTGAATCCTAAATTGAGAATAGTGCGAATATGACATGTTGAGAAAGGGAGAAAATTTTGATATATATATTAAGGATCATGGGTTGTTTGAGAAAATAAAGTTACTAAGAAGAGGTGAGATATTTTTAAAAGAGAATTGTATCCAAATATGTATAAAAGAGGGTGAATAATATAATTACTAAACACGAGAATTTTAATATTTATTTGTGTATATTGAGAGGAATGTTGTTTCCATAATTGTGTCTTGATTGCATGCATCTTCACACTACATGTCATGAAATTTTGGGAAGTCTTGAATGGTGATTCTTATCATAAGTCCTTGACCATGGGCATTTAGATGGCAAGATAGTTGATATATTGTGATTGAGGAATATGGCCTGCGAGGTCCCCATGGGTCCCCTTAGTATGGGAGCCTTAGCTCGATGAAGGTGTGTACAACAGGTTGTGCGGCGGTCTTAATACCACCTTGCATTACATTGCGTTGCACGACATTGCATACCATTTCATTATACTACTTGTGGTTGTTTTGGGATTGGCTTTTATGAGATTATATGTTTACTTTACTTGCGTCGTTATATATAAATTGGCGGCACCGATGCCGGACTGGTTTTCCTGTTGCAGGTAAAAGCGTTCCTAGATTATTTCATAGCTTATTCAATTTTTAATTCCCAGTCGGTTAAACCTACAAGGTACATATTATGTCTACTCACCCCTACTCCTTTCACCCCTGTAGATTTTTGTCAGGGTTATCCACGTGATAGTTGATTTGTTCATGCACTTGGTTCATACCAGATCTAGTGGTGAGACTCAGGGCTTCGAGTTTCCATTGGATTCTATCCTAGTTGTTTAGTCTTTATTTCTATTCGAAGACTGAGATGCACTTATTTTACTAGTTAAGTATTAGATGCTCTTTATACTCGTGAAACCAGGTTTTGGGATACTATTTTTATGTGGTGATTATTTATTCATTGGATTTTTCTCCTTCTAGGGTACATTTATTGTTGGGATTGGAATTAAGTAGTCTTTTAGTCATGACCGCATTTTTTGTCGTGACAAGTTTGGTATCAGAGCTCTAGGTTCACCGGTCTCATGAGTTAAAGAGCAGGGTGTCTAGTAGAGTTTCGCAGATCGGTACGTAGATATCTGTATCCATCTTCGAGAGGCTACCAGATGCTTGTTAGGAGAAACCCTCTTTCCATTGATTCATTTCGTGCGATTTGTTCATATTCAAGTTTTGTACACTTCTAATCTATTCCTCCTGCACAGATGGCGCAAACTAGAGCTAGAAATACCAAAGATGAGTCAATTCTGTTGTACAGGCCCCCATTAGAGGGCGAGGCAGAGGTCGTGGCAGAGCTAGAGGTCGAGCCCGGGCTAAGGAAGCAGCATCAGCCCGAGGTCAGACTAGAGGGGCTTCACCTGAGCCTATTGCTGACCCAACTTATGAGCACGAGGGGCAGACTGAGGACCTAGTTCAGCCTCCTGCATCCGTAGAGAGTACACCAGTATTACATGAGCTATTGATTCGATTGTTGGCAAGGTTGGAGGGTACCCCTGCTACTAGTGATGATCTGGGTACCTCAGTTCCTACTATACCTGTTGGTGCTTCACAGCCAGCTCAGGGATCTAATATGGGATTTCAGACCCCGAGTCCATTTTCCAGGCCTTCTATTGCACCTCCGAGGTTTTCAACTCCGCCAGTGCTACTATGTCCCTATCTGAGCAGAAGAGCTTTGAGAGATTTGTGAGATTGACTCCTCCCAAATTTGATGGTACCGCCGGGGATGGGGCATATGACTAGAGTGCCAGGATCGATTGTTTAATTTGGGCATTCTGGAGGCTCACGGAGTAGTTTACACCTCTTATCAGTTCACAGGCATGGCTAGAGCGTGGTGGAGGTCGATTATGGCCCGGAGGCCAGTTGATGCTCCAACCATGGATTGGGGGCAGTTTACTGAGATCTTTCTTGAGAGGTTTGTACCATACATCCTTCGTGATAGACGTCGTGATGAGTTCGATATATTGGAGCAAGGTTCCATGACTGTGATCGAGTATGAGGCACGATTCCATAAGTTATCCCATTGTGCCATGTCTAGTATTCCCCCAGAATTTGAGCGGACTCGTCGATTTGTGAAGAGGTTCACAAGTTATCTTCAGGAGGCCACAACCTCTCTTGTGTTATCTGGTGGTTCCTTTCAGATCATTGTTGACCATGCTAGAATGATAGAGGGCATTAGACAGGCCCGATAGGGGGTGGTAAAAGGTCCCGCTATCAGGGTCAGTTTAGCGGTTATGCACCCAGAGATAGAGATTCTCAAAGGCAGGGCACTCAGGGTTATCAGGGGAGACCAGTTCATGCTGCCATTCTTAGTGCCGGTAGTACAGAAAGTCCGGACCTAGAGGTTATTGTGTGTGTGACGAGTTCGGCCACTATTCCAAGGATTGTCGTAAGCGTGCTCCTGCTTCTTTTCCATTGGGGACACAGACGGCCCGATCTACACCAGCTCCAGTACCTAGAGGCACTTCATAGAGTGTGAGGGACAACACTAGAGGCACTAGGGGTGGAGCTCGAGGTGGTGCTCGTGGTGGTTCGCAGGTTAGTGGAGAGCGCCGAGTGTGTTATGCCATTCCAGGCCGTACAGAGGCAGAGACATCTGATGTTGTGATTACAGGTATTATTCAAGTTTGCCATCGTTCAGCTTCAGTATTATTTGACCCTGGTTCCACCTATTCATATGTATCCACTTAGTTTGCTAATGATATTGATGGTGTGTATGAGCTCTTGATGTGCCTATTTCTATTTCTACACCTGTGGGTGAATCCTTAGTGGTGGATCAGGTGTATCGGGGTTGTATTGTGGTATTCTCAGGTAGGGAGACCCAGGCTGATTTGATCCTTCTAAACATGCTTGACTTTGATGTTATCTTGGGTACGGATTGGTTGTTCCCTTATCATGCGATCCTTGATTGTTATGCTAAGACTGTGACCTTAGAGTATCCAGGTATACCCCAGTTAATGTGGGCAGGTGCTCCCAACTCTTATCCTAAGGGGGTTATTTCTTATATTGGCGCTCGGCATATGATGAAGCATGGGTGTTTATCTTATTTGGCTCATGTACGTGATATTACTAAGGAGTCATCTTCTTTAGAGACCACGATGGTGGTGAGAGAGTTCATGGATGTGTTTCCTATAGATTTGCCGGGTGTACCTCTAGATAGTGATATTGATTTTGCCATTGATTTGGAGTCGGGCACTAAGCCCATATCTATTTCTCCGTATCGAATGGCTACTAGAGAGTTAAAGGAATTGAAGGAGCAATTAGAAGATTTGTTGAATAAGGGGTTTATCCGGCCTAGTGTGTCACCTTGGGGCGCACCGGTGTTGTTCGTAAAGAAGAAGGATGGTACTATGCAAATGTGCATTGATTACCGTCAGTTGAACAAAGTGATCATCAAGAACAAGTATCCCTTGCCTCGTATTGATGATTTATTTGATCAACTTCAGGGTGCCTCAGTGTTCTCTAAAATTTATTTGAGGTCACGGTATCACCAGTTGAAGGTCCGGGAGTCAGATATCCCAAAGACTACTTTCAGGGCTCGATATGGGCACTATGAGTTCGTGGTTATGTCATTTGGGCTGACTAATACCCCTGCCGCTTTTATAGAGTTGATGAACCGAGTGTTCAGACCTTACCTGGATTCCTTTGTGATTATATTTATTGATGACATATTGGTGTATTCTAAGAGTGAGGCGGACTATGTTCGTCACCTGGGGACCGTGCTCCAGAGATTGAGTGAGGAGAAACTGTATCCTAAATTCTCCAAATACGAGTTTTGGCTCGAGTGTGTGGCTTTTGGGTCATATGGTGACCAAGTATGGTTTTATGGTTGATCCATCCAAGGTTGCAACAGTTCGTGATGGGTGAGACCCACTTCAGTGACTGAAATCTGGAGTTTTATTGGGCTGACAGGTTATTATCGTCGATTTGTTCAAGAATTCTCCTCTATTGTAGCTCCTTTGAATAGGTTGACTCAGAAGGAAGTTGCATTTTTATGGACCGATGAATGTGAGGTGAGCTTCCAGAGGCTCACGGAGTTATTGACTTCAGCACCTATTTTAGCATTGCCCGAGGAAGGTGTAGCCTTTGGTGTTTATTGTGATGCTTTTGGTGTCGGGTTAGGTGGAGTGTTGATGTAGAAGGGAAGAGTTATAGCCTATGCTTCGCGACAACTGAAGGTCCATAAGCAGAACTACCCTACTCATGATTTGGAGTTAGCCGCGGAGGTATTTGTTTTGAAGTTGTGGAGACATTATCTCTATGGGGTACATTGCGAGATCTTTATAGACCATCATATCCTCAAGTATATTTTCTCTCACCCTAATTTGAACATGAGGCAGCGCAGGTGGTTAGAGTTGCTGAAAGATAACGATATCTCTATTCTCTATCACCCTGGCAAGGCTAATGTCGTAGTGGATGCCTTGAGCTGGAATCCTTCTAGTATGGGTAGTTTGCCATATCTTAGAGCAGAGGAGAGACCCTTAGCTTTAGAGGTTCAGTCTTTGGCCAGACAATTGATCAGACTTGACATCTCCCCATCTCATAGTGTGTTGGCCTTCGTTGAGGCTAGATCTGTATTGATGGATTTGATTCGTGCTCACTAGTTTGATGGTGATAAATTATGTGTGATTCGAGAAAACATGTTGAGGGGTGAGGCTAAGTCAGCTTTTCTTGATTATAAGGGAGTCTTGAAAATTAATGGGCGCATTTGTGTGCCTAAGGTAGGTGATTGGGTTTGCTTAATATTGGAGGAGGCTCATTGTGCTAAGTATTCCATTCACCCTGGTGTAGCAAAAATGTTTCATGATTTGAAGAAACATTATTGGTGGTGTGGGATGAAAAGGGACATTGTGGAGTTTATGGCCAAGTGTTTGAACTGTCAGCAGGTTAAGTATGAGCATCAAACGTCAGGAGGTCTGATGCAGCGGATGCCCATTCCTGAGTGGAAGTGGGAGCGTATTACCATAGATTTTGTGACTGGATTACCCGTGACGTTGGATAAGTTTGACTCTATTTGGGTGATTGTAGAGAAGTTGACCAAATTAGCTCACTTCATTCCAGTAAGGACTAGCCACATGTGAAGCAACTAGCTAGGATCTATATACATGAGATTGTTAGATTGCATGGGGTGCCTATCTCTATTGTGTCAGATCGAGGTTCGGTGTTCACCGCCCGATTTTGGAAGGCATTGCAGCATGGGTTGGGTACACGATTAGACATGAGTTCGGCATTTCATCCTTAGACAGACGGCCAGTCCGAGCAGACCATTCAGGTGTTAGAGGACATGCTTAGGGCCTGTGTGATTGATTTTGGTGCTCGATGGGACCAACACTTGCCCTTAGCGGAGTTTGCTTATAATAACAGTTATCACTCCAGTATTCAGATGGCACCGTTTGAGGCATTGTATGGGCGTAGGTGTCGATCACCTATTGGGTGGTTCGACTCAGTCATCGTCAAGGCAATAGACTCAAATTTCCTTAGAGATGCTATGGAGCGGGTGCGCCTGATCCAGAGTCGACTATTGACAGCCCAGAGTCGGCAGAAGACCTACGTTGATAGGAGAGTTCGTCCCTTGGAGTTTATGGTTGGCAATCATGTATGGTTGAGGATATCACCTATGAAGGGTGTGATGAGGTTTGGGAAGAAGGGCAAGCTTAGCCCGAGGTTTATTAGCCCGTTCGAGATTCTTAGAAAAGTAGGTGAGGTGACTTAGGAGTTGGCTTTGCCACCTAGAGGGTCAGCTATTCATCCAGTATTCCACGTCTCCATGATCCCAAAATATATACCAGATGAGTCTCACATTATTTCTTATGATACCATAGAGTTGGGTCTGGATTTGACTTATGAGGAGGAGCCCGTAGCCATTCTAGATAGACAGGTTCATAGGCTCAGGACTAAGGAGATCGCTTCAGTTAAGGTTCAGTGGCGACATCGGCCTGTTGAGGAGGCTACTTGGAAGACAGAGTCAGATATGCGTGCTCGATATCCTCAACTTTTTGAAGCTCCAGGTACTTTTTTCTACCTTATGTTCGAGGACGAATATGATTTTTAGTGGTGGATGATGTAATGACCCGTTAGATTATTTTAAATATAAGTCCTCTTGTTTTCCTAAAATATTCTTTTTGTAATTTTAAATGGGTCTTCTGGACTATTCGATAACAAAGACTATTTAATTTATGAGTAAGTTTGAAATTAATATAAGTGGTGGGTTAATTATTTAAAATCCTATATCACATAGCATGTATATTAAAATAAATTAGTGGGTCATTATTTTAAAACCCAACCAATCAAGAAAAATAAATAATATATAGGGTTGTGCTGCGGGAGCAAAACGAAGAGGAGCAGAGGTCATAATTAAGTCCAGGTGAGAATTTCAACTTAATTTCAATTCTTGTGTCTAATACTATGTTTAGGCAATTGAGAGTGAGGATTAAGGAGTAGCCACATTGGTGGCAATTATTGATAGGCAGTAATGGCGGCTGTCAATATTAAGAGATAGTAAAGAATTAAAATAGTGGCAATATGGTGGAGTGATTGTGAATCATTGTGCCCGCCTATGCTTATGCATAAGGGTAGAAGTGTGCTCATGGAGCAATTAGAAGTGAAAACATATGTTTTCATATGTATATATATGCTTATCACTAGTCTGCCAGTATGGTTCTCGTGTCTCTTGCTCAGTGCTTTTAGTTCTTTGTTTAAACAAGCGTAATAACTACGTTGGGATTTTAGACGTGTATACATACACACACACACACACAGAAAAATATATATATATACATTTTATATTAATATTGGGGGGTTTCTATCATATAAGTAACTATTAGAATTATATTATTTGGAAGATTTAAGACTTAACTCTGAGCTTGAAATTTTGGGAATTGAATATAGAATTGGACGAGTTTTGGATCTAGGTTAGGCATGTAGTAATATGGGTATCATTGGACGCCTTGTGATGTGTATGTTTTGTTGTTGATAGAAAAGTTTCTTTTCGGGAGTTGAATACAAGATTCATCCATTCGGTAGAAGCATTCGAGTGCGGTCCCAGCCTTGAGGTAGGTTTGGCTATCCTTCTTTGAGATTGGGATTGAGTTATTGAATATCCTTATGTTGTAATCTATGGGATGAGATCATATCATGTGTTGGGTTGATAATTCTTATTGTGTTGCTTCGAGAGCATGTGAATCCTAAATTGAGAATAGTGCGAATATGACATGTTGAGAAAGGGAGAAAATTTTGATATATATATTGAGGATCATGGGTTGTTTGAGAAAATAAAGTTACTAAGAAAAGGTGAGATATTTTTAAAAGAGAATTGTATCCAAATATGTGTAAAAGAGGGTCAATAATATAATTACTAAACCCGAGAATTTTAATATTTATTTGTGTTTATTGAGAGGAATGTTGTTTCCATAATTGTGTCTTGATTGCATGCATCTTCATACTACATGTCATGACATTTTGGGAAGTCTTGAATGGTGATTTTTATCATGAGTCCTTGACCACGGGCATTTAGGGGCAAGATAGTTGATATATTGTGATTGAGGTATATGGTCTGCGAGGTCCCCATGGGTCTCCTTAGTCTAGGAGCCTTAGCTCGACGGGGGTGTATACGATAGGTTGTACGGCGGTCATGATACCACCTTGCATTACATTGCGTTGCACGACATTGCATACCATTTCATTATACTACTTGTGGTTGTTTTGGGATTGGCTTCTATGAGATTATATGTTTACTTTACTCGCGCCTTTCTATATAAATTGGCGGCACTGATGCCGGACTGGTTTTCCTGTTTCAGGTGGAAGCATTCCTAGATTATTTCATAGCTTATTCGATTTCAAATTCCCAGTCGGTTAAACCTACTGGATACATATTATGGGTACTCACCCCTACTCCTTTCTCCCCTGCAGATTCTCATAAGGGTTATCCACGCGATAGTTGATTTGCTCGTGCACTTGGTTCATATCAGATCTAGTGGTGAGACTCAGGGCTTCGAGTTTCCATTGGATTCTATCCTAGTTGTTTAGTCTTTATTTCTATTCAAAGACTGAGATGCACTTATTTTACAAGTTAAGTATTAGATGCTCTTTATATTCGTGACACCAGGTTTTGGGATACTATTTTTATGTGGTGATTATTTGTTCATTGGATTTTTCTCCATCTAGGGTACATTTATTGTTGAGATTGGAATTAAGTGGTCTTTTAGTCATGACCCCATTTTGGGTCGTGACAGTATATCAACAAAAAATCACCAAAGTGAAGACATGGCCATAAAGGCACAAGGTGTATCCAATGGAATAACTAACAACAAGCCTCTCAAATAGTATGTATGCCAGTATCAGACTATCCACTCTAGTAGACAAGCATCAAAATAGTCATATGTATAAACCATGGGGTTTGGCTTCCATTTAGCCACTAACATGGTATAATCATAACATAGGCAACAACTACTCAGAATCCTACTAGGTATAACATACTCATCAACATCAGAAAACCCAATAGGTCAAACCAGTAGGTAATAATCAAATACAAATATCCAGAGAGCATCAATGCTTAGCTTTTCCTCAGTCAAACCTCTCCTGTCTACAATATTCTTATTAGGAACACTCATAGCTCACATAACATTAAAATAACATCCCCGCACAGAGGCAAGTATAATAGAGAGTTGCAACCTCAACAATATATCCCATAGAGCATTATATATCTATCACCAACAAAGAACAGATCACGAAGCCTATTTCCGAGGCTCTCCACAACCTCAATGCCTGCAAGCTTCCCATTTGGCTGTCAAAACCTGAGGGTATACATCCCCTGCTCAATGGGCTCGGGGATACTCCCTATCGAGGGCTAAAGACACAACACAACCTTGCTCGGGGTCAGACCTCTACGTAATATCCATGCAAAGGAATAAACAATTCAAATTCTTAGAAATTGAAGAACCGTTTACAAGGCGCACAATAAGAATCAACATTACAAGAAAGTTCCTAAGCATCCCGTTCCCTCTTGGAGATAAGCCACGAATGTGTTTACACTTATCCACATCACTCTACTAGGCTATAGTTCTATATAGCTGAGACCAATGAACCTTAAGCTCTGATACCTACTTGTCACGCCCCGATTCAGGTCATGATAGAGCTTGTCTGATTCTACCTACAGGCAAGCCAATTCCCTAACTCCCAGGGCACCTATCCTAGATTAGTCAAGCCAATCTTTCAAAACAATAATATAACAACCATAATCTAACCAAAATCATATTGCGGCCCAGTTGCAGGCAACCCTGTGTTGGCCCATTAATAATGTGCCATTCTTTAGACAAGGTGATAGCTAACCCACATAGCTAGTGTCTCATCACAGATAGCCCCGATAGGCCCATCAGATATAACCTACACCTAGCTACCTAGGTCACACTCCCATCTCTAACCCATCGATAGCTCAGTGGAAACACCTCTCATATCATAGAAGTAAGGCTCCCTTAAGGGTACAATTATAATCGCCCCAAGAACATGGTGTGTTTCTCCAACCACTAATCGATAGCACAAGTCCATAAAAGAAAACAATGGTATACAAGATCATATCAGTTATAAAGTAGATCAGAATTGTGTTTAAACAAGAAATTCTACCACAAGTACTCAAAACAAATATAGATAACCACAACTACATCATTCATATACATACCAACCAGATATAAATACTAGATTTAGCACACAGGGTAGCATGTAAACATAAGTCAACCTCAATAGCTAGTATATTTCGGTAGCCTCAGACCACACACAAACACAAGCAAGAGTCAAGCTTAGACTACATACTTGTTATATGTTCGCAGCCGAACTAGCCCCCTTCGAGCCCTCTCGTACTTATACAATGTAAGGATTCAGCTAGTATAGCAGTTACATCTAACACAACCATCAATAGCACAATTGTAGTCCCATATCACCATATATAACACATGCGGATTCAGAACCAGCTATATACAACATATACTCCACAACTCAACTCATTCATAATACATTCTACACTTTTTAGCTCAAATATGCAAGTATTTCGGCTCAGTCTATGGTTAGAAAAATCATAGCTTACCTAGTTACCGTCTTCTCTTGCTCTGAGACAATCCAACTAAGCTTTTCCCCTCTAAATTGCTTCGCAATGCTGCTCAACTATTAAAATAAAATCCACAAAGTCAATACGGTCAAATTAGCTATAAAAACTTAAAGAACGGGCAAAAATACATCAACTAAGCCTAAAATGGAGACAATAGGGCCACGATTGAAATCCTAAATGAATTCTAGAAAAATGGTCGGTCCCTACGTCACCCTGAGTCTACGGCTAAAACTTCGGCCTAAAATGGAACCTTGAAGACCAAGAAAAGGCCCAAAATGAGGTTAAAAACATTACCAGGAAAACATTCTTTTCAAAACTACCTCAGTCAAAATCCTAAAAAATTGGACAAACTCAGCAAAAACCTTGCATACCATAGCATTCCTCTCAGAAAGTAGAACAATTTAGGCTCAAATTTCACTTAATTTAGTTAAGAATCGGTTAAGATATCAATGTGTGAAGGTTTTCCACCAATTTTGACAAAGTATTGAGATAAATTAGTGAATTTACCTCGAGATATGTGTCAAATCCTAAATTTGACTTCACCACAATGTTTCTTTTGAAAATTAGAGTCACATATGATTTTGAATCACCAAAATCAGAACTCCAAATCTCTTTTTATGGAATTTGAATTTTTTTCTCGTCCAAGCCCTCGCAACCAGGCCCTCTATAGGCTGGTTGCACCACGTCGTACGTGGACGCGAGTGCATGGGAGCTAACGCAAGCACGAAGCCTTTGCCATTTGGTACGAATGTGCGCACATGGGCTCGAACATAGGGCCTATGCGTCTGCTATTGACACTAGCAATCCAAACACTTCCCCAGGGCCTTCTCAGGCTGTTCAATGTCCATTTATGTATATTTGGTTGTGTGGCAAGGGTCATTTAGTCACATACAGTTTGTTATATCACATATGGTTCAAGCTTAGAGGTTAGTACCCAACGGGTATTTAGCCTATTTGGCTTATATTTGGGATGTAGCTAGCAAGGCTCCTTCTGTTGATTCGGTTCCTGTGGTTTGCGAGTTTTTGGATGTCTTTCTTACTGACCTACTTGTCCTACCCCCTGAGTGTGGGTGTCAAATTTGCTATAGATTTGGAGCCAAGCATTTAGCCTATTTGTAATTTACCCTACCAAATGGCCCTGATAGAGCTCAAGGAGCTTAGTACTCAACTTCAGGGTCTCTTAGATCAAGGATTCATTTAGCCCAGTGTATCCTCTTAAGGTTCTCTTATATTATTTGTTAAGAAAAAGGATAGTACCATGCGAATGTGTATTAATTACAAACACTTGAATAAGGTGATAATGAAGATCTATTATCCCACACCTCATCTTTGTAACTTATTTGAACAACTCTAGGGTGTTGCAGTATTTTCTAAGATTGGCCTAAGATTTGGCTATCACTAGTTGAGGATTAGGGCAGTAGACATCCCTAAGGTTGCTTTTCGGATCGTTGTGGCTATTATGAGTTTCTATCATTTAGGTTTATAACGTTGTTGCTACCTTTATGGATTTGGTGACCCCTTGTATTCAAGCCTTATCTTGACTCCTTCGTCATAGTCTTTTTTAAAAAATTCTGGTATATTCTCAAAGCAAAGATGAATATGTGCAACACTTGAGGATTGTGCTCCAGACTTCGAGAGATCAACGACTTTATACCAAGTTCTCAAAGTGTGAGTTTTTGTTAGAGTCGGTGACATTTCTAGGATACATGGTGTCCAAGGATGGAATCATGGTGGATCTGGTAAAGACAGAGGTTATCTGTTGTTGGGTTAGGCCCATATCTGTTATAAAGGGCTTTTTAGATTGGCCGATTATTACATGTATTTTGATCAAAACTTCTCCACTAATGCTATAACATTGACTCGATTGGATCACCAAGATGTTCCCTTTGTATGTTCAAGGAGTGTGAGATGATCTTTCAGAGGCTCAAGAGCTTCTTACTAATTCCTCTATCCTAACACTTCTAGTTGAAGATGAGGGTTTTACAATATTATGATGCATCTGCTGTTAGTTCAGAAAGTGTTTGGATGTAATGGTGGTTGTAGTATTCGCACTCCAGATTTGGAGGCACCATTTATATGGAGATCATTATGAGATATACATTGATCATCACAGCGTACATTACATTATAAGTTAGAGTGATCTTAATTCTAGGCAGCACTACTGGTTGAGCTTTTGGAAAACTATGTCCTCTCTATTCTCTATTATTTAGGCAAGGCAAATACAATAGCAGACACCTTGATCCGGAATGTAGAGAGTAACATAGCCAACTTGCCTATTGAGGAGCGACCTTTGGCTCTAGATATTCAATCTTTAGCCAACTAGATGATTAGATTGGAGCGACCTTTGGCTTTAGATATTCAATGTTTAGTTAACTGGATGATTAGATTGGATATTTCTGACTCCAGGTGAGTTTTGGCCATTGTTGAGATTCAGTCTTCACTAATTGATCGGATCCATGCCAAATAGTTTGAGGATGAGTTATTGGCAGCTCTCAAAGAAGGGGCATCACAAGGTCGTGGTGGCTAGGACACTGTAGGCTTAGATGGTATTCTATGGTTGACAATCTTCTATGTGTTCCTAGAGTTAGAGGTTTGATTCAGTTGATTCTTTATAAGGCAAATACTCTATTTATCTGCACATTGCAAATATGTATCAAGATTTGAGGAAGCATTGCTGGTGAATGGTACGAGGAGAGATATTGTTGATTATGTGTCCTATTGCTTGAGTTATCAATAGGTACATATCGAGCATCAGAGGCTTGGTAGAGAGTTCAAGAATTGCCCATTCTCAAGTGGAAACGAAAGTGTAACACAATGAATTTATGATAGGGTTGCCTAGTTATTTTAGGAGTATTTATAACATTTGGGTCATCGATGATCAGTTCACCAAGTTGATCTACTTTCTCCTAGTTCAATCTTTATGTTGTAATGACCTTTTAGGTCATTTCTTTTGTCTTGCATTTATTGCATTGATTTTAGCCTATGTATAATGACCTCGAACTATTATTGATTTGTTGGGACTGTTAGGATAACTATTCGGTTCTTTGGTAGTTATGTTGATTTATGAGTTAATTGGGAAGCTATACCTATAAAATGAGTTTTCTAGTAAACTCTTAGTGAACAACCTCGGAGTGGAATTCTGACGATACCATTAGCTCAGGAACAGTCGAATTGGGCTAGGAGCATGTCCGATGCAGTTATATCATGATTTGCAAATTTAGCTGCCAAAATTGGTGAATAATTGACTTAGTCAATGACCTTGGGAACCATACCCCGAATGAGAATTTTGATTGTGTGGTTAGCGCTAGAATGTCGATTTTGATGCAGGATGATGACCCTTCGTTTGATACTAGGGACGTCCGGATGCGATTCGACCCCCGGGGGTTTTCCCTTAAAGATTGTAGATAAAGAAGTGAGACCCCCACTTTATTGTTGGAAGCTCTGTTGTGAATTTTGACTACACCGTTGGATTCAAAACATCGAAATCCAAATGGTTACATAGTTTGCTTGTAAGACTCTGAGTTCGAACAAGCCCAAAATGACTGAAAAAGGGATTAGATGGTTTGCTAAATTTAAGGGGGATATGTAGCCAGCTCTTGTGCTTACATGTGGCACCAGCTGGACCTGCCACGTGTTAGTAGCATGGCACCAAGTACATATGTATATATAAGGGATCATTCCAGGGAAATGTTATATATACTCCTACCAACTTCGCACCATATTTTCAAGTTCATTTTTCACCCGATTTAAGTGATTCAAAAGGCTACGTGACTCAGATTTTCACAAGGAACATCGTGGAAGTGTCGGATTCCAATTTTGGCACATAGTTCAAGGTAAAATCTCTATTTTTTGCGAGTTATATATTAAAAATGAGTGAAAACTTTACATTGTGATATGTCGATCATTTCTCAATGGAATTAAGTGAATTTGTGTATAAATTGTTCTAATTTTTAAGAGAAACATTGTGGTATACTTAAATCTTGAGAATTTGGCTATATTTTTGTGGAATTTGACTGAGAAGTTATGCAAGAAATGTTTTCCAATAAGAAATGCAACTTCATTTTTGAGTCGTTTCCCTATTTTTTGGGATCTATTTTGGGATACAATTTCTGGCTATGGACTCTAGGTGGTGTAGGATCATTTTATTAGGGCTTAATTTGATATTTTAGGTGTAAGATTCCCCATTTTTGTCGTAATTGATGTAATTTCATCTATTTTCTGAGTTTATTATGGCCGAATCAACAGTAATTATCTTGTGACCAATGTTTAAAAAATTGAGAAACATCGCAAAGCAATTAGGAAGAGCAAAGCCCAGCTGGATTAAATCGGAGCATGAGACATCAATTTCTAGGTAGGCTAGGCTTTCCCTGAACTTTAGACTGAGTTGAAATGCATACTTATTTGGATTGAAATGTGTAGAAATATTGAGTTGTGGAGTATACATTGTATATGGCTAGTTGTGATTTGTGTGTTATATATATGCAATGTTGTGGGTCGATAGGTATTGTATTGAGGGTTGCGTGAGACGTAGCTACTATACTCTCTGAGTTCTTGCATTGTTTAGCTAAGAGAAGGGCCTGAAAGAGGGTTGGATGGTTGAGAACATGTGACAAGTATGTGCACTGAGACTGACTCTTACTTGTATGTGTGTGTGTCCTGAGATTACTAAAATATATTCGCTTATGAGGCTGACAAGTGATTACATGCTACATTGTGCACTGATTCTAGCATCTATATCTGTTCTGAGTACTTGTGGCTGCCTAGATTATGGTAGATTTGCTTAATTAAACACGCTTCTATGGTTCCCTATGACTTATATGATCCTATATACCTATGTTATCTACTATTTACTTGTGCTACTAATTAGTGAATGTAGAAACATACCATGTTCTGGGAATGAATAATAGTTATGCCCCTAAAGGAGCCTTGTCACCCATGATACAAGAGATATTGCTATTGAGCCACTGGCGGGTCAGGGATGAGAGTGTGACCCAGTTAGTGAGATGTAGGTTATATCCTACGTCCTTCCTAGAGCTATATGTAATAAGACACTAGTTGTGTTGGTTAGTCCTAAGGACTGGCATCCTGTTTAGAGAGGGGTACATTATCAATGGGCCAACACATGGTTACCTTAAGTGATATATTTTATAGCAGCTGGGCTGCGATATGATTCTTGGTAGGTGACATCTTTTTGATTGTCCCTCTTGGGCGTTAGCTTAGGTTATACCAACACTACCTCATGAGTTGATTTACACAGAGAAGGGTCAAGTATGGGCTATTACCATGGGACAGGTATGTGTGTTAGCTTAACGTGTACCTGTATGAGTATGTATAGCTTGTTGCTATAGAGATATGCTGACTATTAGACTGTGTATTGATTTTATGCCATAACGTAGCCTGATTATGGTATAAATATGACTCTGTGGGGGTTAGTTGTCCTGATGCTTATGATGTACGATGATTGTCTATGATTTCTCCGATAACTGGGTTTTTTTTCAGGTTATGGTATACTTGGCCTTTATTGGGTAGGATTCTATGGTGATTTGTGATATATATATACACATTCCGATGTACTGCTGATAGTTATTGTGTATTGGTTCTTTCCATCTAATGTTGGGGTAACTATTGTATATGAGAGAGGGTGTAGTTACTATTATGTGGGTTAGATTGAGATTGTGGGAAACCTAGGTTTTGAGGTCGGTGTAAATGTTCACTCTAGGCACGATATGATTGTCCTCGCCTTCGTTCACTCTGGGAACGACATGACTTGGGAGTTTTGGATTTGGCTAGACTAGTTGAGCGTGTGACTAATTGATATCTCAAGTCTTAGATGACACTCCACATCGCCATTAAGCATCAGTGGTCATGTATGATGAGTTTAAGTCCTGGGTGATGCTCCCCATGGTTCATATCTCAATGGCCATGACTGTGATGCCAAGTAGGGGATACAGATTCCGAGGATTGAGCGCCGGCTGAGATTTTGGTTACATTCTGCGTTTGAGACATTGCTATTTGTTTAAAGAGAGTTATGACACACTGATTGTACCACCCGGTTGGTTATGGGTCATAGACTCCGTTGGTTACAGTTTGGGTCGAGGACCTCACTGATTTTATCTTTGGGGGTGAGGCCCCGTGATTGATACGGTTAGGTGAGATGCATTGTTTATGCAAGAGGGATTCTTTTTCTCACAGGGGATACGTCCCACCATTATGCATGTATATTTTGGATCGAGTGCCACATGCCGACACAAGGTCGAGGACCTGATTGACATGTGAATTTTTGGGGTAAGGCCTGTGATTGATTACCCATAGATCCACTCACCTATTCACATCTTGATTGTGCATGGGAATACCCTTTGTGCTTATAGGGTCTCAAAAGGCATCCAAGTTTAGTTATTATGACTTTACACCTACGTACAAATGACCCTTGATCTTATAATGTGGAGATTTGGGCTCTATGAAGGTTCTGTGAGGGTTTAGTGATTATCTGTCAGTTACATTGTACGCGGGTGTACCTCTCAGGTTTATGGGGACCCGGGTGGTGTACAAGCATAGTTATTAGGGCCTTGCACCTGTATATGACACTATATTCCAAATTGGGACAGTTGTGGTATAGCTCTACACAACTTTGTCTATCGACATCATTGCTCATCACTTGGGTTAGTTCATGTTATCTTTACTAATACTTAGGCTGGTTCAGGTTATTGTTGTTCATCACTTAAGTTGGTTTGGTTGTCATTGTTCATCTCCTTGGTTAGCTCTGTTTTGGTTTAAGGGTTTTCGATTTGGCTAACCTTGTTGTAGTTCTTTATATGTGACTCTTCTAGATTTACTGCATTTCACTGGATCAGCTAATGATGCCTATTAGGTCCCTTCTTTTGCTACTCACTCCCTACATTTTTGCATCTTCTCATGTTGCAGGTCTAAGTACATGTCGTGATGCTGAGTTGGGGATTCGGGAGCACGTAAGAGACTTCTTTTGGGTAAGCCTCAACAACTCTAGCTTTGTTGCAGTTTCCTTCCTTTTGATGGTCATCTCTTACTCTCAGACTTTGGCCTTGTACAGTAGTACTGTGTATTTGCAGGTGTACTCCTCGTTTATATATTATTATGGTTATTGATATACGTTTATGATGTGTCGTATCTATTATAACTCTGTACAATTGACTTCTAGCTTCTGGGTAGGTTTCAATTCTTTATGTTATTGTCTATGTTATAACTATGACTAGAGAGCTAGGACAATACCCTGGGGTTAGGTAATTGGCCGGCCTGTAGGTGGGATCTAGCAGCACAATCATGACTTGGATCAGATCGTGACAAGGTAGTATCAGAGCTTAAGGTTCACTAGTCTCAGTTGTACAGAGCTACCGTCTAGTAAAGTCTTGTGGATGGGTACGGAGATTTCTGTGTCTTATTTCCAGACAGTTATGGGATGTTTAGAAAACTCTTTGTGTTATTAATTCTAGACGTGCGATATTGTCAATGGTCATTCATTTTCTGAGAATTGGGCTTTATTCGTCCCTTTCGCGCGGATGTCGTGTAGAGGTAAGAATCTGGGCAGAGGTAATGTTGCATCGTCAATCCCCGATAGGAATAATTCCCAGAGCCCGTTGAGCAAGGTGGGATACCCTCGAGTTTTGATAGCTTGATAAGGAGCCTATAGGCAGTGAGATTATGGGAGCCTCAGAGACTAACATTGTGATTCATTACTTGATTAATGGTGGCTATGCACCGTACTATGCGAGATTTCATTTGGGCTGGAATTCTGTGATATGTGTATCGGTACATCAACTATTGGGTAAATGTTATGTGGCGGTGAGCACTTCTATTAGAGATTTTTAATGGTGAGATAAGTTGCGTTTAAGGTAATACAAAGCAGAGGCACGCTCTGTATTTGATTATTTAATTGCTGATTTGATTTGTTAGGTTTCCTGATGTTGATGAGTATGTTATACCTGGTGGGATTCTGAGTAATTCTCGCCTATGTTATGATTATATCCTGTTGGAGGTTAAATGTAAGCTAAAACCCTATGGTGTATACATATGTTTATTTTGGTACTTGGCTACTAGAGTGGGTAGTTTGATACTGGTGTGCATCGTATTTGAGAGGCCGTCTGTCGATTATACCCCTGGCTACACCTGATGTCTCCATGGTTATAATTCTATTGTGATGATTTTATTTATATACGATTTTCCTGATCCTTCGGTAACTAGATTGTGAGATTAATGCTATGGTTGGGGGAGTGGGATTAGTTGGATTATCTATTGTTGGATGGGATATTGTTGCGTAATCAGCTGAGTTGCTAACCACTCTGCCCTGGGGACTTGTTATGATTGTTAACTTGTTGGGATTGTGTTGACTAGATCCTTGGCTATGCTTGCTAGTGGGAATGTTGATCATTTTGTTGCACCTGGTATATGGGTTATAGTTTAACATTATTAGCTGTATTTCTTAGCTTATCGCCTACTTGAGTAGGGTTCTGAGCTTCTTTTATCCTAGGTTAGGTATCAAGGTAGTGGAAGGCCCTTTTTATTAGTGGGGGATTGTGTATAGTGATTCTCTAGGACTGTGATACGTGGATCGAGTGATATGGTTGGGTGGTTTTTGTTTTAATATTGCCCAAGGAGCGGATTGACTTGTTTTTACTATGTGATTGCCAATGTTGTACTCTAGTTAGTTGGGTTGATCCTACTGAGCTGGGCCCGTACAACATAGACTTACTATAGCATGCTTTAGCCAAGGTCTGGGGTATTATAGATAGACTAAGGATAGCTTCGAGTCGGCACCCGGGATTATGTTGACTATGAATGTCAATTTTTAAAGTTTGAGATTAGAGACAGAGCGGTTCTGAGGGTGCCACCTCTGAGAGGAGTCATACATGTTGGAAGGTGGTAGTAAGCTTAACCTCGATATACTATCCCTTGAGGTTCTGAGGTAGGTTAGACCAGTTGTATCTGAGTTAGCCTTACCGCTAGCTTATTCTGCGATGCATCCTATTTTCTACGTATCTATGGTGTGCCCCTATATTCTGGATGAGCTACTTGTTCTCCAGTGTGTTTTTGTTGAGTTACATGATGGTCCGATATTGTCGAGGGATGTTCCGGTAGTGGACATTCTGAACGTTGTATTGGAATTTTTTTCGTAGCCTTTGTGACTAGTTACTTGTGCCGTCGGGCTGACTGCTATGCTATATAGCAGGAATTTGGTGACTTATAAGGACCGGCTACTACTGTTGCAGTTCTTGCCAAGGGTTAGTTCTTAAATGCTACATAATGGGGGTTGAATTGTAATAGCTACTAAGGACCATGTTTGAGAAGTGATATACGAATGTCTGGGTATGAAGGCAGGTATTGAGAGTCATTTGAGTGAGTGGCCTGTTGGGTAATTTCTTTAGTGGTGAATGTTTAGTGGCGACTCTGGGTGTACTGGACAGCAAAGAAAAGGAGTTTTGGCCCTGTGTGTAAATGTGAGCTTGTTAGTTATAGTCCATTATTGGGTACCCTGTAGGCCTTTTATGGTTGTTTCTGGGAAGGGCACTGAATTACTGTGACATAGGAAACATGTTTAAGACTGATATACTCATGGTTCGGATTGGAGTCGCCAGGCATGCCTGTTTTCGTACTTTTGTGAATGAAATTTTTATTAGTGGGGATGTTGTAATGACCCTCCGGGTCATTTCTATGGTTTTGCAGTTATTGTGATGATTTGAGCTGTGTATATTGACCTAGAACCATTAGTGACTTTTTAGGACTGTTGGAATGGAGATTGGTTGAGTTTTTTGAGGGTTATGTGGATTTTTAGTTAACCGGGAAGTTATACTTGTAAAATGAGCTTTCAGGTAAACTCTTAGTAAACAACCTGGGAGCAGAATTCTGATGATTCTATTATCTCCGGATTGGTCGAATTAGGCTAGTAGAATGTCTGGTGTATTATATCATGGTTTGCAGATTTAGCCATCGGAACCAGTGAATAGTTGACTTAGTTGACATCCTTGTGAATCATGCCCCATATGAGAATTTTGATAGCACAGTTAGCTTCAGAACATTTATTTTGGTCTAAGACGATCCTTCATGTGATATTATGGACGTCCGGATACAATTTGACCCTCCGGGGGCTTTTCGTTAAACGTTGCAGATAAAGAAGTGAGACCCCCACTTTATTGTGGGAAGCTCCGATCAGAATTCCGATTGCACCTTTGGATTCAGAACGTCTAAATTAATATGGTTACATAGTTTGTTTGAGAAAATCGATGTCTAAACAAGCCTGAAACAATCGAAAAAGGGATTGGATAGTTGCTGAATTAAAGGTGACAACAGGGCCAGCCTTTGTGCTGACATGTGGTGCCAGCTAGACCTGCCACATGTCAGTAGCATGGCACCAGGTACACATGTATATATAAGGAATCATTCCAGGTAAATGTTATATATACTCCTCCTAACTTCACACTACATTTTTGTGTTCATTTTTCATCCGATTTAAGTGATTCAAAAGATTATGTGATTCAGATTTCCGCAAGGAACATTGTGGAAGTATAAGATTCCAAATTTGGTACATCTTTTGAGGTAAAATCTCTATTTTTCAGGAGGTATATATCGAAAATGAGTGAGAAATTTACATTGTGATATCTTGGTCATTTCTCAACGAAATTAAGTGAAACTTGTGTCTAAATTATTCTATTTTTTATAGGAACTTTGTGGTATTCTTGGATCTTATTAATTTTGCTGTATTTTTGCAAAATTTGACTAAGAAGTTATGTACAAACGTTTTCCAATAAGAAATACAACTTCATACTTTAGACGTTTCACTATCTTCTAGGATCTATTTTGGGCTCAATTTCTGGCTGTGGACTCAGGGTGATGTAGGGATCATTTTATGAGGGTTGGTTTGGTATTTTGGGTGTGGGCCCTGATTTTCCCCATTTAGTCTTAATTGATGTAATTTCACCCGTTTCCTAAGATTTTACAACCAAATCAGTCGTAATGATCTTTTGACTTATGTTTTGATAGCTGAGAAGCATCAAGAAGAAATCAGGAGGGGCAAAGCCTAGCTGGATTGACTCAAAGCATGAGACATTCATTGCCATGTAGGCTAGGCATTCTCTAAACCTCATACTAAGTTGAAATGCATGTGTATTTGAATTAAAATGTGTAGAAATATACTATTTATGGATTGAGCTGTGGAGTATGTGTTGTATATGACTGGATGTGATCTATGTATTGTATATATGCAATGTCGTGGGTCGATAGTTGTTGTATTGAGGGTTGTATTGGCGTAACTACTATACTCTTTGAGTTCTTACATTTTTTGGTTACGGGAATGGCCTAAAAGGGGTGGATGGGTTGAGAACATATGACAGGTACGTACACTCGGACTAGCTCTTGCTTATATGTGTGTGTCTTGAGATTACTAAAATATGCTCGTTTATGAGGCTGACAAATGATGACATGCTACCTTGTACACTGATACTAGCATCTTTATCTGTTCTAAGTACTTGTTGTTGTCCAGATTATGGTAGATTTGCCTAATTAAACATGATTCTATGCTACCCTGTGACTTATATGATCCTATATACCATTGTTATTTCTTATGCACTTGTGTTACTAGTTATTGACTGGAGAAACACACCATGTTCTAGGAACGTTTATAGTTGTCCTCCTAAAGAAGCCTTATGACCTCTGATATATTATTACTGAGCCACTAGCGGGTCAAGGATGAGTGTGTGACCCTAATAGTGAGATGTAGGTTATATCTTAGGGGCTTCCCAAAGCTATCTGCTATGAGACACTAGCTGTGTGGGTTAGTTCTAACGACTGGTATCCTGTTTAGAGAGGGGCACATTATTAGTAGGTCGACACGTGATCGCCTTTGTGATATACTTTATACCAGCTAGGTTGTGATTGCTTCTGAGTTGGTGACATCTTTCTGATTATCTAGCCTCTTAGGCCTTAGCTTAGGTTCTGGATTGGTGACATCCTTCTGATTATCTAGCCTCTTAGGCCTTAGCTTAGGTTATGCTGACACTACCCTATGAGTTGCTTTACACAAAAAAGGGTTTAGTATGGGCTATTTCCATTGGACCAGCATGTGTTTTGGCTTGACATGTACCTATATGAGTATGTATAGCCTATTACTATGGAGATATGTTGACGAGGAGACTGTGTAATGATTTTATGCCATACCATGGCTTGATTCTGATGTAGATATGGCTCTATGGGTTTTGACTGTCCTAGATACTTATGATGTACTGTGATCGTCTATGTTTTCTACGAGCACTAGTGATTGGTGAGGTTATGGTATACTTGGCCTTCTTGATAGTTGTTGTGCCCTGGTTCTCTCTATCTGATCTTGGGTATCTGTTATATTTAACAGAGGTGGTAGTTACTTTTGTGTGGGTTGGATTGAGATTGTGGGATACCTAGGTTGTGAGGTTAGCGCCTTCTGGGCACGATATGATTTTCATCACGTATGTTCACCCTAGGACTTTGAAGTTTCGAATTCAAATAGACTGGTTGAGTAAGTGATCGATTGATATCTCGAGTCCTAAATAATGCTCCTTGTCATTATTGAGTGCCGATAGTCATGTCTGATCAATTCGATAACTAGATGACGCTCCTCGTGATATGTCTCAGTGGACATGACTATGATGCCAAGTGGCAGATGCATATTCTGAGAACTGAGCACCAATTGAGATTTGGTTACACTCTGCATTTGAGAAACTGTTATTTGTTTAGAGAGATATATGGCACACCGATTGTACCGAGCCTGAGACCCAATTTGTTTTGGGTCGTGGACCCTGTTGGTTATATTTTGGGTCGAGGACCTCGCTGATTCCATATTTGGGGGCAAGGCCCCATGATTGATATGTTGATATGAGACACATTATTTATATGAGGAGGATTCTTTCTCCCACAGGGGATACGTCCCACCATTACGCATGCCTATTTTGGATCGAGTTCCATGTGTCGGCATAGGGTCGAGGTCCTGATTGACATATGATTGTTGGGGAGAGGCCCGTGATTGATTACCCATGGATCAACTCACCTATTTATACCCTGATTGTATGTGGTTATACTCTCTGGTCTTATGGGGGATTAAGGGCATTCAGGTTTAGTTGTTAGGGCCTTACACCCATATACAATTGACCCTTGATCTTATAATGTGGAGAGTTAGGCTTTATGATGATTCTGTGGGGTTCAGTGATCATCTATCAGTTACATTTTATGCGGGTGTACCTCCCATGCTTATGGGGGTTTGGGTGGCATACATGCATAGTTACTAGGGCCTTGCACCTAGGCATGACATCACATCCATGATTGGGACAGTTGTATGGGTCTAAATAGATTTGTCAGTTAATATTGTTGTTCATCACTTGGGTTGGTTCAGGTTATAATTGCTCATTATTTGGGCTGGTTCAAGTTATCGTTGTTCATCACTTAGGTTGGTTTAGGTTATCATTGTTCACCACTTAAGTTGGTTAAGTTATCACTGTTTATCTCCTTGGTTGGCTCGATTGTGGTTTGAGGATTTGTAGACATGTTGGTTTCTTGATTTGAGTTCTGATTTGGCTAACGCCTGCTGCAGTTCTTTATATTTGACTCTTCCAGATTTACTACAGTTCACTCAGTCCGCCAATGATGCCTACTGGGTGCCTTTTTTTGGTACTCACCTTCCCACATTTCTGCATTTTCCCTGGTGCAAGTCTATGTAAGGTTCGTGACTACCGAGTTGGGGATTCAGGAGCACGTAGGAGACTTCTTTTGGGTAAGCATCGACAACTCTAGTTTCATCGCAGTCTCCTTCCTTCTGATGGTTGTTTCTTGCTTTTAGACTTTGACCTTGTAAAGTAGTTCTGCGTATTTATAGGTGCACTCTTGGTTTGCATATTATCATGTTTATTGATATATGTATATGATATGTCCTCATGTCTATTGTAGCTCTGTACAATTGACTTCAATGTTCTTGGTATGTTTCAATTATGGTTATGACTAGAGAGCTAGGATAGGTACCGTGGGGTTAGGTATTTGGATAGTCTATAGATGGGATCTAGTTCATGACAGGTACGAGGTTATGACAATATAATGTAGAGCAATTATCCTGTATTTATATTTAGGAGTTGGTTTGCTTACATGGGTGCCTATCTCTATTATTTTAGATCATGGGTCTTAGTTCACTTCTAGTTTTCGGAAGGATTTCCAAAGAGAGTTGGGTGATAGAGTTGACCTCCACACTACTTTCCACCCTCAAATAGATGACCAGTCATAAAATACTATTTAGGTCCTTTAGGATATGTTATGTACATGTGTATTAGAGTTTGTGGTCAGTGGGACCAATTTTTCCCTTTGGTGGAGTTTGCATACAACAACAACTACCACTCGAGTAATCAGATGGCCCCATCTGAGGCCTTATATATAAGCATTGTTGCATTCCTTTTGGTTGGTTTAAGTCTTCAGAGCCTAGGTTTCACAATACAAATTTTCTTAGGAGGATTTGGTTAGGGTTCAAGTGATCCAAGATAGACTGCAGACAGCTCAGAGCAAACACTAGGATTTTGCTAATCATAGACACCATCCTTATGTTTTGCTGGTAGTGATCGAGTGTTTTTATGGGTATTATCCTTGAAGGGTGTGATGATATTTGGGAGGAGTGGCAATCTTAGCCCTTGAAACATAGGGCCTTTTGAGATTTTGAGGAGCGCCGGTGATGTTTCCTATAAGTTAGCCCTAACTCTTGCATTTTTATCCATCCAAGTGCTATATATGATTCAGTTGAGTTGGGTGATAATATGACCTTTGCTGAGAAGACAATTGTTATTTTAGCGAGAGATGTTAGGCTACTTCACTCCAAACCATCCCAGTGGTTAAGGTTCGGTAGAGCCATCCCAATGATTAAGTTTCAGTAGAGGTATCTTCTAGTAGAGGAGGTTACATGGGAGATCGAGCAAAACATGCTGGAGCACTAACCCAGCCTATTTGATCCCTCAACTATGTCTCTGTCCTTACTTTCCTAGATGAAAGTTCTTTTAGTCGTGGATGTTCTAATAACCCTCCAGGTCATTTTTGTGTTCTTGACGTATATTCATCAGTTGGAGGTTTCTTATAGCGGCCCCTAAATCATTTATGATTTGTTGGCAATGACAATTCAGTCGGATGATCATTTATTTAGATTTCGTGCAGTTTTTTTTATACTTAGAGGCCTTTATAACATAAAAAAATGACTTCGGTAAAAAACATGAGAAAATGGTCTTGGAACTAAATTTTGATGGTTTCATCAGTTATAGAATAGCCATTTTAAGCTAGATGCATGGTTAGCTTGAGTTTCGATGCTTTTAATGTGAGTTTAGATCATTTAGCATTTTAGCTTTTGAAATTTTGCCCAAGTTTGACTTACGTCAACTTTCTTGAAAATCTTGTCTGAATGACAATAGCTCTAGAACATTGGGTTTGGTCTAGAATGATCTTTCTTTTGGGTCCCGAGGCTTTCGAACTCATTTCCAAGCCCTTGGTCGATTCGGCTAAAAATTGTCTTTGGGAGTGGGACCATTTTTGATAAAATGGCCTCGTATAGAAATCTTAACTGTGATGTTGAGTTCAGAACATCAACTTTAGTGGGGTAGCATAGTTCATTTGCACACATGAGATTTTGAACAAATTCTGATCACCCAATAAGAAAGTTTGAAATTGACCAACTCAAGTGATGTTGAAGACCTCCCTTCCTCTTCATGTTCATGAGTTGAGGGCCGCGGTAGTGGAAACCATGTGAACTGGCCTTTGCATTCGCGAGGCCCTAGACGCTTTCGAGGAGTTTGAGGTGTTTGCCTTTCGTGTTCATGGTGGCTCTTTTGCATTCGCGGAGGCCTGCCCCTCCCTTCTCCACGTTCACATAGGCTTGTGTGTGTGGTCTTTATTTAAAAGATTAGGTACATTTCAGCCTCGACTCCGACCTTTAAATCTCCATATCTCACTTGATACAGCTTCGAATTGGGTGATTCAAAGTCCCAAGTGTCCGTAATTTTGATGGCTATGCGGGTGTGTGACCAAAAAATGTTATAGAGGCTTTGTGTAAGGTAAATTTTTATAATTAGCTGCTGCCATTGTTGAATTTTGGTGTAATTTTTGGGAATAAATTGCATGATTTGTTTTAGGTTGTTCTGAGCCCTAGATTGTGTTCCATTTTGATATACAAGTTTGGAGAATTAGTTAGGTCCTTTTTACGAAGTTAATTTTAAATTTTTTGACATAGGTCCACATCTCCATTTTGGACTATAAAATGGTCTATTTGTATTTCTTTAATTTTACTATCAAAACAATCCTAATGACGTGTTGATTCTATTTTTGATACCGTGGAAGCAATCTGAGGCTATTTAGAAAGGAAAAGATCTAGCAAAGTGATTTGAAACACACGTGATCAGACTTCGGGTTAGCTATGGTTTCTCTTCTTTTAGACTGAGTTTAAATATGTGAATGTATATGGATTTGCATGAATTCAGCGGGGAATTAGCTTAGTATGCTCTTCTTGCTAGAATTCTTGTTGTTCGGCTATATTTTGGGTTTGGCAAGTTGATTGCACTATTAGTGTTGATCATTCATACCTAGTAGCTTGTGTGTACTTGATTGTTTATTATTTGGAGCATATTTTGCCTTAGTCTAGGCTTAGACTAGTTCTTTCATATGCTTGAATATTTAGAGTAGTTAAGTGTCCTTATCTCCAGCCCCGCATATTATTAAGCAGTGTGGGTCCTTGTAAACTGGTGTGGAAGACTTGAGTGTGAAAGAGATGAAACTTAGCTGAGCAGTAACTCAGCTTTAGGGCCTTAACATCAATATTACCTGTATAATCCTATTCAGCACTTCCAATCAATTCTCAAGGCCTGTTCGGCAATAGAATTGATTTAGTCTGGCTTTCAGACTACGTTGAGACACTTAGAGGATACAAAAGGTAATTAATGATAAATGGTGACAACATATGACCAGGCAGAATTTGGCAGCTCACTTGGGTTGATTACCTTTAAAATGATACTATCTAGAGGTTTTGCCCGCGGTTCAAGGTTTGGGCTCTATACATCTTGCTTCTAACTACTCATCCTCCTATAACATAGTCAGCATACAGAGTTCCGTCCCTTTTGATCTCATCACTGCATTTATGGAAAGGCAACATCCATAGTTTGAGGTCTAGACTATATGCTAACTCTTACAGAGTTTGATTTATTTATTTATCTACTACAGGGAGACTCATTAACAGTTCGAGCTCTAGGATCTGTATGATCCCCCATTTAGAGTTCGAAAATATTGACACTTCTGAAAAACCTTGGTTCTATAGATTCCTTACTCCTTAGTTTAACTTTTTTGTACACCTATCGTGCTTGAGGGTCCATTTGGTTTTTTTGCTTTAGTTTACGTATGAGTGTACCTTCTGGACTTATGGGGGCTCAATCGACTTTAGTTGCTTTAGATATTGCTTGCCTTTTACACTTGTGTGCATACCTTGATTATTTCATGTTCTTGATCTTTATCTGTGTTTGATTCTAGTACGTCCAATTGCATTTACTTTTCTTATGCAGTCAGGAAATGAAGCCTACTAGGACACGTTTATTGTACTCATATTACACTCTGCATTGATTTTCATGATGTAGGATCGAGTGCTTATTATCACCATCATCATTTGATCTAGTAGCAACCATCACACAGAGGCGAGGGTGAGCATATAGTGGCCTTCTTATTGTCAAATCATTATATATATATATATATATATATATATATATATATATATATATATATATATATATATATATATGTATGTATGTATGTATGTATATTACTGAAAGTGGGAAGAGTCTAAGTCAAAAGTTAGATTACGAAAATACCCCTCATCTATTGTTTTATTTTCTTCAAATTATTTTTTTAAAAAAACAATTCCATAAATACACCTCTTCATTTTCACAACCTATATTCTAATAATATTCATCACTCTTCTGTCATTTAACTCCCACATTATCATCTTCATAACTTTTACTTTTAATAATCTTTATTATTTCTATGTCTTTATAAATTCATCACTCCAAATGATATGTTATAATATTATTAAATCTTTAACTTCAATAGATAAATAAATCTAATATTCATTATTTAAAACAAAACAAATTGAAGCTTACTATATTTACATTCTTTTGTAAAGTATCCATATGTCTACATTTGTTATTTTATTAGTTTTTGTATAATGAAATTTATACCCTTTCACTTGTTATTATCATTTTATTTAAATGTTTGCCTTCATATCTCATATTTAGTTGTCAACTCTTACACTTTTTATATTCATAACCTCCAAATATTTGATTTAAAAGTTTAAAATATCTTTTGGTATTCCTTCATTCTTATCTATATAAATCCATCTTTTTTGTTTCATGTAATCTCTACCCAAAGTTATCCTTTTCATTTTATAGTTAAAGTAGTGAAATGCTAATATAATTTTGTTTGTACTATTTGATTCATGCTTTAGTTGAAAAATTTGTACTGATTCTACATTTCTTTTTGATCAATATTATTCTAATAAAAATTTTAAGAAGAAATGCGTATGTTGTAACTTTTTCTCTGTTTTTTTTTTAATTTTCTCCTTAAACTTTTTAAATTTTTATTTTTATTTAGGCTCATTTAGTCATTTATGACTTTATTGAAAGTATGAAGTACAAGTGCAAAGCACCTCCAGAAACTAGTATATGCATATATTGTGGCTCGACTTTTGTATTTAAGACTGGTCCTTATATATGTGTATTTATGTATATTTGATCCACTTTTGGGACTTGTAATCTTTTTAGTGGCTCTATACTTGTGACTTCTAGGTTTTAGGAGGGATTTCAGTTACTTATGTATATTTTGATTTCTCCAATTTTATTTCTGTCATATTATCATTGTTTTGTTGATTAATTCCTGCCCATATATCCATTACAAGTTGTTTCGAGTTTTGAAACGGCTTACCTACTGGAATTGATATTATTTGGTTTGCTTTTTTGTTTCATTTATTAAAACACTGCAAATGTAATCAAACCAAACCAAGAAATTATGTATAAAAACTTTATAATTATTTTTATATTATTCATAGATAAAATATAAATATTTTATTAAGTTTTACTTAACTTAAGTCTTTAACTTTATTATTTTCTCAAGCTTAACACTTAAATTTTAGCCTAACTATCAAAGAACTTGAAATGTTTGATGAATTAATGGACATATTTATTTCTTGACATTTTATTTTATGCACCGAGTTAAATGGTATCATCTAATATGTACATTTGTTCTGTTTGTTGGGAATTCTATTACACTTAAAAAAGTTCAATTTTCAATTTGTTGGAATTCTCTTGTTAGTATTTTTTATGCAATTTTCTCTTACCTCCTCCCCTAGGTAGTTCCTCAATTATATAGCTTGGATATTATTTTGGTATGTAATTTTCTTATACCCCCTCCCCTAGGTAGTTCCTCAATGATAGAGCTTGGAGTTTGTGCAGTGTTTTGGACGGCGAAAGGCGACAAAAGGCGACAAGGCTCTGCCTCGCCTCACGGCGAGGCGAGCGGTGAGGCGCTCGCCTTTTTGAATTGAGGCGCCAATTTATACCAAAATCTTAAAATATTTAATTGCACATATAAATATGATTACAAAGATAATTTTTTTTAAAAAAATGGGAACTGGCAGTATTTAATAGAGAAGAGAAGAAGAAGAAATTGAGCAAACAGAGAAAGAGAACTGGAAGTCTGAAACTGAAGAAAACAGAGAAAGAGAAGGAAAAAAAGAAAGAATGAAGAAGAGAAGAAGAAGAAGAAAGAAGAAAGGAAGAAAAGAGACGCGACTTGCCTGAAGAGCTGGAGAATGAACTCAAGAATAGAGTTGGAGCTTGTTGGTGTTGCATCACGACTCGCGTCACCTAAAGGCCCTGAACTAAAGAACAGGTCAGTCGCCGGAATTGAAGAACAGGTGAGTCGCGTCGCCGGAACTGAAAAACAGAGTCGCCTGAACTGAAGAAGTGTCGCGTCCTCTTGCGTCATGAGGAAGAGAGTCGCAAATTGCGAGAGAAGAGTGAAGTCACTAAAGGCTAAACCCTAATAATTTTTTTTAAATCATTTAACCAAGTCGTTTTTAAAAAAATATCAAAAGGCGAGGCCTCTGCGCCTCGCCTTAGCGCCTCTCGCCTTTGTATCGCCTTACGTCGCCTTTTGAACCAGCGCCTTGCCTCACCTGTAAATGGCGACAAGCCATCGCCTCGCCTCGCCTCTCGCCTTAGGCGCTGAGGCGAGCGCCTTTCACAACACTGAGTTTGTGTGTTTTTTTTTGGCTATAAGGATTTAATCTTTTGATCTTTGATGTATAATGATTTTAGTATTATTTAACTAGATCATTTTGTTTGTGTAATAATAACTCTATCATTGCTTAATTGAATCCACAGTAGTTTTCATGTTGATTGTTCATGTACTAGGTGTCCATGTCTATTGAGATGCATATGCCCTCAACAAACTAACTACTTTCAACATCGAAAAAAATCGAACCAAACCAACAATAACCGAACTGATGGTAATTTCTTATTTGGTTTGGTGTGATTTCATTTTAAAGATTTGAAAATCTGAATTGGTTTCGTTTTTGTTTTACAAGAACCACTCTAGATCAAGCCATGAACACCCCTAATCCTTCATATGACTTTCTTTTTTTAACTTGTAGTAAATCTAACAACACTATTCTTCTAATTTATGGATTTTTTTTGTTTATAGAGTAATACTCTTCCATATATAATTGCTAGTTTTGGAGATTTATTGAAAAAAACTCCCAATAATATGAATTACATTGGACACATTGTTATTCTTATTACTAGCTATACTTGATTTAGAAAAGTTTTCTATAATATCTTACACATCTTCTTTATTTCATAAATTACCTCTTAAATAAGCATGTCAGATCTTTGTAATTTTATCATTTAATATTAACTTTCTCATAATTGGCTGGATCATGATCAAATTGTTTTTCACTTATAAACATCTATCACTTTGTTTAAATTAGTTTTTTTTTGTTACATATCTTGCACCTGGTAAAATCTTGAAGTGTCACAAATGATATAAAATCAAGATGAGTGATACTAGGCTTGTATTATTTAGGTTTTGCTTTAATAAGTTATTTTGAAAAATAATTAAGTTGTGTCATAAGGTTTTGTGTACCTGGATTGGTGTTTCCATCCCTTCCTTCTGCTTGAGTGGTCTCCCTTATCTACATAGAAAAAAGTATAAATTACTATTTGTTTCAAAGATCTACGATTAGGTGGTGGTATTAATTCTATTGTGGGATTTAACTCAGTTTACTAGCTTTAAGGAAAGAGGTACGAATTTACCCTTGTTGACCGGGAAGAACACGAATCTGAAATACTTGATCTTGAGTCCTGAAATGGTAGAAAGATCAATAACGTTCGTTCAATTATATCGAAGCGAAGTCATCAATTCAATTGTTCGAAAGGTCTCCCCTAAGATTGACCTCTTTTATACATATAGCAACATTTCAAGATGTAAATGTTGAAGCAGAAGCTCGATTCACACTATCGAACCTTCAAAGCTCCCTTCCTCGACAACCGAAAATCGACAAACTTATCAGAGTAGCAACTAACTAGCAAATAGAGGGAAAATATCAACTTTTTGCCGACGTTTTCTACCATGGATCTTTCGATAATCAAGGAAAAAGGGGTAATGAAGGGTTTCCATAAGAGCAATCTAAAAGGGTGGCGGTCCTTCCCACTCTTCTAATTTTATGTATTCATTTTGCTTTATTTTTTGTTTTGGGCTTAGCACATTGGGCTAAGGTCCTTGTATATATTCTTTTAAGAGGAACTTCCCTTTATAGCCCTCAAAAATATCTTAATTATGTTCTATAGTTTGGGTAATTACGTTTCACAACTATAGTTATAACAATATTTGTATAACTCGCGCAGCATTTGTAACTATTTGTATAATTTGCTATTTTGTATAGCATTTATATATTTTGCTATACAATTCATGCACTAAGTATGTATAATTCGCTATACATTCATAGTGTTTGTATATTTTTCTATATAATTTGATTCACGCATGAATTTTACAAAATCATGCACAACGTTTGTTTAAATCGCGTGACTATACAAAACTCAAACTGTAATTACCGCTAGATGTTTGATGCGAGCCGTAATTAGTTCAAAGTATAACTATGTTAGTTAAATAACTAATATATATTTGTTTATCCGCATAATTTTTTCTTGGTTTTATTCAATAAAATGGGTCTTCTAGTCCTTTTAATTTTTTTTTTAAAAAAAAGTAGATTTTTTAGGAATCTCATAATGTAAGAAGCTAAATACAGTTCATCCCTACTTTTTTAATTTATAAAAGTTTCCTAAATTTGGTGAAATTCACACACTCTCAAAACGTTCTACATCACATCCCAGTTTCGGATACAACCCTCAACATCCTGATACATCGCCTCTCAATTTTGGATACGTCGCTCAGTGTCCTGATACATCGCATGAAGTGATGTATCTGAGAATATGAAAGAGTAGAAACTTTCGTTATTTATTCAAATAGTGAGAAATTTTAGAAAATATGGTAAAATAAGTACAATAAGTTTATCACAATAAATATGGGAGTACTAATGATCAAAACTCTAGTCCATAATCGTATACATATATACTCTTCTTCCATGTCGATTCTTTTGGGTTAAATATGGCCTTGGGCCGTTTTATTACAATAATAAACATATAAATCATATAAATACCATATTGATTAGAGATAATTTTAAAAAATCCCGACTTTTTCTTGAATTACTAAAAATTCCTACTTGTTAAGCCACACAAAAACCTGGACGTCATGTGTGATACATAAAGAAATCCTATTGTGCATTTAAATCTGTTGCAATAAATATGAAAAAGAAATTCGGTTGTTTGATTGCAACTCCATAAATTGTACTATAACATTCAAGTAGATATAATCAATCCCAAGAACTACGTAAGAGATTATTAGTTTCAAAATTCAAAAATTTTGAAGCATTTTTTTCAACTAGGTATGTTGAATTTTGAAAAAAAAATCCAAGTAAATAACAAATTTTGGTAGAATATGAATATAATAATCTTGATTTGTCAATGGGATTGTCTACTTTTTCCTTCTTGGTTCGAAAGTTTTTCCCAAAATTGAGTTCGTCCTTGATGATCATATTGAGAACTTAATCAAATAAAATCGTAAAGTTATACTTTTAATAATATTCCCTACCTTGGAGAAGGATGCTAGAGGCCGCTGAAATCAGACGGTGCAAAGCTTGACATTAAATGTCCGCAAGATCTTCTTTGATAATGATTCTGAACTCTTTGAAGAGTGTTTGTAGAAATTGGAAGAAGATCGAACCCAAGAAGAGGCGTCTCCACTGAAGAGGATTTACTAGTTTATACTTGAAGAAAGATTTCCCTATATCCAGGATTTGAATTGATGTCCTCTCATTAATTCCCTCTTTTGGAATGATAGACAATTGATACTTAAAATTAAGTGCTAGCAATTGTACTTGATATTTGATACTCTTAGTTTGATAAGAAGAAGCACTCCTTCTTAAAGTATCAAGTACCTAAAGCTATCACTTAATTTTAAATATCAAGTATCTATCATTCTAAAAAACATGAAAATCTTTAATTGAGTATCAATTACCCGGATCAAGCACCTAATTTTAAGTATCAAGTATCTACTAGATAAAAAACGTAAAACTTATGTCAAGTATCAATTATCAGTAGTTTGATAAGCACAAGTACTCCTTCTTAATGTATCAAGTACCTAAAGCCAGGACTTAATTTTAAGTATCAAGTATCTATTTTCAAAACATGAATCTCCATTTTTAAACTCTAAAGACCCAATCACATCAGCATCCTGTTATGATACCTCAGCACAAACAATCGACCCATTAATACCATCAAACATCTGTGTATCAAGTTTTTTTGATATCAAGTTTCATTGTATCATGTTGCAAACTTTTAAGTTTTCTTATATCAAGTTCAATTTTATACTTCTAATTTTATTGTATCAAGATTGATTCTTTTTACCAGAATTTTTTTAAAATCAAGTCTCGTTATATCAACTTTTAGATTTTCTTATATCAAGTTCAACTTTATACTTCTAGTTTTCTTATATCAAGTTTTATTCATATTCAAATTCAAATTATACTCCAAAAAAATATTTGATACTAGCCAAATAATACGATCGAAAAATATAAAAGATTATTTAATACATATATTCTAAAACATATACTTGATACGTGAAAATAACAAACTGTTGACAAAAACATATGAAAATTCACGTAAATTCTCCAAACCATTAATTTCAAATCAATCTATAATTAAATTCTAGAGTGCATCAAAGCTTTTGAGATAGGAGAAGAGTAAATATTCATCTACATTGGTCGTCACATAACTGTTTGTCTTATTAGCAAAGAAACCATTACAGTCTTGAATTAATTATAGTAAACCGATTTCGAAATTCGAGGAATTGCTTATAAGGAAAAAAATAAATGGTTTCCTAATTTTTCTTTCTCCCTAAATAAAGGTTAACTTAATTTGAAATTACTTATGGATAATTGACTAATGCATAGTGATTGACAACTAATTAGATTAGTAAAAGATAGCATAATAATAGGCTAGTAATAGCATAATAATACGCTAGTAATAGCGTAATAATAGGCTAGTAAAAATAGGCTAGTAAAAAATTGAGAATTTTGTAATTTTTTAATAGGCTAATAAAAAATTTAGTGGGAAAGTTAATGGTAAGTATCAAATAGGAGGAGAGAGAATATTACAAAAATGAGAATTTTATAATTTTTTAAAATGATAGAGAATTTTGGAGATTCCATAACGAAACATATACAAAGTCTGAAAGCAAAGACCCAATATTGTTAGCCCATGAACCCTTACAAATACCTCTTTATATCCTTTCTACTTTCCAAGCTGTGACTTCTCAAATACTCTTGTCGATGTATCTGGAAGCCTTGGAAAACCCTCGTTTCTGGCTCTTGCACTTTTGGGTAATCAATCTCCATATCCATTTATTATGTAATATACTAAATCTCTTTCATTTTACTTATAGTTATTTCTTTTAACAAATCAAGAAAAACTTATTTAATCTATTTTGACTTTTATCCTTTATCATTCAACTTTCTAACTTCCTTTCAATTTATCCTTATGTCACTAAAATAATCCTAAACATTTTTTGATGTATCCGAAGAAGCACGATTATATTGGCATTTTTAAAAAACTTTTTAAGATAAGTGAGTTTATTTTTAATTTTATCCAATATTTATATATTTTTAATATCTTTTAACTTTTAAAAATTTGGTTGTTATTACTATTATTATAAATTACTTTTATTATTATTATTATTATTATTATTATTATTATAATTATAGTTATTTAATAATTATTATTTTAGTGGTAATAGTAGTAATAATATTTTTTTTATTATTATTGATATTATTGTTACTTTCATTATTTTACTTAGCATTGTTTTTAGTTTCATATTATAAATATAAATTTTACCATTTCATAATTATTTTTAATTTAAAATAATAATTTTAATTTATTCAAATATTTTTACATATATTACGTATTTTCTTTATAAAGATTATTATTTAGAATATTGTACATTTTTATAAGCGGGTATATTAAAATTATTAATTAGATGACAATCTATTCAATTTTACTCCAATTTGTGTAATTCGTAGCCTTTCTATCTAATTTATTTCAATTCTATTCAATCTTTTTGCAATTTTTTCAAGTCTAACCAGTTTCCTATACAATTTCTTTTAATTTTGGCCTAAATTGAGTCACTTTGTGGATCAAATTTAAATGTCCAACCCAGTTTCATTTTATTAAATTTGGATAATCCGATTTTGACTCGGATCTGACCCCTTTTTTTTTTATCAAAGATTCAATGTTTACCATCCATCTTTGTTGATCCGACAGTATACTATTCACCCTTATATTCCTTTTAATAAAAAAAGCTACTTTTTGTCATCTCAAAAGACAACCACCGCCACACCTGTTAATCCCTCAGGCTTGCCCCGTCGACCTCCACCACCGAGACCCCATTTGCCAGAAAAAAACCATCCAAAAACAAGCCTGTGTCCAAACGACCCCAATAACCATCGCCACTCCCTTCCTCATGCTGCGCCAGAGAGGGCCAGCAACCACCTCGCCGCCGTTAGATCTCTTCCACCGATCCCGTCTCCTTGCTGGAAAACTCCATGCAATGCCACTTTCTTCTCCTCTTCCCCTTTTTCTCACCCTAGTGGAAACCAAGTGACCAAAGGCTCCAGAAGTCTTGGTTGGGTTATAACAGGTCTTTTGGACTCATTTATAATACGATCTCCTCCGATACAACTGCTACTACTACTATTATTATTCAAACTCTTCAGATGGGTTGTAAAATATTTGAATCATACACCTTGTTTATGACTTTTGGCGCGGTTGTTGTTTTTCTTCAAACCATCATATGTGGTAAATTTTTCTTTGAGATTAAATTATCTGGTTGCTCACTGTAGTTGCCTTGTAACTATGGGAAGCTTTATCTTGACCGTTCAAATTTTGTTATAGTTTTTACAGCATACCCTAGTGTTCTTGATAATTCCTGGATTATAATTTGCTAATTCTCTCATGACAATGCCTCTTGTTCAAATTAGAACAATTCATTAACCATAATTAGAGTATAATTCGACCTTACCTGTTGAGTGAAATGCTAGATTAAATTTGATTGATGACTAGATTTCTAGTTCTTATGGTAAACTTTATTTTTATATTGCTCTGCAGATTTCTAGTTTCTATGGTAACTTCAATATGATTTAGTTTGTTTGTAATATCTTGTGGCCTGAACATTTTGTTTTATGAGAAATTTAACTCAATCCACGCACCAAATTGATTCTCACTTGTTTAAGGAAAACTCTGCTTTTATCCTTTGTATGTAATATAGGATGCTTAATTTAAGGGAGGAACGAACCATGTTTAATTAGCCAAGTTATTGAGTTAAAAGTGTGTTATGATATTATTTACATTAATTCTCTTTACCTTGTACTTTGTCAAACGAATATATTATTGCCTCTTGAGTTGTTGCCTGATTCTTGTTATATGGTAAATTTTTAACTAAATCTTCTAGAATTACGTTGACAATTTGATCGAATTCCTGTAACGCCCGGTAAATTATCAAAATACTCCTAGAGGAAGGGTATGCGCATAATACATCTTTCACTGCTCGTATGGAAAATTTGAGGCCGGATTTGTGATCAGCACGAAAACTAGAGTGAGAAAATAGTCTTTGTCGATTTTTAGAGCGACCGATCCAAAAATAATTTTTTGATCCGATACACAAAATAGTGTTTGTACGCGACAGGGGCACGTCGCGCACCCATCGCAGACCAACATTTACATTTTTTCTGAAAATTTTTTATGGGATTGAGAAAACTCGTTCAGAAACTTTTTCTAAAATTACACAGTACACGACCAGTGCGAATTGCGAACTAGGTCTTTTCCGAGTTAAAACTTTCTAAATTATTACGAGGGGCACTCCGGTCAATTCGCTACCCCTCCTAAATTCTATACACGATCTAATAAGGTCGTTTTGATGTAAAAAGAGTCATAACCCTCATTCTAAGTCCTATTCCAATACTTTACGAAGGCTGGGGCTTCAGGATAGAAGAGAAGAGCTTGAGTTGAGAGATTTGAGAAGAGATCCTTGATGTGCTTGGTTGATAGCTGCATCCCAGATATGTAAGGCTAAACTAAAAATATGAGATTGTTCTCTTATATGCCCCATAGAGGTCATAGATGAGTTAATGGTTGACAAGTTTACATGCATAAATCTTTGATGTTTTTTCTTAAAATTATATTTGAAATTACATGTTTTCCTATGTTGATGATCATCACTAATTGTTTTCTTGAATTGAACATTTTTATGAGAATTTGCATAACCCTACATGATTATTTGAAAAGCATGCATAATGAACTTGAGAATTGAGTCTAGAGCCTTGAGTTGAGATTATTGATTGTGGTGAGAGAATGATGATGAGTTGACAGAATTTTATTGTCTTATGAGTCCCTATAACTAAACTCTACCTGTGTCTATTCAATTGATTCCTAATGATTTTTTTAAACCTTGAGTCATTGATGAGATTGATTGATGAGAGTGTTGAAGTCCCTATGAGTTGAATGATGATGGGGTTCGAGTCGCTATGAGATACCGATCATTGACGGGGTCCGAGTCCCTATGGGATTGGTTGAGATTGAGGTTTTATGAGCATTGAGTCATTGAAGGAGTACCGAGCACCGAAATGGGTAAGAGTGTGTCCCACTCGAACTCATTAAATACGTCGCCAAACATAGGTAAGGCATAAAACCATCACATATATATAGTTCCCTCGAGAGTAATAGTCCCTGAAAGCAATAATGGACCGGTTGAGTAATGACTCCATATTGGGTGAGCTGATATGGTTTCGGAGCGTTCCCGACCTGGCAAGTTTGGAATGGTTGTGGCAACATCAATGAAATTGTTGTACATTCACTGACTCATAAGTGAGTGTTGACTGATAAGAGAAACTCCCATAAATTTCCTATCTTGAGTACGCTGAGTCGAGATGAGATGAGAGGGGGTGAGCTACTTTGAGATGAGATGAGATGAGAAAAGGTGAGCTCCTCTAAGATGAGATGAGATGAGAGGAGGTGAGCTCCTCTAAGCTGACATGAGGTGAGAGAAGGTGAGCTTCTTTGAGATGAGTCTGAGATTATTGATGAGTTTGAGTTGTTGATGTGTCACTTGTCTATTCTTTATTCTTGCATAGATAGACATTTGATGATTTGATATTATTCGATGTTTATTTTGAGTTGATGTTGCTTCCATATTATTCTACGGTTTTTGTTTCACCCAGCTATTTTACATACTAGTACATTCCAAGTACTAATGTCCACTTTGAATTGCATCGTTTTATGATGCAGAGGTAGGTACTAGAGATTCTCAACAAGCGCTCTATTGAAGATCTGAGATTCGAAGCTGATTTGGTGAGCCTTCCCTACTCCAGAGGATCCACTGCTTTATTTTCCATCATTCTTTAGAGTTAGATTGGACTATTTCATTTATTTTGATTTGGGTAGCCATGGGTCTGTCTTTGGCACCACATGATTATTTATAGAAGCTTCATAGAAGATGGTTGAGCGTTGATGTTGAGACTGTGAGCTAGTTCTTCTACTATCCTTTATTATTATCTATTTATCTTGAGACTTTAGATGAGATGTGCCCATTTTTACTTATTTATACTTTCCGTTGTTCAATAGAGTTTATTGATTGAATGATGTGATAAGGCTAGGTGGTTCTCTTCGGGACTAGCAATAGTCTCTGAGTGCCGCCCACACCAAGGGTACTCTCCTGGGGTGTGACAAACTTGCTATGAGAGCGCAGAGTTCAAGTGTCTTAGGGAGAGTATGAAGCCGTGTCTAGCAGAGTCTTGTTTATGGATGTGTTGTCGACCACATTTCATAAACAGGAGGCTATAAGACATTAGAAACTGTTACCCTTTTCTTCTCATTCCAATTCATGTGATAGAGTTAGGCTCTATGAAAACTCTCTTCTAATTTGTGCTCTACGCTTGCAACATTGGTAACATGCCTCCTAGAAGAGCTGTCAAAGGAAGGGGAGTTCCTGCCAGGCAAGCTGTTAATCTACCTGAGCCTCAAGTACCCGAGGAGCCACTGGATAAAGTTGTCCCTATTGAGCAACCCCCTCAAGATGAGGTCTGCAATGCCAACCTATGCCAGGCTATTCGAGCTTTAGCCCTGGCTATCGCAGCACCGGCTATGGGACACGGAGCAGGTAGACTAGAGTGTCATGACACTCTAGAGTCTGAGAATTTTTTAGGATAAACCTGCCTGAGTTCAGGGGGTTTACATCTACTGAAGATCTTGAGAACTATGTGGTGGAACTTGAGAAGGTGTTCCAAGTGATGCACGTGGCTGATGCTGATAGGGTTGAACTGGCTATGTACTAACTTAAGGGTGTGGCGAGACTATGGTTTGACTAGTGGAAAAAAGGTAGACGGGATGATTCCCCATGTTTGACTTGGGAAATGTTTGAGGAGGCCTTCTTGGGACGCTTCTTCCCAAGGGAGAAAAGAGAAGCTAAGGCGAGGGAGATCCTAAATCTAAAGCAGGGCTCTATGACTGTGCAGGAGTATGGTTTGAAGTTCATGCAACTATCTCGCTATGCTCCGTACATGGTTGCTGATATGAGGGGAAGGATGGGGACGTATGTAAAATGGGTTGAATAGAGGACCCAAGGGAAATAGGAAAGGAGCCATGCTTGTGAGTGATGAGAAGAGACAACATGACAATGAAGAGTTCAAGCGTAAGAGAGCTAAGACATCAAACCATGAGGTTTGAAGGAAAGGTAATAGTAATCAATTTCTAGCACCATCATCTGCTAGTGCACCTGTGCTTAGAGGCAGGTATGATCAAACGTTTCAGAATGTTAGAGCCCATGGATCCCAGTCGCAAGCTAGTGTGGCTCAAGGGTCACAGGGTAAGCCACCATATGATAAGTGTGGAAAAATGCACTTGAGGAGATGTGGTGATGGGAATGATGTGTGCTATGGATGTGGCCAACTGTGCCACTACAAGAAGGATTATCCAAAGCGGGCTGACCAGGCTCAATCTACTACACCATCCCCACAAGTTAGAGGAAATCAGAGGGCCACTACGTCAGGTGCAGCGGAACAACAAACCCGTTGTATGCCATGGGTAATCTCTAAGATCAGGAGAAGTCCCCAGATGTTGTGACGGGTATGATTCGAGTCTTTACTTTTGATTGTTATGTTTTGATGGATCCAGGTGCCGCATTGTTGTTTGTATCTCCTATGTGGCCAGTAGATATGATAGAACCCCTGAGAATCTTCTCGAACCCTTTGATGTTTCTACTCCAGTGGGTGAGTCTACTTGGGCTGAGAAAACCTATAGAGCGTGTGTAGTGTCCATCCATCATAGGGATACTCTTGTTGATTTGATTGGGTTGGAGATGGTTGATTTTGATTTGATTCTTGGCAAGGATTGACTTCACGCTTATTATGCCTCTGTTGATTTTAGATCCTGAACCGTTAAGTTCCAATTCCCTAATGAACCGGTTCTAGAGTGGAAGGGTGATTCTGTTGCACCTAGAGGAAAATTTATCTCATATCTTAGAGATAGAAAGTTGATTTCTAAAGGTTGTATCTATCACCTCGTGCGAGTTAAATCTGATAATGTTGAGTCCCTAACTCTGGAGTCAATCCCAATTGTAAATGAGTTCTAGAAATATTTCCTGATGATCTGCCTGGAGTCCCTTCTGATAGGGAGATTGACTTTGGGATCGATGTTCTTCTCGATACCCAGCCTATTTCGATTCCACCTCATAGTATGGCCCCCGCTGAGCTGAAAGAGTTAAAAGAGCAACGGAAAGATTTGTTAGAGAAGGGCATCATTAGGCCAAGTGATTCACCTTGGGGTGCTCCTTTCCTATTCGTGTGAAAGTAAGATGGGTCCCTCAGAATGTGTATCGATTATAGGCAACTGAACAAGGTCATGATAAAGAACAAATATCCTTTCCATGGATCAATGATTTGTTTGACCAACTTCAGGGCGCCTCTTTTTTCTCCAAGATAGACCTTAGATCTGGCTACAACCAGTTGAAGGTGAGGGAATGTGACATGCCAAAGTCAACCTTTAGGACTAGATATGACCATTTTGAGTTCTTGGTCATGTCCGTTGGGTTGACGAATGCACCTACTGCCTTTATGGACTTAATGAATAGAGTATTCAGACAATATCTTGATATGTTTGTAATTGTGTTCATCGACGACATTTTGGTATATTCAAGAAGTGAGGAGGATCATGCTAACCACCTCAGAGTTGTCCTCCAAACTCTTAAGGACCATGAGTTGTATGCAAAATTCTCAAAGTGTGAGTTTTGGCTTAAGTCAGTGGCCTTTCTAGGCTATGTTGTTTTTGGTGATGGCATTCTAGTGGATGCCCAAAAGATTGAAGCGGTTAAGAACTAGCCCCGACCGACCACTCCAACTGACATTAGAAGTTTCTTGGGGTTGTCAGGCTACTACCATAGATTTGTTGAGGGATTTTCTTCCCTATCCGCGCCATTAACTAAATTGACTCAGAAAAAAGTCAAGTTTTAGTGGTCTGAGGAATGTGAGAAGAGTTTCCAAGAATTGAAAACAAGGTTGATGGCTGCACCGGTCCTTACCTTGCCCTAGGGAACAGAGGACTTTGTGATTTATTGTGATGCTTCGAGGGTTGGATTGGGGTTTGTACTGATGCAGAAAGGGAAGGTGATAGCCTATGCTTCCAGATAACTCAAGGTTCATGAAAGGAATTATCCAACCCATGATCTCGAGTTGGCAGCAATGGTGTTTGCACTTAATATCTGGTGCCACTACTTGTATAGAGTGTATAGAGCTTGCAGTATATTTTTAGTCAGAAAGAGCTCAACATGGGCATTCACTACAACCTAGATAAAGTTAACGTTATTGCTGACGCTCTTAGCAGGTTGTCAATGGGTTATATCGCCCATGTGGAGAAGGGAAGGAAGGATCTAGCCAAGGAAGTGCATCAGTTGGCTCGATTAGGAGTTCAACTTTAGGAGAATGATGAAGGAGGAATTAATGTTCAGGATGGGTCTGCTTCATCCTTTGTTGTAGAGGTGAAAGAAAAGCAAGACCAAGATCCTGTCATACTCCAACTGAAGGAGGTTGTCCACAAACAGAAAGTGATGGTCTTCTCCAAAGGGGGAGATGGAGTATTGAGGTATTAAAGTAGGTTGTATGTTCCACACATTGATGGCATTCAAGAGAGAATCATGGCGGAATCCCACAATACTAGGTATTCCATTCATCTGGGCTCTACAAAGTTGTACTATGACTTGAGAGAAGTCTATTGGTAGAGCAGAGTGAAGAAGGATATTGCTGAGTTTGTTTCAAAATGCCCAAATTGCCAACAAGTGAAGGTTAAGCATCAAAAGCTATGTGGATTGACTCAGAACTTTGAGATTCCAAAATGGAAGTGGGAGATGATTAATATGGACTTTATTACTAGTCTGCTAAAGTCTCGAAAGCAACATGATTCGGTATGGGTGATCATGGATAGAATGACTAAATCAGCTCACTTCTTGGCAGTTAAGACAATAAACACTGGAGGAGTACGCCAAGTTGTACATCCAGGAGATTGTGAGGTTGCATGGGGTTCCTTTGTCCATCATCTCAGATAGAGGAGCTCAATTTACCTCCAAGTATTGGAGATCATTCCAAAAGGAATTGGGTACTAAGGTAAACCTGAGCACAGCCTTTCATCCATACACAGATGGTTAGGCAGAGCGTACAATTCAAACACTTGAGGATATGTTGAGAGCTTGTGTTCTTGATTTCAAGGGAAATTAGGATGATCACCTACCATTGATTGAATTTGCGTATAACAATAGTTACCATGCAACCATTCAAAAGGCTCCCTATGAAGCCTTGTATGGGAGGAGATGTAGATCACCAATTGGGTGGTTTGAGGTTGGAGAAGTGGAGTTGATTGGGCCTGATCTAGTCCACCAATTGATGGAGAGGGTCAAGGTCATTAAGTGGAGATTAAAGACCGCCTAGAGTCGCCAAAAATCTTATACCAAGGTAAGGAGAAGAGACTAAGAGTTCGAGGTAGATGATTGGGTGTATTTGAAAGTTTCACCTATGAAGGGTATCCTAAGATTCAAGAAGAAAAGGAAGTTGAGTCCATGCTATGCTGGACCGTATCATATTGTAATGAGGATTGGGAAGGTTGATTATGGTTTGCAGTTGCCTTCTGAGTTAGATTGAGTCCATCCGGTATTCCATGTGTTGATGTTGAAGAAATGCTTGAAAGACCTACCTTGGTGATCCTTGTTGATAGCATTGGAGTGAAAGGTAGCCTATCTTACGAAGAGGTTCCGGTACAAATCCTTGATCATCAGATTCGTAAATTGAGGAACAAAGAGATAGCCTTAGTCAAAGTCCTGTGGAGAAATCAATTCGTTGAGGAAGCCACATGGGAAGCTAAGGAAGAGATTAAAGCCAAATATCCACACCTAATCGTGCCAAATGATGAGAATGTTGAAGGTAAATTTCTTACCCTTCACTAAATTGATATGTCTATTCTTGATGTGACTTTTTATCACTACTAGAAATTTGATCTACTACGACGGTTTAAATACCGTCGCTATACGCTACAAAACCATTGCCATACCCTATGCCCACGGTTTAGATGGGCGCCAAAACTGATTACGTAGCAATAGGTCTATTGCCACGGTTAGTTCCAATGATTGCTTTAACCATCATAATAAGGGTATCTATGGGGACAATTTTTTCTAGAATTAATTGGCTATGGTTTGTACTATATTAGTACGGCTAACAACCATCACAATGAATTTTATATTTACGGTTCTTTTAACAGAAGCAATAGATATCCCTATTGCTACGGTTTTTGGTATAGGAAATTTGCGACGGTTTACACTATATTAGCACGGTTATAAACCATCGCAATAGGACTTATAAAACAGCTGTTATAACCGCCGTAGTAGAATCTATGAACTCAGTTGGATTAAGCATCGCCACAGATACTAATATTGCCATGATTTGTAACCGTGGAAGTAGAATGTATAGTCTTAGTTCGACTAATTGTAGCCATAGATATAACTCTTATAGCCACAATTGTTACTAATGCTCTTAAATATTGAGTTGTCACAATAATTTAATAATAGAAAATGCAGAAATTGATCATGAGAAGAAACTTTACATTACTAAATTAATAATTCAACAAGATCGATCCATAGTGTTGCTAATAGCGATAAAAGCAAAACATATGTACATAAGTATATTTTAACTATTACAAAAAGTTGAAAATACGTGCACCACATTGTATTCGATCTTCAAAAATAAAGGATTTTTGGAACATAGGCAAAGTGAGAAACCAAATTCAGTTCCTAGCTAGCAAAGCACATTGTCTAGGTAAAGTCATCAACATGCAACACTTTCATCCATCCCATTCTTCAATTCCATCATGCAACACTTTCATTCCCTTCTTCAATTCCATAACCTACATACAATAAATAGTTGCAAATCGGCAATTCATTTCTAAGGTTGCCATGACCCACCCAGTGGCTGCAAACCCAATCAATAATATGTCAAGTGGATCAACTGTTGTTGGTGCCAATAGGATGCACCCAATGAGTCATGACATTGGCCATCCTGCAACTACTGGCCATCACATTAACCCTTTGAATGCTCAGATCGGACCAGTGAGTCATGACATATGTTTTTCTCTTTTTCATTTTTGCATTTGTTCATCACCTAGAAACTCACTATGCCAATGATCTAAGGAAAATAAATGTAAATTTTACTTCGTAATTGATCTAATCTAAAGCATACATTTGTGATAAATCAATTTCTGGCCATGGTCCACAACACATCTCAAAACAAATCTAGGAAGTATCTAGATGGCATATGCACTAGAAAGGCCATAAAAAATCAATAGATAACAATCATCATTCTGGAATTCTTTCAACATTATTGGCAGGTCAGATTTCATCTTTTGCTGAGAAACTCAAATTATTGAAAGTTAAGCTCAAGGAATGGAACATGACTTCTTTTGGACAATTGGAGATTTTTTGTCCTTAACAGGATTCAGCAGCTACATTCAGTAGCTATATTCATCTAATTATATTATTTTAAAACTGGGAACAAAGAAGTTATAAGTTAAATTACCAAAATACTCATTTAAAAATATTTTTACCTTTCAATCAAAATCTCCATCTAACTATTATGTACCTACTCCATTCTATAATCAAGATTACAACCCTATCACTAACAACCAGGAGTCCAGTATAATAATACATCATAATAGCAGATTCACGGCGTATAGACAAGAGCACAATCGATAACTACTTTCCTAGAATGTAGCGTGTTTCCCCTAGTACCAGACAACCCAACAGGTATACAAGTAGCCAACTAGGTATATGTATCAACAGAAGCAATATCGATCATGTCTAGCCATAAACAAGTACATAACAGTCCAGAATAACTTTCATGTATCTAGAATAACCAAAGACAACCCAACAACTAAGTACGATAGGTATCCAAAACAATCAATATCAATAGAATCATATGAACAGGGTGTAAATACATAGCATGGAATATGGCTAACAATCATCCCCAAGATATACATATCGCTAGTGCCATACTCCTCTTATAGATAAACAAGAGTCAAGCTAGGTGTATGTAAATCTCTTAGCAACAACATCAGGGGTCGCAATAGAAAAATAAACAAGAAGAACATAGAGCCGCAACCAATAAAGAAATAATGTTCCAAGAAGAAGAAGAAGAAACAGCCAAAACAGAAAATTAGTAACACTAACCTTGTTCGGCCGCTTATGCAGAAACAGCTTCTCTTTGTGATGGAACAGACAATGCTGCCAGCATGTTAAGGTCAATTAATACTGCATGCTGTAGTTGTGTAATTACATTGACAATAACTTCTTGTCTCATAGTTCTCTTTTGTTCCTCTATTTGTTTCTCTATGTTTTGGATCCTTTCTTCCATTTGTTCACTATACCATTTGTCGCATTTAAAGTTGGTTCAGAATTGCCAACTATTTTCTTCAAATTTTTCTTTGTAACCCCCGATCAATATAGTCTTAGACGTCCAGGGTGTTCAGGACCCATGACAGCTAAAAATGAATCAACAGACTAGCCATTTGCACTCCTTTATGCTTCAAGTTCCTCTATTTCAGCCTAACAAAGCATATCAAAAAATCAGAGTCTTATATATAATTCTAAATAAATAATCAATCTCATTATAATTCTAGTAATATACATTATTCATAAAATTTTACTAGCAGTGTTTTCATTGGAGGCCTTGTACACACAGGTAGGATTCCTCGTTCGTGTGACCACAAAGAGCTCCTTAGATGATATAGTTTCTTATCTTTTTCCTAGTCACAAGAAATATTGATATAAGAAATTGCTTAAATGAGAGACTAATACTAGATATTAAATAAGAAAACACACCAATCTATTACAAATTACAGCAAAACTTTTTGCCGGCAGTGTGTGGATTTAACAACCTTTTTTGATTCTTAGTATTTGTTTCCAACATCTTCTGCAAACAAATGAATTAGTAATGTTAGTTAAGTGATATGAAAACCATATCATGCATTGAAAAAGAAAGTATTTGGTTCAACATTAATGAAAAAATAAAGTATTGCAACAACAACAATATCACAGAAGATATCAAGAAAAGAACGAGTTGAAACTTTTAGATTCCAAACTGCATTTTACCAGGAATTTCTCAGACTTCCAATATTTGAGGAGTTCTCTAAACTGACATTCTTGAATATGGACAGGCTTTTTTGACATTCAAACTTCATCATTGTCATATGGATCATAATAAGTTCTCTTCAACTCAGCTTTATGACTTCTCCAAGCATCTCGAATTGTTACCAAAGCCCAATCTTTTGTAGCATCAGGAATATTGTATTTCTCCTACAATGTGGTATCATCAAGTTATCAAAGAGAAGTAAAATTGCTTTAAGAATAATTAAATATTGGAAAATCTAAACCTTGGTATAATCCCATAAATCTTTTTTAGTGTCCATGTCCCTCCAATCAAATATATCAAATGGAAAAAGGGTCGCATTTCATGCCAACGTGCCTAGGAAGCTACTTAGCTCTGTCACGTCGTATTTAGTAGGACCAACCGGTTGATTTAAAGTATTCAATAGGAACAATTTATGATCTTGTCAGCTATGTACTTTAGGCATCATCGTTCTACCTCTCGTATTTTTAGTGGGAACGCCTTCATCTACAGGAAAATGCAAGAACTTAGAAATCATGAATGAAATAAATAAGTTCCTAAACTTATATGTTACCTTGTTCTTCAGGTTTTTCATCCATTGGAGGACTGACGAAATTCTTATGCACTTGATCCTCAACAGTCTACTGCTCAAAAGGATGATCCTTGAAAGTTTTTGCCTCGACAGATTGTCCATTTACTTCAGACTATGGAGTTACTGGTTGTTTTACAATTAATTTTAGTAGTTGTCCTTTCGTTGACTCTATAGCTTCAACTATTTCATTTGTTGTCAATAACCATCATTTTTTATTTGCCAAGAATGATAACGATCTAAGTCTAGCATATGCCTTATTTTTTGTTTTTTTATTTCTTTTTGAAGACTCTTGTTGACTCATGACTATCAAAACCTGCATAAAAATAAGAGTGATAAGTTAAAATCTAACAGAGAATAGTTTTTCAATCATTCAATAAAGAAGTTCTAGCTAGGCAAATATGAATAACAAGCAAGGGACTCAAGATGAAATTGATTTCTTAACTTTTAGCATTTGAATTAGTTTACAATCTAACTTTATTTATATAGCCACCACACAGTCACATTATCAAGCTGACTCTTCAAGATCAAAGCGCAACATCACCTATGCACCACCAAAGCCCAAAGAAATCTAAAACAAATACAGATCAGTCCATCAATACTAAATACCTCGGGTATCCTATTTAAGAATCTTTCTTTTCACAACCCTTACGATATCATTCAGAGCACAATTCAGAAATACCCCTACAAAAAATAAAGAAGAGAATGTATTTAAACTAGTTTGGTAGATCCATTGTCAATCATCGACCTCCATCCAATCCTAATCAGAATCATTGAAGTCGTCTTCCTCTTCCGATTCTTCCCAAGGTACATCTTGTAAATGATGTGAGATAGAAGGTGCATTAATAATATCAACTGGGAGATCTTCTCTCGACCATCTAACATCTACATCGAGTAATCTTTCTCAAGTAAAAATATCATCATTAGTTTCCCTCCAAAATATTTCTTTAATATTAGGACAGTTCTCTTCCTCCAAAATCATACAAATCTACGAGAACTTTATTACTTGCACAATAAACAATTTTCTCAATTGGGTATTCAAAATAAAAAACTTGATGTACTTGAGATACTAGTACAGAAGGATCATCCGTACAATATTTTTCATTGAAGTATACCCGAGTCAAGCCGTATTCATCAACTTCATTATGAAACCAATCACATTTGAAAAGTACAACACTAAAACAACTCCAATAATCAATCTCAATGATGTCCTGAATAATTCCATAATAGATAACCATTCTATCGACGGGATTTTGATCCTTAGCACTAGCAAAACTATTTGTTGTTGCTGACAAAGTCACTCCACTATTTTGAGTTTTGTAAGGAGCACCCCATGTCTTCGTATGGAAATGATATACATTAATGAAATATCCAGTATATTTTTTTAGCCAAAAAATTAGGCCCTTTGGCAAGCCATCTTAAATGATTATGATTGGACACTTCAATATTTTTAATTTTGTTCCTAAACCAATCACTAAATTCTATACTATGGTTCTGTGCTTTTACCCGGGAACTTCCTCTGGTATGATTATCAACTAAACTCTTATGTTCCCTACAAGAATGTATTGCAATTTAGTCAATATGTACTTATTAATGAAATTCAAAACACATTAATCATAACATATAAATGAAGTTTCAACACTTACTTGATTAATGCATCAACTTTTTCATCACTAGTATTAAACAAGTTTTATCGATGTGCTTTAGACCACTCAACATGCTCCATATTAAAAGTCTTGCCTTTCCTTTTGTTCATACTTTCGATTGGATGACCTATCATAGGAAATTAAGGTGAAACACCATCTTCCGCTATTTGAATGTCCTCATCATCCTCAGTTTGGTACTTACTAAATCTTGTCTTCACCCCATCAGGTAGGTATCTCGAACAAAAGGTCAAACACTCTATACCTTTACAACCCTCTACTATTGATCCTTCAGGATTTTTTCGATTACGAATAAGCCCCTTGTATTCACACATGTTTCATTCAAAAGAATACATCCAACGTAAATGAGTTGGACCCCCAAGCTTAATTTCATCTACCAGATGAATAGGAAAATGTGAGATTATATCAAAATAGGATGGAGGAAAAATCTTTTCAAGCTCACATTATATATCAATGATTTCAGCCTTCATCTTATCAAGATCACTTCTTCTTATGACCTTATTACATATGCTTTTCAAAAAGTTTCCCAACCTAATCAAGACTAAAGACATATTCTTGGGTAACACTCTCCGGACTACAATCTGGATCAAGTAATATAGTACGAAATGAGCATCATGGCTTTTATATCCTAACACTTTTAGCTCTTCCATTTGCACACAATTTGATACATTAGAGGCACACCCTTTCGGCAATTTGGCATCTTTTAAAACAGTGCAAAATAGTCGTTTCTCTTCTGGTTTTATAGAGAAAAAAACTTTAGCCAGATGAATGTTTCCAGTATCACAATCTTCCGTTGGTTGAAGCTCTCTGTGTATCCACATATCACGCAAGTCATACTGCAAATTTATATGATCTTTGGACTTTCCAAATATATCAAATAAAGTCCCAAGCAAACTATCACAAATATTCTTCTCTATGTGCATTACATCGAGATTGTGCCTCAATTTATTGGTTGCCCAGTAAGGGTATTAAAAAAATATGGATTTTTTTCAATGGACCATCATTCCTTTCATTTTTTTGGCCCTTCCCGAAAACATTATTAAAATCACGAAGTTCTTCAAGCACTTGTACACCCGATAAGGGCATATGTGCAGATTTATGCTCCTCTTTACCATCAAATAATTTCTTATCTCTTCTAAAAGGATGATCAGGAGCTAAAAATGCACGATGAACCATGTAACACATCTTATGACTATGTTTGAGATATTGGGAACATGTATTATAATTGCAAGTGGGGCATGCCCATCTCCCCTTGGTGCTCCATCTCGAAAGCATTCCCAATGCTGGAAAATTACTAACTATCCACAGTAAAGCTGCACACAACATAAATGTTTGGTTAGCTACAACTTCATATGTTTTCACTCCTACTTCCCATAGTTCTTTCAACTCCTCAACCAGTGGTTGTAAGTATACATCAATATCATTTCCTAGAGATGATGGACCTGGAATAATCATTGACAACATTATGTACTCTGACTTTATGGATCGGCTGTGTACTGTGGGAAATGCTCATAGTTCGAAATGGATTGAATCCATCGCTTGAAAGACCCAATCTAACATTACGAGCATCATTTGCAAAGTCAGGGTGAAGGGAATCAAATCCTTCCAAGCATCTCCATCAGCAGGATGTCTTAAATTTCCATCTTTGGGTCACTCGACATCATGCCATCTCATAGCTATAGATGTTTCAGAAAACATAAATATTCTCTGAAGCCTAGGCTTTAAAGGAAAGTACCTCAAAACCTTCACGGGGATTTTAGTGACCTTATTTGTTAAGTCATTTCGAACATTCTTCTATCTAGAAGATCCACACATAGAGCAATTATCTAACTTTGCATTGGCTTTCCAAAATAACATGCAATCATTAGCACATGCATGAATTTTCTCATAATGAAGACCCAAATCTTCTATCACTTTTTTTGCCTTGTAAAAAGACTCAGGTATCTGAACAAATGGAAATGCCTCTTTTATCAAGTCTAACAAGTCTGAAAAGGCTACATCGCTCAATTTGTGAATGCATTTAAACAAGTACAATCGAATGGTGAAACTCAACTTAGAAAGATTTTTACACCCCGGATACAACTCTTGTTTTCCATCCTCTACTATTTTAAAGATTTTTTTTCGCATCTTAAAATGGTCCCTCTTGAACTCCTTCATGTCTTAAGTGATCTTCTACATTTTGAAAAGTATCATGAAGTAGTTTACCAAAATCATCATGCATGTTTAATTGTTCATCATAATTGGTTGGTTGTGGTATATTTCTTGAGGAAAAACCTTCTCCATGAAAAAACCATTTGATGTATCCATGAACAAATCCATGACAAATCAAGTGATCCTCCACTACATTTTGACAATGCCAATTACGATTAAAGCAATTCTTACAATGACACAATATTTCATGTCCTTGGGAAGCTTGTTCAAATGTCTTATCAGGAAAATTATTAACTCCATGAATATATACACTGGTAGATCTTCGGAGATCCATCCAACTTTTATCTCCAGTATCCATTTAATATCCTACGTATATAACCAAAATATTATAGCCAATAAACTAATCAGAACATAAATGAGTAAATAATGCAACAAGGAAGAATGATATACCTAAAATGGTTCAAGATAAAAATGATGCAAAATGATGAGGTCTGGGGATGCATAAGACCTATGTAGTTTAGACTTCAGACCCATAACATATTAAAGCTATTGAGCATGAATGGACAGAGAAAAATATGACTACTAATAACAATATTAGACATATGCTCCAACCTCTTCAAAGCTTGAGAAAGTGCACTGTAGGGATTTCCAAAAAACATGAAACAAAGATTAAGAAAATGAATAAGAATCCTGAGAACAACCACAAGTATCGAACTACCGACAGATGTGTTTACAGACAGTAGGATGGAAACAAATACGCTTAATTCTTCTTATTCAGTTTCACGCAAAGATAGATATTATTGACTAATACTCTCTCATAAAATCAGTCAGATCAAAATACAATAGCACCAAAACAGAAAAGGGAAATGACAAGAATAATTAGAGAGAAGTTCTTCCATTTCACTAGGATATAACACTTAAAAGCACAAGCAGTGTTTACATACATTGTGCTTAATGAGATATTCATCTTTTGTTATCGCCAAAATGTGAAATCTATTAATATCCGATTTATAGATAACTTGATAAATAGAGTGTATAAAGCAAAAGAAAGCCAATATCCAAACTAGCAGACATCTGTAGAAGCTAATGATAAATGCTACCAGTAAAATGGATACTGGTTTTGGACAAAAAGACCTTTGTCAATAAACTTTGCAAAATATCTGGATAATACACATCCACAATGACTGTGAAGCTTTAATATTAAAAGTTCTATTCAACACACTGATTTTAGATGGCATTCAATTTGTTTCTCTTGTTCTCCTAATATCCAACCAGATACAGAAGTTCATAGGATATTCTGTTAGTAATTGAGGTCTTCTTCTCTAAAGAGCCAAAGATGAACAAAATATCAGCGTTTTTCATGGGCAAGATGCAAGAAGAAGAACTGTTACTGGAGGTCTACAATACATTGAAGAAAATTTTCAAATTCTTCACTGGAAACACCACAATTAGAAATGAATACTTTCTACCACAACAGCCACTGCTATGCTCAATAAACATCTTAAACCATTCAAAACCATTAACATGGCTGAAACATAGTACTCATCAACCTTCATTCCCCAAAGAGAAGGAACGATTGTTTTCTTTCTCTCGGTTGGAAGGGGAGCCAGAGAAGAAAGGAGAATTTTTTAGAACAGAATAAACTCTGAGATCATGAAGAAAAAGTGATATGATCCACTGTGTACCTTTTTGCTATTTCCATATACAAATATTCATCACTAAATGGTGCCATGTGTACTCTTTTGACGCGAGGAAACATTTTTCCATTTTGAATAAGAAATCAGTCTCTTGCAATCACATAAGATTCTAACATTCTGAAAGCATATTATAAATGCAGTCTGTCCAATTACAAGAACAGAAAAGAATAAGAACATACATTCCATTTCACTAAGATATAACACTTCTAAGTAAGACTCCAACTTATGCTAGTCTCCCAAAACATAAATGGGTGTTCCACTAATATCTCAATCATAAATGAGAAAACAAAATGTGAAATCACGATAATAAAAGATGAATATATCATTAAGAACAGTCATAATCTTATAAACCAATAGCAATCAAAATAAAACTGAAGACATACAGCTAGTAACTAAAAATAAGAATTTGACTTGTAAAATTTAAAACCAACTGATTTTATGGCCGACCTAAATTAGAACAAATAATACAGATGTGCCCACTAGAACAAACAACACAGGTATGACCTAAATTAGAACAAATAACACAGGTACGACCTAAAATATCAAACTTCTAATTATTTTTTTAAAAAATAATATGAAAACTTTGAAATATTGGACGACAAACAGAGAACTTAAAATAGTACCTTATATGCAAAAGACCACTGAAGCTTCACATTGTAGAAGACCTTGGTATCAACATTGACCACTGGAGATGCGAACAAGCTTTCCGACAAGGGGAGCTTTACCGATCCAAAGAGAGCTTTCTTGAAAGGTGTTCAAAACCCTTTAATAGAATTACAAATTTTGAAAAATATAGTACATGCACTACAAGTTAGAGATTGTGGGGACTTAGAAATCAGGAAATAGGTGGAGAAATCAAAAATCGTACCACTGGAAGTTTATTGAAATTTCTGATTTTGAAAAATAGTACATGCACTACAAATTAGAGATTGTGGGAACTTAGAAATCAAGAAACAACTAGAGAAATAAACCAATCTTACCAATGGAGGTTCAAATTGTTGTCTTAGATGCCGACCCGCCTTCAACACTTTCAGCTCCTTCAGCAACTCTAGCTAGATGTAGTGAAGATTAAACCTCAAATGATCTTTAAAAAATAGAGAGAAATCACAGCTTTGATCTTCAAGAAAACCTTACTTAGCCTAGTTCTTGTATATGTTCTAAGTTAGTGGGAATAATAGAGAGTAAAAGTTGTTTTTGGGAAATAATTAGTAAACACAGCTTCGCGGGTTATAAAAGTTAGTGGGGGAATATAATAAATTATTTTGGGGAAAATAAATGTTTCCCGAGTTTTTCTAAAAAACTATTGCCATAAGTACTTTATTGCTAAGGTTAAAATAATTGTCGCAATAAAAAAATATATATCTACGGTTTGAGGGATAATACCACGGTTTATTTTAATAATCTTCCTATCAGCACCAAATATATATTACTACGATTATAACTGTAGAGATAGATTATATATTCCTACGGTTGAATATCCATCACGAATTAAGTGTGGCAATAGATCAAATTTCTAGTAGTGCATTCTCGAGTCTGAGAAGTATTGATTGAGGTTGAGGAAGAGTCGAGGGATGACATGAGTCTAGAGTCTATTCGTGCCTTGATATCCACCTTTACTTATCATTCGAAGACGAATTATCCCAAGAGGGAGATGATGTAACGCTCGATAAAATTATCAAAATACCCCCAGAGGGAGGGTATGCACGTAACACATCTTCCGATACTCGTATGACAAATCCAAGGTTGGATTTGTGATCAACATGAAAATTTGAGTGGGAAAATGGTCTCTGTCGATTTTTAGAGCGACCCAATCCAAAGATAATTTTTCGATCGGAAACACAAAATATTGTTAGTATGCGACAGGGGCACGTCGTGCAACCATCGCGGACCAGTACATATATTTTTTGAAAATTTTTAACGGGATTGAAAAAACTTATTCAGAAACATTTTTTGAAAATACACAGTACGCAACCAGTCCGCATTGCAGAGAAGCAGACTGGGTTTTTTCCGAGTTCAAAATTTCTAAATTATTACGAGGGACATTCCGGTCAATTCCCCACCCCTTCTAAACTCTATACACAATCTAATAAGGTTGTTTTGACGTAAAAGGGTCAAAAAACCCCATTCTAAGTCCTATTCCAATACTTTACTAAGGCTAGGGCTTCAAGAGAGAAGAGAAGAGCTTGAGTTGAGAGATTCGAGAAGAGATCCTTGACGTGCTTGGTTGATAGCTGCATCTAAGGTATGTAAGGCTAAACTAAAAACATGGGATTGTTATCTCATGTACCCCATAGAGGTCATAGATGAGTTGATGGTTGAAAAGTCTACATGCATAAATCCTTAAATCCTTGATGGTTTTTTTAAAATTATATTTGAAATTACATGTTTTCCTATGTTGATGATCATCATACTAATTGTTTTCTTGAATTGAACATTTTTCATGAGATTTTCATAATCCTACATGATTATTTGAAAAGCATGCATAATGAACTTGAGAATTGAGTCTAGAACCACGAGTTGAGATTGTTGATTGTGATGAGAGAATGAGGATGAGTTGACAGAATTTTATTGTCTTATGAGTCCCTATAAATGAACTCTCCCGATGTGCCTATTCAAATTATTCCTAATGAATGTTCTAAATCTTGAATCATTGATGAGATTGATTGATGAGAGGATTAAAGTCTCTATGAGTGGAATGATGATGGGGTTCGAGTCCCTATGAGATACCGATTGTTGACAGGATTCGAGTCCCTATAAGATTGGGTGAGATGGAGCTTTTATGAGAATGGAGTTATGGGAGGAGTATCGAGCAGCGAAATAGGTAAGAGCGAGTCCCACTCAAACTCATTAACTATGTCGCCAAGCATAGGTGAGGCACAAAACCATCACATATATATGTTTCCCTCGAGAGTAATAGTCCCTGAAAGCAATAGCGGACCTGTTGAGTATTGACTCTATATTGGGTGAATTGATATGGTTTCGGAGTGTTCCCGACCTGGCAAGTTTGGAACGGTTGTGGCAACATTAATGAGATTGTTGTACATTCACTGGCTCATAAGTGAGTGTTATTGGATAAGAGAAACTCTCATAAATTTCCTATCTTGAGTACTCTGAGTCGAGATAAGATGAGAGAGGGTGAGCTCCTCTGAGATAAGATGAGATGAGAGGAAGTGAGCTCCTCTAAGATGAGATAAGATGAGCAGAGTTGAGCTCCTTTTAGACGAGTCTAAGATGATTGATGAGTTTGAGTTGTTGATGTGTCACTTGTATATTCTTTATTCTTGCTTAGATAGATATTTGACGATTTGATATTATTCAATGTTTATTTTAAGTCGATGTTGCTTCCATATTATTCTACCTGTTTCTGTTTCACTCAGCTATTTTACAGACCAGTACATTCCAAGTACTGATATGCACTCTGTACTGCATCATTTCATAATGCCGAGACAGGTACTAGAGATCGTCAACAGGTGCTCCGTTGAAGATCTGAGATTCGAAGCTGATTTGGTGAGCTTCCCCTACTCCGGAGAATCCACTGCTTTTATTTTTAATCATTCTTTAGAATTAGATTGGACTATTTTCTTTATTTTGATTTGGGTAGCTATGGGTCTGTCATTGGCACAACATGATTCGTAATAGAGGCTTCATAAACGATGGTTGAATGTTGATATTGAGATTGTGGGCTAGTTCTTTCTACTAGCCCTTATTATTATCTATTTATCTTGAGACTTTAGATGAGATGTGCCCATTTACTTACTTATACTTTCCACTGTTCAGTAGATTTTATTGATTGAATGATGTAATGAGGCTAAGTGGTTCGCTTGGGGACTAGCAATAGTCTCTGAGTGCCAGCCACGCCAAGGGTACCCTCCCGGAGCGTGACAATTCCTTAATTAATAGGCCTATAAATTTTATTCTCTCCAGTTATGGTAAACTTTGATATGTGCATGACTTAGTGTGTTTGTTGATTTGCTGATATTTTGTGCCCAATTTATGTCAATTACAACATTTTGAATTTATGATACACTTAATCAATTCGCTGTAATTATGGTAATTGTTGTTACGTGTTGATTCTATGTTTCCTCATTCAATTTTGGATGGATAATTATGATGAGATTTCCTTTTCTTCTCTTTCAGCATATTTTATATATTGTATATATATTTGTTATTATGCAACTTTATTCGGTAGTCCTTGACTGAATCTCATTAATTCTGTATTTATGACAAAATTATGTGGATAAATTATTCCCTTACCTTTTTTCTCTCCAATGGATCTCTTCATTTTCACTATATAAATAGGTTCTTTTTTTCATTTGACAAAGAGACACAGGCAATTCGGACATACATTAACTTTACACATAATCTGCAACTATTCTCCTCTTTCTTTGAAAAAAAAAATCATCTTCTCTCTTGCATCTTATCACTGGATAACTTTGCAATATATTTGAATATTCATATTTAAACATTCCTTTTGGACTGTTTTTTTCGAATTTTGCCTCTCTACTGTTGGTTCAATTTGATACAAGTTCCTCCTTACACAAGCATTGCTTGGAATCCTTGAGATTCTTGCGAACTTGATGTGTCAAGAGTGAAGGATGATTCTAAATTTGAATTACCATCAGTACGTGTTCTTCTTTTTGTTGTTGATTTTTAGATCTCATAATGTTTTTGTAGTTTTTGTCTTTGGTTTAGCAGGATCTTTTAGTCCATTTGGGATAAAGAGTTCGCCTAGGATGGGAGTTGGATGATGTTATTTACTTTTCAATATTTTGTATTAATTTATTTTTCTGTATTTATTTTCGGTTTGTAACAATTGTAAACGCTCTATAATAAAAATTGGAGACTTAGGGGGAGGTGTTTCTCTTATTGTTATCACTCTTTATTTGTGTGTATTAGATAACCTTCTTATAAGATTTAATTGTTTGTTTTGATTTTTAAATTTGTCACAACTTTAAATTTGTAGGTATCTCTATATTTAATTGAAAAAATGGTCTAATGTTAGTGTTCTAGTGGTGTGATTTGACTATTATCACATACGATTCATGCATTTTTATGTTTTTGAAATCGCAATCTCGTTCGTACATTTATTATTCTTGTTTTGGGGATTTAATAGTATTTTTGACGTATAATAATGATAATGATGATGATAATGATTTTAATTTTAAAACATGGTTGCCTAAGTGTTTTAAATGTTTTAATTTTTAAACATCTTTGCTTATATATTTTAAATGTTTTAATTTTAATACATGTTTGTTTATATATTTTAAATGTTTCTTAACATGTTTTTATGATTTTCTTAAAAGTGAAATTTTATATCATATAGGAATTATGTCTTAGGAAATTTGATTACTTTCACATTACTAGAAGCATGCCAATAGGATTTTGTTTCAAAGTATGTTTTGCAATAGCAATCATGTCTTGAGAATTTAATATTTTCATATGTTAGAAACCATGACTATAGAATTTTCTCAATTTTTAATAGATTGTATAATATTTATATCTTTAACAAATCTTTTAGTCCTTTTCAGAATATTTTTATCATGTGTCTATAAGTTCTAATAGGATAATGTTTTAGATCTTTTGTTAATTTTTTTTTAAAAAAAAATGTTTGAATGTTATTTTACATACACTTGGCATTACACAATCTTGCACTATTTATGTGTGTTTTCAAGCATGCTAGTTGGTTAGAGCGTATATGAGACTTTATGCGCTAAATGCTCGTCTTTCATGTTTTGTTCTTATGCGGAGTCTAATAGGAAAAGCTAGATTCTCTTTTAGTCTACAACCGCCAAACTTAGAAATCCAATGCCTCTTGGACTATAAGATGGTACGATAGGCACACTTGAGGAACGATAGTATTTTTCATTTCTTTTAGATCGCTCTTAGGCTAATAAAATCAACCTAGGAGAGATGGGGGTAAATAGGACCTTCGAAAAGGATGATCTAATACTTGAGATTTAATAGGATAGAACTTTGGTTTTCTTCCTTAGGCTTAAATAATTCATGCGAGCTAAATGACAAAATCTAATTTTATCATTCGAAATAAAAGCTGAGTAAACTGATCTGAGTGGTAAATAAATCACTTAGTTCTAATATTCTTTTCTTTTGTCTATTTTTAATTTTAAATGGTTGGGGTAGAGTAGTTACTTAATTGTTTACTTAATATTTTGCCACTTAGAATTAATCAAACAACTCCAAGGGAATAACGAGAATAATACCTTTCTAGTCTATGAAGCCTCAATAGTGCTGACTCTTTTTAATGCATTAATGAGCACAACTAAGTATATAAAATAGAATACTCAAGTACGTACCTCAGCAATTAGCTCAACTTAATTAAAAATACAGCATAATAAAAGGAAGAACTATAATAAAAAAATAATAAATCTTGGTGTATAAAATAATAAACTTTACTTCTTGGGGAGCTTCTCTAACCGACAACAATCACTATGAGCTTCGTGATGTTACAATGTCTTGCAAACGTTGCCAGAGCCATCCAATACTTTTCCAGGGTAAGGGACGAAAACTAGGAGAGTAGATCAATCCCAAAACTAGTCCATCTCAGTAGCATTTGAGGAATTGTCTTCTGGTACAATACTATCTTACGCCGGCTATGTAGTTTATGAGTTCAAGTTATTACTACTCTCACTCATATTGGTGCTCAATATTACTCCAAAAATAACTTTTATTATGCTCATAACTTTAAGAGTAAAATCTCTCAAAATGCCTCTTTAGTCTTTTAGGACTTAACCCAAGTTTAGCTTTTCTCAACTTCTCTTAATTGGTCTCTTTTCTTTAGCTGAAAGTTGCATTAATGCAAAGTGTCTCAAAAACATAATTTTCTTACTCATATACTTGAAAATACAGAAGCTTTAGGTACTGCTTAAACTCAACTCAAAACTGTGGACAAAATAACTTTTCATGAAATGTCTAGGTTTCTTACAATTGCAACCTTAACCATAAAACCTTGACTTAATAACTTAATTTAGTAGTGAAATCAGTAAAGACCATAACTTTTATCAAGAAAAATATATGAACAAGTATTTAATAAAATTAACTAATAATGGGGAAAACTTAATCTCAACTCATAAATGTGATCTTAGGTAGAAACTGGTAGTTAAAGATGTTAAAATAAATGTAGGATAACTTTTAGAGGGCCTTACATACCTGGAAGAAGAAAATTTCTTGAAAAACTTTGAAGAATTCAATAGCTTCTCTTGAAACCCTACCTTTTTTTCTGTTGAAAACTTCGTTCTAGGTTTGAAGAATGTTTCGAGTGTAAAGAAATTAAGGAATCACGTTTATGGATTCATTTAGGTTAAAAATTGACAAGTTTAGGCTTAAAGGATGAGAAAAGACGAAATACCCCTCTTTAAAATCGTTGATCAGGTCGTCTACGAGACCTTCTATGGCCCATAGGGACTCTTCCATAACTCTTGGACAATTCTTGGGGTCTCCGGATCACTTTCATATGCCTATTTTATGGCCCGCCGAAGGTTCTACGACTCGTAGATTCGTCTGTAACGTCTGGGACAAAAATTGAAGTTTTTAGGACTTTTTTTCACGATTTAGCAAAAGGGAGGTACTTTAATTCACGGCTCGTAAAGAGGTTTCGTAAAAACCACTCTGCTCAGGCAGTCTTCAGTAAAACAACCATAACTTTTGACTCTGAACTCCAAATGAGGTGAAATCAGTTGCCTTGGAAAGCTATTTCAAAGGGCTTTCATTTGGTAGGTCTTAGGCCAGAGGTGAAATCAATTGCGTTTGAAAGATATTCCAAAGAGCTTTCATTTGGTAGGTTATAGGCCATCTAATTCTTTCTGTGCTAAGATTTATGGTCATTTAAATTCGACCCTTGCAAAATCGAAAGTGAAAAACTTAACCGGTAGGGTAGTTTGAATTTGACCAATTATTAGAGGTCTCCTATGAACCTAATCCACTTTTAATACTCTTCACATATATAGGAATGAGCCTTAAAATATAGAGATAAGTAAGGCATCATTAGGTTCAACCTTATATACTTACGACAAAAAGTTTTGGATCCTATGAATAGAGTTGTGGAGTGTTAAAATATCTCCCCCTCGGGATCATTCTTCCTCGAATGAAGGTGAGAATAAGCGGGAATAGAAAGATTTTATCCTTACTATTTTCTCTCTTATGAACTATTCTACTAACACAAATAGGATTGATTCATTCTAAGAGTTTGAAAACTATCCATGGCACATAAGATAAGAATGACACGAGGTTAAACATAAGTCACACTCTATCCGAAGCTATTCAACATAGAACATGAGTTCCTTGGGGATGAAATAGGGTTAGAAGTATGGTTCTTTGAATGATGCAATTGATAGCTTTTAATTCTAGCAACACTCCTTGATTACACTCTTCTTCATACATAGAACACTTCTTTAGTTCGACTGATATATAACTCCCATAAGGATACATATGGCTACTCTATCAAAGTCAAAGTCTAACTGCACACTCTTACTTTGTTCAAGCCTAACTCTAAGTCACAAGGTATTACACATAAGATGGTCATGCAAATCTTAACAACAAGGTTTATGCTCTATACCTTTATAAGAAATTTTATCCCAAGAGTACTACTCCCTTCTTCCACATTCAACAAGCCATGATTCCTACTCAATATACATCTGATGCATCTAACATTAATTCACATGCCATAAACACCACATTCAAGTCTAGTACTAGAATTACTCCATAGGCTAAGTAACCACTCCTCTTTGAATCTCTTGCCTTCTTATGTTTTTAGCCACCATTGTATCAAGCATTAAATACAAGGAGACCATATGAATGCTCTCATCTAACTCTAAGTAACAACATCTCATCTTACTCTTTTTTCCCACTTTCAACTTCACCTTAGATGGAACAGTTGGTCACTAAGATCACAACAAGAAACATCAACCTTTTCCTAGCTATCATTACTCGACTACTACTATTGTTATCACTATCAAAACTAAACAAAACTACTGGAAGGATTATAACAAGACATCTAAAGAATGATTCTTTGAGAAATCTTTTTTCTATAGGAATGTGCATGGAATATTATTACTTTGTGAGCCACTAAGGGAGAGTCATAAGTTCGCGAGACTGGGCATACTATGGAACCTGAGTGCTTATGTGAATTGATCCATATCATGAAACTAATATATGAGACTTGATAGAGTAAGATTGAGATCAATGGATTAGAATCTTCATATCTTATTCTGGGGACTAAGAATAGCTGTGAGTCTTTCTGATATGTATGACCATAGATCATTGACATAATGCTAATATGCAATATATCAATAGAGTATTGTAACGATTGAGTTATGAAAAGATTCTAGAATAGGAATGGATTGATGTACCACTAATTCTTATGAACACATCACTATCAGGCTCCCATCACCTGACTTGAATTGTTACCTTATCATCTCCCCCTTAGGCCTGAGGCTAACACTATAAGACTATAAACCTATTCCACCTTCCTTAAACTGATCTATATTTGTCTCACTCTAATACCTAGAGAATTTCTAATCTCATGTCTACCAAACTCTCCCACTACATGTACTAGGACTCCTTGTAGGACTTCTTCCAATGGTGCTTCTCTTTACCTCATCCTTATTCTATAAAAGACTTTCTATAGTCTCTACTTGCATTGGCTTGTAAGGCCACTCTATTTGACTCTTACTAGTCTGACTCCTCCTTTGTAGTATACTGAAACCACTTCCTTAAGTTTTCTATCTACCTAATTGAAGGTACTTGACCTATATGTAGGAGATTCATCATTATCTATATATGATACCTTTATTCTAACTCTTACGGACAACACCTAATGCTTACATCAACTTACCCCATAGTGGCAGCTTAATATACTTTCTATGCTCACATAGCAAATCATAAGCTTAATTAAAACCTCATACTAACTATATATTCTCTTTGATGCCCCTCTTAAACCTATTATTACCTAATGACTTTCATTTTCTCATCTAAGGACACAATACGACATTGTTACAACCTCATTTATTGCAAGGTAACATCTAAATCCGTCACGTACTTGATGTCAAACTTGTTAAATCAAATATTAACCTATCATCATCACCAATATGCTTCCATCCCTCTTATCATGACACTTAACTCTAGTCCAAGCTTAGTGTCTTGTGCTAAACACTTATTGGAAATATGATTTCTCGCATAATATACTAACTTATGACTACTAAATGAAACTAAGAAATATTTTCCCACTAAGACCTTATGACAAGTAGTCGATATGTATCTATTAGCCTACCTAGTTAGAATTACTCACCGTATCCTCTTTCGAAACCTAGGTGCTACTTACCCATTTACTATATGGTTTTCCTAGTTAAGCCCATAACTCTATGAATATCATAGGGCTTTCCCTTCAAAATCATAAGCCTAGCTTAGACTTATCAACTCATGGTTACTCTATCCTTCTATTCAACACCTATACTTGGTTTTTACGAAATAATGACAAATCCACATAACCCTTTTCTAATTTGAGTGTGCTCTGCCTCATATGAGCTAACTACTCTTCCTCTACCTCCTAACATGAAAGATAAATGATACTTACTACTCTTGGATAGAAACTAAACACAATTGACTTATTACCTCTTTACTTATCTTATAGCTTCATAATTCTTAGTTATATGCCCTATTCAACCATGCTTGCTATTGAATATCTACATCTTTCTAGCTCTGGGATCGTTCTACAACTTATGATTTAGAGAAGAGAGTCTGAGAGTACATCTTATTTCAACTCGAGCACACGACTCATACGGTGAAGGATGGATTCTTTCAAATCAATAGATTTAGGCACATTAATCGGCTTCTATCAAGCTTGGTGTATTATCTTTACTTTTTGAAGGCTTTATCTAAGAGTAAAACACCAATAAGAATCTGAACTTTACTGTTTCAACCACCTAGGTTATGAGGGGTAGTCGAATGGATCTGAGAAGCACATAAATCTGAATAAGTTTCTTATGGCACAACTCTGTTACACGATCTAGAGTATGAAATATTGAGAGACATCTCCTAAATGCCCAGTAGCCTCCTGATTAAAAGTGTGGTGCACAACACACCCATAAGCAAGACTCTACTAGACACAGCTTCATAGACACCCTAGGACACTTGAACTCTGTACTCTGATACCAAGTTTGTCACGCCTCGGGCCTACACCCTAAGCGTGGCTGGCACTCGGAAACCATTTCTTGCTCCAAGTGAACAACTTGGCCTGGCTAACTTACTCAGCGGAAGATATAAACATCATAATGAATTAGATTGGGCTCAAAATTCATGAACTCAAACTTAAAATAGTAAAATATACAACCTGACTCAAAGATTTCAAATAACTCCAAGGGAATAATGAGAATGATATATTTCTAATCTATGAAGCCTCTAAAGTAATGACTCTGAACTAGGCACCAAAGTAGGCTCACAGCTACCTTAACTAAAATAAATACAAGGAAATAAAGTCTCTCGAGCTTCTCTGGATACAAAGAGGTCTCACCAACTGCTGATGGGGACTGTCTTACTAAACATCTGCTAACATGTGAACCTGAATCTGCATCAAAATATGATGCAGCACTAAAGGCAACAGTACATGGAATGTACGGTATGTAAGATAGCCAAAAAGTACTCAAAACAGGATACTCAACCTTACTTCGAGATAGTCATTTGAGAAAAATATGTCATGCAAGTAAAATGTATGTTTAAAATGCATTTAAAAGTGCAACTCAATATAAAAGAAATACTAACTTTAATATATCGACGAGCACAACTAAATGTATAAAATAGAATACTTAGATGCTTAGCTCAACTCAATTAAATATGCAGTATAATAAAAGGAAGTACTTTAACAAAGAAATAATAAATCTCAGTGTATAAAATAATAAACTTTACTTAGGGAGTTTCTCTAACTGACAACCATCATTATGAGCTTCATGATGATACAACGTCTTGCTTACGCTGTCAGAGTTGTCCAATACTTTGCCAGGGTAAGGGACGAAAACTAGGGGAGTGGATCCATCCTAAAACTGGGCCATCTCAGTGGCAAGTGAGGAATTGTCTTCTGGTACAATCTATCCTACGCTAGCTACGTAGTTTATGAGTTCAAGTTATTATTACTCTCACACATTTCGATGCTCAATACTACTCTCGAACTAACTTTTTATTATGCTCATAACTTTAAGAGTAAAAGCTCTCAAAATGCCTCTTTAATCTTTTGGAACTTAGCCCAACTTTAGCTTTTCTCAACTTCTCTAAAATGGTCTCTTTTATTTGGCTAAAAGTTGCATTAATGCAGAGTGTCTCAAAAACATAATTTTCTTACTCAGATACTTGTAACGACAGAGGCTTTAAGTACTTCTTAAACACAGCTCAAAACTATGGACATAATAACTTTTCATAATTTATCTAGGATTCTTACAATTGAAACCTTAACCATGAAACTTTGACTTAATAACTTAATTTAATAGTGAAATCAGTAAAGACCACAACTTTTATTAAGAAAAATATATGAACAAGTATTTCAATGAAATTAACTAGTAATGGGAAAAACTTGACCTCAACTCATAAACATGATCTTGGATAGAGACATGTAGTTAAAGATGTTAAAATAAATGTAGGATAACTTTTGGAGGGCCTTACATACCTAGAAGAACAAGATTTCTTGAAGAATTCAATAGCTTTTTTTGAAACCCCAGCTTTTCTTCTCTTGAAAACTATGTCCTAGGTCTAAAGAATGTTTTCAGCATAAATAAATTAAGGAATCACCTTTAGAGATTTTTTTAGGTTAAAAATTGACAGATTTAGGCTTAAAGGGTGAGAAAGGACGAAAATACCCCTCTTTAAAATCGTTGATTGGGTCATCTATGAGACCTTCTATGGCCCGTAGTTTCATAAACTTTTGGACAATTTTTGGGGTCTCTGGATCACTTTCATGAGCCTATTTTACGACTCATAGATTGGATTGTAAAGTTTGGCACAAAAAATTTAAATTTGAGGACTTTTTCTCACGATTTAGCAAAAGGGTCGTACTTTAATTTACGGCCCGTAAAGGGGTTTCGTAGAAGCCACTTGGCTCAGGCAGTCTTCAGTAAAACGACCATAACTTTTGATTTTGAACTCCAAATGAGGTAAAATTAGTTGCGTTGGAAAGATATTACAAAGGGCTTTCATTGGGTAGGTCATAAGCCACCTAATTCTTTGTGTGATATGAGTTATGGTCATTTAAAGTTGACCTTTGCATAATCCAAAATGAAAAATTTAACTAGTAGGGTGGTTTTGAACTTGACTACGTGTTAGAGGTCTCCTACGAACCTAATCCACTTTTAATACTATTCACACATATTGGAATGAGCCTTAAAATATAGAGACAAGTAAGTCATCATTAGGTTCAAACTTATATACTTATGATGAAAAATTTTGAATCCTATGAATAGAGTTATGGGGTGTAATACCTAACACCTTTCCTTCGAGGTAACTTGAACCATTACTTGTTCTTTAGTTGACTTTGACCCTTAGATTAGTTGTCGATTAGAATGGTGTGCTAATGTACCTCAAATCATTAGGTGGCGACTCTTCATTCAATTTTCAAAAATCCCAAAAGACATGTTACCATGACGTCGTCCAGGTTCCCATCTTTTCGCGTAGAAAAAAGGGGTGGGACAGAGTGGCAACTTTACTGGGGATATTAGGTTCTAACCAATATGCGTCTCTATTTTATGTGGGTTCTATTAATTTCCTTACATGCTTTCAATTGCCTTACCTGCCTTATTTGCTTAATATTATTTTATGTTGATTTACTTATTAACATGATTTGCTTTGTTCTTTCCCCATTCCTTTTCCCTCCCTTTTATTTGTTTATATTAATGCTTAAAATTATCTGCTTATTACTGCTTTATATGCTAACCGTTATTTCTTTTATAAATTGGCATTTTGTTCATATATTCCTCCTCTTGGGACCCTCTTTATTTTTCATTTTATGGTGATGTTATGCCTTTGTACTTCTCCCACCTCCTCTTCAAAATCCAAATTTTAGAGAGTAAGCACGTGCGTGGTGAATAGTGGATGGTCTTACCACTATTGGACACGTGCTTTTCGCATAGGACCACCCTTAGTCTGTGTCTAACCCATTCTATAGAAACCTAAGATTAAGGTCATGCATGCAGAAGCCCCAGGTAGTTTGACCCCACGGGGTCAACCTACAATAGTAGTAGCCACTCTGTTAAGTCTAAGGGTCCAACCACCCTCTAGACGAAATACTGCATATTATATGTCTATGTGATCATAATAATTTAGTCCAAGCCAAATTATGACAAATGGAGTTTAGAAGATCTGTTTGTGGTCTTTATGTTTTGCAAATTTGGGAGGTTGAATCAATGATGTTGGAGTTTTTGAAGATTAGAATTGTCCCAATCCCCTTTGATTTTTATGTTGATCAAATTGTATTAGTTGTAATTATTATTAGTAAATTTTTTTTTAAATTATCTTTTATTTTTAGTCTTTAAAATATCTGTCATTTTCTAACTTTAAACTCCAAATGACATTAACAAGTCTTGGATTTATTATTGTGATCACTTATTGTCGTCTTGGGCCTACCTTTGGCTCAATGAGGTACCATGTATTTAGGACGCTTATTTGTTTTATTCGAGTACTCATTTAATGTGGTCGTAAGTTGTTTCACATTATTCGTGTTTTATTTACCTATGTTATATATTATCTTTTGTATGTATTTAATTTTTTTTGGCTAAAAGGTTGTCTGATATTTGAACTTTGGCTGGACTGAGAATCTGCAATATGTCAAATCTGCTCAAAATCCGCAAAAACAATCCTCCTTCTTTCCATCCAATTCAAAGCACCTTTTTGACTTCTCTCCTCACTCTATTCTTGCTCGCGCACTCCCTCGATCAATACCTCCTGGAGACATTAATTTTGATGTTTTTCCAAGTGTAGATGTACCTGATGAAATAGAAAGGTCTGACTTGAATGTGATACAACAAAAACTTCATGATTTGGAGAGACAGGTGTATAAGAAATTAGGCTAAGAAGATGTCCCTGACCTGAGGTACGAGAAGTTATGCATGCATCCAAGATTTGGGTTACCATTAGGGTTTTAAAGTTCTAAAATTCAACATGTTTGATGGGCATGGAGACCCAATTGCACATCTTGAGGATTATTGTAGCATAATAGTGGGTATTGAAAATAATAAAACTCTTTTAGTGAGATTATTTATTCAGAGTTTGCCTGTGATAGCTTTCACTAGATATGTCAAACAAGATTTTAACAAATGGTTGACATGGGAAGATATGGATCGAGCCTTTGTAGAGCACATATGGAGCCTTTGTAGAGCAATACAAATTCAACATAAAAAATGATCCTACAATGTTGGATTTGCTCAAGTCAAAGAATGCCTCATGAATCTTGTGAAGAATATGTCACGCAATGGAGATTAGAGGCTTCTAAAATATGTCATCTACCTCACGAAGAAGAGTTGGTCCAAACTTTCTTCAGATCATTTGATGGCATATACTACAAAACCTTATATTTCATAAGTATTCTAAATTTTGGTAGTCTAATTCAAATTGGAAAAGAATTAGAGTATGGTATACAAACAAGAAGAATCATTGATGAACAAATTCGTGGTCAAGCATCAGATGATAAGAACAAGAATGTTTCAACCTCTGCACCTCAAAAATAGTGCAACCGAAATGCCGAACAAGTTCATGCTATTTTGATATGCACCTCCGACCTCTAATCCACAAGTTCATCCTGCGCATTTTGACTCTCACAAAAGTTTCCCAAAGATTTATCAAGCACAATCTGAGTCTTGTCAGTACAAGGTAAGGAAGCCTCATATTTTTACTCCCTTAAGTGAGAAATTGGCAAGTATTTTTCAAAGACTATGGGTTCAAAGGCTTTTGAAACCAAGAAAAGGATGGATCCTTACACACTCTCGTTCAACTTTCGATTCCTCTAAGAAATGTTTGTATCATTCGAATATTCAAGGTCATGATACTGAGAAATGTCAAGCATTAAAGAACAAGATTCAGAATTTGATTGAACAAGGAAATGAGATAGTGCAACAAGGGACACTACACAGCAATGGCAACTCAACTATGATGATTGTTGTTATTGTTCAAGGTGATCCTACAAGTCATTTATCAAAGAAGTGCAAATCATATCAAAGAATTTGATGAGGAGAAGACTTGCGTGAGCAAGTGCCTTCATATTCTACCATGAAATTTTCTTTCATCCCATTTCTTTCTCTTGTATTCTTGAACTACGTTTGACCTGATTTCCTTTTGTGGATACGTAGGAAGCCCATTATTGGGTCCGGTCTCTATCAATAAATTTTTTTTTTCTCTCAACTAAATGAAATCCTTCAAATCGAATCTAGAATTGATCGATCCAACTTCTAGATATCAATAATACACAGATTCAAAATCAAGCCTTAATGTTTAAATATAAGACAACCACTTTCCTTTGAACTGACAAGTTTCTTTGAGTGATTCAGGAATATAAAGATCACACAAGTCAAACTAATTTTTGAGGTTCCTAAAAAATTCATGAACTATATCTCGACGGAATGTTAGATCTGATTGAAAAAGCTACTATTTGGATCAAGTTATTATTTGGGCCTACTACATATCAAGTAGTCACTATAATTATTCAAATTCTGCTATCATTTGGGCCTACTATCAATCATGTTATTGCATTAAGGTTCATCTGCCTTATAAAAGGATATTTAGGCTTGTCCACCTTATAATAGGACACTTAGGCTCATCCGCGTATTCATTTTTCCACATACAGGTATATATTATACTCTTAGTTATGGTCCTCAGAAGTTATCGCCATTCAGTCATAAGAACATACCACAAGTGAGGAAGATAAAACAATACTAATCACATACTCTCTAGCCCCCAAACTAGTTAATCAGAATTATAGCAAATCAATGTTATACAACTCATAGCCAACCTCCCTTATCCAACCTGACATATATCATCCCAACTACCTAAGGCCCAATTGTTCCAACACCTAACAACTTAACCGCAACAATACATTACTTAATAAATTAAGCCCCAGCAAGTAGTGGCCTTAACAGGCCCACCATAATAATAAGACTGGTACACACAATTCATCATATCCATACACAGAATCGGGGCATCAATCAACCCAACAATATAACCAGAATTTAATAAAAGCCATCCGGATACACATGCAATTTTCTCGGGATATCCTCCGCCCTGGTCTTAATTAACAGTAGGCTAATCTTTGTAGCAACACAACATTCCTGTCAAAAGACATACCTGGCAACTCATAGCTACTGGAAATGTCTCTAATATTGAAATCTCAATTACCACATCACTATCCTAAAGCATCACTACACCTGATCCCCCCACTAATAGAAGAGACCTTCCAATACCTTGATACTTCACCTAGGATAAAAGAAGTCCAGAGCTCATACTCAAGTAGGCGATAAGTTAAGCAATGCAGCTAACAATGTAAAACCATAACTCAAATACAAGGCAACCCAGCAAAATGATCAACATCCCCACTGGCAAGCACAACCAGAAATCCGGACAACACAATCCCAGCCATCTAACAATTACAATAAGTCATCAAGGAAGAGTTCCCGATAGCTCAGCTGATAATGCAACCATGTCCCATCCAATAATAGATAACTGGACTAAGCCCCTGGGCATAACATTTGTCTCAAAATCCAATCACCAAGGAGTTAGGAGAGTCGCATATCAATAGAATCATCACACCAGGATCATAACTGTACAGGCATAAGGTGTAGCCAAGGGTATAACCGACATCCAGCCTCTCAAATACTATGAAACCTTTGTATTAGACTACCCACTCCAGTAATTAAGTAACAAAAGGATCGTATATAAACATAGGGTTTTGGCTTATATTTAGCCCCTAACAGGGTACAGTCATAATATAAGTGACAGTTACTTAAAATGCCACCAGGTATAACATACTTATCCATATCAGGAAGCCCAACGAGTCAAACCAGCGATCAAATAATCAAATACGGATATATAGAGAGCATCAACTCTTATTGCTACCTCAATCACATCCTTTCCCGCTTGTATAATCTTTGTCATAAGTATTCACAACCTACACAATCTTTAAACAGTAGCTAACGTACAAGTATCAGTGTTATAGAGTTTAAACCTCAACAACATATCCCATAGTTCCATACACAATCACCTCCAGAAAAATCACTAATTGCAAGGCAAATCTCTGGGGCTCCCATGATCTCAATAGCTATAGTCTTCCTATCAAACTTTCAAAACTCAAGGGCATCCAGTCTCTGCTCAATGGCTTCTGGGGATTGCTGTCTATCTGGGACTAACGATGCAACACTACAGGACAAGAAACAATAATACAAGAAGTTTCCTAAACATCCCATAGCCTCTTAGAGATAAGTGATGGATGTCTCCACACCAATCCATGGGACTCTACTAGACAGTAGCTCTATACAGATGAGACTAGTGAACCTTAAGCTAGAATACCACCTTTTCACGACTCGGAGCCAGTCATGATGGCACCTATTAGATCCCATCTACAAGTAAGCCAGTTACCCAAGCCACATGATACCTATCCTAGCTCTCTACTCAAACCATAGCAAACACAATAATATAAATAACTGAAACCTACCTAGAACCTAGAAATCAACTGTATAGGGATAGTATAGACTCAAGATAAAATATACATATCTACGTACATAACTAGAATTAAAATCTATATATACAATCCAAATTACATATACAGAGCTAGTTTCTAAATACAAGAGACAGTCGTTAGAACAGAAGGAGACTGCAAAATACTTACAGCTGCCGATACTTACCAATGGCACCTATTAGATCCCACCCACAAGTAAGCCAATTATCCAAGCCACATGATACCTATCCTAGCTCTCTACTCAAACTATAGAAAGCACAATAATATAAATAACTCAAACCTACCCAGAACCTAGAAATCAACTGTACATGGCTACTATAGACTCAAGATAAAATATACATATCTACATACATAACTAGAATGAAAATCTACATATACAATCCAAATTACATATACAGGGCCAGTTTCTGAATACAAAAGACGGTCGCTAGAATAGAAGGAGAATGCAAAATACTTACAGCTGCCGATGCTTACCAATGTCTTCTAAATCTTCTGCAGAACCCTAACTCAGAAACTACGGCTAGTGCATAGACCTGCACTATGGGAAGATAAAGAAATGTAGGGGTGAGTACCGGTAACAAGCACCCAGTAGGCATCATCGGCTGACCGAGTGACTTACTTTAAATATAGAAGGCTCAAATATAGAGAAATGTAGTATATGTAGCAAATCAGAACTCTAATCATGGAGTACGTTTTTTCTAGAGAATTACCAAACTCCAAGTGAACCAACCTAAATAGTGTGCAATGATACTAACTAATGAAACACGAGTATCCCCAAACCACAATTGCCACTAAACTGAGACATAGTGTTGTACGCGGGTGCAAGGCCTAATATCTATGCTTGTACGTTGACTGGGCTCTATAAGCCCAGAAGGTACACCCACAAACAATCTAACTGATAGAATCACCATGGAACTCATGAAACCACCACGAAACCCAACTCCCAATATCACATGATCCAGGGGTCAGCTGTACGTGCGTGTAAGGTCCTAATGTCTAAGCCTGACGCCCCTGAGCCTCCATAAGCCCAGGGTACACCCATGCACAATCAAGGTGTGTATAGATATGTGGATCCATAGATAATCAATGGGTCCTCGACCCTCTTGTAATAAGTATCATACGAGGCCTCGAACCTCGAATAGTCACACGAGGCCTCAAACCCCTATAATATCAAATGAGGCCTTGAACCCCTTTCTCGAGTAGGCCTCCGGTCGGAGTAGTTAGCCAGGGCTAGATAGTCTGACAATATATATAACAGTGGGACATATCCCCTGGGGGGAGAAAGAATCCCCCTAACACAATCAATAAGGCTTCAAACCCCAAGAAAATCAATTGGGCCTTGAACCCAAGAAAAATCAACTAGGCCTCGAACCTAAGGAAGATTAACTGGTGCTCGGACCTCAGAACTAGCACCTACCACCCGACATCTCAGTCATAGTCACCAGACTCAGACCACGGGGCGTGACTCCTGGGTCTCAGATACTCAGACATGACCACCAGAGCTCGAATAGCCACGGGGAGCGTCATCTAGCTTTGAGGTATCAAAATAGTCCCTCACTCAACTAATTTGTCCAGATCTGGAACTCCAAAGTCATATCATACCCAGAGTGAACGTAGGCAATGACACTTACAACATAATATCCCACACAATCCAACCCACACAACCGTATGTCATCATCCCTCATATAACAGTAGCTAACCCCAACCTCAGATAAGGATAACAAATGCACAAGGACTAACAGTTGTATACAAAAGTATATATCTCATAAACTAATATAGGGTCATGCCCACCCAAAGCCAAATGCACCACATTCCAGTCAATCACAAGTACCTTGAGTAAATATGAGCCTTGAACCAAAGAAAAATCAATTAGCGGGGCCTAGCCCCAAATATGTAATCATGAGTGTCTTTGACCCAAAATGTAACCAAAAGGTATACCATAAGTATCTAGAAAAACTAAATCTAGTAGATTTATATCTATACTAGAATCAATCCAACGTACGGCTGTATTATATATAATCAATAGTAGCTTCACAACCAACATATCTCAGTATCATTAGGCTACACATTCATATAGATAGGAGTTGAGCCAGACCAGTCACAGGGCATTAGCCCATATCCGGTCTTTACCAGGCCTTATCGTGGTTATACAGTGCAAGAACACAACTACTATAGTGGTCACAACTATTACAATCCAAAACAACCACAAGTATCCCATAATAACAATAGTTACCTGTAAGCCCCCAGATTTTTATCTCACTAACGTCACCTTGGGGTCCAAAAACTTACCCAGAAATCTACCAAGCATCACCTCACGAAAGTGGCCTACATGGCCCGTGCGGAGTCATACGGACCGTGTGGCCTCCCGTGGAGTGACACCTAGGAAGTGTGGAGGGTAAACAGGCCTTCACACGGTCCGTGTGACCTTGGACGGTCCGTATGGCCCTCCGTTTGGGGTACCGTGTAGAGCCACCATTTCACGGACCAAGTCACGATCTGTGTAATCCTAGATGGTCCGTGTGGCCTTCCGTCTAGCGTATTATGGAGGGTTACCTGTACACGGATGGGGTCACGGTCCGTGTGACCCCAAATGGTCCGTATACTTGTCCGTGTGGTGCTAATTTGTTTGAGAAGTTTTGCCTCTGAGGATTTTAAATCTTGGACCACGGCCCAGTATACGGTCCGTGTGACACTACACGGATCGTGTACCGTATGACCCAGACGGACCAATTTCAGGTCCGTTTTATTAATGACATTTTTGAAATATTGGTTGCTCCAAACATGAATTTTGTCATTTTCCACCCATCCTAAGCTCCCTATATAAGCTGAATACCCTCACACTTCAGCCATTTTCTCTCATTTCACTCCGCTCACTACAATTTGCTCCCTCAAGCTCTCCAACCACTCACTAGGATTTGTCAAGGCAAGACTATAAATTAGAAGTCCCTTTCTCCTCAAGTGTTGTCTTCAAATCAGGTATGTGCGTTTTGATTCTTGGTCTCTTTCAACCAAGAAGACCCAAAGTTCTTTTCAAACTACTTTATGAAATTGTCTACTTAAAATGTGAATTTTGACTACTTCTTCTTGGTAACCTTGAATCATGCATGTGCTATTTGAGACTCCGAATTTCGAGATATGTTAAGTTTTATCATGATGAACTACTTGGATTATGAAACTATGAACATGCATGTCCCTTTGAAGATATTATTTTGTATGGGTGATATCTACTACCTTTTTCTAGTGATTTTATTATGGATTTCCTAGTTTTACATTATATTACTATGTTTTAGATATACTCTACATTATCCATTCCATCCCTACATTGTGCATTGCATCATACTCATGACATTCGTACATGAAAATTTTGGAAATGTGGGCTTAAGCCCAATTTTGTCCTAAAAAGGAATTATGATATGATTTTGGTAAGACATGGGATATGACAAAAAGGTGATCACCAGTATGTCTATGATTATGGCTCTTTGAGCATTATGGGTGCTTGCATCATTTTATATATGTGTAGATGAGCTATTCCCTGCATGAACCATGTGATTTGATCTTGTGATTTGGCTTTTGAGCCTACCCTTGCATTTAACATTTTAAATGGATATTCGACTCTCTCTTGGAAAGCATATGTATATTAATATAAGTCTTCTTGTGGGATGTGTAAGACTTAGCACCGATAGATTGGGGGCGTTAAGGATATCCCCAAGGTCCCTCTCCCTTTCCTTGAACTATGTGCCAACATAGGGATGGAGGTTATTCGTCTATACTGTTTATGATATGGCATATCTTGATATGATTCTGTAAATCCTTCTGAAAAATGTGGTTGTAAGGAAGGTGACCATCCATCGAAAAGCGTAGTCGTAAGGTGTGATGTAGATTACTCTTGGCAAGTAATCTTCCCCTACTGGTGGGAGGTCCTAAATCGGTCCAGTTCATGTAATATCTCGCATGGATTTGGTTTATCAGTTATAGTCCATCCCCGTTATATAGGAGCATTATTGCATTGCACGCATCATGAATACCATGGCATCTTGTATACTAAATTCCTTTGCTTATATGATCCTTGTATATTATGTGCCCTTGTCATCTAACATTGATATGCAGGTTCGGTAAGTCATATCCATTGCATGCTCGCATACTTAGTACATTCAAACGTACTAACACATATTCTATGCCTACATGATTTTACCATGTAGCGACCGAGTAGTTTAAGTGCCAGCCGCGGGACGAATAGTCCTTCTTTTAAGATATTTTGCGGTGAGCCCCATCTTCCGAGGGCGAGCTTTTGTTTCTTGTGTCCGTTATGTATATTATTTTGTTGAGGGTGAGCCCGGAACTGGTCCCGTCCCCCGTTCCTTAACTAGAGGCATATGTTGGGCATTTTGTAAAAACCTTGTCATTTTTGCTTAACTTATAAGAAATGCTCTTTTTGGGACTTGAATTTCCGTTATTTAATTTAATTGTCTTTAAAAGCTCTTGAACCAAGCTTCGTAGGTTTTTTTGAAATTTTGAGGCTTGTCTGGGGACTCTTGGGCCCCCATTCGCCGTGTCACATCAAGGCCCTGACCCCATGTCGTGACAAAAAGTGGTATCAAATCCCTAGGTTTATAATGGTCCTCGGAGCCCAAAATGCTGCGTTGAGGAGAGTCCTATTCATACTTGTGAAGTGCACCATACCTATGAGTGGGAGGCTACAAAGACGTATTAGGAAATTTCTCCCTTCTTCATGTCTTGTATCGTGTTGTGGCCGGTTTATGAAATTTTCTTACTTACTGGTGTCGTTAATCCCTTTTCAGTAAATGCCTCAAGGATGACCTCCACTCCCTAGGTCGGCTCCAACTACTGAAAATCAGGCCCCTCACAAGCCTATGGAGGAGCCCATCTCTAACGGTGAGTTCTGTACCGCTTTTGCCATGCTTGCACAGGCGGTGACTGCTCCAGCAAGGCAAGCTAATCTGCCACGGGACCCTACACCCGCATCTATTGTGAGGGATTTCACCCGGATGGACCCTCCGGAGTTTTATGGGTCAAGGGTTGATGAGGATGCTCAGGAGTTCATTGACGAGCTCTCAAAAATACTGAACATTATGGGCGTCACTTTTGAGGAAAAAGATGGATTGGTTGCTTACCAGCTGATGGATATAGCTCAGGTGTGGTATTCGCAGTGGGCCATGGAGAGGATCTGTGATGGTAATGTTAAATGGGGAGAGTTCAAATCATCCTTCCTCAACCGCTTCTTTCCACTTGAGCTGAGGGAGGCCAAAATGACCGAGTTTGCTAACCTTATGCAGGGGAGTATGAGTGTGAGAGACTATGCCCTCAAGTTTACCAAGCTTTCCAAATATGCTCTGTCCCTGGTAGTCGATCCCCGTGCAAGGATGCACAAATTCATTTCAAGTATTCCTGTTGGTGAAAGAATGTCGGACTGCTATGCTGATTGGGGATATGGATATTGCTAGATTCATGGTGTATGCTGAGCAGATTGAAAGGGAGAAACTTAAAGAGAAAAGGGCACACGATCCCAAGAGAGCCCGCTTTGATGGTGGATTCTCCGGTGCTAGGAATGTTGGTTTTGGTCGCATCTAGTAGGGCCAAGGTTCGGAGGCTCGGGTGGCTACTACTCGGGCATCCTCTCCCAGGGTACAGGCGGGTGGTAAACCAGAATATCTTATGTGTGACAAGTGTGGGAAGCCCCACACAGGTGCCTCCCAGAAAGATTTGGGACTTTGCTTCGGATGTGGAAGTAAGGACCATAAGGTTATTGATTGCCCTAGGAGTGCGCGTAGAGGCCGAGGTCAAGTGACCCAAGGCCGGCAGGGCCAGCAGAGGGGTCCTCAAGGTGTTGCCCCGAGAAACAACAGGTTCTATGCACTCCATGCTCGCCAGGATGTCGAGGAAGCTCCAGAAGTCGTGACTAGTATGTTAAAAGTCTTTGATTTTGATGCTTATGTTTTTCTTGACCTAGGTGCAAACTTGTCTTTTGTGACTCCACTGTTGGCTGTCAAGTGTGGTTTGAAACCCAAGATTCTAGGGGAGCCTTTCTCGGTCTATACCCTCGTGGGTGAATCTATTGTTGCTCATAGAGTCTATCACGGGTGCCCTGTTGTTGTGTTTCATAAACTTTTCCATGTGACCTTGTGGAACTTGAGATGCTTGACTTTGATGTAATTCCTTGGAACGGATTAGCTGCATGCGTCTTATGCTTCCATAGATTGTAGAACCCGGAAGGTCCAGTTCCAACCTCCCGATGAGCCAGCTCTTGAATGGAAGGGTGGTGATTCCTCTATTAAAGTTAGGTTTATTTCCTACCTCAAGGTGCAAAGAATGATTGCTAAGGGGTGCATTTACCATATGGTGAGGGTCAGGGATACGGATTCTGAGGTTCCTACTCTCGAGTCGGTCCTTGTGGTGAATGAATTTTCGGATGTGTTTCTCGAGGACTTACCGGGCATTCCTCCGGATAGAGATAATAAGCTTTGGCATAGATCTTCTTCCAGATACTCAGCCTATTTCTATCCCTCCATATCGGATGGTCCCTACAAAATTGAAAGAGTTAAAGGAGAAGTTAAAGGACCTAATAGAGAAGGGTTTTATTCGGCCTAGTACATCATCGTGGGATGCTCCCATGTTGTTTGTAAGGAAGAAGGATGGGTCTCTCCTTATGTGTATTGATTACAGGCAGCTGAATAAGGTGACCGTTAAGAACAAGTACCTGTTGCCAAGGATTGATGATTTGTTTGATCAGCTTCAAGGTGCCACTCACTTCTCGAAGATTGATCTTTATTCAAGGTATCATCAGTTGAAGGTTAAGGAATGTGATATCCCCAAGATAGCTTTTCGAACAAGGTATGGGCACTTCGAATTTGTAGTGATGTTATTCGGCCTAACTAATGCTCCGGCCGCATTTATGGACTTGATGAACAGAGTGTTTAAACCATTCCTGGACAGCTTCGTGTTGGTCTTTATTGATGATATTCTCATTTACTCCGGAAGTGAACAGGAGCACGAGAATCATTTGAGGATGGCCCTCCAAACCCTAAAGGAAAAGAAATTATATGCCAAGTTTAGCAACTGCGAATTCTGGTCGGGCGAAGTGGCTTTCCTCGGTCATGTGGTGTCCAGAGACGGTATCAAGGTGGATCAGAGCAAAACAGAGGCTATGAAAAATTAGCCTAGACCTTTTACTCCTTTGGATATCCGCAGTTTTTTCGGGTTGGCCGGGTACCACAGAAGGTTCATGGAAGGTTTCTTATCCATTGCATCTCTATTGACCAAGTTGACCTAGAAGCAGGCTAATTTTATATGGTTGGATGAATGAGAGAGAAGTTTCTAAACCTTGAAAGATCGACTTATGTCAGCTCCCGTCTTGACCCTGCTAAATGGCTCAGAAGGGTTCGTAGTGTATTGTGATGCCTTGCGGATCGGATTGGGTGTTGTGCTTATGCATAATGGTAAGGTGATAGCGTATGCATCAAGACAGTTGAAGGTGCATGAACGAAACTATCCCACACATGACCTTGAATTAGCAACGGTGGTTTTTGCTTTGAAGATTTGGAGGCATTATTTGTACAGGGTCCATGTTGATATATTCACTGATCACAAGAGTTTGCAATATGTTTTCACCCAGAGAGATCTTAACCTCAGGCAAAGGAGGTGGTTGGAGTTTCTGACAGATTACGACATGAGTGTGTTATATCATCCGGGCAAGGCCAATGTTGTGGACGACGCCCTCAACAGGTTATCTATGGGGAGTGTGGTCCATATTGAAAAGGGGAAGAAGGAGTTGGTAAGGGATGTTCACCGATTGGCTAGGTTGGGTATCAGGTTGACTGATTCCAGCGAGGGTGGTACTCGGGTTCAGAATGGGGTAGAATCTTCTGTGGGTGAATGAGGTGAAGGCTAAGCAAGATCTAGACCCATTGTTAATTGAGTTACAAAATTTGGTTGCTGCAAATGAGATCAAGGCATTCTCCCAAAGGGGAGATGGTCTACTTCGGTACCAAGCCCGGCTTTGTGTTCCTGATGTGGATGACCTTAGGAGGGTGATTATGAGCGAGGCTCACAACTCTCGCTACTCTACTCACCCAGGGTCTACCAAGATGTACTAGGATCTGAGAGAGGTGTATTGGTGGCATGGTATGAAGAGGGATATTGCCAAGTTCGTGTCTGAGTTCCCGAGTTGTCAGCACATAAAGGTAGAACACCAAAGGCTTGGTGGTATGGCCCAAGACATTGAAATTCCCACATGGAAATGGGAGGATGTAAACATGGACTTTGTGGTTGGATTGCCTCAGACCCGAAGGCAATTCGACTCCATTTGGGTTATTGTGGATTGGATGACGAAATCAGCTCACTTTCTACCAGTCAAGACTACCTTCAGTGCCGAGGACTATGCAAGGTTGTATATCCAGGAGTTGGTGAGGCTGCATGGTGTACCTAGATCCATTATGTCAGATCGTGGTGCTCAATTCACTTCCCACTTTTGGAAATCTTTTATGAAAGGACCTTGGGACCAAAATTAAGTTGAGCTCCGCTTTTCATCCTCAAACCGATGGCCAAGCGGTGAGGACTATTCAAACCTTGGAGGATATGTTGAGGGCGTATGTGTTGGAGTTTAAGGGGAATTGGGATAACCATCTTCCACTCATCGAGTTTGCTTATAATAATAGCTTCCATGCTAGCATTGGAATGGCGCTGTTTGAAGCCTTGTATAGGAGGAGGTGTAGATCCCCGGTGGGGTGGTTTGAATTGGGTGAGATGGATTTAGTTGGCCTGGATTCGGTGTTGGATGCTATGTAGAAGGTAAAGGTGATTAGAGAGAGATTGAAAGCGACCCAAAGTCGCCAAAAGTCCTATTCGGATAGTAGGAGAAGGGACCTCGAATTTCATGTCGGGGATTGGGTTTATGTGAAAGTCTCTCCTATGAAGGGCGTAATGCATTTCGGCAAAAAAGGCAAGCTAAGCCCCCGGTATGTTGGTCCTTACGAAATTGTTGAGCAGATTGGAGGTGTGGCTTACAAGTTGGAGTTACTTCCGGATTTGGGTTCCATTCATCCGGTCTTCCACGTATCCATATTGAGAAAATTAGTTAGTGATCCTAGCACCATCATGCCTTTGGAAGGAATTGAGGTCGAGGAAAACTTGACTTATGTGGAAGTACCGGTGGCAATTTTTGATAGGCACGTAAAACAGCTTCGCAACAAGGATGTGGCTTCGGTAAAGGTACTTTGGTGAAATCAACTAGAGGAGAGTGCTACAGCGGAGGCGGAGCTAGACATGATGAAATGATACCCCCATCTTTTCCAATCTACTCAAGCCTAAGGTACTAGGGATCTTCTTTATCAATTATGTCACTTCCTTGCCTTCTTGAGTCTCATGACATGACATGCATATGTGTACACTAAAAGACTTTTCTTTCTTTACAAATGAGTTGGATGTAATCTTGATATGATCTTTGGTCTTGAACTATAATTTAATTTTTGCATAAAGCTTTTGGTACAAACCTTATATTTTGAGTTGAGTTGTGCATTGTGTCTTGTGTCGGATGTATGTTGCCTTAACTCTAACCTTTCTAGCTTTGTTCTTGCACATTCGGGGATCAATGTTCCAGAGGGGTGATTGTGTAAAGCCCCAGATTTTTCTCTCATTGACGTCACCTTGGGGTCCAAAAACTTGCCCAGAAATCTACCAGGCATCACCTCATGGAAGGGGCCTACATGGCCCATGTGGAGTCACATGGACCGTGTGGCCTCCCGTGGAGTGACACCTAAGAAGTGTGGAGGGTAAACGGGACTTTACACGGTCCGTGTGACCTTGGACTGTCCGTATGGCCCTCCATTTGGGGTACTGTGTAGAGCCACCCTTTCACGGACCAAGTCACGGTCCATGTGATCCAAGATGGTCCGTGTGGCCTTCCGTTTGTCGTATTGTGGAGGGTTACCTGTTCATGGATGGGGTCACGGTCCGTGTGACCCCAGACGATCCGTGTACTTGTCCGAGTGGTATTAATTGGTCTGAGAAATTTCGCCTCTCAGGATTTTAAAAATTTTGGACCACGGCCCAATATACGGTCCGTGTGACACTACACGGACCGTGTACCGTACTGTGTGACCTAGAAGGATCAATTTTAGGTCCATTTCATTAATAGCATTTTTGAAATATTGGTTCCTCTAAATGTGAATTTTGTCATTTTCCACCCATCCTAAGCTCCCTATATAAGCTGAACACCCTCACACTTCAGCCATTTTCTCTCATTTCACTCCTCTCTCTAGAATTTGCTCCCTCAAGCTCTCCAACCTCTCACTAGGATTTGTCAAGGCAGGACTCTAAATTTGAAGTCCATTTTTGCTCAAGTGTTGTCTTCAAATCAGGTATGTGGGTTTTGATTCTTGGTCTCTTTCAACCAAGAAGAACCAAAGTTCTTTTCAAACTACTTTATGAAATTGTCTACTTAAAATGTGAATTTCTACTGCTTGTTCTTGGTAACCTTGAACCATGCATGTGCTATTTAAGACTCCAAATTTTGAGTTATGTTAAATTTTATCATGATGAACTACTTGGATTATGAAACTATGAACATGCATGTCACTTTGAAGATATTATTTTGCAAGGGTGATATCTACTACCATTTTTAGTGATTTTATTATGGATTTCCTAGTTTTACATTATATTGCTATGTTTTAGATATACTCTACATTACCCATGCCATCCCTACATTGTGCATTGCATCATACTCATGACATTGGTACATGAAAATTTTGGAAATGTGGGATTAAGCCCAATTTTGTCCTAAAAAAGAATTAAGATATGATTTTGGTAAGACATAGGATATGACAAGAAGGTGATCACCTGTATGTCTATGATTATGGCTCTTTGAGCATTATGGGCGCTTGCACTATTTTGTATATGTATAGATGAGTTATTCCCTGCATGAACCATGTGATGTGATCTTGTGATTTGGAATTTGAGCCTACTTGTTCATTTAACGTTTTGAATTGGATATTTGACTCTCCCTTGGAAAGCATATGTATATATATATAAGTATTCTTGTGGGATGTGTAAGACTTAGCGCCGATGGATTGGGGCGTTAGGGATATCCCCAAGGTCCCTCTCCTTTTCCTTGAACTATATGCCAACATAGGGACGAAGGTTATTCGTCTATTCAGTTTATGATATGACATGTCTTGATATGATTCTATAAATCCTTCCGAAAAGCGTGGTCGTAAGAAAGGTGACCATCCACCGAAAAACGTGGTCGTAATGTGTGATGTAGATTTAACTTGGCAAGTAATCCTCTCCCTACCGGTGGGATGTCCCAAATCAGTCTAGTTCATTTAATAGCTCTCATGGATTTGGTTTGTTAGTTATAGTCCATCCCCGTTATATAGGAGCATTATCACATTGCATGCATCATGAATTCCATGGCATCTTGTGTACTAAATTCCTTTGCTTATATGATCCTTGTATATTATGTGCCCTTGTCATCTAACATAGATATACAAGTTCAATAAGTCATATGCATTCCATACCCACATACTTAGTATATTCAAACATACTAATGCATACTATTGGAGCAGTAAAGTTTTGATGGCTGACAAAAGATAATGAAACAGGTTGGTCTACCAGGTTCTTTCAGCATACTGTATCCATGGCAAACTGCACACGCTGCACACAATAAAAATGGAATAAAGGGTGATGGAAATAAGGGGTATAAAAACAACAGCTGTCAAGAAGAAGGATTTAAAGAGGAATACTACTCCAACTCAAATAGGATGCGTAAAAGAAGGAGAAAAGAGAAGTTCGATTAGAAGAAGGAGTTCTAAAGGAAAAAGGATTCCACTAATAACTGGTGTTATCCTTAAAGAGGTGGAGAGCAATTAAATCTTTGATTAGCAAATATAAAACTAGAGAGAGTTCACAGAAGCAAGGGGGCGCAAAAAAAAGAGAGATTCAGAGAGAAAAAAAAGAGATTCACAGATGAAGAAAAAAAAACAGAGGCGTTGTAGAAATTATAACAAGAAGAATCGTTAGAGCTAACAAGTTTCATTCTGCAGCATAGTTTTTTTCTTTCGTTCTTGATAGTTGAATACTGTAATCTCTCAGTACTTATAAATTGGGAACATAATCCTTGAGAGATTTATGTGTAGCAAATAGGCTAGGGAAGTTGAGTTGAAGTTTGAATTGTTGGATCTTAGGGCTAACTAGCTAAAGATCTAACTGAGGTTGTAATTGTTGTTGAAGGCCCTTTTGAAGTAGTGAAGTTGAAGTTAAATCCTGTAGAGTACAGGTCGTGGTTTTTCACCCTTCTTGAGCCGGGGGTTTTCCACCTAAAACTGTTGCGTCCTATTTATTTCTGCGTCATGGAAACACGTTCGATTAACCTGTTCCAACGATTAGGCAAATCCGTAGGGGGTGCAAAACCTAACAAGTGGTATCAGAGCAGGTTCTCTTATTAAAGGCTAGTACCTAAGAATTGATCCAGATGAATACTGCACCATCTTTTGGACATGGAGAAGGACAGGATGACTATGAGCTGGATTAGAGGAACAAGTCAGGTTACCTGGTCCATCTACTGGACAAGCAGAGGGCACACAGTCAGGGGGAACTATGGAAAGTTGGATCAGAGGAACAAGTCAGGCTACCTGGTCCATCCACTGGACAAGCACAGGGCACACAGTTAGGGGGAACTATGGAAAGCTGAAAATAAATTAGAAAAGATGGATAGGCCTGATACTCAGAAAGTTTGTCATCATCAAAAAGGGGGAATTTGTTGGAGCAATAAAGTTTTGATGGCTGACAAAAGATAATGAAATAGGTTGGTCTACCAGGTTCTTTCAGCGTACTGTATCCATGGCAAACTGCACATGCTGCACACAATAAAAATGGAATAAAGGGTGCTGGAAATAAGGGGTATAAAAACAACAGCTGTCAAGAAGAAGGATTTAAAGAGGAATACTACTCCAACTCAAATAGGATGCGTAAAAGAAGGAGAAAAGAGAAGTTCGATTAGAAGAAGGAGTTCTAAAGGAAAAAGGATTCCACTAATAACTGGTGTTATCCTTAAAGAGGTGGAGAGCAATTAAATCTTCGATCAGCAACTATAAAACTAGAGAGAGTTCACAGAAGCAAGGGGGCGCAAAAAAAAGAGAGATTCAGAGAGAAAAAAAAGAGATTTGAAGATGAAGAAAAAAAACAGAGGCCTTGTAGAAATTACAACAAGAAGAATCGTTAGAGCTAACAAGTTTCTTTCTGCAGCATAGTTTTTTTCTTTCGTTCTTGATAGTTGAACACTGTAATCTCTCAGTACTTATAAACTGGGAACATAATCCTTGGGAGGTTTATGTGTAGCAAATAGGCTAGGGAAGTTGAGTTGAAGTTTGAATTGTTGGATCTTAGGGCTAACTAGCTAAAGATCTTACTGAGGTTGTAATTGTTGTTGAAGGCTCTTTTGAAGTAGTGAAGTTGAAGTTAAATCCTGTAGAGTACAGGTCGTGGTTTTTCACCCTTCTTGAGTCGGGGGTTTTCCACGTAAAACTGTTGCGTCCTGTTTATTTCTGCGTCATTGAAACACGTTTGATTAAACTGTTCCAACGATTAGGCAAATCCGTAGGGGGTGCAAAACCTAACACATACTCTATGCTTACATGATTTTACCATGTAGGGACCGAGCAGTTTGAGTACCAGCCGCAAGACGAATAGTCCTTCTTTGAAGATATTTTACGGTGAGCCCCATCTTCCGTGGGCGAGCTTTTGTTTCTTATGTCCATTATGTATATTATTTTGTTGAGCGTGAGCCCGAAACTTGTCCTGGCTCTCGTTCCTTAACTAGAGGCATATGTTGGGCATTTTGTAAAAACCTCGTCATTTTTTCTTAACTTTTAAGAAATGCTCTTTTTGAAACTTGAATTTTTGTTATTTAATTTAATTGTCTTTAAAAGCTCTTAAACCAAGCTTTATAGGTTTTTCTGAAATTTTGAGGCTTGTCTAGGGACTCTCGGTCCTCCATTCGCCGTGTCACATCAAGGCTCTGATCCCACGTCGTGACATTACCCCATATACTACGTACAACGGCCATCCAGGAAAACAGGTATTAATAAATCCTAACAATGGTGTTTAAATGCATAGCAAGAGACCTAACTAATGATCAGTCTCATGACATATATACATATTTTACTCAGAACTTCCAACCACAAACCGACTCCCAATGTGTATGTATTTCAGTTCAGTCTAGAGGTAAGGAAAGCCTAGCCTACCTGGAAGGCAAATCCATGTGCTCTGGATCAATCCACGTGAGTTTTACTCTGTCTAACCGCCTCCAAATGCCACTCAGCTGTCAAAATATGAATCACAATATAATTACGACGATTTTGGCTATAATAAGTAAAGAAATAGGGGAGAATAGGTCAATGTCGACTAAAACAGAGAGAATGTCGGCCATGCCTAAAATACCAAACCAACCCTCATAAAATAATCCTTATGTCACCTCGAGTCTATAACCAAAAATTGAGCCCAAAAGAGTCTCAAAATAATCAAAACAGCCCAAAAACAAACAACATTTCTTATCGAAAAGTACATATATGTACAGCAGCTTCTTGGCCAAATTTCTTAAAAATACAGTCAAATTAATGGAATCTAAATATAAAAAACGACGTAGTTCTCAAAGAGTAGTATAATTTAGACCCAAATTTTACTTAATTGTAGTGAGAAACGACCGAGATATCACAACTTGAAATTTCTCTGAAGAATCCTAGCATAACCGCAGCTATGTTAATATTTTCGCACCAAACGGAGCTCTATAAATTGATTTGGACATTACCACAATGTGCGTCTCACAAAAACACACATAATAGACCCCAATTTTACCAAAAGTGGATTCAAAACAGATAAAAAATCACATATAAAAGTTTCAAAATTTACACTCAAATACAGCCACGAAACATTGATTTTTACCTCAAATGGCATGCAAAAACAGTGTTTGAAGTTCCCATGGTGTTTCTCTCAAAAAAATACACAAGTTAGACTTTTGAATCAGCAAAATTTAATAAAATAAGAGGGAAGCGCGTGCAAAAATTTGGCCTTTTCTCGTACGTATCTGGAAAGCATCCGCGCGCGTGTGTGTATATATATATATATCCTTTTTCTTTGTTTTCTTTTTTCTTTTTATTTTTTAATCTAAACCGTGTGCCACATGGCAGCATCAGACTGGGCCATGGCACCCGCGCCGCTATTCTTTTCCTAAGCAACTGCTCAAACTTAATTTCGATGCTCCAGCCTCATCTGGAGTCTAAAAAATACAATCCATGTATGAAATCTGATCGGAAAAAACATTCTGGATTCAGTGGTATAGTCAAAATTTCTCATAGGAGGTCATTTTAATCCAATGTGGGTCACATTTCCCAATATCAAAGTTTATCAAAGGGGCCAAAATGCACCCGAGAGCCTCGGGAACTGACTGAAAGGACCTTCTAGACCAGACTCAACATTATGGATCCAAAAGTGTGGTCAAAATTTCCATTTGAGGCACGTTTACCAAGAATGTTGACTAAAGTCATCTGTTGACCCATTCCGGCAGCTAAATTTGCAAAACTCAATATAATTGTATCGAACATGCCCCTAGCCTAATGTGGACGTTCCAGAGCTAATGGAACCATCAAAATTTCGCTCCGAGGCCGTTTATTAGGACTTTACTTGAAAATCTATTTTATGATTATAGTATCTCATTTAACTCGAAAAGTTATATAAATGCCAAACGTGTCACCCAACGACTGAACAATCCGTGTCAATAAGTCACAACTAGACTGAGGTTGCTATGCAAATTCTCAAACTGATAGAATATTTGCAGAACAACAAAAATGACCTGGAGGGTCATTACATCATCTTTAACAAATCATATTATCCTTTTTAGAATATTTTTTTATCATGTGTCTATAAGTTCTAATAGGATAATGTTTTAGATCTTTTGTTAAGTTTTTTACTAAAAAAGAATGTTTGAATGTGATTTTACACACACTAAGCATGACACAATCTTGCACTGTTTATGTGTGTTTTTAAGCATGCTAGTTAGTTAGAGATGTATATGAGACTTTATGTGCTAAATGCTCGTCTTTCATGTTTTATTTTAACGTGGAGTATAACAGGAAGAGCTAGATTCTCCATTAGTCTAGAACCGCCAAACTTAGAATCCAATTCCTCTTGGACTATAAGATGGGACGATATAGTATTTTTCATTTCTTTTAGATCGCTCTTACACTAATAATCAATCAACCTCGGAGGAATAGGGGTAAACAGGACCCTCGGAAAGGATGATCTAAGACTCAAGCTTTAATAGGATGGAACTTTGGTTTTCGTTCTCATGCCTAAATAAGCAATGCGAGCTAAATGACAAAATCTAATTTTGCCTTCCGAAATAAAAGCCGAGTAAACTGATTGAAATGGTAAATAAATTGCTTAGTCCTATTCTTTTCTTTTGTATATTTTTAAATTTAAATGTTTGGGGTAGAGTAGTTACTCAATTATTTACTTTATTTATCTGTTTGGTTTATTATCTTATTTTGCCACTTAGAATTAATTAAAACTTTTAAAATTTGAGACTTCATTTGTTTTTGAATCCCACATAAAATATGAGTTGGGACCCACTTTTTGCGGCCCTCGAAGGGTGCCTAACACCTTCCTTCGAGGTAACTTGAACCCTTATCCATTCTCTGGTTGACTTTGACCCTTAGATTAGCTGTAAATCAAAATGGTGTCCTAATGCACCTCAAATCATTAGGTGTCGACTCTTCATTCAATTTTCAAAAATCTCAAAAGAGTTGTTGTCATGACTCGTCCAGGTTCTCAAATCATTAGGGTGCAACAAGAATATATGATTTGTGAATATAAAATTCCTAATGAATCCAAGTTCAAACGGAGTTTGGGTCATATCTGATTTTTGATGCAGGTCCCTTTCTTCTTCGTGTTCATGACCCTTGTTCTATGTTCATGATGAAACTTCTTCTAGTTCTTCGTGATCGTGATAGCTCTTCCTGTTGCCATCGGAGCATGGGAAGATGCATTATGTGCACATCTCTTCTCTGTGGGTATTTTGGTAATTTTATCAGGTTTTACAACATCTTTCCGTTGGAATCATTCATCCTCGAATGATGGGTAAAGGTAGACATCAAGGCATGAATATACTCAAGACTCATCTTAATACTCACTAAAACAATGAAACTCTCGACTCCTCATCAACCTCAACAACCTCTACTCAGACTCGGGAATAAATTCATGAACTCAGGAATAGACATATCAACTCAAGAATAGACAAATCAATTTAAGTCAAGGGTAAGGACATTACCTTCAACATTCTCATTATCAGGCACGAATAGATGCGGATATTTAGCTCTCATCTCTTCCTCAGCTTCCCATGTGGCTTCCTCAACGAATTGATTTCTCCATGGGACTTTGACTGGAGCGATCTCTTTGGTTCTCAACTTGCAAATCAGACGATCAAGGATTTGGACTGGAATCTCCTCATGGGATAAACTATCCTTTACTCCATTGCTCTCAACAGGGATTACCAAGTCAAGATCTCACAAGCACTTCTTCAACATCGAAATGTGGAACACAGGATGAATTATGTCTAACTCAAAAGGCAACTCTAACTCATAAGCAACCTTCACAATCCTCTTCACAATATGATAGGGACCAATATAGCGAGAGCTCAATTTCCCCTTCTTCCCAAATCTCATGACACCCTTCGTAGGTGACACTTTCAAGTATACCCAATCATTCACCTTGAACTCTAAGTTTTTTCCCCTATATCGGTGTAAGATTTCTGGCCACTCTGTGCAGTCTTCGACATTTCTTTAATTGCCTTTACCTTCTCCATTGACTGATGGATAAGATCAGGTCTAATCAACTCGACTTCTCTAACCTCAAACCACCCAATTGGCGATTCACATCTCCTCCCATATAAAGCTTCATAGGCAGCCATTTGAATGCTTCCATGATAACGATTGTTATATGCAAATTCAATCAATGGTAAGTGATCATCCCAATTTTCTTTGAAGTCAAGAACACAGGCTCTTAACATATCCTCTAATGTCTGAATCTTACGCTCTGCCTAGCCACCTGTCTGAGGATGAAATGTTGTACTTAGGTTCACTTTAGTGCCCAATCCCTTTTGGAAAGATCTCCAAAATTGGGAGGTGATTTGAGCTCTTCTGTATGAGATGATAGATAAGGGAACTTCATGCAACCTCAGAATCTCACGGATATACAACTAGGCATACTTCTCCGTGGTGTTAGTTGTCTTAGTTACTGAGAAGTGAGCCAATTTGGTCATCTTATCCGCAAATACACATATCAAATCATGATGCTTTCGAGACCTCGGTAGACCAGTAATGAAGTCCATGTTGTTTGTTTCCCACTTTCATTCAGAAATCTCAAATTCCGTGCCAATCCACATGGCTTTTGATGCTCAACTTTAATTTGTTGGCAATTTGGGCACTTAGAAACAAGCTCAGTGATATCCATCTACATTCCACTCCACCAATAGACTTACCTCAAGTCATGGTATCTTGGTAGAGCTTGGATGAATGCAATATCTACAGCGATGGGCTTCTACCATAATTCAATCTCGAACACCATCAACATCTGGGACGCACAATCTACTCTGGTATCTCAACACTCCATCTCCCCTTTTTGAGAAGATCATCACTTTCTATTTATGGACAACCTCCTTCAATTGAAGTATGAAAGGATCTTCGTCTTGCTTTTCTTTCACCTCTGCCACTAAAGATGAAGCATACCCATTATGTACATTGACTCCTCCCTCATTATTTTCTTCAAGTTAAACTCCCAATCGAGCCATCTATGCACTTCCTTAGCTAACTCCTTCTTTCCCTCCTAAACCTGGGCCGTGCTACCCATTGAAAACCTAGTAAGAGCATCAGCAACAATGTTTTACTTGGGTGGTAGAGAATGCTCATTTCATAATCCATGAACAACTCCAAACATCTCCTCTATCACAGGTTGAGATCTTTCTGACTGAAGAAATATTACAAGCTCTTGTGGTCAGTGAACACATCCACATGTACTTTATATAAGTAGCGGCACTAGATTTTAAGTGCAAACACCACCGCTGCCAACTCTGGATCATGGGACAGATATTACATCTCATGAACCTTAAGTTGTCTGGAAGCATACGCCATCACTTTTCCTCTCTGTATCAACACATAACACAATCCAACTCTTGACGAATCACAATATATCACTAAGTACTCTGTCCCATCGGGCAAGGTTAGAACTAGTGTAGTAATCAGTCTAGTCTTCAACTCTTGGAAACTCTTCTGACATTTATCAGACCACTGTAATTTAACCTTTTCTAAGTTAGTTTGGTCAATGGTGCGAATAGGGAAGAAAATTCATCAACAAATATGCAGTAATACCTTACGAACCCCAAGAAACTTCTTATGTCAGTCGGGGAGGTTCGTCTAGGACAGTTCTTAACTGCTTCAATCTTTTGAGCATCTACTCGAAACCATCACCAGAAACAATATATCCTAAGGAAAGCCACTGACTTAAGCTAAAACTCATATTTTAAGAACTTTGCATACAACTCGTGGTCCTTAAGAGTTTGGAGGACAATTCTGAGGTAATCGACATGCTCCTCCTCATCTCTAGAATACACCAATATGTCATCAATGAACACAATCACAAACATGTCAAGATATTGTTTGAACGCTCTATTTATCAAGTTCATGAAGGCTGCAGGAGAATTTGCGAACCCAAAGGATATGACTAAAAACTCAAAATGGCCATGCCTAGTCCTAAAGGTTGTCTATGGAATATCATATTCCCTCACTTTCAACTGATGGTAGAAAGATCTAAGGTCTATCTTTGAGAAACAAGAGGCACCCGAAAGTTGGTCAAACGGGCCATCTATCTTTGGGAGAGAATATTTATTCTTTATCATGACCCTATTCAGTTGCTTATAATCTATTCACAATTTGAGAGACCTATCTTTCTTTCGCACGAATAGGATAGGGTCACCCCAAGGAGAAACACTCATCCTTATAAAGCCTTTCTCTAACAAATCTCTTAATTGCTCTTACAACTCGGCGAGGGCTATCCTATAAGGTGGAATTGAAATAGGCTGGGTATCGGGAAGAATATTAATCCCAAATTCAATCTCCCTATCAAGAGGGACTCAGGAAGATCCTCAGGAAACACTTCAGGAAACTCATTCACAATCGGGACTGACTCTAGGGTAGGAGACTCAACATCATCAGACTTAACTCGCACGAGGTGATAGATACAACCTTTGGAAATTAGCTTTCTGGCCCTAAGGTAGGAATAAACTTTGCCTTTGGTGCAACAAAATCACCCTTCCACTCTAGAACCAATTCATTTGGGAATTGGAACTTAATCGTTTGGGCTCTACAATCAATGGAGGCATAACAGGCGTGAAGTCAATCCATGCCTAGGATCACATCAAAATCAGTCATCTCTAACTCAACCAAATCAATAAAAGTATCCTTATGATGAATGGACACTACACAAGCTCTATAGATTCTCTAAGCTCCAATAGACTCACCCATTGGAGTAGAGACATCAAAGGGTTTAAGAAAGCTCTCAGGGGCTCTATCAAATCTACTGGCCACACAGGGAGTTACAAATGACAGTGTGGCACCAGGATCCATCAAAGAATAATAGTCAAGAGTAAAGATTCGAATCATACCCATCACAACATGTGGGGAGTTCTCCAGATCTTGGTGACTACCCATGGCATACAAATGGTTTGTAGCTCTAATTGTGCCTGACATAGTACTTTTCTGATTTCCTTTAGCTGGTGGGGATGATGCAGAAGATTTGAGCCCGATCATCCCACTTTGGACAGTCTCTCTAGAAGTGGCCCTCTTGGCCACACCTGAAACATGCATCACTCCCCTTAAGGCATCTACCCAAGTATAATCTACCACACTTACCACATAGTGGCTTACCCTTTGAACCTTGAGCCACACTAGCCTATGACAGAGATCCCTGAGCTTCAAAGTTCTGAGACCTCTGATCATTCTTGTTTTCAGGCGTTGGTGCACTAACAGATGAAGGTGTTGGCCTTGACTGGAATCTATTACCGTTACCTCTCTTTCCAACCTCATGGTTGGATGTCTTAGACCTTTTATTTTTGAACTCCTCTTTGTCATGATTTATTTCCTCATCAGCTTATTGCACATAAGTTATCAACCTCCCGATGTCCATGTCACACACAAGCATAGCTCCCTTTCCCTATTTCATTGGCCCTCTGTTCAACCCATCACATACATCCCCATTCTCTCCCTCATGTAAGAAATCATATCCAGAGAATAGCGAGATAGTTGGGTGAACTTAAGCCTATACTCTTGCAAAGTCATTAAGCCCTGTCTCAGATTCAAGAACTCTCTTACCTTGGCCTCCTTTCGTTCTCTTGTATAGAAGCACCCTAAGAAAGCTTTCTCAAACATTGTCCAAGTCAGCAATGGGGCTTTCTCTCCTTTACCCTTCTTCAATTGGTCGAACCATAGCCTGGTCACACCCTTGAGCTGGTAGGCAGCCAGTTCAACCCTATAAGCATCAGCCACATGCATCACTTTCTAAAGCTCCTCTACATAGTTCTCAGGATCTTTATTGGATGCAGACCCTGTGAACTCAAGTGGATTCACCCTCAAGAATTCCCGAACTCTAGATGTGTCATGTGGACCCTGTCTACGCACTCCTTGCCTCACAGCAGGTGCTGTGACAGCCTGGGCTAGAGTTTGGATAGCCCAGCGAAGCTCAACATTCGAAACCTCATCTTGTGAGGGTTGCTCAACAGGGACAGTTGGATTCACGGGCTCCTCATGTCCTTGAGGCTTGGGTGGGTTAACATTTTGCATGGTAGGACGCCCTCTACCTCTGACGGCTCTACTAGGATACATGATCACAACTCTGCAATGCATAGAGCACGAATTAGAAGAGAATTTCCATGGAGTTTTAACTCTACCACACGAATCAGATCATAAAAGAAGTGTAACCATTTCTAATGTCCTATAGCCTCCTGCTTATGAAGTGTGGTGCACAGCCCACCCATAGACAAGACACTACTAGACACGGATTCATAGGCTCTCTTGGACATTTGAACTCTGTGCTCTGATACCAAGTTTGCCATGCCCCAGGAGGGTACCCTAGACGTGGTTGGAACTCAGAGACTTTTGCTAGTCCCCAAGCGAACCACTTCGCCTCATCACATTCATTTATTTAATAAACTATAAAATCAGCGGAAGACTAAAGATAATAATGGGCAATCTAGTCTCAAATATCCTATTAAATAAAATGACTAGTAGAAAGGAAAGTAGCTCAATAGGTCTCAACCTCAATGCTCAACTCTAATCTATGAAGCCTCTATCACTATTAAGTGGTGCCAATGACACACTCGTGGCTACGTCAAATCGAAAGTAAAGCTAACTCAAATCTAACTCTAATAAGCTAGATGAAAATAAAACAATGATCCTCTGAAGTAAACGAGGCTCATCAACTCAGCTAAATGCTCAGATCCTCAACGATGTATATGTTCACGATCTCTAGTACCTGCTCTGCATCGTAAAATGATGCAGTTGAAGGGGACGTTAGTACGTGGAATTTATGAATACGTAAAATAGATGAATGAAACAGAAATAAGTAGATTAATATATAAATAACACCAACTCAGGATATACCCAATTAGAATGTGAAATGTCTATCTAAAGAAGAATTAAGAGTAGACAAATGACCCATCAATCAATCAAACCTCATCAGTCAACTCAACTTAACTCAACGGAACTCAACTCAACTCGACTCGAAGTACTCGGTGTGGGATCCTATCTGAGAGTTTCTCTTATCCAACAACAATAACTTATGATCCAGTGATTGTACAATAATTTTGTTGATGTTCCACAGTTGTTCCGTACTTGCTTGGTAAAAAATGCCTCAGTTCCACTAGGGATCCACCCTCAACAAGTCCTCTATTGCTTTCAGGGACTTTAACTCAAGAGGGAACCTCAACGTAATTGTTCTAATCCTCACATACACTTGGCGACATAGTTAATGAGTGCGAGTAAGACTTAATCTTACTCATTTTCGTGCACAATACTTATCCCAAGACTCAATGTTCATAAAACTCCTCATCTCGTTCAAATAATCTCAATTAGCCTCATGGAGGCACTTATCAACTCATTTGGTCTCGTGGAGACTCTAATCATCTCATTAACTCAACTCAATGGGGCCTTTCGGCCTAACATCTCAATTAACTCATCAACTCAGGGCTTATTGAATGACTCAAGGACTTAGATCATCATTAAGAAGAAGTCATTTAGACAAGACTCTAGAATTCAATTCTAAATACTCATAAGATCATCAAGCTCAATTAACTCAACCTAAGGCTCACATCAAAATTACCATCAACATACTCAACTCAAGTCTCCAGACTCCATCCCTAGGTTCATTCATGCATGTTTTCACAAAATAACATACAGGGTTATATAATAACTCATGAAAAGTACATAATTCAGGAAATCCAGTTTACGATGATCATTAGCATGTGAAAATACATGTAATAGATATAATTTTTAAGAAAATAATCAAGATATCATGTATGTAGACTCATTAGATTCTTAACTACTCTATTACCACTAGTGGGGGCACATGGGAGAACAATCCCATGCTTTAGTTTATCCGTACATACCTTGTGTGAAGCTTTTGACAATTAGTCCTTGAAGGCCTCTCCTAAAACTCCTCGGATTTATGTTTCTCTTCTCTTTAGCCCTAGTCTTTTTCAAGAACTTAGAATGGCTTAGGAATTGGGATTAAAACCCTTTTTACGCTCAAAACGACCCATTTATATTGTGTCTAAAGGAGAGGTTAGAAAAGTCTAGAATGCCCCTCATGAAATTAAAGAAAAATGTTCTCCTCAGGCATATGGGGTCCGCGACGCGGACATAGTGTATTTTCAGGTTTTTTCGCTGAAAATTCTTTGAACGAGTTTTCTAATCCCGTAGAAAATTTTTGGAAAAAATCTAAGTGTGGGTCCATGGCAGGTACGCATCGCACACCTGTCGCACACTCTCACTATTATTCATTTTCGCATCGAAAAATTATCTTTTAATTTGGTTTCTCGAAAAATCAACCGAAACTACTTCCCCACTCAATTTTTCATGCTGATCACATGTCTGGCCTTAGATTTACCATTGGAGCATGGAAAAATGTGTTATGCACACATCTCTCTTTTAGGAGTACTTCAAAATTTTTACTAGGTGTTATAGGAACTTTTGATTTTCATTTGAAGATGAAGAACCCTAGCTTCTTCTTTGGGAGAACTTTAAACATAAAATTTCTATAATTTCAGGGGTTTCTGTATTTATGGGAAGCTATTAGGATATATGATAGGCTTAGGAAAGTTCATTCAGAGTAAAAAGTCTAAAATAACCTTTTGGGGAAGTCAAATAATCATCGAAATTGAAAAAAATAACTTTTTGATAAGTTTCAGCGACCAAAACAGTGGTCTAAGGGCCTCATCGCTGAACCATTCAGCAGCACGCTGAACCATTTCATGGTACACCAAATGGGGACCTTGGGTCTCCCTTTTTGACAGTTTTTGAAGGTTTTTGGAATATTTCAACAGTCGAAATCGGTAGATCACCAAAATATTAAGCAGTCAAATTGACGGTCGCCTAATTTTACAACATTAGGTTTGTTTCAGTAAATGGTCATAACGTTTTTCTTTGAACTCTGATTAAGGCGAAATTTGATGAGTTGGAAACTAATTCAAAGATCTGTAATTGATATATTATAGGTCACCTAACTCATATGTCCTAAGAGATATGGTCGTTTGAAGTTGACGCTTCTATGAACTCATACTGAAACTTAGCCGACAAAAAAGTTTTGAACTTGGCATAGCATTGGGTGTCCCTTATGACCTCAAACTACATCCAACACACTTCGAATACTTAAGAAAGGACCTTAATATACATTCATAACCTTGAAGTTATCAGATCACTATAATGACCCTCCGGGTCATTTCTATGGTTTTGTTGTTATTATGTTGATTTGAGCATGTGTATAGTGGCCTCAAGACTATTGGGGTGATTATTGATCGGGTTATTCGAGAGTTATATGGATTTTTGAGATAGTCGGGAAGTTATACCCATAAAATGAGATTTTGGGCAAAGTCCTAGTAAATAGCCTCGGAATAAAAATCTGACAATTCTATTAGCTCTGAAATAGTCGAATTAGGCTAGAAACATGTTTGGTGCAATTATATCATGGATTGCTAATTTGGCCGCCGATACTGGTTAATACTTCCAGGTTCTAGGTAGGTTTCGGTTATGTATATTGTCTTATTGTTAATGGTTTGGACTAGAAAGCTAGGACAGATATCCTAGTGGTCGGGTAATTGACTTACCTATAGGTGGGATCTAGCAGGAACCATCATGACCGGGATCGGGTTGTGACAACCACCCAATTGCATAGAATTTTATATCGAAACTCAATCGGTAAGGAAGATTTCATCTCAACTTTATTTTGAAGGATTTTTGTGACCTTAATTAAACTCAAATCTATCATCCCATTATAGAATAGTCTTTAATAGCTATATTATAGGTTAGAATCATTCTGTATGATCCCATACACATAAGAGGAAAGTTCGAATTTTAGCTTAGAAATTTTCAAGGTGTTACAAATGCCCTCGGGACCCCCAAAAAATATGGCAATGCCTCTTTAAGCTTAAATTCATATCTTGAATCCAACGGAATTATCGAAATTCAAAACTGAGCATCCGAACTCTAATCGTTGACCAAAATCAAGCTTACACTATTTTAAACCAAATTTTCCAACTTTCGGCTTCATTTCCACATACAGATTCTGAATCTAGTTTCGTCACTTCTCTTAGACCAATTTTCATTTTTCAAAACTAATGGGATCGGCGAAATTTCATTCCGAAGTCTAAAACTTTGAGTGGTATAAAAACTCACTTTTTATACAACTTAAACTTCCAAAATACGCAAACTCACATTATACCTCTTGTATCCACAATATGCCAGCACTAACCACACGATTAGCTCAAATAAGGTTCGCAGCAACTAACAAAGGGGAAAAATGGTAATTTTTATGGAAATTCACAAAAATGACCATTAAGGTCATTATAGTTAACTTCCCCTAACTTGATGCCAACATGTTCCCCACAATTCTCTATTTTTCTCAGCAACTGCACCCTCAGATTATTTTAAACGTTTACAACTCATTCTTCTTTCATATAAAAAAATGCTTCTCTCTTCTTCCTTTGTTCATTTAGTTTTTTTTTTAAAAAAAAGTTTTACTAATTATTTGCAGGGCAAAATGGAAGGGTCAATTTTATGTTGATATGAATTGAAGTAACGAGTAAAGTTTGTTCATAAGTTTTGAAGGTAATCTCTTTTGTATATTGTTGCAAAGTATATATCTTTATACTTAATGTAGTTTCTTTCACATTTGAGATATTTTGGTTTAAAAGATGGCTATTATATGTAAGTGTTCGGTTTGTTATTATTTATTTTCTCTTCATTATAGTAATATGACAATTTGGACATTTTCTTATATTTTGTGAATTTATTTTTTGTTATTTTCGAAATTTTTTATTGTTGATTTTCGTCAATAATTCTTTGATAGACTCACGTACAATCTAATTTACATTAAGTTTTGTGGACTTTTTTGTGCCTACATGTCTAAAATATGCATTCAAATTTAATTAATTACTGTACTTAGTTTAGGATTTAAGTTGAAATACTTTTAACTTGAAATAGTACTACATGAGAAAGTAGTTTTTATGAGAGATTTTGAACTTTTTAAATATGCCAAAAACATTATTATTTTTATTATTATAACCTCAAAGGCCAAAAAATCTCCAATTTATTTTTTTAAAAATAGATTTTCTTATTATAACACATGTTTAAATTGGTAAAGAATTACTATCTTACCATAAAGTCATACTCAAATTCAAATTCAAGTTATTTGAAAAGAAATGCAACACAACTTTACCATAATACAAAAAATATGGAAGCCATCAGGTTAATTGATTTTTCTTTAAAATTAAGCTAAACATGTATGACATTATCTAAAAAAATTAAGAAAAATATCTACATTTGTACAGTATTGTTAAAGTAATTTTAAGGTGTTTACTGCTGCACAATGGAGTAAATAAGCTGTTTAAGAAAAGAATTAGCGGCTATGGTTATACAAACACATCCGGACAAAAGAACTATTTTCTATTATATAGATTTTAAATCTATATCTGTATAATAAAAGAAGTAAAAAGTGTTATCTGACAGCACCATAAAATATTAAATTTATTAATTTTCAAAATTAAAAATTTTAAAAACTTTAAAATTTAAAAATCTATTTAAAGAATAAGGATACTTTCTAATATTTTTCTTAAAAAAAAAAGACTAATAAGATAAAATTTTAAAAAGGGATGAAAAAAATTAAATAATTAAAAGTATGTGGCTGAAGCTGCTCCATCCACGATGTACTCTTTTACTCTTTTCAAAGAGAGTATATATTGAATTAACAAAATTATCAAATTAAATTTAAAATCTAAAAACCTATAAAAATAAATAAAAATGTTTTTTATAAAAAAGAAAATAGCAAACTGTAAATGCAGTAGTGCTGAAATATGCAACCACATCTTATTTCTGAAGTCCTATAATAAAGGTAATCACTAATCCATTTGGTCATTATACGTCTTTCTTGATTTATCAACCCACATCTTTTTTGTTTTGTAGCTTGATGGAAGACAAATTTTATATGCTCTAGATGTTTAGATCCTATATTTTTTTTTTTAATTTTTGAGTTGACATAATTTTGATAAACTAAACACTCAATTATAATATTTTTCTTGTTCAGCAATATTGTATCATATTGTCATTACTAGATTGATTTTGATGTATTAAAATGCTAAAAAATCATTATAAAAATTTAAATTATTTGTTCTAATCCATATTTATCCACTAGTGATATTTCATCCATATGAAGTTTTTGATATTTCTTCTCTTTTGTTGTCTTATATTTATGTATAATTGTTATGCTTCATTAAGTTAAAATTCTCAGATGCTAATCCATGTATTCTTTTTAGTGCTTATGTGATCGAATTCAAAGAGTGAGATTTTAAAATTTGGATGATTCTTGGTGTAGAAATGCAATATCAAACTTACTTATAAGTAATGGCAAAAAGTATGTATTTAAAGTTATATTTTTAGAATTTTATAAATTTCTTTACTATATTATTTCATCTCTCTTATATTTGCATAGATTTTCAAATTTAAATGAAGATTAAAAAAATTAAATGAGAATAAGTGTAAATATTGAATACAACAAAAATGAAACATTTGCTAGTTTGTTAAAGTTTATAAAGGTGAAGACAGAATAATTTCAAACCTACAATGTAAAGATTTTTTTCATATATACAATTAAAAAGTATATTATTACAAATCTGATATTTTAATGTTGGTGGTGAAGATGTCAATGAAAAGTATGTGATTTAACAAATAAATATATTTTCTTCATTATTGTTTCATCTGAAAGTAAAAACTTCATAAGCATCAAATTTCAAATTGAATATTGAAAATCAATTAAAAATAGTTGGATCCTATTTTGATCTAAGTATATTTCCACAAAATATTTCTAGAGATAATTGCTCCTACAATTTTCAATTTTTTAAAAAATTAAATTTGAAATTTATAGTATTTACATCTAATCAACTTTTAATAGTGTTAAATATTTTTCAAATTTATGCATTTAAACTGTGATATAAAATTTTTAAAACTTTCATTTAAAAGTTGTTCCATGTATGTTTCTTGATTTGTAATGTATTTATGTCACTTATTGGATAATTATATCATAAAATTATTATATGATATAGCATATAAGATTGCATTCAATCGTTCAGATTAAAGTGATATTAAAATAAAATTTAATAAAATAACCTCATTATTTTTAGTATAATAAAATACTAAAAATAATGTTACGCCTGTGGTTTAATTTTTACATTGATAAAAAGAAGATTTTTTTTTTTTTACAAAGAATAAAAATATTCATGCGAAGAAAATAATAAGTTAAATATTCTCCTTAAGAAGATGTCTTTTTTTTTTTTTTAAGGAAATCATGTCATAGATTTTAGGAGAACGTGCAGTTTTGGACTGAAGTGCATGTTATATGTTATATTTTATTTATAAAATAAAGTTCTTGTTATATTTTTACGATATTTAAAATAAATGATTTTACCCATTAATTATCATATTAGAATGCTACACTCATAAAGTTTGGGGTGTTTTAAATCAAACTTACAGAGAAGTCTTATTTCTTTTGTTGACATATATAAATTAAATAATTGTAACATAATCAGTATAATTTTATAAATGGGGTCTGCAGAGAGTAGGATGTACACGAATCTCATTCTCTAAGAATGTAAAAAAACATAATTTAAATTTTCAATGAAAAATATAATATAAAATTAGAATAATTAAATATAACTCAAAAATTTAAAAGTCTATATAATGATATCAAAATAGTATTGTGTTGATGTAATGACCCTCCTGGTCATTTCAATGTTTCCCCAACTATTTTACTGATTTAAATATGTGTATAGCTACCTCGGGCCACATGTGACTTGTTGTGACTGTTGGCATGGTTATTGGATGAGTTATTTGTGATATATGAGGGCTTTTCAGCTAAACGAAAAGTTATAACTGTAAAAATTAAATTTAGTGATAAATTAATAGTAAACAGTGTTGGAATGATATTCTGACGATTCCATTAGTTCCAAAGTTGGCAAATTAGGCTATGGGCATGTCCGGTGCAGTTATATCATGTTTTGCAAATTTAGCTATCAGAACAGGTCAATAATTGACTTTATTCAACACCCTCGAGAAGCATGTCCGGATGAGAATTTTGATAGCTTAGTCATCTGGAACATTGAATTTGTTCTAAAATGACCCTTCGTTTGGTACCAAGAACTTCCGGATGTAATTTGACCTCCTAGGGATTTTCATTAAAGTTGCATATAAGGACGTGGGACCCATATCAGATCTTAATGACCTAAGAGGAAACTCATCTGCGCCATTGGATCTGAAATGCCGAAATCATTAGAGTTACATAGTTTGTTTGCGAAAATCAGAGTCTGAACGAGCCCGAAACATCAAAAAAGGGATTGAATAATTATTAAATGGAGGAGGCGATGTGCCATGCTAAGGTGCTGCCACATAGCACAACCTGAGGAAGCCACATGGCAGCGAGGTGGCAGGTATCTGATAACTATATATATATATATATATATATATATATATATATATAAATGACCAGGGAATTAAATAATAACATAATCAATGATGTACACAACCTCATTAACTAAGAATGCTATTTTCAATGAAAATTGTAATATAAAATTAGAATAATTAAATATGGCTCAAAAATTTTAAAAGTCTATATAATAATATCGAAATAGTATTGTGTTGATGTAATGACCCTTCTGGTCATTTCTATGTTTCTACGACTATTTTACTGATTTGAGCAAGTGTGTAGCAACCTCGGGCCACTTGTGACTTGTTGTGACTCTTGACATGGTTATTGGATGAGTTATATATGATTATATGGGCTTTTGAGCTAAACATAAAGTTCAAACTGCAAAAATGAAGTTACTGATAAACTCCTAATAAATAGCCTCCGAATGAGATTCTGATGATTCCATCGATTCCGGAACGACCCAATTAGGCTAGGAGCACGTTCGATGCAGTTATAGCATATTTTGCAAATTTAGCTACCGGAACAGATCAATAGTTGACTTTAGCCAATTTCCTTCGGAAGCGTGCCCAGATGAGAATTTTGATAGCGCGGTCAGTTCCGGAAAGTTGATTTTGATGTAGTATGACCTTTCATTTGGTACCGGAAACTTTCGGATGTGATTTCATCTTCTAGGGGCTTTTCATTAGAAGCAGCTATAAGGAGGTGGAACTCACATCGAATTTTAATGGCCTTTGATGAAAATTTCATTTGCACCATTGGATCCGAAATGTCTAAATCATTAGAGTTACATAGTTCATTTGCAAAAATCAGAGTCTGAATGAGCTCCAAATATCGAAAAAGGGATTGGATGATTGTTGAATCGAGGTGGCGATGTAGCATGCTGAGGTGTTGCCACATGGCAAAATCTGAAAGAAGCCACATGGCAGAGAGATGGTAGGCAACTGGTAGTTATTTATATAGCAATCTCCAGGAAATTTAATTCATAATGTATATGAATATTTGCATCAACTTTGCAACTGCATTTTTTATCCTATTTGGGTAATTTAAAATGCTAATTTGTATTTTTTTTAAAAGGAACAGTGTGGAAGTGTTGGATATTGCTTTTGGCATGTCGTTTGAGGTTAAATTTATTATTTTTCCCCATATGACATTGAAAAATGTTTAAAATTTCGAACTGAGATATCTTGACCGTTTCTTAGCGGAATTAAGTAAAATTCGGGTCTAAACTGTACTAATTTCCGAGCTTTACATCATCATATGTTCAAATTCTGTTGATTTGCATATAATTTGGAGAAATCTAATGCGGAAGCTTCTGTACATATATGCTTCGTTTTTTCACAAAGAAATGTCATTTGTGTTTGGGATGTTTCTAATAGTTTTGAGCCTCGTTTTGAGCTCAATTTCTTGCTATAGATTTGTGGTGATGTAGAGATCATTTTACACGGGTTGATTTTGAATTTTAAGTGTGGATAAAAGTTTTCCCTATTTTAGTCGTAACTGACGTATTTTCCCCGATTCTTGAGATTTTACAGTCAAATCAGTCGTAATGACTGTGTGATTCATGTTTTGACATCTAAACCGTGCTTAGAGGTGATAAAAAAAAGGTAAAAGTTTGAGTGGAATGATTCATAGCACGAGGAATCGCCTTTTAGGTAGGCTAGGCTTCTTTATCCTTTAGACTGAGCTAAAATGGGTGTTGTGGTTGTATTTGGACTAAGCCTACTGAGATATAAGTGTTGTATGTAATGATATGAGATTTATATGCATTGTATATGATAATATGAGATATTGGTTACTGTAATGAGTGTGGTATTAGCTTAGTTCTGGCACTTTTAAACTACGAAAAGGCCTCATAAAGGTTGGATAAAAGTTGATGCGATGTGATAGGTATGTACACTAGGCTTGACTCTTGTCTGGATGCATGTGTAGTCTGATGCTACTGATACATGTTAGCTTGTGAGACTAGTTGTTGATTATAAATACTGTACTGTGGACTTGTCTTGATATTTGTATATATATCTATATATATATGATTCTGAAAGCCTTATTTGTTCAGGATACCTGTGATACAACTGTAACTATCCATGTTTGTTCGAAGTGCTCGTGGCTGGCTAGGTTGTGATATATATTTCTCTAGTAGACATGACGTTGTACTATTCTTGTGACTTATATGTGTATATATACATCAAGTCATAATTGTACATTTGCTAAACCTACTTGATAGTGGGAAACCATGCTATATTCTGAGGGATGGTATAGTTGTGCTTCTGATTGGGAATTTTGACTCATGACATACGACATGATATTTCTAAACCTCTGGTAAGCTCGAAAGGAAAATGTGATTTCATTAAAGAGATGTATTCCATATCCTACGGGAGTCACTAGGTTATCGGTGATTGAGATACTATCGATATGAACTAGTCCTTGGAACTACTATCTTGTTCAAGAGATATCCACATTACCAGTGGGCTGGCACATAGTTACTTTTGTGGTTGTCCTTTGTATTAATAGGGTTGTGGTATGGTTCTAGATAGGTGACGCACCTTTGATTATCTATTCTCTTTGGGACCTTCGCTTAGGCTTAAGCTAACGCTGCCCTAGAGTTACTCTGCACAGAGACACTGTTACATATACACGAAGGGCCTTGGGAGTTCTACAGGTTTGGATGTCACGGCCTGACACAATATACATTACAGGGTTGGGTGTCATGACCTAAAATGATATATATTGTAGGGTCATGTGTCATAGCCTGACATGGTATATATTATAGGGTCGGGTGTCGCGTGCTTACACGATACAGTTTCTAAGTTCGAGTGACTCATTCTGTCATGATAGGGGGATTCTTTCTCCCACGAGGGATTCATCCCATCATTATATATAGGAGCCAGGTAGGGTGTGACAGATCGACATGATACTTAAGATCAGGTGTCAAAGGAATCCCCTAAATACACATTCGGGATTATAGAAATGGCCTGAGTGGCACCTCGATCTTTCTAAAGGTTTAAATTACGTTTTACTTTTCAGATGCGACTAAAAGTGTATGATTGTCGCTTAAGTTACATCTCCTTTTTAGAGGATAAAGCGGTCACTGTCAAGATATAAAACCTAGCCAAGGTTAGGGTCGAACCCACGGGGAATACGTAGACTCAATGCAAATTCACCAACAAGCAATCCGAGTAGTTAATCAACTCAATTCCCCAAGGGGGGAGGGGTCGCAAAAATCAATAAGAAAATAAACTATCTAACTATCACGAGAGAAGGATCAATAATGGAGAGGAACTAGGGTATTGTGTTCCCCATGATTTCCCAACTCAGCATCACCAGATAACCTAATTTTTTTCTAGTGTATAGCATGAAGGACAGTAATTTAAGTTCACCAAGCCCTTTGGTCAAAGGTGAGAGGCGAATTTCACTATGCGACTTGGCCCATTTCCATAGTGTGCACTACTAACCATTACCTATATGTCCCAGTACAACCTCCCTTTGGCCTAGTTTGGTTGATTAGACGAGAAAACACCAATCGAATCTAGTTAATTAATCTCTTTTCCTATTCATTACTATCTTGGTCCAGTCAGTAACACTAGGCGCGTTCTAATGTTGGCCACCATAAAAAAAATGCAAAATGAAAAGAGTTAATTACTACATGTATATACACCTAGCAAAGATTGTGAATTATCTGTTTTTACTTTGTTAGTTCTTCATGATTCCCACAACCCTAGTTGTGGATTTAGCTACTCATGCTTTATGTAGATGAAGAGATTGTGAATTTAGAAGAAATAATTAAACACTTATACAACTGAATTAAGAACTAGCAAATTCAATGTCAATGAAAATCACAAACTTGAAGATGGAATTAAACCACAAGTGTTTCAAAGACTCTCCAACAATTTTATCTCCAAGAATATTGAGTTCTCTAACCTAAACAACTGTAAACTCACGTGAACTGTCCTCTGTCTTGCTAAAAAAATAACCCTAAAAACCTATTTATAATAAGTAAAAACAAATCCTAAATAAATTAGGAAAACTTGTTGGCAAACTCCACAAAAGCACTTTACAACTTGTATTGTCCTCTACGACTCATAGTCGGGATCTCGTAATCAGCTGTTGAAATTTTGGACTTCTCTTCTATGACACCCCTTCACGACTCATAAAGTGGTTTACAACCCGTAAAGGGGGTTTCATCTGATTGCTTTCCTACAAGTCCACTTCTCTGATCCTCAGGGTACGAAAGTTCTTCTACGACTTGTACAATGATCCACGACTCATCTTCATGTTCATAAAATTAACTTTTGAAACTTGGCCCCTCACTAGAATTCCTCATGAAACACCTTTACGACTCATAAAATGCTCTATGACTTGTAGAATGTCTCGTACAATAGCAAAAATTATCAACTTCTGCAATTTTTTCCCGAATCATGTCCAACCTGTATTCTTGCAAATCTAAATACAAAATACGTAAAAACAACTAAAGTCGCATTTAGAACACACAAAATCCTAAGTTTTAAGCATCAAAAGTGTTGTATTTTGGCAGCACATCAACACCCTACTCTTAAAATTATTGCTTGCCCTCAGGTGACAAACTCACTCTATATATCTAATACAGTCACACACAGACCTCAACTCGATGGCATACATCACATCCATCTCAGACTTAGATACCCACACCAACTCTTAAAAACAAGATCAGATAGCTATTTAGCAAATCAATGCAAATTGGTGCATGTAACAACATAACTATGACAGCAAAGGATTATCAACAATCCACAATCACTGAACAAGTCTACTGCTAATAATGCAATGCAAGTGCCCTCATAAAAAAGTACCATATTTGGCACACAATGATATTTCCATGCTTTAGCATTAGGACCGTGCAAACTCACTTACCCTCACAACAAATTCATGCATAATGACTAATACCATAGGCTTGCCCTTATACTCATTACACATACCTTCAACTAATTGGACTAGGATCACTCTAGGACTTTCTAGGCTTGTAACGTATGCTAAGGGGGCTTTGGTATGATATTTTGGAAAAATAGTGACTAATGGCCCTCCTTAAAACTTCTTTCTTCTACTTTTGCCCTACCAACTCTGTTATTTTCACCTTATTCTCCCTTTTTCCTCGTTCAAGTTTTTTTGGGTGATTTCTTATCATTTTTCATCCTTTTGCCTTATTTCATACTTTATTTTACTTTTTAGATCTCAATTAAGACATCATTCATTTTTCTTGCACCCAGTATGTTCTTTTTCTCCTTTTCCTTTGTATTCCTAACTTACCTCCCTTATTTTTTTATGTTTTACCCTTACACTAGCCACCCTCAACTTAGGCTTTTGGCTTGTGTTGAGTTGCACATTATCTATCCTCAGAACCAGAGCCACTTTTGGTAACCACCCGCAATTAGGCTTTTTGCCTCAGTCAAGGTACACAATGTTCAAGGAAGGACTAGGGCCAAATTTAGGATTTTTCACTAGATAAGGCTGGGTTAATCAGGCGTTTTGAAAGAATATGTACATGTTAGGCTCAAACATTAGGAACAAGGGATATATCATTGATTTGGTTGTCATTTTTAGGCTAAAGTGGACTATTTAAGAACAATGACCTAAGATCCATTCCTAATCCAACTAATCTTCATCTAACTTAGAGTAACCGGACAAGTTCTGAATTAGCACAAAACACTTGAATCTATCAAATAAAGCTCACAGTCACATGACACTGCATATATTATCAGCGAAAGACTCTCAGATCATGCTTCTCATCTCAATTTACCCTTAATTATCAGAACAAATATTGTCGATCACTTAAACATGATGGTTACTATCTAGCTACTAACCAAATATTTTTTGTGGGTACCATTTTTTCAAACAAAACACAAAAACATGTTATATGCCACATGTATGGGTACTATATGTTACATATATTATCCTAACATCCTAAACATGCCAGTTCAGTAGAAATTAAATATTCATAGGGAAAAAACACAGGCGAGAAAACCCCAGGATAAAAAATTGGGGTAGTTAGGAGCATAAGCGACTCAGAATTTACTGAGGCTCATAATTACCCACACCCCATGAAAAATATGTGCATTGTCTCCAATGTATAAAATTAAAACAAAACAAAACATAAGGGGTCAAAAATACATACTTAGGAGCTTAAGCGCCCATGTGTGGCTCAGTCTGGCCACCCTCCTCCTGCAGGGTGGTATTCTCAGTAGTAGTCCTCTATCCGGAGGATACATCACCCCTCAACTGCTCCTCCTCTCGAGCTCGTCGCATCCCCTCCTCATGTCTCAATCTCCTCAAGGCATGCTCAAGCTCCTCTTTCTATGTGAGCTTTGCGCATACGCGCCTCTCATCTGACTCATCACCCTCAATGAGGGGTCTCTTCCAGCGGGAAGGCTAGATAGGCTCATCAGAGGCAAATAAATCCACCACTAACACCTAGGGTGTAGTTGTTGGAAGTGCAACTGGTGCTGCAAGTGCTGCTGTCATGTCAGCCTGGAGCTGCTGGATCTCTGTCTACAAGGTTGATAATTTGAAGGCCGGGCCTCGCTCAATTTTACTCTGTTCCTTTCCTCAAAGGCATCAATGTGGGCGTCCACTGTAGAAATACGATCTTAGATGGTAACAATAGTGAATGCCTCACTCCGACCCTCCAAGTCTACAATAGCTTGGCGGATCCATGACCTGATTTGCTAAATGAGCTAAGTCAACTGTGACTCAACGTGTGCTAACCTCTGCACCATGGCCTGTATAAATATGGCGGACACGTAGATTATGCCCGCGGGAGCAACTTGTGAAGTAGTGGCCTGTGGTTTAGTAATATCTATAATTAGCCCCCTATCCTCATCTACCTTGTGCTGTGGGGGCCTCTCCTCAGTAGCAGCAGCAGTGGTAGTGTCAATCGCAGAACCCTTAGGTGGTGGCTCTAGGGTAAACATCTCTGGCATAGGTAAGGACTGTGCTTGCTTGAGTGCCACTGGGTTCTCATCAGCCTTGATTAGGCTGGGCTCCAAAGTGTGTTGGGCCTTAATTATCTAGTCCAGATTGTGTAGTATCTGCACCCTTGAATTTTACTAGAGCCTGTAGATCAAACATGATAAAGGGATAAAGGTGGACTTGTTCAGTGCGGCCTCATGTATCTGCTAGGTGATGAGGTGGGCCCAATCAATTTCATAGCCAGCTAATATGTTGGCAACCAAAAGCATGATCTCTGGCATCAAAGTGTTATCAGTGAGGGTCAGCCGGATGAGTGAATAAACAATAGCCCACCAAAATTTGCCGAGGAAGCTGAGCGAAGCCTTGATCATAGGCTCCGAGTGAGTGATGATCTAAGCAGGTTTCGTACCCTGCTCTGCAATAAACCCTACTGTGCATCTCATTAATATGGCTCATCAATCAAGATCCTTTATTACTAATAGGTTTTGCGTTTGCCCCACCTTGTAATTAAACTCTGCGGTGGATTGGGGGCACGAGCCTCGGGAGCAAATAACATATGTCAGATAGTCTTCTCTATTATGTCTATCCGCTGACCCCTCACTCGCGTCTCTATAAGCCTAGGCTGAGTGAGGGCCTTCTTCCCCTTGGGAAGACACATTTGGATAGTGGCTATATAAGAAGCATAGAACTCCGTCGCCATGGTCCGAAGTATTGTCTGAATGCATATGTAAGCCACTCGAGCCCATATCGAATCATAGTGTGCTGGAGACTGGGGACACTACTAAGTGCACTGCTATAACTCTAGGCCCCTCATAGATGAAGCGGGTGGGCTTGCTCCACTCTTTCAGCTGCACACCGTCTCTGTAGATCGCCTTCATGCCCTTGACGCACCACCGGTTAGAGAAGACATCTAGTGTAAATGGTGATGTTCGGGGAGAAATGGAGGACTCAACCTCTAATCTGTTCTATGGCTCATAGATCATAGTTTTGTAAAACCCTCAACACTTAGCAAAATCGCAGAAAACTTACCTGGGGTCCATGAGCCCCATTCACTACACGTAGTCTAATCCACGAAAAGTAAAGTTGGCTCATGGACTGGGTGCATATTTTTCTACTTACTAGAAATCTCTACGAGATGGGGTACGAGTCACAAATTGTTTTACAACTCATAAGCCCAGTCGTAGAGACTTAACTTGATGCTCTTTCTAAGAAAAACTAACTGAATTAGTCCTATACCTGCATACTCTTTATAAAATACACTGTTACCCTATATACAACCAACCAATGTCCAAAATTTCAATTAAAACACAAGGAATTAACTAACTATGAATCCAACAACTAAAAATAAACCTATAACTATGCTATTACATCAAAAACCTTGGGTTGCCTCCCAAATAGTGCCTGATTTATTATCGCGACACAACTTGGACACATTGGTTGCTCAAACATCGATAATTGCCCAAACTACACTCTTCAACTCATCTGGATGCTTCATCGACTGATGGATATCGAAGACAACTTCTTCGTCGTTCAATCTAAACCTGAGTTGATCAGCTTCCATATCCACTTGGGCTATTCCAGTTGCAAGGAATGGTCTCCCTAAGATGATTGGGACATCAAAGTCAACTTCTCAATCTAAGATCACAAAGTCTGCAGGGAATATGAACTTCTCAACCTTTACCAACATATCATATAGTATCCCTACAAGCTTCTTCACAGTGCGATCTACCATCAACAACCACAATTTAGGAGTAGGCCCCCCAATCCAAGCTTCTTGAAGACTACATGAGGCATCAGATTAATATTGGCATCTAAATCACATAGTGCCCTTGCGAATTCCACATCTCCAATAGTGCAGGGTATGGTGAAAGCACCTGGATCTTTTTTTTGAACCAAGGACTTCTAGTGATAACATTGCAATGTTGGAGCTCTTGAGAAAGCTCTTGACTGATAGTGCATTATTTGGTGACCAAGTCCTTTATGTATTTCGTATAGCCCGACATCTTCTCCAAAGCCTCAATAAGGGGGATATTGATAGAGAGATGTTTTAGCATGGAGAGGAAGTGCTTGAATTGGGTTTCCTCTTCCCTCTTTTTGAGTCTCTTAGGGAAGGGAGGAGGAGGCTTAGGGAAGAGCTTAAACCTTTGTGGCGTTTTAGCTGCTTCACTCACCCCATCCTTGCGATTACCATCTCCTTCATATGATCCTTAGCTGCAAGCATCTCCTCACGAACATCTTCCTCTTCGACCGGCATGGGAGGATCAATGGTGCTTTTTCTACCACGAGTAGTAACTTCCATATACTGCCTGCCATTCTTAGGATTTTGCACTGTGTTGCTAGGCAGTGTGCCCCTCTAACACTGATTCAACTGAGTTGACACTTGACCAAACTATTGTTCCAGCTGCTTGATAGCCACAGAATGAGACTCTATCTTTTGATTGATACTTGAGATCTATGTTTTCATGCCCCTTAGGGTCTCATCTTGTGTCTGAGCCTTCTTCAACAGGCAATCAAACATCTCCTCAATTCTTGAATTGCCTGCACCTGCGTCGCAGTTGTGTGGTGGCACATAAGGACCATTCTTCAAGCCTTTTGTGTTATCCCAAGCTGCATCAAGACCCCTATTTTTGTCATAGTAACCACCACAGTTGTCTCTGTAAGCTCCATCTCTATAGAAGTTCCGATTTTGGCGCCAATAGTCCTGATTGTACCCTTGGGTGTTGGTCGGGAAACCCCCCATCTGATCACTAACAAAGCATGTGTCTTTCTCAGAGTATGGCTCCTCATACATGGTTGTACGTGGAGGTTGATGAACCACTGAATTTACTCTCTTATAGTTCTGCTTCATTATCACCTCCATGCCTGTGCGAATTTGAGAAAGATGTTGCATGATCTCCCCATTGAATCTGGCTTGCTTTGGACCCATACTGACTACACATGAACTCTTCATGGAAGCTCTATCCCTCTGTTTCATGCACAGTTTGTTTTGACAACTCTTTCCATGCGTTTAACAATCCTTCTAAATGGTTGACCCAAAAACATGCCCCCCATGATAGTGTCATCAAAGGGTTGACTATTTTCATCACGGGTATGGTAGAAGATCTCTACCAAGGTATCATCAACTATCTTGTGCTTAGGGACTCTCCTCAGATATTTAGTAAACTGCTCTCATTAGTGCTTATAGAATCACCAGGAAGTGGCTCAAAGTTGTTGATTTGGTCCTTCAACTTGAGCTTCTTCGATCAAGGGAAGTACTTCTCCAAAGAGGCCTTCTGGAAGTTTGCCCAGTTGGCGATTGAACTCTACGGGAGCTTAGATAGCCATAATGCAGCATTGCCCGTGAGAGACAATGGGAAGACATGAAGTCTCACAACATCCATAGACAGATTCTGTGTTCACATCACACTCTTACAGAAGAATGTCATATTGTGTAAGTGGCTTTATGGATCCTCTGATAGTAAGCCCGAGAATATCCCATGGTTTTGCAACATCTGAAGTAGCCTACTCGAGACTATGAACTTTGTGTCCGTCGGCAATGGTGGCAACACAATAGCTCTAGCTATATCCATAACCATGGGATTCAACCTATACTGATTCCACTGGTAAGCATTGGCGTTGAAGTCCTAAGGATGTGGAATGTCCTCCAAAGGAGGTGGGTTGTCATTCCGATCATCATCATTATTGTTCTGATTCAGAGCTGCATTTGCCTCGTTATTAGCATTATCTTGGGCCATCCTTCTTATTGTTCAGTGTATCTCCGGGTCGAATGAAGTTAATGGATTTCCTTGACTCTAGTTGTTGGGTGTACACTACTTGTCCACCCTTCAAATAAACAAAAACAACAAACAAAAGTAATATAAAGGGAAATAAGGATTAACACTCGAATTACTGATGAATTTACTAAGTGTAGCCGTATTCCCCAACAATGGCATCAAAATCATGATTGCCCAATTTACACCTCTTTTTTAGAGGATAAAGCAGTCACTGTCAATATATAGAACCTAAACAAAGTTAGGGTCGAACCATAAGGAATACGTAAACTCAAGACAAATTCACCATCAAGAAATCCAAGTAGTTAATCAACTAAATTCTCCAAAGGGGAGGTTTTGCATAAATCAATAAGAAAAATAAACTTAGTAACTATCACGAGAGAAGGATCAATAACGGAGAGCAACTACGATATTGTATTCCCCATAATTCCCTAACTCGGCATCACCGAATAACCTAATTCCTATCTAGTGTACATCTTGCAGGACAGTAATTCAAGTTCACAAAACCCTTTGATAAAAGTTGAGGGGCAAATTTCACTATGCGACTTGGCCCATCTTAATAGTGTGCATTACTAAACATTACCTATAATTCCTAGTACAACCTCCACTTGGCCCAGTTTGGTTGATTAGATGAGAACACATCAACCAAATCCTATTAATTAATCTCTTTTTATATTCATTACTACCTTGGTCCAGTTAGTAACTCTAGGAGGGTTCTAATGTTGCCACCATAAGAAAACATGCAAAACGAAGAGAGTTAATTAATACATGCATATACACCTAAGAATCGTGAATTATCCAATTTTACTTTGATAGTTCTTCATGGTACCCAAAAACCTACTTGCAGATTTAGCTACTCATGCTTTGTGTAGATGAAGAGATTATGGATTTAAAAGACATAATTAAACACTTAAATGACTGAATTCAGAACAAGAAAATCTAATTTCAATGAAAATCACAAGCTTGAAGATTGAATCAAACCACAAGTGTTTCAAAGTCTCTCCCACAATTTTCTCTCCAAGAAAATTGAGTTCTCTAACCTAAACTACTCTAAACTTACGTGAATTGTCATCCCTATTTCTGATAACCCTAATAACCTATTTATAATAAGTAAAAACAAATCCTAAAAAAATTAGGAAAATTGGTGGGAAACTCCCCAAAAGCACTTTACGACTTGTATTGTCCTCTATGACTCGTAGTCAGGGTATCGTAATCAGCTGCTGTGATTTTTTCTACTACACCCCTTCATGAATCCTAAAGTGGTTTACGACTTGTAAATGGTGTTTCATCTGATAACTTTCCTGCAAGTCCACTTCTCTGATCCTCAAGCACAAAAGGTGTTCTATGACTCATAAATGATCCACAACTTGTTTGCATGTTCGTAAAATTAACTTCCAAAACTTGGCCCCTCATTGGAATTCCTCACGAAACCTCTTTATGACTCGTAGAATGTTCTACGACCCGTAGAAGGTCTCGCACAATTGCAAAAACCAAAAACTTCTGCAATTTTACCCCAAACCATGGCCAACCTGTATTCTTGCAAATCTAAACACAAAAACACATAAAAAAAACTAAAGTCGCATTGAGAAGATACAAAATCCTAAGTTTTAAGCAGTAAAGTGATGTATTTTACCAGCACATTAGTGTATAATTTGGTAACAATGGATTTTTAAAGGTTACTTTAGTATCACTATGGTCATACGTTTAGTTCTGTAATTAAGAAAGTTGCAAGATAAAGGTTTGTCAAAGTTACCTTACGTTTTTTTAAGAAATCCTTCTTAAATTTGGGTCAAATGTGTAAGGCCTTATCTTCAAATATATAAGGAGTTAGAAAGTCCATGACCTATCAAATTGAAGATCTAAGAGTCCAGTTTATAACGCATAATATCACACATCAATCCAACTCTAGAATAAAAAGTTATGACAATTTTACTATTACTTCTAGAGCTGGAAACCAGGTCATGGACCGGGTCAGGTCAAGCCCACCTAGATGTCGACTAATTTGAGATTTTTAAAGCTCAAAACAGTCCCCATTTCATTTTAAAATGTTTAGGAACTGAAGAGAAATCTCTCTCAAGGAATCTAAGTGATTTAGGTAAGTTTTTCGCATTTTTACCTTTTGAATTTGTCCTCATGCCTAGAAATGTATGCCTTACGCTTTGCAATTATTTTTCCCTCCTATTAACTGTGTTCCGACTATAAAAAAGGTGGTGTTCTTGCTTGTTATTCTTGGCGTACATCTGGTGTATTCAAGTAATAATCATGGGGCTCTTTTACGGTCACGTTCTCGAAGTTTTACAGACGTTTCCTCGCGTAAATGCTATATGGCAAATCTATCGATTTAATGCTCAATTATGGGTTGTTTATAAGAGGTTATAAGTTGCTTTAATATAGTATTTGCGAAGCTGAGGACGTAAGGGACAACTATCATGAAGAAACTTTGGGTAATTAGACGTCTGTTAGAAAGGTATGTTAAGGCTAAGCTTCGTCCCTTATTTTAGGACGAAATCTGGGAAGTTCTGAAAACATCAAATGTGATATTTTACTATTCTTTTGCTAGAAAGACTCTATATAAAAGGTATTGAGCTTGCAGCTAAATTATTTTATGATGGTATTAGGTTGAAATTCTACTCGTTCGCTTAAACTGGACATTCAATATCTATATACCAATTTATCGATTTTCCTGACTACCTGTCTATATGTTGAGGTGTTTCTCTTTTGATGTGGTGACACTCAAAGTAAATGTAGATTATGACGGGAATTTAGTATTCATAATCAATCCTGACACTCAAAGTAAATGTAGATTATGACGGGAATTTAGTATTCATAATCAATCCTTCTTCCATACTAAAAACATAATTGAAGAACATAACAAGTAACACATTGATTTCCAATAATCTCTAGTGTAATGCTCCTATTTAAACTACTAAGACTCTTGATTCTATTTAAATACTTTCTTATACTAATTGACATGGTACCAAGTATAAACATTATGTAAAGCACCTTTATGAATATTTCAGAGTTATGGACTTATTCCAAATGTTGAGTTAGGTTGTTAAACTTATTGAAAAGACATGTAAGATCCCACGAGTCATGTGTACATGCTATGATAATGAATATGATGTTACGAGGATAAGTGTACCAATGAGCCAAGATTGGCTAAGTTTATGTTATGGTCTACTATGTGCATTCATTATTCATATAATACAAAACACGTTATGCATGGACTTCGAGCTATAATCAGAGGTATGAGGCCTATTTTCCCAAATGATTATGTATATGTATATAGTATAGAAATAATGCCGCTCAGCTACCGAAAAGGACCACCATTGCTAACTTTTGTTTGGGTATGTCATGCATTTGCATCTATATATTTATGACATGTGATACTCAAGCATACCATGCATATTTGATCATTAGGAGGTTGATTGTTGGCCATTAAAGTTACTTGAGTTTTGGTTATAGGTAGTATTTCTATTACCCTTTTTACTACAATTACCTACGATTTTATCTATTGTCTTAGACACCAGTATATGTTTATTCATACTAACGTCCCATTTCCTTAGGACACTATATTTTATTTCGTGCATATAGGTTCAATTAGGGACTTTGATCAACCCCTCCAGTTCAACTGTGAATTGGTAAGCTCCACCTCTTCCTAAAACTTTCACAGTATGCTTACTTTTTGTTCTACAGTTGGATATAGTCGGGGCCCTTTCTAGGCAGTGTTAGTGATTCTCTTAGAGGCTTTTGTGGACATATTGTTTTGGGTTGGTTCTTTTGTGCCTTTTAGTCTCCAGCCATAGGTTTGACAAGTATATATAGTGTGTGCCTATACCTCTACTGTTACAACCTTGTCGACTAGCTAATACTTTATCGTTTTGAGTTACCTATCTTGATGTATTGATGACCAGGTCATGTCCTAAATGGCCTGGGCTAATTTTTAAGATGTAAATGCTGCCCGATTTTCTTTTGATCCCTAGTTTAGTTAACTAGCATGTTTAGTGACTTACTCAACCTATAACGGTATCGAGTGCCAATTGCGTCTCCCCTCATTTTTAGGAGTGACAAACATGATATTAAAACAGGTCGTGTCCTAGGGAATCCACAATCCTATGTTTAGTAGTGTCTTTCTTATGGGTGTATTGTAAACCACACTTACAATCAGGAGGCTACGAGGTATTCAGGGGATTGTTACCATTCTTTCACTTAATAGATCGTGTTGTAGGGCAAAGTTATAGGAACATATGAAATCTTAATCATGCTTTGTGGTTTGTTTATTTTTCAGGCTGTCTACATTTAGGAGATGGCATAACGTAAGGTAGGTATGGATATGAAAGAAGGTAACAATTGTTCTTTGCCAGGACATGCAGATATATTCCCCGTTGAGGCATACTGAGAGTCTCTAGTATCCATAGGACCAGATTCACCGGCACCTATTGAAGTCCAAGGGGATCCAGTACCCCAACCCTACCAGAGACTGGAGAGGAGGGGATGAGAAAGGTTGTTCAGCTACTTACTAGGATGGTTTCTATTCATGAGAGACAACTAGTGGCGAGAGAAGACTCCAGAAAGGATCAAATAGAAAGCTCAAAGGTATGAGAGTTTCTTTATTTGACCCTTCTAGTATTTACAGGATCCAATCCTACGGAGGATCCCCAGGACTTTATAGACCATGTGTATAGGGTATTGAGGGTGATGCATGCCTATCGTTTAGGCTGTGGAGTTGACTTCTTTTCGACTACATGATATTGCCATCTTGTTGTATGAGGCATGGGAGAGATCTAGAGGGCCTGATGCTCTGCCAACAGAGTGGGAGGACTTCTTTGAGGCATATCTAGCCCATTACTTGCCACGACAGGTTTAGAAGGCCCATCTTAACCAGTTTATAAGTTTGAGGTAGGGGCATATGAGCATAAGGGAGTATAGCCTTAGGTTTTTATTCTTTGGCTAGATATGCACCAGATATTGTACGTACCATGAGTGCTAGAGTTCATCATTTTATGAATGGTTTTGGGGATCATTTGATCAGAGACTACATGATAGCCTCTTTATAGGATGGTTTAGATATTCCCCATATGCATGTTCTTGCTCAGACTACAGAGGACCTTTCTCGTCGGATTCGAGGTACCTATAGAGATAGGGTGAAGAATAAGAGGGCTCATACTATAGGGTCTTATAAGGAGCCACAGGGTGATTTTAGGCCTTCTTTTCACCGATATCCACCTCTGTTAGTAGGTGGTTTCCTGCCACAGATACAGGGCCAGTGATTTGATTATTATATTTAGTCAGAGCCGGGGCAGAGTTCACACCAACTTAAGAGTCATCGACAGGAGCGCTCTATACAAATGAGACAACCTACTCCTCTATGTACACAATACGATAAGCTTAATAGTGGGCAGTGTAGAAAGGGTTCAGGTGCATGTAACCATTGTGGACATACAAGACATTATATTATCCAGTGCTTGAGGTTAGGTAGAGGCACAACTATTCAGCCTTCATGATCTAGTGCATCCTCATAATCCTCAATATGTGCTCCCCGACCAGGTCCACAACCTACTCAAGGTCATGGTAGAGAGAGAGATAGAGGAGATAGTTCAGGTTCTACTAGTGGCCATAATTGCTTTTATGCATTCATAGGCCAACAAGATTCAGAAGCATCTCTAGATGTGGTCACTAGTTTATTGATGATACTTTCTCGTGCTGTTTATGCACTAATAGATCCTGGCTCTATATTTTCATATATTACTCCATTTATTGTTGGTAAGCTTAATATGAGACCTGAGTTATTGTCGGGGTCAGTTAAGGTATCTACGCCAGTTATTGACTCAATTATAGCTAGTCATGTCTATCGAGGTTGTACCATGTTAATTATGAGTGCCCAACCTCTGCTGAATTAATTGAATTGATTATTCTTGATTTTGATATTGTTATAGGTATGCATTGGTTGGAACCTTGTTATGCTAATATTGATTGTCAAGCAAAGCTAGTCCACTTCTATTTTCCTGGTAAGCCTTTCCTTGAATGGAAATATAATGTTGCCTCACCTAAGGGTAAGTTTATTTTATACCTTATGGCTCGGAACCTAATCGCTAAAGGTTGTATATATTATCTAATTCATGCTAGGGATATTGATAAGGAGTTGGTGACCTTTCAATCAGTCCCTATTGTGAATGAATTCCCAATGGTTTTCCCTCATGAGCTTCTAGGGATTCCCCCTGAAAGGGAAATTAATTTTGTTATATATTTGTTCCCCTATACGTAGCCTGTATCCATTCCCCTATACAGAGTGGCTCCTGCAGAGCTAAGGGAATTGAAGGAACAACTAAAGGACTTATTTGATAAAGGCTTTATTAGGCGAAGTACATCTCCATGGGGTGCTCCAATGCTCTTTATTCAAAAGAAATATAGTTCCTTATAAATGTGTAGTGATAATAAGCAACTAAATAAAGTCACTATCAAGAATAAGTATCCTCTTCCACGGATTGATGACTTGTTCGACCAGTAGCAGAGTGCCAAATGCTTTTCAAAGATTGACTTGCGATCTGGGTGTCAACAGTTGCTAGTCAAGGATACTGATATTCCAAAGACAGCATTTACGACGAGGTATGGACATTTGAATTCCTTGTCATGTCTGTTGGTCTTACAAATTCTCTAGCAGCTTTCATGGATCTAATGAATCGAGTTTTTAAACCATTCTTTGATGAATTTATGATCGTATTTATTGATGATACTTGACATATTCACCGTCAAAAGCTGAGCATGCAGACCACTTGTGAGCTATATTATAGACTCTCCAGGACAACGGTTATATGCTAAATTCTCTAAATGTGAATTTTGGCTAACTTCTGTAGCTTTTCTTTGCCATGTTATTATAGGCGATCGAGGCCCATAGCTTTATAGGATGTGCAGGATATTATAGGAGGTTTGTTAAAGGATTATCCTCTATCTCTGCACCACTAACAAGATTGATGCATAAAGCATCTATGTTTCAACGGACTGAAGCATGCGAACTGAGTTTTCAAGAGCTAAAGAAAAGGCTTACCACCACACTAATCTTGGCTCTTCCGGGTGGAACCAAAGGCTACATTGTATATTGTGATGCCTCGAGAACTGTCCTAGGTTGTGTTCTTATGCAACATGGTAGAGTTATTGCATATACTTCCAGAAAAATGCAAAAGCATGAGTAAAACTATCCTACCCATGATCTTGAGCTCATCGTAATTGTTTTAGCCCTAAAGATTTGGCGACAGTATTCATACGGAGTTCATGTTGATATTTTTACCGACCACTAGAGCCTTCAATATCTATTTAAGTAGAAGGAGCTAAACCTACAATAGAGGAGGTGACTAGAATTACTAAAAGACTATGACGTTGACATTTTATTCCATCTTGATAAAGCTAATATTGTCACTGATGCACTTAGCTGAAAGTCCATGGGAAGTCTAAGCCATGTTGAAGCTGATAAGCTTGAAATGACAAAAGACCTATGTCAACTAGCTAGTGTGCAAGTGCGACTGGTAGATGTAGAGGATGGAGGTGCAAATGTTCAAAATACAACAAAATCTTCCATTGTTATTAAAGTAAAGGAGCAACAGCGCGAGGATCTTGAGTTTAGGAAACTGAGGGAGAGTATTCCACAACAACAACACCCTTCATTTAAGTTAACTAGAGATAGAGTCCTCGGTATATAGGTTGCTTTTGTGTGCAAAATATCAAAGGACTTCATGCAAAGATTCTTTTTGAGGCCTATTATTCTAGATATTGGACCAACCCTGAAGCAACAAAAATATATCAAGACCTTCGACAAATCTATCGGTGGAATAGCATAAAAAAGGATATTGCAGAGATGGTAGCCTAATTTCCAAAGTGCCAGCAAGTTAAAGCAAAACATCAGAGACCTGGAGGCCTAGCTCAGTATATTGAGATTTTGCTATGAAAAGGGGACATGATAAATATGGACTTCATCACTATTTTGCCTCGTACTCCATACAGGTATGATTCTATTTGGGTAATCATTGATAGGCTGACAAAATCTACTCATTTCTTGCTGCTAAGAACAACATATTTAGCTAAGGATTATGTTAGCTTTACATTCAAGAGATTGTTCACCTTCATGGAGTTCTATTATCTATTATCTCTAATCGAGGGGCTCAATTTACATCACATTTTCGAAAGTCTTTTTAGAAGGATCTAGGTACTCAAGTCAATCTTAGCATCACTTTTCATCCACAAACTAATGGACAGGCAAAGCCTATAATTCAGACCGTTGAGGATATGTTTTGTGATTTTGTGCTGGACTTTAGAGGAAGTTGGGATGATCATCTACCTCTTATTAAGTTTGCTTATAATAATAGCTTCCAAGCTAGTATTCAGATGACACCTTACAAAGCACTATATAGGCAAAGATGTAGGTCGCCCATCGATTGGTTTGAGGTCAGGGAGGCAAAGTTGCTAGGCCCTAATCTAGTTCAGCAAGCGATGGAGAAGGTGAAGCTTATTAGAGACAGATTGCAAACTACCCAAAGTCGGTAGAAGTCTTACATAGATGTTCGACGACGAGACTTAGAGTTTGATGTAGAGGATTGGGTTTCCTTGAAAGTATCACCTATAAAAGGTATCATGCGATTTGGAAAGAAAACGAAGCTTAATCCTAGGTATGTTGGACCATACAAGATTATTCAAAAAATTGGCAAGGTGGCATACAAGCTTGATTTGCCTTCAGAATTGGGGCCAGTCCATCCGACGTTTCATGTATCTATGCTGCGGAAGTGCATTAGGGATCCTTCGCGTATTACTCACATTGAGGATATCCACATTGTTGAATACTTATCTTATGATGTGACTCCAGTGGCTATTTTAGATCGATAAGTGAGAAAGCTTCGAAATAAAGAAGTGGCCTCCGTGAAAGTATTATGGCGGAACAACAATATTGAGGAAATAACTTGGGAAGCGGAAGAGGAAATGATGAAGAAGCAACCTCAGCTATTTACAAATTAAGGTGAGTTACATTTTAAGTATTAGCAGTCATCTTTTTACAATAACATAAATTTTAAATGAGTTGGGAGTGTAATTTATATGGGTCATCGCGAGATAGCTATACAAATCTTAGTAGTTAAAATTTTTTTGCAGTTGATTTATGGATTGGAGGGATAAAAAGTGTATCCTCAAAAATCACATTTTAAGGGATAGTAATGGAACCAAGTGGCTGTCCAGATACATTCGCGGACGAATGTTCTTAAGGGAGGAGACTGTTAGATACCGTGTTTCTCATCTTCCATAATATATATATAGGGTTGCATGTTATAATATACATATATGATTTTGGAAAGAACATAAGAATAATAAGGCTACCAATAAGTGGTAAAATCAAGGACTTAATGTTTTAAGTCAAAGGAATCCCCTAAATACACATTTAAGATTATAGAAATGGCCCGAGTGGCACCTCGCTCTTTTCGGAAGGTTTGACTTACGTTTTACTTTTTGGATTGGACTAAAAGTGTATAATTTCCTAATAATGGATTTTTAAAAATTATTTTAATAGCACAAAGGTAATACGTTATGTTTTGAAATCAAGAAAGTTGCAAGATAAAGGTTGGCCAAAGTTAACGTAAGTTTGTTTAAGATATCCTTCTTAAATTTGGGTCAAATGTATTAGGCGATATCTCCTAAAATGTAATGAGTTAGAAGGTCCATGACCTATTAAATTGAAGATCTATGAGTCTAGTTTGTAACACATAATACTGCACATCAATCCGACTTCAGAATAAAAGGTTATGATAGCTTAACTATGACTGCCTGAGCCGAAAACCAGGTCATGGGCCGGGTCGGGTCAAGCCCACCCAGATGTCGGCTAATTTGAGCTTTTTAAAGCTCAAAACAGTCCCATTTCGTCCCAAACAGTTTAGGAAATCAAGAGAAAGATCTCTTAATGTACCTAAGTGATTTAGGTAAGTTCGTTTACATTTTTATCGTTAAAATTCATCCTCGTTCCTAGATATGTGTGCCTTACACTTTGAAATTATTTTCTCCTCCTATTAGCTGTGTTTGGGTTTTTTTGGGCTGTAAAAAAATGGTGTTCTTGGTGGTTATTCTTGGTTTGCAGCTGGTGTGTTCAAGTAATAATGTTGGGGCTCTTTTACAGTCATTTTATGAAGTTTTATGGACGTTTCTTCACATAAATGCTTTATGGAAAATCTGCAGATTAATGCTCAATTATGGACTATTTATAGGTGGTTATAAGTTGCATAAATATAGTTTTTATGAAGCTTAGGACATAAGGGATAAGTTTCGTGAAGAAACTTTGGGCAATTGGATGTCCGTTGGAAAGGTATGTCAAGGCTAAGCTCCGTCTCTTCTTTTAGCACAAAATTTGGGAAGTTCCCAAAATGTCAAATGTGATATTATACTATGTTGTTGCTAAAAAGACCTTCTATAAAAGGCATTGGGCTTGTAGCTGAATTATTTTCATGATGGTATTAGGTTGATATTCTACTTATTCTCTTAAACTGGACATTCAATATCTATATACCAATTTATCGATTTTCCTAACTACCTACCCATATGTTGAGGTGTTTCTCTTTTGATATGGTGTCACTAAAAGTAAATGTAGATTAAGGGGGGAATGTAATATTCATAATTATTCCTTCTTCCATACTAACAACATAGTTGAAGCACTTAAGAGGTAACATGTTAATTTCCAGTAATCTCTAGTGTAATGCTCCTATTTAAACTACTAAGGCACTTGATTCTGTTTAAATACTTTCTTTTACTAGTTAACATGGGACCAAGTATAAGCATTATGTGAAGAACCTTTATAAACAATTTCAGAGTTAAGGCCTTATTCTAAATGTTGAGTTAGGCTGTCAAACTTATTTGAAAGACATGTAAAATCCGATGAGTTATGTGTATATGCTACGACAATGATTATGATATTACAAGAATAAGTGTACCAATGAGCCAAGATTGGCTAAATTTATGTTATAGACCACTATGTGCATTCAATATTCATATCATACATAGTACGTTATGCATGTACTTTGAGCTATAATCAGTGGCATGGGGCCTATTTTCCCAAATGATTATATATATGTATATGGTACAGATGGTGACAGGTTGACAAATATGATGCTGGTTGGCTACCGAAAAGGACCACCACTGCTAACATTTGGTTGGGTATGTCATGCATTTGAATCTGTATATATATTCACGACATATGATATTCGACTATACTATGTATATTTGATCACTAGGAGGTTGATTGTTAGCCATTAAGATTACTTGAGTTTTTGTTACAGGTGGTATTTCTATTTACCCTTTCTACTACAGTTACCTATGGTTTTACTTTCTATCTTGAATACCAATACATGTTTATTCGTACTAAGCCTGTTGCCTGGCGACGCTGCATTTTATTTCGTACATGTAGGTTCAAGTAGGGACTTTGATCAACCCCTCAACTAGGATCCCAATTCAGCTGTGAGTTGGTAAGCTCCACATCTTCTTGGAGCTTTCACAAAATGATTACTTTTTAGTCTATAGGTTGGTATAGCCGGGGCCCTGTCCCAGCAGTGTTAGTGATTCTCCTAAAGGCTATTTTGGACTTGTTGTTTTGGGTTTGTTCTTTTGTACCTTTTAGTGTCTAGTCATAAGATTGGCATGTATATATAGTGTGTGCCTATACCTCTGTTATTGCATCCTTGTCGGCTAGCTGATACTTTATCGTTTTGGGTTACCTATCTTGATGTACTTGATGTATTGATGACTAGGTTATGACCTATATGGTGCAGGCTTAGTTTTTCAGATGTTATGTTGCCAGATTTTCTTCTGGCCCCTAGTTTAATTAACTAGAATGTTTAGTGGCTTACTCGGGCAACAACGGTATCGAGTGCCAGTCGCGCCTCCCCTCTTTTTGGGGCGTGACAACCCAAACCTGTAATGTATATCGTGTTGGGACGTGACACATAATCCAAAAAGGTATATCATGTCTGTACGTGATACCCGATCCAGAAATGTATATTATGTCAGTACGTGACACCCAATCCATAATTGTATATCATGTTGGTTCATGACACCCAACCCAGAAGTATGTATCATGTCGGTACATGACACTGGATCCTGAAATGTATATCATGTCGGTACATCACACCCAATCCAAAAATGTATATAATGTCAGTAAGTGACACCGGTCCAGAAGTATATATGGTGTTGGTATGTGACACCTGATATGGAAATGTACACCGTGTCGATACGTGACACCCAATCCAAAAGTGTATATCATGTCAGTACATGATCCCCAATCCAGAAATATATATTGTGTCAGTACGTGACACTCAATCTAGAAATGTATATCGTGTCAGTACGTGACTCTCGATCTAGAATGTATATCATGTCAGTATGTGATATCCAATCTAGAAATGTATATTGTATTAGTACATGACACTCGATCAAGAAATGTATATCATGCCAGATCATTACACTTGATCCAGAAATATAACAACGTGGCTCCATATATAGTAACTCTAGGGTAGCATTAGTATAACCTAAGTTAAGGCCCGAGAGAACAGACAACTATGAGTGTGGAACCTACCCAAAATCACATAGTAGTCCCACTGCTACCCAGGGCATCACCTAAGGCAACTATGTGTCGGTGTCACGCCCCGAGCTTACACCCTGAATGTGGTCAACACTCTAAAACCATTTCTAGTCCCAAGCGAATGACTTGGCCTGACTAACATACCCAACGGAAGACACTAACATCACAATGAATTAGAATGGCCTCAAAATTCATGAACTCAAACATACAATAATAATATATACAACTTGACTCAAAATCTTTCAAACACCTTCAAGGAAATAACTTGAACAATATCTTTCTAGTCTATGAAGCCTCTAAAGTAGTGACTCTGAACTAGGTACCAGAGTAGGCTCATGACCACCACAACTAAATAAATACAAGGAAAGAAAGACACTCGAACTCTTCTAGATGCAAAGAGGCCTCACTGTCTACTGATAGGGATTGCCTTACTGAACATCTGTTAACTTGGGTACCTGAATCTGCATAATAAAATTATGACAACGCCAAAAAGGGTCAGTATGTAGAATGTACGGTATGTAAAATTGCCAAAAAGTACTAAGAACAAGATACTCACTTTAAAAGTGAACTTTAAGATAGCTTAATTGACAAAAGTATGTCATGTAAGTGAAACATATGTTTTAAAACTTGTGTAAAGGTGCAACTCAATATAGAAGAAATACTAACTTTAATGCATTAATGAGCACAACTAAATATATAAAATATGATACTCAAATGCTTAGCTCTTCCAATAGCTCAACTCAATTAGATATGAAACATAATAAAAAGAAATACTTTAATAAAGAAATAATAATCTCAGTGTATAAAATATTACACTTTACTTAATGGGTAGTTTCTCTAACCGATAACCATCATTGTGAGTCTTGTGATGATACAACATCTTACCCACGCTGCTAGAGCCATCCCATTCTTTTTCAGGATAAGGGACGAAAACTAAGGGAGTGGATCTATCCCAAAACTGGGCTATTTTGGTGGCAATAAGGAGTTGTACTCATGGTACAATCCTATCCTATGTTGGATATGTAGTTTATGAGTTCAAGTTATTATACTCTTAGCCATATCAGTGCTAAATACTACTCCCAAAAGTATAAATCATATGCTCATACTTAAAAAAATATAATCTACTCTAGGTGTTACTTTTCTTCTCCTTGGGACATAGCCTGACATAGCACTCTCTTAACATTTCTCAATACTGACCAAAATCCTAAACTTCATGCTTCACTATTCAAAAATACTTACACTAATACTTTTCTTGAGTTTAAAGCAAGATTTCACTTTTCATAGATTTTCATAGTTACTTTAGAGTTTAACTAGTTTAACAACTAAAAGTGGTATCTCAACTTAAGACCCCAATTTAGTAGTAAAATTTAGTAAATCTCATGCTTTTCTTCAAAAATAGCATAAAAAAGAACAATTACTCTTAATGAAGAAATCTTGTTATCAACTAATAACTTGATACTTGGAGAAACTAGTAGTTATATGATGGTAAAATAATGTAGGAAAATTCTCGAAGGCCTTACATACATGACAAGTTGATATTACCTTTGAAATTTGATGAATACTCACTTTATTGGAGAAAATCTTTGATCTTGGCACCTTGATACTTGTTCTTGAGAAAATAAATTCTCTTTGTAGTTCCCTTAGAGTGGAAGATTTTGAAAAAATATTAGTTGAAGGACTTCTCTTTGATTCTTGAATTCTTGACTCAGAATCTTTAGAGTTCTTGATGAAGAACCCTAATTCTTGAAAAAGAAGAATAAAAAAAATTCTTTCTTGAAATTCTTGAATTTGTTTTCTTGAAACCCTAGCTTATGATTTATGATTTTTTTTTTTGGAGGTTCATGAATAGATGGAGAAATTTTGATTAGAAAGCTTGAAATTTATGGAGAATAACTTACCTTGATGATGAATCTTGAAAGCTAACCCTAACTTGATGATTTTCTTAATGATTCTTAAGCGTTTAAGTTAGGAGTAAATTAGAGGGTTTTATTTATTAAATACTGGCTTATGTATATTTTGGGACACAAAAATAAATCCACAAAGGTTATAAGATTAAAATACCCTAAAAAAAAATAAAAAGACGGCATTAATTGTCTAGATGAGTACACGTTCAGTCCGCAACACGAAGCTGCTACGAACTTCGAACGGCTCTGCATGTCTCCAATAAAATGGTCATAAATTTTTACATCGGACTCCAATTAAGGAAAAATTAAATGCTTTGGAAAGCTAATTCAGATATTTTTAATTTGGTATAATATGGGAAACCTTAATCATTATATTTCTGGAGATATGGTCATTTGAAATTGACCCTTCATCAACTCATATGAAAACTTAGTTGGTAGAAATTCTTTAGACTTGGCTTAACATAAAAGATTCCTTATAACTCTAAATCGCATATAATATACTTTAAATACATAAGAATTAATCCTAGCATATATATACAATTTAAAAGTCATCGGTCCACCTAACTTTTATAAAATTTTACATTGGAACTCAAATGCTAAGAAAGATTTTAGCTTAACTTCGTAATAGAGGGTTCGTGTGACCTTAGATCACCTCGAATTCTATTCCCCCACTAAGAAATTGACTTTAACACCTATGTTCAATTAAGAATCAATAATTAAAATCCTATATCATATGAAGGATGACTCAGTCTTAGCTTAAAAAAATTTGGAATTTTACATTATCTCCCCCTTGAGATCATTCATCCTCAAATGATGAGTAAACTAGGAGACCATCAAGAACGAATACCATCAAGAACTCAAATACTTAGATACTTGAATACTCATTCTCAAGAATAGACTTCAAACTCAATATCTTGAATTTAAACTTTATCTCCAACATCATTATTAGGCATGAATACCATCAAAAAATTGCATACTCAAGTACGCAGAGACTCAAGAGGAACATCACCTCAAAGATAGAAAATCAACTCCATTATCATAATTCAAGAACACTCACTCTCTCCTATCACTCATAACTCATCTACAATCATCAACATTGTCATCAAAAGTGGTAAGGAGAATTACTAAAAGGGATTCGAATGAAAAATCATTAATATGACTCAATCAAGAAATCTGGTCTAAGAATATTCACAACCTAATATGATCTCCCTCATCTTTCAAGGCTCATTCTCAGTTCATAGGACTATATATAGTGTAAAACTCAAGTCATATCTCATTTAACATAGGGATAAAAACTCTTAGATCTATGAGATAACATCAATTCTCATAAACTTCAACATGAACTGGAATCAGCATGAGGTGCATGGGACTAGGCCATAGGCATGTCACTCATGCACACGACAGGAATGGAGTATTACCTCGACTGAAGTATAAGGAACATATAAGATGGAAAAACATTGATGTCTCATCTGATCAACTCACCACTATCAAAATATCAAGACCTACCTTGGTTATTACCTCTTTTTTTCCCCTTATCACAAAGGTCATCTCTCTAAGTCTGTGAATTGATTCTCTTTACTAAGCTATAAGTATAACTCTTCACATGGTTAGGGCATCACAATCCCCAAGATCATCTTAAAATCTTGTATTATATTACACTTAATATATACAAAATCACTACTAAGACTATCTTCTAAGCGACAACTCTTAGCTTCCTTCTATCTCTATGGGAATCTTTATACTTGCTACTCTTATTGGCATACTTAGCCACTTCTGCACTCCTTACGACATAAGCTCTTCCTTTAGTCTTATAACACTCAACTTCTATGCTTTTATATGTTTGACTGTAGACAACTTGGATTACCATGAAAAAGTCATTATCATCTATACATAAGTCCCCATTGACCTAAATACTAAGGGTTACAAAGACTGCTTACATTAGCCTATTCCACATCATAACTCAATTATATTATCTATGTCCCATAGCAAGTCAAAACTTAGAGCTTCACACAATTACACTATCATAGATACACATCTTAAGCCTCTTCTTATCCAATGATTTATCCAATATTTACTATTCCATCTAAGAGGACTGACACTATACTCATAGCATCACATTCCTAGAAAGTCAATATCTTAATCTAAAACATATACTATGGCAAACCTCTTAGACGAAATCTCCAACTATGGCTATTACTATCATAATGGTATCTCCTTTTTCACTCTATTCAAAGTTCAAGCTTAGGGTCTAGTGCTAACATGTGCATCACACACTTCTCTCATATTATACCAACTTGTAACTACTAGGTAAAAATTTTGAATGTAGGCCTACAAAAATCTCATAGCGAATACTCGATCAGCATATCCCCTCTTCACAACTTAGGTACCATTCACCCATTCACTATACCTCCTTATCTAACTAAGCTCATAACTCTATGAATCTCATGGGGCTCTCACTTAGAATCATAAGCCTAGTTTAGATCTATCACATTGAAAACACTATGTTCCCCTATTCAGCATCTATACTTCGCCCTCACTAATATTATGACACATCAACATAAACCTCTTTCTAGGTTGAGCACATTCAAACTCAGCCTAACAATAATTCTCTCTCTATATCTCATCATGAAAATCAAATGGTATTTCTCTTTCATCAAAACTTATGGAAATCAACTCATCACCTTATTACTTACCTAATGAATACATAACTCTAGCCATAAGCCTCAATAAATCATCACTCTCACTACCTAGTCTCTTATTTTTTTATCATCACCTTTCTAACTCTAGGATGACTCAATTCTACCTAAAGTTTCAAGATCTCAAATCTCATTCCCTCAGGTGGTGACATCATACTTTTAGAGACATGATTTTCCCCTCTCACAGATAACACTGAAAGTATGTTTTGGATAAGAGAGCCTTGGGTACATCTTGATCTAACTCAAATGCACGATTCACATAAATGAGAGTGCATTCTTTCGAATGAACCAACTCAGCACACTCTTTTACTTCTTCCAAGCCTGGTCCAGTCTCTCTACCATTATGATTTCTTTATCATAAGGGAACTCATAAATAAGGAGCTAAACATTATGGTCCCTATCTCCTTGTAGACGAGGAAAAGTTGAAAGTCTTAGAGGAAAATGCCAAGAATTATCATAAATTTCTTAGAGAATAGCTCTATCACACGATTTAGAATCTAAGCGAAGGTAAACTTTTCCTGAATGTCAATAGTCTCTCATTTATAGAATTGGGCCCCTCACAACTATAAATAATATCCTTTTGACACGACTCATAGACACCCTAGGACACTTGAACTTTGTGCTATGATATGAAGTTTATCACACCCTAAGACTACACCGTGGATGTGGCCGACACTCGAAAACCATTTCTAGTCCAAAACAAACCACTTGTCTTGGTTAACTTACTCAGCGGAAGACACTAACATCATATTGAATTAGAATGGGCTCAAAATTCATGAACTTAGACTTACAAGAATAATATATACAACTTGAATCAAAATCTTTCAAACAACTTCAAGGAAGTAACTTGAATAATATCTTTCTAGTCTGTGAAGCCTCTAAAGTACTGACTCTGAACTAGGTACCAGAGTAGTCTCACAACCATCTCAACAAAATAAAGACTCTCGAGCTCCTCTGGATACAAAGAGGCCTCACTGGCTGTTGATAGGGACTGCCTTACTGAACATCTGCTAACACGGGTACTTGAATCTATATCATAAAATGATGCATCGCCAAAGGACGTCAGTACGTGGAATGTATGGTATGTAAGATGGCCAAAAAGTACTAAGAATAGGATACTCACTTGAAAACTGAGCTTTGAGATAACTTAATTGACAAAAGTTTGTTATACAAGTAAAACATATGTTTTTAAACTTGTTTAAAAGTGCAACTCAATGTAAAAGAATAACTTTAATGCATTAATGAGCACAACTAAATATATAAAAATATGATTCTCAAATGCTTAGCTCTGCAATAGCTCAACTCAATTAAATTGCAACATAATAAAAAGAAATAATAAATCTCAGTATGTAAAATAATAAACTTTACTTCTTATGGAGTTTCTTTAATTGACAACCATCACTATGAGCCTTATGATAATACAACGTCTTGCCCACGCTACCAGAGTCATCCCATACTTTGCCAGGGTAAGGGACGAAAATCAGGGGAGCGGATCCATTCCAAAATTGGGCCATCTCAGTGGCAATAAGGAGTTGTATTCATGGTACAATTCTATCCTACGTTGGCTACGTAGTTTATGAGTTCGAGTTATTATACTCTTACCTTATAGGTGCTTAATACTACTAGCAAAAGTATAAATCGTATGCTCATACTTAAAAGAATATAATTTGCCTTTATGACTAGTAAACCCTTTTTTATACCTTGACTTCCCAATTTTTCAAAATCTCATCAAGTCACAGCCCAAACCACGAGGTCTATCTATGATTGATGGTTCATACCACAAGCTTTATATGGAATCGTGCTATCCTGTTAGTCCCAAACTCTTGCAACTCTTCAAATTACCAACTTTTCAACGTACGGGGTGTTATAGACACTAAAAATTAATTTAAAGGATGCTACTTACTAAGATCAGGTGTTTCAGTTGGTTAGCCCTCAATAATGCAAGTGTATTATCCCAGACTCTATTAAAGTTGGAATATGATATAATAAGATAAAATAATGAAAAAAGACCTCGCTGGATTTTTCAAATGCGTATTTTGCAAAATAAATTTTTTAAAAATTTACTTATATGGACCCTGTCGCAGATATGATTCAAGATGGTCCAAATTATTCCTTAATCAAGATCTAGCCAAAACTGAAATTTGCTTAAAAAATAAACCAAGATGAAGTACCTCCACATCGCAGACTGGCTCCCCTACTATTGTTCGATTTTCAATTTTTAAGTGACCATACTTTGGACTTTTTTCTATTCATCATTAAATTAATCTGACAATGTTTTGGGACAAAATCTCATCCTATAAGCTAACCTTAATCCCCAATTTTACCCTATTTTTTCACAATTCACACACTACAAAATTTCTCTCTCTATAGATGCTCTCTATATCTATTGAAGACCTTCAAATAATTCTCTCCCAATTTTAATTAAAGTCAAAGAATTTCTCAAGGTCTTCAAATAATTCTCTCCCAATTTTTCATTAAAGTCAAAGAATTTCTCAAGTTTCTCCTAACCTATTGACCAAGGTATGTGAATCTTCATCTATGAAATTCTTTCTTCTATGGAGCTACTTTAGATTCTCAATTTTATCTGATTTCAAGAATATATTTTTATATGTCTTCTCAACTTCTATCCAATTTTTTCAATTATGATTTATGATTATTGATCTATTTTGATGCAAATTTACGTTAATTGTATGAAATTGATGATCTTATTATGAAATACCTACAAATTCTATTCAGGGTTCATGATCTCATAATAGGTCTTGTTCAATTCTCATACTATTGCATGAATTATCTTTCAATTATTGTGTATTTACTTTATTAAGGATGATTTATTATCTAATTTCATGATTTTGATGATTTACGAGTAATTTCTCTGCAAGTCTTTTTCAGAGTTCATGATTTACTCATTTGGATTATTATAATCATTATTTCAATTAATGATTTCTATTGCAATTATACATGAATTTTATTAAGCTGCATATATTTAAGGCAATTTTAAAGTCAAACTCACATAATGTCCCTAGTCCATGATGAACTATGATTATGAATGAAAGAAAACTTCACCTATGTTTATGAAAATACTTATGTATGTTTATATGAAGTCCTAAATGAATGAATGTTTGGTGAAAGGACAAACTCACATTGATGAATCACCTAAGGTTTTTATGAGCTAATCTATATGAATGGCAATTTTCAGTGAGTCAAAGCTATGATTGATTTATAATTGATCATGATACTATAATTTATTATTCCGTGGGATTTGACTTAGCATTAAGAAGGCTTGAGGTGGGGTTCGATCTAATGGACATTAAGTTTATCAACTTAAGGGAATCTTAGTAGCAACAACTTATCTAAAACTATGTGCCACCATAGGTTGTCTCTTTAGGCAAGGCTAATGGATCCACATTTACCCCCAATTGATGAATAAATGAAAGTACCATGATGAGTCTACCTTAACAAGTAACTTCCCCTTTTCTCAAAGTAGAGGTTACATTAGATTTCATGTTATAGCTTTCATGATCTTATTGTCAAGTCACAGTAACCTCTTACAAAATAATTATGTTGTTTAAGCTTTACAATGATTTGATGTTTGACTACATGACTTGTGATCATGTTCGACTTCAATCTTTACTTCATGCCTATGTATTGTGGTCTTACATCCTATGACTCATACATCATTTCATTTATGTTATATATACCTATATCTATGTATATCATGCATCGCTCACATACTTAGTATATTATAATGTGTTAACACATATTTCACCTACTTTGCTAAAAATGTAGGATTGGACGTTCTTCACTCTCCTCGTAGGAAGTTAGGTTGATAGTAGATCACTTGATTGGTAAGTCTTCATTCTTTGGGGCTTTGCCGATTGAGCTTATGATCCTATTGCTAGTTTTATTTCCATGTGGAGACTTTTACTTTAATTTTTCATTGAGGGTGAGTTAGGAACATGTCTTAGCTACCGCCCATTGTTAGAATATGCTATGTAGAAGCTTATTGGATACCATGTGCTAGAGTCTATATCGGTTCCTTTTGACTTGCTTATTTCCTTCTGTTGATTAAATATTTGAGACTTATTTCCACTTACTTTAAATTAGTGATAATTTGATTCTTTATATGCCCTGTATATTCTCATGAATGATATGTAACATGGCTTGGTTGGAGTTCCTTAAGGCTTTGATTGTCGTGTCACGCCTAGGCCTTGTTTGGGTCATGACCAACATAGTACCATAGAACAAGGTTTGAAAGTATCCTAGGGAGTCCAACCCGTCGTGTAGAGTCTTATTCATCGGTATGAAGTGAGCCACGTCTATGAGTAGGAGGCTATGAGATGATTTAGGAACCTTTACTTCTTTCGTGATTTATATCATGTCGTATAGTATAACATAAGACTTCTTCTCTCTAATGATTGTTCTTTGTGATTTTCAGAAAATGCCTTCATGAAGAGCACCTTTGTAATGGGAAAACAATGTTATGAGAGCCAAGATCCTCTCATCCCTCAAGATCCAAATAATCCTATAATTGAGTTGAGCATTAATACAGAGTTTCGTACCGCTTTTCAAATTCTAGCCCAAGTGGTTATAGCTCAAGCCAACCAAGGTGGAGTAGTCCAAAATGAGGATAAGACACTAATTAGACTCTAAAACTTTATGAGAATGAATAAGCCTAAATTTCATGATTTTAAAGTAGAGGAATATCCACAAGAGTTTTTTAATGAATTGTATAGAATTGTGGCTATCATGGGAATGTCCCTGGATGAAAAGGTCGAGCTAGTAACCGACCAACTTAAGGGTGTTGCTAGGGTGTAGTATGATCAATAGAAAAGTAAGAGAATTCACGGTGTTGGTCCTATTTCATAGGAAAAGTTCAAAAGTCCATTTTTTGACTACTTTTCCTTGGAGTTGAGGGAAGCTAAGATTCAAGAATTCATTAATCTTCATCAAAGGGGCATGATTGTGAGGGAATATGCCATAAAATTCATGAAATTGTCCAAATATACTCCTTTTATGGTTTCAGATTCAAGGACCAAGATGAGTAAGTTTGTGACTATTGTCTTCGAATTGGTCTCCCAAGAGTGTAAGACAGTCATGTCAATTAAGAAAGTGCATATTTCAAGGCTTATGACATGTGCGGAGAAAATTGATGATGAGAAGATGAGGAAGAAGGCTAGGGGGTCCAAGATGGATCATATCTATAGTGGTAATGTTTCCCACCAAAGGTCTAAAAATAGTGGGAATGGTATATATTATGGCAGATAAAGGTAATCCAGACAAGGTTCATCCAACACTCTGACTCCAAGGTTCAATAAAGATAATGGGTCCAATCCCCAAGGCTCAAGGAGGAAGTTTGGGTACTCAAGCTTATAAAATAATATAGGAAGACTCATAGAGGAGAATGTCTGGCCAGAACTGATGTATATCTTAGGTATGGAAAACTCAATCACCATGCTAAGAATTGTAGTAGTGCTGGTGGAGGTAAATTCTAAGGCCAAGCTATCCAAGGTGGACAAGCTCAAGAAGGTTGTTCTCAATGCCACAATAGGTTTTATGCACTTTAAGCTAGGAAGTATATTGAGGAGTCTCTTGATATGATTATGTGTATGATGCAGGTCTTTAACTTTGAAGCATATGCTTTACTTGATTCGGGTACTAATTTGCGTTTTCTTATTTCTTATCTTATTGTGAGGTCTGATATATGCCAAAAAAACCATGCTAGAGCCCTTTTTAATTTATATCCCTATTGTGAATCAAATTTAGCCAAGAAAGTCTATGGAAATTCCCCTGTATTGATCTTGCATAAAGCCATTCCATGTGATCTTGATGAGATTGATGAGAGTGATATGATGAATTTTGATATTATTTTTGGCATAGATTGGTTTCATGCTTCATACGCATCCATTGATTATGAAACACGTATAGGTCAAGTTCCAATTTCCTAATGAGCCTATACTTGAAAGGAAGGATTGTGATTTGGTGGTTAAGGGTAAATTCATCGTTTTTTTAAAACCCCATAAAATAATTTCTAAGAGGTGCATCTACCGTATAGTCTGGGTTAGGGGTGTAAATTCCAAAGCTCTTACTCTTAAGTCAGTCTCATTGTAAACGAATTCGCTTATGTGTTTTCTGATGATTTACCCAATGTTCCTCCCAAAACTGAAATTGATTTTGGTATAGATCACCTTCCTGATACTCAACTAATCTCTCTTCCTTCGTACCAAATGTCCCCAATAGAACTTAAGGAGTTGAAGGAACAATCGAGAGATTTGTTAGATAAGAATTCCATAAGGCCAAGCATGTCGCCATACGGCGTCCAGTGTTATTTGTTAGAAAGAATGATGGGACACTGTAGATGTGTATACACTACTAAAATTTGAATAAAATGACAAATAAAGAACAAAAATATCACATTTCAAAAATAGATGATATATTTGATCAACTTCAAGGTGCAAGCTACTTCTCCAAACTGGTCTCCGGTCCGCTTATCATCAATTAAGGGTGAGGGAGTGTGTTATTCTCAAGACAACATTTTGGACATGGTATGGCCATTCTAAATGTTTGGTTATGTTAGTTGGATCGACTAATGCTCTCGCTATCTTTAGGGACTCGATGAATCAGATTTTCAAACCACAGTTAAACATGTTTATGGTGGTGTTTATTGATGATATATTAGTTTATTCTCGAAGTGAAGAGGAATATATAAGTCACTTGAGGATTGTGTTGCAAACTTTGAGGGATAAACAACTATTTGCCAATCTTAGAGATTATAAATTTTGAATGAAGGTGGAATCTATTCTTGGTTACATCATGTCCAGTGATGGTATTGTGGCAGATCCGAAGAAAATGAAGGTGTTAAATAATTGTCCTAGACCATTGTCTCCTTCGAATATTAGAAGCTTTTTGGGGTTTGCCGGGTATCATAGGAGGTTTCTAGAGGGATTTTTATCTATAGCATCACCTTTGACTAGGTTGATCTAAAGGAAGATAAAGTTTCAATGGATGGATGAATGTGAGAAAAGTTTTAAAATATTGAAAGATTGTCTTACTTTAGCTCCTATTTGACATTATCGGAAGGCTTCAATGGGTTTGTGATTTATTGTGTTGCCTTTCTTGTAGGATTGGATTGTATTCTGATGCAACATGGTAATGTCATAAGATATCCTTTAAGCAAACTAAAGGTGCATGAGCTAAATTATCCAACACATGATCTTGCATTGGCGGTGATTGTATTTGCATTGAAAATATGACATCACTATCTTTATGGTGTGCATGTTGATATATTTACCGATAACAAGAGCTTGCATTTGAGACCTCATATTTCTTACCTCGCATAATATACATACTGTGGTGTATTATATAAGCTCTATATGCTTTTGTACAATACATCAGAAGAATAAGGCTACAAATTGGCGGTATAACAAGGATCCAAGGTTTTGGGTCAAAGGAATCCCTTAAGGAAAAGTTCTGGGTTAAAGAAATGGCCCAAGAAGCACCCTACCCTTTCAGAAGGTTTAAATTAAGATTCATCTTTTGGGAATAAAGTATCCAATTTTCTAATAATAGAGTGTTATGAGGTATTTTAATTGCACAATTGTCACATGTTAAGTTTTGGAGTCAAGAAATTCTGAGACAAAGGTTGACAAAAGTTATTGTAACCATCTCTAACAAATTTTCTTAACATTGGGTCAAATATCACAGACTATTTCTCTCAAATTATAAGGAGTTGAAGGGGTTTGACCTATCAAATTGAAGATTTACAAGTCTAATTTGCAATGCACAAAACCTCACATCAAATCGACTTTAAAGTAAAAAGTTATGATTATTTCACTGTGGACTATATGAGCTGAAATTGGGATGCGTCAAGAAACGTTATAAGTCAGCCATTCAACCTTTTAACACCTTCAAACATTTGTTTCCTGTCCCAAACCAGTGAAAAAGCTTAAGAGAGTGTTCCTGAGGGGTCTTGAGTGATTAAGGTGCATTTTTAGCAATTTCTATGCTAAAGTTTGCCCTCGTGCCTAAAATGGGTTCTTTACGCTTTGCAATCATTTTCCTCTCCTATTAGCTCTATTTGGAGCTATTTTTGAAAGATAGTAATTTATTATTCTTGTTGGTTCTTCTAGTATTACTGGTTCACTAAGTTAATAATTTTGGGGGCTATTTTATGATTGTTTTTACGAAGTTCCACGGATGTTTCATCAAGTTAATGCTATGTGGAAATTTGTCACTTTATATCCAATTATGAACTGTTTGTAAGTGCGTATAAGCTGCACATTATAGTATTATGAAGCTTAAAAACTTTTGTGAAGAAATTTCGAGCATTCAGATGTTCATTGGAGTGGTATGTTAAGGCTAAGTTCTGTCCTTCCTTTTAGCATAAAATCTGGAAAATTCCTAAAACATCGAATGTGACATTTTACTATTCTATTGCCAGAAAGATTGTAAAACTTTCCAACGTAGCTTAGAAAGACCCTATGCTATATTTCTTGAATATCTTAAAAATCATGTTGTTATTTTGCAAATTTGGCTTCGTATTCTTTTTTAGGAGGCAAAATTGTGTAGGAAAATGGTTACCCTTCATTTTAGGTCACCTGTATCGAGAAATTATTTTTTGTTGGATGAAATTGCATAAAATAGAAGGGTCTGCGACAAGAGCGTGTCGCACCCCTATTCCTCCATAGTTCAAAAAATTTCGAGTTTTATTTTAAGTTAGGAAAGTTAGTTGGGACTAATCCTAACTCCTATATATGCGTAACTAGTTGAAATTCCTCCATTTTCTAGACCTAAACCTCTCTTTGAACATTCTTAAATCCTCTCAAACTTCTCTCCAAAAACCCTCCATCAAATCTCATCAATTTCTTAGAGATTAAGCTTCCTCCATTGAAAACAAAGCTTGAAAAGGGATTCCTAAATTTCTTCAAGTTTCAAGGATCAAAGGTATGTGGGTTCTCTTCATATATGGGTTCTTCCACCCATGGAGTCCCAAAATCCATTTTACTAAATCCTTCAAGTTTTAATGGTGATTTTTATGGGTTCTTCCTAATTACCCTATTAAGTATAAATTATCTTGAGATTATACATCTGTTGCATGAAATTGCATAAATTGATTTCAAGGATTTTTTCAATTATGAAGCTATCTTATGATTACAAAGTTATGAAAGTCATGATGCCATGAATTATTACGAGAATGATGATTTTTATGAGATGAATTATATGATTTTATGTCTAAAGTTCAAAGATGATATGGATGATTGTGGTGGGTTATCTAAGATTGATTTAAGTTGATAATTTTTATTACAATGATGCATTGTCCTTTTGAGTTACATGATTTAAAGTTTTCATGCATGAGCCCACCCAATTATCATATCAAAGTCTAAAAGGAGATACATGATCTCCAAAGATGAGGGTTCAATTTCAAAGATATGAATGTTTATGAAAGTTAAAGTTATGATGTTTTTGAATGCCTCAAATCTTTGTTAAAGATATATTCTTTAGAAAAAGGGAATGCCCTACATGTGGATCTTCAGTTAAGATGAGCTATTCTTGTATGTATATGATGTTAAAGATATGCTTTTTAAGTTTATGATGATTATGATTAGACATATGTTTTTAAATATATTATGTGGGAATGACTTAGGACCGCATGGGGCATTGAGGTGGAATTCGACTAGAGAATCCTAGTAGGAAATCTTTGTATATCAAACTATGTGCCACCATAGGAGCCTTTGTAGGCTAAGCTTAGGCTAATGGATCCATGTAAGCTATTATGTTTATGAAAGATGTAATTGCAAAGTTACCAAAGTTTTGGATATCTACCTTGGTAAGCAGATTCCCTTTCTCTCAATGGAAGGAGTTCACTGGCCTTTTCCCAATGGAAGATGGTCATTGATTCCATGTAGTAGCTTGCATAGCCTATGTCGGTTATGTTCTTCTGCCACATATTTATGGTATAAAGAAGTTATGTTGTATGCAAGTATTCATTAAAACATACTTTGCATGTCATATTGAGCTTATATTCTATTGTATATGGTTATGCACCTCGGTTATGAAGCTTATTATCTATTTTTGTATTTCACCCACATACTAGTATACTCCAAGTACTAACACATACGTTTTGTATACATTATCGAACCATGCAGGGATCGAACCTCTTATTTTTCCTCCTCCATGTGGCTAGCTTTGATTCAGGAAGATTGTTATTGTGATGAGTCCTTTATTTTGGGGACAATATCTGATTTTCATTCTTGCTGATTTTGAGACTCTAGTACTTTACTTTCTATATTGAGGGTGAACCTTGGACATGTCTTTTCCCTTGTCTTATTCATACTTAGAGGTGTTGTTGGATACTATACTAGGCTATGTACCTATGATGAAATATTGAGCTTTTATGGAGACTTATCCTTTAGCCCCTATCCCTTATGCGATGTTATTTAATATTGATGGAAAGTGATGAAATCCTATTCTCGTATCTATCCCCATAGCGTGAGTCACAAGTCTTTATTCCCTTAGAATTATTTGTTAAATGCTTGTTTATTATTCTGCTACCAAGGATGTGCAAACAATATGCTAAGAGGCTTGTTTCGATTTCCTTTGGGTTTCCCATATGCCACGTCATATGTAGGCCTTAGGCTCGGGTCCTGACAAAGACCTTCCATGAAATTCATTAGGAGCATGGCTGAAGTGCTATCATGATGCTATTATGTTGATATTTTACTTGTTCAGTTAAATAGTGTATTCAACATCTATATGTCATTTTGCCAATCTTTTTCTCGACTATATGTTCAAATGTGTATGTCCTTATTCTTCTATTGGTGGTGTAACCTAAAAAGACTATGAAAAACATTTAGTGTTTATAAATAACCCCCCTTCGTTGCTAAAGTGTATTATAAAAACTTTAAGATAACACTTCAATTTCCATACAAAATTCAAATATAATTTTTACATCTAAATCACTAAAACCCTTGATTTTTCAAAATAATATCATTTGGTAATTATCAAAGAAGTGTCCTCCTCTTAGTAGGGATCATCATACATGGGTGCTCACGGAGCCTGATGAAAAATTGCATTATCTCTTTCCTGGTTATGCTTCATCATCACCTCTATACCTGTACAGATTCGGACATGCTCTTACATTATCTCTTCATTTATTTTAGCTTGCTCCGAACAAATACTGACCATGCACAAACTTTTAGTTCATGCTCTGTCTGTGATCCCCATGCATGATTGGTCTTAACCATTCTCTCCATCATTTCAGCGATCCTTGAAAATGGTTGATCTAAGCACATGCCCCCCATAGTGGTATCAACACAGGCTTGACTATTCTTATCTAGGGCGTGGTAGAAGATCTCCACCAAGGCATCATCAACAGTTTTATGGTCCAAGACACTCCTAAAGAACTTAGTGAAATTTTAGACTTCAATAAGTTTCCCTCAATGAAAGCGGGGATTTCTGCCTAGCAGTAGGTGTCAGGTGAAGGGACAGAGACGTCCTCTTTCTACAAGACTTCGCCTGTCCGCTCAACTCTGATACCCGAATCTCCTTTTGTTTGAAGTTTATTGGACTCTAAGACCTAACTGCGCTGTCGAGGGAGATCCTTCAAGAGCACATAAGGGCGAAGGCCTATTTAGCGCCTTTCCAAAGTTAACCGGTTAGGTTGACTTTGGAAAGGCTACTAAGGACCGGGTGATGTCTTTGTAGAAAAGAGAGAAATCTTCCCCTAAGATAGTCAGGGATAAACCGCTCTACAGAATAGGGAACAGGAAGGAAAGTAAAAACCCCCGATAAGAAAAAGCAATCAGCCGCTGTCACCGACGTTACCGGCAAATGCTTCTCCAAAGGCGACCCTCTCGAGTTTCTGGCTGTTTCCATCATTGAAGTAGCCTTTCGGCAGAAAGCAAGGAAATGTCACCTACAAAAAGGTTTTTACAAAAAACTACAATTTTGGAGGGAGAGAAGTGTCCACTTTTTTCAAAGTATCCGTTTTTCATCCAACGTAAAAACAAAGGGCCCCTTTAGTCAGTTGGTAACTTTCTGAGCATTAGTGTGTTACACCTGGTTGCACGTAATCTTTACTTTCGCCTTTCACTCGTGCAGTTGGACTGACTAGTGACTTTAAGTTCAACCTTGAGACCGAGCCCTGCCTCTCACCTTTCGGTTCATTGTAAGGAAAGACTAAAACTCCTACTCCTCCTCTTCGTGTTCTATTGATCAGAAGCATCCAGTAGTGCCACGCTAGCCGGTAGAAAGAGTGTTTCTACTAAGCTAAGTTGTTGTTCGCTCTCATGTAGTACTGATCGAGTCACTAGGAAGTTGCTCAAAGTTGTAGATTTGATCTTTCATCTTGAGCTTCTTTGATCTCGAAAAATACCTCTCCAAAAAGTTCCTTTGCAACTCAGCCCAACTGGTGATAAAACTCTACGGGAGCTCAGATAGCCATAGTGATGCTTTGCCTATTAGAGATAATAGGAAGACATGAAGTCCCACAACATCCATAGATAGATTTTGTGTTCCCATCACACTCTTGCAGAAAAATGCAATATTTAGTGGATGGCTATGTGGATTCTCTGATGGTAGGCGTACGAACAATCCATAGTTCCGCAACATCTGAAGTAACCCGCTTGAAACCATAAACTTTGTGTCAGCCAGTAGTGCTGCTAACACAAAAGCTCTTGTCACCTCCATAGCCATAGGGTTCAACTGATATTGATTCCACTGGTAAGCATTGGTGTTGAAGTCTTATGGCTGTGAAGCAAAACCCTCAAGAGGAGGTGGGTTTTCATTGTTGGCATTCTCATTCATATTCCTATTCAGTGCTACATTTTCCATGTTGTTGGTGTTATCTTGGGCCATTCTTCTATGTCTTCTCTGGATCTCTCGATCGAATGGAGTCAAGGGTATGCCTCAACTGTGCGTGTTTGACATACACTACACTTATACCTTGAAAGAAAACAAAAACAACAAGAAACATAAAATGATGTAAATAAGGATTAGTTCCCAAATTACTTAAATTAGACAAGTCTAACCGTATTACCCGGCAACGACGCCAAAATCTTGATATTGCCCAGGCTACCCCTCCTTTTTGAGGGTAAAGCGATCATTCTCAATATATAGAACCTAACCAAGGTTAGGGTCGAACCCAAGGAAATATGGTAGACCTAGAAGAATTCAATGGTGCAATCTAGATTTATTAACCAACTTATCTCCCTCGGGGGAGGGGGGGGTTTAATAATAACTAGAAAAAAGAAATCCTAACTAACACAAGTGTTTAACCAACATGGAGAAAAACTAGGTTATTGTGTTCCCCCTGATTCCCTAATTTAGTATCACTGGATAACCGAATTCGTTTCTAGTGTGTAGTATGCAAATAGTAAGTTAAGTTTACCAAACCCTTTGACCTAGGACAGAGGTGAATTTCGCTACGTGATTTGGTCCATCCACGCAGAGTGACATTACTAACCCTTACCTATTGTCCCTGTACAACCTCCCCTTGGCCAATTCAGTTAATTAGAGGAGAAACGTCGATCAAATCCTGTCAAATTAATCTCTTTTCCTATTCATTATTACCTTGGTCCAGTTAGTAATGCTAGGTAGATTCTAATGTTGGCCACTATTAGAAAGCATTCAAAAGGAAGAGAATCAATTAATACATGAATGAACACTTTTCAAGAATTATGAATTATTTGGTTTCACCTTGTTAGTTCTTCACGGTTCTCGCAACCTTAGTTGTAGATTTAGCTACTCATGGTTTGTGTAGATAATTCAACACTTACTCAATTTAATGAATCACAAGAAAAACGAAAGCTTCGATAAGAATCACAAGATTGTAATTAGAAGATGGAATTAAAGTTTACAAGTGTTTCTCAAACTCTCCAATATTTTTCTCTCTCTATTCTTTGTTGTTGTGTGCTAACTCCCTAAGATTAATAATCTAAAAACCTATTTATAATGTTTAAAATACAAATCTAAAACAAAATGGAATAAATGGGTCGGCAAGCTCCAAGAGGTGCTCTATGGGCTGTATAGTGATTTACGACTCGTAGTCAGGCTTTCGTACTTTTTCACTTCAATTTTGGATTTGGCTTCTACAATACCCCGCTACAGCCTAGAAATGATTCTATAGCTCGTAGGGGATTTTGTGTGATGAAATTTTTGCAAGTCTTCACTTTCTGATCCTCAGGGTATGAGACTATGTCTACGACTAGTAAAATGCTCTAGGACTCGTCTGCATGTTCATAGACCAAACTTCAGAAACCCACCCTTCATTAGAATTGCACAAGAAACCTCCTTCATGACCCATAGAATATTCTACGGCCCGTAATGGGTCTCGTGGATCCTCAAAATTAGCAACTTCTACATATTTTACCCAAACATTGTGCCAACCTTGATATCCTGTAAAACAAACACAAAAACACATAAAACTTTCTATCATCGTATTGAGAATACACAAAATTCCAAATTTTAGGCATCAAAAATGTTGTATTTTGACAACACATCACCCAACTCCTAAGTAAGGTAAAAATATATTGCTAATGATCATCTTTATTTCCAAAGAGGATTAGGCTTAAGGGTTATCAAAAATAGCGTCGTTGCTGGGAAATGGTGCTTGTTCTTGTTAGAAGTATTTTCTTGAACTAAGCTCTTATAGTTGAACTTTCTTATTACTTTATATTTGTTTATGTTGGTTTCTTTTAGGTGAAAATATGAGTGATGCTGGAAGTGTGAATGGTACAATATGAGGAATCTTAATGATGTTGATTGGGACCAAGTGAGCAGTACTAAAGCAATTAGACTGTCCATGATGTTAATTGGGACCAAGTGGGCAGTACTGAAGCAATTAGACTGTCACCACTAGTAGGGAATGTTGTGTTCTATATTACGAGTGCAATGCTTCAACTTCTCTAATTGAAAGGATTAGTTGGAGGCCTATCTAATGAAGACCCACATGAGCACGTCACAACTTCGTGGATGTTTGTGCACCATTCAACTTTAGAGGAGTGACTTTGGAGGATATCCGAGTGAGACTATTTTTATTTTTCTTATGCAGAGAGGCCGTGAGATAGTTAGTGGAGCTGCCATGTGACTCAATCACATCTTGAGAGGAATTGCAAGATACATTTCTGGAAAGATTCTTTCATCCCTCAAAAATGCTGAAACTCAAGAGGAATATAATTTTTTTAATAGGATTGAAGGTGAACCGCTGCATGAAACATGGTTAATGTTTCAAAAACTCCTATTCCAATTTCAAAATCATGGAGTCCTGGACTATCTTCTTTTGCAAGAAGTCTATGCGAGCTTGGATACTGTGAATAAAGGTATAGCTGATCAGTTGGTTAAAGGAGAAATAATAAAACAAACCTTTGCTACTGCCTCAGAGTTGTTAAATGATATGAACAAGATAAACAGAGCTTGGTACACTCATTAAGACCTCACTTCCTCTATATAAAGAGGACTATCCAAAGAGTAATTGACCAAAATGATCAAGAAAGAAATGATAATATGGCCAAGATAATGACTCAACTTGATTTCTTAACGAAACATGTAATGGCAGTGGTAAAAAAAGTGTGAATGTTATGGGTAGTACTGGTGATATGCCTTTTGAAGGTGTACCTTATGATTGTTGTTATAGTGAGGAGGTGCATTATATGGGAAATCAAGTCATGGGTTCTCATGTAGCCTTTCCAAGGCCTTCAAGGAACCAATATTGGAACAATGGTAATGGGTGGAGAGATAGAGATTGGTAAGATTAGTCAGGATGTTGGAGAGAAAAGGAATGTGAGAGTAATCGTTACATCCTACATTATGATAGGATGAATCCCACAGAGCCTATCGTGAATCCGTAAAGCTTTAGAACCAAGCATATGCTTACAATAATTCTTAATAAAAAAAACACTTCAGACAAGGTGTTGAAAGAAATGAAGTCTGATTTTCCCGATTGAGCCAAATGGTGACTTTACACTCAGAAACTATCAAGTATTTGGAAACACAACTTAGCGTAATCTCAGCCCACCTGAACCAACTATAAAAAAAAGTCTTACGTAGTGACATGATGGCCAATCAAAATAGTTAAAACCAGCCGTGTATGGTCATCACAACATGTAATGGCAAGGTTGTTAAAGGAGTAGTACCTCGACCACCAAAAAGCACACTATGAGTCAAGAGCTTTCTCAAGAGCTTCAACATTACAGTGCAGTCACTACAAAGTCCTTCGTTCAGAAAAGAGAAGATCCAGGGACTTTCACCATACCCTACACCATTGGATATTTGGAGTTCACAAAGGCCCTATGTGATATAGGTTCATGTATCAATCTAATGCCCCTTGCAGTCTTCAAGAAGCTTGTATTGGGGGCCCCTGCTCCTACTAATATGTGGTTGCTTATGGCGGATCGCACTGTGAAGAAACCTGTGGGTATTCTATATGACGTTTTGGTAAAAGTTGAGAAATTCATATTCCCTGCAGACTTTGTGATCTTAGATTGAGAAGTCGAATTCGATGTCCCAATCACCTTGGGGAGACTATTCATAGAAATTGGATGAGCCCTAGTGGATATGGAAGCTAGTCAACTCAGGTTTAGATTGAATAATGAAGAAGTTGTCTTCGATATCTGTCAGTCCATGAAGCATCCAGATGAGTTGAAGAGTAAAGTTTAGGCAATTGGCAAAGTATGAGTAACCAATGTGTCCAAGTCATGTCGCGACAATAAATTAGGTGCTACTTTGGAGGCAACCTAAGGTTTTGATGTAATAGCATAGTTATAGGTTTATTTTCAGTTTATGGACTCATAGGTAGTTTATTCTTTTGATTTGATTGTAATTGTGGACATTAGGATGTTTACATATAGGGTAATTGTGTATTTTATGAAAAGTATGTAGGTACAGGACTAAGTCAGCTGGTTTGGCAGATAAAATGCATCAAATTGGGTCTCTACGACTAGGTTTACGGGCAATAAATCACTTTACGACCCATACCCCATCTCATAGAGAATTCTAATAAGCTAAAGAACTATGCACTTTAGTCCACGAGCCAATTTTACAATTCATAGATCAAGCTATGTGTCGTGAATGAGGCTCGTGGCCCAAAGTAAGTTCTTTGAAAATTTTCCAAGTGTTGAGGATTTTACAAGACCATGATTTACGAGCCGTAGAACCATCTACGGCCCGTAATTAGGGATTTGTAAGGTCAAGCCAAGTAAATTCAGGAGCCTATCCAGTCTTCCCCCGAGAAGAGACCTTGCACAGATGAGAAGCCAGATGAGAGACGTGTATGTGCAAGGATGACAGAGGAGGAGGAGCTTGAGCTTGCCTTGAGTAGATCGAGGCCTGACAAGGAGATGACACAAGTTCGAGCGACGGAGTAGGTGAGAGGTGTTAGCCCTCCAGACAGAGTACCACTGCGGAGCAGACCACCCCGAAGGAGGAGGGTGGCCAGACTCAGCCACACATAGGGGCTTAGGCGCCCATGTATGTATTTTTGACCCCTTATATTCTATTTAGTTTTAATTGTGTGCATTTGGGAAAATGCACATCTTTTTTGATAGGGTGTGAGTAGTTATATGCCTCAATGAAGTCTGAGTTTCTTATGGTCCATAACTATTCTAAATTTTAATCTCGGGTTTTTCTTGCTAGTGTTCTTTTTCCCTGTGGATATTTATTTTTTGTTGAACCGGCATGTTTAGGATGTTTAGATAATATGTGTAACACATAGTACTAATATTTGTGGCATATAGCACGTTTGTGTTTTGACTAAAAAATGGTACCCACCAAAAATATTGATTAGTAGTTAGATAGTAACCATGTGTGTTTAGGTGATTGACAATATCTATTCTGATAAGTAAGGGTAAATTGAGATGAGAAACAAGATCTGAGAATCTTTCGTTGATAATGTATGCAGTGTCATGTGAATGTGAGCTTTATTTGATAAATTCATGTGTTTTGTGCTAATTCAGAACTTGCCCAGTTACTCTAAGTTATATTGTAGATTAATTGGATTAGGAAAGGATCTTAGGTCATTGTTCTTGAATAGTCCACTTTAGCCTAAATATAATCCACCAAATCGATGATATCTCCCTTGTTCCTAATGTTTGAGCCTAACATGTACCTATTCTTTCAAAACACCTGATTAACCCAGCCTTATCTAGTGAAAAATCCTAAATTTGACCATGTTCCTTTTGAACATCGTGTACCTTGACTGAGGTAAAAAGCCTAAGTTGAGGATGGCTCCCAAAAGTGGCCTGGTTCTGAGGATGGATATTGTGCACCTCAACACAAGCCAAAAGCCTAAGTTGAGGGTGGCTAGTGTAAGAGTAAAATACAAAAATAAGGGAGGTAAGTTAGAAATACAAAGGTAAAAAAGAAAAAGCACGTACTAGGTTCAAGAAAAATGAAAGACGCCTTAATTGAGATCTAAAAAAGCAAAATGAAGTGTAAAAACAAGGCAAAAAGCTAAAAAGAAAAAAGAAAAGAAAGCTTCTAGAAAAGCTTGGACGAGGAAAAAGGGAGAATAAGAAGAAAATAACAGAGTTGGTAGGGTGAAAGTATATTAAAAATAAAGTTTCAAGGAGGGCTTTTAGTCACTACTTTTCAAAAATATCACACCAAAGCCCCCTGAGTCTACGTTTCAAGCCTAGAAAGTTCTAGAGTTATTCTAATCTAATTTGTTGAAGGTCTGAGTCATGAGTATAAGGGCAAGCTTGTGGTACTAGTCATTATGCATGAATATATGTTCTGAGAGTGAGTGAGTTTGCACAGTCCCAATGCTAAAACATGGAAATTTGATTGAGTGTCAGATATGGGACTTCTTTCTGTAAGGGCACTTGCATTGTAGTATTAGCATTAGACTTTTTCAATGATTATGGATTTTTGATTATACCTTACGTGTCATAGTTGTTTTTTCACATGCACTAGTTTGCATTGGTTTGCTTAATAGCTATCTAATCCCATTTTCAAGTGTTGGTGTGGGTATCTGAGTCTGAGATGTATGTGATGTATGCCATTGAGTTGAGGTCTGTGTGTAACTGTATCGTCTATATAGATTGAGTTTGTCACTTGAGGACAAGCAATAATTTTAAGTTGAAGGTGTTGATGTGCTGCCAAAATACAGCACTTTTGACGCTTAAAACTTGGGATTTTTTGTGTTCTCAATGCGACTTTAGTTGATTTATATGTTTTTGTGTCTATGTTTGCAGGATTATAGGTTGGCCAATGATTTTGGGGAAAGTTACAAAGTTGCTGCAGATTTACTATTATACGAGACACCTTACAGGTCGTAAACCATTCTATGAGCCATAAGGTGGTTTCGTGAGGGGCCAAGTTTCTGATGTTACTTCTACGAACATACAGATGAGCCATAAATTAATGTACGAATCGTAGAAGAGGTTTTGTGCCCTGAGGATCAAAGAATGAAGACTTTCTAAAGTTCATCCGACGAAACTCCCTTTACAGATTGTAAATCATTCTACGAGTCGTAAAGGGGAAATGTAAAAGAGAAGTCCAGTTTTCAGCAACAATGTATGAGACCCCGATTATGGGTCGTGAACTTCAATACGGGTCATAAATTGCTTTCATGGAGGTTGCCAACTAGTTTTCCTAATTTTTTTAGAACTTATTTTTAATTATTATAAATAAGTCTTTTAGTTATTTTTCAAGGAGGGGACGACCAGTTTACGACAAATTATCTTAGTTTTAGTTTAGTGCTCAGAGAACTCAATTTTCTTGGAGAGAAAATTATGAGAGAGTCTTTGAAAAAACTTGTGGTTTAATTAAATCTTAAAGCTTGTGATTCTCATTGACATTGGATTTGCTTGTTCTTAATTCAGTTAAGTGTTTAATTGTGTTTTCTGAATTCATAATCGCTTCATCTACACAAAGCATGAGTAGCTAAATCCACAACTAGGGTTATGGGAACCATGAAGAACTAACAAAGTAAAACCAAATAATTCATGATTCTTGGAAGGTGTATATGCATGTATTAACTAACTCTCTTTGTTTTGCATGTCTTCTGATGGTGGCCAACATTAGAACCAGCTATTGTTACCAACTAGACCAAGGTAAAAGAGATTAATTAATTGGCTTTGATTGATGTGTTCTCGTCTAATCAACCAAACTGGGCCAAAGGGAGATTGTACTGGGACTTATAGGTAATGGTTAGTAATACACACTATGGAGATGGGCCAAGTCTCCTAGTGAAATTTGCCTCTCACCTTTGACCAAAGGGCTTGGTGAACTTAAATTATCGTTCTTCATATTATACACTAGATAAGAATTAGGTTATCCGGTGATACTGAGTTAGGGAATCATGGGGAACACAATACCCTAGTTTCTATCCTTTATTGATCTCTCTCTCGTGCTAGTTAGTTAGCTTGTTTTACTCATTTATTTTTGCAACCCCCCCTTTTGGGGAATTGAGTTGATTAACTACTCGGATTACTTGTTGGTGAATTTTTGCCTTAAGTCTACGTATTCTCTGTGGGTTTGACCCTAACTTTGGTTATGTTCTATTTTCTTCACAGCGACTGCTTTATCCTCTAAAAAGGAGGTGTAACTTGGGCTACATCAAGTACTTAAGAGATGAAGAGTATAGGGCTAGAAAGAAACCGGCTGACAAAATATCGGTTGTCGATGTTGAGGCTCTCGAGTTTGGTGCAGTAGAGCTTGGCACTGAGGCATGTATACCTTCTCCTTCCTCTACTTTACATTCCTCTGCTGCTTCTATTCCTTCTACAGAGACAGAGTCTATAGATGATCAACCCCCAATCACTAGGGCCACCATCTTCGCAATTAGCCGCCTGGCCAAAGTTGTGATCTTTGGGGCACAAGGGTTGAGTAATATATGCCCAAATTAGTTAAGGCAGCCATAGTTATGTTGAGGGTGAAGCAAAGCAGAGTGAGCTAAATGAGGCTCACAAGTTTAAGATGGATAGGCTCGAATCCATGATTGACGACCATGGAAAGGAGTTGGCCAACCTAAGGGATAGAGTATTAGCTATTGCAAAGGTAGGTGGTGGTAGTACGAACACATCATCTTTGAAAGACGATATTATTAAATTGAAAAAGGAGATGACCTCCCTCCGGTTCACTAATTTGAGTACATTTTTCGATGGACAGTAAGATCCACCAATCAAGGTGGATATAGCTGCAATCCCAAATGACAAACCAAATGTAGAGTTTTCAGGTGATGTCAGTGAAAAGAATTAGGAGGTGAGCACCCCACAGACTGATGAGGAGACATTGGGAGTGGAATAGAGCCAAGAGAACTGGGATGAGCTAGATGGAGTGGAGAACGAGATGGTAGATACAGTGCTTGAAACTTTTGTTCTATATCAGCCCATGATTGGTACATGAGGTGTGAGTGCGCCTAAGCCTGCTAGGTCCGACATTGACCTTGAGAGTACACTGGTAGAAGAGGGCATTGATGTCCCCATAACATCTTCTTCAGCTCCACCACCACCACCACCATAGCTGTATTGACTTGACCAGGGGATTTTCATACTCACTACTTTCTCTTATATTTACTCTTTGTTGTCCCTTGCATATTAAGGGCAATGTTTATTTTATTAGGAGGGGGTAAGCTTGAGGAATTCCATGTCTTTGGGATGTTTTATTTTTGAGACAATGATGGTATGCCATTTTGATAAATGGTGCTATTGATGGATATTTAGACAATTTTTAAGTTTTTGGAATTTACATAAATTTTAATTTGTATTTTAATAGAGTAGTGTTTATTTTTGTTATTTCTTTTTTTTCCTGATTGAAGAGATGAATGGTTGCAAATTTTTGGCAAACCCTGTGCAAAGATGACAAGTGTGGGAATGAAATATTGTGTCTCTAGTCCTTAGCAATCCAAGCATTGAAGATCCATATCTTTGATTTGGATAGTGTCATGGACGAGGAGCATGTACTCACTAATTAGTCCTTTCTTGATAAATCAATCCCCAAATGGATTTGAGGAATCTTGAGTCGACTATGTCAACAATTGAGCTTGGATATGCAATGATCGAAAAATTGCAAGTGTGTTGCCATTGTTTGAATACAAAACAATTTTGCCAAAGTAGGTTTAGTTATCTTGTTGAAATTTTTGTATTGCAACATCTAGAACTGTCCCGGTTTGTCTTGAGAAGTGACTTGGTTAATTCTGGATTAGGATAGAACCTTAGGCCTTCTTTGGTTCCGTTAGTCCAATCTGACCATAATGACATTTTTTGGAATTGAAGTGAATCATTAGTTAACCCCTTTTGAGCCTTGATCCCTTCTTTGGAAACCTTGTAAATGTTGACTCATGTTTGTTAAAGACAAGTCCTTTTTGTTCCTTACCAATCGCTCCTTGAACTTAAAAGTAGAGCACTGGCCAAAGGCTAAGTTGGGGATGGTTAGTAGGAAGAAGAAAGTGTCTCCCATGGAAGAGTCAGAAAAAGAAGGGTAAGAATGAAAAAAAAGGGCATTGAGGAGTCCTAGAAGAAAAATGAAAAGAAAAAGTGAGAAACAAAAAGTTGAAAATTGAGGACCCTCAAAAAAATGAGGGAGAAAAACAGTCTTGTCTTGCAAGAAAACACAAAAGGGAGACACTTTAGTGTGATGAATCAAAAGCAAAAGAGATGTCAAGAATGAGATGAATGAAAAGGGAACCAAAAGAACCTTTATTCTTGAAAAGATCATGTAGACTTTTAGGTGGGATAAGCCATTATTGACCATATGCTATCCTACTCAACCTTTACCATACGTTCTAGTCCTAGCAAAGTCCTTTAGGATCCTAGTCCGGAAGAAAGTCAAGTGAACTCCGATTGAGAATAAGCGCAAGCCTATGGATTGAAAGTTACATGCTATTTCTCATTTGGGAGAGTGAGAGTTGAAAAGATCCTCTATAAAGCAATGGCATAATCTTGAGTGTTCAGGATCTTCTTTGGTTTGAGGGAAAATGGAGATGTTTTCGAGCAGTGATTAGCAGCTCCATGAGCATTTGTGAGCATAGCCATGTTTTGATTACTCCTTAGTTATCTTTCGAGGCTTCAAAGTCAAATAAGTAGTTTGCCAAAGTTTATAAAAAGGTGACAATGTATGTAATGCTCCTTGTGGCCCTATTTACAAGCTCTGATTTGGATAGTTTGATGTTTGATTTACTTGAGGGCAAGCAAAGGCTTAAGTTGGGGGTATTGATGAGTCCAAATTTCGGACTCATTTTGGGTTAAATTGCAAAGAAACATTGCCCTTAGTGTGCAAATAATTCTAATTGTTAACAATTATACAGGTGTTGTGATAGGAAATGGAGTTAAAAATCTGCAAAAGGGCAAGACTTGGTGGAATCCAGGAAAGAGAACAAAAGTGCTGAAAGGCAGTTAAAAATAGTGTCGTCGATATCCTCGGTGATCCACCTAATGCTCAAAGAGATTACCTAATTGTGAAGAAACCAAGGTTCTAGGTCAAGTCAAAAGTGTAGTCAAGATTGATGTCACAAAGCATGCTCAGAGATACGCCAAAATGCACAAGTGATCACCTAAAGTTGCAGCACTCAAAGCCCCCAAACACTTACAGACAGACGATATGAAGACTATTTCAGTGCATCGCCCAATAAAATAGGCATAGCGAAGAGTCATCAACTAATGTTACAACGAAAGAAGCCTCATAAAGATGTGTAGGAAAGCAGTCAAGTGCACATTTGGCGCATCCCCCGAGTGGTCGGTGATGGTCGACCTTGATCGTCGAACGGCATTTCGCAGCACAAATTTTCACACAGTTGCATGGAGTATATAAGAAATTTAGAAAGGATATTGTATAGCATCTGTTCATTCCTAATTAGAACAATTTTTCTATAGTAGTGGCACATAGAACTTTCCTCTTAGAGATTAAAGAAGGCTAGGGTTTTGAAGCTTTTGGGCATCAAATCGGAGAAGAGTAGCTAGTCATAATCAACTGATTTTTACTCAATGTTATTACCCATGACTTCTACTACTATGAATGGTATTCAATCTTTAATTTCTAACATGTGTGGTTAAAATCCCCATGTTGGGGGTGTACTTTTGATGTGGGTCTTTAATTTACTTAATGAGTTTGTGATATCTTGACTTTTTTGTAGTTGATATTGGTGAACTCATATCCATTCCTAAGTTTAATGTATAAATTTCAAGGTAGAAAACTTGAGGTTTTGTTTTTAGATCTCTAATTGTTTCCTTAGCTGGGGCTATTAGAGTGTGAAACGGATATAATAGTCGGAAACCTTATGGGGTTTCAATTGACATCCACATTCATGGATTCAATGGCCAAGGTAGTGGGGGTTTTGCTGTGACTTCTTAGGTCAAGCATGTCCTCAGCGGTCTACGTGTGATATCTTAGATGATTCATACAAAACACCCATATATCATAGGTGATTTGGGTTACAAGCAACCCAGCCTATTCACTCAACATCAACTCATGTAATCAAGTATCTAGATCCATTTCGTAGATTAATGCCCATATTTGCACATCCCTAACATTTTCTGTTGATAGTTGTTTAATTCGTTAATTAGATCATGTTAGTTGTACTCTGTTTTGATTATTGCAACCCCCCCGATCAAAAGATTACTTGGTCCAACGAGTCACTTCCACCTTGAACAACGATTCCCTATGGGGATCGACCCCAACCTTTAAAGTTGGGTTATTATGCTGATGACGACCACCCCTTCTGCCTTTGAGTAGTCAGGTTGAGCGACATCATTAGGCCTCCTTCCTCAGACTGGGGAAGTTGTGATATGGCAATAGGGGTATAGGCCAGTACTATATGTCTAGACACAACTCAAGTCCGTCCTGGCTTGATGCCCTCATCGGGAAGGACATCAAGCTCTTTTAAGGAACCACTGGTCTTTGACTTTGTCGGCTCATCACGGAGTATCTCTCTCGTAGAACCTATCTCAACACATCTAGTTGTGTCATCTTTGGGACCCATGATACTTGTATACAAGAACATATAAGAATACATGAGTCTAAGGAAGTGCAAAAATAAAAGCAGAAACTTATAAAAATAAATCATTGAAGGAAGTATGGAATGCCATTTATGGACAATAGAATGAACTACGGGTCGCATAAGGTTATCGTAGAAATAGGATAACAGTATTTTAGTATACTGGAATTACAACTATGAACCCATTCATGAATCATTGATGGAACCATGAGTCATAGACTAGGTTGTTGTCGCAGACATAGAAAATACAATTTGTGGAGATTAATACTACAAGCATTGTTTATGGCTCGTAGTCTAAACTACAACCCATAAACAGGCTCGTCCTATTGAACTTGAAATTTTCAAGTTACTGGAAGCCAGCTACGAGGGGAAATTCTGGTACGTAGTTTGAACCATGAGCCGTTAAAACCCCTCGTGATTTTGGGCATGCAGATTTTGAAAACTTCAAATCCAAACCCATAATAGAACATGAATAAAAATTCTAAGTTCCATCTAGTGTTCCAGTCAACAAGTATACAGCCATATCATAACACATGGCACCAATGCATGTTAATAGGGTTTAATAATATTTAGTCCAATTAAGGCCCAAAAGCATGCCAAACATGTCCCTATTTTTTCAATACCTACCCAACAACAAATATTCAACCCAAAACCAATAAGAATTAAACTATTACCCATCCCAACAGATATAACAATCCAGTCCAAATTTTTTAACCTTTCCATACTGACCAATCACCACCAAGCACATTACCAACATTATATATGGTAATTTTAAATTGACTCATTTTGCATTTATCATACAATATTCCATCACCCTGACCATTTTCCCACACACAGCACATAAACATGAATATTAAATAGAGATTGGCAAATTTACAGTGAATTTTACATCCTGTCAATTATATAGAAATGGTTACCAACATCACAAGATAATTCTAGTGCCATGTCTCCAATTGTACAGTATTGGACAATTTTAACATCAATTTTCAAATATCCAACTGATTAGGGCATGAAAACCATGATTGTAAAACTTTATCAACCCATATATCAATGTCTAATCTAAAATTTAAACATATGGTCAAAAATACATACCAAAAAATCAACGCGGGGTGTTTGGGATTATGAGAATCATCAAAATCAGGTATAAGGGACCCAAGGTTGGTTGAACGTCGACGTTGGAAGAGTGGGACTTCGCTGAAACTGGGGTGGAGAAGGAGCTCTGGTGGTCGAAGACGGCCAGAGATGAGGAAGAATGGGGTAGGTTTTTTTAATAATTTGATTTTGAGATAAATAAGGGGTGAAAATCTTTTCACCCTTTTTATAACTTTATTGGGTCAAGTTAATTTAGGCGATGTTAGTCCACAAAACCCCCCATTATAGGTCGTGGATGGTTTCACGGGCAGTGAACTTGGTTTTGTGGATTAATATTGCCACTATTAAAGACTTGGAATCCACGAAGGCTAGAAACAAGTCGAGGAATGTTCTACGGGCCTAGTTAGTGTTTGTGGATACCTCCGACACTTTGCAAATTTGTAGAGAACTTACCTGAAATTCACAAACCCTATTCACAACTGTAGTTCTTTCTACGAGATGTAAAGTTGGCTCATGGAACCAAAGTCAGAATTTACTGCTTCCTAGAATTGGTTCCACTGATAGTGTTACGGACCGTGGTTCAAACCACGACCTGTACACTAAATCATAAAACCAACTTTTCTTAATTTTGGGACTTGTTTGCTGCCTTTACCTTGTTCCTGCACATACTCATGAAAGTACATCACTACCCTATAACTTTCCTAACTATGAGAACAAAAATATAAGGAAACCTACAACTACTAGGCTACCTACGAGTCCAAAATCAAAATAAAAAGCAAATATATGAAAACTACAACTAATATCTTGGATTGCCTCCCAAGTAGCGCTTGATTTATCATCGTGGCGACCACTTGGTTACTCAGATTTCACCATGTGTCCATACTTTTATTGTATTTATTTCACCCGCATTACCAAAGTATGGTTTGATTCTTTGACCATTGACTTTCAACCTCGTGCTGTAACTGCTTACTAACTCAATAGCCCCGTGGTTGAAGGCATGTGTGACCTTGTAAGGACCCAACCATTTGGACTTGAGTTTGCTAGGAAAACCCCTTAGCCTTGAATTGAACGATAGAACCAAGTCTTCTGATGTGATGTCATGACCCGAATAGGTTAGGAGCAAGTACTTTACCCTTGGGCATCAAAGAGTTTGAGCATTTAGGATTGGGCTATGAGTATGGGTTAAGAATTTAGAGATCCTTGCAGCATTGATGACAGATACAAGTTAAGAAAAGTAAAGGGTATAGACATCATGTATAGAACAACGGTAGAGTTGTAAATTATATGGGTTTTCCCTTAGATTTTGTGTGATAATGTAAGGTAGGCTTACTCACCACCGAGTTATGAAAGATTATTTAATCCTTTTCAGAAGGTTTGGTTTGGGTTGAATGACAAATAATGATATGTGAAAAATTGTGTGTTTCATGTTAGGTTGGATTGTTCAATCATAATAGGTGACTCATGAAAGCACTACAAAAAGGACTTACTATCTTATGTATGTCATTTATGATTTTGGATTGGATATGGATACTACTTTATTGATGGAATTTAATATATATTATCATAATGAATTATGTAGATACTTAGTGATATAAAGGTTATATGCTCATGGTATACAAAATTCATAGGGTGATCAGAAATTTCCTATGTTTGGCATAAGGAAATGAGTGTTTGAGTGGATGTTAAGGTATTTTACCCTTGAAGGGTTACATGTGGTTGAGGTTGATTTCTAATTGAATAATTGTAGCTCGTGAAAAAGGCACAATACATGATTCAGCTACTATTTCAGCATTTGGGCAGTATAATTGAGGTTTTATAAGCTTGGAAGTATCATCCACTGGTTGTTTTTCCTGTTTGTTACTTTACTTTGGGCTAGATTAATCGGATTCTCTTTTATGAGTATGCTCTGTCTAAGTATTAGAATTGTGCAGCTTAAGTTTAGGGAGGATTTCGTTAAAAGAATGGAATTTGGATGAGGTTTGCGATGGGTTGTATACTGCAATTGGCTATAGTTAGTTCAGAGTGACTCTTGGCTTTCACTAGAAATGGATTTGAGTTGCCTTGTGGTCTCAAGGATGGAAGTTCATTCTGATGTGTAAACTATGCTATGAGGGTGTTAGTTCAAGTTTGGTTCATTGGCTAGTTTCTGGCTTGGTAATGACTCATAGAGGGTAGAATTTCATGTTGTTTGATAAGTCTTATTCTTGATAGTACATTATGATGATATAGCTTTAGGAAATGAGATTACTTGGAATAAATTAATGACTCTGAGAATTGTATTTCAACTCTTAGTTACTATTAGTGAGGCACCTCCCTTTGTTATATGTTCGAGGACGAATATGATTTTTAGTGTTAAATGATGTACTGACCCTAATGGTCATTTTTGGTATTCTCAACAAAATTACCATTTCGCCCTTCTTAAAAGTTACCTTGGATCATTTTTCATTGACCCTAAAAGTCAAATTTTGAAAACCTTGTAAAAAATTGAAAGTTAGCCAAAGAAAGAGTTTTTAAAGGCTTGAAGTTGAAATTTGAGCTTTGAAGTCGTCTTGAGTTTCGAGTGTCAAAATGCAATTCTGTTGATCCCATTAGCTCCCGAATGCTGAATTTGGTCTAAGCGAACTGACGGAACAGAATACAAAGTTAAAACAAAGATTTTGGATCAGAAGTTGCATTTTTAGTTAAATTAAGATCATAAGTTTGACTTGGTCAACATTCGAAGTTTGAAAGCTCTAATGAAAATTTCAATGATTTCCTTATATCTGGAATGTCGTTTTCCTGTAGAGTTGCATATTTGGTTCATATATATAGGGTTTCGGATGAGTTTCGGGGATCAAAAGCATGTTTTGAAGGGTATTAGTGCAAGTTGACCATGGTCAACACCCGGTCAATACAGGTCAACAGCCCATTTTTATTTTATTTGCTGAAAATACCTCTTCTTTCCCATTTTGACTACTACACCATTTTCTTCCATTTTTGGAGATCTAAAAGCTTGGACGCGCAATTTTTAGCAAAAGTTTTCATGCATTTTCATTTGGGTAAGCTTCCTAAATACAAATTCATTTATTTTCAGTAATTAAATCATGAGTTTGACTTAAAAGTTTTGGTTTGAACACTCCAATTCTCATGGATTTTCAAGAACATGATTCAAATTTTGAATGATGATTTCTCCCTCAATTTCTACTCAAATTTTATAGGATTTTCACCATTAAACTCCATATTTTGTGTAGAACCTGGATTTGAGCTCAATTTCTAGATTTTGAGATTTTCAAAAAATAACCTAATTTTTTTTACCATTTTACCCTCGGATCAAATTCCTATCAATATGGGTATCAATTGACTCCTTTTGATGCGTGTATCTCATTCTTGGTGTAGATTTGGTGTTTCGGAGCTAATTTTATGGATTCATTCATCCAATTCGCTAGTTCGCAGTTTGGCCTTCACGATTGTGGTATTTTGGAGTATCGTAGAAGGGGGAAAGGCTTGGATTTAAGTTTATTGAGACTTCAATTAAGGCAAATGGACTTCTAACGTTTTGTTAAGTACGAGTGAATCTTGTATCATTCTATGTATGTGGGTTTGGATAATTGAAGCATGAAATGGGATTGAATTATACTATTATAGGCTTCGATCATGGGATTTTGGATTGGACAACTGCAAATGTTGTGAATCCTTGACTTGTGAAATAATTGTAGGATTGTGAATACTTGTGAATTTGTGGATTATCTAGTTTTTGATTGATTTGGCTATTGATTGAAGTAAGTGGACCCTAATCATTGTAAAGTTGATTTTAACTTAGTATTTTCTTTCAATGTGAAACTTGAGGTTTAGTGAACTATTCTAGTGGACATGATTTGGGTAAAGGGAAGGTGAAAATTATGATATTTATGACTTGATATGAGATAATGTCCATTGTCATTGAATTAGACTTGTGAGATAATATCGTGAAAATGAGCTTGTGATGTCATTGTTGAAATCCACATCATCGGTTTGGAAAGAACATTCAAATAGTAACACATAGTTCTAAGGGACGGGAGAATAGGACTCACGCTATGGGGGCAATACGGGGCTTGGGACCTTCCACATTTCCACATCAAATATGCATATAAACAAATAAGACATTTCCATAAATCAATCCATATGAATACATTAACCAAATACCACGCATAGCATAAAGATTTGGGAGAGTCTACATGTTGTCAACAAATGCCTCTAATCAAGATGGAACGAGGGCCAGGACATGTTCCGGGCTCACCCTCAAATAAGAAAGGAAATCTGAGATAGCACAAGTAGAGGGAAAATGGCTTGTCCTTGGAGAATGGGACTCACTACAAGTACTCTTCTGTATCAGACTATTCTTCAAACGGTTGGTAATCGAAATGCTCGGCCCACTATTGTTGGATCAAGTTTGTATTGATTCCACCCATCTAATCCTGCTTGTTGAACCAGTGTTGATTGATTAACCGCCACTTTTGGTGGTAGATGTGGGTGTTGGTTATTCAAGTTAAGTGCCACATTTGCAATATTGTTGGAATTATCTTGGGCCATTCACCTCAATGTTCTTTGAATTTTTGGATCGAATGGAGTCAAGGGATTGCCTCGATTGTGCGTATTGGGCTTTACACTACACTTGTATGCTGAAAAGAAACAAAAACAACAAGGATACATAAAATAGAGAAATAAGGATTAACTCCCTAATTGCTCTAATTAAACCAATCTAAAAGTCGTATTCCCTGGCAACGGTGTCAAAATTTGATCACCGCCAAATTGCACCTCCAAATTAAGGTATAGCGGTCTTTGTTTCAAATATAGAACCTAACAACGGTCAGAGTCGATCTCACGAGGAATATGGTCTAGACTTGGAATAATCACAACAATTATAAGAAATTAACTAACTTATTTCCAAGGGGGGAATTTATGTTGTAAAAGCAATAATAAAAACCTATACTAAGAAAAACCAAGATGTAAGTATTACTAGTTCAGTAAGACAAGATAACTAAGGTATTGTGTTCTCTATGAATTCCTAACGCGATATAACCTTATAATTGTAACATTTTCAAGTGTGTAGCATCAAAACTGGTAAGTTATATTCATTCAAGTCCTTGGGCCGGAAAATAGGCAAATTTCACCACACAACTTGGTCCTTCTACCGGTGTCGCATTACTTACCCTTACCTGGGTCCTAGTATAACCATCCCTTAGTCTACTCGGGTTGATTAGACAAGAGTACTCACACTGAATCTTTCTTTTATCCTTTATCCCATTTGTTACCCTCCTTGATCCGGCAGGTGAGAACAAGGCAAGTTCTAATGTTGGCCACCATTAAAAAGCAAGTAAAACGAAGAGATAAATAATACATGCATTCACACTTTCAAAGAATTACGAATTATTTAATTCTTACTTTGTTAGTTCTTCATGGTCCCCACAACCCTAGTTATGGATTTAGCTACTCATGTTTATTGTAGATGAAGAAATCATGTTTGATGATTGCATAATTAAACACTTACAACAAAGAATTGAGGAACATGAAATCCAAAATATCCACATAAATAGCAATCTCAAGATCCGAATGTAAGCAAAAAGTGTAACTCAAACACTCTAAGAAAAACTCAAAGAAAAGTAATATCATGTTCTATGATAGTCTACACATCCAAAAACAACTAAAAACCCTATTTATAAACATAGAAAATCAAATCCTAAACTGATGAGGAAAATTAGATCTGAGCCCAACCACGAGCCAATGTACAACCCATGAAATGATCTATAACTCGTGGTTGGGGATTCGTAGACTGCCTTCTTGAATATTGAGATCCATGTACAAGACTTCGTCTGCAGCTTGTAGTTTGGACCACAAGTCATAAACCTCTCTGACTTGCTAACTTCCTGAAACTCTAGAATTTTTTCATGAACAAGTATACGAGTCATGGAATGAACCACAGCCTGTCCTGCTAATCATTGTTTCAACTTTATAAAAATGCTCCAACCTTAGATCAAGATCACACCTCCATTTATGGCTCGTGGATCAAACCACGGGTCGTAGGTGCTCTCATACTAATCAAAAGTTGCTAAACTTGGCAATCTCCTAAAAAATTATCCTGAATCCTATAATCCTGTAAAAATAACACAAAAGCACATTTATATCCCCAACAAGCATAGAAATGCGACATTCTTTACAAACCAAGTTAGACATTTCTGACATATATTTGTTCATTCTTCCTCTAGAGTCGGCAACCAAGTGAGGAGCATACTTTGAGAGCTTGTTGAATTTGAACTCCCTTACACTCACGGATCCTTGTTTGAGATTCATGAACTCCATCATCTTTTCCTCCCTTGGTTCAATAGGAAAGAAACAGTTGAGGAAGGCGGCTTTGAATTCTTTCTAGGGAATAGGCTAACGGCTTTAAATTCTTTCTAGGGAATAGGCTAATCATTCTCCCTCTCCATCTTTCATTAAGCAAACCATATTTGAGCAAGGCCTTTGAGTTGATAGGCTACAAGTTCCGCCTTCTCTTCTGATCTTACCCCCTAAATAGCAAGAGCTTTGGACACCCCATCAATAAATTCTTGAGGATCTTCCTCCACTTTAGAGCCATGAAACTCCAGAGGGTTCATTCTAGTGAAGTCTTTCACCCTTAATGCCGGAGTAGGACCATGAGGAGCTTGGGTCCCTTTATTTACTTGGTTAGCTACGGCCCTTGCCAATAAGGTAACAACATTTCGATACTCGACATAAATGACTCCAACTTCCTCTTGGGGAGATTGTGTGGCCGAGTTAACCTTAGGTGTAGGAGCTCTTTGTGCCATTCTTCTTGTTGGCATGATCTAGAAGTTCAAAAAGGCAACCATTAGAGAAGGGAAGTCTTAAATTAAGTCCTAAGGCACGATATGGATCATCAAGAAGTGAATCATTTCCTAAATACCTCATAGCCACCTATTAGAGTTGGGGCATGCTTCACAACTATGAAGTAGACTCTAGTCGATGTGGTGGATTGGATTTCCAAGGACCATTTACAAACCTAGTGCTCTGATACCAATATTGTCATGACCCAAGCCTAATGCCTAGGTGCAACATGATGAATGGGGAACTCGAAGGATTCCAAACAAGCCTCTAAGCATCGGTAAGAACATCCTTGGTTGTAGAAGCATAAATCAAACATCAAACAATTCAAAACCAAGGTAAATGGGGCTTTGGACTTAAGCTGTGGGGATAGAAAGGGGATAGGAATTTCCACCATTAAATCACAGACAAAGGACTATGGAGAGGTTAAGTAGGACTCAAGGTATGGAGAATTAAGGACTTTGGAATTTCATCACATGCCATCAACATTCAACAACTACATACAAGGATAGGGACTAAGGGAGTCTTCATAAATACATAAAATCTCAAAAGTCAATCACTTCACATTATCTAACAACACCTCTAAACATGAGTGAAACCGGGGCCGAGGCATCTTCTGGGCTTACCCTCAAAAGTAAATATCAAAAATAGATGATTCTTATCATAAGTATGAAAGAAAGTGGTTGTTGTCCCCAGAATGGAGGGCTCACCAATAGCAATCTTTAAACCAACGTATTAACCACGAGGAGGTGGATGAATAAGAGCTCCGGTCCCTACATGGTTAGATAACATAGGCAAAAAAATATGTGTTAGTACTTGAAATGTACTAAGTATGTGGGTTTCAATGCTACAAAGAAACATAATACATAATTAGACTAGATGCATACTAATGTATAATGGATATAAGCTCAATATGACATGTATGATCAATGACTTAGTCAAAATATGCATGAAGATAGTCAAACTTTCAAAGCATAGCATATATATACGAGAGGAGATCTTCACCGATATATAAGACCATGCGAGCTACTACATGGAATTCTGATGTTACCTCCACACTAAAAAAGGAGAGGTCTACTTGCCAGGGTAAACCATACCCTACCTTGGTAGGTAACTTGACCTAGTTGGATCTACTAGTAGAATCCCATTTAGAGAAATAGTATAAACCTCTACTGGCACATAATTATGAGAATAAGACTTTATATAAGGACCTCCTGAGTCGAGCCCCTACCTTAAGCTTCATTCCTAAGTCTAGTCCCATGAAATACATAACATAATTATAATTATAACCATGACTTGAATAACTTGTAAAAAATATATCAACATAGTAAGAGTAGCTCATTCATAAATTTAACCCCTTCAAGTGAGCATTTGCCTTGCACATGAGGGTAAAACATAGCATAATAGGGCTTATAATCTTGCTTACCAATCATAGAACTTTTTATGAATTCAACACATACTAAGGAGCCCATAAACTATCATAACATACTTGTCTTGCATAACTTGTCATAAAACATTTCATCAATATATGAGATTTTATCATGTAAACTTAGTCAAATATAGTGGTTGTATGCAATTGAATGTATAATCATGAAATTCAAGAGTATAGGACTAGAATAGAGTAAAACATGACCATTTCATTACTAGAAAATAGTGAATACCTCCAATGGAAATCAATAATTTTTTACTTTCGAAAGTCGATATTAATAAAACTAATTTAAAAATACAAAAACTTAAGAACATCGACTTCAGGAAGTCAGTTTTAATGGAATAAAAATGGAAAACAACATATCGACCTTCAAAAGTAGAAAACTTTTTCGAAAAAAATAAATACAAGAAAACCGACTTCTTGTAGTCGATATTGAATTTGATCAATAAATAATAATATTTTATTTTATCTCAATTAAATATAAGTTAATAAAAAGAAAACTATTTTTTAATTAAATAAAAAAAATTATAATACCAACTTCTAGTGGTAGGTAAGTTTAAATTTTATATAATTAAATTAATTTTCATTAAAATATGTAGATTGTGACTACCAGAAGTCAATATCTTTCTTTTTATTTGATTATTTTTATTAATATCAACCTTTAATGGTCGGTAATATATTACCAAATAAGGAATAAATTTAATCTTATGTAAATTAAGAAAAAAGAAAATTAAATAAAATAATATTTTCTATTAAATTTAAATAAATCGTCCTTTAAAAGTTGGTTTTATGTAAAATGAAAAAATAAATTAATATAAAATGCCGACCTCCAAATATCGGTACTAACATGATCAATTTTATTTTTATTTTACCTTAATGTGATACCAGCCTCTGGAGGTCAGTATACGTTGTATCATCTAATTATTTTTAACAAAATTGACATACAGAGGTCAATTTTTAAAAAAATTATTTCTGCTTATCATTATTTTCCTACTTTGTATAATATTAAATCTTACGCTTACAATTTTAAGTTGAGGGTGTTGATGTACTGTCAAATTACGGCATTTTTTATGCACAAAACTTAGAATTTTATGTGTTCTCAATGCGATGTTAGTTGGTTTTATATGCTCTTGTGTTTTATTTGCATGATTCGGGGGTTGAACGTGATTTTGGGAAGACAATGCAGAAGTTGCTGATTTTGGTGATGTACGAGACCTTTTATGGGCCATAGTTCATTCTACGGGCCGTGAATGAGGTTTCGCGGACAATCCCAGTGAGGGGCTGATTTTTTGAAGTTTGTTCTATGAATATGCAAACAAGTCATGGATTACTTTACGAGTCATGGATCATGTTTCGTGTCCTGAGGATCAGAGAAGAAGAACTTTTTGAATATTCATCAGACGAAACCCCCTACGGGTCGTAGAACGCTTTAAGGGCCGTAAAGGGGTATCAAAGATCTCAAGTACAGTTTTTGCAGCAACATAGTACGAGAGCTTGATTACAGGCAGTGGAATGCAATACGGCCCGTAAAGCTGATCATAAGGTGTGCCGACCCAACTATCCTATTTTGTTTAGGACTTGTATTTTAAATATTATAAATAGGTTTTAGTTATTTTTCGTTAAGTTTACAGAGAGTTCGACAGTTACAGATAAAAATAGTGAGATTGAGCAGGGAAAACATTGAAGAGTTTTGAGAAACACTTGTACTTTGATTTAATCTTTTAAACTTGTGATTCTCATTGAAGCTTGGATTTGCTTGTGTTTAAATCAATTATGCAATTGTTCTATTATGTTATTCTGATTCATAAGTCTTGCATCTATACAAATCATGAGTATTAAATCCACAACTAGGGTTGTGGGAACCATGAGGAACTAACAAGGCAAAACAGGATAACTCATAATTCTTGGAAAGTGTGCATGCATGTATTAATTAACTCTCTTCGTTTTGCATTTTTTTATGGTAGCCAACATTATTTCTCGCCTAGTGTTACTAATTGGACCAAGGTAGTAATGAATAGGAAAAGAGATTAATTAACAGGATTCGATTGATGTTTCCCGTCTAATCAACTGAAGTGGGCCAAGCGGAGGTTGCACTGGGACTAATAGGTAAGGATTAGTAATGCACACTGTGGAGATAGGCCAAGTCACATAGTGAAATTTGCCTCTCGCTAGGACCAAAGGGTTTGGTGAACTTAACTTATCGTCCTGTATGCTATACATTAAAAAAGAATTAGGTTAATCAGTGATACTAAGTTAGGTAATCATGGGGAACACAATATCCTAGTTTCTCTTCATATTGATTAAACTCTTGCATTAGTTCGGTTTACTTTTCTTCTGATTATTGCAACCCCCTTCCCTCGGGAGATAAGTTAGTTAATCACTCAAGTGTTATTAATTGAATTCTCGTAAGTCTATGTATTCCCTATGGGTTTGACCCTAACCTTGGTTAGATTCTATTTCTTGGCAATGACTACTTTATCCTAAAAAAGGAGGTGTAACTTGGGCGACATCAAGATTTTGGCACCGCTGCCGGGGAATACAGCTAGACTTAATTTAAGTGATTTAGGTATTAATCCTTGTTCCCACATTTTACATTTTTTGTTGTTTTTGTTCTATTTTCAGGGTGTAAATGTAGTGTATGCCCAACACACGAAGTCGAGACAGACCCTTGACTCTGTTTGACCCAGAGATCCAGAAAATGTTAAGAAGGATGGCCCAAGATAAGGCCAACACATGGCTAATGCTGCTCTAAACAGGAACGAGAATGAAAATGATGAAAATGAGAACCAATCTACTCTTGTGGACATTGTTCCCCAGCCACAGGATTTCAATGCTAATGCGTATCAGCGGAATCAATACAGGCTGAATCTTATGGCTATGAAAGTGACTGGAGCTATTGTGTTGCCACCACTACTGGCTAACACAAAATTTGTGATCTCGAGTTGGTTGCTTCAGATACTGCAGAATTGTGGGTTGTTTGCGGGCTTACCATCGAAGGATCCTCATAGCCATCTACACAACGTTTCATTTGTCTACAAGAGTGTGATGGGAACATAAAATCTATCTATAGATATTGTGGGACTTAGTGTCTTCCCATTATCCCGTATAGGCAATGCAGCACTATGGCTATTTGAGCTCCTACAGAGTTCAATCATCAGATGGACTGAATTGCAGAAGGCCTTTTTGGAGAGGTACTTCCCGAGGTCAAAGAAGCTCAAGTTGAAAGACTAGATCAAAAACTTTGAGCAACTTCTGGTGACTCGATCAGCTTTACATAGGAGCGGTTCACTAAATACTTGAGGAGTGTCCTGGACCATAAGATTGTTGATGATGCTTTGGTAGAGATCTTTTACTGTGCCCTTGATGAAAATAGTCAGGCTTGTGTCGATACCATTATGGGGGGCATGTTCTTAGATCAGCAATTTGCAAGGATCGCCGAAAGAATGGAGAGAATAGTCAAGATAAATCGTGCATGGGGCAAAGAGACAAAGCATATACCGAGAGTTTGTGCACTATCAGTACATTTTCAGAGTAAGCTAGAATAAAAGAAGATATTATGCAAGAGCTTACTTGAAACCGTAAAGGCATGGAGGTAATGATGAAGCAGAATAAGGAGCGAGTCAATGTAGTTGTTCATCAGCCTCCACATGCACCCATGTATGATGAGCCCTACTATAAAGAGGACACTTGCTTTATTGCTGATCGAACGGGGAGGTTTCGAACCAGCGCCCAAGGGTCCAATCTATTGGTGCCAAGGTCAAGGAAACCAAGGTCGAAATTTCAACAAAGGTGGAGCTTTTAGGGACAACCGTGGAGGATACTATGACTGGAATCGGAGCGAAGATAGAGAAGTAGATTGGGGTCACCGAGATGGTTACAGAAATGGTCCGTATATGCCACTGCATAATCGCAACATTGGTGCGAATAGCTCATGAATTAAGGAGATATCTAACTATCTGTTGAAGAAAGCTGACATAGGATGAGACTCTGAGGTGGTTGAAATTTGAGATCTCCATCATTAATTAGAAGATTCAGTCTCATTTTGTTTCCATCAAGCAACTTGAACAACAGTTTGATCAGGTGTCGACTCAACTCAATCAGCATTAGAGGGGTACACTACAGAGAAACACAGTTCAGAATCCTAAAGATGAAGGGCAATGCATGGTAGTTACTACTCATGGTGACAAGAGCACCATTGATCCTCCTATGCTAGTTGATGAGGATGATGTTTGAGAGGAGATAGTTGCGGCTAAAGGTGCAGATATGATCGTCGCAAGTATGGGGTGAGTGAAGCTGCTGATGTGCCACAGAAGTTGAAGCCTATTCCTAGGCCACCTCTTCCCTTCCCTCGAAGAATTAAAAAGAGAAAAGAGAAAGGAAAGTTCAAGCACTTTCTCTCTATGCTAAAACAACTCTCCGTCAACATCCCTCTCATCGAGGAATTAGAGAAGATGATAGGGTATGCAAAGTACATGAAGGACATGGTTACAAAGAAGCACACTGTGAGTAAGGAGCTTTTCCAAGAGCTTCAATATTATAGTGCGATAGCTATGCGGTCCTTGGTCAAGAAGCAAGAAGATCCCAGCGCTTTTATCAGACCCTAAACCATTGGAGATGTAGAGTTCGCAAGGGCATTATGTAATCTATGTACCAGCATTAATCTGATTCCTCTCGCGGTCTTCGAGAAGCTAGGCTTGGAAGCCCCTACTCCAACGAGGGTGCGGTCGTTAATGGTTGATCGCACGGTGAAGAAGTCTGTGGAGATACTATATGATGTGCTTGTGAAGGTTGAAAAGTTCATATGCCCTGCAGACTTTGTGATCTTGGATTGCAAGGTTGATTTTGAAGTCCCTATCATCTTAGGGAGGCCCTTCTTAGCCACTAGACGCATTTTGGTGGACATGCAGAAGGGTAGACTCAAGTTCAGGTTTCAGAAAGATGAGGTCATGTTCAACATCTGTCAGTAAGCAAAGAAATAAAATGACTTGGGGGTAGTCCCTGTTATTGAAACTATTGATGATGTTGAACCAGAAGTACCACTTGAGGTGAGATTGGGTGTCGACACTTTGGAAGCTGTGTTGATGAACTTTGATAGTGATGGCATCCCAGATTATAAGGAGATGATAAATTCTTTGGGATTATCCTATGGCCCTAGGTGCCAAACCAAGTTGGAGCTAGATTTACAGCATGGGGAGTAACCACCCAACAAGCCATCTATAGAGGAACCACCGGTACTAGAGTTGAAGGCCTATCCAGCACATCTGAGATACACATTCTTGGGAGCCAACAATACCTTTCCAGTTATGGTTGTTGCGGACCTGAATGATGAGCAAGTGAGCACCCTTTTAATGGTGCTTAAATAGTTTAAGAAGGCCATTGGGTGGATAATTGCAGATATCATTGGCATCCCTCCGAGATATGTACACACAAAATCTAATTGCTCAAGGACTATAAGCCGAGTATTAAGCATCAAAGGCGCCTCAACCCCCTATGAAAGAGGTCGTGCACAAAGAAATTATCAAGTGGTTGTATGCAGAAGTGATGTATCTGATTGCCGATAGTGAATGGGTGAGTTTGATTCAGTATATTTCGAAGAAAGGGGGTATCACAGTGGTACCGAATTCCAACAATGAGTTGATTTTGATCCAGCCAGCCACTGGGTGAAGAGTGTGCATGGACTACAGAGAACTCAATGCGTCGATGGAGAAGGATCATTTTCCTACGGCATTCATGGATCAGATGCTAGACCGATTAGCTGGAACGGGTTTGTATCGCTTTCTTGATGGATATTCATAGTACAACTAGATCACCATTTCTCCAGAGGATCAGGAGAAGATGACATTTACATGCCTTTATGGCACATTCATATTTAAGAGGATGCCATTTGGGTTGTGTAATGCCCCAGCAACATTCCAGAGATTCATGATGTCTATCTTCTTGGACATGGTGGAGAAGACTATTGAAGTCTTCATGGACAACTTTAGTGTGGTTAGGGACTCATTTGAGGACTACTTGAAGCACCTACATGTTATGTTGCAAAGATGTGAGGAAAGCCATCTGGTGCTATATTAGGAAAAGTGTCACTTCATGGTGAAAAAGGGCATTGTGTTGGCGCACAAAATCCCTAGCAAATGGATTGAGGTTGATAGAGCCAAAGTAGAGGTGATTGAGAAGCTTCCCCCACCCATCTCAGTAAAGGGTGTGAGGAGCTTCCTAGGGCGTACTGGGTTCTGCTGGAGGTTCATAAAAGATTTTTCTAAAGTTGCACATCTATTGTGCAAGTTGCTTGAGAAGGATGCTAAATTCATGTTTGATGATGCATGCCTCAAATCCTTTGAAGGATTGAAGCAGAAGCTGATTTCAGCGCAATCATTGTAACTCCAGACTGGTCAAAGCCCTTCGAGATCATATGTGATGCAAGTGGGGTTGAGCTAGGTGTAGTATTGGGACAACACCAAGAGAATATATTACATCCCATATACTATGCTGGCAAGGCCCTAAATATAGCCCAAAAAAACTACACTGTCACTGAGCAGGAATTACTCCTAGTGATCTTTGCATTCAAAAAATTCAGGTCATATCTATTGGGGGCCAAAGTGGTGGTGCACACAGACCACTCAGCATTGCGTTACTTGATGGAAAAGAAGGATGCAAAACCAAGGTTGATGAGATGGGTGCTTCTCCTTCAAGAATTCAACTTTGATGTCATCGGCAAAAAAGGGATAGAAAATCATGTCGCAGATCACCTTTCCATGTTGGAAGATGGGGCAATGGAAAAGTTGGATAATGGATTAGAGATCAATGAATCATTCCCAGATGAGAGAGTGTTGGCAGCGTCGTATGATTTAATACCATGGTTTGCAGATTATGTAAACTACTTGGTGAGTGATATTGTGCCGCCTGATCTAAATACACACCAGCGTCAAAAATTCATGTCTGATGTGAGAAAGTTCTTTTGGGATGACCCATACTTGTTTCGTGTATGCACGTAAGGGGCTATTCATCGTTGTGTTCTTGAGATTGAGATGATGAGTATCCTCCAGGCATGTCACTCATCATTAGTAGGTGGGCATCATAGTGGAGTTCGGACAACACACAAGATCTTACAGTGTGGTTATTACTGGCCCACCATCCACCAGAATACTTATGACTACGCCAAAGCTTATGATAGGTGCCAAAGATAAGGTGGTGTTTCCTGAAACATTAGCTCCCTCTAAGCCCCATTATGGTGATTGAGTTATTTGATATATGGGGGATAGACTTCATGGGCCCTTTTGTCGCTCGCATAGAAACAAGTATATCTTAGTCACTAAGGATTAGGTATCGAAATGGGTAGAGGTCGTTGCTCTACCCAACAATGAAGGCAAAAGTGTCACAGCATTTCTAAAAAGGAACATTTTCTCGAGGTTTGGCACCCTTTGGGCGATCATCAGCGATAGAGGTTCTCACTTCTACAATAGGCTCTTCAAGGCTCTACTTGAAAAGTATGGGGTGAAACATCGGGTGGCAACTCCTTACTATCCTCAGACAAATGGGCAAGTGGAGGTGTCTAATATGGAAATTAAATAGATTCTATCCAAGACTGTGAATGCAAACTGGACTGATTGGTCGCGGAAGCTGGATCACACGTTATGGGCATACCGGACAGCATTCAAGACCCCTACAGACATGTCTCCCTATCAACTTATCTTTGGGAAGGCATGTCATTTGCCAATGGAACTTGAGCATAAAGCAATGTGGGCGCTAAAGAAGTTGAATCTAGATTGGAATGATGAGGCAAACTCTAAGCTGAGCCAACTCGATGAGCTTGATGAGTTTTGCTCAAAAGCATATGAGAGCTCAATCTTGTACAAACAAAGAATGAAGTTGTAGTGTGATCATCGCATAGAGAATCATCAATTCACACTAGGGGACTTGGTTCTACTATACAACTCCAGACTAAAGTTATTCCTTGGGAAGCTCAAATCCAGATAGTTGACCCTTTCGAGTAGCACATGTCTTTGATCATGGAGCTATTCAATTGGAGAGAAGAAACAAAGGAACTTTCAAGGTAAATGGCCAAAGAGTCAAGCCATACCTTGGAAACATGGAAGAAATAAAAATTGTGGAAGAATGGGATCTTGAGGAAGTTTGAGTACTCAAGCTATCTATATCGTGCCGTGATAATAAATCAGGCGCTGCTTGGGAGGCAACCAAGGTAAAGACTGGCACTTAGGCGCCCATGTATAATTTTTGACCCCTATACTTTATTTTACTTTGATTGTGTGCATTGGGACAATGCACCTCTTTTTCGATAGGGTGTAGGTAGTTATGGGCCTCAGTGAAGTCTAAGTAACTTGGGTCCATAACAACCCCAATTTTTTATCTTGGGGTTTTCTTGCATGCATTCTTTTTCCCCATGGATAGTTATTTTCTGTTGAACTAACATGTTTAGGATGTTTAGGTAGTATTTATAGCATATAGTACTGATATCTATGACATATGCATGTTTTTGTATTTTTTGTGAAAAATGATACCCACCAAATTTTAAGTAGTTAGTCTAGATGGCAATCGTGCATCTTTAAGTGTCTTAACAATGCTTGTTCTAATAATTGAGGATAAACTGAGATAAAAAGCATGATCTAAGAGTCTTTTGTTGATAGTGTAGTCAGTGCCATGTGAGTGTGAGCTTAAATCGCGAAATCTATGTGTTGTGTGCTAATTCAGAACTTGCCCTGTTACTCTAAGTTAGACTGTAGATTAATTGGATTAGGAAAGGATCTTAGGCCATTGTTTTTAAAAGTCCACTTAGCCTAAATGACCAACCAAAATTGCATAATACCTTTTGATCCTAACGCTTAAGCCTGACATGTACCTATTCTTTGCAAACACCTAAGTAATCTAGCCTTGTTAGTTGTAAAATCCTGAAATTGGTCCTGGTCCTTCCTTGAACATTGTCCACCTTGACTAAGGGAAAAATCCTAAGTTAAGGATGGATACCAAAAGTGGCCCTGGTTCAGAGGATGGATAATGTACACCTCAACTCAGGCCAAAACCCTAAGTTGAGGGTGGCTGGTGTAAGGGTGAAACACAAAAAGGATGGGGGAAAATTAGTGATGTAGAGAAAAAGAGAAAAAGAGAAAAATCATGTGTTGGGTGCAAGAAAAATAAGTGATATCTTAGTTGTGAGGTAAAAAGAAAAATAAAGTGTAAAAGCAAGGCAAAAAGCTAAAAGATGAAAAGAAAGCACCCAAAAAAGCTTGAAATAGGAGAAAAGGGAGAATGGAATGAAAATAACAGTGTTGGTAGGGCAGAGTATAGAAAAATATAGTGTCAAGGAGGGCCTTTAGTCACTATGTTCCCAAAATATCCTACCAAAGCCCCCCAAGCCTACGTTACAAGCCTATAAAGTCCTAAAGTGATCCTAGTCCAAATAGTCAAAGGTTTTAGTCATGAGTATAGGGGCAAGCCTATGGTATTAGGCATGATGATTAACATCTTTTATAAGGATGAGTGATTTTGCATAGTCCCAAGTTTATACATGAAAACATCATTGAAAGTGAGATAGGGGACTTCTTTTTGTGAGGGCACTTATATTACATTGTTAGCATTAGATTAATTCAATGATTGTGGCTTGTTGATAGTACTTCACTTGTCATGGTGTGTTGTCACATGCATTAGTGTGTACTGGTTTGCTAGATGGCTATCTAATTCTATTTTGAAAAGTGGTGTGGGTATTTGTATTTAAGTTTGATGTGATGTATACCATTGGGTTGAGGTCTGTATGTTGCTGTATTACTTATATAGATTGAGTCCGTCGCTTGAGGACAAGCAAAAGTTTTAAGTTTAGGGTGTTATGTGTTGTCGAAATACAATACTTTTGATGCTTAAAACTTGGAATTTTGTATGTTCTAATTGCAATGTTAGTTGGTTTTATATGTTTTTGTGTATTATTTGCAGGATATCAGGGCTGGCCTTGATTTTTGGAAGAAAATGCAGAAGTTATTGATTTTGGTAATATACGAGACCCTTTACGAGCCGTAGAAGGAGGTTTCATGGACAACTTCAGTGAGGGCTGATTTTCTGAAGTTTGTTCAATGAAGATGCATATGGGTCATAGATTACTTTACGAGTCGTAGATCAGGTTTTATGCCCTGAGGATCAGAGAAAAAAGACTTTCTGAATATTCATCAGATGAAACCCCCTATGTGTCCTAGAACACTTTACGTGCCATAGAGGGGTATCGTAGATCTCAAGTCTCGTTTTTGCAGCAACATAGTACGAGTACGGGCCGTGGAATGCAATACGGCCCGTAAAATTGATCGTAAGGCGTGTTGACCTAGCTATTTTATTTTGTTTAGGACTTGTGTTTTAAATATTATAAATAGTTTTTTAGGTTATTTTTCATGAAGTTTACAAAGAGTTTTATGTTTACAGAGAAAAATAGTGAGATTGAGTAGGGAAAACATTGGAGAGTTTTGAGAAACACTTATACTTTGATTTGATCTTTTAATCTTGTGTCTCATTGAAGCTTGGATTTGCTTGTGTTTAATTCAATTATGTAATGGTCTATTATGTTATTACATTTCATAAGTCTTAGATCTACATAAATTATGAGTAGCTAAATCCACAACTAGGGTTGTGAGAACAATGAAGAACTAACAAGGTAAAATAGGATAATTCATAATTCTTGGAAAGTGTGCATGTTTTCTGATGGTGGCCAACATTAGAACCAGCCTAGTGTTACTGATTGGGCCAAGGTAGTAATGAATAGGAAAAGAGATTAATTAATAGGATTCGATTAATGTGTTCCCATCTAATCAACTGAACTGGGCCAAGCGGAGCAAAAAGGGTTTTCCATGAGATGGGCTATGAAAACTATTTTCCCCACAGGAAGTTTGTGAATAAGTGATTGTCTGATAATAAGCAAGGAATATCCGTCTTTCTGCTAAACATGATGGATTGACCTCATAATTCATTAGATTTTTTTTATGAATGTTAACTAAGTTCGTAAGTAAATTGCTCCCGATTGTTCAATCGTTTGATAACCCTAGTCATTCTTTGATAAATGATCACACGATCCTATTTAGTTAAATACCTAGCGACAAACTCCTATGTTCCTTTCATTACGGTATTTCTGAACAAGTTCCTGGATAACAAGTCTAAAGGTTTTCTTCTTGATGAGATCGATATTGATGATAGTGACAATATTGATGATAGTGACAATCTTGATGCTAGTGACGATATCGATCGTGACTTTGATACGGAGCTGGAACTGCTAACTAGGATAAATGGGCTAACTATATTAGGGCTAATAGGTAAGGGTTAGTAATGCACTTTGCAGAGATGGGCCAAGTCACGTAGTGAAATTCGCCTCTCGCCTAGACCAAAGGATTTTGTGAACTTAAATTACTGTATTGCATGCTACACATTAGAAAGAAATTAGGTTATCCGGTGATACTAAGTTAGGGAATCATGGGGAACACAACACACTAGTTTCTCTCCATGTTGATTACAATCTTGTATTAGTTAGGTTTACTTTTCTTCTGATTATTGCAACCCCCCCCCCCTTTTAGGGCGATAAGTTGGTTAATCACTCAAGTTACATTAATTGAATTCTCCTAAGTCTACGTATTCCCTATAGGTTCGATCCTAACCTTGGTTAGATCTATTTTTTGACAATAACTGTTTTATTCTCAAAAAGGAGGTGTAACTTGGGAGACATCAACAGCCACCACCCGCGACCAACAACCACCTTCTCCTCTTTTTCCCTCATTTCTGTCAGCAACCAAACGACCCTTTTGCTCCTTGTTTTCCGGCAAAAACTGGCAAACAACAACCCCAAAAGCCGACGCCGCCCAAATATCCTCCGACTCTCGCTCCACCAATGACCCCTTATCTCTTCTCCTCTCCCTTTTTCGGCGAGAAACCCCACAAAGACCCACTGGACAGCCACTATGCAACAAACCCCTTTTGCTTCCTCCGTTTCCTCCCTCCTCTTCTCTTCTCCGGCGAGAATTGCCACCTACCTGCCAGAAAATCTGACCAAAACAGCTCCTTCGCTCCTTTTTTTCGTCGACCCCGTCTCCTCCACCGACAAGTATCTGCCGGTAAACCCCATGCAACTAGCGATGGATACCCCACCAACAACACCCAGTAACCCCAAGCGGCAACTCACCGAAAAATGGACAACTCTGGTCAATCTAAATCTATGGAAATGCTTTGGAAACACTTAAATTTGATTTGATTTCATTATTTTTGACCACTCACTCTTTCTTGTTTGTTGAATTAGAATGTTATGTGCATAATTTATCTCTTTCGCATGTTTAGGTCATTAATATTCTTTTAAGATCATGATTCAGCCAATTTTCATATTTGTGTCTAATTAGTTCTTAAGGTTTGCTTGTTAGTTCAATCGTCTCCAGTAAATTTTGATGTCCATATACGATTGTATTATTTGAAATTACCTGATTTCTGGGATTATTTGATTTAGTTATTATTTTTTAAGGTCTTTTTTTTTGGAATTTAAATTGACTGTCCTCACCTTAATTAGAAGTGACCAGATTTCTACTTGGTCTTATTATAGCAAATTGTTTAATGTGTCAATATCAATATATGATAATTGTTTACTCATCCATTAATTAACTCTCCCCAATTTTTTTACTCTATTTGTGCTTCATTTTATGATCTGTGAATCCAGTGTTAATCTTTTCTGATTGATTTTTTTTTTTTTTTGCTAAGTTTTGACTGAATATTTGTTTTTTTTTAATTATGGTAAGGTTATTGATTTTAAGGTAAAGTTTTGACCAAATTTCCTGCCTTATTTTTTATGAAAAACTTGATTTGTGGGAATTGATTTAGTTGCCTTAGCCGTTGGTTTTCTCCACTATAAAAAGAAAATCTTCATTCACAATTTGGAAACTCTAAAGACTCACACTAAAACACACCTTCATACGATACTTATCAGAATAGTCCTCACACAAAATTTCGTACGAACTTGTTTTCAATATTGTCTCCCTCTCTCTTTTTTCTTGAAAAAAAAAAGGGTGAACTTTTGATCTCAAGATTCTCCGGCTAAATTGATCATCCATATTTGTGTTATTTCTCCTTGACTAGTGGTTGCATGCTATACTTAAGCATGATGTCAATCTAGAATCTTGTAAGTTTTGTAGTCACCCTCTCTATAAGCATGATCCTAGTGGAAAGAAACTTACTATTAAGGCAATGTACTATTGATCTCTTATACCAAGATTGAAGAGGTTGTATGCATCAAATAGCTCTGCTCCCCATGTGACATGGCACAGTGAAAATAGAAGAGCATCTAGTGTCATGTGTCATCCATCAGATGGCGAGGCATGGAAACATTTTGATATAACTTATCCAAATCTTGTTGCTGAACCATGGAATGTTAGGATGGGCTTATGTGCCAATAGTTTCACCCCCTTTTTCAGTTGGGGCTACACCATATTCTTGGCCTGTGTTTATTATACCTTATAATCTTCCACCTGAGATGTGCATGACAAGCCCATATATATTTCTAAATTGTGTCATTCTTTGTCCACATAATCCAAAAGGTTTGATTGATGAATATTTACAATTTTTAATTGATGAGTTGAAATTATTGTTGTATGAAGGAGTTGAAACATGGGATATTTCTTGTAAGCGAAATTTCAACTTGTGTGCTACTTTACTGTGGACTATTAATGATTTTCCTGCTTATGGAATGTTGTCAAGATGGATGAAATGTAGAAAGTTAGCATGTCCTTATTGCATGGAAGATACTAAATAATTCACATTAAAGCATGGCCGCGAAAATTCATGATTTGACTGCCATCGTCGGTTCTTGCCCCCTAACATGAGTTTAGAAGAATGAAATATGCATTTAAAAAATAAAACTGAACGACATGGTCCTCCCCCAATATTAACAGGTCATGATATTTGGGAGAGAGTTCAAAATTTTCCAAAGGTAACTGAGGAACCACCATACAAATCTGATGGGTATGGTGTTGCACATAATTGGACTAACAGAGTATATTTTGGGGAATTACCTTATTGGAAGGATAATCTACTCAGACATAATCTTGATGTTATGCATATTGAAAAGAATTATTTTGATAATCTATTCAACTATGGGGTAAAAACGGAATTAAAAAAAACTCTTGTTTATTACCAATGAATAATAATGAAAGTACTTATTTTTTTTCAAAAATGAAATATCCAATTGATATAAAATGAAAGAAAGATGACATGACCTTTTACGACTATTGCTCATTTTGAGCATAAAGGATGTGACTGGCAAGACAAAAGATAATATTAAGGCTAGACTTGGCTTACAAGAATATTGTAGATGTCCAGAGTCACATTTACAGGAGTATGCCAATGACAAGTTCCTTAAGCCCAAGGCCAGTTATATATTCACAACGGAATAAAAGTGGAAAATTTGTGAGTGGGTGCAGAGCTTGAAGATGCCAATGGTTATGCCTCGATTTTGGGGAAAAGAGTTGACATGGAGCATGGAATATTACATGGGATGACTGTCAAGCTTTCATGGAATAATTAATCCTGATTTCTTTTGGTGAATTGCTTGAAAATATATAGAAACCAATGGCAGAGATCAGTTTGTTCTTTAAAGACTTGTGTTCCAACACATTGAGAGTAGAAAATCTGGTTCAGATGGTTGAAAATATTGTTATTATCAGCAATAAGTTGGAGAAGATTCTTCCACCTGGGTTCTTTGACGTGATGGAACATCTTCCCATTTACCTTGTTCATGAAGCTCTACTAGGAGGTCCAGTTCAAAATAGGTGGATGTATCTTTATGAGCGGTCCTTATGAGCGGTAAGTAATTAACTATTACCTATTATTCTCATTTCTTCAATATATATATATATATATATATATATATATATATATATATATATGTATATAAACTTTTACGGGACCATTAGGATATCTAAAAGGAGTATAAAGAATAAAAATAGGGTAGAAGGTTGTATCGTTGAAGCATACCTTTCTAGAGAAGGAAGCCACTTTTATTCTTACTTCTTTGACGATCAAGTGTCGTGTTTGAGAAATAGACCTAATCGAAATACTGATGTTGAGATTGATCCTATAGTACAACCAATGTCAATCTTCAATCAGTCAGGTAAAGATTCCAAAAGCATACATTACACAAACTTACAGAAATGGAGAAAAAATTTGCAGCGCTTCATGTCTTGTTGAATTGCCCAGAAGTCCAACCCTTTTTAAAGAAAGAAAATTAAAATCTTAAATAATATATTCAACTCCAATTTTATTAAGGAAAATACGATTGTATAGTTATTTTGTGAGCCAACATGACTATGATCAAGTGTATTCATTTTTTACAATGTGGTATACTAATTGGGCAAATGTTGTACTATATACATAATAATAACAAATTATAGTACTCTTCCTTCTACTGACCTTATTTTTTGTTTACTACCTATATATAGGTATACAATTCAGAAGATGCCGCCACATTTGATCAATTTTCCAAGGATATTTCTTGGGGATCTATTACGGTCCACTCAATATCCAATATAATGTGAATGGTTTTACACGGAGAAATACTCGAAGAATAGGAAAACTAATAATAGTGGTGCTTGGGTTAAAGGTGGTGATGGAGATCATGAGAATGTTGAGTATTTTGGCGTCCTTTAGGAGATTCTAAAGTTGGAGTATTTTGATTGGCCAATCAAAAGAATAGTACTTTTTCGATGCAAATGATTTGATCCAACCCCAAATACACGTACAAGGGACTTAAGCAACATAACATCATTGAAATCAAGCATACTAGGTTATATCAAGCTTATGATCCATTTATTATTGCACAGAATGCCAAGCAAGTGTACCATGCTCCCTATCCATTGCACAGGGACAAGTCTGATTGGTGGGTTGTAATTAAAATTAAGCCGATGGGGTGGGTGGAAGTTAAGAATGTATTAGATGTTGCATATCAAAATAAAATGTCAAGTGTTCATCAAGTAGCGGATGCCGAGTTAGAAATCAATTTGGAGCATCCTTATCACATTTTAAAAGAAGTTAATAGAGACGAGTTAGATATGCTAACAAATGTGGAGGAGGACGAGGAGGAAATTTTCGAAGAGGATGAATGGATAGATGAGGAGGAAACTTCCGAAGAGGATGAATAACTACTAGTCTCTCCTAGTATATGGATTCTTAAGAGAAATTTGTAGAGGATGAATAACTACTAGTCTCTCCTAGTATATGGATTCTTAAGAGAAATTTGTAATGTTAGGTCTGTTTGTTGTTTTAATATGATACTGATATCATAGGGGTGGTTACATCCCTAGTTGGATAGGCAAAGAAACAAATGATTACATCACAAAACAGAGAAAGTGCACTTTTGAAACTGCTATTTTTTAAAACTGAACAGAGAAATAACATTAACTAATGCAGTGGTATGGGTTTATCCTTACCTTGCTCTGAATATGCAGCTAGCATGACAGCTGGTGACATGATTTTGCTTTATAGACTTAGGAGAGCAATTTTACCCCAACGCGACCCGAGCCATTTATTCCCCCCTCCTACTTCTCAAACGGCATAGATAATATATGGACCTAATACACCTTCTGAAACTACTTACACTGACTTTGGTCATCAAACAAAAGCGTTAAGCAACACGATTTTCACCTATTCTGTAACAACTATCCGCCACCTCTTCTATAGTTGGTATCAAACTAGGTAACTGTTATTGCAAGACTGCTTAATGTACACAAATTAGTTAGACCCTCCTTACCTTTCTGAAAATTGTCCACATCCATGAGACTTGTAACAAGTTCGGGATAATATTAACTCGTTAAGTTACCACTATGAAGGTGAAGTTTAAATTCATGTACCATTTCACACCATAATGGCATAACCAATGTCTAGTTAACCTAACTAACAACTAAGGAACAAAATTGAGGTCAATCAATGATAAGTGGCTCATGAGTCATGGCAAAGAGTCCTTTGAGTTGCAGAGTTTGATACATAGAAAAGAGTTCAATCTCACAAGTTACAGTTCAAGGTAAGTCTCTAACATTGATTTTTAAGTAATGTAGGTAGATATTCTGAAACATGTGCACACACGTTCCCTTTATTGATCATTGAATTTGCAGAAACTGAGTCTCATGACTAGAAATGAAGAAAAACGTTTAGGGACAATATTACCACTTCTCTGAATATAATTTGTAAATTGAACAATATTGCAGTAATATTACCAAAGCATTTTGAATGATAGGTTTTGGGGGAACCCCTGTTTCCACCTCACTCTATAAGCATATAGAGCATATATTCTCCTAAATGAAACTATGTGTTTACAATCCCATAGAGATCTCCCAGACGAGAGAAAAGCATTCTGCACACGTTTCAAGCCTTCAATTTTGTGTTCGTTGTTCATATTATCATGCCTTCATCTTTTGCTCGAGCTACTGGATGGAACTAGTTCAAGTGTCACTGCAATGACATATTGTTGATTTGAGTTATGACACTTAGTCTCTTGATTTTAGAACATAAAGAAAATACTCACAAGAACTTTAAAACAAAGAAGAAAATCAATGTCTAATTGTAAAGCTACCAACAACAACAGTCAGAACACATAATGTTCCTCCAACTTGGTTATGTTAAAGTACAAAATAATGCTACTTGATGTGTTAACTATTAGTAAATGTAAAACATCTGATTATAATAAGGAAATAGAGTTTAAAACAGTTAGTTAACACATCAATCGTGGCAGTTTATACTTTGTGAAATTTTAGTGCCAAATTGGAAGCCTCAGCTCAAGCAAAAAAGAGAATTAATTCTTTTGAGTTCACTTAACAGAGGAGGTATCATTAGTGACACACTTAAATATGGTGACCACATGATTACAATGATATGTAACAATTTATATGTATTATATAGACTTATTATATTCTATTGTGATTTCTTTTGGTGTAAATTAGAACTTGTAAATGAAACTGAGATCCTGTTACAGATCTTGTAAACTAAATTTGTTAGAATTCAAGTCAAAACCAAATCTGCTACTTCCCAGAGGTCTATCTGAATCATATCAAATGAGCTAGTACTTTTAATACTACTATAAAGTCTTATTTGTTGAATGTGAATTGCCAACAGGAAAAGTAGCAGAAATTTTGAATGTAAATTGTCAACATTTGTGGGTCTGCAGAATTCCCACATACTTCTTTCATTTCTTTTTTGCTATAAATAGCTATAGTTTTTGCAATGTACATATATGAAAATGCAGATAAAAATTTCCCATTATTTCTCTTTTCTTCTCAGTTTTAAGCTTTTGATTCTCCTACATATATTCTAGTTAATCCTAGATTTATTTTATAACACGTTATCAGCACGAAGCTCTGCCCATTTCAAACTATTGTAAACAGGTAAAAAGAGGTAAGATTTATTTTATCAAAATGTCTAACATTTCAAAAGTTGAATTTACTGTACTTAATATTTCTGGATCTAATTATTCATCATGGGCACTAGATGCTGAACTACATTTAGAATCAATGGGTCTGGCAGACACCATTAAAGATGAAAATAAGGCATCCAGTCAAAACCGTGCCAAAGCTTTAATTTTTCTCCGCCACCATCTTGAAGAGGGACTAAAATTACAATATTTGACAATAAAAGATCCCTTGAAATTGTGGAAGAATCTAAAAGATAGATACGACCATCTGAAGTTGGTCGTCCTTCCACAAGCGTGTCATGATTGGTTAAATCTAAGATTATTAGATTTTAAAAATATAACTGAGTATAATTCAGCAATGTTTAGAATTATATCACAGTTAAATTTATGCGGAGAAGAAATAACTGAAACTGAAAAGCTTGAAAAAACATACTCCACATTTCCACCCGCGAATATGCTCCTGCAGCAGCAATATCACGGTATGGGTTTTACAAAATATTCTGAATTACTTTCACACCTTCTTATTGCTGAAAGGCATAATGAATTATCGATGAAAAATCATGATAGTCGGCCCGTTGGTTCTTTGCCACTCTCTGAAGTGAACCAGGCGAATTATAACCAACGAGAAAGAAATTATGGCCCCAGAAATGGTCGTGGCCGAGGCCGAGGTCAAAGAAGAAATCATGATAGTCGTCTCGCACCAAGACACGACCAGCAATCTAAAAAGAAGGAAGAAAAGTTGGAAGCTTTTCCAAAGAAAAATTCAGAATGTATATGTCACAGATGTGGAGGCAAAGGGCACTGGTCAAGGACATGCCGGTCATCTAAACGCCTTGTTCAGCTATATCAGGCATCATTAAAAAGAGCCAAAAATCCACAGATAAATTTTTTGTCTGAAAATAATATGGAACATATGTATCTGGATGTAGCGGACAACTTAAATATTTCAGAAGAAAATTTAAATATTAGTGAAAATGTGAACGATGATGAGCATGATAATATATAAAATAATTTTTTTTATTTATATGTGTGTTTATATTTTTATATCCCGTGAAGATAAAAATAATAATAATAATAATAATTTGTATCTTGTCTTCCATATTCTTATATATTTAACTTATGCAAGTTTTTTCATCAAATACACATGAGGTCCAAATAAATATTTACTTTATTATTTCTCTCTTTGAAGAATGGATATGTCTCAAATTTTATTTGGATCAATAATCAATCGCGAAGATATTTGTGTTATTGACAGTGGAACGACCCATGCAATTTTTAAAGACGAGAAATATTTTTCCTCTTTACTTAAAAGAAAGGCAAATGTTACTACAATATCTGGTAGTGCAAAATAATTGAAGGCTCCGGAAGAGCTACTATTTTTCTGCCTAAGGGGACAACAATAGTTATAGAAGATGCATTGTTCTCTTCTGAATCCCCAAGAAATCTGCTAAGTTTTAAAGATATCCGCAGAAATGGATATCATGTTGAGACACTAAATGAAATGAATGTTGAATGTCTTGGTATAACCAAGAGTGTCTCAGGCCAGAAATATATTTTAGAAAAATTACCAACTTTATCGTCTGGCCTATATTATGTAGAAATTAGTGCAATTGAAGCACATTCGATCGTAAACCAGAAGTTTACTGATCCAAAAACTTTTGTGCTATGGCATGATCGAGTAGGTCATCCTGGATCAATAATGATGATACGAATTCTTGAAAATTCAAGCGGTCATCCATTAAAGAACCTGAAGATTCTTATGAATGACGAATTTTCATGCGCTGCTTGTCATCAAGGCAAATTAATTGCCAGACCATCGACCTTGAAGGTTGGCATTGAATCCCCAAAATTTTTGGAACGTATACATGGGGACATATGTGGACCTATTCACCCACCTAGTGGAGTGTTTAGATACTTTATGGTCCTAATAGATGCATCATCAAGATGGTCTCATATGTGCCTTTTATCATCCTGCAACCTGGCGTTTGCGAGGCTACTGGCACAAATAATAAGATTAAGGGCGCAATTCCCAGATTATCCAATTAAATTCATTCGTCTGGATAATGCTGGAGAATTTACATCCCAAGCTTTTGATGATTATTGCATATCAATTGGGATAAAAATTGAACATCCGGTAGCTCATGTTCATACTCAAAATGGCCTTGCAGAGTCATTTATTAAGCGCCTGCAATTGATAGCTAGACCACTGCTTATGAAATCAAGATTACCCATTGGCGTGTGGGGTCATGCTATCTTACATGCAGCAGCACTTGTACGTCTCAGACCGACTAAATTATCATAAATATTCTCCATCACAATTGGTATTTGGTCATGAACCAAATATAACTCATTTACGAATTTTTAGTTGTGCGGTATACGTGCCTGTAGCACCACCGCAACGCACTAAGATGGGCCCTCAACGGAGGTTAGGTATATATGTCGGGTTTGACTCATCCTCCATAATTCGCTACCTCGAACCGTTGACAGGATATTTATTTACTGCCAGATTTGTAGATTGTCGGTTTGATGAAATAATTTTTCCGCAATTAGGGGGAGAGAAAAAGGAACCCCAGAGAGAAATTGGAGAAATTGCGTGGAAAGTTTCACCACTATCTCATTTTGATCCACGAACACGCACATGTGAACAGGAGGTCCAGAAGATCATCCATTTGCAGACAATAGCAAATCAAATGCCAGATGTATTTACTGATTTGAAACGAATAACTAAGTCACATATCCCTGCAGTGAATGTGCCTATCCGGATCGAAGTCCCAAAGGGACCATCTGTTGGTATCACAGCTTCTGAATCCTAAACACGCCTGAAGCGTGGTACACCAATGGGTTCAAAGGATAAAAATCCTAGAAAGAGAAGCATAAGAAATGATAAAAATGATACTACAAAAAGACTCCTTGAAGAAGATCCAGACTTGAGAAATCCTGATATTCCTGAAGAAATCAGTGAACCCGAGACTCAAGTGAATAAAGAACTTCCAATAAGTTATATTGATGATGAGATAAGTTTAGATCGATCAAAAATTACAGTGGATAATGTTTTTGCATATAATGTTGCATTTAGCCTCATGCAAGACAGTGAAAGTCTTGAGCCTAAATCTTTTGAAGAATGTCGACACAGAGATGATTGGCCAAAGTGGAGAGAAGCTATTCAATCTGAATTGAATTCACTCTCTAATCGTGAGGTATTTGGACCTGTAGTCCAAACCCCTGACGGTGTAAGACCAGTTGGCTATAAATGGATTTTTGTGCGAAAGCGAAATGAGAGAAATGATATTGTAAGATACAAGGCACACCTTGTTGCACAAGGATTCTCTCAGAAACCCGATGTCAACTATGAGGAAACATATTCACCTGTTATGGATGGAATAACCTTTCGATATCTCATCAGTTTAGCTGTACATGAAAATCTTGAAGTACATCTAGTGGATGTAGTTACAGCTTACCTCTATGGTTCACTTGACAGTGAAATTTACATGAAAATCCCAAAAGGATTCAAATTGCCCGAAGCATGTACTAAGTCTCGGAAAATGTTCTCAGTCAAATTACAAATATCATTATATGGTCTGAAACAATCAGGGCGTATGTGGTATAATCGCCTTAGTGGGTACTTGGTAAATAAAGGATATATAAATAATGTCATTTGTCCATGTGTTTTCATTAAGAAAACAGGATCGGAGTTTGTAATACTCGCTGTTTATGTTGATGATATAAATCTCATTGGAACTCCTGAAGAGGTCCAAATGGCAATTGAATATTTAAAGAAAGAATTTGAGATGAAAGATCTTGGAAGGACAAAACTTTGTCTGGGTCTACAAATTGAACATTTAGCAGACGGGATCTTTGTTCATCAATCTGCCTATACTGAGAAAATCTTAAAGCGATTCTATATGGACAAAGCACATCCATTAAGTACTCCAATGGTTGTTAGATCACTTGAAGTGAATAAAGATCCATTCCGTCCCCTAGAAGAGGATGAAGAACTTCTTGGTCCAGAAGCACCATACCTCAGTGCCATTGGTGCACTCATGTATCTTGCTAACTCAACCAGACCTGATATAACATTTTCTGTTAATTTGCTAGCAAGGTATAGTTCTTCCCCAACGCGAAGGCACTGGAACGGTATCAAGCATATTTTGCGATACCTGAAAGGTACAATTGATATGGGTTTGTTTTATACTAACAAAGGTTGTGCAGACCTTGTTGGTTATGCAGATATAGGTTATTTATCAGATCCACATAAAGCCCGATCTCAAACCAGCTATCTCTTTGCATATGGAGGAACTGCTATATCATGGCGATCTACAAAGAAGTCAGTTGTTGCTACTTCTTCAAATTATGCTGAAATAATTGCAATTCATGAAGCAAGTAGAGAATGTGTGTGGTTAAGGTCAATGATACATTTCATCGAAGGAAAATGTGGACTGAAAAATGATGTCATAGTACCCACAGTCATATTTGAAGACAATGTCGCGTGCATAACTCAATTAAAGGGTGGCTTCATAAAAGGAGATAGAATGAAACACATTTCACCGAAATTATTCTTCACACATGATCTTCAGAAGAAAGGTGATATTGATGTACAACAAATTCGTTCGAGTGATAATCTTGCAGATTTATTCACTAAGGCATTGCCAATGTCAACATTTGAAAAGCTAATATATAAGATTGGAATGCACTGTATCATCAATATCATCAAAGTTATTTCATAATTTCATAGCAATATGCATTGGTTTCAATCAATCTCAGTATTCTTTCAATAATAGAATTATGATCAATTGAATCATTCAATGATAGCATGACAATATTTCTTAAGTTCTCAATAACCAATATATCATCATCTTTCAAAACTACTCATCAAGGAGTCGATATGTTCACTAATATTCGTAAACAATTCCACCGTAATATTAAAATTGTACAATATTTGTATCAATATCGCATATATAATATCTCAACGACTACTTAAAAATCATTAGCATTTATCATTACACAACACTTGAGTCATATTAGCAATTCACAATTTTCATCATAGAGGTCACATAATAAATCAATTATCTCAATAGAGGAATCAATATCACAAACCAATAATTCACAATATTCAAAGTAACATCATCAATACATACTAAATCACGAGTCAAGTTATACATTCTATCATGTAGTCATTTCATTACCCTGAATGAATAAATCACCCATTCCAAATTTCTATTAATCCCAACATACAAAGAAAAAAATACAAGATTTAAATAAACCCAAAAAGGTTTATAAATCCACTTGCCTCGATAAAGTACTGAAATCAACCCAACAATGGAGATTTTCCCTTCCAATTCGAATTCAGAATACCACATGTCACGATCCAAAATTGACATGATGACACTCGTCTTATCCTACCAAGATAAGTTAACCTAAAGTTCAATTATATTGATAAAATGCGGAAGGATAATACGAATAAAAGTTTAACTATGGATGTAAGTCAACTTAATTAAAATTTTCCTCAAAACCTGGTTGTCACATGCACAAGCCTCTAATGTGTTACAATAGATTTGAAATAAAATACAAGTCTTAGTGATGTTGTCTCTAAAACGAAACAAGATCATAAATAGGATAAGGAGGACTCGATGAGATGACAAATGACTACCTCACTAAACCCCATAGAAAGCCTCAAATAAGAAGAGAAGAGAGAGTATCACGAAGATCCGAGTGTATAACCTACAAAAATGTAGAAGCAAAGGGTGAGTACCAATCACACGTACTCAGCAAGTCAACTAACAAAACAAAGCAAGTCCAATAGAATACACAAACTCCTTTTATCCCAACCAATCTCCACAATTATAACGTGCACAGAAAATCAGCCCAGCCCATCAACACATAATACACAATAAATATAGTTTTTATGATGTCACAATTTAAAATCACAAGCCACAATTCACAAGTGACAACATAATCAATCACAGAAATAACATCATTCCACACAAAAATATGCGAGGATGAGATGCAATGCTTTTGCAATAATTGCCGACAATGAACTCGGCATCACAATATCAATAATAAAGATCTCAGTATCATAATATCGCCGGTAATGACCTCGACAACACATCTCGACCGGTAAAGACGCCGGCCCCAATTTTTACTATCTAACTCATATCAGTATCCAAAACCAATACTAATATGTGTGGCATAAAATGAATGAGCATGGTATGATGTCTACAAACAAATTCACTCATAATTACCGGTCACAACAACATGTCTCAATATAGAATTCACATCACTTAACCACGTTTTGATTCAAATGTTACAACACCACACTAATTCATATTACGTTTGATCACACCTTTTTTTAATTTTAAAAAATATTTCATGAATCACACACAGAAGAAAGAAAAACTTTGGAATTCTACGAGAATTACAAAATTTTGAAAGTCTACTTGCCTCAATTAGTCGAATATCACTTCGAATCTTGAGCCTTTCATAATGATTCTGAATGGTCAAACTCAAATACATAATCTACATAATAATACTAATTCAATGACACCCATATTGCTATATTTATTTTCGGCTCAAAAATCGAGTCAAAAAGTCACTCCAACCCTCATTTGAATCGTAAATTTTCTTTCAAATTATGTTTACCCATAATAAACTAAACTCATACGCCAAATTTCAACTAAAACAGATCATTATTCAACCCCCAAGTTAGGATTTTATTTTAAGAACCCTAGGGCTATATTTTCTTAATTAAGCATAAAAGTATACACGTTTTTACCCTAAAACTCATTCATAATCACATAAAAACGTAATAGAAAGAATGAGAATAATTACCTTAACACTTTGGGATGAAAATCCAATTTTTCTCTTCCCCTTTTCCTTCTTTTTCTTCTCTTTTTTTCCTTCTCTACGTTTTATGTTTTTGCTTTCGAGTGTGTTTTTTTCCTGCAATTCTATCTTTCTGTTTTAGGGCTGCGTCCATTTATATAATGTTTTTCCCTTTTTCCAAAAATGAAGGAGAAGGACTAAAATCTAAAGTAAAGGTTGTTTTCAAAAAAAAAAAAAGAGAAAGAGGCTTTGCACGTGCGTTGACTGCAGTCAACTTACACCAGCATCATTCAAAGCATCTTTTTGACCCTTAGAACTATTTGGAACCCTATACATATAAATCAATAGTGCGAAATGATTATAAAACACATTTTGGAACTAATGGAATCGTCAAATTTTTAAAAACAAATTGTTATAACAAAAATACGTGCTCTTAGGCCTAAATTTCAACTTCTATCGTGAAAACTCAAAACGAATTATAAGGTCTCAAGCTTTACCTAACGGTCACATTAGATCAAAATCGGCATTCTAGACATAACAAAATTTATGAAATTTCATTTCGAGATTCAAAACTCTATAATTTAAAAATAAGCAACCTAAGCCTTTAAAACAACCACAATTTTCCACAAAATTTTCAAAAGTTCACTTTCACAACCAATCAAATAGGACTTTGGGAAATTATCGAGAGGGGTAAAATGATAATTTTCTCAAAAATGCCAAAAATGATCATTAAGGTTATTATAGAATAAGCAGCTACCTCTTAAATAGTCTCGAGCTGATTTGAAGTGAAAATAGACTGTCAACCTGAACCTAGATCAGAACCTACACACATGTATAGAGTAAGGGTGAGTACCAAAGCCATAAGGTATCCCATAAGATTATCTAAACACTGATAGAGAATACAAAACACAAGTAATCCTCCTATCCTAGCCGGACCTTTATAACTATAACCTACATTCAGGAATACCTATCATACATAATATACAGAATTTATAGTCTAAGTATATGGTATAACCAACAGGATATATCCAACAAATTACAAGTATAGAATAAATCATCAACTCACAAGTGCAATCAAGTAATCATATTCATATAAAGAGATGAGATAAAATGAAATGAAATAAGGTGCAAGGGCATAATGCAATCTCAAGCATTCTAAATGCATGTTTGTCCTACGATACACATCTACTGAGATAATTAGATTGGAATCTATATGGCCACACGCGGATCATGTATCATTTATCATCATTAGAAGAGACCTCAGTCGCTAGAAAAGACCTTGCAATCAAACCTGGGGAAATAAAAGAAATCTCGATAATCATTTTCAAGCGGTAAAGACCTCGGTCCCAAATATCAATCTCATATTCTATCTAGCCGGAACCATTTTTTATCGACTTTTCATCAATAGTGGGATCAATCAATGATTCATTTTAACACAGTAACCATGTTGAAATAAGCATAAGAGTATGCAAATGAATGCACAATTTATATATTCAGCAAGCAAGTCAATCAATAGTAATATCACTTCATTTCACAAGTCCTTAATAGTCACTTTATCATCATTATTCAAGAATACTTAGTTCAGGGAGTCAATAACCTCACTAATGCTCTTCAACAATTTTACCACGATTTTATGATTATACGACAATTGCCCAATATCATAATTCACAATTCTCATTAATAAGAATCACAAACTTAAGCAATCGTTTCAATATAAGGATCACTATTATCCACAAGTACGCGTTGAACCATGAATCAAGTTTCACAAGTTATTACATAGTCAATTTATTACCCTGCCACTTTTATTAAGTCTATTCATATACAATTCACCTACTCCCTAATCTTCATTACTCCCCAATAAACAAAGAAGGAGAATACAAGGTTCAAATAAACTTAACAATATTTAGAAATCCACTTGCCTCGATAAAATCACGAAATCAACTTAACGGTGGAGATTTCACCTTCTGATTAAAATTCGGAACACCATAATATATTCAAATAGTAATTCACAATTAATTTTCAAGTATAACGATATCAAAATCAAGAAATTTGGGGAAAAAAGGAAAAACGATCCAAAATCCAATATAAAAAAAAAGGATTGAAATATAAATATTTTTATTTGATAATGTTCCTCTAAGAATTAGAAATTTAATAGTGAAAATTATTTTCAAAACGGAGTTAAAACAAGCTCAAAATCACCATTTTTGTAAATTCAAGTTCAAGAACAAAATCCTCTAATTTTCTAATTCAAAATCCCCATTTTGATGTTAAAATTACGATATAATCAATGGGTAATGAAGATTTTAGCTCAAAATAACTTATCCAAAGAAATTCTCATGAAAAAACACTTGAAATCACCCTCTCCCGAGCTCCAAGGTCCAGAAATTGAGAAGGACTAAAATCCCGGAATAAGAGCTACTTTAAAAAAAGACATAAAAGAAAAAGGCTTTGACCATGTCTTAATCACACGTTGGTTGCGGTCAACTTGCACCAGAACCATTCAAAACATCTTTTTGGCCCTTGAAACTCATCCGAAATCAAATTGATTGTAAAACACATTTTGGAACCAATGGAATCGTCATATTTAAAAAAAAACAAAAATTGTTATAACAAAAATACAGATAGCTCTTAAGCTTAAAATTCAATTTTTAGCCTAAATACTCAAAATGAATTCTAAGGTCTCGGGCTCTATCCAGCCATCACATTAAACCAAATTCGACCTTCTGAATACAACGAGACTGACGAAATTCTATTCCAAAACTCGAAACTTCGAACGACTCCAAAATTCAAAATCAAACATAACCAATTCTCACCACACGTGGCACAAGTATCAATCAAGATGGATCAATTCCACTTCTAAGAGCGACAGGGTCATAACAAACTATAAAATAAAATAACCAATATAATAAGTCACAACCATGAACCTAAATGTCAAATAATTTGCAATTCAATTAGCAATCAAGCATTCATAGGAAAGTACTACTCAAAATTAGGCCTAAATAGCAAGTACCAAAAAAGTCAAAGATTTTTTTCTTTTCTCTCCAAAAATAAAAATCAAAATAAAATAAATAAAGTTTACTTCCTAAGAATAAAAAATAAATAAAAAAAGATACTCGGTTCAAAGGGACCCCCCTCGAAAAAGAACTGAAAAGAAATGAATTTTTTTTTAATACTTTTTAATTATTATTTTTTTTGTTTTTTTATGAATATTAAATAAACCCTAAAGCACACTCTACCCTAAACAATATATTTGGAAGAATTCCCACCCCACACTTGAAAAGATGCTATGTCCTCAAAGCATCAATTAAAATTTAAAACAAGGATTAGGAAAACTACCTGAGACCTTTAGACCTAGCTAGAAGCATATTCTCCCAATATCCATCGAGGGTCATACGCACCTCACACTTAAGCTCAAATTGCTCCTTTGCTTCAAATTTTGGGTACTCAGACTTCCCCTAACGACAAAAAAAGTGGCACTAAAAAAAATAAAAACAAAAGATAAAAGATAAAAACTTAAATAAATAAAAAGAAAAAATATGTAATGACCCGTTAGGTCATTTTAAAAAAATAAATTCTCTCTCTTTCATAGAATATCTTTTTCGTAAATTTAAATTGAAAATTTTGGATTGTTCAGTAATTATGATTATTTAATTGACAGGTTATTTTAGAGAGTTAACTCAATTAGTAGAATGAATTGATATGTTATTTAATATTTCCTATCACTTGTCCTATATTTATTAATAATAGATTAATAGAATTTATCACTATTAATACGTAATAAGTTTGAAAAAGAGAAAAAAAAATAATAAACGAAATTAGGTTTTATCATAGTATCTGATGTATATCGAGGAAGAGGGGTGTCACTTTTTGCTCCCTTGTTGTATGTATGCGGAATGTTGTTATATACGAGTGCTTTAGGCTTTGATGCATCTGGTACAAATAGAGCATAGGGTTGGCGCCATTTGGATCAGCCTACAAGAGCCACACGTTTTTGAAAAAGCTAATGGAGGCCGAGAATAATGGAAGCTCCAATTCGTTGGCTTGTCTGGCTAGATTCTGCATCCACAATTCTGGACATAAAAGCTTAGAAAGTTGTGAATTAACTGTGAGGTTAGTTACTGTAAAGTTGGCATATTTGTATGGTAGATTAATTATATGGGTGAATGGAGGTTAGACCTAAAAGAGTCAATATAATACTCTACGTCTAGGTGAATTAATAGTTTTTATATTATTAAAATTCTCTTAATTGAATAGTGGATCAACCACTATGTAAGAGTGATGTGATAATGAGCCAATCATCAGGCTATAATGGTAACGTGCGGTAGTTAATAATTTTTATGTATTTGAACAGATTTTGATCATCTGAAAGCATTACGAAAGACTCAAGATTTGGAGTGTTATTCTATTAATTGAGGCAAGTGGATTTCTAAACTTTTGTTAAATATGTTGAACCTCGTATGCTTCCTTGTGTTGTAATATATGGGATGAGATCGTATCATGTGTTGGGTTGATAATTCTTATTGTGATACCAGTATGAGGGCTTTAATTGTCTATGTGTTGCTTCGAGAGCATGTGAATCCTAAATTGAGAATAGTGTGAATATGACGTGTTGAGAAAGGGAGATAATCGTGATATATACTGAGGATCATAGGTTGTTTGAGGAAATAAAGTTACTAAAATGGGGTGAAATATCTTAAAAGAGAATTGTACCCAAATATGTATCAAAAGAGGGTGAATATTATAATTGCTAAACATTGAGAACTTTGATATTTATTGTACTTATTGAGAGGAATATTGCTCCTATAATTGTGTCTTGATTGCATGCATCCTCATACTCATGACATTTTGAGAAGTTGTGAATGGTGATTCGTATCATGAGTCCTTGACCACGAGCACCTAGGTGGCAAAGTAGTTGATACATTGAGATTCGTATCATGAGTCCTTGACCACGAGCACCTGGGTGGCAAGGTAGTTGATACATCGAGATTCTTATCATGAGTCCTTGACCACGAGCACTTGGGTGGCAAGGTAGTTGATATATTGTGATTGAGGTATATGGCCTGCGAGGTCCCCATGGGTCCCCTTAGTCTTGGAGCCTTAACTCGACGGGGGTATATACGACAGGCTGTGCGACGGTCTTGATACCACCTTGCATTGCACGACATTGCATCTCATCCTTGCATATTATTATGTGGCATGATGTTATTCATGTGAGTGATTATGTTATCTCTTGTGAGTTATGGCTTGTGATTTGATAATTGTGATATACTGAAAAAGTATCTTTACTATGTATTATGATGTATTATGTGTTGCTGGGCTGGGACTTTTCTGAGTGCAGGTTTGTGGTTCGGCGGTATGTGGTTGGGTGTGAAGGAGTACTTGGTTCTTCATTATTTTACTCTAGATTAGTTCCATTTGCTGAGTACCGCGTTGTTTTGGTACTCACCCCTTGCTACATTTTTTGTAGGTTGCGAGCCCGGTCCCTTTAGTTAGAATTTTCTCATTACAAGACCGAGCTTCTGGATTATCCTTAAGGTAGTTGCTTATGTCACCGGTGGACCTTCAAGGAATCCATTATTATGTTACGTTCTATTTGAGGACTAGACATTTGAGACATTTATTTTATTCGAGTACTATGTATTTAGAGGCTTGTACACGTGACACCAGTTCTGGGATGGTTGTAGTTTGGACTTCTTATAATTATTTGTCATATTAGACTATTTTTCTCTTCCGCTATTATTATTATGGTTGGATTAGTAGGTATCGGGCTGACTCGCCTTGGTGGGTTAGGTGGCATCACATCCATTTTTGGGTCGTGACAGTTGGTATCAGAGCCCAGGTTCATAGGTTTCGCGTGTGTACAAGTTGAGTCTAGTAGAGTCTCGAGGATCGGTATGGAGACGTCTATACTTATCTTCGAGAGGCTATGAAGACTGTTAGGAAACTTCCTTTTTTTTATTCTTTCTCCATCGTGCGTCCCTGATTCAGTGTGATTCTTACCGCTTTATTCCATTCCCTCTCACTTATAGAGATGATTCGTGCTTGGTTCTTTAAATGAGTAGTTAGTGAATTATATATGACTTGAATGCTAGATCTAGCACTAAAGTGTAATTGACATACTTGTAAAAAGGATGTGTGTTTATATTTAAAAGATTCAATGATTAAAACAAGTTGAGTAAGGTGATGACTTGACGATACACTTTGAGGATGTTGGAGTGATAAGGTCAAACAGTGGATTGGGGGATTTCATGAATGTGTTATCCTTTTGGGGGGTTGGTTATCCAGCAACACAAACATTATTAATGTGGTATATATATGATATCGAAAATGGTTTAACAATTTAAGGTGGAATGTTAAAAGGATAGGTAGAAGCATGCGGGCTAGTTTGGTGCTACCTTCTTGATAGGTATGATGTGTTCTAGTGGTGGATCTAATGGACTTTCACGATATAGTAGTAGTGACATATGAAAATGGATGTGTATTGTCAAGCATGAATACAAACTATTTTCGAAATTATTGGTGTGTCATGAGCTCATTTAATAAGTTTTAATGTCGTACTCATATTCGAGAAATCAACTAGTTTGCTACTCTAGATGTGTGGGTTAAGTATTATTTATAAGAAAAATTTTAGTGGTGGATCTTTGGTAAAATTAATGTATTTAAGTTGTGAGGTGTGTTCGAGAAATTCTAAATGAGGACTATTACTCCATAATAAGATCCAAGGGAGTTAGTTCTTTATATTTGACCGATATATTTTTGGTGTCATATCAATGATGAGGGTAACCTTGAGATGATGGCAATGGCTATAGAGCATAATGGTAATAAAAGTTTGTGATGGATTATGATCAAGATGCAATCGTATGATGAAAATTTTTAATTGAGTGAATTCTGTATGGTAAACACAATCTGCAGGTGTCAAAAGTTACGTTTGCTACTACTTGATGAGTAACGTGATCATAAGAAAGATGTAAAATGTGTTGAGATATTGCTTTGATAGAATTAAAATGAGCTAGAGTCATAAATGAATAAATTAGTGAGATGTAGAGATATTCACTTCGATGGTAAAGGTCAAAAATGTAACTTTCGAGAGAGGAGGAAATTGAATTTAAAGCCATGTGATTTCATTTGTTTTGTTTTGATTATGGTGATAGTATTAAGTATCATTGGTTTTGGCTAGAAGACTGTTGGATAATATTTGAGGGAAAAAAGAATCTACAATGTTGGGCTTGCATATAGTGATAATCTCTCTTTGTGATTTTGAGTATGATAATTAGTATATTAAAATTATTTTATAAAGGATATGGTAAAGTCGATAAAGAGGTGATCAATATTAAGTTAAGATACATGAATTCACAAAGATCTCAAGCTATGAGCTAATACCGATAGATAAAGGAATTGGGGTACAAGTTAAAATAAAGATTCAAGTTTTAATTGTTAGTTTACATTTTGGGTAGTATATTTTGCCAAGATATTTATTGATAAGATAAGAAATAATGGATAGCAATGAGTATTCAACATTTGGAAGAACCTGCATGTGATTTGGGTCATAAATTTAGTTTATCTTTTTTTTATTGTTGAAGGACCTAAAGAAGTGCTCCACTTAAAGTTTTAGCTTAGAGCATGAGGTAAAATGTCATGTGTTGTTGGTCAGAGAGTAAAGTTGATAAGTGAGTTAGTGAAAGAACGAGAATCTAATATATTAAAGAGTTCAGGATATCTGAAATTTGTGTCATGGGAGGAATTTAAGAAAGTGAGGGAATAAGATCTCCAATATAGATCCTTGGTTAGGAATTAAAGATTTTATTTATTTTCGTCCTTGAGCTCGAATATGACTATGCAATGCCTACTTGTTTAGCACAAATTTACTAGGATTGTATTAGTGACTTTTATGAAGACTGAGTTTTGACTCAAGTGACAAACAATGATATGTGAAAGATTCTACATTTTTATGTTGGTCTAGATTGTCCAACTATGATAAATGACTTATATGGGCACTGCGATATAGACCTATAGCTCTACACGCTTATTGAGGATATTGAGAGGGTTGAAATTACTTTATTAATGGGACTACATAGATTATTGTGATGCGTTACATAGACATTTGATGATGACTAGGGGTTATGTGCTTATGGTATGCAGAATGATTAAGGTGATTGAATCTCTCTAAGCTTTGGCATGAGGTATATGATGATTTGAATGGTGACTGAAATTCGGTATGTGAAAGATTGCATGAAATTAACTTTAGGTATAATTAAATAACCTTACCTCGATGAGAAAAATACTATCAAAATTAAAATTAATGCTATCAGCTTTGTGTGCAATTTATGTCTATATAAAAAAAATACTTAAATAAAAAGAGGGAAAACCATAGTTTGAAATATTTGAAGGTGATAATGTGTAGCTAAGAGGACTTTAATACTAATAACAATTCGAGAGAATGGTAAATGACAAGTATGGCTATGATATTCTGTTAGAATTAAGAGCATTGTCTTTGATGTAGTACTGTGAAGAGTATAAGAAGTTTGATAAATTAAGTATGTGTACGATTGTATTGGGACCAGACAAGTTAATTATGTGTAGCTAAAATGTGAATTTTTTTTAAAAAAGGGGTAAGATGAATGAAAATGTTTGATAGGGGTATTATGAAAGGAGTATCGTGTATCATTCAACCTTGATTCCGTGCATTCTGGTGTGGTTACCTACTTTATTATGGGAATACCTGCCTATTTCCACTCGTGTCTTCACTTTGTAGACAGATCCTTAGTGGTGGATCGGGTGAACCGACCCTGTAATTTTCTCTTATTAAGATATGACGCTTATGCAGACTTGATTATTTTAATGTGGACTTATTTAGTATTATTTGGGATAATTGAAGTATACAAGTGGTTCTACGCACACAACTTTGTTTATGTGAATTTATAAAAGAGCTACCATAAATATTTATAGTTGTCCAGCAGTTTAGGCTCATCTTGTCGTTGAGGTTATGTTCTGGCTATGTATAAATGAATGTGAGGCATATTGGGTCTAGCTCTACCACTCTTAAGGGTTGTTTATAATCACTGCTATTGATATAGTATTCCTGATAGTGTTGTTAGAGATTTTGTATGTTTGAATGAATCATTCGCTAAGTTGTTACTTGATTCTTTCCTTTATTGGGTCAGAAAAGAATTTGATTCTCTATGATGAGTGTTCAATGTCTAAAGATCGCATTTTATAACTTAAGATCATGGGAAAATTTGATTGTGAGAATGTAATTCTTAACAAGATCCATGATGGTTTGTGCATTAGGAGTGCGGGATGATTTCTTTATGTTCGCTTTTGATTATGGTCGGTATTGATTTAAAATTTTATCGTGGTTATATGAGAAACGATTCATCCTAATTATTGAGTTATGGACTAGTGGGTTGTTATTTAAATCGAGTTCATGGGTTAGCTTGTCTTGAAAATCACTATCAATTTGAAAATCTATCAAGGGTTGATTCGAAAGCTCAGTTCTTAATGGTTGATTTTGATGGAATGATCTTAAAGGAGCTTATCTTCCTTCTCCTTCTTTATGTTCGAGGACGAACATGATTTTTAGTGGTGGATAATGTAATGACCCGTTAGGTCATTTTAAAAAAATAAATTCTCTCACTTTCATAGAATATCTTTTTCGTAAATTTAAATTGAAAATTTTGGATTGTTCAGTAATTATGATTATTTAATTGACAGGTTATTTTAGAGAGTTAACTCAATTAGTAGAATGAATTGATATGTTATTTAATATTTTCTATCACTTGTCCTATATTTACTAATAATAGGTTAATAGAATTTATCACTATTAATACGTAATAAGTTTGAAAAAGAGAAAAAAAATAATAAACGAAATTAGGTTTTATCATAGTATCTGATGTATATCGAGGAAGAGGGGTGTCACTTTTTGCTCCCTTGTTGTATGTATGCAGAATGTTGTTATATACGAGTGCTTTAGGCTTTGATGCATCTGGTACAAATAGAGCATAGGGTTGGCGCCATTTGGATCAGCCCACAAGAGCCACACGTTTTTGAAAAAGCTAATGGAGGCCGAGAATAATGGAAGCTCCAATTCGTTGGCTTGTCTGGCTAGATTCTACATCCACAATTCTGGACATAAAAGCTTAGAAAGTTGTGAATTAACTGCGAGGTTAGTTACTGTAAAGTTGGCATATTCGTATGGTAGATTAATGGATATATGGGTGAATGGAGGTTAGACCTAAAAGAGTCAATATAATACTCTATGTCTAGGTGAAGTAATAGTTTTTATATTATTAAAATTCTCTTGAATTGAATAGTGGATCAACCACTATGTAAGAGTGATGTGATAATGAGCCAATCATCAGGCTATAATGGTAACGTGCGGTAGTTAATAATTTTTATGTATTTGAACAGATTTTGATCATCTGAAAGCGTTACGAAAGACTCAAGATTTGGAGTGTTATTCTATTAATTGAGGCAAGTGGATTTCTAAACTTTTATTAAATATGTTGAACCTCGTATGCATCCTTATGTTGTGATCTATGGGATGAGATCGTATCATGTGTTGGGTTGATAATTCTTATTGTGATGCCAATGTGAGGGCTTTAATTGTCTATGTGTTGCTTCGAGAGCATGTGAATCCTAAATTGAGAATAGTGTGAATATGACGTGTTGAGAAAGGGAGATAATCGTGATATATACTGAGGATCATGGGTTGTTTGAGGAAATAAAGTTACTAAAATGGGGTGAAATATCTTAAAAGAGAATTGTACCCAAATATGTATAAAAGAGGGTGAATATTATAATTGCTAAACATTGAGAACTTTGATATTTATTGTACTTATTGAGAGGAATATTGCTCCTATAATTGTGTCTTGATTGCATGCATCCTCATACTCATGACATTTTGAGAAGTTGTGAATGGTGATTCGTATCATGAGTCCTTGACCACGAGCACCTGGGTGGCAAGGTAGTTGATACATTGAGATTCGTATCATGAGTCCTTGACCACGAGCACCTGGGTGGCAAGGTAGTTGATACATAGAGATTCTTATCATGAGTCCTTGACCACGAGCACTTGGGTGGCAAGGTAGTTGATATATTGTGATTGAGGTATATGGCCTGCGAGGTCCCCATGGGTCCCCTTAGTCTTGGAGCCTTAGCTCGACAGGGGTATATACGACAGGCTATGCGACGGTCTTGATACCACCTTGCATTGCACGACATTGCATCTCATCCTTGCATATTATTATGTGGCATGATGTTATTCATGTGAGTGATTATGTTATCTCTTGTGAGTTATGGCTTGTGATTTGATAATTGTGATATACTGAAAAACTATCTTTACTATGTATTATGTGTTGCTGGGCTGGGACTTTTCTGAGTGCAAGTTTGTAGTTCGGCGGTATGTGGTTGGGTGTGAAGGAGTACTTGGTTCTTCATTGTTTTACTCTAGGTTAGTTCCATTTGCTGAGTACCGCGTTGTTTTGGTACTCACCCCTTGCTACATTTTTTGTAGGTTGCGAGCCCGGTCCCTTTAGTTAGAATTTTCTCATTACAAGACCGAGCCTCCGGATAATCCTTAAGGTAGCTACTTATGTCACCGGTGGACCTTCAAGGAATCCATTATTATGTTACGTTCTATTTGAGGACTAGACATTTGAGACATTTATTTTATTCGAGTACTATGTATTTAGAGGCTTGTACACGTGACACCAGTTCTGGGATGGTTGTAGTTTGGACTTCTTATAATTATTTGTCATATTAGACTATTTTTCTCTTCTGCTATTATTATTATAGTTGGATCAGTAGGTATTGGGCTGACTCGCCTTGGTGGGTTAGGTGAGCATCACGTCCATTTTTGGGTCGTGACAAAATATCACCTAGAAAAAATAATTACTTTCTAAGTCCCCAGCAACAACGCCAAAAACTTGTTGCTTCCCTAACATACGCAAGTGTACGTGGTCAACCTAAGTAATATAGTGGCTCTTTTCAGGAGTCGGATGTCGAACCCAAAGGATTTGTCAATTAATTATTTACTAAATTATATTAATTCTAATTATTTATTCAAGCGATGAACAATTAACCAAAAGAGATATTTTTACACCATCAATGAATGAATCGATCTAAGATTATGGTTTAGCTAATAATCATGTTTAGCCTCAATTTCATCAAATTATTTGATTATCTAGTTGTTGATTCACAAGGTTTAAATTACCTAAACTGGGATGCACGCCCCTGTCGGCAGTTATTGACTGCCTAATTACATCGTTGAGCAGGGATAGACACATCAATAAAAATGCTTTAACGTTATCGTCCTGTATTTTGAACCAAGCGAGGTGCAAGGATAGCTGTCACGGGTCTCCCTTATACGAATCAATCTAGTTTCCTAGTTGAACAAGCTCCCTATATTAGTGTGTTCTATCCATTCCAACATCTCTCGAATCCAAAATGAACAACTAATTTACCCCCTAGTTGATCAGACTATGAAGTATAGATAAAAGCACTATAGGAACAACTATTATAATAAATAAATATTTTGAATTAATAATGACTAAACAATCATCTTATTAGCTATCATAATCTTAGAACGGGAATTTAACTCCACATAAACTTGAAGAAATTACCACAAATTATTCAAAGATATTATATAAAAATAAATATTAATGAAGAAGAAAAGATGAAACCAAAATTTTTCGGCCTCCACGACGGCTCCCACTTCTCTCTAGGTCAAAAGTTATGTAAAACCTAATTTTATGGAATATTTATAAGTGTAGGAAAACACCCCAAAATAAAATAAAAGTCCAAAACAAATTGGGAAACCAAAACTAGAAAGGATTGGATTGGCGCGAACTAGTCCATGTGGCATCAATTGCAATTTGAAATCTGCCGCATGCATATGTATAATAAAATGGGAAATTTACATAAATACACGACTTAATTTATATTAATTTCCAATATTCCCTACCATTTAAATTAATTACTAAAATCCTTTTTTTTGTTTTACCCATTTTTTTTGATACCTAAACAATTAAGACTTTTCCACTTCCTTTTTTTATGCCTTTGTTTTTTGGTAACAATCCAATCAAATCAATCACTTAATTAATTACTTCCCATTTCCGGTTTATTTGCATTCAGTTACCATTTTTGAAATAACATTGGGAAGCCAAACCCGTAACTCCTTTTTTCACAACCCTTTTTCCCTCTTCTTCAATTTTTCCGTCACTTTCCCTCTTTCTTCTCTGTTTTCGTCACTTTCACCATCTTTCTTCTCCATTTTTTCGCCGAGATTTTTTTTTTATGGAATCTCCTTCTTTTAGTCTTGGTTTAACCCAATCCCTTGGTCCCACACACACACATGAGTAGCAGACTACTGTTTAATTGATACTTGCAGGTGATGATACTTGCACAATGTGTTAAACACATTTTGATACCTGCATTTTGAGTCACACACATGTGTAGTGATACATGCATTTTTTGTCCCACACACACGTGAGTAGCAGACCATTGTTTAATTTATACCTGCAGGTTGGTGATACATGCACAATGTGATAAACACATTTTGATACCTGCATTTGAGTCACACACATGTTGGTGATACCTGCAATTTGAGTCACATACATGTGTAGTTATACCTGATTTTTTGATGACATGTCTACTTGATACATACATGCAAAAATGTGGTGAAAATGCAGATGCAGTGACACCTGCATTTAATTATACGTGCAATTTTTATAGGTCGACCGCAGATTCGATGCCCTTGAGCAGTTAATGATTTCACATCATAGTGACACATCAGATTCCCATCTTACCGAATGACGAATCAAAATTGAAATATTCATTTCCGTTGAAGAACGAATCAACAATGGCCGAACTGTATTTTTTTTGGTTGAAAATTTTTAAAAAAAAAAATAAAATGAATTTGGTAACATGATTCTGTTTGAGAATTTGCTGGGATTCTTTATTTCTAAACAGTCCAATCGGCGTCAATGAAGGAATCGGATTAAAAGATCTATTAGGATTCCTTAATTAGTGAAACTGTTTCCATATTTAACAATCCTTTATTAGGTATCAGCCGCTATTTTTTAGGTATCTTCGTTCTATGCCTGTGTATCAAATGGCTCATAAAAAATGGTATAATTAGTAATTTGGATAAAAGTCGGTATTTTTTAGTATTTCCTTCATTCAGTTTGATATTTATCAAATTTATACTAATAAAATATATTATTTTATTCAATTTAATTCATTAAGCTGTCTGCTTGAATTTCCTTCTTTAATCTTTCTTTATTAATTCGTTTGAGCTCCAAATCTCCTCATTTTTGCGCCAATTTAATCCTACAAATAAAATACACAATTTAGCACAATCCATAAAATTTATGCTCAAAACGGATAAATAAAGGTATCAAATATGAGGGAAATAATGACTAAAAAAATATATTTTTGGTCTCACATCAACACCCCACACTTAAACTTTTGCTCGTCCTCGAGCAACTATTAAGGCTCATAAAAAGTCAAATAGGACCACCGTTTTGGTTAATACAAACAATTTAAGTCATCCAAAAAAATTCAAAGCATCATGTACACTTCCCAATCATTATGCAAGGTTTACAAATAAATAACAAGTTTTCGACTACCTAGCTACAAGGAAGGACTCTAACTCATCAAATTTAAATTTGCTCTCCTACTCTCTCAAAGAAAGCTAATAACATCACCTATCTAAGTAGGTTTAAGAAATGAAGGATTTTACTTGAAAATGTTCCTCTAAGTATTAGAAATCCAATAGTGAAAATCATTTAAAAATCGGAGTTAAAACAAGGTCAAAATCACCATTTTTGTAAGTTCAAGTTTATGAACAAAACCACTCAATTTCCAAATTCAAAATTCCTAGTTTGATGTTAAAATCATGATATAATCAATGGGTAATGAAGATTTTCGCTCAAAATAACTTACACAATGAAATTCCCGTAAAACATTACTTGAAATTACCCCTTCTTGAGCTCCCAATGTCCAAAAATGGAGGAGAAAACGACTTAAATCCGAAATTGTGTTTGTTTCTAGCATAAAAGACATAAAAGAAAAATGCTTTGACCATGTGTTGACCGCGTGTTGACTGTGGTCAACTTGCACCAAAATCATTCAAAACATCTTTTTAACCCTTAGAACTCATCGAAACTCTATAAATATGAGTCAATAGTGCAAATTAATTGTAAAACACATTTCTAAATCAATGGAATCATCGGATTTTCAAAAAAATAGTTGTTGTAACAAAAATATCCCTACAGACCACTCTTAGGCCTAAAATTCAACTTTTAGCCTAAATATTCAAAATGAATTCTAAGGTTTCGAACTCTACCCTACTGTCACATTAGATCAAAATCAGCATTCCAGACTCAACGAAATTGACAAAATTTCATTTCGGAACTTGAAAGTCCGAATGACTTTAAAATTCAAAATCAAGCAACTTAAACTTTTAAAACTCAACTCTTTAGTAAAACCAAAACTTTTCACAGAATTTTCAAAAGCTCACTCTTACAACCAATCAAATAGGGCTTGGGCAACTATCGGAAGGGGTAAAATGATAATTTCATAAAAAATGCCAAGAATGACCTTTAGGATCGTTACATCATCCACTACTAAAAATGGTATTCGTCCTCAAACAAAAGGCAAAGGACATACTTGAAGTCTGAAAAAATGAGGATAGCAGGTTCGCATCTCTTCTTTAGTAGAAGTTACGAAAATTTGAATCGTGGTAAGTAGTTGAATTTAAATCAAATTTCTTAAAGATGAAATTGACATAATTCTATGATGTAATTCCATGCAATTTTTCCTCTTTTTTTTTAATTTAATCATTCTATGTTTCTTTTTTTATTAGCATGATTTTATTAGTATTTTAATTTTCTAAACTAAAGTCGAATTTATTGTTGAATAAAGTTATAAACTTACTTTTTTCTTTTAAATCATACTTATGTATTTACTATGATATTATATTTATAATATTTAATATTTTTATCAAACATGATGTTCATTTAACTCATGCAATTTTTTATGATTAATTAAATTAAAATACACTAGTTTAAAAAATATAAATCTTTTTTTATAATCAGTTAAGAACATATGTTTACCAATTAATATATTTTCAAAAGAAAACATATATCTTAAATACTTAATTTAATATTATTTATAAATCCCTTTTTTTTTAAATACAAATATTTTAAATTTTATTCTAGATATAAATTTTTTATTTTTGGTAATTGATTTTTATTTTTAAAAATTTAACATAACTTTTCAATTACGCTTGTACAATCAAACAACACACTTGTAATTACATTGCAATTGTATTGTGACAAACAAACATGTCAAAGTAATAATTAGGTTGATAGTTACATCGATTTCAATCGCCAAGTGGTTTTCCAAACCAACCTTAAGGGCCAATTTGGAAAGCCACCAAGTAATTGGAATATGGTGTAATAGGTTTAATTACACTCTATGCCCCGTTTGGCAAGGGAAGTAATTACTTGACAAGATAGAAAATCAGTATAACTGAAGAGATGTAATTACACTTTTTATTTCTCAAGGGAAGGTAAGGAATTGATGTAGTTACATTGTTTAATTACATGGAACTCTTTAAAATTCTTTTCTTTCTTTTATTTTTTTTAAATTTATTTTTTATTTCAACAACAACAACATACCCAGCGGAATGCCACAAGTGGAGTCTGGGAGGGTAGAATATACGCAGACCTTGCCACTACCTCATAGAGGTAGTTAAGCTATTTTTTGAGAACCCTCGTCACAAAACCCCATGAGCAGAATAAGCTAGATATAGAAAACAGGAAAGGAAGAGAAAGAGAAAGTGAACAGAAAAAGCGATTGATAATGAAAAGCACATGATAGCAAGTAAATACGAGGCAATTAACATATATAAGGTAGATAAAGACAACACCGGACAACTCCTACCAATCTAACCTATTAGCCTGCTACTCTAATTCGCGACCTCCACTCCTGCCTATATAAGGTTATGTCCTCGGTGAGATCAAGTTTCACCATATCTTGTCTGATCACCTCCTCTCAATACTTTTTTGGTCTATCTTTACCCCTCCGTGTAACTCCCAAATTCAGCCTCTCGCACCTCCTAACAGGAGCATCGATACTCTTTCTCTGCACATGTCCAAACCATCACAATCTCGGTTCCCTCATCTTGTCAGCTATAGGGGCCATCTCTAGCTTCTCCCCAATGGTCTCATTCCTAATCTTATCACTCTTGGTGTGACCACATCCATCTCGACATCCTCATCTCTACGACATGCATTTTCTGAACATGTACATTTTTTATTAGCCAATACTACTCCCCGTACAGCAAAGATGGTCTAACCACCATTCTGTAAAACTTACCTTTGAGTTTAGGTGGTATCTTTTTATCACACAATACTCCAGAGGCAAGCCTCCGTTTAGTCCATACTGCCCCAATACGATGTGTGACATCCTCGTCGATATCCCACTACTCTGGATGATGGACTCCAGATACTTAAAGCTTTTCCTCATGGGGATAGGGTCAGTGGCAAGCCTCACATCAATGTCTGTTTTATTCCTCGCAAGACTGAATTTGCACTCCAAGTATTCAGTTTTGGTCCTGCTCAGTTTGAATCCTTTAGACTTTAGGCGTGTCTCCACACCTTCAACCTATCATTACCTTTGGTCCAAGTCTCATCAATCAGTACTATGTCATCTATGTAACGCCCGGTAAAATTATCAAAATACCCCTAGGGTGAGGGTATGCACGTAACGCATCTTTTGATGCTCAAATGGCCAATCTGAGGCCATATTTGTGATTAGCACGAAATATTGAGTGGGAAAATGGTCTCAGTCGATTTTTAGAGCGACCTGATCAAAAGATAATTTTTCGACATGAAGCATAAAACAGTGTTAGTACGCGATAGGGGCGCGTCGCACACCCATCGCGGACCAGCACTTATATTATTTTTAAAATTTTCGACGAGATTGAGGAAACTCATTCAGAAAACTTTTTCTAAATATACACGGTGCGACCGGTCCGCGTCGCGGACTAGGTCTTTTCCGAGTTGAGAATTTTTGAATTATTAAAAGGGGCATTCCAGTCAATTCCCCACCCTTCTAAACTCTATTCACGATCTGACAAGGTCATTTTGACGTGAAAAGGGTCTAAAACTCCTATTCTAAGTCCTATTCCATAATCTAACAAGGCTAGGGCTTGAGGAGAGAAGAGAAGAATTTGAGTTGAGGCATTTGAGAAGAGATCCTTGACGTACTTGATTGATAGCTTCATCCCAGATATGTAAGGCTAAACTAAAGCATGAGATTGTTCTCTCATGTGCCCCATAGAGGTCATAGATGAATTGATGGTTGAAGAGTCTACATGCATGATTTCTTGATAGTGTTTCTTGAAAATCGGATTTGAAATTACATGTTTTCTATATTGATGATCATCACACTAATTGTTTTCTTGAAATTAACATATTTCATGAGATTTTGCATAACCTTACATGATTATTTTGAAAAACATGCATAATGAACTTAGGGGATGAGTCTAGAGCCTTGACGCTGATGATGTCCGTAAGGTTGTGATTGTGCTCAAATTGATGAGAGTCTTGATGATGATGTAGATGAGAATGATGATGAGTTGACATAATTTGATTGTCTTGTGAGTCTCTATAAATGAACTCTACCGATGTGTCTATTCACTTGTTTCCTAATGATTATTATACAATCTTGAATCACTGATGAGATGTTTTGATGATAGGGTTAAAGTCCCTATGAGATGTTTTGATGATAGGGTTAAAGTCCCTATGAGATGTTTTGATGATAGAGTTAAGGTCCCTATGAGATGTTTGATGATAGGGTTAAAGTCCCTATGAGATACCAGTCGTTGACGGGGAGTGAGTCCCTATGAGATTGGTAGAGACTTGAGATGGAGGTTTTATGAGCATTGAGTCGGGAGGAGTATCGAGCACCGATATGGGTAAGAGTGAGTGCCAATTCACGTCAATCTCATGGCGCGTGACATGGCCCATGTCAGCTTTGACGGTACGTGTAAGTCCCACTTGAGTTTTGCCTTAGCTTCGTTCCAGCTCCACGCCAAATGTAAGGTCACGGCAGGGTGCATGGCCAGTGCACCGTGACACGGTCTGTGAAGACCACCTGGCCTCTCACTTGGCTCAATTCCTAGCTTCTTTCATTGGGCCCCTTTACGCACCCTCCCACGATCCGTGTGATGTTATACGGGCCGTGAGAGGCTCTGTATGTCACTTTTTCACCTGTTTTTCATTCTTTTTCTTGCAATTCGCCCGTCATTTCATGCCTTCATCATTTTCCTACAAAGTACCAAAACACACACATCAAACTAACATATTTTCTTGAGAACATGCAAAAATCCTTCGCTCAAAGCATCATAAGAGTCGTATTTCTACGACTCATCAACACTCTCAACTTAAAACGTTTGCTTGTGCTCGAGCAATGACGACTCAACTAAACAACTCATAAATACACGTGCTTCATCAAACTTATGGGTAACCCTTCAAATTTTCTATTTATGCTCAAAAACTTTACTTTGAATATGCTTACGCCCCAAACCGACCCACACAGATTAAGGTTGGTAGCCTGCATGTACAGTCAGCCTTCATATGATGCGGAACAAAGATGAATCAGCTCTATAAGCAGCCAATTAGTGCAAAGATAGTGCCCTCACTACAAAGAAGTCTCACACACAGTGTATAAATGCAATACAGAGACTGGAATGTAGACACTCACGCTAAAAAAAAGACTTTCAACCGTCATACAAGTATGGACTATATGCTTGCCCTTATTTTCACCACCTTGACTCTCGAATGACCTTTTTAGGATCACTTTCGGACTTTTGTGGCTTGTAATGTAGGCTCGGGATAGGGTGAGGTAAATTTAGGATCAAAGTGACTAATTTTCCCTTCCAAGACACGACTTTGACTTAGACTCTACTTTCGGCCTCCAAACTCTTATTGCCCCTATCTTTCCAACTTTCGTTGCAGTTGGGAGTGATTTCCATTTTCATTCATTCTTTTTCTTTCTTCCTTTTCTTTTCTCTTTTTTTTCTTTTGTTTTATTCATGGACACCCCCAAAGTTTTCCTCTCCTCTCGTCACATGGCTCTTTTCCGTACTTACTTTTCTGTTTTTCTTACAATAGTCACCCTCAACTTAGGCTTTTGGCCTGAGTTAAGGCTCACAATGTCTTTTTAAAGGACTAGGGCCAGTGTAAGCTACCCTCAACTTAGGCTTTTCACCTAGGTTGAGGTTCACCATGTCCTTAGAGAGACCAGGGCCAAAGTAAAGATCTGCGGATAGATTAGGAAGGTGAGTTGGATGATTAGAAAGAAAAGGTCTATTAAGGCTCAACTTTTGGTTCAACGGGAATAATTTCATTTGGTTGGTTGATTTTAGGCTAAGTGACTTCATAACAAAAATGGCCTAAGATCCTATCCTAATCCAATCATTCAATTGTTTTAGTGGGACTAATAGGGCAAGCTCTAGCGTACAAGTGTGTCGCCCGATTTTTCAACAAACATGCTCACACGCATACTACACATCTCCTACATTAATTAGTTCAAATCAAACTAGTCACACTTCAATCATCAATGAGCCAACCATACAATGCATAACATGCTTTCCAAAATGCATAACAGTTTGTCAGGATGCGATGCATGCACATACAAGCTTTTTACAGCATTTTTACCGCTCAACTCAAAACAAAGGTTACCCTAAACAAATATACACACATGTATTTAAAAAAACATAAAACATCATGACCTAAACATGCCAGTTCTACTAGATAATACACTTGAGAGAAAAGAAATCTGGCAAGAAAAACTCTCAAGTAGCAGGATGCCCCACCCCCATCAAACATACGGTGCAATGCCCTCATCACACCTTAATAAAAAATAAGGGCATAGGATGGGAGTTGAACATACTTGGGGCACCCTAGGCGTCAATAGGGCCGTCGTGGTCAGACCTATCAGCTGGGTCCTTGTCATCAAACGTCGCATCCGGTCCGACGGCGCTCCCGGAGGCTCCTTTCCTAGCTGCCTCAAGTGCGATCCGCTCTCTCTCCACCTGCTCTACAAATGTTCGGCGTTGGGCTCTCATGGCCTTTCGCAGCCTTTTCTATTCTTCTCTTTGCGGGTCCTGCGAAGGGCTGCCTCGATGGCTGCGCCGCTTGCCTTTATCCTTTCTTTTGGGTGCTTCTGTAGGTTGCACGGGGGCAACAACTGGCACGGGCGGAATGCCTCATATATCGTCTAAAACTGGATCCACCGGAGCATTGAAAAGTGACATCAAAGAATCTGGAGGTGGAGCCGACGCCGGCACCGTGCGGTTATATTGGGCTGCCAGCTGGGCAATTTGAGCCTTCATATCATTCACGGTCTGCACTAATCTGGATATTTCATCGTGGGACATACTCCCAAACAACATGTTATGGAAGTATCCCTCCAAGGTGTTGACCTGATCTTGTAAGCTGCTGATTTGACCCAGTAATTTCGCTCGGAGACGATCCTCCTCCTGATGGACGTGAAACTGCACCACCTGAGGCATCCTTGCCACTATTTGGTCAATAATTGCCCGTGTTTGCTGCTGGTCGGTCACCACTCGGGCTAGAAACTCATAAGGGACATATGCGTACCCTTGTTGCAGCGGAGGATTGCACCACTACCCTCGGGTTGCTCAGAAGCCATACCTGACTGTGAGGTGGTGGTGTGCTCCTCGAACGACAAGCGCTGTTGTGGAGCCGCATGTGGGAATGTTGCATCCAATCCAAGCCTGCGTGCTCTACTATGCAACAGTGGGTTCTGAATATCTTTGATCATGGCAATGTTGACCACACCCTTAGGAGCTATCTTTCAATCTAAGAAAGGTGTGGTAGGGACACGAACCCGCTTGAAAAGTGCCCGGATTAGGCATGGAAAGGACATACCTGCTCTGTCTGATAAGGCCCGATCCCACATTTCAAGAGCAATGACCCGACCTACGTTAATCTCGTACTGCATAATCAAGCATGCTACCAATGAAGCATAAGAAGGTTGGAGTGTGTTGTCATTAGTTGTGGGTCGTAGTCTGGCCTGCACCACCGACCACCAAAATTTTACGACAAATGTGAGAGATGCCTTAGTAATGGGACTTTTGGCATTTGAAACCCAGGCTGCCTCAGCTCCTTGTAGCGCAATCAACTCTGCGACCCATTCAAGTAGGGTGCCCCGTGAAGTGGGGCCGGACATTTGGGTCTCATCAATGATCCTCAGATGCCTGCTGATGAATAAACCATCTGGTGGGGCTCTATAGTGTGGCGCAAATAGGAACCTATTGATAGTGGTTGCTGAAATATCTACCTATTCCCCACGTATCGAGATATGGTCCCGTGGGGACAATTTATAGGCCAGCTGCCTCTTCACTCTCTTTGATTGGTTACCTTGGATGAAGTCGAGTAGGCTGTCAGCATAGCATGAGTAAAATTCAGCAATCAGATCGGGCCCGTAATAGCCGGGTGGTTGCGCCATCCACCCAAACTGGTAAGCCTCAAATGCATCTCTGATTTCTGGAACCCTATCCAGTTGATCAGTGAGGACCTGCATCTAAGTGACAATGGCCCGCCATTGGTATCGCTGGAGCCTTTAGTTAGTCCATTCACGTATATCTCCTTAGCACCGAGGACTTTCCATCGTCCGCGCAGAAACACAAGAAGCCACCAGGTCTGACGTCCGAGAAACCGCATGGTGTGTGGCTTCATCATCACTGTCTCGGAGGGCCAGGCTGTCGTCCGCATCCTCTGCATTGTGCTCACTTGTTTCAGGTGTGCCTGCTTCTTCCTCCTGCTCCAGGACCTCATCTTCCCTCTCAACTTCCACCTCAGGAACCCCCTCCTCAGACTAGGGGGCTATCGATTGGCCTGCTGCACGAGCTCTTGTAGCGCGAGGGGAGTGAGGGGAGACATTATCGCTGAACCGTACCTCGGACCCTCCGGAAGAGTCATCACCTAAGTCACTCTCCTAGTGCTGACTAGTAGAATCAGTGATAAAATCTCGGAGACGTGACTCATGCTCGTCCCTAGGCTGGCGTGACCTTAGTCGGGGACCCATTGTGCCTGCAAATTCCACGAAAAATCAAACTGTTAGTTGTGGCAGAATAAGCAGGGCGACACACTAACGGGTACTCAGACTTCCCCTGTGTTATAAAAGTGACAAAAAACTCTTAAGAGTAGCATCACCTGGTCTATCATAGGGAATTTTGCACTAGCATGCATATAAAAACTAACGAAGATCAATGAAGTACAGCATTAGGTGCGAAAGTAACTTGGACGGAGGGCCTTACATGGGCCATGTAGCATTACACGGTCTGTGGTAAGGCCCGTGTGAGTTGACTTAGGGGTTGGGGTTGCTGAAGTGACCTGACACGGACGATTACACGACCCGTGTAGAGTAACATGGTCTATGAAGAGGGTCCGTGTAAAGTACTCCATATCGGGGCAACAACGGATTTGACACGGACCACTACACGAGTCGTGTAGGATGGCACAGTCTGTGTAACGCACTTGAAACCTTCGTCACCCCCAGTTAGCCCCAAAGCATAGAAACCCACATTCATTATATTTTTTGGAAATCTATCATTTTCCAAATTTTTTCATTGTCTTTAGTATGATCTGGCTTCACACCTCTCGCCTATCGGAAACACAAGATCGACCATCATACTCACTTACAGAACACAAGACATTAATTTAACTATATAAACCCTAAAATCACAAATCTTCCATGGTCGAGACTACAAGGTTCAACAATGGTGTTTTCACCTAACCCAACACAAAATCCAAATAAATTGTACACAATAGAGTGTTCTATCACACAGTGGACCATATTTTAGCATAGATGCACACATGGACTAAAGCCTAGAGAAAATTTAAACTAAAATAAAAAGGAAAACTAGAAAACTTACTTGAATTGAGAGACTTAATGCTAGGACTAGAAAATCGCCCAAGGAAAGCGCTACAGATCGTGAGGGTGTTTCACAAATCATGCAAGAAGAGATAGAAATTTTCGTGGGGGTGAGAAGGGGAAAAAATGGTGTGAGAGGTGTAGAGAGAGAGTAAAATATAAAAAGTGAAAGTAGGAAAGAGGGTATAAATACCCTACCTGACGCGTTGCCTAAACGGCTGTCACACGGTCCGTGTAACATGACATAGTCCGTTGAGGCCAACCGTGTGCCTAGCCTTGCTGTTTAAAAAACATACTTGGCACCATCACACCCACGGGAAACTGGACGAGCCGTGCAATGAAACATGGACCATCAGAGTGGTCCATGTGCCTAGCCTTTGAATGTAGTAGCACTTACTTGGGGCCACGCGCCACACGGGCCGTGAGACTGTCCATGTGGGGTTACACGGGCCGTTCAGGCTTCCGTGTGGCTCTCCTTTGCCAATTGAGCGCTGTGTTTTTGTGTCACCCTATTAAACCACATGTATGCTCACGCTTCTCATCACAGTGCTTATCCTTCCCTGGAGCCAAAAATAAAAAACAATACAATGCATGACATAAAATACACATGTTTTTTTAATTTTTTTTTTATGGGCTGCCTCCCATTAAGCGCTTGGTTTAAGGTCACGGCTCGACGCAGTTACGTTGACTACTTAGACTTCATCAAGATATAAGACCTCAATCAATGAGGTTTCATCTACAGCACCCAAATACTTCTTCACTCGCTGCCCATTTACTTTGAAACGATGCCCTTTGTTAGTTTCCAACTCAACTGCACCATGTGGGAATATCTGAGCAATCTTGTACGGGCCAGACCACCTAGATTTTAACTTACTTGGAAACAACCTCAACCTTGAGTTGTACAGCAGAACCTTGTCACCAACATCAAAACTTCTTGGTGCAATGTGCTTGTCATGATGGGACTTCATCCTATCTTTGTACAGCCCAGCACTCTTATAAGCCTGGAGGCGAAATTAATCCAATTCATTGAGTTGATCAAGCCTCACATTGGTTGCCTCATCCCACTTCAAGTTTAGGGCCTTCAGAGCCCAGAATGCCTTATGCTCCAATTCACCGGCAAATGGCAGGCCTTACCAAATACCAATTGATATGGAGACATGCCAATGGGGGACTTGTAAGCCATCCTGTAGGCCCATAGTGCATCTTCTAGTTTTCGAGCCCAATCCGTTCTTGTGGCGCTCACAGGCTTTGTCAGGATTTCCTTGATCTCCTTGTTTGACACTTCAATCTGCCCACTCGTCTGCGGATGGTAAGGTGTTGCGACCTTGTGTTGTCACACCCCGCACTTAGCTAGTACAGCACGCAAGGATTTGTTGCAGATGTGGGAGCCCCCATCACTAATGATAGTTCTGGGTGTCCCGAACCTAGCGAAAATGTTTTGCCTTAGAAATTGTATCACGCTCTTGCTTTCATTGTTTGGTAATGCTACTGCCTTCACCCATTTGGAGACGTAGTCCACCGCCACTAAGATGTGCTTCATTCCATAGAAGCTCACAAACGGACCCATAAAATCAATGCCCCATACGTCGAACAGTTCTATTTCAAGGATAGGGGTCATTGGTAGCTCTTGACGCCAAAAGATGTTGCCTTGGCGCTGACACTGATCCCAACCTCGCACAATGTCATGGGCATCTTTGTAGATGGTGGGCCAGTGTATCCACATTGTAAGATCTTCTTCGCTGTCCTGGCACCACCATGATGGCCCTCTACTAGGGAAGAGTGGCAGGCTTCCATGATGCTCAACATCTCTGCTTCCAGTATGCACCGCCTAATGACCCCATTTGTGCATGTTCAGAACAAGTATGGGTCATACCAAAAGTACCTGCGAACATCATGAAGAAACTTTTTTCTATGGTGAGGGTTAAGGCCCTCGGGCATAATATCGCTCACCAGAAAGTTAGCAAAATCAGCAAACTAAGGGATTAAGTCAGCAAAAGCTGCCAATACCTGCTCATCGGGAAACGAATCATCGATGCTCAACCAATCTTTAGCTCTTGACTCATCTCCCAACCTTGACAGGTGGTCTGCCACTTGGTTCTCCGTGCCTTTTCGATCTTGCACCTTGAAGTCGAACTCTTGCAGCGAGAGTACCCATCGAATTAGTCTCAGCTTAGCATCTTTCTTTGCCATGAGATACCGCAGTGTTGCGTGGTCTGCATGCACAATCACCTTTGTGCCCAATAGGTAGGCCTGAAACTTGTCAAACACGAACACCACAACCAGCAATTCCTGCTCAGTCACAGTATAATTCCTTTGAGCGTCATTCAAGGTCTTGCTGGCATCGTAAATAGGATGAAAGATCTTGTTGTGCTTTTACCCCAGCACAACACCCACAACAATTCCACTCGCATCACACATCACCTCAAACGGGGCACCCCAGTCCGGTGCAACTACCACGGGCGCAGAAATCAACTTTTGCTTTAGAGTCTTGAAGGCATGCCGACATATATCATCAAACTGAAACTTAGCGTCTTTCTCCAATAGTTTGCACAGTGGATGTGCAATCTTGGAGAAGTATTTTATAAACCTGTGGTAGAAGCCCACATCCCAAGAAAACTCCGAACCCTCTTCACTGATATGGGAGGTGGCAACTTCTCGATAATCACAATTTTCGCCTTATCAACCTCGATGCCCTTATCTGAAACCTTGTGGCCAAGGACTATCCCCTCCTTGACCATGAAATGGTATTTCTCCCAGTTCAACACCAAGTTAGCCTCTTCACAGCATTGTAGTGCCCTGCTAAGATTCAACAGACAGTCGTCAAAGGAGTCACCCACCACAGAAAAGTCATCCATAAATACCTCGAGGGTGTCTTCGATCATGTCCGAAAAGATTGACATCATACAACGTTGGAAAGTGGTTGGGGCATTACAGAGCCCAAATGGCATCTGCCTGAAGGCAAACATCCCATAAGGGTAAGTGAAGGTAGTCTTCTCCTGATCCTCGGGAGCGATGGATATTTGGTTGTAGCCCGAATACCCATCCAAGAAGCAATACCACCCTCTACCTGCTAACCTGTCAAGCATATGGTCCATGAAGGGCATGGAGAAGTGATCCTTCAAAGTCCATCTATTCAGTTTTCGGTAGTCCATGCACACTCTCCACCCCGTGACGGTCTCAAAGGACAAGCTCATTCCTGTTATTAGCCACCATTGTCATGCTTCCCTTTTTTGGGACACATTATACTGGGCTCACCCATCTGCTGTCCAAGATGGGGTATACCACCCCATCATCTAGCCACTTGATAATTTTCTTTTTCACCACCTCTTGAATGGGTGGATTGAGCCATCGTTGATGCTCGATACTGGGCACACGGTTATCCTTTAACTTGATCTTGTGTGTGCAGATTCCTGGAGAGATTCCGATAATGTCTGCAATGATCCAACAAATAGCTCTCTTGAACTTTTGGAGGACCCCCAACAATGCCTTCACCTGGTCCGCTTGAAGATCTGCGGCCACAATCACAGGAAGAGTGTTATTATCGCCCAAGAATGCATACCTTAAAGTGTTGGGGCAGCTCCTTGAGCTCCACAACAGGATGCTCCTGGAAAGTTCATCAGCACTACAGCCTACGTGTCCACGATCATCTTTTCTTCCAATGGGATCTCCGAGAAACAGTCATCTTCTACATCCATGACAGACATCACCACTAACTCTTTAGGCCTCTTCATGGCAGCACACACACTGAATTTTTCCTCCTCGGCGTTCAATCGGAAGGTGAGTTTTCCACACTCTACATCCACTAGTGCCCTGCCAGTTGCCAAAAATAATCTTCCGAGGATGATGGGAACCTCAAAATCCACTTTCCTATTGTAAAGTGACTTATGTGGATGTTGCTACTAGACTTCAAACAATTAATAAGAAGCTAGGCTTGTTTTCCCCAATGACGTCTAATACGATAACCAAACTGGTGCGGTAAACTCATTCGTGACTACGCATGCAAGATCAAACAAAGTAGACAATACCTAGTTCACCTTCCGGTCCTTCCTAACTATATTTCACTCGTCACCTTTCGGTCTCAGAATGTATGCAATTTCGACCTTTGTTCTCGATCTCAGAATACTCTCACCTTTCGGTCTCAAGTACTTACACTAGGTTAAAACCCCGAATTTCCATTGTAGGATTCTTTTCCTAATTACCACATCCCTCCTGGGCATGTAACAAATACGAGCTTACCCTAACGCGTCGACTCATTAGGGAGAAGTTAAAGTGAAGAATGCTACACTGCATGCCATGATCAATCCCACGAATTTACCCCAGCGTATATATCTTATTGAATTTTCATGGTTCCCACAACCCTAGTTGTGGGTTTAGCCTAGCATGTTCAATACAACTCGCCCACAACAATCAAAGAAATCATAATAACAGACTGACGATTGATATAATGATGAATCCACGTGTTACAATCTTCAAAGAGATGATCAAAACACAAGAATTCAATGTAAAGTATTGGCATAATATTGCTCTCTGCTTGTTTTCTAACTCCAGCGTTCAACAACCTTAAAAACAACGTAAAATAAATATATATACAAGGAAAAACTAACCCAATTAAAAATAGGAAAATAGACTTCGGCATGAGTACGGGTCTTCATACGGGCCGTGTGGGTCTAGAAGGACCGTCACACGGGGCGTGTAGGTCCAGAAGGACCATCACACAGGCCGTGTGGGTCCAAAAGGACCGTCACACGATCCATGAGTCTTTACTTGTTCTTGCTTCTTACGCCTACTGGCACGGCCCATGTGGGGGTTCACGGACTGTTAAACGGCCCGTGAAACTTTCCTTGTGCAAATTCTGACCGACGTCTAGACATTCCATCGGCACGGCCCATGCCACGGTCCGTGGTTGATCACACGGTCCGTGAAGGGCCCCGTCTTCCTTCACTTGCATGATTCCAGTTATTTTTTACAGTGATCCTACCAATTCACGTCAATCTCACGGCGCGTAACACGACCCGTGTCAGCTTCGACGGTCCGTGTAAGTCCCTCTTGAGTTTTAGCTTCGTTCCAGCTCCACGCCAAGTGTAAGGTCACGACAGGGTGCACGACCTGTGTACCGTGACACAGTCCGTGAAGACCCCCATGGTCCCTCACTTGGTTCAATTCCCAACTTCTTTCATTGGGCCCCTTTACGCACCCTTCCAGGGACCGTGTGATGTTACACGGGCCATGAGAGGCTCCGTATGTCACTTCTTCACCTATTTTTCATTTTTTTCTCGCAATTCACCCGCCATTCCATGCCTTCATCATTTTCCTTCAAAGTACCAAAACACACACATCAAACCAATATATTTGCTTGAGAACGTGCAAAAATCCTTCGCTCAAAGCGTCATAAGAGTCGTATTTCTATGACTCATCAACCAGCAGTAGTGTCCCACCTAGCGTTCATATTTCCGCCACTACTCCAAGCCTCTAAGCCTCTCAACTTATCTTCCATCTCTCAGCAGAGGGCAGGAGTAAGGCCTCCCCATCTAATCCTCGGTCGTGCATACATAACCTTCTTCTCCTTTTCTCTCTTGATCTCTAAATCCATCACTAGAAGTCTATGTTGAGTGGAAATGTTTTCACTCGGAATAACCTTGCAGTTCTTACATAAACTTCTATTGCCCTTCCATAAAAGCAGGTAATCTATCTGAGTCTTAGCTACCGTACTACGAAAGGTTACCAAGTGGTTTTCCCTCTTTGGGAAACACGAGTTAGCCATAATTAGCTCAAATGTTTTGGCAAAATCTAGGAGAGACGTCCCCCTCCATTCCTCTCCCCAAAACCAAAGCTTCCATGAACATCCTCAAACCCGCTACTGGTTGCCCCGATATGCCCATTAAAGTCGCCTCCCATGAAGATTTTTTTTCTGTCTCCGATATGCCTCGCACAACCTCATCCAGATCTTCTCAAAAGAGCCATTTGACTTCCTCATCTAGTCCTACTTGGAGCGCATAAGCACTAACAACATTCATTACGTGCCTACCAACCACGAGTTTGATAAGTATCATCCTATCATTAACCCTCCTACCCTCAACCACATAGTCCCTAAGGTCCTCAGCTACTAGGATACCTTCACCGTTTCTATCTCTAGAACCACCCGAGTACCACAACTTAAACCCATCCACGTCCCGAGCTTTGGTACCTACTCACTTGGTCTCCGGAACACATGCTATGATAATATTCCTCCTCTTAAGACATTTAACTAGCTCTATGGATTTCCATGTTAATGAACCTATATTCCATGATGCTATCCTTAGCTTACATGAGCCTATGACCCTCTCCCCACCCCTACCCCTTACCCCGACCCCAACTGATGACATGACCCTAGTCTATCATTTGATCCTAACGTCACTAAACTTAAGGAGTAATAGACCTACTACTTACCAAACACAATATGGTAAACAAGTAAAAAGGTACACACTATACTATGTAGGAATATACAGGCCAGACACAAAATACTAGATAAAAGGTATACTAATCGAATACCCACTATATAGAACACTCAAAGTAAGCAAAGAAATTTGCACGCACGCGTACAATAATATTAGACAACCTTTGTAAGAATAACCAACCCAACAACAATGAAATAGTGCATAAAAAAATGGAATAGCACAACAAAGAGTACTATGCAACAAGAATTTTAGATACGACAAGAAATATAGCAACCCACAAAATTTTATGAAAAGTACTGCACAAAATCAAAAAGTAAAGAAAAAAGAGGAACGATTGAACCTGGATTGAATTTTCGTCTGGGACTCTGCAAATAGGGACTTGGAGTAGCTATTGATGAAAATAGGGATTGATTTTCGTCTTGGACTTCTGAAAATGGACACAATCGTAGTTTGATCCCGTCGGAGAAAGAGAACTTCGCCGCAGAAAGAGAGAGCAGCCCCTCCAAGAAGAGAGATCAGGAGAGCAGCCGTTTGATCGCCCTAATGTGAAGATTTTGCCGTCGATAATAAGATCTCCCAATCACAGATCTTGATATCTGGGTAGGCTTCTTTGCTCGCTCCAAGGAAAAGCTTATAACATATTGAAAAAATAAAATAAAAAAATGTACTCCTCTATTCGATCAAATTTTGTCTTCTTTCCACTAGTCGGAGATAGTGCCGGAAATTCGCCCATCTACGTTAAGTTAATAAAATTGATTTGTTCTTTTTATAATGTTGTATAGTGCTTAAATGCTTATTTAAAGTTGGTTAAATATTATTTTAGAAAGATTTTTAATTTAATTTTAGAAAAGGTGTTATATTGCTCTATTTTATTTTTATAATCTATATATTATTAAAAGGAGAGGATAAAGTCATCATATTCAGCCACTTGGCAACCTATAAATATGCCATGTGGCACCTATAAATATATTTTATTTTTATAATATCATTTATTATTTAAATTAACTAATAACTAATTAAACTAATTGTTCAAAGATGCCACATGGCATATTTATAGGTTGCCAAGTGGCTGAATATGATGACTTTATCCTCTCCTTTTAATAATATACTAGTATTCGTACCCGCGCGTTGCGCGGAAAAATTTTTAGTCTATAGAATTAATAAATATTATTCATAAATAAAAAATTTAAAATATTGATAACACCAAAATCTTACTTCATAAGCATTATTTGTACAACAAAATATCTTTAAATAATCTAATGATAACTTATATATTTGGTCAAACAACATATAATTATGTGAAGTCTAAGCATAGTACATTCCAAACTTATTTCAGAATATCATGATTAATTTATCAAAATGAAGAGCATATCATATAATTCAGACATCTCTATTATATTAAAATAAAATCTCAAAAGCAATGTCACCAAGAAAATTATATAAACCAAACTTCACAATTTAAAAAAATTACATAATTTATCTATGAATAAGTTAGATTAATATCTAAATAAAAATGTATGTATAGTAGTAATAATTATATTTATGTAGAATAACATGTAAAAAAATATTGTTTGAAAAGAGAAAAGACTTCAATATATAATGCATTTATTGTTTTAATAAACACAAATAAGATTAAATAGATAATTATGTTTTGAAGGTATTTTCGTCATATTTTATAAAATGTTTTCCTTATGATGTTGCGGGGATATTTTTGATATAGATTTAAAAGCTTTTTCTCTTATTGTGTTGCTAAACAATTTTAGTAAATTTTATCTAATAAATTTATGATCGTTTTGCAATTATACTTTATGCAAATATTGTAAAAGTATTTTTCTTTTAATATTGGAAGGTTACTTTTATTACATTTGTAAAAGTGTTTTCTTTATCATTATAAATGTACTTTCATTACATTTATCAAAGTGTTTTACGTATCATTTTATAAGAATTCTTCTAGTATAATTTTGAAAGTGTTTTTAGTATAAATTATGCAGCTTAATTTTTTTTTTAAAACAGTTTAATGTATGTTGAGAAAACTAACGTATTGCACTGACTAAAACTTGATTCCAATTAAGCAGGAGTTTTAATTAGGATAGAATTTATCTTATAAATAAAATGAAATTTTTTTAAATTTGAATTATTAATTTAAAAAATATGCATGCTAAATAAACAATTTCATTAAGACCTCAACTAATATATAAGAATCTAAGTAACTATCCTTAATTGTTTTTATTTTACAAAATTAAATATTGACAAATAATCAATAAGATAACTTTGTTAATGTATAAATCTAAATGGCCAAAATATTATAATTAAAAATTATAAAATATGCAGTTGAAAATATAATAAATAGATTAGTCACTATATTAAAAGTTTAAATTGATTGCCAAATATATTAATACTAAAGTTTATGTTTTAAAAATATATTGTGACGGTTGAAAATGTCTTTAGCTACACATTCTTTTCTGGACAAAAATAATTTATTTATTTAAATTGAGAATTATACACGCTTTATTTACTATAATGGGAAGGTATAAGACTCCCCATTTACCTGGAAATGTAATGGGGAGTTATAAACTCCCCATTAATTTGATAAACATTCATTTTTTCAAATTAATTTTTTTTTAAATGATGTCTTTTGAAAAAAATAATTAGGTTAACATTTATTTATTTATATGGAGAATTCTGAAACCGTATTTCGTGTATTATTTTGATCAATAAAATGTGTAACCAAATAAATAGGAGTTTTAAGTAGGATAAAATGTCTATTACAAAAAAAAATGGAAAAAGTGTTAAATTTGAATTAATAATTTTAAAAGTTATGCATAATAAATAAACTATTTCATTAAGATCTCAACTAATTTATACGAATCTTATTAAGTATATTTAATTGTTTTTATTTTTCTCAAATTAAAATATTTCCAGATAATTAATTAGATACATTTGTTAATGTATAAAAAGTTAAAACTAAATACACAAAATATTATAATTTAAAATATGAAGTTAAAAATATAATAAATAAATTAGTTATTATTTTAAAAGTTTAAATTGATTACCAAATATATTAATAATAAAGTTTTTCTTTTTAAAATATAATATAACTTTTTGAAAAGGTGTTTAGATTCACAATGTTTTATAATAAAAATTATTTATTTAGTTATTTTGAGAAGTGGACTCATAATTACTATGATGGGGAGTTATAAACTTCCCATTTGCTTGGAAAAGTAATGGGAAGTTATGAAACTCCCTATTAAATTGGATAAACATTTTTGTTTTTCTAAAGAGATAAAGATTAATTTGATTTCAAATTATGACGGTTGATAATGTGATTAGATAGACAGTTTTCTAATATCAAGTTATTTCCATTTGTTTTTATGATTTACTTTTATGGGAAGTTTTAAAAAGAAAATCATGACTAAAAATTGTTTGAATGTGAATTTTTATATATAAGCATAATGAAAAATAAGTCAACAAATAACATTACACAATTGAAGGAGAAGAGATTCGTTAATTTTTAATTTAATGTATTTTATGTATATATAGAGATGAAGGGTAAAGCAGTTTTAGATAATTAAAGACTTTAAATTTAATTTTATTTTTTTGAAAAACTACCTTGTAGTGTTACTATTTATTTTTAATAGCATTACGTGGGAGTAGTGGGCTTTTTTGCTTTTTAATTTATATAAGAGTTAGAATTTTTTATTTTTTATTTATATAAAATGGTTGATGCACAAATTATTTTATTGATTTGGATAATTAAAGTTGAAAAAATATATAACAATAAAATATAATAAAGTATAGTCTAGCAATAGACATCTACAAATATTAAGACTCACTTTGTCTTCAGAAAATGGTTGAAAGTAAAAAGTAATGCCGACTTTCGAGATTCATAAAAAGCAAAATCTTGAAAATACAATTAGGAGAAAAGTGGACATAAAAAATGTAAATGTTCTGTGATATATTTAAAATTGTAGAATTTGTGGATAAGTGTAAATAGTAGATTTTAACTTTTCAAGAAGACGTGGGGAATAAAGTAAAGAGTTGTTTTTATTTTTCAAATAGGTGGATAAGTTAAGTTTTAAAACTACCTATTTAAATATTTATTGCGATTAAAAATATTAGTTTTAGGAAAAAAGAAAAGAAAAATGGTATTATTTAGTTAGTTATGCATTTTTTAAAATTCCTTTTTATTTAATTAAAAAAAATTGTAATGTTTTAAATTTTTTTAATTTTATAATAGATCGTTCGAATTTTTAAATGTTGTCTTTATGAAAATTATTATTTTTGTTTCATTTTATAATTTTAGATTTTTGGTTTTCTATATTAAACTTTTGTATTTTCTATAATATATTTCTATCATTAATAAGTGCCACTTGGTTGGACGACCAAGGGCATTTCCGTAATAACGTGCTTCTCCGAGGTCATTATGTCCGCCTGGCATTATCGTAATAACGTCTTTATTTGAGGCCATTACGGACAGTGGCATTCCGGTAATTAACCGGCCGTAGGAGGGCATTTGGGCGCCGCCCATCCTGCCCAGTCGTGTTCCTTCCCCTCCACTTTCGTCCCGCACTTCCCTTAACCACGTGTCCCCCCTGCCGGTGGTAGTCGATTTTCACATATATGCGTTTGCTCCGTCCTTGAAGGGGCGTTTTCCCACAGGTAGCTTTGGTTCTTCAGGCGTGATTTGGAGCTGCGAATTTCCCATTGCCAGGTATTTTCCGTTTTCGCCTTACTTATTTGCGGCCGAATTCCTGAGTAATTTGCGCCGGCCCTGCATAATTTTGCATGTTGGGTAACCTATTCTCTTTGGGGTGGGTTGAATTGGGTGTGTGCCCTTTTCCCTTGCATGGTACTCTTACTTCGTTTACTGCGAAGTTTTGGGCCTATATGATATTCGCTGTTGATTTGTGCATATACGCTATTTGATAATATGTCGATCTTGGTTTTGGGCTTCCGTCAATTTTGGGGACTGAATTTTCCCGGCGTGGGTTTCTACTGTCCTGTCTTTGCTACATATTTGTTGCGGTCTTTCTGCACGGGCTGAAAAATCTTGCATCTTGGGTAACGTATTCCCTTTGTGGTGGGTTTAATCGTTGCACCTATAACGAACAAAATTCTTGCTCAACTGCATTCAAAGGAGCGTTTTTTGATTGTTGGAATCTCATGTTAGGCTCTACATTGTAAGATAAGGTTGCTGGCAATTATATTTGCCATACATGATTTTCTTTTGTCGAAGTACATTTGTGGGACATGATTATATCGTCGTCTCCTGTTTCAAAGTGGTTTCATCTCCTTCTCTTCAATTTTTGATAACTCTCCTCATTTGCAGGTATCAGTGAGATTTCTCTTTTGGATACTTATCCTAAATCAAGTGTCCCTATGGTCACTGTCACTTTCCATACTTTTTTCACCTACAAGTTGGTCATTTTGATGGGAGCTTAGTTATATCGTTGTAGCTCATCCTTCCTTTACTACTTTTATCAGTGTTGTTTCTATTCTTTTCTCTTCTATTTGGTGTGTGTGTTGTCACTTCCAGAGTCCTGCTCATCCTTTTTGGTTGAGAACCTTGTGAAATGACCTTGTTGCTCTCCCTTTCTGCTTCATATACTGTAGCATGTGGGTTGGCTTCAACTCGCAGAATTTATTATGTATGGATATGTCATTCTTGCTTGGGTAATCTTCGCCAGGAGAAGATACTGAGAAGATACTTCATTTCACTAGGAGGCACTTCCCAGATTATCAAATCTTCTTCATGTTTGTGACCTTCATCTGCTAAACTTAACTTTTGCACCTTTGCTACCCAATTCATACTGTAGCAACACTTGGTTGCAATAATAGTAATGATAAATAGAAAGGTGATTATTTCCGACATTATGAGAAATACTCGAACAATGTTGCTTCTTTGGTATTTAAGTAGGCGTGGTCACTAAAATCGACGACCAAAATAGGTATACTGGGTTATATCCATGTTTTCTTAGTTTTTAAGTGTTTGTTGAAATGATGGGGTTTGTTTGTTTTGACTAAATCAGCTGTCTCTAGCCGTTCAATAATAAAGTTTGAGAGTGGATACGTTGTTGAAACTTTATATCAAGTTTCTTTCCTTCTACTCTTCCCAGGTACTTCCTCGTTGTCTTTCGCCTTTACACATGTCCACGCATACCTTGGTCTTAGTTGGGATAATTCCCTCATTTTGTTTAAAAAGGGTAGGTGGTTTCCTAACTCCCCGTCCATTTTCCCGCTGAAATTCTGGGATATACAACTAGTTCAGCCTCCAATTTGCTGAAGTGCAGCTCACAGAATATGTGGAAAGTTGTTCTCCAATTGCTTCAGGTGTTGATCCAATAGTTTTGATGTCTCAATTGGCTACTCTTACCATGCATTTTGTAGGGCATTGTCCTTCAACACCAAGCAAAGAAAGGGTATCTGGATGCAGAGACAGTTTGGATTCCATGGTTTCTCCATTTTCACGCGATAGCCAAGAGCATCAAAACTCCGTGACTTTCACCAATTTGCTAAGGTTTGTGATGTACATTGAAAATTTCCCTCGATAAAACACTAAAGATGACTTTACTCCAACAAGAAAGCGAGAAGATGTTGATAAGCTTATTACGTGATATTCCAAATTTAGATAAGAAATTCTCTTTCCCCACATTCATTATGCCATAGTGAATAATATTCCTTTGGGTACTAAGATCTAGATAGGATGTATGGCAAGTTTCCTGTACAGAAAGAAAGACTGTGTTTGTGCTAGATAGAAGTATTTAAATGTTTATTATACTTATTATTTTATTAGTTTACTGAGAGTTGTTTTGGTGCCAGTTGATGTGTGGCAAGTTTCCTATTAACGGAGGAAAAGGACAGTATTTGTGCTACGTTGGGTGACTCATGAAAGAGTAGTTCGATAAGTTGCTCTTGATAACTATGTGATTTTCTAGGACCAACTTTTACTACTACAGTTGCTTTCTGTAAACATTGATGTGTATTTGCATATGAAATATGATGGGGTATCATTAAATTTTCCCGGCTATGACTTGAAGAATTTTTTTTAATTGCTTGACACCAAATCCTTTCATATCCAACCTAATGGTCGATTGAGTAACCATTTGGAACTTCCGATTGCAGATTAGGGACTCCATTCGTGCTCTTTTCCCCGACAGAGAATGCTTCCCCCTTGTGCGGCCTCTGAGCAATGAAAATGATCTTCAACGGCTAGATCAAATACCAGTCAGTGCTTAATTATCTCTCACACGTTCCGTTCTCTACTATCTTTAGAGTATATCTGATTGTGACTGTGGTTGTGGAAGCCTCAAAATATTCTAATTGTGGTATCAATTTTTACATGCAGTTGGAAAACCTGAGGCCAGAGTTTAAAGCAGGTCTTGATGCGTTGACAAGGTTTGTTTTTGAGAGGACAAGACCCAAGCAAGTTGGAGCAACTATTATGACTGGACCGCTCTTTGCTCGCATAACTCAGTCCTTCCTGGATGCTATTAACAATGGTGCAGTGCCCACCATAAGCTCTTCATGGCAGGTTAGTGATGTTCTTAATGAGTGATATGGTACTTTTCCTTTCTTTTATTCCACATCATTGATGTTCTTCTCTGTATCTACACCAACACTTTTGAACCAAAGGAGTGACAAATAAGAAATCACTGGTCATCTTTTCCTGATTATTTCTCAACCATTAGTTAGATTGACATTTAACACCCAGGAAGTGTCCCTGAACGGAAGGAACAAGGACAAGTTCAGGTAGATCTTTTAACGCACTTTACCTAGCCCTAAATAGAATTCGCAGAGACCGAGTTTTAGAAGAAGAGTTGCAAGTCTTTTCCTGTAAAGCTAGCTATTTCATGACGAGGATACGACGACGTTGAGATTCTATTTATTTATTCGAATATGATCTTGTAGACATCTTAAGTATAATGTCAGGATATGTTGATTACTATGAAGAAGATATTTTACCAAATTAAATCAAAATCACCCAAAAGTTGATCCATAGTTCCACATTAAATTAAATATGAGTACTCATCTAACTTAACATCCGGCCTCTATCAAATTCTCTACCCGCTGGCCAATTATCTCTTCCCTTTTCCACGTGCCCCATGTATTGTTCTTGCGTCTATCTCTCTACCTTCTTCTAGAAACTTCTGCTTTATCAATCCATTGTTGTAATGAATGAATTGCATGTTAATGTGAGTTTGATGTTTGACTTGTTCTTTGGTTTTCTGGCGTGGGTAGAGTGGAAATGAGGCTTCCTTGGTGGCAGTGATAGTTGAATTGGAAGAGAATTCACGCAGTAACATGGGAACATTTCGATGGGACACTAGGATTATATTGAGGTCATTGATGTTAATTTGAGTATTTAAATGAATTGAGACTCATGTATCTCAGAGTTTAATTCCAATATAGGCGGCTTGAGTGGTCTATAAGAAGTGCTGCAGATGGCAACGGACTATTTGGAAGCCAATTGACTAAACTAATGTTGCCTCACGTAATACATTCCACACTCAATGGGAATGAGTATTATTGTCCATATTGACATGATATTTCACCAGCTTAGCTTGAAATGAGTAAACCCATTAGCAATGATGTATTGGGAGTTTGGGACTTTTATGTTTGAATGTGCTTTTATTTGCAGGTATTATACTTCATCGGATTTGCTTTCTTCTGTCGTGAATCACTGGCCAGCATATGGCTTATTCAGGTTGAAGCGTCTGTCCTTCCTATCTCATTTCTTTTGCTGTCTTCTCTTACCTGAACATCTTTCCACACGTTGTGCGATTTGCAACAAGTGTACATGTATTTCCGAGGAAGTGGCGAAGCTGCTGAGATGAAGAAAGAGGCTGCAAGATCGACAATGATGGCAGCACTATGACAATACAGGAGCAAAGGCTTTCGAGCAGTTGATTTCTTTGGTTACTTTCTTCTCGCGCCATATATCACTCTTGAGCGTTGAAAATGTGTTTTGAAAAGACACCTACTTCTACTTTCGGACTACCTCAACTATTTGAGGTATTTTTCCAGCTACACAGAAAGGCTTCTTTTACTTAGTCTCATTGCTCTGTGAAAGCATTGTATCCTTCTCATACATGATTATGCAGCAGCTGAAATAACTTGGTTATTTACATACACTGCTCTTTGCTAATTTATCATTTCAACGTAACATTACTCACTTAGACAAACATACTTTCGTACTACGCTGTACTGCCACATCCCAGCATGCCTTGCTAATGTTAACGTAATTGTTCTTCAATTTCCTCCCTCACTTTTCGCAGAATTAACGCCCTCTCCCCGAAATATATGACCAACTAACTCATTACCACCAGCCCGTGCAACGCACGGGCCCCACCCCCTAGTAGATATAATAGGTATCACCTCTCCTATACTCTCAAGAATTGCTTCCTTAAATAAAGAGGTTAAGTGCAATTGTTTCTTCCTAATATTTACACAACACTCACGTACAAATATATTTAATTGATTTTATTTAAAAATTTGAATATATAGATAAACATCAATATTAAAAAAACTATTTATATAGATAAGCATCAATATTAAAAAAACTATCTTAATTTAAATACATTTCTCGAAAAAAATTATAAAATATATCTTATTTGATTTATTTTAATTTGTATGTTTCTGTGTGCTTAGTGGATGAGGATGTGGGGGAGGGAGAGGGATATGCCAACTTTTATTTTTTAAATTTAAAGGATTGTGTCTTTTTATAAATAGAAATTCATGACTAAATATTTTGAATGTAAATTTTTATACGTAGGATTTGTTTTGTTTAATTAGTTTTTATGATAATTAATTTTTAAATTTTAAATATTAATTAACTAATAACTAATTAAATAATTAGTTATCCTAAAATGCCATATGGCATCTTAGTATGCTTCCATTTGGATAAATAAGGTGGCTTCATCCTCTCCTTTTAATAATATAATATAGATAATTAAATAATTAGTTATCCTAAAATGCCATATGACATCTTAGTATGCTTCCATTTAGATAAATATGGTGGCTTCATCCTCTCCTTTTAATAATATATAGATATAGATAAATATAGGTCTATAGATTTAATAATATATAAATATAGATTTAATCAAAATATACAAATTTGTAAAATATAAATAATGTTTTATATTATTAGTCAAGAACATATATTTGTTAATTAATATATTTTTAAAGGATAACATATATCTTAAAATATAAATATTCTTATTAGTCTAAATATAAATTTTTAATTTTAAATAATTTATTTTTATTTTTAAAATTTAATATAAACTTATAATTATGTTTATTCATTCCAACAATTCACTTGTAATTATAGCATAATTATATTGTAATTATAGCATAATTATATTGTTGCAAAGGAATTCAAGAATGAGGAGGTGCTTTGCAGACAGAGGCTAAATAATTTAGATTCGACGCACACAACACTTTAACCAGAGCCACAAAAACTTAGAACCCTGAACCAATCGAAGGTGCAGATAGAGTTCGCTTCCGTTCACTACACAGTTGCTTGCTTCCTCTTCCATTTACAGTTTTCCACTGCTTCAACTTCACCATGAGTTCCAAGTAGAATTCTCTGTTTCATAGTATTGAAGTCCAAAATGCCATTTGCTGCAGCATTAGCAGCACCTTTGGCTCCCCTAATCTCTTCACGCAAAGTGTGGGCTTCTTCCGGCACAATCAGGAAAAATAGCAATGCCCAAAGCCAGAAGTTGGAAATGAATGCTCTTGGGAACGCAACAGAGGTGGTTAAAAAGGATGCAGAGTTCATAAAGAAGGGAATTGGCAAGGGGCTGCAATGGGCTAACAAAACCTTTGGCATTCCCAAACTCACCAAGTCCCTTGATGATTTCATTTGGCTTCGTCAAGTTGAGGACCCGCGGGCCTCTTCAGAGGTTTCTGATGCTCCCTCCTGGCCTCGACCTCTTTACCCAGGTTCCTCCTTTTTTTTTTTGGTTGGATTACTTGGAATTTGGTTTCAACTGACATCATAATGTTGTGTAAATCTGTGCTATGTAATGCTGAGTATGTGTTTGCTGTTATGCCTGTGGTTGTTTGCTGAATTGCAGTAACATGGTACTTTATTTTTCTTCCATTTTCCCCTTTTTTTTAAAAAAATCCTTGGGCTACGGCGGTGAAAACATGTGTTTAACCGGAAAATGGTATAGTTGAATTTGTCATGAGATCGAAGATACACGGATTGATTTGACTTGTTAGTTTGTTTTCAAGCAGGTAAATATGCTATTAGATAACCTTGTTAAGAAAGAAAATGTATTGAAATAAATGAAGGAAACAGTAATGCTCATATACTTCTTGATTCAGCTTGGTTCTGGAGATAGCTTAGTGCATCAGATTTTGGAATCTGAAGTGTAAAGTACTCATGTTCTTGAGCGCTCAGACTTGGTGAAGATTGAAGAATGTAAAGTAACAGAAAACTTGGGAGCCCAAGAATATCAATGTATTCCTTAGTATTGTCATTGAGAATAGGATCTTGGAACAGAGGGACTTTGTTTGGAAAGTTCATTGAGCTAGTGAAGATCCTTAAGAAGAGGGAGATTAGTATAGCTTGCATTCAGGAGACCAAGTCAGTAGGTTCTAAGGCGCAGGACATAGATGGGTTCAAACTTTCATACTCAAGATATTTGGAGAACAAAAATGATGTAGGCATTCTAGTAGATGGAGACTTCAGGGAGTAGGTGGTAGATATTCAGTGGGTTAATGATAGGTTGTTGGCGATCAAGCTAGTCGTTGAGGGCCTAACTTTGGACGTCGTTAGTGCTTATGCTCCGCATCTAGGCTTAGATGAGAAGGTCAATAAACTTTTTTGGAGGAATTGGATGTTGTTTTGAGTGGTATTATGAACACTGAGAAGGTTTTCATTGGCGGAGATTTCAATGGCCACATTGGGGCTACTTCTAGTGGTTTTGACGATGTGTATGAAGGCAAAAAATTTAGGGTTGGAAACAACAGTGGTTCATTGCACTTTGATTTTGCTAGAGCTTTTGAATTGTGATGCGTAACTCATTGAAGAAGGATGATTACTTGATTGCCTTTCGTATAGCTGCGGCTAAAACTCGGATAGATTACTTGCTTTTGAGGAAAGGTGATAGAAGCCTTTGTAAAAATTGTAAGGGTATTCCGAACGGGAATTTTACTACTCAGATAAACCTTTGGTGATGGACTTAGAGATTAAGAGAGGAAGGAGGAAGAAAAATCTCCCCTGCATCTAGTCTATCACCATATTATCCTTGTTTTCCCTCAGTATGATAGATATCACATCATCATCAGTTTGCTCTTCTGTCACTTCCAGTTCATTGCATGCCTCATCGAAGGTTCCTGTATTGAGTACTAATTCTGCCTTTATCACCTTTGGTGTTGTTATGTTTGCTTTGATCTCATTTTGGAATGGGTCTGAGGTCATTTTTGCATTACACTTGCTTTAAAATGACTTCTGCTGAACTGGGCCAGTGGATCCGGACCCAAATCTTGCTTGGATTTTTCTGACTTTAAAGTATTGTCGCGTGCCCTGTCACGTGTTTGGATTTGGTTTTCAAAAAGGTTTGGGCAACCCACGTGTTCTTTTGTTTGTGCATCTGTTTCCAACGCATGAAAAGGTGTTTCAGAGCTCTGCATTGTGCACTGGTTTGGGGGATTATCCACAACAACCTATCCGATGACACCCTTCTCTTTTCAGCATAGAACCTCACAGGCATCTCATTCCAGATCTGGATAATATACCCTATTTCTTCGCATTCAATTCTCACTCCCTTCGGGATGCTATTTTTCCCCCACCCTTCACTAGGATTCTCGCCGATTTTAGGTGATTACGGAGTTCTGTCTCCTCCTCCGTCATTATCCATCCTCCACAAAATTCCACTACCACCTTAAAAACCTTGTCTGACCACAAGTGAAGAGGTAGACCTACCAATCTGATCCAGCTCTGTTTGATGGCTGCTCTAGATTGAATAGCACCTACTGTTGGTGTCAACCATTGGAGTTGCAAGCTCTGATTCTTCCACGACCAGCTACCTCTGAGTACATTTCTGCAGCTTTTGTGGAGGCGAATGAAAAAAGGAAGCAGTTTTCCTCCATGTCATAGATGTTCAGACCATGGATTTATTCCAGTTCGGATTAGCGCATCTGCGAATCTCCGAAAGGGTCAGGGTATCAGATCTATATGTTTAACCTAACCATAAAGGCTCCTGCCCAAAGCCTCATGGTGAGATAACTTGGTGTCACCATCAATGTGGATTATATCTCCATCTTGATTGGTGGTTGCAGCATCTATTCCTCTGGAGGACCATTTACTTCTCCTGACTGTTTGAGCATATGAAATCTACTTGTCAATTAAAGAGAGAGTTTTGTTGATTATCCTTTTGGCTTTATAATAAATGAACCTCTCTATTTTGTTAGTCAAATCCCATCAGACTGCATTGAATGCTGTTTCTGAAATAATTGGTACTGCTCTGTTTTTGCCCTATACGCTGATTATACTTATGTATCTCCCCCTATTGTTGAAATTTCTCGCACAGAAAAACTGCGTAGATAGTTCCTGTTGTTTCCATCTATAAACAGTATTTCCCTTGACTTTTGAAGCATCTTTGAAAGTCCTGCACAACCATTCCATTGTGTTCTGACTAAAACATGACCTGCTCATTCTATTTTTCCCATTTTCAATCCAATCATATCAGCTTTCTCCGCTAGAGAAGCTTTGCGAGATGGCGAAAGATTTGAATCCCATGCAAAATAGATTATGTTGGTTTTCACTAAGTTGCACAGACTCTTCACTTTCAATGCCGTACCCGTGTTGGATTCTCCGAAAATACACTACTTTTGGCAAATTCGACATGCACCAGATTGACGTTTTTGAAGAGTCCGAGCAACATAGGTTTTTCATGATATGGGACGAGGGGAGAGAAAAAAAGGAGTTGATGGTTAACACGTAAGATGTTAGCTGAGGTTCATAAAGAGAAATTTTCTGATGCTGAGGCCTCTGGAAAGGGTGGTTGTACCCTCCTAGGAAGTAGGAGAGAGAACTGTCTCGGTATTCGTGTCTGAGAACATTTTACCTTCTCTTCCCTTTTTGTATATATGTGCGCTTTTTGGGCAGCTAAATTTTTTAATTTTTGAGCAGCCACCATTTTCCAACTTTATTAAGTGATAAACATCATTTTTTAACATTTGTTTTCACAGCTCCTTTCCAATTTTGGTTCTTTTAGGCTGAGGAAGCCCCATGAACTCTCCATAAATCATATCTCCTCAAAATCACCTAGAAATTTTTTTTCTTTCAGGTAGAACACAATACAATCTCTCTCTTATGGTAAAGTGATCGAATTTGTTTTTGAAAATATGTAGCTGTTAATAATTTTAGAAAATCTTATTGTGTAGAAATCTGTCTTGAGTGAGTAAACACGTTTTGAAAAGATAAAAACTCACTTACCTACAACTCTTATGTTTATGTCAAAAGCTGGTTTTGCTGTTATGGGCCCAAAAAAGGAGATGCAACACAGGGAAGTTTCTGGCCAGTTTTTTCGATTTAGAAACCTTCTATATACAGCTGTTGGTCTTTCAAGCATACTTTCTTGTACGAAATATTATTTTTGGGATGATTCTAGAGTCCTTGCAACCCCAAGACATTTATCTACAACTTTTATAAAGACTGAAATGTCTAGCTTTGCCGTTTACCTATTCAAAATTTAGTCAGTGGCTGTCTAGATTTATGGTTTTGGGCAATTCGGGGTGATCTGCACAAACTAGGCTCACTTTTCATATCTATATCATCCATTTTCACCGGCTGAAATAGCTGAATGTTAAATGGGTATTTGGTTGTGTATTCAAGGTATTTATACTCTTGTACAATCCAAAGGAATTTGTTTGAGAAAATTAACACACTTGTTGATCCATGCTTTGAATGGTGGTAGGGGTGTTATGTGCTAAAAAGCCAAGGTTTGTGTAATAACTTGTATTTGTACTCTCGTTACATGTTCTAATACTTGAAGCTATCTTGGTACATTGGTTACCTTCTTGTCATTTTATAATCTTTTTGGTATCCTTTGAGACTTGCAAGGCACTTGTTTAACTGACCCACCTATATATATTGCTTAATCACTTGGCACTCTTGTTAGGTGCAGTGGCAGAGCCAAGTTTTCAGTTAGGGGGTTCAAAATATGAATAACAAACAGCCGAACTAGCTGAAGGGGGTTCGACATTTACTATATACATAGAAAATAAATTTTAACCATGTATAAATATTATAATTTTCCCTCAAAAGGGTTCAAAACCCCCCTAGCCTTAAGGTGCTCCGCCCCTGGTTTGGGACTTTGTCCTTCTTGTGGCTTTGACTTTGTCACTATTAACATACCTCTTTGTTCAGATCTTTGTCATCTTGACTTTGGATTTTTGGTTTGTCTCAAGTATTAATATTGTCCATTTTTAGTATGAACCAAAAAGCCACTCATGGTTCTTGGTTCTTTTGATTCTTGAGTTGTGACCCTTCTTGATATAGGGCTTGAGTCCTTGTTACTTGATTGTGCTTGGTGTGACGACATGATGATACATTAGGCGAGACTGATTACTTGATCTCTTGTGAAATGGCACCATGAGCTTTCTTTACATCGGTGTTCTCAAAGTCATGCGCCTTTGCGCCTAAGGCGAAAGGCGAGGCAATGGCATGTCGCCTATTACAACCATGGTGAGGTGAGCCTACAAAAGGCAACCTTAGGCGACGAAAAGGCGACAAGTGACAGGCGAGGCGAAGTGCTATAGGCGTCGCCTTTTGAATTTTTCTAAAAAAAGACCTAATTTAATGATTTAAAATAATTAAATCAAGTAAACAAATACATACATCAAGAGTATCAAGTTTGATATTTAAAGATCTAAGTGTAAAGCAGTGTTTTGGACGGCGAAAGGCGACATGGCTCTACCTCGCCGCTCGCCTTTTTGAATTGAGGCGCCAATTTATACCAAGATCTTAAAATATTTAATTGCATATATAAATCACAATATTCATGGACAAATTAATATTATATGAATTAGTATAAAACACAATTGTATTAATAAAGAAGAATTACAATTTTTTTTAAAATATAGGCAGAACAGAGTTGCTCTTGCTCACTTCAGAAAACAGAGCAACTGGGTCGCTGGCTGGAGAACAGGAGAAGAACTGAAGAAGAAAGAAGAAGAGAAGAACAGAAGGAAAAAAAAAAGCTAGTGGTCGCTGCAGTGGAGGAGGAGGATGCAGTCAATTAAATATTTTAAGATCTTGGTATAAATTGGCGCCTCGATTCAAAAAGGCGAGCGACGAGGTAGAGCCATGTCGCCTTTCGCCGTCCAAAACACTGCTTTACACTTAGATCTTTAAATATCAAACTTGATACTCTTGATGTATGTATTTGTTTACTTGATTTAATTATTTTGTTTCGATTATGTTGTCCACTTTTTGAGAGAAGTAATATGGTGTATCTTATGACTTCAACCTTATAGTTTTTACACCACTAAGCTTTATGCTTAACGATAGTTGATGTATCGTAAGAAATGTTTGAGGAGATGCTTGAAGCTGACCATTGGAGAGAGGGTTTTTGGGAGCACTGTTTTGAAAGACGCTCGCCTCTGCGCCTTGCGCCTAAGGCGAGAGGCGAGGCGATGGCATGTCGCCTTTTACAGTCAACGCGAGGCGCACATCTGAAAGGCGATGAGAGGCGTACTAAAGGTGAGAGGCGAAGGGGCGAGGCGAGGCGTCTATGGTTCCGCCTTTTAGTTTTTATTTTAAAAATACCCCAATTTTAATAATAAAAGAAACCTCCTAGGGTTTATTTGTAAAAAAGACGTGCACGACCTTAGTTCTGTTCTCCGGTGCGACTTTACTTCTTCGTTGCGGCTTCAGTTCTCGATTCTCCACTGCGCTTCTTCTCCAGGTAATGCTTCCTTTTTCTTTTCTTCTTTCTTCTTTCTTCTTTCTTCTTCCTTTTCTTTATTCTTCTTCCTTCTTCTTCTTCTTCTTCTTCCTTCTTCTCCTTCTTCTTTCTTCTCCTCTGTCTCCTCCTGCTCCTTCGCCTCCTCCTCCTCCTTCTTCTTTTTCTTTTTCTTAGTTCTTTCATGTTTTTTCTCTGTTCCAGCGAGGCAGCGGCCCAGTTGCTCTGGTTTTCTGTTTCTTTTTGCTGGCAACTCTGTTTCAGAGACTCAGTTCACTGCCAACTGAGTTTCTGCCTTTTTTTTTTAAAATTGTAATCCTTCTCTATTAATACAATTGTGTTGTATACTAATTTGTCAATCTAGACTTTTGTTTGCCTTGATATCTATTATTAGTTTTTGCCTTTTTGGATTGAAATAGATCTTGCTATCTATTATTAGTTTTTGCCTTTTTGGATTGAAATAGATCTTGCTATCTATTATCAGTTTTTGCCTTTTTGGATTGAAATATTTGCTAATATATGTTATTGCTATTGAGATTTTAGTATAAATTGGCGCCTCAATTCAAAAAGGCGAGCGCCTCGCTGCTCGCCTCGCCACGAGGCGAGGCAGAGCCTTGTCGCCTTTCGCCGTTCAAAACACTTGTTAGGAGCATTAAGGAAGATCATATTTGCGTATAGACTTCTGTATTTTGTAGTAGCTTTGGGAAATGTTTATGATCCATAGGTTGTATATGTACATGTTATTTTTGAAGGTTGGTTCAATCATGATACCATAGTTTGTAATTTAAAATTTGTGACATGTTTAACTGGGTTTGGGTGTGAAGCCCAGGTTTTGTAATGTACGAAATTACTGTTTATTTTGTGATGTTTGTATTAGAATAGGAATAGGAACAAGAATAATATATACAATCCTACTTAGAATAGGAATAGGAATAGCGTATAGAATCCTACTTGGAAAAGGATTATATTGTAGTGTCCTAATTGGAAAATGAGTCTAATATAGTATCTTTAGATAAGGTCTCAGTATAATAACGTAGAGACAACAATTTAATAATAATTTTTCTCTTATATTTCTCACATGGTATCATAACTTCTACAGTCCTGGTAGAAATCAAAGAGCTTCGGCTGTGGGCGAGCAATTATGACCCATATATACTGCGCGTCTGGCCATGATTATGGTAGCAAAAATTGGGTCAATTTTCTCAAATCAAAGAGCTTTTTGGTGACTATTTTCTCAAATCTAATTTGCGTAGCACCGTGCGTCTTTTCAGTGACTACTTTCTCTTATCCGATTTGTGTAGCACCGTGCCATTTTTCCTATGATTACTTTTTCGTATTCAATTTGCATAGCACCGTGCTATCTTTCTGGTGACTACTTTCTTATCTGTGTTGGTTCGTGCATCCTTCCGACCCTATTCATGTAATTTCTCCTTTTCAGTAGGGTTGTGTTGGCAATACGACCCTACCTATATAATTTGTAATTTCTAGTAGAGTCGTGCCGTCATTCCGACCCTACCCTACAAATATAATTTTATTTCTCAATTTGTGACCAATTTTTGCCATCAAATCTAATAATCTAGTGTATGAGCTAGTTCCAACCACTTTTACAGTGATTTTCTTGGAGTGATTTCGAGATGATCCATATATTTTGTACCAGATTTTGAACACTTTTTGTTTCAGATTTACTTTTGCCTAAAAAAGGTGGACATTGAGAATGGTTTTCTCCACGGTGATGTTAAGGAAAAAGTCTAGATAGAGAAACCACCCAGTTTTGTTGCTTAGGGGGAGTCTGGTAGCCTTGTATGTTAATTATTTAGTCACTCTATGATTTGGAATAGTCTTCTCAAGTTTGGCTTAGAAAGTTCAACACTGCAATTTAGGAATTTATCAATCTGTGTTTTATCGACATTATGCATCAAACCCAGTATTTCATGTGAAGACTAAACACATTGAGATTATCTATCAATTTCGTGAAGTCGAGTGATCAACTTGCAGATATGTCATCAATTCCTTCATCGATCCTCGTACTAATTACATTTGTAACAAGCTTGGTACATATGACTTGCAAACCCTTCGGGGGGGCCCAATGGTTTGGGCTTGGGGCTTCCATGTTGGAGGTCTCAGGTTCGAAACCCCTTGCTAGTGAAAGCAAGGGGTTTGCCTTATGAGTCGAGCTCGTTGCATCGGCCTTCCCTAGTGCGGGTTACCTCTCTTATGTGGTTTGTGAGCTATGGCATACGAGTGGGGATTTATTGTGTGCACCCAAAGGGTAGCGTCTGCGGGTTCTCCTATCATAAAAAACATATGACTTGTATGCACCAGTTTGAGGGAGTGTTCGAATAAGAATAAGAACAAGAATAATATATACAATCCTACTTAGAATAGAAATAATATAAAGAATTTTACTTGGAAAAGGATTGTATTGTAGTGTCCTAGTTGGAAAAAGAGTCTAATGTAGTGTTTATAAATAGGGTCTCAATGTAATAATGTAGAAATTGACGATTCAATAATAATTTGTCCTATATTTCTCACAGTTGTATGAAGAATGAACCAATAAGTTTTTGTTTTTGGATGTTGGTAATAATTTATAACATCAACTTTAATAGTATGGATAATGCATGAAAATCTCGAAAGTATTTGCTTAAATTATTTTGGAAAGTTCTTCCGCCACAAATTGAAAACTTTTATTTGTTTAAATCTGAGATCAAAATGAGTTTTTTAAAAGCAAAATTTTATACCTTTAACTATTTTAGAATTGGCCTAATTTCAATATTAGATTATGATTAATATATCTTACATTAAACTCCTAATAAATTTCACAAGTATTATGTATGTTTTATTAGTAAAGAGGTGTCATCCTCCCAAGAGGGTCGCTACACCTAGACCATCCAAAAGAGAGGATGTTTTAAGTATCTTGGGGCTATTATCCTAGGTAGTGGAGAGATTAATGATGATGCCACCCATCGTATTGGTACATGGTGGATGAAATGGAGGCTTGCATCTGGAGTATTCTGTGATAAGAAGGCGCATTAAGGCAAGTTCTAAAAAGTGGTGGTTAGTCCAAGTATATTGTATGAAGCGGAGTGTTGATCAGTCAAAATATTCTTTTGTACAGAAGATGAAAGTTGTGGAAATGAGGATATTGAGATAGATGTATAGTTACTAGGATTTGGAGAGATGATTATGAATAAAAATTACTGGACAAGTTGAGAATGGCCTTGGTAGAAAACAAGATGTGGAAAACAAGATGGAGATGGTTCAAACATGTGAAGAGGAGATACATGCATACCCTAGTGTGGAGGTTGGCTATGGATGGTTTCAGGAGAAGTAGAAGTAGTATTGGGGATAGATGATTAGACAGGATATGACGCAACTTCAGCTTACCATGGACATGTCCTTAAATAAGAGGCTATGAAGGACACAAATTAGGGTAGAGGGTTATTAAATAGCTCTTCCATACTAGTAGTTGTAGTAATTTCTTGGTCTTTGATTTCTGTTACTATTGGTTGTTTCTTCCACTTCGATTATAGTATTATTTTTGTATAGGTTCTTTTTTATTTTTTTTAAGAATGTTTTGTCGTGCTATCTTTTGTATTTTGTCGTGCCTACTTCACTTCTGTATTTCTTTTCCAAACTACTTTTTTATGCTTCTCCTTGCGCTGAGGGTCTATCAGAAACAACTTCTCTACCTTTTAAAGTAGGGTTAAAGTCTGCGGACACACTTCCTTGCCTAGATCCCGCTTGTGGGATTACATTGGACATGTTGTTGTTTGTCCTTGGTATGGCAGGGCTGGTCAATATTACTACCTTCAAGGGTAAAATTGAATAAGAAGACACTTCAACCATCTTTTATATTTGGTGAGTGAATTGCTGAGCATTGATCTAAGATTTCAGGGGATGATGGAGTGCAATGGCTATATGCTAAACTTAAAGGACCTTTTATTCTTTTGAGCCCCATTTTAACATAGAGAAAGTTTTAACTTCTAATCAGCAGCAATCACTTATTGTTGGTTTTCATTTATAAAATCACTACACTTATCCTTTTTTTTTTAAATAACATAGAGAAAGTTGAAGAAGGATCTACAAAATCCTTTCTAGTATGCTAGTTTGGTGCATATCACTTCAAATCTATGTTGCTCTGACTCTTTAAAATATTGACGGGTGCGTGTGAGATTCTCCCAATGTAGTGAATTTTTGAGAATCCGTCACGGGTGCGGCATCAAAAATGAAGAGTTCGCACAACCTAGTTTTAAAGAAGTAGGACCTCAGATCTGGTGTACTCTGTTGACTACTTATGTACCTCTGGAAATTTTAGCATGTAGTAAGTGGTACATGGTGAATTGTTCTTTTGTTTTGTGATCCACATGTCATCATGGTACCCCAACAAAGATGGTCACCCTTGAAGAAAAGGGAAAAAGGTTGAGAGTTTAACGAAGTTAGAAACCAAAGGAGAGTGTTTCTCTATGGCCAGGGTGGGGTGACTAACCAACTGTTAATTGATCATATTTATACTGATCTACTAGGGGTTGTTTGGATTAACTTTTTTAAGTGGTTTATAAGTTAAAAGCCAAAAGCCGTAAGTTGGGGACCCCTACTTTTGACTTTTGGCTTTTGGCTTTTTTTGTACTTTTCCAGCTTTAAAAAAGTGCTTTTAAGCACTTTTTGTGTTACCCAAACACTTCCAAAACTTAAAAAGTACTTAAAAGCTAAAAGCCAAAAAATAAGCCAATCCAAACACCCACTAAGAACATATGTTTGTTGGTATAGTATGTATTTTTGCTACGCCAAGCTAGCTCACCGTAGGGGTTTGGGGTTTCTATTCAAGAAGGCTTAAGTTCTTCCTTTATTAGGTAAGGTCCTAGTTAAAGATTACTACTTTTTGATTCTCACGTGATTAATTTTTATGCCCACAACCTTGTCCTGGAAAATTAAAATATTTTGAGCATGAGTTTTTAAGTCCATTGGCCAATTTAAGTTGGCATGGGGAAAGGATCCTCTCCAGTAAATTTTGGTTCATTGGCCAATTTAAGTTAGCATAGGCAAAGGATTCCTGTAGTAAATTTTGCTGCATTACTCTTCATTGAAGTTATGAATGTGTGCCACATTTTGAAAATAACTTTTAAACATTTGAAATTAGTGCATCTTAACACAGTAGACAAATTATATTATAATTTTTTTATTAATACATAAAATAATTATAATATAAATAAGAAACAAGTACAGAGATAATAGATGAATGAAAAGAAAAAAGGAACTATTAGTGTTCTGTTTTTTCTTGGGTACAATTTATATTCTATTGCTATTACGCAGGAAAAGAAGACCAGAAGTCTAAATGAACATTTAAAAAATTGAGTTTATAATGTTAGATCCAATCCTTCAAAAGTAATTCTCTAATATATGTCCACATCCATAACTCCATTTAAGAGAATGGAGCAAAATCCACTGGAGGGGGATCCCTTTCCTTTTGAAGTGTGTTGGGGAGACCAGGTCAAAATTTGTCTCTATCCTTATAAAGTTTACGCGGGCAGGGTCACAGAACCTATTTTGTTTCTCTATGATAAGATCTAGGACATGTTGCTGTCTTTTCTTTATGTCTGTGTGTGGTGTGCCAGAATTATGCTTATTACTCATGTCCATCTTCAGGTTGTTGAGAATGTAAAAATAAACTTAATGCATCCTTGTCCTACAATATTTGACTTTGAGGCTTGATATCTTTTGACAGAACTATCTGGCATAGATTTGTTTATGGCTGATATCGAAGCATTGGAGACATATCTTAATTATTTCTACTGCATATCAAAGCGATGGACAAAGCCACTTCCTGAAACATATGATCCAGAACTAGTTTTGGAATATTTCAATTTAAGACCCCATTTAGTGGCTCTTCGTCTGCTTGAGGTAATTGAGATAATTTATTATGACAATTAACTGTGATTTTTGATCATCATTTCTGTTCAATCAGTCAAATTCCGGTTGATGGTCAACAACCTATTAGGATTTTGCCACACTGTAAGTCCAACTGAGTTTTGGGCGCAAATTATCGTGCATTTGGTGTCCTATCTTTTAAAAAGATATGTTTCAGATTCACACAGAAACTCAATTTAGAATCCTTGTGGGAGCAATTGAAGTTATTGTTTTTGGTTCAGTCTTTGGGACCAGGGGTACCTGGAAGTTATCCTAGAGTTATTTTCAAGTCTGGACCTCAAAATATACGTATATACCTCATATCATCTGATTAATTCATAGTCCATTTCAAAAAAATAAAAATAAAAATAAAAATCATTGCCATCAGTTCTTTTATTGCATGCACATCTGAATATTTGGTTATCTTTACCATTTATTAAGCTCTAGCCTCTTGGAGTGACTTCGTTTGTCTCCCATAACTACCTTGGTCATATTAATATTCAGATCCCGAAGTGTCTCCACTTTCGTACTACTAGTTTGAGTAGTGATAGGGCTAGATTGGTCACTTCACTATGTTCCTCTTCCTTGATATTGGCTGTTATCAACCCAATAGTGTCTTAATTTTAATAGCCATTTTAACCTTGAAGTTTAGCAATTTATATTTTTTAATCATGTCCTCAAAGGGACTAGCAATTTGCATTTGGCAATAACTAACTAAACAGTAGTTAGCAGAAGGTAAGTAACACACATACTGTTTGCCTCGATTGTAAATGATGATAAAAACTGTTATACATTCAAGCAGGTCAAACCAGGAACACCTATCTGGTGTAGGTTTTATGACTTCTTTATTGACTGTATATAATAGTTTGCTACTAATATCATGGTAAAAATGATGGAGAGGCAATAAATTGGACTCATGACTTATGTCTACTTTCGGGCATATCCTCCACTTGTATTCTTTTTGTACAGGTCATCTCTCCATGAAACATTTCTTAGTAACTTATCTGATTCCTCTACATAAGAGCTGCTAACAAGGTTAATCCGTAGAATTGCAAATTTTATGGGGCTTTATGTTTTGTAGGTATTTGTTACGTTCACTTTTGCTGCAATCCAAATTAGAATATCTGGACTTCACCCCTCTTCAAATGAATATGTCAAGAAGGAAACGTCAAGCTACATTCTTGGGAAGGTTTTAAAGGAAACGATGCTAAACCTTGGTCCTACTTTTATCAAGAGTAAGTATTAAGGACTACCTTAATTTTAGGTTTGTTACTGTTTAGGGCTCTCAATGAACTGCTGTTTTCTCTTTTTCTTGTTTGAAGTTGTTAGAATTGGAATAAGAATAGTATGTTGTTTCCTACTTGTACTTGGATTATATTGTAGTGTCTATAAATAGGGTCTCTATGTAGTAATGTAAATACACGAGTCCATAATATTTTTCTTTGATATTTCTCACATGGTATCAGAGCATCGGTGAGGAAACAAAAGAAAGAAAGCTCACTGTTCATCGGCTGATTTGTGTCACTTTTATTTTTGTGGGTGTTGTGCGAAAACCAACACCATCACTAGGCTCGGGAAGCTCGGGCAACCATAACCCAATCGGAACCACCGAAAAATAGTCCCTCACACACTGCTCGAAGGTGGCTGTTTTCCAGCGAGATCTAGGTCATGCACCGGTGCGTGTGGCTTCTTGGGTGATTTTTTTCTTCTGCTGGGGTTGGCCAGTAGTTCCGACCAAACCCCAGTCATTTTTTTCAGATCTGATCGCCGGAATTAGGGTTCCAGCGATTTCAAGCAATTCCCGACGACTTTGTCAGTGTTTCCAGGCAATTTTCGGTCAGTTTTTTGAAGTTTTGTTTTCCTCAGTAAGGCCACCTCTGCATTTTGAGGCAGACAACATATATTTTTTTATTTTTTGACCAGTTTCTGGTGGATAAATCTGATTTCCCGTGACTAGTTTTTATTTTTCGGAGAAGGGCCTGAATTGCCCTTGAACTATTGAAAATGGTACAAAAATGCCCTTCATCCATCTATTGGGTTTAAAATACCCCTGTCATCTACCTTTGGGTCCAAAAATGCCCTTCATTCACCTTTTTGACTCACTTATACCCTTGAAACTAACAACTTTTTTTTTCTTTTTTTAAATATTTATTATGTTTCATTTTCTTATGGAATAAAGTAAACTCCCATCCTCAATTCTTTTTTTACAAAAAAAACTTATTTATTTTTTTTTTATTTTTAAAAATTTGTTTTGGGGTTATAAAGAAAGATATTATTTTGATTTGGACAAAATATGTAAAAAAATATGATTAAAAAAATAAACTAGTAGTTTTAGTGTAGGTTTTTTAGGGCCATGAAGAAGGTATATGTTTTTGAATTTAATAAATTATGGAGAAAAAATCTTTAAAAAACCCTTTTAAAAAATCTAAACTTAGAACAATACATATTTTGAAAATTTTTCAAAAAGATCTGCACATACTAGTATGTTATGTAAAAAAAAAAAATTTTTTAAGGATCAAAATGATTCATTAAAACCGATTTAGCTTGCTTTATTCTTTTTATTTAATCAAATTTGAATAGTTTTTCGTTATTATTAATATAACATTAAAAAATAACAAAAACTTACTCTTTAGATAAATTAAAAACTTACGTTTTCATTAACTTTATGTATTTTTAAAACTTTTTTTTAGAAAGCTAAACCGGTTAATTTTTTTAATAAATCACTTTGATCACTTTTTAAAAAGATCATTTTGATCCTTAAAGAGATAATTCATTTCGGTTTGGATAAATTATGGGAACAAATCTAATAGAGATGGAGATTTATTTCATTCCATAAGAAAATGACACATAATAAATATTTTAAAAAGAAAAAGAAAAAAGAGAGGATGGTTAGTTTCTAGGGTATAAGTGAGCCAAAAAAGGTTAATGAAGGGATTTTTGGACCCAAAGGTGTATGACAGGGGCATTTTAGGCCCAATAGGTGGATGAAGGGCATTTTTGTACCATTTTCAATAGCTCGAGGGCATTTTAGGACCTTTTACATTTATTTTTGACCAGTTTTTGACTACAAAAGTTTGATTTCACAAGATGTCCTTTGGGATCGATATGTTTGGCTCCAAAAGTACAAGAATAGGAAGTTTAAATCCTATGATCACTTCAGAACCACTAATGGGTAGTTCTAACTACTTAGGCATGGGGTTTGTTTGTTGAATTATGGTGCAAAGGTCAAGGTGTCCACGACCACTTAACAACCAATGCTTGTGTGGTAGATGAAAAGAGAAAGGCTAATGAGGAATCTGCAACAGCCAAAGCACAATGTGAGATGGTTGATGCTCAATTGTGTAGTCTCCTATGGCGATCTATTGATTCTAAGTTGATGCCCTTGTTTCGCCCATTTCAAAGATGTTTTCAGTTTGGAAAAAGGCTTTATGCTTTATATACTAATGACATATCTCGGTTTTATGATGTGGTATCTCAAATGACCAACTTAAAGAAACAAGAATCCGATGTCTACATACTTAGGACAAGTGCAAGCAGTCATGGAGGAATTTGAAACATTGATGCCAGTCAGTGCAAACATGACAACACAACAAGAGCTCACACAGACATTGTTGTTAGTCCTTACACTTGCTGGACTTCCTGCTCATCATGATTCTGTACGTGATCAGATCTAGTCCTACCATCCCTACAATGGATGAATTATTCTCTTGTTTACTTTGTCTTGCTGCGCCTCCCAGTCATAAAGTAGTTTCATCACCCACCATTGACTCTATTCTTGCATCTCAAACTATTGATAAACGCACGTCTACTATGGAGAACCAACGAGGAGAAGGCCGGGAAATTCGCAATGGAAGATCTCGCTCTAAATGTAGTTGTTGTCACAAGTCTAGACCCACTTGCGACATATGTTGCAGTTATGATCTTATTGTTTCGCACAAATAAGCAAACATCCCTACAAGTAGTAGCTATTGCTTAGCCTAATGTTTCTGTTGCTCCGCCAGACCGATCATCCAACAATGCTTATATTGCTCGGTCAGAATATGATGAGCTCCTTCAATCTCGAGCAAGTAAGCAAATGTCTCCACAAGTAGCATCGGTTCCTCAACCTACTGTTCCTGTTGCGGGTAATTCTTTTGCCTGTGTTTCACAGTCTAGTTCTCTTGGATCATGGGTTATGGACTCACACACTTCTGATCATAGTTCTGGTAACAAATCACTTTTGTTTGATATTGTTTATTCACAATCTCTTCCTGCTATTACTTTAGCCAATAGGATCCAAACAAAACCAAAAGGGGTTGGAAAATCCCAACCCTTACCTTCTGTCACCTTAGATTCTATTCTTTATGTTCGTGGTTCTCCTTTTAATGTGGCATCTTTTAGTTGTTTGACGCGAGCCTTACATTGTGACATTTATTTTTTGATGATTTTTTCCTTATGCAAGATCGCAGTAGGAACAGATGATTGGCCCTTTACTATCTTACCTCTTCAAATTCCTTCACAGCATGCTCCGTTACAAATCCTCCGAACCTAATTTTCAAACATTTGGACATTCAAGTCTATCTAAACTGCGAAAGATGGTGCCTAGTTTGTCTAGTTTATCCTCATTAGATTGTGAATCGTGTCAACTTTGGAGACACACTCGTGCCACCTTTTCGCATAGTACCGAGGGTCGTTCCAGGTCTATTTTTTCTTTAGTTCATTATGATATTTGGGGTCCTAGTCGAGTTAGTTCAACCTTAGAGATTTCGTTATTTTGTTAGTTTCATTGATGATTATTCAAGATGTACTTGGGTTTTCTTAATAAAAGATCATTCGGAGTTATTTCTATATTTAAAAGTTTTTTTATTGAAATACAAAACCAGTTTGGTGTTTCCATTCGTACTCTTCGTAGTGATAATGCATTAGAATACATGTCCTCTCAATTTCGGGACTTGTTGACTCACTAAGGAATTATTCACCAGACACTTGTCCGTACACCCCTCAGCAGAATGGTGTAGCAGAATGAAAGCATAGGCATCTTATTGAAACTGCCCGCACTTTTCTCATTGAGTCCCATGTTCCACTACGTTTTTGGGGCGATGCTGTCCTTGCCTTTTGTTATTTCATTAATAGATTGCCCTCATCTTCTATTCTGAATCAGGTTCCGCATTCCATAATGTTTCCTTCGTCACATTACATTCGGTACCTCTTTGTGTCTTCGGTTGCACATTCATAACCTAGCTTTAGGAAAAGATAAATTAGCCCCTCATGCTCTCAAATGTGTCTTTCTTGGTTACTCTCGAATTCAAAAAGGGTATCGTTGTTTTTCCCTTGACCTTAATCGATATCTTATGTCCGCCGATATCACATTCTTTGAATCTCAACCTTATTATACATCTTCTAATCGCCCTGATATCTTTTAGGTCTTACCTCTACCTCAGGTCCTATCTGTACCGACTTTTGAGGAATATCTTATTGTAGTGCCACCTCTAACAAACGTAACAAACCTCCACCTCTCTTGACTTATCAACGTTGTCCACGTCCAACACTAGTTCCAGATGATTCATGTCATGCGCCAGACCCTGCTCCTACTGCAGACTTGCCTACTCCTAGCCAACCGAGTGCACTTCAAAAAGGGATACAGTCAACTCGAAATGCTAACCCACATTATACTTTCTTGAGTTATCGTCTCACATCATCCTATTATGCTTTTGTATCATCTTTAACCTCTATTTCCATTCCTAAGACTACAGTTGAAGCACTTCCCATTCTGGATTGGAGGCAGGCTATGATTAATGATATGTCTGAATTACATACGAGTGGTACTTGGGAACTTGTCCCCCTTCCTGCAGGTTGGTTGTCGTTGGGTTTATGCAGTAAAAGTTGGTCTAGATGGTCAGGTTGATAAAAGTTGCTACCTTGTTGCCAAAGGATATACTTAGATATTTAGGCTAGATTTTAGTGATACGTTTGCTCCCGTGGCTAAAATAGCATCTGTCCGTCTTCTTCTATCTATGTCTGCCGTTCGTCATTGGCCTCTTCATCAGTTGGACATTAAGAATGCTTTTCTACATGGTGATCTTGCGGAAGAAGTCTATATGGAGCAACCACTTGGTTTTGTTCTCAGGGTGAGTATAGTAGACTTGTATGCCGATTGTGTAAGTCACACTATGGTCTTAAACTATCTCCTTGAGCCTGGTTTGGAAAGTTCAACACAGTAATTCAGGAGTTCGACATGACTCATAGTGGAGCTAATCACTCTGTATTTAATCGGCATTCTGCACCAAATCTGTGTATTTGTTTGGTTGTTTATGTCGATGATATTGTTATCACTGGCAATGATAAAGATGGTATCACTAGTTTGAAGCAGCATCTCTTTAAGCATTTTTAGACTAAAGACCTTGGCAGATTAAAGTATTTTCTAGGTATTGAGGTTGCTTAGTCTGGATCAGGTATTGTTATTTCTCAACGCAAGTATGCCTTAGACATTCTTGAAAGATGGGATATAGACCCATTTACACTCCTATGATCCGAATGTTAAACTGCTTCTAGGACAAGGGGAGCCACTCAGTAATCCTGAAAGGTATAGACGACTGGTGGGAAAGCTTAATTATCTCACAGTGACTAGACCTGACATCTCCTTCACTGTGAGTGTTGTAAGTCAGTTTATGACTTCCCCTTGTGATAGTCATTGGGATGCACTTGTTTGTATTTTGTGATATATAAAGTCAATGCCCGAAAAAGGACTATTCTTCGAAGATCAAGGCCATGAGCATATCACGGGATATACATATGCTGATTGGGCAGGATCACCCTCTTATAGACAGTCTACATCCGGATATTGTGTATTAGTAGGAGGTAATTTGGTGTCATGGAAAAGCAAGAAATAGAATGTGGTTACTCGGTCGAGTGCTAAAGCAAAATATCGAGCAATGGCTATAACAACTTGCAAGCTTATTTGGATCAAACAGTTATTGAGGGAGCTAAAATTTGGCGAAATTGATCAGGTGGAACTTGTGTGTGATAATCAAGCGCGCTTCATATTGCATCAAATCCAGTGTTTCATGAAATGACCAAGCACATTGAGATTGATTATTACTTTGTCAGAGAAAAGATACTCTCATTATATATTGCTTCAAAGTTTGTGAAGTCAAGTGATTAGCTTGCAGATATCTTCACCAAGTCTCTCACTAGTCCGTGTATTAATTATGTGCCTAACAGGCTAGGTGCTTATGATTTGTATGCATCAGCTTGAGGGGGAGTATTAGAATTGGAACAGGAATAGTATGTTGTTTCCTACTTGTACTTAGATTATATTGTACTGTCTATAAATAGGGTGTCTATGTAGTAATGTAAATACACAAGTCAAATATTTTTCTTCAATATTCCTCACAGAAGTCATTCAATGGCTTGCATATTTAGGTGTATTTCATTCCTAATCAATATATACAAGTTTAATATTATTTTCTTATTGTGCAGTTGGTCAGTCTCTCTCAACAAGGCCCGATATAATTGGTTCTGAAATTACGGAGGTTGGTTGATGCACATGCCATCTATACTACTTTTTTCACCATTCTATCAAGCTTCATATTTCCTACGCATTATTTACTATGTCTAGTGTATAGGATTTGTTGGTTGGACTCTCTCTCGCTCTTGCTAGTGTTGTTATATGTAATCTTTATATGTATCATCCAACTGAATTGACGTCACAGACAATCTTGCATTTATAAGTGTTACAAACTAAAAATGGTACAATGATGAGCTATGAAGAAAGTTTAAGGCTCAAGAGAAATCACTCATGTGGACTAGAGAATAGCCTTAGTAATGGGGACCCTTCACCTTAAACCATAAGGTTGGGGGTTTGAGTCATCAAAAGAACAAAAGGGTGAAAAGGCCACTGTTTAACTCCTGAGTAATAGGGTGGATGTACCATATAAGAAAAAAGAAACTATACATGTGGGAGGATAGTTAATATACTGACTGAAGATCACTTATCAAAAAAAGATAATTATAAAAATCTGAAAGTTGGTTCCGAATAGCAGGCAAGTATCTAGAGAAACTGAAGTCGTATCTTTAGATTTTACTTCATTAAAATTTCTTAGAACAGAATCTGTAGGATAACGGTTTATCCAGGTTTTTTCCCTTCGAGAATGGTAACATTCGTACTGAGAGCACTAGGACAGTGCTAAAGCCATATATGCGAGGACAGATCCAAAAAGTAGCAAAAAAATTTAGCCAATTACATTTGCCCCATTTGATGTGAAAGGGGCTTGGGAATTCAAAGAAAATTGAAGATGAGTTTTTAAACCCAGAAGAACCCAAGAACAATTATGAAAAACAATAAAAGGTTAGGAAGATTAAGGCAATTCTTGGGGTAAACACTCACCTAAGTAATTAATTACCTAAACATATGTAAATGCAACCAATAGTGTTAAACTAGGGTAGATAGAAAAAAGGGTTAATCTAGAATTGAAATGCAGCGATTAACTTAAAGAATCAATGAAGAGACTTCTAAGACAACTCCCCAACTCTCAAAGAGAATAACTTAAAACTCATAATTCAAAATAATCTCCCCTTCTAAATAAAGGAATAATAGCCTATGTATACTAGGGTTCATTATCTAAGCAAAAATACCTAAATACCCTTTAACTTAGGGGTCGGTAGTCATATGGTGAATGTAGTTAGTACCTATGCACCTCAAGTGGGCCCGGATGAGGAAGTCAAAAAGCTCTTTTGGGAGGATTTGGATGAGGTTGTGAGAGGTGTACCGGACACAAAAATCTTGATTGGGGGAGATTTAGTGGGCATATTGGTGCAACTTTTAGTAGTTTTGACGATGTTCATGGAGGCTTTGGTTTTGGGGAAAGGAATGGAGGTGGGACATCTCTATTGGATTTTGCTAAAGCCTTTGAAAATTGGTTATTGCTAACTTCTGTTTTTCTGAAGAGAGAAAATCACTTGATTAGCTTTCGTAGTACAGTAGCTAAGACTCAGATTGATTACTTACTCCTCCAGAAGGCTGATAGAAGCCTTATAAGAATTGCAAGGTTATTCCGAGTGAAAATATTTCCACTCAACATAGAATGATACCACCTAAAGTAAAAGGTAAGTTTTATAGAATGATGGTTAGACTGGCTTTGCTATATGAGGTGGAGATGGATGTGTGGACATATCAGGGGGATGCAGGTCGCAGAGATGAGGATGTTGAGATGGATGTATGGACATACCAGGGGGATAAGATTAGGAATGAGACCATTCAAGGGAAGCTAGGGGTTGCCTCTGTGGTAGACAAAATGAGAGATAGCGAGACTGCGATAGTTTGGGCATGTGCAGGGAAGGAAGTGCTGGCGCTCCTATTAGGAGGTGCAAGTGGTTGGATCTAGGGGAAGAAGTGCTGGCGCTCCTATTAGGAGGTGCGAGTGGTTGGATCTAGGGGTTACACAGAGGGATAGAGGTAGATCGAAAAATTATTGGCGGGGAGGTGATTAGACAGGTTATGGCGGAACTTCGTACCATCGAGGACATGGCCTTAGATAGAAAGGAGCGGAAGCCGCGTATTAGACGACTAGTAGAGGTAGGATGATGTCTGGCCTTGTGATATAGTAGGTTCGTAGAGATGGTCGTGTTTTTATATATGGAAAAAGGTTTAAAATGCTCTCGAACTATTGAAAATGGTACAAAAATATTCTTCATCTACCTATTGGGCCTAAAATGCCCTTGTCATCCACCTTTGGGTCCAAAATTTTGCCCTTTTCTTTAACGGAATAATTTTGGATCCAAAAATGCGCTTCATTCACCTTTTTGATTCACTTATACCCTTGAAACTAACAATATTCTTATTTTTCTTTTCTTTTTTTTAAAAATATTTATTATGTTTCATTTTCCTATGGAATAAAGTAAACCCTCATCCTCAATTCTTTTTTTTTTTTTACAAAAAATATCTTATAATTTTTTTTATTTTTTAAAGTTTGTGTTTGTTTGTGTTTTGGGGTTATAAAGAAAGATATTATTTTGCTTCGGACAAAATATGTGAAAAATCTAATTAAAAAAAACTAGTAGTTTTAATGTAGTTTTTTTTTAAAATTCTTTTTAGGGCCATGAAGAAGGTATATTTTTTTTGGATTTAATAAACTATGGAGAAAAATCTTTATAAAAAAAAACTCTTACAAAATATAAAGTTACAACAATACATATTTTTTTAAAAAATCTGCACATACTTGTATTTTATTTAGACAAAATAATTAATCTTTTAAAAATCAAAGCTATTTATTAAAACCAATTTAGCTTTCTTTAATTTTTTTAGTTAATCAAATTTGAATAGATTTCGTTATTTTTTTTATAACACTAAAAGAATAAAATAAAAGCTTACTCTTTGGATAAATTAAAAACTTACTTTTTCATTAACTTTATATATTTTTAAAAGATTTTCTTTTTTAGAAAGCTAAATCGGCTAATTATTTTAATAAATCACTTTGATCACTTTTTACCCTGACCCCACTTGTGGGATTCCTCTGGGTATATTGTTGTACTTTGATCACTTTTTAAAAAAATCACAATGATCCATAATGAGGTACATTATTTCTAGATAAATATGAAAACAAATCTAATAGAGATGCGAATTTATTTTATTCCTTAAGAAAATGAAACATAATAAAGATTTAAAATTTAAAAAAGAAAAAGAAAAAAGAGATGGTTGTTAGTTTCAATGGGTATAAGTGAGCCAAAATGGTAAATGAAAGGCATTTTTGGATCTAAAGGTAGAGATAAAGACATTTTAGGCCCAATAGGTGGACGAATGACATTTTTATACTATTTTCAATAGTTCTTGGGCATTTAAGGCTCTTTTCTGCTTTATATATTTGTGTTGTTATTGTCTGTCATTTATTTTGTTACTTCACTCTAGTTGTTTTGTTTCATATTTAGTATTTTCTGCTTGTGGGGATGATATTTTAAAGATGAGGGTCTTTCGGAAACAACCTCTTTATCTCTATGAGGTAGTGGTAAGGTCTACGTACATTTTACCCTCCCCAAACCCCACTTGTGGGATTTCATTGGATATGTTGTTGTTTTTGTTGTACCCTTTAACTTAGAGCCTCCCAATTTAAGACACGAGTCTTCTTTCTTCTTTGGGCTTCCAGTTGTCTTGAACTTTGTTCTCCACTCTCTATCAACACTAGATACAGGCGCTCGTGCTAGCATGAGCCCAAATCTGTTATGTTTTTCTCTCAATTTAGGTGACAAGATAGAATTCAGGGAGTAATTTAGTAATTTAAATTTTGAACTTTTTATTGTGATTTATATTATTTTTACGTCATTTTCAAACAATATATGTTACTTCCTCTATCCCATATTAATTTAATTTTTAGTATTTTTATGTAGTTTGTAAATATATAAAAAATTTAAAAACAAGACAAACAAATTAAAATAGAAGAACCACCGAAAATTTTGCATGTCCACCTGCTGCTTTCTTGAGCATCTCACATGAATTAATTTTTTTATGATATATGAAATAATTTTTTTAATATATATACATCAATATCTTTTCAAATTTGAAAAAGGGAAAAAAAGTAACAACAAAAATTTAAAACAAATAAAAAAAAGCAGCTATTGAGGTTTGAACCCATGACTAAAAGCATGGAAGTCCTAGCTTTAACCACCAAGATAAAAGCTATTGAAGTACTCTTTTTCACAAAAAGACAAAATAGAGACGATGAAGCAGACAACTGAAGCAGCTCAACTAAAAAAATAAAATTTTTTATATAATTTTTTTGAATTTAAATATAAAATTATAATTTTAAGTAATATAAATATTAGTTGAATTATAGGAAAATAATTCGTTAAAAAAATTAAAATATTATAGTGAAAATTTATATTTCATTATTTTGAAAACTCATGAACAAATCACTAAATGAGTCTAAATGATATCATACAAAAGCATAGAGTTGAAGTGTGTCGCGGGCCTAGAGAATTTACTCTCCTAGAAATTAACTATAATAGCAATTTCTGCTTGCATGCTCCTTCAAAAAATTTAAGACTAAAAAATCAGGCTGTTCATAGGTTTGAACACACGACTTGTCATACGAAAATTAAAACTTTAACCATTAGGCCAACAAGCAGGTTACTATGGAAGTGGACAAAATTTGTACCACGAAACAGACAACTGATTTAGCCAAGGTGCCGCTTCTTAAATAAGAGAATATTGTGGATCTTGAAGCTTAGAAGAAGCCTCTAATTTCATGATGGGCATCTCATATCCCATCATTCCCTCCCTTTTTTCAAAGAAATCTGTCCTCGAATTTGGTCCTCGCAAAACAATGACGGAAATAAGTATAAAATCACGAATTTGACAACAACATACCAAGTGGAATTACCATTATCTCATATAGATAGAGAGGCTGTTTCCGAAAGACCTTCAGCTCAAAAATATCAAGCCCCAAAAGTAGAAGATACTAGATAACAACAACAACATACCTAGTGGAATCTCACAAGTGGGGTCTGGAGAGGGTAAAATGTACGCAGACCTTACCTTATAGAGGTAGAGAGTCTGTTTCCGGGGAACCCTCGAATCAATTTCGATGTCCATTTCGTCCCTTGCAACATTAAATTTGCCCTCTAAGTATTCTGTTTTAGTCCTGCTCAATTTGAACCCTTTGGATTCCAAAGTATGTCTCCAAACCTCCAACCTATCATTAACTTTATCCCGAGTTTCATCCATTAGTACTATGTCATCCGCAAATAAGATACACCAAGGGGCCTCCTCTTGAATTTGACCAAGGAATATATAGCAAAAACAAGAAAGTTTACAAATTTCCATTTAAATTGTATACTTCTGTGATATAGCCAAGTATCATGAAAATCAAAGAATAATATCATCATATTATAAGCAACATGGACTTGACTATAAGGAGCAAACTTCTCATTCAATTGATCAAAGCAACCAAAAAATTTGAATAATGGAACATATGAATCACACTTGGAAGCATTAACAAATGGAAACATGTTTGAAGCATTAACAAATGAAAGCATATTTGAGCTATCAAATTAGTCAATTCCCTAATTGACATTTCACCAATTTCATCACAATCTGTAATAATGCTGAGATCAAACACAAACTTTAATTCCCAAATCCCCACTTCTCAAAGAGAGTAACTTAAACTCATAATCCAAAATAATCTCCTCTTCAAACTAAAGACATAGTAGGCTATTTATATTAGGGTCCATTTCTAAGCAAAAATATTAAATACCCTTTAACTTAGGCCTCCCCGATTTAAGACCAAAGACATGGGTCTTCTTTCTTCTTTTTGGTTTCCAGTTATCTTGAACCTTTTCTCCACTCTTTAAATATCCGCATAAGCATATTGCAGATCTTGATGCTCGGAAAGAAGCCTCCAATTTCTTGATGACCATCTCGTATCCCATCACTATCTAATCACTAAAGAATCTTCCTCCTCTATTAAACATTATTTACACAAAAAGTGAAACAGAAGTAGACACTTCATCTTTATAATCAGCAAGTGACTGATACTGTCTTCATAAACTAGAATTTCTCTCCCTCCAAATTGCCGACTATATACAAGCAGGAACCATTCTCCACCATTTCTTCCATCCAACTATGCCTCCCATACTGGTCCAGCTCTTAAGGAAATCAAGATGCATACACCATTTGGTCTTCATAATGTGAAGAAAGATTTGCTACAGATGGTCAGTAAAAGAGCAATTAAATGGAACGCATACTACTTCAGTTAAAAACCTTCATCTCATGCATAAGCCAAGTCATTTCAAAGTTCAAATCTCATATGCACATCTGTAATTTTGCCAACATTGTTAATCTGATACAGCTGAAGAGGTGCTGTTCAAGTTAACATTCAGAAGATAGTGACTAAACGTGTAAAGATGATTGCGTGTTACATAAAATTTTTCTTTTTTTGATTTAGAAGAGGACTAAGCTATCAGTTATGTTCTAATTAACTTGCAAGCTGAGATATGGTCATTTTAGCATTGAGGTCACTTTTTTCAATGCATCAATGCTTGGTTGGCCATTATCTTTTAGAGGACTAAAGTAGAAGCCTGAACGTAGGACCTACAGTATCACTAGCCAGTTCTCAGCATAAATTTCCGGATTAAAAATAGGGCGGAGCTATAGTATATCGAGGGTGGTCAGGTGAACACCTTCCGTTCGGAAAATTATACTTCATATATAGATAAAATGCTACTCTATATAACACAACTTAAACACCCTTGGAACAACTGGAAGGTGTAGTCCAGTGGTTTAAGCTGTTCAGGAAACGTCGATGCACTTGTCTGCAGGGGTTCGAATCCGTGTAACAGCGGAGTAGACGTATTTTAAAACATTAATCCATTTACATTTTCAGGGGAACAACCAATCCAACGTCATTTGTTCCTCCTCTTTTATTGCTCATTACGAATAATTATACTAAAAAAATCATGAGAAAAAAGAAATAAATTGATAAAAAACAAAACAACATACCCAGTGAAATCCCAAATAGGGTCTGGGGAGGGTAGAGTGTCCGCAGACACACAGACCTTACCACGACCTCACGGAGATAGAGAAGCTATTTCCGAAAGACCCTCGACTCAAATGTATTAGCCCAAGTAAAAGAAGAAAAATAATTGATATAGAATAATGTCTTAAAAAAAGCACAATGTCAATTCTACAAGGAAAAAAAACCTAATAGAAGTAGCAAACTAATCGAAGAGCAATAACACAATCATAATAGCACGACTAATCCTATGACACATCTAAAACCGTCACAAGACAAGACAACATTCTATCCCTACTAACCATCTAATATAATACACGACCTCCACTTCTTTCTATCTAAAAAAAATGAATTGATAAAGATTAAATATATCCCTTAATACAAGAATAAATAATTATTTTCTTGATCTATTTTATCACATGTATGCAATTTTGTGATCTATTATTTTTTAAATAATTCAAAAGTGATAGTACTTGGGGCATCTCCAACCCATTATCTATTCACTATCCAAAGAAAGAAAATAGAGAGTATTTGAAGACAACCAACTCCAACTCAATTCTCTATTTTACTCTCTAAAAAAGAATCTTCTCTCTCCTCACAATTATATTATTATTTTCATATTTCATAATATAAATTTTTTTTTCCAGACAGTCACCCTATATAATTTTTTTTTTTTAAGATTGGTAACTATTTTGATTTCCATAGATCAGTACATGGGTCACCCTATATAATCTTCATGTAATATAAAATTTTATCCTTTTCAAATTCTTATTTGATATAAAATTATATTTTATCCTAAATAACACAACTTGCAAGCAAATATTGTATATTTACATATTAACGGACAATTTAAATAAAAGTGAAATCATTGATAAAATTATTTTACAAATTTACATCATCGTAAAATTTCTTTTAAATGACTACATATATACTCAACTTTCAAGATTATTACGTTGCTCCAATAAATGCTCTATTAATGCATTACTGAGTTCAAAATGAGCATTTTTTTCCCTTAATTTTCTTATGTCTAGCTAAAAATTATTCAAATCGAAGATTTTCATCTACCACCATTTTTGCGAAAAATCTTGAATTGGTGCATTAAGTACTTCTATGCTCATTAAAAAGTGTATTTAATGATTTATCACTACAACATAAAAGTAAATTGTTTGAATTATCATTCAAATTTTGTGCATAGTGGAAAATAACTATAATTTTAAATTGCATATTTAAAGTGACAAATAAAAAAAATTAAATGAAAAAAATTGTTAATTTGGGATGGGATTAGTATACTTGTCAATAATATATTTTTAGATGTTATACTATATTAAAAAATAATTAATTTATGATCTTTATAATATAAATAATATTAAAATAATTTTGAATTACATATTTAAAGTGATGAAAGTTTTTTCCAAATAACAAAATAGAAAGATTATTAATTTGGTATAAAAGTAGTATATTTGTCAGTTATATATTTTTAGATGTTAGATTATATTTTAGAACATAATATATGGTCTTATATAATAGAAATAAAATTTTTTTGGGGACCTGTAATTTTAGTCTATTTATCCACAAGCATACTACAAAAAAGTGTAGTTTTCCTTCAAATTATAGAAATAATATTAAAATGATCAAAAAGTGAAATAGAGGGTATGAATAGTAGTTCTTCAAATTTGGAGAACTATTCTCTATATATAGAGAATAGAGAGCAATTTAGAGTGTGATTGGAGAGCTAACTCTCTATATTCTTCTCCAAATATAGAAAATAGCGAGTAAAATAGAGTGTGGTTGGAGATGGTCTTATTAAAATAATCCTTAATGAGAGACACACAACGTAAGTATCTCTAAAAAATAAAATGAAAGTTGCAGTAGCCAATTGAAAACAGTAATTGTATAATTGACGTTAATAAGCAATCCTATAAACTCTTGGTTTTTCATGTCTCGTTTTTACTATTGCTTTGTTAGAGGCGGTGAAAATATGAAGCCTAAAGTTTGTTACATTTTAAGCTGAATTCTCCTCACTTTCAGCTCATTAAAACTACATATTACACAGTTTTTCATCCATTCATAAAAATTCAATTACTTATATTGAGTAGTTTGATTTTAAAAATTTTATGTGCACCCATTTGTCATTTTGTTTTTACTTATCCGATGCTTGAACACCCTTACTGAAATTCCTGGCTACACCACTAATTAGAAATGAACATACTGCTTTGATCCTAATGGTCCATCCTAGTAGATTGTTTAAACATTAGCCAGCAGGTATATTTCTTCTTGTTGTTTATCATGCCAATTCAGGAGCTTATTCCAGATTATTGAATTTCTTTTTTAAAAACTCCTGTTCTGTACATGTTATTTTCATTTGAACTAGAACCTGTTGAAATTATGAAAAACCTGTGACTTTGGTCACAACTCCACCACTCTATGAGCAGGGCGTGTCCTGCTTTCAGTTCACATAAGTAGATCAATGGTGTTCTTTTGTTATAGTTTGCTTTTTCTTGATTAATCTTTCTTTAGAAAGCCATATTGGTCTGCACCTGCCACTTAGGGGTCGTTTGGTGTGAGGGATAAAAATAAATAGTCATGAGATAAAAAAATAGTGAAGGGATAAACTTTTGGTATCTTGTTTGGTTGCCAAGTTTGGAATATTTTATTCCATCATTTATACCATAGTGATGGGTAACTTATCCCAGGATCTAATCCCAGAATAACTAATCCTGGGATAAGTTGTTTCCAACCAAAACGACCCATTAGAGTTCCATGCCCATGTTCTTTGCTGTTGCCATGAAACATGTAAAGATGGTAGATCGATCATGTTCTATTCTCATCTTTGCTTCGACTGGTGATTGCAGGCGCTGTCTGAGCTCCATGATCGAATTCCTCCTTTCCCCAGGGATGTGGCCATGAAGATCATTGAGGAAGATTTGGGTTCTCCTATTTCAACAAATTTTAGCTACATCTCTGAACAACCTGTTGCTGCAGCTTCATTTGGTCAGGTGGTTTTTGTTTCTGTTCTAGTGATGGTTTTAATTTTTTTCATCGTAGAATAGTTCAGTATGCACCCCTTTACATTACATTTTGGATATGAGAAATGTCAGTTATAGTACTTAATATCACAAAATTGTCTATTCATGGTATTGTCTTTACACGCTGTAGGTGTATAGAGGGAGTACTCTCGATGGTTCAAGCGTGGCTGTGAAAGTTCAGCGGCCAGACTTGCGTCATGTCGTAGTTCGGGATGTATATATTCTTCGTGTTGCGGTCCGTGTCTGAATTCCGTGTTATGATTCTTTTTTCACGTAATTGTAGATTCAAGACTAACTTTGCAATTGATTGCTTCAGCTGGGACTTTTGCAAAAGATAGCAAAAAGGAAAAATGATCTCCGTCTTTATGCAGACGAGCTTGGAAAAGGGTTGGTTGGGGAGTTAGATTACACCTTTGAAGCTGATAATGCCATGAAGTTTCAGGTATTTTGTTGGTTTTTGTACAACCTCCTCCGCTCTCCATAATAAATGAAGAAAACAAAGATAGAATTTAATGAAGAAAGGGAGCAGTAAGTCAGATAAAAACTAAAAGCATCTGTAGAAGTATAAATGAAGGTCCTATTAGCATTTGCAGATGCTTTTTGATGGCTTTAGAAGTTAACTTCACACCATGATTGTGGTCCTTGTTGGTGTCTGCAAGATTTATTAGCTTCGGATAATGTTTTTCACTGTTGGTCGATGTAATGTCTTCAAATTTATGGGTGATATCTCAATTTTCCTTCGTTCTATTTATATGAGAAGGGGCAGATCAATGCCAGACATAGGCTTGTCTTTGTTACAACAATAATCACCACATGTGAAATTCAATTTCAATTTCAAATATGTTGATTATTGTTGTAACAAAGACAAGCCTATGTCTGGCATTGATCTGCCCCTTCTCATATAAATAGAAGCAGTTATTCAGTTTGATGCTTTGACTGCATCATAGAACTAAGATAATAACCGTGACCTTGCATTCCTTGTTATTGTTAAGTTGATTCTGAGTGCACATAGAAGTTGTAGTTTATTTGAAGTAATTAGGGCGGAATGACTTGACAGACCCTTATACTTGACTCTGTTTGTCAGTTAAACCCTCCTACTTAACACTTTGTCAACTGAACCCTTAAACCCATTGGAACACTATATTTTAAACCCCTCTGACCATTGACTGAACTTATGTGGCATTAATATTGCTGAGTTGAAAAAATACGTGACTTCACGCGTTGGGAAAGCAAGTAGACACAATATTTACATTAAAAAAAAATATTTTTAAACAATTAATAATCAATTTTTTAAAAAATAAAAAATTATATTCCTCAACCATCCCTCCCCACCCCCTTCTTCTCCGCCCCAACCCTCTCCCCTCTGCTAGCCCTCTCTTCTTCTTCTTCTTGAAATTTCATTCACCACACTCACTCTTTTCATAATTCTGCTCTTCTTCTCAACACACACTTCTCTTTTGCTGCAAATTGCCACCACCCCCACCTCCGCACTCCCACCCCCATCCCACTCTAACCACTTCATTCCGCCCCTACTCCTAATGCTTCTAAGTTTTCAATTTCTTAGTCTAAAAATATTAAAATCATTATTTGTGTTAGTTGACTTCAAAGAAAGATGTAGGTATGTGTTTCATGAAGGATGGTTGATGAATATTGAAAAATTAAAAACTCCATTGATAAAGTTAGAGAAAGCTTGAAGAGCAATAAATGGGTTTTGAGAATTTGTGAAATTAATTCAAAATTGTGATTGAGGCTCGTTGAGTTTGTGTTGGTGAATTTGTAGTCGAATTTTCAAGTTAAATAGGGAAGAATTTCATCTATGTGAGATGAATTTGGTGCTCTTTTTGTGAGCAAATATGAAGAACATCTTTGAAAATTTCCAGAAATTGTAAAAATACCAATATTGATTCTTTTCTTAACATGTAATTTCATACGTGTCATTAAAAAATGACGTGGAATTCCACGTGTACACGATTGTATAACACGCATAGTAATCTGTGAAAAAAGCATTCAAAATGTTGTGTTCAAATGAGTTTAAGGGTTTAGTTGACAAAGTGATAAGTAGGAGGGTTTAACTGACAAACGGAACCAAGTATAAGGGTCTGTCAGGTCATCCCTCCAAGTAATTATACAACAAGCACCGGTCCAACCTAACTTGCTTGATTCACATGGAATTGTCTTTTTCGTGTTTAATGCTTTTCTTCGGGATCATAGCTGAGCTCTTTTCTATAAATGTTTTTTTTCCAAGTAGCTGAAAATATGCTGTAGATATGACTCTTTTCTACATTTGTTTTCTTTTTCAATGTCAACAACAACATACCCAGTGTGATCCCACAAGGTGAGGTCTGGAGAGGGTGGGGTGTACTCAGACCTTACCCCTACCTTGGGAAAGTTATAGAGGTTGTTTCCATTAGTTTCTCTTTCAAAGAGTAACTGAGAATATGCTCTACTTATTTTGTCTTTCACCTTGTCAAACATCTACTGCAGGAACTCCATTCTACATATTCTTTCATCCGTATTCCAAATGTTTATCAAGGTCTAAGCGGAAAGAGAGTTTTGACTATGGAATGGCTCGCTGGTGAAAGTCCAACTGATTTGATGATGATGTCCGCAAAGGATTCTGCTGTTTATCAATCAACACATGGAGAGGGGTGCCAAAGTGAAGCTAAACGACGTCTGCGTGATCTGGTGCATTTTAGTTTTGCTTTTTAATCATTCTCTACTTCACTATGAACAAGACATTATTTTAATCCTTATTGTGAAGCTTCTAAGAATTTACTGAGGTGCATAATTCAAGAAACTCTTATATACAACAACATACCTTGTATGACTGCACATGATGGGGTCTAAGGAGGGTGAGATGTACATAGATTTTTTTTCTTATAATCGTGGTGCCCGGACCAGCTTGCTTACACCTCAACTAATTCTATGGGATACTTGTCACCTTCCACTAGCAACATGTACCAAGTAACTCTATTCACCAAAGCTAGAACATGATGAAGGAAATCACTTAGTGTTTTTGTCTTTGCTCAGATTAGAACCGGAGATATCATGGTTCTCACCTATTTCAGTGATCATTATGCCACACTCTTGGATGCAGGTGCACATAGGCCTAACACCTACTTGTGGGATAGAGAGGCTGTTTTATATAGACCCTCAGCTAAAAAAATCAGTGTGACAAATGCAAAAGTAAAGTTTGTGGAGGAAATACTGGAGAAAAGAAAAGTATTGACTATAAAAACTAGAAGGATAACCAAAGTAAAAGCAACAACAGTAGCAACACAATCTGAAGAATAATAATGTTACTGATAAGTTAAAATGGTTCGCGAAAAAGGTGCTCTAAGCTAGAACCATACATATCCAAATGAAGAGAAAATCGCCCGACTACCTTCTATCCTAATTTTTACCTCCATTCTATCCTTTCTAGGGTCATGTCTTTAGTAAGTTGAAGATACGCCTTGTCATATCTAATTACCTTACCTCAATTCTTCTTCGGGTCCTCTCTATCTCTCCTTAGACATATCATTGCTAATCTCTCACACCTACTCATTGGGCATCTCTACTCCTATTTACATGTCCAAACCATCTCATTCTCACTTTTGGAATCTTGTTCACCAGTGAAGCCACTCCTACTTTACCTTGTATATCGTCGTTTATAATCCTATTTCTCCTAGCGTATCTACACATCCATCTAAACATCCTCATCTCTGCTACACTCATCTTTTGTATGTGTGAATTTTTGACTTGCCAACACTTTGCCCTAGACAACATAGTCTAACAACCACTCTATAGAAATTACCTTTGAGTCTGGGAGACACCTTCTACCCACTCCCCTACAATACAATGTTTGACATCCTCGTTGATCTTCCCATTTCCTTGGGTTATATCAATTAATAATTTTTTACAATCTTTGGATAGTTGTGGGAAATCAAAATCAATATAGAGAAGGGAGTCAGTTCTTACAGAAGGAGAAAAAACAAAAAACAAAATGATATCTCTTTGCTTGATGGATTATGGCAAAGAGCAATATGATTGAAAGAAATTCTCAGGAAACAATGTGATTAAAAGTTGGTTGCACTTTATACCCAATATTAGGTTGAGTTGTTTTGTTGAAAGATTAGGAACTATCTTCTTCTGCAAGGCATGATGTGAGATGTATCTATCTTATAATATTGATCCTTTTATGCTGATAGATTCTTCTCCATCAACTACTACTCTAGGTTAACAAAGGAGTACATGCAACATTGATTCAACTCCTAGATACTGGGTTACTACATGCTGATCCACACCCTGGAAATTTACGATACACATCATCAGCACAAATAGGGTATCTTTACAGTTTCTGCGAAGCTAATCAATTTTCTATTTGACAAAAAGGAGTTAGAATCTTGTACTTATTGCTCTTGTTGTAGGTTTCTTGATTTTGGCTTGCTTTGTCGGGTGAAAAGGAAGCATCAGTATGCTATGCTTGCATCCATTGTGCACATTGTAAATGGTGATTGGGAGTCTCTTGTGTTCGATCTAATTGAAATGGATGTTGTTAAGCCAGGGACTAATTTACGCCTCGTCACCATGGTATTATCTACATATAGTATCACATCTATTTATACTTTTCAATTTTATGGTGTATGGTCCATAAAAGTATCCTCTGCACATTTTAAAACCAACTGCTTTAAGCTCAAACATATATCAGTTCTATAGATTTCTAACACCACCAATTTCTTGAAAAATTAACCAGGATTTGGAAGATGCTTTAGGGGAAATTGAGTTGAAGGGTGAAATTCCTGATATTAAGTTTAGCCGGGTAAGAATTATAAATTTATGTGCAGTAGTACTTTTGTTGCTTTCTCATGTTAAATGGATGGTCCCACTGCACAGAGCCTGGTTGGCTTGTATTATGAAAATAGCTTCTGATTAAATAGAAAAATAATTATACATACTGTCTACAGTCCGTTTCTTTTGGAAGTAATAGCTCCTAAATTTTATCTTTTTGTATGAGAGATGAACTCTTATTGTGATTAGTCTGAGAAATATAGGAGGAGAATATTATTGAATTGTTGTCTACATTATTACATTGAGATCCTATTTATAGATACTATATTAGACTCCTTTTCCAACTAGGATACTATAATACAATCCTTTTACAAGTAGGATTCTATATACTATTGTTATTCCTATTCCTATTCTAAGTAGGATTGTATTTACAATTCCTATTCTAATACTCCCCCTCAAGCTAGTGCATACACGTCATATGTACCTAGCTTGTTACAAATGTAATTAATACGAGGATCAGTGACGGGCGTGCTGAGATATCAACAAGTTGATCTTCCGGCTTCACAAAATTAACAGTCAACCTCAATGTCTTAGTCTTCTCATGAAATTCCGGGATTGCATTGTTAGACTTCCCAAACCAAGCTTGAGAAGATTGTTTTAGACCATAGAGTGATTTACACAATCGACATACGAGGTTACCAAACTCCTCTTGAGCAACAAAATCAGGTGGTTGCTCTATATGGATTTCTTCCTAGAGATCATCATAGAGAAAAACATTCTTAATGTTCAACTGATTAAAAGGTCAATGGAGAATGACAATATGGATTATCTCAAAATTGCTCCAAGAAAGTCACTTTAAAACTGGTCGAAACGTGTTTATGAACTGAATTATTAGATTTGATGGCTGAAAGTGGTCACAAATTGAGAAATAAAATTATATGGGTAGGGTCGGAATGATGACATGACCCTACTGAGAAAGAAAATCATATGGAAGGGTCGGAATGATGGCACAACTCTACTGTAAAATAGAAATTATATAAATAGGATCATATTGACGGCATGACCATATTGCAAAAGAGATTTGATGAGTCACCTAAAAGATGAATAGAACTACGCAAATCAAATCTGAGTCACCATAAAGACACAGTGTATGCAACTCAGATATGAGAAAGTAGTTCGAAAAATTCACGGTACTAAAAAAATTAAATATTAGTTGTTCGGAGAGATGCACGGTGCTACACAAATCGAATATGATAAAGTAGTCACCGAAAAGATGGCACGGTGCTACACATGATAAATAGGGCAAGTAGTCACTGAAAAGATGACACAGTGCTACACAACTTAGATATAAAAAAAGTAGTCACTGGAATGATGGCACGCTGCTGCACAAACTCTGATAGATATGGGGTTGACACAAAAAAAACCTCTAGAAAGTCACAAAAAATTGACACACAGTGACCTGTTTGACTGAATTTTCTTTCCTTGAATATGAGAATCATACATATATCATTGACCGTACTTTCATTAACATAACCATTGGCCAGACGGACAACATATATGGGTTATAGCCGCCCGCGGGCAATAGAAGCTCTTTGATTTTCTACCAGGACCGTAGAAGATCCGATACCATGTAGAAATACTAGGGAAGAATATTATTGAATTTTTGGTACTAATAGGAATAGGAATAACAATAGTATATAGAATCCTTTTTCCAAGTAGGATTCTATATACTATTGTTATTCCTATTCCTATTCTAAGTAGGATTGTATTTACCTATTCCTATTCTAACACTCCCCTTCAAGGTAGTGCATACACGTCTTATGTACCTAGATTGTTACAAATGTAATTAATACGAGGATCAATGATGGGTGAGATATCAACAAAGTTGATCTTTCGGCTTCACAAAATTAACAGTCAACTTCAATGTCCTAGTTTTCTCATGAAATTCCGAGATTGCATTGTTCAACTTCCCCAACCAAGCTTCCCACATTGGATGAGAAGAAGAAATGTAACAATATATATGTGCTTACCCAACTCTATTAGTATGAGGCGTTTGTCATACCCAACAATCCTCCCCCTCAAACCAAAACCACACAATTTGATCTGCAAACTATCTTGCACCGCCACTACCAATCAGTGGGACACGCCACTTGACCACCACTTTGTCAAGACAACTTTCGACACAAGACATCAACCGCAAATCTCTGTTCTTGTTGTCACACCGGAACTTCTCATAAGACACAGTCCACTAGTCCGATATACATGAACCTAGGCTCTGATACCACGTGAGAAATGTAGGAGGAGAATATTATTAAATTGTTGTCTACATTATTACATTGAGACCCTACTTATAGATACTATATTAGACTCCTTTTCCAACTAGGATACTATAATACAATCCTTTTCCAAGTAAGATTCTATATACTATTGTTATTCCTATTCCTATTCTAAGTAGGATTGTATTTACCTATTCCTATTCTAATAATTAGCAATACCGATTAGACCCCAAAAAAGAACTTAATCAATCAGGTGAAATAATCCAAACCAAGCAAGCAGGAAAGGAATACATGGAACTGCAGTTGAAGACCTGTAAAGCTTGCAACAAACACATGCGCATAAAAAACAGCATTGTCGATGAATGACCATGGAAATTAGTTTGGAAAGTCGAAGTCCCAACCAAAGTGGCTTGCTGCAGTTGGGTAACTCTTAAAGGAGGTTGTTTGGCACATGAAAGTTTTCTTTTATTTTAATTAGAGGGGGCGTTTCCCTCTGCAGCAAATGTTACCTGTGCCTGCAAAATTCTGAGGACTCCTGCCATTTGTTTTCACATTGCCCAGTTGCAGCAGATATATGGAATATGTTCCTGTCTTTTTGGCATTCCGTGGGTTATGCCTTATAGCATCAGAGGAGCTACAGAAGTCGGGGACAGTCTAATGTAAGGAACACCGTCAAAAAGCTCACGTAGACTGTTCTAGCTTGCATTGGTGTCTGTGAAGTGAAAGAGGAAATAAGAGAGAACTGGGCTTGATTGATCCCTCAAGCTATTAGGGTTTAAATAGCTAAGTTTACATGTCCCGAAAAGGAAAGGAAATCAATACCTAATTATGAAAGCAAATTAAGCTACCTAATATATATATATGTATATGCTAAAATATTCACGGGCGTGTCTATGGCTAGAAAGGAATAGAAGATTCTTATGACGAAACTCTTTTCCTATTCATACTATGAAGTATAGATGTCTTACAAACATTTTTTGCTCAAGTAAACATCATAAAGTAAATAATTTTTATAAGCTTTTTCTATGTTGCTCCTCTTCAAAAATGTCGACGGGTGATGTCGGATCCTCCAAAAATAGTGTATTATTGAAGGACCGACACGGGTGCTGCAACATTTTATTGGAGAGTCCGAGCAACTTAGAGCTTTTTGACTTTGTTAGCTCTTAGAAGGCATATAGGATGATCACTATCCAAGAGCTACTTATTTTCTTTGCGATCCTTTTTCTTTTAATTTTAATCTTGTACTAAAGGGGTGTTTGGATTGACTTAATGTAAAAAGCCAAAAGCCATAAAAAGCCATAAGTTGGGACCCCTTACTTTTGGCTTTTGACATTTTTTTTGGGTACTTTTTCAGCTTTAAGAAAAATGCTTCTAAGCACTTTTTTGTGTTACCCATACACTTCCAAAACTTAGAAAGTACTTAAAAGTGAAAAGCCAAAAAATATAAGCTAATCCAAACACCCACTTAATGCATGTTTAATGAAACAATAAGAACTAAACGAGAAAAATATTATTGAAATTGTGTATCTATATTATTATACTGAGCTTTATTTATAAACAGTTAAACACTACATTATAATCCTTTTCCATAGAATACTATATACAAATCCTATTCATATTCCTATTATAACACTCCCTCTTAGTTGGTGCATACAAGTCATATATATCGAGCTTTGTTACAGATTTAACTAATACAAGGACCAGTGAGGGACTTAGTGAAGATATCTGCAAGCTGATCACCTCGACTTTACTAGTTTTTTAACAGTATCTCTGCAATATCTTTCCTTTGACAAAGTGTCAGTCAATTTCATTGTGCTTTGTCCTCCTGAAATAATTGATTTGATGTGAAGGGCCTCTTGATGATAACACACAAGTTCCATATGACAAATTTGTCCTAATTTTAGTTCTCTGACCAACTATTTAATCCAAATTAGCTCACAGGTTACTACAATCATTGCTTGACATTCTGCTTTTTCACTGGGTCGATCAACCACCCGTCGTTTACTCTGCCAAGACACCAAATTATCTCTTGCTAAACACAATATCTGCATGTAGAGTGCCTATCATTAGGTAATTCTACCAAATCAACATCTGTATATCCAATAATTTGCTCATGACCGTGATCCTCAGAGAGTAGTCCTTTACTTGGAACTGGCCTAGTCTAAGCAAGATGCCAACAACTGCTTCTAGTCACACGGAGAATTCATAAGCTGACTTACAACACTCACAAGAAAAGAAATATCAGGTCTGGTCGCTTAGTAATAATTCAACTTACCAACCAACTGCCTATATCTTCTAGGATCATTGAGTGATTCCCCCGTTCCTGACAGGAACTTAGAATTCAAATTTATAGGGGTGTCAATGGTTCTACATCCTATTATTCCTGTCTCCTCTAGAATTTCTACGGCATACTTGCATTGCAAAATAACTATACATTATCTGGACTAAACGATATCAATACTTAGAAGATACTTTAGTTTGCTAAGGCCTTTAGTCTGGAGATGTTGAAAGAAATGTTGCTTTAAATTAATGATACCTCCTGATCAGTGCTGTTGATAACGATATCATCAACATAAACCACCAAATAAATTCACAGATTTGAAGCAAAATGCCGATAAAACACTGAGTGATCTGCTTCACTACGAGTCACGCCAATCTCCTAAATTATTGAGTTGAACATCCCAAATTGGGCTTGAAAAGACTGTTTCAGACCATAAAGTGATCGACCCAATTGACGTACATGGCTATTAGACTCCCTGCGAGCAACAAAATCGTGTGGTTGCTCCATGTAGACTTCTTCCTCGAGTGCATAAAAGCATTCTTGTCCAACAAATGAAGAGGCTAATGGTGAACAACAACCATAGATAAGAAAAGACAGGCATATACTATTTTAGTCGCATGAAAGAAATTATCATTTCAATCAAGCCTAAATATCTGAGGATAGCCTTTGGCAACAAGGCAAACCTTAAAGTTGATCAACTTGATTGTTTGAGCCAACTTTGACCGCATAAACAGATCAACTTGATTTTCCGAGCCAACTTTGACTGCATAAACCCAACCACTACCAACAATAGATTTACTTGAATGGAGAGAAATAAGCTCCTAAGTACCATTCGTATGTAAAGAAGATATCTCGTCGATCATAGCCTGGCTTAATCCTAGATGTAATAATGCTTCACCTGGAGACTTAGGGGTGGAAATGGAGGACATTGTGGATGGAGATGTAGAAAAAATCTTGGACTTCTTGAAAGTCGGTATAGGTAAGACCTCAGAAATATCAAGATGATCAAAGATGAAAGTAGGTTGAGACTCAAAAATGTGATATCGGCCGACATATGGTACCGACGAAGATCAGGTGAGGAGAAATAGTACCCCTTTTGAACTTGAGAATACTTGAGAAAGGCACATTTGAAAGAACAAGGGGCTAATATATCTTTCTCGAGGCTAAGTTTTGATCAAACATGTGCTCCCGAAGACACAAGGAAAAGAGTACAAAGATGACTGAGACAACAATACAGAATAAGGAGTCTAATTCTGAATGGAAGATGAGGGCATTCAATTGATTAAATAGTAGATGTAAAGACTGCATCACCCCCAAAAGCAACAAAACATGGGATTCATTGAGAAGAGTGCGAGCAATCTCAATGAGATGCCTATTTTTTCTTTTTGCTACCTTTTTCTATTGACGGGGGTATGGACAAGATGTCAGATGGACTTTCTTTTTGAGTCACAAATTGCTGAAATTGGGAGGATAAGTATTCTGTGGCAGTATCACTACGATAAGAATGAATAAAAACACCAAACTGATTATGTATTTCAACACAAAAACTCTTGAATATAGAAATAACTCAAAATGGTCTTTCATTAAGAAAATCAAAGTACATCTTGAATAATCATCAATAAAACTAACAAAACAACAAAATCCTGAGGTTGCCTCCCCTAGGGCCTTATATATCATAATAAAAAGCAGACTCTTAGCACTATGTGGAAAGGTAGTTTGGGTGGGGTGGGGGGTGTTTTGTTTCTCAAGCTGACATGATTTAGAATGTAATGTGGATATACTAGACAAATTAAGTACCAATTCTGTAGCTTGAATAAACTCGGAAGTTCCAAACACCTGTGAATTAGATCTGGAGGATGTATTACGGGGCATGTTGTGGAGGAACTAGGAGAGGTTAGATAGTAGAGACTCTGTAATTCATCCTCCCCACCAATCATCTGTCCCATACGGCAAACCTGCATAACAAAAGAATTGTCAAGAAATATAATAGCACAATTTGGCGCACACATCGAATGCGGAATGACTGGCAGATGCAACGTTGAAAAGACATCTAGGGACATAAAGAAAAAAGTTTAGCAGGGCATAAAATAAGGGGTTAACTTGTCCAACTCCTTTTCTTTTTGTTTGTTCAGCAGGGCATAAAATAAGGGGTTAACTTGTCCAACTCCTTTTCTTTTTGTTTGGGTCCTATTGGCTAAAGTAATGTGAGGAAGAGACTGGGAATAACAATATTTGACAAAAGTGATTTTTTACCAAAAATATGATCAAAAGTGTCTTGAGTCCATGGCCCAAGGTACAAGGGTACTAAGCTGTCAAATACAATCAAAAGAATTATAAGCAACAATAGTATCAGGCTGAACTCGAAGTGACTTGTGAAGACGTCTGCTTACTTAATGTGAGAAGACAAGAGTTTGCGAGAGAACTCAACTTGATTACTCCCACAAGCTATTGGAGTTTATAGCTAAGTTTACATGTCCTAAGAAGGAAAGAAAATCAATACAAATTTGTCATTATCCAAGCTAGGCCCTAGGTGCGATCAGAACCTCAAAGGACCCCAACCAAGCTATCTTAGCATATCATTAAGCATACAGAAGGCAAGAAGCTTCATCAACAAGCTATGATAAAGTGGAAGATAAGTCCCAACTCAAATGTATCAATAGGAAAGAAGCGACTTTAGTACAAATAGAAAGACAACATAGACTCCGCACTTCCAACATGCCTCTATTAACTAACATAGGTGGGGGCATAGGACATGTTCCTAGCTCACCCTCAATGAAGAAAAAAAAAGTCTCAAAGTATCGGCATTAGCGAAGATAGCAAGAAATAAAGCATGATAGGCTCACCCTCAAAACATGAGGACTCACCAATCAATCTTCAAATAAACTTCAAAGCCAGCCACGATAATGGGGTGTAGGGTGAACGTTCTCCCCTACATTATAAAACAATGTTGGCAAAGAAAGTATGTGTTAGTATTTATATTTGAATGTACTAAGTGTGTGAATAATGCAATGAGTTATAAATCATGTTGCAGACTTGCAGCAATTGACCGGTGTAAATATTGGAATAAAGGATAGGGTTAAAACATATATAACACATGAATATGGCCAATGCATAGAGGAAATCATGATGAGAATCATTTAAGATCATGAACCATAAATAGTCAAATGACGTGTCTTAAGAAGCCATGCATATGTAGATAACAACTATAACCGACAATAAGACCATACGAGCTATTACATGGAATCACGGTGTTTCCTCATACACTCGAAAAAGGGCAATTTACTTGCCGAGGGAACTCTACCCTACTAGGCCGGTGTCATGAACATGTGCTCTATGTGGATCCACTAGCTAGGCTAGAAAGACATCATAATCTTATGGTGTACGTAGTTATGGGACTAGAGATTGCTACTAAGGACCCTTTGGGTCGAGTCCCTACTTCAAAGTCCACTCGGTGCTGAGTCAAAATCTCACAAAATACTTATCATAATCATGAGTTATACTTGTCATAAAAATCATAAGACTTGCCATAAATCATAGTTTATAATAGTCATAAATCATGGAACTTAACATGCATAAAGGCAATCGATTACTACCAATCCAATTCATAAACTTGTGTATAGAATAACTCATTTTTCATGTGATTCATGTGATGTGAGCGTAGACCTTCTATCATTACGAATCCTACATCCTTGAGGAGTGTCACGTGGGTCTTAGTTCACGCCTTTCATAAGCTTGCTTGAAAGACTTGTCAATAATGATCACAATTTGTAGTGAAACTAGGCAAAAGCATGGGTTCACATGTAATTGACTTAAAATCATGTAATTTGAAATAAATCATACATTATTATGTAAAATAACATCAATTGAATCATAATTGAAAGTACTCATATTGAATTTCATGAATCCTAGATAGCATGTAATAGGATTTGCATCAAAATCCTTTAAATCATGTAATTATTTAACAATTCATGCATAATTAGATTAATAATCATAATGTAAAACATAACTCATGCAATTTAATGAGCAATCATCAAACCCATAAAATTCATACTTGAATTTGGTAGAAAAAGTGGAGAATTTGTTGGGCTCCATGGATGAATACCCACATACCTCAAGCATAATCCTGGGTAAAATCTAGAATTTAGGGCTTGAATCCTTGAAATCCTAGCTTGGTCTTTTATGGAGACTTGGGACTTGGGAGAGAAGAACTTGAGATAACCCTTTTGATTTTTGAGTGATTTGGTGAGAATGAGATGAAATATAGGGGTATGGGCGTTGTTGGAGTAGTTATAGGACCAAAACGATGTAGTTTAGGGGTTAGGAGGGTAGGAAAAGTCAAGAATACCCTTCATTGAAACTGTCGAAAAGGAACCATGAAGTGAGTCTATGACGTTTACGAACCGTATATGGGCTTCGTGGAATCCTGGTCCAAAATTATACTTGCATAATGTCGATCATGACCTTGTTCTACAGGCTCATCCTGTCTTTTACGGCCTGTAGAACCCATTGTAGACCCCCTCCGTACTTGGTTAATTTTCCAGTTCTCTAGGTCCAAAGTACGAGCCTGAAGTACAATCCCTACAAAGTTCTAGGGATCTAGAACCCCTTCATAGAACTGCCTTGACACTTAGCCAAATTTCACCCTTCTTTACGACTCGTGGTTCCCTCTCGTACATTGACCGATTCTTCAAAAAATTTTTCCAAGTCCAGGTGCCATCCACGAGACCCTATCCACGACCAGTAAAGTGATCTATGAGCCGTAGATGGTGCTCATAAATCCTGCACCAGTATTGATTCCTGCATTTTTCTCCTTGTTCCAACTTTTCAACTTACAGGGAAATTGATACCTAATCAATACCTAATTAAAATAGGAGTAAATCAAGCTATCTACTATATTTACATCTATGCTATAGAATATCTAAGGATTCTGACGCTCCCCACTAAGCTGTTGCATACAAATTATATATACCAAGCTTGGTATATATATAACTTGTTCTAGGATGGGCTAAGGACTTGGTGAATATGTCTGCAAGGTGATCACTTGATCACATAAACCTTATGATGATGTCTCCATAGAGTACCTACTTGCCATGACTTGATTTCTTGAGCTATGATGGCACCTACTATATCCCACTAGTATGTAAGCAAACGCGTGACCTGAAACAACTAGTAATGGGTATATAGGCAGACTAAACAATAGGATAATAATGTAAAGAAATCAACATAAGAGAAACCAAAATATACATAAATATAATAAAATTCCTCCAGAACCTAGAAGTTGCTAGTACAAAGCCACTAAAAAGAGTACAAGTCCCAAAAGTGGACCAAAATATACAGATGTCTCTATCAAATACAAATGACAAGCCACAAAAATAATCAGGAGACGGCAATGATCCAGAACGCTGTGTGCTCACCCTCGTCTCTGAATGCTGGCTCGAATGACGGTGGTGGTAACTGGTGCTCAGATCTATATCACAAAAATAGATGTAAAGTGTAGTATGAGTACTAAGAGATAGGTACCTCGTAGGCGTCATAGGCCAATTGAGTAAAAAAGTAAATGCAACAGGGAATACTAAAATAAAATACAGACTGAGCTCAAGAACAATAAATAGTAAAGGTATGCACACGAGTGTAAAACACAAACAAGACCTAAAGTAACTATACCTAAGTAAGCCCCCATAAGCCTAGAAGGTACACTCGTTCGCAAGTCAAAGCAAAAATCCGAATGGACCCTCATAAGCCCGACAGTTACACAAAAAAGCTAAATTAAGAATAAAGGAACCAAGTAGAAATAAGGTATTTTAGAAGTGTCAATATTTCTGACTAGTCAATGAACCTACTAATCTTGTCAGCGATCATGTTCCATCCTGCATTGAATGAAATTTCTGGAATGATTAGGACTGCCCTCGTCCTTCCACTGATATTGATGATGCTAATATAACGGCCAAAGCTATTAAAATCCCTTGCACTGAAGGTTTCTGAAAATCTCTCTTCTTTTCCACCTTTTAACTCTATTGCCTCTGAACTTCGAGGCTTCTCTCAGAATCTGCACGATCCATTCCAAGGTTTTCCTGTCCAGAGACCCCCTTGTAATGAAATTTCTGCTCCTTTCGGTCCAGTCATACCATGAATCTGCTGTGTTAGTGGATCTCACAATGTCGTAAGACTTGAAACCGACCACGAAATAAATGCTGTTATCCATTTAACTAGAAAAGAACAGGAAGTTACGATAAAAAAATGCTTTCCTGTGATTAGAAGGACCACCGGAATCCAGTAACTAATTTAAAAAGTAACTTCAGTTCATTACCCTGCAACTAGTGCCTGGGAGGGAATTAGTGCAACAGGAAGTAGGGAGCGTCTAGAAAAATAACTTCACTCAACGTAAGGTTGCAGCAGGATGCCAATACTAGTTGTTTTTATGGTCTTGAGAAGGAAATTGGTACGACAGAAGTAGGGCAAGTCTTGAAAAATAACCACACTGAAGATGAGGTTGCATCAAAGTACTACATCTTGTTACCATGAGATGTTCTTGCTGCCATAAATCATTATGGAATTAATACTTCACTGCTAGTAAAGATGGTAGAGGCAGTAATAAGTGGATGAGAGTTATTGTTGGTATGCTAGAGATAGGAAGAAGGAAAAAAAATAGAGAAGCATTGTCCTCCTTTCTTCATATGTGAGGAGAGAATATGCCACCTAATATCTAATATGACAATCCCTTGATGCCGATGCCTTCCTCTTCCTTGAATTAGCAGCAATTACCTGACTTTGGCCATTACACGAGTGTTTAAAAATTGTTACAAGTATTGGATGATTCTTTCTAACATTATTTAGAGCCATTACTGGTCATACCCCCTTCCATACTGAAGTGCTTTTCTAGCTGGTGAATTAAGAAGCTCATCCCCTATCATCCCCATTACTACTCAGATGCAGCTGTTAGTATGCTGTATAAGATCATTGGTATATGGTAGTCATTTGTTCCTTCTTGAATTCTTAGAGCATTTCATTTGATTTTAGCACAGGTTTGATATAATCTATAACATAAAATATTATTATAAGAGTGAAACACTCTGTATATCTCTGCTTCTTACCATCATATTGTTATATGGCTGATTATTATGATGTGAATTTGCAGGTTTTGAGTAAAATAGTGTCTGTAGCATTCAAGTATCATTTCCGCATGCCACCATACTTCACCCTTCTGCTTCGGTCTCTTGCTTCGTTAGAAGGTATGCCCAGCTCTTATATTTTAACAACTACCCCCCCTTTTTTTTTATCAAGGCTGAGAATTCTTTAGAATCAAAACAACACAAAGATTGTGTTGCTGAAAGAGATTTACAGTTCATGCATTGCACCGGCCAGGTTGGTAATGTCATTTGCTTCTTGTACAAAACAAACACTTGATTGCATCAAAAATTGGGAAACAGAAGATTTATACTTGGGGCTAATTACATTTTGTCCACACCGTCCGCCGGATGGTAGACCATAGATGGAATAGAGTTCCAAAAGTTAGATTCCTTTTTACAGAGTCTTTTCATGCCCGAATGTGGGAGGAAACATGGAGCAGTTCCCAGTTTTATAGGGTTCACCAAGGATCATCCCTAAACATGGAGCAGTTCCCAGTTTTATAGGGTTCACCAAGGATCATCCCTAAGCCCCTTTTTATTTGTCCTGGTGATGAATATATCGACGAGAGAAATTCAAGGTGAGGTGCCATGGTTTATGTTACTAGGAGAGATAGGATCAGATATGAGGATATCCAGGATAAAGAGGGAGTAAGTAATAGGATTAGATGTGAGGATATCCAGGATAAAGTGGGAGTAGCTTTGGTGGAGGACAAGATCTGGCAAGTGACACTGAAAAGGTTCAGGCATGTGAAGAGGAGAGGCATGATGCCCCAGTGCGGAGGTGTTAGAGGTTGGCTATGAATGGTTCCAGGAGAGGTAAAGATAGACCAAAGAAGTATTGGGAGGTGATTGGAGAGGACATTATGTAGCTTTAGCTTATCGAGGACATGACCTTAGATAGGAGGGTGTGGAGGACACAGATTAAGGTAGGAGGTTAGTAGGCAGTGATGTCTTGCCTTACTGTCCGTTCATATTAGGAGTCGTAGTATTGCTCCTATAGTTTGTTGTCCTTCAATTTATAGTACTACTTATTGTTTTTTGTACCTCAATTATTGTATTGTTTTCTTGTAGTTTCCGTTTTGTTACTCTCTGCTATTTTGTTACTGTTTGTTGTTACTTGTACTTCAGTTACTTCTTTTTTGGGGACTGCTTTGGACTGTTTACTTGAGCCAAGGACCAATCGGAATTAACCTCTCTACCTTTGAATTAGACGTAACGTCTGTGTACACTACTCTCCTTAGACCCCACTTTGTGGGACTATACTGGGTATATTGCTGCCGTTGTTGTTGTGGAGTCCTTTCCTGCCCCAGCTTTGCAAAAGCTCCAGGGTGATTTTAGGAATTGTCTAGGTAGTTTGTGTGATATTGATTGACATGGCCCAGACTCCAGATTTGATGATTGACTTTGCGATGGAGGAAAAGAGTGGTATGGTAGACTGAGTAAGACATGCCTCTCTCTAACCCAGTGAAATATTCAACCTTTGGTTTCCATGGAAACTGAAGGACTGGCAGTGTCTTACTATATCCCTGTAACAACAATTTACGTAGAAGATTCCTTTGGGATCTCCTTTCCCAACAAAAGAGTCAGTTTATCCTCGATAAATACAATGTTACCAATCAAATGCAAGAGCTGGCAAACCCTGTCCTTTTCCTAATTATTGTAGCTTCTTCTGAAAGAAAGGTCTCATTCATAGTTGGTCTTGATTTACTGCAGTTTCAACATTCACCACTGAGGAAATAAATTCCTCTTAAAAGTTGGAGCGGTCCAACCATACATCTTTCCAAAATTTATTTTCCCTCCCATTCCCACTTGAAAGCTGTTAAAAGAAAGGAATCCGTTCCATATAGAGCTGATAAACTTCCAGCATCCTGACCCATGAGTGGATCTGGTAGCACCAGTTGACCAGACATTTTGAGAAGGATATTTGGCTGCAATAACTTTCCTACATAAGCCATTTTCCTCATAGTAGAATCTTTAATCCTTTTGAAAGGGGACTATCGTTATAGACCTTATGTTTACTGGCTCCAAGTGTGCCCATTTTTTTGGGGTGATGACAATGGTTCTTCGCTCCTTGTTACTTTTCTAGAGGATGTCTCTTCTAGTTTCAACTAGACTGTTGATACTGAGAAGGTGCTGGGAAAAGACAGAAGAGTCATTGTGCAGGTGGCAAAAGTATATAGAATATGGTCCGTGAAGGCAATCTTGCGCTGCCCCCTTCCACCACCAAAAGAAAAGGATAAATGATGTCTTTTCCAGTTGGAAAGTTTCTTCTCCATTTCTTCACGAATCCTAACCATATGGATAAATATTAGAAACTCTGGCGGCCCAGTGGAAGACTAATAATTTAAGTTGGTAAGATACCTATGATTTAACCATTAAACAAGCATGTGAGCTAGCTTATGTAAATTGGAAACCTCCTTGCCGGTATACAAGAGAATTAGAATAATTAATATGGAGATCTCAGACGACCTTAGGAACAAGGATAATCAATCTTAGGAATAGGATTTCTTGTTCATTATCTTCTCAAAAATCAGTGTTTCATCAGGGTAGAGACTGAAGTTATTGTTAAGACACTTATCTATTAGAGCTAGCTGAAAAATCTTTTATCCAATATCCAATTTAATTGAACAGTTGTGGATAGCATCTTACTGATATTTTCTATACCAAAAATAAAGAGATAAGAGGATAGGGTATCCTTTATCCAATCCACTATGAGATGGGAAGAACCACAAAGAGCGCCATTAATGAAGAAGAAAATCTTTCTGATGATACATGATACCACTTGAGAATCACCAAGGGCTTGTTTGGAAAGCCACCAGGTAATTGGGTTTGGTGTAAACACAATTACACCGTCTCACCTGTTTGGCTAGTCATGGAATTACTTGGTCAACAAGTAATTGGGTGTAATTACACTCTCCAATTCATAGGGGAGGCTGTGAATTGCCGGTAATTACATGGTGTAATTACATATTGGTCACTTTTTAGTTTTAATTTTTTTTATTTTAATTTTCTTATTTCTATTATTTTAAAATTCTTTTTAAATTTATTATTCTAATACTTTTTGAAATTATATTTTATTTTTATAATATTTATTTTTCATTTGTTTCTCATTCTCAGCCTTTACTTCATGTGATTCCATGCAATCTTTCATGTTTTTTTTAAAAAAAAAATTATTCTATGTTTATTTTTTTCATTAGCATGATTTTATTAGTATTCTAATTTTTAAGTTAAAGTTGAATTAATTGTTGAATAAAGTTATATCTTACATTTTTAAAATTATGTAAGTTATAATAAAAATGATCCTAGATTGCCATCAAAATAAAAATGATCCTAGATAGGAGAAAATGGAGGTCGAGGATTAGGACAAAGGTTAGTAGATAGTTGGGTGTTTTCTAGTTCTCCCATATCAGTAGTATTTTTACTACTTCCCTAATATCTTATTTTCCAATTTCTTAGTATTATCTATTATCTCCTTTCCTTTATTATCACTCCCCTATTATCCGATTCTTCGATTGCTATTATCATTTGCTACCTTTTTTTTTTTTTGCTTCGGTTGTTGTATTATTTGTTGTTGTTAATGTTCTGTTCTTCATTTGTTTCAACATGACTCCTCCATAATGGTATTTCCTTTTCAAACTTGTTTTAAATTGCTTTATTAGATGCAAGGGTCTTTTGGTAACAATCTGTATACCTGTACAAGGTAGCTGTAAGTTAGTGTACACTCCACCCTCCTTAGGCCCTAGTTGGGAGATTTCACTGGGTATGTTGTTCTAAATCTGATTACCCGTGCACCTGCATGGAGAATATCTATTCCTGCTTTCAAGCACTGAAGTGCTTATTTTTGTAGTATTCCTTTCTATTATGCCTAAAATGTATTTATCATTGATATGTTGTGTGTTCCTATTTGAGGAAATAGACAACTTTAATTGCAAAGATCAATTCTAAGAGGGAAAAAACAAAGGAGAAGAGGGTGAACTTAAAAATAAGTTACACTAGGGATAAAGAGATTCTAGTTAGCCTAACTGACAAATGGACGCACTATAAGTATTTTTTGGATATGTAGTTAAATTGCATAGATTGTGGTGTTTCTGAAAAAGGGAATTAGACATTGAATTAACATGAAAGTGTCTTTTAGATTAAAAAGAAAAAAAGAAGAGCATGAGAATGTTGTTGAAAGTCAGGAGAATCACTGAGACTCTACTGGACTATTCTAATCACTGAAACTCTACTGGACTAATGTAATAATAATGTCATAATATTTAGAATCCAAGAATTAGATTTTCTTTTTAAAAGATATTTCATGTATTCTGGAATTCTGGGGCTAAGCGCACTGAGTTTGCAGATAGAGCTTCAACTTGGCAAAGCTGACTGAAGCTTTTAATTCTGCGACCCCGAGGATCCCTGAAATTTAACTTTCTGCTAGTGCAGTTGTCACCTGGGTTTTTCTGCGCTTCCAGTTTTTAGCCAAAACTAATTCTAATCAACTCCAAGGAATCTGAAATTTGATATTTATCTACTTTCAATTATTTTTCAACAATCCCCAATAACATCCAATCAAAACTTTACTATTTTACTCAAATTTTGATCAAAACATAGGATCCAATCAACTCAAAAATGGTGGAAACTTTTTTTTTTTTGGATGGAATCGAAAGATATAATCAGTATTTGTAGAAATGGATCACTAGCCTATGCTCTGATTTCAAACTGATAGGGGAAATTAAATTGCAAAACACAATAGAAAATGGAAGTAGAAGATATAAACTAGATGCAACTTTGATTATAATAGACATTGTTAGAAAAAACCAAATACCTTATATTATAGGAATCAGATAACACTCAAATTATATGGAACCATCAAGACGCATGAATACTCAATCAAGTACCATTGCAAGTTGGACATCTAAAAAGGCAGAGAACCTTCAATGATCTCGACAAGGAGTTCAATATTCATTCAACTCTAAGAAGATGAAGATATAAAAACTATTTATATTAGGGTTGACATTCAGAACTAAGTAACTACAACAACGTACCCAGTGATATTCATAACTAATAAATGACCTCAATACTTCTATACTAGTCCTTAAAAGCTAAATGGCCGAATTATCATAATTTGAAAATATTAGTATACTCCATGATCATGGACTCTGCAGAATCAGCTACGTCCGCAATTGCGAATGGAAGTCGAGAAAGCGGTCTTGGGGAATCTGGCATTCGGCTTCACTGCTTTCTGAGGGTTCTAATTGCCTTAATGTTGATATCCTCATTTGAGATAGTCACTCTAGCACATTGTGGATCTTGAAAGCTTCTTGAATGGATCTTCTAAGGCATCTAAGCTACTATTGAGTAATTGGAATCTCCTAAGCTCATGATGTCTTCCTCGGATTCTATCAAATATCAATGTTGCTCCCTCTCCTAGTCTGAATATTAATGGTGCAGATTGAATACTTATCAGTATACATATTGTGGTCCAAGAAAACTGCATAGCTATAACTTCCACTCATCTTCTCAGGATTGGCAGTGGCTGGAGATCCTAGTTTCAAAACTTTTGAAGCTGCATTTCCTTATGTTGTTCGGAAGCTTCTCTCTGACAATTCTGTTGCATCGAGGAAAATTCTACATTCGGTACTTTACAGCTTTATACATTTGGTCTCTACTCATACTGCAGTTGACTTTAATGGTGTTCCCAAGACATATTAAGAATCATATATAAAATGGTGTTCACCAAGCTTATTCTGTTTACTGCTTTATCCAGTAGTTGGCTTATGGATGAAATTTTATTGACTTAATTATCTCATATCTAATCGGGGAAAAATTAACTTGAGTAACTTTGGCATGAAAGTAAATGTTTTTTTTTACAGTGAAGTGGGTGAAGGTTTTATTTCTTGAACCCTCATCTTGTACTCCTTGATACTTTTATTGGAACCTGCTTCATGCTTATCTTATCTTGAGAATTTCTTCTCCTTGTTCTATTATACAAAAAAAATTCAATTTTTACTGATAGAGTGATAATGTTAACAAATAGATGACATTTAGGATCACCCTTTTCTTCAATGTTATCTTTCTGTTTCCTATTCAGGTGGTATTTAACAGAAAGAAAGAATTGCAATGGCAAAAGCTCGCTCTTTTTCTAAGAGTCTCGGCAACTAGGTAATGTGACATAGTCCTTTGTTCATTGTACACTTGTTTTTGTTTTTTCTATTCAGTAAATGTTTAAGTGTTCTAAATGCTTCTCGTTTGACATCCTCTTCTGTTACTTTTGCGTAAAGGAAGAAATTGACAAACTTTTCAATAGATATAGGGGCCCACAACTGCTCATCTTTGCTACCTGACATTTTCATTATCTTTTATAATGTCTTTCTACTTTGCTTTTTCAGTTCTTCATATCTTGTTTTATAAGAGGCTAGAGGCTGCTTCTCTTTCTTGTTTAGCTGCTTCCTCAAAGGATGTAAAAACTGTTATTTCATGTATTCAGTGGTGAAAGGCACTCAGTGTTGTTGGCTGTTGTAGGGACTGGAGAGCAGTATTATGTGTTTGAGTGGATGGAAATATTTTAGCCGCAGAATGGGTGGGGGGTGGGGGGGAGAAGGAAATGAGCCATTTTGTCTTTTCCTTTCCTTTCTCTAACGAGGAATGACAAGCTAGTCTATTGGCAATCTTTTTAATGAGCGTGAGGAATGGGACAATGGACTAATAACAAATTAGTTTCCCTTTTTACATCTCCAGAACCAATATTAGGAGACATGCACATTTCATACAGCATTCAATTAAAATTTGATGCATTCTCTATTCAGTGAGGAAGTCTGAAAGAATAGGCTTGATGGCCCAGTTTGCTACTGCATTTGGTTGCATCTTTTAGCTTCTCTTTCAGACATGATGGCTATTAGAAGCTTTTTCTCCTAGTATGTATTGGATGTTGACTGCTAATTTTCCAGGAAAGGGTTGAACACTATCATGGCACCAAATCCTCAAGCATCTCTTGCTTATTTGAACTCTATGGCACCAAATCCTCAAGCATCTCTTGCTTGTTCTTCTGATGGAGCTTCGGGTATGTTTGATGTTGCAAACTTGGTCTTGAGAATACTACCATCTAAAGATGGTATTGTGCTGAGAAGATTGCTGATGACAGCAGTGAGTACCTTTGCCTGATTGCCTTTGACCTGATATTCTTTTACTGTTACTTGAAATATTACAACCTGTTTCTTCTAAAAGAATCAAAGGTTGGCAAACTTTGGCCTTAAATGGGATCCAGAGAGGGGCTGGGGGTTGGAAAAAGGTTCTTGCATTGAGCCATACGGTTTGTTTAAGCATCTAAATTCAGAGATGGAAAATTCCTTCTCATTGCATGTATTTAAAGGTAAAATTATAAAAATATTTGGAGGTAAAAAATTATGTTGGCCTAGTATTCTCTTTTTTACATTCGGAAAAACTAACCAGTATCTACATACTAAGTTGCTTGGAGTCTTCACTTTCGGTGCCACACCTGTGTCAACACGACATAGGTGTGGGATCCATAACGGATTTGGTCAATTTTTTTTTTGAGTGAAAGGTAACATTTTTGGTCAATTTATTTTGGGTACTTTGATCAAAATCACTGGAGAAATCTGGGACAAGTACAATAATTTCTGTAATCAAAATAAAAAGTAAGGTTAAATTGAAGAAAATGAATTACCTTGTATATAGAAATTTCTATGCCCATCCCTTTCCTTTTATCATCTTCAAGGAATATTCTCTTGATCAATATTTTCTCCTCGTAACACCTTTTAAGATTTCCACATAATAGCTTATATAACTTAATCTTAGATATTTGAGTTATATTTTGTCTAATAGTTTTTTACGGGATCCCTATCTACCAAAATAACTTCTTGTTCCTGCGAAGAAAAATCCTCGCACCTGTATCCGTACTTGGATCAGTATCAGTGAATCTTAAAATTTAGATCATGAAGGGCCCGACCTCTACATCGGCACCCGTATCGGACACCCACTCCCGAGTCCAAGCAACTTAGTTTACATGTGCCGCAACTTGACATCCATTTCTCTGTTGTAGGATGGTGCTTCATTAGTTAAAGCATTTATTTCCAAGGAGGCAAAGTTCTTTCGTCGACACCTTTGCAGAATTGTTGCTGATGTACTGTCCCAGTGGTTATTTGAAGCACTTGGAAGTAATGCAATTAGTTCCCAAGTGCAGCTAAATGGTGCACCCAATGTAATGCTAGGATCGTCTTCGGCTGTGTTATCATGGGACTATGATTGTAAGTCAACCCTCAGAGATCGCCGGCTTAAACTGATTCTGTTCAAGGTGTTAGGTTCTGCAAGAAAAAGTCCGATACTGATGATGAAGTTTTTCTGCTCGTCATGTCTGATTTTTATCAAAGCATCAGCTTTGGCTTGTCATCGTTTTTTGGTTTGTCTCTCTATGGCTTACCTGGATCGTGCATCACTTGCTCCGCGAGAAGTTGTAGTTGGTGCATAAAGTTTTGGTTGGACCACAGGCAGTTGAGTTTTTCAATAACCTCATTCAGAAGTTCGATTGAAGGAGATTGCAACAAATCACCTCCTGCAGACGCCATGAATACCAGAATAGAGTAGCCGAGCAAAGTGAATCTTGATTACTTGCGTGAATCTAATGATAGAAGTTAGCACTTGCAGTAACTACTTGATGTATAGTTTAACGTGATGCGCTATCCTTGAAGCACTCAAATGACTCGCACTTTGCAAGTTGCAACAGAGGACTACCCGTGGCTCTCTATGGTTTTATAGTAAATTTTATGGGACAGGTAGTTTTAAACTTGTAATCTCCTTGTGTATGTACATCCTCATTATTATCCTTGCTGGTTCTTTAAGATTTGTACAGACTAAGAAAAACAAGAAGGCTTCTTGTACAATGTCATAAACGAATGTGACTTCTTGTATAATGTTAGATTGGGGGTTCTTATACATAGTTCGGCATCCAGATGTTCATTTTGGAAATCACAGTGTAATTATTACGTGACCAAGGAATTTCACGACAATAGTAACTAAATGACCTGTTAGCACAACATAATTGAAGTGTAATTTTGAGTGTCATGTTTCGTTGCACAAATGTAATTGTGTATTTTGATTCTTTATTCTAAACTAGTTTTTACGTGAATGCCATGCTTATAAATGAAATAATAAAGTATTAGTTTCTATGAATAATGGATGTAAATTTTCTTATGATTATTAACTGCGTGCATAAAGTTGTGAAATCAATATTTATATCTATCTATTTTATTTATAATAAAAGGCTAGACACGGATAAGTTGATGTGGTGACTCTCTACGTTCTTCAATTATATTTATACTTTTTCTCATTTTAAAATTAATTGTGATGGGTAAAAATTTAATGTCACTCATAAAGTCTCTTAGTTACACCTCTTACATATAGTTTCTCCTCCATTCCAACAATTCATTGCTTAGTTTTATTATATTGTTGGAGTTGCTGTGTAATTTAAATAATATAAATATAAAAGAAATAGAAGATTTACTAAATTTTAATGTTTTTATTTGGGTCTGTTATGGTAATTTAACAACGAAGTTAGAGGGTGCGCGAATTCTACTAAACTTTGAACTCACTCAATTGCTATATATGACACTTGAGTTTTTCTAAGATGAGAAGAATAGGAACCTTAGGAAATATGTAGTATAAAAATGTGAGGAAACACCTTCATTAATAGCCAACAAAGGGTAGTATGAATAGATTTTTATATATTGTGCCTTATAAGAAAAATTACAACCTTTGAGGAAAGTCACAATCCTTTGGAAATATCACAATTCATTAGAAAAGTCATAAATCTTTAAAAAAATCACAACCTTATGAAAATGTGCAATTCATTGGGAAAGTTACAATCCTTCAATGTAAAATGGTGTTTGGTTTCAATATAATATAATATAATATGATATAACTTTTAATATAGAAGATATACTAAATTGAGTATTTTAAGAAGAATAATAAACTTGTAAAATTTGCAGTTTAAAAATATCAAGAAAACCTTCTATTTATACCAACAAAGTGTAGTATAAACAAGTGCTTATTGTGCCTTATAAGAATAGTTACAACTCTTCATGAAAGTCGCAATCATTCAAAAAGGTTACAACTCATCGGAAAAGTCACAACCCTTCAGAAAGGTCACAACTCATTGAAAAAGTCACAACCCTTCAATACGAAAAGGTATCTATTGTAATGACCCTCTAGGCCATTTTCTTTTTACCGTCTTCTTTTCATTGGTTAGAGCTTTGACTTGTTGACACCGATAGTTTAGTCGCCTGATCGTTCTTTTGGATTTTGTGCAGTTTTTGTACTCTGAGGCCTTTATAATTTGAAAAATTGACTTTGGTCTAAAATGCAGATAAATGGTCTTGGAATAAAATTTTGATAGTTCTATCAGCTCCAGAATGACTATTTTAAGCTAGAAACATGGCCGGCTTCACTTTCAAAGCTTTCGGTGTGAGTTTAAACCATTTAGCGTTTTAACCTTTCATAATTAACCCAAATTTGACTTGGGTGAACTTTCTTGGAAATCGTGTCTGATTGAAAATTCTGACAACACAGTTAGCTCTAGAATGTTGAGTTTGGTCTAGAACGACCTTTCGTTCGATTGTCAAGGGTTCTGGACTGATTCTCGAGCCCTTGGTGGTTTTGGTTAAAAGTAGCCATCAGGAGTGGGACCTATTTTAATTGAAATTACCTTGTATGAAAATTTTAATTGCGCCATTGAGTTAAGAATTTTGAATTTAGTGGGATATATAGCTCATTTGCACGCACGGAGTTCCGAATCCCAAACACCTCATTGGAGGATGTGAACTTGGCAAAATTTGATCTTTCACCTGATGCTGGTACGTGGTGAAATAACCTTTCGTGTTCGCAGGCCCTAGGACACATTCGCGAAGGGTTGATCCCTTGTGCTACGCGTCGCAGGGCTTGGGCTGCAATCGCGGTGCACAATCTTTTTAGCGTTTGCATTCGCTGGCCATTGGTCGAGTTCGTAGAGGGGCATGCGCCAGACCTTTACGATCGTGGGCTACAGTAGCCGGGTTCACGAAGGTCAATTCCCTAGTCTATTTAATTAAGACCAAGGATGTGATCAACTCATTTCCTTAACTTCAAGGTGCAATTTCTTGCTCGATTTAGTTTCAATTGGATGATTCAAAGCTTGAATTTGTGGGGAATTTTTTGGGGGGGGGGCATATTGGTATGATCAGAAAGTGTCGGGAAGAGCCCGATTAAGGTGATTTTTTTAACTTAGCTGCTACTATTGATGTGTTTTAGCTCTTAATTGTGAAATTATTTGCATGATTTGTTTGGGGCTGATTCCGATGACCAAAACTTATTTTATTTTGGGACATAACTTTGGGAAACCATTTAGAGGAACTATTTGGGATATTTTTACAAAGTTAATTTTGAAATTTCCGGTGCAAGTCCTACATTTCCATTTTGGACTTCGAAATTGGTCTATTTTTGAATTTTCTGATTTCACATGCATAAATACGGAGTTTGAATGCATAAATACATGTGGATTTGCATGAACATGTAGTAGGGAGCTATTTTAGTGTGCTATAATTGCTAGACTCCATGTTTTAAGTCATTTCGGGTTCAATAAGTATTTGAATTTTTATTCATGATCATCCTTGCCTTGTGGTTTGATTCTTGTTGGCTTGTGTACTATCTTGGAGCATGTTTGACCTTATTCTAGGTTTAAACTAGTGGATATCATAGATTTGTGATGTTTGGAGTTGATAGACATTAGTATCTCTACCTCGGCACAATATAGGGCGACTTAGATTGTAACACCTCCAGTTAGGAGTCTAAGAATGCAGAAAAAGTTGGTCAGAAAATCACCTGGGCTCAGTTCACGAGGCCAATTTATGACTTGAAGGTTGGTCCTTAAACATGATCTTTAGGAATGGAAAAAAGTTTCCAAGCGTGGGGTAACACACGTAGCCAACGACGGCCCGTGGAATGATTGACTGTCCGCTGAAAGGGGTCATAACTGAGAGTATTAGACATGACAAAAATTTGGAGTTTCAGTGAAGTAACCTACGAATTAACAAAGGACGGTCCGTAGATCGTCATACGACCCGTATAAGTCATTCGTAGATGAAGCCCAAAAAAGTTAGAAATTGACTAAGTTTGGAAAGACTCTACGAGTCAACCACGAGCTGTAAGTCAAAGTACGACTCGTAAAAGGTGGGTTTGTGGTTTGGGTCAACAAAATAGTTTCTGACGTTTGGAAAAGGACAACAAGACATACATGACTATGGTTCGTGGTTCAATCCATGGCTCGTAATCAGACTTTCATATTTTTATTTTTCACAGTTTTAATAAAGGCCATTTTGTCATTTTTGCAAATTCTGTTCCTATACTATGTCATTTTGGGATTCAAAGGGGGCCTAACTAGACCTTAAAGCCCTAGAACCCTCAGTCATTCCCCCATTCTCTCATTCCCAAAATTTCCTAAGGCAAATACACTCTTTAGAAAGGTCAAGGCAAGGCTAGGATTTTCAAGTTCTTCCTATAGGGTTCAAGCTTTTCTTCTTGGAGACTATTTGAGGTATGTGAGTTTGATTTGTGTGTATTCTTTCACCCACAAAGTCTTTCATAAAGTCTTTTACCTTTCTTTAAGTCCCTTCAAGTAAATATGCATGTTATGATAATTTTTTGATACTTTATCATATTAAATGGTTTTAATGATATCCTATGATGTATTACTAAGTATTTGCATGTATTTAAGTTATTGATGATGAGCCCAATGATGAGAGTCATGCATGATGAAGTGTGGGCTGTTTTTACATGTTTTGGATAAACATATCTTCATGATTTATGATATTTTAACTTAAGAGTCAGCCCACTAAGTTTCAAGTAAAGCTTTGCATGATTTATGATGATGATTAGGGCATTAAAGTTGAGTTTTAAAGTTATGATTTGTCAAAGATATAACACATGTTCACAATTGCCCTAAAAGATATTTAAGAAGGTCCCCAATATGAAAAGACAATTCTCACTTGGTGGTTCCTTAATTTTGAGCTACTCTTATGATTTGCTACTTATGATTCTAAGTGTCATAAAATTGACTAAGTATACGTTTTAAAGAATCTGTGGAATGATTTGGCACCAAGAGGACTTTGAGATTGGTCTCATCTCGTTAGTTGAGGCATGAACCATTAGAGACGAATCTCATTGTCCTATAACTATGTGCCACCATAAGAGCCCTTGTAGGCTAGGCTAGTGGAGTGGATCCACGTAGGCCATATATATTATATAAAAATGCAGGCGAAGTGACAGAGTTCCACCGGGCAAGTGCTCTCCCCGTGTCAATGTAGGAGGTTATGTTGGATTCCATGTAATAGCTCACATGGTCTTATATGTCGGTTAAGGTCCACTTCCACAAGTTTATGATTCTACGATACGATTCTATCACATGTGATCTTTCATGCATTGGTTCTCTTTCATATTGAGCGATTTGCATGCTTAAGCTCATATTTATGTCCTTTACCATCTCATGTATGTATATATGTTTTACTATGAATGATGGCACTACAGTTTCTTGCTTGTATTGCATCTCACATACTTCGTACATTCCAACGTACTAACACATATTTTTCCTGCATGATCAAACCATGTAAGGACAGGTACTCCTCTACCGGCTCATGGTTAGTATTTTAGACGTTTGAGACTATTACCTTTGCGGTGAGCCACAAAACTCTACCATTTTCTATTCTAGCTTGTATTTTCTTTTGAGACATTAATGTATATGTTGGCCCTTTTGAGGCTTTTACATTCTATGTTGCGTTTTTATGGAGTTTTTTCTATTTGATGGAAACTGACCGTTACCGGTTCCATCCCTCTATTGTGTAGTCGATATGCTTTATGGACAAATTTGATGTTTCTTTTTAATGTTGCTTCATTGTCATAATATGGTCCCATAGACCCTTTCCCAATTTTTATTCTGCGAAGTTTAATTTATGCCTATGAATGCTTAAGATTTTAAAAATGACTTGGGTGGGATGCCTTCTGGTATCTTAATTTTTGTGTGACAATTAGGCCCTTGGTCGAGTCGTTACATAGGTCCTTGTAGACTCATATAGCAGACTTGGGTCTAATAGAGATGAGTCCTAGCTAGGTAGTAACTCATCTTCAAAGCCTGATTATCCATAATTTTCATATTATCCTATTCTGGCATTTTCAATCACATCCCTAGACCCATTCAGTAATAGAAATGATTTTAGTACCCTTTTGAGCTACATAGAGATTCTTAGAGGATACAGAATATGGTTATTGAAGAATTGTGATAGTATTGGATATGGGTATTTCTAAGCAGCTTACGTTGGTTCTATTACCTTTGGAATGACACTAGTAGGAGGTTTCATCTATGGTTCAATATACTGTGTATTTCCTATACCTAATTACTCATCCTTCTGTACAAAGTCAACATACAAAGTTCGGCGTCCTTCGATCTCATCTCTGCATTTATGGTAAGGCGACATCCGCGGTTCAAGGTCTAGGCTCTGTACTAATCCTTACAGAGTCTAGTTTTATTCGCATATTTATTGTAGGGATACTCATTCACTGTTCGAGGTCCATACTCTGTGATTTCTTTATTCAGAGCTCCGAAATATTGAACTTTTGAAGACCTTAATTTTCAAGATGTATGATGTAGAGGCATGTTTTGGATACTAGGTTGATGTAATTCCTTTTAATGGGAAATGTTGACTCTTATGATGCTATGTTTCGCTTGCCTACTCTTATGATTTCTTATTTATCTTATATATGGTTATGATATGAACCAAGAGGCTTGGATAGGACACCTTCGGGTGTCACTTTCATCATGTCATACTAGGCCCTACGTTCAAGCCGTGACAGTCCGTGCTTACCCTTGCCTCCAAATGCTAGTTGTTACCAGCTCCAATGACGACGATGGTAATAGTTTTTGGTCTTGCATCATGGAAACAAGTGCAATGTGCAGTATGTGCACCATGAAACAGGTACCACTAGGAATGTTAGACCAACTAAGAAAAATAAATACAATAAAAATATTAGTATAGAACAAAAATAGTGGTCAAGAAAGGCGATAGTAAAGGTATGCACACAAGTTTAAAAGAACAATATGATCTAATGTAACTAAACCCAACCGATCCCCCATAAGCCCAGAAGGTACACTCCTGCACAGTTAAAAATTTGAAAGGACCTTTATAAGCTCGACAGGTATAGAGAAAAGTTGAGTTAAGAATAAAAGTACCAGGTAAAACCTTGAAGAAAAATAGAGGATTTTGCTTGATTTGATCTTCAATGGAGTTTTTGCTTGGATGAAAAAAAGCCCTCGAGAGTAGTTTTAGAGAGAGAATATTTATAATGTGTGAATTGTGAAAGAATGAGGTTAAATTTGGGGGTTGAAGGCAATTTATAAAATGGATTTATGTGCCGAAAATCGCCCAACATTACATAAATAGGCTTAGGGAAAAGTCTAAAGCTTTTTCACTTAGTGTAGGAGTTTTTTTTTTTTAAAATTGAACTATCATGGAATAAGTCCCCGATGTGGAGTCATTTCACCATAACTCATTTTTTTTGTGAAATTCAATTTTCCCCTGCTTTGACCTAGAAATGAGTTTAGGTCACTTTTGTATATAAGTGAATCTCTCTGCCTCGCACTCTCTTCTAGAAATGCGAAATCTTATGAAAAATTATTTTTCGACACGGTTAATCTAAAAATAAAAAAAGATCATTTCTCACACAATTTTGCTTTTAAATAAGAATCCGACCTCGGATTTTCCAAAAAGAACATGAATAAAAGTTATGCAAGGCATCTGTCAAAGGTCATTTAGAGGCATTTTGAGAGGTGTTACAATATCTCCCCCTTGGGAAAATTTGTCCTCGAATGAGATCAAGATAAGCTTGAGTAGATTAGAGTATGTAACTCACAATTCATCATGAATGCAATAATGCAACTTTAAAACATCTTTAGAAATTATTTTCGTGAGTATGCATACATGTAATGTGACATAGAGCGATTGACACCTGGGAACTTGAAGAGAGATTGAGCATGAGTGGCTAAGTACCTTAGGCTTGAGTAGAAGGAAAGAGGTAAGGATATTGTTTCATCATGTCTGTGTCTGCTTCTCTATTGCACTTTTGACTTGTTTATTTCTCCACAAGACCTTGATGAAAATAACCTCTTTGTTTCTTAGCCTTTTAACTTATTAGTAAGAAATCTCAACTAGAACTTCCTCATACATTAGATTTTCTTCAATACTCATGTTATTCAAGGGTACAATAACATTTGGATCACCAACATGTTTCCTCAACATTTGACATATGGAATACCTGATGAACCATAGCCAATTCCATTGTCAATTCCATCTTATAGACCACCTTACCAATTCTTTCCAAGATCTTATAAGGCTCTACACACGTAGGGCTTAACTTGCCCTTCTTGTCAAATGCATGATACCTTTTATAGGAGATACTTTAAGATAAACCCAATCATACATTGAATTCAAGACCCCCTTTTAACATCGGGAATATGACTTTTAGCAACTTTGAACTATTTTTAATCTCTCCCTTATGAGTCTCAATTCCTCCATAGCCTCAAGTACCGAATCAGGACCAATCAAAGACATCTCTCTAACTTCAAACCATCCTACTAGAGACCTACATCTCTGCCCATGTAAAGCTTCAAAAGGTGCCATCTCAATGTGACACCCGAAGACACCCAATCCAAGCCTTTTGTTCATATCATAAACATATATAAGGTAAATAAACAATCATAAAAGTAAGAAAGAACATAGCATCATAAGAGTCATAATTTCCCATTAAAGGAAATCACATCAACATAGTATCCAAAACATGCCTTTACATTATCGATCTTAGTGGGGACTATAACATAGTTTTACTAGCTCACCCTCAATATTAGCAAAGTACAAAAGTCTTAGAAATATCATCATAAGCAAGAAATATAAGGGCTTATCCCTGAAGCATGAGAATTCACTAAGTCTTCAATAGAAACACCAAAAGGGAGCCATAATAGTGATGGGTAATATCATTGTGTGTCCCTATATGGTGATATCATGCAGGCAAAAGTATGCGTTAGCACGATGGAATGTACTAAGTATGTAAGCATGCAATGCATCAATGAACATCGTACATAATAACAATATGCATGACATAGAAATGGAATAAGGAAAAGATATGCATGAGCAATGCAATATTTTAAATCATATGTGGAAGCATCATATAACATTTCATATCCATGTAGACATATATATGTGGGAATAAAACCATAACCTATAGTAAGACCATGCAGACTATTACATGAAATCTTGATGTTCCTTTTTCAGGTCGTGACATGGTGGATGTGACACCCAAATGCACCCCATCTAAGCCTCTTGTTTATATCATGAGAATACATAAGATAAATTAGCAATAATAAGAGTAAGAAAGTGGAAACATAGCATCATAAGAGTCAGCATTTCCCATTAAAGGGAATTACATCAACATAGTGTCCAAACACATGCCTCTACATTATAGATCTTGGCGGGGACTAGAACATAGCTTTACTAGTTCATCCTCAAGATTAGCAAAGCACAAAAGTCTTAGAAATATCATCATAAGCAAGAAGCAGAAGGGCTTGTCCTCGAATTATGGGAATGTACCAAGTCTTCAATAGTAACACCAAAAGATAGCCACAATGGTGAGGGTAATATCGTCGTCTGTCCCTACATGGTGATATCATATAGGCAAAAGTATGTATTAGTACGTTAGAATGTACTAAGTATATAAGCATGTATTGTATCAATGAACATCCTGCATAATAGCAATGTGCACAGACATATCAATGGAATAAGGACAAGATATGCATGAGTAATACATTTAAAATCATATGATGAAGCATCATAAAACATTTCATAACCTAGTAGACATACATATGTAGGAATAAGACCATAACTAGCATTAAGACCATACAGACTATTATATAAAATCTTGATGTTCCCTCTACATCGAACAAAGAGGAGTCTACTTTGCCAAGGTAGACCCGATCTCACCTTATAGGCTTTATCTTAGCACATCGAGAATCCATCATTTTTACCCTACCCTTTAAGATCTATCCTTGCATGGTGAGTGTCACATTAAAAAGCTGTACGGATCTATTTTCATCCCTTTAAGGCATTTAAACATGAACATCAGTCCTACGGTGGCACATAGTTATGAGACTTGAGGATTTATATAAGGACCCATGGAGATAGGGCCCCTCACAGAAGCCCATTTGGTGCTAAGTCAAATCCCACATAATACATATTCATGCATGCACATTGACATCATCATAGTTTAGAAATCATACTTCCATAGCTTGTAAAATAGACATCATGATTTCATCATATCATAGGAATTATCCATCTACATAACTTTGCATATAGTGTGGGTATATTCACTATCGTATCATCTTTTTATAAACATTAGGGTCATAAGTCACCTTCATCATCACATAATCATCATCTTCATCATAAAATCATACTTTCATACTTAAAATCATAATCACAAGATCATGGCTTTAACATTGAAATATTAGGGCCATATGTGGGTTCATGAACAATTGAGTTAAAATCATGCAATTAGATGAAAATCAAGTAGGAATCATGCAATTGAAATCACATTAAATAATTTATAAAGGAATCCATATCAGTTTCAAAAAAAGCCATAATGATCATGTACTTAAGATCATTCATGGAAAAATTATCAATTTCGTGCAATTGACTAAAATTCATATTAGGATTGATCAATAGACATAGTCTCCATCATCATTGAAGAAATTGAATACGATTAGCGAAGACCCCTATAGTTTCAAAATTGAATAATATAAAAGTTAGAGAACTAAGAAGGAGTTCTATAGAAGAAAGAATTCTATAAATGAAAGCTCACATACATTAAGTGCTTGACTTGAAAAACTTGAAGAAAAATAGAGGATTTTTCTTGATTTAATCTTCGATGGAGTTTTTTCTTGGAAGAGAAGAAATCCCTTGAGAATAGTTTTAGAGAGAGAATTTTTGTAATGTGTAAAGTGTGAAAGAATGGGGTTAATTTGGGGCATTGAAGGCAATTTATATAATGGATTATGGTGCCAAAAATCTCCCAAAATTACTTAAGTAGGCTTTGGAAAAAGTCTAAGGCTTTTTCACTTAGTGCAAGAATTTTAAGCAAAAATTTGAATTGTCATTGAATAAGTCTGCGATGCGGAGTCATTTCACCATAGTTCATTCTTTTGTAAAATTCAATTTTACCCCTATTGTGACCTAGGAATGAGTTTGGGTCATTTTTGTACATAAGTGAACCCTCTCGCGACACGAAGGAGTCACACATTCTTCTGAAAATGCAAAATCTTATGAAAAATTATTTTTTGATACGGTTAATCTAAAAAGACCATTTTTCCATGCAATTTTACCTCCTGATTAAGAATTCAACCTCTGATTTTCAAAAAAGAATATGGATAATATGTTATCTAGGAAATTTTTCATAAGGTCAATCGGAGGCATTTTCAGAGGTGTTACACAGACATTCTAGATCATTGCTCTATCCTTCTTTATATTTTGTAGCTTGTCTTTTGTTTTTGAGTCAAGTGCGTTGTAGTTGTGTACATACGTATATTTTAGTCCACTTTAGGTACTTGTATCCATTTTTAGTGGCTTCGTACTCATGACTTCTGGGTTCTGGGAGAATTTTTTTTAATTTGTGTATATTTTGGCTGCTTGTATTGTTTTTGTTATTATTGTCATGCTGTTGTTTAGATTCTGCCCACATACCCATTATTAGCTATTTTTGTTCATAAATTAATTCACCTACTGGAGGGATATAATAGGTTCCATAACAACTCGAGAAATAAGCCATGACAAGTTATTATCAAACCTCTCCATTCTTTTGTCTCACTTGTATAAAGACAACACCTAGTAGTGTCTTGCGGATTAGAGTAGAGATTTTTATCTTATCTTCAGGAGGCTACTGGGAATCATTAGGAATGTGCACTATTTTGTGACTATTTCGTGCAAGGATGTGTTTTGTTGGTTTCTTAAACATCTCACCTATTTCATTCTTTTGCAGGATGACTAATTTGTGCGGATCTGCATTGGGGATGACCCACCTGGGCAGGCAAATAGGACCTCATCTAGGTGTATTGGCCGATTACGAGGCCATGCCAGGGATACAAAACCATCCCATCATAAAGATAGGACTCTGAAGCCAGAGGCGAAGTATTAGGCCGCTCCTATTCCACCCCAACTAACGCAACCAACAGTAACGGTTGCCATGACACCAACATTACAAGCTGCTATCACTCAGCTTATGTTAGTGTTAGGGGATATGCAGTATGTCTAGCACCAGGACCACCCATGCTAGCACTTCAGGATTAACCTGCAGTTCTAGTCCGAAAGGCTCAACACCCAACACATCTTGCCACCCAACTAGATACTGTAGGTGGTGCTATGCCATTCTAGGAGTAGAAGATGCTCATATTCTCTGTTAGATTGACACCATCGAGGTTTTTCAGGGGTAATTGGAAAGGATGTCCATGAGTTTTTGACTTTTTTCAGAGAGCGATTGCATGCCTTGAGTCCAATGGAGTCGTGAGGAGCTGACATCACAACTTATCAGCTTGACAGGCCCGCGAGGAAGTGGTGGCGATCTCATACGGAGACTAGGATAGCCGATCATCTTTGGTGTCCTGAATGGAGTTTTCAGAGTCCTTCTTAGCTAGATTTATGGCCAGGAGTTTCAGAGATAGTCTCCATAATCAATTCTTGAGGATGGAGTAGAGCACTATGATAGTGTCAAAGTATGAGACTAAATTCCATGAGCTCCCCAAAGATACCACCATGATTCTACCTATTGAGGAGGAAGGGGTTCAATGCTTTATTTGTGACATGAAGACCCAGATGTAGATTGAGACCCATGCCTTGGTTACAATGGGCCATTTCTTTTTAGAGACAATTGACCATGCTCATACTGATAAGCAGCTCCATCATGAGTCCTAGGGGGCTAACAACAAGAGGGATCGGCATGAGGGTAGCTACAGTGGACCTTGTTATAGATTATAAGGTTATTATGAAAGGCCACAACAATGGGTTCAGTAGGGACACTCGAGATGGATAATACATGCCTCATTATAGATCTCAAAGGGCGATCAACATTAGTAGGGTGCCTTAGGTAAGGGTGGACCTACATATATTATACGCCATAGTGCAGGGGATACAATATTGGCTGCCTCAGGTCAGACTAGTTCATCTTATTCAGTGGGTCAGATTTCTAGGGGCTCAGATTTGGGTATTTATAATACCTTATAAGTTGGAAAGTCAAAATAAAGAAGAAAATGGAGAAAATAATCATTGGTATAGGATCCACAATCTAATTCTACGACTCGTAGACTATTGTGTGGGTCATGGACAGGTGCTCGTAGTTAGCAATTGGACTTAGAAATCATTTTAGGGATTTTGGACATTTTTACAAGGGTAAATTACGGGCTGTAAAAGGAACTATGGCCCGTGGAAGTGGATTGTAGATTAGACCTGGAAAGTTTGAGAAGGTATGGGTCTCAAAACCTTTTCTGTGAACTAACAGGATGGTCTGTAGATCCAATGACAAGCCGTAAAAAGGATTCGTGGAAGGCCTCTATACTTAGAATTTTTGTTTGATATATTGATAATTCCATGAACACGAGTCGTAGACCTAACCACGTATCGTGGTTTGTGGCTCATTATTTGGTTCAAATTTAAGAGATCCTGTCTACAAAAGGAGTTTATGGACCGTGAAAAATGGAACAACGTGTATGAAGAGGTCATGGTCCAAGATTTTGAGAGGGCTAAAATCATAGAGAGTATTACAGAAGGGGTTCTATGGTTTGTAGAACCATCTATAAGCTAAGATGGCCTCATGGTCCCTATTTGATAGTTTTAATGAAGGATATTTTTTATTTTTCCTACCCTTCTAACCCCTAAGCTGTGTCATTTTGACCCTATTGATTCACCTATAACCATTTTTACTCCATTATTCTACCCATTCCTAAAATTCCCGCCTAAGACCCCAAATCTTCTCAAGTTTTCTTCTTCCTCAAGCTCTCATTGGAGAATCAAGTTAGGATTTCAAGTTCTTGAATTCTCAATTTTTGCTCAGCCAATTACCTCAAGGTATGTAGGTATTCATCCATGGGTCTCTTTCACCCATAGAGCCCAAATACTTTCTCACCTTTTCATCCAATAAGTGTAAGGGTTATTATAATTTACATTCAATTATATGAATTTTGATTTGTACTATGATTATTTACCAAGCTATACATGAATTGTTATAAATTGCTTGATTTCCATGATTCATAAGTGAATTTTCTGACATGCTATGTAGAGTTCATGAAATTTATTATGAGTTCTCTAAATTATGATTTAATTGATATTTTTTTTGATTATGCCTGAACTTATTTCAGTTACATGATTTAAGTTGATTAATTGTGAACCTATATTTCTATCCTAATTTTCGTCACAAGACATGATTATGAATAGATAAGTATTTCAAGTAGGGTTATGGAAAGGGTGGCCTAAGACCCAATTACACTCTTAAATAAGGTAGGATTTGTAATTATGGATGGCCTACACCCATATTACATGAGTCACATGAAAATGAGCTATTCTATGAACAAGTTTTAAGAGTTTTAGTGGCAGTGATGGATTTTCCTTCCTAAATGATAAGTCTTATCACAATTATGATAAATATGATCTATGGTTATGACAATCATGATGTAAGACAAGTATTTTGTGGGATTCTGACTTAGCACCAAGTGGACTTTGAGGTGAGAACTCAACCCAAGGGGTCTTCAATAGCAATCTCTAGTCTCATAACTATGTGCCACGTAGGATTTTTGCCACTATGGTCTAGCTAGTGGATTAATATAGAATCACATATTTATGACACCCATCTAGCGGGGTAGAGTCTATCTTGGCAAGTAGATTCTCCATTTTCTGGTGTATGGGGAAATATTGGGATTTCATGTAATAGTTCGCATGGTCTTATTGTTGGTTATGTTTGCTATCCCATACATGCATGGTTTCTTATAATGCCTCTTTGACTATTCATGGTTCATGATTTTAAGTGGTCCTATGACAACATCTTTATGCAACGATTACTCTCATGATTACCTATGCATTTAATTCACTCTCTTCTTATGCAATTTACTTGACACATTGTACATCACGTTTCATGGCATTTTGCACTTGTTCACATACGTAGTACATTCAAGTACTAACACATACTTATTTGCCTACATTGTTTGATAATATAGGAATGACACTCATTCTACTCTTCATTCACGTGGCTAGCTCTAGAGTCCTTTTAAAGCTTGTGTGGTAAATCTTCATGCTTCGAGGGCAAGCCTAGTCTATCATACCTCTTATTATTCTTGGTTTTCATTGATACTTGGAGACTATTTATTTCTTGTCAAGGGTGAGCTAGGAACATTGCCTAAGCCCTCACCTATGTTTGTTCTAGTAAAGTTAAGTTGGATGTATAGATTCTATGTTGTCATATTACCTTCCTTGTTATGCCGTGGTTCTTAGATATTTGTGATCCCTTCCTCATTATTATTGCCTTATTGTACCTTATGTATGCTTTACATTCTAAAAGGCTTGGTTGGAGTTTCCTCGGGAATCCTAATTGCCACATCACATCCAGAGCCTAGCTTGGGTCATGACAAACTTGGTATTGGAGTAGAATGTTTTAAGTATTGTTGGGAGTCTAAAATACGCGTCAAGTAGAGTCTTATTCATGAGTATGAAGTGCTCCACATCTATAAGTAGGATACTATGAGGCATTCTAGAAAATCATAACTTCTTTAATGATTCATGTCGTGCGATAGAGTGTACTATGAGATTTCTAACGATTATTCTTTGCAATTTTTAGAGAATGCCTCAAAGAAGAGCCCCAATTTAAAGAGAGGTTGATGTGAACAAGGGATAAGGCCCTTAAGTTGCTAATGATTCACTAGCCAACCAAGTGACTAATACCGAGTTCCCAATGACCAACTTTATGATTGCCCAAGCAATGACTAACTAAGTGAATCAAAGGGCAGTATGTCACAACTTGGGCCTAGGGCCTAGAGTGACATGGCGAATGGAAACTCGAGAGTCCCCAAACAAGCCTCATAGCATCCATATATACATCATTGGTTTGGAAATGCATAACAAGACATTAAACACAGTTCTAAGGGACAAGAATGTATGACTCACGCTATAGGGATGTCATAGGGATAGAGATTTGCATGGATTGGCATAACATATAACACATAAGAACTAAGGGACAGATAAGTATGACACGTGCAATGGGGATAGAAGGGATGTAGGACTTTCCACATTTCCACATATCATTATATCATTAACATTAAGATATAGCCATATTCATAATCTCCATAGAAATAACATAACACATAACAATACTGTACATAGAGTTTACATGATGTCTAACAATGCCTCTAATGGGGGCCAAGACATGTCCCGGGCTCACCCTCAAAGTAATGACATAAGTGGAAACAACGTAATAGGTAGATAGAAGGTGGCTTATCCTTGGAAGATAGGACTCATCACAAGTAACTCTCACAATCCAAGTTAACCATCAAGAGGTGGATGAAAATAGTCTCCGGTCCCTACATGGTTAGATCATGTAGGCAAGGAGTATGCGTTAGTAAGTTCGAATATGGTAAGTATGCGGGCATGCAAATGCGTATGAACTTATTAAACCTGTATTCAAAGTTAGATGACAAGGGAACATATATAGAAAAAAGTATATATACATGAAAGAGAAATATAACAATATGCCATGAAATCCATGATGCATGAATGCCATAATACTTCAACATACGAGGATAGGACCTTAACCAACATCTCAAACTCATGCGAGCCAATATATGAATTCGCTCAATGAAACACTCCCATCGGATGAGAGTAGACTACTTGCTAAAGGTAGCCTACACTACACCTTACGACCCAGTCATTTCAGTCTGATGGCCATATTCTTTATGACCCGATCATTTCAGAAGGACTTCATTATCATATCATAAAAAGGCATAAACATATACCTACACTGGCGCGTAGTTATAAGAAAAGAAATTTTACATAAGGACCCCTTAGGTTGAGCCCCCATTTCTAATTTCATTCGGTGCTAAGCCATTATCCCATGGGAATACATATACATATACATGCTTTAAAAGGAGAACAAGTCTTTTCAAAACTTCATCATGGATACTTAGGCTTAAATTCACATATACTTCATATTCATGCATACTTAGGCTAAAAAGTCAAATCATACTTCATATTCATACTTTCATGCATAGTACTTGCTCATTCATACTTATACATATTGGCGTAAACATCCATAATGGCTCAAAAAGCCATATCATAGATATTATGTGATCACATTCTTGTCATAACCACACTTTTCTTAATCATCAACATAATTGGGTCTTAACCCACATCATAATCGTCATGATAATCAATGTTCATGTATGCATATGCCATGAATGATGAGATAATAGCATGGGAAATAGAGATTCATACTTCAAAATAAAAATATAAGATGAAATCCAAGTAAATCCATGACGAAATTCACATTTAAAGCATACTTGAGATTATCCATGTCTAAATTCAACATTTAAACCGGACGTGCATATTCAAACCTTCATAATATCAATGCAACTCAACATATTAGGGACTAAATTACTTTAAAAACATCAATTAAATATGACCCATATCTCAATTTAATCAAATCAACAATAATTTAAAAGACCCATGTTCAAAGTAAGCTTGAAATTCATAAATCAAGGAGTAAAAAGTGTTTGAGGTCTTCTTGTTGAAACCTTAGATATCAAGAAGAATTAAGAAGAAGTTGATTGGAGAAGAAGACCCTTCCTTGAGCTCCAAGTTGAATCTTCAATGGCATACTCGAGAGGAGTTCTTAGAAGAGAGAATTCCTATTATTTTAAGTATAATGAATGAATTTGAGTAAGAATGAAAGAGTATAGGTCTCTTTAGGAGTTTAGGAAAGGTTAGAAAGTGACAAATGACCCTTAGAAATCACCAAAATTATAAGAAAGCCATTAATGAAACGAGCACTAAAAAGTGTCCAGGTGACCCGTGAAAGGGCACCATGGTTTGACAACTCACCATGGACTGTACAAGGGTCTGTTGTAAGGGTCTTTAGACACTTAGCCAAATTTCAGACTAAAGTCATTTCCGTTGATGGTTTCACGGCCCATTCAAAGGTGCACTGATTGTACAACGGTCCATACAAATGACCAAAGTTTTGAGATGGTGATTTTATACTTAGTACCACATTTAGGATGAGGGCTTCATGAAACACCCCACCAGGGACTGTGGTGGGTACCACGACACCCCACCACGGCTCGTGGTGGCTTGCACGATCTGTACAAGGACCCTCTGGTGGCTTCCTTAGCCAATTTCTTGACTTGAAAGCTAGGGATCCAACCAAGGGGCCCTTCCATAGCCAGTGGTGAGGACCACGGCTTGTGAGAGATTCCATGGAGGGCCACCTAGCGTAAAATCCTTTCTTAAGCCACCCGAAGCCATACACAAGCATTCTCCATGGGGTCATACACTTCTGAAAACTTGATTATAAGCATCAATAAAGTCTTATGAGATCCAGGTCCTTACACCATCTCCCCCTGGGAACATTCATCCTCGAATGAGAAGCAGATTAGCTAGAAAGACTTGACTTGAACATGAAACATTTCAACATGGAGGCATAATGCATAACTCATTTCTTGAAAATCATAAAATCATCAAAACTCAATTCAAAACATTCTTAAAATCATTTTCATGCTTATGTATACATGTCATGTCATGAAACACAAGAGTGAAAGAAAAATGACCATTTAGAATAGGAAGAACCTAATACCCTAGGCTTGCGTAGATTGGAAAAGATCGAGATATTTCCATCATGTCTATCTCCACCTACCATGTAGCAATCTCCATATGTTTAATCCTCAAAAGCACTTTAACCGACCAGGTCCTTCTTACGAAGCCGCTTTACTTGCCTATCCAAAATCTCAACTGCAACCTCTTCATAGGATAAGTTCTCTTTAACTTCAACACTTTCCAAGGGCACAACCGATTTAGGATCCCCAATCAACCTTCTCAACATTGTCGCATGGAAGACCGGGTGAACAAAACTTATCTCCAAAGGAAAGTACAATCTATAGGCCACCTTGCCAATCTGCCCAACTATCTCATAAGGGTCTACATACTAGGGACTTAACCTGCCTTTTTCACTGAAAAACATTACACCCTTTATAGGAGAAACCTTCATATACACCCAATCACTAACATGGAATTCAAGATCACTCTTTCTAACATCCGACTATGACTTTTGCATCTTTGAGCCGTCTTTAACCTATCCTCTAGTCAAATTCACCTTTTCCATGGCTTCCATATCCAAATTTAGGCCAATCAATCCCATCTGACCTAATTTAAACCATCCCATCAGGGATGTACACCTTCTTCCATACAAAGCCTCAAACGGTGCCATGCCAATGCTTGTTGTAGGCAAACTCGATTAATGGTTGATGATCATCCCAATTACTCGTAAATTTTAACACACAAGCCCTCAACATGTCTTCCATAGTTTGAATAGTCCTCTCACTTGTCCATCTGTTTGAGGATGGAAAGTTGTACTTCACTTCACCTTAGTGTCCAACCCTCTTTGAGACGATTTCCAAAAAGGAGAAGTAAATTGGGTGCCACGATCTGATATGATAGACATGGGAATACCATGCAGCCTTACCAACTCTCAAATTTACAACCTTGCATAATCTTTGACATTGAAGGTAGTCTTAGAAATGAGCCAATTTAGTTATCCTATCAACGATAACCCAAATAGAATCAAGTTGCTTTCAGGTATAGGGCAAACCAACCAAAAAATACATATTTACATCTTCCTACTTCTAAGTAGGAAAATATCTTGAGCTAAACCACCTGGCCTTTGATGTTCTACCTTTACTTTTGTACAATTTGGAAACTCAAATACAAACTTTGCTATGTTTTTTTCATACCATGCCACCAATACACTTCCTTCAAATCCCGATACATTTTGGTGGATCCCGTATGTAAGGAGTAATAAGAGTTATGGGCTTCACTCATGATCACTTCTCTAAGGCCTTCAATATCCGAACCACACAACCGCTATTGATACTGAAATACACCATCTCCCCCTTGGAAGAAAACCTCAACCTTCTTTTAGGCAACCAACTTCTTCATCTCAACCAAGGACGGGTCCAAGACTTGTTTTGTATTAACATCAACAACCATAAAAGATTTATCCCTATTCTGAACATGAACACCACCATCATCTGAGTCAGCCAATCTAACACCTAATCTAGCCAAACGATGAACATTGTTTACCAATTCTTTCTTCCCTTTATCAACATGGGCCATACTACCCATGGATAGACTACTAAGAGCATCGACTACAATATTTGCCTAGGTGGGATGATATTGAACACTCATGTCATAATCTTTAAGAGGCTCCGATCACCTTCTTTGCCTCAAGTTAAGATCTCTTTGGGTGAACACATATTGCAAACTCTTGTGATCAGTGAACTTATCATGAACCCCATATATGTCTCAAATCTTTAAAGCAAACACCATGGCTCCCAACTCAATATCATGAGTCGGATAATTTTGTTCATGTACCTTCAATTACCTTGATGCATAAGCTATTACCTTACCATGTTGTATGAGAACACAATCTAAACCAATTTGAGAAGCATAACAGTATACCACAAACCCATCTAAGCCATCTGGTAAAGTCAAAACAAGAGTTGATGTACGCCGATCCTTCAAGGTCTTAAAACTCTTCCCCCACTCTGACCGTATAAACTTAACCTTCTTTTGAGTCAACTTAGTCAATGAAGATGTAATGGATGAGAAACTTTCAACAAATCTCCTATAATAACCTGCCAACCCAAGGAAAATTCAAACGTCAGCAAGAGGCAATGGTCTAGGACAATTCTTCACGGCCTCAATTTTCTTTAGGTAGACTTTTATGCCATTACCGGATACCATATGACCAAGAAAAACTACTTCACCCAACAAAAACTCACAATTGCTGAACTTCGCATACAATCGTATCTCCCTTAAAGTTTAAAGAACCAACCTCAAATGATCCATATGCTCCCACTCACATCGAGAATAAATCAAAATATCATCGATGAAGGCTACCACAAACTATCAAGAAATAGCTTAAAACCCAATGAGTAAGATCTATAAACACAGCTGGAGCATTAGTTAAACAAAAGACATCATGATAAATTCAAAATGCCTATACCTAGTCCACAACTCAGTTTTAGGAATATCACATTCCCTCACCCTCAAGTGATGGTATCTAGAACAAAGGTCAATCTTTGAGAAGTAGGTAGCTCCTTGAAGTTGATCAAACAAGTCCTTGATCCTTGGCGACAAATATTTATTCTTAATGTTCACTTTATTCAATTGCCTATTGTCGATGCACATCCAAAGTGACACATCTTTCTTTCTCATGAATAACACAGGAGCACTCCATTACGATATACTTGGTATAATGAAACATTTCTCTTACAAGAATTTCAATTGATCCTTCAACTCCTTTAATTCAGCGTACCATACGATAAGGAGGAATGGAAATAGGTTGAGTATCAAGAAGGAGATCTATGCCAAAGTCTACTTCCCCTTTGGGAGGTATACCAGACAAATCTCTGGGAAAAACATTTGGAAACTCATTAACCACTGGAACCAACTCAAGAGTAGGTGACTCAGACTCCACATCTCTAACCCTCACAATATGATAGATGTACCCTTTAGAAATCATTTTCCAGGATTTGAGATAGGACATAAACCAACCTTTAAAAGTAGAGTCACTACCCTTCCATTCAAGAACATGCTCATCTGAAAATTGAAATTTGACTTTTCAGGATCTATAATCTATAGAGGCATATTAAGCATGCGACCAATTCATCCCAAATATAATATCAAAATCAAACATCTCAAGTTCCGCAAGGTCACACAAGAGCATTTTATGCAAGACAAAGACAGGACAACCCCGATAGACTCTTTGGGCAACAATAGACTTACCCACGGGAGTATTGACTGAAAAGGGATCCCTTATTATCTCAAGACTCAAACCAAACTTAACAGCTAAAAGTGGAGTCACAAAAGATAAATTTGCACCTGGATCAAGCAAAACATAAGCATCAAAATCAAAGACTTTTAACATACCAGTCACTATATCCAGTCTCCTCTACTTCCAGTTGAGCATGCAATGCATAAAACCTGTTATTTCGGGGGGAGGGGGGAACCACCTTGATCTGTTGGACTTGACCACCCCGAGCCATTTGACCCTGACCCTTTTAGGAAGCTTTGGGACAATTAGCAATCTTGTGGCCCGTATCACCACACCCAAAACAAGCACCTAAATCTTTCCAATATGCACCAAAGGTGATTCTTCACACACCTGTCACACCGAGGAGGTAATGTTCCTCCTAAAACTTGTGCCTTGAGAGGAGGAAATCTACCATTGGAAATCCATGCATTAGAAGCTTGGCCTATTAGAAACGACCATATCCAACACCACTCTTAGAGTTGGAGAACCCACCATCATAATGGTCTCTCTTGGAATTGTTTACCCTTCTCTGCTTGAGCTTATCCCCTTCAATCTGTCCAGTATAAGTCATAAGCCTGGAAATGTCCACGTCCTGAATAAGCGTAGCCGTATAATATGCTCACAACTAAATCAGAGATCCCAGAAATAAACTTGTGCATTCTTGCATGGGGGTCAGTCACTAGCATAGGAGCATACTTTGAGAGCTTTGTGAATTTTAAGACATATTCCCTCACACTCATACCACCCTGCTTGAGGTTGATAAATTCGGTCATCATGGCCTCCCTAAGCTCAAAAGGGAAGAAACAATCTAGAAAGGCAACCTTAAAGTTTTCCCAACCAACCCTATCATCATCAACCCTCTCCACCAACCATTGGTTGTACCATACTTGAGCTATATCCTTCAACTGATAAGCAGCTAGTTCTCTTCTAAAGTCACCCTATAGTAGCCAACACTTTAGAAAGTTCATTAATGATGTATTGGCCATCCTCATCAGCTTTTGACCCATAAAACTCTGAAGGATTCATCTTCGTGAAATCTCTCACTCAAGCAGTTAGAGTCAGAGCATGAGGAAGAGGATTGGCCTACCTAGCCTAGTTGGTCACCACTTAGGCAAGCATGGGAATGGCAGTCAGAAATTCATCTTGAGTAACCGGCTCCCCCATAGGCTCCTGAGGAACTTGGTCCTTATTAATCGAGGCTTGCCTTGGTAGAGGGGCTCTTCGTGAAGGCATCTTCTATAAGGCATCAAGGATATCTTTAAAGTTAGAAAGTCTTAAAACATGGTCCAGAGCATGAAATAAGGCATGAAGAGGTGAGATGATTCCTAAAGTGCTATCATAGCCTCCAACTCACAGGTATGGTGCACTTCACACCCATGAATAGGACTCTACTCAACGCGACATGTTGGACTCTGAGGATCATTGACAAATCTAGTGCTTTGATACCAAGCTTGTTATGACCTGGGCCTAGGGCCTAGGAGTGACATGGTGAATGGAAACCAAAGAGTCACCAAACAATCCTCATAGCATCCACATGCACATCATTGGTTTAGAAGTGCATAATAAGATATTAAACACATAGTTCGTAGGGATGGGAAAGTATAACACATGCTATGATGATGTCATCGGGATAGGGCTTTGCATGGATTCTTACAACACATAACACATAAGAACTAAGGGGCGAGTAAGTATTACTCACGCTATGGGGATAAAAGGGACTTAGGACTTTACACATTTCCACATCTCATCATGAACATATCATATTATCATTGACATTAAGAGATAGCTATAATCATAATCTCCATAGCAAATCATCATATTATTGACATTAAGAGATAGCTATAATCATAATCTCCATAGCAAATAACATAACACATAACAAGCCTGTATATAGAGTTTATATGATGTTCAACAATGCCACTAAGTCATAGAATCGGAAGGGGGCTAAGACATGTCCTAGGCTCACCCTCAAAGTAATGACATAAGTGGAAACAACGTAATAGGTAGATAAAATATGGCTTGTCCTTAGATGATAGGACTCACCACAAGCAACTCTCACAATCCAAGCTAATCGTCAAGAGGTGGATGAAGATAGTCTCCGGTCCCTACATGGTTAGATCATGTAGGCAATGAGTATGCATTAGTATGTTTGAATGTACTAAGTATGCAGGCATAAAAATGCGGATAAACTCATTACACCTACATTCAATGTTAGATGCCAAGGGCACATATACAGAAAGAAGTATATATACAGGAAAAAGTAATATATCAATATGCCATGAAATCCATGATGCATGAATACCATAATACTTCTACATACGAGGATGGGACCTTAGCCGACATCTCAAACCCATGAAAGCTAGTACATGAATTCGCTAGATGAAAGCCTCCCATCGGATGAGAGTAGAATACTTGCCAAAGGTAGCTTACACCACACCTTACTACTTGGCCACCTTCCTTATGACCCAATCATTTATGAAGAATTTCATAATCATATCATAAAGAGGATTAATGATATACCTATGTTGGCACATATTTATGAGAAAAGACACTTTACTTAAGGACCCGTTAGGTCGAGCCCCCATGTCCAATCTTATTCGGTGCTAATCCATCATCCTATGAGATACATATACATATATATGCTTTAAAAGGAGAATAAGACTTTTCAAAACTTTATCATGCATACTTAGGCTTAAAAGCAACACATATTTTATAGTCATGCATACTTGTGCTAGAAAGCCAAATCGTACTTCATATTCATACTTTTATGCATAGGTTTAGCTCATTCATACTTATACATATTGGTGTAAACACCCATAATTTCTCAAAGAGCCATATCATAGATATTATGTGATCACATTCTTGTCATAACCATACTTTTCATTATCATCAACATAATTGGGTCTTAACTCACATCATAATCTTCATGAAAATCTATGTTCATGTATGCATATGCCATGAATAATGAGAGAATATCATGGGAAATAGAGATTCATACTTAAAATAACATTATAAGATGAAATCCAAGTAAATCCATGAATAAATTCACATTTAAAGCATACTTGAGATTACACATACTTCAATTCAACATTTAAAGGGCATATTCATATTCAAACCTTCATAATATCATTGCAATTCAACGTATTATGCCTTAAATCACTTAAAAACATCAATTAAATACAACCCATATCTCAATTTAATCAAATCAATAATAATTTAAAAGACCCATATTCAAAGTAAGCTTGAAATTCATAAGTCAAGGAATAAAAAGTGTTTAGGGTCTTTATGGTTGCAAGAGACCATATATCAATCCCACATACCTTTGATACCAAGAAGACTTAATAAGAAATTGATTGGAGAAGAAGACCCTTCCTTGAGCTCCAAGTTGAATCTTCAATGGCATACTTAAGAGGAGTTCTTAGAAGAGAGGATTTCTAATATTCTAAGTGTAATGAATGAATTTGAATAAGAATAAAGGAGTATAGGTCTCTTCAGGGGTTTAGGATAGGTTAGAAAGTTACAAAGGACCCTTAGTAATCACCAAAATTACAAGAAAGTCATTAATGAAACGAGCACTAAAAAGTGCCCAGGTGGCCCATGAAAGGGCACCACAGTCCATACAACACACTACGGACCATACAAGGGTCCGTGGTAAGGCTGTTCAGACATTTAGCCAAATTTCAAACTAAGGTCATTCCCACTGATGGTTTCACGATTCATTCAAAGGTGCACTAATCGTACAATGGTCCATACAAATGACCGAAGTTCTTAGATGGTAATTTTATACTTAGAATCATATTTTAGGATAAGGCTTCATGAAACACCCTACCACGACTCATGGTGGGTACCACGCTACCCCACCACAGTTTGTGGTGTCTTGCACAGCCTTAGCCAATTTCTTGGCTTGAAGGCTGGGGCTTTTACCAAGGGCCCCTTCCACGGCCGATGGTATGGACCACGACTCGTGGGAGGTTCGTTGAAGCACTACCAAGCCTAAAATCCTTTCTTAAGTCACCCAGAATCATACCTTAGCAATCCCTATGGGCCACTCACCTTCGAACACTTGATTATAAGCATCGATAAAGTCTTATGAGATCCGGGTCCTTACACGGTAGCTCTACAAAATGTGGCTACACTACGTTCAAGGGTTAGGGCCTTTACGAGGATGAACCCTCTTAAGTTCCATTGAGCCAAGGTGGATGAGGATCCATGAGACTTCATTGATGAGGTGTATAATATCGTTGCTATCATAGGGTTATTTTAGAATAGAAGAAAGAGTTGTATCCTCCCAACTCAAAGGTGTTGCTCAAGTAAAATCAATGAAAGACCAAAAGAGTTGAAGAGGGTCTCATATATTAGGAAAATTTCAAGATTGCATTTCTTGACCACTTCTTTCTACTTGAGTAGAGAGAGGCAAAAGTGTTGGAATTCGTCAACCACAAACAAGGGTATATGAGTGTAAGGGAGTACGTCCTCAAGTTTATGAAGTTGTATAAGTATGCTCCTTCATTGGTAGTCAGCTTGCATTCTTGAATAAGTTAACTTAGCTCAGAGGTGATTGGTGTAAGAAAGCTGAACCACGATGCTTATTTAAAGAGATAAACATTTCTCGGCTCATGACATATCACAAAAAATAGATTGGGAGAAGCTCAAGGAAATATAGGTGAGAGAGTCCAAGAGGGCTTGATTTGAAGGAGGGTTTTCTCAACAAAAATTTGTTGGCGGTAATGGTTGTTTCTAACAAGGAAAAAAATTCATAGCCAAGGATCTTCACAAGCTTTGAGCCAAAGATTTGAGAAAGATAGGGTGACAAACCCTATGGCCTAAGGTAGCTATGCTAGTGGATATACTTTTCCTAAGTATATAAGTGTGGAAGAAACCTTGGAGGTAAGTGTTTGTGTAATGACCCTCAAGTTAGGAGCCCAGAAAGCGCAAAAAGGTTCGACTGGAAAGGCCCAAGGCCAGTTTACGAAGCCAAGTCCATGTCCCATGGTTTAGAGCATGAGTCATTGACATAGCTCGTGGATGAAACCTTACAAAGTTAAAAAAGCTTCTAAATATAAAGTGGTTCATGAAGTCATTCATGGCCCATGGAGTTAAACATGAATCATAAATAGGGTTGTAGATGTGAGTTCCAAATATGAAGGAAATTTGAACTTTCTAGAAGGATAACCATGATTAAAAGTATGGACCATTGACCTATGCATGACCCGTAATTAACCTTCGTTGGTGGGAGTCGAGAAAAATTTTGATAAGTATGGAAGGGCTCTACGAGGCCATCCATGACTCATAGATTGAAGAATCGCCCATGGATAGGGGTTTCATGCTTGGTGGTTGGTAACAAATTTCTGAAGATTGGAAAAGGAGAACAGGATGATGAGAACCAGGACTCATGGTTCCATCCATGTCCTGTAATTGGGGGCTCGTGGATGGTGTTGGACAATTTTAATGAAGAGTAATTTTTTCCATTCCAACAATTCTAAACTTAAACTATGTCATTTTGGTGACTCTTTAGGCCCTTAATCAGAGTAGAAATCACTAAATTCCCATTCCTTTACTTTATTCATCCACTTTCAAAATTCCTAAGATATTCTTCCTCTTCAAGAACAAGCTAAAGAGGTTAGGGTTTTAAGGATTTCCTCCTTAACAACAAGTTCCTTCTTCATAGACTTTACCTAAGGTATGAGAGTTAATTTGTGGGTCTCTTTTCACCCACAATGTTCTCCATTAAAGCTCTTACATTTTCTTTAAGTTTCGTAAACACTACCATTCATCCTAATGATGATTTCATGATGTTTAAGTTACTACATGTCTTTAATATTGCCATATGATGTTCTACTAAGCATTTTCATGTGTTTTAAGTTGATAGTGATGACCCCAATGATTTGGGTTTGAATGATGAAGTGTGGGCTGTTTTGCGTATTTTGAGTAAACATTATTTTCATATATTCATGCATGTCACATATGATTTATGAATTTTCCAACCTATGACTAAGCCTACTAACGTTCAAGTCAAGTCTTGTATGATGTATGATAATGATTAGGGCATAAAAGAAAGGTGTTAAAGTGATAATTTGTCAAAGATATAAGAATGTTGACAATGCCTTAAATAATCTTTATAAAAGTCGCCAAGATGAAAGGATAATTCTCTCTTGGTGGTTCCTGAAGTTTCGAGCTACTCTTGAGATTGCTACTTATGATTCTAAAGGGTTGTTTGGTACAAAAATGAATAACACAGGGATTAGTAATGCATGAATTATTTATTTATCAAGTGTTTGGTTCATTGCTTCTCATTTAATCTTGTGCTTGGTTTAAAACTAATCTGTTGTGAACTCATGAGAGTCAACTCCTCTGTGAGTAGTGAACCACTTTGGAGGGACTCCATTGTGCAACTTGTCCACAAACTATTAGGTCCCCAACTCCTGAAATCTCTCCCCATAGACCTTGTTATCCATATCAAGCAAACCATATATAACATTAATAATGGCCGAAATAAAATCAACTTGCACTCCTCAGATCATAGTAGCCACTCCCTCTCCAAAGTTGGTCTCTAAAGCATTTGCATGAAACTCCACGACTATGGTATGGTTGGCTTGAATAAATGCATGAGCAAAGCACATTCAACCTAAAGCTTGAAGCCAAATTCCTTTTTCTCTTATAATTGTCTGGCCCAAGTAACCATAATATTTTTTGGCACGTTGAATCAATAAGAATCTGGCATTATCAAAGTAGTCCTCTTTCTCCACATCTAAAAGGATCTCGATATGTTTTCAGGATATATGCTATCACCAAATGGACCTACAAAAAAGTTAACTTGTCAAAAATATTATAAAGACATTTAAAACAATGTATTTTGGAAGTATTTAAGCTAAGAAAGTTGCTGGAAAAAGGTCTAGATTAAAGAGTGTGAAGTTGCTATTTTTTTACAGTAACCACTTGTACTACTCATTCGTGGCCAACTGGTCACATTTGCAGAGTTCAAAGGATCACATGCTCCGCGTTCACGGAAAAGTATCCATGTTCGCAGGGAACAAATGTTTCCCAAAACTCGTTTTTTACGGCACAGTGCCTGCGTTTGTGGAGAACATGTGGTACCAGGCAACAAAATTTTCAGATCACTAGGACATTTTGTCAAACATTTGGAAGGCATACAATTGTAGCTTTATTTTAACAAACTAATTGCCCCCAAATCATTCCTAATAGCTCAAAAATATCACCAAACAAAACAAAACAATTTTACTCCAACAATTCAATCAATTTTTCACAATTTAAGCACCAAAGAATTGCATCCTTAAAGCTTAGAGTTAGGACACCATAACTCAAAATTTTCATGGCAACAAATCAACAATGGAGGAGCTAGAAACATTCGAACATTTTCAATATCATGGTAAAAAAATGGAGCAATTCACATAAATAATGTCAAGAAATTTTCATTGTTGCACAAGGTTTCCACTGATGATGAAGATTTAAGAAGGAGTTGAGTGAACATACCTTGAATCTTTGAACAAAAAGGGATGAAGAAGAGATCTTGGAGTTTTTCCTTGAAATTTTGAATTGCAAGAAATTTTGAGAAATAATTTACGTCTCACCTATGCTCTTTTTTTTTCTGTGAAATGAAGACAACTTCTGAGAAGAATTGTCTTTTCATTACCTGACTCCCAGTAGTGCTCCACGTACGAGGAGCTTTAGGCACGTCTACAGTCTTTTGTCATGACCCGAATCTAGGGCCTAGCCATGACACGGTGAATGTGGCATCCGAACGCATCCCATCCAAGGCTAATATTCATATCATAAGCATTCATAAGGTAAAATAAGCATACATAAGTGAATAAGCAAGTGAAAGTATATAAAGTAAGAATGTCATAGTTCCCACAAGGGAATATACATAAATCCATTTAGTCTAAATCATGCCTCTACTTCATAGATCTTTGTGGGGTCTAGCACATAACTCACTAGCTCACCCTTAAGATGTATATCAAACAAAGAAAGTGATGAAGTCTCCGCATAAAGGAAAATCATCATAAGGCTTCTTCCCAGAGCATGGGAACTCACCAACAATTCTTCAAGCTCTAGAATTCAAAATTAGCCACAGAATAGAATAGTCACCTCATTGTCTATCCCTACATGGTTAGATCATGTAGGCAAAGAAGTATGTGTTAGTATGTGGAATATACTAAGTATGTAATATGGAACGAATTGAGGGACATCACAATAATATCAATATGCATAATCATAATCAATAGGATAAGGACACATTATACATGAGCATGTAAGTTTAAAACCATAAAAAGAAGCATCATAGAATCCTTTCATAACCTTGACATACGTATGTGGGATTAATAACATAACTGACATATAAGACCATACAAACTATTACATGAAATCTTGATGTTCCCTCTACACGAAGTAACGGAGTAGCCTACTTTGCTAGGGCAAACTATACCTTACATTACAGGAGCTTTCCATCTCGTCAAGTGCTTTAACAGGAAACCTTATGGGAACCTTCCTGTTTTGGCATATGCTTTACTTATATGGATCCACTAACATAATACCATATAGGTACATAATCATCATCCCTATGGTGACATGCAGTTATGAGAGAGGTAGACTTTATATTAGGGACCTCTTAGGTCGAGCCCCCACCCCTAATCCCATTTGATGCTAAGTGATATCCCACAAAATACATAAACCATACATAAACATTATTTTAAACATTGTTCATTGTTCCTTAAAAGCATACTTTCATAATTCATAGATAATCATCATAGCTTTCATGAAAATATCATATCACAAGAATAGCCCATCTACTTGCCTTTCTTCATAGTGTAGGTAGGCATTTCCACCTTAACATCATTATCATAAACATTAGGTTGCATCACCCTATTTAGCATAACATCATTATAGCTTTCATAACATCATCATTTAAAACATACATTTGCATACTTGAGATCATAGTCATAGAAATTCATAACTTTATCATAAGAGACTAGAGCTAAGTGTGGGTCCATGAATAATTTGTTTAAAATCATGCACTTGAATAGGATTCATAGAGAAAATGTGTAATTAAAATCAAATTGGATAATTGATAAAGGACTGCGCATCAAGTCATTAATCCCTAATCATACATACTTTGAAATCACATACTTTTGCTTGAAAATCATATAAATTTTGTAATTTATCATAATTCACGCATATTTGGTCATAATCATCATATATGAATCATAATCCATGTATTAGGAATCATAGCTTACAAGCCCATAAGAATTCATTATGAAACTTTGATAAAAAGAAGGTTTTGAAGTGGGCTTTATGGATGAAACAAATCCATAAATGCAGCCCTACATACCTCAAGTGAGAATCCTTAAAAATTTAGAAGAAAATTTGGAAATTCTTAATCAAACCTTCAAACTTTTGCTTCAATGGAACCCTTGAATTAAAGAAAGAAATATTAAGCACCCTTATGAGAGATTTCAGAATTAAAAGCTTTGAATGAAATAGGAATATGATTTATAAAGTCTAGGCTAGTTAAGTCAGTTAGGGTAGCCTAAGTGATATAGTTTAGGGCTTAAATGGATTGTAAACATCAAAAACACCTTCATTAAAAACTATCAGAGTAGTCTACGAAACCCTTTTTACAGGATATGAATCAACTTACAACTTGTACCTTGGAATGTGGAACTTGATGTCACAAAAGTTGATGTAATGAACCGACTTAGGGGACGAGTCGTCATATGATGAATGAGATACCCAAAGGCACCTCACCCAAGCCATCTCAAGCATCTTAAGCATTCATAGGCATTTAGTAAAAACATTTGAGGAAAAACAAGGGAAAAGGGATTATAGGTCACTTTTAAGCAATGAAGCAACATTAAAATGAAATATGATAACTAACGTTAATTGTCCATAAGCGTACCAACTACTACATCGACGGACGGAACCGATAACAGTCAGTTTCCATCAAATAGAAAAGAATCCATAATTGTGCAACATAGAAGTGAATGCCTCAAAAGGGCTACAAATCCATTATTTCAAAAATAAGTACAAGATAGAGTGGAATAATTGTAGAGTCCGGAACTAAGAGCCTACCATTAATAATATTGCTAGTCTTGAACATTAAATACTAACCACAAGCTGGTAGAGGAGTGCCTATCCCTACATGGTGAAATCATGCAGGCAAAATATGCATTCGTATATTGGAATGTACTAAGTATGTGAGATGCAATGCATGTACGAATTTATAATGCCATCATTCATAAATATAACTTACAAGTACCTATGAGACGAAAGATACATAAAGTGAGTTTAAACATGCACAAGGTATATAGCTTAGTATGAATAAGAGTCAAATGCATGAGAAATCACATGTAATAGAAACATATCATTGGATTATAAGCTTCCGGGAGTAGACCTTAACCGACACATAAGACCATGTTAGCTATGACATAGAATCCAACACAACCTCAAGTTGGCGGGGCGAGACCACTTTCCGGGTTGAACGCCATAAACTATGCATGCATATTAATAATATAAATAGCCTACGTGGATCCACTAACCTAGCCTACAAGGACTTTTATGGTGTCACATAGTTAATGCGGCAAAGGGTTGCTTCTAAGGTTCCCTTACCAAACCCAATACATTGAACATTCGGTGCTAAGTAATCTCACTGAATCTTTAAAATATAACTTAGAATCATAAGCAATCATAGGAGTAGCTCGAATTTAGGAACCACGAAGTGAAAATTGTCCTTTCATTTTGGGGACCTTTCTTAAACATCTTGTAGGGATATTGTCAACATGCTTATATCTTTAACAAATCATTTCTTAAAACTTAACTTTAATGTCCTAGTCATCATCATAAATCATACAAAGCTTTACTTAAAAACTAGGTGGGCTAGACTTTTTAAAAGGAACAATCATAAATCACATAAAACATAAGGAAATTTCTCTTTTCATGGACCATCAAAAACACAAACACTTCATCATTGTCGAAACCCATCATGGGATCATCATCAATAGCTGAAAACATGCATATATACAACAACAACAACATGCCCAGTGGAATCTCACAAGTGGGGTCTGGGGAGGGCAGAATGTTCGCAGACCTTACCACTACCTCATAGAAGTAGAGAGGTTGTTTCCTAGAAAACATGCACATATGCTTAATAAAATATCACAAGGATATCATGAATAACATTTAATAACATAAAGCATCACGAAATCATCATAAGCATGTATAATATATTAAAAGAACTTCAAGGGAAGGTAAAATGCTAAAACGAGAACTTTATGGGTGGAAGGGTACCTATAAATCAACTCACATACCATAAAAGACTTGGGAATAATAAACTTGGAACTTTTGGTGAAGAACTTTGAAACGCTAGTTCTTGCCATACCTTTTCCTTGAGAGCTTTTGCCTCACGAAAATTTTGAGAGTTGACAGAACGGAGAGAATGAAGGCTTCTTAGGGTTTAGGAGTTGATTTCAGACCCCTTTGGATCCCAAAATGACTAAGTTCAGGAATAGAAATGACAAAATTGACCAAACTACCCCTCATTAAAAATTGCCGAATCGACTTATGAAAACTTGTTTATGGGCCGTAGGCCAAACCAAAAGATGTAAGTCCCATTTATCTGGTAACACATCATAAATCCCTAAAATGAACTTAGCTAGACTAAAAACCATGAAACCTTTTACGGGCCATGTAATATCTTATGGGTCTTGGTTGGAGACATAGTGTCTTTCCACACTTAGCCATATTTTTCTTATTTTCTTGCTCTCATTCCACGAAGCGAGTCTATGGGCCATGCATTGTCCTACAATTCATCTAATAACATGTAGGCCAGCTTCCAGAAAACTGCAAAGTTCCTTCATGTGAGATAGTTTCACTCACAAGCCTATCTACTGATAGTAATATTTCCTACGGGTCGTCACTTGGTCAGTGGGTAACCCCACACTTGAAAATATTTCCTCTTACTGAAGTCTCACATTTAAGGACCAGTCCTATGAGTCATATGTACACCTACAGGCCATAAGTCGCCCCATGAACCTGCCTTTAGGTCATTTTTACGCCAAAATTTCTGCACTCAAGGCTCCTAAACTGGAGGTCATTACAATATCTCCCCCTTCGGATCAGTCGTCCTCGAATGTAATTAAAGGTAGGCTCTAAAGAGAAAACTAGCAGCTAATAACCCTGTATGCATGCAAAAATGCAAGTTTAACATCATTTCACAAAAAAATCAGAACTCACTTTCAAAATATGTCTTAAAATAGTCCATAAACATCAAAATAAATGCATTCATCATGAAAAAAATAAAATGCATGGAACTTGAGGTTTTAGGAAGAATTTTTTAATACCTTCGGCTTGAGTAGAGTGCAATCGATATAGATAATGCTTCATCATATCCGCTTCTACTTCTCATATAGCACCCTCAACTTGTTGGTTTCTCAAAAGCACTTCGACGGATGCAATTCCTTGCTCCTTAGTGTTTTCACTTTCTAGTCTAAAATTTCAGTCGGTACTTTCTCATAACTCAAATCCTCTTCAATGGTCATATCATGCAAAGGAACTGTGGAATTTAGATCACCTATGAATTTACTCAACATCGACACATGAAAAACCGGATGAATCAAATGCAACTCATTGGGTAGATCCAACTCATATTCAACTTTTCTCACTCTTCTCACCACCTTATAGGGCCCCACATACCTAAGGCTCACTTTCCTTTTTCACCGAACCGGATCAAACCTTTCATCGGAGACACCTTCAAGTAGATCCAATCACCAACTTGGAACTCATGTTTCCTTTCTCACATCAGAGTAGGAATTTTGTCAACTTTGGGCTGTTTGTTATTTTTCCCTTATGCTTTTAATTTTCTCCATTGAATTCATCATGAAGTCCGGTCATTTTAATGCCACGTCACCAACTTTGAACCACCCGATGGACGATCTACATCATTTATTATACAACGCCTCAAATAGTGTCATCCCAATGCTTGTATGAAAAACTATTGTTGTAGGAAAACTAGATAAGTAGAAAATGCTCATCCCAACTCCCTTTAAAATCCAACACACAAGCTTTTAACATATCTTCCAATGTCAGAATAGTCCTTTCGGCTTGCCTATCAATTTGGGAATGAAAAACAGTACTCAACTCAACCCTTGTGCCAAGTCCCTTTTGAAAAGTCTTCAAAAAGTGAAAGATGAATTGAAATCCATGATACGATATGATGGACTATGGAATCCCATGCAACCTCACCAACTATTAGATATATAAGCGGGCATAAGCTTCAGGTTGAATGTAGAATTGACCTGTAAGAAATGAGTTGACTTTGTCATATGGTCAACAATCACCCATATGGAGTCAAAAATATTTTTTTTGTCTTTGGAAAACCAACTATGAAGCCCATGTTTATCTCTTCCTATTTCCAATTAGGAATGTCAAAGTCTTGAGCTGGGCCACCTGAGCTTTGGTGTTCAACCTTGTTCTTTTTGCAATTAGCACATTTGAACACAAATTGAATAATGTCCTTCATTCCATTTCACCAGTAGATCTCCCTTTAGTCTCTATACATCTTTGGAATGCCATGATGAATGGAATATGAAGAGTTATGGTCTTCTTGAATGATCAACCTTTTCAATTCACCATTCGCACAACTTCCCTTGATATCGGAGTACACCATCTCTCCCTTGTGAGAAAATCATTATCTTTCCATCTTTCACTAAGGCTTTCAACTCAATCAAGGAGGGATCAAATTCTTGCTTAGGCTTCACCTCCTCAATAAAAGAAGATTCGGACCCACGAAGCACCATTGCACTACCATTTTCGGACTCTCTCAACTTCACTCCCAATCCAGCCAACCTATGAACATCTTTGGCTAACTCCCTTTTTCCATCATCTTCAAGATGAGACACACTACTCACGAAAATTCTACTAAGGGCTTCAGCTACTATATTGGCCTTTTTGGGGTGATACTTCACACTTATGTTATAATCTTAAAGTAGCTCTAACCACCTTCGTTGCGTCAAATTGAGAACCTTTTGGGTGAACATATGTTGGAGGCTCTTGTGATTGGTGAAGACATTTACATGAACTCCATATAAGTAATATTGCCAGATCTTCAAGGCAAACATCACCACCACAAGTTCAAGATCATGAGTGGGGTAATTCTTCTCATGCACTTTCAAACGCCTTGAAGCATAGGCAATTACCTTACCATTTTGCATTAACACTGAACCTAACCCAATCCTTGATGCATCACAATACACAACGAACCTATTATTTCCTTTTGGAAATGTCAATATTGGAGCTGAAGTCAGTCAATCCTTCAAAGTTTTGAAACTTCTCTCACATTCATCCATCCACACAAACTTTGCTTTCTTTTGAGTCAACCTAGTAAGTGGGGACAAAATAGTGGAGAAATATTGTACAAACCTTCTATAGTAACCGGTTAGGCCTATGAAACTCTTTATGTTAATAGGAGTCAATGGCCTTTGCCAATTTCTCACTACTTTAGTCTTCTTAGGATCAACTTTGATACCCTCACTAGATATCATATGCCCAACTCTGCATTCATATGGGTGGAAGAGTACCCGTAAAAGACATGGAAAAATAAGCTTGGAACCTTTATTGAAGAACTTTAAAACACTAGTTCTTGCCTTGCCTTTCTCTTGAAAGATTTTGCCTTAGGAAAATTTTGAGAGTTGAATGAATGGAGAGAATGAAGGCTTCTTAGAGTTTATGACCTGATTTAAGACCCCTTCGGATCCCAAAATGACTGACTTTAGGAAAAGAAATGACAGAATTGACCAAACTTTCCCTAATTAAAAACATTCATATTCACTTACGAAAACCCATTCACGGACCGTAGGTCAAAACATGGGCCATAAGTCCCATTCGTCCGGTAACACATCTGAAATCCTTGAAAATGACTTTGCTGGACTCAAAACCATGAAAGCTTAATAAGGATCTTGTAACATATTACGGGTCGTGGTTGGACTTGTAGAGTCCTTTCACACTTTGCCATTTATTTTCTTGGTCTCATTCCACGAAGGCAGTCTACGGGCCGTGTATTGTTCTACATGCCATCTGCTAACACGTAGGTCATCTTCTGGCAAACTCCAAATTTCTTTCATGCTTGATTGTCTCACTCACAACCCTACATACAGATCATAATATTTCCTATGGGCTGTCACTTAGTTTGTGGATTACCCCACACTTGAAAAATGTTTCTCTTCCGGAAGTCTCATGTTTAAGGGCAAGTACTACGGGCCTTATACACACCCACAAGCCACAAGTTACCCTCATGAACCTGACTTCAGGTTATTTTCAAGACAACGTTTCTGCACTCAAGGCTCCTAAACTGAGGTTCATTACATTTGAGTTACTAGAACTGCAACTTCTAAGCCACGAACATACAACACGACCCATTGCTACTCTTACTAGCAGTAAATCCTTTTCTAAATTGATTCCAGACATTGCAAAATTTTTGGTCCTTCTACGAACCTGTTGGTCTATGATCCCTTATACGGTCCATCTGGTATCACGTAAGTCAACTTTCAAAAAATCCTAAATTTTTATATTTTCCCTCGGTGCTTTTCACGAACTTTCTATGATCCATGGATACTTTTACGGGCCGTAGACTGGCTCGTAGGGTCAAACTATTAACTAAATTCCTGTCGTTTAGTTTTCCAAGCCTAAGATAGAGGGATGTTACATCATTAATGATATCCTCATGCTCCACGTTCACAGACATCAGGGCAAATTCGTGGAATGTCAATTAGATTGACTTCCACATTTGCAGACCTTTCATCCACGTTCATAGAGTTCATTTTTCGTGCCTGGCTTGGGCCACTTTCTATAACATTAGGCAATGCCCAAGCCCAATCGATGAATCCTCGTTTTGGCTTGGGTAATTCTCGGGGCCAAAAATCGGTCAAATTGGCCCCAAAATCATCATAACTCATTTTTGAAGGTGTTTCCACCCCATACTTCAACTCCAATCAACTTACTTCCAAAGACTTGAAAGTTGTGAAGATTAGCTAAAATTAAAAATTAAAAGCTAAACTAAAAATTTAAAAATATAAAAATTAAACTAATAATTTAAAATATTGAAAAGTAAATGATGGGATGCCTCCCATTAAACACATAATGTATTGTCGTGGCGCGACACCAGATTCACCACCCGTTTGCGTTTCCACTCCGAGGCAATGAGCCTTCTCTCTAACTTTAAGTTAATCTTTCAGTTAAATTCTTGGGGACAATTGGAGACCATCAAAATTTTCTTTGGTCTCTCCACTTTGAGGACTTGAATTTCTACCTAACTTCACATCAATTTTTCTTTTTGGCTCATTGGGCATGAGTAAGAGCATCAAAAGGCCTCTTGCATATTGGATTTCAAAATTCTCGACCTTCAAGCGAATGAAACTCTCACTTCCAAATGAACTAAAGTTGCCATAAATGATTTTCTTGGGTTTTTCTTGCAACTTTAGTAACATTTTCTTCATTTCGGTCTCTTGGATGATTATTGGCTTGGATGACTTCCACTTACCCAAAATTGTTTTCACATTAAACACCATGCTTTCTTCTTGAGACTCCAACTCAAGATTTTTGACCATTGGACATGGATCCTTACATACTCCATTACTTCTTTTTATGTTGGCCTCAAAGGTAGCAAATTCAGTTTCAAATTGGACCAACCCATGATATCTAGCAATGAGCATTTGTTTGAATTCATCCCTCATGTTGAGCAATTGGTTTCTTAGAGCTACTCTATTGACAAGGCTTAGAAACAAGTCCATGAGCTAACATTGACTCATAATACCCTTTTCTCCATTTATATCCTCAACACCATTTTGCTCATCATGAATTCCTCCACATTGAAGATAAGGATCAAATACATAAGGCTCACATCCATTAAGCAAGAGTTCATCACAAGTAGCCATGTAACAAAAGAAATACAAAAAGAAAAAATAAACAAGTATTCACAAATTGAATAAAAAACTAGTAAACTACAAGACCTAAACAAACTCAATACACCAATTATAACTAGGCAACAGTCCAATTTTTGAGGATGTTCAAACCTACTTCTCTTTTAAAAATAGGGACGATCTTTATCAACATAATAACCTAACAAATGAGTTGGGGTCGAATCCCACAAGAAATGAGTGTTCGAGTAATGACGTATTAAGTTGAACTAGGTAATTATAGTGTTAAAATAGTGGCTTGCGAGTAACATAAAACTAGCATTTAACTACAACCAATTATATGATTTAATTTCAACAACCAATTGAGAGAGATTGTTGGAGATGTGTCAACATGGATTGATATCTAAATATATGGGTCCAGATACTTGAATGAATGAGTTAATTATACCTATGTATGATAGAATTGCTTGTAACCACAACTTCTGGTCAGACAATAACGACGTTTTACATGAACTAATCACAACTTCACATGCAAATCACTATAGCACACACTTGGCCAAAACAATTATTAGCAAACCCTCTACTACTTTAGCCATTGAACTCAATATTATGGCATTCAATCAAAACACCGAAAGATTTCAAGCTATCACACTCATTTCCCACTCCAATAGTTCAAATTGATGCAATAAATAAAGATCTAAAGATAACCCAAAGTTTTCAACCTCAAGATTATAAGTTATACATGGTAATAAGCATGACCTCACTCAATTTAATAGCAAAACATTCAAATTTGATTAGACCCATAACGTAAATAAAGCACCCATGTTCATAATACACCCCAACAATCGGGGTTTTAGCTACATATGATTAATAGCAAGAAATTAGTACCAATATCTATAACCATAGATGTGGGTAAGAGAAATTACAAAGAGTAAAGTTGGAATTTCTTCTCCTAATCCATAGAATTCTCCTCTCAAAGCTTGAAAATCAAAACCTTTGTACTTACTCTCCGAGAAGGTTCTCTATACTCTCTATTAACCCTCAATATGGTAGTCTCAAATATCAGAATATGTGTAAGATGATGTACTATTTTATATGTATTCATCCATATTTTTCTAACTTAAAACACGTTTGCACCATTTGACTGTCAAGGTCAACCATCACTGAACACTTCGACGGTACGCCGAATGTGCATTTGACCACCTTTTAATGCACCAATTAAAAGGTCTAATCTCTAAAAGATTTGGCAACACCATTGTTCACCGCCTATCATGTCTGGTGATCAGCCGAACCTGCACCAACATTGTCATTCTGCTCTAATCATGAAGGGTTGAACACTGCAACATTAGGCAGTCTGAGTTGCATTTTGGTGATCCACCGATTGAATCTACTACATCACTTTTGACCGCCATTTTAGACATTTTTGCTCCCTTAACTTGTGTTGTTGAGTATTGCCCTTTCATGAACTTTTATTCTCATTCCTAGCATAAAAAAAGGTTCATGAGTGTATAAGGCACATTAGCATATTGTGAACAATATTTCTTCACTTTTTACGCTCCAAATGACTCTAAAATATGGAATCATCACTAAGTGACAGAGTTCTACCCGACAAGTGATCTGGTCATGCCAATGTAGGGGGTTATGCTGGATCCACATAGTAGCTTACATGGTCTTATATGTCGGTTATGTTCCATAGCCACAATGTTTATGATCCTTGTCATGGTTCCATCACATGCTGTAACGACCCGACCTAGGGGCCTAGTGGTCACTCGAAGAATGAGACACCCAAAGGCACCTCACCCAAGCCATCTAAACATGTCAAACATTCATAGGCATTAAATAGAAACATATTGCAGAAAAAAACATAAGGGAAAGGGGCTATGGTCCATTTTTTGCAATGAAGCAACATTGAAAAGCAGAGAATTTAGAAATATCATTTGTATATAAGAATACCAATACTATATATGAACGGAACTGATAAGGTGGGATTCTGTCAAATGAAAAGAACTTCCATAATAAACAACATAGAAAGTAAAAGCCACAGAAGGGCCATGAACTTATCATCTGAAAATAAAAAATACATAAGGGAGGGGGGAAAAGGTGGAGTCCCGAACTAAGTGCTCATAACAACAATAAGCTAGTCTCAAATGCCAACAACTAGCAATGAGTTGGTGGATGAGTACCTGTCCCTACATGGTTAGATCATGCATGCAAATATGCGTTAGTACGCCAAAATGTACTAAGTATGTTAGATACAATGCACCGATAAAACTGTAATGCTGTCATTATTAAACATAATATATAGGTATACATAGGATTAAAGAGTCATGAAATAAGCTTAAACACGCGCAAACAATATGGCTCAGGCCAATATGAGACAATGCATAAGGAAACACATAAAGTAAAATCATATCGTAAGATCATGTAAACATATGAGAATAGACCATAATCGACAGTAAGACCATGTGAGCTACTATATTGAATCCAATGAACTCCCTCTATTAGGAAAAGGCCAATGCACTGCTTCCATTGGGAAATGAGGAATCTAATTGCCAAGGTAGATATACAAAACTTAGTAACTTTTCAGTTGCATCTTTTATAACCTTTGGTCTACGTGGATCGACCAACCTCGCCTATAAGGCTCCTATGGTGGAACATAGTTAGGGACATCGAGATTTTTCTTCAAGGGATAACCTTTAAAGCTCTTCATAAATGCTCTAATCATAGTAATAATTCATGAAAAACTCTTATTGAAAATAAGGTGGGCTTAATTGATGCATGAAACAATCATAAATTACATAAGTCTTAAGAAATTTCTTTAAAAAGGATCATCAAAATCACCCAACCTTAATTATATCAAAACACATAATAAAATTAACATCGTACTTCAAATATATACATATTTTTACTTAGCAAAGTAGTCATTGAACTTTATGAACATCATATAGTAACTTAAGAATCATGAAATCATCATAAACATATTTTAGAATTGAGGAGCTTAAAGAAAAGGTAAAATGCATAGTAGCGAAATCTACGGGTGAAAGGAAACCCATAAATCTACTCACATACCTAGGGAACTAGAGAGAATCGGAAATTCAAGCCTTAGGGGAGAAACTTGAAAACCATAGTCTTGTTCTTGGGAGTTCTTGAGGACCTCTTTTGCCTTAATAAATTTAAGAGTGTAGAATGATGGAAATTCAGGCTTGAAAGCTATTCTAGATTCCTTTCCCATCCCCAAAATGACACTATTGTTAAGTTGAATTGGTGGAAATGACTGGATCTCCCCTTATTAAAACTTTTGGAAGCCATCTATGTGACCCTAATCATGGGCTGTAGATTGACTTACGAGCCGTAAGTCCTTTCGTTTGATGGCACACCTGAAAATTCTGAAATCTAACTTTTGTTGAATATAAAACCATGACATACAGGATGTGTCATGCAATTACTTACGGGCTATGGTTGAACTCGTAGAGTCCTTCAACACATAGCCAAATTATCACCTTGTCCTTGACCTCTTTTCACAAAACTTTGTACGGGGCATATCACATTCCACAACCCGTTTGATGGTCATAAATCCCCTTCTTGAAAACTTCAAATTTTCTTCATGTCTGGGGTCCCACTCATGACCCAGTCTATGAGTCATAAGATACCCTACAGGTAGTAACTTGGTTCATGGGTTACCCCACACGTAGCTCCTAAGTTAGGGGTCATTACAATATATACTCCTTGGGAATATTCATCCTCGAATGTACTTAAAGATAGGGTCTAAAGAGTAAACTAATAGCTAATAACCCAGTATCCTTGCAAAAATGCAAGTCGAACATCATATCTTAAAATTTTAGATTTCATACTTTAAAACGTGTCTCAAAACAGTCCACAAACATCAAAATAAATACATATATCATGAGGAACTAAAATGCGTGGAACTATAGGTTTTAGAAGAATTTCTTAGTACCTTAGGCTTGAGTAGAATGGAATAGACATGGATAGCACTTTATCATATCTACTCCCTCTTCCCATGTAGCACCCTCAACTTGTTGGTCTCTCCAAAGTATCTTGATGGATGTGACTTCCTTGTTCCTTAGCTTCTTCACTTATCGGTCGAGGATTTCAATCGGTATCTCTTCATAACCCAAATATTTTTCAATGTACAGATCATGCAAAGGAACTATCAAACTTGGGTCACCCATGAATTTCCTCAACATCGATACATGGAAGACAAGTGCAACTCGTTGGGTAGATCCAACTCATACGCTACTTTCTCCACTCTCTTCACCACCTTGTAAGGTCCCATATATCTAAGACTCGATTTCCCTTTTTTTGTAGAACTGGAGAACACCTTTCATTAGAGACACCATCAAATAGACCTAATCACTAACTTGGTCAAGCTCCCTTCTCCTTACGTCACAGTACAACCTTTGTCGGCTTTGGGATGATCCCAGTTTCTTCCTTATGCTTTTAATTTTATCCATAGCATTCATCCATAGCATTCATCACCAAATCTGGTCCTATTAATGCCGCCTCACCAACTTTGAACCACCCAATGGGTGATCTACATCATTTACCATACAACACTTTGAACGGTGCCATCCCAATACTTACATGAAAGCCATTGCTTTAGGCAAACATGACAAGAAGAAAATGTTCGGTCGTGACATATTCAACCCAACTTCCCTTGAATTCCAACACACAAGCTTTCAATATGTCTTCTAACATCTGAATAGTCCTTTTGGCTTGCCCGATGATTTAAGGAAGAAAAGTCATACCCCACTTCACTCTAGTGCCAAGTACTCTTTCGTAGGACTTCTAAAATTGAGAAGTAAATTGAACTCTACAATCTGATATGATGGACAATGGAATACCATTCATGCTCACCAACTCTCGGATATACAAGTGGGCGTAGTCCTCCATTGAATGTAGTATTGACCGACAAGAAATGAGCTGACTTCGTCATACAGTCAACTACCCATATGGAGTCAAAGCATGTTTTGGTCTTTGGCAACCGCAACCACAAAGTCCATATTAATCTATTCTTACTTCCAAGTAAGACTATCATTTTCTTGAGCAAGGACACTTAGCCATTGATGTCCAACTTTTACCTATTGGCAATTGGCACATTCCGACACAAATTAGCAATGCCCTTCTTCATCCCATTCCACCAATAAATCTCTCTCAAGTATTTATACATTTTGGTAGTGCTGGGTTAAATGGAATATAAGGAATTATGGGCGTCTTGCATGATCGAATTCTTCAACTCGTTATCATTGGGTACACACAACCTCCCTTGACATCGGAGTGCACCATCTCCTCCATCTGAGAAGACCTCTACCTTTCCATCTTTCACCAAGGACTTCAACTCAACAAGAGTGGGATCAAGAACTTGCTTGGCCTTAACCCTATTAATCAAAGAGGATGCTGACTCATGAAGAACCATTGCGCCACCATGTCCAGACTTTCAATCTCAATCTAAACCTATAAACATCCTTAACCAACTCTTTTTTCCATCATCTTCTATATGGGACACACTACATCTGGAAATCCCACTAAGTGCGTCAGCTACCATATTGGCTTTCCCAGGGGTGGTACTTCACACTCATATCGTAATCTTTGAGTAGCTTTAACCACCTTCATTGCCTCAAGTTTAGATCCTTCGTAGTGGACACGTGTGGAGACTCTTGTGGTCAGTGAAAACATCTACATGGACTCCATACAAGTAATGTCACAAAATCTTTAATGCAAACACCATTGCCGTGAGCTCAAGGTCATGAGTTGGGTAATTCTTCTCATGCATTTTCAAATGCCTTGAATCATAGGTAATCACTTTAACATTTTGCATTAGCATACAACCCAACCCAATCCTTGATGTATCACAATACATGACGATACAATCATTCCCTTTTGGTAATATCAATATAGGGGCTGAAGTCATTCGATCATTCAAGGTTTGAAAAATTCTCTTGTATTCATTTATCCATATAAACTTAGCCTTCTTCTTAGTTATCTTGGTAAGTGGGGATGAAATAATTGACAAGTCTTGCACAAATCGTCTATAGTAATCGGCTAGAGCCAAAAAACTTCTTATGTTAGTAGGAATCAATGGCCTTGGCCGATTTCTTATCGCCTTTGTCTTTTTAGGATAAACATTGATGACCTCTCTAAATACTACATGCCCAAGGAAGGCAACCTCATCTAGCCAAAACTTGCACTTGTCAAACTTTGTATAGAGCTTATGTTCCCTCAGGGTTTGCATTACTACCCTCAAGTGTTCCATGTGCTCTTTCTCACCTCGGAAATAGATGAGAATATCATCAATGAATACCACAAAGAACATGTCAAGGTAAGGCTTGAACACCCTATTCATGAGGTTCTTAAATATCGCCGTGCATTAGTGAAGCTAAAGGACATTACCATAAATTCAAAATGACCATACCTAGTTCAGAAAGCTGTCTTAAGGATGTCACTTTCTCTCACCCTCAATTGGTGATAAAAAAATATTAAGTCAATCTTTGAGAAATGAGTGAGCCCTTGTAGTTGATCAAGCAAATCATCTATCCTCGGGAGAGGATATTTCTTCTTCATGGTAACCTTATTGAGCTGTCTGTAATTAATGCACATACGTAGCGACCCATCCTTCTTTCTTATAAATAACACTGGGGCACCCCATGGAGATCTACTAGGTTTGATGAAACCCTTCTCCAACAAATCTTTCAGTTGTTCCTTCAACTCTATAGGAGCCATTCTATAAGGAGGGATTGAGATAGGCTGAGTTTCGGGCAAAAGATCTATACCAATGTTTGTCTCCCTTTTGGGAGGGACACCCGGTAACTCATCTAGGAAGATATCAGGGTACTTGCTTACAATAGGAACTGACTCAAGAGAAGGAACTTTGGAAGAAATATTTTTGACTTATCACCAAGTGCTAGATACACCCCTTGGAAATCATCTTATGGGCCTTAACAAAAGAAATGAATAGACCCCTACACGAAGAGTTGTTGCCCTCCCATTTAAGAACTGGCTCATTAGGGAATCAGAATTTAACCCAGTAGGTCTACAATCAATAAAGGCATAGGATGCATGAAACCAATCCATCCCCTAAATTACATCGAAGTCTATCATGGAGATCTCAACTAAATCACATGGGATCACGTTTCGCAAAATAGAAATGGGACAAACCCTATAGACTCTTCGGGCTATTATAGACTCACCCATGGGGTTATTCACCTCAAAAGGTTCATGGAGAACTTTAGGACATGCAAGAAACTTATATGCAAAGAATGGGGTTACAAAAGATAAATTTGCTCCTAGATTTAAAAGTGCATATATATTAGAATCATAAACTCGTAACATACTAGTGACCATATCTAGTGATTTCTCAACCTCATGACCACCTTAAAGGGCATAAAATTAGTCAGATTTTAGGGTACTTTAAGCTTGACCCCTTTGGCCCTGGGGTTTTATGCCTCTACTTCTGCCGTCTATGCCATGGTGGCTAGGCTTTCTTATATGCTGTCAAAATACAACACTTTTGATGCTTAAAACTTGGAATTTTGTGTGTTCTCAATATGATGTTAGTAGATTTGAAGTGTTTTTATGTTTGTTTTATAGGATAATAGGGTTGGCACAATTTTTGGGCTAAGTTTCTAGAATTTGCTAAACCTGAGGTTCCACGAGATAGTTTTGTAGATAATTTTAGTAAAGGGTGAATTACTGAAGTTAAGTCTATGAACATGCAGACAAGCCATAGAAGTTTATATGAGTCATAGACTTGGTGTCGTACCTTGAGGATCAGAAAGTGGGGAGTTGTTGAAAAGTCATCAGACGAAACCCCTACAGGCCGTAGAACTTTATATGAGCTGTAGAGGGTGTCGTAGAAGTCAGCCCCAGATATGAAGTAGCATCCACAAAAGCCAGTCTACTGGTCCGTAAAACATGATATGGCCCATAGAACTGCCTGTAGAGTTTGCCAACCTAGTTGCCCTACTTTATTTTGGTTTTGTATTTTAAACACTATAAATAGGTCTTTTAGGTTTATTTTTCATAAGGTATAGTAGAGAGATGTGATAGAACAATAGAGATATTGAGAGAAACACTTGTAAAACTTTATTTCATCTTTTAATTTCAATCTTATGATTCTTGGTAAAGAGTTTGGAATCCTTGTGCTTAATTCTCTTGTGTAAGTGCTCAAGTATGCCATTCAAATTAATAAGCCTTGCATTAACATTGATCATGAGTAGCTTAATCCACAACTAGGGTTATGGGAACCATGAAGGACTAAAAAGGTAAAATCAGATAATTCGTAATTCTTGAAAAGTGTGCATGTATGTATTAATTAATTCTTCTCGTATTGAATGCTTTGTAATGGTGGCCGACGTTAGAACTTTCTTAGTGTTACTAACTGGATCAAGGTAGCAATGAGTAGGAAAAGAGATGAATTAACAGGATTTAAGTGATATTTCTCGTCTAATCAAATGAACAGGGCCAAGGGGAGGTTGTATTGGAACAATAGGTAAGGTTTATAATGTCACACTTAGGGGCTATACAAAATCTTGTAGTTAAATGCGCCTCTCGCTTGGGCCAAAGGGTTTTGTGAACTTAACTTATCGTTCTACAAGCTACACACTAGAAAAAAATTTGATTATTTGATGATACCGAGCTAGGGAATCATGGGGAACATAATACCCTAGTTACTCTTCATAATGATTTGAAACTTGTTAATATTTAGGACTACTTCTCGTAGTTGTTACAAAACTCCCCCTTTTTGGGGAGATAAGTAGATTAATTAACCCGAATTACTGTGAATTCTTCTAAGTCTACCATATTTCCTGTGGGATTCGACCCTAACCTTGGTTAGATTATATATCTTGACAACAACAGCTTTAGCCTCAACAAGGAGGTGTATCGTGGGCAACGTAAATAGTTTGGCTCCGTTGCTAAGGATTACGATTACATTTGTCTAATTCAACTAGTTTGGGAATTATTCCTTATTTGCCTTATTTTACGTTTTCTTGTTGTGTTTGTTCTATTTCAGAGTACAAATGTAGTGTATGACCAATACGCGAAGTCGAGGCGTTCCCTTGACTCCATTTGACCCAAAGATCTAGAGAAGACTAAGAATGATGGCTAGAGATAATGCAACCAACTTGGCAAATGCAACTCTAAACCAAAATGAGACTGAGAATGTGAATAATGAAAACCCACCTCCTCTTGAGTACATTGATTCACAAACATAGGACTTTAATGCCAAAGCTTATCAGTGGAACCAATATCGACTGAACCCTATGGCTATGGATGTTACTGGAGCCATTGTTTTACCACCACTACCGAGTGACACAAAGTTTGTGGTTTCAAGTGGGTTGCTTCAGATGTAGCCGAACAGTGGGTTGTTCGCGGTTCTACCATCAGAGGATCCGCATAGTCATCTACACAACGTTGTGTTTGTTTATAAGAGTGTATAGGGACACAATCTGTCTATGGATGCTATGAGACTTCATGTCTTCCCATTATCTCTGATGGGCAATGCAGCGGTATGGCTATCCGAGCTCCTGTGAAGTTTAATCACCAGTTGGGATGAGTTATAAAAGGCCTATTTGGAGTGGTACTTCCAGAGATTGAAAACGATCAAGTTGAAAGATCAAAATAACAACTTTGAGCAACTTCTTGGTGACTTAATTAGTACTACATAGGAGTGATTCACAAAGTACTTGAGGAGTGTCGCAGACAAAAAAATGTTGGTGATGTCTTAGTAGAGATCTTCTACCATGCTGTGGATGCAAATAGCTAAGCATATGCTGATACTATCATAGAGAGCATATTCATAAACCAACCATTTGTAGAGATCATCGAGTAGCTAGATATGGCAACCAAGAAGAATCATGTATAGAGGCAAAGGAACAGGCCCTTTACCCAAAGCTCGTGTGATGTCAACATAAACTTAGAGAAAGAAAGGATAAATTAAGAGATTATGTAAGCCCTTGTTCAGAATATTACTAACATGAAGTTCTAATAAAGTAGACGCATGAACTAATTGATTCTAGAGACAATTGTGGAGGTTACTACTACTAGCATAGGGGACTGGACAGATTACAGACTGGTGTTGCAAAGAGGGATATAGGAATAGCCATTATGTTCCACGCACAATCATGAAAACGGTGCCAGTAGCTCCTGGGTTGAGGGGATCCTTAACCAATTGTTGAGGAAGGATGATGAGACCTTGAGAGGGATTAAGTCGGGCATCTCCAGTATAAATCCAAAGATCAAATCTCATTCTGTTGCTATCAAATGGCTAGAGAAATAGTTTAGACAACTATCAACTCAACTCAGCCAACATAAAAAAGCACATTGCCTAGTAGTAGGGTAAGACAATTATTTCTCAAGATGATAAGAGTACCACTGGTCCTTCCATGACAAATAATGATAATGGTTGGGCACTTGGTGAAGTCTGAGTACCCAAGTTGTCTATGTCGTGCTATGACAATAAATCAGGCGTTGTTTGGGAGGCAACTCAAAGTAGAGACTGGCGCTTAGGCACCCAGGTGTGTTCTTTTTTGACCACTGTGCTTTATTTTACATTTTGTGGTGTTCATTAAGAAAACTGTACCTCTTTTTCGATGGGGTGTGGGTGATTATAGGCCTCAATGATGTTTGAGTAGCCTTGGCCTATAACTATAAAAAGAAAAGTTTGAATCTTAGGGGTTTTCTTGCCTGTGTTCTTTTTCCCCACGGATATTTAATTTCTGTTTAATCGACATGTTAATGATGTGTAGGTAGAACTGGTAGCATATAATACTAATATCTATGGTATATATGTGTTTCTGTGGGAAAAATGATACTCGCCATGCATGTTTATTTGTGTTGATTGTGCTTGTCTGATAAGTGAGGATAAAATTGAGATGAAAAGCATAGTCTGAAGGTCTGTGTTGATAGTGTAATCAGTGCCATATGAGTGTGAGCTTGCTTTGCTAAAGTCATGTATTGCGTTACAATTCAGAACTTGCCCTGTTAATCTTACTTAGACTGTAGACTAGTTGGTTAGGAACAGATCTTAGGCTGTTGTTCATCATAGTCAACTTAGTCTAAATGAACCAACCAAATGTGTGAAATATCCCTTAATCATAATGTTTGAGCCTTACATGTACGTTTTCTTTGTAAAATCCTAAATTACCTGGCCTTATTAGATGTAAAATTTTGAAATTGGCGCTGGACCTTCCTTGAACATTATGCACCCTTATTTAGGCTAAAATTTGAAGTTGAGAGTGGCTTCCAAAAGTGGCCCTGATCCAAGATTAGATATTGTGCACCTCGACTCTGGTCAAATGCCTAAGTTGAGGGTGGCTGGTGTAAGGGTAATCACAAAATGAGGGGGAAAATTAGTGATACATGGAAAAGGAGAAAAAAATGTGTACTTGGTGCATGATAAATGGGTGATTCCTAAGCAATAAACTAAAAAATGTTGTGGAAATATAAGGCAAAAAGCTGAAAAATAAGAATATAACACCCAGAAAAGCTTGAAATAGGAGAAAGGGAGAATGAGATGAAAAATAACATTGTTGGTAGGTCAAAAGAGTAGAAACATATATTGTCAAGGAGGGCTTTCAGTCACTATGTTCTCAAAATGTCATACCAAAGCCCATGAGGCTACGTTACAAGCCAGTAAAGTCTTAAAGTGATCCTAATCCAAGTAGCCAAAAGTCATAGTCATGAGTATAATGGAAAACATATGGTATTGAACATGGTATTTATATGTCTTTTGTGAGAGTGAGTGATTTAGCATAGTCCCATAAGTATTCTTGAAAATACCATTGTTAGAGATGACTTTTTTCTGTGAGAGCACTTGTATTGCGTTGTTGACATTAAACTAACTAAGTAATTGTGGCTTGCTGATAATTACCTTGCTTGTCATAGTTGCTTTGTCACATGTATTAATCTATACTGATTTGCATTGTCACATGTATTAATCTATACTGATTTTCTTATTACCTATCTGATGTGTTTTTAAAAGTGGCATAGGTTTCTATACTTGAGTTTGATATGATGTTCGCTATTAGATTGAGGTCTGTGTGTTACTGTGCTGCTTATGCAGATTGAGTCCGTCGCTCAAGGAAAAACAATAATTTTAAGTTGAGGGTGTTGATGTGCTGTTAAACTACAACACTTTTATGCTTAAAACTTGGAATTTTGTGTGTTCTCAATGTGATGATAGTAGTGTTTATGTGTTTTCATGTTTGTTCTGTAGGTTTATAGGATTGCAATAATTTTTGGGTTAAGTGTGCATAATTTGCTAAAGTAGAGGTTCCACGAGACCCTTTACTTGCCACAAAGAATTCTATGGGCCATAAAGATGGTTTCGTAGACAACTCTTGTGAAGGGTGAATTTCTAATGTCATATCTGTGAACATACAGACGATCCATAGACTTGGTGTCGAACCTTGAGGATCCTAAAGTGGGGAGTTGCTGAAAAATCATCAAACGAAACCCCTACAAGCCATAAAACTTTATACAGGCCATAGAAGGGTGTAGTAAAAGTCAGCCCCAGATTTGAAGCAACAGTCCATGAAAGCCCTTCTACGGGTCGTAAAACATTATACAACCCGTAGAACTGCCCTTAGTGTCTGTCATCCCAGTTATCCTATTTCATTTTGGTTTTGTATTTTAAATAGGTTTTTAAGGTTATCTTTTATAAGGAATAGTAGGGAGATGTGATAGAACGATAGAGAGATTGGAAGAAACACTTGCAAAACTCTGTTTCATCTTTTAATTTCAATCTTCTGATTCTTGGTGAAGAGTTTGGATTCCTTGTGCTTAATTCTCTTGTGTAAGTGCTCAATTATGTTATTCAAATTCATAAATCTTGCATTTACACTGATTATGAGTAGCTAAATCCACAACCAGGGTTGTGGGAACCATAAAGAACTAACAAGGTAAAATTAGATAATCATAATTCCTGAAAAGTGTGCATGCATGTATTAATTAATTTTCTTCGTATTGAATACTTTCTAATGGTGGCCAACATTAGAACTCGCCTAATATTACTAACTAGATCAAGGTAATAATGAATAGGAAAAAAGATGAATTAACAAGATTTGATTGATGTTTCTCGTCTAATCAACTGAACAGGGCCAAGGGGAGGTTGTACTGGAATAATAGGTAAGGGTTAGGCATATCCCACTACAAGGATTGACCAAATCACATAGTGAAATATGCCTCTATCCTAGGCCAAAAGGTTGGGTTTGGTTTACTTAACTTACCATTCTGCATGCTATACACTAGAAAAGAATTCGATTATCAAGTTATACTAAGTTAGGGAATCATAAGGAACACAAAACCCTAGTTACATTTTTTACTGATTTAACACTTGTCTTAGTTTAGGATTACCTTTCTTAGTTGTTACACCCCCCCTTTTGGGGAGATAAGTAGATTAATTAATCCGAATTACCGTGAATTCTTCTAAGTCTAGTAGATTAATTAATCCGAATTACCGTGAATTCTTCTAAGTCTATCATATTCCCTGTGGGATTTGACCCTAACCTTGGTTAGGTTATATATCTTGACACTGACCTCATTTTAGGATTTTTGATTTTTTGTTCTATTTTAGGGTACGGGTGTAGTGTATGCCCAATACTCAAAGTCAAGGCATTCTTTTGACTCCGTTTGACACAAAGATCTACAGAAGACTAAGAAGGATGGACCAAGATAATGCAAACAACACTGTGAATGCAACTCTAAACGAAAATGAGATTGAGAATGCGAATAATGACAACCTACTTCCTCTTGAGGACATCCACTATCACAGGACTTTAATGCCAAAGCTTATTAGAGGAACCAATATCCGCTGAACTCTATGGCTATGGTTACTGGAGCGATTGCATTACTGCCACTATCGAATGACACAAAGTTTATGGTTTCGAGTGGGTTTCTTCAAATGCTGCAGAACTATGGGTCGTTCGTGGCCTACCATCAGAGGATACACATAGTCATCTATACAACATTTTGTTTATCTATAAAAGTGTAATGGGAACACATAATCTATCTATGGATGCTGTGGGACTTCGTGTCCTCCCATTCTCTCTGACGGGCAATGCAGCGTTATGACTATCTAAGCTCCCACAAATTTCAATCACCAGTGTGGCTAAGTTGTAGAAGTCTTTTTGGAGAGGTACTTCCTAAGATCGAAGAAGCTTAAGTTACAAGGTCAAATAAAATAACTTTGAGCAACCTGGTTATTTGATCAGTATTACATGAGAGCAATTCACAAAGTGCTTGAGAAGAGTCCGAACCAAAATTTTTTTGATGATGCCTTGGTGGATATCTTTTACCATGCCCTGGACACAAATAGCCAAGCATATGTTGATACTATTATAGGGGCATATTCTTACACCAACCATTTATAGAGATCGCTGAGCAGCTAGATATAGCACCAAGATGAATCGTGTATGGGAGAAAAGGAACAAACCCTCTACCAAAAGCTCGTGCGATGTCATATTAAAGTCAGAGCAAGCACGGATAAATGAGGAGATTATGCAAGTGCTTGCTCAGAATATTACTAACATGGAGGTACTAATAAAGCAGATGCAGGAACTAGTCAATTCTAGAGATAACCGTGGAGGATACTATTACAGGCATAGGGGACAGGACAGATATGTAGACTCGGCTTGCGAAGTAGGCTATAGGGCAATGGCCGCTGCATGTACAATCATGATACCTGTGCCAAGAGCTCCCAGATTGAAGGGATGCTTGACCAATTGTTGAGGAAGGATGATGAGACCTTATAGGGGATTAAGTATGTCATCCCAATATAAATCAGAAGATCAAATCTCATTTTGCCGCCATCAAATGGCTAGAGCAATAATTTAGTCAAGTATCAACTCAACTCAACCAATGTCGAAAAGATACATTGCCCAGCAACACAGTACAGAACCTAAAAAATAACGAGTAGGGTAACACAATTATTACTTGTGATGATAAGAGTACCACTGATCCTTCCATTATAGCTATTGATGATGGTTGGGAACTTGATGAAGTCTGAGTATCCTAGTTGTCTATGTCGTCCCGTGACAATAAAGCAGAGACTGTTTTGGAGGCAACCTAAGGTAGAGACGGGCGCTTATGCCCCGAGGTATGTTTGTTTTTCACCCCTATGCTTTATTTTGCATTTTGTGGTGTATTGAAGACAATGCACCTCTTTTTTATGGGGTATGGGTGGTTATAGGCCTCAGTAAAGTCTGAGTAGCCTTGGCCAATAACTATCCAAAAATTTTGAAACCTACGGGTTTCCTTGCTGGTGTTCTTTTTTCCCATGGATATTTAATTTCCTTTGAACTAGCTTGTTAAGGATGTGTGGGTAGCATTGCTAGCATATAGTACTAATATCTATGCAATATATGTGTTTTTCTGCTTTCTGTGTGAAAAATGATACCCATCAATTTTTTATTAGTTAGTCTAGATAGAAACCCTCATATGGTGTTCATTGATCTTGAAAAGGCTTATGACAAAGTCCCGAGAGATGTCCTGTGGAGGTGTTTGGAGGTGAAAGGCATCCCGATGGCATACATTAGAGTGATAAAGGACATGTACGACAGAGCCAAAACCCGAGTAAGAACGGTGGGGGGAGATTTAGAATATTTTCCTGTTAAGATGGGACTTCATCAAGGATCTATGTTGAGCCCTTTTCTGTTTGCGTTGTTGATGGATGAGCTGATGCGATCTATCCAGAAGGAGGTCCCATGGTGTATGTTGTTTGCAGATGACATAGTACTGATTGATGAGACCCGGACCAAAGTTAATGATAGATTGGAGGTTTAAAGACACACTTTGGAGTCCAAGGATTCAAACTGAGCAGGACCAAAACAGAATACTTGGAATGCAAATTCAGTGTGGCAAGGGATGAAGCAGACATTGATGTGAGACTTGCCACTCACCCTATTCCCAAGAGGGAAAGCTTTAGGTATCTGGGGTCCATCATCCAGAGTAGTGGGGATATCGACCATGATGTCACACATCGTATTGGGGCGGCTTGGACAAAATGGAGGCTGGCCTCTAGAGTATTGTGTGATAAGAAGATACCACCTAAACTTAAAGGTAAGTTCTACAAAATGGTGGTTAGACCTTCTTTCTTTTATGGGGTGGAGTGTTGGCCAATAAAAAATGCACATGTGTAGAAGATGCAGGTCGCAGAAATGAGGATGTTAAGATGGATGTGTGGTCACACCAGGAGTGATAAGATTAGGAACGAGGCCATTCGGGAGAAGCTAGAGGTGGCACCTGTAGCAGACAAGATGAGGGAAGCGAGACTGCGATAGTTCGGACATGTGCAGAGAAGGAGTACCGATGCCCCTGTTAGGAGGTGTGAGAGGCTAGATTTGGGAGTTACACGGAGGGGTAAAGGTAGACCAAAGAAATATTGGGGGGAGGTGATTAGGCAAGATCTGGTGAAACTTGATCTCACCGAGGATATGACCTTATATAGGAAGGAGTGGAGATCGCAAATTAGAGTAGCAGACTAGGTTAGATAGGAAGGAGTTGTTAATTGTATGCCTTTTTTTATACTATATATCTGCCTTTTGTATGTTCATTGTCCCGTATTTACTTCATGTTTTTTCATGTTTATCATATCTAGTTTATTCTGCTCATGGGTTTTTGTGACGAGGGTTCCAAGAAAATAGCCTCTCTACCGCTATGAGGTAGTGGTAAGGTCTGCGTACATTCTACCCTCCCCAGACCCCACTTGTGGGATTTCACTAGGTATGTTGTTGTTGTTGTAGTATAGATAGCAACCCTGTATGTTTAATTATTTTGACAGTGCTTGTTATGATAAGTGAGGATAAAATTAAGATGAAAAAATGGTCTGAAGGTTTCTGTTGATAGTGTAAACAGTGCCATATGAGTGTGAGCTTGCTTTGCTAAATTCATATACTGTGTTATAATTCAGAACTTGCCCTATTACTTTGACTTAGACTGTAAGTTAGTTGGTTAGGAAAGGATCTTCGGCCATTGTTCATGATAGTCCACTTAGCCTAAATGAACTAACAAAACGTGTGAAATATCCCTTGATCCTAATGTTTGAGGCTTACATGTACCTTTTCTTTTTAAAGTCCTAAGTTACCTAGCCTTATTAGATGTAAAATCTAGAAATTGGCCCTAGTCCTTCCTTGAACATTGTGCACCTTGACTGAGGCAAAAACTCTAAGTTGAGGGTGGATACCGAAAGTGGCCCTCGTTCCTAGGTTGGATATTGTGGACCTCGACTTAGGCCAAAAGCCTAAGTTGAGGGTGGTCGGTGTAAAGGTAAATACAAAATGAGGGGGAAAATTAGTGATACATGGAAAAGGAGAAAAAATGTGTACTGGGTGCAAGAAAAACTAGTGATGCCTAAGCAATGAACTAAAAAGAGAAATAGTGTGAAAATATGAGGCAAAAAGCTAAAAAAGGAGAATAAAGCGCCCAGAAAAGCTTGATATAGGAGAAAGGGAGAATGAGATGAAAAATAACAATGTTGGTAGGTCAAAAGTGTAGAAAGATCTAGTGTCAAGGAGCGCCTTTAGTCACTATGTTCCCCAAATTTCATACCAAAGCCCCTGAGCCTACGTTACAAGCTAGTAAAGTCCTAAAGTGATCATAATCCAAGTATCCAAAAGTCATAGTCATGAGTATAGGGGAAAGCATATGATATTGAGCATGGTATTTTAATATCTATTGTAAGAGTGAGTGATTTAGCATAGTCCCAAAGTTATACTTGAAAATATCATTGCGAGATATATATGGGACTTCTTTTTGTGAGGGCAAAATTTTTGGGCTAAGTGTCCAGGATTTGCTGAAATAGAGGTTCCACGAGACCCTTTATGGGCCATAAAGAATTCTACAGGCCGTAAAGACGTTTTCAAAGACAATTCTAGTGAATGGTGAATTTCTGAAGTTAAGTCTACAAAATGCAGACGAGCTGTAGACTTGGTGTTGTATCCTGAGGATCAGAAAGTGGGGAGTTACTGAAAAGTCATCAGACAAAATCCCTACGGGCTGTAGAACTTTATATGGGCCGTAGAAGGGTATCGTAGAAGTCAGCCCCAGATTTAAAGCAGCAATCAACGAAAGCCCATCTACAAGCCATAAAACATTATACGACATGTAGAATTGCCCGTAGAGTCAGCCGACCCAATTGTCTTATTCCATTTTGGTTTTGTATTTTAAACACTATAAATAGATTTTTTAGGTTATTTTTCATAAGTAATAGTAGAGGGACGTGATAGAACAATAGGGAGATTGAGAGAAACACTTGTAAGACTCTATTTCATCTTTTAGTTTCAATCTTATGATTCTTAGTGAAGAGTTTGGATTCCTTCTACTTAATTCTCTTGTGTAAGTGCTCAATTATGTTATTCAAATTCATAATTCTTGCATTTACACTTATCATGAGTAGCTAAATCCACAAATAGGATTGTGGGAACCATGAAGAACTAACAAGATAAAGCAGGTTGATTCGTAATTCTTGAAAAGTGTGCATGCATGTATTAATTAATTCTCTTTATATTGGATTATTTCTAATGGTGGCCAACGATAGAACTCGCCTGGTGTTACTTATTGGATCAAGGTAGTAATGAATAGGAAAAAAGATCAATTAACAGGATTCGGTTGATGTTTCTCATCTAATCAATTGAACTAGGCGAAGAGGAGGTTGTATTGAACGATAGGTAACTGTTAGTAATGTCACACTATTGGATTGATCAAATCACGTAGTGAAATTTACCATTTGCCTAGGACAATGAGTATGGTGAACTTAACTTACCGTTCTGCATGCTACACATTAGACAAGAATTTGATTGTCTGGTAATACTGATTTAGGAAATCATGGGGAACACAATACCCTAGTTTCTCTTCATATTGATTTTACACTTGTCTTAGTTTAGGATTACTTTTCTTAGCTGTTATGAAACCCCCCTTTTTTTGAGAAGATAAGTAGATTAATTAACCCGAATTACCGCGAGTTCTTCTATGTCTACATATTCCCTGAGGGATTCGACCCTAACCTTTATTAGGTTATATATCTTTACAACGTTTGCTTTAGCCTAAAAAAGGAGGTGTAGCTTGGGCGACATCATTTTCCTTAAGTAAAGCAAGCATTGGACCTGGCTAAGCATTCCCTCTTATGGGTGCTTCCACACTTGGGGCAATTAGGACTTTGAGGCTTTGGGGCAACCCCTTTGTCCTTCTGGGGCATTAGAGTATTGGTGGATCCTTTCCTTGTGCCATCTTGGGATTCATAGCCACAACTCCTTTTGTAAGAATAGTTCCCACCATCCACACGAGCCCGCTTGGACTCCTTTGCCCTTTCTTGGAGCTTCTCGTCTTCAATTTGGTCGGCATATGTCATTAGGAAGGAAATATCCATCTCCTTGACCAATATCCCCATCTTGCAGTCTTTGGGGACCAACTCAGAGACAACAAAAATGAATTTTCTCATGTAAGCCCTTGGATTTGCAACCATGAATGGAGCATACTTGGACAACTTGGTGAACTTGAGGCCATATTCCCTCACACTCATGCTCCCATTCTTCAAGTTGATGAATTCTTGGGCCTTTCCCTCCCAAAGCTCGATAGGGGAGAACTGGTCTAGGAAGGCACACTTGAATTCCTCCTAACCAATGGGACCCGATTCTTAGTCTCTCTTATTGGCCCACTGCTCGTACCAAATCTTGGCGACTCCTTTAAGTTGGTAACCACCAACTCGGCTTTGTCCTTCGGCAATAGACCAACAACCGTTACAACTAGGTAGGCCTCTTTAATAAACTCCATAGGGTCCTCGTCCGCCTTTGGCCCAAGAAATTCCAGCGAGTTCATCCACATTAAGTCATGGACTCTAGAGGTTGGGGTAGTCACTTGGGAGGTATGGTTATCTCCCTGTTGGCTTGGTTGGCAATCGCTTGGGACAACACCATGAAGGTGGCTCTAAACTCTGCATGGGACACTCTTTTGTCCTGCTGGAAAGGACAGACTTGTTGTTCAATAGTGGAGGTACTTGTTGTTCCGGAGTGCCTTAGTGGTGGGAAGCTCTTCGGCATGACATGATATAGAAAGAAACAAAGCCCGTCGTTAGTTAGTGGAATACCTTACTTAAATCTAAGACATGAAATTGAATGAGAAAGAAGAAAAGACTTTTCTAAACTTTCTCATAGCCTCTCATTCAAGATAGTGACACGCTTCACAACCTTGAACGAGACTTTATGCTATGGGGATGCATGGACATCCATGAAATATCTTAAAATCTTGTGCTCTAATACTAAGTTTGTAATGGCCCAACCTAAGGGCCTAGTGATCATACGATGAATGAGACACCTAGAGGCACCTCACCCATGCCATCTAAAAATCTTAAGCATTCATAGGCATTAAATAGAAACATATTGCGAAAATAAAAGATAATGGAAAGGGGATATGGGTCATCTTTTGCAATAAAGCAACATTAAGATGCAGAGAATATAAAAAGTATCATTTGTGATAAACATACCACTAATAGCTATGAACAAAACTGGTAAGGTCGAATTCCCTCAAATGAAAAGAATATCCATAATAGACAACATAGAAAGGAAAATCCTCAAAAGGGTTGTGAATACATTGTCTTAAATTAAAAATACATAAAGTAGTGAAAAATAGGTGGAGTCCAGAACTAAGAACTCACCACAACAATAAGCTAGTCCCGAACGCCAACAACTAGCCACGAACCGATGAAGGAGTACCTATCCATACATGGTTAAATCATGCAGGTAGATATGCATTAGTACGTTGGAATGTGCTAAGTATATGAGATGCAATGCACAAATAAAATTGTAATGCCATCATAATTAGTCATAACATATAGGTATATATAAGATTAAAGTGTCATGAAATAATCTTAAACATACACTAAGAATATGGTGCGAGTCAATATGAGACAATATATAAGGAAACATATACTGTAAAGACATATCATAAGATCATATAAACTTGTGGGAATAGACCATAACCGATAATAAGACCATGTGAGCTACTACATGGAATCTAATGAACCCTTCCATTGGGAAAAGGCCAATGTACTCCTTCCATTGGGAAAATGGGAATCTACATGCCAAGGTAGATATCCAAAACTTAGTACCTTTGCAATTGCATCTTTTTTAACCTTTGGGCCTATGTGGATCCACAAGCCTAGCCTATAAGGCTCCTATGGTGGAACATAGTTAGGGACATCAAGATTTAGCTTCAAGGGACAACTAACAGGATGAGTCTCAATCTATAGTCCTCTCGGTGCTAAGTCATCCCACAAAAATCTTTTAAAACGTACTCTAAGAATCATAAGTAGCAATCTTAGGAGTAGCTCAAACTTAAGAATCTTTCTTAAACATCTTTTAGGGTACTAATCATTATACATATATCTTTGGTAAACTTTTAACTTTGAAGCTCTTCATAAATGACCTAATCATAGTCATAGTTCATGAAAAACTTTCACTGAAAATAAGGTGGGCTAATTGATGCATTGGAACAATCATAAATCACATAAGTCTTAAGAAATTTCATTAAAAAAGAATATTGAAATCACCCAACCTTAATCATATCAAAATCATCATAGAATCAACATCATACTTCAAATATATATATATTTACTTAGAAAAGTAGTAATTGAACTTTATGAACATCATATAATAATGTAGGAACCATGCAATCATCATAATCATGCATTAAAATCGAGAAACTTAAAGAAAAGGTAAAATGCATAGTAGGGAACTCTATGTTAAAGGATATCTATAAATCAACTCACATACCTGAGGAACTAGAGAGAATAAAAAACTCAAGCCTTAGGGAAGAAACATGAAAACCCTAGCCTTGTTCTTGGGAGTTCTTAAGGACCTTTTTTGCCAGAAAGAATTCAAGAGTGTAGAATGATGGAACTTAGGTCTTAAAGACTATTATAGGTTGCTTTACCATCCCCAAAATGACATGGTTTTGAAGTAAAATTGATGGAAATGACTGATTTCCCCTTATTAAAACTTTCAGAAGCCATCTACGAGACCTGATCATGGGTTGCAGATTGATTTACGGGCAGTAAGTCCTTTTGCCCGTAAATCCTTTTGTCTAATGGTACACTTAAAAATCCTGAAATGTGGATTTTGTTTAATCAAACACCATGACAAATAGGATAAGTCGTGCAATTACTTACGGGCTGTGATTGGACTCATAGAGTCCTTCCACAATTAGCCAAATTCTTACCTTATTCCTGACCTCTTGTTATGAAACCTTATACAGGCGTATCATATTACGAGCCATCTGATAAATAATGAATCCCCTTCTTAAAAACTCCAAATTTCCTTCTTGTCTCGGGTCCCACTTACGAACAAATATACGAACCCTAAGATTCCTTTTGGGCGGTAACTTGGTTTATGGGTTGCCCTACACTTGAAAATGTTTCCCCTTTCTTAAGTTCTATGCTTAAACACCGACCTTATAGGCCGTAGAACAACTTTCTATCGTAAGCATCCTCATAAACTAGGTTCTCAATTATTTTTCAGGCTAATATTTTTGCCCACAAGGCTCCTAAAATAGGGGTCGTTACACATGTCTTCTATTTATGCATTATTCTTGCTCATATTAAATGTTATTCCTTGTGCATAGTTAAGCTCATGTTAATATTACCCTTACAGTGCCATGCATGTAAGTATTTACTTATGAATGATGACATTACGATTTCATATTTTCATTGCATTTCACATACTTACTACTTTTCAAAGTACAATTGCATAATTTGCCTGCGTGATTTATCCATGTGGGGACAAGTGCTCCTCCCCCCAGCTCGTGGCTAGTTCTTCTAATGTTCAAGGCTAGTTTTATTATGATGAGCCCTTAGTTCGGGATTCCACCAATTTCCTTTATTGCTACGTATTTTGGACTTGGAGTACATGTTGATTTTTGGAGGCTTTAACTTTATATGTTATTAATGTTTGAAATCTTTTCTATTTGATGGAAACCGACTGTTTATTGGTTTCGGCTTATCCATGGTCTAGTTGGTATGATTATGGATTCCAGATGTGTTTTAAATGTTTCTATAATTTAAAATTATGTCTGACCATACCTCATTTACTTATGCAAATTTATAAGGTTTAGGCCTATGAATACTTGATGTATTAAGATGGCTTGGGTGAGGTGCCTATGAGTGTCTCATCCGTTGTGTGATGACTAGACCTAGGTTTGAGTTTTTAAAAACTTGGTATCAGAGCACAAGGTTTTAAAATATTCCTTAGATGTCCAAATATAATATGTCGAGTAGTGTCTTGTTCAAGGTTGTGAAGAGCACCACAATATTGATTGAGAGGCTATGAGGTAGTTAGGAAAGTCATTCCTACTATCTTATTCATGTCGTGCCGTTAGAGTTGGCTAAGGTTCCTCTATAACTAACAATAATCTCTTTGTTATTTACAGATCATGCTTCCAAAAAGAGCTCCAACACCAAGGAATACACCCGAGCAACAAGCCCCTCCACTACAACAAGATGATAGTCTCATATGGAGTTTAGAGCCCCGTTCAACATACTAGCCCAAGATGTAGCTAATCTAGCCAATAGAAAGATTGATGTACCCCCCAAAGTGCCTACTCTAGCTATACAAGTTAGAGACTTTATGAGGATGAGTCCTTTGGATATCCACGGTTATAAAGTTGAAGAGGATCCGTCAACTTCATTGATGAGGCTCACCAAATTGTTTCCATAATGGGAGTTCCCTTAGAGGAGAAGGCTGAGTTGGTGGCCTACTAACTAAAAGAAGTAGCCAAGATATGGTATGAACAATGAGTAGAAGAGAGAGGCCAAGGAGCGAGTCCAATTGAATGGAAAGAGTTGCAGGGTGCTTTATTGGACCTATTCTTTCCAATAGAGTTGAGGGAGTCCAAGGTGCAAGAAATCATCAACCTTAAACAAGGGAATATAAGCATAAGGGAGTATTATCTCAAGTTCACTAAATTCTCCAAATATGGTACTTTCAATGTAGTAGAACCAAGAGCCCATGTAAGCAAATTCATCTCCGGTGTATTGAACATGGTGTCAAAGGAGTAAAAGATGGCTATGCTTGTGAAGGAGATGGGCACCTTTTGATTGATGACATAAGTTGAGAAAATTGTGGAGAAGTTAAAAGAGAGAGAAAAGGATTCCAAGAGAACTCAGGTTGATAGTGGGGGGTATTCTCACCAAAATAGTGGAGGTCATAAGTTCCAAAGTGGCCAAAAATATGGTGGACAGGGGTCTACCAACGCTCCTTCTCCCCGGTCCACTAAAGACAAGGGGGTAGCTTCGAAGCCTCAAACCCCAAATTTCCCTATGTGTGGAAGGGTCCACAAGGGAGAGTGCTTGACCCGTTTGAATGCACGCTTCAAGTATGGGAAGCCCAGACACCATGCGAAAGGTTATAGGAGTGAAGGTCCAAGGCCTTAAGGCAAAGGTGGGAAAGTTCAAGGTTTCCCAAGGATCAACCATTTCTATGCTCTTCATGGTCAATAGGAAGTTGAAGAGGCCCCAGATGTTATCACCAATATGTTGAAAGTTTATAATTTTGATGCACATGCATTGTTAGATCCAGGAGAAAACTTGTCATTTATAATTCCTTTTCTTGCAAATAGATTCCATGCATGTCCCTAAGTCCTTCATGAGCCTTATGAAGTATTTACCCATGTAGGAGAGTTTGTTGTTGAACGAAGAGTTTATAGAAATTGCGCCATCTCCATCTTGCATAATGTTGTCACTTGTGATTTAGTAGAACTCTCCATGGTTGATTTTGATGTTATACATAGGATGGATTGGTTACATGCTTCCTATGCATCCATTGATTTTGGGACTCATAGATCTAAGTTCCACTTCCCAAATGAGTCTATTCCCAAATGGAGGGTAGAAACTCTTCATGAAGGGGTCGGTTTGTTTCCTTCCTAAAAGACAGAAAGTGATCTCAAAGGAATACATATATAAGCTAGTAAGGCACAAAGATATCACTTCCAAATTTTCTTCCTTTAAGTCGATTCCCATTGTGAATGAGTTTTTTGATGTCTATCTGGATGAGATACCGGGTGTTCTTCCCGAGAGAATAATAGATTTCGGCATAGACCTCCTGGCGTGACGCTCAACCTATCTCAATTCCTCCATATGTAATGTCCCTTGAAGTGATGAAAGAATTAAAAGTGCAATTGAAAGATTTGTTGGAGAAGGGTTTTATTAGACCTAGTAGGTCTCCATAGGGTGCATCGATTTTTTTGTAAGGAAGAAGGACGGGTCACTCCGTATGTGCATAAACTACCAACAACTCAATAAGGTCACTATTAAGAACGAGTATCCATTCCCAAGAATAGATGTCTGTTTTTACCAATTGTAAGGGGCTACACATTTCTCCTAAATTGATTTGAGGTTAGGGTATCACCAATAAAGGGTGGAGAGAGTAATATTTCTAAGACAACTTTCCGAACTAGGTATGGTCAAATTAAATTTGTAGTGATGTATTTTGGTCTTACTAATGTACCGACTATATTCATGGACCTAATGAATAGGGTATTCAAGCCTTACCTTTACATGTTTGTAGTGTTGTTCATTGATGATATTCGAATATACTCCTGGAGTGAGGAAGAGGATATGGATCACTTGAGGGTGGTGTTACAGCCCTTAAGAGAGCAAAGGTTTTGCAAAATTTAAAAAGTGAGAGTTTTGGCTAAGTGAGGTTGTCCTCCTTGAGCATGTGGTATCAACTGGTTGTATTAACATTGATCCTAAAATGACAGAAACTGTGAGAAATTGGCCAAGTCCATTGACTCCTACGGGCATTAGGAGTTTCTTAGACTTACCCTGGTAATATAGAAGGTTTGTAGAAGGTTTCTCCTCCATTTATTCCCCACTAACAAAGTTGACTCAAAAGAAGGCAATGTTTCTGTAGATGGACGAGTGTGAGAAGAGTTTCCAAACCTTGAAGGATCGACTAACTTTGGCTCCAATCTTGACCTTGCTAGAGGGAAATAATGAGTTTGTCGTCTATTGTGATTCTTTAAGGATTGGGTTGGGGTGTGTGTTGATGCAACATGGTAAGGTGATTGCCTATGACATAAGGTAACTGAAGGTACATGAGAAGAATTACCCGACTCATGATCTTCAGCTTGTGACCGTGGTGTTTTCTTTGAAAATTTGGCATCACTACTTGTACAGAGTCCATGTAACCAATCATTAGAGCCTTCAGCATGTGTCACCCAAAAGGATCTCAACTTAAGACAACGAAAATGGTTAGAACTTTTCAAAGATTATGATATGAGTGTGTATTACCACCTGGGCAAATCCAATATGGTAACCGATGCCCTTAGTGGAGTTTTCATGGGTAGTGTGTCTCATATACAAGATGATGGAAAAAGGGAGTCAGCCAAGGAAATCCATAGGTTGGTTAGGTTGGGAGTAAAGTTGAATGAAACCAGAAGTGGTGGCGTGATGCTGCTACATGGGTCTGATTGTTCTTTGATAGAGGATTTAAGTCTATAAGACATCGATCCTGGCTTGGTTGAATTTAAAACCCTAGTGAAAGAAGGAAAGGTAGAAGTTTTCTCACAAGGGGGAGATAGTGTTCTCTAATATCAAGGGAGATTATGTGTGCCAAACGATAATGAGTTGAAGAATTTGATATTGTAAGAAGCTCATAACTCTTCTTGTTCTATCCATCCTGGTTCTACAAACATGTATAAAGATTTGAGGGAGATTTATTGGTGGAATAGAATGAAGAGGGACATTGCCAATTTTGTGTCCGAGTGTGCCAATTGCAAACAAGAAAAGGTTAAACATCAATAATCAGGTGGCCTAGCCCAAGATATTGATATTCCTACTTGGAAGTGGGAAGAAGTCAATATGGACTTCGTAGTGGGGTTGCCTAAGTAGACGAAACAGTTTGATTTCATATGGGTAATAGTGGATCATATGACAAAGTCGGCTCACTTCTTACAGGTTAGAATAAAATTCAGTGCCGAAGACTATGCTAGCTTGTATATCTGAGAATTGGTGAGGTTGTATGGGATCCCCTTTTCCATCATCTCGGATTATGGTGTCTAGTTTACCTCTTGTTTTTGGAAATCCTTCCAAAGGGGTCTTGTTACTAAGATAAAATTGAGTACTTCGTTCCATCCCCAAATCAAGCGTAAGTTGAGAGGCCCATACGATCATTAGAAGACATGTTTAGAGCTTGTTTGTAGGAGTTTTAGGGGAGTTGGGATGAGAGTTTGCCTCTCATCGAATTTGTGTGCAATAATAGTTTCCATGAAAGCATCGAGATTGAACTATTTGAGGTACTGTATGGTAGATGATGTAGATCAAATATTGGGTGGTTTAAAGTTGGTGTGATAGTAGTTTTAGGACCATACTGAGTCATGGATGTGATGTAGAAGGTGAGGATTAAAGGGAAATGTTGCAAATGGCTCAAAATTGGTAAAACTCCTACTCCGATGTGAGAAAGAGGGATCTTGAATTCCAAATTGTTGATTTGGTCTATTTGAAGGTGTCTCCTATGAACGGTGTGATCCCTTTTGGCGAAAAGGGAGAGTTAAGCCCTAGATATGTAGGGCCCTATAAGGTGGTGAGAAGAGTTAGCAAGGTCGTATATCAGTTGGAGCTACCTATGATAATAAACTTGATTCATCCGATTTTTCATGTGTCAATGTTGAGGAAGTTCATAGGGGATACAAACTCCATAGTCCCTTTGGGTGATGTGAATATTGAAGATAAATTAAGTTATGAAAAAGTACCTGTTGAAAGCTTGGACCAGCATGTAAAAGCTAAAGAACAAGGAAGTTGCATATGTTAAAGTGCTATGGGGAATCATCAAGTTGAACGTGCCATACCTGAAGCGAAAGGAGACATGATGAAGCGCTGTTACCCATATTTGTTCCACTCTACTCAAGCCTAAGGTCTTGAGTTATTCTTGCCTAAAACCTCCAATTCCTTCCATCTTAGGTTTTGCATGATGCATACATTCATTTCTATGTTTACAGACTATTTTGAGATCTATGTTGAATATGTGTTTTTGAAAATTCATGAAAAGATGTTTAAATTACATTTTTGCATGAGTGCTAGGTTGTTAGCCGATGTTTGAACTCCCTAGAGCCTATATTTAAGTACATTCAGGGACAAATGTTCCCAAGGGAGAGATAGTGTAACAACCCTCAAGTTAGGATCCTAGAAAGTGCAAAAAGGTTGGACTAGAAATGCCCAGGGTCTGGCCATGAAGCCAAGTTAATGCCCCGTGGTTTAGAACAGAAGCCTTAGACCCGGCTCATGGTTGGGAACTGTCACGACCCAAGCCTAGGGCATAGGAGTGACATGGTGAATATGAACCTAAAGTCCCATAACAAGCCTCATAGCATCCATTTACACATCATCGATTTGGAAGAACAATTCAAAAATTAATAATTGAGGATAAGGGATAGGTGTATATCATTCAAGCTATGGGATAAGGGATATAGGACTCACTATCAACAATTTCTACAAATAAGTCTAAGGGAGGGAATCTGGAACTGAAGCTATAGGAATAGAGAATATTAGACTTGCTATCACACATTCAACATCAATAAGAAAATTCTAAGGGGAGGGATCATATGACTCACACTATGGGAATAGGCACTTAAATCAATGATGCATGAATTCCATAAAACTTAAGAATAGTAGGGATGGGACCCCAATCGACATATAAGACTATGCAAGCTATTACATGGAATTCCAATGTTCAGTCTACACTAGAGGAAAGAGTGATCTACTTGCAAAAGGTAGACCATACTCCTCCTTACGGCACCACAACCCATTATGGAGAAGTGACCTCACCTTATGGGACCACCACCCATTTCAAAGAGGATTTTACATGAACATAATCATCCATAAATGGAATAAACATGAACCTATGTTTGCCTCATAGTTATGGGAAGGAGGATTTATATAAGGACCTATTGAGTCAACCCTCCACCTCCAATCCTATTCAATGCTAAGTCATCATCCCACGAGAATAGATATACATATACATATAAATGCTTGAAATAAGAGCATAAGTCTTTTCAAATCATATTCATGCATACCTAGGCTTGAGATCCAAATCATATTTCATAATCATACATACTTGGGCATAAAAGCCAAATCAGACTTGAATCCATGATTACATACATTGAAATAGCTCATTTACACATGAACATGATGGTGAATAATCACCCATAAATTGCTTAAAGCCATATTATAGACATAATATGATCACATGTCAAGTCATAACCATATTTGTCTTGAAGGCATAGTCATAATCATAATTGGGTGATAACCCACATTATAAATCACTTTGTTCATGCAAGCAAATGCCATGAGGAATGAAAGAATAGCATGAATACTTAGTATTCCTAATTAAAACATCGTTATAAGGTGAAATCATACTAAATCCATGGTGAAATCACAATTGAAATATACTTGAAGTTACCCTTGCATAAATTCACAAATTAAAGGGGACATACATATTCAATTCTCATAAAATCCATGTAAACCATCATAATAAGACTTAAATAGTATTAAAATCATCATTTGAACTTAACCCATAACTCAATTTCATCAAATTGAAGCTAAATTAAAAGATCCATTTGCAATTTATACTTCGAAATCATAAATTTCATGAAATAGATTTTGGGGTTTCATGATTGAATGGAAATCATGAATGGAACAACAAATACCCTGAAAAAAATAAGAAGAATGATATGAATTATGCTAGAGATTGTAGCACTTTTGAATTCCCCAACTTGAATCTTCGAATATTGAAGTGAATAGATTTTTAGGAACTTGAATTTCTAGAGTCTAAATGTGAGAGTGAGAGTGAGAGTGAATTGAATGAAAATGCCTAAGTCGTGACTTAAGTGTCTTAGAATAGGCTAAAAAGTCTTAAAAGACCAAGGATTTAGGATGAAGTACTCAAAACACCCTTAATGAAACAACGTAAAAAATTCATGTAGTGCCCTAGATGGCCCCTTACACGGATAGTGGTGTGCACTACGGGCCGTAAGGGGTTTCGTGGTGAGCGCACTTGGTTAAAACATGGGCTTCCAAGGGAAGGTGCCCTCTACAAGACCCTCTATGGGTTGTGGTGCGCACCATCGACCATGAAGAGTTCCGCGGTGTAACTCTTTATGTGAAATCCAACAAGGCAGCCTCCATTAGAACAAAGGTCATCTCCAAGGCACCCTACACAGTTTCTGGAGTACACCACGGGCTGTGAAAGGTTCCTTAAAGGGGAACCTTGGCCACTTTTCTAAGGGACATCAAGGAGAGACTGGAACTATCTCCTAAGAGACCTTCTACGAGACACAACATGATAAGAGGTGAGTACCACAGGGCGGTGGTGTGCCATTTTATGAGCACCCTGTGCCAAAAACTCCCGAAATTTGATTATTAAGCTTTGTTAAGGCCTCCTGAGGTCCGAGTCCTTACATTATCTCCCCCTTGGAAACATTTGACCTTAAATGAGCAAGAACATAGCTTGGAAGGCTTGACTTGAACATGAGACATCTCAACAGAAGATTCAATGCATAATTCAACATTTAAAACCATCAAAACTTATTTTAAAACATCATTTAAATAATTTTTTTGTTATGTCATGAAAGCATAAGAATGAAGGAATTAGAACCATTTGAACAAGGAGAACTAGTACCTTTGGCTTGATTAGATTGGAATAGATAGGGATATCGCTTCATTATGTCCTATTCTGCATCCCATGTAGCACTCTCCACATGTTGGTTTCTCCAAAGTACTTTAACTGAAGAAACATATTTGTTATGAAGTCTCTTCACTTGCCTATCTAAGATTTCAACCGAAATTACTTCATATATCCAGTTATGTTCAATCTCAACACCTTCTAAGGGTATAATCATACTAGGATCACTAATAAACTTCCTCAACATTGACACATGTAAAATTAGGTGAATAAAACTCAAGTCCAAAGCAAAATCCAACCTACGGGCCACTTTGCTAATCCGCTCAACTACCTCATAAGAACCTACATGTAGAGGACTTCACTTACCCTTCTTACAAAAACATATTACCTATTTGGAGACCTTGAGCCATTTTCAACCTCTCCCAAATCAACTTTACATTCTCCATAGCCTCCATCTCACCCAAGTTAAACCATCCCACAGGGGACCTACACCTTCTCCCACACAAATCTTCAAATGGTGCCATCATGATGCTAGCATGACAAATATCGTTGTAGTCAAACTCGATAACTGGTAAATGGTAAACATGTCCTCTAATGTTTTAATTATCCTCCAGGCTTGCCCATCGATTTAAGGATGGAAAGAGGTATTCAACTTCACCTTTGTGAAAAACCCTTTTTGAAATGATCTCCAAAAGGGAGAAGTAAACTGGTTACCACGATCTGATATAGAAAACATAGGCACATCGTGCAATCTAACCAGCTCTCTTGGATATATAACATGGTATAGTCCTCAGCATTGAAAGTGGTGTTCACTAGTAAGAAGTAAGCCGATTTGGTTATTTTATCAACAATACCTACACAGAGTCAAATTTCTCCTAGCTATGGGGCAACCCAATCACAAAATCTATATTTACATCCTTCCATTTCCAAGTAGGAATTTTAATATCTTGAGCGAAACCACCTACCTTTGGAGTTCCACCTTCACTTGTTGGAAAATAGAACACTTAGATAAAAACTTAGCTATGTCCTTCTTCATACCCTTGTTACATTATGACAGATCCCATATGTATAGAATAATGAGAGTTATAAACCTCTATCAAAATCACCTCCTGAAGACCGTCAACATTCGAAACACACAACTAATCTTAGTACAGAAGCACATGATCTCCCCCTTAGGAGAAAACCTCTATCTTCTTTTCGACAACCAACTTCTTCAACTCAAATAATGATGGATCCAAATCTTGCTTTGCGTTAGTATCAATAATCACAAAAGACTCAACCCCATTTGGAACATGAATGCCACCACCATCAAAGTCAGCTAACCTAACACCCAATCTAGCCAAATGATGCACATCCTTCACCAACTCTTTCCTAGTCTCATCAACATTTACCACACAACCCATAGATAACCTACTAAGAGCATTGACTATAATATTTTCCTTGCTAGGATGATATTAAAAAATCATATAATAATCTTCAAGAAGCTCCAACCATCTTCTTTGTCTCAAATTAAGATCTCTTTGGGTAAACACATATTGCAAGCTTTTGTAATCGGTAAAAACATCAACATGTAAGACGTTAATTGAAGATCATGAGTCAAATAATTTTGTTCATGCACCTTTAATTATATAAAGGCATATGCTATCACCTTCCAAAGGTGCATAAGCACGCAAAACCAAATCAATCTGAGTAGAATCACAATATATCGAATGACATCTAAGTAATCTGATAATGTCAAAACAGGATCAGATGTAAGCCGATCTTCCAAAGTCTAAAAACTCCTCTCACACTCATCCAACCATATAAACTTGTCCTTCGTGTGAGTCAACTTAGTCAATGGTGAAGCAATAGATGAAAAGCCCTTAATAAATCTTTGATAATAACTAGCTAACCCATGACAACTCTGAATAACCAAAGGAGTCAATGGTCTAGGCCAAATCTTCATAGCCTTAGTCTTCTTTGGATAACCATTAATATGATCATGCGATACCACATGACCAAGGAAGGCTATTTCTCCTAGCCAAAACTCAAATTTTCTAAACTTGGAAAAATAATTGCTTCTCCCTCCAAGTCTGAAGTACCCATCTCAAATGATCCATATGCTCTTGTTCACTCTTGGAATAAATTAAAATATCATTAACGAAGGCAACTACAAATTTATCAGGAAATGGCTTGAACACCCGATTTATGAGGTCCATAAACATCATTGGAGCATTAGTCAATCCAAAGGAAATTACCATTAGCTCAAAGTGTCTATATCTAGTTCGAAAAGCCATTTTCGGAATATCACACTCCCTTACACTGAGTTGATGATAACTGGAAAAAGTTCAATCTTTGAGAAATGATTAGCTTCTTGCAATTTTTTAAACATGTAGTCAATCCTTAGGAACAGATATTTATTCTTGATGGTTACCTTATTCAATTAACGATAGCCAATACACATCTGAAGTTATTTGTCCTTCTTTCTCACAAAACACATAGGAGCACCACAAGGTGATATACTTGACATAATAAAGGCCTTCCAAAAAGACCTTCAATTGGTCCTTGAACGACTTCAATTTTAGTCGGTTCCATATGATAGGTAGGTATGAAAATAGGTTGAGTATCAATAAGAAGATCTGTGCCAAAGTCAGCATTCCTTTTGGGAGGTATACTAGGCAAATCTTTGGGAAAGACATCAGGAAACTCATTAACCATTGGAATCTACTCAAGAGTAGGTGACTCCGACTCCGCATCTCTAAACCTTAGTATATGATAGATACACCACTTAGAGATCATTTTCAAGGCTTGAAGATAAGATACAAACCAACCTTTAGAATCGGAGTCACTACAGTCCCACTAAAGAATGGGCTCATTAGGAAATTGAAACTTAAGTTTTTGAGTTCTACAATCCATAGAGGCATAGGAAGCGTGAAACCAATCCATCCCAAGAATAATATCAAAATCAAAGACCTTAAGTTCAACAAAAGCAGATGGAAGGACTTTGTCATGACTTGGGCCTAGAGCCTAGGAGTGACATGGCGAATGGGAACCCGAGAGTCCGTAAACAAGCCTCATAGCTTCCATATACACATCATCGGTTCAAAAGTGCATAGTAAGCCAATACACACATAGTTCTAAGGGATGAGAAATTATGACTCACACTATAGGGATGTCATAGGGATATGGATTTGCATGGATTCGCATAGCACATAACACATAAGAACTAAGGGGTGGGTAAGTATAACTCACGCTATGGGGATAAAAGGGACATAAGACTTTCCACATTTCCTCATCTCATCATGGACATATCATCATATCATTAACATCATGAGATAGCCATAATCAAAGTTACCATGTCAAATATCATAACAAATAACAGGCTCGTACATAAAGTTTACATGATGTCCAACAATGCCTCTAAGTTATAGAATAGAATGGATGCCAAGACATGTCCCGAGCTCACTCTCAAAGTCAGGACATAAGCAAAAGTAGCATAAAGGTAGGTAGAAGGTGGTTGGTCCATGGATGATATGAATCAACACAAGAAACTCTCGTAATCCAAGCTGACCATCAAAAGTGGATGAAGATGTTCTCCGATCCCTAAATAGTTAGATCATGTAGGAAAAGATTATGCATTAATACGTTTAAATGTACTATGTATATAGGAATGCAATGCATATGAACTCATTAAACCTACAATCAATGTTAGATAAGAAGGGCACATATATAGAAAGAAGTATATAGGAAGGGTTATAATATCAATATGCCATGAAATCTATAATGCATGAATGACACAATACTTTAACATACGGGGTTGAGATCTCAACCGACATCTAGACCATGCCACCTACTTTCGGTTAAAACGCCGTGCGACTCAGAGGACATAAGACTTCTTGGTCAAGCAAAAAGATTGCTGACTGGATGCTCCTACCCCACCATGCCTGGCCCTTTATCTTACCTTAAGAAGAAAGAGGAGGTATTATATGAAATTCTGGTGTCCTCTCCACACCGAATGAAGAGGCGATCTACTTAACATAGGTAGACCATACTTCTCCTTATGGGCACCCCCATTTTGGAGAAATAACCTTACCTTATGAGCCACCCAATTTTGGTAAGGATTTTCCATAATCATATCACAATTATCCGCAAAGGGCATAAACATATATACCTATTGTTGTCACATAGTTTTGTTACTTGGGTACTGGATCCTTGGAGATAGCCTCGTTCTCAAAAGTTTTCTCGGTGCTAAGTCATCATCCCACGACGATAAATATACATATACATGTTTTCTAAAAGAGGCATAAGTCCTTTCAAATCATTTCCATGCATACTTCGGCTTAAAAGCCAAACATACTTCATATCATACATACTTGGGCTAAAGAGCAAAATCATACTTCATATCATACTTTAATGGATAGGAATAACTCATTCACATATATATACATAATGGTGTCAACACCTAAAGTTGCTCACAGAGCCATATCATAGACATAATGTGATCACATGTCATGTTATAAACATACTTTCTTTAAAATCATATTCATCAATATAATTGGGTCTTAACCCACATCATAATCTTTATGAAAAGCAATGCTCATGTAAGGATATGCCAATGAATAATGAGATAATAACATGACAAATAGAGGTTGATACACAAAATAACAATTCAAGTTGAAATCAAGGTAAATCCACGAAGATATTCACATTTAAAGCATACTTGAGATTACCCATGCCTAAATTTAACATTGAAGAACATGCTTATTAAAACCTTCATAATATCAATGCAATTCAACATATTAGGGCTTAAATCACTTTAAAAACATCATCTAAATATAGCCAATATCTCAATTGAAACAAATCAATATTTATTTAAAAGACCCATATTCAAAGTAAGCTTGAAATTCATTAATTAAGAAGTAAGAAATCTTTGGGGTCTTCATGGTTGAATTTTCAAGTTGAATCACCAATGACACACTTTGGCACACTTGAGAGGATTTCTTAGTAAAGAGACTTTGAGTATTGTAAGTTTAATGAATGAAATTGAATAAGAATGAAGGAGTATAGGTCTTTTTAGGGGTTTAGGATAGGTTAGAAAGTCATAAAACCATCCTTAGAAATCACCAATATTATGAGAAATTCATTGATGAATCGAGCACTAAAAAGTGGCCAGGTAGCTCGTGAAAGAGCACCACAGATTATGAACTTAACCACGGACCGTACAAGGGTCTGTGGTAAGGGTCTTCAAACACTTAGTAAAATTTCAAACTAAGGTCGTTTATACTGACGATTTATGGTCTATTCAAAGGTGCATTGGTCATAGAATGGTCAATACAAATGACCCAAGTTCCAAGGTAGTAATTTTATACTTAGAACTATATTTTAGGACGATGGTGTAAGGACTCGCATCTCGTGAGACATTATCGATGCTTAAAATCTAGTTTCTAAAGGTTTGTGACCCTTAAAGGTGCTTGTGTATGGCATTGTATGGCTTGAGAAAGAATTTTAGGATTAGTGTCCCTCCAGGACACCTCGTACGAGCCGTGGTCCTCACAACTAGTCGTGGAAGGGGCCCTTGGTGGGTGCCCCAGCCTTCGAGAAAGGACATTGGCTAAGGAAGCCACCAAGAGACCCTTACATGTCGCGTAACCTACCTCGTGGTAGGGTCACATGATGTCATGACCTTGACCTAGTGTCGATATGGTCCATGTAAAGAACCACGGATCGGGCAGAGCACCCATGGAGATTTCCTTAGACAAAAGTGACGGAAGATATCACAGACAGACTTTAGGAAAAAAAGGCAAAACTTCTTAATCCGAAGTTAGAATTAGTTGTTCTAGATACATTGGAAAGTTGATTTAAAGAGTTAAATTTGATAGGTCAACGGCCACCCAGTCTGTTTTGTACAAGGATATATGGCTATTTAAAGTTTACCCTTCTACTGATTCATATGAAAAACTAAGCCAATGGAATGCATTTGAACTTGGCTTGATCTACATGAATATGATGACCCTAAAACAAATAAATAAGCTTGGATTGAGGGTTTAAAAGTGAATTTTTCTCAGGATTGAAGGTTCCATAGAAATCCTCCGATTAGACTATGCAAAGAGGATTCAAAAAGTGTTTGAACGAGTAAATAACAAGCTAAGTGTTAGAATAAGGACAAATAGTAATAAAGGAGTATATGTTGACTTAGGGGTCATTTACAGGGGTCACACGGATTGTGTGGCCTTCTGTGGTGCTTCACTTAGCCAAAATATTCACTGACGATGTTCCGAGATGGTGATTTCATACTTAAAAAAAATTTCATACCGGCGCCTATACGGACCACCTCATGATGCATGTAGGGGCCACACGGTTTGTGAGAGGTTCATGTCTGATATTCCATGCTAAAATGTGGTTTTCAAGGCCAAGGCTGCCCTCATGAGCTGCCACACGACCAATGAAGTGTCACACGGACCATGTGGGGTTCATGTGTTGCAAACCTTGGTCTTGAATTCCAACTTAAGGCCAGCACTCTACACACAAGGCCAAGGGCAACCTCAAGGGTCCTCTACAAAGCCCGTGATGAGTCACACAACCCGTGGAGGTACGCATGTGGCGTCACCCTGGTCAAAAACATTCTTGAACCAAAATGTATGCACCATTAAGGCCTTACAAATCTGGGTCCTTACACGTGAAAGCCTAGTCCGTGAAATTTTCTAAGTATCAAAGTACTGTCTCGATGATGAGGCATCTAATAGACACTTGTATGGTCTGTAGATCTTTGTACGGCTCGTAAAGATCTTTCATGGAGATGCCTAAGTTATCTCTTATAGTCCGTTCATTTAGGGATAGAACTTTAACCTCCAAAATTAGTTTCATGCCTTCTGTATCACTCCATGCGCTCCATAATAGATAGTTCCTTATTCACTTATTCAAAATGCTTTTTGAATACTCCATTCAAGCTTTAATCGAATTATCTCCATGAAACCTTCAAAATCAAGATAAATTCACATTCAAGCCTTCAATTCAAGCTTATGTATGTTGTTTAGGGTCATCGTGGGTCTCCTACATTGAGCGAAGTTCAAATGTATTCCATTGGCTAAGGTTTTCATATGAATTGGTATACGGGTCAATGTTAAATTGTCCTATCATCTGGGATAAAAAGACCTGGGTGGTCTATGACATACCAAATTTAATCTCTTGGAACTATCTTCCCAGCGCATCAAGGTTTACGCAATTCTGAGTTCGGATCAAGAGGTTATGCCCATTTTTGTAAAGCCTATCCTTGTAGAGGCCGTGCAATGCTTCCTTTATTGTGGCTAAGGATACCGCCACTAGCACCTGTACTATCCGTACAAGCTACCATGGTCTGTGGTGATGCTTCTTAGATTAAATTCTATAGTTAGGGCTAAGGTTCTACCACAGAAACATTGTACGGTCCGTGCAATATTGTATTGATCCTTGTGCTCTTTCATGGGACCCTTGGACACTTTTTAAAATCTGTTGCATTAATAGTTTATTTATAATTTTGGTTTATTCTAAAGGTGTTTTAGGACATTGGAACTTGTCCTAAACCCCTAAAAGCACCTCTACTTCTTCATTCTTATCAAAATTCTTTCATTAAACTTAGAACACTAGTAATCTCTCTTTTAAGAACTCTTTTCGAGTGTGAGATTGGAGATTCAACTTGGAGTACAAGGAAGGGTCGTCTTTTCTCTAATAAATTCTTGTTGATTCTTCTATATATTAAAGGTATGTGAGGTTGATTCATTTTTCCTTTCAATCATTAATACCCCAAACTCTTTTTACTCATTGATTTATGAATTTCAAGCTTACTTTGAATATTGGTCTTTTATATTAATGTTAATTGGATCATATATAGATATGGGATATAGTTAATTGATGTTTTTGAAGTGATTTAATCCCTAACATATTGAATTGCATTGATATTATGAAGGTTTGAATATTAAATTTAAGCATGGGTAATCTCAAATATGCTTTAAATGTGAATTTCTTCATTGAATTTACTTTTATTTAAACACGAATTGTTATTTTAAGTATGAACTTCGATTGCCTATTCTCTCGTCAATCCTGGTATATGAATACATGAGCAGTGATTTTCGTGAAAAAATGACGTGCGTTAGTACCGAATTATATTGATGAATAGGAATTTTATGAAAGTATGGTTATGACATGACACGTGATCACATAATGTCTACGATATGGCTCTTTGAGAAAACTTTGGGTGTTTACACCATTATAGATAGATGTGAATGAGCTAATTATGCATAAAGGAAAGGAAGGGAGTATGATTTTGCTATTTAGTTTAGCCAAAGTATGGGCGATTATGAAGTATGTTTTGCTATCAAGCCTAAGTATGCATGGAAATAATTTGAAATGGATTATGTCTCTTTGAAAGCATGTATATCCATATGTATTCTTGTAGGATGATGACAACATCGAGCGGACTTGTGGGAGGGGGGCTATCTCAAAGGGTCCAGTACCCGAGTCCCATAACTATGTGCCAGCATAGGAATATGTTTATTCCCCTTTAAATATGGTTATGATATGATTTTTGAAATCCTTCTAAAATAACCTGGTCGTAAGAAAGGCAACAATCACATTGAAATGACCGAGTTGTAAGGTGTGGTATAGGCTAGCTTTGGAAAGTAGTCTACTCTCATCCAGTGGGAGGCTTTCACTGGGCAAATTCATGCAATAGCTCACATAGATTTGAGATTTCAGTTAAGGTCACATCATCGCTATGTTGAAGTACTATGGCAGTTTAACATCATGGATTTCATGACATATTGATTTATTACTCTTCCTTTTATATATACTTCTTTCAATATTTGTGCCCTTATCATATACATTGAATGCAGGTTTAATGAATTAATATGCATTGCATACCCATATACCTAGTATATTCAAATGTCTTAATGCATACTATTTGCCTAGATGATCTAACCATGTAGGGATTGGAGACTTCTTTATCCACCCCTTTAAAGTTAGCTTGGATTGTGAGAGTTGCTTATGGTAAGTCCTATCATCCAAGGACAAGCCATCTTCTATCTACCTATTATGTTGTTTCCACTTATGTCATTGATTTTAAGGTGAGTCCCGGGCATGTCATGGCCCTCATTCTATTCTATGACTTGGAGGCATTGTTTGACAAAATGCAAACTCTATGTATGAATTCTTTATGTTATGTTATTTGCTTCTGGAGATTATAATTATGGTTATCTACTGATGTTGATTAAATGATGATATGTTCATGAAGAGCTGGGAAATATGGATAGTCCTTAGTCTCTTCTATCTGCACTGTATGTGTCGTACTTACCCGCCCCTTAGTTCTTATGTTCTATATGAATCCATGCGAATCCCTAACCAACCTAATGACATCCCTATAGTGTGAGTCATAGTTTTCCAATTCTTAGAACTATGTGTTACTGCCTTACAATGTGCTTTTTAATTGATGATGTGTATATGGATGCTATGAGGCTTGTTTGGGCACTCTCAAGTTCTCATTCGCCAAGTCACTCCTTGACTATAGGCCTAGGATGTGACAAGCATGGTATTAGAGCACTAGGTTTATAAATATTCCTCGCTGTCCAACATGCCGTGTCAAGTAGAGTCTTATTCACGGGTGTGAAGTGCGCTACATTTATGTGTAGGTGGCTGCGAGGTGTTTTTGGGAAACATCCCATCCTTTCATGATTTACATCGTGCCATGAAACGTTTCCTAAGGTTTCCTTATATCCATCCCTCCCTACCGAGTGGGAAGAGTTACTATGGGACGTTAATGCAAAGACAAGGAAGTTGTTGTAGCTGATAATACAAATGCAGTCAAATGGGAGTTGGTGAGGGATGTGCACCATTTAGCAAGATTGAGGGTTGGGTTAAACGAATCTAATGATGGTGGTATTCATGTTTGAATCCAAGAAAAAACAAGACTTGGATCTGTCTTTAGTTTAATTGAAGAAGTTGTTAGCAGAAAAGAAGGTAGAGGTTTTTTCCTACAAGGAAGATGGTGTGCTTCAGTATCAAGATCGATTGTATGTTCTAGAGTTGAAGGCCTTAAAGAAGTAATCATGAGTGAGGCCCATAAATCACATTATTCTATACATCCAGGATCTACAACGATGTAACGAGAATTGAGGAAGGTGTATTGGTGGCATGGTATGACTAAAGACATAGTCAAGTTTGTATCTAAATGCCCTAACTCACAATAAGTATTGGTAGAACATCAAAGACCTAGTGGTTTGTCTCAAGTTGACATCCCTACTTGGAAGTGGAAGACATGAATATGGATTTTGTGGTTGGTTTGCTCCGTACCTTAAAGCGATTTGATTCTGTTTGAGTTATCGTTGACAAGATGACTAAATCGACTTATTTTCTACACGTCAAGACAACTTTAAATGCCGAAGATTATGCAAGGTTGTACATCCAAGAGTAGGCAAGGTTGCATGGTGTGCCTATGTCTATCATATCGGATCATGGCTCCCAATTTACTTCTCACTTTCGAAAATCATTTTAAAAGGGACTTGGCATTAGGGTGAAGTTAAGCACCACTTTTTGCCCTCAAATCGATGGACAAGCCAAAAAGATAATTTAAACCTTGGAGGACACATTGAGCGCTTGTGTGTTGGAATTCAATTGAAATTGGGATGATTATCTACCACTTCGCGAGTTCCCCTATAACGATAGTTTTCATGCTAGCATTGGTATGACACCATTTAAGGCTTTGTATGGGAGAAGGTGTAGATCTCTAGTGGGATGGTTTGAGTTGTGTGCGGTGGCATTAATTGGCATGAATTTGGTGTTAGAGGCCATGGAAAAAGTGAAGTAGATTAGGGAAAGGTTTAAGATGGCTTAAAGTTGTCAAAAGTCTTATTTGGATGTTAGGAAGAGAGACCTTGAGTTTCTTTTTGGTGATTGGGTGTATGTGAAGGTTTCTTCAATGAAGGGTGTAATACACTTTGGTAAAAATAGAAAGTTGAGTCCCCGGTATGTAAGTCTTTATGAAATTGTTGAGCGGATTAGCAATGTGGCCTATAGATTGGATTTGCCATTGGAGATGAGCTTTATTCACCCGGTCTTCCATGTTTCAACGTTGAGAAAGGTTATTGGTGATCCTAGTTTGATTGTGTCTTTGGAAGGTATTAGGATTGAAGAGAACTTGTCCAATGAAGAGGTTTTGGTAGAAATTTTTAATAGACAAGTAAAACGACTTAAAAATAAGGGTCTGGCTTCAGTTTAATTGCTTTGGAGGAATCAACATATAGAGAGTGCTACATGGGAGGTGGAGACGGTCATGATGAGGTGATATCCCTATCTTTTACCAATCTACTCAAGCGTAAGGTATTAGGTTCTTCCTATTCTAAATAGTCTGAATTCATTCACTCTAATATTTCATGACATGACATGCATACATGTGCATCAAAAATGATTTAAAGGATGTTTTGACATGAGGTTTAATGATTTTACGATCTGCAAGAAATGAGGTATGCATTGTGTTCCCCTGTTGAAATGTTTCATGTTCAAGTTAAGCTTTTCAAGTTAGTTGGTTTCTCATTTGAGGATAAATGTTTCCAAGGGAGAGATCATGTAATGACCCGAATCCCGTGAGACATTATTAATACTGAAAATCATGTTTTCGGAGGTTTGTGACTCATAAAGGTTCTTTTGTATGGCATTGTATGGCTTAAGAAAGGATTTTAGGCTTGGTGGCCCTCCAGGACACCTCCCATGAGCCGTGGTCCACACCACTGGCTGTGGAAGGGGCCCTTGGTTGGTTCCCTAGCCTTCAAGCAATGATATTGGCTAAGGCAACCACCAAGAGACCATGTACAGGTCATGTAATCCACTACGGCTCGTGGTGGAGTCTCGTGAACACCCAATCCCTGAAAGTTTCTAAGTATCAAAGTACCGTCTAGACGATGAGGCACCTCCACAGATACTTGTATGGTCCGTGGAGCTTTGTACGGCTAGTGAAGAGATTTCATGGAGATGCCTAAGTTATCATTCAAGGTCCGTTCATTTAGGACTATACCTTTAACCTCCCGAATCAGTTTCAGGCCTTCCATATCACTCCATGCGCTCCATAATACTTAGTTCCTCATTCGCTCGTTCAAAAAGCTTTCTAATCCTCCTTTCATAGTCTAATCGAATGATCTCCCTGGAACCTTCAAGATCAAGATAAATTCACTTTTGACCTTCAATTCCAACTTATGTATGCTGTTTAGGGTCATCATGTGTCTCCTACATCAAGCCATGTTCAAATGTATTACATTGGCTATGTTTTTCATATGAATCGGTATGATGGTGAACCTTAAATAGTCATATCTCCTTGCACAAAAAGAATTGGGTAGCCTATGGACTACAAAATTTAATCTCTTTGAATTAGCTTTCCGATGCATCAAGTTTCACCAAATTCCAAGTTTCAGATCAAGAAGTTATGCCTATTTTCGTAAAGCCTATCTGTGCAGGGGTTGTGCATTGTTTCCTCTATTTTAACTAAGGAGACCACCACGAGCACTTGTAGGGTCCGTTAAAGCTACCAGGGTCTGTGGTGATTCTTCCATGATAAAATCTTGCAATTTTGGCAAAGGTTTCTCCCATGGACACTTTTAACGGTCCGTGCAACTATGTACAGATCGTGGGGCTCTTTCATAAGATCCCTGGACACTTTTTAAAGTCTGCTTCATTAATGATTTTTTTGTAATTTATGGTTACTCTAAAGGTCTTTTAGGACCTTGGAACCTACCCTAAACCCCTAGAAAGAACTATACTTCTTCATTCTTATTCAAATTCATTTATTAAACTTAGAACACTAGAAATCTCTCTTCTAAGAACTCCTCTCAAGTGTGCAATTGGAGATTCAACTTGGAGCTCAAGGAAGGGTCTTTGTCTCCAATAAATTTAGTCCTAATTCTTCTAGATATCTAAGGTATGTGGGATTGATTCATGGTACCTTTCAACCATGAAGACCCCAAACTCGTTTTACTCCTTGATTTATGAATTTCAAGCTTACTTTGAATATGAGTGTTTTAAATTAATGTTTATTTTATTAAATTGAGATATAGGATGTAGTTAATTGATGCTTTTGAAGTTATATGAGCCCTAATATGTTAAATTGCATTGATATAAGAAGGTTTGAATATACATGTCCCTTTATATGTTGAATTTATGCATGGGTAATTTCAAATATGCTTTAAATGTGAATTTCTTCAAGGGTTTACTTTGATTTCAACTTGAATTGTAATTTTAAGTATGAAACTCTATTGCCTTTGCTATTCTCTCATCATTCATGACATATGCATACATGAGCATTGATTTTCATAAAGATTATGATGTGCGTTAAGACCCAATTATGTTGATGAATATGAATTTATTAAAATAGGGTTATGACATGACATGTGAGCACATAATGTCTATGATATGGCTCTTTGAGAAAACTTTGGGTGTTTACACCATTATGCATATATGTGAATGAGCTATTCCTATGCAAGAAAGTATGATTTGGCTGTTTAGCCCAAGTATGGATGGTCGTGACGTATGTTTGGCTTTTAAGCCTAAGGATGCATGGAAATGATTTCAAAGGACTTATGTCTCTTTTGAAAGCATATATATGCATATGTATTCACGTGGGATGATGAATTAGCACCGAATAGACTTGTGGGAGGGGGCTACCTCCAAGGGTCCAGTACCCATATCCCATAACTATGTGCCAGCATAGGTATATGTTTATACCCCTTTAAGGGATGGTTATAATATGATTATAGAAATCCTTCCTAAATAACCAAGTCATAAGAAAGGTAGCCATCACACTTAAATGACCGGGTCGTAAGGTGTGGTGTAGGCTACCTTTGGCAAGTAGTGTACTCTCCTCTGATGGGAGGCTTTTATCGGGTGAATTCATGTAATAGCTTGCATGGGTTTGAGATATCCGTTAAGGTCACATTTTTGCTATGTTGAAGTATTATGGCATTTCATGTATCATGGATTTCCTCGCATATTGATATATTACTCTTCCTTGTATATATACTTCATTCACATCTAACACTGAATGCAAGTTTAATGAGTTCATATGCATTGCATGTCTGCTTACATAGTACATTGATGTGTTGCCTAAATACAACACTTTTGATGCTTAAAACATTGTATTTTGTGTGTTCTCATACCGATGTTAGTAGGTTTGATGTGTTTTTATATTTGTTTTGTAGGATTACTAGGTTGGCATGATATTTGGGATAAGTGTGCAAATATTACAAAATTTGAGGTCTTACGAGATCCTTTATGGGCCGTGGAAAATTCCACGGGCAGTAGAGTTGGTTTCATACAAAATTTTAGTGAAGGATAATATTTGAAAGATAAGTCCACGAACATACAAATGAGCTATAAAACTTTCTATGAGCCGTAGACGTGGTGTCATGCCATGAGGATCTGAAAGTAGGGAGTTTATGAAAATTCATCAGACGAATCCCGTTATGGGCCATAAAACTTTATATGGCTAATAGATGGTTCTTGTAGAAGTTGTCTCCAGAACTGAAAAATGAATCCACAAAGCCCCAACTACGGGCTGTAAAACTTTATATGGCCCGTAGAAGTGCCCATATAGCCTGTCGACCCAGTTCTCCTAATTCATTTTGGTTTTGTATTTCAAACACTATAAATATGTTTTTAGGTTATTTTTTAGGGAGAACTTTAGAGAACCTTAGAGAACAGTAGTGCAACATTGTGAGCCACTTGTGAAACATTATTTTGTTTCTTTAATATAATCTTGTGATTCTTAGTGAAGAGCATGGATTTATTGTTCATAATTTTATTGTGTAACTGCTCAATTATGTTATTCAAAATGATGACTAGGTTTGTGGGAACCATGAAGAACTAACAAGTTAAAAATTGGATAATTCATAATTCTTGAATAGTGTGCATGCATATATTAATTAATTCTCTTTGGTTTGAATGCTTTTTAATGGTGGCCAACGTTAGAACTCGCTTCGTTTTACTGACTGCATCAAGGCAGTATTTAATAGGAAACGAGATTAATTAACAGTTTCAATTGATCTTTTTCATCTAATCAACCAAATTGGGCCAAGGAGAGTTGTACTAGAACAATAGGTAAGGGTTAGTGATGTCACGTTGCGGGGATAGGTAAACTCATATAGTGAAATTTACCTCTTGCCTAGATCAAAGGGTTTGGTAAACTTAACTTACTGTTCTGCATGCTACGCATTGAAAAAAGAATTTGATTATCTGGTATATCGAGTTAGGGAATCATATATGCCATAGATATTACTACTATATGCTACCAATACTACCTACACAACCTAAACATGTCATTCAACATAAATTAAATATCCATGGAGAAAAAAGAACACATGCATGAAAACCCCTAAGATTCAAAATTTTGTATAGTTATGGGCCAAGTCTAGTCATATTTCACTGAGTCCTATAACTACACATACCCCATAAAAAAAGAGGTGCATTGTCCTAAATGCACACCAAAAATATAAAATAAAATACTGGGGTCAAAAGAGCATACATGGGCGCCTAAGCGTCAATGTCTGGCTGAGTTTGGTCACTCTCAACTTGCTTGGGTGCCTCTGCAGTGGTAGAACCATAACTGGAGGGGCCATCACCCCTCACTCTCCCAAGATCCCAAGCCTACCTCGTCTCCTCCTCCTACCTCAACTACATTATGACGAGCTCTAGCTCCTTATCCTCTATCAATCTTCCATGCAACTTAACCGTATTTGAATCATCATCAGTGCCGGGGCCTCTTCCCATGGAAAGGCTTTGGAGGCTCCTCAATAGCCACCAGCACCGGAGTTGAAGTCTGTGGGAATGCCACTAGTGTGGCCAAAGTTGCTGTAATTCGGCCTGTAGTTGATAAATCTCTATCTGTAAGGCCATCATATCTATTGGTGGTGCTGCACTTAAGCTCTGCTGGGCCTACAACTCAAAAGCATCAATGTGGGTATCTATGTTTGTAAGTTGGTCCTAAATAGTAGCAACCGTGAATGCATGCATGCGTCCCTCAGACTATGTAATCGTCTGGCAGAACCAAAGGCCTGATTTGTTGAAGTAACTAAGTCAATTGGGACTTAATGTGGGCCAGTCACTACACCATGGCGTAGATGGATACCGTGAACACATAAACTTTGCCGACGGGTGTTGTTTGTATGGGAATGGCATGTGGTGTAGGAGTACTAGTAGTGGGCCCCTTAACATCTGTCTTAGTCTATGAGTTCCTCTCCACTATAGTAGCAGCAGTGGTGGTGGGTGGAACCTTATAAGGTGGCTTAGCTATGAACATCTCGGGCATCTAAGCTAGCTGGTGCGGTGCTCACCGAAGTGCCATCGGGTCATCATCATCTTTGATTATACTTTCATCTGAAGTGCACTGGCCAACAATCAGTGATCCAGCTAATGTAGACTCTCCAACCCTGACTCTTGACAGAGTCTTTAGATCAAGCAAGGAAAAAGGATAGAGGTAGACCTCTTCAAGGGCTCCTCGTGGAGCTGATCTACGATGAGGCTGGCCCAATCTATCTTAAAGCAAGTGAAGATGCTGGCAACTAGAACAACATGATTCAACATGAAGGTCTTATCTGCAAGCGCCGGCCAAATTCATGACCACACAACCACCCAGTAAAATTTTATGGGGAAACTAAGAGAGGCCTTCACAATGGGATCAGATGAGGTGGCTATGCATACATTGTCCGGGCCCTACTTTTCTATTTGTGTTGTAACCCATCTTATCAAGCTAGCTCTGTGGCTCTAGTATCTTATCAAACCCTTGTCCCTTGTTTGCCCTAATCGACGGTCATACTCCGTTATAGATCTGAGGGCTTGGAACTCAGGCTCGAACACTTGGGGCGGATGGTAGTCTATGAAATGTCTTCCTACCGGCCCCTCACTTTAGTGAGTTTCAGCATAAGCTAAGGGAGGGGCTTCTTCCCCTTGGGAAGTGTGCTGAGTATTGTGGTAGTGTAAGATGCATAGAACTCCTAAATCGTAGTTGGGGAGTACTTCCCTAGTGCTTTGGCTAGTCACTGGCACCCGTATCTGCTGATGCTATCCTGGAGACAGAAGACACAGTTTAGTAAAGAGAGAATGATCTTGGGCTCCTCAAAGATGGAGCTGGCTTATTTGCCCCGGTCATTCCTCTTTACGCCTTCTGTGTAGATGTCCCGAATTCCCTCAACAGAACATCGGCTAGTGAGAGCGTCTGGAGGTGATAATGTTATCTGAGGTTGTGCGAAGAGGACTCCATCACTGACTCGTTTCTTGATCCTGACTCTAAATCTGACTCCTCTTTTTACGGAGTCATTTGAATAGAGCTGCTATTGTTATTGCTTTTATCGACTGACTGGGGAGTGCGAACAACAATAGCCTGTGTCTAGGCCTTCCCATATCTGGTGGTAGTCTGTCTGTGGTTTATCAGCATCTGGGTCATGTCTTATGCTGAGCTCATTAATTGATAAGCCTCGAGGGCATCCTGCTCCCCCGAGGTCTCATCCCTGAGCCTCCTCTGCATGGCTAAAATTTCTTCACGTGTTAGCTTTGGTTCCATAGTACTTAAAACATACACATTTAACAAACATGGTTAACCCCACAAGTTAAGAAATGAAAAGCAAGATTAAATCACAGAAGGAACTATGATGGCACTTCTATAGGCCATAATGAAATCTTTGAGTCGTAAAAGGCCCTCATATAAATAGTGTCCATGATTTTTTCTTACTTTAATGGCATCTATGAGACCAGGTATGACTCGTAGAAGAATCTATGAGTTGTAGATTGAGTCATAGATGTGAGTGTTTAAACCTTTTCTTGCAGGGATCTACTAGACCGGTCTATGAGTCGTAAATATTTTACGACTCGTGGAAGGTCTCGTCTAATAGATTCTCAAAAACATCAGGTTTTTGGATTTGCACACAAGGGGTAATTAAAACCCGTGCAAATTTTAATGAGCCGTAAAGGCCCCTTCGTGAATTGGAAAACCTAGTGACTTTGGTATCTAAGCCTATTAACATGGATACCATATGACATTTTTCAACAATAATTTACAGCATCAAAGTAACAGTCCCCCCCCCCCCAAATGACTTATATCATTCACCCAACACCCCACATGTAAATCTTATGACACACCCCATCGAATATTACTCATGTTTTCCCAATCTAAATGACCCTGTTTAAATGAATTAGCATTGAATTGCACGCACATGCCATCACATACTGAATTTTCATGCACATAGTCCATTCAATTCAAATGGTACATGACCATATTGTTTTCAAGCACATCATTCAAGCATGAAGACAATGCCAAACAAAAAAATCTCTAGATTTTACACGTATTCACAAATCCGAACCTATTTTTCATAATTCAATTTTAAACACAACAATGGCATACAAGGGTTCATTTATCAGATTACCATACCCATCAATTAATTTTAACCTAATCACATAATTGTTGGTAATTAAAAGGGTTTTTAGTTGCAAGAACTTACCAAATTGACTAACCAAGATGTAGAAATTGAAGGAGGAACGTAGAGGGTTTCCAAAAAGTTGGTTGAAAATTGGAGGGTGGTCGGTTGTCGGTGATCGGAGGACAAGGGAAGGGTTCGCTGGGTTTTCTATGTAATTTTGGGGGAAAATGGGGTCAAATTAATTTGACCCCATCGTTTTATTGTTTGACTAGGTCGGCCAAAATAAATGGGTCTGGGTTTGATGAAACCCTAATTATGGGTCGTGGATGATTTTATAGTCTTGAATCATGGTCTCATGAAATGCGCAAATCCTAATTTTGGAGACTAAGATTCACGGACAAGTCCACGAGTTATAGAATTTGTTACGACTCAAAGAGTTAGTTGTAGAAACCTCAATAATTAGTCAATAATCAGAAAACGTACCTAGGGTCCACGAGCCCCATTCACGGCCCGCAGGTTTTTCTATGAACCATAATGTTGGCTCATGGACTAGAGTGCATCACTTTTTGCTTACTGGAAGTGTTCTACGAGAGAGTGTACTAGTCGTAGATTTACATACGGCCTTTAGAACCAGTCGTAGAAGCACTTCTTGATTCCTTTTCAACCAAAGATGGCTGACTTTGTCATGTACCTACACATTCTTAATAGAACACATTGTTACCCTATATGCGACACGTTCAATGTCCTAAATTACATCCAAAATGAAAAAAATTAAACTACCTAAATATTCAAAAGCTAAGAAAAACAAAACACAACTATAACTATTTACATCAAATATCTCAGGTTTCTTCTCAATAGTGCCTAATTTATTGTCGCGACATGACTTGGACAACTTGGTTACTCAGACTTCACTAAGTGACCAAACATCCTTTCTTAGGTCTTCTGGCCTCTTCATACACTGATAGATATTGAAGACAACTTCTTCATCTTTTAATCTAAACCCGAGTTGGCCAACTTCCATATCAACTAGTGCTCGACTAGTGGCTAGGAAGGGCCTTCCCAAGATGATTGGGACTTTGAAGTTGACTTTACAATCTAGGGTCACAAAGTTTGTGGGGAATATGAATTTCTCAACTTAGATGAGCATGTCATAGAGTATCCCCATGGGCCTCTTCACTGTGTGGTCAACCATTAACAATTGCATGTTTGTTGGAGTAGGGGTTCACAATCCTAGCTTATTGAAGACCGCAAGGGGCATTAGATTAACGTTAGCACCGAGATCACACAATGCCCTTGCAGAATCCATATCTCCAATAGTCCAAGGTATGGTAAAAGCACTGGGATTTTCTTGCTTCTACACCAAGGATGTTGTAGCAATTGCACTACAATGCTGAAGCTCTATAGAGAGATCTTGACTCACAGTGTGCTTCTTTGTAAACAGGTCCTTCATAAAATTCGCATACCTTGGCATCTTCTCCATTGTCTCAATGAGACGAATGTTGATGAAGAGTTGTTTCAGCATGGAGAGAAAGTGCTTAAACTTGCCCTCCTCTTTTTTCTTTTTGATTCTCTAAGGGAAGGGAAGAGGAGGTCGAGGAATGGGCTTCTTCTTCTGTGGCACATTGCAGAATAACGCACCCCATCCTTGAAACGATCATCTCCGGTAGCAGCATCCTTGACCTCATCTATCTCCTCTCGAACATCATTATCATCCATCTTCATGAGAGGATCAATGGTACTCTTGCCACCATGAGTAGTAACCGCCACGTACTGTCCCTCATTCTTGGCATTCAGAACTATGTTGCTAAGCAGTGTACCTCTCTGATGCTTGTTGAGTTGAGTTGATACTTGGCCGTACCGTTGCTTCAGCTATTTGATAGCAAAATAACGAGACTCAATTTTTCGATTTATGATTGAGATGTCAGATTTCATCCCCCTTAAGGTCTTATCCTGGGTCTCAGCTTTCTTAAATAGGCGGTCAAACATCTCCTGAATTCTAGAACTACTAGCATCGGTATCATGATTGTGTGGGGGCACATAACGACTATTTCTGTAGCCACCTTTGCGATCCAAATCTGCATCTCTGTCGTGGCCCCTATTCCTATCGTAGTAACCTCTATTGTTTTCTCTAAATGCGCCATCTCTATTATAGCTCTGACCTTGGTTTCCTTGACCATGGTGCCAATATTCCTGATAAGACCTTTGGGTGTTTGTCCAGAAACCCCCCGTCTGATCAGTAATGAAGCAAATGTCCTTGTAGTAGAGATCCTCATACATGGGTGCTTGCGGAAGCTGATGCACAATTGGATTAACTCATTCCTTATTCTGCTTCATCATCATCTCCATACTGGTACGGATCCAGGCAAGCTCTTGCGTTATATCTTCATTTATTTTAGCTTGTTCCAAACCAATACTGACAGTGCACAAACTTTTTGTAGATGAACTGTCTCTTTGCCCCCATGCACGATTCATCTTGACCATCATTTCTATCTTATTAGCAATCCTTGCAAATGGTTAATCTAAGAAAATGCCCCGCATGATAATGTCAGCACATGCTTGACTATTCTTGTCCAGGGCACGATAGAAGATCTCCACCAAGGCATCATCAATAATTTTGTGGTAAGGTACACTCCTCAAGCACTTTGTGAATCGCTCCCATGTACGATAGATTGAGTCACCAGGAAGTTGCTCAAAGTTTTTTATTTGATCTTTCAACTTGAGCTTTTTTGATCTTGGGAAGTACTTCTCTAAGAAGGCATTCTGCAACTCATTCCAATTGGTGATCGAACTCTGCAGAAGCTTAGAAAGTCATAGCACTACATTGTCTATCAATGATAACAGGAAGACACAAAGTCCCACAACATCCATAGACAAATTCTGCATTCCCATCATACTCTTATAGATAAACACAACGTTTTGTAAATGACTATACAGATCCTTTGATGGTAGGCTTGAAGCACCTGAAGAAACCCACTCGAGACCATGTTTTTGCAGCATCTAAAGCAACCCACTCGAGGCAACGAACATTGTGTCAGTCGGTAGTAGTGGTAACACAATTGCTCTAGTAACCTCCATAGCAATAGGGTTCAACCGATATTGGTTCCATTGATAAGCTTCGGCATTGAAGTCATGCGGCTATGGATGAATGACGTTAAGAGGAGGTAGGTTGTTACTATTTCCATTCTCATTCTCATGTTGATTCAAAGTTGCATTAGCTGCATTGTTTATCTTGGGCTATCCTTCTTAGTCCTCTCTGGATCTCTAGGTTAAATGGATTCAAGGGAATGCCTTGATTTTGCGTATTGGGCATACACTACACCTGTATGCTGAAATAAAACAAAAAAACAAAAAATATAAAATGAGGGAAATAAGGATTAATTCTCAAAGTACTGGAATTAGACAAGTCTAGCCGTAGTCCTTGGAAATGGCGCAAAAATCTTGATATCTCCCAAGCTACACCCCCTTTTCGAGGATAAAACGGTCTTTTTCAAGATTTATTATCTAACCAAGGTGAGGGTCGAGCGCCACATGGAATACGATACACTTGGAAGAATGCATGGGAAATTTAGGTTAATTAATCTACTTATCTTCCCAAAGAGGCAGAGTTTGTAACACCTAAGAAAAGTAGTCCTAACCTAAGGCAAGTGTTAAATCAATATGAAAAGTAACTGGAGGATTATGTTTCCCATGATTTCCTAACTCAGTATTACCAGATAATAAATTTCTTTTCTAGTGGGTAGAATGCAAAATGTTAAGTTAAGTTCACCAAACACTTTGGCCCATGCGAGATGCAAAATTCATTATGCAATTTAGTCCATCCCCGTAGTATGATAATAGGAACCCTTACCTATTGTTGCAGTACAACCTCCCTTTGGCCCAGTTCGATTGATTAGATGAGAAACATCAATCAAATCCTGTTACTTTATCTCTTTTCTTATTCATTACTACCTTGATCTGGTAAGTAACACTAGGTGAGTTCTAACATTGGCCATCATTAGAAAACATTCAATATGAAGAGAATTAATTAATACATGCATGCACACTTTTCAAAAGTTACGAATTATCCAATTATTCCCATAAGCCTAGTTGTTGATTTAACTACTCATGATCAGTGTAAATGAAAGACATGAATTCAAATAACATAATTGAGAACTTAGACAAGAGAATTAAGCACAAGGAATCCTAACTCTTTACCAAGAATCACAATATTGAATTTAAAAGATGAAATAAAGTTTTACAAGTGTTTCTCTCAATCTCTCTACTGTTGTACAACGTTCCTCTACTATTTTTTATGTAAAAATAACATAAAACACCTATTTATAGCGTTTAAAATAAAAAGCCAAAATGGGATAGCACAATTGGGTCGACATACACTATAAGCAATTCTAGGGGCCATATAAGGTGTTACGGCCTGTAGACGGGCTTTCATGGATTGATGCTTCAATTTTGGGACTGACTTCTACGTCACCATTCTGTGGCCTGTATAAAGTTTTACAGCATGTATGGGGTTTCGTTTGATAAATTTTGGGCAACTCACCACTTTGTGATCCTCCGGGCACTACACCATGTCTATAGCTCATAAGTTCTTCTACAGATCATCTCCATGTTCGTAGACTTAACTTCAGAAATTCACTCTTCATTGTAATTATCTACCAAACCATCTTTATGGCTCATAGAATTCTCTACGGCCTGTAATGGGTCTTGTGGAACCTCTGCTTCAGCAAATTCTGCAGACTCAGACCAAAAACTATGCAAACCCTGCAATCTTACAAAGAACATAAAACACATCAAATCTGCCAACATTGTGTTGAGATAACACAAAATTCCAAGTTTTAAACATTAAAAGTGTTGTATTTTAAGCACGCATTAAGAAGTTTCCCCTACCCATCTCTGATAAGTGTGTGAGAAGCTTCCTAAGCCATGCGGGATTCTATCAATGATATATAAAGGACTTCTCCAGAGTCGCACATCTCTTGTGAAAACTACTCGATAAGCATGCCAAGTTCATGTCTAATGAAGCATGCCTAAAAGACTTACAAGGATTGAAACAGAAATTGATCGCGTCTCCAATCATTGTAGCTCTAGACTGGTCAAAGCCCTTTAAATATTATGTGTGATGCAAGAGGGGTCACACTTGGTGTAGTGTTGGTGTAGTGCCCGGAGAAGATATTACATCCCATATACTATATTATTAAGGCCCTAAATGCAGCCCAGAAGAAGTATACTATCATAGAGAAGGAGCTAGTTCCAATGGTCTTTGCTTTCAAAATATTTAGGTCCTATGTCTTGGGGACCAAAGTTATTTTTTACACAGACCACTCCGCACTGCGGTACTTGATGGCGAAGAAGGATGCAAAATTGAGAATGATTCGATGGGTACTTCTTCTTCTAGAGTTTGACTTTGATGTTATCTATAGAAAATGGATCGAAATTCATGTTACACATCACCTCTCCAAATTGGAAGATGGAGCCATGGCAAAGTTCAATGATGGGTTAGAGATTTATGACTTATTCCTTGATGAGGGAGTGTCGGCAACGTACTATGATTTGATACCATGGTTCCGACATCATTAAAACTATCTAGTTAGTGATATTGTGCCGCCAAACTTGAACACTCACTAGTGCCACAAGTTCATGTCTGATGTGAGAAAGTTTTTTTGGGATGAACCATACTTGTTTCACACATGTGCAGATGGGATTACTCGTCATTGTGTCCCTAAGGTTGAAATATGTGCAGATGGGATTATTCGTCGCTATGTCCCTAAGGTTGAAATGATGAGTATCCTCGAGGCATGCCACTCATCTCTAGTAGGTGGGCAACATATATAGTGGAGTCCGGACAACACATAAAATCTTGTAGTATGGTTACTATTTACCAACCATCCACCAAGATGCCCACGACTATGCAAAAGCATGTGATAAATTTCAAAGAGAAGGTGGTGTTTCCCGCAAGCATGAGCTCCTTTTAAACCTCATTATGGTGATTGAATTATTGGATGTGCGGGCAAAAGATTTCATGGGTCTATTTGTTAGCTTGCATGGGAATAAATACATTGTAATAGCTAGGGACTATATATCATAATGGGTGAGAATAGTCGCTCTCCCTATCAATGAAGGCAAAAATGTCACAACTTTCTAAAAAAGAACAACTTCTTAATGTTTGGCACCCCTCGGGCAATTATTAGCGATGAAGGTTCTCATTTTTGCAATAGATTGTTCAAGGCTCCACTTGAAAAATATGTGTAAAACATCGGGTGGAAACACCCTGCCATCCCCAGACAGGTGGGCAAGTGAAGGTTTCTTAACAAAAATCATACAAATTCTATCCAAGACTGTAAATGCAAACCAGATAGATTGGTCGCAAAAGCTTGATGACGCATTATGGGCATAGCAGACTGCATTTAAGACCCATGTAGGTGTGTCTCCTAACCAACTTGTCTTTGATAAATCTTGTCACTTACTGGTAGAGCTTGAGCATAAGGTGATGCAGGTGCTCAAAAAGTTGAATCTTTGTTGGAATGATGCAACAAACTCTAGGCTAATCCAACTCAATGAGTTTGATGAATTTCATTTTAGGGCATATAAGATCTCTGCCTTGTATATACAAAGGATGAATTTACAACATGATCTTTGCATAGAGAATCACCAATTTGCACCAGGGGACTTAGTGTTGCTATACAACTTCAGGCTAAAGTTCTTACTTGGGGACTCAAGTCCAGATGGTTGGGACCATTTAGGGTATCACATGTCTTCTGCCAAGGGGCCATCAAGTTGGAGAAGAGAAATGGTGGAAATTTCAAAGTTAATGGGCAAAGAGTCAAGCTGTATCTTGGCAATGTGGAATAAGTGAAAATAGTGGAAGCATATACACTTGGTGAAGTCTGAGTACCCAAGTTGCTTATGTCATGCCGTGACAATAAATTAGGCACTACTTTGGAGGCAACCCAAGGTAGAGACTGGGGCTTAGGCGGGCAGGTATGTTGCTTTTTTGACCCCTGTGCTTTATATTCCATTTTTGTGCATTGAGGATAATTCAAATCTTTTTAGGTGAGGTGTAGGTAGTTATAGGCTTCAGTGAAGTCTGAGTAACCTTGGCCTATAAGTATCCCAAATTTTGAATCCTAGGGGTTTTCTTACATGTGTTATTTTTCCCCATGAATATTTAATTTCTGTTGACCTGGCATGCTTTGGATGTGTAGGTAGTATTACTGATATCGAACACATATGTTTGTTTTGTGTTTTATATGTAAAAAAAGATACCTAGCAAACTTTTGTTAGTTAGTATTGATAGCAACCGTGGATGTTTGATTGTTGAAAGTACTTGTTCAGATCTGTGAGGATGAATTGTGATAAAAAGCATGATCTAAGAGTCTTTGTTGATAATGTGAGCAGTGCCATGTGTGTGTGAGCTTTCTTTTCTAAATTCATGTATTGTGTTTCGATTCAGAACTTGCCTTGTTATTATATCTTAAACTATAGGTTAGTTGGTTAGGGAAGGATCTTAGACCGTTGTTCACATAGTCCGCTTAACCTAAATAACCAACCAAATGTGTAATGTATCCCCTGATCTTAATGTTTTAGCCTAGCATATACCTTTTTCTTTGTAAAAATCTAAGTTTCCTAACCTTATTAGATGTAGAATCCTGAAATTGGCCCTGGTTCTTTCTTGAACATTGTGCACCTTAACTGAGGCAAAAAGCTTAAGTTGAGGATGATTGGTGTAAGGATAAACATAAAATGAGGGGGAAAGCTACAGATACATGGAAAAATAGATAAAAATATGTTCTGGGTGCAAGAAAAATAAGTTGATGCCTAGTCAACGACCTGAAAAGAAAAAGCATGTGAAAACAAAAGGCAAAAAGCTAAAAATGAGAATAAGGCACCCAGAAAAGCTAAAATGCTAAAAAGGAGAATAAGGTTAAAAATGATAGTGTTGGTAGGGGAAAAGTGTAGAAAAATGCAGTGTCAAGGAGGGCCTTTTATTCACTATGTTCCCAAAACATTACACCAAAGCCCCTTGAGCCTACATTACAAGCCAATAAAGTCCTAAAGTGATTTTAGTCCATGTAGTCGAAGGTCATAGTCATGAGTATGGGGGAAAGAATATTTTATTAAGCATGGTATTTTAATATCTTTTGTGAGAGAGTGAGTTTTCATAGTCCCAAGAATTGAATATGAAAAGATCATCAGGAGAGGGATATAGGACTTCTTTCTATGAGGGAACTTGTATTGCATTGTTGACGTTTGACTAACTCATCGGGTGTTGCCTGTTGATAATTTCCTTGCTTGTCATAGTTGCACTGTCACGTACGTTAATCTATATTGGTTTGCTTGGTATCTATCTAATATGCTTTTAAAGTGGTGTGGGTATCTATTCTTGAGTTTGATATGATGTATGCCATTAGATTGAGGTTTGTGTGTTACTGAACTGCTTATGTATATTGTGTCTGTTGCTTGAGGACAAGCAATAATTTTAAGTTGTGGATGTTTATGTGATGTCGAAATACAACACTTTTGATGCTTAAAACATGGAATTTTGTGCATTCTCATAGCGATGTTAGTAGATATAATGTGTTTTTATTTTTGTTTTGCAGGATTATAGAGTTTGCATGATTTTTGGGCTAAGTGTGCAGATATTGCAGAATTTGAGGTTTTACGAGAGCCTTTACAGGACGTGGAAAATTCCATGGGTAGTAGAGTTGGTTTCGCACAAAATTCCATTGAAGAGTGATTTTCTAAAGTTGAGTTTACAAACATGCAGATGAGACTGAACACTTTCTACAAGCTGTAGACATGGTGTCATGCCTTGAGGATCTGAAAGTGGGGAGTTACTGAAAATTCATCAAACAAAACTGTTTACAAACCATAGAAACTTATACAACTCATAAATGGATCTCATAGAAGTTGTCCCCAAAATTGTAGAAAGAATCCACGAAGCCTCGACTACAGGCTGTAAAACATTATACGTCCCGTAGAAGTGGCCATAGAGCTTGCCGACCCAGTTCTCCTAATTCATTTTGGTTTTGTAATTTAAACACTATAAATAGGTGTTTTAGGCTATTTTTTGGGGTGAACTTTAGAGAACTATAGAGAAACATTATGAGACACTTGTGGAACATTATTTTGAGTCTTTAATTCAATTATGTGATTCTTGGTGATGATCTTAAATTTAGTCTTCTTAATTCTATCCTGTAAGTGCTCAATTATGTTATTCAAAATCATGATTCTTTCATCTAAACTGATAATGAGTAGCTAAATCTATAACTAGGGTTGTTGGAACCATGAAGAGCTAACAAGGTTAAAATCGAATAATTCGTGATTCTTGAAAAGTGTGAATGCATATAATAATCAATTCTTTTCAGTTTGAATGCTTTTTAATGGTGGCCAATGTTATAACTCGTCTAGTGTTACTGACTAGATCAAGGTAGTAATCAATAGGAAAAAAACTAATTAACAGGATTCGATTGATGTTTCTCATCTAATCAACAAAACTAGGCCACATGGAGGTTATACTAGAACAATAGGTAAGGGTTTGTAATGTCACACTACGGGGATGAATCAAATCACGTATTGAAATTTACCTCTCACCTTGATTAAAATGGTTTTTTAAACTTAACTTACCGTTCTACATGCTACACATTGGAAATGAATTCGATAATTTGGTAATACCAAGTTAGGGAATCACGGGGAACACTATACCTTAGTTACTCTTCATATTGGTTTCACCTTTGTCTTTGTTTAGGATTACTTTTCTTAGTTTTTATAAATTCCCCCCCCCCCCCCCCCCCCCCGCGGAGTTAAGTAGGTTAATCTACCTAAATTGCTTTAAATTCTTCTAAGTCTACCACATTCCCTTTGGGATCGACCCTAACCTCGGTTTGGTTATATATCTTGACAATTAATGCTTTAGCCTTCGAAATGGAGGTGTAGATTGGGCTACATCATACATTCAAACATACTAACGCATGCTATTTGCCTACCTGATCTAACCATATAGGTAACATATACTATCTTCATTCACCCCCTTGACAGTTAGCTTAGATTGCGAGAGTTGCTTGTAGTGAGTCTTATCATCCAAAGATAAGACACCCAACAGGTATATGTTGATTCCTCCAAAGTATATTAACTGAAGCCACATCCTTGTTGCGAAGCCATTTTACTTGCCTATCCAAAATTTCAACTGGAAACACTTCATAGGACAAGATCTCTTCAGCCTCAACACCTTCCCAGGACACAATCGAACTACGATCACCATTCAACTTCCTCAACATTGATGTATGGAAAACCGGGTGAATAGAACTCATATCCTAAGGAAAATCAAATCTATAGGCAACCTTGCCAATCCACTCAACTATTTCATAAGGACCTACATATGGGGACTAAATTTTCCCTTCTTACCAAAACACATTACACCCTTCATAGGAGAAAAATTCATATACACCAATCACCGACATGGAATTCAAGATCTCTCTTTCTGACATCTGAATATGACTTTTGGAGACTTTGAGCCATCTTCAACCTATCCCTAATAAATATCACCTTTTCAATTCTCTTCCATCACCAAATATGTACAAATCAATGCCATCTCACCCAAACCAAACCCCACAGGGACTCTACACATTCTCCCATATAGAGCCTCAAATGGTGCCATAGCAATGCTAGCATGAAAACTATTATTGTAGGAAAACTTGATCAGTGGTAGATGATCATCCCAATTACACTTGAATTCCAACACACAATCCTTCAACATGTCTTCCAAAGTTTGAATAGTCCTCTCGGCTTGCCCATCAGTTTGGGGATGGATAACGGCACTTAACTTCACCCTAGTGCCAAGCCATTTAGGAAACAATTTCTAAAAAATATGAAGTAAATTTGGAGACATGATCTGATATGATAAAAATTGGCACACCATGCAATCTTACCAATTCTTCAATATACAATCTTGCATAATCTTTGGCATTGAAGGTTGTCTTGACCGGAAGGAAATAAGTCGATTTAGTCATCTTGTCGACAATAATCCAAATAGAATCAAATTTCCTTCTAGTATGGGGTGAACCAACCACAAAATCCATATTCTCATCTTCCCACTTCAAAGTAGGAATCTCAATATCATGATCTAAACCATTGGGCCTTTGATGTTCCACCATCACTTGTTTACAATTAGGACATTTACATACAAACATGGCTATGTCTTTCCTTATACCATGCAACTAATACACTTCTTTCAAGTCCCTATACATCTTGGTAGATCCCGGATGTATATAATATTGAGAGGTATAGGCCTCAATCATCATCACTTCTCTAATCCCATCAACATCCGAAACACACAACCAATCTTTATACTGAAGTACACCATCTCCCCTAGGGAGAAAACCTCAACCTTCTTTTTGGCAACCAACTTCTTCAACTCAACCAAGGACGGGTCCAAGTCTTTTTTCACCTTGACATCAACAACCATAGAAGACTGCCCTATTCTCAACATGAATGCCAAAACCATTAGAGTCAGCCAACCTAACACCCAGTCTAGCCAAATGATGAACATCCTTTACCAATTCTTTCTTCCCTCATCAACATGGGCCACACTACCCATGGATAGCCTTCTAAGAGCATCGACCACCGCATTAGCCTTGTTGGGATGATATTAAACACTCGTGTCGTAATATTTAAGAAGTTACAACCACCTTCTTTTCCTAAAATTAAGATCCCTTTGAGTGAATGCATATTGCAAGCTCTTGTGATCGGTGAACACATCAATATGAACCCCATATAAATAATGTCACCAAATCATCAAGGCAAAAACCACAACCACAAAGTCAAGATCACGAGTCATATAATTATTTTCATGCACTTTCAGTTGCCTTGACGCATAAGCTATCACCTTACCATGTTATATGAGAATACAACCCAACTCTATTCGAGAAACATCACAATAAACCACAAACCTATCTAAGCGATCCGGTAAAGTCAAAATAGGAGCCTATGTAAGCCGATCCTTCAAAGTCTTAAAACTCTTCTCACACTCATTTGACCATATAAATATGACCTTCTTTTGAGTCAACTTAGTCAATGGAGATGCAATGGATGAGAAGCTTTCAAAAAATCTCCTATAATACCTAGCAAACCCAAGGAAACTTCGAATATCAGAAGGAGTCAATGTTCTAGGTCAATTCTTCATAGCCTCAGACTTCTTTGGGCCACCCTTAATACCATCATCAGATACCACATGACCGAGAAAATCTGCTTCACCCAACTAAAACTTACATTTGCTAAACTTGGTATACAATTTCTCCTCACTCAAAGTTTGAAGAATCAACCTCAAATGATCCATATGCTCCCACCCACTTCTGGAATTAATTAGAAAATCATCGATGAAGAGAACACAAAATTATCAAGAAATGGCTTGAACACCTGACTCATAAGATCCGTAAACACAACTAGAGCATTAGTCAAGTCAAATGATATCACCACAAATTCAAAATGCCCATACCTAGTTTGGAAAGTAGTTTTGGGAATATCATTCTCTCTAACTCTAAACTGATAATTATTGGAACCAAGGTCAATCTTTGAGAAATGGGTAGCTCCTAGATGTTAGTGAAACAAGTCGTCGATCCTTGATAACGGATATGTTTTCTTGATGGTAACTTTATCCAATTGACTATAACCAATGCACATCCAAAGTGATCCATATTTCTATGTTATGAATAACACTGGAGAACCCTGTGTCGATATACATGACCTAATAAAGCCTTTCTCTAATATGTCCTTTAACTGATCCTTCAACTCCTTTAATTCAGTTGGTGCCATACAATAAGGAGGAATGGAAATACGTTGAGTGACCGAAAGGAGATCTATGCCAAAGTCTACTTCTCTTTTCAGAGGAATACTAGGCAAATCTCCAGGAAAAACATTTGAAAACTCATTAAACACAAAAATCGTCTCAAGAGTAGGTGACTCAGATTCCACATCTCTAACCCTCACAACATGATAGATGCAGCCTTTAGAAAACATTTTTTGGGCTTTGAGACAGGAAATAAACTGACCTTTAAAAGCACAGTCAATATCCTTCGATTCAAGAACAAGCTCATCCAAAATTCAAAATTTGACTTTCTGGGTTCTACAATTGATAGAGGCATATGAAGCATGAAACCAATCCATCTTGAGAATAATATCAAACTCAAATATCTCAAGTTCCATGCGAACACATGAAATACAAGACAAAGATAGGACAACCTGATAGACTCTTTGTGCAACAATAGCCTCACCCATGGGAGTATAGATTGAAAAAGGCTCCCTCAAGATTTCAGGATTCAAACCAAACTTAACAGTCAGAAGAGGATTCACAAAAGATAAATTTGCACCTTGATCAAGTAAAGCATACACATCAAAATCAAAGTCTTTTAACATACCAGTCACCACATTCGGAGTCTCCTCTGTTTCCTATCGAGCATGCAAAGCGTAAAACCTGTTGTTCTTGGGTGCACCACCTTGTGGATCTCTTTGTTGGCCTTGATAACCTTGGGCCACTTGACTCTGACCCTTCTTAGCAGCTTTAGGACAGCCGATAACCTTGTGGCCCCTATCACCACACCCAAAGCAAGCACCTGAATTTCTGAAGTATGCACCCGAGTGATTTTTCCCAGATGTTGTACAATGAGGGGGCATTAGCCAACCTTCAACCTGTGCCCTACGAAGAGGAAATATAGCATTGATAACCTTTCATGTGAACCTTGGCCCTATTAAAAGTGAGCATATCAACCACTAATCTAAGAGTTCGAGAAACTACCATCTTAACGGGCTCTCTTGGAATCCTTCACCCTCTTCTCATTGAGGTTTTCCCCTTCAATCTATTCAACATAAGTTATAAGCTTGGAAATTACCATATCTTGAATAAGTACAGCCATACAACATTCATTCACAACTAAGTTAGAGATCCTAGAAATACAGTTGTGCATTCTTGCACGGGGCTCAACCACTAACTAGGAACATAGATTGAGACCTATGTGAATTTTAGCGATTATTCCCTCACACTCATCCCACCCTGCTTGAGGTTGATAAATTCTATCATTTTGGCCTCTCTAAGCTCAAGAGGAAAGAAACTGTCCAGAAAGGCAAACTTAAACTCTTACCAACTAACCCCATTGTCACCAATCCTCTTTATCAACCATTGGGTGTACCACACTTAAGCCATATCCTTCAACTGATAAGCGGCTAGCTCATCTTTCTCTTCTAACCTCACCCCCATAATAGTATACACTTTAGAGAGTTCATCAATGAAGTCTTGGGCATCCTCATCACCTTTTGACCCATAAAACTCTAGAGGATTAACCTGGGTGAAATCTTTCACTCTAACAGAGGGAGAGGGAGCATAAGGAGGATGATTGGCCTACCTAGCCTTGTTGTTCACCACTTGGGAAAACATAGCAAAGCCCGTCCATAATTTATCTTGAGTAACCGGCTCTCCCATAGGCTCTTGAGGGACTTGGTCCTTATTAATCGAGGCCTGCCTTTATATAAGAGCTCTTCTTGGAGGCATTTTCTATAAGGCATCAATGACATCGTCAAAATTAAGAAGTCTTAAGACATATTCCATAGCACAATATTATTTTAAAGAAGTGAGACAATTTCTAAAATGCCATCATATCCTCACACTCATAGGTATTGTACACATCACACCTATGAATAGGACTCTAATTGACCGACACGTTAAACTCAGAGGATCATTTACAAAGCTAGTGCTCTGATACTAAGCTTGTCATGACCCAAGCCTAGGGCCTAGTAACTGCATGAAGAATAGGAACCCAAGTGTCCCCAACAAGCCTCATAACATCCACATACACATCATCAGTTCAAAAGCGCATAGTAAGCCAATAAACACATAGTTCTAAGGGAAGGGAAAGTATGACACATGCTGTGGGGATGTCATAGGGATAGGGATTTTCATGGATTCACATAGCACTACCACATACGATCTAAACAGCGGTAAGTATGACTCACGCCATGGGGATAGAAGAGACTTAGGACTTTCCACATTTCCTCATTTTTTCAAGAACATATAATTATATCATTAACATCAAGAGATAACACAGTCTCAATGTCAAATATCAGAACACATAACAAGCCTGTACATAGAGTTTACATGATGTCTAACAATGCTTCTAAGTCATAGAATAAGATGGGGGCCAAGACATGTCCAGACTTGCCCTCAAAGTAAAGACATAAGCGGAAGTAGCATAAAGGATGATCGAAGGTGGTTTGTCCTTGGATGATAGGACTCACCAAAACCAACTCTCACAATCCAAGCTAACCATCTAGAGGTGGATGAAGATAGTATTAGGTCCCTACATGGTTAGATTATGACGGCAAAAAGTATGCATTAGTACGTTGAATGTAGTTAGCATGCGGGCATGCAATGCATATGAACTCATTAAACCTACAATCAATGTTACATGACAAGGGCACATTTATAGAAAGAATTATAAAGGAAAGATTATAATATCATTATGGCATGAAATCCATGATGCATGAATGTCATAATACTTCAACATATGGGGATGAGACCTCAACCAACATCTAGTCCATGCGAGCTATTACATGGAATTTCAGTGTCTTCTTCACAATGAAAGAAGAGAAGATCTACTTGCGGAAGGTAGACCATACTTCTCCTTACGAACACCCCCATTTCAGAGAAATAACCTTATTTTGCGAGCATCCCCATTTGAATAAGGAGTTTTCATATGTAACATGATCATCCACAAAAGGGCATAAACATATATACCTATGGTTGGCTCATAGTTATGAGACTTGGGTATAGGACACTTGGAGATAGCCCCTCTCCCACTAGTCCACTTGGTCCTAAGTCATCATCCTATTGGGATACATATACATATACATTCTTTCCAAAAGAGGCATAAGTTCATTAAAATTATTTTCATGCATACTTAGGCTTAAAAGCCAAATTTACTTCATAATCATACATACTTGGGCTAAAGAGCCAAATCATACTTCGTATCATACTTTCATGCATTGGAATAGATCATTCACATATATATACATAATGGTGGAAACACCCAAAGTTTCTCAAAGATCCATATCATCGAGATAATGTGATCACATGTTACATCATAGCCATACTTTTCTTAACATTACATTCATCAACATAATTGGGTCTTAACCCGTATCATAATCTTCATGGAAATCCATGCTCATGTATGCATATGCCATGAATGATGAGAGAATGACATGTGCATTAGAGGTTCATAATTAAAATAACAATTCAAGTTGAAATCAAGGAAAATCCATGAAAAAATTCACATTTAAAGCATACTTCAAGTTACCCACCCCGAAATTCAACATTTAAAGGGACATACATATTCAAAACTTCATAATATCAATGCAATTCAACATATTAGTGCTTAAATCACTTTCAAAATATCAATTAAATATATCAAATATCTCAATTGAATTAAATCAATATTTATTTAAAAGACCAATATTCAAAGTAAGGTTGAAATTCAAAATTAAGAAGTGAGAAATCTTTGGGGTCTTCATGGTTAAAAGGGACCATGAATCAATCCCAAATACCTTAGATATCAAGAGTAATTAAGAAGGAATTGATTGGAGAAGAAAACCCTTCTTGAATTTCCAAGTTGACTCTCTAAGAGAGGAGTTTCTAGAAGAAAACCCTTATTAACAAAACGAGCACTACGAAGTGCCTAGGTAGCCATGAGGGAGCACTACGACTCATGAACATCACAACAGACCATACAAGGGTCTGTGTTAACGGCCTTCAGACACATAGCCAAATTTCAGACTAAGATCGTTTCAACTAATGGTTCATGGTCCATTCAAAAGTGCACTGACCGTACAATAGTCAGTACAAATTACCCAAGTTCCGAGACAGTAATTTTATACTTAGAACTATATTTTAGGATGAGGCTTCATGAAACACCTCACCATGGCTCGTAGTGGGTGCCATGAGACCCCACCATGGCTCGTGGTGGCTTGCACGGCTCATGCATGGGCCCTTTTGTGGTTGCTTTAGCAAAATCTTAGCTTGAAGGCCGAGGCTTTTACCAAGGCCTTCTTCCACGGCTAGTGGTGAGGACCACGGCTAGTTGGAGATAACTTTGAGAGCCACTGAGACTAAAATCCTTTCTTATGCATCTTGAAGATATACACAAGCATCCTCTATGGGAAACACACCTCCGAAAACATAATTTTAAGCATCAATACAGTCTCACGAGATCTAGTTCCTTACAGACTTTATGCAATACAACAATAGGACAACCTTGATAGACTTTTTGGGCAACAATAGACTCATCCATGGGAGTGTAGACTGAGAATGGCTCCTTCAAAATTTTAGGACTCAAACCAAACGTAAAAGCAAAGAGAGGGGTCATAAAAGATAAATTTGCACCTATATCAAGCAATGTATATGTATCAAATTCAAAGACTTTTAACATACCAGTCACCACATCGGGAGTCTCCTGCACCTCTTGCTGAGCATTCAAGGCATAAAATCTATTATTCTTAGGAGAACCACGATGTTGAAGCTTTATTTGACCTTGACCACCCTGAGCCATTTGGCCTTAAGTCTTCTTAGGAGGTTTAGGACAATCAACAACTTTGTGGTCTGTCTTTACACACCTAAAGCAAGCACATGCTTTCCTCAAACATCTACCCAGGTGGTTCTTTCCGCACTTTTTACACCTAGGATAAGTTGGTCCACCTCTAACCTATGCCATTAGAGGAGGGACTCTACCATTAGAAACTCTTGGATTTGAACCTTGGCCCTATTGGAAGCGACCATTTCCATCACCACTCCTAGAGTTAGAGAACCGACCATCGTAAAGGGCTCTCTTTGAGTCCTTCATCATCCTATCCTTCAGCTTCTCCCCTCCAATCTATTCAACATATGTCATAAGTCTTTAAATTTCCATCTCCCAAGCATATCTATATTACATTCTTTCACAACCACGTCAGAAATCCTTAAAATAAATTCATGCCTTCTTGCATGGGGGTCAGCTATTAACATAGGAGAATACTTTGAGAGCTTTGTAAAATTTAGGGATACACCCTCACACTCATTCTACCCTATTTGAGGTTGATAAATTCTATCAGTTTGGCCTCCCTAAGCTTAAGGGGAAAGAAATAGTCCTGAAAAGCAAACTTGAACTCTTCCTAACCAACCCTATCATCACCTGCTCTGTCAATCAACCATTGGGTGTACCACACATGAGCCACACCTTTAAACTAATAAGTAGCTAACTGAGCTTTCTCTTTTGCAGACACTATCATAATAATCAACATCTTAGAGATCTCATCAATGAATTCCTGGGCATCCTCATCTACTTTAACACCACATAATTTTAAAGGGTTCATCTAAGTGAAGTCTCTCACCCTGGTAGCTGGAGAGAGAACATGGGGAGGAATGGCCTACCTAGCGTGGTTGGTCACCACTTGAGCTAGCATGACAAAGGTTGTCTGGAACACATCTTGAGTAACTGGCTCTGTTATGGGCTTTTAGGAACTAGGTCCTTACCAATAGGGGTTTGTCTTGGTAGTGGAGCTCCTCTTGGAGGCATCTTTTGTAAGGTCATCGAGGATATCTTCAAAGTTAGAAAATCTTAAGACATGTTCCATAGAATGACATAAATAGTGAAGAAGTGAGACACTTCCTAAAAATTCCTCATAGCCTCCTAGTCGTAGGTATGGTGCACTTCATATCCATGAGTAGGACTCTACTTGATACGGTATGTTTGACTCCAAGGACCATAATAAAACCTTAGTGCTCTATACAATTCTTGTCATGACCCAAGCCTAGGGCCTAGAAGTGACTTGGAAAATAGGAACCGTAAGTCCTCAAAAACGCCTCATAGCATCTATTTACACATCATCAGTTTTAAAGTGCAATTCAAACATTTTTAAGTGACACTAAAGGATATGAAATAAACTATGGAATGAGGGACATGAGACTTATTATCACAGAATTTCCACATATAAGTCTAAGAGAGGAGAATTGAGGACTAAGCTATAGGGATAGGGAACATGGGACTTGTCATTCAAACATTCAATATCAAAAGGCAAAGTCTAAGGGGCGAGATCATATGACCCATGCTATGGGAATAGGGACTTAGGAATTTCATCATCTCATCATCACATCGTACATCAACGTGACTTAAGACATAAGCATAGCCTCCATAAGCATCAAACATAACAAGCTCGTACATAGAGTTTACATAGCATCCAACAATGCCTCTATGTCATAGATAGGATGAGGGCCAAGGCATGTCTCGGGCTCACCCTCAAAATAAAAGATATAAGATATACATAACATAAAGTAGGTACATAGAAGGTGGGTCTTATCCCTGGAATAAAGGAATCGCCATAAGCAAATTCTGACAAGTCCAATCTAGTAAGAAAGTGGTGGATGAGGATCCCACATGGTTAGATCATGTAGGCAAAAAGTATGTGTTAGTATGTTTGAATATACTAAGTATGCATGCGCGCATGCTATGCATATGGACATGAAAACCAACATTTCAGTATTAAAAGACAAGTGCATGGAAGGAGTTATAGCCCGTAGATGTAGGGTCCTGACTTGAAGGAAATTCAAGTTTCAGGAAGATGATCTATGATCAACAACATGGATCATAAAGTGTTGTATGACCCGTGGAATACCTTCGTGGATAGAGACCAAGAAGATGAGAAAAATGGCTAAGTGTGGAAGGACTCAATGAGTCCAACCACGACCCATAAGTACATATACGACTCGTAAGATGGTTCATGATTTTGGGGTAAAAACATTGTTTCAGGATCTTTACTTACAAACAACAGTGTGGATCATGCTTTGATGTCGGTCAACCCGACTACTCAAAGAATGATGGGGCGGTCGTCATCAGTATAATAACCCAACATTAGAAGTTAGGGTCGATCCAATAGGGAATTATTTTTCAAGTCGGAAGTGACTTGTTGGACCAAGTCATTATAGGATCTTGGGGATTGCAATAATCAAAATAAGATTCAGCTAAACAAGTTCTAAATAATGATTTAAATAGCAATTAAAGGAAGATGTTGGGGATGTAAAAATATGGGAATTGATCTACCAGCTAGGTCAAGATACTTAACTAAATGAGTTGATATTGAGTGAATAGGCTAGGTTGCTTGTAACCCATATCAGCTACGATATAAGGGTGTTTTGCATGAAACAACTAAGAAATCATACGCGGACCACCAAGGACACTCTTGGCCTAAGAAGTCTCCGCAAAACCCTTAATACCTTGGCCATTTAATCCATGGTTATGAACTTCAACTGAAACTCGAAGAGGTTTCCACCCATTATATCCATCCCATACTCTTATTGTTCTGGCTAAGGCAACAATTAGAGATATAAAGTAAAACCCAAGTTTGTAACCTTGAAACTATAAATTGATAGGAAGAAATATAAATTCACTCAAATAAACTACAGATAAGTCAAGATATCAAAGACCCAATAAGTAAATCAAAGATTTATATCAATAGCACGCCCCAAACATGGGTGTTTTAGCTACACATGCTAGAAATTAAAGATTTGATACCATACATAGTAACAACATTCATGGGTAAAATAATTGAGTACGAAATAGTGGATTATCACTAGGAAATCTTCTCGAATTCACTTCCCAAAAGCTTCAAAACTCTTACTCCCCTTATACTCTAAGAGGAGTGTTTTATGTACTACTACTACAGACTAATTATTCTAATATGGTATGAACAAATATTATACAATGTCCTTTCTAAAATTACTTATATACTATGTGCAGATGTGTGAATGTTTGTGCTAGGAAATGCCATTTGGCGATCAACGCTGACCATCAGTGAGCTCTACGACGATGCACCGAATGTGCACTTGACCTCTTTCCTATGCATCTTTATAAGGCCTGCACTTGACCGCTTTCCTATGCCTTTTTATAAAGTTTCCTCTTCCGTAATATTAGGCGATTGATCTGCCATCGAATTCAGCGATGCACCAAAATATCCATTGTATTTCTTCCTATCAGCGTTTTGAGACTTTGGGTGCTACAACTTAGGGTGATCTCTTGTGCAATCCGGAGAATTGCTTAGTATGCTTTACGACATCAAATCTGACAGCCTTCTTCACTTGACCTGGAACATTGTTGCTATAATGATAGGTGATCTCCTTGAGTGTTCGATGGATCGCCGAGTATGTTGGCGACACCACCTTTCTCCGCCTTTCTGCACTTTTTCTCACTTTCCAAGATTTTACCAAGTATTGTCCATTTGTGCATATTTAATCCCATTTTGTGTCATAGCACATGCATAGTTGTTAGATGTTGGAATTAATCACACACTCAAGGCAATGTTTTCCTTGTAATCTATCCCCAAAATGAGCCCAAACATATGGACTTATCTATACCCCAACATAAGCCTTTGCTTGCCCTCAAACAAATCAAACATCAATCTATCCAATTCAGAGCTTGCAAATAGGGCCTCATAGAACAACACATAGATCTTCACCTTTTTCATCCCTTCTCGAACTTCCACAAGCCACTTACATGACTTTGAAGCCCCGAGAGATGACTAAGGAGTAATCAAAACATGGCTATGCTAACAATTTCTCATGTAGCTACAAATCACTACCTAAAAGCATCACCGTTTGCCTACATTCCATAGAAAATCCCGAACACTCAAGATTATGACATCTTTCTTTAGAGGATATGTTCAACTATCACTCTATAAAATGAGAAAAAGTATGTAAGCTTCAACCCATAGGATCACCCTTATTCTTAATCGGAGTTCACTTGATTTTCTTCAGGACTAGGATCCCAAAGGACTTTGCTAGGGCTTTAATGTAGGGTAAAGGTCGAGTAGGGTAGCATATGGTCAGTAGTGGCTCATCACTCCCTAAACTCTACATGTTCTTTTCAGGCACAAATATTCTTTTGGTTCCATTATTTGTTCATCTTCTTTTTGACATCTCTTTTACGTTTGATTCATCATCCTATGTGTCTCCCTTTTGAATTTCTTTTCACAACAAAATTTCTCTTTTTTTGGATGTTCCTCAATTTTAAAGAATTTTTTTTCGCTGTTTCTTTTCATTCTTTTCTAGGACTGCTTGATATCTTTCTTTCATTTTTACCCCTCTTTTTCCGGCTCTTTCATAGGTGACACTTCCCTCATAATACTAACACCCCCAACTTCGCCTTTGGCCACTTCTCTATATTTCAAGATCAAGGTGGGACCGCTAAGAAGCAAGAAGGTATTGTCTTTCACAAATAGGAGTCAAGGTTACAAGGCTGCCATCAAGGCTAAAAAAAGCTTCACTAAGGATTCATTTAACTATCAAGGGATGTCACCATGATCAAATTGGATTAATGAAACCAAAGAATGCCTAAGGTTCTCTCCCAATCTGGAATTAACCAAATTACTCCTCAAAACAAACCGGGGAAGTTCTAGATTTTGTAATACGAGCATTTTAACAAAATAACTAATCCTACACTGGCAAAATGGCTTTGTATTAAAAAATGGTGACAGACTTGCAATGTTGCCGATCATCATATATCTAAGCTCAATTGCTCACATAGTCGAATCAAGTTTTCTTAAATCCATTCAAGGACTGATATATCAAGAAAACACTAATTAGTGAGTACATGCTCCTCGTCCGTGGCACTATCAAAATCAAAGATATGGAACATCAATGCTCAAGGACTAGAGACATGATATTACATTGCACGTTTGTCATTAATGCATGGGGGTTTCCATCCAAGGAAATCATGTGCAATAATTCATCCATTCAACATCAAGAGAAAGAGAAACAAAAATAACCAAAATAAAAAATAAACATTACTCTATTACAACCCAAATTAAATTTATTTACAATTAATTACATCTCAACCATCAAAACTACCAACTCCTAACTCTAAAGGCAAGATGAATCAATTTGAAATAAAACTCAACTCACCCCCCACAACCCCGCCCCCCCCCCCCCCACAAAAAAGAAATATTATCCTCAACGTAAGACAACAAAAATCAAAACTGAAACAAAGGTGAGTGAGTTATAGAATCCCCCTAATATATGTCTTGATGCACTAGGGTTGAGATTGAAGGGAGATCAACTAAGCGGGGTTTCCCCGTATGTGTTGGTATTACTGTAGGGATGTCTTCTTGTATCCTGGTGAACTTTGTTTCCCTTTTTGAATTATTCTTTGCCCTCAAAGTCTCAAATTAGTCGACTAAAGTCTTCTCTCTAGCCTTTTCAGTTGTTGGTATAGGAGGGTACTCTATAGCCTTATACTTCTTTTTGTAAACATTAAGATTGACCAACCCTTTATAGGTTTTTTTGGGACAATGTTTTTTCTTGAATTAATCCTGGAGGTTACATTCTTTGTTGATTGTTTGTAGGTAGATATGTTCTTTCTACATTTAAGGGGCTCCAAAGGCCCGAGGATCATGGGCATAACATGCCAAATTTCATCCTAAATTTCATCACACCCTTCCTTATTGGAGACTTTAGTTGCAACTGATCTGTGAAATAAGATTATCAACTTGTAAAGATAGATAACAAGCAACAATTTCAACAAAAACCTTAGGGCATTCAAGGATAGTTAGCCCGCATATCAGACTTGCTGAATCGTGAAGTTAGATGGGTGATTTGGATGTTCTTTGGAAAAAGTAATAGGGATAAATAGAGGGAGGTGCTGCCAAATTGGGTGATGCTATAGATAGGCCAGCGAATCATCGATTCACATCGGGGATCAAAATTCCAATCAACCAATATCACAGAGACAAGTTATTAATAAGCTTACCTCAAGGGCAATGAATAGGTTTAATCGACATATTTCCTAGTGGTCTTCAGCGGTCAAATTGACCACTTTAAACTTAAAACGACATCCCACAACACACTTCCCTCAAGCAAACAAGATGAACTTTACATTGCCCAACAAGCAATGAAACAATTATTTCTGGGCTTAATAATGGTAATAATGACAACTTGCACTTAAGAATGATGTCACCCAATATATTATAAGGCAAGTGCAAATCGCTCAAACCCTCCCCTTGGTAAGCTACTCAAGCTTCACCCCATAGATTCACAATCGCAACAGTTACCAAATAGTAAAAAAACATTAATTTCTTAAAGATTTTAACTTGAACGACATACATTCTCAAGTCCCTTAGGTCTATTTTAAGAACAATCACCAAGTTTGGTGAGACAAGGCACATACCTAAAGCTCCATGTGTAGTCAAAGGCAAAGCACAAGATGATGCTAGGCCAGGCACATCGATTCCAATATCAAGAAGAAAAGAAAATAAAAACTGGAGTGCCATTGGTGAGCGTGGAGAGTGAGTGCGTGAGAAGTGAGAAAGTGATAAAGATGAAGAGTGAAAGCATTAATGCCCTTTTAAGAAAAATAGGATGAGACTCTTCATCTTTCGTGTCAATATTCATTACTTTAGAGAGCATTCGGTGGTCTGCCATTTGCACATGGTACCACCATTTTACCTTTCATTGAAGCAGACCCTATGCTTTGAACAGTGGGCAAGCTAAGTGTCACCAAATACGTTCAGTGATATGCCCAGTTAGCGATTCCATCACCTAATTCTACAGTAACTCACTCTAAAACTTGATCCCAAAGAGCGGTCAAAACTATCATCGCCTTCTGTGTTCGGCGATTCACCAATTCCACACCAAGTCCTCCAAATGTTGCAGGACTATGGGTATCTTTAAAGATTCTAAAATAGGATCAACTTAAGGGTCGACTTTCCCATTTCGTGATACACTAAATTATCAAAGAGATCGCAAAATTTGACAGTTCCCAAAGGATATGATTCGGAGTCAAAAGGCGGGCTAATAGGCCATCGCCTTTCTTACTCTACAATGCACCATCTAGGTTCTTGGGTTACCAAAATAAGCAATATCTCCATGGAAAACTTTTGATCCCACAAACGGTCTAGTTCAAAATTGCCGATGTCATTTAAGCGATACGCCCTTTGCGCATACATCATCGCCTTTCTTCCCGAGTAACCGTTCTCAACATAAACCCACAATTATCAATACACACATTATATAAATTTCACTATTCACTTGGATTGCCTCCTAAGAAGTGCCTGAGTTAACGTCACAGCATGATGATGTCAATACAATGACACATCACTAATATTCATTGCATGAACCACCCGGATATCCGGTGGTTCGCCATAATATTTCTTAAGCCTCTATCCATTTGTCTTGAATTTTTCACCCTTGTGATTTTCAACTTCTACCACTCTATTGGAAAGCACTTCTATTACCTTAGAAAGACCTGGAAATCTTCTTAATCTGAGTTTCTTAGGAACAGATGCATTCTAGAGTTGGATAACATCACAGGGTTCCCCCTCAATAATCTCTCTCTTCAAGATATTCTGATCAAGCTATTTTTTTATTCTCTCCTTGTAAATTGAAAGGCTTTCATAGGATCTCAACCTGAACTTTTCTAGCAAATGGAGTTGGGTTAATCTATCTTCTAGAGCTTCATCAGCTTTAAAATTTAGTTTCTTGAGAGCCCATAAAGCTCAATGCTCAAACTCAATAGGCAAGTGGCATGTTTTTTTGAACACAAGTTGATATGGCGGTGTTTCAATAGGAACTTTAAAGGCAGTACGATATGCCAATAAAACATCATCATGCTTGTCTGCCTAATCGCTCCTACTGCTGTTCATAATTTTTTCAAGAATCATCTCGATCTCTTCGTTTGACACCTCCACCTACTCATTTGATTGAGGATGATATCAGGTTGTTCCCGTATGTTTCACACCATACTTACTCGAAAATGCCCGAACATTTTTTCACAGAAGTAAGATCCTCCATTTGTAATGATGGCTCTGTGAGTACCAAAGAGAGTGAGAATATTTTCCTTTAAGGACTGCACTACTCCATATCCATCACTCATAGATAATGCCACAACTTCAACTTATTTGGACACATAATCAACAACTACGAGGATATATTTATTACCAAAAGATCTTGTGAATGGACCCACAAAATCCATGCCCGACACATCGAATATTTCTAGCTTCGAAATTGGGGTCAATAGATATTCGTGCCTTCTTTAGACATTTTCTTGGAATTGAAACTTTAGGCATGACTTTGAAAATTCGTAAGCATCTTTATGCATGGTTGACCGATAATAACCATTTTGCAATACCATAGATGCCAACCAAATTCCTCCATGATGGCTTCTTACTGATGATGAATGACATTCTTCTAAAATAGTCTACGCAGCTGACTCGGTGACACATCTTTGAATCATGTTATCCATGCATTCTTTAAGTAGGTAAGGCTCATCCCAATAGTATTTCTTTACATCATGCAGGAGCTTTCTCCTCTTGTGAGGAATCGCCAAATCTAGTATGATTCCACTAACCAAATAAATTTCAAAATTAGCATACAAAGGTGTCTCCACCACAACGACTTTCATCACCACTTCATTGAGATAAATTTCAGAGATTTCCTACACTTCAACCTAAGAGCTTGGTGATTCATGTTTGGAAAGATGGTTAGCCACTTGATTTTCACAATATTCCTATCTCGTACCTTAAAATCAAATTCCTGTAGCAACAACATCCACCAGATAACTCTTGGTTTGACATCCTTCTTTGCCATAAGGTAGCGAAGTGTAGCATAGTCAATGTAAAAAACAACCTTTGTACCAAGGAGATACGCTTGGAATTTTTCAATTGCATACACTACAACTAGCAGCTCCTGCTTTGTCACTGTATAATTTTTCTAGGCCATATTTAACATTTTGCTAACATAATAAATTGGGTGAAAAAGTTTCCTAACTCATTGACCTAGTACTACCCCAAGAGCCATACCACTTTCATCACATATCACCTCCAACGATTTGGACTAATACAGAGAAATTATTACAGAATCTTAAATCAATTTCTACTTGAGAGTTTCAAATGATTACAAGCGTATACTATCAAAAATGAATTGTGATTCTTTTTCCAGTAGCTTGCACATGAGACCTAGAATTTTCGCGAAGTGTTTTATGAACCTTTTATAGAATCTAGCGTGTCCCAGGACACTTCTCACTCCCTTTAGTGAAATAGGGGGAGGTAGCTTTGCAATTACTTCAACTTTTTCTTGGTGAACCTGTAGCGCCTTTCCGGAGATCTTATGGCCCAACACCTTTCCTTCTTTGACTATGAAGTGACATTTTTCCCAATTGAGAACCAAGTTAGTTTCAACACACCTCTATTGCACCTTCTCTGAGTGACATAGGTATTGATCAAAGGTGTCACCAACTACTGAGAAATTATCCATAAATACCTTCATTGAGTCCTCCACCATGTCGGCAAAAATTGACAGCATACATCTTTTGAATGTGGTAGGAGTATTGCATAACCCAAATGGCATTCTCTTGAAAGCAAATGTACCATAAGGGCATGTAAAGGTGGTCTTATTTTGATCTTCGGGTGCAATGGGTATATGATTATACCCAGAGTAACCATCAAGGAAACAATACTACCCCCCCTTCCTATAACTCTATCTAGCATTTGGTCCATAAATGGTAGTGGGAAATGATCTTTCTCTATTGCTACATTTGACTTCCTATAGTCCACATAAAATTCTGCACCTGCTGACTGATTGTGATGATATTAGCTATACCTTCTTGTTTGGAACCAAAATCATGCTTCCTTTCTTGGGCACACACTGGCCTGCACTTACCCAATTATTGTCTACAATTGGTTATATCACACCAGCGTCCAAAAACTTAATGATCTCCATTTTCATTACCTCGTGTATGAGGGGATTTAATCCGCGTCGGTGCTCAATAATGTCTCCCAAGCTACATCATTTTTTATGGTAAAGTGGTCGTTCTAAGAAATAGAACTAACCAAGGTTAGGGTCGAATCCAAGGGAATACTGTAGAATTAGAAGAATTAAATGATGCAATTTGAGTTTATTAAGCAACTTATTTCCCCAAAAGGGAGGGTTTTGATAATAACTAATGAAAGTAATGTTAAACTAAAACAAGTGTATAACCAATACGGAGGGAAACAAGGCTATTGTGTTACCCATGATTCCCTAACTTAGTATCACTTAAAAACTGAATTCTTTTCTAGTATGTAGCGCGCAGAACGGTAAGTTAAGTTCACCAAACCCTTTGTCCAAGGTGAGAGCAAATTTCACTATGCGACTTGGTCCATCTCCATGGTGTGACATTACTAACCCTTACCTATTCTCCTAGTACAACCTCCCCTTAGTAAAGTTCGGTTGATTAGACAAGAAAAATTGATTGAATCCTCTTAATTAATCTCTTTTCCTACTCATTTCTACCTTTGTCTAGTTAGTAACGATAGGTGGGTTCTAATGTTGGACCATTAAAAAACATGCAAAACAAATAAATACATGTATTCACACATTTCAAGAATTACGAATTATCTGATTTTACCTTGTTAGTTCTTCATAGCTCCCACAACCCTAGTTGTGACTTTAGATACTCATGAATTGTGTAGATGCAAGACTCATGAATTTGAATAACATAATAGAGCACTTACCCAGTTGAACTAAGCACAAGAAAATCCAAGCTTCAATGAGAATTACAAGATTGTAATTAGAACATAAAATTGAAGTGTACAAGTGTTTCTCAAAACTCACTAATATTTACTGCTCACTATTGCTACTCTATCCTAGAAATATCACCTAAAAAAACATATTTATCACATTTAAAATATAAATCCAAAATAAAATAGGATAACTGGGTCGACACACTTCCTGAGATGCACTACGGGCCATATTCAGGCTTTCGTACTTCATTGCTGCAAATCTGGACTTGTTCTCTGCGGCATCTCTCTATGGCTCCTAATAGATTCTATGGCCCATAGGGGTTTTTTTCAAATGAAACTTTAGAAAGTCCTCCTTCTCTGATCCTCAGGGTATGAGACTTGATCTACAACTCGTACAGTGTTGCAGGACTCGTTTGCATGTTCATAAACCAAACTTCTGAAATCCACCCTTCATTGGAATTTGACCCGAAACCTTCTTCAGGGCCCATGGAATGCTCTATGGCCCAAAATGGGCTTCGTGGATCCTCAAAATCAACAATTTCTGCATATTTTTCCTAAAATCAATGCCAACCCATAAATCCTGCAAAAGAAACAAAAAACACATAAAACCTACTAACATTGCATTGAGAACAAACAAAATTCCATGTTTTCTGCTTTAAAAGTGTTGCATTTTTATTGCACATCAAACCCTCAACATCAAATTGTTGCTTGTCCTTAAGTGAGAGCAATCTAGTAAGCAGCATAAAAACACATAGACCTCAATCACACAACATACATCTCATCAACTCAAGCACAGATACCACACCACTTTTTAAAATATAACAATATAGCTATCCTGAAAACCAATATACAGTAAGGTATACGACAATGCTACTATGACAAGCAAGATTCTATCAACTAGCCACAAAGCCACAATTACCAAATAACTCTAATATTGGCAATGCATTGCAAGTTCCCTCACATAAAGAAGTCCCATATCTCACTAACAATGATATTTTCATGTATAACCTTGGGAATATCAAAATTGCTCACTCTCACAAAAGATATTCATGTATCATTCCCAATACCATATGCCTACCGCTATACTCATGACTAAGATCTTTGACTCCTTAGACTAGGATTATTTTAGGATTTTATAGGCTTGTAACGTAGGTTCAGAGGGTTTTGGTATGATATTTTGGAAAAATAGTTACTAAAGCCCCTCTATGACACAACATTTTTCTACACTTTTGCCCTACTAACACTGTTACTTTCATTCCATTCTTGCTTTCTCCTATTTCAAGCTTTTCTGGCTGCTTACTTTTCCTTTGTCAGATTTTTTCCTTGTTTTTACCCTTCATTTTTCATTTGAGGTCATAATAAGGCATCACTTATTTTTCTTGAACCAAGTACATATTGTTTACTCCTTCTCCTCATATGATTAACTTTCCCCCTCATTTTGTGTTTTACCCTTACCTCAACAACCCTCAACTTAGGGTTTTGTCCTGAGTTGAGGTGCACATTATCCAACCTCAGAACCAGGGCCACTTTTTGTAGCCACCCTCAACTTATGTTTTAGGCCTCCATCAAGGTGTATAATGTTCAAGGAAGGACCAGAGCCAATTTCATGATTTTACAACTATAGGTCACTTAGGTTTTTACAAAAATAGGTACATGCCAGGCTCAAACATTAGGATCAAGAGGTATTCCACACATTTGGTTTGTTATTTAGGCTAAGTGGACTATTATGAACAATGGCCTAAGATCCTTTCCTAACCAACTAATCAAAAGTCTAAATCCGAGTAACAGGGCATGTTCTGAATTGCAAAACAAAACATGAATTTAGCAATTTAAGATTACACTCACACGGAACTGATTACACTAGACACAAAAGACTCACATTTCATGCTTTTTATCTCAGTTTTATCCTCACTTATCAGAACAAACAATGTCAACACACTTAAACATGCCTAAAAAAATATGTTGGGTATCATTTTTTTAAAAAAAAATCACAAAAACATACATATGCCACACATCTTAGTACTATATGCTACGAATACTACCAAAACGTCCTAAACATGCCAATTCAACAGAAAATAAATATCAATGGGTAAAAAGAACACATGCAAAAAAACCCAAGGAATAAAAAAATGGGATAGTTATGGACCATGGCTACTCAGACGTTACTGATGACCATAACTACTAATACCCCATCGAAAAAAAGGTGCATTGTCCTCTTTGAGCACAATCTATACACAATAAAGCATCGGGGTAAAAAAACATACCTAAGAGCCTACGCGCTAGTGTGTAGCTGAGTTTGACCACCCACAACGTGCATGGTGGCCTCCTCAATAGTAGCACTATGATCGGAGGGGCCAGCACCCCTAACCTGCTCTAGCTAGCTCACGATCCTATTGTATCTTCTCCTCTTGTCTCAACTTTCTCTAGATAAGCTCGAGCTCCTTCTACTCTGTCAGCCCCGCATGTAACCGTAATGTATCAGGATCATCATCAGTGCATGGTTTCTTCTCATGGGAAGGATATACAAGATCCTCAAGAGAAAATAATTTTACCACCAACACTAGCACCAGGAGTGAAGTCTCTGGTAGTGATACCAGTGCCGCTAACGTTGCTGCCATATCAACCCTGAGTCATTGGATCTCCATTTTTAGGGCTGTCAAATCTGTGGGTCGGAGCGTGCTTAATCTCTTCTGGACCCTCTCCTAATGGAAAAAATGCGGACATCTACTAAAGAAAGATGGTCTCAAATAGCAGCGACTGTGTATACATGCATGCGACCCTCAGAATCGAAAATCGCCTAACCGACCCAAGGCCTGATTTGCTGAATAACTAAGTCAACTATGACTTAGCGTGGGACAATCTATGCACCATGGCTTGAATAGATATTGCTGATATGTAAATCATGCCCACTAGTGTTGTCTGTGATGTAGTGGCTTGTGGTGCAGAAGTAGTAGTAGTGGGCTCCCTCTTTTTCTTTGCTTCAGTCTATGAGGGCCTCTTCTCTATGGAAACAACATTGGTGGTGGTGAGTGGAACCTCAAGCGTGGCACTGGGGCAAATATCTTTGGCATAAAGGCTGGCTAATGCGGTGCTCGTTTGAGTTTTGTCGGGTTCTCCTCATCCTTGATTATGCTGGCATCCAAAGTATGCTAGACCTCGATCATTGAGTCCAGCTATTGTAGACTCTCCACCCCCAACTCCAGATAGAGTCTATATATCAAGCATTGGAAGGGGATAGAGGTAGACCTTTTCAGGGAGGCCTCATAGATCTGCTCGGTTATGAGGTTGTCTTAGTCTATCTCATAGTCAACTAAGATATTGGAAACTAGCACTGTACACTCCAGCAGCAAAGTATTATCTACAAGCGTCAGTTGAATGCATGATCTGACAATGACCAACCAAAATTTGGCGGGGAAACTAAAAGAAGCCCTCAATATAGTTTATGAGTGAATGGTAGGCTCCGTACCCTGCTCAGCAATCAAATCAGCCACCCATCTTATCAAGCTGGCTTTACAGTCTGCATCTCTAATCAAAGTCAAGTCCCTCATTATCCCCACTCTATGGTTGAACTCTGATGTGGATCTTAAGGTAGGGAACTCTTGCCCAAATAGTATGTGGTAGATGGTGGTCTCCGAGATGTCCACCAGCCGACCCCTCACTCTGGTCTGCGTTAGTCTGGATTGTGCGAAGGGCTTCTTCCCCATGAGAAGAGTGCGTTGAATGGTGGCTGCATATGATGCATAGAACTCCCTCACCATAGTCGGGAGTACCTCCAAAGCAATTTGGTTAGCCACTGGAGACTATATCGGCTATAGTGTCCGGAGACCTTGGACACTGTCTAGTATAGATGAGATGAGTCAGGGCCCTTATATACGCTAGCTTGCCCTACTCTATGGTCTGCATGTCCTCTGTTTAGATGTCCCGCATGCTTGCGACATACCACTGACTAGTAAGAGAATATGTTTGAGATTGTGCCGCCCACGATGTAGTGGTGTACTCTCTCTCTGATTCATCGCCAGAGCCTAATTTTGAGCTGGACTCCTCTCTAGACAGAGCTATCTAAATGGAGCTTCTCTTACCATGGTCTCCCTTATATGACTGGGGAGTACAAATGACAAGAGCCTGAATCTGCCAAAATTTGGCGACAACACATGTCTGTGGTCCCTCGGCCTCTGGGTCAAGTCGGACGCCGAGCTACTCAACTGATCCACTCAGTTTGGGGGTTTACTCCTATCTCGAGGGCTCATCTCTAATCCTCCTCTACATGGCCTTGATTTTCTCACGTCTTGCTTTCGAGGCTATAGTACTTGAGACATACATATTTATGCACCTTGATTAGCCCTATAAATTAGAAAATGAACTGTACAAACATATCAGACTTAGTTGAAGAAGGGTCTACGAAATCTCTTCTATGGGCCGTAGTAGAAACTATGAGCCTTATAAGGATCTCATAAAATTAGGGGGTACAATTTCTTTATACACTAGAATGACATCTACAAGAGCATGTACGACTTGTAGAATATTCTACAAGTCATAGACTGAGTTGTAGATGATTCCAGTGTCTGAATTCATTGCAGGTAGGGATCCATGAGACCTTTTTGAAAGCCGTAAATTATTCTAAGACTCGTAGAAGCTCTCGTCTGATGGGTATTTAGAAACATCAGGTTTTTAGAATCTTATACGAGGGGCAATTACAACTTGTGAAGTGTTTCAGAGGTCGTAAAAGACCCCTGTAGACCAAAAAACACAGTCACCTGAGTTTCCAAGTCCATTAATACGGACCCCATACGACTTTTTCAACCTATTCCACATGCATCAAAAAAATACACACACACCCACATGATTCATAACACAGCGACCTATACGCCATCGTAATAATTAGCACATGTACCATATCAAAAATTACTAAACATGCTTTCCCAACCCTTCCGACCCTGTTTGAATTTATTAACAATAAAACATGGACTCATGTTACCAAACACCAAATTTCAAACATATAATCAATTAAATTATAATGGTGAGTGATCGCATGAGTGTCAACACAACATTAAAGACACACAACAAGGCAATTACACCAAAATCTTGTCCTAAACACATATTCAATCAGGGGTAACCATAACTCAATTATCAAACATGTTAATTTTCACACATCATATTGTGTCTAAATTAACCATACCTGCCTAAAACTCTAAGCTTAACCATACAATAGTTGGTATATTAATGGTGTTTAAAGTACCGAAAACTTACCAAATTATGTTATTAGATTGTGGGAATCGAAGGAGGTCATGAGACACTAGAAACCCTAGGCTGCCCAAAAATGTCCCGAGAAAGTGATAGTGGTGTTGCTGTCAGTGGTGAGTAACTTTGGGGTGAGGTTTTGACGGGTAGAAATCGTAATTAGGGCAGGAAATAGGGTCAAAATATTTTCACCCCAATATTTATAGTTTTATTGAGTCAGTCAAAACTGATGGGCCTGGACTCTACGAGACCCCGATTATGGGTCGTAGAGTGTTTCGCACTCATAAATCATGGTTGCGTATCACATCTAAACCCTAGTTTTGAGAAATCGGTTTCACATACTAGTCTACAAATGGTAACATGAAGGACAACTCATAGAGTTGGTTGTAGAGATCCCTACACTTATTCAAAAATTTAGGAAACTTACCTGGGTTCCACGAGCCTCATTCACGACCCATAGTTGTTTCTATGGGCCGCAAAGTTTACTAGTGGGCTAGAGTGCATAACCTTTTACTCACTAGAAGTGTCTATAATATGGTATATGGGTCATAGATTGATCTACATCCCATAGAACCACCCATAGACGCACTTCCGGAGGCCTTTCAGCCAAGAATGGTTGACTTAGCCATGTACCTTTACATTCTACATAGAACACACTGTTACCCTATATGCAACTAACCCAATGTGCAAAATTACAACTGAAATGCAAAAAAGCAAAAAGCTACCAACAAGTGGCTTGGAATGGCCTTCCAAAGATGATTGGGACGTTGAAGTCAACTTCACAATCTAGGATCACAAAGTCTACGAGCTATATGAACTTCTCAACCTTAAAAAGCACATTATAGAGTATCCCCACAAGCTTTTTCACCATGTGGTCAGCCATCAACAACCGCATGCTCGTTGGATTAGGGTCTCCCGATCCTAGCTTCTTGAAGACTGCAGGGGTCATTAGATTAATGCTGGCACCGAGATCACACAATGCCCTTGCCAACTCCATATCTCCTATAGTGCAGGGTATGGTAAAAGTGTCGGTATCTTCTTGCTTTTGAACCAAGGATCACATTGAAATTACACTGCAATGTTTAGGTCCTTCATGTACTTTGCATACCTTGGCATCTTCTCCAACACCTTATAGAGAGGGATGTTTATGGCCAGTTGTTTCAACATGGAGAGAAAGTGCTTGAACTTTCCTTCCTCCTCTTTTTTTTAATTCTCTGAGGGAAGGGAGAAGGAGGCCTAGGAATGGGCTTGAAATTCTGTGGTGCATCTGCAGCTTCACTCACCCAATCCATGTCACAATCAGGCCTAGGAATGGGCTTGAACTTCTGTGGTGCATCTGCAGCTTCACTCACCCAATCCATGTCACAATCATCTAATGTATCCACATCTTTGAACTCAGTTGTCTCCTTTTGAACATCGTCTTCATCTACAGGCATGGGAGGATGATTAGTACTCTTTCCACCATGAGTAGTCACCGCCATGCACTTCCCTTCATTCTTTGAATTTTGAATTATGTTGCTAGGCAGTGTACCTTTTTGACGCTGATTATGTTAACTTAACACTTGACCAAAATATTGCTCAAGTTGTTTGATAGCCACAAAATAAGACTCAATTTTTTGATTTATACTGGAGATCTCAAATTTTATCCCCCACAGCGTCTCATCCTATGTCTCAGCTTTCTTCAACAGATGGTCAAATATCTCAGTAACTCTGAAACTACTAGAACCTGTGTCGCGGTTGTGTGATGGCACATAAGGACCATTTATGTAACTATCTCTGTGGACCCAATCTACATCTCTGTCTTGGCCTAAATTCCTATCCTCTGTGGTTGTCTCTGAAAGCTCCATCTTGATTGGGACCTCCATAGCTGTACAGATTCGGGCAAGTTCTTAGATAATTTCTTCATTTATTTTGTCTTGCTCTGAACTAGTACTAATAACTCAAGAACTTTTGGTAGATGCTATATCTCTCTACCCCCTTGCACGATTGGTCTTGACCACTCTTCCATCCTTTAAGCGATCCTTGCAAATGGTTGATATAAGAACATGCCCCCATTATTGTATCAGCATAAGCTTGACTATTCTCATCAAGGGCACGGTAGAAGATCTCCACCAAGGCATCATCAACAATTTTGCAGTCCAGGATACTCCTCAAGCACTTCGTGAACCACTCCCATATAATACCGATGAAGTTACCAAGAAGTTGCTCAAAGTTGTTGATTTGATCTTTCAACTTGAGCTGCTTCGATCTCACGAAGTACCTCTCCGAAAAGGCCTTTGGCAAATCATCCCAACTGGTGATCGAAATCTGCGGGAGCTCAGATAGCCATTGTGCTACATTGCTTGTTAGAGACAATAGGAAGACACAAAGTCCCACATCATCCCTAAGCAGATATTTTGTTCCTAGTAACATTGTGCAGATGGCTATGAGGATCCTCCGATGATAGGCCCGCGAACAACCCAAGGTTCTGCATATCTAAAGAAACCCACTTAAAACCACAAATTTTGTGTCAGCTGATAGTGGTGACAACACAATAGCTCCAGTCGCCTCTATTGCTTTAGGGTTTAGCCAATATTGATTCCACTGATAGGCATTGGCATTGAAATTCTTTGGCTGTGAAACAATGTGCTCAAGAGAAGGTGGGTCATCATTATTGGCATTGTCATTTTTATTCTTGTTTAGAGTTGCATTGGCTGCATTATTGGTGTTATCTTGGGCCATTCTTCTCAGTCATCTCTAGATTTCTGGGTCAAACAGAGTTAAGCGTATACCTCTACTTCACGTGTTGGGAATATACTACACTTATACACTGAAAAGAAACAAAAACAACAAGAAATGTGAAATGAGGGAAATAATAGTTAATTCCCAAATTACTTGAATTAGAAAAGTCTAGCTGTATTCCTCGGCGACGACGCTAAAACCTTTATGTCACCCAAGCTACACCTCTTTTTTGATGCTAAAGCGGACGTTGTCAAGAAATAGAATCTAACCAAGGTTAGGGTCGAACCCAAGGGAATACTGTAGGCTTAAAAGAATTCAATAATGCAATTAAAGTTTATGAACAAACTTATTTCTCCGTGGGGGGGGGGGGGGTTGATAATAACTAATGAAATTAATGCTAAACTAAAAAACAAGTGTGTAACAAATATAGACAACTACTAGGGTATGTGTTCCCCATGATTCCCTACCTTAGTATCAGCGGATAACCAAATTCTTTTCTAGTGTGTAGCATGCAGAAAGGTAAGTTAAGTTCACCAAACCCTTTGGCCTAAGCGAGAGGCAAATTTCACTATGTGACTTGGTCTATATCTGCAGTGTGACATTACTAATCCTTACCTATTGTCCCAGTACAACCTCCCCTTGATCCAATTCGGTTGATTAGACAAGAAATATTGATCGAGTCCTTTTAGTTAATACCTTTTCCTATTCATTTCTACCTTGGTCTAGTCAGTAACACTAGGCGAGTTCTAATGTTGGCCACCATTAGAAAACATGCAAAACAAAAAAAATTACTTAATACATGCATGCACACTCTTTATGGTTTCCACAACCATAGTCATGGTTTTAGCTACTCATGCTTTGTGTAGATGAAATACTTAATAATTTAATTACATAATAGAACAATTACACAATCGAATTAAGCACAAGAAAATCTAAGCTTTAATGAGAATCACAAGATTGATATTAAAAGATTAAATTAAAGTGTACAAGTATCTCTCAGAACTGTACAATGTTTTTTGTTCACTATCACAACTCCCTCTTAGAAAAATAACTTAAAAACCAATTTATAATGTTTAAAATAGAAATAATAAACAAAATAGGATACCTGGGTTGGCACGCTTCACGATGCACTACGGACCGTTTAGCGTTTTATGGCTCATATCCGAGATTTCGTACTTGATTGTTGCAAATTCGAACTCAGCCTCTACGACACCTATCTATGGACCACAAAACATTCTACAGCTCATAGGGAATTCCGTCTAATGAAACTTCAGAAAGTCCTCCATCTTTGATCCTCACTGTACAAGACTCAATCTACGACTCGTAAATTATTCCACGACTCGTCAACATGTTCGTAACCAGACTTTAGAAATCCACCTACCATTGGAATTTTACACGAAACCTTCTTCATGGCTCGTAGAATACTCTATGGCACGTAAAGGCACTCGTGGATCCTCAAAATTAGCAACTTCTATATATTTTGCCAAAAATCAATACCAACCCTGAACTCCTGCAAAAAAAAACACAAAAACACATAAAACGTTTTAACTTCGCATTGAGAACACACAAAATTCCAAGTGTAAAGCGTCAAAACTGTTGTATTTTGACAGCACTTCACTCAACAGTGGGCTTACATCCCCCAATCAATTTGATCTTCTGGTGCAAAGCCCTGAAGGGATGCCCACGATGCCGGCTATAGTCCATGAAATGGCTTTGACATTTTCCTTGAGCACCCTAACAAGAGCCTTGATGTTCTTTTCATGTAAACTAGCTGCTACATTTACCTGCAAGGTTTTATTGTCCCCCAAGAAGGCATACTTCAAATGACATGGTAACTCTTTTAGCTCAATCTTTGGGGGCTCCTCAATAGATGATTTTGCTGGTTCTGTGTCCCGATTTTTCAAATCTATATCAAGCTTAACCAGATTTCTTGAATGGCCTCCATCTCCTATCATGGTAGCCACCAACATATCAAGATCATTCTCATCTTCCTCACCATAGTTCAACTTAATTTCGACTATTGAAAAAACCCCCTAATAAGATAACTCCTAAAGGTCATGTACAACCTCATCATCACATCAACAATAGTATTCACATAGAAATCACCAGGCCTTTGTAATGCTTTATCAACATTGAAGCTCAGTTTTTCACTATTCATCCTAAGTTTAAAAATCCCACTTTTTGATATCAACTAAGGCTCTACCAGTAGCCAAAAATGGTCCTCCCAAAATGATGGGCACGTCAATGTCTAGGTCACAATCAATCACTACGAAGTCAGCATGGACTATAAACTTATTTCCTCTGACCAACACATCATACAATATCCCGACCAACCTTTTGATTGACCGGTCAGCTATAAGTAGCAGCATGGTTGTAAGGGCTAAAGTATTTACATCTAGCTGTTCAAACACCATCAAAGGCATTAGATTTACACTAGCCCTAAATCACATAGGCATCTTCCAAAATTACATGCCTCAATTGTGCATGGTATAGTAAAAGCACCGGGATCATTTCTTTTTGTTACCAATATTCTAGTAAATAGGGCGCTTTAGCTATGTGGAATCTCGATTGTCTCACAATCCAAGTCTCTATTTTTGGTTACCAATTTCTTTGTCAATTTTGCATATGTTTGCATCTTATTGAGATCCATAACAAATGGAATATTAATTGCCATAAAAGTGAAGGTGGACAGATATTTGTTGAACTAAGCTGTGTTGCCATCTTTTTCATGCTAATATGTGAACCTTGCAATCTCCACATACAACTTTTTACAAGTGGTTCATGATGTCACCTAGCTACACCTCTTTTTTTGAAGGTTAAAGCAGTCGTTGCCAAGATATATAACCTAATCATAGTTAGGGTCAAACCCATTTGCAATATGGTAGACTAGAGTAATTTGAAGCAACTCGAGCTGATTAACCTACTTACCTCCCCAATAGGGAGGGGGGTTGAAAAACTATAGAAAGAAATCATAGACAAAGACATATGTGAAACAAGTAAGAAGAGTAAGTAGGGTACTGTGTTTCCCTTGATTCCCTAACTTGGTATCACTAGATAATCAAATTCTTTTTTAGTGTGTAGCATGCAAAACGGTAAGCTACGTTTACCAAACCCTTTGATCTAGGAGAGAGGTAAATTGCTCTACGTGATTTGCTCAATCCCTGTGACATGACATTACTAATTCTTACCTATTGTTCTTGTACAACCTCCCCTTGATCTAATTTGGTTGATTAGATGAGAAACATCAATTGAATCCGGTTAATTAATCTATTTTCTTATTCATTACTACCTTGATTCATTCACTACTACTAGCAGAGTTCTACCGTTGGACACCATAAAAAAGCAATCAAAATGAAGAAAATTAACTAATACATGCATCAATACTCTCTAAGAATTACCAATTATCCGATTTTACCTAGTCAGTTCTTCATGGTTTCCGCAACCTTTGTTGTGGATTTAGCTACTTATTATCATTGTAGATGCAAGAATCATGATATTGAATAGAATAAATTAAGCATTTACAAGAATGGAATTAAGAATAATAAATCCAAGCTCTTCAATGAAAATAACAAGTAGAATTAAGAACACAAAATATGCTGTCCCAAGTGTCTCACAATGTTTCTCACTAGTTTTTTGCTGACTCTCTATGGTTTCGTATGAAAAATAACCTATTTACACTATTTAAAATACAAAACCAAATAAAAATAAGAGAACTGGGTCGGCAAGCACTGCGAGCATCTTTACAGGCCATATAAATTTCTATGGCCCCTATCGAGGCTTCGTGGATTCCATATGCAAATCTGGGCTTGACTTTTATGAGACCTGTGTATAGGATATATAAAGTCTTACAGCCCGTGGAGGATTGACATTTCAGCAATTCCCTACTTTCTGATCCTCAGGGTATGACACCAATCTACGAAACATACAATATTTTATGGCTCATCTGCATGTTCGTAGATTCAACTTCTGAAAATCTCTCTTTTACTGGATTTTGCTACGAAACCTACTCTATGGCTCATGGAAACATCCAAGATCCGTAAAAGGTGTTATAGAACAGAAAATACTTCAATTTCTGCTCACTTAGCCCCAAATCATGCTAACCTTGTAATCCTGCAAAACAAACAAAAAAACACATCAAATCTACTAAAATTACTTTGAGAACACACAAAATTCAAAGTTTTAAGCATTATTGTATTTTGACAGCACATCAACATCCTCAACTTAAAGTTGCTTTTCTTCAAGCGACAGACTCAATCTACTTAAGTAGTACAGTGACATACAGACCTCTAACGGCACACATCACCTCAAACTCTAGTATAGATACCCACACCACTCATAAATGCATATCAGATAACTATCAAGCAAACCAATGCAGATCAATATATGTGATAATACAACTATGACAAGCAAGTTAATGATCAATAAACAACAATCACTGAGTTTGTCTAAAACCAATAGCGTTCCATATCCTATTCATGATGATATTTTCAGATATAATGCTTAAGAGTGCACAAAATCGCTCACTTTCAAAAAATACATTCAAATACCATGTCTAATACCATATGCTTGTCGCTATACTCATGAGTATGACCTTCGACTACTGTGACTAGGATCACTTTAGAATTTATTGGCATTTAACGTAGGCTTAAGGGGCTTTTGTATGATGCTTTGGGAACATAATGACTAAAGGCCCTCCTTGACACTACATTTTTCTACATTTTTTCCCTATTATCATATTTCCTTCATTCACCCTTTCTCCTATTTCAAGCTTTTCTAAGTTCCATACTCTTCATTTGTTTTTCGCTTTTTTCCTTTTGTTATCACATATTTTTTGTTTTTAGCTGATTGATTAGGCATCTACTCATTTTTCTTGCACCCAGAACATATTTTTATCCCTTTTTCCATGCGTCACTATCTTATACCTCATTTTATGTGTTTACCCTTACACCAGCAACCCTCAACGTAGGCTTTTGGCTTGAGTCAAGGTGCAGAATATCCAACCTATAAACCAGAGCATCTTTTGGTAGGCACCCTCAACTTAAGATTTTTGCCTTAGTCAAAGTACACAATATTCAAGGAAGGACCAGGGCAAATTTCAATATTTTTCATTTAACAAGGCTAGGTAACTTAGGTTCTTTTTATAAAGAAAATGGTACATTCAAGGCTCAAACATTAGGGTCAAGGAATACATTACACATTCGGTTGGTTATTTAGGAAAAGTGGACTAATATGAACAATGGCCTAAGATACTTTCCTAACCAACTAACCTACAGTCTAAGTTAGAGCAGGGAAAGTTCTGAACTGAAGCACAATATATGCATTTAACAAAGAAAGCTCACACACACATGGCACTGATTATACTATTGAAAAAGTCTTTTGGACCATGCTTTTCATCATAGATTAACCTCACTTATCTGAACAAGCATTGTCAAAAAATCACACATGCATGATTGTTATCAAGTCTAACTAACAAAATTTTTGGTGGGTATCATTTTTCGTACAAAAACACATATATGCGATAGAAATCAGTACTACATGCTACTAACACTACCTATACATCCTAAACATGTCGGTTCAATAGAAAGTAAATATCCTTTGGAAAAAAGAACATAGCTAAGAAAACTTCTTGGATTCAAAACTTAGGACAATTATAGGCCAAGTTTACTCAGACATCAAAGAGGCCTCTAACTACCCACACCCTATCAAAAAAACATTGTATTATCCTCAATGCACAAAATACAATAGTAGAGGATAAGGCTCAAAAAGGGACATACCTGGTCATCTAAGCGTCGGTCTCCGGATGAATCTTGCAACCCTCAACCTACCTGGTGGCCTCCTCAGAAATAGGATCATGACCAGAGGATCCAACAACCTTCACTCTCCCTATCTCATGAGCCTGGCTCATTTCCACATCCTACATCGGGTGTATCTTTCCAAGCTCATACTTCTACTCCCTTGTCAATCCCGTCTGCAGTATCAGTGTATCAAGATCATAAACTCAGGGTCTATTCTAAAAAGAAGTGAGTGGAGTCTACTTTGGATTAAATAAATATATAACTAGCTTTATGGGATCGGCCGGTGGGAACATAACCTGCATATGTCATATTGGCCCAGAGCTACTGGATCTCCATCTTAATGGCTGTCATATCTATAGGTCATGCTGAGCTGAGGCTCTACTATACTCACCGCTCAAATGCATCAATGTGGTTGTCCACGGCTATAAGCCTCTCATTAATAGAGTCAACTGTGAATGCTTGTATGTGAGCCTCAACCTCGAAAATGGTCTGGTAGACCCAAGGCTTAATCTTCTATGATAACTGAGTTAGGTGGGACATAGTGAGGGCCTGCTTCTTGTTCCATGGCCTGAATGGAATCCATAGACACATATACCATGCTAGCGAGTGTTATCAGAATAGGCACGACCTTTGGGGGGGTAGTAGTAGTCGTGAGCCCCCTCTCCATATCATCCTTAGTCTATGGGGGCCTCTCATCAATGGGAGCATTTGTAGTTGTTTTAGGTGGAGGCTCAATTGATGGAATTGTAACAAACATCTCTAGCATCTGAGTAGGAGGGCGCAATGCTCACTGGAGGGCTACAAAATTATCATCAGCCTCGATCAGGTTGGCATCTAAGGGTCACTAAACCTAAATCATTGAGTCCAAGCTATGTAGTACCTCCACCCTCGAATCTATCCAGAGTCTATATATCAAGTGTGGAAAGGGGATGAAGGTGGACCTCTTCATAGCCGCCTCATGGATCCGTTTCGCAATCAGGCAGGCCCAGTAAATCTCATAGCTAGCCAAGATGCTAGCAACCAATACTGCATGGTTCGATGTCAGTATATTTTTTGCAATTGTGGGCCAGCTCTATGGTCTCACCTTAGCTCACAAAAATTTTCTAGTGCAGCTAAGTGAGGCCTTCACGATATGCTTCCACGAAGTAGCTATCTTCCAAGGGTTTGGGCCCTATCCTGAGTCTTTCCTAATCTCTTTTTGGGATACGGTCCAATCTCGAAGTGATAATGCGAGGTTCCTAAAAAATTGAACGAGCTAGTCATCCATGCTTATTCTTCTGTACACCATTTCAGAAAATGGCCTGCATACCCTCAACGCACCACTAACTAGATAAAGCATTTGGAGAAGAAAGCGATGCCTGAGGGGCTGCTGAGGACTCTGCCTCTAACTCGTCAATTTTAACTACAACTCTTCTCTAGAGGGAGTCATTTGAATAGAGCTACTAGCCTTGTCGCCACCTCTTAAAATTGGGGAGGGTGGACAATGATAACCTGAGTCTAGGGCTGATCGGCATTTCTAGTGGCAGCCTATGTCTTTGGTCGCTCAATGTCCGGGTTAGGTTGGAAACCGAGCTCGTCTAGTGAACCACTTGCCTCAAAATTGCCTTGATTCTTCGAGGACTCATCTTATAGGCATTGTTACATGGACCATATCTCATCCTTCCTAGCTTTTAGGACCATAGTACCTGAAATGCACATATTAAGCAAACATGATTTTCCCCACAAGTAAAGGAATGGAAAACAAGAACAATTTTGAAATGGCTACAGATGGGTCAATGAATGCCCTCTTATGGGGCCGTAGTGAAAACTACAAGCCATAAAAGGCCCTTCTAGAAACAAAGTGAATTAATTTTGGCTACTAGAATCGCATTTACGCGACCAAATATGACTCATAGAATATTACACAAGTGGTAGATGTGTTCCAGTGTTTTAATTTTTACAGGCAGGGATCTATGAGACTTATCTACGAGTCTTACATTAATCTACGACTCGTAAAATATCTCATCTAATAGGATCTCAGAAATTTTTATGTATTTGGATTTTCATATGAAGGGCAACTATGGCTTGTGGAACGATCCACGGGCCGTTGAAGACCCTCGTACTATGAAAAACCCAAAATATTTTTTCTAAGTCTATCAAACTTATCCCAAATGACGTGTTTTCCATTTAAATCAGTGTTGAAGTAAGACATGATGCACCCCCACATGATTTTATCAAATACCTAACACCCCAGATGTCATGATTACACTATCCCGTCGATTTTCATTTTACATGCTTATTTGACCAACCGACACTATTTTGAATGTTGAACATCAAGGCTCACATATATAATTGCGCATCATTCTTTTTAAGAAATGTACTCTATTCAATTCAAATGACATCTAATGACCAAGAGTTCACATACTATCATTCAAACACACAAAACATGGCCACATACACACATTTTCTTTCATTTAACACTATTCAAGCATCAGCAACATATTATATACAATTTAACCCTAAGCACATACAATCGCAACCATGGAATCGAACCCATTAACATTGGACCACTATAACCATCAATCAACTACAATATTGATAACATTAATTTTGCAAGAACAAGGATTTTAGGTCCCAAGACTTATCGAGTTTGAGCAAAAAGACGGGTAGTTGAGGAGGAGTCTGAAGAATGGGAAACCCTAGGTCGCTGGAGGTGGCTGGAAATCTTGCCAAAGAAATGGAGTGGTGGCCGGATGGTGATCGAAAAATGCTAAGTAGTAGGTTGGGTATTTGTTCAATTCTTGAATAAAGTAAGGGCCAAAATTATTTGACCCCTTATTTATACTTTGACCAGGTCGGCTGAAAACATTGGGCCTAGGTGTCTACGAAAACTCGATACGGGCAAAAAAGAATTCTACAGCCTGTAGATCTCAAACTTGTAGACTGCCAAAACCCTAATTAGGGTGATAGCTTTCACAGACCCGTCTAGGGGTCTTATAGTAAAATATGACTCGCAAAGTAGGTCGTAGAAACCTCCAACACTTAGTCAAAAGTGGGAAACTTACCTTGGTCCATAAGCCCCATTCACTACCCGTAGTTTTATCTACGGGCCCTAAACTTGGCTCGTGGACTAAAGTGCACAAAATTTTGCACACTGGAAGTGTTCTATGAGTTATTGTATGGGTCGTAGTTTCACCTACGGCCCGTAGATCCAGTCGTAGAAGAACACCTTGTTGTCTCTTTAGCCAAAACTGGCTGACATGGTCTTGTGCATGCATATTCTTTGCAAAACACCTAGTTACCCTATATGCAACCAATCCAATGTCAAAAAATTACAATTAAAATACTAAAATTAAAATACCTACAAGTTCAAAATCTAAAAACAAAACAAAACTACCACTATTAAATCAACTCTCTTGGGTTGCCTCCCATGTAGTGCTTAATTTATTGTTGTGGCATTATTCAGACAACTTAGCTACTCAAACATCACCAAGTGCCTAAACATCCATTTTCAAGTCATCTGGCCTCTTCATTGACTAACAAATATTTAAGAAAACTTCTTTGTCATTCAATCAAAACTTGTGTTGATCGACTTCTATATCCACTAGTGCTTGCCTAATGGCTAGGATGGGCCTTCCCATGATGATTGGAACTTTGAAGTTGACTTCACAATCGAGGATCATAAAGTTTATAGAGAATATGAACTTCTCAACTTTGAGAAGGACGTTATATAGTATCCCTACAAGCTTCTTCACTGTGTGGTCAACCATCAACAATCTCATGCTCGTCGGAGTAAGAGCTCCCAATCCTAACTTCTTGAAGACCGCAAGGTGCATCAAATTTATGCTGGAACCTAGATCATATAATGCCCTCGCGAACTACACATCTCCAATATTATAGGGTATGGTCAATGCATCGGGATTTTCTCGTTTCTGCACCAAGGAGCTCGTAGCAATCGAATTACAATGTTAAAGCTCTTGAGAGAGGTTCAGGCTTACTATTCGCTTCTTTGTGACCGATTCCTTTAGGAACTTCACATATTTTAGCATCTTCTATTATGCCTCGATGACAGGAATGTTGATGGAGAGTTGTTTCGGCATGGAGAAAAAGTGTTTTAATATACCTTCCTCCTCTTTTTTTATTCTTTGAGGGAAGGGAGGAGGAGGTATAAGAATGGGCGGAAACTACTGTGGCATCACTGCCGTATCACTTACCCCATCCTTGAATTGATCATCTCCAATCTTTGCATCTTTGACTTCAAATATCTCCGTACGAATATTATCATCATTAACCGGGATTGGAGGATCAATGGTCTGCTTGCTACGACGAGTATTTACTACCATACACTGCACCTCATTTTTTTCGATTCTGAACTATATTACTAGGCAATGTACCTTTTTGTTGCTGGTTGATTTTAATTGATATTTGACTGAATCGTTTCTCTTGTAGTTTGATATTCATAGAACAGGACTCGATCTTTTGATTAATGTTGGAGATGTCAGACTTCATCCCCTCAAGGTCCCATCTTGTGTGTCAGCCTTCTTCTAAAGATGATCAAACATCTCCTCAACTCTAGAGCTACCAACACTTGAATCACAATTATGTGATGACACATAGGGATCATTCCTGTAACTATCGTTGTGATGACAATTAGCATCTCTATCCTAGCCCCTATTTCTATCATAGTAACCTCCACGATTATTATCACTGAAGACACCATCCATGTTATATTCCAACCTTGATGTTCTTTACCTTGGTGCCAATAGTCCTGATTGGACCATTGGTCATTGGTCTGGAAACCCCTCATCTGATCAGTGACGATGCAAGTGTCCTCCTCATTGTAAGGTTTCTCATACATAGGTGCTCGTGAACGCAGATAAGCAACAACGTTCACACATTCTTGATTCTGCTTCATCAACAACTCCATGTTGGTACTAATCCGAGCAAGGTCTTACATTATCTCGTCATTTATTTTAGCTTGCACTGACTACACACAAGCTCTTCATTGTAGACCTATCCCTCATTCCTCATGCACAATTCGTCTTGACCATATTTTCCAACTTCTCAGCAACTTTTAAGATGGTTTATCTAAAAACACATCACCAATGATAGTCTTAGTATATTCTTGGCTATTCTCGTCTAGGGCGCGATAGAAGATCTTCACTAGGGCATCATCAACGATCTTGTGGTCCTCAGACACTTTGTCAACTTCTTTCACAAGGTACTTATTGAGTTACTAGAAAGTTACTCGAACTTGTTGATCTTGTCTTTCATCTTCAGCTTCTTCGACCTCATGAAAAACCTCTTCAAAAATGCCTTCAGCAAGTCAACCAAGCTGGTGATCGAACTCTGTGGAAGCTCCGATAGCTATAGTGTTGCATTTCCTATAAGACACAATGGGAAGACATGATGCCCAATAACATCAATAGACAGATTGTGGTTTCCCTTTACACTCTTACAAACAAGCACAATGTTATGTAAATAGTTGTGCGGATCCTTTGATGGTAGGCCCACGAACAACCCGCAATTCTGCAGCATTTTGATGCAACCCACTTGAAACAATAAACTTTGTGTCATTTGGTACTGGTAGTGACACAATAGCTCCAGGGACAACTATAGCTACAGGGTTAAGCTGATATTGATTCCATGTATGAGCTTCAACATTAAGATCTTGTGGTTGTGGATCAATATCCTAAAGCAAAGGTGGGTTATAATAGTTCTCGTTCTTGTCTAGAGCTGCATTCCCTTTGTGGTTCACATTATCCTGGGCCATTCTACCTAATGTTCTTTTGATCTGTGAGTCAAACATAGTCAAGGGAATGCCTCGACTTTCAATGTTGTCCCTGCACTACCACCTGCAAATTGAAAAAAAAAACAACAAAATCTTAAAATACGGGAAATAAGGACTAATTCCCAAACTGCTCAAATTAAACAAGTCTAGGCGTATTCCTCGGCAACACCACCAAATTCTTGATATCGCCAAAGCTACACCTCCTTTTTGAAGGTTATAGCGGTAGTTATCAAGGTATATAACCTAACCAAGGTTAGAGTCGGACACATAGGGAATACAGTAGACTTAGAGTAATTTCAAGCAACTCAAGTTGATTAACCTACTTATCTCCCCAAAGGGGAGCGGGTTGTAAAACTATGGAAAGAAATCCTAGACCAGTACACGTGTGAAATCAGTAAGAAGCGAAACTAAGGTATTGTGTTCCCTATGATTACCTAACTTGGTATTACTAGATAATCGAATTCTATTCTAGTGTGTAGCATGTTGAACGACAAGTTATTTTTACACAAACCCTTTGATCTAGGCGAGAGGTAAATTTCACTATGTGATTTGATCCATTCCCATAGTGTGACATTACTAACCCTTACATGTTGTTTAATATAATCTCCCCTTGATCCAGTTTGGTTGATTAGATGAGAAACATAAATTGAATCCTTTTAATAAATCTCTTTTCCGATTCATTACTACCTTGATTCAGTCAGTAACACTAGGTGAGTTCTAATGTTGGATACCATTAAAAAGCAATCAAAATGAAGAGAATTACTTAATACATGTATGCACACTTTCCAAGAATTGTGAATAATCTAGTTTTACCTCGACAGTTCGTCATGGTTATCACAACCCTAGTTATGGATTTAGCCACTTATTATCATTGTAGATGCAAGAATCATGATATTTAATAGCATAATTAAGCACTTAAAAGAATAGATTAAGAACAAGAAATCCAAGTTCTTCGATGAAAATCGCAAATAGAATTACGAACACAAAATATTTTCCCAAGTGTCTCACAATGTTTATCATTGGTTCCTTACTAACTCTCCATGGTTCCGTATGAAAAATAACCTAGAAATACCAACTATTTAAAATACAAAACCAAATCTAAATAGGAGAACTAGCTCGGCAAGCACTACAAGACTCTTTAAGGGTCGTATAAAATTCTATGGCCCGTAATTGTTCCTTCGAGCTTTCTGTATGCATATCTAGGATCGATATCTATGAGATATACCTACGGTCCATATAAAGTCATACAACCCGTGGAGGGCTTCGTCTGATGTCTTTTTAGTAATTCCCCACTTTCTAATCCTCAGGGTACGACACCATCTACGACTCGTATGATGTTTTATGGCTCATTTGCATGTTTGTAGATTCAACTTCAGAAAATCTGTCCTGTACCAATTTTACTAAAAAAACCTATTCTAGGACTCGTGGAAACTTCCACAACCCATGAAGGGTGTCGTACAACAGAAAATACTTTAATTTCTGCACACTTCGCCCAAAAATCATACCAACCCTATAATCCTACAAAATAAATATAAAAACAGATCAAATCTACTAACATCGCTTTGAGAACACACTAAATTCCCAATTTTAAGCTCCAAAGGTGTTGTATTTTGACATCACACCATTTTTCCTTTTGGAGCAACCTTTGAAGCTCCATGAGACAATACAGTATGGCTCGACTTACAGAGTCCCAACTTTATTTCACTTAGCACTTCATCTAAAGCTTCCACTTTATGCAGAATGAGAACAAACATCTCATTGACCTATGACTTGTTCGGGTTCGCTCGATGTTGAGTTTAATTAAATGCCTCTTGTCTCTCATCATGGTGTTGCAAAGTTTTACTCATTCCTCGACCATCAGTCCAACCAACATCAAGTTCCGACCCTGATTCTCGGGGGACCATGAAGGGTCAGCTAAGAACCCAACACTTGATTCCCAATTAAGTACAACTCTTCCACTCGATTGTTCTTACTTGACCAATGATCATAGGGCATGATATTTATAGCTTGAACAATATTAGGCTGGTGCACTTTTGTCACATATTTTGTAATAAAATCTAGCTTCTTCACCATTTGTGACATGACCTCATCTCGCTTCTTCTTCTTAGCCAATTGTTCCTTAGATATTCTAACTTTTGAAATTGATGTGAATACTCATGGCGTACCATACCTTTATTATTTTAGTTATTTTATCTAGTAGCAGCTGCTACAAATGTTTAATTCATAAGTCCACCTCGGACCAGTAAATCCACCATGCTCTCGTTGACGACATTTAAGCAAACATAGAAATATTATAGCAACAAATGACCAGGGATCCGCATGGGTTGGACACTGAAGTAGAAGCTTGTGAAAACTATGCCAAGCCTCATGTAATGGATCATCATCAATTCTTCTAAAATTTTCTATGTTCCTTCTCAGCTTGATCACCCTTGATGGTGTGAAGAATCACTCAAGGAAGTTGTTCTAAAATTCTTCCCATGATCCAATTAACTCAGCATTTACAGCTATTGAGGGCAACAAGACTGCCCCTACACTGCTCATATGGTCCCATTGGATATTTTAAAGGTCGTTTATTTCTCCTATGATTTCACCTTTTATACTCCAACCATCACCTATTTAGTAACTATTTGTCAAAAGAAAAGCAACAAGAAAACTGTAAAATAATTCTAACTACAAGAACGAAGCTCAACCAACACTTCCAATATGGAGACACCAATTCCTCGACAATGATGCCATTTTTTATGTCGCTCAACCCGACAACTCGTCATCAACATAATAACCTAACATTAGAGGTTGGAGTCAATCCCACAAGGAATTATTGTTCAAGTAGGAAGTGACATAATGAACCAAGTATGTATGATATGGGGGATTTCAATAATCAAAATAAGATTCGGTTAAATAAGTTTTAAATAATGATTTAAATAACAATGAAGAAAAGATGTTAGGCTGTACAAATATGTGAATCAATCTTCTAGCTAGGTCTAGATAGTTGACTAAATGAGTTGTATACTAAGTGAATAAGCTAGGTTGCGTATAACCCATATCAACTATAATATAAGGGTGTATTGTATGAATCAACTAAGAAATCATACACAGAACATCGAGGACACGCTTGGCCTAGAAAATCTCAGCAAGACCCTTAATACCTTTGCCATTGAATCCATGGTTGTGGGCTTCAAGTTAAACCGCAAGAGGTTTCTAGCCGTTATATCCATTCCACGCTCTGATAGTTCTGGCTAAGTCAACAATCAGAGATCTAAAGTAAAATCATATGTTTGCAACCATAATATTATATATTAAACATAGGAAAAAATATAAATTAACTCAAATTAACCACAAATAAGTCAGGATATCAGACCTAATAAATAAATCAAACACCCATATCAATAGCATACCCCCAACATGCAGGTTTTAGTCACACATACTAGAAATTACAGATTTGATACAATACATAGGAGCAAGATTATGGGTAACAAGATTGAGTACAAATTAGTTGCTTACCACAAGCCAATCTTCTCTAATTTGCTTCTCAAAAGCTTCAAAATCATAATCTCCCTTGTACTCTAATAGGAAAGTTACATGTACTACTACAAACTAATTATTCTGATATCGTATAAATAGATGATGTAAAATATCCTTACTAAAATTACTTATATATACCGTGCAAATGTGTGAATGTTTGTGCTTCGAAATGCCATTCGATGGTCAAGATCGACCATCACCGAGCACTTCGATGATGTGTCGAGTGTGGACTTGACTGCTTTTTTGTGCATCTTTATAAAGCGTTGTCTTCTACATCTCAATTTAATCTGCCAATTCAACTCGACAATGCATCGTAATATCAATCATATTGCCTTCCTATTAATTTTTCGAGGCATTGGGTGCTGCAACTTTAGGCAATCTCTTGTGCAATTCTGCGGATTGCCAAATATACTTTGCGACATCAAATCTTACTGCCTTCTTGACTTGACCTGAAACCTTGGTTTTTTCAATGATAAGTGATCTCCCAGAGTGTTCGATGGATCTAGTATGTTGGTGACACTGTTTTTCTCAACCTTTCTGCGTTTTTGTTCACTTTCAAAGATTTCACCAAATATTATTCATTTGTGCACTTTTAATCCCATTTCCTGTCATAGAACATGCACTTTTTAGAAGTTAAAATTAATAGCACACTAAGGGCAATGTTTCCTTTTAATCTATCCTTAAAATATATCCGAAATATGGACTTATCTTGCTTCTTTGTACGGCCCCGTTCACTGGGCTCTTATGGTTTGGACTGAAAAATTCATTACACGTATTTTCAACCTTTCCTATTCCCTTAAACCCTTAACAGCCTTATCTAGCACCTCTATGGCCCCTCATGCAATTCCAATCCCTCTCCCGTCAAGTCGAGTGCAAACAATTCTAATCACTTAAGTTCTAGCATGAGTTTGTATATGTGTCTCCTTTAAATGATCATATCTGTTTGCACAATATGAATTAGATACTAGATGACCTACCAAATGAAATATCTTTGAATTATCTTTCCAACGTCTCTGATTTGACATTCTTCAGAGTTCAGACCAAAATGTTAGACCCATTTTAGTGAGACACTATCAGGCTACCAGCATATGTGACCCATCCTACATGCCATGGATAGACTTGCAGCCCATAAATGGCTTTCGTGGGAACGATCTGGCCAGTTTTAAAAGGATACTTTCGTCCTTTCCTCACACCTTATGCCAAATACAGCATCGTTTTAACCTCTATTATGCCCTATATTAGTTGTTTACTCCCTATTTATCCCCATTCCTAAACCATTCTTCAAAACCTAATTCCCAAATATCCTGTCAACCTCCTAAGGTTCTCCATTGAAGGCGAGCCAAGGATTTTGGGACTCCGTCACCAAAGTTCGTGATTTCATCCAAAGATCCTTGGATAAGATGTGGGTCTGATTTTTGAAGCCTTTTCCTTCACAAAGATTAAGTTCTCTAATCTATTTTGGTTTCAAGGTTTATGCATGTTGTGAAGTTTTAGAATGTGAACTTAATCATATCGTTTGTGATGCATTCTTTGTTATATGAACTACATTAGCATCATGTCATGACCTATGATCCATATTAAGTTAAAATTTATGATATTCTAGTTAGGGTTCTACAAGGACCATGTTGGGTTGATTAAAATTATTCAAAATGATTATATCTTATTTCATGTATGCTTGATATCTATGAACTTCCTGTTTACGAGTCTTATGCATGCACATCCCACATTTTGGATCTAAGCTGCGTGAAAGAATGCATTATGAAATAAGAAAGGTCTCTATCCATGCTATATAAGAATGCGAAGGTTTTAAATGTTAAGAATCATTATTTATGTCATGGCTTCATGAGAAAACGATGATATACATTAAATTCTTATCAAAGCTATGTATTATTGAATGTATTATTTACGATCTCATGATTCACAAGTTTGTACACGTCATAACTATACTCTTGTCTATATGTAATTTGGGGCTAGACTCATTTTGATCAAGAATAAATGAATAAAATAAATGTGAGTCCTCACCTAGTTATGATTACTAGACTATGATGACCCCTTTGTAAAGGGATATGAGATGATGAGCGATAGTAGAGGCATAAATAAGATTATAATGTTAGCCGATAGTAAAGGCTTACCAAGAAATAGGAGCTAATTTTATGATGATTATTAATGTTCTAAATACTTATGGGATGGGTTAGTATAATACCTCTCCATATTAAATGACTCTATGATTCATGCTTATGATTATTCCATGAGAGTTTTACTTCGCATCAAGTGGACCTTGGGATGAATATGGAAGCTCCCAAGTAAAAAAGGCATGATATCGTTAGTAGAATTCAATTATCTCATAACAACGTGGAACCATAGGATATAGGAGTCACCCGCTAGTAGAGGTTTATTTCTAGACCAACGTATAGTAGACGTTTCTCAATAGTAGGCTTTACTAGATCCACTAAGGCGTCTTAGGAGGTTACCTTTGTAAGTGATCTCCCTCTATCTTCTAGTGTAGGAAAAACATCGGGACTCCATGGTTTAGCTCACATGGTTTATGTCGGTCAAATGTTGCTCTCACATATATATTGTGTGCTCCTCATGTTCCCAAGGTGTCCTTCTATGATGATTTATGATGGTTCCTTCATATTATGTTCAAAGGTGTTTTAAAGCTCCTATGTCTCATTGTTTCACAAGTTCCAATGGTACGCCAGGCTCTACGGGCACTTTCATGGGCAATATAATATTGTATGACCCGTAGACGGGCTTCGTGGACTTCAGCTTAAATTCTACGGACAACTTCTATGACACCCATCTATAGGCCATACCGAGTTTTACAGCTCATAGGGAGTTTCATCTGATGACTTTTCAGCAACTCTCCACTTCGTGATCCACAAGGCACGATACCAAGTCTATTGTTCATTTGCATGTTTGTAGACTCAACTTTAAAAAATTACCATTCACTAGAATTGTGTTCGAAATGAACTCTAGGGGTTGTGGAATTTTCCACGGCCCGTAAAAGGTGCCGTAAAACCTCAACTTCCGCAATATCTTCATACTTAGCCCAAAAATCCTGCCAACCATGTAATCCTGCAAAACAAACACAAAAATACATCAAATCTATTAACACCACTATGAGAACACACAAAATTCTGAGTTTTAAGCATCAAAAGTGTTGTATTTTGACAGCACATCAACACCCTCAACTTAAAATTGTTGATTGTCTTCAAGTGACGGACTCAATCTACATAAGCATAATAGTAATACACAGACTTCAATCTAATGGCATACATCATATCAAACTCAAGCATAGATACCCACACCGCTTTTAAAAGCAAATCAGATAGCTATCAAGCAAACCAATACAAATCAACATATTTAATAGAGCACCTATAACATGCAAGGCAATTATCAACAAGCAACAGTCACTGAGTTAGTGCAATGTGAATAATGTAATGCAAGTGCCCTCATATAAAGCAGTCACATATCCTCTCATGATGGTATTTTTAGATTGAATGCTTGGGACTATGCAAACTCACTCACTTTAACAAAAGATAGTCAGATACTATGATAAATACCATATGCTTGCCCCTATACTCATGACTATGACCTTTGAGTACTTGAACTAGGATCACTTTAGGACTTTGTTGGCTTGTAACGTAGGGTTAGGGTGCTTTGGTACGACGTTTTGGGAACATAGTAACCAAAGGCCCTCCTTAACGGTATGTTTTTCTACACTTTTTCCCTGCCACAGCTATCATTTTCACCTCATTCTCCCTTTTTCCTATTTTAAGCTTTTCTAGGTGCTTTATTCTCATTTTTAAACTTTTTGCCTTTTGTTTTTACATCATTTTCTTTTTAGCTTATTAATTAGGAATCACATAGTTTTCTTGCACCCAGAACCCATTTTTATCCCCTTTTCATGAATCACTAGCTTCCCCATTATTTTGTATTTACCCTTACACCAACCACACTCAACATAGGCTTTTGGGCTGAGTCGATGTGCACATTATCAAACCTTAGAACCATAACCACTTTTGATAACCACCCTTAACTTAAAGTTGTTTTCCTCAGTCAAGGTGCATAATGCTCAAGGAAGGACCAGGGCAAATTTTAGGATTTTACATCAAATAAGGCTAGGTAACTTAGGTTTATATAAAGAAAAGGGTACATGCAAGGCTCAAACATTGAGATGAAGGGATATTTCACATATTTTGTTGGTTATTTAGGCAAAGTACACTATTATGAACAACGGCCTAAGATCTTTTCCTAACAAACTAACCTATAGTCTAAGATAGAGTAATAGGGCAAGTTCTGAATTAAAACACAGTATATGAATTTAGTAAAGAAAGCTCACACTCACAAGGCACTGATTACACTATCAACAAAGACTCTCAGATCATGTTTTTCATCTCAATTCATCTTCACTTATCAGAATAAGCATTTTCAACAATCAAACATGCATGGTTGCTACCAAGACTAACTAACAAATATTATGTGGGTATCATTTTTCACATAAAAAACATAAAAACCAACATATGCCATAAATATCAATACTTCATACTATTAATACGACCTACACATTCTAAACATTCCAGTGCAATAGAAATTAAATATCCATGGGGAAAAAGAACACGGGCAAGAAAACCCCTAGGATTCAAAATTTGGGGTAGTTATAGGCCTAGGTTACTCAGACTTCACAAAGGCCTATAACTAACTACACTCCATCGAAAAAGTTTTGCATTGTCCTCAATGCACAAAAAATATTCGGAGGGGCCAGCATCCCTCACCCCCTCTAACTCTCGAGCCTACATCTTCTCCTTATCATGCCTCGAGCGTATCTTGGAAAGCTCTTTTTCTACTTCTCTATCATACCCGTCTCAATTTTTACTCGATTTGGATCATCATAAATGCAGGGCCTCTTCCCATAGGATGTTTGTGATGTCTCCTCAGGAGAAAATAAGTCCACCAACTACGCTATGGGCTCAGTCTCTAGAATTCTTTCAGTAAGGCCAATGTAATTGTCATGTCGGCTCGAAGCTCTTAGATCTCCATCTAAAAGGCTGTCATATTTTTTGGCCATGTTGTGCTTAGGCTCTGTTGGACCCACCTCTCAAAAGCATCTATGCGGGCTTCCATGGATGTATGTTTTTCTAGAATACTGACTACCATGAATGCCTCCCTACGACCCTCAGACGCTAAAATAGCCTAGCAGACCTAGGGCCTGATTTGCTATAGTAACTTAGTCAACTTAGACTTAATATGGGTCAGTCTCTATGCCATGGCCTAAATAGATGCCATTAACACATAGACCGTGCCAGCAAGTGCTATTGGTGTTAGAATGGATTGTGGGACAGGAGTAGTGGTAGTAGTACGCACCTCTACACATTAGCCTCAGCCTGGGGTTGCCTCTCCTCAGTAGTAGCAGCAACAATGGTAGTCGATGGAGTCTCAGGTGGGGGCTCTACTGCGAACATTTGTGGCATCTGTGTGGGCTAGCACGCTGGTCACTAGAGGGCCACCGAATTATCCTCAGTCTTAATCAGGCCGACATCCAAAGTCCTCTGGATCTCTATTAATGAGTCCAGATGATATAGACTTTCCACCCCTGACTCTATATAGAGGCTATAGATCAAGCATGGGAATGGGATGGATATAGACCTCTTCATGGCCGCCTCGTGTATCTTCTCTGCAATGAGGCTGGCCCAATCAATCTTATAGCCAGCCAAGATGTTGGCAACCAAAATAGCACGGTCTGATGTCAAAGTATTGTCTGGAAGTGTGAGCTGGATCCGTGATCTCATAACATCCCACCAAAATTTCGCGGGTAAGTTGAGTGAGGCCTTCACAATAGGCTCTAACAATGTGGTTATACATGCAGGGTCCGAGCCTTACTCTACTATCTAATCAGCAATCTATCTCATCAAGTCAGCCCTGCAGCTCTGATCTCTCATAAGGGCCTTATCCCTGGTCTTCCCCGATCTGCAGTCATACTTTGTTTATGATCTGGTGCTGGAAACTCAGGCCTAAATAACATACGATGAATGGTAGTCATGGAGATGTCCACCTGTTGGCCCTTCACTCTATTGTGTGTTAGTTTGAGCTGAGCGAAGGGCTTCTTCCCGTTGGGAAGAGTGATGAGTACTGTGGCGGCATATAAAGTGTAGAACTCACGATATATGGATAGGGAATTCTTCCCCGATGATCTAGGCAGCCACTAGAGCCCATATTTGCTGATGGTGTCCTTAAGGCAAGAGACACTGTCTAATCCAGAAGTAATAATTCGGGACTCCTCAAAAATAGAGCGTGCTGGTTTGCCTTCGTTGCATGTCTTCTATATAGATATCCCATGTACCCTCAATGCACTACCTGCTAGATAGAGCGTCTGGAGGTGATGGTGATGCCTGAGGCGGAGCAACAGAGAACTACATCTCCGACTTGTCACTAGACTCTAACTCTAACTTCTCTCTGTATGGAGCTGCTATCTTTGTTGTCTCCCTCTTCAAACTTTGGAGAGTGGACAATGATAGACTGTGTTTGGGCCTGTCAAAGTATGGTGGTAGCCAATGTCTATGGTCGCTCAACGACTAGGTCAGGTCAGAGACCAAGCTTCTCAATCAAACCACTGACCTCTAGGTCATCCTGATCCCCCAAGGACTTATCTCTCAGCCTCCTCTACATGGGTCAGATCTCATCACGTCTTGCATTTCTTAAGGGTCGTAGTACATGAAACGTGCATATTTAGTAAACATGGTTAGCACCATAAGTCATGCAGAAAAGTAAGAACAATTTCAAACTTGGTTACAGATGGGTCTACGAAGGCCTTTCTATGAGTCGTAGTAACAACTACAAGTCATAAAAGGCCCTTATAGAAATATAGTGCACATATTTTGGTTACTGAATAACATTTACGAGACCTAGTATGACTTTTAGAAGATTCTACGAGTTGTAGACTGAGTTGGAAAAGTGTTCCAATGTTTAAATTTGTAAGGGCAAGGATCTGCAAGACCTGTCTACAAGTCAAAGAATATTCTGCAACTCGTAGAAGGTCTCGTCTGATTGGTTCTCAAAAACTTCAGGTTTCTAGATTCTCATACGAGGGCCAACAACAGCTCATGGAAACTTCCAGTGGCCATAAAAGTCCCTCGTAGGGTGAAAAACCCAGAAGCCTGAGTTTGCAAGCCTATCACAACAGATCCCAAATGACAATTTGACAACGATTTCTGTACTGAAGTAATAAACAACGCACCCCCATATGATTCCAACCGACACCCAACACCCCACATGTAATTATTTTTATACAACCCCATTCAAATATCATTTTACATATTTCCCCAAGCTAGCCAACCGCATTTGAATGAATGAACATGCAATAACACACATGCAATCACACATCGATTTTCAAGCACATAATGAATTTAATTTAAACAACATGTGACAACATGATTTTCTTGCTCATCATTCAAAAACATAGACATGGTCACACACAATTTTTTGATGTTTAACACTTATTCAATTATAGGCAACACATTCAACATGAGTAGATTTTAAGCACAAACAGTGGCAAACACGAGTTCATATCCATATTGTTCAAATTACCATACCCATTAAGTAATTTCAACTTAATCACTACAAGTTCAATATTTAAAAGGAATTTTAGAGCCAAGAACATACCGAATTGAGCGACCAAAATGTGTAGATTAAAGGAGGAATCAAAAAGGGTGGAGCCCTAGGTGATGTTGGAGACTGTAGGAAAAACTCATCAAAAAAGCTTAGTAGTTGTCGGTTGGAAAACGCTAGGGCAAGGGGTCAAGTATATTTTGTAAATTTAGGGAAGAATGGGGTCAAAATAATTTGACCCCTCTATTTATAGGGTGACTGGGTTGGCCAAAATTAATGGGCTTAGGTTTTACAAAATCCCGATTACGAGTCAGAGGATTTTATGGCCTGTAGAACCTGGTTTTATGGAATGCCCAAACCCTAATTTTGGGGACTGGATTCCATGAACGAGTTCATGAGTCGTAGAATTGAATACGACTCATAGAGTTTCTCATAGAAACCTCAACACTTAGTCAAAAGCAGAAATACTTACCTAGGGTCCACGAGCCCCATTCACGAACCATAGGTTCATCTACCTACGATGAAGTTGGCTCATGGACTAGGTGCACTAATTTTTCGCTCACTTGGAAGTCTTCTATGAGATAGTGTATGGGTTTTATTTTTACTAACAACCCGTAGAACCAATTGTAGAAACACTTCTTGATGCCTTTTCGGCCAAAACTTTTTACAGCCCGTACCAGGGCTTCGTAATCTTCACTCTTAAAAATTGGGTTGCACTTCTATGAGACTTTTCTATGGGTTATATTCATACATACGACTCGTATAGGGTTTCATTTGATGACTTTCTAAAGAATCTCAAAATCGCATCCTTAGGGTATGGAACCTCATCCATGACTCAATACACATTTCCACGGCTCATCTGACAGTTCATGAATGCAACTTCAGAAATATGTCCTTCACTAGATCTCAACCACGAACCTTCTCTACAGCTCATGGAAATTTCCACTGCTTATAGAGTGCTTCGTACATCAACAATACTGCGGAACTGCAATACTTAGCCCAAAATCCTACCAAATCCTATAATCCAAAAAAACAAACATAAGAACACATCAAACCCACTAACATCGCTTTGAGAACATAAAAAAATTCCAAGTTTTAAGTATCAAAAGTGTTGTGTTTTTACATCACATCAAAACCCTCAAGTTGAAATTGTTGCTTGTCCTCAAGTGATAGACACAATCAACATAAGCAGTATAGTAACACTAAGACCTCAATCTAATGGCACACATCATCTCACTGCAATATTGAAGCTCTTGGGAGATCTCATGACTCTGAATCTACTTCTTTGTGACCAAGACCTTGATAAACTTTGCATACCCTGGTATCTTCTCCAATGCCTCAATAAGAGGAATGTTGATAGAGAGTTTCTTCAACATGGATAGAAAGTTCTTGAACGTACTCTCCTCTTCATTCTTTTTTATTCTTCAAGGGGAGCGAAGAGGAGGTGTAGGAATGGGCTTTAGCTTCTGTGGCACCTCCTTAACATTAGTCACCCCCTCCTTGGCACGATCATCTTCAGTCTCTGCATCTTTGGCCTCAATAGTCTCTTCTCAAAAATCATCATCATCAATCGGCATAGGAGGATCAATGGTACACTTTCCGCCATGAGTAATCACTGCCATACACTACCTCTCATTCTTTGGATTCTAAACTGTATTACTAGGCAATGTACCTCTTTGTCGCTGGGTAAGTTGAGTTGATACTTGATCAAATTGTTGCTCTAGTTGTTTGTAGATTTTCCCTTTTCCCAATGAAAGGAGTTCATTGGCCATTTCCCAATGAAAGGAGTTCATTAGATACCATGCAGTAGCTCAAATGCTCTATGTACGTTATGGTCTTCTCCCACATATGCATGATATTATGAAGTTACGTTTTATGCATGTTTTAGATGAAGCATACTCATGCATATCATATGGAAGTTATATTCTATTATATATGATTATGCATCTTGTTTGTGAAGCTTATCATCTATTGTTGCATTGCCTCCCACATACTAGTACATTCCAAGGACTAACATTTATATTTTGCCTACATGATCTAACCATGTATGGACCGAAGCTCCTATTCATCCTCCTCCACGTGACTAGCTTAGATTCCTGAAGATTGTTATCCTGATAAGTCCTCCATTTCGGGACAATATCCTACCGTCTATCTTTTTTATATTGAGATACTAGTAGCTTAATTTCTATGTTGAGGGTGAGCCTCGGACATATCTTGGCCCCCATCCTATTTATATTTAGATATGTTGTTGGATACCATGTTATGCTATGTTATGTACTCGCTATACTTTGCTTGAGCTTTTATAGAGACTTATCCTTTAGTCCCCATCCTTCTTATGTGATGTTGATGATGATGGGAAGTAATGAAAAGTCCTAAGTCCCTACTTCCCTATAGCATGAGTAATACTTACCCTCCCCTTAGACATTGCTTGTTATGTAATTCATGTAAATCCCTTTTTTATATTAATCCCCAAAGCGTGAGCCATAATTATTTGTTGAATGTTTATTTTATATTCTGTAGGATGCAAAAATGATATTATAAAAGGCTTACTTGGGTTGCCTTTGGGTTTCCCATTCTCCGTGTCACATCTAGACCCTAGGCTCGGGTCATGACAAAAGGGTCATTTTGGCAAGGGCAAAGGTTCCAAGGTCAAGGGTCATCTCAAGCTCCAAATTATAGGTTTGGTAGGGATAGAGTGCCATTCCCTAGGATTCAAGGTCGTGGTGGACAAGGTTTTCCTAAATGTTCTATGTGTGGGGAAAACCATGGAGGAAGGTGCTTGATAGATTTCGGTGCTTGATTTGGGTATGGCAAGATGGGCCACAAACTATTAGAATGTCCAGGTTTGGTAAATAGAAATCAAGAAGGTTGTCCACAAAGAAAGATTACTATAGGAGTTCAAGGGAAACAGAGGGCTCTACAAGGTTGTGCACAATGCAACAATCGATTCTATGCCCTTCATGCTCGATAAAGGGTTAAGGAGCCACCCAATGTGATTATTGGTATGTTGAAGTTCTTTAACTTTGATGTGTATGCCTTACTTGATCATAAGTGCCAATTTTTTTCTTTCCTTTCCAAACTGCTAGAGTTGATATCAGTCTTGAAATCTTACTAGAGCCCTTCTCAGTCTATACTCCTTTTGGTTAGTCACTTGTAGCCAAAAGAGCCTATCAAAATTGTCCCATGTCAATCATACATAAATTTATTCCTTTTGACCTTGTTAAACTTGATATGGGCGACTTTATGTTATTCTTGGGATGTATTGACTACGTGTTTCATACGCCTCCATAGACTATAGGACCCAAAGGATCAAGTATGTTTCCCTAATGAGCCGATTCTTGAATGGGTGGGTAGTGACTTGGCATTTAAAGTTTGACTTGTTTTCTTTCTAAAACCTAAAGTGGATTTTCAAATATTGTATTTGCCATATTATAAGAGTTCGTGATGTAAATTCTAAAACTCCTACTCTCGAGTTGATTCATGTTGTGAATAAATTTCCTAATGCTTTCCCCAAAGGCTTACTTGGTACTCATCTCGAAAGATAAGTAGACTTTGGTTTAGATATCCTCTTAGATACTGAACCTATCTCAATCCATCGATATCGAATGGTCCCGTCAGAGGTAAAGTAGTTAAAAGAATAATTTAAAGGTTTGTTGGGAAAAGGATTCAATAGGCCAAGCATTTCATCATAGGGTGCTCCCGTACTATTTATGAGAAAGAAGGATGGGCCACTTCAAATGTGTATATACTGTCGACAATTTAACAAGGTTACTATAAAGCATAAATATCCACTACTAAGAATACATGATTTGTTTGATCAGTTACAAGGATCAAGCCACTTCTCCATTGTTGATAACTAGTCCAGCTATTGTCGATTGGGAGTAAGGTGTATGATATTCCCATGATGGCACTTTGTATAAGATATGGCCACTTTGAATTTGTGGTTATGTCATTTGGGTTGACCGATGCTCTAACGGTATTCATGGACCTAATGAATAGAGTGTTTCGGCCTTACCTTGATTCATTTACAGTAATTTTCACAAATAACATACTAGTTTATTCTGGTAATAAGGAAGAGCATATAGTAATTTGAGGGTTGTCCTTCAAACCTTGAGGGATAAGTAATTGTGTGCAAAATTTCATCGAATGTGAGTTTTGTTTGGAAGAGGTGAATTTCATGGGCATGTGTATCTGATAATGGGAATGAGGTTGACCCAAAGAAGACTGAAATGGTAAAGAATCGGCCTAGACAATTGTCTCCTCCGAACATTAGAAAATTGTAGTTTTTACCAGGTATTATTGAAGGTTTATTGAGAAATTTTCATCCATTGTGTCATCTTTAATCAAGTTGACCTAAAAGAAGGTAAATTCTAATTGTCGGACAAATGTGTAAATAGTTTCCAAATATTGAAAGATCGTCTAGCATTGACTATTATTTTGACACCACCAGAAGGTTTGGATGGATTCGTGGTTTATTGATGCTTCACATGTTGGTTTGGCTTGTGTTCTAATGTAAAAAGGTAAGTTCATAGTGCATTCTTCGAGGAAAATAAAGGTGCATGATTGGAATTACCTAGCCCATGATATTGAATTAGCAGGTGTGGTGTTTGTCTTTAATATTTGGCATCACTATCTTTATGGGGTGCATGTTGATGTGTTTACAGACAACAAGAGTTTGCAATATGTGTTTAGATAAAGAGACCTAAATCCGCAGCTCAACCTCCTCAAGGATTATGACATGAGTATGTAATATCATCTAGGCAAGGCAAATGTTATAGTCGATTCCCTCAATATGTTGTTGATGGGTAGTGTGGCTCATATTAACAAGGCAAAGAGAGAGTTGGTGAAGTATGTCCACCATTTGCCATTATTGGGGTTAAGGTTGAGTGTAAGCCCCCACATGTTGGAGGGTGTAAAAGTGCCAAAGAGATGAAATTTGGAAATTTTTAAGTATAAGTGAGTTTTATGAAAGGGTTTTTGGGCCGTAAGTAGTCCCACGGGCCATAAATTTGGCTCGTGGAATGATGTCCAACCTTGGTAAATATATTGATTTCAGAAGTTAGGAGTACAAAATACTAGATGGCTCATACCTTTACTTACGGGTCGTAAGTCTAGTCGTGGATTGAGAATCAGAGACAGTTTTTGAGGATTCAAAATGTTACCAGACAAGACCCTCCTTCTACGACCCGTAGATCAGACCAGGGCCCATGATTGGGATCGTAGTTTTGTCCGATGTAAGGACCCAAAATTCGTATGACCTTAATGGTGCTTGGAAATTGGTTCCGAAAATTTTTTGACCAAGGTTACCATTATGTGCACCTCCATGGGTCCAGTGGCTTATCACGGGTCGTGTGGAGGGGCCTTGAACTGGCCCTTGGCCTTGTGTGTAGAGTGTTGGCCTTAACTTTAGAGTTCAAGACTAAGGTTCACCACACGTAGACCCTACAAAGTCTATGTGGCTCTTTATTGGTCGTGTGCTGGCTTGTGTGATGTAGCCTTGGCCTTGAAAACCATTTTTTTTCAAGGCACCGCACACAAGAACCTCATACGGTCTGTACAACCCTTTACAATCCATATGGACCTCTGTATAGGTGTTGGTGTGAAAATTTTCTAAGTATGGAACCACCGTCTCGAAACATCATCAGTGAAGATTTTTCTAAGTATGGTACCATAGAAGTGGCACACGGTCCGTATGCCTTGGTAAAGACTTTGAGACCTCCGTACGGGATCCCTAAAAATATTATATTCTTCTGTTTTATTAATAGTGTTCTCATAATTATTGCTTCTCCTAAAGGTCTTTTGGGACTTTCTATGTTATTCTAATACATTCAAAGGACCTATACTATTCTTCACTCATTAAAATTCATTCAAGGCTTACAATTTATTCAAGCTCTCTCTTAAGAACACCCCAAAAGTGAACCTTGGAGCATTGTCTTGAAGATTAAGGAAAGGCTCTATTCTTCATTAAATTCTTCTTGTTTCTTCTTGGGTAATTAAGGTATGTGGGACTGATTCATCGTTCCTTTTAACCATGAAGATCCCAAACTCTTTTACTTGAATTTTCATGGAATTTAGCTTACTTTAAATATGAGTTTTTAAGATTATTGTTTATTTGATTCTGTTGAGATATGGGCTATGAGTTTATAGTGATTTAAGCCCTAAAATGATGAATTGCATTGAAGTTATGAAGATTTGAATGTGTATGTCCCCGTTTAAGCTTTAAGCATGGGCAATCCAAATTGTGATTTAAATGTAAATTTACTTACGAATTTATTAGAATTTCATATTATATTGTTGATTTAAGTTTCAATCTCTATTTTCCATGCATTTCTCTCATCATTCATGGCATATGCATATATGAACTATGGTTATCATGAAGTTTATGATATGGGCTAAGTCCCAATTATAATGATATTTATGTTTTCAAGCCAAGAATGGATATGAAAAGAATGTGATCATATAATATCCATGATATGGCTCGTTGAGCAATTATGGGTGTTTACACCACTACGATGAAGGAGCACCAAATGAGGTTAGAAGCAGGAAGGGCTATCCCCAAGGGTCCTTACTCCTTTCTCATAATTCGTATGCTTAAAGGAGTTAATCCTGTGCATGAAAGTATGACACGAAGTTCGATTTGGCTTTTTAGTCTAAGTATGCATGATTGTGAAGTATGTTGGGCTTTTAAGCCTAAGTATATATGTAAATAGTTTGAAAGACTTATGCCTCTTTTACAAGAACGTATATGTATATGTATTCCCATGGGTTGATGACTTAGCACCGACAGGATCTGAGGCAGGGAGGGCTATCCCCAAGGGCCCCTACTCTTTTCTTTTGAACTATGTGGCTAACATAGGTATGTGTATGCCCCTTTGTGGATGATGGATGTTAATGGATCTGCCTATGGCAAGTAGGTCACTTCTTTATCCATTGTGGGGAAGATGACAGAGTTCCAAGTTATAGCTTACTTCATCTTATGTCAGTTAAAGTCTTATCCCCCTATATGCAAAGCATTTTGACATTCATGCATCATGCATTTCATGGCATATTGATATATTATTCCTCTTGTTATAAGCTTCTTTCTATATATGTGCCCTTATCATCTAATATTGAAAGTAGATTTAATACGTTCATCTAAATTTCATGCCCGCATACTTAGTACATCCAAACGTACTAACGCATACTTTTTTCCTTCATGATCTAACCATGTAGGGATCGAAGACTGCATTCATCCATCATTTGACGGCTAGCCAGATTTGAGGAAGTTGTTGTGGTGAATCTTATCTTCCAAGGACAAGTCACCATCCATCTACCATATGTTGTTCCCATTTATGCTACTTACTTTGAGGGTGAGCCCTAGACATGTTTTGGCCCCTGTCCTATCTTATGACTAGAGGCATTGTTGGACATCTTGTGGACTCTAGCACGGTTATATGTTGTGTGTTGTTATTTGAAGATCATGGTTATGGCTATCTATTAGATATGGTTATTGTGATTCGAATATGATATGATGTGTATATATCTTATGATGTGGGGAGGTGGAGGATCTTAAGTACCGTTTTCCCCCATAAAGTGAGTCATACTTGCTTGCCTTTAAGTCCTTATGTGCTGTGTGTTATGTGAATCCATGTGAATCCCTATCCCTATGGTATCCCCATAGCGTGAGTCATACTTTTCCATCCCTTAAAACTCTTCTTTTTACTATCTCATTATATGTTTTCTAACCAATGATGTTAACATGGATACTGTTGGCTTGTTTGGGAACTCTCATTTCCCATTCGCCATGTCCTATTCATGGGTATGAAGTGCACCATGCCTTTGAGTAGGGCACTATGTCGCTAGGAATCGTCTCACATTTTCATGTCTTATGTCGTGCGTTGAACCATGTATTATGGTTTCCTAATCCTGATGATGTCCTTGTTGTATTACAAAAGATGCCTCTACAAAGAGCTCCCCTACCAAGACAGGTCCCAGTTAATGAGGACTAAGTTCCTCAAGGGCCTACGGAAGAGCTGGTCACTAGTGGTGAATTCCGTACTAATATTTCTACACTTGCCCAAGTGGTGACTACCCAGGCTAGAAAGGCTAATCTTCCTCCCTGTGATCCCACTCTGGCTGTTAGAGTGAGAGATTTTACCTGGATGAGTCCTCCGGAGTTCTATGGATTAATGGCTGATGAGGATGCCTAAGAGTTCATTAATGAGCTCTCTAAGGCGTTGACTATTATTGGAGTTACTTCTTATGAGAAGGCTGAGTTAGCTGCTTATCAGTTGAAGTATGTGGCTCAAGTGTGTAGTCTCAATAGTTGATGGAGAGGGTTTGTGGCAATGGAGTTAATTTGGAACAGTTCAAGTTTGCATCATTTCCTCCCTCTTGAACTTAGGGAATCTTGGATGATAGAATCTATCAACCTCAAACAAGGTGGTATGAGTGTGAGGAATTATGCCCTCAAGTTCACAAAGCTTTCCAAGTATGTTCGTATGCTAGTAGCTGACCCCCGTGCTAGAACGCACAAGTTTATTTTTGGGATCTCTGATTTGGTTGTGAAAGAATGTTATACAGCTATACTTATTTAAGATATGAACATCTCCAAGCTCATGACATATGCTGAAAAGATTGAAGGAGAAAGAATCAAGGAGAAGAAAGCGCATGATTCTAAGAGGACCCGTTATGATAATGGGTTCTCCAATTCCAGAAGGTGGTGATTACGGTCGCTTCCAACAAGGCCAGAGTTTTAATGCAAGGTTTGCTAATTCTAGGGTTCCTCCTCTCAAGGCACATGTTAAAGGTAGACCATTGCCTCCATGATATGACAAGTGTGGAATGATGCACTCCGGGATGTGCTTTTGTGGTTTGAGTGCTTGCTTTGGGTGTGGTAAGATAGGGTAGAAGCTTTTTAATTACCCAAAGGGACCGAAAAAAAGTCAAATGGCTCAAGATAATCAACTCCAACCAAGATCTCCACAAGGTGGTGCCTCCCGAAATAATAAGTTCTATGCTTTGGATGCTCGACTGGAAGTAGAGGAAGCTCTGGATGTTGTGACTAGTATATTTAAAGTATTTGATTTTGATGTTTATGCTTTGGATGTTGTGACTAGTATGTTTAAAGTCTTTGATTTTGATATTCATGCTTTGCTTGATCCGGGTGCAAATTTATCTTATGTGACTCCTCTTTGGGCTGTTAAGTTTGGTTTGAGCCCTAAAATCTTGAGGGAGCCCTTTTTCAGTCTATATTCCTATATGTGAATCTATTACTGTCCCAAGGTTCTATCGAAGTTGTCCTGTCTCTGTCTTGCATAAAGTCCTTCTCTGTGATTTAGTGGAACTTGAAATATTTGATTGTGATATTATTCTCGAGATAGATTGGTTGTTTCTTATGCCTCAATAGATGTTAGAACCTGGAAGGTTAAGTTCCAATTTCTAGATGATCCTGTTCTTGAATGGAAGGGTTGTGACTCTGTTATTAAGGGTCAGTTTATTTCCTACCTTAAGTCCCAAAAGATGATCTGTAAGAGGTGAATCTATCATATTGTAAGGGTCAAAGATGTGGAAACTAAGTCACCTACTCTTGAATCAGTTTTGATCGTTAATGGGTTTTTGGAAGTTTTTCCCGAAGATTTTCCCAGCATTCCTCTTGAAAGGTAAGTAGAGTTTGGTATAGATTTTCTCGTTAATAATCAACCCATCTCTATTCCTCTTTATCGTATGGCATTGACTGAATTGAAGGAGTTGAAGGATCAGTTGAAAGTCTTGTTGGAGAAAGGCATCATTAGGTGAAGTATATCGCTATGGGTGCTCCGGTATTATTTGTAAGAAAGAAAGATGGGTCCCTTCGGATGTGCATTGATTATAGGCAATGGACTAAGGTAACCATCAAGAATAAATACCCATTGCACAAGGATCGATGACTTATTTGATCAACTTCAAGGATCCACCCATTTCTCAATGATCGACCTCCGTTCTGATTATCATCAATTGAAGGTTAGGAAATGTAACATTCCCGAAATGGCTTTTCGGACTAGATATGGGCACTTTGAATTTGTGGTGATGTCATTTGGTTTGATTAATGCTCCAGTTGTGTTTATAGATCTTATGAATCGGGTGTTGAAGCCATTTTTTGATAGTTTCGTGGTTGTATTCATCGACGATATCCTTATTTATTCCCGAAATAAGCAGGAGCATATAGATCATTCGAGGTTGGTTCTTCAGACCTTGAGAGGAAAACAATTGTATGATAAGTTTAGGAAAAGTGAGTTTTTATTGGGTGAGATAGCTTTTCTTGGTTATGTGGTGTCTGCTGATGGTATTAAGGTTGACCCGAAAAAGATTGACACCGTGAAGAATTGTCTTAGACCATTGACTCCTTTGGATATTCAAAGTTTTCTCAGGTTGGCTGGTTATTATAGGAGATTTAATGAAGGTTTCTCATCTATTGCATCTCCATTGACCAAGTTGACTCAAAAGAAGGCCAATTTTGTATAGTCAAATGAATGTGAGAAGAGTTTTTAGACTTTGAAAGATTGGCTTACATCGGCTCCTATTTTGACTCTACTAGATGGCTTAGATGGGTTTATGGTATATTATGATGGTTCTTGCATTGGGTTGGGTTGTGTGCTTATGAAACATGATAAGGTGATAGCTTATGCATCAAGGTAATTGAAGATGCATGAGCGTAATTACCCGACTCATAATCTTGAGTTAGCGGTTGTGGTATTTGCTTTGAAGATTTTGGAGACATTATTTGCGTGGAGTACATGTCGATGTTTTCATCGATCATAAGAGTTTGAAATATATGTTCACCCAAGGGATCTTAAATTGAGGCAAAGGAGGTGGTTGGAACTCTTCAAGGACTACGACATGTGTCAATATCATCATGACAAAGCAAATGGTGTAGTCGATGCTCTTAGTAGACTATCTATGGGATGTGTGGCTCATGTTAATGAAGTGAAGAAGGTGTTGGTAATATATGCTCACCGTTTGGCTAGGATGGGTATTAGGTTGACCGACTCTAATTATAGTTGTATTTATGTTCAGAATGGGGCTGAATCTTCTAGGTTTGTTGATGTCAAGGCTAAGCAAGATGTTGACCCATCATTGGTTGATTTGAAGAAGTTGGTTGCCGAGAAGTAGATAAAGGTTTTCTCCTAAGGGGTAGATGGTGTGCTTTGGTGTCAAGATCGATTGTGTGTTACGGATGTTAATGGAAAGATGAAGATGATGATGAGTGAAGCCCATAACTCTCATTATTCTATTTACCCTAGATCTACCAATATGTATTAGGATTTGAGGGAAGTGTATTGGTTGCATGGTATGAAGAAAGATATCGCAAAGTTCGTATTTGAATGTCCTGATTGCCAACAAATGAAGGTGGAGCATCAAAGGCCCGATGGTTTGGCTCAACATATTGAGATTCCTACTTAGAAGTTGGAAGATGTGAACATGGATTTCATGGTTGGGTTGCCTCAAACCCAAAAGCAATTTGATTAAATTTGGGTCATTGTTGATCAAATGACTAAATCGGCTCATTCCTACTGGTTAAGACTGCCTTCACTGCTTAAGGTTATGCAAGATTGTATATCAAAGAGTTGGTGAGGATGCATGGTGTGCCTAGGTCTATCATATAGGATCATGGCACCCAATTTACTTCTCACTTTTGGAGATCATTTCAAAGAGGACTTGGTATTAAGGTGAAGTTAAGTACCGCTTTTCATCCTCAAACCGATGGACAAGACGAAAGGTCAATTAAAACTTTTGAAGACATGTTGAGTGCTTGTGTTTTGGAATTCAAGGGTAATTGGGATGATCATCTACCACTTATCGAGTCTGCTTATAACAACAGCTTTCATGCTAGCATAACTATGGTTCTATTTGAGGCTTTGTATGGTAGGAGATATTGATCGTCGGTGGGGTGGTTTGGGTTGGGAGAGATGTCTTTGATTGGCCCAGATTTGGTGTTGGAGGCTATGGAGAAGGTGAAGTTTATTAGGGAGTGGTTGAAAACATCTCAGTGTCGCCAGAATTCTTATTCGCCCGTTAGGAAGAGGGATCTAGAGTTTCATGTTGGAGATTGGGTGTATGAGAAGGTCTCACCCATGAAGGATGTAATTTGTTTTGGTAAGAAGGGCAAGTTAATTCCTCAATATGTAGGTCCTTATGAGATTGTTGAACGGATCAGGAATGTGGCTTATAGGTTTGATTTGCCTCCATATTTGAGTTCTATTCACCTGGTTTTCCATGTGTCTATGCTGAGGAAAATGATTGGTGAAGTTCGATTGTGCCTTTGGAAGGTGTTGAAGTTGAGGGGGACTTTTGGTTGGGATCTTGGATAGGCAAGTGAAGCGACTTTGCAACAAAGATGTGGCTTGGGTTAAGGTGCTTTGGAGAAATCAACATGTGGAGAATACTAAATGGGAGGGGAGTTGGATATGATGAAACTATATCCCTATCTTTTCCAATCTACTCAAGCCTAATGTATTAGATTCTTCCTATTCCAAGTTGTCACGACCCGGACCTAGGGTCTATGAGTGATATGGAGAATGGGAACCTGAGAGTCCCCAAACAAGCCTCAAGAATCCATACTCACTTCATTGGTTTGGATGTGTATGTATAAATAGTAAACACATAGTTCTAATAGACGAGGAAATAAAACTCATGCTATGAGGATATCATAGGAAGAAGAGATCAACATGGATTCACATACCACATAGCACATAAGAACTAAGGGGCGGGTAAGTATGACTCACTCTATGGGGGGCAATAATGGACTTAGGATCTTCCACATTTCTACATCAAAACATACATGCTTATCATAATTCTTATAATCAATCCATAATATCCATATCCAATAGATAACCATAATCATAAGCTCCAATTACAACACACAACATATAGATCCGACAAGAGTCTACAAGATGTTTAACAAGCCTTTAGTCATAGAATAGGACGGGGGCCAAGACATGTCCCGAGCTCACCCTCAAAATAAATAACATAAGTGGAAGCATAATAAGGTAGAGGAATGGTGGCTTGAACTTGGAAGATAGGACTCACCACAACAAGTATCTGAAATCCAATCTAGTCGCCCAACGGTGGATGAAGGTAGTCTCTGGTCCCTACATGGTTAGATCATGTAAGCAAAAAGTATGTGTTAGTACACTTGAATATTCTTAATATGCGGGCATGCAATGCATATGACTTATCAAACCTGCATTCAATGTTAGATGACAAAGGCACATAATATAGAAAGAGATATATAGCAACGAAGAGTAATATACCAATATGCCATGAAGTCTATGATGCATAAAATGTCATAATGCTCATGTATAGTGGGGATGGGCTATAACCAACAAATCAAACTCATGCGACCTATTACATGAATTATTCCAATGAGTACCTCCCATCAGTAGGAGAAGATTACTTACCAAGGTTAATCTACCAAACACCTTGAGATCTTGTCTTTTCGATATGATGGACACCTTTCCTATGACCCAGTCTTTTCAGAAGGATTCCAATATCATGTCATATCATATCAAGGTGTAACCATTCTTTATGACATGTTCTATTTGGTAATGGTTACCACATACCTATGTTGACACATAGTTCAAGGAAAGAGAGAGAATCCTTGGGGATAGCCCTGACGCCCCCAATCCATCGGTGCTAAGTCAAACATCCCACAAGAATACTAATACATATACATGCTTTATAAAAGAGGCACAATTCATTTCAAATCATTTCAATGCACATTTGGGCTCAAAAGCCAAATATATTTCTTATACATTCATACTTGGGCTCAAAACCCAAATCATAGTTCATAATTATGCTTCTCATGCATAGGAATAGCTCATTCACATATATGGAATGGTGCAAGCACACAAAATTCTCAAAGAGTCCTATCATAGACAATAATGTGATCACATTCTTGTCATAACCATACTTTTATCAAAATCATATACATAAACATATTTGGGCTTAACCCACTTCATAATTTTCATAAATCCAATGCTATATTTATTGAGATTTGGCTATGATAATGTGTGTGTATATATGTTATGATATTGATTGGTGGAGGATCCTAAGTCTCGTTCAGCCCCCATAGAGTCAGTCATACTAACCCGCCCCTTAGTCCTAATGTATGATGTGTTATGTGAATCCATGTAAGCCTCTATTCCTATGATATCTCTATCGCGTGAGTCATACTTTCCCATCCCTTATATCTGTTTTACTATTTCATTATACGCTTTTAAACTGATGATTTGAATATGGTAGTATGAGGCTTGTTCAGGGACTCTCGGGTTCCCATTTGCCATGTCACTCCTAGACCCTAGGTTCGAGTCGTAAAATCTAGTGTATTTCTATAAGCGGTAATTTTGACCGTTCCTATTATTATATGCCTATGTTATGTCACTTTAGCCCCCCAAAAGACCCCTTTTCAACCCTACACAACCCTAATCCACCCCATTCCCATTCATTCTAAAATATCCTAAGTCTAAAATTCCTCCAAAACTCTCCCAAGGCTTCCAAAACTATCAAGAGAAGAGGCCAAGCTAGGGTTTCGAATTCTCCAACTCCAAATAAAGATTTTTCCTTCGTCAAATCATTCCAAGGAATGTGGGTTTTGATTTGTCAAGACCTTTCCTCCACAAAGCTCAACCAATCCTATTCCTCATCTATTTTCAAGTTGTGGAAATTCATGGATGTTTTATATACTCTTTTGTATGATGATTTTATAAAGTAATTTATGGTAATTTACCTTTGTACACTATATTGAATTGAAATTCCATGTGAAATTTAATGGATTTTTATGAGGGTTTAAAGATACCCTAGCCAATTCTTATTATGCTTCTAGTGGATTATTTTTATAATGTTCAAGTGATCTTATTTTACTCCTCTCATATCATTTACTCTTGAATTGCATGATTTTAAAATTATATGGATATATCCACCATGATTTGATTAAAAATACATGTCAAGATCCTCATTTGATGAATGCCTTAAGGCAAAATAGATTATGTCATGCATGTTGGAACTATTATGAGGGCCAATAAGTACTCAATGAGCCCATGAGCATGATGTGAATGTAAAGAATGATTTAAAGCCCTATCTTTGATGTTATAATCTATGTCTTAATGAGATACTCAAAGAACTATATTATGATGCTTTATGACTATGACTATGTTTCAAGTATTTTTACGGGAATTCTGGCAAGCACTGAGTTGGTATCTCCTATTGTCCCTAAACTATGTGCAACTATAGTTTCATACTATTGATTCCCTATATGGGCTTGTATCTACCAAAAAGGTAATGTCGTAAGGTAAAGATGATTGATGACACCTACCAAAAAGGCCATGTCGTAAGGTAAAGGGTATATGGGCACTTCCCGAAAAGGTTATGGCGTACGGTGAGTGGTTGGTTTACCTTGGAAAAGTAGACCACTCCTTGTTCAATGTGGAAGCGAACATACCAAATTCCAAGTAGAAGTTCGCTTGGTCACACATGTTGGTTATGGTCCTTTCCCACTATATATATGGTGTAATGTGATTTGATGATTTCTTCATACATGTTCAACTAAGCAATTGTCATTCATGCCATATTGAGCTTATATATGTTGATTATGATCATGCATATTATTTTATTATGGTTTATGCTCTTTGTTGCATTGAATCCTACATACTCAGTACATTCCAAGTACTAATGCATACTCTTTGCCTACAAGATTTAACCATGTAAGATCTAGAGCTCCTATCCATCCTCTTCCTCCATGTGGCTAGACAGTTAAGGTGAAGATCACTTTTGGTGAGTCCACCACATTTGAGGACGATAGCCATTTACTTTTTTGCTTACTAAGACTTGTCCATTTATGAATATTTAACTTTTGAGGGTGAGCCGGGGAGATGTCTTGGCCCTCCTCCCATTTGTATTAGAGGTGTTGTTAGATATATAGATTTGTATGTTATGAGCTCCACTCTTATTATTCTATGTATTATGAAAGACTTCTATAGTCCCTTATTCCCTTCTTATGCATATTTTATGTTGTTGATGAGAAGGAAGTCCTAAGTCCTCCCCCCCCCCCATAGTGTTGGTCATACTTACCCGCCCCTTGGACTTTATTTGCTAAGTGATTCCAAGATAATATTCTTCCCTACAATATCCCCATAGCGTGAGTCCAAAGTCCGATTTCCCTAGAATTATTTGTTACTTGTGAATGTTTATTTATGCCTCCACAACCAAGGAAGTGTTATACATCCTTAAGAGGCTTGTCTGGTGTCCCTTTGGCTTCGGCATTCGTCATGTCACATCTAGGCCCTAGGCATGAGTTGTGAAAAAGCTTGGTATCAGAGGACTAGGTTCACAAATGGTCATCAAAAATCCAACACACCACATTAAGTAGAGTTATGAAGCACGCCATAACTATGAATAGGAGGCTATGAGACATTTTAGGAATGATTCACTTCATCATATTCTATGTCGTGCTTTAGGGGTTAAATTAAGACTTCCTATTCCTGATAGATGATCTTTTGCCATTTTAGATCATGCCTCAAAGAAAAGTGGCACAAGGAGCTCCCACTCCCCATGGTGAACCCCTTCGGCTCCACAAGTCCCTAAGGAGAAGAAGGGGTCACCCATGCCAAATACCAGAATGTGGTCACCTTATTGGCAAGGGTCATGGCCAACTAAGCAGGCCAAGCTCCTCATGCCCCTACCCCTACTTCAAGGGTGAGGGATTTTATAATAATGTCGGAGTTCTATGGCTCAAAACTTAAAGAAGTCCTCCAGGAATTCATCGATGAGGTGTACAAAGCTCTTGATATCAAAGGTATAAACTCAGAGGAGATAGCGGAACTTGCAACCTATCAACTAAAGGGCCTTGCTTAATTCTGGTTTGTTCAATTAAAGGAGGAGAGGGTGAATGGAGAGCTCATCTCTTGGGATGAGTTCAAGATCGCCTTCTTCAACTGTTTCATTCCCATGGAGCTAAGGGATCCAAAGATGATGGAATTTATGAACCTCAAGAAACACTTGATGAGTGTTAAGGAGTATCCCCTAAAATCTAACAACCTCTGAAATTATGTTCCTTACTTGGTCGCCGATCCTAGGGCAAGGATGCACAAGTTTATGTTGGGATTTTCCAACTTGATCAATGAACAATGTTGCATGCCTTTCTCATAGGAGATATGACTTGTCTCAGCTCATCACTTATGTCGAGCAACTTGAAGGAGAGAATCTTAGAAAGAGGAGGAGTGAGAGTCCAAGAGGGCTTGGTATGATGGTGGTTTCTAAGGCACCAAGGGTGGTCACTTTCAACAAGGCCACAAGTTCCAATGCCAAGGATCCTCCAATGCCCAAGGATAAAGATTTGCTAATGATAGGGTGCCCAACCCTATAATTCAAGGTGGTAATGGTGGCGAAACTATCCCTAAATGTGGAAGGTGTGGTAAAAATCATGGTAGTAGGTGTTATAAAGATATGGGTGCTTGCTTCGGGTGTGGAAAAATGGGCCATAAGATTGTGGATTCTTCAAAAACAAGGGTAAAGATGGCCCTCCATAAGGGCAAGGTGCTCATGGTGAACAAAAGGCACAAGGTGGCCAACAAGGAGGTGCTCCACATCATAATTACTTTTATGTTCTTCAAAGGAAGCAAAGAGTGGATCAGGCGCCTGATATTGTTATCGGTATGTTAAAGATCTATAATCTTGATGTATATGCTTTGTTGGATCCAAGAGCCACTCTCCTTCTCTCTTTCATTAATCCTTTTGTGCTAATAGGCTTTATGTGTGTACAGAGTTATTGTGTGAGCCCTTTGAATTATTTGCCCCCATTTGTGAGTCTACAGATGCTAAAAGTGTCTATAGGGATTGTCCCGTGTCTATATTGTATAAAGTCATACCTTGTGGTTTTTCTGACATCATCCTTGGGATGGATTTCTTACATGCATATCATGTCTCTTTTGATAGTAGAACCCGCAAAGTTAAGTTTCAATTCTCTAATAAGCATGTGCTTTAGTTGGTAGGTCATGCTATGGTTGTTAAGGGTAGGTTCATCTCTTGTTTTTAAGGCTCAGGAGTTGATTTCGAAGGGTTGCATATACCATCTTGTAAGAGTTAGGGATGTTGAGTCTAAAGTTCCTCATATTGAGTTGATTTTGGTGGTTAATAAGTCTCTTGATGTTTTTCCCGATGAGCTTCCCGGTTTCCCTCTGAAAGGGAGATAGATTTTAGGGTAGACCTCTTCCCCGATACACAATGTATTTTCATTCCCCATTACTCCATAACCTCGAGTTGAAGGATCAATTAAAAGACCTATTGGAGAATTGTTTTATTAGGACTAGCAAGTCACCTTGGGGTGCGCCGGTGTTATCTGTAAGGAAGAATGATGGCTCACTTAGAATGTACATCGATTAGCGACAACTCCATAAGGTCACCGTGAAGAAAACGTATCCCTTACAAAGGGTAGATGACCTATTTGATCAACTACAAGGATCTAGTCACTTCTCAAAGATTGACCTTCTATCAAGGTATCATCAATTGAGGGTAAGGGAGTGTGACATTCCCACAATTCCCTTTCACACTAGATATGGGCATTTTGAGTTTGCGATGATGTCCCTCGGTATAACTGATACTTTGTGTTATTCATGGATCTCATGAATAGGGTCTTTAAACCCTACCTCGACATGTTTGTGGTGGTATTTATTGATTATATTTTTATTCATTCTCGGAATGAAGACGAATATGTGAAATATTTGAGGGTGGAGTTACAAACATTGAGGGAAGAAATTTTGTTTGCTAAGTTCTACAAATGTGAATTTTGGTTGAAGGAAGTTGCATTCTTAGGGCATGTGGTATCGAGTTAAGGGATTAAAGTGGATCTAAAAAAGAAAGAGGTTGTCCACACCGAAAAAGGAGTGGTCTACTTTTCCAAGGTAAACCATCCACTTACCTTATGATATAACCTTTTCAGAGAGTGTTGTTAATTATACCCTACGTTATAGCATGGCCTTTTCAGAGGGTTTCACAAGATATCCTTATCTTACGGCATAGCCTTTTCGGTAGCTGTCACAAGATAAGTTTACCTTACGGCATGGCCTTTTCGGTAGGTATAGAATATGTCCTTACCTTATAAAACAATCTTTTCAGTAGGGATTACAATGTAATCTACCTTAAGGTATGACCTTTTTGGTACATATAACACAATACCATATGGGATAGTGGCTACCATCCAACGTCTACTTGGTGCTAGATTGACAATCCTACAAAATACTCAAATCATATACATATTGATAGCTTAAATAATTTCATAACTCATGGTAGCATCATAAGAGTAGCTCATCAAACCATCACATCACAATATCAAGAAAGGGCTTCATATCATTCATACACTTGTAACATTCTCATGAGCTCATAGCATGCATAATAGCCCTTCAGCATTTATAATATTTATAATTCACATGGCTCATAATAAGATTCTCATCAACATATGATCTAGTCAAATACTTAAGTCAAAATATGGTGGGTAATATACAAATAAGCTTGAAATCATGCAATTCAAGAGTATAGAACATGAGAGGTGTAAAATTAATTCATTTTAAAGTCATTCAAATCAATCCAACAACGTTGTAGTAAAACCCTCATTTTGCAAATCATGAAATCCAACCAAAATTCACAAGTTCTTTCATAGCTTTTCATAGTATCATAGAGTACATAACTTTAATATCTTAAAATCCATCACAATATCAAACCCCAATGGTGTTTACGCATAATGAAATCATTACTTGAAGAATTCAAACTTAAATCATGTGTATAATGCATAATAGAAATTACCCATCATGAATACAACCTTAAAATCATTAAATTTGATAAAGAGAGAAGGATTGGCTTCATGTGGAATAATCCCTATGAATGCAGCCCACATACCTTAATATTGGAGTTTTCTTCAAGAAAAACTTGAGGAAGACTTGAGGCTTCAATTGGGTTCATGAAATCTAAAGCAAGTTTTTGAGATATCTTAGGTTTAGATGAGGGAATTGTGAGGAATTAGGAGGACCTTTGAGACGGATTTTGAGTGTTCTAGGGCTTGAAAATGGTGGAAGAGTAAGGTATTCCCGTATATAGGCATTGGGTTATTACTCAATTGCCTTTAAGTGAAAATTAAAAATTAAGAAACTTTTTGAACTAGTGTGCGACAAGTCCGCAATGCGGACTTGTAACAGAGTAGTAAATTTTCGTTTGAAGTTTAATTTTTCCCCTATTTTTACCCAGGAATGGGTTTAGGCCATTTTTGCACTAGTGGTGACAAGTCCACGGCGTGGACAGGTCGCGTACCTTTCTGGTTAATCCCCGAATCATTCAAAAAATTATTTTTCGCTATTGGTCATCCAAAAATTGAAGACCACCCCTTTCCTAAACAGATTTGGCCCCTAAAAATGAATAAGAAGTCTGATTTGTGAAATCATGCACGGATTTTGAGATATTCAAGAAATATACCATAGGGAATTTTTTCGAGGCACGTGAGAGGTGTTACATTACCTCCCCCTTGGGAACATTAATCCCCATATGTAAAGGAAATGTTCATAAGAGGAATGATAAGAAAACTTTCAGCCCAACATGAATGCAATCTATGAACTTAAACATTAGTCTAAAAAGTTTCAAACATATACATCAAATATCACCTAAACTTATTACCATGAACATGTAAGCATGCAAAAATGACATAAGGGCTAAAACTTAAGGCTTGTCATCATAGATAGGAGTTAATTTGTTACCTTAGGTTTGAATAGAGTGAAAAAGGTATGAGTATCACTTCTTCATGTCCGCTTTAGCTTCCCAAGTAGCACCTTCGACTTGTTGATGCCTCCAAAGGACTCTGACGGACGCCACATCTTTGTTACTCAACCTCTTCACTTGTCTGTCTAAATTTCCACCGGGACCTCCTCATTGGTCAAGTTATCTGCTACAACACCCACAACTCCCAAAGGCACTATAGAACTCGGGTCACTGACACACTTCCTCGACATAGATATATGGAAGACCGGATGAACCATACTCATCTCCGTAGGCAACGCCAACTTGTAGGCAACCTTACCAATTCGCCTCAAAATTCTATAAGGTCCTACAAACCTTGGTCTCAACTTCCCCTTCTTGCCAAACTATACCATGCCCTTCTTGGGTGAGACCTTCAAATACACCCGATCATAAACATCAAACTTAAGATCTCTCCTTCTCACAACGGAGTAGGACTTTTGCATACTTTAAGCCATCTTCAATATCTCCCTTATCAACCTCACCTTCTCCAAAGCTTCCATAACCAAAGTTGGGCCCAACAAAGACATTTCCCCTACATCTAACCACCCGACCGAGGACCTACAATGCCTACCATATAAAGCTACAAAGGGAGTCATTCCAGTGCTAGAGTGATAGCTATTGTTGTAAGCAAACTCAATGAGTGGAAGATGTTCATCCCAAAGACCCTTGAACTCAAAAACACAAGCCCTAATTATATTCTCAAAAGTTTGAATTGTCCTTTTGGCTTGACCATCCGTTTGAGGATGTAAAGCCATGGTAAGCTTCACTTTGGTACCAAGACCCTTTTGGAAAGATCTCCAAAAATGAGAACTGAATTGAGCACCACGATCCAAAATAATATACAATGGTACCCCATGAAACTTAACCAATTCATAACTATATATCTTGGCATAATCTTCGGTACCATAAGTTGTTTTAACCATTAGAAAGTGAGCCGATTTTGTCATTCTATCATAATAACCCAAATAGAATCAAAGTGCTTTCTAATCTTTGGTAAACAAATCATAAAATCCATGTTGATCTCTTCCCACTTCTAAGTTGGAATTTCTATCTCTTGGGCTAGGCTACCTGTCCTTTGATGTTTGACTTTGACTTGTTGGAAATTATGACAACTGGCTACGAACTTGGAAATATCTCTTTTCATACCACCCCACTAATACACCTCCCTCAAGTCTCTATACATCTTTGTACCGGGATGAATGGAGTAGGACAAATTATGTGCCTACTTCTAAATCAAATCCCTTAACCCATCAACATTGGGCACACATAACCTACCTTGGTATCTAAGGACACTATCTCCCCTTGGGAGAAAACCACTAATTTACCATCATTCACCGAAGCTTTCAGGTTCTAGCAAGGCAAGGTCAAGGTCTTGTTTGGACTTGACCTCTTCAATCAATGAAAATTTGGAACAATCAATAACCACCACATCTCTATTTTCAACTTCATTCAACCTAACTCCCAACCTAGCTAATCGGTGAACTTCTTTAGCCAATTCCTTATTACCATCATCAATGTAAGCTACACTTTCCATCAACACTATACTTAGAGCATCGGCCACAACATTAGCTTTGCCGGGATGATAGTGCACACTCATGTCATAAGCCTTAAAGAGTTCTAACCACTTTATTTTCCTCAAATTAAGATCCCTTTGTGTGAACACATATTGGAGACTCTTGTGGTCGGTAAATATATCTACATGAACCCCATACAAATAATGATGCCATATTTCCAAAGCGAATACCATAGCTGCCAATTCAAGATTATTGGTGGGATAGTTACGCTCATGCACCTTTAGTTGTCGAGAAGCATATGCTATGGGTTTGCAACTTACATCAATACACACCCTAAACCAACCCTTGAAGCATCACAATAAACCACAAACCCTTCTAACCCTTCCAGTAAAGCCAAAATAGGAATGGATGTAAGCTTGCCTTTCAAAGTTTGGAAACTCCTTTCACATTGAGCAATCCTAACAAACTTTGCCTTCTTTTGAGTCAATCTTTTCAAAGGGGAAGCAATTGAAGAGAAACCATTCACAAATCTCCGATAGTACCCCGCTAAGCCCAAGAAACTCCTAATATCTTTTGAAGTCAAGGGCCTAGGTTAATTTCTTATCACTTCTGCCTTCTTAGGGTCCACTTTAATTCTATCACTTGATACCACATGCCCTAGGAATGAAACATCCTTTAACAAAAATTCACATTTATCAAATTTAGCAAACAACCTCTCATCCCTCAAAGTTCGCAACACTACCCTTAAATGATTCACATCATTTTCTTCACTTCGGGAGTAAATCTGTATGTCATCTATGAAGACCATCGAAACATGTCAAGGTAGGTTTAAATACCCTATTCATAAGATTCATAAATATTGTTAGTGCATTGGTTAAGCCAAATGACATCACTATAAATTCAAAATGCCCATACTTAGTCTGAAATGTTGTCTTGGGAACATTACACTCCCTCACCCTTATCCTGTGGCCTCTGGACTAAAGGTCAATCTTAGAAAAACAAATAGCCCCGTGTAGTTGATGAAATAGGTCATCTATCATTGGCAAAGGATATATGTTATTTATAGTGACCTTATGGAGTTATTTGAAGTCGATGCACATTCTAAGTGATCCATCATTCTTTCTTACAAACAACACCGGTGCACTTCAAGATGACTTGTTTGTCGTTATGAAACCCTTCTCTAATAAATCTCTTAATTGATCCGTCAACTCCTTTAACTCGTCCAGGGCCATACGGTAAGGGGGAATATAAATGGTTTGTGTATCAGGGAGGAGGTCTATACCAAAATCTATCTCCCTTTCAGGAAGGACACCAGGAAGCTCATTGGAAAAGACATCAAGAAACTCATTCATCACCGGAACCGACTCGATAGGAGGGACTTTAGACTCAATATCTTGAACCCTTATAAGATGGTAAATGCAACCCATAAAAATCAATACGGGCCATGAGACAAGAAATGAACCTACCCTTAACCACCGAATTGTGACCTTCCCACTCAAAGATGAGCTTATTATGAAATTGGAACTTAACCTTACGAGTTCTACAATCAGTGGAAGCATGATATGCATGTAACCGATTCGTCCCAAAAATAATGTCAAAATCTACCATGTCAACTTGAACTAAATCACAAGGCAATACTTTATGCAATATAGAGATGGGACAACCCTTATAGACTCTTCTAGCAATAATGGACTCACCAACGAGGGTAGACACCTCAAAGGGTTCACACAATAATTCGGGGCACACATGAAGCTTATTAGCAACAAAAGGAGTAATGAAAGAAAGAAAGCACACACATCATCATCAAAAACCTCTAACATACTAGTAACAACATCGTGCACCTCATCCACTCCTTGTCTCTCTTGAAGAGCATAAAATCGATTGTGACGTGGAGCACCCCCTTATTAGCCTCCTTGTGCCCTTTGATCAATATGAGCACCTTGTCTTTGAGGACGATCATCTTTACCCTTGTTTTGAGCATGTGTACAATCAACAACTTTCTGTCCCATCATGCCACACCCAAAGCAAGCACCCATGTTCTTCCAACATGTGCCACTATGATTTCTCCCATATTTTGGGCAGCCAGGACAAGTCACTCCATCATTTCCAACTTGAACATTAGGAGTAGGCACCCTATCGTTAGCAAATTTTTAGTTTTTACCATTCCAGGACCCTTGACCTTGGAATTTGTGACCTTGTTAGAAATGGCCACCCTTAGCACCTTGAAAACTACCACCATACAAGCCCTCTTGGACTCCCTCTCCTTCTCTTCCTAAGTTTATCCCCTTCAATTTGCTCGGCATAAGTCATGATCTGAGACAAGTCCATATCACCCACAAGCATAGCAGTGTGGTATGCTTCATTCACCAAGTCGAATACCCTGACACAAACTTGTTCATCCTTGCCCTAGAGTCGGCAACCATGTGAGGAGCATATTTTGAGAGCTTGTTAAACTTAAGGTAATACTCTCTCATGGAGCATTTCTTGAGATTCATGAACTCCATAATTTTTGCCTCTCTCAATTCAATAGGGAAGAAATGATTGAGGAAAGCGGCCTTAAATTCCTCCCATGGGATGGGATCATTGTTATCCCTCTCTAGTTTCCATTGAGTAAACCAAATTTGTACAAGGCCCTTGAGTTGATAGGCCACAAGTTTTGCCTTATCTTTTAAACTCACCCCCATATAATAATAAGCACTTTATATATCTCATCAATGAATTCCTAGAGGTCCTCTTCCATTTTGGAACCATAAAATTCCGGAGAGTTCATCCTTGTAAAATCCCTCACTCTTGAAGCCGGGATGGGGGAATGAGGGGCTTAGCCTCCTTGGTTCAATTGGTTGTTTATGGATTATGCCAACACGAAAATGACATTCTGATATTCGGCATCTGTGACCCCTTCTTCTTGGGGAGCTTGAGGAGCCTGAGGGGGCTGTACCCTCCTCAGGCGTGAGAGCCCTTTGTGCCATTCTCCTTGGTTGTGACATGATCTAAAAGATCAAAACACCACAAGTTAGGGAAGGAAACCTTATCTCTTAATCTAAAGGACGATATAGATCATGAAGGAGTGAACCATTTCCTAAAATGCTTCATAGCCTCCTATTCATAGTTGTGGCGCACTTCACAACCACGAACAAGACTCTACTTGATACGGTGTGTTGGATTTCTGAGGACCATTAACAAACCTAGTACTCTGATACTAAGCTTGTCATGACCCAAGCCTAGGGCATATATGTGACACGGCAAATGGGAAACTCGATGGAAATCCAAACAAGCCTCTTAGCATATTGTTTGCACATCCTATTTGCAAAAGCATAATCAAACAACAAGCAAGTAAAAAATATTCTAAGGGAAGGAGGAATTTGAACTCAAGCTATGGGTATGTTATAGGGAAGAGAATTTGAACGAATCACATAACAAATAAAGTCTAAGGGGTGGATAAGTATGACTCATGCTATAGGGATGTTTTAGGGACCTGGGACTTCCATTTCATCATCAACATACAACAAGCATAGAAGGGAATAAAAGGACTAAGGGAAATCTTTCATAACTACATAGTCATAATAGGAGTCAAGCTCAATACATAAATATCTATGTCAAACAACACCTCTAATACGAATGGAACAGGGGCCAAGACATCTCCCGAGCTCACCCTCAAGAGATAAGTACCCGAAAAGAGTAAAGTCTTAACAAAAGCATAAAAGTAAGGGGGATATTATCCCCGGAGGAGATGACTTACCAATAGCAATCCTCAAACGAACTGGCTAGCCACATAGAGTAGGAGGATAGATAGGAACTCCGGTCCCTACACGATTAGATCATGTTGGCAAATATATACATTAGTGCCCGGAATTTACTAAGTATACGGGGTGCAATGCAACAAGGGAGCATAATCCACACTTAAACAATATGCATATTAATGGTATATGTATATAAGCTCAATATGACATGAGTGATCAATGCTTTAGCCAATACATGCCTGAAGAATAATTAAATCATGCAACATATTACACATAGGTGGGAAGGGACCATAACCAACAAATAAGACCAAGTGAGCTACTACTTGGAATTTCATTTAATCGACATCGAAAAAAGAGTGGTCTACTTTGCCAAGGTAAACCATCCACTCACCTTATAATAAAACCTTTTCAGAGAGTGTTGTCAAGTATCCCTTACCTTATGGCATGGCTTTTTCGAAGGTTTTTGAAAGATATCCTTAGATTACGGCATAGCCGTTTCGGTAGGTGTACAAGATATATTTACCTTACGACATGGCCTTTTTGGTAGGTATTAAGATATGTCCTTACCTTACGATATAATCTTTTCTGTAAAGATTACAATGTAATCTTTCCGGTAGATATAGCACAATACCCTATGGTGGCATATAGTTATGGGACAATGGTTACCATCCAAGATCCGCTCGGTGCTAGGTCGACAATCCCAAAATACTCAATTCATATACATATTGATAGCATACATAATTTCATAACTCATGGCAGCATCAGAAGAGTAGTTCATCAAACCATCACATCATAATATCGATAAAGGGCTTCATATCATTCTTACACTTATAACATTCTCATGAGCTCATAGCATGTATAATAGCCTTTCAACATTCATAATATTTACAATCCACATGTCTTACAATAAGACTCTCATCAATATAAGATCAAATACTTTAGTCCAAATATGGTGGGTAATATACACATAAGTTTGAAATCATGCAATTCAATAGTATAGAACATGATAGGAGTAAAAGCAATTCATTTTAAAGTCATTCAAATGAACCCACCAGTGTTGCAGTTAAACCCTTATTTTGCATATCATGAAATCCAACTAAAATCCATAAGTTCTTTCATAGAGTTTCATAGCATCATAGAGTACATAACTTAGTATCATAAAATCCATCATAATATCAAACCCCACTACTGGAAATTTGATATATGGCAACGGTTCAAAAACTGTTGCTATAGGGTCCATATTCGTCGTTGTAGGTCTATTGCCACGCTTCGACTAATCGCTACATTAGGTGGCATAGCAATAGATCTATTGCTACGATTAATCCTACGGTTATCTAAACTATAGCAGTTGAGGTGACCTGTTACGACGGTTCCTCCTTTAAGAATATTCGACGGTTCAATTTTTATTTGCAACGATTAGAAACCGTAGCAATAGAAGTGTAGTGCTACAGTTATTTCTACACTAATGCAACGGTTTTGCGTGTCTATTCAAATAATCCTTCAGTCTATTGCAACGGTTTTTCGTTCGTAATGCAACGATTTTTTGTTAGTAATGCAACAATTCTATAGCATTATGGTTGGTAAATTCGTTGCTATTGCTACGGTTATTATTTGATAATGCCACGATTTTTTACCTATTACAACAATTATTCTTAATCTATTGCAACAAATAAATAGGCTATATTGCATGTCATAATTTTATGGTATTACGTACTACATGCCCAGATAAAGTCATGCTATAATATAATAATTTTATGTAACAGTAATTTAAAATTGATCACAAAATTAAATAATATATACCTATTCATTATCAAAATTACAATTCATGAAGATTCACATACTGATCATTTGGTAATTAATTAGCTAATAGTATCGATAAAGTTAAATATACATGCATATGCCAAAAAGGGTGAACACGCCATAGCTTTAAATTCTCAAAAAAAATATATAATGTTTCTAGAATAATGTAGGTTGTGATCACCATAAACCCAATCCATCTCCTAGGTCAAGCTTCTGTGTTGCTTTCATCCCCTTCAATTTCATCACCTAAAAATAATGAAAATGCAATATAATTAATAATCACATTGTGATGCCAGACAACCTAGACAAATTATAGATCAAATAATTTCTGCAGAACAAATTATAGATCCTTGGGCTGCCATAGCAGCCCCAGCTCCTTCAATTTGGCAAAGCCTTTGAATGTTAAGAGAAGTGGAGCACTTGATGACAATGATCCCTGGGCTGCTATTGCAGCTCCTGTACCAACTACCACATCAAGACCTTCAATTGGGCGAGGCCGAGGAACCAAACCTGCAGCTCCTAAATTGGGTGCACGAAGAGTAAACCAAACATCATCTGGAATGTAAGATACAAAAGCAAAGCTAAGGATTTGAGGTAATCATGTAACATTTTTTGCGAGCCGGCTGAAGTTCCTATTGGGATATATAATTGGAAGTTCTATAGATGTGTTGTATTATTAGATTGGTCAATATATAAGTGTTTCTCCTTGTGAAAACACTTGAAGGATCTTTTTCTTCTCTGTAAGAAAGTAATTAGTTCAGTGTAAATGATAGATGGCATTACTTATTGGCGCAAATGTAGAGATTAAAATTAAATCTCTTGCAAGCCATTGTGAAGTATTCGTTCTTTTGATTTTCCGTTTAGCTGTATTTTTTCTATTTTAGCAGTCGCTCCAAAACGACTCATATGCAGAAATTATAGTCAGAATTGACTAATCCTATTTGCTGTATTTTCTCTTCTGATGTGCAGAAACAAAACAATGAATAATTGTTTCAGAGAACAAGTCTATAAATACCTATACATATATATGCTTCTCTCTTTACATTGACTGTTCCATAGCTTTAATTATTCCCCTTCTATTTTCCTTCTATATAATGCCTCCAATCCATCTAATATGGATATTATGGAATTTAAGTTGTCAATTGGAATTCACATTACATTAATAGTAGAGAAAAGTATCAGCTAATTGGCAGAGAGAACATCACTCAAACGACTTCAGAATATCAATCACAAGTCCAAAAAGAAGTTCTATATCATACAAGTCCAAAAAATCCTTAAACTGAAATATCAAAATCAAGCCAGAAGTCGTAGTTTCTAAGCAATAGATTCAATATTGCACTAACATTATCAGTTCGGCAATATCAGTAGCAGCAAAAGCAGAAATATCAGTTCCGCAATATCAGGGGAGAAATATCAGTTCAGCAATATCAAGGGAGAAATATCAGTTCAACAATATCAGTTCTATGTCAACGAGCCAATCTTTTGGCAGGGGAGAAAGCAATATCAGTTTAGCAGAGAACCAAAAGAAGAAGCAGAAGCAACAGAGAACAAAAGAAGAGGAAGAAGAGGAACAGTAGCAGCAGAAGCAGAAGAAGAGGAAGAAGCAGCAACAACAAAAGAAGAAGAAAATTTGAAATAGACAAAGAATAACCTTGATCAGTCGCTTGTCCAGATGTTCCTTCTGCTGGTGAAGGAGCAGATAATGCTGCTAGTATGCTTGGATCAATTAATCCTGCACGCTGAAGTTGTGCAACTACATCGGTTATAACTTCTTGTCACATAGTTCTCTTTTGTTCCTCCGTTTTTTTCTCCATTTTTTGCATCCTTTCTTGCATTTGTTGTACCACATCATTTGTTGCATCTAAAGTTGGTGTAGAATTGCCATTTTTTTTCAAACTACTCTTTGTAACCCCCAATCCATATAGCCTGAGACGACCCGGATGTTCAGGGCCCATGACGACTGAAAATGCATCACCGGACTGACCATTTGCACTCATTTCTTTTTCAATTTCCTCCATTTCATCCTAAAAAATTAAAGTACATCAACAAGCACAACCATGTAAATAAAATTTACAATAAATAATGATCTCAATCAAAGATTGAAATCATCGGCATTCATATAATTTTACTTATTGTGTTTTCATTCGAGGCCTTGTACGAACGTCCAGATTTTCTTGTTCTTCTAGCAACAAAGACCTCCTTTTGTGACACAATTTCCTTCTCTTTTTCCTATTCACATAAAAATATATAGTAAGAATTACGTAAATGACAGCTAACAACTTCACAATAAATAAAAGAACACACCAATTTATTACGAACTAAAGCAAAACTCTTTTTGCCGGCAGTGTGTGGATTCAACAGCTTCTTTCGATTCTTAGTATTAGTTTCAGACATTTTCTGCAAACAAATATAAATCAAAACTGTTAACTGAAAGTATATGGGTGTTATAGTAACTACAATACAGTCATCATAACTGAAAGTATATGACTATAATAAGTTGCAACTATAATATTCGAAATACATTTTACCTTGAATTTTTCAGACTTCCAATATTTGAGAAGCTCTCTAAACTGACATTCTGGAATATGAGCCGGTTTCTTTGACATGATAACTTCATCATTGTCATATGGGCCATAATGATTTAACTTCAGCTGTCTTCTATGCCTTCTCCAAGCCTCTCAAATTATTGCCAAAGTCCATTGTTTTGCAGCTTCAGGAATAATGTATTTCTCCTACAATTCAGTATCATTCAGTTAGCTACTAATTAAGTGTAAAAAACTTTAACAAATAATTAAAAATTGAAAATTCCAGACCTTCGTATAAGCCCATAAATCCTTTTTCGTCTTCATGTTCTTCCAGTGAAATACATCAAACGGGCAAAGAGTCGTAGTTCTTGCCAATGTACCTAGGAAGCTACTTAACTCTGTTACAACTTCATCAGTAGGACCAATGGGCTGATTTTGGGCATTGAGTGTGATCAATTTACGCTCTTTTTGGGCATGTACCTTAGGCACTTGCGTTATACCTCTTGTCTTCTTAATGGAAATGCCTTCATCTATAAATAAAATACAGGGAATGAGAAATCGGAGATGATCCCATATATGTGTCTAAGATTATATATTACCTTGTTCTGTTGATTGTTCATTTACTGGAAGAGCGACGGAATTCATTTGATGTTGTACCTCTACAGCTTGCTCCTCTAGCGTCTGCTCCTCTATAGATTGTCCATCAGCTTCAGATTGTGGTGCTACTATTTGTTGCTCCTCAATCAACTTTAGCAGATGCCCTTTCTCTGATTGTATAGCTTCAACAATATCATTTGTTGTCAAAACCCGTCGTTTTTTATTCGCCAAGAATGATAATGACCCAGGTTTAGCATATGTCTTATTTTTGGCTTTTTATTTCCTTTTGAAGGCTCTTGGTGACTCATGACTGTCTGAATCTGTAAAAAAAAAAAAGAGAAAATCAGTCAAAAACTCTTTGACAACAGTTTAGCTAAATCAGTTTGATCAAAATACACTCTTTGACAAGATTTATAGCTGCTAATAAACTAATAGATTTGATACATAAGATATATATACACATATTAACAACCACCAATCAGAGATATATTAGCAGCTTATTCACAGAATACTCAACACAACCTTCAAATTAAATATCAACAAGAAATTCCTGAGCAAGCCATCTGGAAACTCAATACACATGGGAAATTCACTTGTGCTTCAGCTTGGGATCATGTGAGGAAGAAAAAGAACAAGACCTTATCTGATACTCTCATTAGGCATAGAAATATACCTTTCAAGGTCTCTTTTTCACTGTGGAGAACTCTCAGATACAAGCTCCCAATTAATGAAAAAAATTATCTCCTCTGGGCATAAACCTAAGTACAATAGGGTCAAGGGACAAGTTGAATTTGACAACAACCATGTATCTATACAACTTATATGAAAGGCATGACTACATAAAGGGAGCAGCCTCAATTCATCTTGTTCTGAAAACTCACAGAGACAAACAGCACAATCAAAAGGCTCCTTCAAACCCACAATATCTTTGTAAAGAAAAACAGGGAGAGCATCAATAAAAGCCTGATCTAAACCAGAGTCATGGAGATGAAAAAGCTGTTGTAACTGCATTTGATAGGCACCAGAATCAGACATTTCAGGGTCTCTATTGGATGAAGAAGAGGACCACCTATGTTTCATCAAATACCTAACTATCAAATGCAAAACACCAGAAATAAGGAATATAATAGCTAGTATTACTATGATAAAAAGAACAGCTGGGCTAATTTTATTTCCAGATGATGATGATGGGCTAATACCCCTTCAGCTGGTGGTATACAAAGACAAAGCCAGCTCATATATATTGAGGAGTACAAGAAATAGACCCACATTTTCTTAACATTTACAAGAAACCTAAATTCAACTTCAAGGCAGCAGCTTTTAGGATTACTTGGTGCATACAACATGATTACAATAGGGTCGTATTGGAAGTGGATTTAGAGCTACTAGTCAAGTCCATGGAGCAGGTTCCTACTTGTTCAAGTCCTTGATCTTATCATCTTCTTTTAAACTATATAGTCATATATATAGATTCTAAGAAGAGGTCTACTATATAGCCACAAATGATAATTTAGAAGAACATGAAAAGCAAAAGTACTTCTTTTAGCTAAAATGAAAAACAAGCACATTCATATAGAAAATTAACAAAAAGAGATAAAATTAGAAGGCAATCAGCTGTTCACATTGCTATGCTGCAACTCAGAAATGAATTTATTAGAACTTACCACCCAAAAAAGAAGACTACATATATATTTGAATAAGTTCGTAAAATCCTTTGTCAATCATCTGCCTCCATCCAATCCCAATCAGTATCATCAAAGTCATCCTCCTCTTCCGATGTTTCCGTAGGTACATCTTGTAAATGTTGTGCAACGGAAGGCATATCAATGATATCTAGAGGGAGATCTTCTCTCGACCATCTCACATCATCAATATCAAGTAATCTTTTTGATGAACCAATATCATGATTAGTCTCCCTCCAAAATGTTTCTTCAATATTAGGACGATTCTCTTCCTCCAAATCATACAAATCAGCAGGAACCTTATTTATCGCATAGTAAACATTTTTCTCAATTGAATCTTCAACATAAAATACTTGATACACTTGAGATGCTAATACAAAACGATCATCTGTACTACATTTTTTGTTAAAGTATATGCGAGTCAAACCATATTCATCAATTTCATTATGAAACCAATCATATTTGAATAGTACTACACTAAAACAACCCCAATAATCGATCTCAATGATATCCTGAATAATTCCATGATAGACAACCATTCCATCGACAGGGCTTTGGTCCCTTGTACTAGCAAAACTATCTGTTGTTGCTGACAAAGTCACTCCACTATTTTGACTCTTACATGGGACATCCCGTGTTTTTGTATGAAATCGATATCCATTAATGAAATATCTAGTATATCTTTTAGCCACAAAATTAGGCCCTTTGGCTAGCCATCTTAAGTGATTGGACACTTCAATATTTTGAAATTTTTCCCTAAACCAATCACCAGATTCTCTGCTATGGATCTTTGCCGTTACCCATGCATTTTCTCGAGTACAATTATCAAGTAAATTCTTATATTCTCTGCAAGTATATATTGCAATTTAATTAATATGAATTTATAAATAAAATCTAAAACACATTATCACAACGTATAAATAAAATCCAAATCAAACAACTATTTCATCTTACTTGATGAATATCTCGACTTTCTCATAGTATTGAACAACACATATCGATGTGCTTCAAACCACTCATGATGCTCCATGTTGAAAGTCTTGCCTTTCCTTTTATTATCACTTTCGATTGGATGACCTATCTTAGGAAATAAAGTTGATAAATCATCTCCTTTTGCTTAAGTGTCGTCATCATCCTCAGTTTGATACCTACTGAATCTTGTCTTTACCCAATCAGGTAGGTATCTTGAACAAAAGGTCAAACACTCCACAGCTGAAAATCCCTCTACTATCGATCCTTCTGGATTTTTTTTATTACGAAGAAGCCCCTTAAATTCACACATATTTCTTTCACTAGAATACATCCAACGCAAATGAGTCGGGCCCCCAAGTTTAATTTCATCTACTAAATGGATAGGCAAATGTGTCATTATATCAAAAAAGGAGGGAGGAAAAATCTTTTCAAGCTCACATTCTATATTTATGATTTCAGCCTTCAACTTATCAAGATCACATCTTCTTATAACCTTACTACATATAGCTTTAAAAAAAATTCCCAACCTAATTAGAATCAAAGACACATGTTTGGGTAACACTTTCCTGACAGCAACTTGGAGCAAGTAATGCAGTATGAAATGAGCATCATGGCTTTTGTATCCCGATACTTTCATCTCTTCAATTTGCACATGATTTGATATATTAGAGGCATACCCTTTTGGTAATTTGGCATCTTTTAAAACGGTGCAAAATATCTTTTTCTCCTTTGGTTTCATGGAAAAGCAAGCTTTAGCAAGATGAATCTTTCCTGTATCATCATCCACTACCGGTTGAAGATCTTTGCGTATCCCCATCACTTGAAAGTCATAGCGAGAATTTATATGATCTTTGCACTTTCCAAGTATATCCAATAAAGTTCCAAGCAAACTATCACAAAGATTCTTCTCTATGTGCATCACATCAAGATTGTGCCTTAGTTTGTTGGTTACCCAATATGGCAATTCAAAAAATATAGACCTCTTTTTCCATGGACCATCATTCTTCCGTTTTCTTTTCTTTTGCGCCTTTCCAAAAACATTATTGAATTCATGAATTTCTTCAAGCACTTGTATGCCTGATAAGGGATTAGGTGCAGCTCTATGCTCCTCTTTACCATCAAATGATTTTTTATCTCTTCTATATGGATGATCAAGAGGTAAAAATGCCCGATGGCCCATGTAACACATCTTATGACTATGTTTGAGATATTGAGAAGAAGTATTATAATTACAAGTGGGGCATGCCCATCTCCCCTTGGTGCTCCATCCGGAAAGCATTTCTAAGGCTGGAAAATCACTTATTGTCCACAATAAACCTGCACGCATAGTAAATGATTTGTTAGTTTTGGCATCATACGTTTTGACTCCCACTTCCCATAGTTCCTTCAACTCTTCAATCAATGGTTGTAAGTATACATCTATATCGTTTCCAGGAGATGATGGACCTGGAATAATCATCGATAAAATTATATACTCCGGCTTCATACAAATCCATGGTGACAAATTATAGTTCATTAACATAACCGGCCATGTGCTATGGGAAATGCTCATAGTTCGGAATGGGTTAAAACCATCAGTTGAAAGACCCAATCTAACATTACGAGCATCACGAGCAAAGTCAGGGTGCAAGGAATCAAAATACTTCCAAGCTTCTCCATCAGCAGGATGTCTTAAATTTCCATCTTTGGGGCGTTCAGTAGCATGCCATCTCATAGCTACAGATATTTCGGCACACATGAATATCCTCTGAAGACTAGGCTTTAAAGGGAAGTACCTTAAAACCTTTGCTGGAATTTTAATTCCCTTATTAGTTAAGCCATCATTAACATTCTTCCATCTTAAAGATCCACACACGGAGCAATTATCTAACTTTGAATTGTCTTTCCAAAATAACATGCAATCATTAGTACATGCATGAATTTTCTCATAATGAAGACCTAAATCTTTTATCACCTTTTTTGCCTTGTAAAAAGACTCAGGTAACTGAGCAAATGAAAATGCCTCTCTTATCAAGTCTAACAAGTCTGAAAAGGCAACATCAGTCAACTTGTGAAGACATTTAAACAAGTATAATCGGATGGTAAAACTCAATTTAGAAAAGTTCTTACACCCTGGATACAACTCTTGTTTTCCTTCCTCAACCAATTTATAAAACTTTTTTTCATCTTCAGATGGTTCCTTCCTCATTCCTTCATGCCCTAAGTCATCTTCTACATTTATAAAAGTATCATGAAGTAGTTTATCAATATCGCCATGCATGTCAGAACTTTCATCATCATTTGTTGGAGATGGCTCTTCTCTTGAGGAAAATCCTTCTCCATGAAAAACCCATTTGGTGTATCCATGAATGAGTCCGTGACAAATCAAGTGATCCTCAACCACATTTCAACAATGCCAATAACGATCAAAACACTTTTTACAAGGGCATAATATTTCATTTCCTTGAGAGGCTCGTTCAAATGCCTTATCAAGAAAATCAGTAACTCCACGAATATATTCAGCAGTGGATCTTCGGAGATCCATCCAACTTTTATCTCTGGTATCCATTGAACACCCTACGTGACATTACACAAAATATTAAAGCTGATAATTATATTTAAATGTTTCAAGATATTCTTTTACCTTTTTTTATTCTAACAAAATCATGATTGTAAATCAACTGACTTACACATTGGGTGAGTAAATTTTAATTACACATTGTGTAGATTTTGATGAATTAATTGAGTCACGACAATTAATTTAGATTAGAAGAAGCTTGGGGTAATTCGGTGATGGAAGTTGATTAGAGTATTAGGGGTTACTTCAAATTGCTATTAACGCTATTGCAGACCTAACTCTCAAAAGGATTAGATCTCATTTGAGGAGGAAATCTGGTTCCTCAATTTTAGTTCCTCAAGTTTCAGCTTGCTAAGTTTACAAAAACCACAGAAAAACATCAATTGGGCAATGACTTCATGCTACAAGAAATGAATCTCGCTTAAACTATGATAAAAGGGGCTGAAAATATTTTGATATTTGTAAACTTAGAAAGCTGAAACTTCAAATGGAAATTAAACCAAAAGTTATCAAGTTTCATTCAAAATTTCTCAATAAACTGTACAGCTATGGAACTTCACCTATCCAAAGTAGTACAGTTATCGAAAGCGGAAACTAATGAAGCAACAAAGCAACTATGGAGATTAATCATTCCTTATGCTTAACCTAGTCATTTAGAAATGGAAACTAAGTTTAAAAATAAAAACAGAAAGTGAGTCATTTAGTTGCATTCTGAAACATAAAAGGCAACATTTCTATATTCAAACCATAATACATCACAATGAAATAGATTATTACCAACATTATCATATTAAATGTCGTTTAAGCAGAAAAGAAGAGTCCTAACTCTTTGAAATCAAAGAAAAATAAAAGGGTCATGGAAGCGAAGATCAATCTCGAAACAATCATATATAATAGATTGGAGAACTTGTTAAGAATTAAACCAAGGCATGTAATGAAGATCTAAGACTCTAAAATACCTTGGAAGGCAACGAACTCGGGAAAAAGATTTTAACGTGATAGGCAAGATGTCAGCAGCAACAAACAACAGCTAAAGTTGAACTTAAAATCCACTCGACACTCATAAAGGAGATGACAACATCAATATAGGGATAAACTGAATAAACAAACACATTCGAGCAGCGAACAACAGTAGCTAAAAAAAGAGTCAACGAGATTAAGAATATGATAACCCAATGAAGTGAAAGAGATCTCAGGATCAGATCACATGATCATGATGTCTAAGCCCCTTTAACTTTTTTACTACTCTTTTGCACATTGCCAACTAATGACAAGCTATCATTATAGCTTTACCAACTTGTGATAACATGATATCAAGAATAAAAGCATAATTGAAATAATCAAACCATTCTATATACCTCAATGTACAAACAATTTGTATGTCTAAATATAGGCTTGGTAGATAGTTCAAGCTTTAGACTTATGTGGATTTGGGGGCTATCAATCCCAGGTACATACCTAAATGTCTTAAATTCGATCTTCCGACTTTACAACTCCTCAATTTCAGTCTCATAAGTCTTGATGGCTGATTTTGAAATGGCTAAAATACAAATATGTTGTAATTTTCGGCCATGACTTGAATAGTAGTCAATAGGCTATTTGTGTGCTTGTCTTTCTCAAAAGGAAATTCAAAAGCATAATGTAACTTTGGCACAAGATATCTAAATGTTCAAGCAAAAGACATTCAATCATTTTCATTACATCAGACAAACTTCTGCAACTCCACATAAACCTTGACCTAGTGAAATGTCGAATTCAAAGGAAGAAAAATACAAAATTCACTCAAATAATCCTGTGGCCAAGATTAATTATCACCTTAATAAGAATCTTTATGCTATGTGCTCATAATTCAACACTGGACAAGAGAGAAAAAGAACATGAAGAAAATCAAGTTTCTAATAAGTTTAGTACTGATAATTTTGTTTCCATATGTAAATTCAACAACATCAGGGCCTAATTGGCCTAAATCTAAAATTCAGTTCTGTATTTTTGGCTGCTCTAATGCCTGGTCCAGCTCTCAGCACCACTACACTCTACACCAAGGTATTACTCCTATTAGTTTGCCAAATTCAGTCCCAACTATTTCTTGTTACAAACTACAGTCAGTAATTTTTGTTATAGGCTAGAAGCACAATAGCATTTCAAATCGATAAGGAGAGATCAGCTCAATATAGTGAACATATGATAACATATATTGATGAATCTGACAGAATTGGCTAAGAATAGACTTCATTTCAAACAATCAACAGAGAACTTTGAAAAATTGGCACTAACAATAGCAAATAACATAGATTTCAGAAACCCATTTATTATTCTTTATGATTTTTCAAAATCCGATAATGAAATTTCAGCATTTGAAAAAATAAAGTACATGCACAACAAATTACACATTGTGGGGACTTAGAAATCAAGAAATACGCAGAGAATGGAGAGTATTTTTTGAAATCGTACCTCTTTGCAAGTTCTAACTTCTCTGTGAAAACAAGCCCTTGAGAACTTGAGACGTGTTTTGTAGATGTTTGAGGGATTTGCAGCTCAACGAGGTTGTACTTCTGATAAACCCACCGGAGCTCGACCTTTAACCTGGTTCACCTGAGAGACAAAGATTTTGAGCTTTGGGTGTTTGAGATAACGATGATGAAATGCCCAAACGAACCTGAACCTGAGATGAGGACTGAAATAACTCACCTTCTCTCGGGTCTCCTGAACTGGAGACAAAGATGAGGAATGCCCTATTGAAGCTTCATCTTCATCTTCTTTGTTTGACAAAAAAAATGACAGAAATTTCGGAACTAAAGCCCTAAGAAGAAGATGAGGAATGCCCTATTGAAGCTCTCTTACTAGAAAGGAAGAGAACACTACTGAGAGAGAGAGAGAGTAAACCTTTTCAGAAAAGGTGCCGCCTGTTTTGGGAGTGGAGCGAAATATAATATATTTCGCGGGTTAATTTTTTTGGGGGGCTAGTAACCGTTGCCATATATTCTATTGCAATGCATAAAAAGAACCGTTGCCATACCAAATATATAGCTACGGTTTTAACTCTAATGGCACGGTTTATGTTAACCATATATTGCCACGGTTAAAACCGTAGCTATGAGACATATATTGCTACGGTTGTAGAACCGTTGCCATATAACTGTTGCCATATATCTAATTTCTAGTAGTGCCCCCAATGGTGTTTAGGCATAATAAAATCATTACTCGAAGAATTCAAAGTTAAATCATGTGTATAATGCATAATCAGAATTACCCATAAAGAATACAACCTTAAAATCATGAAATTTCATAAAGAGAGAAGGATTGGCTTCATGGGTGGAAGAATCCCCATGAATGAAGCCCACATACCTTAATCTTGGAGTTTTCTTGAAGTAAAACTTGAGGAAGACTTGAGACTTCAATTGGGTTCTTGAAATCCAAAGCAAGTTCTTGAGATATCTTGGGTTTAGATGAGTGAATTGTGAGGAATTAGGAGGACTTTTGAGAGGATTTTTTATCCTTCCAGAGCTTGAAAATGGCAGAAGAGTAAAATATTCCCGTACATATAGGCATTGGTTAATTACTCCTTCGCCCTTAAGTGAAAATTGGAAATTAAGGAACTTTTTGAACTAGTCCATGATAATTTTGCAATGTGGATTTGCAGCGAAGTAGTATATTTTCGCGCGAAGTTCAATTTTTCCCCTGTTTTTTTCCAGGAATTGGTTTAGGCTATTTTTTTCACTATGAGCAACAAGTCTGCGTCATGAACTGGTTGCATATTTCTGGTTAAGCCCCAAAACAACGAAAAAATTATTTTTCACTATGGGTCATCTAAAAATTGAAGACCACATTTTTCCTACATGAATTTGCCCCATGAAAATGGATATGAAGTCAGATTTGCAAAATCATGCATAGATTTTGAGATATTCAAGAAACACACTACAGGGCATTGTTTTGATGCGCGTGAGAGGTGTTTCAACGAAGATTTGGACTCATGCTATGGGAATTTTATAGGGACTTAGGACTTTAATCTCATCCATACAACAAGCATTTAACACAATGGGGGATTAAGGAACTATGGGAAATCTTTCATAATACAAAAGCCTAAGAGTCAAGCTCATAATGATACATAGCCAAACATCCAAATGTCCAACAACACCTCTAATCCGGATAGGATGGAGGCCAAGACTTCTCCCAAGCTCAACCTCAAAAGATAAGTCCATAAATAGATTAGTCTTTCATAAGCATGAAAGGAAATGACTATTTTCCCCGATGTTGAGGGCTCACAAAAAGAGGTCTTCAACTGAATCATCTAGCCACGTGGAGGAGAAGGATGGATAGGTGCTCCAGTCCAAACAAGGTTAGATCATGTAGGCAAAAAGTATGTGTTAGTAGTTGGAGTGTACTAAGTATGGGGGTGCAAATGCAACAAAGAACATAAGCCATAATTAAACAATATGCATAATCATAATCAATGGATTAAAGTTAATTATGTCATACATGCTCAATGCCATGGTCAAATATGCATGAGGACTCATCAAGTCATATAACATAACGTACATATATGGCAAGGGACAAGATAGACATGTAAGACCAAGAGAGCTACTACTTGGAATCCTGATGTTCACTCCACATCAGACTAAGAGTTGTCTAATTTTCCAGGGTAAACCAAACACTCACCTTACGGAAACTCCCCCATTTTGAAAAGTTCTTCATAATCTCCTTAGGATAACTCCGCCCATTTTGGTATACACAAAACATCAACCTTATGAGAACTCCACTCTTTTCAGTATTTAAATTACATGAGCCATACCGGAACACCACCCTTTTTGGTCAATCATGCAACCTAAGCTATATGAACCCATTAGATAATTCACAATCCAATGGTGGCAACATAGTTATGGAACAATGGTTATCTACCAAGGTACGCTCGGTGCTAGGTCACAATCCCAAGGAATACTCAAATCATACTTACAGGCAAGATATGCAAAACATCATAATATCAAAATATTTTCATAAAGTAACTCATCAAAACCAAAGCTTCTCAATATCAATGTAGAGCTTCAAAACTTTCACAATACTTTCACATTTCATAACATGCATATTATCCCTTTAATTCATATCATTCATGATTTCACATAACTTTCTATAAGGCCTTCACATGCGTAGAAGCTTGGTATACATCTTTATTCAAGTAATGTTGGGTTCATGTAATGATCTTTAGATCATGCAAATCAATAGTATATGTCATGAAAGGAATAAAATGATTCACTTAAACGTTATTCAAAATAACCCACAAAAAATATAGTAAAGCTTAACTAGGGCATCATTAAACCCTCATGAAGGTACTTAAATTTCACATGGATTTTCAATACTTAATCATACACAAAGGTATATCATCATAAAATACTTCATATTATCATCTTATAAAAGGCTTCACAAAATCACCCTGTATTACCATAACTTGGGAAATTAGAAAAAAAAAAGAATGGTTGGGCTTGTGGAGGAATGGTCTCCATAATCAAAACCCACAAACCTTGTCCGATTTAGAGATTGAAAACCCAAAACCCCTAGCTTTTACCTCACACTTGAATGCCTTGAGAGAGCTTGAGAGAGTTTTAATACTTAGAGTACTTTTGAGTGAGGATGAATAAAGTTAATTGGGGTCGAAAAGGGCTGATAAAGAGTCTTTTGTGGGCATAAATGACGTAGGATTGTAGTAAGATAATAGTAAATATTGAATTTACCCCTTTACAAAATCCTCTCGGATAGGTCCACGAGACCCCGTTTACGGGCTATGGTCCATTCTACGGGTTGTAGGTAAGGGTCTTGTCTGATGCCATTTTAGACTCTAAGAGACTTTTCTCTGAATCACATCCTACGACTTAACTTATGAATTATAAGTCATTTCACATGTCGTCTAATAAGTCATACCTTAAATCCCACAAAATCCCGAATTTCATCAAGTTGGCAATCATACCACAAGCAGGAGATATGGCTTATTGAAAAACTTATGGCTCATAGAAGGCTTCGTAGGAACCACTGATTCTCTGAAAATTTTCAAAACTCATTTCTTAGTCTCTTTTACACTCTCCAACTTGTGGGGCCTTATAATATCTCCCCCTTGGGAACATTTGTCCCCAAATATGCTAAAGGTAAGCTCTAAGGAAAAGAGTACATGATTTATATGCAAAATGCAACATATCATCGTGTAAATATTGAAATTATACTTCAAATAACATTTACAATACAACCTTAAAATCACATACTTATGCGTAGATGGCATGCAAATCACATGCAAGAATAGAGAGACTCTCAAGTAGGAAAGGTCATGGTACCTCAAGCTTGATTGGGATGGAAAAGATAGGGGTATCACTTCTTTATATCGGCTTCAGGTTCTTAAGTAGCACTCTTCGCTTGTTTGTTCCTCCAAAGGACCTTGACGGATGCAACATCTTTGTTTCTCAACCTTTTCCCTTGTCTATCAAAGATTTCTACCGAAATATCCTTATAAGTCAAATTCTCTTCAACATTCACCACCTCTAAAGGCACAATGGAACTAGGGTCCCCAACACACTTCCTCAACATGGGACATGGAAGACCGAATGAATCATGATCATTTCCATAGGAAGCTCCAATTTGTATGCAACTTTACCAACATGTCTCAAGATCTGGTAAGGCCCTACATACCCAGGGTTTAACTTGCCCTTCTTGCCAAAGTGGACTATACCTTTCACCGGTGAAACCTTCAAATACACAAAATCATCAACTTCAAATTCAAGGTGTCTCCTCCTAGTGTCGGCATAAGACTTTTCCAAACTTGGGACTGTCTTCAATCTTTCTCTTATCATCCTCACCTTCTATAAAGCTTCCATAACCAAATCCAGACCTAAAAAGGCCATCTCTCCCACTTTAAACCACCCAACTGGAGATCTACAATGGCTCTCATATAAAGCTTCAAAAGGAGCCATTTCAATGCTAGAGTGCTAACTATTATTATAACCAAACTCAATAAGTGGAAGATATTCATCCGAACTACCTCTAAGTTCCAAGAAATAAGCCTTAAGCATATCATCAAGAGTTTGAATGGTTCTCCCTACTTGACCATCTGTTTGTGGGTGAAATGTCGTGCTAGCTTGACTCTAGTACCAAGGCCCTTTTGAAAGGACCTCCAAAAGTGTGAAGTATATTGAGCACCAGGATCCAAAATAATAACCAATGGGACTCCGTGCAATCTAACCAATTTGTGAATGTATAAATTGGCATAATATTTGGCACTATAAGTCATCTTAACTGGTAGAAGGTGAGCCAACTTGGTCATTCTATCAACAATAACCCAAATAGAATCAAAGTGCTTCCTAGTCCTTGGTAACCTAACCACAAAATCCATGTTAATTTCTTCCCACTTCCAAGTAGGAATCTCTATATCTTGGGCTCCTTTGATGTTCGGCTTTGACTTGTTGGCAACTATGGCAATTGGCTACAAACTTGGAAATATCTCTCTTCATAGCACCCCACCAATATACTTCCCTTAAATCCCTATACATTTTGGTAGAACTGAGGTGAATGAAATAAGATGAGTTATGAGTATTATTCAAGATCAAGGTCCTCAAACTATCGACATCGGGCAAACATAGCCTACTTTGGTATCTAAGGACACCATCTCCCTCTTGGGATAAAACCTCCACCTTGCCATCCTTCACCAAAGCTTTCAATTCTAAAACCGCGGGGTCAAGGTCTTGTTTCGATTTGACCTCTTCAGTCAAGGAAGACTTAAAACCACCTACCACCACCACATCTCCATTTTTGGGTTCACTCAATCTAACTCCAAATCTAGCCAATCAGTGAACCTCCTTTGCACATTTCTCTTGCTATCTTCAATATGAGCCATACTCTCTATGGCCACCCAACTTAGGGCATCATCCATAACATTAACTTTGCTCGGATGTTAATGTTTACTTATATCATAATCCATAAGGAGTTTGAACCATCTTCCTTGCCTCGAGTTTAGATCTCTTTGGATGAACACGTATTGGAGTCTCTTATGGTTGGTGAACACATCCACATGTAACCCATATAAATAATGACTCCATATCTTCAAGGCAAATACCACAGCTGCTAATTCAAGATCGTGGGTGGGGTAATTGCACTCATGCACCTTTAGTTGCCTAGAAGCATAGGAAATGACTTTACCATTTTGCATCAATACACACCCCAAGCCAACTCTTGAAGTATCACAATATACCACAAACCCTTCTAACCTTTTCGATAGAATCAATAGGAGCGGATGTGAGCTTATCTTTCAAAGTCTGGAAACTTCTTTCACATTCATCGATCCACATGAATTTATCTTTCTTTTATGTCAACTTCGTCAAGGAAGGAGCAATGGAAGAGAAATCTTCAAAAAAATATTTGGTAGTACCCTGCCAAACCCAAGCAACTCCTAATATCCATAGGAGTCAAGAGTCTACGCCAATTCCTTACAACCTCCATCTTTTACAGATCCACCTTAATCCCTTCACCCGACACCACATGCCCTAGAAAGGTGACTTTCTTCAACCAAAATTCACAGCTTTCGAACTTGGCAAATAATCTTTCTTCCCTCAATGTTTGCAACACTATCCTTAATCACCGAATTATGACCTAGTCACTCAAGGATGAGTTTATTGGGGAATTAGAACTTAATCTTGTGATTTCTACAATCTATGGAAGCATGATATACATGTAACCAATCCATCCCAAGAATGATCTCGAAATCTACCATATCAATTTCAATAAAATCACAAGGTAAGATTTCATGCAATGTAGACACGGGAAAACCCTATGAACTCTTTTAGCAACAATGGACTCACCAATGGGAGTAGACACTTCAAAGGGTTCACACAACAACTTGCGAAAAATATGAACCAAAAGGATTCATAAAAGAAAGAGTGGCACCCGAATCCAATAAAGCATATACATCAAGATTGTTGATCTTTAAAATATTGGAAACAATATCGAGAGCCTAATCAACACCCTGTCACCCTTGAAGTGCATAAAACTAGTTATGACATGGAGCACCTCCTTGTTGGCCACCTTCTGCTCGTTGTTCACCTTGTCCTTAAGGACAACCATCTCTACCCTTATTTGGACAATCCGCAATTTTGTGGCCCATCTTGCCACACCCAAAGCAAGCACTCACATCTTTGTAACACCTACCACCATGATATTTACCACACCTTCTGTACCTAGGAATGATTTGGCCACCATTACCCCCTTGAGCTTTTGGGTTGGGCACCCTACCATTAGCAAATCATTAACCTTGGGCATTGAAGGACCCTTGGCCTTGGAATTTTTGGCCTTGTTGAAATCGACCACCTCTAGAACCTTGGAAACCACCATCGTACCGAGCCCTCATGGACTCACCACTCCTCCTTTGTCCAAGCTTTTCCTTTTCAACTTGCTCGACCGTCTTATATACATATCCGATGCTATTTGTTGGTTCCGGACGTGTGCGCGCAGTCAGGGAAAGTGGCGGTCCCTAGCATACTATGAAACCATGTTCTACAGGTCGTATAATTTTTATGGCCCATTGTCAGGGTTTCATAGGGCCTGCACCCAATTCTTACTTGACTTGGTCAATGATTTAAAAGAGGGGTAAAATCAGTTACCCTTCTTTCTTGCAAAAATTTCCCAAAATAGCCAAACCCTTCCTTCTACCCCAAGTTTTCGATCACCGTCCGGCCACCCCCACACTTTTCGGCCAACTTCCTGCGAAACTCCATCCACCTTGGGTTCCGTTGCTCTCGGCTTCCTCCAACTTCTCACCTTTTTTATCAATATCTGTATGTTCTTAACTTTGCCTTTTATGTGTCACCAAAAATTGAATCATTAGGTTGGATTATTGTGGGGAATGGTATTACGAGGTTTATGTCCTAGTAATAGGTGTTTTCCATTCATTTGAAAGAATACTTTCTTGAAACTAATTGTGTAGTCACCTTTGAATTGAACCATGTAAATGTTGGAAAAGGTGTTTATGTAATTGGTCATGACGTGTGTGTGTCGTTGGTTGAAATCACATAGTCACATGTCTTCGGAAGTAAATTGAACTATTTGATTAAATAAATTGGCATGTGATTTCGTTTGTGTGAATGTTGGCACAAATTTTAGTTGTCCAGTGGTGTTCAAAATGTTATATGTATGTGGAATTGATGTTTGATAGGGTAGTTTAAGAACCCACACATGTAGGGTATTGAGTACCTTGGTGGGATTGTATTGAGTGGGTAAAATTATTTGTTCGATGCTGATGATAGTTGACATGCCTTGTTATGGACTGCACATTAGGTAATGGAACCCATATGATGGACTTAGGAAAGCCAAGCTGCTATATTTTTACAGTACGAGGATCTTTTACGGCCCGTGGATTAATACACGAGTCATAGTTTCCCCTTATGAGTAATTCTAGAATCTTGGGAATTTTTGAGATTCCATCAGATGAAACCATTTATAGGTCATAGTTTAAACTATGGCTTGTAACCTAGTTTCATAGGTTCAGTGCCTGTATATGTTAATTCTGGAACTACACCTACAACTCAATCTACAACTCATAGTTTATCCTACGAGCCATATCTGGTCTCAGAGATGTAGTTCTAATAGCTTGTTTTACTATACCGTGCAACCTACAAAGGACTTCTATGACCCTTAGTGTTTCCTACAACTCATGGACTAGCCTTTGTAGGTTCTTCTACAACTTTTTCTTGTAACTTTTTACTATTCTTGCCTATACTTTTGGGGCTTATTTTTGTGTTTATTGTGTGGATTTCAAGTACGATATCTCCCAAACCCAAATAAAGTATGATTCGAGCTATGCAATATCGATTGCACGATGAGTCCTCGGACACCTTGACTGCTACTAAGGCCAGTGGGTCCTTCGAGAAACTCAGCATCCAGCCAGATGTAGGAATCGAACAACCACATACATGTATGACTAATAAACAGACCGTACTTCCTGAGACTCAGGCCATAGTGGTTCGTCCTCCCTAGTCTGATGAGGGAAGAGTCAAAAACAGCAACTCCATTCAAATAACTTCCTCCAAAAAGGGATCCGAGTCTTAATCAGGAGAGGAATCTGAGTCTGAGTCTTCTTCAACACCCCCGAGCACCACCCTCACCTCCAAATTCATTGACTAGTTGGTGGTGTGTGCGAGGCCTGAAACATATCTACAAGGACAACCTGCGACATGATGAGCGGGGCTGACAGGCCCATACCTAATGTGCTATCAAACTGTAGCAGTTTTAAGCTTAAAATATGGAATTTTGTGTGTTCTCAAAGCGATGTTAATAGGTTTATGTGTTTTTATGTTTATTTTGCAGGATTATAGGATTTGGCATGATTTTGTCCAAAAGGTTGTAGAAGTTAAGTTTCTGAGGACCTACAAGGCACTCTAAAGGCCGTGAATACTTCCACGAGCTGTAGGGAGGTGTCTTGGGTGAGACCCAGTGAACTACCTAGTATCATAAGTTGCATCCACGAACTGTCAGATGATTCATAGAAGTTCTCATAAGTTATGGATTAGTTTCGTGCCTGGGGGATCAAAGTTTGAAATGTTTCTGAAGAGTTGTCAAATGAAACCCTATATGGTCTGTAAGTCTTAACAAGGCCTGTAGGAAGGTCTCATAGATTGGAAGCTAGTTTTTGATGAATGCAGAGTAAGAAGCCCAGGTACGGGCCATGGATCTTTATATGGCTTGTAACTCAATCCGTAGAAGCTGTTGAATCCAGTTTTCCTATTCCGTTTTGAATTTGTATTTTAATTATTATAAATAGTTTTATTTTATGTCTTTTAGATAGAGAGACGGATAAGAGAACTAAGAAACACTTTTGGGATTTCATATTTTGTGAATTTTATATTTAAAACAACACATTGTGATTTCTTGTAGAGTATTGTGGATTTCTTGTTCTTAAGAAAAGTTCACGAAGGAATTGGTGACGAAAAAAAGGACTGTGAGCCACAAGCTCTTTCAAGAGATTCAATATACTAGTGTAATAGTAATAAGATCCTTAATTCTTGAGAAGATCCTAGAACATTCACCATACCCTGCATCATTGGAGTTGCCGAATTTGCAAAGGCATTATGTGATTTAGGTGCCAGCATCAATTTAATGCCTCTTGCAGTGTTAAAAACGTTTGGCTTAGGAGCTCCTACTCTAAAAAACATATGGTTAGTGATGGCTGACAGGATGGTGAAGAAGCTTATAAGGATATTGTTGATGTTCTCGTCAAAGTAGAAAAATTCAGTTTTCCCGCAGACTTTGTGATCTTTGATTTCAAAGTTGACTTCAGAGTCCCAATCATCTTGGGAATTCCCTTCCTAGCCACTACACGAGCATTCATAGATATAGAATCAGGCCAGCTCAAGTTTTGATTGAATGGTGAGGAAGTAGTCTTCATATATGTCGGTCTATAAAGAGGTCTAATGATTTAAAGATGGAAGTTTCGGCACTTGGTGAAGTCAGAGTAACCATGTTGTCCAAGTCATGCCCCATCAATAAATCAGGTGCTACTTGAGAGGAAATCCAAGATATTTGATGCAACATTTGTGTATTTTATTATTTTTAGCTTTCTAGACTTATATATAGTTTAATTTATCGTTTTGGCTGTAATTTTGGACGTCAGGACTGGTGGCATATAGGTAATAACTTTTTTGTGAAGGATTTGCAGGAACAAGGCTAAGTTAGCAATCCAGTGTTGACAAGAAAAAAGAAAAGTGATTCCACGACCAGTTCTCCGAGACATGGTTCACACGATGACTCGTACACTTACTCGTAGAACATTTCCATTAAGAAACATTTTGTGCACTCCAATCCATGAACCAACTTTATGGACCGCAAATAAAACTATAGGTCATGAATGGGGCTTGTGGACCCTAGGTAAGATTCCTAAAACTTGCTAACTATTAGGGGCTTCTACGACCCAATCTCTGAGTTGTATGTATTCGTATGACTCGTAGATGGATCATTGATGCTAATATCCCAAATTAGGGTTCAGGCATACTATGAAACCATGCCCTATAGGTCGTAGAATCTTTTCGGCTCATAGTCGAGGTTTCGTAGGGCCTGTACCCAATTCTTACCCGACCCGGTCAATGATTTAAAAGAGGGGTAAAATCATTTACCCCTTATTCTTTCCTAAATTTCTCAAAATACTTAAAGTCCTTCTTTTCCACCACATCTCCGACCACCATCCCGGCCACCTCCATCTTTTTCGGCCAACTTCTGGCTACACTCCTACAAACTAGGGTTTCGTTTATCTCACTTTCCTACTTCTATTTTTCAACTCTTTGATCAAATTCGGGATATCCTCAAATTTAATTTCTATATGTCACTAAAAATTGTATCATCAGTTTGGATTATTGTTTGGAATAGTATTCCTAGATTTATGTCCTAGTAATAGGTGTAGGCCATTCATGCGAAAGAATACTTGCTTCTACATGTAGTTGCCTTTGAATTGAACCATCTATATGCCGAAAATGTGTGTAATGTAATTGGCCATGAAGTTCTTGTATGTTTTTGCTTGAAATCATGTAGTCACATGTCATCGGAAGTAAATTGAACTATTTGATTTAAAAATTGGCATGTATTGCATATGTGTGAGTGATAGCACGAATTTTAGTTGTCCAATAGTGACCGAAATGTTATATGAATTTGCTAATTGATGTTTGATGGGGTAGTTTCATAATTGACTCATGTGGGGTGCTAGGTAACTTAGTGTAATTATATTGAGTACATAAAATCTTTTCTTCAATTCTGAGTATAATTGCTTTGACTTTCTATTGTTTCATAATGGAGATCGTTTGGTGGACTTGGGAAAATCCAAGTTGCTGTACTTTTACAATACGAGGTTCTTCTGCGACCCATTGATTAATCCATGAGCCATAGTCGCCCCTTGTGAGTAAGCCCAGCAACTTGGAAATTTCTTAGATTCCATTAGATGAAACCATTTATAGGCCGTAGTTTAGACTATGGCATGTAACCTGGTTTCGTAGGTTCAATGCATATAAATGTTAATTTTGGAACTATACCTATGACTCAATCTACGACCCATAAATTGTTCTACAAGCGATATCTAGTCTTATAGGTGCAGTTCCAGTAACTTGTTTTACTGTACCCTACCACCTACAAAGGCCTTCTAAGAACCGTAGGGGTCATTTGGTACAAAAATGAATAATGCAGGGATTAGATATGCAAGGATTAGTTGTGCAGGGATTAGTAATGCTGGGACTATTTTTTTATCCCTTGTTTGGTTTATTGCTTTCCACTTAATTTTGTATTTAATTTAATATTCTATAAAAAGCTCATTTCCATTTATACCCTTGAACTATTATAAGATTTCTATTTGATGTATTGTTGGACAAAATTATTTCTAATAAAGAAATTGAGGGGTAGTTTAGTCACTTTGTTTCTTTATCCAAGTGTTACTAAACCTAGTATTAGTAATCCCTAGATATCCTAGGGATTAGATAAGACCACATATGGTGGATTAAGTTATCCATGTATTAGATGTATTTGAGCAACCAAACATTGTATTGTGTGGACTAAATTTTAATCCAAGGATTATTTTGATTAATACATCCTACCAAACATGCTCGTAGTTTCCTATGGCTCGTAGAAGAGCCTTCATAGGTGCTTCTACAACTTTTTCCTAAAAGTCTTTGCTTTTCTTGCCTATACTTTTGGGGATGACATTGTGTGGTCTTGAGGTATAATGGCTCCCATACCTAGAAAAAGTGAGATTCGAGCCATACAACATAGATTGAGAGACGAGTCCTCGGACACCTCGGCTGCTACTGAGGACAATATGTCCCTCGAAGAACTCAGCGTCCAGCCAGATATGGGCATCGAGTGACTATACACATGGGTGGCTACCAGACAGACAGTGTTGTCTGAGACTCAGGCTATAATAGTCCGCCATTCCCAGTCTAGCAAGGGAGGTTATAGAGATAGTAGCTCCATCTAGATGACTTCCTCTAGAGAGGGATCCAAGTTCGGATCGGGTGAGGAGTCTGAGTTTGAATCTTCTTCAGCACTACCAGCATCACCCTCACCTCTAGATGCATTGACTAGCCTGTGGTGTGTACAACACATGCAACAGATCTATAGGGATGACCTTCGGCATGATAAGCAGGGTGCACGGGCTCGTACTATCTTTGACGATCTCCGAATCATCACCTCTAGGATTGACAGCTCCTGGACTCCAACTTACCTATAACCCGTTATAGCTTGCGGTGGGTGCTATCTCCGTCAAGGAAGTACTCCCCTAGTGATGGTTCTAGAGTTCTATGCTTCTTATGCCACCACTATCATGGAGTCGACTCCTCAGGGGAAGAGACCTCTTTCTTAGCCTCGTCTGACACGCACGACGATGAGGAGAGTTCTGGTTGATTTATCTGAGGCCACCATCTTGCATGTTTTTTTAATCTCGATCATCACGCCCCCATGTCCACACCTGAGTATGATCACAGATTCAGATAGACTAGGGATAAGGTTCTAATGAGAGATTCGGCTCAAAAGGCCGCACTGAAAAGATGAGTTATCAATGACATTGCACAACAGGGTTAGGACCTTGAGTGGGTTTCTACATCATCGACGACGATCGTGAAGGCATCCCTCAGCTTCACCGGAAAATTTTGGTAGGCTGTAGTTAGATCACAGATCAGACTGACACATGTTGACAACACTTTGACACCGAATCGCACAATACTAGTTGCCAGCATCTTGGCTGGCTATGACATTAATTGGGCTCGCTTGGCAGCAAACCAGATTCATGAGGCGGCCTTGAAGAGGTCCATCTCCATCCTCTTCTCGTGCTTGATATATCGCCTATGTATAGTGGCGGGGGTGGATATTCTTCACCATTTGGACACTATGATCAGAGGACACTGGATGCCAGCCTGATAAAGGCTAATGAGAATCCTATGGCCCTTCGGTGAGCACCACAGCCTCTAATCCATTTCCTGGAGATGTTCGCCGCAACACCGTTGTCTGAGCCTTCGTGTTCTTCGGCTACCACTGCTCCCACTACTAAGGGGCCTCTATAGACCGAGACTGATAGAGAGGCGGACCTACTATTTCTACTACTCCTACACCAGAGGTCGTGACCGCATAGACTTCACCCGCTGGCATGCTATACGTGTCAGTGGCATCTATTCAGGCTCTAGCGCAGATACAAGTACACACTGAGTCCTAGTTGACTCAGTTACTACAACATATTAGGATTTGGGTTTGCTAGGCCATTAAGAGGATGAGACTCGAGTAGAATCACACTTTGCGATTGCACTTAGAGAGAAATTTGCACCAGTACATAGCCACATTGAGGTACTTAAGAGGTGAGTGGAGCATAGCCTCAATACACCCCAGCCTTTTGACTTGAAAGCCATTCGGGCAAAGATCCAGCAGCTCCATTATGAGATTAGGTTAGCAATAACAATATTTTTTGTGCTTCCGCTATTTGACACTAATAGGTGGTTGTTGATCCATTTGGCCCCGATAAGACACCACTCCCTGCCCATGAGAAGAGGCCTCAACTAGAGAGTAATGATCTAGATGCTACGAGGCGAGAGGCAGAGTTGACAAAGATGAATCAATTCGAGATTACAAGACTTTTCTCCATGGCAGATGAGAAGGCATGCAAAACACATGAGCTAGAGAGGATGAGGGGTGCTGGACCCTCTGGACATACTGCCACTATTGAGGATACTACCAAGCAGGTTAATGATGGTCAGACACGGGCAAAGACTAGCGCTTAGGCTCCCAGGAATGTTCTTCATGACCCTCTATACTTTGATTTAGTTATGTTTTATTGCATTAAGGGCATTACAAACTCTTTTTGATGGGGTATGGCTAGTTATAGGCCATGGTGAAGTTTGAGTAACCATGGCCTATAACTATGCCAAATTTTGAGTCCGAGGCGTTCTGTTGCCTGTGTTCTTTCCCTAAATATATTTATTTTCTATTGAACTAGCATGTTTAGGATGTGTAAGTAGTATTACTAACATATTGTACTAAAGTCTATGGCATATGTTAGTTTAGTGGAAAAATGATATCTATAAATTTTTTATGTTAGGTAGTTTGATAACTCCTATGTGAAATCAATGATTGGCAATGCCTGTTCGGATAAGTGAGGTTTAATTTTGATGAAAAGCGTGATATGAGAGTCTATATTAATAGTGTAATCAGTGCCAAGTTTGTATGATCTTCTTTGAATAATTCTTATACTGTGTTTTAACTCAGAACTTCCCCTGTTACTCTGACTAAGACTGTAGGTTAATTTGTTAGGAAATGATCTTAAGCCATTGTTCATATTAGTCTACTTAGCCTAAATAACCAACCAAATGCTTGATGTATCCCTGGATCCTAATGTTTGAGCTTTACATGAACCTTTTTCTTTGTAAACACCTAAGTAACCGAGCATTGTTGAATTTGAAGTCCTGAGTTTGGCCCTGGTCTTTCCTTGAATATTGTGCACCTTGACTGAGGCAAAAATCCTAAGTTGGGGGTGGTTACCAAAAATGGCTCTAGTTCATAGGTTGGATGTTGTGCACCTCAACAAAGGCCAAAAGCCTATGTTGAGGGTGGCAGGTATAAGGAAAATCACACTAAGTTTAGTGGAAGATAGGGATACATGACAAGGGGAGAAATTGTGCTATGGGTGAAAGAAAGATGAGTAGATGCCTAAATAAGGAGCTAAAGAGAGAAAGAATGTGAAAAAGAAGGTAATGAACTAACAATGTGAGTAAGGCACCCAGAAAAGTTTGAAATAAGAGAAGGGAAGAATGAGTTGAAAATAACAACGTTGGTAGGGAAAAGTGTAGAATAACGCAATGCCAAGGAGGGCCATTAGTCATTATGTTCCTTATACATCATACCAAAAAGCCCTCTGAGCCTACGTTACAAGCCAACAAAGTCCTATAGTGATCCTAGTCCAAGTAGTAGAAGGTCATAGGTGTGAGTATAGGGGTAGGTATATGGTATTGAGCATAGTGTTTGAATATCTATTGTGAGTGTGAGTGATTTGGTTTAGTCTCACGTATCAAATATGAGAATAGTATCATGAGAGGGATATGGTACTTCTTTTTATGAGGGCACTTGTTATGCCCCAAAGAGAGGGGAGGCGTGACTAGCACCCGAGACCGTTATTGGCTGGGTAAGACACTAAACATGCAAGTTAACTAAACTAGGGACCAAAAGAAAATTGTGCAGCATAATGTTTAGAAAAAGAAACTAAGGCGGGACCATTTAGGTCATGACCTGGTCAACAACAAATCATGTACATCAAGAAAAGTTAACCAAAATGATAAAGCACTAGCAAGCAGACAAGGCTGCCACAACAGAGGTACAGACACACACTATATATACATGTCAATCTTATGACTTGAGACTGAAAGGCGCAGAAGAACCAACCCATAATAACATGTCCACAATAGCCTATAAGAGACTCACTAGCACTGCCGTGACAGGGCCCAACTATACCAACTGCATAATAAAAAGTAAACATCCTGTGAAGCTCCAGGAAGATCGAGGTGGAGGTTACCAACTTACAGCTAAACGACTCCTAGTGGAGGGGTCAATCAGAGTCCCTACAAGAACCTGCACGCACAAAATAAAATGCAGCGTCCCCAGGAAATGGGACGTCAGTACGAATAAACATGTACTGCTATGTAAGGAAGAAAGTAAAATCATAGATAACCATAGTAAAAAGGTTAATAGAAATGCCACCTGTAACCAAAACTCAAGTAACCTTAATGGCCAATAAGCAACCTCCTAGTGATAAAAAAAAATGCATGGTATGCTTGAGTATCGCATGTCCTGAATATATATATATATATATATATATATATATATATATAGATGCAAATTCATGACATACCCAACCAAATGCTAGCAATGGTGGTCCTTTCCGGTAGCTAACCGACATCATATATGCCAAAATGTGGCCATCTGTACCATATACATATATATATATGGGCAAATAGGCCCCATACCTTCAATTATAGCTCGAACTCCATGCATAATGTGCAACGTATGATATGAATGTTGAATGCACATAGTAGATAACAGCAAGAACTTAGCCAATCTTGGCTCATCGGTACACTTATTCTCATAGCATCATAATCATTGTCATTTAGCCAATCTTGGCTCATTAGTATACTTATTCTCATAACATCATAATCATTGTCATAGCATATACATATGACCCGTGAGATCTTATATGTATTTTTAAAAAGTTTGGGAACTTAACCCAACATTTAAAGTGAAGACTTAACTTTGAAAATGTTCACAAAGGTTCTTTACATAATGCTTATATTTCGTCCCATGTCAATTAGTAAAAGAAAGTGTTAAATAGGATCAAGTGATTTAGTAGTTCAAATAGGAACATTTCACGGAAGAATATTTGAAACCAACGCGTTACTTGCTAAATGCTTCAATTATATTTTTGTATGGAAGAAGGACTAATTATGAATAATACATTCCCTTCGCATTCTACATTTATTTTAATGACACTACACCAAGAAGAAAAACAACTCGAACATATGAATAGGTAGCTGGGAAAATCAAAAAAATTATATATAAATATTGAATGTCTAGTTTAAGCGAATGAAAGGAATTTCAACCTAATACCATCATGAAAATAACTCAGCTGCAATCCCAATGCCTTTCACAAAAGGTCTTTCTAGTAGCAGAATAGTAAGATTTCACATTTGACATTTTGGGAAACTTCTCGGCTTTTGTGCTAAAGGAGAGATGGAGCTTAGCCTTAACATACCTCTCCAACGAATGTCCAATTGCCAAAAGATTCTTCATGAAAGTTGTTCTTTATGTCCTAAGCTTCGTAATGACTATATATACGCAGCTTAAAGACACCTATAAATAGTAAAAGAATTTAGCATTACTGACCAGATTCGGCAAGGAGTATTTACGCAAGGGAATGTCCATAAAACTTCGTAAAAATTACCGTAAAAGAGCCCCAAAATTATTACCTCAATACACCAGCTGCAAATCAACAATACCAGCAAGAACACCACTTTTTTTACTGCCCAAAAACAGCCCCAGAAGAACACTTTTTACAGCCCAAAAACACCCCCAAACTCAGGTAATAAGAGGGGAAAACGATTGCAAAGCGTAAGGCACACATTTCTAAGCACGGGGATGAATTTTAATGCTAAAAATGCAAAAAAACCTACCTAAATCACTTAAAGAACTTTTGGGTGCTTTCTCTTCAGTTTCTTACTGCTTTGGGATGAAAATGGTTCATTTTTGAGCTTTAAAATGTCTAAATAGCCGACTTAAAGTTGGGCTTGACCCGACCTGACCCATGACCCGATTTCCTGCTCGTGTAGTCCCAGTAAAATTATCATAACTTTTTATTCTGAGGTCGGTTTGATGTGCGGTGTGGTGCGTTGCAAACTAGACTCATAGATCTTCAATGCGATAGGTCATGGCCCTTCTAACTTGTTATATTTTGGGAGATATGGCCAGTTACAATTTACCCAAATTTAAGAAGGGTTTCTTAAAGAAACTTACGGTAACTTTGGCCAACCTTTATCTTGCAACTATCTTGATTCCAAAACTTAATGTATGACATTTGTTCTATTAATATAACTTTTAAAAAATCCATTATTAGCAAGTTATGGACTTTAAGTCCCATCTGAAAAGTGAAACCCAATTTAAACCTTCCGAAAAGGGCAAGGTGCCACTCGGGCCCTTTTTTTAATCCCGAATGTGCATTTAGGGTATTCCTTTGGCTTAAAACTTTAGCTCCTTGACGTTACCACTTATTTGCAACCTTATTATCCTTAGGTTCTTTCCAAAGTCATATATGTCTTATATGACACGCCACCCTATACATATATAGAAGACGAGGAACACGGGTTTCACAGTCTCCCCCTTTAAGAACATTCGTCTGCGAATATATCTATATAACGTCTTGGTTGCACTATTAACTCTTGAAATGTGACTTTTGAGGATATACCTTTTATTCCTCTAATCCATAAATTAACTTTGAAAAAAAAATTCTAATTATAAGCTTTGTATAGCTATCTCCTGATGATCCATATAAAGTATGCTCCCAACTCATTTAAAATTTACGTTACTGTAGAAATATGACTGCCAACTTATAAAATACGACTCACCTTAATTTGTAAATAGCTGGGGGTGCTTCTTCTTCATTTCCTATTCTGCTTCCCAAGTCATTTCCTCAATATTATTGTTCCGCCATAATACTTTCACACAGGCCACTTCTTTATTCTGAAGCTTTCTCACTTGTCGGTCTAAAATAGCCACTGGCACCTCATTATAAGACAAGTCTTCATCAATGTGGATATCTTCAATGTGGGTAATATGTGAAGGATCTCCAATGGACTTCCGCAACATCGATACATGAAACACCATATGGAATGCCCCCAATTCTGAAGGCAAATCAAGCTCGTATGCGATCTTGCCAATCTTTCGAATAATCTCATACGGTCCAGCATATCTAGGACTGAGCTTTCTTGTCTTTTCAAACCATATGATTTCCTTCATAGGTGGAACCTTCAAGACGACCCAATCTTCTACGTCAAATTCTAAGTCTCGTCGTCAAACATCTGTATAAGACTTTTGCCGACTCTGGGATGCTTGTAATCGGTCTCTAATAAGTCTCACTTTGTCCATTACTTGCTAAACTAGATTAGGGCCTAGCAATTTTGCCTCCCCAACCTCAAACCAACTGATTGTCGACCTACATCTTTGCCCGTATAGTGCTTCATAGGGCACCATTTGAATACTAGCTTGGAAGCTATTATTATATGCAAACTCAATAAGAGGTACATGGTCATCCCAGCTTCCTTTAAAGTCCAGCACACTGGCACGTAACATATCCTCGACAATCTAGATGGTATGCTCTTCTTGCCCATCAGTTTGTGGATGAAAGCGGTGCTGAGATTCACCCGAGTGTCCAGACCCTTCTGAAAAGACTTTCAAAAATGAGCGGTAAATTAAACCCCTCGATAAGATATAATAGATAATGGAACTCCATGAAGGCGAACAATCTCTTGAATGTAAAGCTTAGCATAATCCTCCGTTGAATATGTCATTCTTATTGGCAAGAAATGAGCAGATTTTGTCAACTATCAATGATTACCCAAATAGAATCATACATGTATGGAGTACGAGGCAAACCAATGATGAAGTCCATATTTATAATGTCCCATTTCCATAGCAAAAGCTCAATATATTGAGCTAGGACTCCAGGTCTCTGATGTTCTACTTTAACTTGATGACAACTGGGACATTGGGCTACCATCTTTGCAATATCCTTTTTCATGCCATTCCACCAATAGATTTGTCGAAGGTCTCAATACATTTTTGTTGCTCCAGGGTGGGTTGAATATCTAGAATAATGGGCCTCAGAAAGAATTCTATCACAGAGTCCTTCGATATTTGGCACACATAAGTAGCCTTGGTACCTAACGACTCCTTTTCTAGTCAGCTCACATGAAGAATGTTGTTGTTGTGGAATGCTCTCCCTCAGTTTCCTAAGATCAAGATCCTCGCGCTGTCGCTCTTTTACTTCATTAACAATGGTAGATTCTACTATACGTTGAATAATTACACCTCTATCCTCTGTATCTACCAATCACACCTACAAACTAGCTAGCTGGCATAGGTCTTTTGTCATTTTAACCTTATCAGCTTCAACATAGCTTAGACTTCCTATGGACTTCCAGCTAAGTGCATCAGCAACAATATTAGCTTTACCGAATGGTACAAAATGTCAACATCATAATCTTTTAGTATTTCTAGCTACCTCCTTTGTCGTAGGTTCAACTCTTTCTGCTTAAAAAAAATTGAAGGCTCTGGTGGTTTGTAAAAATATCAACATGAACTTCGTATAGATAGTGTCGCCAAATCTTTAGAGCAAATACAATCGCAGCGAGCTCAAGATCATGGGTAGGATAATTTTGTTCATGCTTTTGCAACTGTCTCGAAGCATATTACCTAGGCCAATTCTCGAGGCATCATAATATACAAGGTAGCCTTCAGTTCCATCCTGAAGAGCCAAGATAGGTGCAATGGTAAGCCTTTTCTCTCTCTTGAAAACTCTATTCATATGCTTTAGTCCATTGAAACTTAGCTGCTTTATGTGTCAATCTTGTCAGTGGTGCAGAGATAGAGGAGAATCCCTCAAAAAACTTCCTATAATATCCTGCCAAGTCTAAAAAGCTACGGTCCTTAGTGGGATTCAATGGTCTCGGCCAGGCCATTACTGCTTCAATCTTCTGGCCACATCGACCTTGATATCATCGCTAGTAATAGCATGGCCAAGAAAAGCTACAGAAGTTAACCAAAACACATATTTAAAGAATGTAACATATAACCTATTATCCTGGAGAGTATGTAATATAGTTCGCAAGTGATATGCAGGTTCAACTGCTGACCGTGAATATATCAGGATGTCATCAATAAACACGATCACAAATTCATCTAGGAATGGTTTAAAGACTCGATTCATCAGGTCCATAAAAGCCGCTGGGGCATTTGTAAGCCCAAACAACATGACAAGGAACTCAAAATGTCCATACCTCGTCCTAAATGTTGTCTTTGGAATATTAACATCCCTCACTCGCCACTGGTGGTACCCGGATCTCAAGTCAATCTTTGAAAAACATTTGGCACCCTGCAACTAGTCGAATAAGTCATCAATCCGCGTAAGAGGATACTTATTATTGATAGTGACTTTATTTAGCTTTCTGTAATTAATACACATCCGTAAGGAGCCATCTTTCTTTCAAACAAAGAGCACTGGAGCACCCCATAGAGATGTACTTGGCCTAATAAAGCCTTTATCAAGTAAGTCCTTTTGATGTTCCTTCAATTCCCTTAGCTCTGCAGGAGCCATCTGTAAAGAGGAATGGATATAGGCTGCGTGTTCGGGAGAAAATCTATAGCAAAATCAATTTCCGTATTGGGGGGATCCCTGGAAGCTCATCAGGGAATACCATCGGGAATTCATTCACAATAGGGACTGACTGAAGGGTCATTGACTCCTTATCAATATCCTTAGTATGAATTAAATGGTAAATACAACCTTTAGCGATTAGCTTCCGAGCCCTATGGTATGAAATAAAATTACCTTTGGTCGAGGCAACATTACCTTTCCATTCAATGACCGGCTTACCTGGAAAATAGAAGTGGAGTAGCTTTGCTCGACAATCAATGTTAGCATAATAAGCTTCCAACCAATCCATACCCGTAACAACATCAAAATTTAGCATAATCAATTCAATTAAATTAATAGAGGTTGGACGCTCATTAATTAACACTGTACAACATCGATAGACATGGCTAGCTATAATTAAGTCACCAATTAGCGTAGATACCCTCCCCAACAATAATTCAGGTCTCATATCAAGCTTACCAGCAATGAATGGAGTAATATATGAAAATGTAAAGCCAGGATCTATCAGTGCATAAATAGCATAAGAATGTACCATCAATATACCTGTGATCCCATCTGAGATGCCTCTGAATCCTCTCGGCCTGTGAGTGCATAAAAGCAATTTTGTCCACTAGTAGAAATTGAACTGTCTCCTCTACCTCTCCCTCTACCATGACCCTGAGTAAGTTGTGGATCTGGTCGGGGAGCACGTATTGGGGATGAAGAGGCTGCAGTGGATCTTGAAAGGTGAGTTGTTGTAACTCTACCTAACCTCGGGCACTGGCTAATGTAATATCTTATCTGCCCACAATGGTAACATGCACCTGACCCTATTTACACTGCCCACTATGAAGCTTACCGCATTTTGCACATGGAGGAGTAGGCTGTCTCATTGGTGCAAAGCGATCCTAACGATGTCTCTCAGGCTGGCGTAAACTCTGCCCCAGACCTGACTGAATATAACGATCAAATCGCTAGCCCTGCATCTGTGGCGGGGAACTACCCACTAACAAAGGTGGATATCGGTTAAAAGGAGGCCTAAAATCACCCCGTGGCACCCTATAAGACCCTATAGTATGAGCCCTCTTATTCTTCTCCCTATCTCTATGGGTATCCCAAATTCATCGAGGAAGATCCATTGTAGTTTGAGCAAAAGCCTGAATACAGGAAATATCTACAACATTTTGTAAAGAGGCTATCTTGCAGTCTCTGATCAAATGATACCCTAAACCATCCATATAACGATGAACTATGGCACTCATGGTACGTACAATATCTGGTGCATACCTAGCCAAAGAATTAAACCTAAGGCTATACTCCCTTACACTAATATCCCCCGGCCTCAAACTGATAAATTAGTCAAGACGCGCCTCCCGCACTTGCCGTGGTAAGTAATGGGCTTAAAATGCCTCAGAGAAGTCCCCCCCACTCTGCTAGCGGAGCATCAGGCCCTCTAGATCTCTCCCATGCTTCGTACCACAAGATGACGACATCACAGAGTCGAAAAGAAGCCAACATCACAGCCTCAATGACAGAGACATGCATCACCCTCAATACTCTATACATATAGTCTATAAAGTCTTGTGGAACCTCAGTGGGACTGGACCGTGTGAATACTTGAGGGGCCAAGTGAAGAAACTCTCGTACCTTTGAGCTTTCTATTTGATCCCTTCAGATGTCTGCTCTCGCCTCTAGTGGTCTCTCATGAATAGAAACCATCCTAGCTAATAGCTGAACAACCTCTCTCATATTGTGCTCCCAAGTCTCTGGTAGGATTGGGGGTACGGGACCTCCTTGGCCCTCAACAGGTGCTGGTGAATCTGGTACTATGGATACTGGAGGCTCTCTGCGTGCCTCAACAAGGAGTATATCTGCCTGACCCGATAAAGAACAACTGGTACCTTCTCTCGGATCCATATCTACCCCACGTTGTGCCACCTCCTGAATATAGATAGCCTGACAAATAAAACAAACCACAAAGCACGATTAGATTTCATATGTCCCAATAACGTTGCTCTATAGCACGATCTATTAAGTGAAAGAAAGGTAACCAAATCCAAAATGCCTTATAGACTCCTGATTATAAGTGTTGTGCACAACACACCCATAAGCAAGACTCTACTCGACATGGCATTGTTGACTCCCTAGGACATGACTTGCTCTAACACCATATTTGTCACGCCCCAAAGAGAGGGGGGTGCGACTTACACCCAATACTGTTATTGGTCGGGTAAGCCACTAAACATGCTTGTTAACTAAACTAGGGACCAGAAGAAAATCGGGAAACATAATGTTTAGAAAAAAACCAAGCCGGGACCATTTAGGTCATGACCTGGTCAACAACAAATCATGTACATCAAGATAAGTAAACCAAAATGATAGAGTACTAGTTAGCCGACAAGGATGCTACAATAGAGGTACAGACACACACTATATATACATGCCAATCTTATGAGTGGAGAATGAAAGGCGCAGAAGAACCAACCCATAATAACATGTCCACAATAGCCTCTAAAAGACTCACTAACACTGCCGGGACGGGGCCCCGACTATACCCAACTGTACAACAAAAAGTAAGCATCCTGTGAAGCTCCAGGAAGAGGTGGAGCTTACCAACTTACAACTGAACGGCTCCTAGTGGAGGGGTCAATCAGAGTCCCTACCTGAACCTGCACACACGAAATAAAATACAGCATCCCAGGCTACGGGACATCAGTACGAATAAATATGTACTGGTATGTAAAGCAGAAAGTAAAATCATAGATAAACGTAGTAAAAAGGTTAATTGAAAGTACACACCTGTAACCAAAACTCAAGTAGCCTTAATGGCCAATAAGCAATCTCCTAGTGATAAAAGAAATTGCATGGTATACTCGAGTATCGCATGTTGTCAATACATATATATATAGATTGAAATGCATGACATACCCAACCAAATGCTAGCAATGGTGGTCCTTTTAGGTAGCTAACCGATATCATATCTGTAAACCTGTGGCCATCTGTACCATATAGATGTATATATTTGGGCAAATAGGTCCCATACCTTCGATTATAGCTTGAAGACCATGCACAACATGCAATGTATGATATGAATGTTGAATGCACATATAGACCATAGCAAGAACATGGCCAATCTTGGCTCATTAGTTCACTTATTAACATAGCATCATAATCATTTTCATTTAGCCAATCTTGGCTCATTGGTACACTTATTCTCATAACATCATAATCATTTTCATAGCATATACACATGACTCATGAGATCTTATATGTCTTTTTAGCAAGTTTGGGAACTTAACCCAACATTTAGAGTAAAGCCTTAACTTTGAAAATATTATAAAGGTGCTTTACATAATGCTTATATTTGGTCCCATGTCAATTAGTAAAAGAAAGTGTTAAATAGGATCAAGCGATTTAGTAGTTTAAATAGGAACGTTTCACGGAAGAATATTGGAAACCAACACGTTACTTGCTAAATGCTTCAATTATATCTTTGTATGAAAGAAGGACTAATTATGAATACTACATTCCCTTCGCATTCTACATTTATTTTAATGGCACTACACCAAGAAGAAAAACACCTCGAACATATGAATAGGTAGCCAGGAAAATCGACAAGATTATATATATATATATGTATATATATATATATATATATATATATTAAATGTCCAGTTTAAGCGAATGAAAGGAATTTCAACCTAATACCATCATGAAAATAACTCAGCTACAATCCTAGTGCCTTTCACAGAAGGTCTTTCTAGAAACAGAATAGTAAGATATCGCATTTGATATTTTGGAAAACTTTCCGGATTTCGTGCTAAAAGGAGAGACAGAGCTTAGACTTTACATACCTCTCCAAGGAACATCCAATTGACAAAGGTTTATTCACAAAAGTTGTTCCGTACATCCTAAGCTTTGCAGCGACTATATATACACAGCTTAAAGACACCTATAAAAAGTAAAAAATTTAGCATTAATGACAAGATTCGGTAAAGAGCATTTACGCGTGGAAATGTCCGTAGAACTTCATTAAAATGACCGTAAAAGAGCCCCAAAATTATTACCTGAATACACTAGCTGCAAAACAACAATACCAGCAAGAACATCACCTTTTTTACAGCCCAGAAATAGCCCCAAACTCAGCTAATAAGAGGGGAAACAATTGCAAAGCGTAAGACACGCATTTTAGGCATAGGGACGAATTTTAATGGTAAAAATGCGAAAAAAACTTACCTAAATCACTTAGAGAACTTTTGGGAGCTTCCTCTTCAGTTTCTTACTGATTTGGGATGAAAATAGTTCATTGTTTAGCTTTTAAATGTCAAAATAGCCGACTTAAAGTTGGGCTTGACCTGACCCGGCTCATGACCCAATTTCCTTCTCGTGCAGTCCTAGTAAATCTGCCATAACGTTTTATTCTGAGGTTGGTTTGTTGTGCAGTTTGGTGCGTTGCAAACTAGACTCATAGATCTTCAATTTGATAGGTCATGGACCTTCTAACTGTTTATATTTTGGGAGATATTGCCAGTTATATGTGACCCAAATTTAAGAAGAATTTCTTAAAGAAACTTACAGTAACTTTGGCCAACCTTTATCTTGCAACATTCTTGATTCCAAAACTTAATGTATGACCTTTGTGCTATTAAAATAACTTTTAAAAGATCCATTATTAGCAAATTATAGAATTTTAGTCCTATCCAAAAAGTGAAACCTAATTTAAACCTTTCGAAAAGGGTGAGGTTCTACTCGGGTCATTTCTTTAATCCCGAATGTGCATTTAGGGTATTCCTTTGGCTTAAAACTTTAGGTCCTTGACATTATCATTTATTGGCTGCCTTATTATCCGTAGGTTCTATCCAAAGTCATATATGTCTTATATGACACGCCATCCTATATATATATAGAAGACGAGGAACACAGGGTTTCACAACACTTGCATTGCACTATTGATTCTAGGCTAATTTAGTGATTAATGCTTATCCGTGGTTACCTTGCTTGTCAGAGTTTCACTATCACATATATTGATCTGGATTGGTTTGTTGATGACTATCTAATATGCATTGAGGAGTTAGTGTGGGTATCTGTGTTTGTTTAGAGATAATATATGACATTAGATTGAGGTCTGTGTGTTTCTATAATGCATATGTAAATTGAGTCCGTCGCTTGAGGACAAGCAACAATTTTATGTTGACAGTGTTGATGTTCTATCAAAATACAAAACTTTTGATGCTTAAAACTTGGAATTTTGTGTGTTCTCAAAGCGATGTTAGTAGGTTTGATGTGTTTTATATTTATTTTGCAGGATTACTGGATTTGGCATGATTTTGGGCTAAAGTCTGTTGAAGTTAAGATTTTGAGGACTTACGAGATACTTTACAGGTCATGGGTACTACCACAAGCCATAGGGACATTTCGTGGGTGAGATCTAGTAAAGGGCATAGTTTCAAAAGTTGAATCCATGAACTGTCAAACTAGTTGTAGCAGTTTTCATGAGTCGTTGATTGGTATCGTGCTTGAAGGATTAGATTTTAAAGAGTTTCTAAAGAGTTGTCACATGAAACCCTATAGGGGTTGTAAGTCTGAACACGGCCCATAGGAAGGTCTTGTAGATTGGAAGCTAGTTTTTGAAGAATGCAGAATATGAAGCTCATGTACTGATCGTGCATCTTTGTATGACTATAACCTAGTCTGTAGAAGCTGTCAAATCTAGTTTTCCTATTCCGTTTTGGATTTTTATTTTAATTACTATAGGTCTTTATATGTCTTTTAGACAGAGAGACATACGAGCGAACTGAGAAACACTTTTAGGATTTCATTTTTTATGATTTTCACATTGAAAATAATACATTGTGATTTCTTGTGGAGAATTTTGGATTTCTTGTTCTGAATTGCATCATTGTAAGTTTACAGTTATGCTATTCTATACCATGATTCTTTCATCTACAAAGATTATGCATAGCTAAATCTATAACTAGGGTTGTAGGAACCATGTGACCTGGTCAAATCAGATAATCCGTAATTCTTAGAAAGTGTGCATGCATGTATTAATTAATTCTCTTTGTTATGAATTCTTTTTAACGGTGTCTAATATTAGAACCTGCCAAATTCATACTGAATAGATCAAGGTAGTAATGAATAGGAAAATAGATTAATAACGGATTTGATACGATCCCTCTCATCTAATTAATAAAACTGGATCGGGGGGATTTTACTGGAACAAAATGTAAAGGTTAGTAATGTCATACTGCGGGGATGGATCAAATCATATAGTGAAATTTCACTCTTTCCTGGATCAAAGGATTTCGTAAACTTATCTTGTTGTTCTGCAGGCTACACACTAGAAACGATTATGATTATTTGGTGATACTATATTAGTAAATCATGGGGAACACAATACCCTAGTTACTGCTCTCACTGGTTTCACAATACTCTCTTCTATTTTAGGTTTATTCTTGCATTTAAACCCCTCCCTTCGGGAGATAGGTAGGTTAATTCATTTTACTTGCTGGCACTTACTCAAAGTCTGCACCATATTCCCTGTGGATTCAACCCTAACCTTGGTTAAATGATATATTTTAATAACTGCTTATACCTTCAAAAAGAAGGTGTAGTTTGGGCGACATTAGTACTATATTTTAGGAGCCACAGATCATCACCTTTGGGCTTTATAGTGTGCCTGGACTGTAGGATACCATAGCTTGCTATAACTTAGAGCGGTTGGCATCTCCATCAGAGAAGTACTCCCCGACGATGGTTCGAGAGTTCTATGCTTCCTATGCTGCCACCAATGTGGAGTCCACCTCTAAGGGGAAAAGATACCTTTATAATCCTTTTCTGACATGGATGATGGTGAGGGCAGTTCCAGTCAATTAATCTGAGTCCACCATCTGGCATTTTCTATTTGGTCCCGATTATCAGCCTCCTAGGACCGACCTGGGATAAGGTATTGATGATAGATCCAACCCGAAAGGCGGCACTGATTAGATGGGTTGTTGATCACATTAGAAAGCAGGGTCAGGACCCTGAGTGGATTTCTACATCATTGGCACCAAAAGTGAAGGCATCCCTCAGCTTCAACGGCATTAGATCGCGGATCCGATCAACACATGTCGATATTATTCTGACACCGAATTGTGCAGTACTGGTTAGCAACATCTTTCCTGGCTATGACATTGATTGGGACCGCTTGGTAGCAAACTAGATTCATGAGGCATCCCTGAAGAGGTCCACATTCATCCCCTTCCCATACTTGATATATCGCCTATGTTTGGGGGGGGGGTGGAGATTCTTCACCACAAGGATACCATGATAGAGGTTTAGAGGACACTAGGTGCCATCCTGATAAAGGCTAATGAAAATCCAATGGACCTCCGGTGAGTAACACAACCTCCAGTCCATATGCCAGAGATGTTCGTTGCAGCACCACTATCTGAGCCTCCATCTTCTTCCACTACTTTTACTCCCACCACTAAGGGTCCCCCACAGGTTAAGGCTACTAGATAGGGGGCCACAAGTACTTTTACTCCTGCACCAGAGGCCGTGCGAACACAATCCTCACCCGCTGGCATGGTTTACGTGCCAGTGGCATCTATTCAGGCTCTAGCGCAGAGACAGGCGCACACTGAGTCCCAGTTGACTCAATTCTTACAACAAATTAGGCCTTCTATTCGCTAGGCCTTCTCAAAGGTTAAGGCTCGAGTAGAGTCACTCTTTGCGGCTGCACTTACAGAGAGGCTTACACTAGTACATAGCCGCATTTATGCATTTGAGAGGCGAGTGGAGCAGAGCCTCAGTTCTTCCCATCCTGCTTACTTAACGACCATCTGAGTAGAGATCCAGCAGCTCAATTCTGAGATAAGGGGAGTAGCATCAACACTGCTAGTGCTTCCTCTGTCTAACACCAATGAGGCAGTTGTTGATCTCTTTGGCCCAAAGAAGACATCACTCCTCACCCTGGGGAAGAGGCCTCACCTAGAGAGTGATAATCCAAATGCTATGAGGCGAGAAACAGAGTTGACAAAAATGATGAAATTTGAGGTTGGGAGACATTACTACATGGAAAATGAGGAGGTACGACAGGCACGTGAGCTAGAGAAGATGAGGGGTGTTGGACCCTCCAAACATGCTATCGTTACTGAGAAGATTACTAGGCAGGTTGAGGGTGGTCGGACACAGCCTGGGACTGGCGCTTAGGCACCCAAGTATGTTCGTTTTGACCCCTATGGTTTGATTTAGTAATATTTTGTTGTACTGAGGATAATGTAAACTCTATTTGATAGGGTATGGGTAGTTATAGGCCTTGGTGAAGTTTAAGTAACCACGACCTATAACTATCCCAAATTTTGAGCTCGGGGCGTTTTCTTGCCTGAGTTCTTGCCTTAAAACATTTATATTCTGTTGAACTGACCCGTTTAGGATGTGTAAGTAGTATTAGTAGAATATTGTACTAATGTCTATGGCATATGTTAGTTTTGTGGAAAAATGATTCCTATCAAAGAATTTTGTGTTAGGTAGTGTTGATAACAACCATGTGAAATTGATGATTCACAGTGCTTGTTTTGATAAGTGAGGTTTAATTTTGATGAAAATCATGATATGAGAGTCTATGTAGATATTGTAATCAGTGCCTGGTATGTGTGAGCTTCTTTGCATAATTCTTATATTGTGTTTCAATTCAGAACTTGCCCTATCACTCTGACTAAGACTGTAGGTTAGTTTGTTAGGAAAGGATCTGAGACCATTATTCATATTATTCCACTTAGCCTAAATAACCAACCAAATGCTTGATGTATCCCTTGATCCTAATGTTTGAACTTCGCATATACCCTTTTCTTTGTAAACACCAAAGCAACCGAGCCTTGTTGAATGTGAAGTCCTGAGTTTGGCCCTGGTCCTTTTTAAATATTGTGCACCTTGATTGCAGCAAGAAACTTAAGTTGTGGGTGGCTTCCAAAAGTGTCCCTAGTTTACAGGTTGGATATTTTGCACCTTAACTCAGGCGAAAACCCTAAGTTGAGGGTGGCTAGTATAAGGGAAATCACACCGAATGGTGTGAAATCTAGTGATGCATCAAAAAGGGTGAAAATATGCTCTGGGTGCAAGAAAGACGAACAGATACTTAAATAATGATCTAAAAAGGAAAAAATGCAAAAAGAAAAGGCAATGAGCTAAAAATATGAGTAAGGCACCCAAAAAAGTTTGAAATAGGAGAAGGGGAGAATGAGTTGAAAATAACAGTGTTGGTAGGGAAAAAGTAACACAGTGTCAAGGAGGGCCATTAGTCACTATGTTCCTAAAATATCATACCAAAGCCCTGTGAGCCTACTTTATAAGCCAAGAAAGTCCTATAGTGATACTACTCCAAGTAGTCGTAGGTCATAGTTTTGTCTATATAGGTAAACATATGGTATTGAGCGCCAGTGTTTGAATATGTGTTGTGAGTGTGAGTGATTCTTTTAGTCCCAAGCATCAAATATGAAAATACTATCACGAGTGGGATATGGGACTTCTTTTTGTGAGGGCACTTGAGTTACACTATTGATTCTAGGCTATTTCAGTGATTATTATTATTTGTAGTTAACTAGATTGTTAGAGTTGCGTTGTCACATATATTTATCTGTATTAGTTTTTTAGATGACTATCTGATATGCATTGATGAGTTAGTATGGGTATCTATGCTTGATATAAAGATAATGTATACCATTAGATTGAGATCTGTGTGTTGCTATACTTCTTATGCATACTAAGTCTGTCATTTAAAGACAAGCAACAATTTTAAGTTGAGGGCGTTGATATACTGTCAAAGTACAAAACTTTTGATACTTAAAACTTGGATTTTTTTTGTGTTCTCAAAGCGATGTTAGTGGGTTTAATGTGTTTTTATGTTTTTTTGCAAGATAAAAGGATTTGGTATGATTTTGGGCAAAAGACTACATAAGTTAAGTTTTGAGGACTTACGAGACACTCTACAGGCCGTGGATACTTAATTGCGCCATAACAAGGTTTCATGGGTGAGATCAAGTGAAGGGTGTAGTTTCAAAAGTTGCATCCATGAATTTTCAAACAAACCATAGAAATTTTCACGAATCGTAGAGCAGTTTCGTGCCTAGAGGATCAGAGTTTGAAGAGTTTCTAAAGAGCTATTAGACAAAACCCTATACAGGCTATAAGTCTAAACACAACCCGTAGGAAAGTCTCATAGATTGGAAGCCAATTCTTGAAGAAAGCAGAATAAGAAGCTGAGGTACGGGTCGTGGATCTTCATACGACCTATAACCCAATCCATAGAAGCTGCTGAATCAAGTTTTGCTATTCCGCTTTCGATTTTTATTTTAACTATTATGAATAGGTTTTATAGGTCTTTTAGATAGAGAGACGCACGAGAGAACTGAGAAACACTTTTGTGACATTCATAATTTGTGATTTTAACAATGAAAACATTACATTGTCATTTCTTGTGGAGATATTTAGATTTCTTGTTCTTAAGTTCATCATTGTGAGTGTTCAATTATGCTATTCTATACAATGATTCTTTCATCTACAATGATTATGCATAGCTAAATCCACAACTTGGGTCATGGGAACCATGAAGAACTAACAAGGTAAAACTAAACAATCCGTAATTCTTGGAAATCATGCATGCATGTATTAATTAATTATCTTTGTTATGAATGTTTTTTAACGAAGGCCAATGTTAGAATTCGTCTAATTCTTACTGATGGGATCAATGTAGCAATGAATAGGAAAAGAGATTCATTAATAGGATTCTATGTGATCCCTCTCGTCTAATAAACCGACTGGATGAAAGGGAGGTTGTACTAGAAAAAAGGTCAGGGTTAGTAATGTCACAATACGGGGATGGATCAAATCATCTAGTGAAATTTACCTCTCGCCTGGATCAAAAGGTTTGGTAAACTTAATTTACCGTTCTTCATGCTATACAATAGAAACGATTATGATTATTTGGTGATGCTAAATTATGAATAATTTCACAACACTTGCTTCTAGTTTAGGTTTATTTCTTGAAATTACAAAACCCCCTTTCCTTCGGAAGATAAGTAGGTTATTTCATTCGACTTGCTCATAATTATTCCAGGTCTAGACCATATTCCCTATTGGTTCGACCTTAACCTTTGATAGGTTATATATTTTGACAACGACCACTTATACCTTCAAAAAGGAGTTGTAGTTTGGCAGGTATCAAGTCCAACCCCTGTGCGGCACATCGATGGGAGAGAAAAGCATTTAGATTCCAAAAAATCAATAGACAGTTGACAATACTACACAAACAAGATCAACAATATGGAGTTTCCTAATCATCTTGTAGCCTCCAAAAGATAAGTCATAAACGTCTCCGCACCCATCTGCAGGACTTTACTAGACGGTACCAACTTGTCATGACTTGACCTCTTAAGTCATGTTCGATCCCACCTACAAGCAAGCCAACCCGAACCCACCATACCTTTCCTTATAACTAAGTATAACGATAGCTAACAACATGCAAGCAAGCTGACAACACCCTACCCTTGGACATGAAAGTCACTTGTATAGTGCTACTATAGACTCAAAATATACTACTATAGACTCAAATATATATATATATATATATATATATATATATATTTGTATGTATGTATGTATATATGTATATATATACACACACACAAATGCATGCCTAGACATAACTAGAATAGCACCTTACACTTACGAGCCAAAACTATAAATGTACAAGTCCAGTGTCTGAATATATGAGACGACCAAATAAATAGAACCGTAGAACATCTCAAAATTGATGATGCTCATTGAAGTCTCCTAAAGCGTCTAAAAAGCCCCTAGATTAGCAGCTATAACTCGTTCCTAGACCTGCAACACAAGTAGTGCAGAAAAGTACGAGTGATTATTGATGAAAGGCACCTAGTAGGCATCATTGGTTGATTGAGTAAAGTATAGCAAATACAGTAAGAAAATATTTAATGAAATGAGTTAAAATGTAGGCATGTCTATAGAACCATGAAATCCCAACTGAACGAGACAAGGAGAAGCAAAGCAATGTACAATACCAACTGACAGAACCAGGTGATGCATATTGATACCAGCGGATATAGCCAACATGAAACTCAGAATATAAAAACCTATGCCAGACTATATCTACAACACCCAGAGAACCCAACTAAGCAGGACAAAGCAATTTACAACAAAACCAACTAACAAAACCCAAATAAAACCCGAACGAAACCATATCACAACTATGGTCGAGGTATAGTGTTGTAGATGGGTGTAAGGCTTTAGTTTCTATGACATTATGCCAACCAGGCTCCTATAAGCCTAGAAGGTACACCCACGCACAATCAGGGTGTGTACAGGTGTAGGGATATAGAGATCAGTAATAAATTGCACAACTCAACTAGTGTAGAAAAACGTATCACATAGGGCCTCAAACCCCTAATTGTCACTTGGGGTACCCCACTCTCTTCCCAACCTGGCCTCTTGTAAGGGAAGTTAACCAGGGCCAAGTGGTCTGAGAAAAAACTAGGTATTACAACCAAGAAAATCATCTAAGTTACGAGCCCTGCAAAAGTCATGTAGAACTCAGACCTTAACAACGCCATCCATGACTCAAACCATAGGAAAGGCCATCGGGAATTGGACCATGGGGAGTGTAACCCAGGACTCGGGTTCATAAGCATGGCCACCCAGGACGTGGACCATATGATACATCATCCGAGACTAGAATCATAAGAATAGTCGTCAGGGACTCGAACCCTAGAATAATCATCTGGCATTCGAACCCAAGTAAAGTTAACTACTCAGCTAATCACCAAGATTTGTGCCTCTCAAGTCTTACTACGTTTCTGTGTAACCATACAGAATCTAAGTAAAGTGAATCTAGGGCAACACTGGCTTAAGCCTAGGCTAAGGCCCATAGAAAGCATATAACCAGAAGTACCCCGGTATCCAAAACAATGACAATAACCCAGCAGATAAGTATAACAAATAACCAGACAAAATAGTAGCCAACTCAGTTAATGACGTACCAAATGTCCAAACTCAGTTAATAACGTACCAAATATCCAAACAACAAAAGACAATCCAACTAAATCCCAAGGCATAGCATAAATCTCACAAATAAGATAAAAATCTCATCACCGAGTAACCAAAAGCCTGGTATATCAAGAAGATCACATCAACAGAACCTCCGTGCATAGACAGGATTACAACAAATAGTCAGCCTCACAGAATATGACATCTTTGCCATTACTTAAAAACCCCAACGGGTGTATAAATAACCAAATAGACGATATCAATAGAATCAGTACAAAATCATGTCTATGTATTGACTGTGTATCACAACTGTAATGACGTGGTTTGTTATCTTTTAGCTTAGTTATTAGAATTATTATTTTATCCTTTCGTAAGTTACTTTTGGCCTATTTTGAACTATCTATATTGTTGGAATTGAAATCCTGAGTTTTAAAAGTTTAAAATATGAGTTTTGACATTTTCGGAAGCTTAAGTTGTTGTAAAAGTGAGTTTTTTTTACTATTCTAAGTTTTGGGTGTCAAATTGGAGATCTGTCGATTCCATTAGCTCCAAAATGTAGAAATTGGTCTATGAGACATTAATAACTTAATTCGGAGTTAAAATGAGGTTCTAGGCCCAAAGTTGTACTTTTACTTATTTTCGGAAGCAAAGTTTTACTTTAGTCAACATTCAGAGTTTGAAAGCTCGGATCAAAATTTTGATAGGTTCAGTAATTTCGTCAAGTGAAACTAAGACTAAAAATGGGCTCGTCATAATTTTGGGAGTTTCCAAGGGATGTTTTTGTATTTTGAGATTTAAACTAGTTTATTTGACTTGCACTGGTAAGGTGTCATAGAGACCTCAATAAAATTCTGATTATTCCGTTGATTCTAGATTGTCATTTTTTGGTGTGAATACATATATGATTTGTGTAACTCTAACATCGGATGATTTCCAAGTGCCATTTTCGGTTTTAGTTGTATTTGTGATTTTGGTGGTGCAATTTTTCTAGTACAGACAGATGACTTCCCGTGTTCGTGGAGGATCGATCCACGTTCACGGAGTGATGTGGTATCTCCTCTTCTCAGTGATCGTGGGACTAGCTCCGTGTTGGCAGAGCACATGTGTGTGCCTACCTCCTCTAGTTTACTCTCCGCATTCACAAGTTGAACTCCGTGATCATGGAGGTCATTTTTGATCGCCTTCTCCGCATTCATGGGACCCCTCCTGCATTTGCGGAACGCTTTGTTTACTAATACTGTTTTAAACTCAAGAGCCACCATTTTTAGTCAATTTCTCGAACTTCAAAACTTTTTGGGTAATTTTGAATAGAAAATTTTGAATATTTGTCTTGGGTAAGTGATCCTAACACTAAATTAATTATATTCCATAGGTTTTATCTTAATTTTGGCTTGATTTTCATGATTTTGAATGTCCGAAATTGGAAAGTTTTAGTCTGTGATTTCCAAACTTTAAGTGTTGATTTCTCATTCGTTTTAAACTTGATATTTTAAATTATGTATTCCATTTTTGTGTAGAACTTTATTCTGAAGTCATTTTTCAGATTCGAGAACTCTAAATTTTAGCTCTAATTTTAACCATTTTGCCTCTAAGACTAAATGGTGCTAACATGGGTATCAAAATGCACCTTTTGATGTATAGTATCTATTGATAGTGGTTGATCAATCCAAGGATTGTTCGGAGGCTTAAGTTGATTGAACACTTGTTCGAGTGCGTTATCGGTAGCTAGGTAAGTTGAGCTAACTTTTTTGGGACTGATTTGAGTTAATGGACACATTCATGTGATAATCGTATGATTTAGATTGATGTATGAGCCTATGATATGATATGATTGAATTTGATAGAAATATTATACCGATTATGCCAAAAATTGAGTAAGATCCTATTGATAAATAATAATGAAAATCAAGAGATTTGAGATAATTTTTAATATTATTATAATAATATGGTACTTGGGATAACTTTTGCATAGTGTTGTGAATAATCGATGATGATTGCGATAAAGTTGAGATTCATGGTCTATTTTGGGTTCTTGTGGATCCCATTGCATTGACATCTGGACTATTAATAAGATAATGATAATGTGAGATAATGATGTTCTTGTAGTAATGGTTAATATTCATGTTGTAGCCCATCTGATGTGATGTATATTATACGTATTAGTTGTCATTTATATTGGTATAATGTATATCCTTGAGCTGATGCGTTGTTATGCACATATCTTATAATGGACTGGATGCATTGGCATGCACAAATATTATTCTTGATTTGGTTGCGTCGGTATGCACACATCTTATACATGACTAATTGCATTGGTATGCACACATATCATTACATATGCACTATTTGAGACATTATGATATATAATAATACAGTTTATTATAGCTTACGACTCCTTGAGACACTTTAATATGAGTCCTGCGATCCCTTGAGATATTTTAATACAAGGCTTACGACACCCCCAGGTTCTATCTTGTAGCTTCGGCTCAATAGATGTGTACATCGACCCTGCAACAGTCATGATTTCACCTCATACATAGCCTATAATGCCATTACATTCATGCATATTATTGCATTGCATTATTGACTGTATTTACTATCTTTACCTATTACTATTCATGTTTATATTGTGTACTAACCCTTTTGATGCAGGTGATAGGATTCTTTGTTATAACATACTTGTTCGATTTCTCTTACCCAGTCGGTTGAACCTACTGGGTATATTTTAGGGTACTTTTCCCTACTTTCTTTTCTTTCTGAAGGTCGAGCATAGGGTCTTGGAAAGGGTAGTTGATTCATTCTACCAGATTTTTGTCCAGTCATTCAGATCGTAGCGGTGAGGCTTAAACTTCGAGTCATCATGGATCATTGAGATGTCTTTTATTTTCTTTCATTTCGGACTATGTATCACACATATCCGCTTTATATCCCATTTTGAGGCATTTGTATTTATTTTTTATACTACTTTAGATGCTCTTGTACTCATGAATCTAGGTTTTGGTATTGTGTATGTTATGTTGAGATTATTTCCCTTTTACATTATTTTCTATAATCGCGATCCGATTTTGGTTCGTGACAAGTTAGAAATTAGAGCTCTAAGTTTATTGGGCTCATGAGACAAGGGCAGGGTGTCTAGTATAGTTTTTGTGGAGCGGTATGTAGATGGCCACACCCATCTTCGAGAGGCTACGGGGCACTTGATAGGAAGAACTTTCATGTATTGCTTCTATTCGTGCGTTTCTTCATATCACCTATTTTGATATCTAATCTACTCCTTCTGTGCAGATGCCGGTTACCAAATCCATCGATCAGTGATAAAGCCGGAGTCAGCTGATGTGGCTCCCACTTGAGGTCGAGGCATGGTTCATGATAGAGCCAGGGGCCAAAGACTTGCTAGAGAGGCAGCTCTACCTAGAAGGCAAACTAGATTCACTTCTCCAGACCCTTCTTACGAGCCAGAGGGTTATGCATATCCTATGCCACCACCCTTGGTTCTAGATGCTACACCCTCTGTTTAGGAGTTACTCTTGAGGGTGTTGGCTCAATTGGAGGGAGCATCTCCCGCCATGGCTACTATTAAGATATCGATTTTAAAGCACTGCTTAATCCTTCTATATCTTCTCTGAGCCAAATATGATTCATATGGGTCCTTCTTTAGCTCCAGTAAATCCTCGTATGACTGCTTTCATTTTGTCTTAAATATCTTTGGCGAGTTTAGGTTCTCAGTTTCAAAGTTTGATTATCGCTGCATCTATTGCAGCACCCTTATTTATTGTTCCACCATCTTCTGCCAGCCTAGACATGTCCCCAATTGAGCAGATCTTTAAGAGGTTTGTATGGTTGGCTCCTTTGCGATTCGATGGCTTGGTGGTAGAGCCTATGATTTCCTATCAGAGTGTCAGGATTGGTTATGTAACCTGGCTATTCATGAGTCACATAGGGATGCCTATACTTCTTAGTAGTTCACTGACCTTGCCATGGAGTTATGGAGGTTAGTTTTAGCTCATCGACCTATTGGATCTCTAGCTATGACATGGGAGTAGTTTACAGGGGTATTCCTTGAGAGGTTTGTGCTATATAGCCTTCGGACAACCGTAGGGATGGGTTTGATAGGCTTCAGCAAGGTTTTTTGTTTGTTTCAGACTACGAGGCCAAATTTTAGACATTGTCTAGATCTTTCTTGTCCAGTATCCCTAATGAGTTCAAAAGGATTAGATGGTTTTCCAAGGGACTGGCAGGGTATCTTTAGGAGGTTGCATCTTCCTTGGTGATAGGTAGAGGTAGTTTATAGAGTATAGTAGATCACGCTCGTAAGATAGAGCACATCAGACATGAGAGACAAGGTGGCAGGATGCTGTCCCGTCAACAAGAATAGTTTAGTAGACACCTGCCACGTGATAGGGAATTTTAGAGGTAGGGCCATCAGGGTCGAGCAGTCCATAGAGCCATCCTAGATTCTGACAGTATTGATAGTCCTTGATCTACTTAGCTCGGTTGTGATAGTTTCTTCGGTGCACCTAGGCGTGGTGGGTTTTCAGGACAACCATCTTAAAGGTAGGAGACCATGGCTTGTTATCGATGTGATTAGATTGGGCACTTGGCCCTTCATTGTCCTTACCGTGCACATCTTATTTAGACTTCAGGTTCTGAGCTAGCCCATCCAACTCTAGTATTGGCACCCAGGGACATACCTCAGGCTTTGAGGGGAGGTACCAAAAGGGTTCATAGTATAGTGAGAGGTGGTGCTTGTGGTGGCCCAAAGCCTAGTATTGGACGTAGAGTATGTTATGTTGTCATAGATAGAGTTGCGACAGAGGCCTTTGAAGCAGTTATCACAGGAATAGTTCAAGTGTGCCACTATTTAGCTTTAGTTTTATTTGATCCAGGCTTTACTTATTCCTATGTGTCAACCTATTTAGTATCTGATATCTATATTTATAATACCCCGCAAGTTGTAAGCTCAGAATGGAACCTTCAAGCTCAAACTCCGTTCACTTGCAAGTCTTCAATCCAAGCTTATTTATGTGGTTTAGGTTTATCATGAGTCTCCTTCATCAAGCCAAGTTCAAAGGAATTCCATTGACTAAGATTTTCTCATGAACTGATATAAGGGTCAACTTTAAATGATCATATCTCTTAGCACAAATAAACTGGATGGCCTATGACCTATCAAATTGAAGCTCATTGAATTAACTTTCCAATGTATCCACGTTTACCTAATTTTGAGTTCTTATCAAGAAGTTATGCCCATTTTTGTAAATCTCATTCATTATGTGTTCCCTCTGTTTGGCTAAGGCAAGCCACCAGGGGACCCTATACGGGTCGTGTAGCTTCTCACGAGTCATAAGGAAGGGGTCTCATAAATCCCTTTTCCCAAAAAAGATATTCTAAGTATGGAATCAGTGTCTTGGATCTTGGTACCTTCATAAAGACGCTTATACGACCCATGAAGCTTCACACGGTCCATGAGGCCTTCAGTGGAAGCACACTTGGCTTGAAGAAAATTGTGCTGAGTAACGTCTGCAATTTTCTAAGTGTTGTCTCACGGGCACCTACGTGGTCCATTTTACTCCACACTACCCGTGTGCCTCCTTGACGGGAACCCTAGCAACTTTTTGAAGTTTGTTTCATTAATGGTTTTCTTGTAATTTTAGTTAGTCCTAAGGGTCATTTATGACTTTTTGACCTATCCTAAACCCCTAAAAAGTCCTATACTCCTCTATGCTTATTCAAATTCATTCTTCACACTTAGAATATTCAATGTCTCTCATCTAAAAGCTACTCTCAAGTGAGCCATTGGAGGATTAGCTTGGAGCTTAAGGAAGGGTCTTCTTCTTCAATCATTTTCTTTTTAATTATTTTTATTAGCTAAGGTGTCAGATTGATTCATGGTCCTTTTAAACCATGAAGACGCCAAACTCTTTTCGCTCCTTGATTTATGAAATTATGCTTACTATGAATATAGGTCATTTGAATTATTGTTTATTTGATTCAATTGAGATATGGGCAATGTTTAAATGATGTTCTAAAGTGATTTAAGCCCTAAAATGTTGAGTTGCATTGACGTTATGAAGATTTGAATATGTATATCCCCTTTAAAGGTTGATTTAAGAATGGATACTACTAGAAATTTGATATATTGCAACGGTTCAGAAACCGTTGCTATAGGCTCCCTATTCGTCGTTGTAGGGCTATTGCCATGGTTCGACTAATCGCTACATTAGCTCGCATAGCAATAGATCTATTTCTACGATTACACATATGGTTTGGTTAACCGTAGCAATTGAGGTGACCTGTTACGACGGTTCTGTCCTTTAAGAATATCCGGCGGTTCGCTTTTTATTTGCGACGACTCCTAACAGTAGCAATAGTACTATAATGCTACAGTTATTTCTACACTAATGCAACGGTTTTGCGTATCTATTCAAATAATCCTTTAATCTGTTGCAACGGTTTTTTGTTAGTAATGCAACAGTTCTATAGCATTATGGTTGGTAAATTCGTTGCTATTGCTACGGTTATTATTTGATAATGCCACGGTTCTTTACCTATTACAACAATTATTCTTAATATATTGAAACAAATAATTAGGCTATATTACATGACATAATATTATGGTACTACTTCATGCCCAGATAAAGTACTGCTATAATAATTTTATGTAACAGTAATTTAACATGAAAATTGATCACAAAATTAAATAATACCTATTCATTATCAAAATTACAATTCATGAAGATTCACATACTGATCATTTGGCAATCAATTAGCTAATAGTATCGATAAAGTTAAATATACATATGCCAAAAAGGGTAAACACACTATAGCTTTAAATTCTCAAAAATATATACAATGTTTCTAGAATGTAGGTTATGATCACCATAAACCCAATCCATCTCCTAGGTCAAAGCTTCTGTGTTGCTTTCATCCCCTTCAATTTCATCACCTAAAAATAATGAAAATGCAATAATCACATTGTGATGTCAGAAACAATACCAATGATAAAGAAAACGAATTCTTCTTGAAGATGGCTGCTTTAAAGTATTACACAACGACGTGCAGCAACCTTAAATTTAGCATGATCGCTGCTTCTTGCACAATCTGCAGCAGCCTTAAAGTATTAGCATGATGGCTGCTTCTTGCCTTTATTCTTCTCTTTCTACCTACTTTAATTTAGCTATGTCAATAGAGATCACGAACATGAGTAACATTATAATTAATATGGCCAAGCCTGGCTGCCGAACGAATTGTTTATTTACTGCAGCAGCCTTAAAGTAGATGTTGGTTGCTCTACTATGCACCCTATATATATTCGACATCAGATGCAACACTTCCGCGGACCCTCCTCTTGCCTATATCAACACGGGAGCCACGAATGTGCTCAACATAACAGCTAGACTCAAAGTGTCTAAGGCATTTCTTTGGCTAGAAAGCAATAAAACTATACCAGATGAAACAAAACCTTGAGAAGGGGAAGGGCTTAGTCCAATCTTGCACCAGCCTCGACCATTCTCAGTCTAGTCTAAAAATGAATGTAAAATAAAAGGAGTAGCTTAAAACCCCTCGAAAGCTCAAGGTACTAGGAGGCAGGTGAACTAAATAAAGCACTCCCAAAAAATATATGTTACAAAGAGGACAGGGATGGGTGCTGCAATTATAACTACTCCCTGCACTCTAGACACCTAAAGATCTTAGAAAGATATGAACTGACTACGTCCTTGATGAATGTTGTTTCACACCCTTTAACTCTATATAATCCGAGCTTAAATGAATAAGCAAGTCCATGAGCACCTGCTACTCTTCAATCTTAACTATTTTTAGCCACCATTTTCCCCCACCCACACCTTGTGACCTATCTAGGTACTGAGAGTTCCCAAGGGGGAAGATATACTAACTTAGAGAATTAACTTCTTTCCCACCACATACCAAGACTCATGCAGCAACATTAGGCATTGTACAACGTACAGTTAGTCCCAAACTCAGATAAAGAGGAGATTTCTTCTAGCAGAAAAGTAACAATTCGACTGTTGCACAGAAACCAACCAAATGTTCCAAAATTGAAAAACGCCGCCTATGTACAAAGTATAGTACTCTAGTCAGTTTCTAAACCAGATAAAAAGAGGAACACTACAATATTTTGATGGTTGGGTAAAATCAAATACAGTAAAGATGAAAATTCAACTGAAAGTTATATCATTGAAATAGCCGACCCCAACTAGTGTGGTACTTAGACCTAACCATAAAAAGAGGCAGGACATTAATGTCACAATCATTTTCCTTCTAGCCTAAGACAAATGTCATTGTAAAAAAATGTTACAATCACAAGCCCATATATGTAAAGTACTACAACACATACACACACCTCTCATGCGATATATAGATAAACAACAACAACAACAACAACAACAACAACAACAACCATCCATACCCAGACCTTCCCCTACATCGAGTGACATTGCCAGGATTTTCATGAAAAAGTAAACACATACAAGTCGAAGAGATTCAACGTTAACAACTTCAAAGTGGTTTCATAACATACAAGCACAATAAATTTGCTTGCTTAGTAAGGTTAGTAGCAAAACACAACCATCCAATAATTCTCACATGGTCAAGTTAAGGAATTTTCCCATATAACTTCTCAAAGGGAGACACATCTCCTAAAACAGTAGAAGGGATCCTATATATTCAACACATATATAGCAGCTTGCACACAAATACCCCAACAGAGAAAATACATAGTAGATGGGGTTAAAGACACTTGCAGAACAGTCTCAACAAAGAAAGAAACAAAGAGAAAATAATAGAGTTTAAGAGAGAACCAAAATAGAGTTATAAGAAGAAGAAGATGATGAAGAAGAAGTAGCAGTAGCAGCAGAAGAAGAGGAAGAAGAAGCAACAACAACAAAAGAAGAAGAAAAAGTTGAAATAGACAGAGAATAACCTTGATCAGCCGCTTGTCCAGATGTTCCTTCTGCTGGTGAAGGAACATATAATGCTGCTAGTATGCTTAGATCAATTAATCCTGCATGTTGAAGTTGTGCAACTACATCTGTTATAACGTCTTGTCGCATAGTTCTCTTTGTTCCTCCATTTGTTTCTCCATTTTTTTGCATCCTTTCTTGCATTTGTTGTACCACATCATTTGTTGCATCTAAAGTTGATGTAGAATTTCCATTTTTTTCAAACTACTCCCCCAATCCATATAGCCTGAGATGACCCAGATTTTCAGGGCCATGACGACTGAAAATGCATCACCGGACTGACCATTCACGCTCATTTCTTTTTCAATTTCCTCCATTTTAGCCTAAAAAATTAAAGTACATCAACAAGCACAACCATGTAAATATAATTTACAATAAATAATGATCTCAATTATTGAAGTCATAAGCAATCATACAATTTTACTTATTGTGTTTTCATTCGAGGCCTTGTACAAACGTCCAGATTTTCTTGTTCTTGTAGCAACAAAGACCTCCTTTTGTGACACAATTTCCTTCTCTTTTTCCTATTCACATAAAAATATATAGTAAGAATTACTTAAATGACAGCTAACGACTTCACAATAAATAAAAGAATACACCAATTTATTACGAACTAAAGCAAAATGCTTTTGGCCGCAGTGTGTGGATTCATCAGCTTCTTTCGATTCTTAGTATTAGTTTTGGACATTTTCTGCAAACAAATATAAATCAACAATGTTAACTGAAAGTATATGGGTGTTATAGTAACTACAGTACAGTCTTTATAACTGAAAGTATATGACTATAATAATATTGCAATAAAGAAGAGAATAGTAAAGCAGAATGTGTATAAGGAAAAAATAAGTTGCAACTATAATATTTGAAATACATTTTACCTTGAATTTGTCAGACTTCCAATATTTGAGAAGCTTTCTAAGCTGACATTCTCGAATATGAGCCGGTTTCTTTGACATGATAACTTCATCATTGTCATATGGGTCATAATGATTTAACTTCAGCGGTCTTCTATGCTTTCTCCAAGCCTCTCGAATTGTTGCCAAAGTCCATGATTTTGTAGCTTCAGGAATAATATATTTCTCCTAGAATTCAGTATCATTCAGTTAGCTACTAATTAAGTGTAAAATACTTTAACAAATAATTAAAAATTGAAAATTTCAGCCCTTCGTATAAGCCCATAAATCCTTTTTCATCTTCATGTTCCTCCAGTGAAATATATCAAATGGGCAAAGAGTTGCAGTTCTTACCAATGTACCTAGGAAGCTACTTAACTCTGTTACAACATCATCAGTAGGACCAACGGGCTGATTTTGGGCATTGAGTAGGATCAGTTTACGCTCTTTTCGGGCATGTACCTTAGGCATTTGCATTGTACCTCTTGTCTTCTTAATGGAAATTCCTTCAGCTATAAATAAAATACAGGAAATAAGAAATCAGAGATGAATCCCATATATGTGTCTAAGCTTATATATTACCTTGTTCTGCTGATTGTTCATTTACTGGAGGAGCGACAAAATTCATTTGATGTGGCACCTCTACAGCTTGCTCCTCTAGCGTCTGCTCCTATATAGATTGTCCATCAGCTTCAGATTGTGGTGCTACTATTTGTTGCTCCTCAATCAATTTTAGAAGATGCCCTTTCTCTGATTGTATAGCTTCAACAATATCATTTATTGTCAAAACTCGTCGTTTTTTATTCGCCAAGAATGATAATGACCCAGGTTTAGCATATGTCTTATTGTTTGCCTTTTTATTTCCTTTTGAAGGCTTGTTGACTCATGACTATCTGAATCTATATAAAAATAAGACAAAATAAGTCAAACACGTTCTGGAAATCCAAAAAACATAACTGGGAATGGAATGGAAGATATAGTTTATTCAACCAATTATGTCAAAAAGCTTGCAGCTTGGTAAGAGTATAGCTAAATCAGTTTGTTCAAAATACACTCTTTGACAAGATTTATAGCTACTAATAAACTAATAGATGTGATATATAAGATATATACACATATTAACAGCCACCAATCAGCTCTTAAACAAGATCAACTATTCAGCTACCCCCATCACTACTATACTACTTAGAAAGTATAAAAATAGACCTCAGGAAGTTTCATCCAGTAGCCCTAGATATAATTGAGGCAATATATGAATAGCATGTCTATAGTTAGAAGTTTTAGAACCACGATGCTACGCCAGGATGCCACAACTGATAATTTAGAAGGGCATGAAAAGCAAAAGTACCTCTTTTAGCTAAAATGAAAAACAGGCACATTCATATAGAAATTAACAAAAAAAGGATAAAATTAGAAGCCAATCAGCAGTTCACATTGCTATGATGCAACTCAGAAAGGAATTTATTAGTACTTACTACTCAAAAATGAAGAAGACTACATATTTGAATAAGTTCGTAAAATCTTTTGTCAATCATCTGCCTCCATCCAATCCTAATCAGTATCATCAAAGCCATCCTCCTCTTCCGATGTTTCCGTAGGTATATCTTGTAAATGTTGTGCAACGAAAGGCATATCAATGATATCTACAGGGAGATCTTCTCTCGACCATCTTACATCATCAATATCAAGTAATCTTTCTAATGACCAATATCTTCATTAATCTCCCTCCAAAATGTTTTTTCAATATTAGGACAACTCTCTTCCTCCAAATCACACAAATCAACAGGAACTTTATTTATCGCATAGTAAGCATTTTTCTCAATTGGATCTTCAATATAAAATACTTGATACACTTGAGATGCTAATACAAAACGATCATCTATACTACATTTTTTGTTAAAGTACACGCGAGTCAAACCATATTCATCAATTTCATTATGAAACCAATCACATTTGAATAGTACTACACTAAAACAACCTCAATAATCGATCTCAATGATATCCTGAATAATTCCATGATAGACAACCATTCCATCGACAGGGGTTTGGTCCCTTGTACTAGCAAAACTATCTGTTGTTGCTAATAAAGTCACTCCACTATTTTGACTCTTACATGGGACATCCCGTGTTTTTGTATGAAATCGATATCCATTAATGAAATATCTAGTATATCATTTAGCCACAAAGTTAGGCCCTTTGGCTAGCTATCTTAAGTGATTGGACACTTTAATATTTGAACTTTTTCCCTAAACCAATCACCAAATTCTCTGCTATGGATCTTTGCTTTTACCTATGCATTTTCTCGAGTACGATTATCAAGTAAATTCTTATGTTCCCTGCAAGTATATATTGCAATTTAATTAATATGAATTTACAAATAAAATCTAAAACACATTACCACAACGTATAAATAAAATTCAAATCAAACAACTATTTTATCTTACTTGATGAATGTCTCGACTTGCTCATCTCCAGTATTGATCAAAACATATCGATGTACTTCAAACCACTCATGATGATCTATGTTGAAAGTCTTGCCTTTCCTTTTATTATCACTTTCGATTGGATGACCTACCTTAGGAAATAATGGTGATAAATCATCTCCTTCTGCTTGAGTGTCCTCATCATCCTCAGTTTGATACCTATTGAATCTTGTCTTTACCCAATCAGGTCGGTATCTTGAACAAAAGGTCAAACACTCCATAGCTAAAAATCCCTCTATTATTGATCCTTCTAGATTTTTTTCGATTACGAACAAGGCCCTTGAATTCACACATATTTCTTTCACTAGAATACATCCAACACAAATGAGTCGGGCCCCCAAGTTTAATTTCATCTACTAAATGGATAGGCAAATGCGTCATTATATCAAAAAAGGAGGGAGGAAAAATCTTTTAAAGCTCACATTCTATATTTATGATTTCAGCCTTCAACTTATCAAGATCACATCTTTTTATAACCTTACTACATATAGCTCTAAAACAATTTCCCAACCTAATTAGAATCAAAGAAACATGTTTGGGTAACACTTTCCTAACAACAACTTAGAGCAAGTAATGCAGTATAAAATGAGCATCATGGCTTTTGTATCCCGATACTCTCATCTCTTCAATTTGCACATGATTTTATATATTAGAGGCATACCCTTTTGGGTAATTTGGCATCTTTTAAAACAGTGCAAAATATCTTTTTCTCCTCTAGTTTCCCGAAAAAGCAAGCTTTAGCAAGATGAATCTTTCCAGTATCATCATCCACTACCGGTTGAAGCTCTTTGCGTATCCCCATCACTTGCAAGTCATAGCGAGAATTTATGTGATCTTTGCACTTTCCAAGTATATCCAATAAAGTTCCAAGCAAACTATCACAAAGATTCTTCTCTATGTGGATCACATCAAGATTGTGCCTCAGTTTGTTGGTTGCCCAATATGGCAATTCAAAAAATATAGACCTCTTTTTCCATGGACCATCATTCTTCCATTTTCTTTTCCTTTGCTCCTTTCCAAAAACATTATTGAATTCATGTAGTTCTTCAAGCACTTGTATGCCTGATAAGGGAGTAGGTACAACTTTATGCTCCTCTTTACCATCAAATGATTTTTTATCTCTTCTATATGAATGATCAAGAGGTAAAAATGACCGATGGCCCATGTAACACATCTTATGACTATGTTTGAGATATTGAGAAGAAGTATTATAATTACAAGTGGGGCATGCCCATCTCCTCTTGGTGCTCAATCCGTAAAGCATTGCTAAGGCTGGAAAATCACTTATTGTCCACAATAAACTTGCACGTATAGTAAATGATTTGTTAGTTTTGGCATCATACGTTTTGACTCCCACTTCCCATAGTTCCTTCAACTCTTCAATCAATGGCTGTAAGTATACATCTATATCATTTCTAGGAGATGATGGACCTGGAATAATCATGGATAAATTATATACTCCGGCTTCATACAATTCCATGGTGACAAATTATAGTTCATTAACATAACCGTCCATGTGCTATGGGAAATGCTCATAGTTCAGAATGGGTTAAAACTATCAGTTGAAAGACCCAATCTAACATTATGAGCATCACGAGCAAAGTCGGGGTACAAGGAATCAAAATCCTTCCAAGCTTCTCCATCAGCAGGATGCCTTAAATATCCATCTTTGGGGCGTTCAGTAGCATGCCATCTCATAGCTATAAATATTTCGGCACACATGAATATCCTCTAAAGCTTAGGCTTCAAAGGGAAGTACCTTAAAACCTTTGCTGGAATTTTAATGCCCTTATTAATTAAGCCATCATTAAAATTCTTCCATCTTGAAGATCTACACACGGATAAAATTATCTAACTTTGCATTGTCTTTCCAAAATAACATGCAATCGTTAGTGCATGCATGAATTTTCTCATAATGAAGACCTAAATAATTTATCACCTTTTTTGCCTTGTAAAAAGACTCAGGTATCTGAGCAAATGGAAATGCCTCTCTTATCAAGTCTAACAAGTCTGAAAAGGCAACATCAGTCAACTTGTGATTGCACTTAGAGAGAAATTTTCACTAGTACATAGCCACATTGAGATGACTTGGGGCATGAAGGAGTGACTTTGCACCTTCATGCCCCAAGTCATCTTCCACATTTATAAAAGTATCATGAAATAGTTTATCAATATCGTCATGCATGTCAAAACTTTCATCATCATTTGTTGGAGATGGCTCTTCTCTTGAGGAAAATCCTTCTTCATGAAAAACCCATTGGGTGTATTCATGAATGAATCCATGATAAATCAAGTGATCCTCAACCACGTTTCGACAATGTCAATAATGATTAAAGCACTATTTACAAGGGTATAATATTTCATTTCCTTGAGAGGCTCGTTCAAATGCGTTATCATGAAAATCATTAACTCCACGAATATATTCAGCGGTGGATCTTCGGAGATCCATCCAACTTTTATCTCCGGTATCCATTAAACACCCTACGTGACATTACACAAAATATTAAAGATGATAATTATATTTTATGAGTATAGGCAGTATAAAGAGAACTTAATCTCAATTTTTCAAGATATTCTTTTACCTTTTTTATTCTAACAAAATCATGATTGTAAATCAACTAACTTACACATTGTGTGAGTAAATTTTAATTACATATTTTGTGTAGATTTTGATGAGTTAATTGAGTCATGGCAATTAATTTAGATTAGAAGAAGCTTAGGGTAATTGGATGATGGAAGTTGATTAGAGTATTAGGGGTTACTTCAAATTGCTATTAACACTATTGTAGACCTAACTCTCAAAAGGATTAGATCTCATTTGAGGAGGAAATATGGTTCCTCAATTTTAGTCCCTGAGGTATTGAAATATCTCTACCTTCTGTTCCATCTAGAAATCGTTAACGCGAAAAGGATGCCACTCTTGGGGAAGGCAATAGGGCTAGCACAAAGAAAAGGGACATGCTCTCCTTTATAATTTTTTTAGAATACTCAATTCAAGTTCAAGTATGGCTTTTCCAAACAATAAAAAATGTTATTGGACTGATGAACCATGTTGCTATACACGCTTCAATGAGGAGAGTTGATACTCCCATGAAAAATTGAGTCAATGCCTTAGTTGATAAGTCTACTGAACTGGAGGCCACTCAAGCAACTCATGAGAGGGGGAAAATGTCCTTTAGATTAGGATTGAAGCTCTCGAGACCGAGATCTATACAAAACATGAGAGTATAACTTTTTTCTATCCACTGTTTGTTTTTTATTACTGCTATGTTAAATTTCAACCAATCAATACCCACCGTTTGTTTTTTATTACTGCTATGTTATTTTTCAACCAATCAGTACCCACTTAGATCTTATACAGAACATTCTCTAACAATTTAATTAAATAGTTATCTTTTTATGACTCATGTTCTTGCTCTCTTTAATACATTATGATGTTGCATGTAGTCTTTATCTGATTATCTTGGTGATAGCCCCAGTGACTATGAATAGTTTAACTGAGCATTTTGACTAACATGTTATAGAATTAAAATAGCTTTATGATGATGCCAAAAAGAGAAATAGCTATCAGTTCTTATTACCCTTTGCTTTTTTCTTTTTGGTCCCAAATCAAGTCCCAAATTACAACCACAAAGATGCAGGGAAACAAATCCATCTCTTAGGCACTTTTTACACCTTCCAACATGTGGGGACCTACAACTTGATTAACTCCTTCTTAAGGATACCTAAATTTAAATGAAATATATCATCATTAACAAAATCAACAAACACAGCAAATTTCAGAGTAATTCCTTCTTAACTCCTTATAGACTTAGCCGATTTCAGCACGACCCACTAAATCAACAAACACAAAGACTTTCAACCAAAAAAACCAAAGTAATGTAGCATATATACTGTTCACAAATCATAATGTATGTCAACAATAAGGTGAAATCGGCTTAATATAGTGAACATATGATAACATATATTGATGAATCTGACAAAACTGGCTAAGAATAAACTTCCTTTCAAAGAATCAACAGAGAACTTTGAAAAATTGGACACTAACAACAGCAAATAACATAGATTTAAGAAACCCATTTGTTATTCTTTATGATTTTTCAAAACCATATAATGAAATTTCAGATTTTGAAAAATAAAGTACATGCACTATAAATTACACATTGTGGGGACTTAGAAATCAGGAAACACGCAGAGAAATCAAAAATCGTACCTCTCTGCAAGTTCAAAGTTCTCTGTGAACACAAGCCCTTGAGAACTTGAGACGTGTTTCATAGATCTTTGAGAGATTTGTAGCTCAACGAGGTTGTACCTCCGATAAACCCATTGGAGCTCGACCTTTTACCTGGTTCACCCGAGAGATGCAGATTTTGGGTTTTGGGTGTTTGAGACAACGATGATGAAATGCCCTAACGAAGCTTACCGAAGACGAGGAGTGAAATAACTCACCTTTTCTTGGGTCTTCTGAACTGGAGACGGAGATCAACTGGAGATGAGGAATGCCTTAACGAAGCTTCATCTTCTTCATCTTCATCTTCTTTGACAAATTGACAGAAATTTCGGACCTCTGCTCTCTCTTACTAGAGATGAGGAATGCCCTAACGAAGATGTACTCTACTCTCTCTTACTGGAGACGAAGACAACGATGATGAACTATTTTGTAAGTGGAGAGAGTAAAACTTTTACTTAGAATTGAAAGGCGCTGCCTGTTTTGTGAGTGGAGGGAAATATAATGTATTTCGTGGGTTTTTCGTTTGGGCTAGTAACCATTGCCATAGGTCCTCTATTGCGACGAATAGAATGAACCGTTGTCATACCAAATTTATAGCTAAGATTTTAACTCTAATAGCACAGTTTATGTTAATCATATATTGCCACGATTCCAAACGTAGCTATAAGCCATATATTGCCACGGTTGTAGAACCGTTGCCATATATCAAATTTCTAGTAGTGGGGTAATCTAAATTGTGATTTTAATGTGAATTTACTTATGGATTTACTTGAATTTCATATTGTATTGTCAATTTAAGTATGAATCTTTATTCCCCATGCTACTCTCTCATCATTCATGGCATATTCATACATGAGTATCGGTTTTTATGAAGATTATGAAATGGGTTATGACACAACGATGTTTATGAATATGACTTTGATGAAAGTATGGTTGTGACATGACATTTAATCACATAATGTTTATGATATGGCTCTTTGAGCAAACTTTGGGTGTTTACACCAATATGATATGTGTGAATGAACTACTCCTATGCTTGAAAGTATGATACGAAGAATGATATCTCTTTTCATCCCAAATACGCATGTTTATGAAACATGTTTGACTTTTAAGCCTAAATATGCATGAAAATGATTTGAAATGACTTATGTCTCTTTTAAAAGCATGTATTGTATGTGTATTCCCGTGGGATGATGACATAGCACCGAATGGGATCATAGGCAGGATGGTTATCTAATGTCACCTAAGTTACACCTCTTTTTTAGGTGTTAAAATTAACGTTGTCAAGAAATAGAACCTAAGCCAAGTTAGGGTCGAACCTACAGAGAATACGTAGACTCAAGGAAAATTCACTAACAAGCGATCCGAGTAGTGAATCAACTTGATTCCATTGTGGGGGGGGATTGGAAAAATCAATAAGAAAAATAAACTAACTATCACGAGAGAAAGATCAATAAAAGAGAGCAACTAGGGTATTGTGTTCCCCATGATTTCCAAACTCAACATCACCAGTTCACCTAATTCTTGTCTACTGTATAGCACGCAGGACGATAAATTTAAGTTCACCAAGACCTTTGGTCATAGGTGAGCGGCGAATTTCACTATGCACTTGGCCCATCTCCATAGTGTGCATTACTAACCATTACCTATAAGTCCCTAGTACAACCTCCCCTTAGCCCAGTTTGGTTGATTAGATGAGAACATATCAGTCAAATCCTATCAATTAATCTCTTTTCCTATTCATTACTATCTTGGTCCAGTCAGTAACATTAGACAGGTTCGAATCTTGGTCACCATAAAAAATATGCAAAAACGAAGAGAGTTAATTAATACATGCACCTTTCAAGAATCGTGAATTATCCAGTTTGACTATGTTAGTTCTTCATGTTTCCCATAACCCTAGTTGTGGATTTACCTATTCATGCTTTGTGTAGATGAAGAGATTTAAACACTTACACAACTAGATAAAGAACAAGCAAATCCAATGTCAATGAAAATCACAAGCTTGAAGATTGAATTATACCACAAGTGTTTCAAAGACTTTCTCACAATTTTCTCTCTTAGAGTGTTGTATTTTCAAACTGAAACTCATGCCAATTGTTCTCTCCCTTTTGAGAAATAACCCTAAAAAGCTATTTATAATAAGTAAAAACAAATCCTAAACAAATTAGGAAAACTGGTCGGCGAATTCCGCGAAAGCACATTACAACTCATATTGTCCTCTAAGACTCATAGTTGGGGTCTCGTAATCAGCTACTAGAATTTCGGACTTCTCTTCTACGACACCCCTTCACGACTCATAAAGTGGTTTATGACTCGTAAAGGGGGTTTCGTTTGATAATTTTCCAGCAAGTCCACTTCTCTGATCCTCGGGACACTAAAGGTCTTTTACGACTCGTACAATGATCCATGACTCATCTGCATATTCATAGAATTAACTTCTAAAACTTGGACCCTCATTGGAATTCCTCACGAAACTCCTTTATGACTCATAGAATGCTCTACGACCCGTAGAAGGTTGCGTACAATAGCAAAAACCAGCAACTTCTGCAATTTTTTCCCAAATCATGGCCAACCTGTATTCCTATAAATCTAAAGACAAAAACACATAAAACAACTAAAGTCACATGGAGAACACACAAAATCCAAAGTTTTAAGCATCAAAAGTGTTTTATTTTGACAGCACATCAACACCTTCAACTTAAAATTGTTGCTTGTCCTCAATCGAAGGACTCAATCGATATAGACAATACAGTCACACACAAACCTCAACTCAATGGCATATGTCACATACATCTCAGGCTCAAATACCCACACCAACTCTTTTAAATGGGATTAGACAACTATTTAGCAAATAAATGCAAATTGGTGCATGTTACAACACAAATTTGATATGCAAGGTATTATCAACAATTCACTAAACAAGTCTAATGCTAATAATACAATGGAAGTTCCCTCATAGAAAGAAGTTCCACAACTGACACTCGATGATGTTTCCATGTTTTAGCATTGGGACTTTACAAATACACTCATCCTAACATATATTCATGAATAATGACTAACACCATAAGCTTGCCCTATACTTATGACTTAGACCTTCAACTAATTGGACAAGGATCATTCTAGGACTTTCTAGGCTTGTAAAGTACGCTCAGTGGGCTTTGATATACTATTTTTGAATAATAGTAACTAAAGGCCCTCCTTGAAACTTCATTTTTTCTACACTTTCAGCCTACCACCTCGGTTATTTTCACCTTATTCTCCTTTTTCCTTGTTCAAGCTTTTCTGGGAGCTTTCTTTTCATTTTTCAACTTTTTGCCTTATTTTTACACTTCATTTTGGGTTTTAGATCTCAATTAAGGAGTCTTTCATTTTTCTTGCACCCAATACATGCTTTTTCTCCTTTTTCTTTGTATTCCTAGCTTACCTCCCTTATTTTTGTGTTTTACCCTTACACTAGCCACCCTCAACTCAGGCTTTTGGCCTATGTTGAGGTGCACACTATTTATCCTCAGAACCAGGGCCACTTTTTATAGCCACCCTCAACTTAGGCTTTTTGCCTCAGTCAGGTTACACGATGTTCAAAGAATGACTAGGACCGAATTCAGGATTTTCACTAGATAAGGCTAGGTTGATGGGGTGTTTTGAAAGAATAGGTACATGTTAGGCTCAAATTTATAAACAAGGGATATATCATGAACTAGGCTCAAACATTAGGTACAAGAGATATATCATCAATTTGGTTGGTCATTTTTAGGCTAAAGTGGACTATTTAAGGAAAATGACCTAAGATCCTTTCCTAATCCAACTAATCTACAATCTAACTTAAAGTAACCGGGCACGATCTGAATTAACACAAAACACATGAATTTATCAAATAAAGTCCACACTCACATGGCACTACATACATTATCAATGAAAGACTCTCAAATCATTCTTCTTATCTCAATTTACCCTTACATATCAGAACAAATATTGTCAAACACCTAAACATGCATTTACTATCTAACTACTAATCAAAATTTTTGGTGGGTACCATTTTTCCAATAAAACACAAAAGCATGCTATATGCCATAAATATTGGTACTATATGCTACACATATTATCTAAAAACCTTAAACATGTGGGTTCAATAGAAATTAAATATCCATAGGGAAAAAGAACACAGCCAAAAAAATCCTGAGATAAAAAATTTGGGGTAGTTATGGACCATAAGCTACTCATACTTCACTAAGGCCCATAACTACCCACACCCTATCGAAAAAGATGTGCATTGTCCCCAATGCACAAAATTAAAACAAAATAGAACATAAGGGGTCAAAAATACATACCTGGGTGCCTAAGCACCCGTGTCCCTTGGGTTGCCTCCCAAGAAGCACCTGATTTATTGTTGTGGCACGACTTAGACACATTGGTTACTCAGACTTCACCAATTTCACAAACTTCACTCTGCAATTCATTTGGATACTTCATGGACGGACGAATACCTAAGAAACTTCCTTGTCATTAAATCTAAACTTGAGTTGACTAGCTTTCATATCCACTAGGGCTCGTCTAATAGCTAGGAATTATCTCCCCAAGATGATTGGGACATCGAAGTCAACTTCGCAATCTAAGACCACAAAGTCTGTCGAGAATATGAACTTCTTGACCTTTAACAACACATTATATAGTATCCCTATAGGCTTCATCACAGTGTGATCCACCATCAACAACCACATATTAGTAGGAGTAGGGGACCCCAATCCAAGCTTCTTGAAGACAACAAGGGGTATCATATTGGTACCGACACCTAAATCACATAGTGCCCTTGCGAAATCCACATTTCCAATAGTGCAGGGCATGGTGAAAGCACTTGGATCTTCTCTTTTCTGAACCAAGGACTTCGTAGTGACAAGACTGCAGTGTCGAAGCTCTTGCAAAAGCTCCCGACTCAGAGTGTACTTTTTGGTGACTAAGTCCTTTATATACTTCGCATACCCTAAAATCTTCTCCAAAGCCTCAATGAGGGGGCTGTTGATAGAGAGCTTCTTTAGCATGGAGAGAAAGTGCTTGAATTTGCCTTACTCCTCCCTCTTTTTGAGTCTTTGAAGAAAGGGAGAAGGAGTCTCAGGGATGGGCTTAAACCTCTGTGGAGCTTCTACTGGTTCACTCACACCATCCTTGTGACGACCATCTCCTTCATCAACACCCTTAGCTACATCTATTTACTCACGAACATCTTCCTTTTCAAATGGAATGGGAGGATCAATGGTGCTCTTGTCACCCCGAGTAGTAACTGGCATACATTGCCAGTCATTCTTAGGATTTTACACTATATTACTAGGCAATGCACCCCTTTGATGCTGGTTCAGCTGAGTTGACACTTGTTGAACTATTATTCTAGTCGTTTGAGAGCTACAGAGTGAGATTCTATATTCTTATTGATACTAGAGATCTCTGTTTTCATGCCCATTAGGGTCTTATCCTGTGTTTCAGCCTTCTTCAGTAGGCGATCGAACATCTCCTCAATTCTGAAATTGCCTACACCTACGTCGTGGCTGTGTGGTGGCACATAAGGACCATTCCTAAAGCCTTCTCTGCGACCCCAATCTACATCTGGACCCCTGTTTGTATCATAGTAACCACTGTGGTTGTCTTTGTAAGCTCCATCTCTACCAAAGTGTTGTCCTTGGTTTCCTTGACCTTGGCATTGGTTTAGAAATCCCCCATGTGTCCTCCTTATAGTATGGCTCCTCATACATAGGTGCACGTGGAGGTTGATGAACCACTGCATTTACTCTCTCTTGGTTCTGCTTCATCATCACCTCCATGCCTATGAGTATCTGACCAAGTTGTTGCATGATCTCCTTATTTATTCTAGCTTGCTCTAGACCCACAATAACTGCACATGGACTCTTCATGGAAGCTCTGCCTCTCTGCCCCTATGCACGATTTATTTTGACCACTCTTTCCATGCATTCAATAATCCTTGCAAATGGTTGATCCAAAAATATGCCCCCCATGATAGTGCCAGCACAGGCCTAACTGTTCTCATCAAGAAACTGGTATAACATCACCACCAAGGCATCATCAACTATCTTGTGTTCAGGGACGCTCCTCAGACATTTCATAAACCGCTCCCAAGTAGTGCTGATGGAATCACTAAGAAGTTTCTCGAAGTTGTTGATCTGGTCCTTCAACTTGAGCTTCTTCCATCTAGGGAAGTACCTCTCCGTAAAGGCCTTCTGCAAGTCTTGCCAACTAGTGATTGAACTCTGTGGGAGCTTAGATAGCCATAATGCAGCATTGCCCGTAAGAGACAACGGGAAGACACAGTGTCCCACAACATCCATAGATAGATTCTGTGTTCCTATCACACTCTTACAAACGAATGCCACATTCTGTTAGTGGCTATGTGGATCCTCTGATGGTAAGCCTGCAAATAGCACACGATTTTGCAGCATCTAAAGTAACCTACTCGAGACTGCAAACTTTGTATTTGCCGGTAGTGGTGGCAACAAATAACTCTAGTCACCTCCAAAGCCATAAGGTTCAACCTATATTGATTCCACTGATAAGAATTGGCATTGAAATCCTGAGGCTGTGCAATGTCCTTCAAAGGAGGTGGGTTCTCGTTCCTATTATCATCATTATTATTCTTATTCAGAGCTACATTTGCATGTTGTTGGCATTATCTTGGGCCATCCTTCTTATTGTTCTGTGGATCTTGGGATCAAATGGAGTTAAGAGATTGCCTTGACTCCGAGTGTTGGGAATACACTATCATACACCCTGCAAATAAACAAAAACAACAAAAAAAAAGTAAATTCAAGGGATGTAAGGATTGACACTTGAAATATCAATGAATTTACTAAGTTTAGCTGTACTCCCTGGCAACGACGCCAAAATCATGATGTTGCCCAAGTTACACCTCTTTTTTAGAGGATAAAGCGAGCGTTGTCAAGAAATAGAACCTAACCACGGTTAAGGTCCTACCCACAGGGAATACATAGACTGAAGAAAACTCACCAACAAGCAATTTGAGTAATTAATCAACTCAATTCTCTAAAGGGGGGTTTTGCAAAAATCAATGAAATAATAACCTAACTAACTATCACAAGAAAAGGATCAATAAATGCGAGATACTAGGGTATTGTATTCCCCATGATTCCCCAACTTAGTATCACTAGATAACTTAATTTTTGTCTAGTTTATAACATGCAGGGCAGTAATTTAAGTTCACCAAGCCCTTTGGTCAAAGGTGAGAGGCGAATTTGACTATGCGACTTGGGCCATCTCCATAGTGTGCATTACTAACCATTACCTATAAGTCCCTACACAACCTCCCCTTAGCCTAGTTTGGTTGATTAGACGAGAACACATCAATCGAATCTTGTTAATTATCTCTTTTCCTATTAACTACTACCTTGGTCCAGTCAAGAACACTAAGTGGGTTCTAATGTTGGTCACCATCAGAAAAAATGCAAAACAAAGACAGTTAATTAATACATGCATATACACCTTTCAAGAATCGTGAATTATCCAATTTTACTGTGTTAGTTCTTCATGGTTCCCACAACCCTAGTTATGGATTTAGCTACTCCTGCTTTGTGTAGACGAAGAGATTATGAATTTAGAAGACATAATAAAAGATTTAAACAACTAAATTAAGAACAAGCAAATCCAATGTCAATGAAAATCACAAGCTTGAAAATTGAATTATACCACAAGTGTTTCAAAGACTGTCACAATTTTGTCTCTTAGAATATTATGTTCTCTAACCTAAACTACTCTAAACTCACATGAACTATTCTCTCCCTTTTGAAAAATAACCCAAAAACCTATTTATAATTAGTAAAAACAAATCCTAAACAAATTTAAAAAATTGGTCGGCAAACTCCATGAAAGCACATACGACTCATGTTGTCCTCTATAATGCATAGTCGGGGTCTCGTAATTAGCTACTAGAATTTTAGAATTCTATTCTACAACACCCCTTCATGACTCATAAAGTGGTTTACAACCTGTAAAGGAGGTTTCGTTTGATAACTTTCTTGCTAGTACTTCTCTAATCCTCAGGGCACCAAAGGTCTTCTACAAATCATACAATGATCCACGACTCATTTGCATGTTCATAAAATTAACTTTTGAAGCTTGTCCCGTCACTGGAATTCCTCACAAAACACCTTTACGACTCGTAGAATGCTTTACTACCCGTAGAAGGTCTAGTATAATAGCAAAAACTAGCAACTTCTACAATTTTCCCCCTAATCATGGCCAACTTATAGTCATGCCAATCTAAACACAAAAACACATAAAAATAACTAAATTCGCATTGAGAACACATAAAATTCTATGTTTTAAGCATCAAAAGTGTTGTATTTTGGCAGCATATCACTATCCCCAAGGGCCCTAATATTTTCTCATTAACTATGTGCAAAACATAGGTTCATATTTATACCCCTTGTGGATGATTATGATATATTTATGGAAATCCTTTCCGAAATGAGCGTTGTTCACGTAAGGTAAGGTACTCTCTAAAATGAGTGTTGTTCCCATAAGATGAGTGATTAGATGAGAAAATCCTTTCTGAAAAGGGAGTTGTCCCTCTAAGGTTAAGGTTACTTCTCCAGAATGGGTGGTTTCCCCATAAGGAGGAGTAAGGTCTACCTTTGGAAAGTGGATCGCCCTTTCTTCTATTGTCAGGTGAACATTGGAATTCTAAGTTGTAGCTCACTTGGTCTTTTATGTCAGTTGAATATTGGAATTCCAAGTTGTAGCTTGCTTGATCTTATATGTTAGTTGAGGTCACATTCCCGCTATGATAAGTATTATGGCATTCATATCATGGCATATTGATATGATATCCTCTCTTATATATCTCTCTTTATATGTGTGCCTTGTCATTTAAAACTAACTTGCAGGATTACATGTCATGAGCATTTGTATGCCCGCATACTTAGTATATTCAAACATACTAATTCATATCAAACATATTAAAGCATATGTTCTTTCCTACATGATCTAACCATGTAGGGACCAGAGAGTATCACCTTCCACCTCTTGACGACTAATTGATTGGCAAGGAGTTGCTTGTGGTGAGTCTTTAGTGGTGAATCAGGTATATCAGGGTTGTATTGTGACTTTTATTGGGAGAGATACTGTTATTAACTTAATATTGTTGGATATGGTTGAGTTCGATTTGATATTGGGAATAGATTAGTTGTTGTCTTATCATGCTATTCTTGATTATCATGCGAAGACCGTGACTGTATCTTCCCCCATCTTGCCTCAGTTAGTGTAGACTGGAGCATGTATCTCCTATCCTAAGGGTGTTATTTCTTATATGCATGCTTGTCAGTTAATGAAGAAGGGATGTCTGGCATGTTTGGCTCATGTTCGTGCCTGTTTATAAGAGCCCCTATCATTGGAGACTACAGGATTGTTAAAGCATTTATGGATATGTTCTCTACTTACTTACCTAGTGTTCCTTCTGATCGAGATATTGAATTTGCTATTAATGTAGAGCCTGACACTAAGCCCATTGTTCCTTATCGAATAGCCCCTGAGTTGAAGGAACAATTGGAAGATTTGTTGAAAAAGGGATTTATTCGTCTGAGTGTATCTCCCAGGGGTGCTCCTGTGTTATTTGTGAAGAAGAAGGATGGTACTATGTGTATGTTTATTGACTATCATTAGCTTAAAAAAGTGACCATCAAGAACAAATATCCCTTGTCTCACATTGATGATCTTTCTTATTGGTTGCAGGTTTCCTCGGTATTCTCCAAGATTGATTTGAGGTCCCACTATCACCAATTAAGAGTTTGGGAATCTGATAACCCAAAGACAACCTCTAGGACCCGTTATGGGCATTATGAGTTCATGGTTATGTCCTTCGGGTTGACTAATGCCCTAGTTGCTTTTGTAGAGTTTATAAACCGATAGCTCAAGCCCTATTTGGACAACCTTATGATTGTGTTCATAGATGATATCTTGGTTTATTCAAAGAGAGAGGTCGATCATGTTCAGCACTTGACAACCGCACTTTAGAGATTGAGGGAAGAGAAGTCATATGCAAAGTTCTCAAAGTGTGTGTTTTGGCTCGAGTCAGTTGAATTCCTCGAGCATGTGGTGACAAAGGATGGTGTTATGGTTGATCCGGCTAAGGTACGAATAGTTCGTGTGTGGGCTAGGCCTAACTCTGTGAATGAGATTTGGAGTTTCCTTAGTTTGGTAGGGTATTATCAATGTTTTCTTTGGGAATTCTCCTCTATAGCAGCCCATTAACTAGAACTCAGAAGGATGTGGCATTTCATTAATCAAATGATTGTGAGGTGAGCTTCAAAATGCTCAAGGATTTATTGACTTCAACACCCATTTTTGCTTTACGTAAGAATGGTGTTCCATTTATAGCGTATTGTGATGCTTCTGGTGTGGGTTTGGGTGGTGTATTGATGCAAAGGGAAAGATGATAGCATATGCCTCTAGATATCTGAAGATGCATGAAAGAAACTACCCTACCCATGATTTAGCGTTGTCTGCGATTGTGTTTGTGTTGAAGTTGGGGCGACATTATCTTTATGGGGTGCATTGTGTGATCTTTACCAATCTATGGAGTCGCAAATACATATTTTCTCAACCTGAGTTGAACATGAGACAGCGTAAGTGGTTGGAGTTGCTTAAGGATTATGATATCTCTATTTTATATCACTTCGGGAAGGCCAACGTGGTGGCAGATACTTTGAGCCAGAAGGCTACTAGTATGGGGAGTTTGGTATTCTTGAGGGTTGAGGAGAGGCCCTTAGCTTTGGAGGTTTAGTTGCTTGCTAGATAGATGGTTCGATTAGATATTTCTCCATCCTAATGTATATTGGTCTTTGTTGAGGCTAGATCCTGTTTGCCTTATCAGGTTTGTGCTCATCGGTTTGAGGACCCCAGATTGTGCTTGATTCGTACAAACTGTTGAGTGGTAAAGCCAAGGCAGCTATTATTGATTCTAATGGCATATTGAGGATTCATGGTGGAGTTTCTATGCCTAAGGTGGGAGATTAGGTGAGGTTGATATTCGAGGAAGCACATTGTGCTAAGTACTTCCATTCATCCATTTGGCAAAGATGTACCATGATCTAAAACTGTAGTACTGGTGGTATGGTATGAGGAGAGACATAGCAGAGTTCATGGCAAAGTGTTTGAATTGTCAACAGGTCGTGTATGGGCATTAAATGCCCATCCCCGAGTGTAAATGGGAGAGAGTGACTATGGACTTTGTTACAGGTTTGCCCATGGTTTTTGGTAAGTTCAACTCAGTTTGGGTAATTGTTGATCGTCTGACCAGGTTAGCTCACTTTATACTTGTGAAGATTAGCTTCAGTGCGGAGCAGTAGGCTTGTATATCTGAGACATTGTTAGATTGCACGGGATACCAGTTTCTATAGCGTCAGACAGAGGATTGGCATTAACTTCTCAATTTTGGCAGGCTCTAAAACATGGTCTGGATACCCGATTGGATTTGAGTTCAAATGTTCACACCCAGACTGATGGTCTGTCCGAGTGCACCATTTAGGTGCTGGAGCACATGCTTAGGGCTTGTGTTATTAATTTTGGGGTCTGATGGGACCAGCACTTAGCGTTAGCAGAGTTTGCATATAACAACCCTTACCACTCCAACATTCGGATGGCACCATTTAAGGCCTTGTATGGCCGAAGGTGTATGTCACGCCCCAAAAAGAGGGGAGGCGCGACTGACACTCGATACCATTATCGGCCGGGTAAGCCACCAAACATGCTAGTTAACTATACTAGGGGCCAGAAGAAAATTGAGCAACATGACGGTTAAAAAAACTAAGCCGGGACCGTTTAGGTCATGACCTGGTTAACAACAAATCAATGTACATCAAGATAAGTAAACAAAAACGATAAAGTACTAGGTAGCCGACAAGGTTGCAAAACTACAGGTACAGGCACACACTCTCTTCATGCTCCTTCCAAGCTCGAAGTACCATTTGTACAAATGAGAATCCCCTTCGTTACATGATTTCTTCTTCATATAGATAGATATAGGATCTATGGGGCAATTACTTAGAAGCACATTTTGTGCTACAACCCTTCCTATCTGATAGAAAAGGATCCCATGATCCTGAACCGATGTTACCTAGGATCGCAAATCCCAAGTTTGTCTATGAAGAGCGGATCTAATTATATTAGTATCTATAATTGATTTCTTCTGTGTAATACTAATTGATAGGACCTCATTGGTAAGTGCTACAAGATCTCGTGCATTGGAACCCATGGTTATGGACCCGAATCCGTTAGTATGGAACATTTTCTTTTCCAAGTGAAATCCCTAGTATATGAAAGAGTGAAAAAGTGCTTTCGTTGTTGTGGAATAAGAAGCCTTCGTATCTTAATGCACGTATTTAATTTATTCGGAGCTATTAGAGCGGGAGAAATTGAACAAAAGGCTGCTGAATTAGCCTATTTCTTGCGTGTACCAATTGAAGTATTTTAAGAATTTGAGAATCAGAATGTTCATTCAATTAAAGAAAACGTATATGAAAGAAAACTTACATGCCAATCTTATGACTAGAGACTGAAAGGCATAAAAGAACCAACCCACAATAACATTTCCATAATAACCTCTAAGAGAACCACCAATACTGTCGGGACAGGGCCCTTACTATACCCAACTATACAACAAAAAGTAAGCATCCTGTGAAAGCTTCATGAAGAAGTGGAGCTTACCAACTCACAGCTGAATTGGGCTCCTAATGGAGGGGTCGATCAGAGTCCCTACCTAAACATGCATGCACAAGATAAAATGCAGCGTCCCCAGGCAATGGGACATCAGTACGAATAAACGTGTAGTGGTATATAAGGCAGAATGTAAAACCATAGATAACAAGTAGTAAAAAGGGTAGTAGAAATACCACCTGTGACCAACAGTAAAGTAACCTTAATTGCTAGTAATTAACCTCCTAGTGATCAAATATGCATGGTATACTCTAGTATTGCATGTCGTGAATATGTATACATTGATGCAAATGCATGACAAATCCAACCAAATGCTATCAATGGTGGTCATTTTCGATAGCTTACCGACATCATATTTGCCACTTGTGGCTATCTATACCATATACATATATATAATCATTTGGGCAAATGGACCCCATATCTCCGATTATAGCTCGAAATCCATGCATAATGTGCAACATATGATATGAATATTGAATGCACATAGTAGGCCATAACATAAATTTTAGCCAATCTATGCTTATTGGTACACTTATCCTCGTAACATCATAATTATTGTCATAGCATATACACATGACTCGTGGGATCGTACATGTCTTTTGAATAAGTTTGACAGCTTAACTCAACATTAAGGATGAGGCCTTAACTCTGAAAGTGTTCATAAAGGTGCTTTACATAATGCTTATACTTCGTCCCATGTGAATTAGTAAAAGAAAGTATTTAAACACAATCAAATGCCTTAGTAGTTTAAATAGGGGCAATACTTTAAACATTATTGGAAACCAATGTGCTACTTGTTAAATGATTCAATTATACTTTTGTATGGAAGAAGGACTGATTATGAAAACTTCATTCCCTTTGTAATCTACATTTATTTTGATGGCACTACACCAAAAAAGAGAAACACCGCAAACATATGGATAGGTAGCCAGGAAAATTGACAAAATGATATATAGACATTGAATGTCCAATTTAAGCGAATGAATGGAATTTCAACCTAATACCATCATGAAGATAACTCAGCTGCAATCCCAATGCCTTTCACAGAAGGTCTTTCTAGCAATAGAATAGTAAAATATCACATTTGACGTATTGGGAAACTTTTTAAGTTTCGTGCTTAAAGGAAGGATGGAGTTTAGCCTTAACATACCTTCCCAACGGATGTCCTATTGTCAAAATTTTCTTCACAAGAGTAGTTCCTTACGTACTAAGCTTCACAACAACTACATATACGTATCTTAAGGACACCTAGAAAGACTCCAGAATTTAGCATTAATGGAAAGATTTGGCAAATAGTATTTACGCGAGGAAATATCCGTAAAACTTCGTAAAAATGACTGTGAAGGAGCTTCAAGATAATTACCTAATCACACCAGCCGCAAACGAGGAATAACCAATAGGAACACCACTCTTTTAAAGCCCAAAAATAGCCCTAAACACAACTAATAGGAGGGGAAAAAATTGCAAAGCGTAAGACTCACATTTCTAGGAACTGGGATGAATTTTAACGGTACAAATACAAAAACTTACCCAAATCACCTTCATACCTTGAGGGAACTTTATATTCAGTCTATATGTTGTTTGGGACAAAATATAACTGATTTGATCTTTAAAAAGCTCAAGTTCGCCTACATCTAGATGGTTGACCCGACCCAACCTGAGTTGACCCATGACCCGATTTCTTGCTCAGGCAGTCACAGCAAATTTGTCATAACGCTTTATTCTAAGGTCTGTTTGATGCGGGTTGCATTTCAAACTAGACTCCTAGATATTCACTTTGATAGTCCATGGGCCTTCTAAGACCTTATATTTTGGGAGATATGGCCTGATACATTTGACCAAAATTTAAGAAAGATTTCTTAAAGAAACTTATGGTAGCTTTAGCTAACCTTTATCTTGCAACTTTCTTGATTCCAAAACTTAATGAATGACCTTTGTGCTATTAAATAACCTTTAAAAAATACGTTATGAGAACATTATACACTTTAAGTCCAATCTAGAATATGAAACCTAATTTAAACCTTCCGAAAAGGGCAGGGTGCCACTCGGGCCATTTTTTTCATCCCGAATGTGCATTTAGCGTATTCCTTTGGCTTAAAACTTTAGGTCCTTGATATTACCACTTATTGGAAGCCCTACTATCCTTAGGTTATACCCAAAATCATATATTTCTTATATGACACGCCACTCTTTTTATATATATGGAAGAAGAGAAACATAGGGTCTCACACTCTCCCCCTTCTGAACATTTGTCCGCGAATGTATCTAGACAACATCTTGGTTGCACTACTATGTCTTAAAATATGGTTTTTGAGGATACACCTTTTATCCCTCCAATCCATAAATCAACTTCGCAAAAAAATTCTAATTATTAAGCTTTGTATGGCTTATCCCCTAACGACCCAAATAAACTATATTCCCAATTCATTTAAAATTTAATTTGTTATAGAAAGATGACTACCAACTTTTAAAATATGACTCACCTTAATTTGTAAATAGCTGGGGGTGCTTCTTTATCATTCCCTCTTCCTCTTCCCAAGTTATTTCCTGAGTATTGTTATTCCGCCACAATACTTTCATGGAGGACACTTCTTTATTCCGAAGCTTTCTCACTTATCGATATAAAATAGCCACTACACCTCATCATAAGACAAATCTTTAGCAATTGGATATCCTCAATGTGAGTAATACGCGAAGGATCTCTAATGCACTTTGCAACATCGATATAAGAAACATCGGATGGGCTGCCCCCAATTCTTGAGGCAAATCAAGCTTGTATACGACCTTGCAAATCTTTCAAATAATCTTATATAGTCAACATATCTAGGACTGACCTTTCCTATCTTCCCTGATCACATGATTTCCTTCATAGGTGATACTTTCAAGAAGGCGTAATCTTTTACATCAAACTCTAAGTCTCGTCGTTGAACATCTATATAAGACTTTTGCCAACTCTGGGCTATTTCTAATTGGTCTTTATTAAATCTCACTTTTTCCATCACTAGTTAAATAAGAATAGGGCCTAGAACCTTTGCCTCACTAGCCTCAAACGAACCAATCAGTTACCTACATCTTCGCCTATTTAGTCCTTCATAAGGCGCCATTTGAATACTAGCTTGGAAGCTATTGTTATAAGAAAACTATATAAGAGGTAGATGATCATCCCAGTTTTCTTTAAAGTCCAGCACATAGGCAGGCACCATATCCTCAACAGTTTAGATGGTACGCTCTGCCTGCCCATCAGTTTGTAGATGAAAAGAGGTGCTGAGATTTACCTAAGGCCCAGACCCTTCTGAAAAGACTTCAAAAAATGTGCAGTAAATTGAGGCCCACGATCAAAGATAATAGACAATGGAACTCCATGAAGGCGAAAAATCACTTGAATGTAAAGCTTAGCATAATCCTCTGTTGAATATGTTATTCTTACTTGCAAGAAATGAGTAGATTTTGTCAACCTATCAATGATTACCCTAATAGAATCATACCTGTGTAGAGTGCGAGGAAAGCCAATAATGAAGTCAGTATTTATCATGTCCCATTTTCATAGCAGAAGTTCAATATACTAAGTTAGGCCTCCAGATCTCTTATGTTCTTCTTTAACTTTCTAGCAATTGGGACATTAGGCTACCATCTCTACAATATCAATTTTCATGCCATTCCACCAGCACATTTGTCAAAACTCCTGATACATTTTTGTTGTTGCAGGGTGGGTTTAATATCTAGAGAATCTTGGCACGGAGTCCTCTGATATCTAACACACATAAGCGGCCCTGCTACCTAAGGACTCCATCTCCAGTTAGCTTAAATGAATGATGTTGCTGTTGTGGAATACTCTCCCTAAGTATTCTAAGCACAGAATCCTTGCGTTGTCGCTCTTTTACTTACTGAACAATGAAAGATTCTACTATATTTTGAACAATTACACCTTCATCCTCTGTATCTACCAGCAAACTAGCTAGCTGACATAGGTCTTTTGTCATTTTAACCTTATCAGCTTCAACATGGCTTAGACTTCCCATGGACTTTCTGCTAAGTGCATTAGCAATACCATTAGCTTTATAGGGATGGTATAAAATGTCAACATCATAAAGTTCTAGTAATTCTAGCCACTTCATTTGTCATTGGTTCAACTCCTTCTGCTTAAATAAATATTGAAGGCTCTGGTGGTCGGTAAAAACATCAAGATGAATAGATAATGTCACCAAATCTTTAGGGCAAATACAAATGTAGCGAGCTCAAGATCATGGGTAGGATAGTTTTGTTCATACTTTTGCAACTGTCCAGAAGTATATGCAATAATTCTACCATGTTGTATAAGAACACAACCTAGGCCAATTCTTGAGGCATCATAATATATAAGGTAGCCTTTGGTTCCATTCGGAAGAGCCAAGATAGGTGCGGTGGTAAGCCTTTTCTTTAACTCTTGAAAACTCCATTCGCATGCTTTAGTCCATTGAAACTTAGCTGCTTTATGTGTGAATCTCATTAGTGGCATAGAGATAGAGGAGAATCTCTAAACAAACCTCCTATAATATCTTGCCAAGCCTAAAAACCTACGGACCTCGGCCGGATTCAATAGTCTCGACCAGGCCATTACTGATTAAATCTTCTTGCCATCGATCTTGATACCATTGCCTGAAATAACATGGACAAGAAAAGCTACAAAAGTTAAACAAAACTCACATTTAGAGAATTTAGCATATAACCTATTGTCCTAGAGAGTTTGTAATACAGCCTACAAGTAATCTGCATGCTCAGCTTCCGATCGTGAATATATCAAGTTATCGACAATAAATACAATCACAAATTCATCCGAGAATGGTTTAAAGACTTAATTCATCAGGTACATAAAAGCTGTTGGGGCATTTGTAAGCCCAAAAGACATGATAAGGAACTCAAAATATCCATACCTCATCCTAAATGTTGTCTTTGGAATATCAGCATCCCTGATTTGCACTGATGGTACCCAGATCTCAAGTCAATCTTTGAAAAGCATTTGGCACCCTGCAACTGGTAGAATAAGACATCAATCCGCGGAAGAGGATGCTTATTCTTGATGGTGACTTTATTTAGGTGTCTGTAATCATTACGCATCCATAAGGAGCCATCTTTCTTTCGAACAAAGAGCATTCGAGCACCCCACTAAGTTGTACTTGGCCTAATAAAGCCTTTATCAAGTAAGTTCATCAACTGTTCCTTCAATTCCCTTAGCTCTGTAAGAGCCATTATGTAGGGGGAATAAATAGGTTGTGTATTCGGGAGCAAATCTATAGCAAAATCAATTTCCCTTTTGTGGGAATCCCTGGAAGCTCCTCAGAGAATACCATCGGGAATCCCTTCACAATAGAAAGTGACTGAAGGGTCACCAACTCCTTATCAATATCCCTTTCCATTCAATGTCCGGCTCACTTGGAAAATGGAAGTGGACTAGCTTTACTTGATAGTCAATATTAGCATAACAAGCTGTGATCACATCTGGAGATGCCTCTGAATCTTGTTGGCCTGTGAGTGCATAAAAGCAATTCTGGCCACTAGTAGAACCTGAGCTGTCTCCTCTACCTCTCCTCCTACCATGACCCTGAGTAGGCTGTGGATCTGGTCGGAGAGCACGTACTGGGGATGAAGAGGCTACAACAGATCCTGAAGGGTGAGTTATTGTACCTCTACCTAACCTTGGGCAATGACTAATATAATGTCATGTATGCCCATAATGCTAACATGCACCAGAACCCTTTCTACACTGCCTACTATGAATCTTATTGCATTTTGAAACTGGAGGAGTAGGATGTCTCATTTGTGCAGAGCGATCCAATCGACGGCTCTCAGGCTAGCGTGAACTCTGCCCTGGCCCTGTCTTAACATAATGATCAAATCGCTAACCCTGTATTTGTAGAAGGGAACTACCCACTGATGGAGGTGGATATCGATGAAGTGGAGGCCTAAAATCTCCCGTGCCTCCCTATAAGAACCCATAGTTCGAGCCCTCTTATGCTTCTCTCTATCTATACGAGTATCCCGATCTGATGAGAAAGGTTCTCTGTAGTCTGAGAAAAAGCCTAAATACGAGAAATATCCGCTCTATCCTGTAAAGAGGCTATCTTGCGGTCTTTGATCAAATGATCCCCCAAACCATTCACATAACGATAAACTCTTGTACTCATGGTACATAAAATATCTAGTGAATACCTAGAAAGAATTAAACCCAAGGCTATACTCCCTTATACTCTACCCCCCTGGCTGAAACTTATAAACTGGTCAAGATGGGCCTCCCACACCTCCGTGGTAAATAATGGGCTAAAAATGCCTCAAAGAAGTCCTCCCACTTTGCTGGCGAAGCATCAGGCCCTCTGAATTTCTCTAATGCCTCGTACCACATGATAGCAACATCACATAGTAAAAACGAAGCTAACTCCACGGCCTTGTTGACTGAGGCATGCATCACCCTCAATACTCTATACATATGGTTTTTAATTTCCTGTGGATCCTCAAGGGAACTGGACCATGTAAATACTAGAGGGGTCAAGTGAAGAAACTCTCGTACCTTTGAGCTTTCTGTTTGATCCCTTCTAGTGTCTACTCTCGCCTCTAGTTATTTCTTATGAATTGAAACCATCCAATTCAGTAGTTGAACAACCTCTCGCATACCCTACTCCCTAGTCTCTTGTAGGGTTGGGGTTACTGGACCCCCTTGGCCCTCAATAGGTGCTGGTGAATCTGGTACTATGGATACTGGAGGTCGTCTACGTGCTTCAATGAGGAATGTATTTTCCTGACCCGGCAAAGAACATTTGGGTACCTTCTCTCGGATCCATATCTACCTCACGTTGTGCCATCTCCTTAATATAGACAGCTTGACAAATAAAACAAACCACAAAGCACAATTAAGTTTTCATGTGTTCCAATAACTTTGCTCTATGACATGATCTAATAAGTGAAATTAAGGTAACAATCCCTAAATTCCTCATAGCCTACTTATTATAAGTGTGGTGCACAACACACCCATAAGTAAGACTCTCCTCGACATGGCATTGTGGACTCCATAGGACACGACCTACTCTGATACCATGTTATCACGCCCCAAAACGATGGGAGGCGCAACTAGAACGCTATACTATTATTGGCCTGGTTAGCCACTAAACATGCTAGTTAACTATACTAGGGGCCAAAAGAAAATTAGGCAGCATAATGTTTAAAAAGACTAAGTCGGGACCGTTTAGGTCATGACCTGGTCAACAACAAATTATGTACATCAAGATAAGTAAGCAAAAATGATAAAGTACTAGCTAGCTGACAAGGTTGCAACAACAGAGCTACAGGCACACACTATATATGCATGTCAATCTTATTACTGGAGACTGAAAAGCACAAAAGAATAAGTCCACAGTAAAATGTCCACAATAGCCTCTAAGAGAACAACTAATACTGTCGGGACAGGCCCCCGACTATACCCAACTGTACAACAAACAGTAAGCATCCTGTGAAAGCTCCAGGAAGAAGTGGAGCTTACCAACTCACAACTGAACTAGATTCCCAGTGGAGGGGTCGATCAGAGTCCCTACCTAAACCTGCACGCACGAGATAAAATGCAGCGTCCCTAGGAAATAGGGCGTCAATACGAATAAATGTGTACTGGTATGTAAGACAGAACATAAAACCATAGATAACAGAAGTAAAAAAGGTAATAGAAATACCACTTGTAACCACCACTCAAGTAACCTTAATAGCCAATAATCAACCTCCTAGTGATCATATATGCATGGCATGCTCGAGTATTGCATGGAGTGAATGCATATACATAGATGCAAATGCTTGACATACCCAACCAAATACTAGCAATGGTGGTCCTTTTCAATAGCTGACTGGCATCATATTTGTCAACCTGTGGCCAACTGTGCCATATACATACATACATACATACATATACACACACACACATATATATATATAATCATTTGGGCAAATAGGCCCCATACCTCCAATTATAGCTCGAAGACTATGCATAACGTGCAATATATGATATGAATATTGAATTAACATAGTAAGCCATAGCATAAATTTTAGCCAATCTTGGCTCATTGGTACACTCATTTTCATAACATCATAATCATTGTCGTAGCATATACACACGACTCATGGGATCTTACATGTCTTTTGAATAGGTTTGACAACATAACTCAACATTTACGATAAGTCCTTAACCCTGAAAGTATTCATAAGGTGCTTTACATAATGCTTATACTTGGTCCTATGACAATTAGTAAAAGAAAGTATTTAAATAAAATCAAGTGTCTTAGTAGTTTATATAGGGGCATTACGCTAAACATTATTAGAAACCAACATGTTACTTGTTAAATGATTCAAATATACTTTTGTATGGAAGAAGGACTGATTGAGTACCATATTCCCTTCGTAATGTACATTTATTTTGATGGCACTACACCAAAAAGAGAAACATCGCGAACATAAGGGTAGGTAGCAAAGGAAATCGACAAAATGATATATATATATATATATATATATATATATATATACATATACATATATATAAATATATATTGAATGTACAGTTTAAGCGAACAAATGAAATTTCAACCTAATACCATCATGAAGATAACTCTGCTACAATCCCAATTCCTTTCACAGAAGGTCTTTCTAGCAACAGAATAGTAAAATATCCCATTTGACTTTTTGGAAAACTTTCTGTATTTTGTGCTAAAAGGAGGGACGGAGCTTAGCCTTAACATACCTTCCCAACGGACATCCTATTTCCCAAAGTTTTTTCACGAGAGTTGTTCCTTACATCCTAAGCTTCGCAACAACTATATATACGCATCTTGAAGACACCTATAGACAGTCAAAAATTTAGCATTAATGACCAAATCCAGCAAATAGTATATACACGAGAAATGTCCATAAAACTTCATAAAAATGATTGTAAAGAAACCCCAAGATTATAACTTGAACACACCAGCTGCAAACAAAGAATAACCAATAGGAACGCCACTCTTTTACAGCCCAAAAATAGCCCCAAACACAGCTAATAGGAAGGTAAAATAATTGCAAAGTGTAAGGCACACATTCCTAGGCACAGGGATGAATTTTAACGGTGGAAACACGAAAAACATACCCAAATCACCTTGGTACCTTGATAGAACTTTATCTTCAGTTTATATGTTTTTTGGAACGAATTAGAAATAATTTGAGCTTTAAAAAACTCAAATTAGCTAACATCAAAGTAGGTTCACCCGACCCAACCCATGACCCAATTTCCTGCTCGTCCAGCCACAGTGAAACTGTGATAACCTTTTATTCTGAGGTTTGTTTGATGCATAGTTTTATGAATTGCAAACTAGACTCGTGGATCTTAAATTTGATAGGTCATGGACCTTCTAAAGCCTTATATTTTGGGAGATATGGCCTGATACATTTGTCCCCAATTTTAGAAGCATTTCATAAAGAAACTGAAAGTAGCTTTGACCAACCTTTATCTTGCAACTTTCTTGATTACAAAACTTAATGTATGACCTTTGTGCTATTAAAATAGCCTTTAAAAATCCATTAATAGCAAATTATACACTTTTAGTCCCATCTGGAATGTGAAACGTAATTTAAACTTTCCAAAAAGGGTAAGATGCCACTCGGGCCATTTCTTTAATTCTAAATGTGCATTTAGGGTATTCATTTGTCTTAAAACTTTAGATCCTTAACATTATCACTTATTCGCAACCTTACTATCCTTAGGGTTTACCCAAAATCATGTCTTATATGACACGCCACCCTCTGTATATATATAGAAGATGAGAAACACGAGGTCTCACAACGTAGATCACTGATCGAATGGTTCGATTCAGGTTCAACCGAGGTGTTGGGTGTTGGTTTGCTTGAGGATGTCATGGACCGGGTGCGATTGATTCATAGTATAATTTTGAAAGTTCAAAACTGCTAGAAGAGTTATGCCGACCGGAGAGTTAGGCCTCTTTTGTTCTCTATTGGTAACAGTGTATAGTTGAAAGTTTCACCCATGAAGGGTGTGATGAGATTCAAAAAGAGGGGCGAGCTTAGTCCAAATTCATTGGCCCCTATGAGATATTGAGACGTGTTTGTGAGGTGGTCTATGAGTTGGCCTTACCACCTAGATTATTAGCTATCCATCCTATTTTTCATATATCCATGCTCCTTCCATACATTCCAGATGAGGCCCATATGATTTCTTATGATTCAGTTGAGTTGGACTCAGACTATTTTTATGTGGGGAGCTTATAGCTATGTTGGATAGGCAGGTCTGGAGATTGAGATCTAAAGATATACCTTCTGTGAAGGTTCAATGGTGGCTCCATTTTGTTTATGAGGCAACATGGGAGTTGGAGTCAGATATGCGGGCCAAATATCCTAGCCTTTTTTAGGCTTCAGGTACTCGTTTTCCCCTTATGTTTGAGAACAAACATTACTTTTAAGGTTGAATGGGATATAATGACCTGGTAGGTCATTTTTTAGCTTATCTATGAAAATTACTATTTTACCCTTTCGTAAGTTACTTTGGATCTATTTTGAACTATTTGTGTTGTTGGAAATAAACTCTTGAGTTTGAAAAGTTGAAAATATAAGTTTTTTCATTTTTAGAAGCTTAAGTTGTTGAAAAAGAGATTTTTTGTACCATTCTGAGTTTCTTGTGTCGTATTGGAGATCCTTCAATTCCATTAACTTTGGCATATTAAAATTGGTCTATGAGAAGTTATATAACTGGATTCAGAGTTAAAATGACATTTTAGCCCCAAAGTTACATGTTTAGTTGTTTCTAAGACCAAAGTTTGACTTTTGTTAATATTCAAAGTTCAGAAGCTCGGATAGAAATTTTTGTAGTTTTAATAGTTTGGGATGGTAAAACTAACACTAGAAATAATATCGTCATAATTTTTGGAGTTGCCAAAAGCAGTTTTGTTATTTTGAGTTTTAAACTAGTTCATTTGACTTGCATTAATAAATATGTCGTGGTTACATCGGAAGTGAATTCTGATTATTTTGTTGAGTGCGGATCACCATTTTTGGTATGGATACATATTTTGTTTGTGTAATTTTAACATCGGATGAGTTTTGAGTGCCATTTCGTGTTTTGGTTGGATCTATGATTTTGCTGGTGTAGTGTTTGTGGTGTAAACACGTTACTTCTTTGCATTCGCAGAGGATTGATCCGCATTCGCGTAGTGACGTTGCATCTTCTCTTCTCTGCATTCGTGGAGCACATGTGTGTGTCCCCCCTCCAGTTTACTCTCCGCATTCGGGGGTTGGTCTTCGTGATCGCAGAGGTCATTTTTGATAGACTTTTCCCCATTCATGGGACCCTACCCGTGTTCGTGGAGGGATTTTGTTACCATCCTTATTTTAAACCTGAGGGCTATCATTTTTAGTCATTTTCATATACTTCAAAGCTTTTTGGAGGATGTTGAGTAGAGGATTTAGAAGACTTGTCTAGGGTAAGCGATCTCAACACTAAATTAATTATTTCATAAATTTTATCTTAATTTTGCCTTGAATTTTATAATTTTTAATGTCCAAAACTGGAGATTTTTAGACTGTGATTTCCAAACTTTAAGCGTTGATTTCTCATTTGGTTTGAACCCGATTTCAGTTGGATTTTCACTCACAAATTTCATTTTTGGTGTAGAACTTGATTTTAATGTCTTTTTTCAGATTTGAGAAATTTAAATTTTAGCCCTAATTTTGACCATTTTTTCCTCTAAGAGTAAATCATGCTAATATGGGTATCAAAATATACCTTTTGATGCATCATATCTATTTTTGCTAGTGGTTGATCTATCCGAGGATCATTTATAGGATTGAGTTGATTGAAATCTTGTCCGAGGTGGTTTTGGTATCTAGGTAGGTTGAGATAACCATTTTTGGACTGATTTGAGTTAATGGGCACAATAATATGATAATTGTAAGATTTATATTGATGTATGAGCCTATGACATACTATGATTGAATTTTATAGAAATATGATAGTGATTACGCCAAAAGTTGAGTAAGTGATGGTTGTATTGATAAATAATGAAGAAATCATGAGATTTGAGATTTTTTTATATTATTATAATAATATGGGACTCGAGATAACTTTTGGATAGTGTTCTGAATAATTGACGATGATTGCAATAAATTTGAGATTCATGGTATATTTGGTGTTCTTGTGGAGCCTGTTGCATAGACATTTGGATTATTGATAAGATAGTGATGATATGAGATAATGATGGCATTGTAGTAATGGTTGATATACATGTTGTAGCCTATCTGATGTAATGGGTATTGTACATATCAGTTGTCATGTAAATTGCTATTTTGTATGTCCTTAAGCATACATATTTCTATGCACATATCCTAAAATGGACTTGTTGCATTGGCATGTATAGATATTATTCTTTATTTGGTTCCATTGGTATGCACATATCGTATACATGAATGATTGCACTGGTATGTATGTATCTCATTACATATGCACCATTTGAGACATTATGATATATGTTGATGCAATTTATTATAGCCTATGACGCCTTGAGACACTTCAGTATGAGGCCCACGATACCAGGAGTTACTTCTGATTAGGGCATGCGATGCCTCGAGATATTTGAGTACATGGCCTGCAATGCCTCCAGGTTCTATCTTATCGCTTCGGCTTAATAGATGTGCACATTGACCCTACGACGGTCATGATTCCACCTCATAGATAGCCTATGATGCCATTGCATTCATGCATAGCATTGCATTGCATTATTGACTGTATTTACTATCCTTACCTATTACTATTCATATTTATATTGTGTACTAACCCTTTTGATACAGGTGATAGGATTCTTCGTTATAACATACTTGATCTATCTCTCTTGCCCAATTGGTTGAACCTACTAGGTACATTTTGGTGTACTCATCCCTACTTTGTTTTTCTTCCTATAGATTGAGCACAAGGACATACCAGAGTTTTCTACAGTCATCCAGATTATAGCAGTGAGGCTTAGAGTTGGAATCATCATATCTTTGAGACTTCTTTTATTTTCTTTCCTTTCGGACTATGTGTCAGACATATCAACTTTGTATCCCATTTTGAGACATTTGTATTTACTTTTGGTACTACTTTAGATGCTCTCGTACTCATGACTTCGGGGTTTGGAATTGCTTATGTTATATTGTGATTATTTCCACTTTACTTTATTTTCTATAGTCGTGATCTGATTTTGGCTCGTGACATGTTTAGTATTAGAGTTCTAGGTTTATTGGGCTAGAGAGGGAAGGGTAGGGTGTCTAGTACAATCTTTATGGATGGTGTGTAGACGTCCACACCCATCTTCGTGAGGCTACGGGGAACTTGATAGGAAAAGATTTCATTTATTGCTGCTATTCGTATGTTTCTTCATTCACTTATTTTGGAAATATCTAATCTACTCCTTCTGTGCAGATGCCGGTTACTAGATCCACCGATTAGTGAGAGAGCCAGAGTAAGCTATTGTAGCTCCCAATCGAGGTCAAGGCAGGGTTCACGATAGATCTTGGGGCCGAGGACTTGCCAGAGAGGCAGCTCTGCCTATAGGTCAAACTAGATTGAGTTCTCCAAAGCCTCCTTATGAGCTAGAGGGGGTACATATCCTATTACACCCGCCCTCAGCTCTAGATTCTACACCCTCTGTTCAAGAGTTACTCTTGACGGTTTTGGCTCAATTGGAGGGAGCAGTTCCCACTCCAGATACTATTGAGGTACTAGTCTCTAAAGCACTGGTTAATCATTTTATAGCTTCTCTGAGCCAACTATGATTCATGTGGGTCCTTCTTCAACTCTAGTAGATCCTCTTATGACTGTTGTGATTCCACCTCAAACATTTAAGTCAAGTCTGGGTTCTCAGTTTCTGAGTTCGATTATCACTGCATCTCTTGCACTACCCTAATTTATGGTGCAAAAATCTTTTGCCAGCCTAGCCATGTCCACAGTGGAGCAAGGTGCTTTGAGAGGTTTGTACGGTTGCCTCCTCTGCGATTCGATGTCACCCTGGTAAAAAAGCCTACAATTTCTTGTCAAAGTGTTAGGATTGGTTATGTAACCTGGCTATTCTGGAGTCACATAGGGTAGCCTATACTTCTTACCAGTTCACCAACCTCGCCAAGGAGTCATGGAGGTTAATTTTAGCTAGTTGACCTGTTGGATCTCTAGCTATGATATGGGAGCACTTTAGAGAGGTATTCCTCGAGAGATTTGTGCTATATAGCCTTTGGGACAGCCGTAAGGATGAGTTTGATAGGCTTCAGCAAGGTTCTATGTTTGTTTCAGACTACAAGGCCAGATTTTATACATTGTCTAGATATGCTTGTCCGATATCCCTACTAAGTTCGAGAGGATTAGATGATTTGCCAAGGGACTGGCAGGGTATCTTCAAAAGGCTCTAGCTTCCTTGGTGTTGACTGGAGGTAGTTTACAGAGTGTAGTGGATCACGCTCATATGATAGAGTGCATCAGGTATGAGAAATGGGGTGGCAGGAAGAGATCCCGTCAACACGGATAGTTTAGTAGACACTAGTCGTGTAACAGGGAGTTTCAAAGGCAAGGTTGGGCAGTCAACATAGCTATCCTAGCTTTTAACAGAATTGATAGGCCTCTATCTATTCATGCAGGTTATGATAGTTCCTTTGGTGCACCCAGGCATATTGGCTTTTCAGGACAACCATCTTAAAGGTTAGGGACCAGGGCTTGTTATCATTGCGATGAGATCGGGTACTTGGCCCATCGTTGTCCTTACTGTGCACCTCCTACTTAGAATATAGGTTCTCAGCCAGCCCATAAAGCTCCAACACTGACACCTAGGGACACAACTCCGACTTTATGGGGTGGTACCAAAGGGGGTCGTGGTATAGTGAGAGGTGTTTCTCGTGGTGGCCCACAGGCTAGTGATGGACGTAGAGTATGTTATGTTGTCCCAAATACAACTGCAACAGAGAAATCTGAAGAAGTTATCACAGGTATAGTTCTAGTGTGCCACATTTTAGCTTTAGTTTTATTTCATCCAGGATCTACTTATTCCTATGTTTCAATCTATTTAGCTTCTGATATCTATATTTGTAATACCCTGCAAGTTGTGAGCTTGGAATAGAACCTTCAAGCTCAAGCTTAGTTCACTTGAAATTCATCAATCCAAACTTATTTATGATGTTTAGGTTCATCATGGGTCTCTTTCATCAAGCCAAATTCAAAGAAATTCCATTGCCTAAGTTTTTCATATGAACCGATAGAAGAGTCAACTTTATATGAACATATCTCTTAGCACAATATTTACTTGATGGCCTATGACCTACAAAATTGAAGCTCTTTGAATTACCTTCCCAATGCATCTTGTTTCTCCTAATTCCATGTTTGGATTAAGAAGTTATGCTCATCTTTGTAAAGCTCATCCATGTTGTGTTCCTTTCGTTTGGCTAAGGCAAGCTACAAGGGGACCCTTTACAGGTTGTGTGGTTTCTCACGAGTCATGGAGGAGAGGTATCATAAAGCCCTTTTTCCAGAAAGAGATTATAAGTATGAAATCACCGTCTTGGAACTTGATACCTTCATAAAGACGCTTATACGACCCGTGAAGCTTCACACGGTCCGTGAAGACTTCAGTGGAAGCATACTTGACTTGAGGAAAATTGTGCTGAGTAACATCTGAAATTTTCTAGGTGTTGACTCACAGGAACTTATATGATCCGTTTGACTCCACATGACACGTGTGCCTCCTTGACGGGACCCCTAGCAACTTTTTGAAGCTTGTTTCATTAATGGCTTTCTTGCAATTTTTGTTATTACTAAGGGTCATTCATGAGTTTCTAACCTATCCTAAACCCCCAAAAATACCTATACTCCTCTATGCTTATTCAAATTCATTCTTCACACTTAGAATATTCAAATTCTCTTATCTAAAGACTACTCTTAAGTGAGCCATTGGAGGATTAGCTTGGAGCTTAAGGAAAGGTCTTCTTCTTCAATCAATTTCTTCTTAAGTCTTCTTATTAGCTAAGGTGTGGGACTGATTTATGGTCCCTTTCAACCATGAAGACCCCAAACTCTTTTCACTCTTTGATACATGAAATCAAGCTTACTTTGAATATGGGTTTTTTGAATAATTGTTTATATGATTCAATTGAGATATGGGCCATGGTTAATTGATGTTTCAAAGTTATTTAAGCCCTCAAATGTTGAGTTACATTGTTATTATCAAGATTTGAATATGCATGTTCCCTTTAAAGGTTGATTTAAGCATGGGTAATCTAAATTGTTATTTAAATGTGAATTTACTTATGGATTTACTTGAATTTTATATCATAGTATTGATTTAAGTATGAATTTTTATAGCCAAAGTTACTCTCTCATCATTTATGGCATATGCATACATGAGTACTAGTTTTTATGAAGATTATGAAGCATGTTATGACCCAAAGATGTTTATGAATATGATTTTGATGAAAGTATGGTTATAAAATGACATGTGATCAAATAATGTCTATGATATGGTTCTTTGAGCAAACTTTGGGTGTTTGCACCAATATGATATATGTGAATGAACTATTCCTATGCATGAAAGTATGATTTGGCATTTCGGCCCAAGTATGCATGTTTATGAAGTATGTATGGCTTTTAAGTCTAAGTATACACGAAAATAATTTGAAATGACTTATGTCTCTTTTAAAAGCATGTATATGTATATGTATTCCCATGGGATGATGACTTAGCACCGAATTGGATTATAGGCAAGAGAGCTATCCCCAAAGGCCCTTACTCTTTCTCATTAACTATATGCCAAACATTGGTTCATGTTTATACCCCTTTTGGATGACTATGGTATGTTTGTAGAAATTCTTTCCGAAATAGGTGTTGTTCCCGTAAGGTAAGCTACTCTCTAAAATGGGTGTTGTTCCCATAAGGTGAGTGATTGGTCATGGAAATCCTTTTCGAAAATGTTTTTGTTAGGTGAGGTTACTTCTCCAAAATGGGTGGTGTTCCCGTAAGGAGGAGTAAGGTCTACCTTTGGCAAGTAGATCACCCAATCTTCCGATGTAAAGTGAACATATCCGTGTTGTAGCTCTCTTTGTCTTATATGTTGGTTGAGGTCACATCCCCGCTATGATAAGTATTATGAAATTCATGCATCATGGATTTCATGGCATATTGATATGATATCCTTTCTTATATATATATATCTCTCTTTATATATGTGTCTTGTCATCTAACATTAATTTGCAGGATTACATGTCATGAGCATTTTCATGCTCGCATACTTAGGACATTCAAACATACTAATGCATATCAAACATACTTATGCATACTCATTTGCCTACATGATCCAACCATATAGGGACCATAGACTTTAACCTTACATTCTTGACGGTTAGTTGATTGGAAAGGAGTTGCTTATGGTGAGTCCTATTATTCAAGGACAAACTGTCTTCTATCTATCTACTATGTTATGATGCCTTATGTCCTTACTTTGAGGGTGGGCCCGGGACTTGTCTTGGCTCCTTTCCTACTCCATATGTTTGAGGCATTGTCAAACATCTTGTAAAATATAATACTATCTTACTATACTTGTTGTATGTTGCTTATGGAGGCTTTGCCTATGATCATATTGTGTTATGCTTATCTTAGAATGATATGTTTATTATGAGATGGGAAATGTGGAAAGTCTGAAGTTCTTTCTATCCCTATAGCGTGAGTCATACTTTCCTGCCCCTTGGTTATTATGAGCTATGTGCTATGTGAATCCATGTAAATCCCTATCCCTATGACATCCTCATAGCGTGAGTCATACTTTTCTATCCCTTAAACTATAAGTTTACTACTTTATTATGCACTCCTAGACCGATGATGCGAATGTAGATACTTTGAGGCTTGTTGGGGACTCTAAAGTTCCCACTTGCCATGTCACTTCTAGACCCTAGGTCTGCTTAATAACAGTAATAGGTGCGAGCCACTCGCCGAGCCTATATGTGTTTCTATCTCGGTAGGTAAGTCATTAGTGGTGAATCCGGTATATCAGGGTTATATTTTGTGACTTTTATTGAGAGATATATTGTTATTGACTTAATTTTGTTGGATATGGTTGGCTTCGATGTAATATTGGGCATGGAGTTGTTGCCGCCTTATCATGTTATTCTTGAATGTCATGCGAAGACTGTGACCTTATCTTGCCTCGACATGCCTTAATTGGTGTGGACTGGAGCACATAACTGCTATACTAAGGGTGTTATTTCTTATATGCATGCTGGTTGATTAATGGAGAAGGGATGTTTGGCATATTTGGCTCAGTTCGTTGCCTATTTTTAGGAGCCCCCATCATTGGAGACTACAGGGTTGCTAGAGAATTTATGGATGTGTTCCCCACTGACTTACCTGGTGTTCCTCCTGACTGAGATATTGACTTTGCTATTAATGTAGAGCCGGGCACTAAGCCCATATTTCTTGCTCCTTATCGGATGACCCCAACATAATTAAAGGAGTTGAAGGAACAATTGGAAGATTTATTGAAAAAGGGATTTATTCGTCTGAGTATCTCCTTGTGGTGCTCCTATGTTTTTTGTGAAGAAGAAGGTTGGTACTATGCATATGTGTATTGACTATCATTAGCTTAACAAAGTGACCATCACGAAAAAATATCCCTTTGCTCGCATTGATGATCTTTTTGACTAGTTGCAGGTTGCCTTGGTATTCGCAAAGATTAATTTGAGGTCCGGCTATTATCAATTGAGATTTCAAAAGTCTAATAACCGAAAGAAAACCATTAGGACCCGTTATGGGTATTAAAGTTCGTGGTTATGTCCTTCAAGTTAAATAATGCCCCAGCTGCTTTTATGGAGTTGATGAACCGAGTGTTCAAGCCCTATTCGGACACTTTTGTGATTGTGTTCATACATGATATCTTGGTTTATTCCTAGAGCGAGGTCCATCATTTCAGCACTTGAGGACCATACTTCAGAGATTGAGGGAAGAGAAGTCGTATGCAAAGTTCCCAAAGTGTAAGTTTTGGCTAGAATAAGTTGTATTCCTCTGGCATGTGATAACAAAGGATGGTCTTATGGTTGATCCGAGCAAGGTAGTAGCAGTTCGGGAATGGGCTAGGCCACCTCTGTGACTGAGATTCAGAGTTTCCTTAGTTTGGCGGGGTATTATCAATGTTTTCTTCAGGGATTCTCCTCTATAGCAGCCCCATTGACTAGAACTCAATAGGATGTGGCATTTCATTGATCGGATGATTGTCAGGCGAGCTTCAAAATGCTCAAGGATTTTTTGACTTCAACATCCATTCTTTCTTTATGTGAGAAGAGGGTTGCATTTATTGTGCAATATGATACTTTTGGTGTGGGTTTGGGTGGTTTATTGGTCCAAAGGTAAATGTGATTGGATATGTCTCTAGAGAGCTGAAGGTGCCTGAAAGAAACTACCTTACCCATGATTTGGAGTAGTTTGTGGTTTTGTTTGTGTTGAAGTTGTGGCGACATTATCTTTATAGGGTGCATTGTGTTATATCTACCATTCACTGGAGTCTCAAATACATCTTTTCTCAACCTAATCTGAACATGAGACAGTCTAGATGGTTGAAGTTGCTTAAGGAGTATGATATCTCTATTCTATATCAACTTGGGAAAGCAATGTGGTGGCAAATGCTATGAGCCAGAAGTCTACTAGTATGGAGAGTTTGGTACTCTTGAGGGCTGAGGAGAGGCCCTTAGCTTTGGAGGTTCAGTTGCTTGCTAGACAGATGGTACGATTAGATATTTCTCCTCCCCGAAGTATATTGATCTTTGTTGAGGCTAGATCCTCTTTGTTTGCTCAAATTTGTGCTCATTGGTTTGAGTACCACAAATTGTGCTTGCTTCATGACAAAGTGGTGAGGGGTGAAACCAAGGCAACTATTATTGATTCTGATATCATATTGAGGATTAATAGTAGAGTTTGTGTGTCTAAGCTGGGAGATTAGGTGAGATTGATATTAGAGGAAGCACATTGTGCTAAGTACTCCATTCATCTGGGTTCAAAGAAGATGTACCATGATCCAAAACATTGTTATTACTGGTTCGGTATGAGGAGAGACATAGCAGAGCTTGTGGCAAAGTGTTTAAATTGTCAACAGGTCAAGTATGAGCACCAAAAGCTCGGTGGATCAGCGTAGAGAATTCCCATCACTGAGTGGAAATGGGAGAGTGTGACTATGGACTTTGTTACAGGTTTTCCCATGGCTTTGGGTAAGTTCAACTCAGTTTGGGCAATTATTGATCGTTTGACTACGTCAACTAACTTTATACTGGTGAAGACTATATACAGTGCGAAGCAGTTGGCTTGTATATCTGAGACATTTGTTAGATTGCATAGGGTACCATTGTCTATAGTGTTAGACAGAGGATCAGCGTTCACTTCTCACTTTTGGCAGGCTCTACAACATTGTCTAGATACCTAATTGGATTTGAGTTCATATTTTCACCCCCAAATTGATGGTCAGTCCAAGCGCACCATTCAAGTGTTGAAGGACATGCTTAGGGATTCTGTGATTGATTCTGGGGTCCGGTGGGACCAGCACTAATTGTTGGCAGAGTTTAAATATAACAATAATTACCACTCCAGCACTCAGATGGCACCATTTGAGGCCTTGTGTGGCCGGAGGTGTAGATCCCCGATCAGAAGGTTTGATTCTGGTTCAGTCGAGGTGTTGGTGGTTGATTTGCTTGAGGATGCCATGGACCAGGTCTGATTGATTCATAGTAGACCTTTGACGGTTTAGAGCCACTAGAAGAGTTAAGCCAATCGGAGAGTTAGGCCTCTTGAGTTCTCTATTAGTGACAGTGTATTGTTGAAAGTTTCACCCATGAGGGGTGTGATAGGATTGGAGAAGAGGGGCAAGATTAGTTAAGATTCATTGGCCCCTTTGAGATTTTGAGAAGAGTTGGTGAGGTGGTCTATGAATTGGCCTTACCACCTAGATTAACAGTTGTCCATCTTATTTTTCATGTATCCATGCTCCGCCGGTGTATTCCTGATGAGGCCCATGTGATTTCTTATGATTTAATTGAGTTGGATTCAGACTTGTCTTATGTGGAGGAGCCTATAGCTATATTAGACAGGCAGGTTCGGAGATTGAGATCCAAAAATATATTTTTTGTGAATGTTTAATAGTGGCACCATTCTGTTGATGAGGCTACTTGGGAGTTGGAGTCAAATATGCGAGCCAAATATCCTAGCTTTTTTAGGCTTCAGGTACTCCTTTATCCGTTATGTTCGAGGATGAACATTACTTTTAGTGGTGAATGATGTAATGGCCTGGAAGGTCATTTTTTAGCTGGTCTGTGAAAATTACTGCTTTACCCTTTCACAAGTTGCTTTGGACGTATTTTGAACTATCTGTATTGTTGGAAATAAAATCTTGAGTTTTAAAGGTTGAAAATATGAGGGTTTTTTTTCGTTTTTGGAAGGTTAAGTTGTTGAAAATATGATTTTAATACCATTCTGAGTTTCATGTGTCGGATCGGAGATCCATTGATTTCACTAACTCCGGAACGTCAAAATTGGTCTGTGAGAAGCTACAAAACTGAATTTGATGTTAAAATGTTTCTAGGCCCAAAGTTGCATGTTTAGTTATTTCTAGAACCAAAGTTCGACTTTGGTCAATATTTGGAGTTTAGAAGCTCGTATAGAAATTTCAACAGCTCTACTAGCTTCGAATGGTGAAACTAACACTAGAAATGATCTCATCATAATTTTTGGAGTTGTCAAGGGCAATTTTTGTATTTTGAGTTTTAAACTAGTTCATTTGATTTCCATTATTCTCGTGGAGACCTCAAAATTGAATTCTGATAATTCTGTTAAGTCTGGATCACCATTTTTGGTATGCATACATGTATAGTTTATGAATTCTAACGTCGGATGAGTTTTCAGTGCCGTTTCTTATTTTGGTTAGATCTATGACTTTGCTAGTGCAGTGTTTCTGGTGCAGACACATTACATCTCTATGTTCGCGGAGGATCGATCCGCATTCGCGGAGCAATGTGGCATCTCCTTTTCTCCGCGTTCCTGGAGTACACGTCTGTGCCCCCTTTCCCCTCCAGTTTACTCTTTGCATTCGTGGGTTGGTCTTCGTGATCATGGAGGTCATTTTTGATTGACTTCTCCACATTCGCGGGACCCCACCCGTGTTCACAGAGTGCTTTTGTTACCAACACTGTTTTAAACCCGAGGGCATTCACGAACTTTAAAGCTTTTTGGACAATGTTGAATAGAGATTTTCCAAGATTTGTCTTGGGTAAATGATCTTAACACTAAATTAGTTATGTTTCATAAATTTTATCTTAATTTTGCCTTGAATTTTATGATTTCTAATGTCCGAAATTGGGGATTTTTGGACTGTGATTTTCAAACTTTAAGTATTGATTTCTCATTTTATTTTGAACCTCATTTTAGTTGGATTTTCACTCACAAATTCCATTTTTTGTGTAGAACTTGATTCTAAAGTCTTTTTCCAGATTTGAGAACTTTGAATTTTAGCCCTAACTTTAACAATTTTGCCCCTAAGTCTAAATCATGTCAATATTGGTATCAAAATGCACGTCTTGACGCATAGTATTTATTTCTATAGTGGTTGATCAATCTGAGGATCGTTTGGAGGCTTGAGTTGATTTATACTTTGTCCGAATGTGGTTTTGGCATCGAGGTAGGTTTGGCTAACCTTTTTGGGATTGAATTTTAGTTATTGCACACGTTCATATGATAATTGTAAGATTGAGATTAATGTATGAGCATGTGGCATGATATGATTGAACTTGATGGAAATATGATACCAATTATGCAAAAACAACTGAGTAAATGGCGATCCTATTGATAAATAGAGATGAAATCATGAGATTTGAGTTAATTTGGATATTATTATGATAATATGGGACTTGAGATAACTTTTGGGTAGTGTTGTGAATAATTGATGATGATCGCGATGAATTTGAGATTCATGAGTCTATTTAGGGTTCTTGTGGATCCCGTTTCATCGACACCTGGATTATTGATAAGATAGTGATGATATGAGATAATGATGGCCTTGTAGTAATGGTTGATATACATGTTGTATCCCATCTGATGCGTTGGATATTGTACGTATCAGTTGTCATGTATATTGCTATTATGTATATCCTTGAGCAGATGAATTATTATGCACATATCTTATGATGGAATGGATGCATTGGCATGCACATATATTATTCTTAATTCGGTTGCATTGGTATGCACGTATCTTATGCATGACTGATTGAATTGATATGTACATATCTAATTACAAATACACCATTTTAGACATTATGATATATGTTAATATAGTTTATTATAGCCTACGACGCCTTGAGACACTTCAGTATGAGGCCCACAATGCCACAAGATACTTCTGATTATGGTCTTCGATTCCTTGAGGTATTTGAGTACATGGCCAGGGACGCCCCCAAGTTCTATCTTGTGGCTTTGGCTCAATGGATGTGTACATCGACCCTGCGATGGTCGTGATTCCACCTCATACATAGCCTATGATGCCATTGCATTCATGCATTGCATTATTAACTGTATTTACTACCTTTACCTATTACTATTAATTTTTATTTTGTGCAGGTGATAGGATTCTTCGTTATTAGATACTTGTTCGATTTCTCTTGCCCAGTCAATTGAACCTACTAGGTATATTTTAGTGTACTTATCTCTACTTCGTTTTATTCTTGTAGGTTGAGCATAGGGACCTAGAAAGGGTAGTTGATTCATTCTACCAGAGTTTTCTCAAGTCATCCATCTCTTAGAGTTGAGGCTCAGACTTTAAGTCATCATGCATCTTTGAGATTTCTTTTATTTTCTTTCCTTTCAGACTATGTAACAGACATATTAGCTTTGTGTCCCATTTTTTGTATTTACTTTTGTTACTACTTTATATGCTCTTGTACTCATGACTCTAGGTTTTGTGATTGCTTATGTTATGCTGTCATTGTTTCCGCTTTACTTTATTTTCTATAGTCGTGATCTGATTTAGGGTCGTGATAAGTTTGTTATTAGGGATCTAAGTTTATTGGGCTCGTGATATAATGGAAGGGTATCTAGTACAGTCTTTGCGGATCGGTGTGTAGACGTCAACACCCATGTTTGAGAGCTATGAGGCACTAGATAGGAAAAGCTTTCATCTATTGCTTCTAGTCATGCGTTTCTTCATATCACCTGATTTTTAAAATATCTAATTTGCTCCTTCTACAAAAATATTGGTTACTAGATCAATCGATTAGTGAGAGAGCCGGAGTCAATTGATGTGGTTCCCACTCAAGGTTAAGGCAGGTTTTATGATAGAGCTAAGGGTCGAGGACTTGCCAGAAAGGCAGCTCTACCTAGAGGGCAGACTAGATCGACTTCTCCGGAGCCTGCTTATGAGCTAGAGGGGCCTACATATTCTCTTTCACTGCCCTCAGCTCCAGATGCTACACCCTCTGTTCTGGAGTTACTCTTGAGGGTATTAGCTTGATTAGAGGGAGCACCTCATGCCCTAGCTACTGTTGAGGTATCGATTTATACAGCACTAGTTAATCCTTCTATAGCTTCTCCGAGCCAACTATGATTCATGTCAGTCCTTCTTCAGCTCCAGAAGAGCTTTAAGAGGTTTGTGCGGTTGGCTCCTCTGTGATTTGATGGCACCCTTGGTTATAGAGCCTACGATTTCCTGTTAGGATTGGTTATGTAACCTGGCTATTCTAGAGTCACATGGGGTTTCCTATACTTCTTACTGGTTCACCAACCTCGCCAAAGAGTCGTATAGGTCAAGTTTAGCTCATCAACTTGTTAGATATCTAACTATGACATGGAGTAGTTTACAGGGGCATTCCTGGAGATATTTTTGCTATATAGTCTTTGAGACAGCTGCAGGAATGAGTTTGATACACTTCAGCAAGGTTTTATGTTCGTTTCAGACTACAAGGCTTAATTTGATACATTGTCCAAATATTGCTTGTTCAGTATCCCTACTGAGATCAAGAGGATTGGATGGTTTGCCAAGGGATTGGAAGGTTATCTTAAGGAGGCTACAACTTCCTTAATGCTGGCTGGAGGTAGTTTAAAGAGTGTAATAGATCACACTTGTATGATAGAGCGCATCAGGCATGAGAGACAAGGTGGCAGGAAGAGGTCCCATTAGCACGAACAATTTAGTGAAACCCTGCCGCGTGAAAGGGAGTTTTAGAGGCAGGGCCATTAAGGTCGGGCAGTCCATATAGCCATCTTAGCTTCTAACACTATTGATTGGCCCCGGTCTACTCAAGCAGGTTCTGATAGTTCCTTCGGTGCACCCAGGCGTGGTGGATTTTCAGGACAACCATCTCATAGGTAGGAGACCAGGGCTTGTTATCACTATGATGAGATCGGTCACTTGGCCCATCATTGTCCTTGTCGTGCACCTCCTACATAGACTTTAGGTTCTCATCTAGCCCATCCAGCTCCAGCAGTGGCACCCAAGGACACACCCCAGGCTTTGAGGGGAGGCACCAAAGGGAACCATGGTATGGTGAGAAGTGGTGCTCATGGTGGTCCATAGGCTAGTGGTTGATGTAGAGTATGTTATGTTGTCCAAGATAGAGTCGCGGCAAAGGCCTCTGAAGCAGTTATCACAAGTATAGTTCCAGTGTGCCACTGTTTAGCTTTAGTATTACTTGATCCAGGCTCTACGTATTACTATGTGTGAGCAACTTATTGAGCTTTTGATATTTATATTTGTAATACCCCACAAGTTGTGAGCTCGAAATGGAACCTTCAATCTCAAGCTAAGTTCACTTGCAAGTCTTCAATACAAGCTTATTCATGTGGTTTAGGTTCATCATGGGTCTCCTTCATAAGCCAATTCATAGGAATTCCATTGGCTATGTTTTTCACATGAATTGATGGAAGGGTATACTTTAAAAGATCATATCTCTTAACACAAAGGAATTGGATGGCGTACGACCTACCAAATTGAAGCACTTTGAATTAACTTTCCAATGCATCCGGTTTCACCTAATTCCAAGTTCGGATCAAGAAGTTATGCCCATTTTTATAAAGCTCATTCATGTTGTTCTCTCTATTTTGCTAAGGCAAGCCACCAGGGAACCCTATACGGGTCCTGTAGCTTCTCACAAGTCACGGGGGAGGGGTCTCATAAATCCCTCTTCCCAAAAAGGTATTCTAAGTATGGAATCACATCCTTGGAACTTGGGACCTTCATATAGACGCTTATACGACTCGTAAAGCTTCACACGGTACGTGAGGCCTACAGTGGAAGCACACTTGGCTTGAGGAAAATTGTGCTGAGTAAGGTCTGAAATTTTCTTAGTATTATCTCACAGGCACCTAATGGTCCGTGTGACTCCACACGACCTGTGTTCCTCCTTGATGCCACCCCTAGCAACTTTTTTAAGCTTGATTCATTTATGGCTTTCTTGTAATTTTTGTTATTCCTAAGGGTCATTTATGACTTTATAACCTATCCTAAACCCCTAAAAATACCTATACTTCTCTATACTTATTCAAATTCATTCCTCACACTTAGAATATTCAAATTCTCTCATCTAAAGACTATTCTCAAATAAGTCATTGGAGAATTATCTTGGAGCTTAAGGAAGGCCCTTCTTTTTCAGTCAATTTCTTCTTAATTCTTCTTATTAGACTAAGTGTGGGATTGATTCATAATCCCTTTCAACCATGAAAACGCCAAACTTTTTTTACTTTTTGATTTATGAAGTTAAGCTTACTTTTAATATGGGTCTTTTGAATTATTGTTTATTTGATTCAATTGAGATATGGGCCATGTTTAATTGAGGTTTTTTAAGTGATTTAGGCCCTAAAATGTTGCGCTACATTTATACTATCAAGATTTGAATATGCATGTCCCCTTTAAAGGTTGATTCAGGTATGCTAATCTAAATAGTGTTTTAAATGTGAATTTACCTATGGATTTACTTGAATGTCATATTATATTGTTGATTTAAGTATGAATCTTTATTGCCTATGCTACTCACTCATCATAAATGACATATGCATACATGAGTATTGGTTTTTATGAAGTGGGTTATGTCCAAAAGATGTTTATGAATATGATTTGATAAAATTATGGTTATGAGATGGCATGTGATCACATAATGTCTATGATATGGCTCTTTGACCAAACTTAAGGTGTTTACTCCAATGTGAAATTTGTGAATGACTTACTCCTATGCATGAAAGTATGATTTGGCTTTTTAGCCCAAGTATGCATGTTCATGAAGTATATTTGGCTTTTAAGCTTAAGTATACACGAAAATGATTTGAAATGACTTATTTCTCTTTTAAAAGCACGTATTTGTATATATATTATCGTGGGATGATGACTTAGCACGGAATGGGATTATAGGCAGATGGGTATCCATAAGGGCCCTTACTTTTTCACATTAATTATATGCCAAACATAGGTTCATGTTTATGCCCCTTGTCCATGATGATGTGTGTATGGAAATCCTTTTCGAAATAAGTGTTGTTCCCGTAAAGTATGGTACTCTCTAAAATAGGTGTTGTTCCCATAAGGTTAGTGATTAGACATAGAAATCCTTTCTAAAAAGGGAGGTGTTCCCATAAAGTAAGATTACTTCTCCAAAATGGGTGGTGTTCACTTAAGGAGGAGTAAGGTCTGCCTTTGGCAAGTAGATTTCCCTTTCTTCCAATGTAAGCTGAACATTGAAATTCCAAGTTGTAGCTCGCTTGGTCTTATATGTCGGTTGAGATCACATCCCCACAATGATAAGTATTATCCATTCATCCATCTTGTATTTCATGGCATATTGATATGATATCTTTTCCTATATATCTCTCTTTATATATGTGCCTTGTCATCTAACATTAATTTGCATGATTACATGTCATGAGCAGTTACATGCCCACATACTTAGTACATTCAAACATACTAACGCATATCAAACATACTAACGCATATGTTTTTGCCTACATGATCTAACCATATAGGGATTGGGACTATCACCTTCCACCTCTTGACGACTAGTTCATTGGCAAGGAGTTCCTAGTGGTGAGTCTTGTTATTCAAGAACAAACTATCTTCTATCTATCTACTATGCTATGATATTTTATGTCCTTACTTTGATGGTGAACCCAGGACTTGTCTTGGCGCCTATCCTACTCCATATGTTAGAGGTATTGCCAAACATCTTATAAAGTCTAAGTACTATCTTGCTATATTTGTTGTATGTTGCTTATGGAGGCTATGCCTATGAAAATTTTGTGTTACACTTATGTTACAATGATATGTTTATTATGAGATGGGAAATATGGAAAGTCCTAAGTCCTCTTTATCTCCATAGCATGAGTCATACTTACCCGCCCCTTGGTTACTATGAGCTATGTGCTATGTGAATCCATGCAAATCCCTATCCTCATGACATCCCCATAGCATTAGTCATACTTTCCTGTCCATTATAACTATGTATTTACTACTTTATTATGCACTTCTGCACCGATGATATGAATGCAAATACTTTGAGGCTTGTTTGGGGAATCTCAGGTTCCAATTGGTCATGTCACTCCTAGAACCTCGGTACGAGTCGTGACAATAATATATGCGAGCCACTTGCCGAGCTTATATGTGCTTCCACCCTAGTTGGTGAATGATTAGTGGTTAATCGGGTATATCAGGGTTGTATTGTGACTTTTATTAAGGGACATATTGTGGTTGACTTAATATTGTTGGATATGGTTGACTTCAATGTGATATTGGGCATGGATTAGTTGTCGCCTTATCATGCTATTCTTGACTATTATGTGAAGACCATGACGTTATCTTTCCCCGACTTGCCTTAATTTGTGTGGACTAAAGCACGTAACTCCTATCTAAGGGTGTTATTTTTGATATACATGCTTGTCGGTTGATAGAGAAGGGATGTCTGGCATATTTGGCTCATGTTCGTGCCTGTTCTCAAGAGCCCTCATCATCAGAGACTACAGGGTTGCTAGAGCGTTTATGGATATGTTCCTGACTAACTTACCTAGTGTTGCTCTGGAACGAGATATTGACTTTGCTATTAATGTAGACTTGGGCATTAATTTATTGCTCCTTATTTGATAGCCCCGACTTAATTAAAGGAGTTGAAGGAACAATTGGAAGATTTTTTGTAAAAGGGATTTATTTGTTTGTGTATCTCTCTGGGGTGCTCCTTTGTTATTTGTGAACAAGAAGGATGGTACTATGGGTATGTCTATTGACTACCATTAGCTTAACAAAGTGACCATCAAGAACCAATATCCCTTGCCTCGCATTGATCTTTTGGACCAATTGTAGGTTGTCTCAGTATTCTCTAAGATTGCTTTGAGGTTCCACTATCATCAATTTAGAGTTTGGGAGTCTGATAACCGAAAGATAGTGTTTATGACCCATTATGGGCATTATAATTTCATGGTTATGTCCTTGAGGTTGACTAATGCCCTAGCTGCTTTTGAGGAGTTGATGAACCGAGTTATCATGCCCTATTTGGATAGCTTTGTGATTGTGTTCATAGATGATATCTTGGTTTATTTCAAGACCAAGGTCGATCATGTTCAGCACTTGAGGACTGTACTTCAAAGAATGAGAGAAGAGAACTCGTACCCAAGGTTCTCAAAGTGTGAGTTTTGGCTCGATTAAGTTGCACTCCTCGAGTATGTGGTGACAATGGATTGTATTATGGTTGATCTGGCCATGGTAGAAATAGTTCGTGAGTGGGCTAGGCCTACCTTTGTGACTGAGATTTGGAGTATCCTCAGTTTGACGGGGTATTATCAATGTGTTCTTCAGGGATTCTCCTATATAGCAACCCCATTGACTAGAACTCAAAAGAATGTGGCATTTCATTGGTCAGATGATTGTGAGGCAAGCTTCAAAATGCTAAAGGATTTATTGACTTTAGCACCCATTCTTGCTTTACACGAGAAAGAGGTTCCATTAGTAGTGTATTGTGATACTTCTGGTGTAGGTTTTGGTGGTGTATTGATGCAAAGGGAAAGGTGATAGCATATGCCTCTAGATAGCTGAAGGTTCATGAAATGAACTACCTTACCCATGATTTGGAGTTGTTTGCAGTTGTGTTTGTTTTGATATTGTGGTGACACTATCATTATGGATGTATTGTGTGATCTTTACCCATCACTAGAGTCTCAAATACATCTTTTCTCAACCCGATCTGAACATGAGACAGCGTAGGTGGTTGGAGTTTCCTAAGGATTATGATATCTCTATTTTATATCACCCTGAAAAGGCCAAGGTGGTGGTAGATGCTTTGAGATGGAAGGCTACTAGTATGAGGAGTTTGGTATTCTTGAGGGCTGAGGAGAGTCCCATAGCTTTGGAGGTTTAGTCACTTGCTAGAAAGGTGGTTCGGCTATATATTTTTCCTTCCTAAAGTATATTGTTATTTGTTAAGGCTAAATCCTCTTTGCTTGATCCGATTTGTGCTCATCGATTTGAGGACCCCAGACAGTGCTTGATTCATGACCAAGTGCTGAGGGGTGAAGCCAAGGAAGTTATTATGGATTCTAATGGCATATTGAGGATTAATGGTAGAGTTTGTGTGCCTAAGGTAGCAGATTAGATGAGATTTATATTGGAGGAAGCACATTGTGCTAAGTACTCTATTCATCCGAGTTTGGCAAAGATGTACGATGACATAAAACAACATTATTGGTGGTTTAGTATGAGGTAAGGCATAGCGGAGTTCATGGAAAAGTATTTGAATTGTCAATAGGTCAAGTATGAGCACTAAAATCCTGGTGGATCGATGTAGAGGATACCCATCCCCAAGTGGAAATGGGAGAGGGTGACTATGGACTTTGTTATAGGTTTTTCCTATGGCTTTAGGTATGTTCGACTCAGTTTGGGTAATTATTGATTGTTTGACCAAGTCATCTCACTTTATACTGGTGAAGACTAGCTACAGTACAGAGCAGTTGGCTCGTATATCTGAGACATCATTAGATTGCATGTGGTACCATTTTCTATAGTGTTAGACAGAGGATCGGTGTTCACCTCTCACTTTTGGCAGGCTCTACAACATGGTTTGGATACCCGATAGGATTTGAGTTCAAATTTTCACCCCAGACTGATTGTCGGTCCGAACTCACCATTCAGATGTTGGAAGACATGCTTAGGGCTTGTGCGATTGATTTTAGGGACAAACACTTATCATTGGCAAAGTTTGCATATAACAACAGTTACCACTCCAGCATTCCAATGGCACCATATGAGGCCTTGTATGGCTAGAGGTGTAAATCACTGATCGAATGGTTTGATTCTGGTTCAGCTGAGGTGTTGGGCGTTGATTTGCTTAAGGATGCCATGAATCAGGTCAAATCAATTCATAGTAGACTTCTGACAGTTCAGCACCGCTGGAAGAGTTATGCCGACTAGTAGTTAGGCCTTTGGATTTCTCTATTGGTAATAATGTATAGTTGACATGGAAGAGGGGCAAGCTTAGTCCAGATTCATTGGCCTCTTTGAGATTTTGAGGATATTTGGTGAGGTTGTCTATGAGTTCACCTTACTACCTGGATTATTAGATGTCCATCCTATTTTTCACGTATCCATGCTCCGTCGACACATTCCAGGTGAGGATCATGTGACTTCTTATAATTCAGCTGAGTTGGATTAACACTTGTCTTATGTGGAGGAGCCTATAGCTATATTGGACAAGAAGGTCCGGAGATTGAGATCCAAAGATATACCTTCTGTGAAGGTTCACTGGTGGCACCATTCTATTGATGAGGCTACTTGGGAGTTGGAGTTAGATATGCGGGCCAAATATCCTAGCCATTTTTAGGCTTCAGGTACTCCTTTTTCCCTTATGTTCTAGGACGAACATTATTTTTAGTGGTGAATGATGTAATGATTCAGGTACTCCTTTTTCCCTTATGTTCTAGGACGAACATTATTTTTAGTGGTGAATGATGTAATGACCCGGTAGGTCATTTTTTAGCTTATTTGTGAAAATTATTGCTTTGCCCTTTCATAAGTTACTGTGGACCTATTTTGAACTATCTGTATTATTGGAAATAAAATCCTGAGTTTTAAAAGTTGAAAATATGAGTTTTTTTTCATTTTTTGAAGCTTAAGTTGTTGAAAAAGTGATTTTTTGTACCATTTTCATGTTTTGGATTGAAGATCCGTCGATTGCAGTAACTCTGGAACGTCAAAATTGGTATAAAAGAAGTTACAGAATTAAATTTGGAGTTAAAATGTGGGTTTTAGGCCCAAAGTTGCATGTTTAGTTGTTTTCGGATTAAAAGTTTGACTTTGGTCAATATTCGGAGTTTAGAAGCTCGGATAGAAATTTTGACACTTCTAAAAGTTTCAAATGGTGAAACCAACACAAGAAATGATCTCGTCATAATTTTGTAGTTGCCAATGGCAATTTGGTATTTTGAGTTTTAAACTAGTTCATTTGACTTGTATTAATAAATGTATGATGGAAACCTTGGAATTGAATTCTGATTATTTCTTTGAGTCTGGATCACCAATTTGGTATGGATACATATATGGTTTGTGTAATTCTAATGTAGGATAAATTTTGAGTGCCATTTTGAATTTTTTGTTTGGATTTGTGATTTTAATAATGCAGTGTTTCTGGTGTAGACATATTACTTTTATGTGTTCACGGAGGATCAATCCGCATTCATGGAGTGATGTGGCATCTCCTCTTCTCCGCGTTCGTAGAACACACATGTATGTCCCCCTTCCGGTTTGCTCTCCATATTCACGGGTTCATCTTCATGATTGCGGAGGTCATTTTTTATCAACTTCTCCGCATTCGCGAGACCCCACCTGCATTTAGGAGTGCTTCGATTACCAGCACTTTGTAAACCCGAGGGCCACCATTTTTAGTCATTTTCACGAACTTCAAAGCTTTTTGAACGATTTTGAATAGAGATCTTCGAAGATTTATCTTGGGTAAGTGATCCTAACACTAAATCAATTATTTTCATAAATTTGATCATTATTTTGCCTTCAATTATATGATTTTTAATGTCCAAAATTGGGGATTTTTAGACTGTGATTTTCAAATTTTAAGTGCTGATTTCTCATTTGTTTTGAACCCGATTTTAGTTGGATTTTCACTCACTAATTCCATTTTTTGTGTAGAACTTGATTCTAAGTCTTTTTCCAGATTTGAGAACTTTGAATTTAGCCCTAAGTTTGACCATTTTGCCCCTAAGCCTAAATCATGCCATTATGGGTATCAAAATGCACCTTTTGACATGTAGTATCTATTTCTTATTGTGGTTCATTGATACTCCGAGGATCATTTGGAGGCTTGAGTTGATTGAAAGCTTGTCTAAATGTAGTTTTGCTATTGAGGTAGGTTTGGCTAACCTTTTTGGGACAGTATTTAAGTTATTGGACACGTTCATATGATAATTCTAAGATTTAGATTAATGTATGAGTCTATGGAATGATACGATTGAATTTGATGGAAATATGATACCGATTATACCGAAAATTGAGTAATTAGAGATCCTATTGATAAATAGAGATGAATCATGACATTTGAGATAATCTGGATATTATTATGATAATATGGTACTTCATGTAGCTTTTGGATAGTGTTGTGAATTACTTATGATGATTGCGATAAATTTGAGATTCATGAGTCTATTTGGGTTCTTATGGAGCCTATTTCATTAACATATGGATTATTGATGAGATAGTGATGATATGAAATAATGATGGCCTTGTAGTAATGGTTGATATGCATGTTGTAACCCATCAGATGTGATGACTATTGTACATATCAGTTGTCATCTATATTGCTATTACGTATATCCTTGAGCAGATGCATTGGTATGCACATATCTTATACTGGACTGGATTCATTGGCATGCACAAATCTTATTCTTGATTAGGTTGTATTGGTATGCACATATTTTATACATGACTGATTGCATTGGAATGCACACATCTCATTACATATGCACCATTTGAGACATTATGATATACGTTGAAACAATTGATTATAGCTTGTGATGCCTTGAGACATTTCAGCATGAGGCTCGCGACATCTCGAGATACTTCTGATTATGGCCTACGATGCTTTGAGATATTTTAGTGCATGGCCTGCGAGGCCCCCGAGTTCAATCTTGTAGGTTTGGCTTGATAGATATGTACATCAGCCCTGCAATGGTCGTGATTCCACCTCATACATGGCCTGCGAGGCCATCGCATTCATGGATAACATTGCCTTTCATTATTTACCGTATTTACCATCTTTACTTATTATTATTCATGTTTATATTGTGTACTAACCCTTTTGATGCATTCTTTATTACATACTTGTTCGATTTCTCTTGCCCAGTTAGTTGATCGTACTAGGTATATTTCTGTGTACTCACCCCTACTTTGTTTCCTCCCTGCAGATTGAGTACAGGACCCGAATAGGGTAGTTGATTCATTCTACAAGATTTTTCTCCAGTCATCCATATCTTAGCGGTGAGGCTTAGACTTCGAGTCACCATGGATCTTTGAGACTTCTTTTATTGTCTTGACTTTTGGGCTATTTATCAGACATATCAGCTTTATATCCCATTTTGAGACATTTATATTTACTTTTGGTACTACTTTAGATGCATTTGTGCTCATGACTTTTTGGATTGCTTATGTTATTTTGTAATTGTTTCCTTTTTACTTTATTTTCTATAGTCACGATCTGATTTTGGGTCGTGATAATAGCCCAAGACGCCTACAAGTATTGAGAATAGCCATAGACAATCAAACTGATAAGTACAATAATCATCCAGAACTATAGTAGAGAGCCTAGATGATCTTATAGGCATAGCATGCAGCTCATCGATAGAAACACAAATTCATTCACTAGAGAATTAAATTAGGGTACACCAATGGAACCGCAACAAAGGGATCATAACCACAAAGTCACAATGTTTAGCCAGGGTATGACAAACAACAACCTCTCAAATACTACATATCACCAGTACTAGAGCACCCACACTGGCAAACAAGTATCTAGATAGGCATACATATCAATTATGTGGCATAGGTTTGCGGTTAGCTGCTAACAGGACATAATTATAACAGCAATAACAAGTAACGAGAACCCCACCGGATGTAACAGTAAGCCCAATAGGTCAAATCAGTATTTAAATAGTCAACTGAGAGGATTAAAATGCATTGAAAAGTCCTTGCCATCCAACGAAAAGTCATTCTAGACTAAATTTGACATTTCGGAGCTAACTGCTCTATCTGAATTTCCGTTTGAGCATGTTTACCTAGGTTATCATCCAAAATCGCTTTTTCGCTTATTGCTGAACTGATTTTATAATTTCCCAGTTAACCTCACACCAAAACTCCTAAGTCTTGGGCCAACTATGCTCCTAGCCTAATTTGGTTATTCTGGAGCTAATTGAACCGTTAGAATTCCACTCTGAGGCCATTTAGTAGGAGTTCCCCAAAATACTTATGGTATAGTTATAATCTCCCATTTAATTCAAAAAGTTGCATAAACCTCAACTGACTCACCCAACTTCCAATACTAACAATATCAATACATCACAAATATCCTAAGGTCACTATGTAAAGGCCTACACTAGTAAGATATCTGTGGAAATACTAAAATGACGTGGAGGGTCATTACAGTCTAACGACATCGTCGAGCGGGGATAGGCATGGACCAATGAAAATGCACTAAATCTATCTTCCTATTTTGTTAACCAAGCAAGGTATATGGGTAGGTTCATGTGTCTCCTATATACAAATCCTTCTAGATCCCTAGAACGAACAAGCTCCGCGTACCTTGTCTTCTACCCCTTATTCATCTTCCGAATTCATGGTAGACAACATATTTATTTCAAAGTTAGCTAGATGATGAAATAATGATTAATGAAATACAGGATTAATCAATGTGAAAATCCATCAATAAACCAAAGAGAAATCATTTATAACATAGTTTCTGGCATTCAAGAATTAGAGAAATCAGCCACTCATTGTTTGAATAAAAAATCCAAATAATTCAAGAAACATCCCAGATTGTTTTGTCAAGGAACATGTCACGGCCCAAGCCTAGGGCATAGGCATAACATGGAGAATGGAGAACTAGAAGGAACCCTAAACAAGCCTCCTAAACATGTATACCACATCCTTGGTTGCGGAAGCAAAAAATAAAGCAAATAACACATGATTTCTAGGGGAAACAGGACTTTGAACTCATGCTATGAGGATGTTGTAGGGAAGAGGATTAGCATGGATAACATAGCAATTAAAATCTAAGGGGCGGGTAAGTATGACTCAAGCTATAGGGGCAATTAGGGACTTAGGACTTCCTTCTCATCCATACATCAAATATTGAACATATAAGGGAGAGTAATGGACTAAGATAGTGTTTCATAATATATAGCATAATAAGAGTCAAGCTAATAATATTCATATCCACATATCCAACAACACCTCTAATAAGAATAGAATGGGGCCAACACATCTTCCGGGATCACACTCAAAAGATAAATGTCCATAAGTACACAAGTCTTAAATAAGTAAGAAAGTAAATGGCTATTATCCTCGAATGTGAAGGACTCACCAAAAGTGATTTTCAGCTGATCGTGTAGCCACGTGGAGAAAGTGGATGAACAGGAGCTCCGGTCCTTACATGGTTAGATCATGTAGGCAAAAATTATATGTTAGTACTTGGAATATAATAAGTATGTGGGGTGCAATGCAACAAAGAACATGAGCCATAATTAAATAATATGCATAACCATAATCAATGATTATAAGCTCAACATGCCATTAATACTCAATACCTTAGTCAAACTATGCATGAGGAATCATCACATCATATGTATATCATTCATATATTGTAAAGGTCTATAGACGACATATAAGTCCAAGTGAGCTACTACTTGGAATCCCGATGTTCACTCCACACAGGACTAGGAATGGTCTACTTTTCCAAGGTAAACCAAATACTCACCTTATGGGAACTCCCTCATTTTGAAAAGTGCTTCATAAACACCTTACGGGAACACTATCCTTTTTGGTTAAGTTATGATAACAACCTCACCAGAACACCACCCATTTCGATATTTAACTAACATGTGTCGTATGAGAACACCACTATTTTTGGTCAATCATGTAACATGCTCTATATGGATCCATTAGTTAATTTACAAACCTATGATGGAAACATAGTTAAGGGACAGTGGTTATCTATTAAGGTTCTCTCGGTGCTAGGTCACAATCCCAACGAATATTCAAATCATACTTATAACCATAATGTGCAAAACATCATAATACCATAATATTTTCATTGAGTAGTTCATCAAAATCAAAGCTTCATCATATCCAAAGTAGGGCTTCATTACATTCGTAGCTTTCACAATATTCTCATATATCATAACATGCATAGTAACCCTTTCAAAATGTATATCATTCATAGTTTGCATAGTTGTCCATAAGGTACTCAACATCATAGAAGCTTGGTATACATCATTAAGCAAATCACGATGGGTACATGTACATGAGTTTAAAGCCATGCGCTTCAAGAGTAGGTTACATGAAAGAAGAGGAATCAAATCACTTGAGCATTATTCAAAATAACCCACCAAAAGTGTCTTAAGACATAGCTAGGGTATTATGAAACCTTTATAATAATCCATAAATTTCACATGACTTTTCAATGCATGATCGTATACAAAGGTAAAACATCATAAATCTCTTCATAATATTATCATATAAAGTAGTTCCTAAAAACATCCATAATCTCCATTGATTTCAAATAGATGAGGAAGAAGAATGTTTGAACTTGTGGAGGAAAGGTTTTAACAATCAAAACCACATACCTTGTGTGATTTTTATGGGAGGAAATCTAATTTGGAGATGCAACAACCGAAACCCTAGCTTGCACCTCACACTTGAATGCCTTGAATGAGCTTGAGACTGTTTGGGAGAATTTTAGACTTAGGATATTTTTAAAATGGTGTGGGATGGAGTTGTTTAAGGTTGTATAAGGCTTGAATGGACTCATTTGAGGCTTAAATGACATAGTATAGGCATTAAATAATAGGAAAGGTCAAATATACCCCTTTTTAAAAGTTTTCTAGATAGGACCACGAGACCTAAATTATGAGCCATGGTCTAATCTATGCGTCATAGGAGAGAGGGTTACGTCTAATAACATTTTGAATGCTCGAGGACTGCCTCTAATTCTCAACCCACGATAGACTTACAACTCGTAAGTCAATCTATAGGTTGTCTAATGTCGAGTATACTCTATTTTAGAAATCAATATTTCCACCAAGTCTGGCCCACATTCCATGAGCATACATTATGGCCAGTGGGGACACTTATGGCCCATAAGCCATTCCGTAAACCCAGTGGTACTTGGATAATTTCCAAATTTTTTTTCTTAGGCACTTTTATACCCTGAAACATGTAGGGCCTTACAACACACATTCGAGGAACCTTTCACGGCCCATGAATAGATTCATTGGCGATGAAAGGGCCCGTAAAAGTGATCTTGGCCATTTTCCTGGTTGCCTTGCCCAAGTGCGCCACTATAGGTACCGCCACGGTTTGTGAACCTTGCCATGGACAGCGGTGTGGTCCATGAAGGGACCATAGGACTTGGCCAACCCAATTTCATAATTTGGGAAAATTTCATGAATGGTTTCACAGCTAGTAAAAAATTTCATGGACCGTAAAACCTTCGCTGAAAGTGGTGTTCAATTTTTTCAATCTTGTTTCATTCAGGGTCAACTTTAAATGATTATATCTCCTTGCATAAAAATAATTTAGTGGCCCATACCTACCAAATTTAAGCACTTTGAATTAGATTTCTAATGCATATGATTTCACCTAATTCTGAATTCGGAGCAAGAGGTTACGCCCATTTTGGTAAAGCCTATAAGTGCAGGGTCACTTTCACGAGAGACTTCACGAACCATGAAAAGGTTCACAACCAATGAAGCCATACATGATACTTTACATTTCAACTTTGAAATCCCATTTCGTTAAGGTCTTTTTGGTAATTTGGCCCACTCCCAAGTCTTTTTAGGATCTTTATGCCCTTTTTTACACTCCTAAACAGCCCTAATACTAATTCTAACTCTCCATTCAAGTGTAATGCTTAGTTTTATTTTATAAATTCCTATAAGTTTCTTCGAAGTGAAGAACTCTATAATCCAAGCTAAGGTCTCAAATGTGGTTTCAAGGTCAAGATAGATTCACCGTAAACTCCTTAAGTCAAGAAAGGTATTTGTAGTTTCATTCATGATTCCATTTCAACCATGAAGTCCAACTTCTATTTTAAAATTTTCATGAACTTTAAGTGAGTTTTAAGGATGATTTTGATGATTTCCTTTTGAATTTCTAAAATTACGTTATGGGTTATCCTCAAATGATAATGTGAGCATGAATTACTTCTTATTTCATTGATTTATATGATTTTTATGAGATTTGTGCTTGCATATCCCCTTTTAAGTTTGATTTCATGCATGGGTAGCTTCAATTATGATCCAAATATTGGTTTCTTCATGGTCTATGTGAGGTTCTTTCTTAATTTCATAATTTAAGTATGAATATCAAGTACACATGCTATTTTCTCATTCCTCGTGACATAAGCATGCATGAACATGACTTTTTATGAAGTTTTACTATGGTTTTGACTATCAAGTATTACTACGATTATGATTTCAAGACAACTATGGTTATGACATAAAATGTGATCATATAATATCTATGATTTGGCTGTAAGCACTCATAAGTGTGTATCACCATTATGTACAAGTTATGAGTGAACTATTCATATGCATGAAAGTATGAATTGAAGTATGATTTGGCTTTTAAGATCAAGTATATGTATATATATTCGCGTGGGATGATGGATTAGCACCAAATGAGATTAGGGGTGAGGGCTCGACCCAAAGGGTCCTTATGTAAAGCCTACCTTTCTCATAAGTACGTGCTACCGTTCATGTTTATGCCCAATATGGATGTTTATGTGTACCACCACCTACTATGTGGGGTATAGTCTACCTTTGGTAATTAGGCTCCTCTTTCTCTGGTGTAGAGGCAACATCGAGATTCTATGTAATAGTTCACATGGTCTTACATGTCGATTGAGGTCCTATCCCCATTTATGTTTATGTACTATGTCATTCATACATCATGATTTAAGGAATCGTGATATAGTATTCTTTACTATATACCTCTTATATATATATATATATTGGTCTTACATGTTGGTTGAGGTCCTATCCCCACTTAATTTACGTACTATAACCTTCATGCATCATGATTTAAGGCATCTTGATATGGTATTATTTACTATATACCTGTCTTCTATCTATCTATCTATCTATCTATCTATCTATCTATCTATCTATCTATCTATCTATATCTATCTATCTATCTATCTATATATATATATATATACGCTACAAGAAATGTGATATTCAGCTACGAAATTATTAAGTACGAAACAAAATTCGTCAAATTATTCACTTTTTGTGACAAAAATAATATTTCGTGTTTAAATACATGAGAAAAATTCTTTTAGTGACAAAACATATAATTCCGTGGCTAAGTTTTGTCCATTAAAATTTCCCACCAAAAAATAATTTGGCGCCGTTTATTAAGTACCATTAGTGACGAATTTTAAATTATCAATAACACATTATTCTGTATGTAATAATGCATACAATTTATGACAAACTATTATTTGTCTTAAATTATGTATAATTTCAGGCACGAAGAAATTTCGTCACTAAAAATAAGTTACTGCAATAGCGACAAATTACAGTTCGTATTTAAATGTTGTAAGTTTTAGCCACAAAATTTTATATTTAATTGTGACCTTAATATTTTGTCACTAATGATGTTCCCAGTCAGTGACAAATCTTTTTTCGTCCCTAATTTAGTTAAATTTTGGATACAAAATTTTTTTGTCGCAAAACGTATATTGATATATTAGTGACAAATCATTTTTTGTCCTTAAATTAATTAACTTTTTGTATACGAAAATTTTTTGTCACAAAAAATAATTGATACATTAGTGACAACAAGTTTGAATTAAAATAGTTTGAATACTTAAACATCATTAAAATAGTTTGAATTAGAAAAAAAACTTCTAATATAAAACTATCAATAGTCTCAACAAGTTTTCAAATATTCTATAATCACATGTCCATTCAAACTATTATAGTTAATAAAAGTCATATGTATATTTCTAAGTTGTATTACAATAAATAAGATGAAAACGAAATTTTTTACAATAAATTAAAAAGTTATTAATTAGCGATGAATAGTAACACGCACAACTTATTATCACAATAGTTTGTAGAACTCCCACAATTAGCATAACCACAATTAATTTGTTGCTTTTGTTTAGCAACTGCTATAATTAACATGTAAATCTCACAATCAAATTAAAAAAGCATATTGACTATAAAAATATCAACATATTTTAACAATATAAATATATCATCATAAACCAATATCATTAATCTTACAAACTAAATTCAAACATAATAATCACTCTAACCATTCTATCTTTTTTAATTCCGCAATCACATTGTGATAATATCTAATCCACAAGAAATTTTAATAATTTCTTAAAGATTACCATCCACAAGTGACCCTTGTATCCATAGATGATATACATGAATTCATTACCTACATTATTTGTGTTACAATTCAATTTAGGACTGGGACTAAAAGTGGGATCCCGAAGGCAAGCTTTAATGAAAGTTTACAAAAAATTGGGCAGAGTTTCCTCTGTTTTTGGGCCTATCAAAAAATTTCCTGTTTCAAAAAACAATAACATATCCAACCAACATCGCCAAAACAAGTCATAATATTCATCAACAATCTATTAGACATATTATAATACTAAATTCATCTCCAAATACGAAAAGAAGTCTAATATTATCACAAATCACTAATAACGAAAGAATACTCACGACACTAGTGTAATGACTAACAAGGCGACTCTAGGTTTAAAAGAATAGGACGATAGTAAATAAGTGACTTCTTGTTCACCCAAAGAAATGTCTGCTCATTAGAAATTTGTCAAATCATGCACTCTAGCTATGAAAGCCTCATCGATGTCACCTGTGATCTCTGTAAAAAAAAAATATAGTGAAAAGGTAGTCACTAGCTCAATAAATATTAATATACAGATGATTAATAAAAAAGGTAATTACCTAAAAAGAAGTATGAAAAAATGATGAAAAAAGGCACTTACCTAAAGTGAAAGAGTTTGGGTAACATAGAAAGTGTTTAAAAACACTTTTTTTAAAGTAAAAAAAAAGGAATGAAAAGCTGAAAATTGGGGGTTCCAACTTATATTTTATGGCTTTTAACTTATGAGTCACTTGATAAAATCCAATCCAATCGCTCTTTAAATGAGTTATTTAATTTTTACGAAAATGATTTTTGTGGTAGTAATAAGGACACTTCATTTTGCAGTGTTCAAGTAAGATATACATAATTTGGAAGAACTTTTAACAAGTAATTGACCTTACTCTTATGAGGTTACATCACAAGCCAATGTCATTGTCATCACCTAGGACATCAGCTTCATCATCATTACCATTATTATTACCTTCATTCTCTTCATGATCACTGGTGTACTCTAGCATAGTGTCATCCTCTTTATCAGAATCTTCGCTATAGTCAATTTCAACTTCATTTTCTGTTTGAGCCTCCATTTCAATTACATTTTCATTTAAGGTAATTGAATCTACATCATCTCTATGTAGTTGACTCAGTATATACTCCGAATCATTGACAATTTAATTATTTTTAATTGAAGTATCTTGGTACACTTCATCATTTGTAACATGCAACTCATCACTTTCTGCCTCTGAGTTTTCCTTCTCTGGCACATCATATAAGTGTCTATCTTGAAATTTGAGCACAATTTGCCAATTTTCTCCTAATTTTGGGTCATCAATATAAAACACTTGTTTTGCTTGAGTAGCAAGTACAAAAGGATCACGTTCGTACCAAAATCTTTTAACACAAATGCTTGTAAAATTATTATGTTTTTGCATTCCTATTTTCTTGCGAAGGTCAAACCACTTGCATTTAAATAGGAGAACTCGATTTTCCTCAACATACTCTAACTCAAGGATGTCAACTATAATACCATAAAAGTCAATCAACTTATTTTCATGATAGCCTGCAACAACTATATCACAATTTTGACTTTTACATAATTCATCGCGTCGTTGAGCATGATACCTGATGCCATTTACAATAGAACCCGTATGTGTTCTTCCACGCACATCAGGTCCAATTGCCAAAGGATATAATTTCTGGATAGACATTCACTTTTCCTTATTATATAATTGCATAATCTACAACAAAACAATTATTGTATTCAATTAGTAAAGGAAAATGATAATTTAAACATAATAACATGCTTATGTTATCTTAAAATTACTTACTTTATTTTTGAACCATAAAGGAAACTGTTCTCGATGTTTATCATCTATATTCACAACAGCTTGTTTTGACAGCTCTTCTTTATGCTCTGCATGAAAAATAAATTATTTAAAAATAATTCAAAATAATAAAATATCAACCTAGATATATTAAAAGAAATTACTTACGGAAGAAAAGGCTCTGCTTCTTCGCAATTATTAAACACGTACCATCGAGCCATATCAAAATCTCTCTTTGGTATGGCATCATATATTCCATCTCTATATGGTCTACAACTCTTTGAAAATATGTCAAGAACATATTCATCTTTTTTGCTAAATCCATCATCATTTCGATGTTCACGATTAAATCTAGTCTCAATATTAGTAAGATACATAGAGAAAAATGTCAAACATTCATCAATAATATAGCCTTCTGCAAGAGAACCTTCTGGGTGTGCCTTGTTTCGTACATAATGCTTAAGCTTGCACAAGAACCTCTCAATTTTGTACATCCAACAATATTGTACTGGTCCCCCATACATAGCCTCTCGAGGTAAATGCACAGCCAAATGTACCATAACATCAAAAAAAGCTGGTGAAAAGATCATCTCTAGCTTACATAATATAATAATTATATTATTTTCAAGCTGTTCTAAGTCATCTCTTCTCAATTTCTTACAACATAATCGTTGGAAGAAATGACCTAACTCAATTAATGCTAAAGAGACATCTTTATTTACAAATCCATGAAGAGCAATAGGCAGAACTCGTTGTAACAAAACATGATAGTCATGACTTTTGAGTTTTGTTATCTTACCATCATCCACACTTACACACCCTGAGATATTTGAAGCATAACCATCAGGAAATTTAACAGATTTTAAAAATTTCCAAAACTCTTTTTTCTCTCTTTTTTGACATAACATAACAAGCAGCTGGCATTATATAATTAGAACCATCATGTTGCAACCATAGCTCTTTTCTTATGTTCATATCCTTAAGATCTTGTCTTACCTTATATGTGTCCTTAGTTTTCCCATCAATATCTAATAATGTCCCCAAAATACTCTCACAAATATTTTTTTCGATGTGCATGACATCTAAATTATGCCGCAACTTCAAGCTCTTCCAGTATGGTAATTCAAATAAAATACTTCTCCTCACCCAATTCAACTCTTCAGGACGATGTTTCTTTCTCTTATAATTTGAGTGTTTTCCTACACTATAAGTACTTATTTAATCCAACTGTTCTAAGACTTCATCCCCCGAGAGCTCTTTTGGCTTTGATCTGTTTTCTTTCTTTCCATCAAATTTCTTGCTTCTTCTCCATGAGTGATTAGGTTCAAGATACCGGCGGTGACCCATGTAACAAATTTTACTTCGTAACTTTTGTGAAGACGCATCCTTATTGCATGTAGGACATGCCATGTATCCCTTTGTGCTCCATCCAGATAAATTACCTAATTCATAGAAAAATAATATATGTTCAGTAGTAGATTATAACATATACTATAACAAACAACATGCAGAACAAGATTCTTTATAGTATAGATTAAATATTGAGATTATGTCCTAAAAAGCAATAACTCTAAAGTGAACATCTGTAGTAGTGTCCTCGGTTTAATATTAATAAGAGGTGCTCAATTCGGAGCAGCGCCCTCAGTCGAATGTTAATAAGATCAAATTAGTCAAATTACTAGAAACAAGGATGAACAAACACAAATCTATGAAAATCAGGCAACAAACTTTGCCATGGTGGGAGATGCTCCGGAATTATCAACATGCCACTAACAGAAGAGTATGGATTATATGGAAAACAGTTGGAGCAGCACATTCACTGGAAAATCAATTCTGGTACTTGTTTCTTTTGGTGGGACAACTGGTTAGGTGTGGGCCCTCTTGCTCAGTTCCGAGAGGCTAGTAGCAGACTTGACAACACAAGAGTTGCTGCATTTATTCACAATGGACAGTGGGATGTGGAGAAGATTAATGATATTGCCCCTTCTCAATATGTTGATGCTATCCTTAGCACTCAATTACAGATCCAACAGGGAGTTCCTGATAAACCTATATGGAGTTTGAATGCTAAAGGTACTTTCACTGCTGCTTCTGCATGGAATATTATCAGAACACAAAGACCTAAGACTAAACTTAAGACTCACATGGCAGAAGAACATTACTTTCAAATGCTCCTTTGTTTAGTGGAGAGCTTTGAGAGGTAAGTTACCCACAAACGAGAAGATCACTGGTTTTGGTCATGACCCCAAAGTTTGTTGTTGTTGTTATACTCCTGGCTGGGATACTATCGAGCACATCTTCTTGACTGGCCATTTTGCCAAGAACATCTGGAAGTATTTTGCTGCTTCTTGTGGCATTAGTTGTGAGTATCTCCCTCTTCACAACTATATCATGAGATGGTGGGATGCTAAATATAAAAATGAGGCACACAAGTTGATTCTGCACTCTCTCCTTGTTTTTATTTGCTGGAATTTGTGGAAAAATAGGTGTGCAGGGATGTATGCAGGAAGGAAATCTAACCTCACCAGGGTCAAATATCTGGTGTACAAAGATTCCTTTTTCTTAATGAAAACAGTCTTTCCATATATTCCTTGGCCATCCTGCTGGAAAGATCTGATCCTATTGGTTGAAAAGTGTGTTCAGGATACTAAGGTTACTCCTGTTAAATGGTTAAAACCTCCTATTCATTGGGTCAAATTAAATTGTGATGGTAGTACTTTGTCTAATGGTAGCATGGGGGCTGGGGGTGTTATCAGGGACAATACAGGAGGCTTCTTGTTTGCCTATGTTGCTCCTCTTGGAGTAGGGCCAAATAATCAAGCTGAAATGGAAGCTGTTGTACTTGGCATTGAATGGTGTATTCAACTTGGGTATACTAATGTGATCTTAGAAGTTGATTCCGAATTGTTGTATAAATGGATTAATAGACTATTTAATCCACCTTGGCACATTGAGAGGCTGATCACCAAGATGCACCAGTTCACAGATCTCCTTCAGGGTTTCCAGTGCATGCATATTCTTAGAGAGGGCAACAGTGTTGCTGATTCTATGGCAAAGTTTAGTACAGGCTATCAGATCCTCAGTATTTCTTTGATATTCAGAAAATTCCTAGAGTAGCTAAAACTCGTCTCTCACTGGATAACATTGGCATGGTAACTTTCAAAAGAAGAAGATTGAGAAGGATTAAGCATCCACCTTGACTGTGATCTTAGGTTCTTGCCTTTTGTAAGGGGAGAGTCTCCCTCGTTTATTTGCTTTCTTAGAATCTGTATTAGGAGGAGTCCTCCCTTAGTGCTTCTGAGTTTGCTTCCTTTTAGATATGGTGACAAATTAGCCGATCTTAGATGATTAGCTACTTGTATGCCACCTTTAGGCGGAGGTAAGGTATTATGTCCCCCTCCTTGTATTTTCTGGTTTTTATTTATGATAAAGCTTGGGGGTGTGCGGCTCAACCCCTGACCGTCCAAAGGAGTGGGGAACCTTTGGCATAGGCCTGTTCCCTAAACAAAAAAGCTAAAGTCACCACTTTTACTCAAAACTCGGTTCTGCAAGTGCTCCAGCTTCGGTATTCCAGAGCTGATGGAATTGATAGAATCGAATTCCGATTCTCAGAACTCAAATCGGATAGAAAAAATAAATTTTCAACTTTATAGAACTAAAAATGCATCTTTTAACCTAAAGTCTCCATTTTTACACAAAACATGATTCTGCAAGTTCTCCTACACCAGCTTCAGTATTCCAGAGTTGATGGAATTGAAAGAATCGAATTCCGACTCTCAGAACTCAAATCGGATAGAAAAACCAAATTTTCAACTTTATAGAATTAAAAATGCATCTTTTAACCTAAAGACTCCATTTTTACTCAAAACTCGGTTCTGCAAGTTTTCCTACACCAGCTTCGATATTCCAGAGCTAATGGAATTGACAGAATCGAATTCCGACTCTCAGAACTCAAATCGGATAGAAAAACCAAATTTTCAACTTTATACAACTAAAAATGCATCTTTTAAACTAAAGTCTCCATTTTTACTCAAAACTCGATTCTGCAAGTTCTCCTACACCAGCTTCGGTATTCCAGAGCTAATGGAATCGACAGAATTGAATTCCGACTCACAGAACTCAAATCGGATAGAAAAACTTAATTTTCAACTTTATAGAACTAAAAATGCATCTTTTAACATAAAGTCTCCATTTTTGCTCAAACCTCAGTTCTGCAAGTTCTCCTACACCAGTTTTGGTATTCTAGAGCTGATGGAATTGACAGAATCAAATTTCGACTCTCAGAACTCAAATCGGCTAGAAAAAACAAATTTCAACTTTATAGAACTAAAATTGCATCTTTTAACCTAATGTCTCCATTTTTACTCAAAACTCGATTCTGCAAGTTCTCCTGGACTAGATTCAGTATTTCAGAGCTAATGGAATTGACAGAATCGAATTCCGGCTCTCAGAACTCAAATCGAATAGAAAAAACAAATTTTCAACCTTATAGAACTAAAAATGCATATCTTAACCTAAAGTCTCTATTTTTACTCAAAACTCAATTCTGCAAGTTCTCCTACACCAGCTTTGGTATTCCAGAGCTGATGGAATTGACAGAATCGAATTCCGACTCTCAGAACTCAAATCAGATAGAAAAAATAAATTTTCAACTTTATAGAACTAAAAATGCATCTTTTAACCTAAAGTCTATATTTTTACTCAAAACTCGGTTCTGCAAGTTCTCCTGGACTAGATTCGGTATTCCAGAGCTAATGGAATTGACAGAATCGAATTCCGACTCTCAGAATTCAAATCGGATAGAAAAAACAAATTTTCAACTTTATAGAACTAAAAATGCATCGTTTAACCTAAAGTCTCAATTTTTACTCAAAACTCGGTTCTGCAAGTTCTCCTACACTAGCTTTGGTATTCTAGAGCTGATGGAGTTGACAGAATCGAATTCCGACTCTCAGAACTCAAATCGGATAGAAAAACCAAATTTTCGACTTTATAGAACTAAAAATGCATCTTTTAACCTAAAGTCTCAATTTTTACTCAAAACTCGGTTCTGCAAGTTGTCCTAGACTAGATTCGGTATTTCAGAGCTAATGGAATTAACAGAATCGAATTCCAACTCTCAGAACTCAAATCAGATAGAAAAAACAAATTTTCAACTTTATAGAACTAAAAATGCATCTTTTAACCTAAAGTCTCCATTTTTACTCATAACTCGATTCTGCAAGTTCTCCTACACCAGCTTTGGTATTCCAGAGCTGATGGAATTGACAGAATCAAATTCCGACTCTCAGAATCCAAATCGGATAGAAAAAACAAATTTTCAACTTTATAGAACTAAAAATACATCTTTTAACCTACAGTCTCCATTTTTACTCAAAACTCAGATCTGCAAGTTCTCCTACACCAGCTTCAGTATTCCAGAGCTGATGGAATTAACAAAATGGAATTCTGACTTTCAGAACTCAAATCGGATAGAAAAAACCAATTTTCAAATTTATAGAACTAAAAATGCATCTTTTAACCTAAAGTCTCCATTTTTACTCATAACTCAATTCTGCAAGTTCTCCTACCCCAGCTTTGGTATTCCATAGCTGATGGAATTGACAGAATCGAATTCCGACTCTCAGAACTCAAATCGGATAGAAAAAACAAATTTTCAACTTTATAGAACTAAAAATGCATATTTTAACCTAAAGTCTCCATTTTTACTCAACACTCAGTTCTGCAAGTTCTCCTACACCAGCTTTGGTATTCCAGAGCTGATGGAATTGACAGAATCGAATTCCGACTCTCAGAACTCAAATCAGATAGAAAAAATAAATTTTCAACTTTAAAGAACTAAAAATGCATCTTTTAACCTAAAGTCTCCATTTTTACTTAAAACTCGGTTCTGCATGTTCTGCTGGACTAGATTCGGTATTCCAGAGCTAATGGAATTGACAGAATTGAATTCTGACTCTCAGAATTCAAATCGGATAGAAAAAACAAATTTTCAACTTTATAGAACTAAAAATGCATCTTTTAACCTAAAGTCTCCATGTTTACTTAAAACTCGGTTCTGCAAGTTCTCCTACACCAGCTTCGGTATTCCAGAGCTGATGGAATTGACGGAATCGAATTCCCACTCTCAGAACTCAAATTGGATAGAAAAAACTAATTTTCAACTTTATAGAACTAAAAATGCATCTTTTAACCTAAAGTCTCCATTTTTACTCAAAACTCGGTTCTACAAGTTCTCCTAGAGTAGATTCGGTATTCCAGAGCTAATGGAATTGACAAAATCGAATTCCGACTCTCAGAACTCAAATCGGATAGAAAAAATAAATTTTCAACTTTATAGAACTAAAAATGCATCTTTTAACCTAAAGTCTCCATTTTTACTCAAAACTCGATTTTGCAAGTTCTCCTACACCTGCTTCGGTATTCCAGAGCTAATGGAATTGACAGAATCGAATTCCGACTCTCAGAACTCAAATCGGATAGAAAAACCAAATTTTCAACTTTATAGAACTAAAAATGCATCTTTTAACCTAAAGTCTCCATTTTTACTCAAAACTCGGTTCTGTAAGTTCTCCTACACCGTCTTCAGTATTCAATAGCTGATGGAATTGACAAAATCAAATTCCCACTCTCAGAATTCAAATCGGATAGAAAAAACAAATTTCAACTTTATAGAACTAAAAATGCATCTTTTAACCTAAAGTCTCCATTTTTACTCAAAACTCGGTTCTGCAAGTCTCCTGGACTAGATTCGGTATTCCAGAGCTAATGGAATTGACAGAATCGAATTCCGACTCTCAGAATTCAAATCGGATAGAAAAAATAAATTTTCAACTTTATAGAACTAAAAATGCATCTTTTAACCTAAAGTCTCCATTTTTACTCAAAACTCGGTTCTGCAAGTTCTCCTACACCAGCTTCGGTATTCCAGAGCTGATGGAATTGACAAAATTGAATTTTGACTCTCAGAACTCAAATCGGATAGAAAAAACTAATTTTCAACTTTATAGAACTAAAAATGCATCTTTTAACCTAAAGTCTCCATTTTTACTCATAACTCGATTCTGCAAGTTCTCCTACACCAGCTTCGGTATTCCAAAGCTGATGGAATTGACAGAATCGATTCCGACTTTCAGATCTCAAATCGGATAGAAAAAATAAATTTTCAAATTTATAGAACTAAAAATGCATCTTTTAACCTAAAGTCTCCATTTTTACTCAAAACTCGATTCTGCATGTTCTCCTACACCAGCTTCAGTATTCCAGAGCTGATGGAATTGACGCAATCGAATTCTGACTCTCAGAACTCAAATCGGATAGAAAAACCAAATTTTCAACTTTATAGAACTAAAAATGCAACTTTTAACCTAAAGTCTCCATTTTTACTCAAAACTCGATTCTGCAAGTTCTCCTACACCAGCTTCGGTATTCCAGAGCTGATGGAATTGACAAAATTGAATTTTGACTCTCAGAACTCAAATCGGATAGAAAAAACTAATTTTCAACTTTATAGAACTAAAAATGCATCTTTTAACCTAAAGTCTCCATTTTTACTCATAACTCGATTCTGCAAGTTCTCCTACACCAGCTTCGGTATTCCAGAGCTGATGGAATTGACAAAATTGAATTTTGACTCTCAGAACTCAAATCGGATAGCAAAAACTAATTTTCAACTTTATAGAACTAAAAATGCATCTTTTAACCTAAAGTCTCCATTTTTACTCATAACTCGATTCTGCAAGTTCTCCTACACCAGCTTCGGTATTCCAAAGCTGATGGAATTGACAGAATCGATTCCGACTTTCAGATCTCAAATCGGATAGAAAAAATAAATTTTCAAATTTATAGAACTAAAAATGCATCTTTTAACCTAAAGTCTCCATTTTTACTCATAACTCGATTCTGCAAGTTCTCCTACACCAGCTTTGGTATTCCAGAGCTGATGGAATTGACAGAATCAAATTCCGACTCTCAGAATCCAAATCGGATAGAAAAAACAAATTTTCAACTTTATAGAACTAAAAATGCATCTTTTTACCTAAAGTCTCCATTTTTACTCAAAACTCGATTCTGCATGTTCTCCTACACCAGCTTTGGTATTCCAGAGCTGATGGAATTGACAGAATCGAATTTCGACTCTCAGAACTCTACTCAGATAGAAAAAACAAATTTTCAACTTTATAGAACTAAAAATGCATCTTTTAACCTAAAGTCTCCATTTTTACTCAAAACTCGATTCTGCATGTTCTCCTACACCAGCTTCAGTATTCCAGAGCTGATGGAATTGACGCAATCGAATTCTGACTCTCAGAACTCAAATCGGATAGAAAAACCAAATTTTCAACTTTATAGAACTAAAAATGCAACTTTTAACCTAAAGTCTCCATTTTTACTCCAAATTCGGTTGTACAAGTTCTCCTGGGACCTCATGGTGCGCAACTAAGAAGTTCTCTTGAGTGCTTTTACAATATTATATTAGTAGTTCAACACACAAATTGTAAAAATTATCAAACAATTAAAAAAGAAAGTAATTTAAGAACTTACCATAGGCTGGAAAGTCATTTATGGTCCACAAAACAGTGGCATGCATCTTGAAGTTCTTCCTAGTTGATGCATCAAATGTTTCTACTCCATCACTCCATAACTATTTCAGCTCATCAATCAAAGGGCATAAATAAACATCAATATCCTTTCCTGGTGCTTGAGGACCAGGAATAAGCAATGACATTATCATAAATGGGTCCTTAAAACATTTCCAAGGAGGAAGATTATAAGGAGTGACAATGACAGGCCACATACTATACGATGTGCTCATGTTGCCAAATGGGTTAAAACCATCTGTTGTATGACCGAGTCTAATATTACGAGGTTCTTGTGCAAACCACTGGTGATTCTTGTCAAACTCTTTCCATGCTTCAGAATCTGTCGGATGCTTTAACACATTTGACTCATCAAGATGTTTTTCCTTATGCCACCTCATGTCTTCACTTGTTTTACTAGACATAAACAACCTTTGGAGTCTCGGCTTCAATGGAAAATATCGCAACACTTTATGAGGAATTTTTTTGTTCTTAATTAATTTTCCACCTCGAAGTACCACAATGTGGACAATCTTGTCTATTTTTGTGTTCAGCCCAGTATAACACACAATCATTTTTGCAAGCATGAATCGAAATGTATCCTAATCCCAAACCATGCAACATGTTTTTAGCATCATAATATGACTTAGGAAGTGTCTCACCAGTAGGAAATGCCTATTTTAGTAACTCTAGCAACATATCAAATGATTTATTACTCCATTGATTGTACACCTTCAGGTGTAGCAACTTCACTAGAAATGAAAGCTTTGAGAATTTCTTACATCCCGGATATAATTCATGTTCAGCTTCTTCTAGCATTTTGTCAAACTTTTTAGCTTCCTTCTCATTCATATTACCGCACACATTGTTATCAGTTATTGTTTCCTCTGAGAAATTGGCAAACGATCTTTTACTAACCTCTTCTAACATAGTCTGAATTCCATCATCATTGTCAAGCTCTTCATTTTCATCTTCATTGTTAATCGCTTCATTGTTACATCTCATTTGTGATTATTCTCCATGGAATATCCATTGCACGTAGCTTTCCATAATTCCCTTGATCAATAGATGGTCATACACAATTTCTTGTGTTTGAAAATATACATTTAAACAATCTTGACATGGGCATCGAACTATAGAATTTCGATCAAAGTAAGACCGAACAAGTTGCATAAAAGATGGGACACCCTCAACATATCTTTTAGAGAATTTTGCTTCATGCATCCAACTTTTAACCATGATCAACTGCAAAACATAACACTTATAAAAATAAATATTATAGAAGAAATACATGCAAGCGTCTTTCAACAAACCCCTCAAATTCAAGGTGGTGAAGCAACGGGAGATTGCAATCAAATTTGTAAAGTGTAGTAGAAAACAAGATTAACTCCTCAGAAATTTACTAGGGATTTATCAGAAATCTCATTTTTAAGGTTGTAACTCCTCGTTAACTCACAAATTCACACAACTCACAACTAATTCAACGCAAAACCATTTCAACAGCCCCAGTAAGTCATAAAAGGTCTGAGGTTACTACTTAGAAGCTCAAATTAGCAGAAAAGACTACAGAAATACAGAATTAACCCAGAGGGTGATTAAAACATCCCCACTAATAGGACTTTCATCTGCAAAAGTACAAATACAAGTGTACCTGCAGGCCCTAGTCTGCACCATGAGTATATCGACCATAAGCATATTCCATATACCATAATGGTTCTAATACCCATCTCACTATCCTTAAATCCAATCATCCACCTATATGTAATAACAAGTCAATGCAGCAGTTTAATAAGGAATTCTCAACAATCTATTATTCACCCACAAATGGCTCACAGGCCAGTCAAATAACTGCAGATATAGCTAATATACTCACACTCACCCGTAATGCGTAAACCTCTATGCCTCACCATTCTACTACCCAGACACAACAATCACAACATTCCTTAGTGTAACAGACATTTGGACTCATCTTTATTTTTAATTAAGAGATATCTATATTGATATTTGCATTTTAAAGAAGTCTTTTACTCTTTCTAATCAATTCCAAAATTCAAAGTTCTAAATAAACATTAATATTTTTTTAAAAAAAATTAGTGGCTAGTAAGGAAGGAATACCAGATGAAAATTGGAAATGTGTCTTGAAGCTTGAAGTTGAAAAGCAGAGATAGATGGGCGGAGATTGAACTAAAGATCAGCGAGTTGGGGACGAGGGTTTATGGAGTTGGTGTGGTGATACTTATACAGGGTAAATTGAATAGATTTAATGGTGGACTCTGAGAAAATGTATAGCAGTTTAATCTTTGAGCATCTACACACATTGCTACCTTCATCTTCTCTACTCTTAATAATCAATTCCAAGCTCCCTTGTTTCTCTGTTAGGGTTGCCAAGGAAGGCTAATTTAAAGAATGGTCACACAACTTTATTACTATAACAAAAAGGTCACAGCTGATTTTGAGATAATATTAATTATTTCGTTTAATTTATGTGATGTTGAGATTTAAATAAATTTGTTTTAATCATAATTTTTAATATATTTTAAATTATTAAATATTATATCTAAATTTATAATCAAAATTAAATTATTCGCTCTAAAAATTTAAATGGTACGGTATAATTTTGAGAAAAAATGTGTTTTAAAAGAAAAAAATAGTAATATATTTATTTTAAAATGACATTTTTGACCAATTAAATAACTATAAGAAATTTTAAATCAAACTTTGACGATAAAAATATTTTTGAACTAAACAATTAATTGAAATCATTTTATTCATTTCACATAATGTAAATGCATTTTAAATCCCCTTCTGTAATAACAATAATAAAGGATATATGCTTATAAGAAACACAAATAATCCACAAATTATGTATTTAATTCCTTTACGCCTTTTACATAGACACAAGAATAAATAAATAAATAATTAGAAGAAGACAGTAAACAATTAAACGAATTTTTAATTTTTGTCTAAATTTTTAAAAAATCAAGAATTTTTGTAGGGATGCCATGTAGTACTGTTGAGACGCAAGTTTTGAAATTTTTATATCTCAATTTAATTGCGTAAATTTTAAAAAAGTAACACTACTAAAAGTTGAGCAGATGTAACTACTATATATAGTAAATTTACTTTTTTTTAAAAAAAGTTGTAGGTGCATTATCTCTTAAAAAGAAATTTGTTGAAAAGATAGTTGCATCGAAATAGAATTTCAAACTGAATTGTATTTAAGAAAGTGTATTTTTTTAAAAATTATTTTTTGAAATTGTAGAATTTTGTATATTTGATGGTGATAGGCATTTGTATTCAAGAAAGTGTGCTTTTCAAATTTATTATATTAATTCAAAACTTACAAAAAGTAAATAAATTTGTGAGACTTGGATAAGTTCTATCTTCTACCATTTCAAATTTTCTTCAAGTTTAACTTAGCATTTGACTTCCACGGCAGTCGGCAGTCAATGGCAGGCCACGGCAGTCGGTGAATCAACAAACCAGTCGTTGTCCTCGTCCAGCGGATACTAGCGTGAAGGAGGCGGCGAATCAGAGCACAAGCACAGCCACACTGGTTAACCTCTCGCTGGCAAAAGTCAACAAAGTGAAGATTGTTCGAGTCAGAATTACTTCTCTGCTAATTGATATCTTAAAGGCAGCTGCGAGGAGTCCCAAGAGCACCCAGCCGGAGCGATATTCAGCTTTGGCTCTGGAAGATGAGAATAAGAGAAGCAATTAAAGTATTGGGCCCATTGCCGCCCTTATCATTAGCCATTTATCAGTGGACTAAGATTATTGTATTATAAGCGTATAAAATAAATTTGGTTTTTTCGTTAATTGAAAATAATTATTTTAAAATTAAAAATAATTATTTTAAAATTGAAAATAATTATTTAAAATTGAAAATCGAACCAAATTATTAAAATTTTATTGCAAATCGACCGAAATAACCAAAAAATCGAAACTAAAATTGATCAATTTCTCCATCAATAAAATTTACCAAATTAACAAGAACTTGAAAATACAAAAGATCAAGTGTTTTAAAAAGGGGAAGTAGTTCTGTCAAATTTTTGATAAGGAGCACAAAAGAAAGAGAAAAGAATTTCACCTTCAAGATATTTGCTAATTCAAACACATAACTCACTGATGAACCTTTTCGGGACCAGTACTCTCATCAAATTGTTTATCCTAGCAACTTTAATATACATCACATATGCATAAACTAAGAAGTACCTCAAATAAAGACTAAAACACTATATACATCCTAAAAGTTCAACCTTTGATCATCCTAGGTCTTAATCTAAAACTAAAACAAACATAACATCATAACAACAAAATCGCTCCCAACACATGAAAAAAAGGGGAATAACCTTTAGTATTCACCTTTGAAAACAGGGTGGATATAAACACTCTAAAGGAACACTTTCAAGTTGAAGTTTGGCTCCTTCATACGTTCTAGCGTATCTTTTCTCACTGCTTACTAATATTGATCAATCAATAAAAAGATGACATAGGACGAAAAATCACAAACTGTCTCAAGTTGGCTATCATAGATCATACAAAGAAAGCAATAAAGAGATAGTATGAATTGATGAGTTAGTATGACTACACAAAATACCATCATCCGTAGTATCAAATATAAATTCATGGTTAACTTTGGTCTTATGATAGTCAATACTTTTTTGGAGAATCCTATGCTGATGATCGTATAGTCTAGTTGGGCTTTTCTTTCCATTAAAACTTGGCGAACATTATCTCATTTTTCAATAAAAAGCAAATTTTAAGAGTACTTTCAATTTTAATAATTTATTTCGTATAATATATAAGGAATTTTTTGTATGAATTATTAAAAGTCGTGCAAGCTAATATTATTATGAATTTGACACTTGAAAGAAAAGAAGAGAAAATTATTAAAAACATCTCTAAACTTGGCACGAATTATTATTTTATTCCCGAACTATTGAAAGTATTAAAAATACCCCTAAGCAACTTATCTTGGTAAGTAGCTTTATTTTTTATTTTATTCTTACTCTCAACCTTTATATACCATGTGATTCCATGCAATTTTTTATACTATCTTATTTATTTGTTTATTTATTTTATATTTTTTTTCTTTATCATGATTTTATTAGCATTATAATTTAAAGTAAAGTTGAATTCATTGTTGGATAAAGTTATAAATATACATATTTTTTTAAAAATTATATTTATTAATGTTATATTGAAATTTGGCATAAAAAATCTTATGTTAGTTTTTTTATTTTGAATTTAAAATGTATGTTATATTTTTAGTTTTATTTGTTTTTTGTTATTGACTTGATATTTCACATTATAAACCATTTATTTTTTAGTTAGACTTGTTTAGTGTACGTGCGTTGCACGTATGTGTCACGTCAATATTACTAAATTGAATGCTATAAATATTTGAAAATTCTTAATATTGTCATAAAAGTATACAGTTTTTAAATAATTCATCCGAGATTCAGAATCTATTTTGAAGTCCAATTAATTCAAATTCATACTTGACGGACCTCGTTTTTTTAAAAAAAAAATTAAATAAATATTGGTGAATTTTTTAAATTGTTTTGTCTGTTATTTTATTTTATCAGCGCATGTCTTCCACGTGTACAGTGTAGATGTAAAAATTTTACATTAAATGTATATTAACTTATTTTATTCTGCTGGATGCCTTAATTTTTCAGATTCCAGCCTTTTATTCATCTTCTCTTAATTAGCTTTTTAGCTTCTTCATCATCTTCATTTGCTTCTTCATATATCTGCTTCTTCATCTTCATCAGCTTCTTCATCGATCTGCTTCTTCATCTTCATCTTCATCTGCTTCTTCATCTTCTCTTAGTTTCTTCGTCTTCTCTTACCTTCATCTCCTTTCTTCTCTATTTGGGGAAGAAGAGAAGTCCAATGAGGGAAAGAGAAAATGGGGCTGTGCGATTTAGATTGTTCGATTGAGAGTGATTTCATGAAAAATGTTAAAGTTCGAATTTGATTCCAGGGGATTAAATCTAGGTTGCTTAATGTATGAAGTACACAATTTGACCAACCCATTCAAAAAGTTCTTTATCGTTGAAGTAGAACTTCTCTTCAGATCCCAATTTCAGAAGTTTTTTAGCTCAGGTATTATCGATGATGTCTTCACCATATCTTTTGCTTCGGTCAGTTTGTTTGACAACAAAATCGCATCTAACAGAAGATGAAAAATGGTCCAATGTGTTTCTCGTGGCTGATTCCCTTTGATTTTCGAAATGGGTTGTGTTGCGGTTCAATTATTTTGGACTATCAACGAGAAGTACAAGGCCCAGGGTTTTGAGTTTCAGCTAAGTATTCTGATTTTTTATTTATTTTTGTCATTTCTTGATTTTTCTTTCTAGTTAAAAAATTGATTTTTCTTTCTGGTTGTAAATATAAAAAATTGTCTTCATTATTTGTTTTGCTAAATAAAATTGCTGGACATTTATGCCTTTTGTGGGTGTAAATTTATTTCCTAAAATATAAGAAAGCTGATCATGTACTTCTCCACTTCCTATGTTTGTGGGTTATGGAGACAAACTGTTTTTTGGCGTTTATTATTACTTTTTAAGGTTTTTGGCTCCAAAACAATTTCAGGATGAACCACCATATATATATATATATATATATATATATATATATATATATATATATATATATATATATATATATATATATATATGAGAAAACAAACAAAAAAGTTTCATTTGCAACGTGAAGCAAAATTTCTGAATCTGAACAAGAAGGCCAGGTATGTAGCAGTTCATACTTTATGTTTGAACAACATTAATAGATAGTTATATGCCATAATCCTATATTGAATAATTGTTGATTGATTATTTTGACAAATCCATTCATCTTGCTCCATATTCTGTTTCATATAATCAATTAGAAGATAGGAAAAGAAATTATAAGTTTTTGAAGTAGGAACACTACCTTTAAGAAATGTTATGTTGCTGGGGCTCTCCCAAAATGTTGTTTCCCTTGTGTTGGATCCTCGAGAAAATGCACTACTTTTGGAGGATCCAACATGGACCTTGCAACATATTTGAAGAGTCAGAGAAACATAGCAAAAATAAGTAGGTTGGTAAGCAAGCACAATTGGCTTGTTGGTGTCGCTGTCAAAAAAATGCAATATGCAGCATATACATTAAATAAGAGATATAATGTTCAATGTGGTGGTGTAAGGAAGGTGGATAGTAGACCACCATGTAAGATCTCCGATTAGAAGACACAGGGAAAGGGCTGTAGAATTGGTAAAGAGAACAATTACAGTTTACAGAAAGTTGTTTCAGGATAGGAGATACCTTTGACTTTTACTTTCGTCTTCTTCTGAGGATTGCTGTTTCATTATGGCATGTAAGAGAACAATTCGGCATATACAAAATGGTATATACTCATCTTATATCCTGGTAAACTTGTGCTCTCTCTAAATTTGGGCATTCCAGACGCATATCACCTCAAGTTGAGTTTTATATAACTTTAGTTGCCTTCCCTATTAAAAACTCTTTAGAAAGATCACTTAAAGAAAATAATTGGTGGGCTATGCCAAACGTTTATTGTGGAATGCTTGGTTGGAGAGAACATATGCATGTTGCTTGCGGAAGACGACTTTGACTAGGTTTAGGCTACTGTTTTGTTCAAACATTTAACAGAATCAGCTAGATTACATTGCCACTTCTTATGAAGATAATCGTAGTCACTGGCCTTTTTGTTCATATTTTAATACCTAAATTTGTTTGGCCTCTTTAGTGTGACATCAGTGTAACTAATACTTTCACTTATCCATACAAAAAATCAATAATAGGCATTCTTCACGAGGCTTTGTATTTATCAGATCTACAACTCCTTATTAACACCTTAACTTATATAAGTTTCTAGAAAAGTTATTGTGCCTTCATATTTGGACATTTTCTACGTACATATATCTTTGATATGCTATGCTAGTTCTTTAATCTTCTAGTGATGCTTCAACAGTTCAATTATAATATCAAAATTAAAAGATAAAGAACTCTTATAATAAATGATATGTGTGAGATTTTCTAAACTGATTATTTATGTTCTTTTTAGTTTTTGCTTTAGTTGACTGTGGTTGGTACCTTTTTATGATAATTTTTGTTAACCAATGAATTGTACATCTTATGAACAGTCTAACATTACATTTTTTGTTTTGGTAGAATTCTGCAAAACAATGGCACCGGGTGGACGTGTCTTTAAGCAAACTATACTTACAGGGGAAACTATTCAAGATACTCAATCATTGGATGAATCAAATAACCTTACTCCTACCGTGAATACAGGTAATATGTTCTTATATTGATTAGGATTAGATTATTTAGTTATTAGCTAAGTTTGAATACCAAACATTAACCATTGAAACATTCATTTACGTTGAACATGTATTGAAAAAATATAGACAATAGCGTAGTATCGAAGGATCTAAGGAAGGTGAGAATGATGTTAGGCAAACGATGTAGTAGGATAAATGAAGTTGATTCTGTCACTATTAATAAACTTGATTTATGTTTGAATCAACTCTCCTTTGCTCATCATGACATAAAAATAAGGTATGTAAAGGTACCTTCTCTATCAATATGCACAATTTGAACCTTTTTTTCTGAATGAATAGGTGTTGTAATCTACACATTTGGAATCCAATGATATTTATATAATATGTGGAACTTATAATCAGTGGACATGATAGAAATGATCAAAAGGGTTGTTGTTAGCTCTCATATATTCTCTTTGTTTCATCGATGAATTTTTTTACTTAATATACAACAAAAAACAAAGGAAAATTTTCAGTTGTTTTAGTCTTCATCCTGTGTCAAACTGTCATATATGTCTTTTTTTTAGATTATATATGGTATTTTAATCTATCTTTTTTTGTCAGGTGATGCTACTAGAATCAGAAAAGGTCGTGGTAAGACTAGAGGAAAAGGTCTTGAGAAAATGACGAAGGCTCTGGGATGCAAGATGAAAATAGAGATCCCAATTGGTAAAGGAAGGCCAACTAAACCAGTTCAATCGGCTAAGCTATCCAATGAACTAGGAATTATTGCTCGAAATTTTCTTTTGCTTCCAAACAAGTGGAAAGAACTCACAAGGGAGGACAAAGATGCACCACTAATCAGATGCCAGGTAAGGATTCTGATAGTGATTATATTGAGTTCTTATTTTGGGTGTTGCTAATATTTGACCCATCTTGCCTTTCTAGTTCAAGCTCTTTCCTTCTTTTTTGTTCATCATCTCTCCTTTTGATGGTGCCATCCTGAACTAAATGCCCCTGGTGCTTGCAGATTGGCAATAAGATGATACCCCTAGTAGTTCAGTACTTTTAACTTGGTTGGCGATTATTCTTTATGATCTAATCTTCAGCAACCCTGATTTTAGCTTCGAAACCTCTCACAGTAGCAAATATATCCCCATATTCTCTCTTGGACCAAGCACTACGTGTAGCAACTACTCTTTTCATTTTTCGATGAAATCTCCACATAGGATTACTCCCAGCTTCTTCATTCCAGCAAGTTTTCACAGTATCCAAAAAATACTCATTCTCCACCCAACAATGAAGGAATTTTAAGTACTTGATATGAGTCTCTTTTCTTCTTGCTTGGTCTTTCCTGTCACTTATTATTGAGGTTTTGAATTGGAATAACACTGCTATCAGGAACCCAACCACGCACATGCTGATTATCTGTACTACCATCATGAACCTCATAATTCTAATCAACAAATCTTTGCCCAGTATCAACATTTTGAATCTGCTAAAAATTCTAAATAACAATGTTCTGAACTTGCTAATTATCAACATTTTTAACATGTAGAATATTCTGATTATTAACATTTCGAACTTGCTGAGATTTAGTAGTAGCCAACTTGATAACATTGGCTCTAAAGTCACTCCTATGGTCAATGTAAGGGTGCTCATGCAAAACATGAGCCAGATTCCTCCCCCCGGAAACCCCAACCTACAATTTAGTAGGCTCCTCCTGTCCTTTCCCAACCACACCTCCCTGAACTTCAGAAAGCAATACATAATTTAAAGGGATCTGGGTTTTGGGATGCAATGCGTTAATACCTGAATTCCTTGCATCATTATTTTGTCTGGTAATTGGCATTACCAGACTGAACATTACTTCACCTTGTTGCTGTTGTTTCAAAGGAGTAAGCATTTTTTTTGTTCTGTGCATTAGTAACCTTATTAGGATGATTTACAGCTTCAACAGGGACTTATTCCTGATGGTCATTAGGTTGATCATACACTTCCAAATCAGTGTAAGAATTTGGAGAAATAAAAGCTAGGTTACCTTTATGCAGAACATTGGCTTGATGGATTGCAGACTCCTTTTGACTTTAGTTAAAGACATTTTGTTTCTCCTACCTCCTTCTCTGAGTTTTCCATTATGGTTGTTGATGATGTGTGTCATCTCTTTGTTCTCGTTATTTATTAATAACACTTGTAGAGCCTATTTGCATTTTCTGATTCCCAGACGCTGCTTCTATATTCCCAGATTCATCAGTCAACCCACCTTGCCTTTCCAGCTCAAGCTGTTTCCTTCTCTTTTGTTCATCATCTCTCCTTTTGATGGTGCCATCTTGAACTAAATGCCCCGGGTGCTAGCAGTATTGGCAATAAGATGGCACTTCTTTATATTGTACAGCTGCCACCTTCCTATAGTTAAATCTTCTTCATCAAACCCCATAGAAACATGAGATGGTCTGTCTTTGGTAAGGTCCACACGCATAAAAAAAAGTGTCATTTTTCAAATTTGTTTGATAGATTTATTAACTTTTTAAGAGTTCTAACTCTTATGTAAGCATCATTTAAACTAAGAAACATGACCCAACTCAAATTAAAAATAACAAAAAAATAAATTTAAAAAATAGCAGGATCTATTATCTCTTGACAGGTTCCTAGTACTTAAGCCTTCAAGGTATTTGGGAATAATGATTATGAGCCACTTGACAAGATGAAATTTGTGATAAGTCTCTCCTTAACAATTTATGTCATTACTTCATTGGAAATAAAAACGATTGACATTATGTATGTAGGTAGGATGTCAAGAGCATTACTTTTGAACGTAAACAAAGTTATTGAATCGCAACCTATGATTCACAAAGGGTACTTGAGTTTGAAGTTAATTAATATGTTATAACCAGATGTCATTGTTTATTGTTTTAATATGGAAGAAATTATGAATGTTTTGTGTGTTTCTTCAAAATTTGTATGTCTTTTTAGGAGAGGTTTGAAATTAATTTGGATGAGAATTATGTGAAAGATAGCTGTGAGGATATTTTGAAAAATAGAAGCCGACAATGGCGCTATAAGTTAAAACAACTATTTGAAAGTGCACGCTCAGAGGAAGAAGCTCGTAAAATTGAAGTGCCAGAGTTGACCCAAGAAAATTGGAATAGACTTTGTGATATGTAGATGAATCCAGAGCACAAGGTAATATATATTCAGGTTATTCTTCTTGTTATTAAAGTTAGGAATTATGATATTATATATTTAATTTGTAGAGACGATGCGACATAAACAAGGTTAATCGAACTAAGCTCAAATCTAATCATTTCATGGGGTCAAAAGCATTTGTAGCAGCTCGTGCTGAAATGTTAAGTTAGACCAGTTTTATTCTTTACTAATGAAACTTTAGTATTATTCAATTATTTTCTTATTTCACAGGGTGAAAGTAAACTTGAAGGAGTTGAGCCTGACCGAATCGAGTTCTATAAGCATACTCATTACACAAGTGAGAAAGGATGGTCATCTTTAGAGGCTGAGACTCATTATGTAAGAAAATCAATTTGTCTTTTAACAAAGTACTCATTACATTTTTTTGATTAATATTTTTCAGAAGTTGTGTATTCTCTTTTAAATAATATTAATATTTTTATGCAGAACAACATTATAGATTTAAAAGATCTATATGCTTCGGGAGAGTCTTCCATGAACATTGATGAAATTGTGGACACTGTACTTGGTACAAAGTCTGGGTACATAAAAGGACTTGGTTATGGTCCAAAACCTAATCCTATAAGATCTACACAAAGGAGAACGGCAGAGTTAGAAGACTCGCTCAAAAAGGCGAAACAGGAAGCTGCTAGTGCTCAACATGAGTTGCAGAGTAGATTAAATGCAGCTGAAACTGTGGTAGAAAATCAACAGTCTAGAATAGAAGATCAGCAGTGTCAAATAAAAGAGCAACAATCTGAAATACAAGCATTAAATTCTCAATTGGATACTGTAATGGCACACCAAGAAGAACTGTTCAGGAAAATGCAACTTTTTTCTTGCCCATCACCGTCAAGGTTAGAAGTAACACAAATTTATATGACAAGTTTTATTTAATTTCATTATACAAAATATATAAATATGTAGCATTTAGTGTCTTACTTTGAATGCTTTTTTTATATGACGCAGCAGAGTCTGAACTCCACTAGAATACCAACTTTAGGTACTTTCTTATTTTTATTTAGTCGATTTAAAGTCCATGTTTATACTTTATGCTTCCTTTGGCATTTGCTGAATGCTCGAATATAGTTGCGGATGATTGAAATTATGACTATGTTTTGCTAATGTATCTGCTACGAAGATTGCCTCTCGGAGTACATGTTTGCACTTAAAGTCCTCCGACTGAGAGCTATAATGGTGAAACCTATCCAGACCCTGAGCAATGTCTATAGTTGGAATGCTGATGTGCCTGTGAGTGATTTATTTCTGCAACAACTCTGAATCCACTTCCAAGATAACTTTTTTGAATCCTAGCTGTAAGCACCAGGCTATTCCAGCTATAGCAGCCTCCAATTCAGCTTTATTATTAGACCCTTCCCCCACTGGAATAGCATAAGCAAATAAGAAAAGCCCCATGCTATTCCTGATAACACCTCCAGTCCCCAGCCTACCTGTATTGGACAGAGCACTGCCATCAGAGTTGAGCTTCACCCACTGATCAGGTGGTCTAACCCACCTAACAGGGGTGATTTTAATATCATGCACACACATATTAAAAACCTTAATAATATCTTTCCAATTAGAAGGCCATTCTATGTAAGGATATTCTATCTTTAGCATGTAATAGACATCCTTAATTACCAAGTACTTCACCCTTGCCAGATTAGATCTTTTGCCTCCATATTTATAAGCACACCTGTTTTTCAAATGTTCCAGCAAATAAAAATGGGCACAGCCTGATAGATGAGCTTCTGGACATTATTGTGATACCTCATATCCCACCATTTCATGAGTACACTCCTTAGAGGAAGACAAATAGTAGCCATCCAGCAAGAAGCATCAAAAAACTTCCACACATTGTGAGCAAAGTGACCTGTGATGAAAATGTGTTCTATAGTATCAACCCAGGCCTGTAGCAGCAGTAACAATTACTGGGATCATAACCAAAACTGGTTAGTTTTTCATTTGTAGGAAGCTTACCCTTTAAAGCCCTCCATAGAAGAAAGGAGCACTTAGAAGGAATATTCTTGTTCCAGGTGTAGGTGTTGGTCTTGCTTCTCATTTTCTTGTCTCTAATCAGGTTCCAGGCTAAGGAAATAGTGAAATCTCCATTAGGATTGAGACTCCAAATAGCTCTGTCAGGGATTCCACTAAGAATCTGGAGCTTGATACTTAGAATATTGTCAATAACCTGAGGGGCCGCAGTGTTGGAAATCAACTCCTGAAGCTTGTCATGTTGGTCCTGGTTGAGCATGGGGGGATGGAATTGATCACCTCTTCACCAATATATTTATCCTCCCCTGTAAAAATATTCTGGAAATGCTCACAAGCAGCCCCAACTATATTTTCATCACCTTGAATCCAGCCACCCCTCTCCTGTTGCACTCTGTGAATGGGAAGTCTTCTTCTTCTACCTCTAATAAGAGCATGAAAATACCCTGTATTGGCATCACCCTCTTTAAACCAATGGAGCTGACTTTTCTATTTGAGCATGGACTCCTCCAACTTGAGAAATCTAATATACTCGTGTTACAAATTTTAGTTTAAATTAAATCTTATAAATTTCTTTCTCTTTTTTCACAAGTATGAAAGGTGAGAATTGAATCAAGGATAAATGCAAGCTCTTATGTTATCATATAATTGGTACTTTATGGAAGAAACTTCTACTTATCTTAGTTTAGGAGTACTATTTCATCTATTTTAGTTAGATTTTGTTTTTTGGTTATTGGACATACTTTACTTTAATGCAAAGACTTTATAATAGATATTACCTTATTACAATTTTAGTTATTTTTAATTGTATGATCATAGATTTATTATTATCTAGCATGTTTTATCATTTAATTTTTGATTTATGAAACTCTAATTTTAAAAATAATATTAATATAAACTAATTAAATGTCATCAATTGTTTTGTCACTAATAATAAATTTTAGCAACAGTTAAATTTAACTTTTCAAGACAAATATTTTTGTCACAAAATAAATAAATTTGTCATAAGTTGATTACATTTAGTGACAAAACATATATTTGTCTCAATACCTCCTTCTTATTACATACGAAAATACTTTTTTATTTTGTGACAATTGTAATTGTCACTAACCATGATAAGTTACAGTGACAATTACAAGTTGTTGGTAAAACCAATACTTTTAGTGATGAAGGATAAATTCAACTACTAAATTATTAACCTTTTTATTACAATAAATTTGTCTCTAATTCTTTCATTTAATGACAAATTTTTTTCTCGTATCTAAAAGGCAGCAGTTAGTGAAGAAATTACGTTGTTTAACTACGAAATGCATATAATTTTAGAGACGATTAGTGTTGTCACTAATTAAACTAAATAATTAGTGACAACATAGTTTTGTCGGTGGTAACAACTTTTTTAGTGACAAAATCATACCATTAACTACAAAAAAAAATACACTTTTTATGGCAAACGAATTTGTCACAAATGTTCATGTATTTGGGGACGATTTTTCTTTTTGTAGTTAATGTAACCTTTTTATCGACGAAGCACTAAGTCGTCTTTATATAATTTTAGCCACCCACATTTAGGGACGATGGTGTGACAAAAAAATTTTCATCACACAAGATGTTTAGGGTGAGTCCTCCAGCTTCATGGACAGAGCCTACTACTTTACTTCTCATGCTTTACTTGTATTAGAGACAATCCTTTCTTTATTATTCTATGTGAGCTAGGGAGTGTATGAGACCCTCGTCTTATGTTTATACTCTAGAGGCATGTTTTGGACATATATATGTACTTCAATTTTTGACTTATATACTCTATTATTTTGATCTATCCTACTCTATGTTTCATCTTATTTATATGCTTCCGCTGATGTACTTTTCTTGATTTACCTTGAATGTTTGTATGTATGCTAAGGGTTAGTTTGGGGTTCCTTCCAGGATCTTATTCACCGTATTACGACTAGACCCTAAGCTTGGATCGTGATAAACTTGGTATTAGAGAAATAAGGTTTTGAAATGGTCTTTTGAGTGCATCATGCCGCATTGAGTAGAGTCTTATACATGGGTGTGAAGTACACCACAACTATGAGTAGGAGGCTACAAGACATTTTAAGAAATGTTCCGCTTCTTCATGATTCATGTCATGCCATAGAATGTGTCCAAAGGTGTCGCACCCTAAGTCCCATTAAAGCGGACTAGCACCCATTGCCGATAAGGATCGGGAGAACCAACATATGACCATACACTTTCTATGAAAATTATAAGAGGTTTCCATACTCAACATGCTTTAAAAAAAAGAAACAGTATTAACAAGCCAAAAGAAAATGCATAAGACTAGGCCGTTGGAGCCACGATGTCTAAAATATGATACTTGACCACACTTTACTTTACATAGTCTACAAAGCCTCTAGATAAGGAACAATATCTATTAAGGGTCGGGACAGGCCCCGCCTCATGACCAATGAAATAGTACAAAAATATAAGCTCTAGACACACAAAGCTCAAAGCAACCTGGAGCTTAGTAATAGTAGCTGGATGTCCTGTATTTCTACTAGGGAGATTTACTAGCTCTTGTACCTGCAACATAAAATATAGGTCCCCCATAAGGGACGTCAGTTCGAGATAATATACTGAATATGTAAGGCAGGAAGTACTACATACAAAATAAAAACTCAAAAGAAATCATACACTGGTGTGAAAATAAAGATCACCTTTGGTCATATTGTGAAATCATGTACTTTATGTCCTTTTTATTACTTTACCTTTATTTACTATATAATCTGTGCACAATATATCATGTAAATGACCAGCTGATCAGTAATGAATCAATATCGGGATCGACCCATGCTGGGATTTCCTTTCACCCTTAGGATACCCCTCGTAATATGGAATCGACCCATGCTAGATGATTCTTCCACCCCTGGGATACCACCCATTAATAAGCAACTCTGAGTCATTTTTTATTTACTTTTGAGATGATTCTTTTTGGTGGTCATAACGTTTATAGCTGTAGGAACATAGACATGACGTGTGACATATATACAACTATACAAGATAATTTCACAATGAAAAGATAGTTACACAACTAATGAAACATGTAGGAGATTAAACAACACATAGACTCTACTTTGTAAAAAACGAATTCATGTATCTTTGGTATGCAAGTATGTATGCAGATTCGACAATGGCTATGTATGGGAACATATGAACATGATAAGGAGTGGAGACACATTTATTAGTTATGCCGGAGTTGGTAAGTGCCTTTATGTGCCAAGGAAGAACCTAGATTTCATGCCAAATAATAGGAAATCAATAGCCTTACATACCTCGTTGTACTATGTCGTTATTACCTCAGAGTAGTATCATATTCCTCCAAATATTTATCTACAATATATTATGTGATAAAACTAGTATTAACAACAAATAAACACATCTTGGCAGTCCAATCTCATAAAAACAAACACTCGGGTAGCAAGCTTTTAACTATCAATCCACGAGTATTCTTTCAACATTTCCACCTCTAATTATATATTTGTTTAGTACACATTGCCATACATGTTACATCCAGCCTGTTTTAGTCAAATAACAGGCCTACAACAGCTCATCAAGTACAACATACCACAACTCTACACAACATGCAAGTAGGCAACGTAGCATTACATCCTTTCGCTACATTTCGGCGTCAACCATTCCAAATATGTTTCAACCTCAACCAAATTGTTCCCAACCTATTTACATATAAAGATAGTCTTAAAAGATTCCAAACACAGTCCCAAAATAGATGGAAAATGTGAGACAAAAATCACCAAATATCGGCTCACAAGTTCCTACTAAGAGTACCATTAAGATAGCATATAAGAACTCATTTTTGCGGAAGATAAAAATGGTGCAGCAGCCTTCTTTCATCACTATAGAACCAATCCTTGTTAAAAACATAAATATTACTTCATAATTAAGCTAGCCAACAAGAGAAAAGCCTCTTAATAAACATGAAAACTGTACAACAATCTTTGGAACACATGCGGTCAAAAATGCCTAGACAAGTACAACCAGCATACTCTTCATGTTTTTCATGGATAAATTATACTAAACCATAGGTATTTTTTACTTACCCTATCCCTCAAGGATCAAGTGCTCTTCAAGAACCCTAAAGGTGTGCCTTAGCTGCTTTACAAAGTGAAGAGAGAGCAAGGAGAAGCTTTAAAAAAAATCTGATTTTCGGCTATGTATGAATGACTTAACATTGCTGGTCTTTAGTCCCTTTTAAAGGGACACTTTTGGCCGAATTTCTTTTGCATTTCAAGCTTTATTTTATTAAGGTGGTGATGCAGCAACTTGGCCCTTTTACTTGGGCCTTATTGGGCTTCAATTGGATGGGCTTTACTGCAAATATTTCTCTTTTACTTTCACTTAGTTTGGGCCCTATTTGTGAATTGGGTTGTGAATGTAATTGGGCCTTTATCCTAACCATCTTTGGCTGCAAATATTTTCCATTTATGATGCTAGACCATGGGCCCAAATTACACCATTAACTTGGGGTTTATTCTTTATCGTACTTGAACAAATTCGTTGTTAGGCCTTGTCTCCGTCTACCTAGCCTATTTAAGCTAATCACATAGGTGACTCACCTGCTAGCTTCCTAAGTCCCACAAGAACCTCAGTTCTTTCACATCATTTAAGGCCACAACCTCTTCAATTTGACTTAAAACTTATATACACTCAGTCATCTTGAGCGATAGACGTACATATAATCCTCTAATCTGAAATTCGAGCACTTTTTAAAAATGTGTGCTGATTTGACCCCGCCATATCATGTTTCATATCCATAGGACTAGTACATGTAAGATGTGAGGTGTTATAAAAGGATTCCTAAATATAACGAATGTTGTTTGATGACTTTATAGATGATGCCTTAAAGAAGAGCTCCTTAGCCTAGAGAGACTCTGGTTCATGAAGCCAAAAGAGCTTATGGGAGAGCTGGTTACTAATATTGAGTGTTGGACTGCGATTGCTATGATGGCCCGGATTATAGCTTCCCAAGATAGACAAGTTGCACATCCTCTGCATGTACTCACCCCAGCTACTAGGGTGAGAGATTTTGCCTGGATGAATCCTCGAGAGTTCTATAGTTTTAAGGTTTATGAGGATGCATAGGAGTTCATTGATGAGATCTATAAGGTATTGACTATTATGGGGGTGTCTTCTAAGAAAACGTTGAGCTGGATACTTATCAGTTAAAGGGAGTGGCCTAAGTGTGGTAAACTTAGTGGTTGATTGAGAAATTGGTTAATGATTAAGTTGGTTGGGAAAAGTTTAAGTTGGCTTTTCTAATCTTTCTTTCCTCTTGATCTTAAAGAGGCCAAACTAACTAAGTTTATCAACCTTAAATAGGGTTATATGAGTGTGAGGGAATATGCCACCAAATTTACTAAGCTCTCCAAGTATGCTCTTACACTAGTTGCTAATCCCCCCTTACTAGAATACACAGGTTTATCTTGGGGTTTTCTGTCTTGATTGTGTAGGAATATCGTACAACTATGCTTATTTGAGATATTTACATTTCCAGACTCATGAAATATGCTAAACAGATTGAAAGGGAGAAACTCAAGGAGAGGAGGATATGGGATTCCTAGAGACCCTAATTTGATGGTGAGCTCTCTAACTCTAGGAGTAGTGGTGGTAATGGTTGCTTCCAATAGGGCCAAGAGGCCTAATCTGTAGGACTATATGAGTCAATTGCGACTCATCATGTTATGACCTCTGTTCCATGGCCTATATAGATATAGCAAACACATAGACCATGCACGCGGGAGCAACATGTGAAGAAGTAGCCTGTTGTGTAGGAGCAGAATTAGTGAGCCCCCTCTCCTTATATGTCTCGGGCTATGGGGGTCTATCTTTAGTAGCAGTGGTGGTGTGTGGAACCTTAGGCAGTGGCACTAGGGTGAACATCTCTAGCATATAAGCAAGCTAGTGCGGTGCTCAGCGAAGTGCAGCCAGATTGTCCTCAGCCTTTATCAGGTTGGCATCCAAAGTGTGTTGCACCTCAAACAGTGACTCCAGCTAGTGTAGACTCTCCACCCTGACTCTAGACAGGGTCTGTAGATTAAGAATGAAAAATGATGGAGGTGGACCTCTTGAGGGCAGCCCCGTGGATATGCTTAGCGATAAGGTGGGCCCAATCTACCTCATAGCCAGCTAAGATGCTGGCAACTAACATTACATGCTTTGGTGTCAGGGTATTAATGGCAAGTGTGGACCGGATGCATGATCTAACAACTGCCCACCAAATTTTGGTGGGGAAATTAAAGAAGCTTTGAAAATAGGGTACGAGTGAGTCGCGACCCATGTAGGTTCCAGACCCTACTCAGCAATTAACTCGGCCACCCATCTCATCAAGCCGGCTCTGAGCTCTAGATTTCTCCACACTGTTAAGGCTCTCATCCGCCCCACTATATAGTAAAACTCGGCTGTGGATCTAGGGCAAGGAACTCTGGCCCAAATCGTATACGATAGATAGTGTTCTCCGAGATATCCACCCATCGGCCCCTCACTTTGGTCTTTGTTAGTTTAGGGTGAACGGGGGGCTTCTTCCCGTTAGGAAGAGTACTATCAGTACTGGCTACATATGATGCATAGAACTCCCTCACCATGGTCAGGGAGTATCGCCCAAGTGATCTAGTCAGCCACTGGAGCCCGTATTTGATCATAGTGTCCTAGAGACCAGGAGCACTATCGAGTCTATCTGATATGACTTGTGGCTCCTTATAGATGGAGCAGGCTAGCTTGCCCCACTCTGTAGTCTGCATACCCTCCAAATAAATGTCCCATATGTCCTCAACGCGCCACTACTAGTAGAGCATCCAATAAAGATGGCGATGCTTGAGGTACGGGAGAGGACTCTATCTCTAACCTGTCGCCAAAGCCTGACTCTGAGCTGGACTCCACTCTGAAGGAGTCATTTCTACGGATTTGTTGTTGTCGTGGCCTCCTTCATCAGATTAGGAGTACGATTGACAAGAGCCTAAGTATTCCCAGCTCTAGCAGCAACCCTCGTTTGAGGTCTATCAGCCTCTGGGTCAAGTCGGACTCCGACGTCTTCTAGTGAAACACTAAGAGTAAGGGTTTGCATATCCTCCGAGGGATCATCTTTGAGCCTCCTCTATAAGATCCTGATCTTTTCACGTTTTTATTTTGGGGCCATAGTATTTGAAATATGAACATTTACGCACCTTGGTTAGCCTCACAAATTAAAAAAAGAAATGCAAAAATAACTCAGACTTTGTTGCAGAAGGGTTTATGAAAGAACCTCTACGGTTCGTAGTGGAAACTACGATATGTAGAAGGCTATCATAAAGCAGTGGTCACAAAAGTTTTGTTGACTAAAAATGTCTACGAGACCAGGTACAACTCTTAGAATGTTCCATGTGTCGTAGATTGAGTCGTTGAGTATTCTAGTGTCTAAATTTATTTCAGGCAAGGGTTCACGAGACCTTTTTACGAATCATAAAGTATTTTTTGACTCGTAAAAGATCTCATCTGATGGGTACTCAAAAACTTTAGGTTTCTGAAATCTTGTATAAAGGGAAATTACCATTAGTGGAATGTTCCATGGGTCATAAGATCCACTCGTGGACCTGAAACTTAGTCACCAGAGTTTCAAAGTTCATCAAAACGGACCCATACAACTTTTTCAATCCTATTCTAGTAGTATCGAAGCTATATGCACGCACCCACATGATTCTTACACAACAACCAATCCCCCAACATGATAGCCAACACATGTATCCCATTGAAAATAATTAGATATTCTTCCCCAACCCTTCCGACCCTGTATGATTGACTGATCGTAAAAATTATGCATCAATGCCATCACACACCAAATATCACATATATAATCAATTCAATTACACAGGGAGTGATTACATGGGCACCAAAACACATCATTAAACATGGGCAAAGGCAACTATACAAAATTCTAGTTCTACACACAAATTCAAACATGGACAACAATAATTGAATTACTAACATAACTATTTTCACACGAGGGTTTGTGTCTAACACAACCATTACCGACATAATTTTCAATTTAACCATACAAATATAGAAAAATTAATGGTGTTGGGTTGACAAACACATACCAATTTGTATGATGAGACTGTAGAATATGAAGGAGGTGATGAGACTCTAAACCCTAGGTCACCGGAAAACCTTGTCAAAAAAGGGAGGGGTAGTCATCATAGATGGTTAGAAGTTTTGGGGTGGGGTATGGCTGGGCATGATTTGTAAATTAGGACTCAAATGGGTTCTAAATATTTTGACCTTAATATTTGTACTTTGATCTGGTCAATTACTCTGATAGGCCTAGACCCTGAAACCCCGATTACGGGTCGTAATGTATTTTGCAGCTCGTGAATTGTGGTTTCGTAGAACATCCAAACCCTAGTTTTTAGGATTGGATTTCACAAACCAGTCTACGAGTCGTAAAATGAAGTACAACTCATAGAATTGGTCGTAGAGACCCTAACACTTAGTAAAAAGTTCAGAAAACTTACCTGGGGTCCACAGCCCCATTCATGACCTATAGTTTTATCTATGGATCGTAAAGTTGGCTCGTAAACTAGAGTGCATAACTTTTTGCTTAGAGGAAATGTCTATGTTATGGTGTATGGGTCGTAAAGTGATTTATAGCTCGTAAAACCAGTCATCGAAGTACTTCCTCATACTCATCTCAGCCAAGAGTGGCTGATTTATCCATAAACCTGCATATTCTTCACATAACACATTGTTACCCTATATTCAACTAGCCTATTGTCCGAGATTACAACCAAATTTCAAGAAAAAAAACTACCTAAGAGTCCAAAAATGAAAAAAACAAAAGCTACAACTACAACTATTACATAAAAATCTTTGGCTGCCTCCCATGTAGCGCCTGATTTATTGTCGCAACACGACATGGACAATTTGGTTACTCAGAATTCACCAAGTGCCCAAACTTCATTTTTCAAATCATCTGGCCTTTCCATGGACTGCCAGATACTGAAGACAAATTCTTTTTCATTTAATCTAAACCTGAGTTGATTGACTAGGAATGGTCTTCCCAAGATGATTGGGATGTTGAAGTCGACTTCGCAATCTTGGATCACAAAGTTTGCAGGGAATATGAACTTTTCAACCTTTACCAATACATCATACAGTATACCCACAGACTTTATCACCGTACGGTCAGCCATCAACTACCGCATGCTCATCGAAGTAGTGGCTCCCAATCCTAGCTTCTTGAAGACAACAGGGGCATCAGAATAATGTTGGCATCTAAATATCATAATGCCCTTGTGAACTCCATAATTCTAATGGTAGAGGGTATGTCAAAAGTGTCGGGATCTTATCCCTTTTGGACCAAGGACCTCGTAGCAATTGCACTGCAATGTTGAAGCTCTTGGGAGAGCTCCTGACTCATAGTGCGCTTCTTTGTAGCAAGGTCCTTCATGTACTTGGCATATCTTGGCATCTTCTCTAACACCTCGATGAGAGGGATATTGATGAAGAGTTGTTTCAACATGGAGAGGATGTGTTTGAACTTGTCTTCCTCCTCGCTCATTTTTTCTTCAAGGGAAGGGAATAGGAGGCCTAGGAATGGGTTTCAAATTCTATGGCACATTAGTAGCTTCACTCATTACAACTTTACCACGATAATCTCCTGTATCCACATTCTTTACCTCAGCTATCTCCTCTTAAGCATCATCATCATCAACTAGGAATGGGAGGATCAATGGTGCTCTTGCCACCATGAGTAGTGACTGTCATGCATTCCCTTCATTCTTAGGATTCTAGATTGTGTTGCTAGGCACTGTACCCCTCTAACGCTGATTTAGTTTAGTTGACACTTGACCGAACTGCTGCCTAAGATATTCGATGGCAACAAAATGAGACTCAATTTTCTAATTAAAACTGGAGATTTCAGATTTCATCCCCCTCGGAGTCTTATCCTGTGCTCAGCTTTCTTCAATAAATAATTAAAAATCTCAACTCTAGAACTTCTTACACCTGTGTCGCAGTTATGTGGTGGCACATCAGGACCATTTCTGTAACCATCTCTGTGGCCCCAATCTACATCTCTATCTTGGCCCTGATTCCAGTTGTAGTATCCTCCGCAGTCGCCTTTGAAGGCTCCATGCTATTTGAAGTTCCAATCTTTGTTTCCTCGACCCTGGCACCAGTAGGCCCTGTGGGTTTGTCAGGAAACCCCCCGTCAGATCAGCAATGGAACAAGTGTCCTCCTCATAGTAGGGATCATCATTAAGGGTGCATGTTGAGGATGATGAACCACTACATTAACTCACTCCTGATTCTGCTTCATCATCACCTCCATGCTTGTACAGATTCGGGAAAGCTCTTGAATAATCTCTTTATTGATCTTAGCTTGCTCCGAAATAGTACTAATAATGCACAAACATTTGTTGGATGCGCTGTCTCTTTGCCCCCATGCACGATTGATCTTGACCACTCTCTCCATCCTCTTGGCAATCCTTGTGAGTGGTTGATCTAAAAACATGTCCCCCATAATGCTATCAACACAAGCCTGAAAGTTTTCATCAAAGGCACAGAAGAAGATCTCCACCAAGGCATCATTAACAATCTTGTGGTCCGGGACACTCCTAAAAAGTTTAATAAACCACTCCCATATAGTACTGGTTGCGTCACCTGGAAGTTGCTCGAAGTTGTTGATCTAATCTTTCAATTTGAGCTACTTCGACCTCGGGATGTACCTTCCAAAAAAGGCGCTTAGCAATTGAGCCCAACTAGTGAACGAACTCTGCAGGAGCTCAGATAGCCATAGTGTTGCATTGCCTATAAGAGATTATGGGAAGACACAATGTCCCACAGCATTCATAGACAAATTTTGTGTTTCCATTGCACTCTTGCAGACAAATGCAACATTGTATAGATGGCTATAAGAATTCTCCGACGATAAGCCTGTAAACAGCCCACGGTTTTACAGCATCTGAAGCAACCCACTAAAGACTACAAACTTTGTCTCAGCTGGTAGTAATGGCAACATAATAGCTCCAGTCACCTCCATAGCCATAGGATTCAGCCTTTATTGATTCCACTGATTAGCGTTGGCATTGAAATCTTGTGGTTGTGCTGTAGTATCCTCAAGAGGAGGTGGGTTCTGATGGTCAGCATTTTCATTCTCATTCATGTTAAGAGTTGCATTGGCCACATTGTTCGCATTATCTTGGATCATTATTCTCAATGTTTTTTGGATCTCTGAGTGAAACAAAGTCAAGGGATTGTCTGTTGGGCATACACTACACTTATACCCTAAAAAAGAACAAAATCAACAAAAACATAAACAGAAGAAAATAACGGTTAACACCCAAATCACATTAGAATTAACCAAGTCTAACCGTATTCCCCAGGAACGGTGCCAAATTCTTGATGTCGCCCAAGTTACACCTCTTTTTTTAGGATAAAGTAGTCGTTATCAAGAAATAGAACCTAACCAAGGTTAGAGTCGAACCCATAATGAATACGTAGACTTAGAAGAATTCAAGTAATTCAATTCGAGTGATTAACCAACTTACATCCCCAAAGGGGGGATTTTGCAATAACAAGTAAGAAAGTAAACCTAACTAACATTGGAGTTTAACCAATAAGGAGAGAAAATAGGGTATTGTGTTACCCATGATTCCCTAACTTAGTATCACCGGATAACCTAATTAGTTTTTATTTTGTAGCATGTAGGATGGTAAGTTAAGTTCACCAAACCCTTTGGTGTAGGCGAGAGGCAAATTTCACTGCGTGACTTGGCCCATCTCCATAGTGTTCATTAGTAACCCTTATTTATTAGTCCTAGTGAAAACTCCTGGTTGCCCAGTTCGGTTGATTAGATGAGAACACTTCAACTGAGTCATGTTAATTAATCTCTTTTCCTATTCATTACTACCTTGGTCCAATCAGTAACATTAGACGGGTTCTAATGTTAGTCACCATCAGAAAACATGCAAAACAAAGAGAGTTAATTAATATATGAATGCACACATTCCAAGAATTATGATTTATCCAATTTTACTTTGTTAGTCCTTCATGGTTCCCACAACCCTAGTTATGGATTTAGCTACTCATGATTTGTGTACATGCAAGACTTATGAATTAGAATAACAAAATAGAGCACTTACACACTTGAATTAAAAACAAATAAATCCAACCTTCAATGATAATCAAAAGATTATAAGATCAAATCAAAGTACAAGTGTTTCTCAAAACTCTCCAATCTTTTCTCTAATCAAACTCACTATTTTTTCTCTCAACTTGTCGAGCTCTCTAAAAAACCTATGAAAAATAATCTAAAAAACTATTTATAATATAAATCTCAAATATAATAGGATAACTAGGTCGACATGTCTCACGATCAGCTTTACGAGTAGTATTGTATTCCACGGCCCGTAATCGGGCTCCCATACGTTGTTGCTAAAAACTGGACTTGAGATTTATGACACACCTCTATGGCTTGTTAAGTGTTCTACAAGGTGGTTTCGTCTGATGAAACTTCAGAAAGTCCTCCTTCTCTAATCCTCAGGGCACGAAACATGATCTATGACTCGTAATTTAATCCATGACCCATATGCATGTTCATAGAACAAACTTAAGAAACTCAGCCCCTCACTAAATATTTCCACAAAACCTACTTCACAGCATGTAAAATGAAGTACGACTCATAAAGGGTCTCGTATATCATAAAAAAAAACTTCTATGTTTTCTTCCCAAAATAAAGTCTAACCTTGGAATCTTGCAATCATAACACAGAAACACACAAAACCAACTGATATGGCATTGAGAATACACAAAATTCTAAGTTTTAAGCATAAAATATATTGTATTTTGGCAGGTAATCATCTCTATTAGATCACAAAGAATGACTTTATGTATAACGGACATAGGACAACCCCAATAAACTCTTTGTGCAACAATGGACTCTCCTACGGGAGTACAAGCTTCAAATGGTCCACTTAGAACTTTGGCGCAAACATCGAATCTATTTGCAAGAAATGGAGTTACAAAGGACATATTGTCTCCCGGATCTAACAGTGCATATGCATCAAAATCATAAATTTTCAACATACTAGTAACTACATCCGAAGATTCTTCCACCTCTTTGAGGGCATGAAAAGCATAGAACTTATTGGACCTTGGAGCACCTTGAGTGTGTCCACTTTGGCCTCCACTACTGCTTCTACAATCCTTTTCATAATGGCGCAACATATCACATTTAAAGTATTTATTAGAGCTGGATAAGTACTCCTCATTGTGGCGCCTTCCATACTTGGCACAATTGGGAGATTGTTGCTATGGATTAGCCCCTTTATCTTTGTTAAATTGTGGAGGAGAAGTATTGGTTCATTCTCAGTTCACTTGCTTTAGGCCATCTTCGAACTTCTCATGGCCACCACCCCTTTAGTGAGAGAATACGCCACCATCCATTTGAGCCCTTTTTGAATCCTTAGCATGCTCCCTCAATTTGTTTCGCATATGTGATTAAGCAAGAAATATCCATCTCTTTCATGAGCATTGCAGTTTTGCACTCCTTAGATACCAAATTCGACACCCCAGATATAAATTCTTTCATTCCAGCCCTTCGAGCCTGCCACTATAAATGGTACATATTTGGAAAAGCTTTGTAAATTTTAGGGAGTATTCCCTCATATTCATATACCTTTGCGTCAAGTTTATGATCTCTTGCACCTTTTCTTCACTTAGCTTAATCTAGAAGATCTAATATAAGAATGCACATTTTAAATCTTCCTACTCTATTTTGTGCACTTTCTCGCCCCATTCATCGACCTATAGACCATACCAAACCCTATCCACACCTTTTAGTTGGTAGGCCATTAGCTCGGAAAAAAATTTGACGACACATCCATGATGGCCATAATCCTAGATGCTTCATCAGTGAATTACACTTGGTCTTTATAAGCTTTGGAACCATGGTATTTTGGCGAATTAATCCTCACAAAGTCCTGGACCCGTGTCGCCAGTAAAGGTTCTTGAGGAGGAAGTGCAACCTCTCGGTTGGCTTGGTTGGCTACGACTTTGGCCAATATTGAAAATGTCTCTCAAAATTCCACACATGTGTGACTACTTCGTCGTATCACACGGGCCGTGGAGGAGGTGGAACAATGCTCCTTACATGGTGATATCATATAGGTAAAATATGCATTAGTATATTATAATATACTAAATATTTGAGATAAATGCAAACATGAAACTGTAATGTCATCATGCATGATATTATAATACCATCATTCATAAAATTAAGATGCCTCCATGTATGGGATTGCAATGTCATTGCTAAAAATGTATAAACATGATCAAGGAATAAAACTCAATGTGAAGTAAGAATCGATGCATCATATGAAACACATGTGATGGAATGTAAATATCAAATCATAAAATTTGTGGGAGAGGACTGTAATCGACCTGTAAGACCATGTGAGCTACAACATGAAATCTAACATAGCCCCCTATGTTGGCATGGAGAGACCACTTGTCGGATGGAAATCCATTAACTTAAGCATGTATCTTTCTTTAAAATGTATGTCTTTCATGGATCCGCTAGCCTAGCCTACAAGGGCTCCTATGGTGGCACATAGTGAATGGAGAAATGGGCTGCTACTAGGGTTTTCTTACCGAATCCCACCTCAATGCCTCATTCGGTGCTAAGTCAATCCCATAGAATGTTTTAGAAAGCATAAGAGTTTTCATGTAATGTAACTTAGAATCATAAGTAGCAATCTCATAGAAGTAGCTCAATATCTTGGAAACCATCCATGTGAGAATTAGCCTTTCACACTAACGGTCGATCTTAATCATCTTTTAAGGACAACTGCAAGATGCTGACATTTTTTTACAACATGCATAACTTTAAATCTTACTTTATGCCCTTCTCATCAACATCATGCAAATTTATCATGTACTTAACGGGCCTATGCAATAACTTGAAATCACATGATTTGATGGAATAATGTATGAACATGGTAAAATATGTAACTTTAAAATGAGGATTAAGTAGTACACATCAACAATAACAAACCTAGGTAGTAAAATCATAAAAATCAACATGGTAATCATGGAAAATTATGGTAAGTTAATATTACATCATTAAAGGAAAAATACATGAAAATAGATCATAAAAATATTATTTAAAATTATGCTCATGTAACTCATCATTTTAAAGAACTCAAAGAGAAGAGAAAAAGGGTTGTATTGAGAAACTTTGTGAGTGGAAGGTACCCATAAATCAAAATCACATACCTAAAAATGACCTTAAGAAAAGGCTTAAAGAAATTTGAGGAAGAATCTTCTTGAATGGAAACCCTAGCCTTGTCTTTGCCTTAGAGAATTTTTAGAGAATGAGGAATGGAGTGATTGAGAGGATTTAGGGTCTGATATAGGAGGCAAAAGAGTTTCAAAATTACATAGTTTTAAGTCTATGGATGAGAAATAGACAAAAATATCCTTCATTAAAATTGCTGAAACAGAGTTCATGACCTCTATTACAGGTCGTATACAAAACCAACGAACCATACAATGGTTTATTTTTGTTCTCCTTTTTCAATATTATGAAACTTGGTCTCTGAAATGTTATGACAGTTTTACTATGACTGCACGAGCAGAAAATCGGGTCATGGGTCAGGTCGGGTCGAACCACCTTAATGTCGGCCAATTTGAGCTTTTTAAAGCTCAAATCAATGCCATTTCATCCTCAAATAGTTTAGAAACTGAGGTAAAAGTTCTCTCAAGGTACCAAAGGGATTTGAGAAAGTTTTTCACATTTTTACAGTTAAAATTCATCCTCATGCCTAGAAATGTGTGTCTTATGCTTTGAAATTGTTTTCCCATCTTATTAGCTGAGTTTGGGGCCGTTTTTAGACTGTAAAACAATGGTGTTCTTGCTGGTTATTGTTAGTTTGCAGCTGGTATGTTCAGGTTATAATTTTGGGGATCTTTTACGGTCATTTTTACAAAGTTTTATGGACATTTTCTTGCGTAAATGCTCTTTGTCGAATTGGGTCATTAATGCTAAATTTTGAACTATTTATACGTGTCTTTAACCAGAGTATATATAGTTGTTGCAAAGCTTAGGACATAAGGAACAACTCTTGAAGAAACTTTGGGCAATAGGACGTCTATTGGGAAGGTATGTTAAGATTAAGCTCCGTCCCTCCTTTTAGCACGAAATCCGGAAAGTTTCCCAAAATGTCAAATGTGATATCTTACTATTCTGTTGCTAGAAAGACCTTTTGTGAAAGGCATTGGGATTGCAGCTGAGTTATTTTCGTGATGGTATTAGGTTGAAATTCCATTTTTCTTGCTTAAACTGGACATTCAATATCTATATATCATTTTGTCAATTTTCCCCATCAACTATTCATATGTTCGAGGTATTTCTCTTCTTGGTGTAGTGCCATTAAAATAAATGTAGAATGCGAAGGGACTGTAATATTCATAATCAGTCCTTCTTTCATGCAAAACTATAATTGAAGCACTTAACAAGTAACGCGTTGATTTTCGATAATGTCTAACATAATTTCCCTATTTAAATGACTAAGGCACTTGATCCTGTTTAAATACTTTCTTGTACAACTTGACATGGGACCAAGTATAAGTATTATATAAGGCACCTTTATAAGCACTTTCAAAGTTAAGGCTTCATTCTAAATATTGAGTTAAGTTGTCAAACTTATTTAAAAGAGATGTGAGATTTCACTAATCCAGTGTATATGCTACGACAATGATTATGATGCTACAAGAATAAGTATACCAATGAGCCAAGATTGGCTAAATTTATGCTATGACCTACTATGCACATTTAATATTCATATCATACATTGCACGTTATGCATGGACTTCGAGCTATAATCGAAGCTATGGAGCCTATTTTCCCAAATGATTATATATATATATATGTATATGGTACAGATGACCACAGGTTGGCAAATATAATGTCGGTTAGCTACCAAAAAGGACCAATATGGCTAGCATTTGGTTAGGTATATCATGCATTTGCATCTATATATATGTATTCACGACATGTGATACTCGAGCATACCATGCGTATTTGACTATTAGGAGGTTGCTTATTGTCCATTAAGGCTACTTGAGTTTTGGTTACAGGTGGTATTTCTATTAACCTTTTTACTATGGTTATCTATGATTTTACTTCCTGGCTTACATACCAGTACATGTTTATTCGTACTAACATCCCTTTGCCTGAGGACGCTACATTTTATTTCATGCGTGCAAGTTTAGGTATGGGTTCTGACTTACCCTTCCACTAGGAGCCCCGTTCAGCTATGAGTTAGTAAGCTCCACCTCTTCCTAGAGCTTTCACAGGATGCTTACTTTTTGTTGTATAGTTGGGTATAGTCGGGGCCCTGTCCCAGCAGTGTTAGTGATTCTCTTAGAAGCTATTGTGGACACGTATTGTGGATTAGTTCTTTTGTGCCTTTTAGTCTCCAGTCATCAGATTGGCATGTATATATGGTGTATGCCTGTACCTCTGTTGTTGCACCCTTGTCGGCTAGCTAGTACTCTATCGTTTTGGTTTACATATCTTAATGTAGATGATTTGTTATTGACAAGGTCACAGCACAAGATGTCCAGGCTTAGTCTCTCAGACGTTATCCTGCTCGATTTTCTTCTGGTCCCTAGTTTAGTTAACTAGCATGTTTCGTGGCTTACCCGGCCAATAATGGTATGGGGTGCCAATCGCGCCTCCCCTCTATTTGGGGCGTGACAATTTGTTTGGACTAATGAATGTGAAAGGAGTTTTCAAACTTTGAAAGACAAGCTTACATCCGCTCCTATCTTGGCTCTAGCGAAAGGGTTAGAAGAGTTTGTGTTTCATTGTGATGCTTCAAGAATCAGTTTGGGGTGCATATTGATGCGAAGTGGCAAGGTTATCTCCTATGTTTCTAGGCAATTAAAGGTACATGAGCGTAATTGTCCGACCCATAATGTTGAATTAGCGTTCGTGGTATTTGCTTTGAAAATATGGCGTTACTATTTATATGGGATTCATGTAGATGTGTTCACCGACCACAAGAGTCTCCAATATGTCTTCACCCTAAAAGATCTTAATTTGAGGCAAAGAAGGTGGTTAGAACTCCTTAAGGATTATGAAGTGAGTGTGCATTATCACCTGGGCAAGGCTAATGTTGTGGCTGATACTCTAAGTAGAGTGCCCTTGGAGTTTTCGGCTTCTATTGATGATGGCAAGAAGGAATTGGCAAGAGAAGTTCATTGGTTGGCTAGATTGGAAGTTAGGTTGGATGAAGCTGAAAATGGAGGTGTTGTGATTGTAGATGGTTCTAAGTTTTCCTTAATTGAAAAGGTCAAATCCAAACAAGACCTTGACCCCGCTTTGTTGGAATTGAAGGTTTTGGTGAAGGATCACAAGGTGGAGGTTTTCTCCCAAGGGGGAGATGGGGTCTTTAGGTACCAAAGTAAGTTATGCGTGGCTGATGATGATGGGTTGAAAGACTTGATTTTCCAAGAGGTTCATAGTTCATCCTATCTATTCACCCCAAATCTACAAAGATGTATAAAAATTTGAGGGAAGTGTATTGTTGTGGTGGTATGAAAGAGATATTTCCAAGTTCGTAGCCGATTGTCACGATTGCCAACAAGTTAGGGACGAACATCAAAGGTCACGTGTCCTAGTCCAAGATATAGATATTCCTACTTGGAAGTGGGAAGGAATCAACATTGATTTTGTGATTAGCTTACCTAAGACTAAGATGCATTTTGATCCTATATGGGTTATTGTTGATAGAATGACAAAGTCAGCTCACTTCCTACCGGTTAAAACAACTTATAGTGTCGAAGATTATGCTAGATTGTACATTCATGAGTTGGTTAGGTAGCATGGAGTCCCATTGTCTATTATTTCAGATTGTGGTGCTCAATTTACTTCATGCTTTTGGAAATCTTTTCAAAGAGGCCTTGCTAGTAAAGTCAAACTTAGCATAGCATTCCCTCCACTAATAGATGGCCAAGCCAAAATGACGATTCAAACTCTTGAGGATATGCTTAGGGCTTGTGTCTTGAAGTTTAAAGGTAATTGGGATGAGCATCTTCCACTTATCGAGTTTTCTTACAACAATAGTTTTCACTCTAGCATCGGAATAGCTCCTTTTGAAGCTCTATATGGTAGACGTTATTTGTCCCCGGTTGGGTGGTTTGAAGTGGGGAAAATGGCTTTATTAGGTATGGATTTGGTTATGAAATCTTTGGAGAAGGTAAGGTTAATAAAGGAAAGATTTAAGAAGGCTCAAAGTAGGCAAAAGTCCTACTCCAATGTGAGGAGAAGAGATCTTGAGTTCGGTGTAGATTATTGGGTGTTGTCCAGTTTGGCAAGAAAGGAAAATTGAGACCTAGATATGTGGGGTCGTATAGAATTCTGAGGAGAATTGGTAAGGTTGCCTATGAATTGGTGTTTCCCTTGGAGATGAGCATGGTTCATTCAGTCTTCCATGTTTCCATGTTGAGGAAGTGAGTTGGAGACCCTAGTTCCATTGTGTCCTTAGAGGTGGTGAATACTGAAGAGAACTTGACCAATGAGGAAGTCCCGGTAGAAATATTAGATAGACAAGTAAAGAGGTTGAGAATCAAAGATGTGGCATCCGTCAAAGTCCTTGGGAGGAACCAACAAGTCGAAAGTGCCACTTGGGAAGCCAAAGTGAACATGAAGAAGTGATACCCTCATCTCTTTAATTCTAATCAAGCTTGAGGTACTATGATTTCATACTTGAGAACCTTCCCTTCCTTGCATGTCATTTTCATGTCGTCTATGCATGATTGAGTCATTTTGAGGTTGCAGTGTAAATGTTAATTGAATCATGGTTTGAAAATTTTCATGATGTATATGTAGCATTTTGCATATGATGCATGTACTTTATTCCTTAGAGCTTGCGTTTAGCATATTCAAGGATGAATATTCCCAAGGGGGAGATATTGTAAGGCCTCACATGTTGGTAGGCATAAAAGTGCATAAGAAATGAAGAATGGAAATTTTCTAAGTGTAAGTGGGTTCAAGAAGGGGTATACGACTCATGAAATGGGATACAGGTTGTGTATGTGTCCATGGGTCTTAAGGTGCAATTCCAGTAGCTCAAATTAGGAGGGCCACCAATGCACGAAGGAAACTACGAGCCAGATGTTGTTCCATGATTCATAACTTGTCCTCATAGAATGGTGCGTAGACTTGGTGGGAAAATGGTTTTCTTAAGTTTGGTGTATGAACAAGCAGGACGGTCCGTGGTTTGGTTGACGGGTCATAGGTGGTGTCGTGGTTTGAACTTTAGAGAAAGTTTCTGAGGATCCAAAATTTATAAAGATGAGACCCCCTTTCCATGACCCGTGGACTAGACCACGACCCGTAATCGAGGTCTCTGGTTCAATCCGGTACATTTTAAGAAGGTTCAATTTCGTCATTTCATAATATCCTATGCTTATGCTATGTCGTTTAAGCCCCCAAATAAGCCCTTTTCAGCCCTATACAACCCTAAACTACTCTATTCTCATTCACTCTAAACTCCTCCCGATTCTCTCAAGCTTCCTCAAGATATTCAAGTAAAAAAGTGCAAGTTAGGGTTTTGGGTTTTCTTCATTCTCCAACAAGATTTCAATCTCACCAAGGTATGCGGGTTTTGATTTGTGGAGAGCTTTCCTCCATAAAGCTCAACCAACCCTCTTCCTTATCTATTTTCAAGTCATGGTAACTTATGATAATTGCATGAACTCTTTTATATGACAATATTATGACTATCTCAAAAATATTCAAGATATCAATGAAACGGGCTTCACAAGAACCCCAAATAGGCTCCATAAATCTAAAATTTATCACAATCACAACAATTGTTCTCAACACCATCCAAAAGCTATCTCTAGTCTCATATTATCATAATGATATCCAAATTTTTTCAAATCTCATGATTTTATCTCAATTTATCAATAGGATCGCCATTTACCCAATATTCGGCATAACTGATGTCATATTTCATCAAATTCAATCATATCATGCCATAGGCCCATAATTTAAACTACGTCTCAAAATTATCATATAAACATGCTCAATAGCTCAAATTCAATTCCAACAAATTTAGTCAAACCTACCTCGATGCCGAAATCACACTCGAACAAGATTTCAATCAACTCAAGCCTCCAAATGGTCCTCGGATCGATCAATTGCTATAAAAAAATTGATACGCGTCAAGAGGCGCATTTCGATACGCATATTGGCACGAATTAGGCTTAGGGGCAAAATAGTCAAAATTAGGGCTAAAATTCAAAGTTTCCAAATCTGGAAAATAACCTTAAAATCAAGTTCTACGCGAAAAATGGAGTTTGTGGGTGAAATCCCATAACAATTGAGTTCAAATTGAGTGAGATATCATCACTTAAAGTTTGGAAAAATCATGGTCTAAAATCCCCAATTTCTGACATTCAAAATCATGAAATTCAAAACAAAATCAAGATAAAACTCATGAAAAATGATCAAAATAGTGTTAGGATCAGTTACCCAAAACAATTCTTCAAAAATCTCCGATCAAAATCGCCCCAAAAAGCTTGAAGTTCATGAAAAATTATTTAAAATGGTGACTCTCGGGTTTAATACAGTGTTGACATCCAATATACTCCGCGAACACAGATGGGGTCCCGTGAACACGGAGAAGTTTACCAAAATGGACTCCACGAATGCGGCGACCAACCCACGAACACAAAGTAAATGGGGAAGGAGGGTCTACTGACGTGCACTCCGTGATCGTGGAGCCTATCTCGCGAACGCCCAGAAGGCCAAAACCATCACTTACTCCGCGAATGCGGAGAAGAAATGCACCTGCACTAGAAAACTGCAAAAGCTGAATCAACCGACAATGAAAACTCGGAATAGGCACTCGAAACTCATTCAAAATCAAAATTACACAAACTTTATATGCATACATACCAGAAACAACGATCTGGACTTAACAGAATAATCAGAATTTGATTCTTAGGTCTCCACGACACATTTTACCACTGCAAATCAAATAAACTAGTTTAAAACTTAAAATATCAAAACTGCCTTCGACAACTCCAAAAATTTTGACGAGACCATTTCTAGCGTTAGATTCACCATCTGAAACTACTAGAACTGTCAGAATTTCGATTCGAACTTATGAACTTCAAATGTTGATTTGGTTCCGAAAACAAGTAAAAATACAACTTTATGGCCTAAAAACTTCATTGTAATTCTAAATTCTGTTCTGTAACTTCTCATGGGCCAGCTTCGATATTTTAGAGCTAATGGAATCGACAGATCTCTGATTCGACACTCGAAACTCAGAATGATACAAAAATTCACTTTTTCAACAACTTAAGCTTCCAAAAATGCCAAAACTCGTGTTTTCAATTTATAAAACTCAGGATTTCCATTCCAATAATATTGATAGTCAAAATTAGGCCCAAAGCAACTTATGAAAGGGTAAAATAGTAATTTTCATAGATAAAGCCAAAAATGACCAACCAGGTCATTACATCATTTATCACTAAAAATAATGTTCGTGCTCGAACATAAAAGGAAAAGGAAGTACCTAAAGCCTCCAAAAGGCTGTGATATCTGGCCCGCATATCTAACTCCATCTCCCAAGTAGTCTCATCAATAGTGCCACCACTGAACCCTTATAGAATGTATATCTTTGGATCTCTACCTCCGGACCTACCTATCCAATATAGCTATAGGCTCCTCATTGAAGGACAAAAATGGACCCAACTCAACAGAATCATAAGAGATCACTTGGGACTCATCAAGAATGTACCGGCGGAGCATTGAACATGGAAAATAGGATGAATAGCGAATAATCTAGGTGGCAAGGCCAACTCATAGGCCACCTCACCAACTCTCCTCAAAATTTCAAATGGGCCAATGATCTTGGGACTGAGCTTGCCCCTCTTCCCGAATCTCATCACACCCTTCATGGGTGAAACTTTCAGTGACACACTATTACCAATAGAGAACTCAAGAGGTCTAATCCTCCTATCAGCATAACTCTTCTGACGACTCTGAGCCATCAAAAGTCCACCCTAAATCAGTCGGACTTGGTCCATGGCATCCTAGATTAAATCGATACCCAACACTTCGGCTAAACCTGAATCAAACCATTTTTTCATACAAGGCCTCATATGGTACCATCTGGATGCTGGAATGGTAACTATTGTTATATGCGAACTCTGCCAATGGTGAGTGCTGGTCCCACTAGGCCCCAAAATCAATAGAATAGACCCTAAGTATGTCCTCCAACACCTGAATGGTGTGCTTGGATTGACCGTCGAGGGTGAAAAGTTGTACTCAAATTCACTCGAGTACCCAAACCATGTTGTACAACCCGCCAAAAATGGAAAGTAAACATAGACCCTCTGTCTGATACTATAGACACTGACACCTCATGCAATTTGACTATGACCCAGATATACAATCTAGCCAACTGCTCTACACTGTAGCTAGTCTTCACCGGTATAAAATGAGCCGACTTGGTCAAATGATCAACAACCACCCAAACTGAGCCAAACTTGCCCAAGGCCATAGGCAAACTTGTAACGAAATCTATAGTCACCCTCTCCCATTTCCATTCGAGAATGGGCATCCTTTACATCGATCCACCAGGAATTTGATGCTCATACTTGACCTGTTGATAATTCAAACACTTTGCCATGAACTCGGCTATGTCTCTCCTCATGCCAAACCACAAATAATGTTATTTTAGATTATGGTACCTCTTAGCCACACCCAGGTGGATGGAATATCTAGCACAATGGGCCTCTTCCAATATCAACCTCACCCGATCCCATATCTTAGGCACACAAACTCTACCATTTATCCTCAATATGCCATCAAAATCGATACTAGCTATCTTGGTTTCACCCCTCAACACTTTGTCATGAATCAAGAATAACCTGGGATCCTCAAACTGATAAGCATAAATTTGATCAAGCAGGGAAGATCAAGCCTCAACAAAAGCCAATATACTCTAAGGAGGAGAAATATATAACTGAACCATCTATTTAGCAAGCTACTGAACCTCCAAAGCTAAGGGCCTCTCCTCAGCCCTCAAGAATGCCAAACTCCCAATATTAGCAGCCTTCTGGCTCAAAGCATTTGCCACCATATTGGCCTTCCCGAGTTGATATAGAATGGAGATATATAATCTTAAGCATCTCCAACTACCTACGTTGTCTCATGTTCAAATTAGGCTGAGAAAAGATGCATTTGAGACTCCGGTGATCGGTAAAGATCTCACAATGCACCTCATAAAGATAGTGCCGCCACAATTTCAACACAAATACAACTGCAGCCAACTCCAATTCATAGGTACGGTAGTTTCTCTCATGCACCTTCAGTTGTCTTGTAGCATAGGCTATCACCTTCCGCCTCTGCATCAATACACCACCCGAACCCACACCAGAAGCATCATTATACACTACGAATGGAACTCCCTTCTCAAGTGAAGCAAGAATAGGTGTTGAAGTCAACAAATCCTTGAGCTTTTGAAAGATCGCCTCATAATCATCCAACCACTAAAATGGCACAGCCTTCTGCATTAACCTAGTCAATAGGGCTGCTATAGAGGAAAGTCCCTGAACAAAATGCCGATAATACCCCACCTAACCAAGGAAACTCTGAATCTCAGTCATAGAAGTAGGTCTATCCCACTCACGAATAGTTGCTATCTTAGCCGGATCAACCATAATACCCTTTTTTGACACAACAAGCACAATAAATGCAACATAGTCAAGCAAAAACTCACAGTTTGAAAACTTTGCATACAACTTCTCTTCCCTCAATCTTTGAAGTATGGTTCTCAAGTGTTGAACATGCTCAGCGTCGCTCTTGGAATAAACCAAGATATCATTTATGAACACAATCACAAAGATGTCCAAATAGGGCTTGAACACTCAGTTCATCAACTCCATAAAAGTGGTTGGGGCATTAGTCAACCCAAATGACATAACCACAAACTCATAATGCCCATAATAGGTCCTAAAAGCTATCTTCGGGATATCAGACTCCTAACTCTCAACTGATGATAACCGGACCTCAAGTCAATCTTTGAGAATACTGAGGCACCTTGCAACTTGTAATGCAAGGCAAGAGATATTTGTTCTTGATGGTCACTTTGTTAAGTTAACGATAGTCAATGCACATACGCATAGTGTCATCCTTCTTCTTCATAAATAATACAGGAATACCCCAGGGTGATACACTCGGATGACTAAATCCCTTCTTCAATAAATCTTCCAATTGTTCATTCAACCCCTTCAATTCAATCGGCACCATCCGATAAGGAGCAATAGATATGGGCCTAGTGCCTGGCTCTACATCAATAACAAAGTCTATATCACGATCCAGAGGAACACCAAGTTAGTCAGTCAAGAATACATCCATAAACTCTCTAGCAACCCTAGTAGTCTCTAATGATGGGGGCTCCTGAGAACATGCCCGAACATGATCCAAGTATGCCAAGCATATCTTCTCCATCAACCAACAAGCATGCATATATGAAACAACACCTTTAGGATAGGAGCTAGGTGCTCCAATCCACACCAGAGGCAAGTCGGGGCAAGATAAGGTCACGATCTTTGCATGATAGTGAAGAATAGCATGATACAATGACAACCAATCCATGCCCAATATCACATAGAAGTCAACCATATCTAATAATATCAAGTCAACAACAGTATCTCTCCTTGTAAAGTCACAATACAACACCGATATACCCGATTCACCACTAATGATTCACCTAGAGGGTTGAAATACAAACAGGCTCAGCAAGTGACCCACACATAATATCAATATCAGAAGCAAAATACGCTAACATATAGGAACAACTAGAGCTTGGATCAAATAAAATTGAAGCTAAATATTGGTACACTCGGACTATACCTGTGGTAACTGTATCAAAAGCCTCTGCCTCAACTCTACTTGGGCCGACGTAATAAATGTTATGCCCACCACTAGCCTATGGGCCACCACAATTCCACATATCACTATACTATGATCCCCTCTAGTACAACCCCTCATAGCCTGGGGTGTTTCTCTAGGTGTCGATACTGGAGCTGGACGAGCTGGCTAAGAACCTGAAGTCTAAATAAGAGGTGCACGGTGAGGACAACGATGGGCCAAGTGCCCAATCTCATCAAAATGATAATAGCCCTTAGTCTCCTATCTTTGAGATGGTTGTCCGAAAAAGCCACCATGCTTAGGTGCACCAAAAGAACTATTACGGCTCGCTTGAGTAGATTGAGGCCTATCAACACTATCAGAAAATAGGATGGGCTCATGGATTGTCCGACCCTGATGCCCTGCCTCTGAAACTCAAGATCACGCAGTGAGTGTCCATTAAACTAGCCATGCTGATGGGAGCTACTCCCGCCACCCTGTCTCTCATGCTTGATGTGCTATATCATACGAGTGTGATCCACTATACTCTAGAAAATGCCTCCAGCCAACACCAAGGAAGTTGTAGCCTCCTGGAGATACCCTGCCAAGCCCTTGGAAAACCGTCAAATCCTCTCGAACTTAGTAGGAATACTGGACAAGGCATATATGGACAATGTATGGAACTTAGCTCATAGTAAAAAACAGACATAGAACCCTCCTGAAGCCTATCAAACTCATCATGACGGCTATCTCGGAGGGTACATGGCATGAACCTCTCCAAAAATATCTTTGTAAACTGCTCCTAGGTCATAACTGGAGATCCTACTTGTCTGTGAGCCACAACTGACCTCCACCACTCCTTAGCTAGGTTGATAAACTGGTAAGAGGTATAGGCAACTCCATGCGACTCTAGAATAGCTAGGTTACATTACCGGTCTTGACACTATGCAGAAAGTCATAGGCTCCATCACCATGGGTATCATCGAATCGCGAAAGAGCCAACCCTATGATCTCTCAAACCTCTTTTGCTCAGCTAAGGACATGGTTGGGCTGGTAGAAGATGGTGGCACCATAAATAAAAGTGGTGTATAGAGCTAAAGTCTGAAATTAAGAACCCAAACTCGGTCGAGATGTCCAAAGCAGAATCATAGCAGTCATAGGAGGATCCGCTGGAGCTAAAAAAGGACCCACATGAATCACAACTAGCTTAGATGGAGCCATAGAGGACCAACCGCTGTTGTAGAAACTGGTACCTTAACAGTAGCTGAGGCGGTAGGTGCTCCCTCCAATCTAGCCAATACCCTCAAGAGTAACTCCTAAATAGAGGGTGTAGCATCTGGGACTAAGGATGGTGGAATAGGATCTATAGGCCCCTCTAGCTCATAAGCAGGCTCAAGAGAAGCTGATCTTGTCTTCCCTCGAGGTGGAGCTGCCCCTCTAACATGTCCTCATCCCCTGGCCCTATCACGAACTCTGCCCTGACCTCGAGTTGGAACCACATCAGTTGCCTCGGGCCCTCCCACTAATTGACAAGATTTGGTAATCGACATATGCATAGAAGGAGTAGACTAGACACTTTCAAATTAGGTAGTATAAAGAAACCCATGAATAGAAGCAAGATGTGAAAGTCTTTCCTATCAAATTTCCCATTGGCTCTCGAAGATGGGTGTAGACGTCTACACACCGATCTGCAAGACTCTACTAGACACCCTATTCTTGACTCATGAGCCCAACAAACATAGGGCTCTAATATCAAACTTGTCACAACCCAAAATTGGATCGCAACTAATGAAAGATAAAATAGGTAGAAACAAATTCATGTAGCATAAGAAATCTCCCAAAACCTGGAGTCATGAGTATAAAAGCATCTAAAGTAGTACGATAGAATAGATACAACTATCTTAAATGAAATGGAAAGTTTTCTCATAATATCTTATACAAGTCTGAGATAGAAAGCAAAAAAATGAATATCTTAAGGACCCATGGTGACTCGAAGTTTGAGCCTCACTACTAAGATCTAAGATAGATAGATGAAAGCTCTAGTAAAATGATATCAACTACTCTGGTAGGTTCCCTGTGCTTGATCTGCAGGGAGGAAATAAAGTAGGGGTGAGTACACCAAAATGTACCCAGTAGGTTCAGTCGACTGTGTAAGAGAAATCAAACAAGCATGTAATAACAAAGAATCCTATCACTTGCATCAAAAGGATTAGTACACAAGATAAACATGAATAGTGGTAAGTAAAGATAGTAATTACAGCCAATGATGCAATGCATTAATGCAATGACGTCGCAGGCTATGTATGAGGTGGAATCATGACCATCGCAGGGCCGATGTATACATCCATCGAGCAGAAGCTACAAGATAGAACCTGGGGGCATCGCACTCCATGTACTTAATATGTCAAGGCGTCGTAGGCCATAATCAGAAGTATCTCGAGGCACTGCAAGCCTCATAATGAAATGTCTCAAGGCGTCGCAGGCCATAATCAATTGCCTCAACATATATAATAATGTCTTAAATGGTGCAAATGTAATGAAATGTGTGCATACTAATGCAATCAGTCATGTATAAGTTATGTGCATACCAATATAATAGTCATGTATAAATTATGTGCATATCAATGCAACCTAATAAGTAATATGATTTTTGCATAGCAATGCACCTAGTCCATTAAAAGATATGTGCATACCAATGCATCTGAGCAAGTAGGAGATGTGTGCATACCAATGCACCTAAACAAATAGGAGATATGTGCATATTAATGCAACTGGTCAAAATAATATAAATACAGTAGCCATCATATCCAACGGGCTATACCATGTATATCAATCATTACCACAATGATATCATTATCTCATATCATCATTATCTCATCAAGAATCAAGATATCAATGAAACGGACTCCATAAGAACTCCAAATAGGCTCATATATCTCACATTTATCGCAATCATCATCAATTAGTCTCAACACCATCCAAAAGTTATATCAAGTCTCATATTATCATAATGATACCCAAATTATCTCAAATCTCATGATATCATCTCAATTTATCAATAGATCACCATTTACACAATATTCGGCATCACTTATATCATATTTCTATCAAATTCAATCATATCATACCATAAGCTCATAATTCGATCACAATTATCACATGAACATGCTCAATAGCTCAAATCCAGTCCCAACAGGATTAGCGGAACCTACCTTAATGTCGAAATCACACTTGGACAAGCTTGCAATCAACTCAAGCCTCCAAACGATCCTCGAATCGATCAATCACTATCAAAAATGGATACTACGTGTCAAAAGATGCATTTTGATACCCAATTGGCACGAATTAGGCTTAGGGTCAAAATGGTTAAAAATTAGGGTTAAAATTCAAAGTTCTTGAATCTGAAAAATAACCCTAAAATCAAGCTCTACACGAAAAATGGAATCTGTGGGTGAAAATCCCATAAAAATTAAGTTCAAATTGAGTGAGAAATTACCACTTAAAGTTTGGAAAAATCATGGACTAAAATCCCCAATTTAGGACATTCAAAATCATGAAATTCAAGACAAAATCAAGATAAAACTCATGAAAAATTATCAAAATAGTGTTAGCATTACTTACCAAAAATAATTCTTCAAAAATCTGCGATTAAAACTGCTCCAAAAAGCTTGAAGTTTGTGAAAAATGGTTTAAAATGGTGACACTCATTTAATACAGTGTTGATGTCAAATGTACTCAGCGAACACGAGTGGGGTCCCACGAACTCAAAGATGTTTACCAAAATGACCTCTGCGAACGCGGCGACCAACCCACGAATGGGGAGTGTAAACGGGAGAGGGGGGTCTACTCATGTGTTCTTCGCAATCGCAAAGCCTATCCCAAAGGCGGAGAAGGACAAAACCATCACTTACTCCGTGAACGTGGAGAGGAAATGCAGTTGAACCAGCTGAACAACCAACAATGAAAACTCGGAATAGGCACCTAGAACTCATCAAAAATAAGAATTACTCAAACTTTATATGTATCCATACCAGAAACAACAATCCAAAAGCAACGGAATAATCAGAATTTGATTCTGAGGTCTCTACGATACATTTATCAATACAAGTCAAATAAACTAGTTTAAAACTCAAAATACCAAAACTGCCCTCGGCAACTCCAAAAATTATGACGAGACCATTCCTAGCGTAAGTTTTTCCTTCCATCCAAAACTACTGAAACTCTTGGAATTTTGATCCAAGCTTCCAAACTCTGAATGTTAACCAGAGTCAAACTTTGGTTCAAAAAATAATTAAAAATGCAACTTTGTGCCTAAAAACTTTATTTGAACAGTGAATCTAGTTCTATAACTCCTCATAGGTCAGTTTTGATATTTCGGATCTAATGAAATTGACAGATCTCTAATCCGACACCCGAAACCCAGAATGATACAAAAACTCATTTTTTCAACAACTTAAGCTTAAGAAAATTCCAAAACTCATATTTTCAACTTTTAAAATTCAGGATTTCCATTCCAACAATACTGATAGTACAAATTAGGCCCAAAGTAACTTAAGAAAGGGTAAAATAATAATTTTTACAGATAAGGCCAAAAATGACCAACTAGGTTATTACATAGCATGAGTCATATTTATCCGTCCCTTATATTTTACCTGCTATGTGATCATGCTAATCCTCTTCCTCATGATATTCCTATAGCTTGATTTCGAAGTCTCGTTTCCCCTATAATTGTGTGCTTATTTTTTTAATTATGCTTCCACAACCAAGGATATGCCATGTATACTTAAAAGGCTTGTTCGGGTTCCTCGTCTGGTTTCCATTCGCCATGTTACGCCTAGGCCCTGGGCTTGGGTCATGACAATGTGAGATGCAATGCAAGCATTAAATTGTAATGCCATCATTCATAAGTAAAACATGTAAATATATGTGAGGAAAGAAGGCACATACAAATGAGCATAAGAATGCACAAGGAATACCACTCAATATGAATAAGAGTCAATGTATGAGAAATCACATGCAATGGAATCATATCATAGAATCATAAACTTGTGCGAGAAGACCTTAACTGATATATAAGACCATGTGAGCTACTATGTGGAATCCAACTTAATCCCCCACGTTGGCACGGAGAGACCACTTGTCTGGTGGAATTATATCACTTTGCATGCATCTTCATGTAATATAAATGGCCTGTGTGGATCCACTAGCCTAGCCTATAAAGTCTCCTATGGTGGTACATAGTTAGGGGATAATGGGATTCATATCCAGTGGGTCATGCCTCAACTAACGGAATTAGACCAATCTCAAGGCCCTCTCGATGCTAAGTCATCCCATGAAATCTGTAAAACATATACTTAGTCAATTTATGACACTTAGAATCATAAGTAGTAAGTCATAAGAATAGCTCAAACCTAAGGAACCACCAAGTGAGAATTGTCCTTTCATCTTGGGAACCTTTAGGGAAATTGTCAACATGCTTATATCTTTGAAAAGTCACAACTTTAGAACTTAGCTTTAATTCCCTAGTCATCATCATAAAACATGCAAAGCTTTTACTTGAATCTAGGCGGGCTAAGCTGTTGAATTGGAACAATCATAGATCACAAAACCATGCATAAAGCATGAAAATATACTCATTTAAAATATGTAAAAACAACCCACATTTCATTATTAACAAAACTCACCATTGTAGTCATCATCAAATAACTTAAATACATGTAAATACTTGGTAAAAACATCATAGGATATTATTGAGATCATTTAATAATATAATGTATCATGAAATCATCATTAACATGCATATTAACTTGAAGGAACTTAAAGAAAAGGTAAGATACATTATGAAGGACTTTGTGGGTGAAAGGAGACCCATAAATCAAACTCACATACCTCAATTAGTTTCTAAGAAGGAAAGCTTGAATCCTTTGGGAAGAACTTGAAACCCTAGCCTTGCTTTGCCTTGCCCCTTTTTAGATAGAGCATTTGCCTTAGGTTTTGCGAATGAGAGAATGGGAGAATAACTAAGGGTCCTAGGGCTTTAAGGTCTGATTTAGGACCCCTTAAATACCAAAAATGACATAGTATAGGAAGAGGATTTGCAGAAATGACAAAACTGTCCTTCATTAAAACTGTTGGAATGGAACTATGAAAGGCCAATTACAGGTCGTGGTTTGAACCACGGATCCGACCTGTTAACTTTTTCCAAACTTGACAAACCATTTTGCTGACCTAAAATATGAAACCATCTTTTACGGGTCGTATACTGACTTACGGGTCGTAGTTGGCTTTTAGAGTCCTTCTACACTTGGTCAATTTCCTTACTTTTTTGGGCTTCATCTAGGAAAGGTATCTACGGGCCGTATAACAGTCTATGAACCATCTGGTTAATCGTAGATCACTTTCCAACAAACTCTAAATTTCCTTCATGTTGAACTCTCATTTACGATCCATCATCTTCTCTACGGGCGGTCATTGGGTACGTGAGTTTTCCCACACTTGAAAACATTTTCCCTTTCCTAAGTTCATCTTTAAGGACCAACCTATGGGTTGTACATGGACCTTTGGGAACTATCCCAGGTCACTCTTAGGCTCCTAAACTGAGGGTTGTTACAGTATAAGTGCACAAGCTTCTTCAAAGTGTGCAAAGTGTGGAAGGCTCCATAAGAGTGAATGCCTAGCCGACTTAGATGTTTGTTACAAGTGTGGTAAGCCTGTCCATCATGCAAAGGAATGTAGGAGTGCAAAGTGTTGAAGGCTCCATAAGAGTGAATCCCAACTGACTTAGATATTTGTTAAAGTGTGGGAAACCCGGCCATCATACAAGGGAATGTAGGAGTGCAAATTCAAAGCCTCAAGGTCAAGTTGGCCAAGCACAAAGAGCCCCGAAAGTATATAGGTTATATTCCCTTCATGAATGTCAAGGGGTGGATGAGTCACCCCATGTTGTTATCTATTGTTAAAGGTTTATGATTATGATGTATATGCTTTATTGGATTCGGGTTCCAATCTATCTTTTATTACTCCATTTGTTGCTAATAGTCTTAAAGTGTATCCTGAATTGTTATATGAACACTTCTTAGTGTATAACCCCATTGGTGAGTCCATTGTAGCTAAAAGAGTCTATGAGGGTTGTCCCCTGTCCCCATTGTACAAACTCCTACCTTATGAATTTGTTGAACTTGACATGATAGATTTTGATATTATTCTTGGGATAAATTGTTCACATGCATATTGTGCTTCTATTGATTGAAGAATCTGTAAAGTTAAGTTCCAATTTCCAAATGAAACTCGTCCTTGAGTGGTAAGGCCATGATTCGGTGTTAAGGGTTAGGTTTGTCTCTTGTCTTAAGGCTCGAGAATTGATTTCTAAGGATTGCATTCTTCATCTTGTAAGGGTTAGGAATGTTGAGTCTAAAGTCCCTCCTTTTGGTGATTAATGAGTTTCTTGATGTCTTTCCCGATGAGCTTCCCAGTGTCCCTCCCGAAAGAGTAATAGATATTGGTATAGACCTCCTCCTCGATACCTAATCCATTGCCATTTCCCTTACCTTATGGCCCCGATGGAATTGAAGGATTTAAAGATTCAATTGAAAGACTTATTGGAGAAGGAATTTATTAGGCCTAGCAAGTCACCTTGGGGTGCACTGGTGTTGTTTGTAAGGTAGAAGGATGACTCACTTAGAAACTCAACAAAGTCACCATAACGAACGAGTATCCTCTAACAAGGATAGATGAAATGTTTGATAAATTATAAGGGGCTAGTCATTTTTTCACGATTGATCTTCAGTTTAGATACCATCAAATGAGGATAATGGAGTGTGGTGTTCCAAAAATGACTTTCTAGAAAGGTATGGGCATTTTGAATTTGTGGTGACGTCATTTGGCCTAACTAATGCACCAAAAAATTTTATGAATCTTATGAATAGGGTCGTTAAACCCTACCTTAATATTTTTTTTGTAGTATTCATTGATGATATTTTGATCTACTCTTGGAGTGAAGAAGAGCATGTGAAATATTTGAGAGTAGTGTTACAAACCTTGAGTGATGAGAGGTTATTTTCTAAGTTTGATAAGTGTGGCTTTTGGTTGAAAAACATTGCATTTCTAGGGCATGTTATGTCGGATGAAGGAGTCAAAGTGGATCCTAAGAAGAAGGAAGTTCATTAATTGGCTAGGTTGGGAGCTAGGTTGAATTAAGTCGAAGATAGAGGTATGATGGTTCTGGATGGTTCCAAGTATTCGAGCTAGGTTGAATTAAGTCGAAGATAGAGGTATGATGGTTCTGGATGGTTCCAAGTATTCTTTGATTGAAGAGGTCAGATCCAAGCAATACCTTGACCCCATTTTGTTGGAATTTAAGGCATTAGTGAAAGAGGACAAGGTAGAGGTTTTCTCCCAAGGGGGAGATGATATCCTTAGACACCAAGGTAGGTTATGTATAGCGAATGTTGATGGATAAGACTTGATTTAGAAAGAGGCACCTAATTTATCTTATTACATTCACCCCTGTTCTACAAAGATGTATAGGGACTTGAGGGAAGTGTATTGGTGGGGTGGTATGGGAAGAGACATTTCAAAGTTTTTAGCCGGATGTCATAATTGTCAACAAGTTAAAGTCAAACATAAAAGGTTGGGTGGCCTAGCAAAAGATATAAAGATTCATATTTGAAATGGGAGAAATGGCTTTATTAGGTCCAGATTTGGCTATGGAAGCTTTGGAGAAGGTGAGGTTGATAAGGGAGAGATTAAGGATGACTTAAAAGTAGGCGAAGATCCTATCTCAATGTGGGGAGAAGGGACCTTGAGTTTAGTATTGGAGATTGGGTTTACTTAAAAGTTTCACCTATGAAAGGTGTGATTCAATTTGGCAAGAAGGGGAAGTTGAGACCTAGGTATATAAGGCCTTATAAGATTGTGAGAAGAGTTGGTACGACGGCATATGAATTAGACTTTCCATTAGAGATAAACGCTATTCATCCAGTTTTCCATGTGTTAGCATTGAGGAAGCTCATGAGGGATCTAAATTCCATAATTTCATTGGAAGATGTGAATATTGAGGAGAATTTGACTTATGAAGAAATTCCGGTGGAGATACTAGATAGACAAGTAAAGATATTAAGGAACCAAAATGTAGCATCCGTTAAAGTCCTTTGGAGGAATCAACAAGTTGAAAGTGCGACTTGGGAAGTGGAAACAGATATGATGAAACGATATCCCTATCTTTTCTACTCTACTCAAGCCTAAGGTAATATGATGATCATGTTTAAAGTGTCAAGTCATGTAATTCAGCACTTAGATGTCAAGTTGCATGCAGTCATACTCATGGTATTATGTTTTAAATGCATTTTTGTGCATAAGTTTGAGCTTTTATGAAAATGATGTTTAAGTTATATTGATGCATTTATGCTAGGGCTGAAAAGTATCATGACATTCCTCTCAAGTGTAGTTTCATAACATTTGGGGACAATGTTCCCAAGGGGGAGATATTGTAACACCTCCCGAAGCATCTCGGAAGGATTCTATGATGTATTTCTCAAATATATTAAAATTAATGTGTTATTTTGTAAATCCAACTTTGTATTCTTGTTCAAGAGACAAAATTGTGTAGGAAAAGAGTGACCTTCGATTTTTAGGATGCCCGTATCAAAAAATAATTTTTTGATAAAATTGCACTAACCATAAGAGTCTGCGGCAAAGGCGTGTTGCTCCCTTGCCCTTTATAGTACAAAATCTTTTTGAGTTTCCTTTCTTGTCTGGAAAGTTAGTTGGGACCTATCCCAACACTCTTATATGCGTAAATGCACGAAAATTCTTTTATTTTTAGACCTAATCCTCTCTCTAAACACTCTCAAATCCTCTCAAAGTTCTCTCTAAAATCCTTCATCAAGTTCTCTCAAATTTCTTTGAGATCAAGCTTCCTCCATTGAAAATAAAGCTTCCAAAAGGATTTCTCGAACTCCTCAAGTCTTTTTCTTCAAGTTTTAAGGATCAAAGATATGTGGATTTTCTTCATTCATGGGCTCTTTCATCCACGAAGTCTCAAAACCTAATTTACTAAATCCTTCAAGTTTCAATGATTAATTTCTTATGGGTACTTCCTATTACTTCTATTAATTATGAATTATGTAAAGTTCTTCATATTTTTCATAAAATTGCATAATTGATTTCAAGGGTTTTCTCCTATGACCTATTTTATGAAATTCAAAGCTATGAAAGTTATGATACCATAAGTTATTATGAAATTGATGATTTTATGAGATAAAATTACATGATTCTATGTTCAAGTTTTAAATATGATATGTATAATTGTGGTGGGCTGATTTAAGAATGATTTAAATTGATGATTTTTATTAAATTAATGCATTGTCCTCTTGAGTTACATGATTTAAATTTTGCATGCATGAATCCATTCAATCTTCATATCTAGTTTTCTAATAATGAATGATTTCTAATGATGAGGGTTCAATGATGAAATTTATGAAAGTTATGATTTATGAATTGCTCTTATGAATGCTAAAGATGGTGAAAGGACAATTCTCACCAAAAGATGGATCCCATATTGGATCATGATGTTTAAATGAGCTAATATTATATATATATATATATATATATATATATACACACACACACACACACACATATGATGTTATGCTTTAAAGCTTATTAATGATTATGATTATGCATATGTTTTTCAAATGTATTCTGTGGAAATGACTTAGCACCGAAAGAGATTTGGAGGTGGGGGCTCGACCTAAGGGTTCCTTACATAAAGTCTCATTTTCTCACTAATTATGCGTCACCATAGAAGCCCTTGTAGGCTAGGCTAGTGGATCCACCTAGCCATATTATTTACTAATGATACATATGCAAATGTTGACAGAGTTCTACATAACAAGTAGTCTCCCCGTGCCAACGTAGGGGGTTATGTTGGATTACAAATAGTAGCTCGCTTGGTCTTATATGTCGGTTATGGTCTACCTCCTACATACGTATGATGATAGAATGTTATGTTTATCTCTCATGAATGATTTTTATCAAAGCATCCACATGCATGTCATATTGAGCTTATTTCTATTGTATATGATTATGCATCTTGTTATGAAGCTTATTATCTATTGTTGCATTGCATACCACATACTAGTACATTCCAAGTACAAACACATACTTTTTGCCTACATGATCTAACCATGTAGGGACCAGAGCTCCTATTCTTCCTCCTCCACGTGGCTAGTTTGGTTCGTGAAGATCATTGAGTGGTGAGTCCTCCATTCCGAGGACAATATCCGATTTCTATTTTGCTTATGTTGAGACTTTATTTCATTTTTCTATGTACTTTGAGGATGAGCCGGGGATTTGTCTTGCCCCCTGTCCTACTTATGTTTTAGAGGTGTTGTTGGATACTATACTATGCTATACTATGTACCTATGATGAGACGTTGAGCTTTTATAGAGACTTATCTTTTAGACCCCATCCCGTATGTGATGTTATTTGATGATGTTGATGGAAGGTGATGAAAGTCCTAAGTCCCCATTTCCCCATAGCTTAAGTCATACTTACCCTCCCCTTAGTCTTGCTTGTTATGTGATTCATGCGAATCCCTTTTCCATATCTGTTCCCATAGCGTGAGTCCAAAGCCCCAATTCCATTAGACTTATTTGTTGATGCTTGTTTTATATTCTGCAACCAAAGATGTGCAAATGATATGCTAAGAGACTTTTTGGGGTTACCTTTGAATTTTCCATTCGCCATGTTGCACCTAAGCTCTAGGCTTGGATTGTGACAATGCAACACATCTCTTCTTACAAACAATAGGCATATGGTACTTTCCAATGGTATGAATAAGTCTGAATATTCAACTTTCACGCTTTCAAATCAATGATTCTAACAAACAAGATTGTGCCAAATGTATAAATAAGCCAGAGCGTGTTATCCATGAGATAAAGTACGTTTTTCTTCTTAATTGTGACTGATTTTAGGAGGATACAAAATCATAATACCATTTAAAACTCCATATGGTAAAAGATATAGATTGAGCAAAACACAAATTGATGCCACCACCAATCAACCCTTAGAAGACTCCGTTTAAATCATTACGAAGTCTGGGCAAAAACAGATAAAGATTTTTCTTACCAAAGACCCTTTTACACAAACTTAAAAAATCCACTGGAACAGCTCATATAAGTCTAAAAGAAACTGCAACCAAGAATGCAAATACATGCTTTAAGCAAGTCGTAGATGTAGTTTTTTTCAAAAAACAAAAACAAAAAAACTCTCTTGTGGGTTTTATAACCCTACAAAATTCTTAAGAAATTCTACAACTTAGATAAACAGTAGAATTGCCCAAAATAGTCAGAAATTTACAAGCTCAAGTGTCCCCCAAAAATCATTCTTTTCAAGCTGGAAGAAACATACATGTAGAATGAATTGCTTTTCAAGATAGGTAAGTCGATTTGAATATTAAATTTGTTCCATTATATAAGATGCTAATTGAAATAAGCAAATCTTTTATGCTCAACCTAGGGCAGCTTAACCCTAAAGCCACTAAAGCAGTGGCTTTAGGCTCAAAATCCTCAAAATTACAAATCCACAAAAGAACAAAAAAGCGGTGAATTAAGTTCAAACACACATAACATGCTCGTCCGAAGACGCCAAATCACACAGAAAAGAAATAAATTCGATTAAACAAAGAAACATAACTGGCGATCAACCCAAAATTAAGCAAGCAAGCACTGACAGACACGATAAACCCAAAAGATGGAGGATATAAACAAGAGACAAACCGAACAAATCTGATGCAGGCGTTGTAACATACTAATTAAGCAATACCAGGATGTGTATCTAGGAGTCACATACACCACACTTGTACCATCATACTTGTGGTAAATTAACATCTTAATTTCTAACATACTTGGATACTATAAGGAGATTAAATTTCTTAGGGTACACAGTGAATTTTATGAGCTCAAAATCAATTCAAGTTCTATTCATATTCATTATTTGTCTCAAAAGAAGTGGTTAACATACACTTAACCACAATAAACTAACATAATTTGATGTAAATAGCAAGTGTACCAAAACTATCATCAAAATCTGCAATATACGATCCAAACTGATGCAAAACTAGTTTCCATAAATACCACAATAAAATAAAGACAGAAAGAACAAAGGGCATGTCAATTTGCAAATTGCAACAACCACCTCGTTTGAGAAACATCCCATCTGTGTTCCGTTACACCATAACATTATTTCATCCAACTCCCACAACTAAAAAAAAAAAGACAATACTAAACCATCAAAAGAGAGCCTTTTGTCTCTTACTTTCTATTCTCTACCTACATTTCCAATGCTGATGTTGCTATCACGTTCCACTTCCACTTCCACACTTTGAAGCGCCATAATCGTATGCTTGGAATTCCTTTATAAGGCCAAAATGGACTAATATTTCTAGAATCTACAAATCTCACAGTTCATCCTTAACATCAGCATCATTAATGGTGCTCTCTTGGCTTGAACTGGCATCAGACTCTGTAGTCTTCTGTGTTGAGCCTGGCTTTTGAATCTTGAATGGGGTAGATGCATGCTTTTTTAGGAATTTGTAAAATGCAACCACTGTACGATCTGTGTCTACAGTAATCTGTAGAACAGGATGATCATTTAAAGACACATCGGCTATTGTTTTTGAGAAGCAGAGCAGAAGGAAGCATAGGAATATAATATTGGTAAAGAATTCATGTTACACTAACCGGATCAAAGCTCTTATTGCCAGCTGGGAAGAACAGAAGTGTTGGGAATCCATCAGCCTGCAATTAATCAATAAATCATTAAACCAATGTTTGAATAAGAACAGTTACCCCCTTTCCTTCCACCTCCTTTGGAGAAATAGAAATAATAAAACAACTAGCTTGCTCTTCCACCTAAGCTTCCCTACCTGAGGCAAAACAGCACACTGAAAATGAGTTGTTTTCCTCACTCCTGTTCTGCTTCAACATATAAGTAGATAACGACATTCTAGAAACTCTAACGTGCATTTTCGCAAAATACAATCTTTTAACAGACCTGAGCATTCATGAGAAACAAACCATGAAGGAAACATTCTCCTCCTACCCACTGTTTTGGACATGGGAAGCACAATTAAAAATGAAACAAGCACATAATTCTAGTACCATGCACAAGCACAGTAACTTAAATTAGACACAGAAGTTAGCAAAAGAGAGAGTTTATAGTCTGTCACACAAGGAGATTTTACCTTAGTTTAATTGTTTAACTGTTGAACGTACTGATCCTTTTATGATATAAGTTTTGGGCTTGTTTCATTTGGGCTGATTTCTATTTGTAATTATCTACCCCACCCAACGGCCCAATAAATTGTAGGTGCTTATATATGTATAATGTTGTACAGATTCTTCTTCAAGTAATGAAGATAAAATTTTCCCCAAATATTTCTCTCTCTACTTTCCTTCTAAAGTCGGTTACAGATTCAAATGGAGTTCCCTTCTCCATGGACATACATTTCATCATTAACAAATAAGTGTATAATTGGGACTGAATTCATAGCTTCACTAAGAGTAGATGGTAGTGAGTGAGCTAGACTTTGCATCTGCCATCTAACATAACTAGACTATTTAGAGCTTGCAGTTACAGATATATCTAATGAAGCACTTGCATGACCTCAATAATGTGACCATCTATTTTAAAAATTTAAGTGGATCTTCAACAACTCCTTAGCTTTTTTAGACATTTCCTTTATAGATAAATGCTGGTATACACTCAAAAGAACGCAATATAACTTAAAGGTATCCCACAAACATATCTGTGAGAAATACGGGAAAAGAATATTATAAAATGTTGTCTATATTATTACATTGAGACCCTATTTATAGATACTATATTAGACTCCTTTTCCAACTAGGATACTATAATACAATCCTTTTCCAAGTAGGATTCTATATACTATTGTTATTCCTATTCCTATTCTAAGTAGGATTGTATTTACATATTCTTATTCTAAGTAGGATTGTATTTACCTATTCCTATTTTAACACTCTCCCTTAAGCTAGTGCATACACGTCATATGTACCTAGCTTGTTACAAATATAATTAACACGAGACCAATGAAAAGCTTGGTAAGATATTTGCAAGTTGATCACTTGACTTCTCATGAAATACTAAATTTGATGATAATGCCAGTCAATCTCAATGTGCTTGGTCTTCTCATGAAATACTGAATTTGATGCATAATGTCGATAAAACACACAGTAATAAATTCCTGAATTGCAGTGTTTAACTTCCCAAACCAAGCTCAGAAGACTATTTCATACCATAAAGTGACTTACACAATCGATGTACAAATGCTACCGGACTCCCCCTGAGCAACAAAATCAGGTGGTTGCTCTATATAGATTTCTTCCTCAAGATCAGCACGGAGAAAAGCATTCTTAATGTTCAACTGATTAAAAGGTCAATGGAGAATGACAATATGGATCATCTCGAAATTACTCTAAGAAAGTCATTTTAAAACTGGTTGAAACCTGCTTATGCACCGAATTATTAGATTTGATGGTTGAAAGTGGTCACAAATTGAGAAATAAAATTATATGGGTAGGGTTGGAATGATGAGACGACCCTACCGAGAAAGAGAATAATATAGGTAGGGTCGAAATTATAGCATGACCCTACTAAAAAATAGAAAATTATGTAGGCAGGATCATATTGACGACATGACCCTACTGCAAAAGAAAAATTGTATGGATAGGGGCGGAATGATGGCATGACCCTACGCAAATTAGATTTGATGAGTCACCAAAAAGACGAATGGAACTATGCAAATCAAATCTGAGTCACCAAAAAGACACAGTGCTATGCAACTTAGATATGAGAAGGTAGTTTGAAAAATTCACGATACTACACAAATTGAATATGAATAGTCCGGAGAGATGCACTGTGCTACACAAATCGAATATGAGAAAGTAATCACCGAAAATATGGCACGGTGCTACACATGATAAATATGAGAAGCAGTCACCGAAAAGATGGAATGGTGCTACACAAATTAGATATAAAAAAAGTAAGTCATCAAAATGATGGCACGATGCTACACAAACACTGACAGATGTAGGTTTGACACAAAAGAAACCTAGAAAGTCACCGAAAATTGACTCACAGTGACCTGTTTGACTGAGTTTTCTTACCTTGAATATGAGAATCATACATATATCACTGACCCCACTTTTGTTAACATAACCATTGGCCAAACGGGCAACATATATGGGTCATAGCCATCCGTCGACAGCGGAAGCTCTTTGATTGTCTACCAAGACTATAGAAGCTTTGATACCATGTGAGAAATATGGGAAAAGAATATTATTGAATTGTTGTCTAGAGTATTACACTGACACCCTATTTAGAGATACTAAATTAGACTCCTTTTCCAACTAGAATACTATAATACAATCCTTTTCCAAGTAGGATTCTATATAATATTGTTATTCCTATTCCTATTTTAAGTAGGATTGTATTTAGCTATTCCTACTTTAAGTAGGATTGTATTTACCTATTCCTACTCTAAGTGGGATTGTATTTACCTATTGTATTTACCTATTCCTACTCTAAGTGGGATTGTATTTACCTATTCTTACTCTAACAATATCTATTTAACTAAAGAAACTAGGATATAGAATCCAACACATCCTTGCTGGACATAGGTATATGCAACCACGGTCAAAAGATCAAGTGGCAAACAGTACCTTCGCTCGGGGGTGCTCATTTGTTGTACCATCCATCTTGGCAATAACAAGGGAGTCAACGCCTCTTAAATGCTTGCCAAGCTTGTTGTATATGGGTTCTAGTGATTGACAATGCCCACACCAAGGAGCATATATCTGTTTTGAATCACAAATCAGAATCATCATTTAGACATCCAGAACAAACTCTAAAAATTTGGATGGTGCTCATCCAATAATCTGCAGCACTGTTTAAGACATGCATTCATTTACAACAAGATAACTAGTACCTCAAGAAGAACATCTTTTGATTCATCCAAAACAATGTTGTCAAAGTTATTACCAACCACAATTTTGACATCCCCATCATTCTGCACATGATCAAAGGGTATAAGAAAACAAAATATAATCTGAAGCTTATGTTGGCTGTTGGAGCATGTGCATTCTGATATTTATATAGCATTGGCAAATAATAGAAAACCCAAAAGATTTCCCCCGGGATTAATCGGGGCTCAAAGAGACTAGGACACCCGGTGCAAATAAAAAAAATAGAACCCAAAAGACTTACAGTCTCAGGTATTGGGTCAGATTTATAGAAGGGTTTTAAATTGTCTTCCAAAAATTTCTCCCCGAATGACTGCAAAACAAAGGAAACAAGTATATAAACATGTTAAGACAGAGATAAACGTTAGCTGACAGAACCCATGCTAATATAATGTGAATGCTAATCCACAATTAGCTGTAAGACTATGAATCAACGTCCTGAACCGGACTTCACAAAATTGGCAAGATCTCATTCACTACACTCAAATCTCCAAAACTGAATTCTATTGCACCCCCCCCCCCCCACCCCCAAAATAAATACCAAGAGTGTAAGTTCACCAACTAAGATCTCGTTGGCTTAAAAAAAATTCTTTCAATGAAAAAGCCAACTCAACCAGGCTAACATCGTGATATCAAAATTTTAATTTAATGAATCATTTTACTCTATGTAACTTTTAGAAGGAAAGGCTTATTGCTCCAATCTTCCAATTTATACAATTTAGTTTCTCCCCTCCAAATTCCCACTGTTTAAGGATTTTTCTTTGTTTTTGATAAGTCAATATTTAGGGTTGAAGTTTAAAAGAAAATCTTATGTACAAAGGATTCATATACACATTCCATGCAATTGAACACAAGGGGAAGTACATCCAGACTTTGTTACACATTGTTTATTCGAAGGTTTGATTCTAAAGTTAGCACTGAACAAACCTTGACACCATCTGAGGTTATTTCACCTTCCAGTAAAAACTTCCTCCCATCCTCATTTCCTGTATATGCGAGAACCTGCACCAAATCTCAAGTTGGATTCAAGAAAATTCATGGAAGTTCAGAAAAAGAATATCTGCAGGGATCAGTATACTACAAATGTCTTACTCTTGGGGCTTCACCACTAACACCAAAGTACTCTGAAACTGGTTTTCCAACATCTTCATTGTCAATTTCAACAAACACGCAGATAAGCTACAAGGACAGGTTCAAAAATAAAATCAAATGACTTTGAGCCAGAGAATTGGCAAAAGCACACTATGCAGGCAGTAAAACTTATGCTTCATAAAGATACTGGCTGCACTAAATAAAGGCTTTTCTTTCTTCTAAGCATGTTCCCAAAAAAGTATCAGAAGTCAAGTCAAAATAGGTGAGACACACACCCCTCCCCTGGAAAATCCCTACGAGGCATTTATCAACCCATAATACTGTATCTATAAGCAGAGATAAGATTATCACCTTTCCTTTAAAAGCTTTCACAGCTTCACGAAATACTGGCAAAAACTTTTCTGAATCTTGCGAAGTGGCAAAAAGTATCAACTGTGAACAAGAAAGAGGACATGTAAAACAGAAGAAAGAAAGAATCACCCAAGACCAGCATGCTGTTGTTAGCTCAATTGATCACCTGCTTCTTAATGGGATTTTCAAATATCTCTGAGGCACTTTCCCGAGTAAAATTGGTAACGAGAGGATGCTTGTTCTCAAAAACAAACTCAGCTATTGCTGATTTGGTGAATTCACCACCTGCAAGAAAGTGTGCCATGGTAAATACTTGTCTAATGAAATGGTTAATGCTTATATAATTGCATTAACCGAACTAACCAAAGTGGTTGATATTCTCAGCTTCCTTCTTAATTATGACAAGAGCAGGACGTTTGGCTTGAGAATCAATATGGAAAAGTTTTGCCACATCTGGATTGGAAGTCTGATAAAAGTTGACATCATCTTCTAATGAAGCAGCTGCGGCAAGCTCTTCACTTATATCACCCTGCAAACATGGAAAATGATTTTAAATAAAATTATAATGCTACACATTCTCTAAAAATATAACTCAACAGTCATATATCTCTTTTGAAATTGCTGGTGTTCCATTTTTATTCTTACATAATATACATTATATTTTTCCATCTAGCAAGGGTATTACTCATCAGATTATATTATGGAGGTGATAATCATATTCTTCACTTGATTATCACAGTATTACCCATAAAATTGTAACTGGCATCCCAACTTTGTATACCACCTAATTACCCGACAAATATCACTAAATTTGGCTTCCACATATATTCTTTTATTCTGTGGTATAAATCTTCTTATTGTCCCTTTAGCCGGGTTTTGAATCTCCAACCAATCAACGTTAAAAAAGTCATATCCACCTGCATAACCGGTGGTACATCTAGTAGTAAGAATACATAGAAGTTGAATATGATGAGAGATCAGAAAATTCCTCCAATAAAACCTAAAGTCGATAAATTCAGTCAATTCTGAAATTAGTTAGAAGCTACAGCTACTTCTCTTGACATCTATAAGAATTGATGATTCATATAGTACCATAGTGTTCAATTGCCAAAACCTAAAGCCACTTTAGCTTGAGCGAAGAGAAGTAACACTAATTAATCACCATAATCTGGATTGCATTCAAGTCCAACAACAGCCCCATAACGAAAAGAAAACCATTAGCCTGGATAGAGGAATTACCACCAAATCATTCAAATAACCCAACACTACTTTTTTCTCATCTTTCAAGATTTGTTCTGCCTCCTCTACAGTCGTTATATTGGATAGAATAGGCCCAATCTTCTTTTTTATCCATGAAATAATAGCATCCCTGCAATGAAAAATAAATGAAAATCTACTATGGGATATAAGAAAGTAAAAAAGGATATGAAGAGAGGAGTACTCACGGTATAGAACGAAAGAGCTCAACTTTTATATGTTTTAAACATTACTTAGAATATGGTAAAGTCTACATCGAGTTATATTACATGTACAATGTAAATTTATTTATAATGTCAGTGTATAAAAATTAAATCCGAGAGGAAATGAGTAAATTACAAAGGGCAAGAAATTTCTAGAAAAAATGTGTTAAATGAGATTAAGTAGCATTTTGATATACAGAAAATTAATGGGTTTTCAAATTCCAACAGCACATCACCAATAATTCCGATGAGTTTACAGATGAAACTAGTGATCATAAAATTTTAAGATCCAATCTGACAAGAAATTGTATTGCTAGATACATTTTCAAACTAAAACCACATGCCACTAGTAAGAGCAATAAATAGAGAAGAGGAAAATGTCAACTCGCAAAGTCAACCAAGTGAGGAAGAAAACGTACTTATTCCTTTCACCATTATAGGGCTTGTGAACACCATCAATAAGGAAGAAAACAGTGGGATACCCTTGCACATCATACTTTTGAGCTAGCTCAGCTTCCTCAGTAGCATCAACTTTAGCAAGCATCACATTCTCTCCTTTCAGCTCAGTCGCGGCGGCAGCATACTCCGGTGCAAGTGCCTGACAATGACCACACCACGGCGCATAGAACTCAACCATGACATACTTATTCTTCGCAATAAATTCACTGAAATTCCCTTCCTTCAGTACAGCCACATCCTTGTCATCCACTACCGGCGGCTCATACGAGTCGTGTCCGTGATCGGAAGAATCGTCCTCGAGATCTTCATAGTTCTCGTAATCGGGGTGGTCACCATATGGATTGGAATCTGAATGAGCAGCAGAATCCTCTTCTTCGAGGAAACTGAGATCCTCTTCTTCGTCTACAACTAAAGACAAAGCAGTTCTGAAGAAGATGAGATTGAGTAGAAAAATGAACAGAATTAGATATTTCTTCATCGCCATTGGTGAAAAAAGTTGAAACTGAAGCAACGAAGAAGGAAGTCATGAGCTTCAGCTGTATACTTATAAGGACAAATTTTGATCTTTCCACGCGATTTGAGATGTACGGTGTGCTGAGGTGATTGTACCTTGATAGCACATTTGATAGGTCCACGTTTCACTACATGATTGGATTGGGTGAAAGAATAAGCAAATTAGAACTCGACACATAGGAAAAATGAGGTGGTGAATTACAAGTGTTGACTTTTGACATTGTGGTGTGAGTGTAACTGAGATGCGATCGGGGGATACGTGAAATAAACTTTTGACACAGAATATTGTCAGATCCAGTGTTTTTGAAATACGGTGGGACCTACTAAAAATGCTTTCAACTTCAACACCTATGAATCATAGGGCGTAACTCTTAAATCTCCATCGGAAAAAAGTAAGTCACGAGCAAAAAGATACACTGTCAACATTAATCTTTATTTTTGTTATTATATAAATCTTTTTATTTTATGGTATATGTAATAATATTTATAATTATATTTTTCAAGTTATACAATATTTTCTAAAATATATAAGAAAATAAAATAGCTCAGATAAATAGTTTTTAAGTAATTGTGTGTTATATTAATAGAATAAAGATTTCATACCATCATGTCCCTTAAATAAGTTATTCATTTTTTGTCATTATTCTTACTCTTTTTATCCTTGTTTGACATGTATAAAAAATAATCAGTGCAAATCTATCTATCTATATATATTATTGACACCCAATTTTGACATATAACTCATTTTGGATGGTCATCTAATTAAATAGATATTTTAAACTTTCAAAAATAAATAAGTTTATTTTCAATTTTATCCAAATAATCACATATTTTTAAAGATATTTAAAATAAAATAAAATAAAATAAATAAATTTTCAAAACTTATTCATATTACTAATTATTATTATATTTATTGTTATATTCAATATAATATGCATTATCCTTATAACTAATTTTATTTATTATTATTTTCAGTATTTTTTTTTATTAGCAATATATTCACTATTATTATTATTGTTATTGTTGTTGTTGTTGTTGTTGTTGTTATTGTTGTTATTATTATTATTATTATTATTATAATCTCTAATGTCTTATTTTTACCATTTTTATTTTATTAATTTTTAATTAAAAAACATATTTAATATTTTCAAAATATTTTTGTACAACTATTATATTACGTATTTTCATTATGTCAAAATTATTATTTTTAAATATTGAATATTTTTTATTTGTGTGTACACCATAATTAGATGACAATTTATTCAATTTATCCTAATTTATTCAATTTGTAGCCTTTTCTACCAAATTCATTTTAATCCTAGCCAATTTCTTTGAAATTTATTTCATGTCTAGTCAATTCTTTACAATTTCTTTCAGGCTTAGCCTCAATTGAGCCAATTTGTGGCTTAATTTTAAATCCCCAAACTCATTTTCAATTAAATTTCATCCGGATAACCCGCTTCTAATTCGGATCCGACCCATCTCTTTAAAATTAATCTCAACCATCTATCAAATCTGATCGTGATGAGTCATGGAAATACGACTCTTGTGACGCTTTGAACATAGAATTTTTGCATGTTCTCAAGCAAATATATTGGTTTGATGTGTGTATTTTATTATTTTTTGGGAAAATGGTGAAGGCATGGAACGTTGGGTGAAGTGCGAGAAAAAAAGCGAAAAAAGAGCCAAAGTGATGGCATACGGAGACCCTCACGGCCCGTGTAGCCTCACATGGACCGTGGGAGGGTGCGTGATTTGGCCCATAAGGAAGGGAGCTAAGAATTAAACCAAGTGTGTGACATGTGTTAAGATGGAGAACTAAAATGTTGCTAAGATGTTGCTAAGTAAAGGTCCACGGGCTGTTTCACGGTCCGTGAACCCCTACACGGACCGTGCCTATGTGTGAGATCGTGAGAGCAGTGAAGACTCACGGACCGTTTCACGGTCCGTATGGACCCTTACAGTCTGTATAGTTACCGTACCCATGTCGACGTGTATTTTCCTGTTTTAAATTGGATAGTTTATATATATATATATATATATATATATATATATATATATATATATATATATATATTTGCCTTATTCCGTTTTTTATTTTTATTGAACACTGGAGTTAGAGAACAGGAGGAGAACACTATTGTGTTATTATTTACATTGAATTCTTGGGTTTCGATCATCTCTTTAGAGATTGTAACACGTGGATTCATCGTATCAATAGTAAGTCATTTATCATGATTTCTAGGTATTGTTGTGGGCGAATTGTGTTGAACATGCTAGGGTAAACCCACAACTAGGGTTGTGGGAACCATGACAATTCAATAAGATAACAAAATTTGGGGGCGAACTCTTGGGATTGATCACCGCATACTTTATAGCATTCTTCACTTTAACTTCTCCCCTAATGAGTCGACACGTTAGGGTAAGCCTCTATTTGTTACATGCCCGGGAGAGATGTAGTAATTAGGAAAAGAATTTTACAATGGAAATTCGGGTTTTTAACCTAGTCTAAGTACTTGATACCGAAGGTGAGAGTATTCTGAGATCTAGACCAAAGGTTACCATTGTACACATTCTGAGACTGAAAGGTGATAAGTGAAATATATCTAGGAAGGATCGGAAGGTGAACTAGGTGTTATCTAACTTGTTTGATCTTGTATGCACAATCATGAATGAGTTTACCATACCAATTTGGTTATCGTGTTTGACGTCATGGGGAACACAACCCTAGCTTCTCATTAACTGTTTGAACTCCAGTAGTCAACATACGCATTAGTTACTTTATATTAAGAATTTAATTGAACCATCATAACCCCCTCCCCCCCACAATTTACTTTCTGCAATTTTATCTTGTGAATAGGATTTACATCTGAAAAAGGGTGCTAATAGAATCATTCTCACGCATTCTCTGTGGGATCGACCTCAACTCTTGTTGAAATCTATATTTGATTAACAACCGCTTTAATATTCCTTTTGGAGTGTAAATTTGGGCGTATCAAATTTTGGCGCCATTGCCGGGGAACTGCGGTGAAGAAATAGTCTATTAGTTTCTACTTACAGTGTGTAATTCGTCCCTAATTTTACTTTTATTTCTTGTTTTTGCTCATTATAGGGAACCAGCATTGCATGCCAAACACCCGAAGCAAGGGTGAAGCACTTATTCCCTATGACCCCGAACTCACCAAGTCGATTCGCAAAATGAATGCCTAGGACCGCGAAGCAGCAAGGAAGAGAGAGTTAGCAGTAAATCCTACTGACAGGGGAAACGACGGGTTAGGTGAAGATGACCTCGCCGGTAATGTGGTACCACCAGTGGCACCACTACGACTAGTGCCACTTGTACCACCACAGCAGCACTAACCTCCTTTGAGGTTTCAAGGGACCCCATATCCCCAAGCATGATGACGAGGGTATTGGGACCACTGGGGCGATAGTGCTGCCACCTCTGCTTGCAGGTGTCAAATTTACTATCACTAGCACTATGCTACAAATGTTGTAGTTGAAAGGGCTATTCAGCGGAGCCATGACTGAGGACGCAAATCAGCATGTTATGAATTTCTTGGCAAAATGCCAATCATAAAAAATTCTAGGAGTTAGTTAACAAGCGCTATGATTGAGGTTATTCTCGTTGTCTCTCTCAGGTGAGGCAATAAATTGGCTAAATGAGTTTTCCCATGATTCTATCCGTACTTGGGGAAAATTAAAAGAAGCTTTCTAGGAGAGGTTCTTCCCTGCATCAAGGGAACTAAAGATCAAAGACGAGATTGGACCTCATAAGTAATTGCCAAATGAAGCATTATACCAATTTTGGGAGAGATTCAGGCAGAAACTCAAGCAATGCCCCAACCATCATCTCACAGATGAACACTTGAAAGCAGTCTTCTATAGGTCCTGCAACTTTGTGACTAAACCTATCATTGATGCAGCATGTGGGGGATCATACATGTCTACAATGTTCCCAGACATCGTAGTGATCTTGGATCAAGTAGTTAAGAATAACAGGGCATGGTACACTAGAGATAGAGATTGATTTGGGATGGTCTTCGAGATAAGTGCAGAACAATGAAAAAAGGAGGAAGAACAGGATCAGACATGGCCCATATGTAGACCCAGATCGACTTGATGTCGAAGAGGCTACTTGGTGGAGGCGTGGAGAAAGTGAAAGTTGTGGTTACACCACCCAGGTATGATGATCAAGGCTACAATTATGATGAGGAAGCTCACATTTTGGGCAGCCAGGGGGGTCACTGGGCATTTAACTCTGGTAACCAAGGTTGGAACTATAGTCATGATAACTACCAAGGGAATTGGCAGAAGAGAGATGGCTATAGAAATTGTGAGCGCCCAAATGAGGGTGGTGGAAACTCAAGACTAGAGGAGATGATGGAAAAGGTCCTTGACTAGGTGGAGTCCACCGAGGCAGGGGTGCGAGATGTGAAAGGCAAAATGTCCAATGTTCGTCAATTGGTCGACTCACATTCAACCTCGATCAAGCAACTGGAGCAATAACTGGGGCTACTAACAGCTTCATTAGATAAAAGGAAGGTTGGGTCACTTCCTAGTGATACTGTGTAGAACCCGAAAAATAATGGCCACTGCATAACGGTCACCATGAGAAGCAGTAAGGTACTTTCTGACCCTTTTATTGCCCGTGATGCAGGTTTTGATAAAGCAGATGGCAATATACCTCACCCTGTGGAGGTGCACGATGATGACAGGGGTGATGAGATTGACACAGCACCAACATAACCTGAAAGTGCTAAAAAGGCAATAGATTTGGACCAACCCACTACTCCGTGCCTATCAGCCATATCAAAGCCACCACCGACATTCCCACAAAGGTTGAAAAAGAAGGCTGAAGATGGCAAGTTTCAGAAATTCTTGTCCATGCTAAAGGAGTTGTACGTGAACATCCCTCTAGTGGAAGCACTTGAGCAGATGACAAGCTACACTAAGTTATGAAAGACTTAGTCACCAAAAAGAGGACAAGAACGATCAAGCTAGCAAATAATCTTCATCACTGTAATGTCATTGCTACAAGGTCCCTGGTTGAGAAGAAGGGCAATTCGAGAGCTTTCACTATCTTGTGCACTATCAGAGCTTATGATTTTTCACAGGCCCTCTGTGACCTAGGTGCCAGCATCAACTTAATGCCGCTAGCAGTGTACCAGTAGTTGGGCTTAGGAGCCCCCACACCCACTACCATGCGGTACTTATGGCAGACAGATCAGTGAAGAGGCCCATGGGGATTTTGTGCAACATGTTCGTCCGTACTGGAAAGTTCATTTTCCCTGCAGACTTTGTCATCCTGGACTGTAAAGTGGATTTCGAGGTTCCCATCATCCTCAGGAGACCATTTTTGGCAACTGGTAGGGCACTAGTTGATGTAGAACGTGGAGAACTTACCTTTCAGTTGAAGACCGAGGAGGTAAAATTCAGTGTGTGTGTTGCAATAAAGAGACCCGAAGAGTTAGCCATGTCATGGATGTAGAGGATGATTGTTTCTCTGAGATCCCACTTGAGGAAAAGATGATCGTGGACATGCTGGCTGCAGTACTAATGAACTTCCTAGAAGATGGTGTCAATGGGTACAATGACACCTTCTATGCATTATAAGGCAGGGGAACTATACCTTTGGTCCGCAGGAAGCTAGACTTAGACCTGCAAAACAGGCCGATGCCACCGGCAAAACCATTAATTGATGAGGCTCCTGCTGTGGAGCTCAAGGAGCTGCCCCAACACTTAAGGTATGTATTTTTGGGCACTAATAACATTTTTCCTGTGATTTTGGCCGTAGATCTTCAGGAAGACCAGGTGAGCGCATTGTTGGGGGTTCTCCAAAAGTTTAAGAGAGCTATTGGTTGGACCATTACAGATATTATTGGGATTCCTCCAGGGATATGCACGCAAAAGATCAAATTGGAGGATAACTGTGTGCCCAGTAATGAGCACCAACGAAGGCTTAATCCACCCATGCAAGAGTTCATAAAAAAGGAGATTATCAAGTGGCTAGATGCTGGGGTGGTATATCCCATCTCCGATAGTAGATGGGTTAGTCCAGTGTAATGTGTCCCAAAAAAGGGGGGGTATGTCAGTGGTGGCCAATGAGAGAAATGAATTTGTCCCTTTGCGATTTGTCACGGGGTGGCGAGTGTGTATGGACTACCGAAAGCTAAATAGATAGACTTTGAAGGATCGATTCTCCATGCCCTTCATGGACCAGATGCTTGACAGATTGGCAGGTAGAGGGTGGTATTGCTTCTTGGATGGGTATTCGGGCTACAATCAAATATCCATAGCCCCGGAGAATCAAGAGAAGACTACCTTCACTTGCCCTTATGGGACGTTTACTTTCAGGCGGATGCCATTCGGGCTCTGTAATTCCCCAGCCACTTTCCAGTATTGTATGATATCGATCTTCTCTGACATGGTCGAAGACACCCTTGAGGTATTTATGGATGACTTCTCTGTAGTAGGTGATTTCTTTGATGGCTGTCTATTAAATCTTAGTAGGGCATTACAATGTTGTGAAGAAGCCAACTTGGTGTTGAACTGGGAAAAATGCTATTTCATGGTCAAGGAAGGGATTGTCCTTGCCACAAGATCTCTGATAAGGGCATAGAGGTTGATAAGGCAAAGATTGAGGTTATCGAGAAGTTTCCACCCCCATATCGGTGAAAGGGGTCCGGAGTTTTCTTAGGCATGCGGGCTTCTACTACCGGTTCATAAAAGATATCTCCAAGATTGCACATCCATTGCGCAAACTATTGGAGAAAGATGCTAAGTTTCAATGTGATAACACCTGTCTGCTTGCCTTTGAGACTCTGAAGCAAAAGTTGATCTCTGCGCCCATGGTAGTTGCACCTGACTGGGATGCCCCTTTTGAGGCGATGTGTGATGCGAGCGGGATTGCAGTGGGTATTGTGCTGGGGCAAAAGCGCAACAATATCTTTCATCCTATATATTATGACAGCAAGACCTTGAATGACGCTCAAAGGAATTATACCGTGACTGAGCAGGAGTTGCTGGCTGTGGTGTACACATTTGAAAAATTTCGAGCCTACCTATTAGGCACAAAGGTGATTATGCACACAAACCATGCAGCAGTAAGGTATCTCATAGCAAAGAAAGATGCTAAGCTGAGACTAATCAGATGGGTACTCTTGCTGCAAGAGTTTGATTTCGAGGTTAACGACCGGAGAGGCACAAAAAACCAGGTGGCAGACCACCTGTCAAGGTTAGAAGATGAGTCAAGAGCTAAGGATTGGTTGAACATTGATGATTCCTTTCCTGATGAGCAGGTATTGGCAGCTTTTGTTGACTTAATCCCTTGGTTTGCTGATTTTGCTAAATTTCTGTTGAGTGACATTATGCCTGAGGACCTTAACCCTCACTAGAGAAAAAAGTTTCTTCATGATGTTCGCAGATACTTTTGGGATCCCCCACACTTGTTCAGAACTTGCACAGATTGGGTCATTAGGTGATGCATACCGGAAGCAGAGATGATGAGCATCGTGGAAGCCTGTCACTCTTCCCCAGTGGGGGGCCATCATGGTGGTGCCAGGACAACGAAAAAGATCTTGCAATGTGGATACTACTGGCCCACCATCTACAAAGATGCCCATGACATGGTGTGGGGTTGTGATCAGTGTCAGCCCCAAGGCAACATCTCTAGGCGCCAAGAGCTACCCATGACGCCTATCCTTGAAATAAAATTGTTCGACGTCTGGGGCATTGACTTTATGGGCCCATTTGTGAGCTCCTATGGCATGAAGTACATCTTAGTGGCAGTGGACTATGTCTCCAAATGGGTGGAGGCGATGGCATTTCCCAACAATGAAAGCAAGTGTGTGGTACAATTTCTGAGGCGTAACATTTTCTCCAAGTTTGGGACACCCAGAACTATCATTAGTGATGGGGGCTCCCATTTCTGTAACAAATCCTTCCGTGTTGTACTAGCTAACTACGGTGTACGACAACACAAGGTCGTAATACCTTATCATCCGCAGACGAGTGGGTAGGTTGAAATGTCAAACAGGGAGATCAAGGAGATCCTGACCAAGTCTGTGAATTCCACAAGAACTAATTAGGCTCGGAAGCTATATGATGCACTATGGGCTTATAGGATGGCGTATATGACACCCATTGGTACGTCTCCATATCAATTAGTGTTTGGTAAGGCCTGTCATCTACCTGTGGAGTTGGAGCACAAGGCGCTCTAGGCTTTGAAGACCCTAAACATGAAGTGGGAAGAGGCTGCCAATGGGAGGCTTGATCAGCTCAATGAGTTGGATGAATTTCGCCTCCAGGCTTATGAGAGTGCAACACTGTACAAAGATAGAATGAAGTCCCATCACGACAAGCATATTGTACCAAGAAGTTTCAGTGTTGGTGACAAGGTTCTACTGTACAACTCTAGATTGAGGCTGTTTCCAGGTAAGCTTAAATCTAGGTGGTCTGGCTCATACAAGATTGTCCAGGTATTTTTGCATGGTGTGGTCGAGTTGGAAACTAACAAAGGGCATCGTTTCAAATTAAATGGGCAGCGAGTGAAGAAATATTTGTGTACAGCAGATGAAACCTCAGTGATTGAGGTCCTACACCTTGATAAAGTCTGAGTAGTCAACACAACTGTGTCGAGCCGTGACGTTAAACCAAGCGCTTCATGGGGGGCAACCCATTATATGAAAAAAAATTATTGTATTTTATGTCATGCATTTTCTTGTTTTTGATTTATGATTCAAAAAGGGTATAAGCACTTTGGTGAAGGGTGTGAGCGTACGCGTGGTTGGAGGTATGACACAAAAACATAGCAGGCCAAAACTAGCAAAGGAGAGCCACACATGCGTCTACATAGCCCGTGTACCTACGAACAGATCGTGTCACGGATCGTTCGACGCATGGCCCCAGGTAAGCTCTAAATTACATTCCAAAGCTGGGCACACAGACAACTTAGACAGACCGTGAAACCCTTCACGGATCATGTCGTCATCAGTAGGGATGTTGGTGCCAGGTACGATTTTCAAATTCATCAAGTCTAGGCACAGGGTTTGTCTTCACGGACCATGTCACGTTACACGAACCGTGTGACAAACCGTGGAGGCGAACTGTCTGGTAAGGGTATTTATACCCTCTATACCCTACTCTCACTTCTTTTCTTTTACTCTCACCCTCACACCTCTCACGCCCGTTTTTCTTCTTTCCCACAACCTAAACAAAAATTTTCTATCTCTTTTGTCACGATTTGTCAAGCACTTTCACGATCTGTAGCATTACCCTTGGGTAATTTTCTATTGTTCTAACAACAAGTCTCTCTTCAAGTAAGTCCTCTAGCCCTTTTCTTTTAGTGTAGATTTTGATTAGTCCTTATTACATGTGCGAATCAATGCCTAAATACGGTTCCTTTCGTTGTTTAGAAGACACTACGGTGTAAAATTTATGTGGATATTGTTTTGGGCTAGCTTAATCACCATTGTTGAATCATGTACACTTGAACATGGAAATTTTGTCATTTTAGGGGTCCCATTGTTGAAATAATGATGTTGTATTCTTTAAGCGGGTATGTTGGTGGATCTATGCGTAATAGTGTCGATTTGCATGAATGAGTGTGTGCATTTTATGCTTTAGGCTGACTGGGGTGACGGGGCTCTTCATGGTGCATTGCATGGTCTATGTCATGCTACACGGCCCGTGTAGTGGACCGTGTCGAGTTACTTGACTACCTATATATTGAGTACCTCGCACGGGCCCTGCCACAAACCGTGTCAAGCTACACGGCCTGTGTAAGGCCCTTCGTCCATTTCACCTTTGTACTTGAGGTTTGTTTCCTTGATGAATATTAGGCTGGCAGTGCAATTTCCCTGTGATAGACTGGGTGACACCACTCTTAAGGGTTTTTGTCACTTTCATAGCACAGGGGAAGTCTGAGTACCCATTAGTGTGTCGCCCTGCTTATTCCGTCATGACTAACCATTTTATTCTTCATGAAAATTGTAGGTACCATGGGTCCCCACCTAAGGTCAAGCCAACCTAAGGGCGAGCCTGAGTCATGTCTCCACGATTCTCCCACTGTATCTTCTAGTCAACACTAGGGGAGCGACTCAGGAGATGATTCCTTAGGAGGGTCCGAGGTACACTTTACTGGCAATGTCTTCCCTCGCACTACAAGATCTCGTGCAGCAAGCCCCCAGTCAGAGGAGGGGGTTCCTGAGGTGGAAGTTGAAGGGGAGGATGATGTCCTGGCATAGGACGAACAGCATGCACCCCGGACACGGAGGCTGTGGAAGACATCTTGACCCTCCGAGACAATGATGATGAAGCCACACATTATGCAGTTTCTCAGGCATCAGATCTTGAAACTGCTAGGTGGCTTATTGTGTTTTCACGCATTCGATGGACAATCTCCGGTGCGAAGGAGATTTATATGAATGGACTAACTAAAGGCTCTTTGGGATACAAGCGGCAGGCCATCGCCCTGAGATGCAGGTCCTCACAGATCACCTAGATGGGGTCCCAGATATCATGGATGCATTTGAATCATACCAGTTTGGGTGAACGACGCAACCACCGAACTTATTACGGGCCCGAGCTAATTTCTGAATTTTATTCCTGCTATGCTACCAGCCTAGTGGATTCCATTCAGGGAAACCAGTCCAAGAGAGTGAAGAAGCAGCTTGACTATAAATTGTCCTCGCGGGAGCATGTCATGGTGCACGGGGAACGGGTGGATATCCTTGAGACCACCATCAATAGGTTTCTATTTGGTCCAGACTACCGGGCCCCTAGGGATGGCTTATTTATCTGCAGACATGTCAAGATCACCGATGAAGGCCGAATGTCCGACCCAACTTCGCGAGCCACACTACTAAAATGGATTGCTCAACATATTTCTATACAAGGGGCTGAAGCAGGCTGGGTTACAAACCCCAGAATTCCTATTGCCAAGGCGTCTCTCACGTTTACTGCAAAATTCTGGTGGTTGGTGGTGCAGGCCCCGCTAAGACCCACAATTAATAATAACACACTTCAAGCTCCTATGCTTCATTGGTGGCGTGCTTGATTGCTAAGTACAGGATTAATGTGGGTCGGATCATTGCCAATGAAATCTCGGATCGAGCCTTATCAGACAAAGCAGGTATGTCCTTCCCATGCCTGATTTGGGCGCTTTATAAATGGGCCTGTGTCCCTACAACGCACTTCCTGGATCAGAAGATAGCTTCCAAGGGGTGGTTAACATTGCCCTGATTAAAGATGTTCACAACCCTCTAATGCTCACTAGATCACGCAGGCTGATGGGTCTTGCGATGTTTCCACAGGCATCTCCACAACAACCCTTGTCATTCGAGGAGTACACCACCGCCCCATAGTCAGGTGAGACTTCTAAGCAGCCCGAGGGTAGTGGTGTAGCCCCTCCGATGCACTAAGGGTATGCGTATGTCCCTTATGAGTTCCTGGCCAGAGTGGTGACTGACAAGTAGCAAACACGCGCAATGGTTCATCAAATAGTCGCATTGCCTCAAGTGGTTCAGTCTCACGTCTAACAGGTAGAGGATCGTCTGCGAGCTAAATTATTGGGTCAAATCAGCAACTTGCAGAACCATGTCAACACTCTGGAAGGGTACTTCCATGATATGTTTGGGAGTATGTCTGCCGATGAAATGTCCAAACTGGTGCAGATAGTGTGAGATATGAAAGACCAAATTGCCCAGCTGACCACTCAGTACAACTGCACTGCACCGGCCCCACCTCCAAAGTCTTAGATGTCACTTTTCAATGCCTCGGCGGCTCCAAATTTAGATGGCATATATGGTGTTCCGCCCACGCCAGCTGCTGCACCAGTGCCACCCACTGAAGCATCCAGAGGAAAGGACAAAAGGAAGCGACGCAGCCATCGAAGTAGCCCTCCGCAAGATTTACAACACGAAGAGGAGAAGAAGTTGCGCAAGGCCATGAGATCCCAGTGTTGAGTAGCCGCAGAGCAAGAGGAAAGAGAGCATCTCGCACGTGAGGCAGCCAGGATAGGTGCCTCTAGGAGCATCTTTGGACTGGGTGCGACTTTTGATGACAGGGACCCAGCCGCTGGGTCTGACCCCGATGGCCCAATTGACGCCTAGGGCATCCCAAGTATGTTCTATTCCCATTTTTTGCTTAATGTTTAGCTATAGTGCAATGAGGGCATTGCACCGTCCTTTTTTGAGGGGCTGGGGGTATCCTGCCACTTGAGAGTTTTTCTTGCTAAATTTCTTTTCACTCAAGTGTATTATCTTGTAGAACTGGCATGTTTAAGTTGTGATGTTTGCGTAGATACATGTTCTTATATTTCTTTAGGGTAACCCATGATTTGAGTTGAGTAAATTGCCTCAAGTTAAAATTAGAAGCTTGTATGTGCATGCATCCCATCCTGACTAACTGTTATGATTTCTGGAAAGCATGTTATGCATTGTATGGTCGTGATATTGATGAATGAAGCATGATTATGTTGATTAGTGATAATTAGTGTAAGATATGTGTTGCCTGTGTGTGAGCGTATTTGTTTTATTTCATGTAGCGCACTCATAAGCTAGAATTTTCCTGGTTAGTCTCACCAAAACAATGGAATTACTGAATTAGGATGTTTTCTTAGGCCCTTTTTGTTGAGTAGTCACTTAGCCTAAAAGTTTACCAACCAAATGAAGTTGCCCTTTTTGAACCAAAAAGTTGAGCCTGAATAGACCCTTTTCTTTCATAACCCAAAACACCTCCCCTATCTGTTTGCAAATTTGTACGTTGGCCCTGGTCTCTCCAAGGACATTGTAAACCTCAGCCTAGGCCAAAGGCTTAAGTTGAGATTGGCTTATGCTGGCCCTGGTCCTTTAAAAGACATTGTGAACCTCAGCCTAGGCCAAAAACCTAAGTTGAGGGTGGCTATTGTAGGAAAAAGCAGGAAAATAAGTGAGGAAAAGAGCCAAAAGAAAAAGGGAAAAGTAAATTGGGAGTGTGACTGTGTAATAAAACATGAAGGAAAAAAAGCAGAAGAAAAAGAAAAAAAAGAGGGAAAGATCACAGAAATTAATCCTAAATGGCAGAGAAAGTGAAAAGTAGGTGCAAGAGGAACTGAAAACTGAGAGCAGATGGCCGAGTCAAAGTAGTGTCTTGGAGGGGGAGATTAGTCACTTGATCTTAAATGTACCCCCCTAAACCGAGTCTACATTACAAGCCACAAAAGTCCTAATGTGATCCTAAGATGGTCATTCGAGAGTTGAGGTGGTGAAAATAAGGGCAAGCATATGGTCGATACTTGTGTGTCCACTGAAAATCATTCGCGAGAGTGAGTGTCTGTATTCCAGTCTCTATTCTACATTGATTTGTTGTGTGTGCGAGACTTTTTTGTAGTAAGGGCAACGTCCTTGCACTGATTGGTTGCTAATACAACAGGTTCATCTTGGTTCCCGATCTTATGTGGACTGACCGTACATGCAGGATGTTTACCTTAATCTGTGTGGGTCTGTTTGGAGTGTAAGCACATTCTAAGCACGTATTCTGAGCATATATGTAAGAATTGAAGGGTTGCCCATAGGTCGGATGAGGCACTTGTATTTATGCGGTGTTTAATTGAGTGGTTATTGCTTGTGGACAAGCAAATGTTCTAAGTTGAGGGTGTTGATGAGTCGTGGAAATACTACTCTTGTGACGCTTTGAACATAGAATTTTCGCATCTCAAGCAAATATGTTGGTTTGATGTGTGTATTTTATTATTTTTCAGGAAAATGGTGAAGTCATGGAACGTTGGGTGAATTCATGGAACATAGTATTTTACCATGAGTTCTAATTGGTGATAGAATCTCTATATGTAGGACCTTTATAAATAAATAAATAAATAACAAGTTGAATAGGGTTATATTGTTATTTTACATATAATTTATAGTATTTTTCTTTTGAAATTTTTATCTTTATACATCTCACGTTGTTTAATTATTTTTCATGTTGTCGTATTTTGCATTTATCTATCTTGATAATTTATTTTCTAAAAATGTGATTTTAGTTTATTTTGCAGCGTTCATGACCTAATTCATGAACTCTACCTTTTCGAGAAAAATAGAAAAAGAGTCGACGGTGACAATTGATGATTTGTCTTGTTGGTGAGTAATGCAATCATTTTTTACATCAAATTTAGATTACTGGTATTTATTATTGAAATATCTACCTTACTACAAGTAATTATTTAATTTTTAAATAACTATACATACTTGAGTTTTTTCTGAACAAATTAATTTCATGTTTCTAATTCAAATGTCGTAAAAAAGTACCACATAAAGAAGGGAAGACAGTCGTTCAAAGTAGCACTCATGCTTGGAGAGAGTAAGCAATATCCAATATCAATTTATTATTTTAGTAAGAACAAACCTACTAATAGAAGTTGAACCCGACAATGCTTTAAAAAAAATTTATTCCAAATATTAGACTTTTAGCAATAATAATATTTAAATATATTTATATAATTTTATTTTTAGTTTTTGCACTATTCATTATAAATTTGTGTTGTTAAAACAGAAATAAACTAAGAATATATCAAAATAGTATATAATTTGCCTATACTAAGAAAAAAGCTATAGATCAATAATAATTAAAAATTTATGTTATGTTTGTCAATACAAAATTATCATCTAAAGAATTAAATTATTTTTATGCTATATAGAAAACATGTTAATAAAACAAAAAGGTTAACTACATGAAAATTAAAATCAATTTTATGTATGAGTATTCGCCAAAAGAAAAAAAAAGCTTGAAAATATTTTTATATATTTAATTTTTTGAGTCTTATTAATGACAAAAGTGTCTTTAATAATTTATCCTTTTGTAGGAGGGAAATGTTAAAGTTGAGGCAGTATATTTTTTTTTGTATATATTTTTATCAGTAGACGCATGATACACGTTCAATACACATATAATAAATTAATATAACTTTAAAATTATGAAGGTCCTTAGAAATATTAATTAAATTTTTTGCTCTTCATTAAAATATTTTGCAATAAAAAAATTATTATTTACTATTTTTCTCAAATTATTATTTGATTATATTTAAAATTAAGGAGTTCTAAATATATGATAAAAGAAAAATATATTTTCAAATAAGAAGTCTCAAATATATGAGGAAAGGAAAATATAAGGTAAGAGATATTACGACAATTAATAATTAAAGAATCCTAAAATATATAGGAAGAGAAAAGTATATTTTAAAAATTAAGTGTAACGACCCATTAGGTCGTTTTGAGACTAGAGAGTTGATAATTACGATTATTTAAGTTGAGAAATAATTTTAGATAACTAATCTAATTGATGGGTTAAATTAATAATTTAGTTAATAATCTATACCACTTCCTATATTATTAAAATAAGATTAAAAGAATTTATCACTTTTAATATATAATAGGTTTAGAAAAGAAAAAAGAAAAAAAAAAAGAAGAGCAAAAAGGTTGCGTGTAGTAGCCATACGAAAAGGAAAACAAATGAGAATAGAGTCGCATGACAGAAACGAGAAAGGTAGAAGAGAAAAAGAAAGAGGGAGGAAAAAGAAAGAAAAAGAAAAGAGAAAAAATTAGAATTTTTATTTCACAGTATCAAGTTAATTATTTTCGTCCTTTCTATTAAAATTTTATGAGATTATGAATAGATTTTTAGGGTAGAAAGGTGTGCACTTTATGTTAAATTAAGAAAATGTAGCCCTAGGGTTCTCTTAATAAAATCTTGATTTGGAGGTTAAATAACGATCTATTTTAGCTGAAATTTGACGTATGAGTTTATTTTATTAACGGTAAATATATTTTACAAGAAATTTTCAAATTCGAATTCGAGTGTTTGAGGTAATTTGTTTGACTTGATTTCCAGCCGAAAATAAATATAGCAATATGGGTGTCACCGGATCCGTATTCTTGTGAAGCTTATATATTTGATAGACTTGAAACATTCTGAGGTATTGGAGAAAGGAAAAGCATTGGTGGATTAGCTAGCTTGAAATTGATTCTTCAATTGAGGTAGGTTATGGTTTATTCTATGTGTTAGAAAGACTCATAATAGTAGTTGATATTCATTGAGTAATGTTGTGAAAATATCTATGCATTTAATTATTGTGATTTGGATGATAGATATGTGTTGTGATTGGTCTGTAATCCCAAGATCATGAAATCCATAATGTTGGACTTTCCTTATCAAAATTATGCCTTGAATAAAGAAGGTTGGATGAAATATTGTCAATGAAGTGGAAAGTAATGATAAACAATGATGAATTAAATATATTTGGATCGAGTGTCATGTTCTGACACGATTTTATGGGATTGGGTATCACATTTTGACATGATATTATTGAATCAGGTATCACATTCTAACGCGATATTATGGGATCAAGTGTCACATTCCGACACTATATATATTGGATTGGTTGCACATTCTGGCACAATAATATTAAAGGAAAATATATTAAAATGATTTAATATACTCAATCTCAATTAATCTATTTCTCAAAAGAAGCATGGTGTGGAAGCTTGAGTTCTCATGTGTGTTCTTGATATTGTTGACTGATTATGTGCTTGTTTCATTGTGTTGTCACTTATACTGTTACTTATTGGTTGCCATTGTTAAGTGCTATAGTTGATTTATTGCTATTACTTGTGTATATTAGTTTCTATTTGGAGTCGGCCGATGATACCTACTCAGTACATGTGGCCCGTACTAACTCTTACTTGTATTTTTCTTTATTTTGCTTTTGTGGAGTGCACCGAATGTTTCATCAGTTTTGACTCGCCCCAACTCTAACCGATCGTCAGTATATCAAATTTCAGAGTGAGCTAACCTTCTACCTTGTGTTGGATTCTATTAGTTATGGCATGATGTCCTTAGTTTTCGGGCATAAACTATTTTATTTATATACTTTGGTGTTGTTATTCTTAGACTTAGTATTTGAGATTAAATGTCCTTGATGTGATGACTTTCAAGTTTTGGGAAATGTCATGTAATAAACTTAGCAGATTTTGTTATTTTTTGCTTTTATAAAGTTGAGCTTTCGTATTTCATAAGTTGAATTGTTAATATAGATTGAGATTTACATCATTGGTTTGCCCACTTAGGAGGTTAGGTGTGAGTGCCACTCATGACCATTTTGAGTTGTGACAAACTTGGTATCAGAGCTTTAGGTTCATCGATCTCATCACATAAGGACAAGTCTAGTAGAGTCTTGCAGAACAGTACGAGGACGCCTTTACTTTTCTTCGAGAGACTATTGGACCTTAGGAAAATACCCTTGTTTGTTTCTCTCGTGATATTACTTGAATCCAATTGGTATTTAGGTGATACCGATTGGTATCTGATCTTCTTCACAATCTTTCACAATAGTTAGAATTAGAGGAACATATGGCTATTGTACCTCCTCATATAGATGTGCCCTTGGAGACAAACATATTTTCTTGATTGAATATAGGCCTTTGATGACTAGTAACCAATATGATCTCTTTGTTAAGTTCTTGAAATTGAAAAGTCTTCAAGGGTACTGAATCTGAGGATACTTATGATTTTCTTTTTAATTGTCATGAGCTACAATGCAATTTGTTTTTGAGTCTGTGACATACCAGCTCCAAAGAGATGCCAAAATATTGTACAGGTCACGAGAGAAAGTCTACTAGGGACAAAGTTCAGGAAGCTAGGCCAATTAGGGAAAGAACATTTACCTCTCCATAGACTAATGAGATAATTAAAAAGGATGTTAAGGTAGAGATAGCTATGGAGGGGTCTTAATTCTAGGAGGCATAGTGCCCAAGGTCGTGGTGGTCACTAGTTTGGTCAAGGTGTCAAATAGGTTGGAACTACTAGAACACAACTCGATAGGAGCAACGGTCAGATGGGTGACAAAGCACATTGCTATGATTTCCTTAGGATTGCATAGGTAGAGGCATCTGATGTTGTTATCACAGAAACTCTTTTGGTGTCTGATCACACGACTTTTTATATCATTTGATTTTGGATCAACTTTTTCATATGTATCTTTTGCTTTTGTTCATGGACCTGATTTGCATGTTGACCTGCTTGACAATCCTATTCGTGTTTCTACTACTGTTGGTGAGTCTGTGATAGATTGAAAAGTTTAGAGGGTATAAAGTGATAGATCTAAACTAGGCTCATGATTTTGAAAGAAGAGTCATATGGGATTTATAGAGTTATGAACTTAGCTAGGTAATGAGATATAATAGATGAGATAGATACTACTTAACTTATGAAAGGGAATGTGATGATTGACTATACTTAGATATATATCGTGAGATAAAGGTTGATTTCTTATCATGAGATCTAGTGGTTTAACATTTCTTGAATTTATCTAATTGTTTAGAATTAGTATAGTATGCAAAGAGTATAGATGTACATGTTTAGCACTAGATCCTAAGCTTGAATTTAAGGTGAGCATTATGAAAAGAGGGATAGCATGATGAAAGTAATACTTTTAGTTAGAGATTTGCTCTAGTATACATGACATAGCATAAGCGAGAAATTAAGATGTTGACTTGAAAGAAGTGTGATGTTACGAGTACGGTGAATGTCACCTTTAGATGAAAATGGTGAATTGAGGCTAACTGATTAGATAAGTGTCACGATCCGAGGTTAGGGTCTAGATGTGACACGGCGAATGGGGACCCGAGAGCCTCCAAACAAGCCTCAGATATCAATATCCACATCATTGGTTTAAGGATAGCATCTAAACATTCAAACGTATATATATTCATAGAGAGACGGAAGTTCTCATAACTCATTCGCAAAACACAAAGGCAAGATATCAGTCATGACAAAGATTTCAAAAGGGCTACATAGTACCTAACAATGCCTCTAGTCAAGAACGGGGGCAAGGACAAGTTCTGGGCTCACCCTCAATAAGTCAGGATGTTCATAAAAGACAATAAGAAGGATAACTGGCTTGCCCTCAGAAGACGGGACTCACCACACTAACTTAAAGAAAGGGCTACTCGACAAAAGGACAATACTTGAAATGCTTGGCCCCTACATGGTAAAATCATGTAGGCATAGAGTATGCATTAGTACATTTGAATGTACTAAGTATGTGGACATGCAATGCATATGACTTACCAAACCTGCATTTCAATGTTAGATGGCAAAGGCACATAACGTAGAAGAATTGTATATCCAATGGAATTTATATACAAGATGCCATGAAATTATGATGCATGAAATGCACTAATACTCATATATACTGCGGATGGACTATAACTAACAAATCAAATCCATGCAAGCTATCACATGAACTAAATCAATTGGGACCTCCCACTGGTAAGGAGAAGTTACTTGTCAAAGGTAATCTACATCATACCTTATGGAACTCACCATTTTGGTGGATGGTCACCTTCCTTACAGGAATCACTTTTTCGGAAGGGTTTTCAAATTTAGATACGTACAGGACGTCACTATGTTGGTACATAGTTCAAGGAAAGAGAGAGGGTCCTTAATGATAGCCCTAACACCCTCAATCCATCGGTGCTAAACCAAAACATCCCCCTTGAATACTTATATATATACACATGCTTTCAGGAAATGCATTGTTTGTACCAAACCATTCAATATACATTTAGGCTCAAATGCCAAATGCCAAATCATAATCATAATGCTCATGGAGGGAATAGCTCATTCACATAACAGAATGGTACAAGCACCCAGAATGCTCAATGAGCCAGATTTATAGACCTACCGGTGATCACCTTTTAGTCATAACCAATGGCTTACCAAAATCATATCATAATCATTTCATAAAACATAATTGGATTTAACCCACTTCATAATTTACTCTTATCAATGCTTGTGAATACAATGCAATGCATGGTGTGGGGATAGCATGGATAACATAGATTCAAGTTAAAATCAACCATATAAAAATGAAATCAAGAAAATCTATAATTAAATCCACATCTAAAGCATAGTAATAGTCACCCATGCATAAATCAATTTTAAAGGGGACATGCATGTTCATACTTCATAACCCAATGTAAATCATCATAATAATAGTCCAAAATGAATTAAAATAATAGGTAAAACACAACCCATACACTAATTAGATTTAATAAAATCAAATCATGAAATTTCATATTTAAAGTAACTAAAATTCATGAAAATAGGTTGAAAGATTTTTGGGTCTTCTTGGTTTAAAGGGACAAAGAATCAATCCCACATACCTTGATTGGAGAAATAGAAATCAGGATTGAATTGATCCTACTTGGAACCCTAGCTTGAGTCCTTGGGAGAGGAGAATTCGGAAAGATAGGGAGGTGATCTTGAGAGAGGTAGATTGGTTTAGGTAAATGAAGGGAGAGGGGAGGGGGTTTTAGCTGAATTAGGGGTTTAGGATAGGTAAAAAGTTATAATTCACGTTTAAAACAAACCAAAATTTCTAAAAAGTTATAATTCACGTTTAAAACAAATCAAAATTTCATAAGTGCCATTAATGAAACGGACCTAAATTTGATCCGTTTGGGTCACACGGTTCAATAAATAGTTCATGTAGCGTCACACGGACTGTGAATAGTGCCGTGGCCCAGGAGTTGGAATATGCAGAAGGAAAATTTCACGGAACTAAGTGGCACCACATGGACGTCTTCACGGACCATCTAATGCCACACGAGCCGTGACATCGTCCGTGTAAAGGTACTTGAAATAATTTTTGCACAGTAAAGTTACGAGACAGTAATTTTGTACTTCGTGAAATTCTCCACACAGTAAGATACAAGAAAGGCCACACGGACCGTGTGGTGTCACACGGACCGTGTGGTGTCACACGGACCGTGTGAATGCCCATGTGCCTTCACTTGCCCAATTTTCTCCTTGTCCCAAAGTTTGCCCCAACCGTGAACTGGCCAAAGTGTCACTCCGTGGGAGGCCACATGGTCCGTGTGGCTTCACACGGGCCGTGCAGGCTCCTCCGTGGAGTGATGCCTGGCAGTTTCCTGGAGAAAATATCAGAATATCTAGGCAATGCCATTAGTAAAAATCTGGGTCTTTATATCATCTTTCCCTTGGGAACATTCGTCCCTGAATGTGCAAAACAAGGCTTGAAAGGCTAGAAATTGGGTAAGAAACTTACCACACAAGATATGATGCATAATTCATTGCCAAAAATTTGTACCAAAAGTATTATGCCAAAACCATTGTTCAAGACCATTAAATTCATTTCAAAAATTATATTCAAGTCGCCCAAAACAATAAAAAAACCTTTTTGTGCATATGTATGCATGTCATGTTATGAGACTCAAGAGGGCAAGAAATGGCACTATTAGACAAAGAAGAATCCTAGTACCTTAGGCTTGAGTAGATTGGAAAAGATGAGGGTATCGTTTCACCATGTCTAGCTCTGCCTCCCAAGTAGCACTCTCCACTTGTTGGTTTCTCCAAAGTACCTTCACCGAAGCCACATCCTTGTTACAAAGCCGCTTTACTTGCCTATCAAAGATTGCCACCGGTACCTCCTCATAGGACAAATTTTCCTCAACTTCAATTCCTTCTAAAGGCACAATGGTGCTAGGATCACCAATTAGCTTCCTCCACATAGACACATGGAAGACCGGATGAATGGAACTCAAATCTGGAGGTAACTCCAACATGTAAGCCACACCTCTAATTCGCTCAACAATCTCATAAGGGCCAACATATCAGAGGCTTAGCTTGCCCTTCTTCCCAAAATGCATTACACCCTTCATAGGTGAAACCTTCACAAATACCCAATCACCAACACAAAATTCAAGATCCCTCCTCTTAACGTCCAAATAGGACTTTTGACGACTTTGGGCCACTTTCAATCTCTCCCTAATAACATTCACCTTCTCCATGGCATCCATTACCGCATCCGGGCCAACTAGAGCCATCTCTTCCAACTTAAACCACCCCACCGATGCCCTACACCTTCTCCAATACAAGGCTCCAGATGGCGCCATACCAATGCTAGCGTGGAATGTATTATTATAAGCAAACTCAATGAGTGGAAGATGGTCATCCCAATTTCCCTTAAACTCCAACACACAAGCCCTCAACATATCCTCCAAGGTTTGAATCGTCCTCTCTGCTTGGCCATCGGTTTGAGGGTGAAAAGCTTTGCTCAACTTAACCTTAGTTCCCAGCCCTTTCTGAAAAGACCTCCTAAAGTGGGAGGTAAATTGGGTACCTCTATCCGATATAATGGACCTAGGTACACCATGAAACCTTACCAACTCTTGGATATACAACCTTGCGTAACATTTAGCGCTGAAAGTAGTCTTAACCGGTAGAAAATGATCCAAATTTGTCATCCGATCCACAATAACCCAAATGGAATCAAATTGCCTTTGGGTTCGAGGCAATCCAACTACAAAATCCATGTAAACATCTTCCCATTTCCATGTGGGAATTTCAATGTCTTGGGCCAAACCACCAGGCCTTTGGTGTTCTACCTTCACCTGTTGACGGTTCGGGCATTCGGACATGAACCTAGCAATGTCTTTCTTCATGCCATGTCACCAATACACTTCTTTCAAATCCTGATACATTTTGGTAGACCTTGGGTGAATATAATAAGGAGAGTTGTGAGCCTCACTCATAATCACCCTTCTGAGGTCATCTACATCCGGGACACAAAGTCGATCTTGGTACCAAAGTACACCATCTCCCCCTTGGGAGAACACCTCAATCCACTTTTCAGATTCCAACTTCTTCAATTCAAGCAACGAGGGGTCCAGATCTTGCTTAGCCTTTACATCACCCACTACGAAGGACTCTGCCCTACTTTGAACACGAACACCACCATTGCTTGAATCTGCCAACCTGACACCCAATCTAGCCAACCGGTGAACATCTCTTGCCAACTCCTTCTTTTCTTCCCCAACATGCGCCATGCTCCCTATCGGCAACTTGCTAAGCGCATCAGCCACAACATTAGCCTTGTCGGGATAGTATAGAACACTCATGCCATAATCCTTTAGGAGTTCCAACCACCTCCTTTGCCTCAAGTTGAGATCTCTCTGGGTGAAAACATATTGCAAAATCTTGTGATCGGTGAAAATATCAACATGAACCCCATACAATAATGTCTCCAAATCTTTAAAGCAAAGACGACTGCCACCAACTCAAGATCATGAGTTGGGTAGCTACGTTCATACACCTTCAACTGCCTTGACGCATATGCTATCACCTTACCATTTTGCATAAGCACACATCCCAATCCAATCCGCGAGGCATCACAATACACTACAAATCTTTCCAACTCATTTGGCAACGTCAAAATGGGGGCCGATGTGAGTCGGTCTTTTCAGGTCTGAAAACTCCGCTCACATTCGTCCGACCACACAAACTTAGCCTGCTTTTGGGTCAACTTGGTCAATGGAGATGCAATAGATGAGAACCCTTCAACAAACCATCTATAATACCCGTCCAAGCCAAGGAAACTGCGAATATCCGACGGAGTCAACGGTCTGGGCCAATTCTTCACGACTTTGGTTTTCTTCGAATCCACCTTGATACCATCAGCGGACACCACATGACCAAGGAAAGCCACTTTGCCCAGCCAAAATTCACATTTGCTAAACTTGTACAATTTCTTTTCCCTCAAAGTTTGGAGAACTATTCTCAAGTGATTCTCGTGCACCTGCTCACTTCGGGAGTAGATGAGAATATCATCAATGAATACTACCACAAAACTGTCAAGGAATGGCTTGAACACCCGGTTCATTAGATCCATAAATATGGCCGGAGCATTGGTTAGGCCAAACTACATCACAACAAATTCAAAATGCCCATACCTCGTTCGAAAAGCTGTCTTGGGAATGTCACACTCCCTAACCTTCAACTGATGATTCCTGGAATGAAGATCAATCTTTGAGAAATGAGTGGCCCTTTGAAGCGGATCAAACAAGTCATCAATCCTGGGCAGCGGGTACTTATTCTTAACAGTCACCTTATTCAGCTGCCGATAGTCAATACACATCCGAAGAGACCCATCCTTCGTTCTAACAAACAACACGAGAGCACCCCACGACGATATACTTGGCCGAATGAAACCCTTCTCTAATGGATCCTTTAACTACTCTTTTAATTCTTTCAACTCCGCCGGTGCCATACGATAAGGAGGAATAGAAATAGGCTGAGTATCTGGAAGAAGATCTATGCCCAAGTCCACCTCTCTTTCCGAAGGAATGCACGGTAAGTCTACAGGAAACACATCCGAAAACTCATTCACCACAGGGACCGACTCGAGAGTAGGCGCTTCGGACTCCATAACCTTGACCCTTACAATATGATAAATACACTCCTTAGAAACCACTCTCCGTGCCTTAAGGTGGGAAATAAGCTGACCTTTAATAGAGGAGTCACACCCTTCCATTCATGAATGGGCTCAACCAGAGGTTGGAACTTGACCTTCCGGGTTTTACAATATATAGAAGTATATGATGCATGCAGCCAATCCATCCCAAGAATCATATCAATATCAAACATCTCAAGTTCAACAAAATCACACGGAAAGATTCTATGCAGCATAGCAATAGGGCAACCCTGATAGATTATATGAGCAATAACAGATTCACCCACGGGAGTATAAACTGAGAAAGGATCCTACAAAATCCGGGGGCTCAAACCAAACTTAACATCCAATAGAGGAGTCACGAAAAGACAGGTTTGCACACGGATCAAGCAAAACATAAGAGTCAAAATCAAAGACTTTTAACATACCAGTCACGACGTCTGGAGCCTCCTCGACATCTGGGCGGGCATGGAGTGCATAGAACCTATTATTCCTTGGGGAAACACCTTGAAGAGATCTTTGTTGACCCTGCCCGCCTTGGGCCACCTAACCTTGGCCTCCACTGGCATTTTTAGGGCAATCAACAACCTTATGATCCTTACCTCAACATCTGAAATAGAGTCCCAAATCTCTCCAGCAGACTCCCACGTAGGGCTTCCCACACTTGTCACACAGACGATACCCCTGACCACCACCACCTAGTGCTCTAGCAGGAGGCACTCAATCATTAGCAACTCGAACACCAGAACCTTGGCCCTGCTGGAAGTGACCAAAACCAACATTTTTGAGACCTAGAGAATCTACCATCGACACGAGCTCTTGGGATTGTGAACCCTTTTCCCTTTGAGTTTCTCTCCTTCGATCTATTCAGCATACACCATGAGTCTTGCAATATCCATGTCCCGTATAAGCATAGCAGTACGACATTCCTTCACCAGCAAATCAGAGACACCCGAAACAAACTTGTGCATTCTCGTACGATGATCGGCCACCAAGGACGGAGCATATTTGGAAATCTTCGTGAACTTGAGGGCATAATCCCTCACACTCATACTCCCTTGCTTGAGGTTGATAAACTCAGTCATCTTGGCCTCCCTCAGCTCAAGTGGGAAGAAAGGATCAAGGAAAGAAAATTTGAACTCCTCCCAGTTGACATTACCACCGCAAACCCTTTCCAAGGACCATTGGGTGTACCACACTTGATCCACGTCCTTCAGCTGGTAAGCAGTCAGTCCAACTTTTTCATTTAAAGTGACGCCCATAATATTCAGTATCTTTGTGAGCTCATCAATGAACTCCTGAGCATCCTCGTCAAGTTTTGACCCATAGCATTTTGGAGGGTTCATCCAGGTGAAATCCCTCAGCCTAGAAGCAGGTGTAGGATCCCGTGGCAAGTTAGCTTGCCTTTCCTAAGAAGTCACCACCTGGGCCAATATGGTAAAGGCGGTGCGAAACTCACCGTTTGAAATAGGCTCCTTCATAGGCTCGTGGGGAACCTGATCTTCGTCAGTCGGAGCCGGTCTAGGTAGAGGGGGTCTTTCTCGAGGCATTTTGCTGAAATAGATCAACGACATCGTTAAATAAGGAAGCTAAATATATTAGTTACAACACGACACAAGACATGAAGAAGTCAGGAAATTCCTAAAACGGCTTTGTAGCCTTCCACTCATAAGTATGGTGCACTTCACACTCATGAATAGGACTCTACTCAACGCGGCACGTTGGACTCCGAGGACCATTTCTAAACCTAGGGCTCTGATACCATCTTTCGTCACAACCCGGGGATAGGGTCTAGATGTGACACGGTGCATGGGGACCCAAGAGCCCCCAAACAAGCCTTAGATATCAATATCCATAGCATTGGCTTAAGGATAGCATCTAAACATACATACATATATATATTTATAAAGAGACGGAGGGAGTTTCTCATAACTCATTCGCAAAACACATAGACAAGATATTAGTCATAATAAAGATTTCAGAAGGGCTATATAGTATCCAACAATGCCTCTAGTCAAGAACGGGGGCCAGGATAAGTTCCGAGCTCACCCTCAATAAGTCAGGATATTTATTAACGACAATAAGAAGGATAATTGGCTCGCCCTCAGAAGACGGGACCCACCACACTAACTTAAAGAACGGGCTACTCGTCAAAAGGTTGGTACTCAAAATGCTCGGCCCCTACATGGTAAAATCATGTAGGCACAGAATATGCGTTAGTACGTTTGAATGTATTAAGTATGTGGGCATGCAATGCATATGACTTACCAAACCTGCATTTCAACATTAGATGGCAAAGGCACATAAAGTAGAAGAATTGTATATCCAATGAAATTTATATACAAGATGCCATGAAATTATGATGCATGAAATGCACTAATACTCATATATACTGGGGATGGACTATAACCGACAAATCAAATCCATGCGAGCTATAACATGAACTAAACTGATTGGAACCTCCCACCGATAGGAAAAGATTACTTGTAAAAGGTAATCTACATCACACCTTACGGAACTCACCATTTCGGTGGATGGTCACCTTCCTTACTGGAATCACTTTTTTGGAAGGGTTTTCAAATTCAGATACGTACATGAAATGTCCCTATGTTGGCACATAGTTCAAGAAAAGAGAGAGGCCCTTGAGGATAGTCCTAATACCCCCAATCCATCGGTTCTAAGTCAAAACATCCTACTTGAATACTTATATATATATATATATATATATATACATCTTTTCAGGAAATGCATTGTTCGTACCAAACCATTCAATAAACATTTAGGCTCAAATGTCAAATCATAAATCATAATCATAATGCTCATGTAGGGAATAACTAATTCACATAATAGAATGGTGCAAGGACCCAGAATGCTCAATGAGCTAGATTCATAGGCCTACCGGTGATCACGTATTAGTCATGACCAATGCCTTACAAAAATCACATCATAATTATTTCATAAAACATAATTGGGTTTAACCCACTTCATAATTTACACATATCAATGCTCATGAATACAATACAATGCATGGTGTGACGGTAGCATAGTAACGTAGATTCAAGTTAAAATTAGCCATATAAAAATGCAATCAAGAAAATCCATAATTAAATCCACATCTAAAGCATAGTAATAGTCACCCATGCATAACTCAATTTTAAAGGGGACATGCGTATTCATACTTCATAACCCAATGTAAATTATCATAATAGTAGTCTAACGTGAATTGAAATAATAGGTAAAACACAACCCATACACTAATTAGATTTAATAAAATCAAATCATGAAATTTCATATTTGAAGTAACTAAACTTCATGAAAATAGATTGAAAGATTTTTGGGTCTCCTTGGTTGAAAGGGACCAAGAATCAATCCCACATACCTTGATTGGAGAAGCAGAAATCAGGCTTGAATTGATCCTACTTGGAACCCTAGCTTGAATCCTTGGGAGAGGAGAATTGGGAAAGATCGGGAGGTAATCTTGAAAGGGGTAGATTGGTTTAGGTAAATGAAGGGAGAGGGGAGGGGTTTTCAGTTGAATTAGGGGTTTAGGATAGGTAAAAATTCATAATTCACGTGTAAAACAAATCAAGAATTCATAAATGCCATAGATAAAGCGGACCTAAATTTGGTCCGTTTAGGTCACACGGTTCAATACATGGTCCGTGTAGCGTCTCACGGACCGTGAATAGTGCCATGGCCTAAGACTTGGAATTCGCAAAAGAAAAATTTCACGGAACTAAGTGGCACCATACGGACGACTTTTCGGACCATCTAATGCCACATGGGTCATGACATCATCTGTGTAAAGGTACTTGAAATAATGTTTGCATGGCAAAGTTACGAGACAATAATTTTGTACTTAGTGAAATTCTCCGTACAGTAAACCACACGGGAGGCCACACAGACCGTGTGGTGTCACACGAATCGTGTGAATGCCCGTGTGGCTTCACTTGGCCGATTTTCTCCTTGTCCCAAAGTTTGCCCCAACTGTGAACTGACCAAAGTGTCACTCCACGGGAGGCCACACGGTCCGTGTGGCTTCACATGGGCTGTGCAGGCTCCTCCATAGAGTGATGCCGGGTAGTTTCCTATGGAAAATCTCAGGACATCTAGGCAATGCCATTAGGAAAATTCAGGGTCTTTATAATAAGAAAAGGGCCTAATATATATATCCAAGATAGTATATAACTGTGTGAGATTTTAAGTTTATGATTTACTTTGGATACTATTTTCTTAGTGAGTATCATGCATTCTAGTGATCGATCTAATGTTTAGTTTTGTATGTAGTACTAGTGGTATATGAAAAGGAATACATCATTGTCAAGTGGAAATATTAATTACTTAAAGAGTTATTAGTTGTATCATATGCTCGTATAATGAGATTCAATATTGCATCCACATTTAAGGAACCAACTAGTTTATTACTATGAATACTTAGGTTAAGCATTCATAAGAAAACTTTTAGTGGTGGATTTTTGGTACAACTAATGTGTAGGTGGTGAAATGTATCTCAAGGATTTTAAATGGGGATTGGTGATTTCATAATAAGCTCCAAGGGAGTGGATCACTATTGGAATGACAAGCTTATAGATAAATAAAGTCCCAACGAGTAACTTGGGGGGAAGACAATGGATGATTTTAGTAGGAGGGTGCGTAAAGAAAATTGGGTTAGTTCTTTGAATTCACTTGGTATAAATTGATTTAAAGTATCACGTCGATAATAATGTTGGTTTCAAGATGATGGCATTGGCTACTGAGCATAATGATAATAAGAATTCGTGATGGATTATGATCAGAATACAATCATATGAATTCATATGGTAATAATAACTTATTTGATAAGTAACATGATCATATGAAAATATGTAGAATATGTTAAGACACTGCTCGAATAGAATTAAAAAGAGCTAGAGTAAAAAATGAATAAAAATAGTGAGATGTAGGATAGCCTTTAGAAAGATACAAGAACAAAGACATTCACTTTGATGGTTAAGGTAAAAGATGTATCTTTCAAGAGAGTGGAGAACTGAATTCAGAAACACGTGGTTTTATCTATACTATTTCGATTATAGTGATAATGTTACGTATTATTGATTTGAGTTAGAAAACTATTGGATAATATTTAAAAAAATTTCTATATATGTGCAACTTGAATATGGTGATAAGCCCTTTTTGTGATTTTGAGTATGGTAATTAGAACGTTGAAATTTTTATAACGGAGATGATAAGGCCGATAAAGAGATCAATATTGAGTTAAGAAATATGAATTCATAAAGATCTTCATAGTATGAGTTAATGTTGACAGATAAGGGAACTTGAAATATATAAGTGGAGTTAGAATTCAATTTCTTCATAGTGACTCTATGATCATGGTAGTATTTTTTGTTAAGGTATGAATTGATAAAGTATGAAGTGATCGAATTATATTGGATGTTGAATATTTGAAAGGACGAAGTGATCGAATTATATTGGATGTTGAACATTTGAAAGGACTTATGCATTACTTGGATTGTAAAGTTAGTTACTTTTAACTATTAAAGTACCTAAGGAAGGGTGTTACTTAAAGTTTTCATTTAGAGTATGAGGAAAAAAATATCATGAGTTATTAATTAAAGGATATGATTGGTGGGAAAGCTAGTTAAAGGAATTAAAATCAGATATATTGAACAATTCAAGGCTTTTGAAATTGACGTTATGAAAGGAATATGAGAACAGTGAAGGAATACGACATCTTGTATAGATCTTTTGTTCGAAGTTGAAGGTGATATGGATTTTCACCTTTGAGTTCAGACATTATCATATAATATAAACTGAGTTGGCACAAACTTATTAGGGGTTTATCCATAATTTTTTATGAAGAATGAATTTAATTCTACTGATGAATAGTGATGTAAGCAAGATGTTGCATTTATTTTAATTCGGATTATGCGAATTATGATAGATTACTTATGGGGGAACTACAGTAGGGACCTAAAGTTCTACATGATTATTAGGGATTTTGGGGCAATTGAAACAACTTTATTGCTGAGACTACACATACTATTGTGATCTCTTGGTAAAGTAAGGTGCTCGTGGAGACTCAATTGATATTTTTTTAGTAATTCTACCAGTGTCATGTTGATCATAAGAATTTATAGAAGATCTACTATGAATACTTATAGTTGTCTGGTAGTCGTAAGATTCATCTCATTATTTAGGCAATGTTATGGCTATATATGATTGAATGTGGGGCTTGTTGAGTCTAGCTCTATTGTTTACATTCACTGCTATTGATCTGTTATTTTTTATAGTGTTGTTAGAGGTTCTATATGTTTGAACTTATCGCTTGCTAAGTGGTTACTTGATCATTTCCTTCGTTGAGTTAGAAAATTTTAATTTTCTATGATGAGTATCCAATGTCTAAAGATCAAATTTTATTGCTTAAGCTCGTGAGAAGAGTTGATTGTAAGAATAAAATCTTGCCAAGATTTGTGATGGTTTTTGCATTATGAGTGAAGGGTGGTTGGTTCAGGTTCATTACTATGTGAGAAAAGATTTGTCCAAATGGTTGTGTTATGATAGAGTGAATTTTGATTCTAATTGGGTTCATGAGTTCGTATATGACTTGAAAATTATTTCTGATTGTTAATCTGTCAAAATTTGGTTAAAAAGTTCAGTTCTTAGTAGTTGATTTTCATGGATGATTTTAAGGAAGAGCTTAAATGGAGAGATGAACACCGACTTTAGAAGATCATAACTCAGGTTTTTGATAACTTCGGTTATTCTTCCTTCTCCTTCTTTTGACTGTTCGAGGACGAATGGTGGGTAAATTGGTATCTAATATAACGACTGATTAGGTCGTTTTGAGAATTAGTGATTTTTATTCCATAAAAGATTTATCTCGTGAAATTTTAATGGGTTTTGTTGACACCTAACTTTGGTCGACCTATACCCATTTTTAATTGTCTTTTGATTAAAATAGGTATTTTTAAAACTTCTTAAATAAATGAGTTTATTTTTAGTTTTATCCAATAATTACGTGTCTTAAAACTTTTTAACTTTGAAAATTTGTTCGTTGTATTTTAAAAATCATCATCATCATTATCATCATCATCATTATTATTATTATTATAACAATTATTATTTTAGTAGGTAATAGTAGTAGTAATATTATTATTAATATTATTTATTATTGTTGTTTATTTTTTATATTTTACTCAAGTATAAGTAATATACTCATTATTTTTATTTTTAGTGTGTCATATTTTAAATATAATTCTTACCATTTTATTTTATCAATTTTTAATTTAAAAATAATATTTTAATATGTTCAAATATTTTTACACAGTTATTATATATTACATATTTTCTTTATCTAAAAATTTTATTTTTAAAATATTGTATATTTTATTTGTGCGTATATTATAATCAATTAGATGACAATCTATTCAATTTCATCCCAATTTGTTTAATTCATGTCCTTTTTTTTTACCAAATTTATTTTAATTCTAGCCAATTCCTTTCAATTTTAGTCTAATTTGGTCAATGTTGGCTCAATTTTAAAAGACTAAATTCAATTTCATTTAATTTAAATCCGGATATCTATTTTTTAATTCGGATCTAACCTACCTCATTCAAGAGTCAATCTCAACCGTTCATTTCGTGTTAATCTAATGGATATGATTTAATCCATTTTAACATACAAATGCAACAAAACCCTCATTTTTCACTTTCCCCTTTCTCCTTTCCATACCACCATAGTCGCCCCTACATTCCCATCTCTCGTCGAAAACCCTTGCCCTCACTGTCTCCGGTGAAAACCACCTCACCTCCCTCACCTCTTCGTTTCTAGGTGAGACAACCTCACCGACACCACCATCCTCCTCTGTCCCGCCACCAGTGACAACCAAAAACCTACCAAAGACACCCAACGACCCCTCTCTGTCCTCTCTTTGCCAGCGAAACCCACCACCTCGAGACAACCCTCACCATACCACCCCTCCACTTCTCCCTCTCTTCTCCTTCCTCACTGGCAAAAACCACCGGCGGCCCTCCTCTGTTGGAAATCCCAACAAACCTCTTCCCCCCCCATCGAGACAACTACCTGGAAACCACTGGCGTCCCCCTTTTGTCTCGCCAAAAAACCCCAAAACAGACACCCTTTCTCTCCTCGTCTCCCCTCTACTGGCGTCCCCTCCTTTTTTTCTTCACTGGTGGACCACTTGAAAAAATCTCAATTTGATAGACACCACAAGATCCCTCACCGAAAAACCTTTCCGCCAGAAGAACAATAGACAAACAATCCCTTAACTAGTCACCAAACCCCACCAGAAACCCCATTAAAATAGCCTTTGCATGTTCTTTTTTTCTTTATCAAATCCTAGGATGCTCCGGTAACAAGTTAGGAATAGGAAGGTCAGTATGTGTTGTAGCTGAATATACGATAAATTTCGAGAAATGCATCCATGGTTTGATCTTCTAATATTTATGTGTAATTGGCTGCATCTTTTACTCTTGAATATTGTTGGAAATTTAGTGTTTAATTTTTCATCCGGATTCGCTCGCTCACATCTCTATAATTGTGTGAAATCCACAATTGTTACTGGTTTTAGCTGTAATGCCAATTTTTACGGCTGATTTGTTACTACCTTCTTGTTAATGTGTGAATGATTTTGTGATGTTGTGTTTAATAACTTCAATGCTGAAAATCTTTATGATTCGTATTTTCTTTTATGGATTTTCTTTAAACTTGTTTTGAGATAATTGTAGTACTTATGTATTTATGAGAAAATTGTGCTTGAAATGAATTATTCCTTTTCGCTTATGCTGTTATAGCCCTCAATTGTGTTGTTTTGGATAAAATTCATTTGAATTTTATTGATTTGGTTACTTTACTCATGTGAATATTCTCGAGATTTTTTGGTGATGATTTCAACTAATTTCGTGCTAATTCATCCTAAAATCATAGTTTAGGGATATTGTTTTTCTTATTAATTTTCTCTATCCCTTGATTATAGAAAAGAAAACCTTGAAATCATCCCTTGACACAATTATGTGCAGCCCTCGTGAATTTTGACATGATTGAGCTGATTTCTTTACTTAATTAGTATTTCATTATTTAAGGTAAGTGTTAATATTCTAATTGATTCTTATTACCTTATTTAAATTTGAACAGATTCTTACTTGTATTATTTTTGGTAAACTTTGTCTAATTGATTTAATTTCTTGCCTTGATGGATTCTTTGGCCAGATATGGTATATTTTCTTTTCTTGAATAATTTTTTTTCTCACTAATCTGCTCCATATTTACTATATAAACAAACCTTCTCATTCACTTGAGGGATTCAGACAATTTCACACAGAATACTCCTCTCTACAGTTCATAGACAACATCCTCTAATACTTTTTTCTCTTTCCTAAAAAAATAAAGAAAATAAAAGACTTTCATCTTCTGTTACATTGGATCACTTCGCAATACAATTGAACATCACTATTCTTAGCATATTGATCTACATTTATTTTCATCTCTGTTGTTGGTCCATTATTGTTCTTGCTTTGCCCTCATTGACACAAGCATTGCTCGGAATCCTTGAGATTCTTGTGAACTTGACGTGTCAAGGATTGAGTGTTGATTCTACAATATGTGTCATAATTTACATGGTAGTTTAGGGTACATTGAAATCTTGTACGTATATTTTCACTTGGTTTGTCTTAAAATATCATATAATGTTTCTTCTAGTGTTTGTTTTTAGTAGGATTTTCAGTTCATTCAAGACATCGAGAGTTGCCTGGAGACAGGAGGAGGATAGACCTTGAAGTTTTTCTTTATGATGTATCTTATTTTTCCGCAAAATGTTGTAATGAGAAATATAGTGAAAATGGGGGATATAGTTAAAGGGGGGAGAGATCTACGCGCTAACTGTTCCTTTTTCCATTTTAATTTTCTCTTCTTCTTCTTTTCTCTGTGTGTGTGATAGAAAGCATGCTTATAGGAACTTATGTATTAATCTTATTTTAATCACTTAATTTATTATTAATCTTTTAGGATTGCTTGCTTGAAAACGAAATAAATCTAGGAATTATTGTATTAACCTTGTTTTAATCACTTGGTTAATTTTTTAATCTTTTAGGATTGCTTGCTTAAAAATAGAATAAAGAGAATTTTTTTTCATGATACATGTGTAGATTGGTTTTAGAACTTATTAAATGTTCTTTTAGAATTTATCATCCTAAATTTAAGATCTACTCAATAATTTTTCAATGCATTAGTTAAATATTTTAATGTGACAAGTTGTTATTTAAGGGCGATAGGATCTTATGAAATTTTAATCATGTTTTTTGTGAACATTCGTCCCTGAATGTGCTAAAGGAAAACTCTAAAGGACAGAATACATGCATCACATGCAAAAATGCAACATCTACATCATGAAAATTTTCAAACCATGCTTTATATAAAATTTACAATGCAACCTCAAAATCATATGATCATACATGGAGGACATGAAAATGATATGCAAGGATGGGAGGTTCAAATGTAGGAAAATGATAGTACTTGAAGCTTGATTAGAATGAAAGAGGTAGGGGTATCGCTTCTTCATAACGACTTTGGATTTCCAAGTGGCTCTTTCGATTTGTTCGTTACTAGTAACAGGGTAAGTTCTAAATCAAAACACAGTATAAGAATTTGGAAAAGAAGCTCACACACACTTGACACTGATTAGACTATCAACGTAGACTCTCAGATCTTATCTTCTTGATGATTAAACCTCAACTTATCATAACAAGCACTTTCAATAATAGATTTCACATGGTTGTTATCAAAACTACCTAATATAAAAATTTGATGGGTATCATTTTTTAACAAAAACTAACATATGCCACAAACTTTAGTACAAATATGCTATTAATGCTACTTACACATCCTAAACGTGCTGGTTCAAATGGAAAATAAATATCCTTTAGGAAAGAAAACAGACAAGAAAATCCTCGGACTCGAAAATTAGGATAGTTATAAACCATGGTTACTTAGACTTCACCAAGGCTTATAACTACCCACACCCCATGGAAAAAGTTTTGCATTGTGGACGATGCAACAAAATATGACTAAAGCAAAGCATAGGGGTTAGAAAGGACGTACGTAAGTGCCTAAGCGCCAGTCTCTGCCTGTGTCTGAGCACCCTCAACTTTCTTGGTGGCCTCCTCAGTTTTAGAAGCATGTCGAGAGGGTCCAGCGCCCCTCATCCTCTTCCTAATAGCTCAGAGTGGTATCTCCTCAAGAGCAAACAAAATGAACAACCACCTTAGTAGTGTCGAGCGGAGGAAGCACATGCGGTGTTGATGATGCTGCCCTAATCTCGGTATAGAGCTACTGGATCTCCTCCCAAATGGTTTTCAAGTTAGAAGGCTGGGATGAATTGAGGCTTTGCTCCACTCGCCTCTCAAACGCATCGATGCAGCCATGTATCAGTGCAAGTCTCCCCTCAAGTGTGACCCTAATGTGTGACTCTACCCGTGCCTCAGCCTCTAAAATGATCTAGCAAACCCAAGGCTCGATTTGCTATAGCAACTAAGTCAACTAGGTATCACTGCGAGCCTGTCGCTGTGCCAAAGCCTGGATCGATGTCGTAGACACATATACAATGTCGACGAGGGAAGGTTATGTAAGCATGACATCTAGTGTAGGAGTAGAAGTGGTAGTGGGCCCCGTCTCTATCTCTGCCTCAATCTGTGGGGGGTCCTCAGTCTGTGGAGCAACAATAGTAGAAGAAAAAGGAGGCTCAGACTGTGGTGTTGCGACGATCATCTCTAGTAAGTGAACTGGTTGATATGGTGCTCATCAAAGGGCCATAGGATTCTTATTATCCTTTATCAGGCTAGCATACAGTGTCCTCTAACCTCGATCAAGGTGTCGACTTGATGTAGAATCTCTACTCCGCCTCTATGCATAGGCAATAAATCAAATAGGGAAATGGATAAAGGTGGACCTCTTCAGGGCCCGCTCATGTATCTAATCTGCTATCAGGTGCACTCAGTCAATATCATAGCAAGAAATGATGTTGGCAACCAACACTTCATGATCCGGTGTTAAGGTATTATCAGTATGTTGGTCGAATTCGCGAAGGAACTATAGCCCACATAAACTTGTGAGTGAAGCTGAGTGATGCCTTCATTATCACTGATTGATGTAGAAATCCAGTCAGGGTCCTAGCCCTGCTTTGCAATATGGTCGGCGATCCAACTTATTAGTGTGGCCTTTCTGGCCACATATCTCATCAAAGCCTGATCCCTAGTCTGCCATAGTCGGTAATCATACTCAGCTGTAGTCCTGGGGGTCTAATACTCAGGACTAAAGAGAAAGTGACAGATGGTGGTCTCAGATATGTCGATCAAAAATCCTCACAATCATCTGTGTAATGCAGGGCTGAGAAAGGTCTTTTTTCCCCTTGGGGGTTGACTCCATAATAGTAGCAGCGTATGACACATCAAACTCATGAACCATCACTGAGGAATACTTCCCTGATGATGCTTGCTAACCACTCCAACTTGTAGCGGCTATAGTGTCTTGAAGTCCAGGAGCACCGTTAAGCCCAAATGTGATGATATGGAGTTACTCAAATATGGTAAAAGCATGCCCGCCCCGCTCGTCGTGGAGAATGTCTTCTCTGTATATGTGCTGCATACGCAGTACACACTATCTACTCATCAATACATCTGGAGGTGAAGGTGGTGCTGGTTGTATTGGTAGTGCTGAGGTAGACTCAGACCTAGACTCCTCTCCTGACTCAGAGCCCTCTCCATCATCTGAACCTACTCGAACTCCATTTTTTAGAGTCTGTCATCTATACTGAGTTGCTTTGCTTAGCATTTCCCTCATCACACTTGGGAGGCTTGACAACTATAGCCTGAGCCTGGGGTGGCACTGTCTGTTTAGCTGCCACTATGTATGTCGTCGCTCAAAGCCCGAATCTTACTGGACGCCGAGCTCCTTAAGTGACCAACTAGCCTCAAGAGCGACCGAGATATCCGAAGTCTCATCCCGTAATTGTGTCTGCATGGCCCAAATCTCACTCTTTCTATATTTGGGAGCCGTCACACCTGGGATCACAAAATTAACATATATGTTTATCCTTATAGTACAGGACACAAAATTTAAAATAGTACAGGACATGAAATCAAAATGTTACAAATATGGAAAAACCTACGAAGGCTCATCTATGAGCCATAGGGAAAACTATGGGCCATAGAAGGTCTTTGTAGGTTGTAGGGTATAGTAATTGAAGTTGATGAAAATACACTTATGAGACTAGGTATGGCTTGTAGAATTAACTACTGGTCGTAGACTGAGTCATAGGTACAAGCCCAGAATCAACATATTCAGGGAAGGAACTTATGAAACCAGGTTACGAGCCAGAGTCTAAACTACGACCCCTAAGTGGTTTTATCTGACGACAACCCTGGAAACTCCTAATTGTTGAACTCAACTTATGAGGGGTAACTACGGTATGTGGATTAATCCACATGTCGTAGAAAACCCTCGTGCTGTAAAAAAAACAACAATATGTGTTTTCTATGGCCACCATAGGGGGTTCCCTTAATCAATATTCAACAAAACATCACATCCACTAACAAGGAATATCAATTTAAACAACATCGAAGCAAATTCGTACACTCAAATATATCCCATAACACATCTTCACTGAGTTACCCATACCCCACATGTATGAATCATTAATCTACCCCGTCAACTATCAATTCAACATACACATATCACTTCGACCACCATTGGACAAATAATATAAGATGCTACCATTCAACACACACACACATATGCCAATTACAATCGAATAATTCAATATAATACTAATGAAAAGTGACTTCACAATTTCAAACAACAACATACAAAAACTTTGTGGTTAATTTAAATCAATTTCGTTGGTCCGACAAATGCATGGATCATGTTCAATAAAATTAAACAATTAATTTCAAGCATGTAATACTTCTCATGTATAGACAACACCCAATATAAAAATATGAACATGGAATATCATTCCCAACAATGCTCAACCTATTAACACAATTTTCGATAAAAAGTCAAGTGAAGCAGATATCAAAATTTTGGTCAAATAATCGAGAACTTGCAAGAGAAATCCGAGAAACTTGAATCCTAGCTATACTGGAGAGTGACTAGAATTTGGTTGGAATTTTGGTTGGAAATAATGGTGGTGGTTGGGACGGTGGTCGGATTTTTTGGGGGATAAGAGAGGGTTAGGTTATTTAGGTATTTGGAAACAAAATAATGGGCAAATGTTTTTTCCCCCATTTTTATTCCACTGGCTGGGTCATGGTTAAGTGGTGTTCAGGTCCCACGAAAGCCCAATTACGGGCTATAAGGCATTCTACAGCCCGTGACCCATGGTTCGTGGTTGCTTGAACCCTAGTTTAGAGATATTGGTGCTACAGATCCATCTACCAGGCGTATATAGACATAAAGTCCGTATGTTTGATTGTAGATGTCCCCAACATTAAGCAGGTTTTAGAAATCTTACTTGTGGTTCAGAGCCCCATTCATGATGACGAGCCATAAAGTTGGTTCATGGATTGGAGTGCACAAAATTTTTCTTACTGTAAGTGATTCTACGAGTTAGTATATGGGTCGTTATCTAAACCACTGCCCGTCGAGCTGGTTGTAGAATCAACTTCGCTCACTTTTAAGCACTGGTTTGCTGACTTAACCTAGTTCCTGCATATTCTCCATAGAACAAACTGTTACCCTATACGCCACCAGTCCTTGGGCCCAAAATTACAACCAAAAACAAGAAAATTAAACTATTTATAGTTCCAAAAAGCAAGAATAAAACAAAACATAAATGTTACATCATCTATCTTAGGTTGCCTCCCAAGTAGCACATGATTTATTATTGTGGCACGACTTGGACAACTTGGTTACTCAGGCTTCACCAAGTGCCAAAACTTCCATCTTCAGATCATCGGGCCTCTTCGTAGACTGACAAATATTGAATATGACTTCTTCATCATTCCATCAAAAGTTGAGTTGGCTTGATTCCATATCCACTAGTGCGTGCCTAGTGTCTAGGAAGGGCCTTCCCAAGATTATTGGGATTTAGAAGTCTACTTCGCAAACTAGAATCACAAAGTCTGTATGGAATATGAATTGTTCCACTTTGATAAGAACGTCATACATGTCCCCACAGGCTTCTTCACTGTTCTGTCAGCCATCAACAACCGCATGTTTATTAGAGTAGGGGCTCCCAAGCCTAATTTTTTGAATATTGCAAGAGGCATTAGATTGATGCTATCACCTAGGTCACACAATGCCTTTGAACATTCCACATCTCCAATGGTGTAGGGTATGGTGAATGCTCTAGCATCTTTCTTTTTCACCAAGGACCTCGTTACAATCGCACAACAATGGTGAAGCTCTTGGCTCATAGTTCTCTTTTCCGTGACCAAGTCCCTCATGAATTTTTCATACCCGAGCATCTTCTCTAATGACTCAATGAGAGGGATGTTGGTTGATAGTTGCTTCAACATGGAGATGAAGTGTTGAAACTTACCATCCTCCTCCTTCTTTTTTAGTCTCCGAGGGAAAGAAGGGGGAGGTTTTAGTATGGGTTTCAAATTCTGTGGCATCACTACCTTATGGCTCATCCAATACTTGGCGTTAGCATCTCCGGTTTCTATATTGCTATCTACCATCTTCTCCTAAACCTCATCATATCAACTGCTATGGGTGGGTCAGTGGTTTGCCTTTTTCCACCATGTGTTATCAATTCCATACATTGCTTTTTGGTCTTTGGATTCTGCACTGTGTTGCATGGCAATGTACCTTTCTGGCACTGGTTCAACTGAGTTGACATTTGAATAAACTATTGCTCTAGTTCCTTGAGAGCAACAGAATGAGACTGATCCTATTACTAATGTTGGGGATGTCAGATTTCATCCCCTTCAATGTCTCATATTGAGCATCAGATTTCTTCAACAATCTGTCGAACAACTTCTCTATCCTCGAACTACCAACCCTAGAGTCACGATTGTGTGATGGCACATATGGACCATTTTCGTAACCATCTCTCCGTCCCCAATCAACATCTCTATCCTTGCCCCTGTTCATGTCATACTAACCACCTAGGTTGTTATCGGCTTATTATGGCTATAAATTCATTCAGTTGGCTCACTTTTGGACTTGAGTTCTGGGCTTGTTATAGGTGATGATTATTGAGATAGATTCTGCATCCATGCTTTCTTTTAGCCCTTCATAACTCCTTGGATCTACCTTAACTAATGGCTTGTAATATTTCCATGGTATATATGTATATATTGATTTTTATTAGTGGGCTCGAGGCCTTGATCTTAGAGCTACTAGACCCTAGGATAGTCTTGTCAACCTTCGCCTCTGTAGAGGTACAGGTTCACTTCCTTAGTTTCTGTGTGACTTGTTCGTACACTGGATGGCATGCTTTGCATTGGTTGTTCATTCATACTATTCTTTTTGTGGTATGATACTTGTCATGCATTTACTCATCATTATGCACGAAGAAACCAAGAGCGGAAAATGGTGTTCTATACTACTTGTCGATATTATTCGTGATGGGGTGACACATATGTGAGTTTGAGGTATGGGACCTATGCTCCCCTTATGTCGTAGATACCTATTAGATGTTTAAACTGATTTTATCAGAATACATACCACTTGGATCATATGCTTTCCCTAGATATGATACTGTGACACGTTGAGGACATACTCCTTTATACCAAGACAAGGGGCATTCAGGATGATGATGTGATGTCAAAATACAGCACTTTTGATGCTTAAAACTTGGATTTTTTTGTGTTCTTAATGCGATATTAGTAGGTTTGATGTGCTTTTGTGTTCATTTTGCAGGATTTCAGGATTGGCTTTATTTTTGGGCAGAATGTTCAGAAGTTGCTGAAGTTGAGGATCCACGTGACCTTTTACGGGCTGTGGAGTATTCTACGAGCCGTAAAAGGGGTTTTGTGTGCTAATCAAGTGAAGGGTGTATTTCTAAAGAATGAGTCTACGAACATGCAAACAAGTCATAGAAGACTTTACGAACCGTAGACCTGCTATTGTACACTGAGGATCATGAGATGGGGATTTTCTGAAATTCCATTAGACGAAACCCTCTACGGGCCATAGAATCTTTTACGAGCGGTAGAGGGGTGCCGTAGAAGACAAGTCCAGAATTGAAGCAACAATTCATAAAAGCACGACTACGAGCCGTAAACTATTATACGGCCTGTAGAGCACCTCATAGAGCCTACCGACCCAGTTGTCCTATTTCGTTTTGTATTTATATTTTAAACACTATAAATAGGTTTTTTAGAAGGAAGAACAGTAAGGATACATTAGAGAGTTTGAGAAACACTTGTAAACTTTAATTTTCATCTGCTAATTGTAATATTGTGATTCTCATTGAAGAGTTGGATTTTCTTGTGCTTAATTCTATAGTTTAAGTGCTCAATTATGTTATTCAAATTCATAAGTTTTACATCCACATTGATCATGAGTTGTTAAATCCACAACCAGGGTTGTGGGAACCATGAAGAATTAACAAGGTAAAACTCGATAATTTGTAATTCTTGAAAAGTGTGTATGCATATATTAATTAATCCTCTTCGTATTGAATGCTTTCTAATAGTGGCCAACATTAGAACGTGCCTAGTGTTACTTACTGGATCAAGGTAGTAATGAAGAGAAAAAGAGAATAATTCACAAAATTCAATTGATGTTTCTCATCGAATCAACCGAATTGGGCCAAAGAGAGGTTGTAATAGGATAATAGGTAAGCATTAGTAATGTCACACTGCGTGGATTGACCAAATCATGTAGTGAAATTCGCCTCTCGTCTGGGCCAAAGAGTTTGGTGAACTTAACTTACTGTTCTGCATGCAACACATTGGAGAGGAATTTGGTTATTTGGTAATACTAAGTTAGGGAATCATGGGGAACACAATACCCTAGTTTCTCCTCATATTGGCTTAACCCTAGTGATTATTAAACCCCTTCCTTGGGGAGATAAGTTGATTAATAAACCCAAATTGCAATTGAATTCTTCGAAGTCTACCATATTCCCTGTGGGACTCAACCCTAACATTGGTTATGGTATATATCTTGACAACGACCGCTTTAGCCTCAAAAAGGTGGTATAGCTTGGGTGACATCAAGATTTTGGCGTTGTTGCCGGGGAATACGACTAGACTTTTCTAATTCAAGTAATTTGGGAATTAATCCTTATTTCCCTCATTTTACGTATTTTGATGTTTTTGTTTTCTTTCAGGGTGTAAGTGTAGTGTATGCCCAAAATGTGAAGTTGAGGCATAGCCTTGACTCCGTTTGACCTAGAGATCCAGGGAAGACTTAGAAGAAAGGCCCAAAATGATGTAAACAACACGGCAAATGCAACTCTGAACTTGAATGAGAATGAGAAAGCTAAAAATAAAAACCCACCTCTGCTAGAGGACATTGCTCCATAACCATAGGACTTCAATTCCGAAGGTTATCAGTGGAACCAATATCGGCTTAACCCTATGGCTATGGACATTACTGGAGCTATTGTGTTACCACCACTAACGGCTGACACGAAGTTCATGGTTTTGAGTGGGTTGCTTCAGATGGTGCAGAACCATGGATAGTTTGCGGGCCTACTATCAGAGGATCTGCATAGTCATCTACACAACATTGCATTTGTCTGCAAGAGTGTGATAGGAACACAGAATCTGTCTATAGATGATGTGGGACTTCATGTTTTCCTATTATCTCTAAACTGCAGCGCTATGGCTATCCGAGCTTCCGCAGAGTTCGATCACCAGTTGGGCTGAGTTGCAGAAGGCCTTTTTAGAGAGGTACTTCTCAAGATCGAAGAAGTTCAAGTTGAAAGATCAGATCAACAACTTTGAGAAACTTCCTGGTGACTTGACCAATACAATATGGGAGCGGTTCACAAAGTGCTTGAAGAGTGTCCTAGACCACATAATTGTTGATAATGCCTTGGTGGGGATCTTCTACCATGTCCTAGACGAGAATAGTCAAGCCTATTTTGATACCATTATGGGGGCATGTTCTTAGATCAACTATTTGCAAGGATCGTAGAAAGGAAGGAGAGGGTGATCAAGACTAATCGTGCATGGGGGCAAAGAAATAGAGCAACTACCAAAAGTTCGTATGTTGTTAGTATTGGTCTGGAGCAAGCTAAAATAAATGAAGAGGTTATGCAAGAGCTTGCCTGAATCTGTACAGGCATAGAGGTGATGATAAAGCACAATCAGGAACGAGTTAATGCAGTTTTTCATTAGCCTCCATGAGTACCTATGTATAATGACCCCTACTATGAGGAGGACACTCGCTTCATTGCTGATCATACGGGGGATTTCCGGACCAACGCCCAAGGGTCCAATCAAGACTATTGGCACCAAGGTCAAGGAAACAAAGGTGGGAACTATAATCAAGATGGAGCTTTCAGAGACAACCGTGGAAGTTACAATCACAAAGAATCGGGGCCAAGCTAGAGATGCAGATTGGGGTCGTAGAGATGGCTACAAAAATGGTTTGTATGTGACACCACACAACCACGATACCAATGCCAGTAGTTCCATAGGTGAGGAGTTGTTTGACCATCTGTTAAAGAACACTGAGAAACAGGATAAGACTTTGAGAGGGATAAAATCTGATATCTCCAGCATAAATTAGAAAATCGATTCTCATTTTGTTGCTATCAAACAGCTTGAGAAATAGTTTGGTCAGGTGTCGACTTAACTAAATCAGCATCAAAGAGATACACTGCCTAGCAACCCAGTTCAGAACCCAAAGAATGAACGGAAGTGCATGGGGATTACTACTTGTGATGGCAAGAGTACCGTTGATCCTCCTATGCCAGTAGATGAGGAAGATATTTGAGAGGAGATAGTTGAGGTTAAGGATGTGGATACCGAAGATGGTCGTGGCAAGGATGGGTGAGTGATGCTGTAGAGGCACCACAGAAGTTAAAGTCCATTCCTAGGCCTCCTCCTCCCTTCCCCCAAAGAATTAAAAAGAAGGAGGAGGAGGCAAGTTCAAGCACTTTCTCTCCATGCGGAAACAACTCTCCATCAACATGCCTCTCTTTGAGGCATTGGAGAATATGTCAGGGTATGCAAAGTTCATGACGGACCTTGGTACAAAAATGGGCACCGTGAGTTAGGAGCTCTCCCAAGAGCTTCAACATTGCAGTGCAATTGTTACGAGGTCCTTGGTACTAAAGTGACAAGATCCCGGAACTTTACCATACCCTGCACTATTGGAGATGTGGAGTTTGCAAGGGCATTGTGTGATCTCGGTGCCAACATAAATCTAATACCCTTTGCGGTCTATAAAAGGCTAGGACTGGGAACTCCTACTCCGAAAGTGAAGAAACCTATAGGGATACTATATGATGTACTTGTTAAAGTTGAGAAATTCATATTCCCCGCAAACTTTGTGATCCTAGATTGCAACGTCCCAATCATCTTGGGAAGGCCATTCCTAGCCACAAGTCGGGCACTAGTGGATATGGAAGCTGATCAACTCATATTTAGATTGAACGGTGAAGAAGTTGTCTTCAATATTTGTCAGTCAATGAAGAGGCTAGGTAATCTGAAGAAGGAAGTTTGGACACGTGATGTCTGAGTAACCAAGTTTTTCAAGTCATGCCGCGACAGTAAATCAGGCGCTACTTAGGAGGCAACCCAAGGTTTTTGATGTAATAGTTGTAATTGTAGCTTTGTTTTTAGATTTTGGACTCGTAGGTAGTTTACTTTCTCGCATTTCGGTTGTAATTTTGGATATTAGGCTGGTTATATGTAGGGTAAAAGTGTGTTCTGTGAAGAATGTGCAAGTACATGGCTAAGTCAGTCATCCTTAGCTAAAAAGGAATCAAGAAGTGCCTCTACGACTGGTTTTACAGGCCGTATATCTTTCTATGACCCATACACTATCTCGTAGACACTTTCAATAAGCAAAATGTTATGCACTCCAGTTCACAATCAAACTTTATGGTCCGTAGAGAAAACTATGGGTCATGAATGGGGCTGGTGGATCTCAGGTAAGTTTTCTAAATTTTTGACTAAGTGTTTGGGTTTCTATGACCAACTCTACAAGTCGTGTCTTAATACATGACTCGTAGACTGATCCATGAAGCCCAGTTCTCAAAACCAGGGTTTGGATCTTCGACGAAACCATGATTTACGAGCCATAAAACACTCTATGGCCCGTAATCGAGTTTTTTTATAAAGTCTGGGGCGATTAGTTTTGACTGACCCGGTCAATATACTGATAATGGGGTCAAAATATTTTGACCCCATGTTGTCCCTAAATTACGAGTCAAACCTGGTAAAAAACCACAACCCCACTTTTTCGATCACTAACGGCATCACCCCCACCATTTTTCGACATGTTTTTTCAAAAGCCCTAGGGTTCACAGTCCAATCCCTCCTTTAATTCCAATGATTTAATCACTCAATTTGGGAAGTTTCCGATCTCTAAAATACCCTTTATTTACCAATTATTATGTGATTGTATTGAACTTAAATTGATGGATATGGTTAATTGAGACATAAACCCATGTGTGCAATTGATATGTTCGAAAATTGAAATATAGGGTTGCCAATGTGTGAACATGTGTTTAGGCTAGAAATTGGTGTATTTGCCTTGTCATTGTATTTTGAATGATGTGTTTGACAACTTTGTGATTGCACACCGTTTGAATTAAATTGATTATGTGCATTGAAAATTTTTGTGTGTGATGGCATATGTTGTGATTTTAATGTTTATTCATTCAAATAGAGTCAGTAAGGTTGGGAAAGCATGTTAAACAATTTTTGATAGGGTATATATGTAAATTTTCATGTGGAGGTGTTGGGTGTTTTGATATGAATCATGTGGGGTGTGTTTGTGTATTGCTTCGATGTTGATAAAGTATGTTGAAAAGGTCATATGGGGTCCGTATTGATGGACTTATAAACTCAGGAGACTGAGTTTTCTAGACTATGAGGGTCTTTGACGGCCCTTGAAACTTTCCATGAGCCATAATTGCCCCTCGTATAAAATTCAAACACCTGAGGTTTCTGAGAACCCATCAGACGAGACCTTCTAGTAGTCGTAAAGTATTTTACAGCTTGTAGATAGGTCTCGTGGATCCATCCTGCAAAAGTTCAGACACTGGAATCATCTATAACTCTGTGTACGACCTGTAGATCCTTTTACGAGTCGTACCTAGTCCCGTAGATGCCATTCCAATAAAAAATAATGTGGACACTATTTCTACGAGAGCCTCCCACGGCTCATAGTTTTCACTACGGTCCTTAGAGGTGCTTTTATAGACCCCTCTATAATCAAGTCTGATATATTTTGCATTTCGATTCTTGACCTGTGGGGCTAACCATGTTGTATAAATGTGTATGCTTCAGGTACTATGTCCCCAAAGCCAAGATGCGAGGGCATTTGAGCCATGCAGAAGAGGCTTAGAGATGAGACCTCAGGGGTAGAGGAGATCCACGTGGTTAGTGCATCACTCGAGGAGCTCAGCGTTCGGCCTAATCCGGAGGCTGATAGACCATTGACACAGGCTGCCACCAGACTTAGGTAGACCCGGACCCATACCATTGTTTTTCACACTCCCTAGTCTGACAAGGGATGCAACAACAATTGCAGCTCCATCCAGATGACTCCGTCTAGAGGGGAGTCAAACTCAGAGTCAGGATCCGGCGATGAGTCAGAGATAGAATCCTATGCCTCAACACTACGGACATCACCATCACCTCCAGATGCTCTCACCAGTCAGTGGTGTGTCGCATACATGTGGGACATCTACACAGAGAGTAACAAGCAGGGAAAACTATTCCTCTCCATTTATGAGGAGCCCTGGATCATCTCCTCCAGATTAGACTGTGTCCCCAAACTCTAGGACACCATCAATAGATACGGGCTCTAGTGGCTGGCCAAATCAATAGGGAGGTACTCCTTGATCATGCTACGGGAGTTCTACACATTGTGTGCAACCAAAGTTCTCAGCACTCTTCCTAAGGAGAAGAAACCCCTAGCTCAGCCCAGACTGACATAGACTAGAGTGAGGGTCTAGGAGGTGGACATCTCAGAGACCACCATCCTCTGCATGTTGTTCGGGCCTGAGTTCCCAACCCCCAATCCATAGCAAAGTATGACCGTAGAGTAAGGTAGACCAGAAACTTGGGTCTGATGAGAGACCAAAGCCGTAGAGATGGCTTGATGAGATGGGTGGCCGGTATGATTATTGAGCTGGGTCCAGAGCCTACATAGGTAGCCACTCATATGGAGCCTACTATAAAGGCTTCTCTCAGTTTTTTCACCAAATTTTGGTGGGCCATTGTGAGGTCACGGATCTAGCCAACGCTTGCAGATAACACATTGATGCTAGAGCATAAGGTTCTAGTTACCTATTTCTTAGTTGGCTTGGCTATGAGATAGACTGGGCCAGCCTCATCATAGAGCAGATCCACGAGGCGGTCTTGAAGAGGTCTACTCTTATCCTTTTCCCATGCTTGATCTACAGACCCTATGTAGAGTCAAAGGTGGAGAGTCTACATGAGCTGGATTCACTGGTTGAGGTCCAGTGTACTTTGGATGCCAGCCTGATTAAGGTTGCGAAGAACTCGGTGGCACTCCGACGAGCATGGCACCAGCCAACTTCTACACCAGAGATGTTTGCCCTAGATCCACCTCCGGAGGTTCCACCCACTACCACCACTGCTACCACTACAGAGGAGAGGCCCCCATAGATCGATACAAATATGAAAAGGGGGCCCACTACTACTAGTTTTGCACCACAGGCCACTCTGGAACAGACAACACCTGCGGGTATGGTTTACATGTCCGCAACATCTATTCAGGCCATGGCACAACTATTGGCCCACACTGAGTCTTAGTTGACTTAATTAGTTCAGTAAATTGGGCCCTGGGTGAACCAGGCAATTACAGAGTCCGAGAGATGCATGTAGGTGTACATTATCGCTACTATTCAGGATCAAATTTTAGCCATGGATGCCTGCATTGATGCCTTCAAGTTAAGGGTCCAGTAGAGTATGAGCATAGCATGGCCAGCGGATATGATGACCCTGTAGACGAAGATCCAGCAGCTCTAGGATGACATGACGGCAGCATTGGGACTGCATCCCCAGTGCCGGTGGTGGACTTATTTGCTCCTGAGGAGCCATCAAAGCCTTCCTACAAGAAGAGGCCCCGCACTAATAATGATCCAGATACATTGCGTTTATATGCAGGGCTAAAAGAGCAGGAGGAGGTAGAGCTTGTCTTGAGGCAATAGACGCAGGAGGAGGAGACAAGCTCACGAGCTCAAGAGGATGATGGGTGTTGGTTCCTCCGATCATGGTGTTACTACTGAGGAGGCCACCACGCAGGTTGAGGGTGGTCAGACTCAGCCACACACTAGAAATTAGGTGCCCGGGTATGTTCTTTTTTACCTCCCTACTTCATTTTCTGTTTTTGTGTGCATTGAGGATAATACACCTCTTTTTCGATAGGGGTATGGGTAGTTATAGGCCTCAGTGAAGTCTGAGTATTCTTGGCCTATAACTACCCCAATTTTTGAATCCTAGGGTTTTTTCTTATCTGTGCTCTTTTTCCCATGGATATTTAATTTATGTTAAATCGGCATGTTTAGTATGTTTAGGTAGTATTGTTATTGTATAAAACTGATACCTGTGGCGTATATGTGCTTTTGTGTTTTTTGTGAAAAATGATACCCACCAAATTTTGATTAGTCCATCTAGATAGCAACCATGCATGTTTAATTGTGTTAACAATGCTTGTACATATAAGTGGGGGTAAAATTGACATGAAAAGCATGATATGAGAATTTGTATTGATGATGCGATCAGTGCCATGTGAGTGTGAGCTTAATTTGCTAATTCATGTATTATGTTTCAATTCAGAACTTGCCCTGTTACTCTGATTTAGACTTTAGGTTAGTTGGTTAGGAAAAGATCTTAGGCCATTGTTCATAACAGTCTACTAAGCCTAAAGGAACCAACCAAATATGTAAAATACCTTGATCCTAATGTTTGAGCCTAACATAGACCTTTTCTTTGTAAAAAACCTAATTGACCTAGCCTTATTAGATGTAAAATCCTGAACTTGGCCCTGATCCTTCATTGAATATTGTGCAACTTGACCGAGGTAAAAAGTCTATGTTGAGAGTGGCTACCAAAAGCGGCCCTGGTTCCAAGGGTGGATAATGTGCACCTCAAGTCAGGCCAAAAGCCTAAGTTGAGGGTGGTTGGTGTAAGGGTGGAACACAAAATGAGGGGCGAAAGCTAGTGATACATGAAAAAGGAGCAAAAAACATGTACTGGTACAAGAAAAATGAGTGATGCCTTAGCTATGAATCAAAAAGGAAAAATGAAGTGAAAATACAAGGCAAAAAGTTGAAAAATGAAAAGAAAGCACCCAGAAAAGCTTGTCGGCATGCATTGATCTGTGTTGGTTTGCTGGATAGCTATCTGATTGTGTTTTGAAAAATAATGTGGAAATCTGTGCTTAAATTTGATGACGTGTATGCCATTAGATTGAGGTTTGTGTGTTACTGTGCTGCTTATATAGATAGAGATCCTCGCTTAAGGACAAGCAGCACGTTTAAGTTGAGGATGTGCTGTCAAAATACATCACTTTTGATGCTTAAAACTTGGAATTTTATGTGTTCTCAATGCGATGTTAGTAGATTTCATGTGTTTTTGTGTTTATTTTGCAGGATTTCAGGGTTGGCATTATTTTTGGGTAGAATGTATAGAAGTTGCTAAAGTTGAGGATCCATGAGAGACTTTACAAGCCGTAGAGTATTCTACGAGCCATAAAAGAGGTTTCATAAGCAAATCCAACAAAGGGTGTATTTCTAAAGATTGAGTCTATGAATATGCAAGTGAGCCGTAGAAGACTTTATGAGTTGTAGACCTGCTATCGTACCCTGAGGATCTTAAGATGGGGACTTTTTGAAATTCCATTAGACGAAATCCCCTATTGGTCGTAGAACCTTTAATGGGCCATAGAGAGGTGTCGTAGAAGACGGGTCCAGAATTGAAGCAACAGTTCACGAACACCCAATTATGAGGCGTAAACTGTTATATGTCCCGTAGGGCACCTCGCAGAGACTGCCAACCCAGTTGTCCTATTTCGTTTTTGGCTTTATATTTTAAACACTATAAATAGGTGTTTAGGTTATTCTTCAAGGAGGACGAAAGGGAGAACAGTAAAGAAACATTAGAGAGTTTGAGAAACGCTTGTAAACTTTAATTTTCATCTTCTAATTGCAATCTTATGACTCTCATTGAAGAGTTGGAGTTTCTTGTTCTTAATTCTATTGTGTAAGTGCTCAATTATGTTATTCAAATTCATAAGTTTTGCATTTACAGTGATCATGAGTAGCTAAATTCTTAACTAGGGTTGTAGGAACTATGAAGAACTAACAAGGTAAAATTGGATAATTCGTAATTCTTGAAAAATGTATGCGCATGTATTAATTAATTCTTTTCGTATAGAATGCATGCTTTCTAATGGTGGCCAACATTAGAACATGTTTTGTATTACTAACTGGATTAAGGTAGTAATGAATAGGAAAGAGATTAATTAATGGGATTCGATTGATCTTTCTCGTCGAATCAACCGAATTGGACCAAGGGGAGGTTGTACTTGTCACGCCCTAAGCCCTATTAAGGCGGACTGGCACCCGTTGCCGACAAGGCTCAGGAGAACCAACATAACTATACACCTGCTATGAACATTTAAGAGGTTTCCATACTCAATAGGCTGTCAAATGAAAGTAAACTGTACAAACAAACCAAAAGTAAATGCATAGGACTAGGCCGTTGGAGCCACGATGTCTATAATACACTACATGACCACATTTTAATTTACATAGTCTACAAAGCCTCTAAATAAGGAGCAATATCCATATGGGTCGGGACAGGCCCCGCCTCATGGCCAACTATACAATACAAAATGCAAGTTCTAAACACATAAGCCCCGAAGCAACCTGGAGCTTTGTATAACAGCTGGAAGTCCCGTACTCTTACTGGGAAGATCTAGTAGCTCCTGTACCTGCAGCATGAAATGCAGGTCCCCCGTAAGGGACGTCAGTACGAGATAATGTACTGAATATGTAAGGCAGGAAATACTGTATATGCAATATGAACTCAAATGAAATCACATGCTGGTGTATAAGTATGATAAGACCACCTTTAGTCATACTGTGGAATCATGTACTTTATGTATTATTATTTTTTTTTTAATTACTGTATCTTTACTGTATAATCTGTGCACAATATCATGTAAATGACCAGCTGATCAGTGGTAAATCTGTAACGGGATCGACCCTGGCTAGGTGCATCCTTCACCCCTCGGGCTACCACCCAAATGAGATCGTCCCTGGCTAGGTGATTCTTCCACCCCTCGGGCTACCACTCATTTATAAGCAACTGTAAGTTATCTTTTATTTACTTTGAGATGGTTCTTTTGGTGGTCATAACCTTTAGAACTGTGGGAAAATAGACATGTGACATATAAACAACCATACAAGATAATGCCACAATGAAAGAGAGATACACAACTAATGAATCGTATCAAAGATTGAACAACACATAGACTTTATTTGGTAAGAAGGAATTCATGCATATTTGGTATTCAAGTACATATGCAGGTTGACAATGACTATGTATGGAAACATATGGACATGTTAAAGAGTGGGAACACGGTTAGCAGCCATGTCGGGGTTTGTACGTGCCTTTATGTGCTAAGGAAGACTATAGATTTCATGCCAAGTAATAGGAAATCAAGTTGCCTTACATACCTCGCTGTACTATGTCGTTATTACCTCGGGGTAGTATCCTTTTCCTCCAAACACTTATCTACAACATATTAGGTGATAAAACTAGTGTTAGTAGCTAATAAACACGTCTTAGTAATCCAATTTCACCCAAAAACAACATCCGGGCAGCAAGCTCGGAATTAGCAACCAAGGAGTATTCTTTCAACATTTCCACTCCTAATCGTATTTTCTAACATACATTCCCATATACATGTCATATCCAGCTATGTTTAGTCCCATAACAGCATTATAACAACTCATACAATACAGCATACAACAACCTTACACAACACGTAAGTAGACAATGCAATATTACGTCCTTCCGCTACATTTCGACGTTAACCATTCCAAACGCGTTCCAACCTTAACCGAACTGCCCTCAACATTTTTAGACATAATTACAGTCCTAAACCAGTCCAAAAACAGTCCCTAAGTATATGAAAAACGTGGGACAACAATTCCCAAAAACAGTCCACAAATTCTTACAAATGACCGGAATTAAGACATCATTTAAGAACTTGTTTTTGCGGAAGGTACAAGTGGTCCAGCAGCCTTCTTACATCATTATGGACCCAAGACTTCTCAAAAACATACATATTACTTCATAAATCAGCCAACCAACAAGATAAAAGTCTCATATTTAACAAGAAAAGTGAACTACAAAATTGGAACACATGCTGTCCCAAAATTCCTGCACAATACAACCAACATACTCTTCATGTTTTTCATGGAAAAATTACACCAAACCATGGGTATTTTTACTTACCTTAACTCTCAAGTATTAGGTCCTCCTCAAGAACCCTAGAAGTATGTCTTGGCTACTTTAGAAAATGGAGAGAGAGCAAAAAGGAAACTTAAGAGAAATATGAAAATTAGGCTTAAGAAAATGGCTGAAAGTTGCTGCTGGTTGCTCCCTTTTATAGGCCACTTTTGGCCGACTTTCTTTTGGGCTTTTAGCCTTATTTTAGTAAGGTTATGGGGCAGCAGCTTGGCCCTTTCATTTGGGCCTTATTGGGCTTCAAATGGGATGGGCTTTGTTGCAAACATTTACTCCCCAAGCCCACTTAGTTTGGGCTTAAATTTTGAATTGGATTGTAATTGTAATTTGGCCCTTTTTCTTATCCATATTAGGCTGCAAATGTTGTCCTTTAATGATGCTAAACCATAGGTCCAAATGGCACCTTTAACTCGGGGTTTATTCTTTATCGGACTTGAACAAATTCGGCGTTGGGCCTTGTCTCCGTTTACCGAGCTTGTTAAGCACGTAGGTGACTCACCTACTAGCTTGCTAAGTCTCTGAAGCACCTCAATTATTTTACTTCATTTAAGGTCACACTCTCCTTAACTCGACTTAAAAATTATATACGCTCGGTCATCTTAAGTATTAGACGTACATATAGCCCTTTAATCTAAAAGTCACGCACTTTTAAAAATATGTGCGGATTTGACCTTGCCATATCATGTTTCATTTGTGTTGGACTAGTACATGTATGATGTGGGGTCTTACATCCTCCCCCCCTTAGGAACATTCGTCCCCGAATGTAAGCATAATTGAATAGGTTAAACAAGTTTAAACTTCCGTGTAAACAGACTTTTGAAAATATAATAAGAATTTATATTCACGTACCTACTACTCCTTCAACTCTGTATCTTGGACTTCCTCTTTAGCATCAAATAAATAAGGGTATTTAGACCTCATTGCTTCCTCAGCCTCCCATGTTATCTCTTCTACCTGTTGGTTCCTCCAAAGCACTTTTACTGAAGGTATTTCTTTATTCCTTAGCTTTCTAACTTGTCGGTCTAGGATAGCAATAGGTAGCTCTTCATAGGTGAGATCTTCTGTAACATGCATTTCTTCAATAGGAGTAATACGAGATGGGTCACCTATACATTTTCGTAGCATTGAGACATGAAAAACTGGATGAACCATTGAAAGTTCCTGGGGTAACTCTAATTCATATGCAACCTGTCCAAACCTTTTAATAATCTTATATGGCCCTATGTAACGTGGGCTTAGTTTCCCTTTCTTACCAAATCTCATAACACCTTTCATTGGAGACACCTTTAAGAATACCCAATCTCCTACTGAGAACTCCAGTCCTCTTCTTCTAGCATCTGCATATGATTTGTGACGGCTTTGGGCTGTTTCTAGTCGTTGTCGTATTACCTTGACTTTTTCCATGGCTTGTTGGACTAGATCTGGACCAAGCAAGGTGGTTTCACCCACTTCAAACCATCCTATGGGTGATCTACATTTCCTTCCATACAAAGCCTCATACGGTGCCATCTTGATGCTTGAATGGTAGCTATTATTATAGGCGAATTCAATAAGTGGCAAATGGTCCACCCAACTACCTTTGAAGTCTAATGCACAAGCCCGCAACATATCTTCAAGTGTTTGAATGGTGCGTTCTGCTTGACCATCAGTCTGCGGGTGGAAAGCTGTACTTAAATTCACTTGTGTCCCTAAGCTCCTCTGGAAGGATTTCCAAAACTTTGCGGTGAACTGAGCTCCCCGATCAGATATAATGGATATTGGAACCCCATGTAGCCTAACTATTTCTTTGAGATATAGCTTTGCGTACTCTTCAGCCGTATAATCACTTCTAACTGGCAAGAAGTGTGCTGACTTTGTAAGTCTATCAACTATTACCCATATGGAGTCAAACTTCTGAAATGAGCGAGGTAACCCAGTAACAAAATCCATATTAATCATATCCCACTTCCATGTTGTAAGTTCTATACATTGCATATAACCTCCCGGCTTTTGGTGCTCTACCTTAACTTGTTGGCAATTCGGACATTGAGCCACAAATTCTGCAAGGTCCTTTTTCATTCCTTCCCACCAAAACATCTCCTTCAGGTCATGATACATCTTAGTTGATCCTGGATGAATAGTATATCTTGAATGATGGGCTTCTTCCATTATTCTCCTTCTTAGTCCATTTATATTAGGAACACACAATCTGTTTTGACAGTAAAGTACTCCATTTCGGGCAAGTTCAAAGCCCTTCACTATGCCTTGACTTACCTTCTCCTTAAGTCGCCGTAGAATAGGATCTTTGAACTGTTTTTCCCTTACCTCTGTTATCAATGAAGACTCCGCAGCATTATGCACAACAACCCCTTCCTTTGGAGTTTCAATAAGGCGCACTCCCAAATTGGCTAGTTGACGTAGATCCTTAGCGACTCCTTGCCTTACCACGGTCTGATCATCAATATTCACAATTGCCTTGCGGCTCAAAGCATCGGCTACCACATTTGCTTTCCCTGGATGGTATAGTATATCAACATCGTAATCCTTTATTAGCTCCAGCCACCTCCGCTGCCTTAAATTTAGGTCTTTCTGTTTAAATATGTACTGTAAGCTCTTATGATCAGTATATATGTCAACATGAACCCCATACAAATAATGGCGCCATATTTTCAAGGCAAACACAACAGCTGCTAGTTCAAGGTCATGTGTCGGGTAGTTTTTCTCATGTGGCCGCAGTTGTCTTGAGGCATAAGCAATTACCCTACCATGTTGTGTCAATACACACCCTAAGCCAACCCCCGAAGCATCACAATACACCGCATATCCCTCTGTGCCTTCTGGAAGCACTAATACAGGTGCAGAAGTTAGCCTGCGTTTCAACTCTTGAAAGCTCCTTTCACATGCATCATTCCATTGAAATTTGGTCGCCTTATGTGTCAACTTTGTTAGAGGTGCAGAAATAGAAGAAAAACCTTCGACAAATCTTCTATAATAACCTGCCAACCCTAAGAAGCTTCGAACTTCGGTGGGCGTTGTTGGCCTTGGCCAATCTTTTACGGCCTCGATCTTTTGTGAATCAACCATTATTCCTTCATCAGATACAATATGACCCAAGAATGCTACTGATTTCAACCAAAATTCACATTTGGAAAACTTGGCATACAGTTGCCGATCACGAAGAACTTGCAATACCTGCCGTAAGTGATTTGCATGGTCCTCTTTTGATCTTGAATACACCAGAATATCATCTATAAATACTATCACAAAGACATCTAAGAACGGCTTGAATACCCTGTTCATTAAGTCCATAAAAACTGCTGGTGCATTTGTCAGCCCAAATGACATAACAAGAAATTCAAAGTGGCCATAGCGTGTCCTAAAGGCTGTCTTGGGTATATCTTTTTCCCTCACCCTCACTTGGTGATAACCTGACCTCAAATCAATCTTTGAAAAATATTTGGCACCCTGTAACTGATCAAATAAATCATCAATCCTGGGGAGGGGGTATTTGTTTTTAATTGTCACCCTATTCAGTTGCCGGTAATCAATGCACATTCTCAAGGTGCCATCCTTTTTACGTACAAATAACACTGGTGCACCCCAAGGGGACACACTAGGTCTTATAAAGACCTTTTCTAACAAATCTTTTAATTGCTCCTTTAACTCACGTAACTCTGCCGGGGCCATTCTATATGGAGGGATAGAAATGGGTTGAGTGCCTGGAAGTAAGTCAATGCCAAAATCTATTTCTCGTTCTGGGGGCAAACTTGGAAGCTCTTCGGGAAACACATCAACAAATTCATTCACTACTGGAGCAGATTGAAGAGTTGGTGACTCAGCCTCCATATCCCTTACTCTAACTAGATGACAAATATACCCCTTTGACATCATCTTCCTTGCCTTAAAATAGGAAATAAACTTCCCCTTTGGTGCCCCAACATTACCTTCCCATTCAAGGGCTGCCTCATTTGGAAAGTGGAAATACACTCTCTTAGTTCGGCAATCCACAGTAGCATAACAAGAGGCTAACCAATCCATGCCCATTATAACATCAAATTCCACCATTTCTAACTCAACAAGGTCCGCCCACGTATCGCGGTTACAAACAGTTACAACACAGTCACAATAGACCCTTCTAGCTATAATAGATTCACCGGTAGGCGTAAATACTTCGAATGGCTCATTCAATAATTTAGGTGTTCTTTTTAGCTTCCCAGCCACTAGTGGTGTAATATATGATAATGTAGAACCAGGGTCAATTAATGCATACACATTACGTGAAAAGATGGACAATGTACCTGTGACCACATCGGGTGAAACTTCTAAATTTTGCCGACTTCCTAGAGCATAAGTGCGATTCTGGGCTCCGTTGGGGCTAGCTGCTCCTCTACCACCTCTACCACGGCCTGTAGGCATTTGCTGACCCCCACTAAAGGGAGGAACTGACGATGATGATGCAACAGCTGACCCAGCAGGTTGTGCCATATCACCCATACGCCTTCTTGGGCAATCTCTTATCATATGCCCTGGTACACCACACCAATAACAGACATCTGTCCCAACACGGCATATACATGAATGACCTCTCCCACATTGTTTACAAAGCTGCCTAGGAGGAATCTGCTGGCTGGCGGAATATCCTGTAGTCCGTGCACCTTGTCCTTCACTTCTTTGATTAGACTGGCTACCTCTAGGCCCTTGAAGTTGCGGTGGGGCACTGACTGCAGAATAGGAGGATGATGGTCTAGGTGGTTTACTAGGAAATCGGGGCCTAACATCACCTTGGGACGGTACAAACTGCCCTGTAGATCTGGCCCTCTTGGACTGGCCCCTTTCTATGTCTTGTGTCCTTCTCCTTTGCCTCTGGTCCTCTAGTTTCTGCGCAAATGCTTGCATCCTTGCTATATCCATGTCTTTATTCAGTGAAGCAATAGTACAGTCTCTTACCAGATATGTATCCAACCTGTCCACATACCGATGAACTCTATCTGCCATAGTAGCAACCACATTAGGAGCATACCTGGCCAAGGAGTTAAACTGGAGGCTATATTCCCTCACGCTCATACCCCCTTGGTGGAGATTTAGAAATTGATCTGCACGGGCCTCTCGGATCTCATATGGCAAGTAGTGGTCAAGAAAGGCCTCTTTGAACTCCTCCCAGGTAGTTGGAGGTGCATCTGTACCCTTGGATTGCTTCCAAGCTTCATACCACAATATAGCCACACCTTTCAATCTATATGCTGCCAATTCTACAGCTTCTGTACCACTCACATGCATAACATCTAAAGTGCATTGGATCTGGTCGACGAAGTCCTGCGGATCCTCATTAGAATCTGACCCGGTGAAAACTGGAGGGTCCAAATTAAGGAAGTCACGTATCCTCGTGCTGGCTGCCCTATCCACGCCACGTGCACCTACAACTGGGCCCTCTTGCCTTTGGCTTTGGCTAGCAACTATACGGGTCAATAATTGGACCGCATTTCTCAGATCCTGCACACCAGCATCGGCAGGTGGTTCTGAGGGAGTTTCACTACGACCTGGTTCATCAGGAGCTGGAGGAGTTGGAGATGTTTGGGACAGAGACTCATCTTGGGCCTCATCTCGTCGTCTCACCCGACTGGGCATACCAATTACCACTTCCACCTCCTTCCCCTTGCCTTTGCTTTTCCTTGTTTCAGGCATGCTTACTGTACAAAATAATTTAGAGGTCAGAAAATAATCAACCTACATCACTTGGCTCTATGGCACGATCTAAAGAATGAAAAGAAAGTGAACACTCCTAAATGCCACGTAGCCTCCTGCTTATAAATGTGGTGCACAACACATCCATAAACAAGACTCTACATAGACACGGCTTTGTAGACTCCCTAGGACGACCCGCTCTGATACCACTTCTGTCACGCCCTAAGCCCTATTAAGGCGGACTGGCACCCGTTGCCGACAAGGCTCGGGAGAACCAACATAACTATACACCTGCTATGAACATTTAAGAGGTTTCCATACTCAATAGGCTGTCAAATGAAAGTAAACTGTACAAACAAACCAAAAGTAAATGCATAGGACTAGGCCGTTGGAGCCACGATGTCTATAATACACTACATGACCACATTTTAATTTACATAGTCTACAAAGCCTCTAAATAAGGAGCAATATCCATATGGGTCGGGACAGGCCCCGCCTCATGGCCAACTATACAATACAAAATGCAAGTTCTAAACACATAAGCCCCGAAGCAACCTGGAGCTTTGTATAACAGCTGGAAGTCCCGTACTCTTACTGGGAAGATCTAGTAGCTCCTGTACCTGCAGCATGAAATGCAGGTCCCCCGTAAGGGACGTCAGTACGAGATAATGTACTGAATATGTAAGGCAGGAAATACTGTATATGCAATATGAACTCAAATGAAATCACATGCTGGTGTATAAGTATGATAAGACCACCTTTAGTCATACTGTGGAATCATGTACTTTATGTATTATTATTTTTTTTTTAATTACTGTATCTTTACTGTATAATCTGTGCACAATATCATGTAAATGACCAGCTGATCAGTGGTAAATCTGTAATGGGATCGACCCTGGCTAGGTGCCTCCTTCACCCCTCGGGCTACCACCCAAATGAGATCGTCCCTGGCTAGGTGATTCTTCCACCCCTCGGGCTACCACTCATTTATAAGCAACTGTAAGTTATCTTTTATTTACTTTGAGATGGTTCTTTTGGTGGTCATAACCTTTAGAACTGTGGGAAAATAGACATGTGACATATAAACAACCATACAAGATAATGCCACAATGAAAGAGAGATAGACAACTAATGAATCGTATCAAAGATTGAACAACACATAGACTTTATTTGGTAAGAAGGAATTCATGCATATTTGGTATTCAAGTACATATGCAGGTTGACAATGACTATGTATGGAAACATATGGACATGTTAAAGAGTGGGAACACGGTTAGCAGCCATGTCGGGGTTTGTACGTGCCTTTATGTGCTAAGGAAGACTATAGATTTCATGTCAAGTAATAGGAAATCAAGTTGCCTTACATACCTCGCTGTACTATGTCGTTATTACCTCGGGGTAGTATCCTTTTCCTCCAAACACTTATCTACAACATATTAGGTGATAAAACTAGTGTTAGTAGCTAATAAACACGTCTTAGTAATCCAATTTCACCCAAAAACAACATCCGGGCAGCAAGCTCGGAATTAGCAACCAAGGAGTATTCTTTCAACATTTCCACTCCTAATCGTATTTTCTAACATACATTCCCATATACATGTCATATCCAGCTATGTTTAGTCCCATAACAGCATTATAACAACTCATACAATACAGCATACAACAACCTTACACAACACGTAAGTAGACAACGCAATATTGCGTCCTTCCGCTACATTTCGACGTTAACCATTCCAAACGCGTTCCAACCTTAACCGAACTGCCCTCAACATTTTTAGACATAATTACAGTCCTAAACTAGTCCAAAAACAGTCCCTAAGTATATGAAAAACGTGGGACAACAATTCCCAAAAATAGTCCACAAATTCTTACAAATGACCGGAATTAAGACATCATTTAAGAACTTGTTTTTGCGGAAGGTACAAGTGGTCCAGCAGCTTTCTTACATCATTATGGACCCAAGACTTCTCAAAAACATACATATTACTTCATAAATCAGCCAACCAACAAGATAAAAGTCTCATATTTAACAAGAAAAGTGAACCACAAAATTGGAACACATGCTGTCCCAAAATTCCTGCACAATACAACCAACATACTCTTCATGTTTTTCATGGAAAAATTACACCAAACCATGGGTATTTTTACTTACCTTAACTCTCAAGTATTAGGTCCTCCTCAAGAACCCTAGAAGTAAGTCTTGGCTGCTTTAGAAAATGGAGAGAGAGCAAAAAGGAAACTTAAGAGAAATCTGAAAATTAGGCTTAAGAAAATGGCTGAAAGTTGCTGCTGGTTGCTCCCTTTTATAGGACACTTTTGGCCGACTTTCTTTTGGGCTTTTAGCCTTATTTTAGTAAGGTTATGGGGCAGCAGCTTGGCCCTTTCATTTGGGCCTTATTGGGCTTCAAATGGGATGGGCTTTGTTGCAAACATTTACTCCCCAAGCCCACTTAGTTTGGGCTTAAATTTTGAATTGGATTGTAATTGTAATTTGGCCCTTTTTCTTATCCATATTAGGCTGCAAATGTTGTCCTTTAATGATGCTAAACCATAGGTCCAAATGGCACCTTTAACTCGGGGTTTATTCTTTATCGGACTTGAACAAATTCGGCGTTGGGCCTTGTCTCCGTTTACCGAGCTTGTTAAGCACGTAGGTGACTCACCTACTAGCTTGCTAAGTCTCTCAAGCACCTCAATTATTTTACTTCATTTAAGGTCACACTCTCCTTAACTCGACTTAAAAATTATATACGCTCGGTCATCTTAAGTATTAGACGTACATATAGCCCTTTAATCTAAAAGTCACGCACTTTTAAAAATATGTGCGGATTTGACCTTGCCATATCATGTTTCATTTGTGTTGGACTAGTACATGTATGATGTGGGGTGTTACAGTACTGGGATAATAGGTAAGGGTTACTAATGTCACACTACGGGGATGGACCAAATCACATAGTGAAACTTGCCTCTCGTCTGGGCTAAAGGGTTTGGTGAATTTAACCTACCGTTATGCATGCTACACACTAGAAAAGAATTCGATTATCTGGTAAATACTGAGTTAAGGAATCATGGGGAACACAATACCCTAGTTTCTCTTCATATAGGTTTAACCTAGTCTTAACTTAGGAATATTTTAATAAGTATTATAAAACTACCCCCTAGGGGAGATAAGTTGGTTAATAAACCTGAATTGCAATTGAATTCTTTGAAGTCTACCATATTCACTGTGGGATTTGACCCTAACCTTTGTTAGGTTATATATTTTGACAATGACCGCTTTAGCCTAAAAAATGAGGTGCAGCTCGGGCGACATCAGATGACCTTAGTATTTATGATTTTACTAGTTGGTTTATCGATACCCTTTGCATTATGAATATTATTCCTTCGGCATCACCAACGAAGTTGATTATCATGATAAGTATTGTTATGAGCCAAAATAGTGCATACGGGGGTCTCGAGTCCCTGTGAAACTTTACATCGAGGTGATATTATACTGGGTGAAGGACACTCTAGGTCCTACCTTGCTAGCTGGGCTTGGGTAGGGCCTATAGAACTTATGATGATTATAGATGTTCTGGTACGAGTCCCCATTGTTGATTTTCGTTCGTGTAGAGAAGGCTGTGAATTTTGGAGATTTGGTGAGCTCCTGATGTTCGGAGTTGTCGATTTCCATCCGGGGCATTTGGATTTATTTTAATTTATATTCAGAGATAGTTTGTACTGTTATTGTATTTTAAAAAGCGTTGTACTTTCATTTGTGCATTGAAAGCTTAAGTACTGATTGATTCCAGGTCTTGGGATGGATTTTGGTATGTCATTCCTTTCGGCATTTATAGATTTATTCCAATTGTGATAGTTTTTACTTATTATGGGTTGTCTTCTACTGGATAGCATGTTGCCTACGATTTCGGGCTATGGGATAGACTTACTATCAGTGGGTTGAGTATGTGTCATCAGGGCCTGAGATCGGATCGTGACACTATATAACCAACCAACACAGCCCACAGCCTCATAAAATTAATAAAACACAATATCAATAGCCAATTTTCAAAAATAGCATAACAACATGAATTAATTATTAGAGTAAGATGAGAATCTTTCACCTTAACTCAAGAAAGTGATTGAAAATGATTACTTAACTTGGGTAGAAACACTTATTTGAAACAAAGCCAAGCAACATAAAATGTTTCTTCAAAAAATATATCCTACACGGTCTCCATGACTCCTAGAACTTGTTCAGGCTTGAAGTATTTTAAAATGCCTCCTACACGGTCTACATGACTCCAAGTACTTGTTTCAGCTTGAATTGTTTTTTCATGGAGGATTTCTCTTGAAAACACCTAAGAGGAGGGAGATCGAGGACAAGATTCTATGCTTATGGAATGTTTGGAATGAAATAAAATAATTCTAGAGCTGAATTTTGCTTTATAAAGACTGACAATCTAACTGTGCATTTTCTATCGACAGTGTCACTTTTAAACTATCACATTTTTTGACACAGAATTCAGATTGATGAATAATTTGATGTTATGAAAACTAGACTCAAAGATATTTAATTTTACAAGTAATAGGACTTCTAAATTATTTTACGTAGAGATCGAGGTACGCTCTTCTCGAGTTGGACCACATAAAAGACTTATTTAAAATATCTTTTTATAATAAAATTGTAAACTAGAATTTTGTACCAAATTTCTTTTGTCCAAACATTTTAGTTTAATTCTTTAATCACTTTCTTACCTCCATTTTCATGATATGAACACCTTATTTAAATTTTATTCTACCGGTATCTAATCACTAGACAACGTAAAGTAATAATAATTTTTTTTTAAAATGCATACGTCCTCAACTTAGTGGATTAGCTGTCTTAAAAATATGTGAAATTACGAGATCACAAAAAGAAAGATTGCAGAGAGGATACTTTTAAATAGATGACTTGGTGAATGATCCAAGCTAAAATATTTTTAAGTTAATAGTGATAATTCTTTTGAAAAAGAAAGATTGTTGCAATCCTAGTGAATGGAAATAAATGTGGTTATCCAAGTGTGCATAAGACAAGGAGTGGACAAGTGGTGCGAATCATTGTTCTAAAATTTGTTACCACCTGATCACAACCGAAAAGTTAAAGAAATTTTAAACTAATATTCTTTTCTTTTCATTGTGTTCTTTTATTAATTTATTTTATGTCTTATTAACATCACAATTGAGATAAGTCATTCATTAATAAGAAGAAGAATGAAAAGAAGCAGAAGAAAATATAATAAAAAATTAAAAAAGAGTATTGTGAATTCCTCCATCAAATCTCTTCCCAATGAGCTCCTCTCTGAAGTTATTGCCAGGGTTGCTTCCTCTTCTTTTTCAGATTATATCAATGCTAAGTTCAGGTTCATATTATTATTACAATTGCTACATGCATGTTACATTGTATTTTATTTTTTAAATAAATTTATTAATTGATATTTATTTTAACATAAAAGAATTAATTGGTGTCAGTTGTAAAACATTCAATGAAGTTTCGAATGATCGATATGTTTATCGTCACATTTCATTAGAGAAATTCCCAACAAGAGGATCTTCATGGAAGAGAGAAAATGAAGAGAAAGAAAATAAACTTTCTTTGTTCATGAGGACGTGCCGGGAGAGTGGTAATGCGGAAGCCTTGTACCAAAAAGGTGTGGTAAGTATTCTCTTTCGTATTATCTCTCTCACATTATGTGTCATCTTTTTGGTTTTATTCTGTTTAACAAAAGAATATTTTACTTTGTTGCAAATATATTTCAACGTTAAATTTTAAATTTTTATTTTTAATAATATAATTTATAATTACAAAATATCTATAACTTATTTTAGATCACATATTTTTAAAAAGTTCCTTTCATTTTTAGATAATTGTTTTTTTTTAAAAAAAATCATTTTTATGTCAAAAACCGGCATACAAATCGAGAGGGAAAAAGTACTTCTTTTAAATTTCTATGGCGAATATGATGAGGGTTGAATGCTTGTATTTTTTCACGTTGAATCTCGTGTGTCACATACGATACGTTTCATAGGTTAAAAAGAAAAAAAATTGTGTCAGAAGGATGAAATTGATGCATGACTTGTGAAGTGTATTTTTATTGTAGATGTTGGTTCCAATGCATGCAAAGTTTTTAAATGATAAGAGAAGTCATAAATTCTTAATATTTTTATCCATAATAATCCAAATTTAACATGCAAAATTAACATTTATTGGAGTTGACCTCCTATTCTATCCAATCGAGACAAAAATAGAAAGTAGAACGAGAAATATTTTCTCATTTTCACTTTATTTGTCTGGTTTTGACTTGACAGAAAATTTAAGAAAATAGAAACTCCTATTGTTTTAAAAAAGAATGACCCACTTTCTTTTTTGATTTCTTTTTTACAACACTTTAATTTCAACTTTTCGCGTGGTAAGCTCACAAAATTAAAGATCATTTTAATAAATTTGACATAACTTTAATTTAGGACCATAAGATAAGATTAAATTCTTTTTTATTTTCTTAAACTCTATGCCAAATCAAACTATATCATTTTTGTAGAATGTTGTAAGAAATTTTTTTATCTTGAAGATGTCATAAGGTCTATTAGAATTAAAGAGTTGTCACTCTTTTTTTTTTTAATGGATTTAAAATGAAAGTAAGACATACTAATTGAATAAAAAAGAAATTGCAGCTGGCGAAGTAGCTTCATACTCGTTGTACCTTACGTACATTAATCATGTTACAAAGGCTTTCTGATTGCGCAATCCATATCATCTATTTGTCGGCATACATTATAAATGGTCTAGACACATTTCTCTTTTGGAGGTATATATAATTAGATTTTTTTTTTTTTTGTGACTTGAGGTTGATTTCTTTAGGAAAGAAAGGCCAGAATATGCAATGAAATATCTTGTGAAAGCTGCAGAGGCAGGACACGTGGGAGCAGAATACGTAATAAGTCTAATACAAGTTTTGATGGGAGAAGAAGAATTGAAGAAGAAAGGGATAGTTGCGATTGGAAAAATGAAAGCAACCAAGCCAAAGCGAACATTGTTGAAAGAGTGCCGAAAAAACTTGGTTGACATATTGACTAATATTTGGATACTTAATCCTATGGTCCTTTTAGGACGACAAAACTCAACTTGCTGCTCCCTTCATCATAAACGCTCTTACAAGAATAAGTGGCGTCAATGGCCTTCTTTTGATATTGACGATGATGACGACCTGGATTTTTCTTGTTATGCTTGTAGTTGTGATGAAGAAATTGCACACCTTGTCAACATTTTTCCAATTTTGTAAATATATACTTCATAAATAACTTTCCTTTATATTTACCAAATATATGGCTTATTGAAATCTATTTCTCAAATTAAAGTTGCTTCTTTAACATTATGAGGTGGAGCTGTGGTTGAGTCGTTGATACCAAATAGAGAGGTTTTCTCATTATAATTGGGAAGTAAAGAATAATAAGAGAATTTAGTGAAACGTGAGAAGAAAAATTAGAGAATAAAATTTTGATCGGATAAATTTGATTGAATGAAATGAGATACATAAACTGTAAAATTAGATCTGGATCTAACCCACACCCCAAAAGCTAGCTCAAAGGAAGAAAGATTGCTCAAGCTTTATAAAGAGTCTCGCTCATCTTACTAACCAACAATGTGAGACTTTTTTCATTCTTCAACACCCCACCTCACGCAGATACCATGTAAAATTAGGTCTTAGGCCTAATTCACACCCCAAAATCTAGCTCAAGGAAGGAGGGTTTCTCAGGCCTTATAAAAAGTCCACCCATCTCATTAACCACCAATGCAGGATTTCTTTTATTCTTGTACAGAAACAGAAACAAATGAAACATCAATGAGTCTATCCTATTGCTGGCGTTAAAATTTCAGCGATGGTGTGAATAACAAGTGGAGGAAAACTTAAAAATTCCAAGCTACTTTTAATAGAAGGAACTTTATCTCTCATTGTTGGTGGAAAGGAAGTCCAGTGTGCTTATATTTAGAAGCACTCTTTCAAGATAATAAAGTGTTGAAAAGACAGTACCTCTGGTGCCATCATCATTGCTCAACTTCATATCAAAGGGTTAGATTGATTAAAATTATTGTATTGCTCCAAAAGTTGATGAAAAGTCGAAATAAGGAAGAAATTGTAGAAATAATTGATATGGTGCACAATCTACGAGATCTATTTTATGATTCATAAATACATCTACAAGTCATGAACAAGTTCCGAAGAAGGTGCTTGCGACTTGGAAAAAAGCTCAAAAAAGAATTGGTGAATCACGAGAAGTAAGTTCGGGTCATAAATAGAATTTCAGCTGGTCACGCTCAAATTACACTGTAATTATATAAAATTTATTAAAATATAAATTTTATAAATAATTCAAATTAAATTAAATTTCAAAATATATTAGTCGAAATAAATATCGTGGATTAATATAATTGGGTTAATTAATTATGTTCAATAAAATATGGATTTAATTAAAAGTCCAATTTCATTTATTTGGACTACAAATGATGACCCACTTTATTAGGCCCAATATCCTCTCATCCTAGAGGCCTACTTGATGTCACGTGTCAAATGACGTGACATGCCAAGTAAAATAAAGAAGTCAATAGGATTATGCCACGTGTCAAAATGACATGGCATTCCTAACTCAATCAAAGACCAATAAAAATGTGTTACATGTCACGCCCTAAGCCCCATTAAGGCGGACTGGCACCCGTTGCCGACAAGGCTCGGGAGAACCAACATATAACTATACACCTGCTATGAACATTTAAGAGGTTTCCACACTCAATATGCTGTCAAAAGAAAGTAAACTGTACTAACAAACCAAACGTAAATGCATAAGACTAGGCCGTTGGAGCCACGATGTCTATAATACACTATTTGACCATACTTTAATTTACATAATCTACAAAGCCTCTAAGTAAGGAACAATAACCAAATGGGTCGGGACAGGCCCCGCCTCAAGACCAACTATACAATACAAAATATAAGTCCTAAACACATAAGCCCCGAAGCAACCTGGAGCTTAGTAACAGCAGCTGGAAGTCCTGTACTCTTACTGGGGAGATCTAGTAGCTCCTGTACCTGCAGCATGAAATGCAGGTCCCCCGTATGGGACGTCAGTACGAGATAATGTACTGAATATGTAAGGCAGGAAATACTGTATATGCAATATGAGCTCAAATGAAATCACATGTTGGTGTGTATGTATGATAAGACCACCTTTAGTCATACTGTGGAATCATATACTTTATGTCTTTTTATTACTGTATCTTTCTTTACTGTATAATCTGTGCACAATATATCATGTAAATGACCAGCTGATCAGTGGTAAATCTGTAATGGGATCGACCCTGGCTAGGTGATTCCTTCACCCCTCGGGCTACCACTCATTTATAAGCAACTGTAAGTTATCTTTTATTTACTTTGAGATGGTTCTTTTGGTGGTCATAACCTTTAGAACTGTAGGAATATAGACATGTGACATATGAAAAACCATGTAAGGTAATAGCACGATGGGAAGAGAGATACACAACTAATGAATCGTATCAATGATTGAACAACACATAGACTTTGTTTGGTAAAAAGGAATTCATGCATATTCGGTATTCAAGTACATATGCAGGTTGACAATGACTATGTACGGAGACATATGGACATGTTAAAGAGTGGGAACACGGTTAGCAGCCATGTCGGAGTTTGTACGTGCCTTTATGTGCTAAGGAAGACTATAGATTTCATGCCAAGTAATAGGAAGACAAGTTGCCTTACATACCTCGCTGTACTATGTCGTTATTACCTCGGAATAGTATCCTTTTCCTCCAAACACTTATCTACAACATATTAGGTGATAAAACTAGTGTTAGTAGCTAATAAACACGTCTTAGTAATCCAATTTCACCCAAAAACAACATCCGGGCAGCAAGCTCGGAATTAACACCCAAATAGTATTCTTTCAACACTTCCGCTCCTAATCGTATTTTCTAACACACCTTCCCATATACATGTCATATCCAGCTATGCTTAGTTTCATAACAGCATTACAACAACTCATACAATACAACATACAACAACTTTACACAACACGTAAGTAGACAACGCAACATTGCGTCTTTCCGCTACATTTCGACGTCAACCATTCCAAATCCGTTCCAACCTTACCCAAACTGTCCTCAACATATTTACACATAATTACAGTCCTAAACCAGTCCAAGAACAGTCCCTAAGTAGATGAAAAACGTGAGACAACAATTCCCAAAAACAGTCCACAAATTCTTACTAATGACCGGAATTAAGACATCATTTAAGAACTTGTTTTTGCGGAAGGTACAAGTGGTCCAGCAGCCTTCTTACATCACTATGGACCCAAGACTTCTTAAAAACATACATATTACTTCATAAATCAGCCAACCAACAAGATAAAAGTCTCTTATTTAACAAGAAAAGTGAACTACAAAATTGGAACACATGCTGTCCCAAAATTCCTGCACAATACAACCAACATACTCTTCATGTTTTTCATGGAAAAATTACACCAAACCATGGGTATTTTTACTTACCTTAACTCTCAAGTATTAGGTTCTCTTCAAGAACCCTAGAAGTGTGTCTTGGCTGCTTTAGAAAATGGAGAGAGAGCAAAAAGAAACTTGAGAGAAATCTGAAAATTTGGCTTAAGAAAATGGCTGAAAGTTGCTGCTGGTTGCTCCCTTTTATAGGCCTCTTTTGGCCGACTTTCTTTTGGGCTTTTAGCCTTATTTTAATAAGGTTATGGGGCAGCAGCTTGGCCCTTTCATTTGGGCCTTATTGGGCTTCAAATGGGATGGGCTTTGTTGCAAACATTTACTCCCTAAGCCCACTTAGTTTGGGCTTTAGTTTTGAATTGCATTGTAGTTGTAATTTGGCCCTTTTTCTTATCCATCTTGGGCTGCAAATATTGCCCTTTTATGATGCCAAACCATGGGCCCAAATGACATCTTTAACTCGGGATTTATTCTTTATCGGACTTGAACAAATTCGGTGTTGGGCCTTGTCTCCATTTACCGAGCTTATTAAGCACGTAGGTGACTCACCTAATAGCTTCCTAAGTCCCACAAGCACCTCAATTATTTTACTTCATTTAAGGTCACACTCTCCTTAACTTGACCTAAAAATTATATACGCTCGGTCATCTTAAGCGTTAGATGTACATATAACCCTTAAATCTGGAATTCATGCACTTTTAAAAATATGTGCAGATTTGACCTTGTCACATCATGTTTCATCTATGTTGGACTAGTACATGTAGGATGTGGGGTGTTACATCCTCCCCCCCTTAGGAACATTCGTCCCCGAATGTAAGCATAATTAAATAGGTTAAACAAGTTATACAGACTTTTGAAAACATAATAAGAATTCATATTCACATACCTACTACTCCTTTAACTCTGTATCTTGGACTTCCTCTTTAGCTTCAAATAAATAAGGATATTTAGACCTCATTGCTTCCTCAGCCTCCCACGTTATCTCTTCTACCTGTTGGTTCCTCCAAAGCACTTTCACTGAAGGTATTTCCTTATTTCTTAGCTTTCTAACTTGACGATCTAGGATAGCAATAGGTACCTCTTCATAGGTGAGATCTTCCATAACTTGCATATCTTCAATAGGAGTAATACAAGATGGATCACCTATGCATTTTCGGAGCATTGAGACATGAAAAACTGGATGAACCATTGAAAGCTCCTGGGGTAACTCTAATTCATATGCAACTTGTCCAAACCTTTTAATAATCTTATATGGCCCTATGTAACGTGGGCTTAGTTTCCCTTTCTTACCAAATCTCATAACACCTTTCATTGGAGACACCTTTAAGAATACCCAATCTCCTACTGAGAACTCCAGTCCTCTTCTTCCAGCATCTGCATATGATTTATGACGACTTTGGGCTGTTTCTAGTCGTTGTCGTATTACCTTGACTTTTTCCATGGCTTGTTGGACTAGATATGGACCTAGCAAGGTGGTTTCACCCACTTCAAACCATCCTATTGGTGATCTACATTTCCTTCCATACAAAGCTTCATACGGTGCCATCTTGATACTTGAATGGTAGCTATTATTATAGGCAAATTCAATAAGTGGCAAATGGTCCACCCAACTACCTTTGAAGTCCAATGCACACGCCCGCAACATATCTTCAAGTGTTTGAATGGTGCGTTCTGCTTGACCATCTGTCTGCGGGTGGAAAGCTGTACTTAAATTTACTTGTGTCCCTAAGCTCCTCTGGAAGGATTTCCAAAATTTTGCGGTGAATTGAGCTCCCCGATCAGATATAATGGAGATTGGGACCCCATGTAGTCTAACTATCTCCTTAAGGTATAGCTTTGCATACTCTTCAGCCGTATAGTCACTCTTAACTAGCAAGAAGTGTGCTGACTTTGTAAGTCTATCAACTATTACCCATATGGAGTCAAACTTCTGAAATGAGCGAGGCAACCCAGTAACAAAATCCATATTAATTATATCCCACTTCCATGTTGGAAGCTCTATACATTGCATATAACCTCCCGGCTTTTGGTGCTCTACCTTAACTTGTTGGCAATTTGGACATTGAGCCACAAATTCTGCGAGGTCCTTTTTCATGCCTTCCCACCAAAATATTTCCTTCAGGTCATGATACATCTTAGTTGATCCTGGATGGATAGTATATCTTGAATGATGGGCTTCTTCCATTATTCTCCTTCTTAGTCCATTTATATTAGGAACGCACAATCTGTTTTGACAGTAAAGTACTCCATTTTGGGTAAGTTCAAAGCCCTTCATTGTGCCTTGACTCACCTTCTCCTTAAGTCGCCATAGAATAGGATCTTTGAACTGTTTTTCCCTTACCTCTGTTATCAATGAAGACTCTGTAGCATTATGCACAACAACCCCTTCCTTTGGAGTTTCAATGAGGCGCACTCCCAAATTGGCTAGTTGACGTAGATCCTTAGCGACTCCTTGACGTACCACGGTCTGATCATCAATATTCACAATTGCCTTGCGGCTCAACGCATCGGATACCACATTTGCTTTCCCTGGATGGTATAGTATATCAACATCGTAATCCTTTATTAGCTCCAGCCACCTCCGCTGCCTTAAATTTAGGTCTTTCTGTTTAAATATATACTGTAAGCTCTTATGATCAGTATATATGTCAACATGAACCCCATACAAATAATGGCGCCATATTTTCAAGGCAAACACAACAGCTGCTAGTTCAAGGTCATGTGTCGGGTAGTTTTTCTCATGTGGGCGCAGTTGTCTCGAGGCATAAGCAATTACCCTACCATGTTGTGTCAGTACACACCCTAAGCCAACCCCCGAAGCATCACAATATGCCGCATACCCCTCTGTGCCTTCTGGAAGCACTAATACAGGTGCAGAAGTTAGCCTGCTTTTCAACTCTTGAAAGCTCCTTTCACATGCATCATTCCATTGAAATTTGGTCGCCTTATGTGTCAACTTTGTTAGAGGTGCAGAAATAGAAGAAAAACCTTCAACAAATCTTCTATAATAACCTACCAACCCTAAGAAGCTTCGAACTTCGGTGGGCATTGTTGGCCTTGGCCAATCTTTCATCGCCTCTATCTTTTGTGAATCGACCCTTATCCCTTCATCGGATACAATATGACCCAAGAATGCCACTGATTTCAACCAAAATTCACATTTGGAAAACTTGCATACAATTGCCGATCACGAAGAACTTGTAATACCTGCCGTAAGTGATTTGCATGGTCCTCTTTTGCTCTTGAATACACCAAAATGTCATCTATAAATACTATCACAAAGACATCCAAGAACGGCTTGAATACCCTGTTCATTAAGTCCATGAAAACTGCTGGTGCATTTGTCAGCCCAAATGACATAACAAGAAATTCAAAGTGGCCATAGCGTGTCCTAAAGGCTGTCTTGGGTATATCTTTTTCTCTCACTCTCACTTGGTGATAACCTGACCTCAAATCAATTTTTGAAAAACATTTGGCACCCTGTAATTGATCAAATAAATCATCAATCCTGGGGAGGGGGTATTTGTTTTTAATTGTCACCTTATTCAATTGTCGGTAATCAATACACATTCTTAAGGTGCCATCCTTTTTTCGCACAAATAACACTGGTGCACCCCGAGGGGACACATTAGGTCTTATAAAGCCCTTCTCTAGCAAATCTTTCAATTGCTCCTTTAATTCACGTAGCTCTGCCGGGGCCATTCTATATGGAGGGATAGAAATAGGTTGAGTGCCTGGGAGTAAATCAATGCCAAAATCTATCTCTCGTTCTGGAGGCAAACCTGGAAGCTCTTCGGGAAACACATCAGCAAATTCATTCACTACCGGAACCGATTGAAGAGTTGGTGATTCAGCCTCCATATCCCTTACTCTAACTAGATGACATATACACCCCTTTGACATCATCTTCCTTGCCTTGAAATAGGAAATAAACTTCCCCTTTGGTGCCCCAACATTACCTTCCCATTCAAGGACTGCCTCATTTGGAAAGTGGAAATACACTCTCTTAGATCGGCAATCCACAGTAGCATAGCAAGAAGCTAACCAATCCATGCCCATTATAACATCGAATTCCACCATATCTAACTCAACAAGGTCCGCCCACGTATCACGGTCACAAACAGTTACAACACAATCATAATAGACCCTTCTAGCTATAATAAATTCACCGGTTGGCGTAGATACTTCAAATGGCTCATTCAATAATATAGGTGTTCTTTTAAGCTTCCCAGCCACTAGTGGTGTAATATATGATAATGTAGAACCAGGGTCAATTAATGCATACACATTATGTGAAAAGATGGACAATGTACCTGTGACCACATCGGGTGAAGCTTCTAAATTTTGCCGACTTCCCAGAGCATAAGTGCGATTCTGGGCTCCGCTGGAGCTAGCTGCTCCTCTACCACCTCTACCACGACCTGTAGGCATTTGCTGACCCCTACTAACGGGAGGAACTGACGATGTTGATGCAACAGCTGACCTAGCAGGTTGTGCCATATCACCCATACGTCTTCTTGGGCAATCTCTTATCACATGCCCTGGTACACCACACCAATAACAGGCATCTGTCCCAACACGGCATATACCTGAATGACTCCTCCCACATTGTTTGCAAGACTGCCTAGGAGGAATCTGCTGGCTGGCCGAATATCCTGTAGTCCGTGCACCTTGTCCCTCACTTCTTTGATTAAACTGATTACCTCTAGGCCCTTGAAATTGCGGTGGAGCACTGACTGCAGAATATGAGGATGATGGTCTAGGTGGTCTACTAGGAAATCGGGGCCTAACATCACCTTGGGACGGTACAAACTGCCCTGTAGATCTGGCCCTCTTGGACTGGCCCCTTTCTATGTCTTGTGTCCTTCTCCTTTGTCTCTGATCCTCTAGTTTCTGCGCAAATGCTTGCATTCTTGCTATATCCATGTCTTTATTCAATGAAGCAATAGTACAGTCTCTTACCAGATATGTATCCAACCTATCCACATACCGATGAACTCTATCTGCCATAGTAGCAACTACGTTGGGAGCATACCTAGCTAAGGAGTTAAACTGGAGGCTATACTCCCTCACGCTCATACCCCCTTGATGGAGATTCAGAAATTGATCTGCACGGGCCTCTCGGATCTCATATGGCAAGTAGTGGTCAAGAAAGGCCTCTTTGAACTCCTTCCAGGTAGTTGGAGGTGCATCTATACCCTTGGATTGCTTCCAAGATTCATACCACAATATAGCCACACCTTTCAATCTATATGCTGCCAGTTCTACAGCTTCTATACCACTCACATGCATAACATCTAAAGTGCGCTGGATCTGGTCGATGAAGTCTTGCGGATCTTCATTAGGATCTGACCCGGTGAAAGTTGGAGGGTCCAAATTAAGCTAGTCATGTATCCTCGTGCTAGCTGCCCTATTCGCACCATCTGCACCTACAACTTGGCCTTCTTGTCTTTGGCTTTGGCTAGCAACTATGCATGTCAATAATTGGACCGCATTTCTCAGATCCTGCACAGCAGCATCGGCAGGTGGTTCTGAGGGAGTTTCACTACGGCCTGGTTCATCAGGAGCTGGAGGAGTTGGAGATGTTTGGGACAGAGACTCATCTTGGGCCTCATCTCGTCGTCTCACCCGACTGGGCATACCAATTACCACTTCTACCTCCTTCCCCTTGCCTTTGCTTTTCCTTGTTTCAGGCATGCTTACTGTACAAAATAATTTAGAGGTCAAAAATAATCAACCTACAACACTTGGCTCTATGGCACGATCTAAAGAATGAAAAGAAAGTGACAACTCCTAAATGCCACGTAGCCTCCTGCTTATAAATGTGGTGCACAACACATCCATAAACAAGACTCTACATAGACACGGCTTTGTAGACTCCCTAGGACGACCCGCTCTGATACCACTTCTGTCACGCCCTAAGCCCCATTAAGGCGGACTGGCACCCGTTGCCGACAAGGCTCGGGAGAACCAACATATAACTATACACCTGCTATGAACATTTAAGAGGTTTCCACACTCAATATGCTGTCAAAAGAAAGTAAACTGTACTAACAAACCAAACGTAAATGCATAAGACTAGGCCGTTGGAGCCACGATGTCTATAATACACTATTTGACCATACTTTAATTTACATAATCTACAAAGCCTCTAAGTAAGGAACAATAACCAAATGGGTCGGGACAGGCCCCGCCTCAAGACCAACTATACAATACAAAATATAAGTCCTAAACACATAAGCCCCGAAGCAACCTGGAGCTTAGTAACAGCAGCTGGAAGTCTTGTACTCTTACTGGGGAGATCTAGTAGCTCCTGTACCTGCAGCATGAAATGCAGGTCCCCCGTATGGGACGTCAGTACGAGATAATGTACTGAATATGTAAGGGAGGAAATACTGTATATGCAATATGAGCTCAAATGAAATCACATGCTGGTGTGTATGTATGATAAGACCACCTTTAGTCATACTGTGGAATCATGTACTTTATGTCTTTTTATTACTGTATCTTTCTTTACTGTATAATCTGTGCACAATATATCATGTAAATGACCAGCTGATCAGTGGTAAATCTGTAATGGGATCGACCCTGGCTAGGTGATTCCTTCACCCCTCGGGCTACCACCCAAATGAGATCGACCCTGGCTAGGTGATTCTTCCACCCCTCGGGCTACCACTCATTTATAAGCAACTGTAAGTTATCTTTTATTTACTTTGAGATGGTTCTTTTGGTGGTCATAACCTTTAGAACTGTAGGAATATAGACATGTGACATATGAAAAACCATGTAAGGTAATACCACGATGGGAAGAGAGATACACAACTAATGAATCGTATCAATGATTGAACAACACATAGACTTTGTTTGGTAAAAAGGAATTCATGCATATTCGGTATTCAAGTACATATGCAGGTTGACAATGACTATGTATGGAGACATATGGACATGTTAAAGAGTGGGAACACGGTTAGCAGCCATGTCGGAGTTTGTACGTGCCTTTATGTGCTAAGGAAGACTATAGATTTCATGCCAAGTAATAGGAAGACAAGTTGCCTTACATACCTCGCTGTACTATGTCGTTATTACCTCGGAATAGTATCCTTTTCATCCAAACACTTATCTACAACATATTAGGTGATAAAACTAGTGTTAGTAGCTAATAAACACGTCTTAGTAATCCAATTTCACCCAAAAACAACATCCGGGCAGCAAGCTCGGAATTAACACCCAAATAGTATTCTTTCAATACTTCCGCTCCTAATCGTATTTTCTAACACACCTTCCCATATACATGTCATATCCAGCTATGCTTAGTTTCATAACAGCATTACAACAACTCATACAATACAGCATACAACAACTTTACACAACACGTAAGTAGACAACGCAACATTGCGTCTTTCCGCTACATTTCGACGTCAACCATTCCAAATCCGTTCCAACCTTACCCAAACTGTCCTCAACATATTTACACATAATTACAGTCCTAAACCAGTCCAAGAACAGTCCCTAAGTAGATGAAAAACGTGAGACAACAATTCCCAAAAACAGTCCACAAATTCTTACTAATGACCGGAATTAAGACATCATTTAAGAACTTATTTTTGCGGAAGGTACAAGTGGTCCAGCAGCCTTCTTACATCACTATGGACCCAAGACTTCTTAAAAACATACATATTACTTCATAAATCAGCCAACCAACAAGATAAAAGTCTCTTATTTAACAAGAAAAGTGAACTACAAAATTGGAACACATGCTGTCCCAAAATTCCTGCACATACAACCAACATACTCTTCATGTTTTTCATGGAAAAATTACACCAAACCATGGGTATTTTTACTTACCTTAACTCTCAAGTATTAGGTTCTCTTCAAGAACCCTAGAAGTGTGTCTTGGCTGCTTTAGAAAATGGAGAGAGAGCAAAAAGAAACTTGAGAGAAATCTGAAAATTTGGCTTAAGAAAATGGCTGAAAGTTGCTGCTGGTTGCTCCCTTTTATAGGCCTCTTTTGGCCGACTTTCTTTTGGGATTTTAGCCTTATTTTAATAAGGTTATGGGGCAGCAGCTTGGCCCTTTCATTTGGGCCTTATTGGGCTTCAAATGGGATGGGCTTTGTTGCAAACATTTACTCCCTAAGCCCACTTAGTTTGGGCTTTAGTTTTGAATTGCATTGTAGTTGTAATTTGGCCCTTTTTCTTATCCATCTTGGGCTTCAAATATTGCCCTTTTATGATGCCAAACCATGGGCCCAAATGACATCTTTAACTCGGGGTTTATTCTTTATCGGACTTGAACAAATTCGGTGTTGGGCCTTGTCTCTATTTACCGAGCTTATTAAGCACGTAGGTGACTCACCTAATAGCTTCCTAAGTCCCACAAGCACCTCAATTATTTTACTTCATTTAAGGTCACACTCTCCTTAACTTGACCTAAAAATTATATACGCTCGGTCATCTTAAGCGTTAGATGTACATATAACCCTTAAATCTGGAATTCATGCACTTTTAAAAATATGTGCAGATTTGACCTTGTCACATCATGTTTCATCTATGTTGGACTAGTACATGTAGGATGTGGGGTGTTACATTACATCTACAAGTGATGTGTTCTGGCCAATCAAATATCGCCATGTCACTTGAAAGGAAACCTATTCTAATCATTTTTCCTGTGACATGTCACTTAAATCTAATTAGCTAGAAGAAAGTCTGATTCTATCATAACTCATCTATTCTATAACTATAAATAGGGGTCCTCATAATTCATATTCACATCAAGAGCTCTAAGAAAAAGCTAGAGAGAGTTTGTGGATCAAACGCCGCAAATTTCTCTACAGGTTCAAGAATTCATACATTCAAGCATTCAAGTTCAAGAACAAGCTTAAAAACTCTTGAACTCAGGATCAATCTCAAGAACAAATTCAATTTTCAAGATCAAGAACAAATTCAAATTTCAAGATCAAGATCAAGAACAAATTTAAATTTCAAGATCAAAATCAAGAACAAATTCAAAATTCAAGATTAAGCTCAAGCTCAAGAGTCCTTGAATTTTCACTTGAAAAGACAAATTAGAGGATTTATAGATATTGTAAAACTCACATACTTAAAATTAAATACTACAATTGTTGTGATATTTCGTTCTTGATTATTATTTTCTCGACACAAAATTTTATCATCTACAGATTTTCGCACGCCCAATAGGACAATCTCTACCTCTCATCTCAACTTTTCAAGCATTTTTAAAATTGAAATGGAATCTAAGAAGATCTCCCAATCCACTTCCTTTAAGGCTACTGACTCCAAGTACTCTACTGAAGAAGAGGAAATTCTTGTATTACTTTTGGATGTATTGGAGTTGTTACAAGGAGCAAAGCCACTCTGCTAGGACAAGAAACACTGCGAGTGTCATCCGCACCAACTCCTAATTTTCGATCTTCAACCCAAAGGGAGTAAGGTCCTCTACAAATGTTTCAGAAAAAGGAAGTAGTGTTGCTGAGAAGATCAAACAAACTTTGGCTCTACTTGAGGTCTCTACTTCCAAGAATTCTACAGCAAAGCAATACCATGACTCATCGAATGAATCTTCTCCATATGCATCACATAATGTGAGCCCTCTGAAGATCAACTTTCACATTATCCATGCTACTCTTCAATGCGTCTAACCGTCATGCAAGCGATGACAACTAATGCATCATCCATGGCGGAATAACTTGCAAATCTGGAAAAGATGATTGAGGGATTGACTAAGCATATGCAACACCAAGAGTCTCGCATTGATAAGTTGATGCTCATTGTGGACAACTTACTAGATGGGGAATCTAGCCATGCATTGGGAAGCGTAATGAAATTCATAAGACTGAAAATCTTGTGAAGTGAGCACCATATATCAAGGAGATGTCAGTTTATGCCAAAGGGATAATCCCACGATCAATTGAAGGAGTTTATTGAAGGGACCATCAAAGAGAAATATGAAGCCTCCACAAAGTCTTCCCATATGTATGCTAACCCTTACACTGCAAAGATTGATAGCCTTAAAATGCCTATAGGTTATCGCCTCCCAAATTTCAATAGTTCGAGGGCAAAGGAAATCTAAAGCAGTATGTTGCACACTTTGTAGAGACATGTAACCATGCTGGGACCTATGAAGACTATCTTGTCAAGCAGTTCGTGCGCTCCTTAAAGGGGAATGCATATGACTGTTACATTGATCTTGAGCCTGATTCTGTTGATAGTTGGGAGCAACTAGAACATGAGTTTCTTAACTGCTTCTACAACACAAGACATACTGTGAGCATGGTAGAACTCACGAATACTCCCCAGAGTAAAGATGAACCAATCATTAATTTCATAAATCAATGGAAAAATGCTCGTTTAAATTTTAAAGATAGGCTTAGTGAAGCTTTTGCTATAGAAATGTGTATCCGAGGGATGCACTAGGGGCTTCTCTATGTATTACAAGGAATCAAGCCTAAGCCTTTTAAAAATCTAGTTACTCGTGCTCATGAGGTGGAGTTCATCATGTCTTCTGTCGAAAAAGATGGATGCTTGTTCATGACCCTCGCAAAAGGAAGGAAAAATAAAAACCCAAGAAATGGGGCAAATTTGTGCCCAAGAATGATAATAAAGAATCCATGAATGTCAATATATTGCCTGTGAAGTTTACTATGAAAGAAAATAAGAAGCAAAGTGTAAAGATGACTTTTCAAGAGTATCCAAATCGAAAGCTAACCTTGAGAAAGATACAAGAAAAGGAATACCCATTTCTGGATTCTAATTTTCATGAAATTTTTTATGAATTGGTTGAGCTAAAGCTTATTGAGTTGCCAGAGATGAAACAACTTGATGAAGCTAGGAAGACAAATGACCTAAATTATTACAAGTATCATAGACTTGTAGTTCACCCTCTTGAGAAGTGTTTTGTCCTCAAAGGTAAGGTTATGAAAGCTAATGAAAAGAAGATTGTCCTTGATGATGACAAGGCAAGCTCTAATCAAATCTCTATCATATTCAGTTCGCTTGACTCGATCCAAATATGCACATCTGAAGAAAAAGGGCCATTAGAGCAAGAAAACTCCCAAATTGATACATATAATAATAAAGGTTGGGTTTCACGAACAGGCGAAGACACAACAAGACAAGTCCATAAAAAGAATCATTGGAATTATCAATCAGACAATGGGTAGTGAAGAGATCATAGAAGCAGAAGTCGATCAAATGTCTAAAGAGGCCAAAGGTAGAAATGCATCAGCACCAGAAACCGCGGTATCTTGTGACTTTGGGGGAATTATTACCAAGTTGGTTCTATATGGAGGCCACTCAAGAAAATGTTGAGGCACCATGTTTCAGTGCTAACAATGGAGAAACAACAAATGAAACTTCATTGAAGATGTCTCCTGCTAACAAAGAAGAAGCACCAGGTGAAATCCCATAAAAAACATCTCCCCCACCTTCCAAAAGTATATGAAACCTCCTATTCAAGAAGTAAATGCATGTGATACAAAGATTACATTTATAGATGATGATCTTCTATTTCGCAAAACTCTATAGTCCTTTGCATATGGTGAGTCACGTGCTAGAGAAGAAGATAAATAAAATCTTGATAGATGAAGGGTCTAGGGTCAACAATCTACTCATCCACACGTTAAAAGATCTTGACATCACAACTGAAGAACTTAGCAAACGTTATTTGTTGACACAAGGATTCAATCAAGGGGACAGAGCTATATAGGCTCAATTAAGCTAGAAATTCATATGGATGATTTGTGATCAAGTGCATGGATGTGTTTGATTGATGCAAAGACTTCATATAATATATTGTGTGGAATACTTTGGGTGAACGAGAACAAAATTGTCTCATTTTCTCACTATCAACGTTTGAAGTACCTTGAAGATGGAATTGAAAGGAAAATATTTGTCAACAATAATCTTTTCACTAAAATTGAGTCACATTTTGCCGATACAAAGTTCTATTTGAAGAGTTATATTGTGAAGGGGTAAAGCCTGAGGGCGTCAAATCGACCAAGTCTGATAAGCTTAAAGGCGAAAAAACCAATGTGGCCATTGAAAGGGTCAAAGTTGATATTAGAGAACCTTCTACTTGTCCAAATAAGGGGAAGACTATTCCCTTGAAAAGAAAGCTAGCCTCTACACTTAGTTATGTCCCAAAAGTGAAGAAAGAGGAGGGTCAATTATTTTATGTGTGACAGAATGTACTAGGAGGGTTGAGTCTTCCTACCAAATAGATCAATGCAATAAATTGTCTTCAAAGTTGTTGGGAAATCTTTTGGCTCAAAATCTATCACAAGATATATTGCTCCCTACAAAATGTACAGAAGGTTTTGATCCAAATGCTTACAAGTTATTTGCAAAGGTTGGGTATAACCCTGATGAGCCATCTAGGCCAGAGAAACTCCTATCAGAAGGCACAACTAGGCAAGCACGTGAAGGTTTAGGCTATTTCCAACCGCCACCGATTTGCATCTTCATAAAAAGGGCAAGCAATTATTATATTACTATAGAAGATGAGTGTGCTTCTTCTCATAAATGGCCTTGTTGTTGATCCACTTAAAAAACCTACTGTAAGAACTTCTATGTTTGAGAGGTTAGGTCCATTTAAGAAATAAAATAACAAGCATCGGAGAAGGTACCTAAGAGTAACGACACTTGCTTCACTTGTGATCCAAAAGGATTTCAAACGTGTAATTTCTTCTAGGATGAAGCGAAAAGTGGAACTCATCGTTTCATGAAAAGTGATACTAAAGGCAAAGGCTCACACGGTGGTTTACACCAAAGAGCGCGAGGAAGATTAAGAAAGTGTAGGCTCCTCATGTTATATTACAACTCAGATTGAGAACAATACCTCATGTCAACTGAAAATTGATGATGAGTTAGGAGGTATTGTTTGGTGCTATCATATATCTATCAATGACAATGATCCACAGGAAGAGGGGGATGCTGGAGATGCTCCACTAGAATTTGAAGAAGGAGTGAAGACCACGATGGATCCCTTAAAAGAAGTTAACCTTGGCACTGATGAAGACCCAAGGGAAACTTACTTGAGTACTTTTCTAGAAGTGGATGAAGAAATAGCTTATATGAATATACTCAAAGAATATAGAGATGTCTTCGCTTGGATATATAAAGAAATTCCTGGCTTAAATCCCAAAATAACGGTCCATTAGTTGGCATGCAAGCACGACACTCGTCCTATCAAGTAGGCTAAAAAACATTTTAGGCCAGGCTTGATTCCATTGATTGAGAAAGAAGTTAACAAACTCATTAAAGTAGGCTTCATTTGTGAAGTTGAATACCCCACGTTGACTTCAAGAATTGTTCTCGTGAGGAAGAAGAATAGCCAAATTTGAGTTTATATTGACTTCAGAGATCTCAATAATGCATGCCCTAAAGTTGAATTCCTACTTCCCATTCCAGAGGTAATGATTAATGCTACAACAGGTTATGAAGCAATGTCATTTATGGATGGTTCTTCTTGTTACAAATAAATCCACATGTCACTAAAGGATGAAGAACTCACGGCGTTACGTACACCTAAAGGCATTTCTTGCTACAAGGTGATGCCTTTTGGTTTAAAGAATGTCGGTGACACATACCAAAGGACTATGTAAAATATATTTGATGATTTACACCACAAGAATTTTGAGTGGTATGTTGATGACTTGGTTATAAAGTCACAAAAGAGGAGCGACTGTTTGAAAGACTTGAGAATGGTGTTTGAGTTGCTTCAAAGATATCAATTGAGGATGAATCCATTATAATATGCCTCTTCTGGAAAGTTTCTTGGCTTCATTATGCAACATCGAGGAATCGAGATTGATCAACCCAAAGTTGATGCAAGTTTGAAGATATCTGAGCCTTAAAACATTCTTAAGTTGAAAAGTCTTCAGAAAAAATTAGCCTAACTGAGGCGGTTCATCTCTAATCTAGGGAAAATACCAACCATGCAACAATCTCATGAAGAAAGATGACACGTTCAAGTGGGATCAAACAGGTTTCAAAGCATTTAAAATATCAATATAGCGACCCCCAGTTTAGGAGCCTTGAGTGCAGAAAAGTTGGCCTGAAAATAAATGAGAACTTGGTTTACGAGGCAGTTTATGGCCCATAAGTTATTTTACAGCTCGTAGGAACGGTCCTAAAACATAGAACTTCAGGAAGGGAAAAAATTTTAGAAGATGCACATGTTCAGAAGATGCAGGTTCAAGAGATAAGAATGCTGAGATGGATGTGTGGGCACACAAGGAGGGATAAGATTAGGAATGACACCATTTAGAAGAAGCTAGAGGTGGCCTCAGTGGCTGATAAGATGAGGGAAGCGAGACTGCGATGGTTTGGACATGTGCACAGAAGAGGTACCAATGCTCCTGTAAGGAGGTGCGAGAGGTTGGACTTAGGAGGTGCTAAGAGAAGTAGAGGTAGACCAAAACAGTACTGGGGAGAGGTAATTAAACAGGATATGGGGAGACTTGATCTCACCGAAGACATAACCTTAGATAGGAAGGAGTGGAAGTCGCATATTAGAGTAGAAGGCTAATAGGTTAGCAGGGTTAGGTTGATGTCTAGCCGCGGGGTAGTGTAGGATGTTGTCTTTATTTGTATTATGTTTGTTAAATTTATAGTATGTACATAATATTATGTGTTTTTCAGTAGTAGTCGCTCTTCCTATTCCTTTCTTTTCCTTTCATTTTTGTCATATCTAGTTTATTCCGCCTATGGGTTGTTGAGATGAGAGTTCTCAGGAAATATCCTCTCTACTTCTATGAGGAAGTGGTAAGGTCTGCATACATTCAACCCTCCCCAAACCCCACTTGTGGGATTCCACTGGGTATGTTGTTGTTGTTGTTGTCTAAAGTTCGAGCTGCTCCTAGGATGCCTACTTATGATTCTAAGAGTATGTTTTAGAAGATTTTTGTGAGATGACTTAGCACTAAGCGGACTAGAGATTGGGACTTATCCCGTTTGTTCAGGCATGATCCCTTGAAGCTAAATCTCAATGTTCATGACTATGTGCCACCATAGGGGCCTTATGCGTTAGGCTAGTGGATCCAAGTAAGCCCCAAAGTTATGAAAGATGCAATTGCAAAGTTACTAAGTTTCAGATGTCTACCTTGACAAGTAGATTCCCCTTTTCTCAATGGAAGGAGTGCATTGGCCTTTTCCCAATGGAAGGAGTTCATTGGATCCATGTAGTAGCTCACACGATCTTGCTGTTGGTTATGGTCTATTCCCACAAGTTTGCATGATCCTATGATATGTCCTAAATTTGTTTGTTTAATATGCATTGTCTCATATTGATCTGAGCCATATTTCTTATGTATGTTTGAGCTTATTTCATGAACTCACTAACCTTATGTATACATATAGTTATGTTTAATTATAAGGCCATTACAATTTCATCCATGCATTGCATCTCATGTACTTAGTACATTCCAACGTACTAACATATATTTTCATGCATGATTTAACCATGTAGGGACAGGTACTTCTCCACCGGCTCATGGCTAGTAGTTTGAGTTCGAGACTAGCTTTTGTTGTGGTGAATCCTTAGTTCGGGACTCCACCTATTTCCACTCTTTATGTATTTTCTTTTCCAGACGACGTATTTATGACCTTTTTGAGGCTTTTACTTTCTGTGTTGTCTATTATGGATGTTTTTTCTATTTGATGAAAACCGACCTTACCGGTTCTGTTCAAATGTAATAGTGGTATGCTTATGGACAAATGATATTTTCTAAGTTACGTGTTTTTCCTAATGTTTCTTCATTGCAAAAGATGGCTCATAGCCTCTTTTCCCTTATGATTTTCTGGAATATATTTCTATTCATTACCTATGAATGCCCGAGATGCTTGGATGGCTTAGGTGAGGTGCCTTTAGGTATCTCATTCGCCGTGTGACAACTAGGCCCCTAGGTCATGTTGTTACAGACTTTGTATTAGAGCACGGGATTTAAATTGTTCCTCGAATTTCCATGCATACTGCGTAGCATAGAGTCTCGTTCAATATCACGACCCAAAAATGATCGCAACTAAAGAAAGATAATTAAAATGGAAATAAACTCAAATGACATAAGAAATCTCCCAAAACCCGGAGTCATGAGTACAAGAGCATCTAAAACAGTAGTGAAGGATAAATATAACTATCTCAAAAGAAAATACAATGTTGTCTCATAAAATATGATACAAGTGTAAAAAGGAGGTAAGGGAAACCTCAAGGATCCACGACGACTCGAAGTCTGAGCCTCACCGGTGAGATCAGGATGGATGTAAAAATGTCCAAAAGAGCGAATCAGCTACCTTGTGCGGGTCCTTGTGCTTGATCTGCAAGGATGAAACAGAGTAGGGGTGAGTACACCAAAACGTACCCAGTAGATTCAACCAACTGGGTAAGAGAAATGAAAATAAACATGTAATAACGAAGAATCCTATCCTTGCATAAAAAAAGGTTAGCACAAGATATCATATATATACATATATATAATAATGAGCAAAGATATCTTCATGAATTCATGATGCCATATAACCATAATATGAAATATAATGCACAACTCATCAATCCAAATAGCAAGGGTGTCATAGACTTGCCACTTGCCCGTAGTCTAGTAATATCAGAATGCCAGAACCTTGCCATCTGTCTGGGGTCAAGGAATATCATATCGCCACAACCTTGCCACCTGCCGGTGGTCAAGTAATAATATGATGCTACGTCCTTGCCACCTGCCCGTGTTCAAGGTATATGAAATATGAATCTCATCCTTGACCCCTGCCCAAGTCAACGGGGTGGTACCAATGTGAATCATAATGACCTTGCCTCCTACCCCGGTCAAAAGATGTTATATTCCACACACAATAGATATAAATCAACAGTGCAACCCAAAGATGGATATAAACATATATAATAGCATTACAATAGTAATATCAATGCATGAAACTCATAATATTCATGTGTACTCAAGGAGTAATATCAAGTGTCACTGCTAATGTGCAAACAATAATCATATTTAAGATCATCATAATTATATCGGTAATCAAGAGTGTCAATAATATCGGACCTTACTCGCCCAAGTATGCAAGAATATAATATTACCGGACCTAACTCGTCCCAAATATGCAAGTATGACAATGATACCGGACCTATCTCATCCCAAATATGCAAGTATGACAATGATACCAGACCTATTTTGTCCCAAATATACAGATAACAATGCAACCAGACCTAACTCGTCCCAAAAATATGAGTATTTCAATAGTATCGGACCTTACTCGTCCCCATGGGTCTGACAAGTCACATTTAGCCACATTTAATCTCAAGTCTCATCATTTCATCATAACTAATCTCAGATCATCAATATGATCAAAATTATATCACGGTCCGGCTCAACCAGATCACTTTTCCATCCTCATTTCAACACATCAACTCAATTACACAATTACCCATCTACATCTCACAATTATCACATGAACAAGATCAATAACCCAAATCCAGTCCCAAAAGGTTAGTTGAACCTACCTTAATGCCAGCACATGGACAAGCTTTTAATTAACTCAAGTCCTCAATTTGATCTCCCAATTAGATCATCCGCTATCAAAATTAGGCAATACTCATCAAGAGAAATATTTTGATACCCATATTGATATAATTTAGGCTAAGGGGCAAAATGGTCAAAATTAGGGGTAAAATTCGAAAGTTTCAAATATGGAAATTAATTTCGAAATCAAGCTCTACACAAAAAATAGAATACATGGGTGAAAATTCCATTAAAATCATGCTTAAATTAAATGAGAATCAATAGTTAAAGTTTGGAAAACATAGTCTAAAAATCCCCAATCTTGGGTGTTTAATTTCATGAAATTAAAGATAAATTCAAGATAAAACTCATAAAATGATTAGTTTAGTGTTATAAACACTTACCCAACAAAAATTTTTGAAATCCTTTCTTCAAAATTGCCCCCAAAAAGTTTGGAAGTTCGAAAATAGATTAAAAATAGTGTTTTATGAGTTTAAAACTATCTAGGTATAAAAACTACTCGGTTGTGGAGCCCATTCCGCGAACGCGGAGACCAATCGGCCACAAATCCGCAAACGTGAATCTCAACACACCTACACCTCTGCAAATGCGGAGGCTTCTCTGCGAAGGTGGAGAAGAAGTCTGCTTGCACTAGATATTCGCAAACCAGCAATGCCAAGTCCACTTTCCCTACTCAGAATGGACCCCCCAAACTCATCGGAACTCAAAATTTTACAATTAAATATTTATTTGTACTAGAAACAGCGATCCTGACTCAACGAAATCATCATAAATCAGTTTCATGGCTTCCTCTCCACATTTATCAATGTAAGTCGATTAAACTAGTTTAAAACTCAAAATACCCAAAACTTCCCTTGGCAACTCCAACTATTATTCTGAGACCATTTCCAGCGTTAGTTTCACCATCTGCATCTAATGAAACTATTGGAATTTTGATTCGAGCTTTCAAACCCCAAAAGTTGACTTAAGTCAAATTTTTGTCTAAAAACAAGTAAAATCACAACTTTGGGCCTAAAAATCTCATTTTAACTCCAAATTCATTTATGTAACTTGTCATAGTTCAGTTTCAGCATTCTAGAGCTAATGAAATCAATGGATCCCCGATATGGCCTCCAAAGAAATGGTACAAAAACACATTTTTTCAATAACTTAAGACTCCAAAAATCCCAAAATTCATATTTCAACTTTTAAAACTCAAAATTTAAATTCCAACCATTCAAATAGTTCAAAATAGGCCCAAAGCAACTTACAAATGGGTAAAATAGTAATTTTCATAGATAATGCCAAAATTGACCAACAAGGTCATTACATCATTCACCACTAAAAAGAATATTTGTCCTCGATCATAAGGAAAAGAAGAGTACTAAAGCCTCAAAAAGGCTGGGATATCTGGCCCCCATATCTGACTTCAACTCCCAAGTAGCTTCATCAACAAAATGGTGCTGCCACTAGACCTTCATAGAAGGTATATCTTTGGATCTTAATCTTCTGACCTGCCTGTCCAATATAGTTATAGGTTCCTCTTCAAAGAACAAACCTGTACCCAACTCAACAGTGTCATAAGAAATCACATGGGAATCATCTGGAATGTACTAGTGATGTCGCCCAAGTTACACCTCCTTCTCTAGGATAAAGTGGTCATTGTCAAGAAATAGAACTTAACCAAGGTTAGGGTCGAACATAAGGGAATATGTAGACTCAAGAGAATTCAATGACTGCAATTTGAGTAGCTAACTAACTTACATTCCCGGGAGGGGGGGGGTTGTAATAATCAATGGAAAATAAACCTAACTAATACAAGAGTGAAATCAATATGGAGAGAACCTAGGGTATTGTGTTCTCCATGATTCCCTAACTCATTATTCCTAGATAACCTAATTCTCTTCTAGTGTGTAGCATGCAAGACAGTAAGTCAAGTTCACCAAGCCCTTTGGTCAAAGTTGAGAGGCGAATTTCACTATGCGACTTGGCTCATCTCTATAGTGTGCATTACTAACCTTTACCTATTAGTCCCACTACAACCTCCCCTAAGAAACTTAATAAATACATGCATGCACACTTTCCAAGAATTGTGAATTATCAGATTTTACTTCATTAGTTCTTCATGGTTCCCACAACCCTAGTTGTGGATTTAGCTACTCATGATTTGTGTAGATGCAAAACTTATGAATTGGAATAATATAATAGAGCACTTACATAATTGAATTAAGAACAAGCAAATCCAACTTCAAAGAGAATCACAAGATTAAAGATGAAATAAATACAAGTGTTCTAAAAAAAACTCTCCATTATTATCTTACACTTTTCTCTCTCTAATTATTGAGTTTTTTGAGTACTATGCGAAAAATTCTGAAAAATAACCTTAACAGCCTATTCATAATATTTAAAAGACAAGTCCTAAACACATTAGGATAATTGGGCTGGCACATCACACGAAAGGGTTTATGGCTCATTTTGCATCCCATAGCCCGTAATAGGGGTCTCGTACAGAGCTGTTGTAGTAATGGGCTTCAAGTCTATGATACCCCCTCTACGACCCGCAGGGGGGTTTCTTCTGATGAATCTTCGGAAAGTCCCAATCTCTGATCCTCAGGGCACGAACTAAGGTCTACAACTTGTAATCAATCTACGACCCATCTGCATGTTTGTATAACCAACTTAATCATCCCCTCACTGGAATCTTCCACAAAACCCACTTCACGGACCATAGAGAGTTCTACGACCCGTAAAGGGTCTCGTACTGCAAAACAAATCAGCAACTTCTATATTTCTTCCTAAAATCAAGGCCAACCCTAGAATCCTGCAGATATAATACAAAAACACATAAAACCAACTAACATCGCATTGAGAACATATAAAATTCCAAATTTTAAACGTCAAAAGTTTTGTATTTTGACAGCACATCAACACCCTCAACTTAAAATTGTTGCTTGTCCTCAGCCGACGGTCTCAATTTATATAGATAATACAGTAACACATAGACCTCAACCCAACTGCATACATTACATCAATGTCAAACTCAGACGCCCACACCATCTTTTCAAAATAGAATCAGATAGCCATCTAACAAACCAGTACAAACTAATGCATATGATAACACAACTATGACACGTGAGGTACTATCAACAATCCATAATCACCGAATAAGTCTAATGCTAACAATGCAATGCAAGGGCCCTCACAAAAAAGAAGTCCCATATATGACACCCAATGATATTTTCATGTATAACCTTCGAACTATGTAAAATCACTCACTCTCAAAAAAGATATTCATGCATCATGCCTAATACCATAGGCTTGACCCTATACTCATGACTACGACTTTCAACTACTTGGACTAGGATCACTTTAGGACTTTCTAGTCTTGTAACATAGGTTCGGGGGCTTTGGTGTGGTATTTTGGGAACATAATGACTAACAGCCCTTTTTGACACTACGTTTTCCTGCACTTTTGCCCTATCGACTTTGTTATTTTCATCTCATCCTCCCTTTCTCCTATTTAAAGATTTTCTGGCTACTTTCTTTTCATTTTCAGCTTTTTGCCTTCATTTTTTCTTTTTAGCTCACAACTAAGGTATCACTTCGTTTTCTTGCACCTAGCACATGATTTTTCCTTTTTCTCTGCATCATTAACTTCCTCTTTATTTTTGTGTTTCACCCTTACATTAGCCACCCCCAACTTCGTCTTTTGGCCTGAGTTGAGGTGCACAATATCCATCCTCAGAACCAGGGCCACTTTTGGTAGCCACCCTTAACTTAGGCTTTTTGTCTCAGTCAAGGTGCACAATGTTCAAGGAAGGTCCAGGGCCAAACTCAAGATATTACAACTAATAAGGCTAGGTTAATAAGGTTTTGACAAAGAATAGGCTCAAACATTAGGAATAAGGGACACATTGCAATTTTGGTTGGTCATTTAGGCTAAGTGGGCTTTTAAGAACAATGGCCTAAGATCCTTTCCTAATCCAGTTAATCCACAGTCCAACTTAGAGTAACAGGGCAAGTTTTGAATTAGCACACAACACATGAATTTAGAAATTTCAAGCTCACACTCGCATGGCACTAACTACAATATCAACAAATGACTCCCAGATCATGCTTTTTACCTCAATTTCTCCTCACTCATCATTTCAAACCTTGTCAACACACCTAACATGCATCGTTTCTACTAACTAACTAATCAAAATTTCTGGTGGGTATCATTTTTCAAAACAAAACATAAAACATGCTATATGCCACAAGTATTAGTACTATATGCTACAAATATTATCTAAACATCCTAAACGTGTTGATTCAATAGAAAATAAATATCCATGAGGAAAAAGAACACAGGCAAGAAAATCTCGGTATAAAAAATTAGAGTTGTTATAGAACCAAGCTACTCTGACTTCACTAAGGCCAATAACTACCACACCCCATCGAAAAAGATGTGTATTGCCCCCAATGCACGCAATCAAAGCAAAAGAAAGTATAAGGGGACAAAAAAATACCTGGGCGCGTAAGCACCGGTATCCACCTTGGGTTGCCTCTCAAGCAACACCTAATTTATTATTGCGGCACGACTTGGAAAAATTGGTTACTCAGACATCACCAATTGCCCAAACATCATTCTTAAAATTGCCTGGCCTCCTCATGTATTCACAAATGTTCAAGACATCCTCTTCATCGTTCAATCTGAACTTGAGTTGACCAGCTTCCATATCCACTAGTGCTTGCCTAGTGGCCAGGAACGGTCTACCCATGATTATTGGGATATCAAAATTGACTTCACAATCTAGGATCACAAAGTTTACGAGGAATATGAACTTTTCAACTTTGACCAACATATCATATAGCATCCCCACAGGCTTCTTCAGCATGCGATCTACCATTAACAACCGCATGCTTGTCAAAGTGGGAGCTCCCAATCCTAGCTTCTTGAGAACTGCAAGAGGCATCCGATTAGTGCTATCACCTAGATCACATGGTGCCCTTGCGAACTCCACATCTCCAATGGTGCAGGGTATGGTGAAAGCATTGGGATCTTTTCGCTTCTGAACTAAGGACCTCGTAGCAATAGCACTGAAATGTTGAAGCTCTTGGGAGAGCTCCTAACAAATAGTGTGCTTCTTGGTAACCAGGTCCTTCATGTACTTCGCATACCTAGAATCTTCTCCAATGCTTCAATGAGAGGGATGTTGGTGGAGAGTTATTCCAGCATGGAGAGAAATTGCTTAAACTTGCCTTTCTCCTCCCTTTTTTTGATTCGTTAAGGGAAGGGAGGAGGAGGCCTAGAAATGGGCTTTAACTTCTCTGGTTCGTCAGCAGCTTCACCCACCCCATCCTTGCCACGGGCATCTCCTACATTTGCATTCTTGGTCGCAACTGTCTCCTCTCAAACGTTATCTTCATCAACTAGCATGGGAGGATCAATGGTGCTCTTTCCACCCCGAGTAGTAACCGCCATACACTATCTTTCACTCTTAAGGTTCTGAACTATGTTGCTAGGCAGTGTACCCCTATGACACTGATTGAGTTGAGTCGACACTTGACCAAATTGTTTCTCAAGCTATTTGATAGCCATAGAATGAGAGTCAATTTTCTAGTTGATTCTGGAAATCTCAGATTTCATACACCTCAGAGTCGCATCCTGTGTTTCAGCTTTCTTCAACAGGCGATCAAACATCTCCTCAATCCTTAAACTTCTTGCCCGACCTCATGTCTATGTGGTAGCACATAGGGACTATTTCTGAAACTGTCTCTGCGACCACAATCTGCATCTCTCTGAGTCCCTATTTTAATCAAAATATCCTCTGTGGTTGTCCCTGAAAGCTCCATTTCTATTGAAGTTCCGACCTTAGTTTCTTTGACCTTGGTGCCAATAGTCCTGATTGGAACCTTGGGCATTGGTACGGAAACCCCCCCCCCCCTCCCGTCTTATCAGCAAAAAATAGGTGTCCTCCTCACAATAAGACTCATCATACATGGGTGCACGTGGAGGTTGGTGAACCACTGCATTGACTCGCTCCTGATTTTGCTTCATCATTACCTCCATACCTGTGTGGATTTGGGCATGCCCTTGCATAATTTCTTCGTTGATGTTTACTTGCTTCGAACCAACACTGACAACACATGAACGTTTGGTAGATGCTCTGTCTCTTTCCCCCATGCACGATTACTCTTGACCACTCTCTCCATCCATTCTGCTATCCTTGCAAATGGTTGATCTAAGAAGATGCCCCCCATGATAGTGTCAGAACAAGCCTGATTGTTCTCATCAAGGGCACGGCAGAATATCTCCACCAAATCATCATCAACTATCCTGTGGTTTGGGACACTCCTCAAGCATTTGCTGAACCGCTCCCAAGTAGTATTGATTGAATCAGTAGGAAGTTGCTCAAAGTTATTGATCTCATCCTTCGACTTGAGCTTCTTTGATCTAGGGAAGTACCTCTCATCAAGGCCTTCTGCAATTCTACCTAACTGGTGATCGAACTTTGCGAGAGCTCGGATAGCAATAAAGTTGCATTGCCAGTAAAAGACAATGGGAAGACACGAAGTCCCACAACATCCATAGATAGATTATGTTTCCCCATCACACTCTTGCAGACAAATGCAATATTTTGTAGATGGCTATGCGATCCTTTGATGGTAAGCCCGCAAATAGCCCACAGTTCTGCAACATGTGAAGCAACCCACTCAAAACTACAAACTTTGTGTCAGCCGGTAGTGGTGGCAATACAATAGCTCTAATAATTTCCATGGCCATAGGATTTAGCCTATATTTGTTCCACTAATAAGCATTGGCATTGATGTCCTATGGTTGTGGATCAATGTCCTCAAGAGGAGGTGGGTTCTCATGATTACCATTCTCATTCTCGTTCCTATTCAGAGTTGCATTGGCCGCGTTGTTAACGTTATCTTAGGCCATTTTTCTTAATGTTTTGTGGATCTCTGGGTCAAACAGAGTCAAGGGACTTCCTTGACTTCGTATGATGGGAATACACTACACTTACGCATAGAAAAAGAACAAAAACAACAAAAAAAACATAAAATGTGGGAAATAAGGATTAACACCCAAATCACTTATGAATTAACTAAGTCTAGTTGTATTCCTCGGCAACGATGCCAAAATCTTGATGTCGCCCAAGTTACACCTCCTCTTCGAGGATAAAGCGGTCGTTGTCAAGAAATAGAACCTACCCAAGGTTAGGGTCGAACCCAAGGAAATATGTAGACTCAAGAGAATTCAATGAATGCAATTTGAGTAGTTAACCGACTTACTTCCTTAGGGGAGGGGGGTTTGCAATAATTAATGGAAAATAAACCTAACTAATACAAGAGTGAAATCAATATGGAAAGAAACTAGGGTATTGTGTTCCCCATGATTCCCTAACTCATTATCACTTGATAACCTAGTTCTCTTCTAGTGTATACCATGTAGGATAGTAAGTTATGTTCACCAAGCCCTTTAGCCAAAGGTGAGAGGCAAATTTTACAATGCGACTTAGACCATCTCCATAGTGTGCATTACTAACCCTTACCTATTAGTCCCAATACAACCTTCCCTTGGCCTAGTTCAGTTGATTAGACGAGAACACATCAATTGAATCATGTTAATTAATTTTTTTTCCTATTCATTACTACCTTGGTTTAGTGAGTAACACTAGGCGGGTTCTAATGTTTTCCACCACTAGAAAACATGCAAAAAGAAGAGAGTTAATTAACACATGTATACACACTTTTCGAGAATTATGAATTATCTTATTTTACTACTTTACTTCTTCATAGTTCCCACAACCCTAGTTGTGGATTTAGCTACTCATGATTTGTGTAGATGCAAAACTTATGAATTGGAATAACATAATAGAGAACTTACATAACTGAATTAAGAACAAGCAAATCAAACTTCAAAGAGAATCACAAGATTAAAGATGAAATCAAAGTACAAGTGTTCTCAATAACTCTCTATTATTATCTCACACTTTTGTCTCTCTAATTACTGATTTTTCTGAGTACTATGCGAAAAACTTCTGGAAATAACCTAAAAAGCTTATTTATAATATTTAAAAGATAAGTCCTTAACACATTAGGATAACTGGGTCAGCACACCTCTCGAAAGGGTTTACAGGCTGTATTGCATTCCACGGCCCGTAACCGGGGTCCCCTATAGAGATGTTGCAGTATTGGACTTTCAGTTTATGACACTCCCTCTACGACCCGTAAAGTGGTTTATGACCCGTAGGGGGTTTCGTCTAATGAAACTTCAGAAAGTCCCAACCTCTGCTTTTTAGGGCACGAACCAAGTTCTACGACCCGTCTGCATGTTTATAGAAATAACTTCAGAAAATTAGCCCCTCACTGGAATCTTCTGCAAAACCCACTTCATGGCCCATAGAGTATTCTATGGACCATAAAGGGTCTCATATTGCACAAAAAAAATCAGCAACTTCTGCATTTCTTCCCAAATCAAGGCCAACCCTGGAATCCTACAATTACAATACAAAAACACATAAAACCAACTAACATCACGTTGAGAACATATAATGAAGTATTAAGCATCAAAAGTGCTGTATTTTGAAAATGCATCAACCGGCGAGGCATAGAAACATGAAAAATAGAATGAACAAAAGATAATCTCAGTGAGAAAGACAATTCATAGGCTAACTCACCAACTTTACTTAAAATCTCAGAAGGGCCAATGAATCTGGGACTAAGCTTTCCCCTCTCCCGAGTCTCATCGCATCCTTCATGAGCGAAACTTTTAGCCAGACACTGTTACCAACAGAGAACTCAAGAGGCCTAACCTCTTATCAGCATAACTCTTCTGGCGACTCTAGGTAGTCAAAAGTCTCTGAATCAGCCAGACCTGGTTCGTGGCATCCTGAAGCAAATCAACACCCAACACCTCAATCGAACCTGAATCAAACCATCCAATGGGTGATCTACACCTCTGGACATACAAGGACTAAAATGGTGCCATCTAGATATTAGAATGGTAACTGTTGTTATATGCAAACTCTGCCAATGGTAAGTTCTAGTCCCATCAAGCCCCAAAATCAATAACATAGTCCCTAAGCATGTCTTCTAAAACCTGAATGGTGTGCTCTGACTGATCATCAGTCCAAGGGTGAAAGGTAGAACTCAAATCCACTCTAGTACCCAAACCACGTTTTAGAGCCTGCCAAAAATGAGAAGTAAAAACAGACCCTATGTTTGATACTATGGACATTGATACACCATGCAATCTGACAATATCTTGAATATATAACCTAGCCAATTACTCCTCATTATAGCTAGTCTTCACCGGTATGAAATGTGCCAACTTGGTCAATAAATCAACGACCACCCAAATTGAATCAAACTTGCCCAAGGCCATAAGCAAACATATAACAAAATCCATAGTCATTGTCTCCCATTTCCACTCAGGAATAGTCATCCTTTGCATCGATCTACCAGGCTTTTGATGTTCATACTTCAGCTGTTGGCAATTCAAACACTTTACCACGAATTCGGCTATGTCTCTCCTCATATCAAACAACCAATAATATTTTTTAAGATCATGATACATCATAGCCACACTCGGATGAATGGAATATCTAGTACAATGGGCTTCCTCTAGTATCAATCTCACCTAATTCCTAACTTTAGGCACACGGACTCTACCATTAACCCTTAAAACACCATCGGAATTAATAATAGCCACCTTGGCCGCACCTTCTAACAGTTTGTCATGAATCATATATAATGTGGGATCCTCAAACTGGTGAGCACATACGTGATCTAACAAGGAAGATCGAGCCTTAACAAAGGCGAAATACTCTGAGGAGGAGAATTATTCAAACAGACCATCTGTCTAGCAAGGGACTGAACCTCCAAAGCCAAGGGCCTCTCCTCAGCCCTCAAGAATGCCGAACTCCCCATACTAGTTGCCTTCCGACTCAAAGCATCTACCACCACATTGGCCTTCACAGGGTGATATAGAATAGAGATATCATAGTCCTTAAGCAACTCCAACCACCTACTTTGTCTTATGTTCAGATTAGGCTAAGTAAAGATGTATTTGAGACTCCACTGATCAGTAAAGATCTCAAAATGCACCCTATGATGATAATGTCACCACAACATCAATACAAACACAACTGTAGCTAACTCCAAGTCCTGGGTAGGGTAGTTATTCACATGTACCTTAAGTTGTCTAGAAGCATAGTCTATCACCTTCCCCCTTTGCATCAATACACCACCCAAGCATACACCGGAAGCATCACAATATACCATAAATGGAACTTCCTATTTGGGTAAAGCAAAAATAGGTGCTGAAGTCAACAAATCCTTGAGCTTTCGGAATCTCACCTCATAATCATCAGAACACTGAAATGCCATAACTTTCTGATTCAATCTAGTTAACGGGGCTACTATAGATAAGGAATCCTGAACAAAATGCCACTAATATATTACTAAACCAAGGAAACGCTGAATCTCAGTCACAGAAGTAGGCCTAGCCCACTCACAAATAACTGCTACCTTGGCCGGATCGACCATACTACCTTCTTTTTACACAACATGGCCAAGAAATACAACAGACTCAAGCCATAACTTGCACTTGGAGAACTTAGTATATAATTTCTCTTCCCTCAATCTTTCGAGTGCAGTCCTCAAGTGCTGAACATGATCTGCCTCACTCTCTGAATAAACCAAGATATCATCGATAAACACAATCACAAAGATGTCTAAATAGGGCTTGAACACTTGATTTATCAATTCCATAAGAACAACTGGGGCATTAGTCAACCAAAATGATACAATCAAGAACTCATAATGCCCATAACGGGTCTTGAAAGCGGTCTTCGAGATATTAGACTCCCAAACTCTCAACTGATGATACTCGGATCTCAAGTCAATCTTGAAGAATACTGAGGCACCCTGCAATTGGTCAAAAAGATCATCAATGTGAAGCAAGGGATTTTTGTTCTTGATGGTCACTTTGTTAAGCTGACAATAATCAATACACATATACATAGTGCGATCTTTCTTCTTCACGAATAATATAGGAGCACTCTAGGGAGATACACTATGACGAATAAATTCTTTTATTCAACAAATCTTCTAACTGTTCCTTCAACTCCTTCAATTGAATCGGAGCCATTCGATAAGGAGCAATAGATATGGGCTTAGTTCCAGGCTCCACATCGATAGCGCATTCAATATCATGGTCTGAAGGAACACAAGGTAAATCAGTCAGAACATATTCATAAATTCCCTAGCGACCCTGGTAGCCTCCAATGATGGGGACTCCTATAATTTAGGCTTAGGGGCAAAATTATCAAAATTCGAGCTAAAATTCAAAAGTCTCAAATTTGAAAATTAAAATCGAAATCAAGTTCTACACAAAAAATAGAATTCACAGTGAAAATTCCATTAAAATCAAGCTTAAATTGAATTAGAAATCAATATTTAAAATTTGAAAAACATAGTCTAAAAATTTTCAATTTTGGGTGTTTAATTTCATAAAATCAAAGATAAATTCAAGATAAAACTCATAGCAAATGATTAGTTTAGTGTTAGAAACACTTACCCAACAATAATATTCGAAAGGCTTTCTTCAAAGTCGCCGCAAAAAGCTTGGATGTTCAAAAATGGATTAAAAATGGTGTTTTACAAGTTTAAAACTGTCCAGGTATAAAAACTACTCGACGATCACAGAGCCCATCCCGCGAACACGGAGACCAACTAGCAATAACTCCAAGAATTCATGATGTAGTCCACGAATGTGGAGCTCAGTAGACACACACCTCCGCGACCACGGAGGCTTCTCCGTGAAGGCGGAGAAGAAGTCTGTCTACACCAGATATCACCAAACTAAATTCATGATGTAGTCCACGAATGTGGAGCTCAGTAGACCCACACCTCCGTGACCGCGGAGGCTTCTCCGTGAAGGCGGAGAAGAAGTCTGTCTACACCAGATATCAGCAAACTAGCAATGTCAAGTCCAATTTCCCTACTCGGAATGGACCCTAGAAACTCATCAAAACTCAGAATTTTACAAGCCAAATATGTATCTATACCATAAAAAGTGATCCAGACTCAAAATAACATTTACAAATTACTTTCATGGCCTTCTTGCCACATATACTAATGCAAGTCGATAAAACTAGTTTAAAATTCAAAATATCCAAAACTGCCCTCGGCAACTCCAGAAATTATTCCGAGACCATTATTAATGTTAGTATGACCATCCAAAAGTAATGCAACTATCAAAATTCTGATCTAAGCTTCCAAATGTTGACCAAAGTGAAACTTTTGTCCTGAAAATGACTAAAGAGATAACTTTGGCCTAAAAACCTCATTTTAACTCCAAACTCAGTTCTGTAACTTCTCATAATTTAATTTTGGCATTCCATAGCTAATGGAATTGATGAATCTCCGATCCGACCTACGAAACTAAGAATAATACCAAAATTCACTTTTTCAATAACTTAAGCCTCAAAAAATGCAAAATTCATTTATTCAACTTTTAAAACTCAGGATTCCAATTACAACCATTCAAATAGTTCAAAATAGGCCCAAAGCAACTTAAAAATAGGTAAAACAATAATTTTCATAGATACTGCCAAATATGACCAACCGGGTCATTACATTCAAGGTTGTGAAGTGCGCCACTAACTTGAACGAGAGGCTATAAGACAATTTAGGAAAGTCTTCCCTGCTTTCTTATTTAATATCATGCCTTAGAGTTGAGTAAGATTTTTCGCTAACTAACTATGAGATTTTGTTTCGTTCTTGATCATGTCGTCAGGAAACACTCCCTACGAACGAGACACTCTAAAGAAATGAGTCCCTCCACTCCAACAGGACGAAGGTGTCTCATACGAAGTTCAGAGCTGCCTTCACGGTGTTGGCCCAGGCGTTGGCTAACCAAGAAAACAGGGAGATAGCCATACCTCCCAAAGTGCCTACCCCAGTCATTAGAGCCCGAGACTTCATGCGTATGAACCCACCGAAATTCCATGGGTCAAAGATAGATAACGACCCTATCGAGTTTATTAAAATTCCCTATCAGGTTATGGCAGTGATGGGTGTGCCGTCGAAGGACAAAGTTGCATTATTGGCCTACCAACTTAAAGAAATCGCTAAGATTTGGTACGAGTTATGGCCGATTAGATAGGCCAAGTATTGGGTCCCATTGGTTGGGAGGTATTCAAGTGTGCCTTCCTAGACCGGTTCTTCCCTATTGAGATTAGGGAGACAAAGGTCCAAGAATTCATCAACTTGAAGCAAGGGAGCATGAGTGTGAGAGAATATCTCCTTAATTTCACCAAATTATCCAAAAATGCTCCATTCATAGTCGCGGATCTGAGGGCTCACATGAGCAAATTTATTTTGGGTGTCTCTAAGTCTGTCTTCAAGGAATGCAAGATGACAATGTTGGTCAAGGAGATGGATATTTCCTACCTAATGACTTATGACGAACAAATTAAAGAGGAAAAGTTCCGGGACAGGGCAAGGGAGTCCAATCGGGCTCATGTGGATGGTGGGAACTACTCTCACTAGAAGAGTGGTAGCTACAATCTCAAGGTGTCCCAAGGCAAGGATCCACCAACACTCCTCCTCCGTGGAAGGACAAAGGGGCTGCTCCAAAGCCCAAAAGTCCTAATTGCCCTAAGTATGAAAGACCCCATAACAAGGAATGGTTAGCAAGGTCTAATGCTTTCTTAACTTGTGTAAAGCTCGACCACCATGCCAAGGACTATAGAAGTGGAGGCATAAGACCCTAGGGACAGAGGGGGCAAGATTAAGGTGCCCCAAGGGCCAACCAGTTCTATTCCCTTCACGAACGTCAAGAGGTTGAGTAAGCCAAAGATTTAGTCATCGGTATATTGCAAGTTTCTGATTTAGATGCATATGCACTTTTAGATCTGAGAGTAAACTTGTCTTTTGTAACCCAATTCTTTGTATATAAGTTTCATGTATGTCTTGAAGTCTTCCATGAGTCTTATGAGGTGAGTAAACCCTGGGTGAGTATATCATAGCCCGAAGAGTCTATAGGGGTTTTCCTATTTCTATTCTGCATAAAGTGATCCTGTGTGATTTAGTTGAGCTCTTCATGGTATAGTTCAATGTAATATAAGGGATGGATTGGTTGCATTCTTCCTATCCATCCATTGGTTGTAGAACCCGTAGGGTTAAATTCTAATTCCCTAATGAGCCAGTTCTTGAATGGGAGGGTAGAGACTCTTCATAAAGGGGTCAATTTATCTCTTTTGTTAAGTCCCACAAAATGATTTACAAGGGGTATATCTACCACTTGGTGAGCGACAAAGATATCTCTTCCAAAGTTCCTACTCTTGTGTCAGTCCCTATTGTAAGTGAGTTCCCTAGTGTCTTCCATATGGGTTACCTAGTATCCCTTACAAAAGGGAGATAAACTTTGGTATAGATCTTTTGCTCGATACATAGCCTATCTCAATCCCTCTCTATAGAATGGCTCCCACATAGTTGAAAGAGTCGAAGGAGCAACTGAAGGATTTGTTGAAAAATGATTTCATCAGACCTAGTCGATCTCCATGGGGTGCCATAGTGTTATTTGTAAGAAAGAAGGATGGGTCACGCCGTATATGCATTGATTATTGAAAGCTCAACAAGGAAGAAGTATCCTCTCCCGAGGATAGATGAATTGTTTGAATAACTACAAAGGTCCACTCATTTCTCCAAGATTGACTTGAGATTCGGTTATCACCAATTGAGGGTGAGAGAAAGTTACATCCCTAAAATAGCTTTCCAGATAGGTATTGTCACGCCCCAAAGAGGGGAGATGCGACTGGCACCCGATACCGTTATTAGCCGGGTAAGCTACTAAACATGCTAGTTAACTAAACTAGGGGCCAAAAGGAAATTGGGCAGCATAATGTTTAGAAAAAATCTAAACCAGGACCGTTTAGTTCATGACCTGGTCAACAACAAATCATGTACATCAGTAAACAAAAATGATAAAGTACTAGCTAGCCAGAAAGGCTGCCACCACAGAGGTACAGGCACACACCATATATACACTAATCTTATGACTGGAGACTGAAAGACACAAAAGGACCAACCCATAATAACATGTCCACAATAGCCTCTAAGAGAGTCACTAACTCTGTCGAGACAGGGCCCCGACTATACCAAACTATACAACAAAAAGTAAGCATCCTGTGAAAGCTCCAGGAAGAGGTGGAGCTTACCAACTCACAGCTGAACGGGGCTCCTAGTGGAGGGGTAAATCAGAACCCCTACCTGAACCTGCACGCACGAAATAAAATACAGCGTTCCCAGGCAAAGGGACGTCAGTTTGAATAAACATGTACTGGTATGTAAGGCAGAAAGTAAAATCCTAGGGTAGTAAAAAGATAAATAGAAATACCACCTGCAACCAAACCTCAAGTAGCCTTAATGGGCAATAATCCACCTCCTAGTGATAAAAACAATGCATGGTATGCTCGAGCATCGCATGTCATAAATACTTATATATAGATGCAAATGCATGACATACCCAACCAAATGCTAGCACTGGTGGTCCTTTCCGGTAGCTAACCGGCATCATATTTGCCAACCTGTGGCCATCTGTACCATATACATATATATATTTGGGAAAATAGGTCCCATACCTTTGATTATAACTCGAAGTCCATGCATAACGTGCAATGTATGATATGAATGTTGAATGCACATAGGGTACACTTATTATGATAGCATCATAATAATTGTCGTTTAGCAATTCTTGGCTCATTAGTACACTTATTCTCATAACATCATAATCATTGTCATAGCATATACATATGGCTCGTGGGATCATACATGTATTTTTAACAAGTTTGGGAACTTAACCCAACATTTAGAGTGAAGCCTTAACTTTGAAAATGTTCATAAAGGTGCTTTACATAATGCTTATACTTGGTCCCATAAAATTAGTAAAAAAATGCATTTAAATAGGATCAAGTGCCTTAGTAGTTTAAATAGAAGCATTTCGCCGGAGAATATTGGAAACCAATGCGTAACTTGTTAAAATTTTCAATTATATTTTTGTATGAAAGAAGGACTGATTATGAATACTACGTTCCCTTCATATTCTACAATTATTTTAATGGCACTGCACCAATAAGAGAAACACATCGGACATATGAATATGTAGCTGGGAAACCAACAAAATGATATATAGAAATTGAATGTCCAGTTTAAGCGAATGAATGGAATTTCAACCTAATACCATCATGAATATAACTCAGCTGCAATCCCAATGCCTTTCACAGAAGGTCTTTCTAGTAACAGAATAGTAAGATATCACATTCGACGTTTTGGGGAACTTCCCAGATTTCGTGCTAAAAGGAGGGATGGAGCTTAGCCTTAACATACCTCTCCAAAGAACGTCCAATTGCCAAAAGTTCCTTCATGAAAGTTGTTCCTTACGTCCTAAGCTTCACAACGACTATATATACACAGCTTAAAGACACATATAAATAGTGAAAAATTTAGCATTAATGACCAGATTTGGCAAGGAGCATTTACACGAGGAAATGTTCATCAAACTTCGTAAAAATGAACGTAAAAGAGCCTCAAAATTGTTACTTAAACACACCAGCTGCAAAGCAACAATACCAGCAAGAACACCACTTTTTAACAGCCCCAAAACAGCTCTAAACACAACTAATACAAGGGAAAAACAATTGCAAAGCATAAGACACATATTTCTAGAAACGGGGACGAATTTAAACTGTAAAAAAGCGAAAAACTTACCTAAATCACTTAGAGAACATTTAGGAGCTTTCTCTTCAGTTTCATACTGGTTTGGGATGAAAATGGCTCATTTTTAAGCTTTAAAAGGTCAAAATAGCCGACATTAAGTTGGGTCAACCCGACCTGACTGATGACTCGATTTTCAGCTTGCACAGTCTCGGTAAAACAGTCATAACTCTTTATTCTGAGGTAGGTTTGATGCGTGGTTTTGTGTTTTGCAAACCAGACTCATAGATCTTCAATTATATAGGTCATGGACTTTCTAAGTCCTTCTATTTTGGGAGATATGTACTGATACATTTTACCAAAATTTAAGAAGGATTTCTTGAGGAAACTTACAGTAACTTTTGCCAACCTTTATCTTGCAACTTTCTTGATTCCAAAACTTAATGTATGACCTTTATGATATTTAAATAACTTGAAAAGAATCCATTATTATCAAATTATAAACTTTTAGTCCCATCTGAAAAGTGAAACCTAATTTAAACCTTCCGAAAAAGGCGAGGTGCCACTCGGGTTATTTCTTTAATCTTGAACGTGCATTTAGGGTATTAATTTGGCTTAAAACTTTAGGTCCTTGATATTAACACTTATTTTCAGCCCTATTATCCTTAGGTGCTAGCAAAAATCACATGTTCTTTATATAACGCCACACTATTTAAATAATGGAAGACGAGAAACACGGGGTCTCACAAGTATGGTCATTTTAAATTTGTGGTGATATCCTTTGCCCTCACCTAATACACTGATGATATTTGTGGACCTCATGAACAGGGTGTTCAAGCCTTACCTCAACATGTTTGTTGTAGTGTTTATTGATGACATTCTTATCTATTCCCAGGTGAGTAAGAGCACATGGATCGCTTGAGGGTAGTATTGCAGACCTTGAGGGAATAGAAGCTCTATGCAAAGTTTGACAAGTGCGAGTTTTGGCTAGATGAGGTTGCCTTCCTTGGTCACGTGGTATCTAGAGAGAGCATCAATGTTGATCCTAAAGAGATAAAAGCAGTAAGAAACCAGCTAATGCCATTGACTCCCATTGATAGAAAGAGTTTCTTGGGTCTAGCCGGTTACTACAGATGGTTTGTGCAATGCTTCTCCACAATTTCATCTCCACTCACCAAGCTAACTTTAAAGAAGGCTAAGTTTGTGTGGACGAATGAATACAAGAGGAGTTTTTCAGACCTTGAAGGGTTGGTTGACTTCAGCCCCCATATTGACATTACCATAAGGGAATGATAGGTTGGTCGTGTATTGTGATGCATCTAGGATTGGGTTAGGTTCTGTACTAATGCAAAATGCTAAAGTGATTGCCTATACTTCAAGGTAGTTGAAAGTGCATGAGAAGAAATACCTGACTCATGACCTTGAGCTCGCGGAGGTGGTGTTTGCTTAAAGATTAGGCAACATTACTTTTATGGAGTTCATGTAGATGTTTTCACTAACCACAACAATCTCCAAAACATGTGTTCATCCTGAAGGATCTCAATTTAAGGCAATGGAGGTGGTTAGAGCTACTTAAGGATTACGATATGAGTGTAAAGTGCCATCCCAAACACAATAACGTGGTAACTGACGCCCTTAGTAAGATTTACATGGGTAGTATGTCATACATAAAAGATGATTGAAAAAGGGAGTTGGCTAGAGATGTTCATAAGTTTGCAAGGCTGGGAGAGAGATTGACTGAGTCCAGAATTGGTGGCACAATGGTTCTTCATGGGTCAGCATCTTTTTTGATGATAAGTTTAAGGCCAAGCAAGATCTTAATCCCACTTTGGTGGAGTTGAAAACTGTGGTGAAAGATGGAAAGGTAGAGGTCTTCTCACATGGAGGAGATGGTGTGCTTCGATATCAAGGGAGGTTGTGTGAACCAAATGATGACGGGTTGAAGAAGTTGATCATGCAAGAAGCCCATAACTCTTCATATTTCATTCATCCTAGCACTACCAAAATGTATAGAGACCTCAGGGAGATTTATTGGTGGAATGGGATGAAGAAAGACATTGCTCAATTTGTGTCTGAATGTGGCTATTACATGTAGGTAAAAGTTAAATACCAAAGGTTGGGTGGCCTAGCTCAAGGCCTTGATATTCCTACTTCGAAGTGGGAGGGGCTCCTAAACACCAAAAGGAGCTTTTGACTCCATATGCGTGATAGTTGACTGCATGATGAAGTCAGCTCATTTCTTACTAGTCAAAACTGCATTAAGTGCTGAGGACTATGCCCATTTATATATCTGAGAGTTGGTGAGGTTGCATGGAAATGCCTTATCTCTCATTTTAGATCTTGGAGTTCAATTCACTTCTCATTTTTGGAAGTACTTCCAAAAAGGACATGGTAGTAGAGGGAAGTTGAGTACAACTTTTCATCCTCAAATCGATAGGCAAGCCGAAAGGACTATTCAAACATTGGAAGATATGTTAAGAGCTTGCATGTTAGAATCCAAAGGAAGCTGGGATGAACATTTTCCACTTATTGAGTTTTCCTACAACAATAGCTTTTATGCAAGTATTGGGATGAAATCATTCGAAGCATTGTACGGTAGGCGATGTAGATCGCCCATTGGGTGGTTCGAAGTTAGTAAGGTGGCATTATAGGACTGGACATGGTTATGATTGCTATCAAGAAAATTAAAAGCATAAGGTAGAAGTTTCAAGGAGGCCAAAGCCGATAATAGTCCTACTGAGATGTAAGAAGAAGGGAACTTGAGTTCTAAGTTGGTGTATGGGTCTATTTGAAGGTATCTCCAATTAATTTTGTTCTCTTATTAGGTAAGAAGGGGAAATTGAGTCATAGATATGTGGGACCTTACAAGGTGGTGAGAAGTGGGGAAAGTAGTGTATGAGCTGGATATACTTAACAAGTTGCACTTGATTTATCTGGTCTTCCATATATCGATGTTGAGGAAATTCAAGAGTGATCCAAGTTCCATAGTTCTTTTGCATGATGTGAACATTGAAGGAGATTTGAGTTATGAAAAAGTACCATTTGAAATCCTAGACTGACAAGTGAAAAGGTTAAGGCATAAGGAAGTTGCGTCTGTTAAGGTTCTTTGGAGTAACCAACAAGTTGAGGGTTCTACATGGGAAGCAGAAGCAGATATGATGAAGTGCTATCCATATCTATTTCACTCTACTCAAGCCTAAGGTACTAAGAAACTCTTCCAAAACCTCAAGTCCCATGCATTCTAGTTTCTCATGATGTATGCATTTATTTTGATGTTTATGGACTGTCTTGAGACATGTTTTAAAGTATGAAATCTGAAATTTTGAGAAACGATGTTTGATTTGCATTTTTGCATGCATACTGGTGGTTATCTACTAGTTCACTCTTTAGAGTCTACCTTTAAGTACATTCTGGGACGAATGTCTCCGAGGGGGAGATATTGTAATGACTCCCTGTTTAGGAGCCCTGAGTGCAGAAACGTTAGCCTAAAAATAACTTAGAACCTGGTTTACGAGACAGTTTATAGCTTGTAAGTTGTTCTACAGCCTGAAGGAGTGGTTGCTAAACATAGAACATTCGAAAGGGAAAAGGTTTCGAAGCGTGGGGTAACCCACAGACAGAGTTACATCTCATAATGTATTTTGTGATTCGTGGATAGGTTCGTGAGTGGGATCCAATACATGAAGAAAACACTGGAGTTTTCAGAAAGGGGTGAATTATGAGTTATCAGACAACCCGTGGAAAGGGATATGGCTCATATAAGGTCTTGTATAAAGAGGTCAAATATAAGGTGAGAATTTTGCTTTTGCTAAGTGTGGAAGGACTCTACAAGTCCATCCACGGCTAATAGGCAATTGTACGACCTATCCTATTTGTCATAGTTTTCAATTCAGTAAAAATTAGATTTCAGGATTTCTCAGGTGTTCTATCAGATGAAAGGACTTACGACCCGTAAGTCATTATACGGCCCATAGCCGGGGTCCCATAGATGGCTTCTGACAGTTTTTAATGAGGGGTAATTCGATCATTTATATCAACTCTAAATTAAAACCATGTCGTTTTAGGTATGGGAAAAAAACCTATATTAGCCTACATGCCCTAGTTACCTTCATTTTATACTCCTAAATTCTTCAAAGCAAAAGAGGTCCTCAAGAACTGCCAATAACAAAGCTAGGGTTTCCAAGTCTCTTCCCCAAGGCTTCAATTCTGATTCTCTCTAGTTCCTCAGGTATGTGAGTTGATTTATGGGTATCCTTTCACCCATACAGTTCCCATTTATCTTTACTTTAAGATTCTTAATTTTGATGCACGTTTATGATGATTTCATGATTCTTGAGTTACTGTATGATATTCGTAATTTGCTAAGAAAAAATAAATATATGTTTGAAGTAATATATTGATTACACGATGGATTTTGATATGATTAAGGTTAGGTAATTTCGGTGTTCCTTTTTAAAGAAATTTCTTAAGACTTATGTGATTTGGGATTGTTCCATGCATCAATTAAGCCCACCTTATTTTCAATGAAAGTTTCCTATGAATTAAGACTATAATTAGGGAATTTATGAAGATCTTCAAGGTTATAGCTTACCAAAGATATATGTATGATGATTATTCCCTGAAAAGATATTTAAGAAAGTTTCTAAAGTTCGAGATACTCCTATGATTTCTATTTATGATTCTAAGAGTATGTTTTAAAATATTTTCGTGAGATGACTTAGCACCTAGAGGAATAGAGATTAGGACTCATCCCATTAGTTGAGGCATGATCCCGTGAAGCTAAATCTCAATGTCCCTAACTATGTGCCACCATAGGAGCCTTGTAGTCTAGTCTAGTGGATCCACCTAGGCCCCAAAGTTATGAAAGATGCAATTGCAAAATTACGAAGTTTGGGATATGTATCTGGTCAAGTATTTGATGGAAACTCACCTTACCGGCTCCGTTCGTATGTAATAGTGGTATGCTTATGGACAAGTGATATTTGCTAAGTTACCTGCTTTTTTTAATGTTGCTTTATTGAAAAAGATGGCCCATAACCTCTTTTCCCTTATGATTTTCTGCAATATGTTTCTATTTGTTACTTGTGAATGTATAAGATGCTTAGATGGCTTAGGTGAGGTGCCTCCGGGTATCTCATTTGTCGGGTGATGAGTAGGCCCTTAGGTCGGGTCGTTACAATCAAAGCATTTTTGGAAAAACCTCTAGTTCTAGCAGCTCCTATACCTGGAAAGCCATTGATACTTTACATTGCAGCACAAGAAAGGTCAGAGGGAGCCTTACTAGCTCAAGAAAATAGTAAAGGCGAAGAAAGTGCCCTTTATTACTTGAGTAGAATGATGACACCCAATAAGCTGAATAATTCACCAGTCGAGAAGTTATGTTTGGCACTGGTCTTTTCAATTCAAAAGATGAAACACTATATTCAAGCTCATATTGTCCCTCTTATGTCTACAACAAATCCCATCAAATTTGTTATGTTGAAACCAGTCCTTAGTGACTGACTAGCAAGATGGAACCCTCAGTTCCAATAATTTGAGATTGTGCTACGTCCCTCAAAAGGTTGTGAAAGGACAAGCATTAGCGAACTTTTTGACAGACCATCCTATACCAGACGATTGAGAATTGACTGATGAGCTTCTTGATGAAGATGTGTTAGCCATGGAAACTCATCCTCCTTGGAAAACGTACTTTGATGGGGTTGTATATCATGGTGGAGATGGTGCAGGCGTAGTGTTTGTCACTTCAAAAGGAGAGGTCCTACCATTTTCTTTTACTTTGAAATAGTGTTGCTCCAATAATGTCGCAGAGTATCCAGCATTAATACTTGGACTCGAAGTGGCCATTGAAATGAAGCAATTACAATTACAAGTCTTTGGTGACTCTCAATTCGTGATCAAGCAACTCTTGGTAAGCTATGAGGTCAAAAAGCCTAAACTACGTCCTATCACTGTTATGCCCAGAGGTTGATAGGATAGCTCGAAAATGTGACTTTACAACATGTGCCAAGGAAGGAAAATAAAACGATCTGATGCCTTGGCTACTTTAGCTTTGACTCTTACTCTCCCAGAGAAAGCATAAGTACTATCTATCAAAAATGGGTTGCACCACCACCAAATAAAGATGAATACGAAATAGGGCATCTCATTGCTATTGCCGAGGTTGATAAATATTGATGGTGACAAGCTATTAACAACTACTTGTGTTATGAGATACTCTAAGAAGATACAAGGAGGAGGACTGACATTCATCGCGGGGTGCCTCGTTTTCTCTACTACAAGGGCACATTGTATAGGAGATCATTTGAGGGAATGCTCTTGAGGTGTTTGGGGGAGAAGAAGCGGCTCAATCTTCGCAAGAGGCACATTCAGGGGTATATGGATCACATCAGTCTAGACTAAAGCTCCACTTTCACATAAAAAGAATGGGGTATTATTGGTCACTTATGGTGAAAGATTGCTTAGACTATACTCGAAGGTGCAAGGCTTGCCAATTTCATACATGAAGCGCCCAAATTTTTACACCCGGCTATTGAATCTTGGCCATCGATGCTTGGGGACTAGACATTATTGGACCACTGCCATAATCTTCTGGTGGGCACTTATACATCTTGATTGCGACTGACTATTTCTCAAAATGCGCCGAAGCTGCCGCTCATAAAGAAGTCAAGAAGGAGAATGTTTCAAATTTCATTGAGTGAAATTGTCTATTGATTTGGCATTCCACGATACATAATAACGTGACAATGGCAAGCCATTTGATAATGGGTTGGTAAATAAGATATGTGATCTCTTTGGCTTCAAGTAGCGGAAATCATCTATGTACAATGTTGTCGCTAATGGACTAGCTGAAGTATTCAATAAGACTTTATGCAATCTATTGAAGAAATCCATCTTTAAGTCCAAGAGAGATTTGTATGAAAGAATAGAAGAAGCTTTGTGGTCGTATAGGACAACATACTGTACACCAACTCAAGCAACCCCCTATTCACTTGCTTTTGGAGTTGAAGCAGTCTTTCCACTTGAGCGTCAAATATGTTACTTGAGACTACTGTACAAGAAGGGATCATTGAAGAGAAATGTGCTCGTCTACGTCTTGCTGAATCAGAAAAAATTGGCAAAAAGATATTAGAAGCCCAACAAAATCTTGACTGCTATCAAGCTCATTTGTCTCGTGCTTTCAATAAGAAGGTTCGCTTGTGGTGTTTTCAAGTAGGAAACCAAGTCCTTGTAGTAATAAGGCCTATTATCACTTCATGTAAGTCTAGGTGAAAATTCACCTCGAAATAGGATAGACCATAAGTACAAGGTACTACCTTTAAGGTAAATGGTGCCCCATATAACACTAGTATAAAACTGCATAATACTCCTAGCCCGCAAGAGTATAAACTATGTACGACACCCTAAAAAATGTGTTCGCTAGGTTGAAAACCTCGAAAGAGGCGGTCTAGGCAAAAAAGGAACACTACCCCTAGAACTACATTGTGACTTGATCCTCTTCATTGAGGTATGTAGGCGCTTAGAATTTTATTCTAAGTTCAATTTCATGAGTGTTGAAAAATATTATATGTCCCTATCTGATTCCTTCGGGGGGAAATTCCTGTGGGACGTGAGCTTCTTCAATGGCATACTTGAGGTCTTACATTTTAATTAAGTTTGCAAGTTTATGTTTTCAAATTCCTCAAGTCTGCAAGTTAACCTCCCCAAGTCTATGAGTTGGTTCTCAAATTAAGCAAGTATGCAAGTGACGGTCCTTAAGTTTTCAAGTTTATGTGTTGATATTCTTGAGATTTGTCGATTTTATAAGTTAAAGAATTAAGTTCTATAAAGTTTGCAAGTTAAAATCGGGGAATACACAAACTTTAAAAGAGGAGGGACTTTTATTATTAACATTCTTATTAGCGTGCCAAATGTGGATTAAGTTTGAATTACTAACACTTGCAGCAAAAGAAAACATGTGAGAAAATTCAAGTTAGAACCACAAAATGGAAGATATGAGACACTTTATTGCTATAAAATTGTCTAACATATCAATCTGAATTTTAAGAAAGTAAAGTGAAGAAAGGATGTAAAAAAAGGGGGGGAGCTTGATCTAAGCAAATTTGTAGTTGACAAATCTTGATGACTTGCTGCCAAACACTCTCTCTTATGCTCCAAGCGAGTCGAATCATCAATCGATAAGAAGTCCATGTTGTCATAAGAGGACACCTCATTCTCAACAACTAAAATCTTTGCTCGAACCTCTTCAATCTCCTTCTTGGTAGCATCTACAACAACTTCAAGTTCCTCTCACGCCGCTTGTAGAGTTGCTAACTTCCTTATGATCCTCTTTAATGATTTTCTTTTAGAATAAGCATGTTTAATCCTCTCACCCTCCTCCGCTCTAAGTGACTCAAGACCCTCCTTGGCCTTGGAAAATAACTCTAGCTTCTTATCTTCATACACCTTATCTACAAAATTAGAGCGTTCTTGATCACAAGAGGCAGCAAGCTTGAAAAGAGAATCCACCATATTCTCCAAGGATGAAAGATCTATGAAAAGCGTCTCACGCATCTCTTGGAGAGTCTCATTAATATCTTCTTTGTAAGATGAAATTGCGTTTAGAGAAGTTGTAGAAAGTTTGCTGCAAATCTCTTCCCAAAGGCCGAAGATGTACTTCTTTTTTTGAATTGAAACAATGCTTTTTCTTTCAAAAATAGACTTAGCCCCATTTGGCTTTGAAAAGAGTAGCAGATTACCTTTCGAACCAAGGGTCAACCCCTTTAAAGCCTTATTACGGGAAGTGGATGTAATTCTCTTTCCTTGCTCAATAGATAAAATTGACCTTGTCTTATGTTTTGATGTCGCAACTGACTCATCATTAATTTACGGCCTATTTAGCGGTGATTCCTTTGGATGCTCAACAACGTTTGCCTACACAAAAAGGGAGGGAAGAAAGTTAGCAAATTACTTAACCATAAATTGAAAAAAAGAGAGATTCGTAGTCAAAGGGAAAACTTCTTCACTTTGAATAACTATTTTTTTTTGAAAGACCATCAATGCCTTGTTCTTCCACAATCTCCAACCCAACAACTTCAAACTCGGTTGATTCATGTCTTTTCTCTTCCAACATTGATCTTCATTACTACTTTTTCTTATCTCTTGAGAGGCTTGCTTTCTAGATAGAAGAATTAAGGGGAATCTCTCTATATACGTAGAAGTACGGGCTACTTTTTTATTATATCCCTTAGAGGACTTGAGCCTCTTACTTTGAGGTTGTGGGGCAAGCGGGGTATCAACTTTTAAGAGCGCCTCTCCAATAACTTGAATGTTTTCCTCTAAAGGAGTAGTGAAGTTTGTCCCAGTTTTTTCCACCAAAGTTTCCAAATTATCCTCAAGAAACTTTCCATGGGATATTTCCCACCAAGATGGATATTGAGTGGTGTAAAGTTTCTTTGCAGAAGTAATCACAGGTGGAAATGTCTCTTTTGACATAGTAGTATGTGAGAGATAGATTCTCCAATATCTAAGTCCCTCATCAAGAGATTCAATATGAATATCATTCTTGAGATGCCCAGGAATATTTTGATGAACCCAAACTGACAACTAAATCCGTGTGGACTATATGGCTCGATGATGAAAAAGTCTCCTCTCCTTAAGGTAAAATGATTAAAGCGAAGGCTTATAAAATAAGATGACTCTAACTCTGAAGCTTTGTTATCATCAACATAATAAGTTGGGTGAGGCCTACTAAGCATGATCACATTACACACAAGATTTTCTCCTCGATGCGCATGCCTTTATGCCTCATCTTTGTCAAAATATTTTGTGGCACCCTCGCCAGAATATACCACCATTTGTGAGAGAGGAGGTATACCAGTACGAGGATAATGTGTCTTGAGGTAATAATCAAGACAACCATAAACATAATAATAGGGAAAGAAACTTTAATGTGATCAAACTGTGAAGAATTTGAAATCTTGTTTAAAACACAATAGAGGCACGTTAAGACCGAGACTACAAGGCTAACCCTTCGACCACTTGCCATCAAGCTTTCCATCTTAAAAGTTTCAAGCAAAATAAGGTTCCCTTATTCAGAGGGAAATGCAAAGGCACATAACCAATATTACAAAAAGGCTGACAAATAAGTCTCATATTTTTAGTATTTTGCTCCAAGCATAGAAATGTCATCTATTGAGAGCTTAACCATGCGTTCACCTCCATTGATTTTTCACCTATTGGGTTATGTGAAGATGATAGGTGTTGAGCCTTCTTCTCTTTTCTTGGGGGAGCTAGCTTATACTTGATGTCTTGTTTACACTAAAATTTTATCCATTCACTAAAAGAGACCCCTGAGCTACCACCCTTTCCCTTTCTAAGATGATGAAAGGCAACAAATAAATACTCATAAGTTTGAGGAAGAAATCTTCCTTTTTGTGTCATGACCTGTAAGCTCTATGGCATTAAGTATCACTTCTTCATAAGCACACCCACTAATTGGCAAGACACCAAGAGTATGTAAATCCCTAAGGGATATAGATGCTTCTCCAAGAGATGTAAGTAGTATATTTGTTTGGGGACACCAAGCCTCATAAAAGGCCTGCATGATATTAGAGTTCTGATTGTAGGTAAAAAGAGAAGCAAAGACAACATCTCAGATGTTAGCATTTTTCAAACATTGCCCATTTTTGTTAAGGACATCTTCTATCCATTTCCAGTATCCCCAGATGCAATGATATTCTCCTGCAAACATAATTTTCTCTCCCAAACGTAACTCTTCTTGAATCATGCGACACCCTAAATTTGAAAGAGTGCTTGCAAGATTTATGCTTTGAAGATTTGGTTTCTCAAGATGCCATACTTTGGAAGCTTTGTTAGATTTTTGGTCATATTCCGAGGTCCCATTTGCCTTATGAAGTATGTTTCTCAATTGTGGCCACACATCAACATAATGACCAACTAAAGGATCTTAGACCAAAAGCTTGATCTCTACCTTGCTGCTGACACGCTATTTTAGCTCTCGATATTTAACCAATTAAGCTTTTGTAAATAATTTTTAAAAAAAAAATGAAAATTTTGTATTTTTTTTATTCCATTTTTGCTATTATTTATTATTATTATTCGATAAATTATCTCATTTTATTTGAAAAATTAGTTTTTACAGATATATGTTTCTTATAAAATTAAAATAAGATTTTTTTTCTTTGAATATTTACTACTTGTTTTGCCATTTATTGAGAAATTCACAACAAATAAATATCAGTTTTTAAATGTTAGAGAATTTTTTGATTAATTTAAATTTCCGTTGTCGCAAATGAATATTTTTGTATTATTCAAAATTAGGAAGCTTAGTCATTAAGTAGTCACCAATTCATGTAGATTTTATGTTTAGAAGGACCAATTTTTTTCAAAAAATTAATTTTGCAAAATAATTATTTTCAATTTATTTAATCATTGTTGTTTAATAAATAAATTTGGTATAATTTATATTAATTAATTTGAGCAAAAACATGGCAATCAAAGTCACCTAAAATCATCCAATCCATGTGTGCCATGTAGGCAAGCACATGGATTGTGCTTGTTCATGTCTAATCTCAACCATCCATTTTGATCATAAATTCCCCCTATATATATATATCCTTTTCTCTTTTTTTCTAACTCTTGAATTATTTTGAACCATCCGATCAGTTGATCGGATGGCTATGATTTAATAAGCTTTTCCCAAAATCCAAACATACCCTATGCTTATCATCTTGTTTTTCCAGAGACAAACCTTTTTTTTAGAAAACACACCTTATGCATGCTCATCTTCTCTTTCATTTCTTACCTTGCCCATACCCCTTGCTTTCTCCAAAAAATCTGGTTGTCATTGTCACCGCCGATCGCCTGCCACTTCCAGCGGAATTTTCACTCTAGCTTTTGGCCAAAATCCAAAGAAATGATAAGATTTTTAAAGATTTTCTTTAGATTTTCTCACCTTCTCACTGTTTTGCCTCAGAATTTGTCTCAATTTGAATTCAAATTTGAGCTTTTCAATTCTGATTTTTATCTAGAGTAAATTTGGGTAAAAGAAAAAGGGTTGATTCAGAGGAACTTATATGAAAAATTGGTTTGAGAATTGATTTGACGAAAAGAACGAAGACACTTCATACTTTTCTATTATAAGCTTTAGTACTTCCTAAAAGAAACTCTTTTACTTCCTGCCTTTTCCTATTTTTGAGTTTCAAGTTCGAATTTTGGAGTAGTGTTCGAGCCTAAATCCTTGACAAAAATTTCCTAGTTTCCTGGTCGATACAAGGACCTTTAGTGTCAAGAAACATAACATATCCTTGTTTTATCGGGAGTAAAACATATAAGGCGCCCTTTTTGTAACTTCATTAGAACAAATGAATATATACTATCCTTCTTTGAAAAATGACTAAGAATTATTATTATTTTCTGCGATAGGTCACATCTTCGTAATTCCTCATTGAGGGTTTTTATTTTTGCTTGCAATTTCAACAACTCTTTTCTTCTTTAGGTTTGTATAAATATTTCACCAATTGGCATCCTACATTCATATATTGAAATTGGTCAAGAATATTTTCTAATATTTTCCTCTTCTTATGTTCCATGTACACCCTTGGGAGCAGGAGTTTCTATTCTGGCACTCGTTTTTCAAACCAAAGCATGGGCCAACGCCTATTAGGATCATCCCAACGCTCAGAGTCCAGCACTTCCTCCTTACTTCTAAGCTTCACATTTCTTTTTTTATACATTCATGTTGCTATCCATTTACTAACATGTCACATACTAGTATTTTACACTTACACCTATACTTCTTTTTTTTTTGTGGGCTTGGACAAACTAACTAGGGAAAATAATAAGACCTAGTCGTTCACATTTTCTATCCTTTTAGATAATGAGTTTAGCATAATTATTTGACTTAAAACAACAACTCCTAGCAAGTTTTATCTATTATTTAACATGTTTTTCTTTCTTTCTTTTAGTTTGAGGAAATATAATTTGTTTTTTCAAGAAGTGGAGCCAAGGAAGCTACTCAACTTGTTAGACAAACTACTATGGATCAAAAAGGATGGTTAAGGAATTATTGTCAATAATGTCTTTACCATTGATGAAAAATTAGAGTTATTGCATCTAATTTTACCTCTAATTAATTAATAAGCTATATGTGTTAATTATTTATTAATTATGTCTTGACTTTTTCTCTAGAAAATTCTTTCCCTAATATATTTACGTTTCTTTTTCATATTATAATAACCCCTAGTTTAGGAACCTTGAGTGCAGAAAAGTTGGCCTGAAAAATGACCTGAAGTTTGGTTGACTAGGTAACTTATGGCCCGTAAATGAGCATACAGCCTGTAGATTCCCTTTTCAAAAATAATTCATCAGGAAGGGGAAAATTTTCCAATTGTTGGGTAACCCACGCACGAAGTTACGACCCGTAGAAAGTCATACGATCCATAGGTAGGGTTGTGATTGACACTATCAAATATGAATGAAAGCTGGAAATTTCTGAAGGATGACCTACATGTTATCATAAACCCCCGTAAACTAGGATACAACTCATAGGGTACTTCGTGGGAGGAGGCCCAGAAAGAGGTGAAAATGGCTAAGTGTGGAAGGACTCTACGAGTCCAACCACAACTTGTAAGAGCTTATACGACCCGTAACAAGGTTTCATAGCATTGGGTGCAACAAAGTTGGATTTCAGGAATTTAAGGTGTGTTGTCAAACAAGAGGGACTTATAGCCTGTGGATTGACTTATAGCCCACAATCGGGGTTTTGTAGGTCCGATCCGAAGGTTTTAATGAGGAGCAGATTTGTTATTTCCATCCTTTCAGTTCCTAAACAATGTTGTTTTGGGGACGGGAAAGGGGCCTTATATTAGCCTTCAAGACCTTATTTCTTCATTCACTCTTTTATTCGTCATTCTAAAAAATTCTAAGGCAAGGAAGGGCTCTCAAGAACAAGGCATTCCAAATTCTTCCCCAAAGGCTTCAATTTCATTTCTCTCTATTTTCCCAAGGTATGTAAGTTTATTTTTGGGTTTCCTTCCACCCATAAAGCTCCTTACTAAGTATTTTACCTTTTCTTTAAGTTCCTTAAGTCAATATGCATGCTTACGATGATTTCAAGATATTTATTTTATTAAATGTTACTTATGAAGTTTAACAACTATTTTACTAAGTATATATATGCGTTTTGACTAATGATGATGATTCCATGATGGGTTCCGATGTTGATAAAGTTTGGGCAGTTTTTATGTTCCTTAAAAGAGAAATTTCCTTATGACTTATGCGATTTATGATTGTTCCATATAAAGCCTAACCCACCTAGTTTTCAAGTAAAGATTTATATGATTTATAATTATGATTAGGGTATTTAAAGATGTTTTGAGATACTCTTATTGATTGTTACTTATGATTTTAAAAATTTATTCTAAAGATTCCATGGGATGACTTAGCACTGAGAGGACTCTAGATTGGGACTCATTTCGTTAGTTAAGGCATGACCCCTCAAAAGCTAAATCTCAATATCCCTAACTATGTGCCACCATAGGAGCCTTCGTAGGCTAGGATAATGGATTCATGTAGGCACAAATATTATGAAAGATGAAATTGCAAAGTTACTAAGTTTTGGATATCTACCTTGGCAAGTAGATTCCCCTTTTCCCAATGAAAGGAGTTCATTGGATTCCATTTCGTAGCTCACATGGCCTTATTGTAAGTTATAGTCTATTTCCACAAGCTTTATGATCCTATGTTATGTTTTCACTACATGTGCATTCTTATGCATTGTGTTATATTGTTTTTGAGCCATATTCCGTGTGCATGCTTAAGCTTACTCTATGTATCTTTTATCTTATGTATATCATATGTTATATTTGAGAATGATGGAACTATAATTTCCTAATGCATCGCATCTCACATACTTATTATTACATTCAAAACTACTAACACATATTTTGTCGGCATGATTTTACCATGTAGGGACAGGCACTCCTTTACCGGCTCGTGGCTAGCACTCAGCATCCAAGACTAGCTTTATTATTCATCGTGAGCCTTAGTTCTGGACTCCTCCACTTTTTCATTATGTCATGTATTTTGGTTTTCATTTGAGATGATGTATTTGTAGCTTTTTGGAGACATTTACTTTCTATGTTGCACTGTTTTGGACTTCTTTCTATTTGATGGAGATCAACCGTTAGCGATCCCATCTACCTATGATGTAGTTAGTATTCTTATGGACAAAATGATTGTAGTTATTTCTACTGTTTTTTAATGTTGTTTCATTGTTAAAATGTCCATTAGTCCTTTTCCATTAGTTTTTTCACATATTTTTTCATTAAATACCTATGAATGCTTAAGATAATTTGGAAGAGGTGCCTTCGGGTGTCTCATTCCCCGTGTGATGACTAGGCTCCTACGTTGGGTCATTACAAACTTGGTATCAGAGCATGAGGTTTTGAAATATTCCTTAGATGTCCATTCATACCCCGTAGCATATAGTCTCATTTAAGTTTGTGAAGTGCGCCATTATCTTGAGTGAGAGGCTATGAGACAGTTTAGGAAAATCTTCCCTTCTTTCTTATTCATGTCGTGCGTTAGAGTTGAATAAGGTTTTTCGCTAACTAACTATGGGCTTTTTCTTGTTTTAGATCATGCCGCCACGAAGAGCTTCCTACCAACGAGGCACTCTTGAACAAGTCCTTCCACTCCAGCATGATGATGTAGTATCTCATTGAGAGTTTAGAGCTGCAGTTACCCTATTGGCCCAAGCCTTGGCCAACCGAAAGATAGCAATACCTCCCTCAGTGCCTACCCTGGCCACCAGAGTACATGACTGTTTGTGGATGAACCCGCCAAAATTTCATGGGTCAAAAATGGATGAGGACTATTCATTGAAGAGGCCTACCGGGTGGTGGTGGTGATGGGCACTCCGTAAGAAGAGAAAGTCTAGTTGGTGGCTTACCAACTCAAAGGAGTCACCAAGATTCGGTATGAGCAATGGGCTGATGAGAGAGGCTAAGAAGCGGGCCATATTCGTCGGGAGGAATTAAAATGTGCCTTTTTAGATGGATTCTTTCCCATTAAGATTAGGGAGGTGAAGGTCCAAGATCAACTTAAGGCAAGGGACCATGAGCATGAAGTAGTATGCCCTCAAATTCACCAAATTGTCAAAGTATGCTACATTTATGGTTGCGGATCCGAGGGCTCAAATGAGCAAGTTTATTTCCAGTGTCTTCAAGTTAGTCTCCAAGGAATGCAAGATGGATATGTTGGTCAAGGAGATGGACCTTTCCAACTTGATGATGTACGCAGATCAAATTCGTAAGTAGAAGCTTCATGAAAGGGCAAGGGAGTCCAAGAGGGCTCGAGCTAAATATGGGAGTCACTCTCACCAAAGGGGCGGTGGTCACAAATTTCCCGCTAGCTAAAAGAAAAGTGGGCAAGGATCCACCAACATTCTTCCTCCCCGAAAGGACAAAGGGATGACTCTTAAGCCCCAAAGTCCAAAGTTCCCTAAGTGCGGAAGGCCTCACAAAGGAGAATGTCTAGCTGAGTCAAATGCTTGCTTCACTTGTGGGAAGTCCGACCAACATGCTAATGATTATAGGAGTGGCGGCATGAGGCCCTAAGGCCAAAGGGGTTAAGTCCGAGTTTCCCAAAGGCCCAATTGATTCTATGCTCTTCATGGTCTTTAAGAGGTCGAAGAAGCTTTGAATGTGGTTACCGATATGTTAAGTTTTTTTAATTATGATGCATATGCACTTTTAGACCCAGAGAAAATTTGTCTTTTGTAAACCCATTAGATGCTTTTCAGTTTCATGTATATCCCGAAGTCCTCCATGATCCCTATGAGGCAAGTAACCCCCTTAGGTGAGTTCATCATAGCCCGAAGAGTTTATTGAAGTTGCCTAATTTCCATCTTGCATAAAGTGATTCCCTATGACTTAGTTGAGCTTTCCATGGTAGACTTCGATGTGATTCTTGGGATGGACTGGTTGCATGTTTTTTATGCTTCCATTGACTGTAGAACCCGTAGCATTAAGTTTCAATTCCCTAATGAGCCACTTCTTATAACAACTCTTCATGTAGGAGTCGATTCATTTCCTTCATTAAGGCCCGCAAAATGATTTCAAAGGGATGCATCTATCATTTAATGAGGGTCGAAGATGTATCTTCCAAAGTTCCTTCCCTTGAGTTGGATCCTGTTGTAGATGAGTTACCTGATGTCTTTTTGGATGAGTTACCAGGTGTTCCTCCTGAAAGGGATATAGACTTCGGTATAGACATCTTATCTAATACTCAGCCCGTTTCAATCCTTCCTTATAGAATGGCTCCCGCGGAGTAGAAGGAGTTAAAGGATCAACTGAAGGACTTGTTGGAGAAGGGTTTCATTAGACCTAGTCGGTCTTCATGGGGTTCCCCGATTTTATTTGTAATAAAGAAGGACAGGCACTCCGTATGTCATTGACTAACGATAACTTAATAAGGTCACCATTAGGAATAAATGTCCCCATTCGAGGATAGATGATTTGTTTGATCAACTGCAAGGGGCTACTCATTTCTCCAAAATTAATTTGAGATCCGGCTATCACCAATTGAGGGTGAGAGAAAGTGACATCCCTAAGACAACATTTCGGACTAGGTATGCTCACTTTGAGTTTGTGGTGATGTCGTTTGGCCTCACTAATACACCAGTAATATTTATGAACCTCGTGAATAGAGTGTTCAAGCCTTACCTCGACATATTCGTTGTGTTGTTTATTGATGACATCCTTATATACTCCTAAGGTGAGCGAGAGCACATGGAACACATGAGGGTAGTATTGCAAATCCTGAGGGAACAAAATCTCTATGCAAAGTTTGATAAATGCGAGTTTTGGCTAGATGAGGTTGACTTCCTTGGGCATAAGGTATCAAGAGAGGGCATTAAAGTTGATCTTGAGAAAACAAAAGCAGGTGAGAAACTTGCCAAAGCCATTGACTCCTACTAATTTAAGGTGTTTCTTGGGACTAGGTGGTTACTATAGAAGGTTTGTGCATGACTTCTCCACTATTTCTTCGACACTTACCAAGCTCAATCAAAAGAAGGCTAAGTTTGTGTAGACAGATGAGTGCGAGATGAATTTCCAAACTTTGAAGGACCGATTGGCTTCAGCCCATATTGACATTGCTAGAGGGAAATGATGGGTTCTTCGTGTATTGTGATGCATCGGGGACTGGGTTGGGTTGTGTGTTAATGTAAAATGGTAAAGTGATTTTTTATGCTTCAAGGCAATTGAAAGTTCATGAGAAGAACTACCCGACTCATGACCTTGAGCTTGCGGTAGTGTTTTTTACCTTAATGATTTCATGGCACTGCTTGTATGTATAGAGTTCACGTGGATATTTTCACCGACCACAAGAGTCTCCAACACATGTTCACCCTAATGGATCTCAACATGAGGCAACGGAGGTGGTTAGAGCTACTCAAGGATTATGATATGTGTGTGAAGTACCACCCCGGAAAGGCCAATGTGGTAGCTGATGCCCATAGTAGAATTTTTTTGGGTAGTGTGACTCATATTGAAGATGATGGAAAAAGGGAGTTAGCCAAAGATGTTCATAGGTTGGCTATACTGGGAGTGAAATTGAGTAAGTCCAGGAGTGGTGATGCAATGGTTCTTCGTGGGTCCGCATCTTCTTTGATTGATGAGGTTAAGGCCAAGCAAGATCTCGGTCCTGCATTGGTTGAGTTGAAAACCTTACTAAAAGATGGAAAGATAGAAATCTTCTAACAAGAAGGAGATGGTGTACTCCGATATCAAGGGAGGTTGTGTGTTCCCAATGATAGTGAGTTGAAGAAGTTGATCATGCAAGAAGCCCATAACTCCTCATATTCACTTCATCTTGGCACTACCAAAAGGTATCGAGACTTGAGGGAGTTTTATTGGTGGAAAGGAATGAAGAAGGACATTGCTCAATTTGTATCCGAGTGTGCCAATTTCAAATAGATCACAGTTGAACACCAAAGGCCATGTGGCCTAGCACAAGACATTGATATTCCTGCTTAGAAGCAGAAAGAGATCAACATGGACTTTGTAGTTGGGTTGACAAAGACCAAAAATAATTTAAACTCCTTATGGGTGATAGTTGACTGCATGACAAAGTCAGCTTATTTCCAATCGGTCAAGACTATATATAGTGTCGATGACTATGCCGACTTGTATATCCGAGTGTTGGTGAGGTTTAATGGGATTCCATTATCCATCATATCGGATCGTGGTGTTCAGTTCACTTCTCACTTTTAAAGTTCTTTTTAAAGAGGACTTGGCACTAGGGTGAAGTTGAGTATGACTTTTCATCCCTAAATCGATAGGCAAGACAAAAGGACTATTCAAATGTTTGAAGACATGTTTAGGGCTTGTGTGTTGGAATTTAAGGGGAGTTGGGATGACCATTTGCTGCTTATAAAGTTTGCCTATAATAATAGCTTTCATGCAAGTATTGGGATCGCACCACTTGAGGTGTTGTATGGTAGATGGTGTAGGTCGCCCATCGGGTGGTTCTAAGTTAGTGAGGTGGTATTAATAGGACGGAACTAGTCATGAATGCTATGGAGGAAATTAAAAGCATCGAAGAGAAATCACAAACATCCCAAAGCCAACAAAAGTCCTACTCCAATGTGTGAAGAAGGGAACTTGAGTTCCAAGTTCGTAATTGGGCCTACTTGAAGGTGTCTCCCATGAAAGGTCTAATCTGGTTTGGTAAGAAAGGAAAATTGAGTTGTAGGTATGTGGGACCCTACAAGGTGGTGAGAAGAGTGGGAAAGGTGGCATATGAGTTGGATTTACCCAACGAGTTGCATTTGATTCATCTAGTCTTCCATGTGTCGATTTTGAGGGAATTCATAGGTGACCCAAGTTCCAAAGTTGATTTCCATGATGTGAACATTGAAGAGGATTTGACCTATGAAGAGGTATTAGTTGAAATCCTAGACTGGCAAGTGAAGAAGCTAAGGAACAAGGGAGTGGCATCTATCAAGGTGCTTTGGAGAAACCAACAAGTTGAGGGAGATACATGGAAAGCGGAAGCGGATATGAGGAAGTGATATCCACATCTATTCCACTCTACTTAAGCTTAAGGTACTAATAAATTCTTCCTAAAATATCCAATTCCATTCATTTTAGGTTTTCATGATGTATGCATTTATTGGATGTTTATGAACTATTTTGAGACATGTTTTAAGCATAAAATTTGAAATTTTAAGAAATGATGTTTAACATGAATATTTGCATGTATATTGGGTTGTTAGCTATTGGTTTACTCTTTAGAGCTTGCCTTTAAGTACATTCGGGGAGGAACGTTCCTAAGGGGAAGATTTTCATGCCCCGGGAGGGTACCCTTAGCATGGCCGACACCTAGAGACTATTACTAGTCCCCAAGCGAACCACTTAGCCTAATAACATTCATTCAATTAAATAAGTCTATTGAACAGCGGAAATAAAAGTAAATAAATAGGCACATCTCATTTAATGTCTCAAAATGATATAGAAAATAATAAAGGCTAGTAGAAAGAACTAGCTCACAAACTCAATATCAACGCTCTACCATCATCTATGAAGCCTCTATCACTAGACAAATGGTGCCAATGACAGACCCATTGCTACACAAATAAAAATAAAAGAATAGTTCAATCTAACTCTAAAGCAAGATGAAATAAATAATAGTGGATCCTCCGGAGTAGGGGAGGCTCACAAATAAACTGAGTATCTCGGATCTTCAACGGAGCACCTATTGACGATCTCTAGTACCTGCCTCTACATCATAACATGATGCAGTCCAAAGGGGACATCAATATATGGAATGTACTGGTATGTAATATAGCTAAGTGAAATATAAATAGATAGAATAATATAAAACAACATCGACTCTAAACAATCATAAAATCAAACCAAATCGTCAAATGTCTATCTATGCAAGAATAAAGAGTAGACAAGTGACCCATCAAGCAATCAACCCCATCAATCAAATCAAACTCATCTCAAAGGAGCTCACCTCCTCTTATCTCATCTAATCTCGACTCAGAGTACTCAAGGTAGGAAATTTGTGGGAGTTTTTCTTATCTGACAATAATCACTTATGTGCCAGTGAATGTACAATAATCACGCTAATATTGCCATAGCCATTCCAAACTTGCCAGGTAGGGAACGAATCGAAACCATATTGGTTCACCCAAAGTTCATAGGGACTTTGGCCCTATCATCAATCAGTCTCATAGGGGTTTTATACTCTCATCATTCAATATATCATAGGGACTTTATCCCTCTCATCAATCAACATCTCATAGGGACTTTAGCCCTCTCATCAATCAATCTCATCAATGACTCAAGATTTAGAACAATCATTAGGAAACAATCGAATAGACACATCGGTGGAGTTTATTTATAGAGACTCATAGAACTATCAAATTCTATCAACTCATCATCATTCTCTCATCTAATTCAGACTCACAATCGACAATCTCAACTTAATGCTCTAAACTCAATTCTAAGTTCATTACACATGCTTTCAAAAATAATCATGTAGGGTTATGCAATTCCTCATGAAAATGTTCAATTCAAGAAAACAAGTTTATGATGATCATTAACATAAGAAAATATACGAATTTAAATAGATTTTCAAGAAAAACCGTCAAGGATTCAGGTATGTAGACTCTCCGAATCATCAACTCATCTCTGACCATCTATGGGGAACATGAGAGAATAATCCCATGTTTTTAGTTTAGTCTTACCTATCAGAGATGAAGTTATCAACCAATCACGTCAGGATCTCCTCTCGAATTTCTCAACCTCAAGCTCTTCTCCTCTTTCCTCAAGCCCTAGCCTTGTTAGATTATTGGAATAGGACTTAGAATGGGAGTTTTAGACCCTTTTTACGTCAAAATGACCTAATTAGATCATGTATAGAGTTCAGGAGGGGTTGGGAATAGACCAGAATGGCCCTCGTAAAATTTAGAAATTTTCAGTTCCGATAAGGCCTAGTCCGCGACGCGGACTGGTTGTGTACTGCGTATTTTTAGAAAAAGTTTCTGAACGAGTTTTCTCAATCCCGTCAAAAATTTTCAACAAAATATAAGTGCAGGTCCGTGATAGAGGCGCGACGCGCTCCTATCGCGCACCAACACTGTTTTGCGCTTCAGATCAAAAAAAAATTTTTGATCGGATCGCTCTAAAAATTGATCGAGACCATTTTTCCACTCAATGTTTTTGCTGATCACAAATCCAGCCTCGGATTTGCCATACGGGCATTGAAAGATGTGTTACATGCATACCCTCCCTCTAGGGGTACTTTAGTAATTTTACTGGGCATTACAAAGATATTTTAACGATCCCTAGTTTAGGAGCCTTAAGTGTAGAAACATTGGCCTTAAAAATGACCTAAAGTTTGGTTTACGAGGTGACTTAGGTTGTAAGTGGGCATACGGCCCGTAGGTTACATTCTTAAGTATAGAACTTCAGGAAGGGGAAAGTTTCCAATTGTGGGGTGACTCACGGACCAAGTCATACCCCATATAAAGTTATACTGTCCATAGGTAAGGTCGTGAGTGAGACTATTAGACATGAAGGAAATTTGGAGATTTTTGAAGGATCACCTACGTGTTATCAAACGACCCTTAAACTAGGATACGGTCCATATGGTGCTTTGTGGAAGGAGGCCAAGAAAGACGTGAAAATGGCTAAGTATGGAAGGACTCTACGAGTCTAACCATGACTCCTAAGAGCTTATACTGTTCGTAATAAAGTTTTGCACCCTTAGGTTAAGCGATGTTAGATTTCAGGGATTTCAGGTGTGTTATGAGACGAGAAGGACTTACGGCTTGTGGATCGACTTACCACCCGCAATAAGGGTTTTGTAGGTCAAATCCAACACTTTTAATGAGAGGCAGATTTGTTGTTTCCGTCATTTTAATTCCTAAACTATATTGTTTTGGGGATGGGAAAGGGGACTTCTAACAACCTTCAAGCCCTAATTTCCTAATTCACTTCTTCATTCTTCACGCTAAAAATTCTAAAGCAAGGAAGGTCACTCAAGAACAGGGAAAGGTAAGAACTAGGGTTCTCAAATTCTTCCCCAAAGGCTTCAGTTTCATTTCTCTCTGCTTTCCCCAAGGTATGTGAGTTGATTTGTGCATATCCTTCCACCCATTAAGTTCCTTACAAAGCATTTTACCTTTTCTTTAAGTGCGTTAAGTCGATATGCATGTTTATGATGATTTCATGATATTTGTGTTATTAATGCTACTTATGAAGTTTGATAACTATTTTCTTAAGTATATATATGCAATTTTGACTAATGATGATGATTCCATGATGGGTTCCGATGTTAATAAAGGATTCGCATTTTTGCTCTTCCTTCAAAGAGAAATTTTCTTATGACTTATGCAATTTAGGATTGTTCCATGATAAAGCCTAACTGTAAGGACCCAAAATTTTTTAGTGACATTTCCCAAATCTCTTGGAATCATCCCAAGTGAACTACCAGGCATTACTCTACGAAAGGCCCACACGGACTGTGTGGCCTCCCGTGGAAGGACACTTGGTCTAGTTCATGGTAGGGGAAACTTTGAGACGAAAGGGAATTTTGGCCAAGTGAGGGCACACGGCCACTCACATGGTCCGTGTGATGTGTCACGGACCGTGTGGCTCTCCATGTAACTCAATATGTAAAATTATTCTAAGTATGGAAGTATCATCTCGTAACTTTATCATGCAAAAATTATTTGAAGTACCACAAAACACGGTCAATATCATGACCCGTGTGGAGTCACATGGACCATGTAGTCATCCGTGTGGTACCTCTTAGCTCCATGTGACTTTTCTCTGTGAAATTCTAAGTATTGGATCACGGCCACGATTCACAGTCCGTGTGACCTTTCACAGACCGTGTGGACCTGACGATTCCAGTTTTGGTCCATTTCATTAATGGTGTTTATATAATTTTAGTTTATTTTAATTATGAATTATGACCTTTTACCTATCCTAAACCCCTAATTCAGCTGATATCCCCTCCCCTCTCAAGTCATTCTCCTAAAACCTTCTACCCCCTAGCAAGATCACCTCATTATTCCTCTCTACTTTCCCCTCTTAAGAACCAAAAATAGGGTTCTATTGGAGTCCAATTCAAGCTAAGTTCACCCCTCAAATTTAACTCCTCAATCAAGGTATGTGGGATTGCTTCTTGGCTCCTTTCAACCAAGAAGACCCGAAGATCTTTCAATCTATTTCATGAATTTTAGTTACTTTAAATATGAGATTTCATTATTTGATTTTATTAAATCAAATTGATGTATGGGTTGTATTCTACCTATGATTTCAATTCATTTTGATCACTATTATGATGATTTACATTGAATTATGAAGATATAAACATGCATGTCCCCTTTAAAGTTGATTTATGCATTGGTTATCTATATTACTATTTACATGTGAATTTAATTATGGATTTACTCAATTTTATATTGTGATATTGATTTTAACTTGAATCTAGGTTACCCATGCTATTCTCATATCATGCATTGCATTGCACTCATGAACATTGATATATGGAAATTATGAAGTGGGTTAAGCCCAAGTATATTTTCTGAAACGATTATGATATGATTCTGATAAGATATTGGTTATGACAAGAAGGTGATCACATACATTTCTATGATTCTGGCTCATTGAGTATTCCGGGTACTTGCACCATTCGGTATATGTGAATGTGTTATTCCCTACATGAGCAGTATGATTATGATCTATGATTTGGCATTAAGCCTAAATGTGTATTGAACAGTCTGAAATGAGCATTGTATCTCCTGAAAGCACGTATAACTATAAGTATTCCAGTGGGATGTTATTGACTTAGCATCTATGGATTGGTGGTGTTAGGGCTATCTTCAAGGGCCCTCTCTCTTTGCTTGAACTATGTGCCAACATAGGAATGTTAGCCATTACTGAAATGATCAGGTCATAAGGAATGGTTATTCATTTACGATTCTTATATGTTCTGTATGATTCTGAAAAATCCTTCTAAAATAGCGAGTTCCATAAGGAAGGTGACCATCCACCGAAATGGTGAGTTTCGTAAGGTGTGATATAGATTACCTTTGGCAGGTAGTCTTCTCCTACCTATGGGAGGTCTCTATCAGACTAATTCATGTAATAGCTCGTATTGATTTGATTTGTCGATTATAGTCTATCCCCAACATATATGAGCATTGTTGTATTCCATGCATCATTGATTTCATGGAATCTTATATATATTTTCAATGAATATATTATTCCTTTTATATTATGTGCCCTTGTCATCTAACATTTAAATGCAGGTTGATAATTCATACGCATTGCATGCCCGCATACTTAGTACATTCATACGTACTAATGCATACTCTATGCCTACATGATTTTACCATGTAGGGGCCAAGCACTTGAGTATCAACAGGTTGACGAATAGTCCAATCCCGGAGAATACTATGGTGAGTCCAGTCTTTCAAGGACGAGCCAACTACCTTTCTTCTATGATATTTCATAACGTTCTTCCTTATTTGAGGGTGAGCCTAGAACTTGTCCTGGCCCCCGTCCCTTTGACTAGAGGCATTTGTTGGACACTATGCAAACTCTTCTAAAATCCGTTTGTTATGACTTGTATCTTGCTTATGTATTTTGGGAATGATTTATGAGAATTTTCCATTTGACTATATATATGTTTGGTGTGGGAAAAATATGGGAAGTCCCTAGCCCCTTATTGCCCCATAGCGTGAGCCCTATTTCCTCGTCCCTTAGAACTATGTGTTAATAATTGAATGTTATTCTTGAACCGATGATGTGGATGTGTCACATCTAGGCCCTAACCCCGGGTCATGAAAAACAATGGTATCAGAGCTCTAGGTTTATAAATAGTCCTCAGAGTCCAACATGTCGCATCGAGTAGGTTCCTATTCATGGGTGTGAAGTGCACCATGCCTATAAGTGGGAGGCTACGAAGACGTCTTAGGAATTGTCTCACTTCTTCTTATCTTATATCATGGTATGACTAGTATATTTGGTCCCCTTATTTTGACGGTGTCGTTGATCCATTTCAGAATATGCCTCGAGGGAGACCCCTCCCACCAAGGTTGACTCTCGCTGATGAGGATCAGGCTCCCCATGAGCCTATAGAGGAACCCATCTCAAATGGTGAGTTCCACACAGCCGTCACCATGCTCGCTTAGGTGGTGACTTCTCAGATAAGGCAGGCTAACTTGCCACGGGATCCTACGCCTTCTTCTAGGGTGAGAGATTTTACCTGGATGAAGCTTAACAAGATATTGAACATCATGGGTTTCACTTCTAAAGAGAAGGCTGAATTGGATGCCTATCAACTGAAAGATATGGCTCAGGTGTGGTATACTCAATGGTCTTTGGAGAGAGTTTGTGGTGGTGATATCAATTGGGAGGAGTTCAGATTTGCTTTCCTTGATTGCTTCTTTCCACTTGAGCTTAGAGAGGCCAAAATGACTGAGTTCATCAATCTCAAGCAAGGGTGTATGAGTGTGAGGGACTATGCCCACAAGTTCACCAAGCTCTCCAACTATGCTCCGTCACTTGTGGCTGACCCCGTGCAAGGATGCACAAGTTTGTTTCAGGTATCTCCGATTTACTTGTGAAGGAATGTCGTACTGCTATGCTTATATGGGAAATGAATATTTCCAGACTCATGGTGTATGCGGAACAGATAGAAAGGGAGAAACTCAAGGAGAGAAGGGTTCACGATTCCAAGAGGACCTATTTTGATAGTGGATTTTCTGGTTCTCAAAGTACTAGTTTTTGTCTTTTCCAACAGGGTCAAGGTTCCGGTACTCGGGTCGCTAATGACCAGGTGCCTCCTCCTAGAGTACCAGTTGATTGCGGTCAGGGATATCCTACGTGTGACAAGTGTGGGAAGCCCCACACGGGAGTCTATTGGAGGGAGTTGGGTGTTTGCTTCAGATGTGGTGATAAAGATCATAAGATTGCTGATTGTCCTAGCAATACCCATAGAGGCCAAGGTTAGGGGGCCCAAGGTGGGCAAGGCCAACAAAGAGCTCCCCAAGGTGTTGCCCCAAGAAACAATCGGTTCTATGCACTCCACGCTTGCCAGGATGTTGAGGAACCTCTGAATGCTGATTGTCATTAGATTCGTTATGTGATTGTGGTGCTATATTTGTATAGATTGTGGTGATTTGGAGTATCTTAGGAGAGGGAAAGCAGCGATTTCTTCTGGATTTTGAGACTTTATTTGAGGCAAGTGAACTTCTAAACTTTTGTTCAGTATGAATGAACCTTGTATGCTGCTATATGTATGGAATTGAGTATTGTGGGGGCGGGGGGGGGGGGGGGGGGGGGTGGTAGAATTATATCATTCTAGACTTGATCGTGTCTTCTTGTATTGAATATTTATTTATATCTCTATATAATGAGTGGTAATGTAATTGTGAATTCGTAATTTATGTGATCTTGTGATTCATTTGGTGTTGTTGCGAGATGGTGCTTATATTGTGATGATGATATTGAGACACTATTGATATTGAGATATCATTAATAATAAGACGCTGTCGATATTGAGATATCGATGATATGGAAACACCGATGATATTGAGATATTGATGGCTTTGAGATAATGAGATCATTTTGGTTGATGGTATTATAATATTATTATGATCATGCACATTACATTTATTATTATTTGTTTATTGATACTTGTGATGGCTACGATCGAGTTGTAAGTAAGGTAACAAGTGGATTGTTAGTTGAGGTCTCTATCAATTGAGCCAAGGTAATATGGTGGCAGTTCAATGTCTTTTCCAAACAGGCGAGCATTAGTCAAGGTCTTTGATAGCCGTGTTCATAGATACATGATCTATGTGAGACCCCCAGGGTTCCGAATTAAGGCATATATATAGTCAGCAGATGTGCATCGTAGGGCAAACATGCATTACAATTATTTGACATTGCATTGCATTGTATATGTCTCATGACATTCGCTTCATCTTATATCTTACTTGATTGATATAATTTGTATATTGTTTATGAGGCTGTGTACTTATTGTATCCCTGATCTTGATGTAAGTGTTGGATCTACCTATATACTTGTGTGATGAGATACTATGATAGAAGATGAGTATATCTATATTACTGTGATCTGTATATTATATTGTGCTGGGACTAGTCTGAGTACAGGGTTGTAGTTTTAGTGGTTTGTGGTTGGGATTTAAGGAGTTTCTTGTGTTTTTTATTGTTTTACCTTAGGTTAGTTCCATTTGCTAAGTACCCTGTATATAGTGCTCACCCCTTGCTACATTTTGTAGGTTGTGAGACTGGTCGATCTTGCTAGACTTTCTTCCTGTTGGATCGAGGACTCCTTGTAAGGTAGCTGCTTATGTCTCCAGCAGGCCTTGAGGATTTCAGTTTTATATTTCGGTTCTATTTGAGGACTAGACATTATACTTTGCATTTCATTTGAGTATTCTATATATAGAGGTTTGTATATGTGACACTAGTCCTTGGGATAGTTGTAGCTTGTTTTTCTTCCGCTTATCTATATATTTAGACTGTTATCTTCCGCTTTATCTTTATTTGTTAGGTTGTTTGGGTTTTGGGCTGACTCGTGTTGATGGGTTAGGTGAGTGCCATCACACTCGATTTTCGGGTTGTGACAATATTAAAAATGTGAAGGCCCTTAGAAATATTGTTTGAATTTTTTGCCCTTCATTAAAAGACTCTCCTGTAGACAAAATCATCTTTTTTTTATTTTTTTTAAATTTATTAAGTATTTACTCTTTTATTTATTTAATTTCAAGATTTATTTTTGAATTATAGTTTCTTTATATTTAGAATTCACTTTTGATTTGGGACTATTCTATATAAATAATTATTTAGACTGTGAAGGAAAGGAAAATTTTTTTTTAAAAATATTTAAAACTTTGGCATTAATTAAAATTTAGATTATCAAATATTTTGTTAACAAAAATATGTAATATAACAAATTTAAAAAAGAAAAAAGAGTTATTGAAATTATGTTGGAAACATTAAACTACACATTTTATATTTAAAAGTATTTTTTAAAATTAAATTTTATTTAACTCCTAACTATTGAACTCTAAACTATTACTTTTTGTATTCATAAACTATTAGCAAATCTATAATATAAATAATTAAATTGATTTTCTTATCTTTACTTATACATAATAAATTTAAACTAGTACATCAAATTAATAGTAGTTATTATTTTATTTATATACAACAATATACCCAGTGAAATCCCACAAGTGGGGTCTAGGGAGGGTAAGATGTACGCAGACCTTACCACTACCACATAGAGGTAGAAAGGTTGTTTCCTGGGAACCCTCGTTACAAAAACCCATCAGCAGAATAAACTAGATATGATAAACAGGTAAAAAAAAGAAGGAGAAAGTGCACGGGAAGAGCAATTAACAACAAAAAAACACATGTTAATAAGTAAATACAGGATAATTAACATATAAAGGCAGATAAATAACATAAAAAAGGCAGACAATTAACACTCCTTCCTATTTACCCGATTAGCCTGCTACTCTAATTCTTGACCTACATGCCTTCCTATCTAAGGTCATGTCCTTGGTGAGATCAAGTTTCACCATATCATGTCTAATCACCTCCCCCCAATACTTCTTTGGTCTACCTCTACCCCTTTGTGTAGCTCCCAAATCTAGCCTCTCACACCTTCTAACAGGGGCATCCGTACTCCTTCCTGCATATGTTCGAACAATCGCAGTCTCGCTTCTCTCATCTTGTCAGCTACAGGGGCCACCTCTAGCTTCTCTCGAATGACCTCGTTCCTAACCTTATCACTCTTGGTGTGACCACACATCCATCTTAACTCCTCATTTCTGCGACCTGCATCTTATGAACATGTACATTTTTATTGGCCAACACTCCACCCCATACAACAAAGATGGTCTAACCACCATTCTGTAGAACTTACCTTTAAGTTTAGGTGGTATCTTCTTATCACACAATACTCCAGAGGCCAGCCTCCATTTTGTCCAAGCCACCCCAATACGATGTGTGACATCATCGTCGATATCCCTACTACTCTGGATGATGGACCCCAGATACTTGAAGCTTTCCTTCTTGGAGATAGGGTGAGCTGCAAGTCTCATATCAATGTCTGCTTGATCCCGCGCAACACTGAATTTGCACTCCAAGTATTCTGTTTTGGTCCTGCTCAGTTTGAATCATTTGGACTCCAAAGCGTGTCTCTAAACCTCCAACCTATCATTAACTTTGGTCCAGGTCTCATCAATCAGTACTATGTTATCTGCAAACAGCATACACCATGGGACTTCCTCCTGGATAGATCGCGTCAGCTCATCCATCACCAACGCAAATAAAAAAGGGCTCAGCACAGATCCTTGATGAAGTCCCATCTGAACAGGAAAATATTATGAGTCTCCTCCACCATTCTTACCCGAGTTTTGGCTCCGTCATACATGTCCTTTATCACTCTAATATATGCCATTGGGATGCCTTTCACCTCCAAACACCTCCATAGGACATCCCTCGGGACTTTGTCATAGGCCTTCTCAAGATCAATGAACACCATATGAAGGTCCTTCTTACTTTCCCTATATTTCTCCACTAATCTCTGAACAAGGTGGATCGCTTCAGTAGTCGACCGTCTTGGCATGAATCCAAATGTTTTCTGAAATAGACACTACTTTTCTCACCCTCATCTCCACCACTCTTTCTCATGCCTTCATAGTATGACTCAACAACTTGATACCCATGTAATTATTACAGTTTTGAATATCACCCTTGTTCTTATACAATGGAACCATTATACTTCTCCTCCATTAATCCGGCATCTTGGCCGTCTTCATGATAGCATTGAACAGTCTAGTCAGCCACTTTATGCCATCCTTAACTATGCTCTTCCAAAAATCTACCGGAATCTCATCCGATCCAATCGACCTCCCTCTCTTCATCCTACTAATAGCCCTTCTAAGCTCCTCAACTCTGAACCGCCTGTAATAACCAAAATCTCTGTGACTTTCGAAATGTGTCAACTTGCCCAACTCAATATCCCTATCTCCTTTTTCGTTTAAGAGTTTATGAAAGTAAGCTTGCCACCTTTGTTTAATGGACGTCACATCCACTAGCACCTCACCCTCCTCATCCTTGATGCACTTCACTTGATCCAAGTCGCGAGCTTTCCTTTCTCTCCCTTAGCAAGCCTTTACATTCGCTTGTCCGTGCCTTTATCACTTAGCTCTTCATATAGGCGCTCAAACGCTGCTGTCTTAACACTCGTCACCACCATCTTTGCTCCTGACTTAGCCATCTTATAAATCTCCTTAAGCCTTTATTTTTCATCCTCATCCCTACACTCCAACCACTTCGCATAGGCCACCTTCTTAGCTTTTACTTTGTCTTGAACTTCTTCATTCTACCACCAATCACTTGACGTCCCTCGAAGGTTCGTCTCAAAACCCCTAGTACCTCAGAAGCTACCTTTCTAATGCAACTAGCAGTATTGTCCCACATATTATTCACATCTCTGCCACTACTCCAAGCCTCTAAGTTTCTCAACTTTTCTTCCATCTCATGAGAGAGGGCAGGAGTCAGGGCCCCCCCATCTAATCCTCGATTGGGCGTAGACAATCTTCCTCTTCTTTTCTCTCTTAATCTCTAAGTCCATCACTAGAAGCCTATGTAGAGTGAAAATACTTTCACTCAGAATAACTTTACAATTCTTACAAAGGCTTCTATCACCCTTCCGTAGAAGTAGGTAATCAATTTGAGTTTTAGCTACCGCACTCTGAAAGGTTATCAAGTGACTTTCCCTCATCTGGAAACATGAGTTAGCAATAACTAACTCAAAGGCTTTGACAAAATCCAAGAGAGACGTCCCACCTCCATTCCTTTCCTCAAAACCAAAGCCTTCATGGACATTTTCAAACCCGCTACTGGTAGCCCAATATGTCCATTAAAGTCTCCCCCAATGAAAAGTTTTTCCGTCACTCGTATGCCTCTCACCACCTCATCCAAATCTTCCCAAAAGAGACTTTTGACTTCCTCGTCTAGACCCACTTGAGGCGCATAGACACTAACTACAGTCACTACGTGCTTACCCACCACCAGTTTAATAGACATCATACTATTATTAAACCTCCTAACATCCACCACATATTCCTTAAGGTCCTCGTCTACTAGTATACCTACACCATTTCTATCCCTAGACCCCCCCGAGTACCATAGCTTGAACCCGTCTACATCCCGAGCTTTGGTCCCTACCCATCTAGTCTCCTGAACACACGTTATATTAATTTGTCTCCTCTTAAGACACTTTACTAGCTCTATGGTTTTCCCTGTAAGTGTACCTATATTTTACGATCCTACCCTTAATTTAGATAAGCATGTACCTTTCTTACCACCTCTACCTCTTACCCCCGACCCCAACCAACGACATGACCCTACTCCACCATCAGATTCGAACGCCACCAACTACGAATTAATCTCACTAACCACTCACAAATAGTCCGCCGACTAACACAAAATAACACAAAATCAAAGTAGTCAGAGAAGAAAACTACAATAAAATATTAGAATAATACAACAACCCACTAATATAAAGCAGTAAATGTAAGGTATACTAATGGAATAACCAAATGCATAAAAAATCAAAGTAACAAAGAGTAAATTTAGAAAAAATAGTAGACAATAAGAAACTTAAAAAATTTCCTAATAAAAAATCTAAAATTCCTACAGTTACCAACAACAGGATTCAAGAGCTACAACAGTAGTCAAGCAAAAACTGAGCAAAAAGAGTTTAGAACAGTACACTAATCAATCCACGATAGTAAGGAACAGGAAATAAAATAAACCTGACTAACAAGAAATAACGTCAAACTGATCAGGAAAGAAATTCACCAATAAATTAGTGTAGTCAAGAAGTATAAAAGGGGAGGAATGATATAACTTGGGTTGATTTTTGAAACAAATGTCGCCGGAAAATGGTTGCCGGATTTTCTGAAATCTGTTTCTGGCCGAAAATTTAACGCCGGAATCTGACTGACAGATGTTGATCCGAAGCGTTGCCAGAACCTCTACACTGTGCCAGCCGTTGACAGATGTTGATCTTGTTTCTTGAGGGTTTCTTGAGGACAAAACCAACAACAACAAATCTGGTTTTGAAAGCTAAATTTCGCTGGAAAACCACAGAGATAACGAACAAAGCCGCCGTTGAAGGAGAACGACGACAGTCAACAATTGACCGGCCGAAAAATTGATGGTACCGGCGTTAGCGAGTGAAATTACAGAGAGACCCAGTACAAGTCGTTTTGATTTGAAGCTGGCGCTAGCAAACCTTAAAACACTGCGACGAGTTCTGTTCTCAATCGACAGTAGCCGCAAAATTCAGAACCTTTGGAAGAAGGCGGAGGTGGACTCGATCGTTCCGAAAGGAGAAAAGGTTTTAGAGAGAGAAAATATTAAGATTTAGTTATATGAATATTATATTTATTTTAATAACAAATTAGAAGAAACCTAAAAATGTTATGGACAGCCCAACATTGCTCCATGCTAAAAAAAAGCCTCTTTCTCCTCGCCTACTTAAGAAGCTGTTGCGCACGTATGATCACTACTATTACAACATGCCCGGAACTCTCAAACTCAACGCTGTTGCCTCTATTTATTCTAATTCTCACAAGCCCTACAATTGGTTTCGCTCTTTCACCTCCGTCACCGGCACCGGCGCCGGCATCGGCACCTATAACTCTTCCATTGCCGCTGTCTCCACTCACACGCGCTACTCTTGGTGGGGGACATCTATTCCGGCGTACGGTGATTCCCGTTTCCGTCGGAAATTCGTAGGGCGTTTAGGTCAGGGATATGCTGACTTTGCTGTGAGAAGTAGTTCTACTACTCAGATGGGCCCCACACCTGATCACAAGGAGGAGGATCTCCGCCATGAGAAACCATCTCTGCCGCCCAAGTCTGAAAAGTTGCTCACATTGCCCACGATTTTAACAATTGGCCGCGTAGCTGCTGTGCCGCTTCTGGTAACCAGTAAGTTTCTCAGCTAGTTTTGCTGTAAGAATCTTGATCTGATATTTTGAACTCCATCGGAACCTTGAGGTTGATGCATTTGCCAGTCATGTTTTGCCTAACCCAATTGACTAATGCATGCTGTTTGATGACCTCTAGATTTCTTTATGTGAAATTGATTTTGGACATTGTCCGGACCTGCTAGTCCTTAGAAAATCATGAATTTCATGTCGGGGAAATAATGCAGTAGTAATATGGAGTAAGTATTTGAAGTTTCTTGAAGTACCATGTCACATCATCTAAGACACTGGGAAGCTTAACCCTCTGCAAATTCTGACGCTGGGAAACCTGCAAATTTTGATTTGGGTTCAGTAGTAAATAGCAAACTCCGTGGCTTTCTACAAATTGATAACATCTATGCACTAGGTAATTCAGGTGCATCCTTTGGAGGACTTCATTTTGCATTAACTGTCCGATTGGTTATTAGGCTAATATAGCAATTTGTCGTCCCATGAAAGCTTACAATTCTACCTAGCTAATGCATTGTGTTATCCTTTGATTTGATAATAGTTAACGAGTCCAAGACATTAGATTGGAGGAGCTTTTATAGAAGAAGGTATAGGTATAATTAGAAGTGAGATGCAAAAATCAACGTCATAACAAATTATATCGTGGTATAAAAGTATTAGTAATGTCAACGGGATTTGCAATACAGTTTTTGTAAACGTGGTGTTTGAGCCAGCTTGTGCGTAGTTGAGTATTTGCTAGTGCACCTCAACTAACTATTCCATGGGGTACTTGCTATCTCCAACCAACATAGGTATGGGGTAACTTTGTCCGAAGGACTTGGACAGATGTGAAGAAGTCATCAAGTGTTTCTGCCTACATTGGAATTTGAACCTGTAACCTTAAGGTTCTTACACCAATTTATTTCCACTGGGATACACCCTTGTGTGCAGATTTGCAGAACATTCTTACCGCCTAATACACTCCTCTTTGTATACAGGGAATTTAAACATATGTTCAAACCATTTATCACCGATCAAAATCATTTCACATGCTTGCTTATTGAAAACAACTATTAGAGTTTTAATTCTCCACTTAATAAAGCTTGGAGCTATGTGCCCCTTCTTACAGGACTCATACTAAGGTCAAATGTCTTCAATCTACCCAAGTTATCTCAATCCCCAAAGATTTATGCTACATTTGAAATTGAAGTCCCTTGGTCAAGCCCATAAACCCATTCAAATTCTAGGTTACCCATAGATCTAGCCACTCCATGTATATTAGCCATTAGATCCATTAGATTAGACTTAAACTAATAATCCACCATTTTGGAGTTAATAGGAATTTCTATGTTTAAATCTTCAAGGCATATACATTTATAGATATGTATATATATAGTCTTGAGTATATGAACCCAATCAACCCTATTATTATATCACCTTTTCTAAGTTCCAATGCTAATGACACTATTTAAAGTCCACCTCATCAACATCATATCTTAATCCCAATAATAATCATACATATAATACAATAATAATATACCTATTGTAATTTGGGGAGAGTAGGATATTTATATACCCCTACCTTTGTAGGGTAGTGTTTTCAATACATCTTTGGCTAAAAACTTATCCAACGTACGATTGTAAGAAAAATAAAACAATAAAATAACTAGAAACAAGGGCAAGTACAACAATTGATAGTAATACAAATTGGAAAATAAGAAACTACAGAATTGCTAAATAATATTACTAAACGAAAGAGAGGAGAGGATGAGGCTAGCCCTCTATCTCTTCCACACGAAGTGCGACAATTCACAACTACCTACTAACCTTTTACCTTAGTTTTCGACCTCCATACCTTCCTGTCGAAGTTTCCCTCAGTTAGCTTAAGTTGTGCTAGGTCCTATCTAATCACTTTCCCTAGTTCTTCTCTAGCCTACCTCTAACTCTAGTGTTACCAAAAGCAAAAAGCACGGTGAGAGGACAAGAGTTTGAGAGAGAACTCAGTTTAATTATTCCCACAAGCTATTGGAGTTTAAATAGCTAAGTTTAAGTGTCCTAAAACGGAAAGGAAATCAATACTTAATCAATACAAATTAATACCTAATTAAAATAAGAGTAAATGAAGCTACCTACTATATTCACACATATCCTATAGAATATTCCTAGGATTCTAACACTCCCCCTCAAGCTGGTGCATACAAATTATATGTACCAAGTTTGTTACATATATAACTTGTTTTGGGACCGGCTAGCGACTTGGTGACTACGTCTGCAAGATAATCTGCTTCAAAGCTTGTCTGAACATATTTCCAAGCCTAAATTAGAGTTTCCAAGCCTCAATTAGAGTCTCCGAGGGACTACGCTAGTCCAAGGCTCAATCATAACTCATGAAAAAGGAGTAAAAGGGAAGAGAATGGAATGCTAGGCAAATACCATGCAAATTTTCCTGAACAATATGAAGAAGAGCCTAGTCAAGAACGGAGACCGTTGCCTACCTTGAAGCCGATCATGCACCCTCCAATTTCACTTCAAGATAGTGATCCACGTCCGAATCACCTCCAAATTCTGCCACACTGTCAAAATGTTGAATTCACGTCAACAGTCATTTGACACCAAAATTGCACTTTTTGAGGTGGACCCAAAATCGGGTCTAAAGTGGGATTGTGAGATCCGCGATGCGCTTCCTGAAATTGATTCCGTAAAAACATTATAAACACATTGTTGATCTTGCACCCGAGATGGGGCACAATCTGATGCTCGGAACTGGAGAAATTGACTCAAGAAATTAAAACCACCATTAAAGAGAAATTCAAGAGAATGGCAGCCCATTCCGGGTGAAAATTACCTCTTTTTGATGCTACCCAAGCTTCCTCGATCACTCCCACACATAGCCACGCAAAAACCCGAACCAATGCAACTAGGATCGCACAATTTGGAGCTCCCTAGCTCAAGAAATGGAGTCATGCAACAAACCACCATTAAAGAACAGAAAAGAGTGCTGGCAGCAGCTAAAACTAAGAAAATACCTTTAAACGAAGCTTCCCCAGCACTTCCGATCACACCATTGCATTTCCATGGAAAATCCCACAATTTAGAGCTTTGAATCTCTCAATGCAGAGTCCCCTAGCTCTAGTTATCGCATTTTCAAGATGAGGGAATAAGCTGAAAAGCCAAAAGAAAAAAGGGATGGGTAGCCCCTTCAAGGTGAAATTTACCTATGATCTTCGACCACTCCACAGTGTAATCATGATTAAAACGAACACGCTGGACTATAAATCACTCAAAATGGAGCTTCCTAGCTCAAGATATCGCAATTTGAAAATGAAAGTTGAAAGCTGAAATGGGGCTTCCAAAAGGACGGAATTAGTCACTAAAAAGTCCAAATTTGGTCCTTAAAAGCCCAAAATCTGTTTACTAAAAGGGCTGCACCAGATTCAAGCTTTTTTCTATGTTTTAAAATCTTTGAACGGACCCTCGGAGTTCGTTCAAACCCGATGAAAGTAAATCAGATATGCTATCTCACTAGATTTGACATTCCGGACTAAACGGTGCAGTCGAAATTTTTCATCTGAGGTTATCTCGATAAAAATTGGGTCATGGCCAAGCACCATTTTAAATTAAAATCCACCAAGGGCTCAGAATGAGGCTGGAAGCCTCAGGACACGCATGAAAGGTCGTTCTAGACCAAAGTCGACATTTCAGAGCTAACCACGCGGTCAAAATTCTCACCCGAGCGCGATTTCCGAGAATATTGAACCAAAGTCAACCAAAGCATGGAAACTGGCATAAAAACCAAATGAACGACCAAACAATCGAACTGTCAGTGCAAGCAAGTCATAAATGACCTGTGATCGCTACAAGAAAGTTCTAAACATTGAGAAGAACGAAGAGTGGAGAAAATGACCTGGAGGATCATTACATATACCTTATCTTCAAGATCTCCATGAAGAAAGACATTTTTAATATCCAACTGGTAGATAGGTCAATGACGAGCAACAACCATGAATAAAAAGAAACAGACTGAAGCAATCATGGCCCCCAGAGAGAAGGTATCACCATATTCAAGGCCGAAAATTTGTGTATAGCCCTTGACCATTAGTTGATCTTTTTAGGCGATCACCTTTCTATTGGGGCCAACCTTCATTATATATACCCAATGACAACCAACTGTAGATTTATCTAGAGGTAGAGGAGCAAGCTCCCAAGTAGAATGTAAGGTAGACAACTCCTTAATATAGTTTGTTGCCAGCCTGGATGAGAAAGAACTTCACTTGTAGAATTAGGAATTGACACAGATGATAGGTAATGATACAAAGGCAGTACAGGTGGGTGACAAACGATGATAGCTCAAACAAGTATATATAGGATGAGGGTTACGAGTAGATCAATTACCTTTTCGAGCAGCAATGGAAGGACTGTTTAGACAAATGCTCAGCAGACAAGGATTTCGGTGGCAGGCGTGGATCATCTGGGCGTGGATGATTATTATGATAGGTGAATATTGGTGGAGATGCAGAGGAGGAAGATGGAGTTATAGGAGATGACGTGGAAAGATAGACCATTGGGATCCTAAAAAATGGGATTAGTCAGACCTTAGAAATGCTTATTTGTTCTGCATTGAGATGATAAATATTCACATGCATTTACTAAAAGTGCAAATAGAAACACCAAAACACCAAATTAAGTTTTTTATTTCAGCATTAAAGGTCTGAAATATTAATAAACGGCATTAACATACCCAGTGAAATCACACAAAGTAGAGCCAGGACAAAAGGTCTGAAATATGGAAAATAATATAGAACGATCTTTCATTAAGAACATCTAAATGCACCTTGTAATCATGTGAATTAACAAAATTCTTAAAACCCAATGTAGAACTAACTCTACTAGGACGCCAAATATTAGAATGCTCTAAATGAAAAAAAAGTGGCTCTGCACGATTATTAGTACTACGTGGAAAAGTAGCTCGAGTGTGCTTCCCCTATTGACACGACTCACAATCTAACTTAGACAATTTGGACAAGCTATGTACCATCTTTTGAAGTTTGGATGAATAAGGGTGTCCCAATCATCTACAGATTAAATCTGGAGAGTCGAAGACTGAATAAAATGGTCTGAATTTGTGAGAATTGAGATAATAAAGTCCATCTGGCTCATGCCCTTTGCCAATTATCCTTCCAATACTGAGGTCCTGTGTAACGAAGATGTCACTAAATAATACGATGAAACAATTAAAGCATTAGCCAAACGACTTACTGACAGGAGGTTAAAGAGACAACCAAGGACAAAAAGAACTAGAGTAAAGGAAGGTGGAGGATTGGCCTGACCGACTCGGGTTGCCATGTGTGAGAACCATTAGCTAATGTAACCGTGGGAAGGGACTGAGAATAAGTAATATTAGACAATAAAGATTTGTTATCAGTAATGTGGTCAGAAGCACCTAAGTCCATACCTAAGGGCCAAGTGTAGTGGACAGTGAGATACAAGCAACAGAATTACCAATCTGGGCAACAGAAGCTATTGACGAAGATGACTTCTTACTCACCTGATACTGAAAAAAGGTCATTGTATTCTACCTCAGACAAAAAGAATAGTTGAGCGATGCTATAGCCCACAGATTTAGTGCTAAACATTTCGAATTCAAGAGACATGAAAACAGATCTATTAGTCTAAAAAATAAGTAAATTCTGGAAAAACCTAAAGAATATATCTGAAAAACTGCTTGCCGTCTCATAGGAAAAAAGTTACTGGAAAAAAGAAGAATCTACAGAAGAAATGGTCGGAGAACACCACCGCGATAATTCGATCATGATAGTGAATGCTGATCTTATCTTTCTTACAGGAAATGCTTGCCCAAAATGAAGAATTTAAAAGTAGCTGACCTTGGAATTCGAGATCAAAGATTTGGGTCAGTTGGAATATTTTCTTGGTATGGAAGTAGCAAAGATCAAAAGAAGGGATTATGGTGTCACCAAATAAGCATGTACTAGATCTTCTAAAAGAGACGGATGAATGGTTGTCGTCTTGTTGAAACACATATTAATCCGAATATAAAATTCATAAACAAAGAAGGAAATTCAGTTGACCAAAGTCAATAGCAGAGACTAGTGAGGAAGTTAATCTACTTGTCGCAAACTCGACCTGATATAGTTTTTGCTGTAAGCTTAGTGAGTCAATTTATACAATCTCCAAAGGAAGAGCACCAAGCAGCGGTCTACTGGATTCTAAGATATCTGAAAAGTCACCAATGAAAGGATTGTTTTCAAAAAGGGTCAACATAGAGGTATTGAAAGCTTTACAAATGCAGATTGGGCAGGTCTACTATCGATAGGAGGTCTACATCAGGATATTGTACTTTTTTCAGGGGAAATCTCATGACTTAGAGGAGTAAAAAGTAGAATGTCATAGGCCGCAGCAACGCTGAAGCTGAAAACTAGTCTATGCCCCATGAGATCTGTGAAATGATTTGGCTCAAGAAGATGATGGAAGAATTGAAAAAACATCTTGTATTACCAATGAAGTTGTACTGTGACAACAAAGCCGTGATAACTATTGCTCGCAATCCATGTTGAAGTTGATAGGCACTTCATAAAGATAAGATTGAAGAAGAAAATGTGTGCACGCCTTTCGTCTCAACAAATCATCAAATTGTGGATATTTTCACAAAAGGCATGTTTGAACCAAAGTTTGAAATTCTTGTAAGCAAGTTAGGCATTACAAATATTTACATGCCAATACTTCCAAATTCAAATTGACAAGTGGCCATGGAAGTTGATATGGAAGGTGAAAATACCTTACAAGGTTGCATGTGTCACCTGGTTGCTAGTCAGAGGAGTAGTGCTGACCCATGATAACCTTGGTAGGAGAAAATAAACTGTTGATTCTAGATGTTATTCTTGTGGATAGAAGTTAGAGACTATTCCACATCTCTTTTTGCACTGTAAAGTGACTTTACATTGCAGAGTGTTTCTCAGCCTCAAGGGTATAAGTTGGGCTATGCTTAGGAACATTGTAGATGTTCTCCTATGTTGGAAGAAAGAAGGGGTCAACTCGAACCAGGAGGAGTGATGAAAGCTCATTCCGGCCTGTATTTGGTGGACAATATGGGAAGAAAGGAACAAAAGATGTTTCAAAGATAAATCAAGTCATATCCAGAAGATAAAGTCGAAGCGTCTGGTGCTTTGTCTTGTTGGTAAAAGAACATGTGTAAAAGATCATGATTCTATTTTTGATATTTTACACTCCTTATACCGTCATTGTATAGTCTTACTTTTTTATAAAAGATATGTTATCTCTTTTTTAAAAAAAAAGAACTTGAGAGGTAGTGTTGGTTTGTAAATATTTAAGTAAGATCAGATATGATTTTGTAAGATTTAAATTGACCTGACAAAATCATATCTGATATGTTTATTAAATAGTCTAGGATATTAGATCAAATACTGTTATTCCTTGATTCTCAAATCTCCTGAAATAAAGGGATCTGATTGCTAGTTTTTTTTTTCTAGTAGTATGAATTTGTCTCTCTATGGATGAATAAGAGTGTACAATTTTGGTACCAAAACTTACAGCTTTATAAGTTCCTTTTGGGCAAATTTTACTAGACATGGTCTAATTAGGCCATGAGTGAATCGGTCATTCAAGCCTTGATCGCAAACTAGTTAGGCTAGCCATGAAAATCCTCCAATCTATTTCATTATGTTTAGTCACTTCAGTATTTAGAGATCCATCATAGTTAAGATTTTTTATATGCTAATCATCAACCTATCACAAGCTTCCTTTATATTTGTGTTTCGGATTGGTTTATGCGTGTCACGACCCAAGCTAGGCCCGAGGTGTGACATGGCGATTCGAACCCCGAAGGACCTTAACCAAGTAATCTTAGCATATCGTTAAGCACAAATAAGGCATTCAAGCATCAATCAACAATCAAAATAAGCGGAAGGCAACGCTCAATTTGATAGTCTCAAAAGAGAAGAAAGCATCTTTAGTACGAAATAGAAGACAGCATAGACTCCATACATCTAACATGGCTCTACTAAACATGGGGCAGGGGGGGCTTAGGACATGTTCCTAGCTCACCCTCAACATAGAAAGAAAATAGTCTCAAGTAGCAATATAGATCAAAAGATAGTTAGGTAAACTTGATAGGCTTGCCTTGGAACATGAGGATTCACCAATCAAACTTCAAATGTAACTCCAAATCTAGCTACGAGTGGAATGAGATGGAATGTTCGTTTCTACATTATAACACAATATAGGCAAAAAAGTACGCTTTAGTACTTTGAATGTACAAGTATGTGAGTAATATGTATGAAGTGAACATCAGTAACACGAGACATAAGACATGAGATGCAAGACCAAAAATCAATGGGTATATGGTAGAATTTGATTAAAACATACTATGAAAGCATAAGTAGAACACATTGTCAATGCATCAAATCATAGTAAAACTTGAAAATAAGCTTATTCTGTGGGATATCAACCTTAACCGACAATAAGACCGTGCGAGCTATAACATGGAACCCAATGTTACTCCTATATCGAGAAGAGAGAATTTACATTGCCAAGGTACACTCTGTGATGGTCATTCATTCAACAACATGAGCTATATGTGGATCCACTAGCAAGGCCTATATTGCAAACCTATGGTGGCATGTTGTTTTTTGAGAACAGTAAAGTTGTATTCATCAGCAATGAAGGGGTGCTGGCAACCATCAAAAAGGATTTACTACAAAAGTCTAGCAAAACAACCCAACTTAAGGCTTGCTGCTACTAGGCCTACAAGAAGGAAAAAAAATCTAAGATCTGTCCAACATCCTCTGTACCCCCCTCTTTACACCAAAAGAAGAAAGTCTTCATACAAAGCCATTAGTCTTCTATAGTGATTCTGTAGTGTTCTTTTTGCACCTTTTGTTCCTTTCTCTCCAGACAGTCCACCATTTACAGGAAGGTATCATGTTCCACCATATCTTCTGAGTCTTGCTCCCCCCTCTCCTCACCCAGCAGCTAAGCAGGTCAGCTGTATGTTCTGGCATTGTCCAGCACTCCAGCTAGTATTAGTCCTTCTTAGGAAGATATTCCATATTTGTGAAGTGAATTTACAGTGAAGAAAAAGGTGATTGTTGGTCTCATATGCCTCATTACATAATGAGCACCAGGAAACTATTTGGAAGCCTTTTTTTTTGTAGCTTCTCATGAGTTAGACATGCTCTTCTAACCACAAGCCATGTGAAGCATCTCATCATAGTTGGCACTTTATTCTTCCAAATCTTTCTCCATGGGCCAGTGGCTACCTCGGGGAGTTCCTTCACCTTCTTTTTGTACAATTTGCTAACTGACAACAAGCCATCTTGATTGTGCTTCCAGATCATTGCATCTGTTTCCAGGTTTGAACCCTTGAAGTCATTTAAGGTTTGTAGCATCTCAGCCAATCTCCCTATCTCCCAATCATTTAGTGACCTTCTGAAATTTAGATAACCTCACTCACCATGGCCTCTGGCAGTGAACTGATGGCATATAAGTCTGGGTAGGAGGACACCAGGGAATCTAGACCAATCCAGTGGTCTTTCCAGAATAGGACCTTGGTCCGATTTCCCACTTTATACCTGATATTATGCTGTAGATGATTCCATAAACTCCTAATGGTTCTCCATACAGATGCTCCATATGTATTATTCACCATATTGGAGTACCATGGGCTGCTCTGACCATACTTGTTTTTAATGACTTCTTTCTAAAGTGTCTGTTCCTCTCTGCCAAACCTCCACAACCATTTTGTCAGTAGACACTTGTTTTGTAGCCCCAAATTTTTAATCCCTAGCCCCCCTGAGCTTCTGCCTAGATACACTGTTTGCCATTTGACAAGGTGTATTCTCTTGCCTGCCTTGATTCCAGACCAGAGAAAATCCCTCCTCAACTTGTCAAGTCTTGCTTTCACTCTGGCTGGCCTAGGAAAAAGAGACATGATATAGGTAGGTGGGAGTCCAAAACAGAATTTATGAGAATGCTTCTCCCACCCAAGGATAAATATTGAGATTTCCAGTTTGCCAATCTCTCCTCAGCTCTTTCAATGATGCCATCCCATAACACTACCTCTTTGTGGTGTCTTCCAAGTGGTATACCTAGATATACAGTTCGGAGTCTTTCAATTCTACATCCCAAGATGTTTGCTAGTGCCTGAATCTGATTGACTTCTTTAACAGGGAAGATGCAGCTCTCCCCTCCAGTTGACTGCCAAGCCTGATATGGCCTTAAAAACTATTCGGATCACTCTCACAATTCTAATTTCCTCTTCTTTAGCTTCACAAAAAATAGCGGTGTCATCAGCATATAACAAATGGCATATCTGCATCTCTGTCCCAGGGGAACTTCCAACCTTGAATCCTTGCAGCCATGAGTTTTGAATAGCCACCTTCATCATGCTATCCAATCCTTCCATGGCGAAGATGAACAAAAAAGGAGATAGAGGGTTACAGGTTCTCCAATTATCAGAATGGAGAACCTAACAGTTTTTATACATGCCTCAATCCATTTCAACTATCTCTCACCAAACCCCATTTGTCTTAGAGTATTGAGTTGGAAGGACCATTAACATGATCATATGCCTTCTCAATGTCTAGCTTGCACATATTTCTAGGATCAGTCCCTTTGAGTCTAGTGTCCGCACATTCACTAGCAATAAGAGCAGCATCCATGATCTGTCTGCCTTTTATGAATGCCATCTGATGTTTGTTAACCAGTTTGTCTATAACCTTCTTCAACCTTTTAGCTAGCAACTTTGCTACGATCTTATACACCCCACTTATCAAACTTATTGGTCTGAAATCCCTTAGTTCAGTTGCATCTATCTTCTTTGGAATGAGAGCCACAAATGTGGCATTTAAGCTCTTCTCAAAGGTCTGTTGCTCATGGAAGTGATTGATGGTATTCATGATATCTACCTTGAGCATTTCCCAAAAGGTTTGGTAGAAACTCATAGGAAAGCCATCAAGGCCAGGTGCCTTATCACTAGCATACATCTTGATTCCTTCCAGAATCTCTTCCTCAAATTTTCTTTGCAGCCAATCCCTCTCCTCCAAACTGATACCTGCAACACCTTGTAAGTTGAGGCCAGGCCTCCATTGTTCACTTTCTTTGTAAAGGTTCTGGTAGAAGTCAGTTATCTCAGCTTTAATTTCATCAGCATCTGTCACCTCCCTGCCATTGACTTCCAGCTTCTCAATTGAGTTCCATCTTTTATGAGCTGTAGCCATTCTATGGAAATATTTAGTGTTTTTATCTCCCTGTTTGAGCCATTGAATTCTTGACCCTTGTCTCTAAGCTATCTCTTCATTCCTGGATACCTCATCAAACTCCCTAGATAAATGAACCTTCTGAAGAAGCTCATCCTTAGTCAGTGTTCTCAGCTCCTGTATTTGTTCCAGAGAAGCAATCTGGTTAAGAATCTCCTCCTTCTGTTTCCAATTAACTCTGTTCTCAATACCCCAATTCTTAACTTCCTTTTTAGTAGCTTCAATTTGGTAGCTAGAATATATGAGGGAGTTCCATTTACTGAGAAGGAACACCACCGTTCCTTCACCTTTTCCCTAAAACCTTCTACTTGCATCCACCATTGGTCAAACTTGAAATAAGATTTCTTCAGATTTAGCTCTCCACATGTTAACATGATTGGATTGTGATTAGACTCCCGTCTTGGCAGAAGGTTTTGTTTGATTTATGAGAAAATATCATCCCAATGATGGGAATATAAAAATCTATCCAATCTGGAAGCAGCCAAATGATTTTCACCCTTCTCCATATGTATTGCCCACCAAATAAAGGAGGGTCAACCAGCTCCATTGCATTGATTGAGTCTATGAATTCAGCCATTGCCCCTGTCAGCCTCTGTCCATTTGATCTTTTCGAAGGGTACCTTCTCACATTGAAATTCCCACAGAATAGCCATGGGCCTGTACATCTATCCTTCAGGTTGATTAGATCTCTCCACAAGTCCCTTCTGATGACTTTGTTGCAATCTGCATATATTGAGCTTAGGTACCAGTTGAGGTTCATATTAATGCCTTCAAATCTGCAGGGTATTGCTAGTGCAGAAGTCTCCACCAATTCTCCCTTCCATACTCTCGTCCCAAAGTACTACTATCCCCCCACTTCTCCCCTCAGCCTCAAGATGTATTTACCCCATCCATCTGTTGAACCATAGCTGTCTAATCAGCTTTGCGTCTGGTTTTGCCAACTGTCTCCACCAGGATGTATACATCAGCAACCCATTGTTGTAGCAGACTTCTGATTACTCTTTTTTAATCTCACTGTTCACCCCCCTTACATTCTATGTCACAACCTTAATCATTGATGATTATGGGTTGTTAATCTCCCCTTTCTTCTTGGCTCTCCCTCTTTGAAGTTCACATTGAAAGCCAAATTTCTCACCTCCTTTGGAATCCTATTAGAGATACTGCCATCCTTTTGTCTCCCATACTCTGCTTGACACACTCCCTCCTTTGGTCAATTTTCAGAAAGATTTCGAAGGCAGTCTTGTTGCATCCTTCGAAGGCTGCGCCAAATAGTCTACTGAGCTTCAGAACATGATTGCACCCAGAAAGAAGCTCTATCATCAATGGCTTCCTCTGAGAGAGGTTCCTCACTGTTGAGAGGAAGCGGTTCTTCCAGAATTATCAGTTGGTTGTCAAGGTTTTCTCGTGCAGTTACGACTTAATCGAGGCCTGTACTAATCCTACTTTCTTCGACAAGGGGAAGGATTGTATCATGCTCTGAGAACTCTCCCACCTGCTGCCTGTCGCTGGTTTCCGTTGTATTGTTGATCTGAGGTTCCTGGGTCACTGTCATGAGGTCTTCAGAGAGGGGAGATCGCGAGGGGTTCTATTTGGGCTTGGGTGTACAAAATGGCTTCAATAAAAGGTTTTGTGAAAAGAGGTCTTTTTGTTATTGGGCCTGAACCATTGGGCTTTGCCCTTGGCCCATTAAAATACTTGTGCCCTCACCCGAAGTTTCTATGTGTCTTATCCCATTTAAATTAGTGGGCACGTGTTCTCTTTTGTGCAGTAGTACAAAGGGTCCATCTTCTTTAACCTTTGGACAAAGCGTGCCTTTACCTTTCCTTAATCTCTCCTTCAACTCTGTCCTAGAAAACCCCATCTGACGAGAACTTTCCCCATAGAGATACTTGTTGACTTCCGAACAGAGTGTTTTCCCCCCTCTTTTCTTTTGAATCTCACCAGAGCTTCGCATCGCATCGGCAGCAAGAATAGGTCTTCTCCGTCGTCAATCTCGATTTCTGTCGGAATTCTCTCCTTTGGTCCCTTAACCCTTATTCGGGCCCAAGGGAGATGATTTTTAAAGGTGGTTTCCTCTTCCGTCTCTAGCCATCCCCACATTGGTCTCCAATTTTTTTCATCACCTTGTCCGACCATAGATGTGAAGGGAGACCTAAAATCCGGACCCAGAACCAGTCAAACTTGAAGTCAGCTCCCACCGCTTTTGCCTTGGAGGTCCACCGATCCAGCTAAAGGTGGTGATTCTTTCTTTTCCAGTTGCCCCTAATGATGTGTGCAGCCTCGTCCCTTGACTGGAACTCAAACAGGAATTGAATACCGTTCATGTCATAAATATTAACATTATGAATGCCTTTCTATGTTTGGGTAGCCCACCTTCTGATCTCATTCCTGGAAGGGATTTCATCAGCCTCCGCCAGACACCTGCTCAGGATTCCTTCGTCTTTGCAAGGGAATTCATTTTGTTCTTTCGTTCTACTGTTAATTGAAACTCCCCATTTGCTCTTTTGGAGGATCTCTTTGTAGCTCTCCTCTCCCCTGAGCCTCAGGATCGCCTGGCTTCTTTGTCTCTCTTTGCGAGAGCCTGACAATTTAAGGATATAAACTTCTATTTTTTTCGACAGGTCACCCCACCCCTCATTTGAGAGACTTTCCGGCAGAATAATAATTGAGCGTTCGTGCCTATTAACTGTAATAACTGAGATGAATCTACCATATTTATTAAACTTCGAAGAGCAATAAATGTAGGTAGACCTGTCCTTGCATTTCCATGTCTTGAATGCCTTGCCTTTAATGCCAAAAGCCTCACTTAATCTTCTACATAGCCATAAAAGGGCGTCCCTGCTCAGTATCATTCTCCTCATATGTCGCCTAGCCCTTTCCACCCACTCGAACCAATTTCCCCGCATGTTTCCGGACTCAGATATGTCATAGGATTTGGCCCCAAGTCTGAAGTATAAAGAGTTACCCATGAAAAAAAGAAGGTAAAAAGGAAGAAAGAGAAAAAGTTGGGATTCCGACGAAGTAAGTTCACCGGAATTTTGGGTTCCTAGGGGCCGGAAGGGTCCCTAAGGATTTACCTGTGCCTGGGAGCATTTTTTATAATGCATGGTATGATGTACATATAAATTCAACTTTCTCACACAAGACAAATAATGACAGAATGAGAATACATCATCAATGATCATACCTTTAAAATGACGACCATATAGTAGCTCTCCAAACCTAACATTATCCACCTCATCACCTTTGTTTGGCATGTAGTTTTAAACAAGAGATTGCTACTAGGTAGCACCCCCCCCCCCCCCCCCCCCCCCTCCTCCTTAAGCCCTCTAGGTGCTAAGTCAAATCCCAATGGTGTGGTAAATCGTAGGACATTAAATCAATGAAAACATACTATAACTTGAGTCATTAAAACCATCATTCATCTAGAGTAGCTTATTAAAATCTTGTTGATCACTGGCCAAGTTGTGGAATTGTTCTTGAGACTCAAATGGTCCATGCCTAGTAGAATTTTAGATGCTCTATACTGGTGGGAAGATGCCGGGACACAAGCAAAAAGCAAAAGCAATTGGAGAATTGTCCCTGCCACTATTTTGTGGACAATATGGAAAGAGAGGAACTTTAGAGTTTTTGAGAATAGGGAGAGTAGTATGCAACAAGTCAAATTGAATTGCATTGACTCTATGTTTTTGGTGTAATCAGATGAACTTTAAGGATACTGTCTCTATCATCGATGTCTTAGACTCATTATAGGGATAGGTTAGGGTTTTTAGAGTTTCTCATGTAAATATGGTTTTCAGTACAACCTATGTACTGTTTTATAGATAATAGAAACAATTACCATTTTCAAAAAAAAAAAAAAAACCTTGGTGATCCAAGCAATGTGAGAATTGTTCTTATCACATCTTGAATCAGTGATTAGGTGAGTAAATTTCCTTTACTGTCATTCATTCATTCTTTAAGGATTTTCATAAATCATAAGTAAGCATTTTCATGAAAATTGGGTGAAGTCCTTTTTATTCATTGTCATAGGTCATCATAGATCATGGTTACTTGTATAGGTTCATCTCAAATTAATTTCAAAATATGTAAGTCAATGAAATCATGCATAATAACAATGAATATCATCAATTGAAATCATAATTAAAGGAATCGATATTGACATTCATGAATCCTAGAAAACCTTGTAGATGAATTGCTTGTAAATCATCAAAATCATGCAATTGACATAAATTTATATGTAATTAAGTCAATAATCATAATATAAATACAATTAGATGAAAATCATAAGAAATCCATAAAATCTCATACTTGGAATGGATTGAAAAACAGGGTTGAAAGGTATTCATGGATGAATACCCACGTACCTTGAGTCAATTGCTTGAGAAAATTGAAGAATTTGATGGTGAAACCTGAAACCCTAGCTTGGACTCCAATGGAAGCTTGAGGAAGAAGAAATCTTGAAACAGTTTCTGAGTTCAAGAGATATAGGTGAGAATAAGATGAATTTGTGAGGGTTGGGACGGTTGTTGGCTAGTTATAGGGCCAAAACGACATAGTTTAGGGGTTAGAAGGGTAGGAAAAGTAGCCCTACTTAATTCCTTCCGTATAGGGTCTACGAGACCCTTCTACGAGTTGTAGATCAGTCTACAACTCGTTCATGCGGTTTCATAGATCCTAGGTCAATTTTTACCCCTTGAAATATCTCAATCACAACCATGTTCTATGGCTCCATCTTGTCTTCTATGGCCCGTAGAAACCCTTTGTGGAAGCCTCTCATACTTTGTCAAATTTCCAAACTTCACTATCCAAACCACGAACCAAGACTACAATCTCCAAACTTCATTGACTAAACTACGAACCAAGACTACGATCCCCAACTCTTTCCCAGGGTCGTAAAACACCTTTTGTACATAGCCTTGACACTTGGCCTATTTTCACCCTTCTTGGACCCAATCCACGAGATCTAATTACGACTCATCAAATCATCTACGGACCGTCTTGTTGGTCCCTAAAAAAAGTCCTGCAACTTGTTAAATTCCAAAATTTTTGGATCTTATCTACGACCACTGTTTACAAGTCATGATTCCATTTGTAACTCGTGGTTCCCTGTTGTACATTGATCAATTTTCCAAAAAAAATTTCTGGGTCTAGGTGCCATCCATGAGACCCCATCTACGACCCGTAAAGTAATCTATGAACCGTAGATGGTGTTGATAGATCATGCACCAGTAAAGTTTCCTGCATTTTCTTATTACAACTTTCCAATTTTCCAACTTACAGGGTATTACAATTCGTGAGGCTAATATAGGTGTGAGTTCCATAGGCTACAAGTGATAGTGCCACTATAGTGTGTCTGGTGCACCAGTGGCTCATTGGAATGTTTTCCAATGGACAATCCCTTGTACAAGTTCTTTCAGTTTATCCGGTCGTCTTGCAAATGTTGATGAGATAGAATATCTGTTTTCCTTTTTTTGATGAAGGGCAATAAATATATATAAGGTCTGTTTTAATTTATGTTTAGCACTCTTTGATTTATGGCGGAACCTTGGCCTGATAAATGAGTATTTACTTTGTTTGGCAATGGTTATCTGTATAAATAAAACTGACCTTGTACCATTGTTTAATCTAGCATTCTATGTGGATAGCTGGTGGGGTCCAACTGCTACAACTGCTATATTTATTGCAGCAGCAGTAACTGACTGGCTTGATGGATACCTTGCTCGCAAGGTTCTCATTTCTGCTGTTTTGTGTTCCATATTATCATCTCTTCTGGAATTCTTATTTTCCATATTTGAAATATCACAATTTTAAATGGTTTGATATGCCCAGATGAACTTAGGAACTGCCTTTGGTGCGTTTTTAGATCCAGTGGCTGACAAGGTATTCTTTATCATTTTTTTACAGCGGATCATGCTTATTGCCTCCAATTTTGGTTAGTGTATCAGCAAAATTGTCAGTAATAAGCATGAGATTTGGGGGAAAATTGCCTTGTAAATATGATGTTTGAATAATTGATACAATCTGCTGAACTGCAACAGCTAATGGTCGCTGCTACTTTAGTCTTGTTGTGCACCAAACCTTTGGAGTCGGGTGTGTTTGGACAGTTGCCATGGCTCTTAACTGTCCCTTCGATTGCGATAATAGGAAGGGAGGTCAGTGAGTGATAATCTCTTTAAGTCCCTGTAATTGTATTTCCTTTAACCTACGTTTTAGTTATGTTTGGTTTATTCTATGGTACTTTATATTCGCTAGATTAGAGTTGGATGACCTCAAATTGACATGCGTTTCTTTCCACAACTGATTTGCTTCTTTCATTTTTAATGCTTTAATAACAATTTGGGAAAATAAGTTTCTTCAGATTCATTGTTTCTTTTCTGTTCATTTTTTCCAAAAAATGTTTTGAAGTTAGTCGCTATATTTCTCTGTCAAATTTACAATTTATAGGCCTTTTTGATACTATTAGCACTAGGGGTGGGCATAAAATAGAAAAATTGGAATGAACTAAACCAAATTAATTCGGTTCTTTGGTTTGGTTTTTGGTATAATTTTTTAGAACTTTGGTATTGATACGGTTCTCAAGTTGGTGTTCCTGTATTTCGGTTGACCCAAAAACCAAAATTTTGCAAATGCTGTTTGGTTGTTGGCTTCTGCTGCTTTTATAGCTTATAGCTGTTTGCTTTTGCCTTCTGCTGTTACAAAGTACAATTATATGTACAGTGCTAAATGCTAATTGCAAAACCACTTTGAGTGTTCATTATTTGAGAATCCTAAAGTGAACTCAAAGTACTGGGAGACAAATAAAGTGAGAGAAGTATACATTCACCAGTAATAAAGTGAGAGAAAGTATGCACAAGCAGTACATTGGTTGGAACTAGGAGTACCTTAGACATTCACCAGTTCTTAGAGTTGTACGATAACTTTCAATCATCAATTCAATGAATTCTCTTGGTATTCATGGCCCAAGTAATTAATCTGAGTGTTTAGCGAGTGAAGATGCTAATTTGCTTAAAATAGCCTATTTTGCATTTAAAAGTAGCCATGTTACATGCAGAAAAACAATCCATTATATCAGGCTCATTCCAAAGAACCTAACTTAACCTAATTGGACTATTTTGGTTAGGTGTGCACCAGGGAAGAACCCAACCGAAGAACGGAACACCTACTCCTAATTAGCACCCTACATGCAGGTGCGGAACCACCCTTGGCCGAGAGGTGTCAAGCGACACCCCTTCATCTGAAAATTACATTGTATATATAGGTCAAAATTTGATTTAATAAATATTTAGACAAATATTGACACTTCTTGGCACAAGTTAAATATTTAGTGTAGTGGTTAAGGGGCTGCAAAAATTGTTTGAGGTCATGTGTTCTATCCTTGGTAGCAACATATATATTTTTGTTTGACACCCATTATTAAAAATCCTCGCTCCGCCACTGCCTACATGATCTCTCTGTGAAACATAGTAGAAACTTTGAGGTCACAAATGGGTTTTTTGGTGTAAAGGAGAATATTTTTGTGCCCCCTCCAAATGCCAATTTCTTTCTGTGGTAACAAGTGGAATATTTTATGATTTAATTGGGAAAAAATGGTAGTATTGTTTTTGATATATCTAGGTTTATAGCTAGCATATTGGAAATGAATTTTTTCCTACTGTTCTACGTCAACTCTGACTATGCTAATTAGTAGTCCCTCTATTCTGTTTCATATCATGGTTTTTGACTGAAAAGAATACTTTAAGATGATACTTTGTCTTATATATCATATTAGTGAGACAGAAATAACAGTTGAGAAGTTAGGTTGACAGGAAAAAACATTTAAATCAGAGTTTGGATTTAATAGTGGTTTTTATGAATTTGAACTTCGGAGAGTTGTGAATGTTTTTGAAAACATCTGAAGATGTGAAGTATTTGAAACTGAAACGAAAGGAGTATTATTTTTTAGCATAGATGATGTTGTAGATTTATATTGAATTGAAGTTCAGCACTGTTCATGTTTTTGGGAAGTTATCAATGAGATACAGTTATTCAAAGTCATGTAGAAGTGTAACATCGTTGCGTTGGTGGGATAAGATATTATAATCCCACAGGATAAATTGTGGTGTTATTTTATCTCATGTCTTGTCCTAATTTATGTGACATTGGTCACTTTTCGAGATTTAAACTATATAAATGTTGACCAACATTTTAAAATGTATTTTTAAATCATGTTGACATGTGATGAATTCCAGCTTATAGTTTCTTTTCATATGATTTTTTAATATTTAAACTTTTAATCTTAAAATATTACTTTTGACAGCAAAAGAAGCAATCCGTTGAAAGATTTGGTGCCGCTCACTAAATTCTACAGTTAATAAAATTTGCATATCAGTTGTTCCTGCTTGGAGTTGAGTTGATGATTGATCTAGATATTAAAAAATTATGCAGAGGAAAATGATATTGACACTCTTCACTTCCCCAATAGTCAATTTGATGAAAAGTGCCACATAAAAGTGTGACGGAGGGAGTACACTTTTGGTTCTGCGGATAGCAATCTCGATATTGTTTATACCACAATTATGATATTATTTTATACCATGCTTCATATGGAATACAATCCCGGAGTAGAACAACTTGACAAATTTTTCTTTTTCAAAGCTTTCGACCCATAGAAATAGAGTTTTATCCCCATTTGTCTATTTTAAATCAAAATCTACCAATAAAAGTTATAATACACTATCCTTTATAATTATATTATAATCTGGGGATAACTTGTTCCACAGCCAAATGACCCCCTAGTTAATTAGTGACACATTTGACAATGTGGGTGCAACTCTATTGTACATTTTCACAAACTTAGTTGACATTTCAGTTGAAATATTCAGCAATACCTTGCCATTTGAATTTTAGGTCAACAATTTTTTTCGTTAGCACACACTTCTGATACTTTGGTGATGTGCCTTTCCAAATTTAACATGGAAGTTGCAGTAACTCAAGGTATGATATACCAAACAGATGTTCTAATTGGGGATACCTTTTTGTTTTTTTCATTCGATATATGTATCTTGCGTCTCAATAATCTCTTTGCATCTTAATGATAAAAACATCTCTTTGCATGTTCTGTTTGTCAGATTTGGTGGATAAGTGGTCAATAATGGTTTTTGCTTCGTGTTGCAAATTTGTTTTGTAGATAACTATGTCTGCAGTTCGAGAATGGGCGGCTTCTCAGGGTGGTAAACTTTCAGAGGTTCAAGACCACCTGCCACTTTATTTTATAGTCATTCCTCATGCTTTAGTTATTACGTTAGCGACCGTTAAAATTTTCAGGCTGTAGCTGTGAATAACCTGGGCAAGTGGAAAACAGCCACTCAGATGATTGCATTGACCATCCTCCTGCTAACCAGAGATAGCAGGTAACTTTTGTTTTCAGTCTCCTGTACAAGTTTTGGAGGAACAAGAAATTTTTATAGAAATCTAGTAATGTTTTCAGCAAGTAATTGTTCTTTGTAGTTTATCTGGGGCTGGCGCTCTTGTGGGTTCCGGTGTGATCTTGCTATATATATCAGCATGGCTTGCTGTATGGTCTCTGGTCGTTTATATGAGAAAGATATGGAAAGTTGTATTGATGTAGTAATCCTTTTCATCAAATACATATTGGCTCATGCTTCTTGCTGTGGAGTGGTGGATCACCCACAAGCTATACATACTGATGACGAGAGCAAGGGAAAGCCTGATTCCTTTTCCTCGACATTCTTTGATTTGATTCTTTAGCCAAGAGGTAATGAAGTCTCTCATCATCAGACATGGGATATGCAACATGTAATCTGGATTCTAACAATGGACATGGGATGTGCAACATGTAATCTGGATTCTAATTGGAAAATACATAGTATTATACAGTATAGCTTATTATCGTGTTTGTCTGGGTTGCACAAACTTGAATGTTTTTTAGCCTGGTTTTATTCAGCCTTGAAAATCTGGTAAGCCACGGTAAAACTTGTACTACATGACGTACAATTATCCACCGTAAGGCATTCGTTAACCAAATAAAAAGTTTGGGTGTTGTCTTACCTGCTTATTTGTGCCACTTTGTTTTCTTTCTCATGGGAGTTTAGAGACCAGCACTGGGCTCATAGACACAAACATGCAGCACGTAAAGAGCGAGCTAGTAATTTTGCCATGTTAACTGCATATGTTATGGTCCGTGTGGAATTTCATAGCAAAGTTAATTGACTACCTGAACTCCCATCTTATTGGTGAGGGTTTAATTCTCCACATTGTAATCCCCCTGCGCATTTCTCCTTCCCTTACCCCCCAAAAAAGAAAAAAAAATAGCCCAGTTTTACAGGATTCATAAGCTGAGTTTTAGGGACAGCTGGAGCTATATTGTGTATGATCTTTGCTTTTGAAGAATGAATGAAGCAGGGTAAATAAAATAAGGATGGAAATCAGATTTTACCCTAAGAAGCACCATAGGGCAACCAGTCTTGAAGGGAGGGGCGAGGGAGAATTGCTTTGTTACAGTAAATGGGGTGCAAAATCACAGTCGAAATTTCTCTTACTTGAGTATGGTTGTGCCGCAAGTATGGAACGCTTGAACTAAAAAAATGGAAAAGAACAAGTATTGAATACTTTATACTAATCTTTTATAATGACTCGACTACGAACATGAGGAGGTAAACAAACATGCACAAAATGCAAGTTGACAGAGAGATGAGGTAGTGGTTAAAATTTATTTGGGAGTAGGTCTTGGTCTTGACGAATTACCACCAGAAGTTGTGTTAAAGACTTAAATGTTTCGTGTTTCTTAAATGTCTTGGCTATGAAAATGTCTTATCTGTATTTGCACTCACATCCCTTCGTAGGTGGCTCTACATCTCTTTTGTGGATGCATATGTTGTCATTCTTGACGTTTGATGTGCAAACTTGCCCCTCACTGTCATATAATGTTTTAAAGAGTCTTTTCTTTTACGGACTACTGCTACATTATGTGTATAGTCCCGACATTCTTCTGTTTTTCATGTCATAGGGACTCCATAGACGTGAGTTTAGTTGTATCATTTCTGTGTCTCATATAGCACGTATGAATAACAAATTTTTAATGCATTCTTGGAAATGTTTTATCAAATGTCTCATGCTCCATAATCATGCAATAGTTATGATTAGCAAGTAACGTTAAGTTGGTTCGTTCAGTGGTATGTTGAAGACATGGTGTGTCCGTCTGTCTCTCCAATTTTGGGGCGTGACGGCCATCCTATCCTTTTGTGAACTATACGATGCTGTTAATTGATTAAGGTATTTAGGAAGGAATCTTAGGGTTTGATGAAGAAAAAAGCCAAGGAGTGTCAAAACGGCGGGTTGGGTTAAAATTGAAAATGTTAAAATGGGTTGAAATAGAAATTGGATTGGGTTATGACCCGTCCAAATCTATTTTGGGCTAAAATTAGGTTGGGTCATGATCCGCCTAATTTAACCTGTTCAATCTCAATAATTTTAACATATGATTATTTACTTTTTTTTTTTGTTAATTCAGGGGTTGAGCATCACCCCCAAGCTTTATTATACATGAAATAAAACAAATACAAAAATGGAGGGGGACATAGACCTCACCTCCAATCTAGGTCGGATCTCAAGTCAGTCAACTTTCTAAAGTCAACTAACAATTCCCTGGATCTAAAACAAGGAGCATAACTGAGAAAACACCTATGTGAGGATTCCTCACAGTACATGTATTCTAAGCACGCAATAAACTAGGGAGACTCTCCCTTTACAAAGAAGAAAGGAAGATATACAAAAGAGAAACTAACAAACGTCAAGGTGGTTTTTGGATGGATTTCATCTTCCTTCTTCTGAAGTTCATCATCTGAAGAGTGTCCAACTGGTAGAGAGCTTTTGAATTCTTTGGTAACTGGAGCACCTCATGAAAGTACGTAGGAGTATGCAAAATGTGACTGTGTTTAGCCAAACTATCAGCCACGCCATTAGCTTCCCTGTAAGTGTGGATGCATCTGAACTCATCAAGTGAACTAACAAGTTCCATTAAGCTCGTTAGCTCCTGCAAAATATGCCAAGGTGCTACTACTTGTTTATTAATCCATTTGCATAGAAGTTGTGAATCAACTTCCAAGACCACCCTCCTAACACCATGCTGTAGACACCCTTTTAAACTCCACAGGGCAGCCAACACTTCAGCCAAGTTGTGAGAACCTATGCCAAGGGGAATAGAGTAGGCCATTAGTAGATCACCTTTTGAATTTCGAATGATACCCCCAGCCCCCATGATGCCATTTGCTAAGGCACTGCCATCCGAATTCAATTTCCACCATTGTTCTGGTGGTTTACACCACAGTACTTGTGTGATTTTGATGTTATGAAAGCATCCCTCAACACACTACACCATATCATTCCAGTTGACAGGCCAATCAATGTAGGGATACACTGATTGCATTAGAAAGTGCATGTCTCTGTTGATCAGGAACTTCACTCTAGCCATATTTGATTTCTTGCCAGCATATCTTCCAGCACACCTGTTTTTCCAAAGATTCCAACAAATCAATATAGGAAGAGCCTACAAAAACATCTTGTGAGCCTCATTCTTGTGTTTATGCTGCCACCACCTCACAATGATTTGATGTAAAGGAAGAGGATCACTGTTGATGCCACAAGAACCTGCAAAACTTTTCCAGACATACTTTGCAAAGTGTCCAGTGACAAAAATATGAGAAATAGTGTCTGCACCAGCCTTATAGCAACAACAACATGTCTTAGGTTCATAGCCAAATTGAATTAATTTTTCATTTGTAGGTAGTTTGCCTCTTAATGCCCTCCATAAAAGAAAAGAACATTTAAAGGGGATGTTCCTATGCCAGATGCATTTGTTGATGAAACCCTTTGCCCTGTGCTCCCTGATCATGTTCCAGGCAGAGGATATGGTGAAAGCCCCATCCGGATTCAACTTCCAAATAGCCTTGTCTGGAACCCCATATTGATTGTGAATTTTAGTGTCAAGAATGGCATCCACATGCTGACTAGGAGCCAAGTTCTGAACCAGGTCAATGTTCCAGTGATCATGTTGAATGAAAGCTGCTACTTTAGTATTGTTGAGTCTACTACTGATCTCTCTGAAATGAGCCAAAGGCCCCACTCCTAGCCAGTTGTCCCACCAAAAAGAACAATTCCCAGAATTAATTGTCCACATAATCTGGGGTTCCATCTTGAGCTTATTTTGCATCATATACTTCCAAACAAGAGAATCTCCAGTGGCCCATTTTTTGCTGATTGGATTAGACCTTTGGCAATATTTTGCTTTTAGGAAATCACCCCATAAAGTCTGTGTAGATCTGAAAACCCACCACTGCTTGAATTGGAAGGCCTTGCACACATCAGTAAGCATCCTCACACCAATGCCCCCCTCCTCATAAGGCAAGCTCAAGTTCTTCCAGGAAGACCAATGGTACTTCTTTTTTTCATCCAGCCAACCCCAAAAAAAGTCAGCCATAATGCATTGAATTTGTCTCAAAATAGTCACAGGAGGAGATACAGCAGCTAGAATATGAATAGGGAGCGACTGTAAGACATGTTTAATGAGTGTGGCCCTACCCCCAAAACTGAGAAGTTTAGTCTGCCACCCAGAAATTTTAGCTACCACCTTGGAGACCATCTCAGAGAAATAGATTATTCTCTGTCTGCCCAGGTACAGTGGACAACCCAAGTAGGTGAAGGGGGCCTTCTTCTGAACAAAACCAGTGATGTGTTGGATCCTAGTAATGGATCTTTTGAAGGTATGAGTTAGCACAATGAAATGACTTTTGCTCTTGTTAATCAGCTGACCAGAAACACTTTCATACAAAGCAAGTGTTTTCATGATGAGATCCAGTGACTTACTTCTACCTGAGGTGAAGATAATTGTATCATCAGCAAAACTCAAATGATTAACCTGTGGGCCATTCTTCTCCATGTAGAAACCCTTGAACAGAGTATTATGGTGCAGCTGGTTAAGCAATCTAGATAACACCTCAGCCCCCATAATGAACAATGCAGGTGAAAGGGGGTCACCCTGCTTGAGCCCCCTAGTAGAGTGAAAGAAACCATGTCTTGAGCCATTGATTATGACTGAATACCAATTGTTGGCCATGGTTCTCCAGACCATATCAATGACTCTCTCATCAAAGCCCATCTTTCTCATAACCATGCAAATGAAGGTCCAGGACACCCTGTCATATGCCTTGGCCATATCTAATTTCAGAATCACATTACCTCCAATGTTTGGCTTCTTGATGCTGTGAATAATCTCCTGAGCAAGCATAATGTTTTCTGCAATGCTCCTCCCCTTGACAAAACCAGTCTGGTTTGGTGAAATAAGAGAAGGCAAAATAGGAGACAACCTCATGCATAGCAATTTTGATATCACCTTGCTTACAAAATTACTCAGGCTGATGGGTCTAAACTCAGAGAGCTTGTTAGGGTTCTTAATCTTAGGCAATAACACCAAGCATGCATGGGTGAAGTATCTGGGAATAGTGTGCCCACTGAAGAAAGAATGGATAACTGCCAGGAGATCATTTTTGATTATCTCCCAGCAAGCTTGAAAGAACTTGCCATTCATACCATCTGGACCAGCTGCTGAGTGTGGACTCATTGAAAACACTACTTGTTTCAGCTCCTGGATATCAGGCATAGTCAAAAGACTGTGGTTATGGTCCTGGGAGATCATCTTAGGAATACAGTTAAGTATATCCTCATCAATAGGCTTGGCATCTCCAGTAAAAATATGCTGAAAATGACTGCAAGCAGCTTCAGCAATATCATCCTCCCCCTGAAACCATTCACCTTCATCATCTTTAATTCTGTGAATGAACAATCTCCTTCTCCTGCCTCTCATTAAAGCATGAAAGTATCCAGTATTTGCATCCCCTTCTTTAAACCAATGGAGTTGAGATTTTTGCCTCATAATAGATTCCTCAAGCTTAAGAAATCTAATGTATTCAGCATTAAGACCATGAAGATGACATCTGGCAGCATCTGAGTTCAGAGTAAGCATGTCTTCTTCAGCCTTCTTGATCTTCTCCTCATACTCTTTAACCTTGGCATAAATGTCCCCAAATTGCTCCCTGGACCATCTGCTATGATTATTTACTTTTTATAACCACAATTTGAATTTTAACTCAAAAGAAAATAAAAATAGAAAGTTACAAACAAATAGATAAATCATAAAAAATATAAAATAGATAAAAAAACATACATTACGTCAATGCAGTTGAAATTGAAGATTAAATTGGCTAAAGATTCTTTGAAAATGGGTTAAGATTGAAACCAATTCAAATTATCTTGGGTGGGTTAGCTTATTTTGGCAAAAGGCATAGATAAAAATTGCATGTCTATTATTGAGCTTCCATGATATGATCATGAACTCTTCCAACAAAATTATATTTTATAGTAGGCAAGGCATCCATGGCATGAAGATAGATATTGTCATTATTTATAATTTCTGTCGTATGGCACTCAAGAATAGATATTCACATTTTTAATAGCTGGAAACAAAGAGATGGATGGTTAGAGTAAAGAGGGTTTTTCATGGGAATACAAGATCCAGCAAGTGTTTAGTTAATGACGCATGAATTGGGGAGAGTTGTACTGTTTCAAATGAATATATATTTGTTTTTCCTCACCAAGAAATATTCTAAGTTATTTGGTTTCTGTTGCTTAGTCTATCATTACATTCACCTCATGTTACGAGGAGGTATATTGTCATAGCCATCATAAATACGAGTTCAATTGTAAGCTAAACAACTCATGGCCGTGAACACTTGTATTTGTGTTGCAAACAAAATAACAACCAATTTGTTGGGACTTAGCTGCCAAATCTCCATCCAAAAATGGCTCCTTCATCACTTCACACATTCCAAATTTCAGTTCACATACATCACACCTCATATATTTCATGCTCTTTTCTAATGTTTAAGTTTATTTCCATCACTCTAGGCTTAATACGTAGCTGCATTTGCTCTATAATATTATCTATATCTATGTTAAATTACTATAATACCCCAATTAAAAAATGCTTGTTTTCTAAATATAAAAATTAAATTACCTAAGTACTCTTTTTATAAATAGATTAAAAACCTGGTGCTTTATAACTATTCGCAAACGTATGAAAGACAAAATAGCAATGGTTGTCAAATATATAACTATCCATATTGTCTCTTCAAGTTTTCTGTCTCTGTCTATGCACTTGTTGGAGTTTTTTTATCTCTGTCCACACATGGTTATGCTCAGAGCTTTGTTTTGTGTTCATACAAGTGCAAACTGTATAATTGGTTATTTTTGTGTTGGTGCTCTATATTTTAGAATTTATTACTTTGATTGCATTTTACATGGTTATTACTTTTCTGGTTAGAAAATCACATTTTATTCAAAATAACCATAAATTTCATGTTTTAATTCCAATATATTTGTCATTGTACATGATCATCAGGTTCTCCATCCTGTGGTTGTCATGGATTCATATTCATTAGCAAAACAAATTATTCAGCACCATGGCTACTTAATAATGGCTCCTGAACCATACTTTTTCCTTCATAAAGAGCTGGTTGTGCTAATGACATTACGAGTTATTTTTATTCTATTTGTTTGTGTTTGATTACGCATTGGGGATCGGTTAAATTTAGATTCACACTAAAAAGTTCCACATTGAAGTTAGAATGCTCCCTAACAAAGACAATATCATATCTACATAAATTTAAACCTTGAATGATCTAATACAAAGTTAATTAAATATATAAACTGTTGATTCTCCAACCACAACATAGTATCAAGAAAAGTACCTAACTATTTTAACATAAAAAAAAGTCTTCTGTGATATAGATGTATTATCAATTTATCATCTTATTTACACTTCTTTTATTCACTTGACCAAGCAAATTTGATAATTCAAAGTTAAAAAACAAATTAAAAGACTATATTGATACAGCCCTTTAATTGCCTTGCAATTATAAAGTATATGTCTACATATAAAAATAGAGCATGAAAGTTCTCATAGTTGGAGAAATTATGAGTAAGATTCTAAAATTGTTATTGCTTCGCATATTCCAAAAACACATGGTTTGCAAACATTAACACGCATAAAGGGGAAAGAATGGTTGTATATCAAAGCCGAAGAGAAATGTCTTTTTAAACTAAAGTTTGGACGCATAAATAACTCTTACCCTTAAAATATTGAACATCTGAGATTGATTTATTTGCAATGCAACTATTCTCTTTCTTTTAATGGGACAAAAGGCGCGATTGTTGGCATTCTTGAATGGTGTTCTTTCATATTTAATATTCTTGATCACAAAACGATACGGATAACTTGCACGAGTTTGCAGTTGATGAATATGTCATGCACATTTCATTTTCATCTTTCTTCTTCGAATAATTTACGACTTTCAACTGGTATTAATGTATCTTTAACAAAAAATGTGAAGCTCTTGGTGAATACATAATTAAGCTTGTATTTTTAATAAGTGATCATCTATTATCCCAAGAACCGAGGAAGTTATAAAGTGTTTTAGCAAGTCTTATGTAATCATGTAGATAGCAGTCAAATTACTTGTGAATTGTTTCTATTACACCACAAACTTTTTATCCTGCTAAATTATCATAAATGAATATTTTTGCTAATGTATCTCTTCCGTAATGAAAAACATGATGTGCTTATTCTTTGCTATTATTAGGAGTAGAATGTAACTCAAACATATTATTTAACCAAATAACAATGTTTTTTTTTTTTCCAAACTTTTACATTTTTATGGTGTACACGTGTGAAGCACGTGCCTCAAAACTAGTTACCTTAAAAGCATAAACTCTCTGAAATGAAAGTTAAATTATATAAAGACCCCCAACTTAAAAAAAGCCCTAAATAAAAAGAATGCTATTTATACCTCTAGCGTTGTGATATCTCCAGGAATCCTCACAAGTCGTCAGTCGTTACTTTCGATACATCCAATCTGGATAGACACCAAACATGAGCAAATTCATAATAGTTGTGACTTATAGCTTTGCACACTTAAACAGAGACATAGATGTTATCGCAGATGCAACCGTACAAACAAACAATCAACTCCAGATCGAAGAGCACGTATCCCCAAGACTTTTAGGCTTTTCCAACAAAAGAAAAGTTCATTGTGTTATGTTATTATTTCTTTGCGTGTAGAATCCAGCCTTCCACAAGGTTGCTTCTCCAGCAAATCACAATTACAAATGCATTTACCATCGACAAGATAAGGTCTCGCATAATTAAACTACGATTTTGTTAGCAGATACATTAAAACTGTTCACTCACCTATACTATAGCCCCAAACGATACTCACACCCTGTAGAAACTACAATATTGTTCTCTTTAAAATTCACACTGATAATAACAAATTTATCAATGATACTCTATTCTACTTAATGTGGAACAAACTCAGGTTTTTTTTTTGTCTTGTAAGATTTTTTAAAAAATTAACAATATTGTCACATGAACATAAATACTTTGCCCCTTACTAATTTATCGTTTACAAAGTTGACATACACAAAGTTTAATATAAAAGTACATTTACAACCTTGAAAGACTTGCATCTTGATTTTCAAGAAAAGGTTATGTATATTGTGCACAAAAAACCCTTTAAACTTGTTGTGCTCATAACCTGATGCGGGATGCTTTAATTTAGGGGAAAAAAAACTCCCTCTGCATTTTAAGCGTCTTTTTTACGTTAATGTGTCAAAAAAGTATTTATAACCAAATGTTCATAGTTTTTTTTTTACAAAATGTACATATGGACCAAATGTAAAAAAAATAAAAAAAATAAAAATAAAATAAAAACAAAAGGAAAAAGTCTGAACATTAAAGTAGTGCAATTAATGCAAATTGTGTGGGATAGTGTCCTTCTTTATAGGAAAATGGGAAAAAAATGGCAATATTATTAAGCAACCAATGGCTCCATTTAATGTTTCTCTACTTTTTATCTCTCCTTTATTAAAACCAAATGAAATAACTAATGAGATGGAAAAATTACCTGAGACAGAACCAAGAAACAATTACATTACTTCTCTTATTTGTTTCTACTTCATTTGATGCTTCTCATCAATGTGGAAACACATTAGAATCTTCTTTGAAACTTTTCTATCAAGTTTAACAAGCAAATTCATACACAATATATTTTACCAAAAAAAAAAAAATTATAAAACACAACACTCTCTTGGTGAGTTTGGTTTTGGAGTTGCTTTCATGTTAGCTATGGAAAAGGTCTCTATTTTGATTCACCATGAAGGTAGATGGGAGGAGACATGTTTGTTCATCTTTTTTTTTAAAAATATTTTGGGACATTTTACATAAAATTTGTTGGGTCGATGCATCAATTGTATATCGTTTATGAGTGTGTTGGATTGCGACTTTTTTTGTAGATTTTTTAAGGAATACGCATTTAATGCTTTTGGCATTTATAAAGAAATGAAGAAGGTAATAAATGTATGTAAAATAAATTTAATGTGAAAAGGACTATCAATAAATGAAATTTACACAGTAAATTGAGTATGCATTACCTTAAGTATTTAATGATATTTTCTTTGATTTTTGTTTTTAGGAGAAAATATTGAGGAACTCTATAAAAAAATTTCTTCCATACATCAAATGTAATAGTTTCATTAGTAGAATTTAAAAATAATGGTAGAGTTATTGATTTGTTTTGTATGCAATGTTAGTGATTTGGTTGGTAAGAGTGTTGGTATAGATGTTAATATCAATATATATTGACAGTGTTTTGGTTGATTTGGTGACATCAATGTTGGTTTTTTGACAAGTAATAGTGTTGGCATTGTTGATAAGAACATACATGTTATATTTGTTTTTATTTTTTAGAATATTTGGTGGCAAACTTTGATTTTTATATTTGATTGGTAATAACGCTGGTGAAATTTTGAAATATATATATATATATATATATATATATATATATATATATATATATATATATATATATATATATATATATATATATATATATATATATATTATTTTTTTTGGTTTATTTTTTATGCCAATGTTGGTTTTTTAAGTGGTAATATGGTTTGTATAATTGTTGAAAACAATATGTATGTTTTTTTTTTTGTGAATACTTAGTGGCAAAGTTTGATTCTTTTATTTGATTAGTAATAGTATTATGAAATTGTTGAAACCATTATATGTCTTGTTTTTTTTTTTGGTGAATGATTGGTGGTAATGTTTATTTTTTGCCTGATAATAATGTTGGTATAATTGATGATAACAATGTATGCTGAGTTTTTTGGCAATAATTTGGTGTCAACCAATATCATTGTACCCAAAAAAAACACCAAGCACTATATCCATTTGGGTGGCAATGTTGATTCTTTTTTTAAGTAGTAGCAATGTTGGGAAAAAATGTTGGTAACAATATATATGTTGTCAGATTTTTTATGAGAGTTTGATATAGAAATTGATGGATTGGTTTGATGCGCAAGTTGACAAATTGATGTTTGAATGACTTATTTTTCAAAATTATTACACTTCTTATGGCAACAGTAAAACTGTCAGTTATTTGGTGTGTAAATTGGTATATAGATTGGTTTTCATTGTAAATATTGATTTAGAATATTATTGTGAAGATTGTTTATTTGTTAGACTTGTTATTGCAAAGAATAATGAATTTTAAGTATTTTATTACAAAATTAGTTTAAATATAGTTTTATTAGTATTTTTTAATGGTTTTTCATCCTTTTTTTTTTGGTTTGTTATTCTGATCTTTAAACCAAATTTTATAGTAAAAAATGTTGAATCTTACTTGATTCCGATATCTCTTTTATTTTTTGGTAGTCGCATAGTTTGATTTTGTAGTGTTCTTGTTATGAATATTTAGTAGTATAAATAGGTTAATAACAATGACTGGTATCAGTGAAAATGACATAATAACAATGATGACAAAAAAATTATAGATTGTTTACACTAAGTGATATATAACATTGAGGTAATTGCAACATTCACAATAGGTGCACAACACACACACACAAAAAAAAAAAAAAAACTATACATTGACTAGCCAAAAAGGAAATACCAACTGTCTATTCAGTCATCAGAATAACTTACAAAAATATATACCCGTAAATGTCGTAAACATGGAAAAAGGTACGACATGTTCGACAGTAACATTGTTCAGTAAATTGGAAATATATACCATAATGTCTATTTCTTTCTTCTCGGAACATACTTTGAAGGTGCATGCCACTTTGTCACTGAGTTGAACATATTCCCTGGAAGTCATCGGAGCACCAAACCTACTGACCACCTTGCCAGTAGCTTCACTCTTGCTTACGGCATCTGCATCTTCTTTCGCCGGCCATAATCCTAAAGAAATGCTTTATACCTCAACCGAAATAAATCGGGAACTATGATAGTTCTTTCAATATCATTCTAAAGATGTTCTTGTGAAATGTATTAAGCAAACACGCACGTATACAAACCACAATCACTGTCCAGAAAAATAGTGGAAATAGTTTAATATTTAACGAAGCCAAAACGTTGGTGGTTTAACTAAAAAAAAAGGAACTCCAGGGAGAAGCATGCAGTCAAAAAACAAAAATATTCAATATATCAACTGTTTCACCATCTCAAAATCAAAAAGGAATTAACTGTAAAGAGAGCCTATAATTATTGAACAACACAAGATCTACCAAGTATACTAACAAAAAAACGCCAAAAATAGACATCATAGTTGAAAAAATGATAGACCAAAAAAACAAAACAAAAACCAACATTAAACTCAGCATGACACCTGAGAACCAATGTATACATTATCAGAGACCCCAACTATGAAACCAATCTTTATATGAGCATATATCAACACAAAACCTAATTGTGAACCAACATATATATCAACAGTTTCACCATCTCTTCTATCAACAAGGAATTAACTCTAAAAGAGACCCTAAAATTATTAACACAAGATCTACCAAGTCTATTAACAAAAAAAGAACACCAAAAAAGAAATCATATTTGTAAAAAACAACAAATAAAAAAAAATCAACATTAAAATCAACATGGCACCTGTGAATCAATGTATATATCAACTGAGAAATCAACTATGAAACAAGTCTTTATATCAACATATATCAACACAGACCCTAACTGTGAACCAATGTATTTATCAACAGTTTAACCATCTCTTCTATCAACAAGAAATTAACTCTAAGAGAGACCTTTAAATTATTGAACACAAGATCTACCAAATCTACTAAAAAAAGGAGAACACCAAAAAAGAAATCATTGTTTTAATAAAAAAACAAAAAAAATTTAAAATAGAAAACAAGATAGTACATACTTTTCCAACATTATACATTTTGTCCCGACTCTTTTATTGGGTTTGCTAGCTTTAACATTTTTTTTGTTTATTTCGAAGAACAAGCTAAAAACAAAGAAGTATTTCAAAAGAGAAAAAATCAATATAACAAAAAATTTAGAGATGTCTAAATAAAAAAGAAAAAATAAAAAAAAAACCTTGGATTTGGCTACGCTACTTTTACCCTCTTTGTTGATTCGGAGCCTTTTCAAAATGGGTACTTCATCTTCAAAGTCACTGTCATGTGGTTAATTAGATGGTTTGACTTCGAATATAATACTTTCTCCTTGCCTTTGACAACCTTAGATTGTTCGTTCTTAGGGTATTTACTCTTGGAAATATTGGTGTCCCCTGCGAAAGATTTATTCTTTACTGGAGATGGGGTAAAAATATGGAATTCGAAACTTGATCTTGAACAATGTACTGGCGTAGAATCGAAAAAAATTAGTTCTTGATTAGTCCTAGGATTTTTATGAGTTGGAATTTTTTGACAAGTAGATTTGGACATGGTTAAACTATAATGCATGAAAAAAAAGAATGCAAAATAGAGAAAAAATGGTTGTGAAGAAGATGATGAAAGGAATGGGTGAAAGAAGAAGAAAAACGACTGCAAGAACACAAAAAAAAAAAAAGAAAAGAAAAAAAAAATGAAAGATGGTGTGAAGGAGAAGTTAGTCTTGACTTTGGGTCAATGAAAAGACAAAACATAGATATCTTCACGTGGGTTATTTTCAAAAAGTAACCAAATTAGAAAAGGAGTATATTGGAAACATAAAACCTTCGGAAATAATTATAAATCCCAATACTAAAAATATGTAGAAACTAAAATAGAAAGAGAAACAAAAATGTTAGTTGATATGTAGACTTTGGCAAAAAAAAAAAAAAAAAAGTTCATAAACAAAATAGGTCATATCCTGCAGTGTAATAAATAGTCTTAAAGTGATTTTTCTTGCAATTTTCCCTTAATTTATTAATCGTATGTGAGTTCTTAAATGATAAAAAAGAATTATTTGACATGTTAACCGAACACCCTTAACTATGGTACTACATTGAAAGACTTAGCGTCCCTAAATGTATTACTGATATATTGACAATGTTGGGATGTGGAGCCTGATTAATATGTAGATGTACTGTTTATATATTAACGAAGGTGGGGTTCGGGGCGGAGCCCCGACCCGAATTTTAGGCTGTACTATTCCTTTATTATTCTCCGTGTATTTTGTAATAGTGTTATTTTATTAATATAAATACTGCATCACCATGGAGGTTACCTTCACTAGGTGTTACCACGAAATTATTTTCTCTCTCTTAGGTTTACTAAAACTGTCTTGATTCTTGAATTATTCTTCGAAATCACCAAGTGTTGTTGTAATCGATCCTAACAACTGGTATCAGAGCACAGGCGATTCAACACAATCACTGAAGATAGATAGTTCAAAGCTTGGAATCGAGAAGTTTGATGGATCTGATTTCAGTTTCTGGAAGATGCCGATCGAAGATTATCTCTATCAAAAGGATCTTCACGCACCCTTGACTGGGGAGAAGCTTGAAGCCATGGCAGAGGACGTATGGAAACTCAAGGATCGCCAGGCGTTAGGGCTGATTCGATTGACGTTGTCTAGAAACGTAGCTTTCAACATCGCAAAGGAGAAGATCACAGCAGATCTGTTGAAGGCGCTATCAAATATGTATGAAAAACCATCGGCGAAGAACAAGGTATATTTGATGTGTAGGTTATTCAATTTGCAGATGTCTGAGACTGGATCTGTAGCGGATCACATAAATGAGTTCAATATGATTGTGAGTCAACTGTGTTCTGTGGAGATTAACTTCGAGGATGAGATTAAGGCGTTGATTTTGATGTCATCTCTGCCCGAGTCTTGGGACACTGTTGTTTCTGCGATTAGCAGTTCCCATGGGTCTGAGAAACTGAAGTTTGATGAAATTCGTGATGTTGTTTTCAGCGAAAGTATTCGCAAACGAGAAGTGGGAGATTCATCGGGCAGTGCTCTCAGCTTTGACGGAAGGGAGAGAAGCAAATCGAAAGGCCAGCATCAACATGGTCGATCAAAATCAAAGAATCGTGGGAAGTCTCCGAACAGACCTAATGTGGTTTGTTGGAATTGTGAAGAGAGAGGGCACTATAGGTCAAGTTGCACGAAACCAAAGAAGAAGCAGAATAAGAAATCTGCAGATGATACTGATTCTGTAAATTCGGCGAAAGATATTGCGGATGCTCTGATTCTGAGCGTGGACAGCCTGGTTGAATCCTGGATTCTGGATTCTGGTGCATCTTTTCATTCCTGTCCGAGCAAGGAACTGTTCCAAAATTTCAAATCTTCAAATTTTGGAAAAGTGTACCTTGCAGACAACAAGCCCTTGAAGGTTGAAGGAAAAGGGGATATTTGCATTAAGACCCCATCCGAAAACCAATGGACATTGGAAGATGTCAGATATGTTCCCGAACTTAAGAAAAATTTACTCTCTATTGGTCAGTTGGATAGCACGGGCTATACAATACAGTTTGGGAATGGTTCATGGAAGATTGTGAAGGGGGTTGTGGTTGTTGCTCGTGGCACAAAAATTGGAACCTTGTACACCACTGCAGGGTGCATGAATATGGTCGTTGTTGTTGAGGGTGGTTCTGGTTCGGGTTTGTGGCACAATAGACTTGGACACATGAGTGCTAAGGGAATGAAGATGCTGGTTGCAAAAAGAGCATTAGAAGGTCTGAAATCAGTTGATATGGGTCTTTGTGAGAGCTGTGTTATGGGCAAACAAAAACGAGTTAGTTTTACAAAGACTCCGAGACAACCAAAGAAGGTGCGGTTAGAGATGGTTCATACAGATGTTTGGGGGCCAGCTCCAGTTTCATCAGTAGGAGGATCCAGATTCTATGTAACCTTCATTGATGACTTTAGCAGAAAAGTTTGGGTCTACTTCTTGAAGCATAAGTCAGATATGTTTGTGACTTTCAAGAAGTGGAAGGCTGAAGTTGAGAATCAGACTGGTTTGAAGATCAAATGCCTGAGATCTGACAATGGTGGAGAGTATGACAAGTCAGAGTTCAAAGCATTTTGTGGTGCTGAGGGTATCAGATTGATGAGGACAGTTCCAGGGAAGGCAAGACAGAATGGAGTTGCTGAAAGGATGAACAGAACATTGAACGAACGTGCAAGAAGCATGAGGATACACTGTCGGCTGCCTAAGATGTTTTGGACAGATGCTGTCAACACAACTGCTTACTTGATAAATAGGGGACCATCAATTCCCTTGGACTTCAAGATTCCATAGGAGGTGTGGACCGGGAAAGAAGTCAAGTACTCACACTTGAGAACCTTTGGCTGCACATCTTATGTTCATGTTGATCCAGAGAAGAGGGACAAGCTTGATGCTAAGGCTGTGAAGTGTTATTTCATAGGCTATGGTACTGACATGTTTGGCTACAGGTTTTGGGATGATGAAAATCGAAAAATCCTAAGGCACTGTGATGTCACATTTGATGAGTCTGTCCTATACAAACACAGAGAGCAGAAAGATTTAGAAACTACAAAGCGAGTGGGAGTTGACATTAAGCTACCCAAAGATGTTGTTGCAGAAACTCAACCAACTCCAGACACTGTTGCTGAAGAGTCTGAGGGTGAGCAATTGACACCTGAGCAGGTGTTGAGGAGATCATCTAGAACCATCAGAGCACCTGACAGATATTCACCTTCATTACACTATCTGCTGCTGACTGATGAAAGGGAACCTGAATCCTACGATGAGGCTGTATAAGTGGAGAATTCAACCAAGTGGGAGCAAGCCATGGATGATGAGATGAGTTCACTTGAGAAGAACAATACGTGGGTACTAACAGAGTTACCTACGGGGAAGAAGGCTTTGTCAAACAGGTGGGTGTTCAGAATCAAGGTTGAACCAGATAGCAAAAGAAGATTCAAGGCGAGGTTAGTAGTTAAGGGATACTCACAAAGGAAAGGTATTGATTATGCTGAAATATTCTCTCCTGTTGTGAAGTTAACTACTATTCGGATTTTACTAAGTATTGTTGCTTCTGAGAATTTGCATGTTGAGCAAATGGATGTAAAAACTGCTTTCTTACACGGAGATATAGACAAGGAGATTTATATGCAGCAGCCAGAAGGTTTTGTTGTTCCGGGCAAGGAACACATGGTATGCAAGCTCAACAGGAGCTTGTATGGACTGAAGCAAGCACCAAGACAGTGGTACAAAAAGTTTGATTCTTTCATGATCAAGAGTGGATTTAGCAGAACTGAAACGGATCAGTGTTGTTACTTCAAGAAATACACTGAGTCCATTGTTTTTTTACTCTTGTATGTGGATGATATCTTGATTGCAGGATCCAACATACAGGAAATAAATAGTCTGAAGGCAAGTTTATCTTCAGCCTTTGACATGAAGGATTTGGGTGTAGCAAAGCAGATCCTAGGGATGAAGATTTCTCGGGATAAATCTGCTGGCACTTTAAATCTATCCCAGGAGCAGTATATCGAGAAAGTGTTGGCCAGATTCAGGATGACTGATGCTAAGCCCAGAACTACTCCTTTGGGAAATCATAAAAAATTGTCAAAGGAGCAGTCACCCAAGACAGTTGAGGAGCGAGAACATATGGCACTTGTTCCATATGCTTCAGCAGTTGGGAGTTTGATGTATGCTATGGTTTGCACCAGACCAGATATAGCACATGCAGTGGGAGTTGTTAGCAGGTATATGGCGAACCCAGGAAAAGAGCATTGGGAAGCTGTGAAGTGGCTTCTAAGATATTTGAAAGGTATCTCAAATACTTCACTCTATTTTGGCAAGAATAAAGTGGTTTTGAAGGGCTTTGTGGATGCTGATCTTGGTGGTGATGTGGACTCAAGCAAGAGTACATCTGGTTTCATTTACACCATAGGTGGTACAGCTGTAAGTTAGATGTCTAGGCTTCAAAAGTGTGTTGCTCTTTCATCTACTGAGGTTGAGTATATGGCAATGGCTGAAGCTGGAAAGGAGATGGTGTGGTTGGCTGATTATCTGGAAGAATTGGGCAAGAAGCAAAGCGAGAAGATTCTTTATTCAGACAGCCAGAGTGCCATACAGTTAGTGAAGAACCCAGTCTATCATTCGAAGACAAAGCACATCAGAAGAAGATACCATTTCACTCGTAGGGCAGTGGAGGATGGTGATATGTGTGTGGAGAAGATAGAGGGTGCAAAGAATCCTGCAGACATGTTGACCAAATGTGTTGATGTGGGGAAACTGGGGTTGTGCAAGACCTTAGTTGGACTTTTGTAGATGTGAGTTCTACAATGTTGTGATGCAGTAGGAAATTTGATGCTATGATCATAGTGTTTGAGAGAATACTGTTTTTTGGTTACTTGATCAGTCTCCAAGTGGGAGAATTGTTGGGATGTGGAGTCTGATTAATATGTAGATATACTGTTTATATATTAATGATCTCCGTGTATTTTGTAACAGTGTTATTTTATTCTCCGTGTATTTTGCAACAGTGTTATTTTATTAAAATAAATACTGCATCACCGTGGAGGTTACCTTCACTAGGTGTTACCACGAAATTATTTTCTCTCTCTTAGGTTTACTAAAACTGTCTTGATTCTTGAATTATTCTTCGAAATCACCAAGTGTTGTTGTAATCAATCCTAACAGACAAAGCATCCATAACTATGATATTATCATGAAATACTTAGTATTCCTAGCTGTATAACTAATACTATTTGTTTTAATGATAAATAAATCCACCAAGAACCTCAACAAGTTCCAAAAAGCTTACGTCTCCCTGATTCTTAATTCAAAATAATGCCACTGATGGCGGTATAATACTTTACCCATTAGCTCCATCAAATATATATTAACTAGTTTCTACTCGCCTGGTTATAATTTAATTCATTTTAAATTTTAGCCTATTAAGTGTCAATGTACAATAGGTCTTTATGGGCAAGTTCCTTTGTTGGACCTTGGGCATATTAAGAGCTTTAGTGTGTTGGGATAAAAGGGGTCTGGAAACCATTAGCAATCTGTTAATAGCCCTTAAAAAAGAGAACAAGTGACATGAAATACCCACAACACTTTACTTGTAGGTCAAGATAAAAAATTATCTTCAGGGTCATTGCAATACTAGATCTCTAGAAATAGATAGGGTTCACCAATAATAAAAGATATGAGACATAGCGAGTGGCTTGATGCGTGTCAGCCTACTTAAGTCTTCATCAATAAAAAATAAAGCATCCTCGAGTAGAAGGGTTATAAGTACATGAGAAATAGTAATGTATGTAACATAACATACATATCAAGATCTAGTAGCTCACATAATCATAATCATAACATAGGAAGGTTAAGAGATAAAGTCATTTATACTGCCTCAGCGTTATGTTTTTCATCAAAATTAGTTCATTATTTGAGTTTCTCATGATTCCAACAGACATGCAAGTGTTGTGGTCATTGCAAGTAATATATGCAGGCTTAACTAGATCAAATATTTAGGGGATTTTTCATAAATATACATCTAAAAATCATTTTTTTATTTACCCTACCAACCCAAAAAAATTACAACAAGAATACCAATTTTTTTTACAAAAGTAGGAGAGAGAATGTTGTGGTATAATTAATATAGTATTTGATGTGATGTAATGTGTTGGATTTGGAAGAAAGTAGTGAATGGAAAATTATTTATTGTTTGATGTGATATATTAGTATTGGGAAATGGGGAAAAAGAATGGACATGATATTCCAACCTTTGTGTATTTGGTTCAAAGCTGCGTTGAAACCATACAGAAACCATACGGGTAACCATACAGAAACCATACGGGTAATATATATATATATATATATATGGAATTATTACCTGATTAAGCAAACTTAAGACTAATAATATCATTTATTATCTACATTTCAATTTTATTATATTAATAGCATACCCGTTATTTTTTTTTGCTATAAAAGATGTGGTCCCCACCAGCCCAATATATAAAATCTAATTCTTTTTCCCTCCTTCATTAGACTCCATTATACACATGATTCCATTCCACCTTCCATAACCGCCTCCCCAATTTACGCCATTTTCACACCCTTAAATCTCTCAAAATCTTAACAAATCAAGTCAAGATCAGTTTAACTAAGGTAATATTTCAGTTTATTTTCAAAATGCATACTTGAAATTTCAAGTTTTATTTTTTTGGGCGCTTTTTTATTTTTGCTCACCCTGTTCAAATTTTCCCCCAATTTTTTACTTTTTAGCCGGAATTTTCAACTCATCTTCCATACAATATGGTGAAGGAGTCTTCATCAAAAAGGATTACGAGAGGTATGCATTGTGCATGTTAAAAAAATGGAAGCATACAGTTTCTATATTTCCAAACATTTTCATTTTTGTTATATATGCATGTAATGTTCATTTTTCCCAAGTAGTAGATTTCACAATATCTATGTCTTGTTTTCATATTTTTATACAAAAAAAAATATATTGACAGATCTGATAATGTATTTATATAAACATGGGTGTATAAGGGTAGATTTATACAAAAATAAATATTTTTTAGCATTTATACAGTTATGGAATGTATGCCAATTGCAACTGTGTATATATAAATACAGTACATTGAAAATTTTGGGTAATGTTTATATAACCATGAAATCCCCCATCTCAATATAATGTACATTTCCATGGAATCCATCATTTAGCCCTCCTTATACATTATATAAATTATTACGGAGGAAAACTTATACAAACCTGATCCATGCAACTTTAAAAAAAACATAAATGTTCAAGTGTATAAATTTATTACAAGTAAGCACACATGTATAAGTTCATGAAAATTTTATACACTTAATGACATACATGCATAAATTGATCTGTATAACTTTAAAAAAAACACAAATGTTCAAGTGTATAAATTTATTACAAGTAAGCACACATGTATGAGTTCATGAAAATTTTATACACTTAATGACATACATGTATAAATTGATCTGTATATTTATGTGTAATTATATAGTGAGCAACATTGTATAAATTATACTAGTTTTTATATAAATTGAAAACTCACCAGTAACTTCCTTCCAAAAAACCCAGGAAAAAAAAATTACGTTGGCAATTTTTTCTGATAGAAAGGAAATCTTTTTTTTTTATTTAGAGTAGAATTATCATCTTATTTTAAGAAGAAGTGTTCAATTAGGAAAATGATTTTAATTTGTTATTATACTTCCTTAATTAAGTTGGCAATTTATTCTGATAGAAAGGAAATTTTTTTTTTTTATTTAGAGTAGAAATATCATCTTATTTTAAGAAGAAGTGTTCAATTAGGAAAAGAATTTTAATTTGTTATTATACTTCCTTTATATATGCAACCGTTTCCTATAATAAGTACCTAAAAAAAGGCCTAATTAATTAACAAAAATTTGACACTTCCGATTTATACATTACCCTGAAATCCGATTTATACATTAAATTTGCTATAGCCATAGTTATAAAAAGTAATTTCATAAACATGGCTATTTTAAGATTTTTAAGTTTGCCATTTATGAAAAATCCCCTATATATATTCATGCTTTCCTCCTTTGTAAAAAAAAGTCTAGCCCGATGAAAAACCATGCGGAAAACCATTAAAACTGTTGACCTTCAAGTAAGTATGCACCCAATTTTTTTTATTTTTTTTAAAAAAAATAAAATATATATATATATATATATATATATATATATATATATATATATATATATATATATACATAAAATGATGCAAGTACCCTACATGGAAAACCATGAAAAAACCATACAAAACCATGAAAAACCATAAAAAAATGTTATGTTTTTTTTTAAATTAAAAAAGCAAAATGTTTATGGTTCTATGTTGGTATTACAGTTATTAACCATAAAAAGAACCATAGAGAACACCCGAAAATAATTGGGACCTTAATACCAAATATGCACACAATATATATATATATATATATATATATATATATATATATATATATACATATATGAAATTATGCTATCAACTAAGGTAATACAAAGTCCATAGGTTCAAATATATTTGTGTTGACCCAAAAAAATATAAAAAACAACAAATGTGATGTGACTTGGATGATTGGAAAAGGGGAATTTGACTATAAATTTTTTGGAGTGGTGTACTTTGTACACTTGTGAGAAAATGGTCATGATGGTAAGTTTTTCATATTTAATGGGGAGTTTGTATGTAATAAAATTCACGGTCGAAAACCCCATCAAAACCACCATACATGAGTGGATTCCTTGGAACCGTAGCCACATATACATGTAAAAAGGAAAAATTAAGAATGTTTAACCAAATCTGCACAACCCCCAAAAACCCAAAAAAAAAAAAAGGCTCTATATATATATATATATGTGCCTAAAATGATGCAAGTACCCTACATGAAAAACCATGGAAAAACCATGAAAACCCATGAAAAGCATGAAAAACCATGAAAACCCATTAATTTTTTTTAATTAAAAAAACACATTTTTTATAGTTCTATGTTGATATTACACATATTAACTATAAAAAGGAACCATAGAGAACCCCCGAAAAAAACCATAGAGTACCCATATGCACACAATTATTTTTTATATAAATATGTATATATTAAATTTATACTATTAAATAAGGTGATACAAAGTCCATATGTTCAAATATATTTGTGTTGATTTCAAAAATATAAAAATCAATTAATGTGATGTGACTTGGATGATTTGAAAAGGGTACTTTTACTATAATTTTTTTGGGGTGGTGTACTTTATACACTTGTGGGAAGATGACAATGATGGTAAGTTTGTCATATTTTAAGGGGAGTTTGTAAACAACTCCAACACCATGAAAAACCATGCAGAAACCCATTAAAGTTGTTGACCTTCAACTAACTATGCACAACAACAACAAAATATATATATATATATATATATATATATATATATATATATATATATATATATATATATATATATATATATAGGAGAATTAAAAAAGTGAAAAAACTTTTTAATTTTTTTATTTTTTTTATATTAAAAAAATAAAATTTATGGTACTATGTTGATATTACAGTTATTATGTGAGAGCTATGTTTCATGGGTTGGTAATAGTCATGGTTTCCTCTAGCAAAAAACAACTCCGACACCATGAAAACTGCTTCCTGTTTACCGTAGTGTGAATAACCATAAAGAACGCCGTAAAAACTGTAGACCTTAATACCAAATGTGCACAGAATTATATATATATATATATATATATATATATATATATATATATATATGCCACTACAATATGAAAATAAGTAAACCGGTAAAATAATTTTCTCCCCCATTTTTATAAGTTAATATGAAATTTATGGTATTAAATAACGTAATACAAAGTTTTGTGGAAAGTTATGAAATGTCCATATGTTCAAATATATTTCTGTTTTGGTGTTTCATTTGGTTTTATTCATGGTTTATTGATGTTTATGTAACTTCTTAAAAAAGTTGAATTTCTGGTATGTAGTTAAAATTCATGGTTTTACTTGAATTTACATATATTTTAAAAAGGGGAAAGAGAATTTGGAGCCGAACATTTTATGGAATGTAGTTAAAATTATGAATTTAACAAATCTTGCTTGTTGGCACATAATAGTAATTCAACGTAATCCATGAGTTGATTAAAGGTTAATTAGGGGTGTTACCAAAATGACACCAGAATAAATGGGCATGAAAAAAAATTAATCACGTGATAACAATTACCGCAAGGGAATAAAAAATTAACAAAAATATCTGAAACAAAAATTACACCGCAAAAGGACACACTGATGTACAAAATCTTTTTGTCCAACTTTATATTAAAACTATGTCTTCCTCCTAGGAACATACTTAGACACCGAGACCATTTTGCTTTCACCTACATGCACAGCTTGCCTCGTTGGACCACCAAACCCGCTGACGATCCCTTTTCAGATTTGAAAGCCTTGGGCTTTTCCTCGTGGGTGTAACGTCCATGATTTAATGTTATACACTACAATTCTTTGAAAAAAAAATGAATATAAAATAGGGCTAAAAAAAAAGGGGACCATCTACCATGGGTATCAACAAGATACAAACATTGGAATAAACATTCCTTTCGGTATATGTAATGGTAAAATTTCAGTAATTACGAGCAAAAAATTGCAAAACAACCATTTCAAACATTCGCGGAGGGGTAGAGATTCACACATTGGCACATCCCCAAAAGAAAAGTAAAAACAGACCCAAACAAAAAAAGGGCATATGGCCTACCAATAATTATGAAATTCCCCAATTTAAAATAAGAAACATTAAAAATCACAAAAAAAAGGGGGTCTACCCCATTTCAGACCCAAAAAACATCAACATTATAGAAACCCAACAAAACACAGTTGATAATCCACTTGACAATATGCATATCATATAACCATTATAAAGCATAAAATATTAGAAAAAACCAAATTTCAGTTATATCCAAGACAAAAATGCAAAAAAAAAGCATTTCAAAATGTTGATACAAGGATAGACATTCACACATTGGCACCCCCAAAACCCTAAAAACAACATCAAAATTAAAAAAAAAAAAGATACGGCCTACCAATAAAGTATAAGATTTCACCATTTCAAACAATAAACATCAAAATCACAAAAAGAAAATGTGACCTAGCCATTTCGCAACCCAACCCGCACACCAACATACAACCCAAAAAAACAAGGTTGATAATCCACTTAACAAATATGCATACCATGTAACCATTACAAAGCATAAAGATTAGAAAAAAACAACAAAAATAGATGAACATACCTGATAGATCGCAGGAGAAGAAATGGAAGCCAAAACACCAACAAAAATGAAAATGATATGAAATGGTATATGGAATGGTATATATGAAGGCATGGGGGGACGCGCCGGGTGATTTAACCGGCGCATCAGTCGAGGCTGACACACGTCCAGTCACATTAAATAATGTCTCTTCAAATATTTAAAAAAAAATTATATATATATATATATATATATATATATATATATTGTATTTGACCGGACACCAATTAAATATCACGTCGGACACCATTAAATGCACCGTCGCAGTGAGGTCACGTCAGCAATTAATGCTGACGGCGCACCTGCACTCATTTAAAAAAAAAAGAATAAAAAGGACATGTATATTATGGTAATTTCGGTGCTATTGTTGTAAATAAATGGAAGTGTGTAAATTTGGTACAAAAGATGTATATTTTTGTAATAAATCCAATATTTATCTTGCAAGGATTCGTGGTTCAGTCATAGTTTAGTTTAATCTAATGTCCTAAATTTATGCATGTGTTTAAGTAAACAAAGAGAGAATATGTTGTTACTTAATAACTATTTTAATTAAACTACTAACACTATGTAAATTTTAGTTGAAATCACTTATTAGAAAAATTTCAAAGTTAGACTCTACTAAGCATTCATGCATTGTATTTGGTTTTCTTGACTTAGTTTATCTATCCAGTTGATAATGGTAGTAATATGATCATAATCTGTTAACTCTCTAATTGTATCCACATTAACTTCACAACTACAATATTGAGTGAGAATGTGATAATGTAAAATAGACGTATAAAATTATCATTTCATTTGGTAAACAAGTAGGGCCTCATAGGTACATTCCTCTGCCTTAGACGCAAATCAATTCTTTATTTTACTAAAATAGAAATACTATTCCCTATATTTTTAAAAAAAGGTCCATCTCCATCCGTTTTAACTTTAGTCCATAAAAGACCCTCATGTAGACCTGCATCAACAAATTTTTCTACATTTTCCTTTTTATTCCAATTTTTTAACTTCTAAGATATTTTAATACCTCATTAACCTCCATAGCGAGACCAAGCCATCCGTAGGCCCTCGTCGACTCATGCAGCTAGACCAACATACCATAAGCCAAATCAAATGCTTTCACCATTCATAGGCTAGACCAATTAATCACAAAACAAGTGCTTTCACAGGCTAAGCCAATTATGGTCAAGGATATAGTGGTATAAGCCTATTGATACATCCTGATTGGGCTCAATTGTGTATATTCAGATCCAATCTATCTCATAATAGTCAATAATATAATATAGGACGAAAATCTTCCCACCTCCAACTTTAATTTTAACTATGCATGGTAGACATTCTACCCCTCTTCTAACCCCTCCTCCCTCTCCCTTCCCCAATCCCAATCCATGCATTATCTATTTTTATTCTCGACATTTTAAATCTTTCATCTATGTAATATCTTTTATATTATGCATAGCATTTATTTTTTTTAATATAACTATTTATAGATTTTTATATAAGCTCATTAACATTACAAATAGAATTAACTTTTATGTCAATTTGTCACAAGGCCTAGTGTATTATTTATGATTATTATTTTATCATTATTGCATTAAATATGTATATAGATGTATATTTTCATTTTCTCTTATTCTCTAATGCTAATAAGAATAAATGATTTTTGGTTGTTAAAATATACCTTTATTCTTGTTAATATTTTGTATTACATGCGTTGAAATATATTTAAAAAACGTTGTTGTTACATATTATCTTTACTTGTAATGAAGTTTTGATTATTTATTATAATAATAACTATTTAATCTTCTCATAATTTATTTCATTATAGAACGTCATTAACTTATACTTTAAATTGGTAGTTTTGTCACAACTCAAAAGTTAAGGTCATGATAGCACACATTCCCAAAATTCAACCAGATGTGTAAGCCAAAAAGTAACTCACATACGAGTCTCCCAAAAGAACAGTCAGGCCACAAAAAGAAAAAAAAAGAAAAACAACAATGAAATATCCTTAAATCTGGTATTATAAGCATAAAGAACATCTAATTCAAACTCGAGAATGGTAAATACAACACACTATCTGAATATAAGCAAAGACTACAAATGAAGATAGAACTGATGGCAATCTGGAGCACAAATCTCACTATCAAATTTGAAGTAGGATATCTGCAAGAACAGATCAACTGCTTGATACGCCCAAATTACACCTCCCGCAAGAAGTATAAGCAGTCGTTGTCAAATATGAAACTAACCGAGGTTAGGGTCGATTCCACGGGAAATATGATTCAGACTTAGCTCAATTGATGTGAATTCAAGTTATTACCGCCTTATTTCCAGAAAAGAGAGAATTGCAAATAAATAACAACATAAGTAAAAAAGCTATTCTAAAATGAGATTGCATGCGAATATTTGAAAATTAGTATCAGTAAAGGTATGCAACTAAAGTATTGCATTCCCCATGAATTCATCACACAGTATAACCTCATAATAGTAACCTTTTCTAGTATGTAACATGCAGGACTAGTAAGTTATGTTCATCTAAGTCCTTGGTCCAACAAATTGATGAATTTCACCATACAACTTGGTCTGCCTACGGGTGTTTGCATTACTAACCTTTAACACGGTTTCAGATTTAGCCATCCCTCGACCAGTTCAAGCTAATTAGATGAGTGTAATCACGTCAAATTTATTTCATTTATCCCTTTTTTCATTCATTATCCCCTTGGTCTGGCAAGTAAGAATAAGATGAGTTTTAACGTTTGCAATCAATCAAAATTTAGAGATAAACAATACATGCATGCACACTATCCAAGAATTACTAATTATTTAATTTTACTTTCTTAAATTTTCATGATTTCCACAACCCTAGTTGTGCATTTGACAATTCATGTTTGTTGTATTATGATCAATGATAATTGGATTATGCATAATCATGACTATGATGCATGCGAAAAGAGGTGTCTCGACTTCTCATAATCTATGATATGATGTATGAGGATGAATGAATATCAATACAAAAGCATGGAAGTAATAATCATCTCAACACATGCATAAAATATCCAAATTTCTCAAAATCACATTCAAAACATAATAAACAGAATCAATTATAAATAATATGAAGTTCTTCAAAATAAATAACCACAATTTGAAAAGCCTTTTGTTTCTCAAAATATGCCAAAATTCACAACTCAATCCAAAAGTATTTTTCAATGTATGAAATAACCCATACTCAACCCCTTTCTCAGGTATCAAGAGTGAAATAGTGTTACAAACTCCTATCACAGTCAATTTAAGGAATACATAGTCATAAAACAATCAAAATAAGTAAAGCCCCCACATGGGAAACATAGTATATATAATCAACAACTCTAATTCATGATATGATCCCATCCTATATTATATGACATAAGAATAATCAATTTCCCAATCTCAATCTCAAAGAAGATAGCCAAATCTATCCTTGAATGCTCAAAACCACACTAATACTCTATCAGAGAATAATCCTTCAAATATCAACTCTGGAATAATTTTTAACTATCAAGCATGAAAATAATTCACCAAAAAGGGTCCAATAATATCCATATTTCAAGATTTTAAATTTAGTAAAACTCCTTCTTAGTTTAACTTGAAGATTAAGATGAATGCTTTTGAATAATGAGGGACTTGTGGGAGTGAATTTTGATAAGAATTCGAAAGATTGTGCATCAATTTTTTATTTTTTTAATCTAATTTTTTGATTAAGGCTGCAACATTGATATTGCAATTTTCTTTTCATATGTTCTATCTATGATTTTTCTTTATTTGGTATCTACATGAATTTCTGATTATCTTAAATTTATAACTTTTTGTGGTTCAAAATAGTAATCTGACTTTGTTGGATATAATTATCTTTTTTTTTTTCTCCCTTTACTGCATTAAAAATATCTAATTTTAATTCTTTTCATGAATTTTCAATTACAAATCTTTCATTATAACTTCTATTTTACATATATATGTGTGGATAAGCAGGCAACCAAGCCAAGCAGGTAGTTGCCGATTGACATGTATGCTTAAACAAGTAGCTGCAAATTGACGTGTCTGTTTCAGCCGCTTATTTTTATTTTATTGTTTCTATTAATTATTTCCTCAGCTGCTTCAATTGTGATTTTACAATATTACTCCTAATAAATCATTCTCTCAGCTGCTTCAATTGTAATTTTTTTCTATCTAACCTTAATCAATTATTAGTGATACAAATATTAGAATTAGGATGAAACATTCAAAAATACAATATAAATAAAATTAAATAATTTATTTTCTTAGTTGTTTTACTTGTGATTTTACTATATCACTCTAAGCAATTATTTTAAGTAATACAAATATTAGAATTTGGATGAAACTAACATAAAATCTATGAATTAGGTCTTTTTTTAAACTGGAAAAATAAAATAATATTACTATTTAAATATTTTATGATGATTATATTTGTGTCAGAAAAGAGTATTTTTTTTAAAAAATATATAAATAAACAAAAAAAAGTTCATGTATATTACTTGAAATGATATAAAAAGTATTATAAGTCACAATAATAACCAATTTAAAATTTAAAAGATATACAGAAAATTTGAATGGTTCTTGAAATTTTATTAATGCTACAAAATTTGGGACAAAAAGATAACATACATCATTTAAATTTATATAAAACGTATTACAAATTATAACATATTAATAATTTAAAATATCTAAAAACTAAATAAAATTTTGATTGATTCACTAAATTTTATATGTGCCACATAAATTGAAACAAAGTAAGTAATATACATTACTTAAAAATAGCATAAAATGCAATATAAGTCGCAATAATTAACGCTTAAAAATTTACAAAATATATTTAAAAATCTATTAATATCGCATAAATTGAGATTAAAAAATAGCATATGTTGAACCCGTGTTAACATGGACTCTGATAACTGGTGTAAGTTATAAATAAGACTAAAATCTAAATAATAATGTCTTGAGTCTCATGAGTTCCCATATTTATTATAATCTTTGGCTAATAATTCTATTTATTTGTTTTTTTTTTTTACAATTCTCTTAGTTCCCATGAACATATATATATATATATATATATATATATATATATATATATATATATATATATATATATAACAATTCATCATTTATTCACATTCTTTAATGTAAAGTTTAATGACCTTTGTTTTATTACTCCCATAATTATTTATCATCTTAACTTCAAAAAATAACTAGTAGTCATATTCTTGACATTATTTGAAATTTCATATTGTAGTCCTATAAATAAAGATATTGTAAGACTTTGTAGAAATGATAATTGTTATGTTTTCGGTGCATATTATATTCATGTTTTAGTTTGACCTGAATAATAAGATTATCACGATCCAAAAATTGGATTGTGACTAAAGAAAAATAAAACCAAAGTAAAAGCAACCACAACACTTAATTTAAATCTCAAAACCTAGAGTCACGAGTACAAGAGCTTCTAAGTAATACGAATGAGAAAATACATAGTTGTATCATAATGAAAATACATAGTCTGATATAAATGAAAACAAATGAAGTCTCAAAGACACAACGGTGACTCGAAGTTCGAGCATCACCGCTGAAATTTGATAATGATAAGAAAACTCCGCACAACAAGATCAACTACCATGTGGGAATTCCTGTGCTCAATCTGCCGGGAGGAAACAGAGAAGGGGTGAGCACACCGAAATATACCCAGTAGGTCCAATCGACCGGGTAAGAGAAATTGGATAAGCATGTACTAAGAATCCCTATCACCTATATATATACACACACGCAGTTATAAGTTCAGTTTAAGATAGTAAGTACAATCAATGATACAATGCACATGAGATGTATATATGCAAAACATGGGGTGGAATCACGACTGTCGCAGAGCCAGTGTATACATCTATCAAGCTAAAGCTACCATATAGAACTCGGGGGCTTGCAGGCCATGTATGTGGAATCACGACTATCGCAGAGTCGGTGTACATATTTATTGGCTAAAGCTACCAGATAGAACTCGAGGGCGCGTCTAGTAGACATTGATGGTATTCGTGAACCTGTTTCAGGGTCTCTACTTTACGAAAACAATATTATTTTCGGTGCCATTACTCCTACTTCTGCAACTATAGGTTTACATTTTTACCCAATCTGGGAAGCAACTTCTGTTGATGAATGGATATACAATGGTGATCCTTATGAACTAATTGTTCTACATTTCTTACTTGGCGTAGCTTGTTACATGGGTCGTGAGTGGGAGCTTAGCTTTCGTCTGGGTATGCGACCTTAGATTGCTGTTGCATATTCAGCTCCTGTTGCAGCTGCTACCGCAGTTTTCTTGATCTACCCGATCGGTCAAGGAAGTTTTTCTGATGGTATGCCTCTAGGAATCTCTGATACTTTCAATGTCATGATTGTATTCCAAGCTGAGCACAATTTCCTTATACACCCATTTCACATGTTAGGCATGGCTGATATATTCGACGGCTTCCTATTCAGTGCTATGCATGGTTCCTTGGTAACTTCTAGTTTGATCAGGTAAACCATAGAAAATGAATCCACTAATGAAGGTTACAAATTCGGTCAAGAGGAAGAAACTTATAATATCGTAGCCGCTCATGGTTATTTTGGATGATTGATCTTCCAATATGCTAGTTTCAACAACTCTCGTTCGTTACACTTCTTCCTAGCTGCTTGGCCTGTAGTAGGTATCTGGTTTACCGCTTTAGGTATCAACACTATGGCTTTCAACCTAAATGGTTTCAATTTCAACTAATCTGTAGTTGACAGTCAAGGTCGTATAATTAATACTTGGGCTGATATCATCAACCGTGCTAACCTTGGTATGGAAGTTATGCATGGACGTAATGCTCATAACTTCCCTCTAGACCTAAATGCTATCGAAGCTCCATCTATAAATGGATAATATCCCAGCCTAGTCTATAAGAGGTTTTAAAAAGAAAGGAGCAATAACCATATTTCTTGTTTTATCAAGAGGGTGCTATTGCTCCTTTTTTTTTTAAAATTAATTTCCTATTATTTTACTGACATATTTTCTAATATTTTACTGACATGGACTTTTTTATTTACATTAGAGAAAAAAAAGGAGAGGATATTTGCCTGCATTAATTCATGATTGAGTATTCGATTTTGATTTTCTATTTATTTGAAATTGTAGAAATACAACTTGTTCTTCTTGTTGCTAATGTTACTATATCTTTTTTATTTCATTTCACACAAAAAATCTAATTTTGACTTCATATCTTTGAAATAATAATCGAAATAATACTGTCATTGAAATAAGTGAAATAAGAAAGAAGAGAAATATTCGAACTTGAATCTTTTGTTTTCGAATTTAAATAATGTAAAGATGGAATGTCATCAGTAGGGGAGGGGGTGGATGTAGCCAAGTGGATCAAGGCAGTGGATTGTGAATCCACCATGCTTGGGTTCAATTCCCGTCGTTCGCCCATAATTTTTGTGTTAAGCTTATCAATTTTTTTTAATAAATGATTCGCTACAAAGGGATTTTTTCTAGTGAATGTGTCATAAGCTTACTCCTATTTTTTTGTAAAGTTTTTGTAAAAACAAAGAATTCAATTCGATTTTCTCTCATATTTACTATGGCTACGAAGAATCAAATTATCACTATATTTATTCCTTTTTCTACTTCTTCTTCCAAGTGCAGGATAACCCCAAGGGGTTGTGGGTTTTTTTCTACTAATTGAGGCTCTCCCTTCACCACCCCCATGGAGATGGTCTATAGGGTTCATACTACTTCTCTTACTACAGGACGCTTACCTAGCCAACACTTAGATCCGGCTCTACCCAAACTTTTCTGTTTCACCCCAACATTCCCCACTTGTCCGACTGTTGGTGAGTAGTTTTTTAATATCAAACGGAACTCCCCAGAAGGTAATTATAATGTGGCCAATTTCCCCTATTTTGTAATTAGTTTTGATACAGTACCCGCTGCTCTAGCTAATTGTCCACCCTTTCCAAGTGTGATTTCTATGTTATGTATGGCCGTGCCTAAGGACATATTGGTTGAAGTAGATTCTTCTTTTGATCAATCAAAACTCCTTCCCAAACTGTACAAGCTTCTTCCAAAGCATACGGCTCTCTGGATGTAGATGATGATATCTATACATATGGATCTTATATATATCGTAGAATAAAGTACCATATGGGTGGACATATATATATAAATCCAAATCTGCCGAATCACTCATGTTATGATCTTCTACATCCTGAGTCTTCCCGTTCCATCATTTAGCTTATGTTCTTCATGTAGCATTCAGACCGAATGACTCTATGAAATTACGTCGATACTTCCACATATTATGGGTAACGTAGGATTCATCTCTATTCTTCCCCTGGGGAATCTTTAGAATTCTCACTGCTTAATTTTCAATTCGCCTCTGACCATAAAATGAAATGTGAATAACCCGTCCTCCTCTTTTCGAAAGAAGGGGTGCTTCTGGTTCTGTCGGTGCTTGAAACAATTTTATCTTCTCCATATTACTATATCTCTATAGTCAATAATTTGATATGAGGAACTACTGAACTCAATCACTTGCTGCCGTTACTCTTTAGTTTTCTGTTGAGGTCTATCCTGCAGAGGTACTCAAATTGGATCAGTGATCTATTTCTAGGTTTCATCGTAAACCTAATTGGTTATTTCCAATTACGTAAATCAATAGTTCAAACTGCACTCAAAGGTAGGGTATTTCCCATTTTTATAGTAGCTTCTATACCAGAAAGAATGGTATCTCCAATTATAGCCCTTCTGGGATGTAAAATATATCTATTCTCACCACCCATAATGTATGAGACAAATGTATGCATTTTAATTAGGGTCGTATTCTATGGTTACGATTCTACCATATATGTTTTTTTCATTTCGTCGAAAATCGAGTTTATGGTATAGACGCTTATGACTTCCCCCTCTATGCCTCGCGGTAATGATTCCTCTAGCATTACGACCTTTACCATAATGACGCTGTCCATAGATCAACTTATTTCATGGATTGGATTTCACTTGACTGTCTACGGTTCCATTGCGTGTGCTCGGGGTAGAAGTTTTGTATAAATGTATCGCCATGCTATTAAGTATTTTTATTTAAGTTCTTTTCTTTCTAAGAGGTAAAATAGAATAACTCGGTTGAAGCGTAATGAGAATACGTTGGTAGTACATTGTATGTCCCATAATAAATCCCATTCTTTTACTCTGTCCCGGAAGTCGATGACTATTCATAGCTATTACCTTGACACTAAAGAAGAGTTTGACCCAATGCTTTATTTCTATCCTAGTTGATCCTGATTTGACATTAGAAGTATATTGATTTTTTCCCAATAATCGAATACTTTTGTCTGTAAATACTACATATTTGATTCCATCCATAAATCATTTTTCTCCACTATGAGTTATAGTCTCAATAAGAATGCTAATTCTTACTATTCATATATTATGATATGAATATACTACATCAATTCGTTATGTATGGATGATCAGATTCCATTGACACAGAGCCAATTCCAATAGACTTATTAGAGGGTCCCATTGGCGTGCATCTGGTAGGAATTGAACTTACGAATTTGCTAATTATGAGTTTGGCGCTTTAACCATTCAACCATGGATACTTAGCGGGGATCCTCGTACATGGTGAATAACCAAATTCCAATTGAAATGAAATCTTTAGGATAAATCAATGCAATTTAGGAGGAATCAATGAGAGGACATCAATTCAAATCCTAGATTTTCGAATTGAGAGAGATCAAGAATTCTCACCATTTCTTAGATTCATGGACCTAATTCAATTTAGTGGGATCCTTCATTCACATTTTTTTCCACCAAGAACATTTTTTAAAACTCTTTGACCTCCAAATTTGGAGTATCCTACTTTCACGCAATTCACAGGGTTCAACAAGCAATCGATATTTCACGATTAAGGATGTAATACTCTTTGTAGTAGCGGTCCTTATATATCATATAAACAATCGAAATATGGTCGAAAGAAAAAATCTCTATTTGATAGGGCTTCTTCCTATACTTATGAATTCCATTGGACCCAGAAATGATACATAAGAAGAATCCGTTGGGTCTTCCAATATCAATAGGTTAATTGTTTTGCTCCTGTATCTTCCCAAAGGAAAAAAGATCTATGAGAGTTGTTTCTTGAATCCAAAAGAGAGTACTTGGAATCTCCCAATAACTAAAAAGTGTAACATGTTTGAATCCAACTAGGGTTCGCGTTGGTGGAGGAACTGGATCGGAAAAAAAGGGATCTTAGTTGTAAGATATCTAGTCAAACCGTCGCTGGAATTGAGATCTTATTCAAAGAAAAAGATCTCAAATATCTGGAGTTTCTCTTTGTATATTATATGGATGATCCGATCCACAAGGACCATGATTGGGAATTGTTTGATCGTCTTTCTCTGAGGAAGAGACAAAATAGAATCAACTTGAATTCGGGTCCGCTATTCGAAATCTTAGTGAAATACTGGATTTCTTAGCTCATGTCTACTTTTTGTGAACAAATACCAATTGAAGTGGAGGGTTTCTTCAAACAACAAGGGGCTGGGTCAACTATTCAATCAAATGATATTAAGCATGTTTTCCATCTCTTCTAAAAAAACAAGTGGGCTATTACTTTGCAAAACTGTGCTCAATTTCATATGTGGTAATTCCGCCAAGATCTCTTCGTTAGTTAGGGGAAGAATCCGCCCAAATCGGATTTTTGAGGAACATATCAAGAGAGAATTAGATTTGGTTAGACAATTTGTGCTTGGTAAACAAGGATTCATTTTTTTAGTAAGGTACATAATGTATTGTCAAATATTAAATATGATTCCACAAGATCTAGTTTCGTTCAAGTAACAGATTTTAGCCAACTAAAAGGATCTTCTGATCAATCTAGAGATCATTTGGATTCCATTAGTATTGAGGATTCGGAATATCACACATTGATTAATCAAAGAGAGATTCAACAATGAAAAGAAAGATCGATTCTTTGGGATCCTTCCTTTCTTCAAACGGAACGAAAAGAGATAGAATCAGGCCGATTTCTGAAATGCCTTTTTGGATATTTCTCAATGTCCTGGCTATTCACGGAACGTGAGAAGCAGATGATTAATCATCTATTTCTGGAAGAAATCAAAGAATTTCTTGGGAATCCTACAAGATTCTTCGTTCTTTTTTCTCTGATAAATGGTCAGAACTTCGTCTGGGTTTGAATCCTACTGAGAGGTCTACTAGAGATCAGAAATTGTTGAAGAAATAGCAAGATCTTTCTTTTGTCCCTTCCAGGCGATCGGAAAATAAAGAAATGGTTAATATATTTAAGATAATTATGTATTTACAAAATACCATCTCAATTCATCCTATTTCATTAGATTTGGGATGTGATATGGTTCCAAAAGATGAACTGGATATGGACAGTTCCAATAAGATTTTATTCTTGAACAAAAATCTATTTTTTGATTTATTTCGTCTATTCCATGACCAAAACAGGGGAGGATACACGTTACACTACAATTTTGCATCAGAAGAGAGATTTCAAGAAATGGCAGATCTATTCACTCTATCAATAACCGAGCCAGATCTGGTGTATCATAAGGGATTTGCCTTTTCTATTGATTCCTGCAGATTAAATAAAAAATAATTCTTGAATGAGGCCAGGGATGGATTGAAAAAGAAATCATTGGTTCTACCTCCTATTTTTTTATAAAGAGAATGAATCTTTTTCTCGAAGGATAAAAAAAAAATGGGTCCGGATCTCCTGCGGGAATGATTTGGAAGATCCAAAACCAAAAATAGTGGTATTTGCTAGCAACATCATAATGGAGGCAGTCACTCAATATAGATTGATCCGAAATCTGATTCAAATCCAATATAGTACTTATGGGTACATAAGAGATGTATTGAATCAATTTTTTTAATGAATAGATCCGATCGCAACTTCGAATATGGAATTCAAAGGGATCAAATTGGAAAGGATACTCTGAATCATAGAACTATAATGAAATATACGATCAACCAATATTTATCAATTTTGAAAAAGAGTCGTAAAAAATGGTTCAAGCCTCTTATTTTGATTTCTCAAACCGAGAGATCCATGAATCGACATCCTGATGCATATAGATACAAATGGTTTAATGGGAGCAAGAATTTCCAGGAACATTTGGAACAGTTCATTTCAGAGCAAAAGAGCCATTTTCAAGTAGTGTTCGATCAATTACTTATTAATCAATATTCGATTGATTGGTTTGAGGTTATCAACAAAAAAGATTTATCTAAGTCACTTCATTTCTTTTTGTCCATGCCACTTCGTTTCGTTTTTTCCAATCACTTCTTTTTTTGTCCAAGTTGCTTTTATTTTTGTCTAACTCACTTCCTTTTTTCTATGTGAGTTTTGAAAATATCCCCATTCATAGGTCCGAGATCTACATCTATGAGTGAAAGGTCCGAATGATTGAAGCCTCAAGAGATGACTAAGGAGAAATCAAGGCATGTTTACACTCATAATTATTCATGTAGCTGCCAATCACCACTTAAAAGCATCACCATTTGGCTTCACGCCAAAGAAGATCCTGTACACATAAGATTATAACAAAGTTTCCAGGGATCTCTTCAACACTCACTCTCCCTGTTGAGAAATGGCATGTAAGCTTCAACACATAGACTTTCCCTTATTCTAAATCGGAGCTCATTCGATTTATTTCCTGGTCTAGGATCCTAAAGGACTTTATTCAGATTGTAATGTAGGGTTAAGGTTGGTTTAGATAACATATGGATAGTAGTGTCCCATCCCTCCTTGAACTCTACACATTCTTTTCATGCTCATGAATCCCTTTGGTCTTCATTCATTTTCTTCTTCTATTGACACCTTTTTGCCTTTGATCTTTCATTCTAGGTGTCTCCCTTTTTTCACAATCCTTCAAGGTTTTGGAGGATCCTCTTTTTCAAGCAATTTTTTTTCCATTTCATCATTTTTCAACTTTTTGATCTTTTTCTTGTTTTCATCTTTTCAAGGACTCCTCTCTTTTCTTTTCCTTTTTGTTTCCTCAACCTTTTCATGGGAGACACCCCCTTCTTCTACCAATACCCCCAACTTTGGCCTTTGGCCATCACTTTGCTCACTTATGTTTAAGGAGGGATTGGTAATGAACAAGAAGGAATTGTCTTTCACTAACAAAGGTCAAGGCTACGCAGTTTCCAAAGAAAGGATCAACGCTCAAAGGGGTTTCACTAAGGAATCAACTCAATGTCATTGGAGCATATGGTCAAGGTGGACTCAAATGGAACCAGAAAAGGCCTAAGGTCCTTTCCTAATCTAGAATCAACCAATTTCACTCATCAAAACAAACCAAGAAAGTTTTAGATATTGCGGCTGACTCACTTTGGCAAAATGGATTCACATTCAAACTGTGACAACACACTCACAATCTATGATCATCACATATTCGAGCTCAATACTCACATTGTCAACTGAAGATGCACCAAATCCATGCATGGATTAATTTTTCAGTAGAAGGAATAATCAGTGAGTTAGTAAATGTTCCTCATCTATGACACCATCCAAATCAAAGATATGAACTATCGATACTCAAATTGCTAAGGACTAGAGATTCGATATTCGTATCTGAACAGCTTTTCACATATGCATGGGTTTTGCCATAAATTAAAGACATCATCCACAATTATTCATCCATTCAACTAAAAAAGAATAAAATTAAAATGAAAAAAATGCTAATCTATTACAACTCAAGTTAAAAATTATTTACAAACCTAAAATTAAAATTTTCTTAAAGATCCATTAACAAAAATTTAAATAAGCATTGTCTCATCTAAATCATAACAAGAAAAGTAAGTAATCATCATCAAGAGATATTGAGGACTTCTAAATGCTCAGCCCCTTCTAAAATTAGAACATTGCCCTTAATGTGCAAGAACAACATCAAGAAAGCATAAATAAGAAGGAATAAGTATTAGAATCCCCCTGAACACGATCAATCCTGCCGTGGTGATGATGGCGCCAAAGCTACACCTTCTTTTTAAGGATAAAGTAGTCGTTGTCAAGATATATAACCTAACCAAGTGTTCCCTATGATTCCTTAACTCAGTAATACTAGGTAATCGAATCCTTTTCTAGTGTGAAACATGCAGAACAGTAAGTTAAGTTCACCAAACCCTTTGGCCTAGGACAGAGGCGAATTTCACTATGTGATTTGGTCCATCTCCCAAGTGTGACATTACTAGCCCTTATTTATTGTTGTAGTAGAACCTTCACTTAGCCCAGTTTGATTGATTGGATGAGAAACATTGACCGAATCCTGATAATTAATCTCTTTTTCTATTCATTACTACCTTGGTCCAGTCAGTAACACTAGGCAGGCTCTAATATTGGCCACCATTAGAAAGCATTCAAAATGAAGAGAATTAATTAACACATGTATGTACACTTTTCAAGACCTACGAATTATTCAGTTTTACTTTGTCAGTTTTCATGGTTCCCACAACCATAGTTTTGGATTTAGCTACTCATGAGCAGTGGAAAAGTAAGACTTAAGAATTTGAATAACATAATTAAGCATTTACACAAGAGAATTAAGCACAAGAAATCCAACTCTTCAATGAGAATCACAAGATTAAAAGATGAAATAATGTTTTACAAGTGTTTCTTAAACTCTCTAAGGTTTTTTTCTTCGTTCTGTATTGACTCCTTTCAATAACCTAAAGAACTTTTTAAGTGTTTAAAATACAAAACCAAAATAAAATAGGATAACTGGATCGGTAGGCTCTACGAGGTGCTCAACGGGTCGTATAGTAGTTTATGGCTCATGATCAGGCTTTCGTGAACTGTTGCTGCAATTCTAGACTTGTCCTTAATGACACCCCTCTATGGCCTATAAAAGATTCTATAGCCCGTATGGGTTTCGTCCATGTCACACCCAAAGTCCCATTAAGGTGGACTGACACCTATCGCCGGCAAGGCTCGGGAGAACCAACATATAACCATACACTCTCTATGAACATTACAAGGGGTTTCCACATTCAACATGCTTTCAGGAAAGTAGACAGTAATAACAAGCCAAAAGAAAATGCATATGACTAGGCCGTTGGAGCCATGATGTCTAAAGTACGATACATGACAACACTTTACTTTACATAGTCTGCAAAGCCTCTAGATAAGGAACAATATCTATAAGGACCGGGACAGGCCTTGGCTCATACCTAACTATACAATACAAAAATATAAGCTCTAGACACACAAAGCCCCAAAGCAACCTAGAACTCAGTAACAAAAGTTGGATATCCTATGCTCCTACTGGGAAGATTTACTAGCTCCTGTACCTACAACATGAAATGCAAGTCCCCCTTAAGGGACGTTAGTAAGAAATAATGTACTGAATATGTAAGGCAATAACATATGTAAAGTGAGAACTCAAGTAAAATCAAGTACCAAGATATAAATGCACAACGCATAGTAAAAGACCACCTTTATTATACTTGTGGAACCATGTACGTTACATTCTTTTCTTTACTTTTTAGTACTTTATAATTCCTTTAGGTGTGTAATAAAAATGACTAGTTGATCAGTGGTAAAAAAAAGGATGACCTATGCTAGGCATTTTAACCCCTGGGATGCTGTCCTCATAGCAAGACAAATTGGGGTCGACCCATGCTAGGCTTTGGCCCCTAGGCTGCCATTTTCAAAAACCAAGTGAGATCGACCCATGCTAGGCTCTTGCCCCTGGGCTGCCACCCACGCTGTAGACAGTGTACAAGTTATTCTTTAATATTTTGAGATTGTTACTTTGGTGGTCATAATAAATTTTGGAGCTTTTGAACTATGTACCAGTAATATAAGATAGGATAATAGTCATTTAAGGTAGTACCATAATATAAGAATTACATGGAATTTTGACGAACAACTTAGGAGTATAAATGACACAATTGGCTGTATGAGTGACCATGGAATCCTCATGCTAGTGTTGGTAAGAGTAAAACTACAAATTTACTAATAAGTAATACCGCCACTATTGGAATAGCACTAGGAAAGCTAACTAGTTGATCGTGCCAAAGAATGTGGAATTGGATAGCCTTACATACCTTGTCGTGTCACTTCGTTATAACTGCAATGTAACCTCCCCCTTTTTCAAATATTTATCTATAATTGAGTAGGTTATTAAACTAGTATTAGTAGTGAATAAACACATGTAGGCAGTTCACTCAAACCCATAAGTTACACCCGGGCAGCAAGCGTGTAACTACCAAACTAAGGGTGTTCCTTCAACTTCTTCTCCTCTAATTGCAGTTGTGGTCACACCTCTTACCATTATATTCATAAAATAGCCTCTAAATATCATAATGTAGCAGGACCAATGTTAACTTATGGCATCTAATCATTTTTCTCATGAGTTTCTATTAGCATTCCACTTTAAATTCTAAAATGAGCTCATAATTAAACTTAAAGGGGACTCCCCTCCATGGTTATCCCACAATGCACAATCCATTAGAAAACCTTCCCACAAAATTACCTCACATAAAAAGGACCACTCCAACTTTATTGACACATACACAATCTTTTAATTAACTCAAGCACAATAGAGGGAGAAAAGTGCAGTAGCTTACCTTACTTGTGAGTGGTTATTGCTCTCTTAACTTATATTTTTCAACGGCTGAACTCTCCAATCCTAGCTTGAGATGAAGATAATATTGAAGAACTCTAAGGGTTTTTATGGATGTTATATGAAGATAGAAGGGGAAGAAAGAGAACCTTAAAAATCAGATTTTTCTCAAGTGTAAAATGGCTAAAAAAAGCTGGTTACATTCCCTTTTAAAGGGACCAACCTAGGCTGACTTTCTCCTTAATTTTTGGCCACATTTTACCAAGTAGGTGATGCATCTTCTTGGCCTTTTAACTTGGGCCTTTATGTGTCTCCACTTATTGGGCCTTGGCTGCCCATTCTTCCCTTTTTACTTCATTTGGGTTGGGCCAGAATTTTCAAGTAAATGGTTAGTGACCTTGGGCCCTATAAGATGGCCAAACAAGTCTTAGTAGGTGGTACACCTACTTGGCCCTTTGGGCTGGTCAAGAAGTCTAAAATGGTGATGCACCTACTTGTTTCGTTAAGTCAAGTAAGCAACTTGTTATCTTACCTCATTTTCTAAATCATAATCCCATATATTGTATCTTAACATTCCACTTTACACTTTTAGCTCAAATAACATCTTATCGTCTTAGATTTAAATGCTTTCGTTGAGTTCATCTTGGACTCACACCCGCCGAAACATGTGGTATATCACAACAATTCTCGATCCAATTCAAATTATTACCACCCTTATGAAAAAAACTTAGTCCCTCACCTTTACCATAAGCCTATGTCAAATGTCACATAAGTGGGACTAACACATAAAAAATATGGAGTGTTACATCCTCCCCCCCCCCTCCCGGAACATTTTTTCTCAAATGATAGTATAGTTAGTCCTCAAACAAGTTCAAGCCTAAGATACATACTACTACTAATCATCTGATACATATAGACACATACTTATTTGTCAATGCCTCAACTCCAACCCTTTTTTTTCTCCTCCTTCTCAGTGGACTTAAACAGGTAGGGGTACTTAGATTTCATTGCTTCTTCCGCTTGCCAGGTAACCTCTTTTACTTGCTTATTCCTCCATAGTACTTTCACGGAAGCTACTTCCTTATTTCTTAACTTCTTAACTAGTCCATCCAGAATAGCAATGGGTACTTCCTCATAAGTGAGATCTTCTATAACCTGTACATCTTCGATTGGAGTGATACGGGAGAGGTCACCTATGCATATTTGAAGCATTGAAACGTGAAAAACCAGATGAACCGTGGAAAGCTTCTGGGGTAGCTCTAGTGCATATGCAACTTGACCAACTCTTTTAGCAATCTTATATGGTCCTATTTAGCATGGACTCAACTTTCCCTTTTTGAAAAACCTTATTACCCCTTTCCTTGGAGACATCTTCAAGAACACCTAATCTCTTATGGAAAATTCTAGTCCACTCTTTCTAATATCTGCATATGATTTCTACTAACTTTGAGCTGCCATCAATCGCTGTTGTATTATCTTAACTTTTTCCATAGCTTGATGAATGAGATCTAGTCCAAATAAGTCAGTTTCATCTACTTCAAACCTGCCAATTGGTGATCTACACTTTTTTCCATACAAGGCTTCGTAAGGTGCCATTTTGATATTCGAGTGGTAGCTATTGTTATAAGCAAATTCAATAAGTGGCAAATGATCATCCCAACCACCCTTGAAGTCCAATACGCTAGCTCAAAGCATATCCTCAAGTGTTTGATTATGCATTCTGCTTGACCATCTGATTGAGGGTGAAAGGTTGTACTTAAATTCACTTGCGTCCCCAAACTTCTTTGAAATGACTTCCAAAATTTGCAGTGAATTGAGCTCTCCTATCAGATATAATAGAGATTTGTACGAACTATGTCTTTAATGTATCATCTTGCATACTCTTCAGCTATATAAATACTTTTGACTGGCAGGAAGTGTGCTGATTTAGTGAGCCTATCAAAAACTACCCATATGGAGTCAAACTTCTGAAATGAGCAAGGTAACCCAGTAACAAAATCCATGTTGACCATGTCCCATTTCCAAATTGGAAGTTCTATGTAGCGCAAATAACCTCCAGGCGTTTGGTGATCTACTTTAACTTGTTGACAATTTGGACATTGAGCCACGAATTCTGCAATATCCTTCTTCATTTTCCCCCACCAATATACTTCTTTCAAGTCATGATACATTTTGGTTAAGCCTGGATATAGTGAATATTTTGAATGATGTGCTTTCATCATAATTCTTCTTTTTATCCCATCTACATTAGGTACACACAATCTGTTTTGACATCGAAGTATTCCTTCTCGCGTGAGTTTAAATGCCTTTGTCATACCTTATTGTACATTCTCCTTAAGCCATAGTAGAATGGGATCTGTGTACTATTTCTCTTTCACTTCCATCATGAACAATGATTCCACTGCATTTTGCACAATAACTACTTCATCTGGAGATTCAAGAAGGTGAACCCCCATGCTAGCTAATTGCCGTGGATCTTTTCTTACTCCTTGTCTTATTGCAGACTGCCCTAAAGTGCTTGCCATTGTTTTGCGGCTTAAAGAATTTGCTACCATATTTTCCCTTCTGAGGTGATAAAAAATATCGATGTCATAATCTTTCAATAGTTCAAGCCATCTTCGTTGCCTTAGTTTCAGGTCCTTTTGCTTAAAGATGTGTTGTAGACTCTTGTGATCGGTAAATATGTCAATATGAACTCCATATAAATAATAACGCCATACCTTCAAAGCAAATATAACTGTTGCTAACTCCAAATCATGGGTTGGATAGCTTTTCTCATGTGGACACAATTGCCTTGAGGCATACCCTATTACTTTACCATTCTGCATCAAGACACATCCTAGGTCCACTCCCAAAACATCACAATATATTACATAACCTTCTGTCCCTTTAGGAAGTACCAATAAAGGTGCTGTCGTCAATTTATCTTTCAGCTAATGGAAGCTTCTTTCACATGCGTCGCTCCATTGAAATTTAGCTGCCTTATATGTTAGCTTTGTTAAAAGTGTAGAAATAGAAGAAAATCCTTCAACAAACCTTCTATAAGAACCTGCCAGCCCAAGGAAACTACGAACCTCCATTGGTGTTGTAGGGTCTTCACAACTTCTATCTTTTGAGTATCAACCCTTATTCCTTCATCAAATACAATGTGCCTCAAGAATGCCACAGATCATATTCAAAACTAGCACTTGAAAACTTTGCATATAACTTATAATCACGAAGAATTTGTAACACTTGTCATAGGTGATTAGCATAATCTCCTTCTGATCTCGAATACACCAAAATGTCATCTATGAATACTATCATGAACACATCCAAAAATGGCTTAAACACCTTATTTATCAAATCCATAAAAACAGCGGGGGCATTTGTTAGTCTAGACATGACTAAGAACTCGAAATGACCGTATTGTGTTTGCAAAGCTGTCTTGGGTATATCTTGATTTCTAACTCTCACTTGGTGATAGCCCAACCTCAAGTCAATCTTTGAGAAACACTTAGCACCCTATAACTGATCACATAAATTATCAATCCTAGGGAGGGGATATTTATTCTTTATTGTCACCTTATTTAACTGCCGGTAGTCAATGCACATCCTCAGCGAACCATCCTTCTTGCATACAAATAAAACTGGTGCTCCTGAAGGGGACATACTAGGCCTTATAAATCCCTTTTCTAGCAAATCTTTTAATTGCTCCTTTAAATCCTGTAATTCTGATGGGGCCATTCTATATGGGGGAATAGATATAGGTTGTATATCTAGAAGCACGTCAATACCAAACTCAACTTCTCGTTCGGGAGGCAAATCTGGGAGATCTTCAGGAAATACATCGAGAAATTCATTTACCACCGAAATAGATTGAAGGGTTGGGGGATCCGCATCTATATCTCTTACCCTAACAAAATAGCATATATAGCCTTTGGACACCATCTTCCTTACTGTAAAATAGGAAATAAACCTACCTCTTGGCGCCCTAATATTACCTTTCCGTTCAAGGACTACCTCCTTTGGAAAATGGAACTGGACCATCTTAGTTCAGCAATCCACCAAGGCTTAAAAAGAATCCAACCAATCTATACCCATTATAACATCAAAATCTATCATTTCTAGCTCGAAAAGGTCAGCCAATGTGTCGCGATCACAAAATATTTACTATGCAATTATGATAGACCCTTCTAGCTATAACAGACTCATCGATTTGGTGTAGAAACTCCAAATAGTTTATTCAATAATTCTGGTACCTTTTTAACTTATTAGTAATTAATGGAGTAATGTATGATAGAGGAGACCCTGGATCAATTAATGCATATACAATATGCGAAAAGATGGATAATGTACCTGTAACCACGTCAGGGGAAGCCTCAACATTTTGTCGATCTCTTAGAGCATACGTGCGATTTTGAGCTTCACTAGAACTAGCTGCTCCTCTAACACGCCTACCATGACCTAAAGACAATTTCGTACCCCTACCTAATAAAGGCACTGACAATGATGATACAGTAACTGATCCAGTAGGTTGGGCTATACCATCCGTATCCCTTTTAGGGCAAATTTTTATCATATGACCAGGTGTACCACACCAAAAACAAACATCCGTCCCAAAATGGCATGCACCTAGATGAGACCTCTTATATTGCTTATAAGGTTGTCGAGGAGAACTTGATTGGCTCATACCCCCTTGCTCTTGGTGCTCTGCTATTTGTGAACCTTGGATTTCACCTTGTTGCCCCAATGACCCTTGATATCAGAGTGGAGCACTAGCTGTAGAATAGGAGAATGATGGCCTGGGTGATCTATTAGAAAATCAAGGTCTAAACTTACCTTGGGATGTTGTAAACTGCCCCGTCATTCTAGCCCTCTTGGACTGCGCTCTTTTCGACTCTAGTATCCTCCTCCTTTGTCGTTGATCCTCCAACTTTTATGCAAAAGCTTGCATCCTTGATATATCCATGTCTTTATTCAAGAGAGCAATGGTACAATATCTAACCAGATATGAATCTAACCTGACCATGTATCGATGAACTCGATCCTCCACAGTAAAAACCACATTAGGAGCATACCTGACCAAGGAGTTAAATTGGAGACTATACTCCTTCACGCTCATACCCCGTTGGTGGAGATCTAAGAAAAGATCTCCATGGGCCTCTCAAATCTCCAATGGCAAATAGTGGTAAAGAAATGCCTTTTTGAACTCTTTCCAACCAATTGGAGGTGCATCTGTACCCTTGGATTTCTTCCAAGCTTCACACCATAACACAACTACACCCTTCAATCTATATGTTGCTAGCTCAATAGCTTCTATGCCGCTAACATGCAAAACATCCAAGGTCTGTTGGATTTGGTCAACAAAGTCTTGTGGATCTTCTTTTGGATCTGACCCAGTTAATGAAGGAGGATTCAAAGTAAGGAAGTCGCCGTGTGCTAGCTGCCCTATCTGCACCACCAGTACCTACAATTGGACCTTCTTGCCTTTGACCTTAACCAGCAACTATACGAGTCACTAATTGGATCACATTCCTTAAATCTTGCTCAGTAGCATTAACAGGAGGCTCTTGAAGTGCTGCTAGCCTCCTTAGCTCTCTTGGAGGTGGAGGAGTTTGGGAACTCTATGATAAGGACTTATCTGGAATCTCACTTTGGTTAGGCCTAACTCGTGATTGGCTTGTCCCTTCTCCAAAATCTATCTGCTTACCAGCACTTTTTCTCTTTGTGACATACATCTTTTGCTATATATAAACACAAAAAATTTAGGGGGTTAGATATAATCCACCTACGTTAATAGCTCCATTGCACGAAATAGGAAATGAAATAAAAGAGACAACTCCTAAATGTCCTGTAGCCTCATGTTCATAGATTGTGGTGCACAACATGCCCATAAGCAAAACTCTGCATAGGCACGACTTTATGGACTCCCAAGGATGATCGGCTCTGATACCACTTTTGTCACGCCCAAAGTTCCATTAAGGTGGACCGGCACACATTGCCGACAAGGCTCGGGAGAACCAACATATAACCATACACTCTGTACGAATATTACAAGAGGTTTCCACATTTAACATGCTTTCAAGAAAGTAGACAGTAATAACAAGCCAAAAGGAAATGCACATGACTAGGCCGTTGGAGTCACAATGTCTACAGTACGATATATGACCACTTTACTTTACAAAGTCTACAAAGCCTTTAGATAAGGAACAGTATCTATAAGGACCTAGACAGGCCCCAACTCATAAAAAACTATACAATACAAAAATATAAGCTCTAGACACACAAAGCACTGAAGCAACCTGGAGCGCAGTATCAATAGCTGGATATCCTGTACTCCTACTAGGAAGATTTACTAGCTCTTGTACCTGCAACATGAAATGCAGGTATCCCGTAAGGGACGTCATACGAAATAATGTACGGAATATATATGGCTATAGCATATGTAAAGTGGGAACTCAAGTGAAATCAAGTAGCTAGATATAAATTCACAATGCATAGTAAAAGACCACCTTTATTATACTTGTGGAACCATGTACGTACGTTACATTCTTTTCATTACTTTTCAGTGCTTTAAATTCCTTTAGGCGTGTAATATAAATGACTAGCTGATCAGTGGTAAAAAAAGGATGACCCATGCTAGGCATTTTAACCCTTAGGATGCTGTCCTCATAACTATACAAATTGGGGTCGACCCATGCTAGGCTTTGGCCCTGGGGCTGCCACCCTTATAAACCAAGTGAGATCGACCCATGCTAGGCCCTTGCCCCTGGGCTGCCACCCACGCTGTGGACAGTGTACAAGTTATTCTTTAATGCTTTGACATTGTTACTTTGGTGGTCATAATAAATTTTGGAGCTTTGGAACTATGTACCAGTAATATAAGATAGGATAATGGTCATATAAGGTAGTACCACAATATAAGAATCATATGGAATTTTGACGTACAACTTAGGAGTATAAATGACACAATTGGCTGTACGAGTGACTGTGGACTCTTCATGCTAGTGCTTGTAAGAGTAAAACTATAGATTTACTAATAAGTAATACCGTCACTATTGGAATAGCACTAGGGAAGCTTGCTAGTTGATAGTGACACGAGTATTAGATTTCATGCCAAAGAATGTGGAATTGGATAACCTTACATACCTTGTCGTGACACCTCATTATCACTGCAATGTAACCTCCCCTTTTTTCAAATACTTATCTACAATTTAGTAGGTGATTAAACTAGTATTAGTTGTGAATAAACACATATAGGAAGTTCACTCACAACCACAACTTATACCTAGGCAGCAAGCCCGTAACTACCAAACTAAGGGTGTTCCTTCAACTTCTTCTCCTCTACTTGCATTTGTGGTCACACCTCTTACCATAATATTCATAAAACAATCTCTAAATATCATAATGTAGCAGTAGCAATATGAACTTATGGCATCCAATCATTTTTCTCATGAGTTTCTACTAACATTCCACTTTAAATTCTAAAATGAGCTCATAGTTAAAGTTAAAGGGGACTCCCCTCCATGGCTGTCCCAACATGCACAAACCACCAGCAGACCTTCCAACAAGATTACCTCACATAAAAAGGACCACTCCAACATCATTAACATATACACAATCCCCTAATTAATTCAAGCACAAGAGAGGGAGAAAAGTGCAGTAAAATACCTTACTTGTGAGTGATTTTTGTTCTTTTAACTTATATTTTCAAAGGCTGAACTCTCCTTCAATCCTAGCTTGAGATGAAGATAATATTGAAGAACCCTAATGGCTTTTATGGCTGCTATATGAAGATAGAAGGAGAAGAAAGAGAACCTTAAAAATTAGATTTTTGTCAAGTGTAAAATAGCTAAAAAGTGCTGGTGACATTCCATTTTAAAGGGACCAACTTAGGCCGACTTTCTCCTTAAGTTTTGGCCACATTTTACCAAGTAGGTGATGCACCTACTTGGCCTTTTAAACTTGGGCCTTTATGTGTCTCCACTCAGTGGGCCTTGGCTGCCCATTCTTTCCTTTTCACTTCATTTGGGTTGGGCCAGAATTTTCAAGTAAATGGTTAGTGACCTTGGGCTCTATAAGATGGCCAAACAAGTCTTAGTAGGTGGTACACCTACTTGGCCCTTTGGGCTGGTCAAAAAGTCTAAATAGGTGATGCACCTACTTACTTCGTTAAGTCAAGCAAGCAACTTGTTATCTTACCACATTTTCTAAATCATAATCCCATATATTGTATCTTAATATTCTACTTTAGACTTCTAGCTCAAATAGCACCTTACCATCTCAGATTTAAATGCTTTTGTCGAGTTCATCTTGGAATCATACCCGCTGAAACATGCGGGATATCACACAACTCTCAATCCAATTCAAATTATTACTACCCTTATGAAAATATCTTAGTTCCTCACCTGCACCATAACCCTATGTAAAGTGTCACATAAGTGGGACTAACACATAAATTATATGGAGTGTTACAATCTGATGGAATTTTAGCAAGTCCTCATCTTCTAATCCTCAGGGTACGTGACTAAATCTACGGCTTGTAAAGTTTTCTACGGCTCATCAACATGTTCGTATTCACTTTTAGCAACTTCTGCATACTTTGTCCAAAAACCCTAAAATCCTACAAAACAAACACAAAAACACATCAAACCTACTAACATCGCATTGTGACCACACAAAATTTCAAGTTTTAAGCATCAAAAAGTGTTGTATTTCGATAGCACATCAACACCCTCAACTAAAACTTGTTGTTTGTCCTCAAGTGACGGGCTCAATCTACATAAGCAACACAGTAACACACAGTCCTCAATGTAAATGACATACATTATTACTTTGAACTTAAGCATAAATGCCCATACCACTTTCAAAATATAATCACATAGCTATCTATTAAACCAACATAGATCAATGCATGTGACAATTAACCGATGACAAGTGAGGTAACCATCAACAAGCCACAATCACTGAATGAGTCTAATTTTAACAATGCAATGCAAGTGCCCTCACATAAAGAAGTCCCATATCTCACTTATGAAGATGATTTTATTAATAATCTTGGGACTATGCAAAATTACTCACTCTCACAAAAAGACATTCATATATCATGCCCAATATTATATGCTTGCCCCTACACTCATGACTAAGACCTTTGACTACTTATACTTGGACCACTTTTGGACTTTACTGTCTTGTAATGTAGGCTCAGGGGGCTTTGGTATGATGTTTTTGGGAATATAGTGACTAAAGGCCCTCCTTGACACTGTAATATTTGTTACTTTTTCCCTACCAATACTGTCACTTTTCATTCCATTCTCCCTTTCTCCTATTTCAAGCATTCTTGGGTGCTTTATTATCATTTTTCAGCTTTTTGCCTGTACTTTCACTTCACTTTTCTTTTCAATTCAGAGCTAAGACATCACTCATTTTTCTTGCACCCAGTACACTTTTTTTCTCCTTTTCCATGTATCACTAACTTTCCCCCCTTATTATGTGTTTTACCCTTACACTAGCCACCCTCAACTTATATCTTTTGCCTGAGTTGCGGTGCACATTATCCAACCTCGAAACCAAGGAAGCTTTTGGTAGCCACCCTCAACTTAGGTTTATTGCCTCAGTGAAAGTACACAATGTTCAAGGAAGGACCAGGGCCAATTTTAGGATTTTACATCTAATAAGGCTAGGTCACTTAGGTTTTTACAAAGAAAAGGTACATGTTAGGCTCAAATATTAGGGTTAAGGGATATTTCACATATTTGGTCGGTTATTTAGGCTAAATGGACTGTTATATAAAACTGCCTAAGATCGTTTCATAACCAAGTAACCTAAAGTCTAAATCAGAGTAATTGGGTAAGTTTTGTATTGAAACACAACACATAAATTTAGCAAATTAAGCTTACACTCATATGGCACTAATTACACTATCAACATAGACTCTCAAATCATGCTTTTTATCTTAATTTCATCCTTACTTATCAAAACAAGCACCATCAACACAATTAAACATGTATGGTTGCTATCTAGACTAATTAATAAAAAATTTAATTGGGTATCATTTTTTCACAAAAAGCACAAAAACATATATATGCCATAAACATTAGTACTATATGCTACCAATACTACCTGCACATCCTAAACATGCCGATTCAACAGAAAGTAAATATCTATAGGGTAAAAGAACACAGGCAAGAAAGCCCCTAGGATTCAAAATTTGCGGTAGTTATCGGCCAAGGCTACTCAGACTTCACTGAGGCCTATAACTGCCCACACCCCATCGAAAAAGAGGTGCATTTCCTCCATATTTCCAAGGTACGGCTTGACTCTTTGGCCATTCACCTTGAATGTCCCACCATTTCTTGTCTCCAAGCTCGATTTCCCCACGACCAAAGACATGTGCTACCCTAAAGGGTCCTAACCATCCAGGTTTGAGTTCCCCAGGGAACAACTTTAGCCTAGAGTTATATAGTAGCACTAAGTCCCCTGGTGCAAATTGGCAATTTTCTATGCGTCAATCATGTTGCAGCTTTATCCTTTGTTTAGATAAGGCTGAGTTCTCATATTCCTTTAAGCAAACTTCATCAAGCTCATTCAGTTGGCTCAGCCTAGAGTTTGCAGCATTATTCTAGTCTAGATTGAGCTTCTTTAGCGCCCGCATTTCCTTATGCTCAAGCTCCACTGGCAAATGACACACTTTCCCACAGACAAGTTGGTAGGGAGACATGCTAATAGGGGTTTTGAATACTGTCCAATATGCCCATAATGTGTCATTAAGCTTCCGCGACCAATCTGTCCAGTTTGCATTCACAGTCTTGGGTAGAATTTGTTTAATTTACCTGTTAGAAACCTCCACTTGCCTTCTAAGGATGGTAAGGGATTGCCACCTGATGTTTTACCCCATATTTTTCAAGTAGGTCCTTGAATAATCTGTAGTAGAAGTAAGAATCTAAGTCACTAATGATCGCTCGAGGGGTACCAAACCTTGAGAACATGTTCCTTTTCAGAAATGTTGTGACTCTTTTGCCTTCATTTTTAGGGAAAACAACTGCCTCCACCATTTTTATATGTAGTCCGCAGTGATGAAGATGTATTTGTTTCCATGTAAGCTAACAAAGGGGCCCATGAATCTATTCCCCATACATCAAATAACTCAATTACCATAATGGGGTTTAGAGGGAGCTCATGCTTGCAGGAAACACCACCTTCTCTCTGGGACCTATCACATGCTTTGGCATAGTCATGATCATCTTGGTGGTTGGTGGGCCAGTAGTAACCACACTACAAGATCTTATGTATTATCCGGACTCCATGATGATGACTACCTACCAGCGATGAGTGACAAGACTCGAGGATACTCATTAGCTTGACCTCAAGAACACAACGACAAATAACTCCATTTGTGCACACACGGAACAAGTATGGATAACCCCAAAAGAATTTCCTCACATCAGACATGAACTTGTGGCGCTGGTGGGTATTTAGGTCAGGCGGCAAAATATCATTAACCATGCAGTTTGCAAACCATGGTATCAAATTATGGGATGCTACTACACTCTCTCCTTTGGGAATGCATCATTGATCTCCAATCCATCATCAAACTTTGCCATGGATCCATCTTCTAACCTGGAAAGTGATCTGCAACTTGATTTTTGGTCCCTTTTCTATCGATGACATCAAAATCAAATTCTTGAAGAAAGAGTACCCATCTCATCAACCTTGGTTTTGCATCCTTCTTTGCCATCAAGTACTGTAGTACTGAATGGTTCATGTACACCACAAATTTAGTCCCGAATAGCTGTGACCTGAATTTTTCAAATGTAAAGACCACCACAAGTAGCTCCTGTTCATTGACAGTCTAGTTCTTTTGTGCTGTATTTAGGGTTTTCCAAGTGTAGTATATGGGATGCAATATCTTCTCTTGGAATTGTCCCAATACTAGTCCTAGCACAACCCCACTTGCATCATACATGATTTCAAAGGGCTTTGACCAGTCTGGAGCTACAATGATAGGGGCTGAGATCAGCTTCTGCTTCTATCCTTTAAAGGCTTTTAGTCATGCATCATCAAGCACAAAGTTAGGTCCTTCTCAAGCAGCTTGCACAATGGATGTGCAATTTTAGAGAAGTATTTTGTGAAACGCAGATAGAACCCTATATGCCCTAGAAAGCTCCTTATATCCTTTACAGAGATGGGTGGGGGAAGCTTGTCAATCACTTCCACTTTGGCTCTATCAACCTCGATTCCTTTGATGGAATTTGTGGCCTAACACGATGCCCTTCTTCACCATGAAACGACACTTTTCCTTGTTCAGCACCAGGTGGCATTCCTTACACCTTCAACATTGTATGCAAGTATTTCAAGAAATCCTAGAATGAGCCACCAACCACACTAAAGTCATCCATGAAAACTTCAATAATGTCCTCTACCATATCAAGAAGATGGACATCATACATTTTTGGAATGTTGCTGGAGCATGCACATCCCGAATGAAATCCTCTTGAATATGAAGGTGCTATAGGGACATGTGAACGTTGTCTTTTCCTGATCTTCTGGAGCAATTTGAATGGCATCCTCTTGAATACAAAGGTTCCATAGGGACATGTGAACATTGTCTTTTCCTAATCTTCCAGAGAAATGGTGATCTGGTTGTAGCCTAAATACCTATCTAGAAAACAGTACCAACCCTTACCAGCCAATAGGTCTAGCATTTAATCATGAATGGCATAGGGAAGTGGTTTTGTTTTCGTCGATGCATTTAGCTTCCTGTAGTCCATGCACACTCTCCATCCAGTGACTGGCCGCATGGGAATCAACTCGTTATGAGCGTGTGGGACCATAATGATACCCCATTTCTGCGGAACATACTAAACCAGGATCACCTATTCACTATCAAAAATTGTATAGATCACTCCAGCAACCAACCACTTGATGATTTCTTTGCGCATAACCTCTTGCATAGGGTGGTTAAGACGCCTTTGGTGCTCATTACTCAGCTTGTTGTCCTTGACCAACTGGATTTTATGATTACATATCCCAGGAGGGATACTAATGATATTTGCAATGGTCCACCCAACAACCTTCTTGAACTACTTAAGTACCATGACAAGGGCATTCACCTGTTCTTCATTCAGGTTCGCAAAAACTATGATTGGCAAGGTGTTGTAAGTGCCCAAAAATGAGTATCTTAAATAGGCTGGGAGAGCTTTCAATTCCAGCACCAGTGGCTCCTCTATGGATGGCTTAGTAAGCGGCGACTCTCAATTTTATAAGTCCAACTCCAACTCAGTTTTGCTCCTATAGGCGTAAGATACCCCCAATGCATTCACTATCTCCTTGTAGTCTAGGATGCCATCATTATCAATGTTTATCAATACAGATTCCAAAGGGTTGACACCTAGTCTCACCTCAAGTGGTACTTTCGACTCATCATCATCAACACTCTTAATAATAGAGACCACCCTCAAATCATCCTTTTTCTTTGCATGTTGGAAGATGTTGAACATGACCTCATCTTTTCCCAACCTGAATTTAGTTGGTTCCTCTCCATATCAACCAAGGTACGTCTGGTAGCTAAGAAGGGCCTCTCCAAGATGATAGGGACTTGAAGTCAACCTCTCAGTCTAGGATCATAAAGTCTGCGGGAAATATGAATTTCTCAACTTTAACAAACACATCATAAAGTATCCCCATTGGCTTCTTCACCGTGCAGTCAACCATCAACAACTGCATGCTCATCAGAATAGGGGTTCCCAGTGCTAGCTTCTTAAAGATTGCAAGGGGCATCAGATTTATGTTGGCACCGAGATCATACGATGCCCTTGCGAACTCCACATCTCTAATAGTACATGGTCTGGTCAAAGCACTAGTATCTTCTCACTTTTGTACCAAGGACCTCGTACCAATTGCACTACAGTGTTGAAGCTCTTAGGATAGCTCCTAACTCACAATGTGCTTCTTCGTAACTAGGTCCTTCATGAACTTCGCATATCCTAACATCTTCTCCAATGCCTCAATGAGAGGGATATTGATGGAGATATATTTCAGCATGGAGAGAATGTGCTTGAACTTGCCCTCCTTCTCATTCTTTTTAATTCTCCGAGGGAAGGGGAGAAGAGTCCTTGGAATGGGCTTCAGCTTTTGTGGCACCTCTACAACATTAATCACCCCATCTTTACCATGACCATCTCCGATATCTGCATCCTTGACCTCGACCATCTCCTCTTGAACTTAATCCTCATTCACTGGCATGGGAGGATCAATAGTTCTCTTGCCACCACAAGTAGTAACCGTCATGAACTGCCCTTCATTCTTTTGGTTCTGAACTGTGTTAATAGGCAGTGTGCCTCTCTAACATTGGTTGAGTTGAGTTGACACTTAACCAAACTATTGCTCAAGCTGTTTGATGGTAACAAAATGAGACTCAATTTTCTAATTTATGTTGGAGATGTTAGATTTCATCCCCCTCGGAGTCTCATCCTATGTCTCAGCTTTCTTCAACAGGCGATCAAACATCTTCTCAACTCTAGAACTACTAGCACCAGTGTTGCGATTGTGTGGTGGCACATAATGACCATTTCTATAGCCATCTCTGCGGCCCAAATCTGCATCTCTATCCTGGCCCTAATTTCTATCATAGTCATCCTCCGTAGTTGTCTCTGAAGGATCTCTCTCGATTATAGTTCTGACCTTGGTTTCCTTGACCTTGGTGCAAATAGTTTTGATTGGACCCTTGGAAGTTGGTTTGAAAACCCCCCGCCTGATCAAAAATGAAGCAAGTGTCCTTTTCATTGTAGGGTTCATCATACGTGGGTGCTCCCAGAGGTTGATGAGCAACTGCGTTAACTTGTTCCTGATTCTATTTCATCATCACCTCCATACCTGTATGGATTCAGGCAAGCTCTTGCATAATCTCCTCATTTATTTTAGCTTGATTCGAACAAATACTGACAGCATACATACTTTTGGTAGATGATCTCTCTCTTTGCCCCCATGCATGATTTGTCTTGACCACTCCTTCCATCCTTTTCACGATCCTTGCAAATGGTTGATCTAAGAACATGCCTCCATAATTGTATCATCACAGGCTTGACTATTCTTACCGAGGGCATGGTAGAAGATGTCTACCAAGGTATCATCAACAAATTTATGGTGCGGGACGCTCCTCAAGCACTTTGTGAACCAATCCTATGTAGTACTCGTTGAGTCACCAGGGAAGTTGCTCAAAGTTGTTGATATGATCTTTCAACTTGAGCTTCTTCAATCTCGGAAAGTACCTCTCTAAAAAAGCCTTCTACAACTCAACCCAACTGGTGATCAAACATTGCAAGAGCTCAGATAGCCATACCGCTGTATTTCCTATTAGAGATAATGGGAAAACACTTAATCCCACAGTATTCATAGACAGATTCTGTGTTTCCATCACACTCTGGTAGACAAATGCAACATTGTGTAGATGACTATGCAGATCCTCTGATGGTAGGCCCGCAAATAACTTAGGATTCTATAGCATTTGAAGCAACACACTTGAAACCATGAACTTTGTGTCAACTGGTAGTAGTGGTAACACAATAGCTCCAGTAACCTCCATAGCCATATGATTCAACCAGTATTGGTTCCACTGATGAGCTTCAGCATTGAAGTCCTGTGGCTATGGAGCAATGTCCTCAAGAGGAAGTGGGTTGTTATTATTTGCATTCTCATTCTCATTTATGTTCGGATTTATATTTGGCACGTTGTTTGCATTATCTTTGGCCATTCTTCTTAGTATTCTATGGATCTTTGGGTTAAACATAGTCGAGAGTATGCCTCGACTTTGCATGTTGGGCACACCGCACCTATACATTAAAATAAAACAAAAACAACAAAAAGAACGTAAAATGAGGGAAATAAGGATTAATTCCTAAATTACTTAAATAAAAAATGTCTAGCCGTATTCCTCAGCAACGGCGCCAAAATCTTTATGTCGCCCAAGCCACACCTCCTTTTTGAGGCTAAGGCATTCATTGTAAAGATGTATAACCTAATCAATTTTAGGGTCGAATCCCATATGGAATATTATAGACATAGAAGAATTCAATTGTAATTCGGGTTGATTAGCCAACTCTCCCCAGGGGAGGGGGGATTATAATAACTATTAAAAGTAATTCGAAATTAAAACAAGAGTGAAACCAATATGAAGAGGAACTAGGGTATTGTTTTTCCCATGATTCCCTAACTCGGTAATAGCAGATAATCGAATCCTTTTCTGGCATGTAGCATACAGAACGGTAAGTTAAGTTCAGAACGGTAAGTTAAGTTCACCAAACCCTTTAGCCCAGGCGAGAGGAGAATTTCACTATGTGATTTGGTCCATCCCCGCAGTGTGACATTACTAACCTTTTCCTATTGTCCCAGTACAACCTCCCCTTATCCCAGTTCGGTTGATTAGACGAGAAACATAGATTGAATCCTATTAATTAATCTCTTTTCCTATTCATTCCTACCTTGGTGCAGTCGGTAACACTAGGCGGGTTCTGATGTTGGCCACCATTAGAAAGCATTTAAAATGAAGAGAATTAATTAATACGTGCATGTACATTTTTTAAGAATTACGAATTATCTAGTTTTATCTTATTAGTTCTTCATGGTTTCCACAATCCTAGTTGTGGATTTAGCTACTCATGACCTGTGTAAATGCAAGACTTTTGAATTTGAATAACATAATTGAGGACTTACACAAAGAATTAAGCACAAGAAATCCAACCTTTCAATGAGAATCATAAAATTAAAAGATGAAATAATATTTTACAAGTCTTTGTTAAACTCTTTAACGTTTTTTTTTCATTGTTCTCTACTGACTCCTTTCGGCTTCACTATGAAAAATAACCTAAAAAAACTATTTATAGTGTTTAAAATATAAAACCAAAATGAAATAGGATAACTTGGTTGGCAGGCTCTACGAGGTGCTCTGTGGGTCGTATAGTAGTTTATGGCTCATGATCGGGCTTCCATGAACTATTGCTTCAATTTTGGACATGTGTTTATGACACCCCTCTATGGCCTGTAAAAGATTCTACGACCTATAAGGGGTTTCTTGTGATGGAAGTTCAGCAGGTCCTCATATTCTGGTCCTCATGGTACAAGTCTAAGTCTACGGCTTGTAAAGTCTTCTATGACTCGTCTGCATGTTTATAGATTTAACTTCACACCCTTTATTGGAATTGCACACGAAACCTTCTTTATGGCTCATAGAATACTCCACCGCCCATAAAGGGTCTTATGAAGTATCACTTTCAGCAAACTTTGTCCAAAAATATGCCAACCATGAAATCTTGCAAAACAAACACAAAAACACATCAAACCTACTAACATCTCATTGAGAACACACAAAATTACAAGTTTTAAGCATAAAATAAGTGTCGTATTTTGATAGCATATCAAGTGGTGGTGCTGGAGCAAAAGAAATGGTCATAGGGGCATCAACATCCATATCTTGTGGTGCGCTATCTAGATCAATCATTGGCCACACAGGCTTAGGCTCATGTACACCTGAAGTGCCTGCCATGGACGTGTCTTTGTGAGATTTCTTCGTCAGTGTGTCCATGATCTCTCTTTCTAACCATGCCAATTCTTCACGCTCTTCTTGGTTGGCCTCAACTGCCATATCTTACTCATTAGTCTCCAGGATGCCTATCTACATTAGCTTCTTCATCACCCTCACCCCAGAGCATCAACATCCATCACATCCTCATGAGCCACATTCATCTCAAGTTTAGGTGGCACCTGTAGTCCATCCCAGAAAAAACTTAAGTTTGTAGATTTCAAGGATGCCACCTCTTTCTTTAAATATTCAATGTCGGCTTTCATATCCAAGGAGCCCTCACTACCACCATTTGTCTTCCGTACAACAATCACCTTCTCCTTTAAGCTACCCAATATTTTTCCTTGATCCTTAATAAACACCTCAAGCCTCTCCATCTTTAGCTTATGAGCCTCAATCAACTCCCTTTGTTTCTTTTCGCCCTTTATATTTCGGCCAATGCATTGGCTATGACCATCTCAAAGCAACTTGGGCAAGGAAGACTCAACTCAGGTGGCAAGAATGTCAGCCATTTTGGCTAACCATCCAATGCTCATAATGGTAGCCTTAGTGATAGGGGTTGGTCATCCTTAACCATAGGCTCAGCCTGTGCCTCAGTAGAAGGGAGTGGACTAGAAGAGGAAGGTAATGAGAGAGAGGAAGAAGATATACCTGCTTTAAGAGCCAGTTCTGCAGCACTGGACTTGAGGGTCTCCATATTAACCACCGGTGTTTTGTCAACCAACTTCTTCCTGTCCGAATCCTTTTTGTCTCTTTGGAACTCAACTTCTATTCTCCACATATTAGTGGATGTTGTTGGAGTAATCTCCACATCAGTATTTTTGATGCATGGCACTCTGGCTCTCTTGCACAAGGTTGTGATTAGGCTGTGGAATGGAAGTGAGGTTTGCACTTTCTTTGTCCCAGTGAGGATCTTTGGGATAGTGATAACAACAAGGTTTAATTTCTGGTGATCCATAATACAACTAACTAATGTCGCTTTGGAGTGTCTATGTATCAACTCATTATGCGAAGGCATTAGGTTACTGCTAATAAATCCGAACCAAAATCTCGCCGGAATGTTCGCCTCCCTTTTCTCAATAATAGCTTCTTCCTCCAACCACGAGGGAGCTGGAATCCCAATCATAGGGGCTAACCATGCTTTGATGTCATCAAACATTTTGAGCTGCATCATATCTTCAAGGTCATTTTGATAATGAAATGTGCATCCCAAAATCTTATTTATTTTTGTCTCGCTGCACGGGATTTGCACACCACGAACTTCCACAACCTCAAGAGGTTTAAGAATCACCTTCACCCTGATTTTGCTCTTTAGGATGGCCTTACCATAGGCCTTATAAAGTTCTCCCACCAAGCTAGGAATACACGGTTCTCGAGGCATAGTGAATATTTGGAAATTGTGCAACTTGAAAGTGTCCCCACACCTCGGGGTACTGATCAACAACCCTATCAACCGACAGTCACCTCTCCTCCAAGATTGTTTTGAGCCCCTTTGCTCTGATTCTATTTAATTGCCTCGGGGCATTGGTTTCTTGGATCCTCTGTGATGCCTAGAGGAGAGGATCATTAAGGACTTTGGACCTAGCTTCACTTCGTTGTCTCTTGGGGCTTGTTTCTGTAGGTAAAGGCTTAGGCCTAGTGGACTTGGCTAGAACATGCTTTCATTTGGTCATTCCTGCAAAGCGAGCTCAGACACTATTGTGAGGATCAATGATAGGATAGAAGGATTCAAAATTATGCACAAGAAAATCATTAATGGAGGACAAGTATGTTTGTCCGCTGAAATAATTCGACAGTCAAATAGATCAACACCTTTTTGTACAGATTCAGACTTTCAATGTCACATGCCAAAAATGGATCACAACTTAAGAAAGACAAAATAAAGCGGAAACAACTCAAGTGACATAAGGAATCTCCCAAAACCTAGAGTCATAAGTACAATAGCATCTAAATAGTTTGGAATGATAAATACAACTGTCTCAAAACAATATACAAAACTGTCTCATAATATCTGATACACAGTCTGAAAAAAAGAAATAAAGAGAATCCCAAAGATCAACAATGATTCGAAGTTTGAGCCTCATCGGTAAGATCTGGATGGACACATAACAGCTCAACTAAAGTGATCAACTACCCTGTGTGGGTCCTTGTGGTCAATTTGCAGGGAAGAACAAAGTACGGGGGTGAGTAGACAGAAATATACCTAGAAGGTTCAACCGACTGGGTAAGAGAAATTGAAACAAGTACACAATAACGAAGAATTCTATCCTTGCATCCTAAAAGGTTAGTGTACAATTAAATACATACATAATAATTAACCACGGTATTCTCAATAACTCATGGTACCATACATCAATAAATGTGAATGCGATGCACAATTCATCAATCCATATGCTATGTGTTTCACATCCTTTCCACCTAACCGTCATCAAGGTAATATTAGAATACTTCAACCTTGCCACCTGCCCATGGTCAAGGAGTGTCATAGTGCCATGTCCTTGCCACCTCCCTGTGGTCAAGGAAATATAAGATATGAACCCCACTCTTGCTTCCTGCCCGTGTCAAGGGGGTGGTACTAATGTGGAGTATAATACCCTTGCCTCCTACCTGGGTCAAGGGATATGTCAAGCAACATGCAACAGATGTAAATCACTGATAAAACTTGGAAATGCATGTAACATATATAATGGCATCAAACAGGAATACTGATACTTGAATGTTATAATGATATGTACATAATGAATAATATCAAGTGTCACAGCTAATGCCAAAAGCATCATCATGTCTCAAGTCATCATAATTATATCAATAGTAAAGAATATCAAAAACACGGGACCTTACTTGTCCCAATTATGCAAGAATATCAGTAATACCGGACCTTACTCGTCCAAATTATGCAAGAATATCATTAATACCAAACGTTACTCGTTCTAATTATGTAGGAGTATCAATAATACTAGACCTTACTCATCCCAAATACATATACATCTCAAGGTATCTCACTACTAGGTAGTTACCAATGTAATTATCCAAATGGTTTCACAAGTCTCATATTATCACATTTTATCCTAAATCATCATAATCCACAAGATTTCATCTCAATGTATCAATGGGATCAAAATTTACGTCATAATTCGGCTCAATTGGAATCACATTTCCATCATTATCCTAACATGTCAACCCAATTACAGAAAAATCCATCTAGATCTCACAATTACCACATAAACATGATCAATAACCCAAATCCAATCTGAAAAGGTTAGCCAAACCTACCTCAAAGACAAAACCACACTCGATCAAGCTTTCAATCAACTCAAACCCTCCAAATGATCCCTGAAATGACTAAATGCTATTAAAAATAGACACTACATATAAAGAGGTGCATTTTGATACCATATTGGCATAAATTAGGTTTAGGGGGAAAATGGTCAAAATTAGAGCTAAAATTTGAAGTTACTGAATCTGAAAATTAACTTTAAAATCGGGTTCTAAATGAAGAATAGATTTGGGTGAAAATCCCACTAAAATCGAGCTTAAATTGAATGGAAAATTAACACTTAAAGTTAGGAAATCATAGTCTAAATATCCCCAATTTTGGACACTCAAAATCATGAAATTAAGGACCAAATCAAGATAAAACTTTTGGAAAATGATTAATATACTATTTAAAACAATTATCCAACAAAATCCTTTGAAAAGCTTCTTTCAAAATAGCCCTAAAAGCTTGACAAGTTCAAAAATGTAATTAAAAAAGGTGTCTCATGGATTTCAAAACCTGATCAGTAAAAATACTCTCTACGAACGCGGAGTAGAAAGGGTAGGATCATCACACAACACTCCACGAATGCGAAGCACAACATCACTAAGATGTGCACAAATGCGGAGAAGACAAGCACCTGCACTAGATATCAGATAAACTAGCGATGCCCAAGTCCAATTCCCTACTCAAAATAGACCCTCGATACTCATTCGAACTCAGAATTTTACAAATCAATATGTATCAATACCAGAAACAACCATCCAGACTCAACAAATTAATCAGAATTCAACTTCGAGGTCTCCATGACATATTTACCAATGCAAGTCAGATAAACTAATTTAAAAATCAAAATACCAAAATTGCCCTCAGTAACTCCAAAAATATGAGGAGACCATTTATATGTTCTACCATACGAAATTACTCGAACTGTCAAAATTTCGGTCCGACCTTTCGAACTCTGAATGTTGACTTGACTTTGGTTCCAAAAACAACTAATAACAAAACTTTAGGCCTAAAAACCTCATTTTAACTCTGCATTCAGTTCTATAACTTCTCATAGAGCAGTTTCGATGTTCCAGAGCTAATGTAATTGACGGATCCCCCATCCAACACTGAAAACTCAGAATGGTACAAAAACTCACTTTTTCAACAACTTAAGCTTCAAAAAATGCCAAACTCACATTTTCAACTTTTAATATTCAGGATGTCAGTTCCAACAATACAGTGAGTTCAAAATAGGTCCAAAAAAACTCAAGAAAGGGTAAAATAGTAATTTAATAGATAAGGCCGAAAATAACCAACCAAGTCATTACATCATTCACCACTAAAAATAATGTTTGTCCTCGAACATAAGGGGAAAAGGAGTACTTGAAGCCTAAAAAAGGTTGGGATATCTGGCCTGCATGTTAGACTCCAACTCCCAAGTAACCTCATCAATAGAACAGTGCCGCCACTAAACCTTCAAAGAAGGTATGTGTTTGGATCTCAACCTTCGGACTTGCCTGTTCAACATAGCTATAGACTCCTCCACATAAGACAATTTTGAACTCAACTCGACTGAATCATAAGAAATCAAGTGGGACTCATCAGGAATGTACCGTCAGAGTATAGAAACATGAAAAACTAGATATACTGATAATAGACTCGGTGGTAAGGCCAACTCATAGGCCACCTCACCAACTCTCCTCAAAATCTCAAAAAGGCCAATAAATCTTGGACTGAGCTTGCCCCTCTTCTTGAATCTCATCACACCCTTCATGGGTGAATGTTTTAGCCACACACTATACCGACAGAGAAGTTAAGAGGCCTAACCTTTCTATCAACATAACTCTTCTTGCGACTCTGAGCTATCAAAAGTCTACTTTGAATCAATCGGACCCAGTCCATGGCATCCTAAAGTAAATCAACACCTAACACCTTGGTTGAACCTGAATCAAACCATCCGATCGGTGATCTACACCTCCGGCCATCAAAGGCCTCAAGTGGTGCAATTTGGATGCTGGAACAATAACTGTTGTTATATGCAAACTCTACCAATGGTTAGTGTTGGTCCCACTGGCCCCAAAATCAATAACATAGGCCCTTAACATGTCTCCTAACACCTGAATGGTGTGCTCGGACTGACCGTCAGTCTGAGGGTGAAAAGCTGAGCCCAAATCGACTTTAGCACCCAAACCACACTGTAGAGCCCACCTAAAGTGGGAAGCAAACATAGATCCTCTATTTGATACTATAGATGTTGTCATAGATCCTTTATTTGATACTATAGATGTTGTCACCCCATGCAATCTGACAATATCCCGGATGTACAACCTAGTTAGTTGCTTCGCACTATAGCTAGTCCTCACCGGTAAGAAGTTAGCTGCCTTGGTCAACCAATTAACAACCAGCCAAACCAAATCAAACTTGCCCAAGGCCATGGGCGAACCTGTAACAAAATCCATAATCACTCTCTCCCACTTTCTCTTGGGAATGGGCATCCTTTGCATTGATCCGTTGGGACTTTGGTGCTCATACTTGACTTATTGGCGATTCAAACACTTGGCCATGAACTCAAGTGTTTCCCTTATCATACCAAACCACCAATCTGTTGTTTTAGATCATGGTATAACTTTGCCACAACCAGATGGATGGAATATTTAGCAGAATGGGCCTCCTCTAATATCAATATCACCTAATCCGCACCCTTAGGTACACAAATTCTACCATTTATCTTTAGAAGACCATTAGAATTAATAATAGCTCCCTTGGCTTCACCTTTTAATACTTTGTCACGAATCATGCACAACCTGGGGTCCTCATATTGATGAGCATATATATGATCAAACAAAGAAGATCTAGCTTCAACAAAGCCAAAATACTTTTAGGAGGAGAAATATCCAACCGAACCATATATCTAGCAAGTGACTGAACCTCCAAATCTGAGGTCCTCTTCTCAGCCCTCAAGAATGCCAAACTCCCCATACTAGTAGCCTTCCGGCTCAAAGCATCTGCCACTATATTAGCCTTCCCGGGGTGATATAGAATAGAGATGCCATCGGCCTTGAGCAATGTCGACCACCTACGTTTTCTCATGTTTAGATTAGGTTGACAAAAAAAGATGTATTTAAACTCTAGTGATCGGTGAAGATCTCACAGTACACCTCATAGAGATAGTATTGCCACAATTTCAATACAAATACACCCGCAACTAACTCTAAGTCATGGGTAGGGTAGTTTCTCTCATGTTGATATCTAGCAGCATAGCTTATCACCTTTCCCCTTTGCATCAATACACCACCCAAACCCACACCAGGTGTATCACACTGTAAATGGAACTCCCTCCTCGGGTAAAGCAAGGATGGGTGCTAAAAGTTAACAAATCCTTGAGCTTTTGGAAGCTCACCTCACAATCATCCGACTATTGAAAGGCCACAACCTTCTGAGTCAACCTAGTTAATATGGATGCTATAGAGGAAAATCCCTAAATAAAACGTCGATAATACCCTGCCAAACCAAGGAAGCTCCAAATCTTAGTCACAGAAGTAGGCCTATCCCATTCATCAAGCGATGCTATTTTAGTCGAATCAACCATAATACATGATCAAGTGTTGAACATGATCAGCCTTGCTCTTGGAATAAACAAAAATATCATCTATAAACACAATCACAAAGATAACTAAATAAGGCTTGAACACTCAGTTCATTAACTCCATAAAAGAGGCTATGGCATTAGTCAACCCAAATGACATAACCACGAACTCAAAATGCCCATAATGGGTCCTAAAAGCTATCTTCAGGATGTCAGACTCCGAACTATCAACTGATGATAATTGCACCTCAAATTAATCTTGGAGAATATCGAGGCACCCTAAAATTGGTAAAAAAGATCATCAATGCGAGGCAAGAGATGTTTGTTCTTATTGGTCACTTTATTAAGTTAACATGTAGTCAATACACATATGCATAGTGCCATCCTTCTTCTTCACAAATAATACAGGAGAACCCTAAGGAGATACACTTAGACAGATAAAGCCTTTCTTCAACAAGTCTTCCAATTGTTCCTTCAACTCCTTCAATTCAGGTAGAGTCATTTGATGAGGAGCGATAGATATGGTCTTAGTGTCTGGCTTTACATCAATAGCAAAGTCAATATCATGGTCCAAAGGAACACCAGGTAAATTAGCTGAAAATACATTCATAAACTCTCTAGAAACTCTAGGAGTCCCCAATGATGGTGGCTCATGAGGACAGACCCAAACATGAGCCAAACATGCCAAACATCCCTTCCCCATCAACTGATAAGCACGCATATAATATATAACACATTTAGGATAGGAGCTAGGTGCTCTAGTTCACACCAACTGAGGCAAGTCAGGGTAAGATAAGGTCACAGTCTTCGTATGACAGTTAAGAATAGCATGATGAGGTGATAACCAGTCCATACCCAATATCACATCAAAGTCTACCATGTCTAACAATATCAACTCAGAAATAGTATCTCTCCCTATAAAAGTCACAATATAACCTCGATATGCTCAATTCACCACAAATAATTCACCTACCGGGGTGGAAATACAAATAGGCTCAGCAAGTGGCTCACACATAATATCAATATCAGAAGCAAAATAAGCCAATACATAGGATTAAGTAGAGCTTGGATCAAATAAAACTGAAGTTGAATGGTGAGACACTGGAACAATACCTGTGATGATTGTATCGGAAGCCTCTGCCTTGACTCTATCTGGGACAACTTAGCAAACCCTACAACCACCAATCAAGCATGTGGGCCTCTATGGGCTCTACCTTCCCTTATACCATGACCTCCGTTAGTACCACCCGTCATACCCTAAGAGGTATCTCTAGCTGCTGTTAGGGGACCTGAAGTCTGAATAGGAAACACTTGACGTGGTCAACGGCTGGCGAAGTGCCCAAACCCATCACAAACATAACAAGCCTTGGGGTCTCTTCGCTAAGATGACTTTGCCGAGGAGCCACCATATCTAGCTGAACCAAGAGAGCTATCACGACCCGTATGAGTTGGCATAGACTTATCATAACTATAAGAAGTTGAAAGAGCTACCTAAACTACCCCCTAATGGCCCTGTCTTTGACACCCTCTATCACGAGGCAAGGGTCCACTAAATTGACCACGTTGATGAAATCTCTTCCCGCCACCCTGTCTATCATGCTTGATGCGTTTTATCATGCGAGTATGATACACAACACTCTGAAAAGTGCCTCTAACTAGAACCAAGGATATTATAGCCTCTTGAAGATACTCTACCAATCCCTTGGAAAATCGCAGAATCCTCTCAAACTCGGTAGGGATGCTAGACAAGGCATACTTGGACAATGAAAGAAATCTAACCTCGTACTCAGAAATGGACATAGAACCCTATTGTCACCTATCAAACTCATCCCAATTGCTGTCCCATAGGCTATATGGAACGAATCTCTCTAGAAATACCCCTGTAAATTGCTCCCATGTCATAGCTGGAGATCTAACAGGTTGATGAGCTACAACAGATCTCCACCACTCCTTGGTGAGGTCGATAAACTAGTAGGAAGTATATGTAACAACCAATATTCTGTATGTATTATAAGAAGTTTTGGCACTCAGATAGAAAATCATAGGCTTTATCACCAGGGGTGCCATCGAATCAGGGAGGAGCCAACTGCACGAAGCTCTTCATCTCCACTGTGGATATGGCTGGGCTGGAAGAAGATGGTGGCACCATAAATAAGGGCGGTGCAATAGATAGAGCAGCAACAAAACTCTAAAACTAAGAACTCAAACTCGGCCTGGATGTTTGGGGAGGAACCATATCGGTCATAGGAGAATTCAATGGAATTGAAGAAGGACTAAAATGAATCATGGCTGGTTTAGATGAAGCTACGGAAGGACCAACCGGTGCTATAGAAACTGGTACATCAACAGTAGCTTGAATGGGAGATGCTCCCTAAAATCTAGATAAACCCTCAAAAGTAACTCCTAAACTGATGATATAACATCTGGGGCTGAGAGAGGTGGAAAAGGATTTGTAGGCCCCACCGGCTCATAAGTGGGCTCTGGAGAAGCTGATCTAGTCTGCCCTCTAGGTGGAGTTGCACCTCTAGCAATGCCTCGATCGTTGATCCTATCACGAACTCTTCCTTGACCTCGAGTGAGAGCCATATCAGCTGCCTTGGGATCTCCACTGATTGATGGGATTTGGTAATTGGCATCTCCGCAGAAGGAGTAGATTAGACACTTTCAAAGAAGGTAATATAAAGGATCGCACGAATAGAAGCAAGATGTGAAAGACTTTCCTATTAAGTGCCCTATAGCCTCCCAAAGATGGGTTTGGATGTCTACACGTCGATCCACAACACTCTACTAGACACCCTGCACTTGACTCACGAGCTCAATGAATCTAGACCTCTGATACGAAACTTGTCATCACCCAAAATCAGATCGCAACTAAATAAAGATAAAATAAATTGAAAACAACTCATATGACATAAGAAATCTCCTAAAACTTAATCTCATGAGTTCAAGAGCATCTAAATAGTGCGAAGGATAAATACAACTATCTCAAAATAAGATATACAAAACTGTCTCATAATATCTGATACAAAGTCTAAAAGAAAGAAATAAAGAGAATCCTAAAGATACATGGTGACCCGAAGTCTAAGCCCTACCGGTAAGATCTGGATGGAAATATAATAGTTCAACTAGAGTGATCAACTATCTTGTGCGGGTCCTTGTGATCAATCTGTAGGAAGAAAAAAAGTAGGGTAAGTACACCGAAATGTACCTAGTAGGTTCAACTAACTGGGTAAGAGAAATTGAAACAAGTATGCAATAACGAAGAATCCTATCCAGCATCTAAGAAGGTTAGTGTACAATTAAAAATATACATAATATTGAGCTAAGGTATTCTCAATAACCCATGGCACCATACATCAATAAATGTGAATGCGATGCGCAACTCATCAATCCATATGCTAAGTGTTTCACAACCTTTCCACCTACCCCTGGTCAAGGTAATATCATAATACCTCAACCTTGCCACATGCCCATGGTTAAAGTGTTCACAGTGCCATGTCTTTGCCACCTGTACATGGTCAAGGGAATATAAGATATGAACACCATCCTTGCCTCTTGTCGGGGTCAGGGGTGGTACGAATATGGAGCATAATACCCTTGCCTCCTATCCCGGTCAAGGGATATCACATGCAACATACAACAGATGTAAATCAATGATACAACCTAGAAATACATGTAACATATAGAATGACATCAAAATGAGAATACCGGTACATGAATATCATGTAATCATATGTACATAAAGAATAATATCAAGTGTCACGCCTAATGCCCAAACGATCATCATGTCTCAGGTCATCAAAATTATACCTATAGTCAAGAATATCAATAACACCAGATTTTACTCATCTTAATTATGCAAGAGTATCAACAATACAGACCTTACTCATTCCAATTATGCAGGAATATTATTAATACTGGAGCTTACTCATCTCAATTATGCAAGAATATTAATAATAGCAGACCTTACTCGTCCCAAATACATATACATCTCAAAGGTATCTCAACAGTCATTAGTTACCATGTAATTATCCATATGGTTTCACAAGTCTCATACTATCACATTTCAGTCATTAGTTACCATGTAATTGTCCATATGGTTTCACAAGTCTCATACTATCACATTTTATACCAAATCATCATAATAAAAAAGATTTCATCTCAATTCATCTATGGGATCGAAATTTACATCATAATTCAGCTCAATCGGAATCAAATTTCCATCATTATTCCAATATGTCAACCCAATTATACAAAAATTCATCTAGATCTCAGAATTACCACATAAACATGATCAATAACTCAAATCTAGTCCCAAAAGGTTAGCCAAACCAACCTCGATGCCAAAACCGTACTCGGTTAAGATTCCAATCAACTCAAATCCTCCAAATGATCCCCGAAATGATCAAATGCTATAAAAAACAGATACGATATGTTAAGAGGTGCATTTTGATTCCTATATTGCCATAAATTAGGCTTAGGGGCAATATGGTCTAAATTAGGGCTAAAATTCAAAGTTCTTGAATGTAAAAATTAACTTTAAAATCAAGTTTTACACGAAGAGTGGAGTCCTGGGTAAACATTCCACTAAAATTGGGCTTAGATTTAATGAAAATGAACATTTAAAGTTTGGAAATCATATTCTAAAAATTCCCATTTTTGGACATTTAAAATCATGAAATTAAGGTCAAAATCAAGATAAAACTTCTAGTAGATAAAACACTTACCAAACAAAATCCTATGAAAATCTTCTTCCAAAATTGCCCCAAAAGCTTGACAAGTTTAAAAATGGAATAAAAATGAGTTTTCTCGGGTTTTAAAAATCGATCAATGACAATACTCTGCAACCACGGAGCCCGTCCTGCGAACGTGGAGTAGAAAGGAGAGGGTCACCACATAGAACTTCGCAAATGTGGAGCCTGGTCCGCGAACGCAGAGCATAGTATCACCATGACCTTCGCGAACATAGAGACTTCTCCACGAGCACGTTGAAGAAAAGCACCTGCTCCAGATATCAGATAAAGGAGCAATGCCCAAGTCCAATTCCCTCCTCAAAATGGGCCTTCGAAACACGTCGAGATGCAAAATTTCACAAACTAAATATGTATCCATACTAGGAACAGCGATCCATACTCAATGGAATAATTAGAATTCAATTCTGAGGTCTCCACGATACATTACCAATGCAAGTTAAATAAACTAGTTTAAAACTCAAAATACCAAAACTGTTTTGGCAACTCCAAGAATTATGACAAGACCATTTCTAGTATTAGTTTCATCATCTAAAACTATTGAAATTGTAAGAATTCCGATCCAAGCTTCAGAACTTCGAATGTTGACAAAACTCAAACTTTGGTTATAGAAACAACTAAAAACACAACTTTGGGTCTGAAAATCTCATTTTAACTCCGAATTTAGTTTTGTAACTTCGTATAGACTTGTTTCAACGTTTAGGAGCTAATGGCATCAACAGATCCCCGATCCGACACCCAAAACTCAAAATGGTATAAAAACTCACCTTTTCAACAACTTAAGCTTCCAAAAATGCCAAAACTCACATTTTCAACTTTTAAAATTCAGGATTTCAGTTCGAACAGTACAAATAGTTCAAAATATGTCCAAAGAAACTTACAAAAGGGTAAAATAGTAATTTTCAGAGATAAGGCCAAAAACTCCTAACTAGGTCATTACATTCAAACACCGCTACTTTTGATGATGGTATGCAAATTTGGCGATACATCGAATTGATTCGGTAGTGCAAAATACCGCTGCCAAAAATTGCAAAATTTACCATAGAACATTAGTCTAAAAAAGCGAATTGTGTTATGATTTGACGTATCGCCAAGTCCATTTTGGTGGTCAAACCGACCATCGCCAAAATTTAGTAGCAAGGCTAACACCCTCTCATTCAAAGTTTGATAAACTTGGGAAAGAATAAGGGAAAGAATCACACACTAATCCACTATTAGGACATAAATACGTGCTCAAGAATCTATTGCTACCTTCACATTGTTACCATGGCTACAAAAACTAACGGTGACTTACCCTTAAGAATGACATCACCCAATCTATCATAGGGCAAGTTCACTTTGCTCAAAAGTGTTTGGGGGTTACCCAGACTTCAACCACATCCCATAAGAAAGCAATACAAAAAGCATGTATAATCAATCAAGGCATTCAAATGTTCATAGCACTATCCCAACTTAAGGTTATCCAACAAGGCATTAAGGTCAAAATCGAGACATTGCACTCTATCATTCAATATTTGGGCAACATGTTCATCAAAACTAGCCCTAGCCCTAGCCTCAACATATGCACATTAAACAACAACAACAACAACATACCCAGTGAAATCCCACAAGTGGGGTCTGGGGAGGGTAAGATGTACGCAGACCTTATCACTACCACACAGGTAGAGAGGCTGTTTCCTAGAAACCCTCATCAGAAAAATCCAGCAGCAGAATAAGCTAGATATGATAAACAGAAAAGAAAGAGAAGAACACATGATAATACGTAGATACAGGATAGTAACATATAAAGACAGATAAATAACATATAAAGGCAGACAATTACCACTCCTTCTTATCTACCCTATTATCCTGCTACTCTAATTCTCGACCTCCACTCCTTCCTGTCTAAGGTCATGTCCTTGGTGAGATCAAGTTTCACCATATCATATCTAATCACCTCCCCCCAATACTTCTTTGGTCTACCTCTACCCCTCCTTGTAGCTCCCAAATCTAGCCTCTCACACCTTCTAACAGGGGCATCGGTACTCCTTCTCTGCACATGTCCAAACCATCACAGTCTCGCTTCTCTCATCTTGTCAGCTATAGGGGCCACCTCTAGCTTCTCCTGAATGACCTCGTTCCTAATCTTATCACTCTTGGTGTGACCACACATCCATCTTAACATCCTCATTTCTGCGACCTGCATCTTCTGAACATGTACATTTTTTATTGGCCAACACTCCACCCCATACAACAAAGATGGTCTAACCACCATTCTGTAGAACTTACCTTTGAGTTTAGGTGGTATCTTCTTATCACACAATACTCCATAGGCCAACCTCCACTTTGTCCAAGCCGCCCTAATACGATGAGTGACATCATCGTCAATATCCCCACTGCTCTGGATGATAGACCCAAGATACTTAAAGCTTTCCTTCTAGGGGATAAGGTGAGCCGCAAGTCTCACATCAATGTCTGCTTCATCCCTCACAACATTGAATTTGCACTCCAAGTATTCTGTTTTGGTCTTGCTCAGTTTGAATCCTTTGGTCTCCAAAGCGTGTCTCCAAACCTCCAACCTATCATTAACTTTGGTCCGGGTCTCGTCAATTAGTACTATGTCATCTGCAAGTAACATTCACCACGGGACTTCCTCCTGGATAGATCATGTCAGCTCATCCATCACCAAGGCAAATAAAAAAGGGCTCAACACAGACCCTTGATGAAGTCCATCTGAACAGGAAAATATTCAGAGTCTCCTCCCACCGTTCTTACCCGAGTTATGGCCCCGTCGTACATGTCTTTTATCACTCTAATATATGCTATTGGAACGCCTTTCATCTCCAAACACCTCCATAGGACATCCCTTGGGACTTTGTCATAGGCCTTCTCAAGATCAATGAACACCATATGAAGGTCCTTCTTACTTTTCCTGTATTTCTCCACTAATCTCCGAACAAGGTGGATCGCTTCAGTAGTCGACCATCCTGGCATGAATCCAAACTGGTTTTCTGAGATAGAAACTACTTTTCTCACCCTCATCTCCACCACTCTCTCCCATGCCTTCATAGTATGACTCAAAAACTTGATACCCCTGTAATTATTACAGTTTTGAATATCACCTTTGTTCTTATACAGTGGGATCATTGTGCTCCTCCTCCATTCATCCAACATCTTGGCCGTCTTCATGATAGTATTAAACAGTCTAGTCAGCCACTCTATGCCATCCTTAACCATACTCTTCCAAAAATCTATCGGAATCTCATCCGGTCCGAGTGCCCTCCCTCTCTTCATCCTACTAATAGCCCTTCTAACCTCCTCAACTCTGAACCGCCTGCAATAACCAAAGTCTCGGTGACTTTCGGAATGTGCCAACTTTCCCAGCTCAATATTACTATCTCCTTTTTCATTTAAGAGTTTATGAAAGTAAGCTTGCCACCTTTGTTTAATGGAAGTCACATCCACTAGCACCTCACCCTTCTCATCCTTGATGCACTTCACTTGATCCAAATCGCGAGCTTTCTTTTCTCTCTCTTTAGCAAGCCTATACATTCGCTTGTCCGCACCTTTATCACTTAGCTCCTCATATAGGCGCTCAAACGCTGCTGTCTTAACACTCGTCACTTCCCTCTTTGCTTCTGACTTAGCCGTCTTATAAATCTCCTTAAGCCTTTGTTTTTCATCCTCCTCCCTACACTCCAACCACATTGTATAGGCCACCTTCTTAGCTTTTACTTTGTCTTGAACTTCTTCATTCCACCACCAATCACCTCGACGTCTCCCACAGGTTCCCCTTGAAACCCCTAGAACCTCAGAAGCCACCTTTCTAATGCACCCAGCAGTATTGTCCCACATATTATTCACATCTCCACCACTACTCCAAGCCTCTAAGATTCTCAGTTTTTCTTCCATCTCATGCGAGAGGGCAGGAGTCAGGCCCCCCATCTAATCCTCGGTTGGGCATAGACAATCTTCCTCTTCTTTTCTCTCTTAATCTCTAAGTCCATCACTAAAAGCCTATGTTGAGTGGAAATACTCTCACTCGGAATAACTTTGCAATTCTTACAAAGGCTTCTATCACCTTTTCGTAGAAGTAGGTAATCAATTTATGTTTTAGCTACCGCACTCTGAAAGGTTATCAAGTGACTTTCCCTCTTCTGGAAACATGAGTTAGCAATAACCAACTCAAATGCCTTAGCAAAATCCAAGAGAGACCCCTCCATTCCTTTCCCCAAAACCAAAGCCTCCATGAACATCTTCAAACCTACAATCAGTAGCCCCAATATGTCCATTAAAGTCTCCCCCAATGAAAAGCTTTTCCGTCACTGGTATGCCCCTCACCACCTCATCCAATTCTTCCCAAAATAGCCTCTTGACTTCCTCATCTAAACCCGTTTGAGGCGCATAGGCACTAACTACATTCACTACGTGCTTACCCACCACCAGTTTAATAGACATCATCCTATCGTTAAACCTCCTAACCTCCATCACATATTCCCTAAGGTCCTCATCTACTAGTATACCTACACCATTTCTGTCCCTAGAACCCCTGAATACTATAGCTTGAACTCGTCTACATCCCGAGCTTTAGTCCCTACCCATCTCGTCTCCTGAACACACACTATATTAATTTGTCTCCTCTTAAGACACCTTACTAGTTCTATGAATTTCCCTGTAAGTGTACCTATATTCCACGATCCTACCCTTAATTTAGATAGGCCTGTGCCCTTCCTACCACCCCTACCTAAGACCCCCGGCCCCAACCAACGACATGACCCTACTCCACCATCAGATCCGTACGCCACCAACTACTAATTACTCTCACTAACCACTTACAATCATTCAGATAATCACACTCCAATAAAATAACAAACAAATACAACAACAGGGCAAAATTTCAGCACTGAACAAGTATGAGATACACTAATATCAAACTAATCAAGAAATTAAAAGAAAAGAAATATTATCAGTAGCCAATGCAGCCACGAAAAGAAATAGCAGATAGAGATAAAGGAAATGGTCTCACAAAAGAAATAATGTATCCAAGAAAAAGAAAGGAAAGGACTCACAAAAGAGAAAATGTAGCCAAGAAGTAAATAATAAGTAGGAATGATAGAACCTGGGTTGATTTTTGCCGGAAATGGTCGCCGAATTTTCTGCCTCTGGCCGGAAATGTATGCCGCCGGGATTTGGTTGCCTGATGTTGATCGGAGTTTCGCCGCTCGAAAACCTGCTTGAATCGTGTCTTCTTTGAAGCTGAAGAAGACGCCCAAGAATTTTGCCGGAAAAGGTGCCGACAAATGTAGCCAATTGAACAGATCTTCACAGATCTGGAAGAAGAATGAAGTTTAATTTGAGACGCCGGCGAGAGAGAAGACGCCTGAGAGAGAGAAGACGCCGGGACAGTGGTATCTCCGAAGAAGAATCATTCAATTTTATATTTTTCAAATGAACCAATACCCTAAAAACCATAAACAAACAAAGCATAGGGTTCTAGAATTATTAAAACACATAACCCACATGATTTCCAAGAACATTTTAGCCATTCACTATGATCTTAAAACCTATATGATTCTTATCATTCCAATATCATTCTTCAAAAAGAAAGTAAATCAAAGGCAAAAAACATACCTCATTGATGATGCACTAGCAATGAGAATTTCCAAGTGAGATTTTTGTTGATGAAATGCACTTAATCCAAAAGAGAATGCAAGAAAATGAACTATTGCAAAAGTTGCCTTGCAAAGGAAGTTAAAAGGAGGGAATATGGAGAGTGAAAAGCCGAGGCATTTGAAAGCTTTTAGTAGGCCGGACAGGCACAAGGAGTCGGCGATGCCAATTCACTTTGCTGATTATGTTCGTGACCGCCTTTTTTAACACCAATCAAACCTATTCTTCGGCCTCAAAGGGTGGTGAGACTTCCCATCATCCAATCGATTCGGCCATTCGCAGAATGACAACTTTGATTACCTAATTTGTCAGTACCTCAAGAGTCATTAGATAACTCAAAGAGTAATAAAATTGGCAACTACCGCCTCAACTCGGCAATCCGCCGATCAAACCCTCATGTCCCCCTTTAGCTTCCACTTTAATTTCTCCTTTTTTTATGTGCCTACACAAATCAACACCTATTATTCAAAAATAAAATCTTACCTAACCTCCTTGGGTTGCCTCTTAAGTAGTGTTGTAGTTAACATCGTGTCACGACTAATTCTTCCAATCCTTATATCACCCATGATTGATCTATCTGAAGGCTCCTTCTCAACATCCACTAGGGCTGTTCTGGTATCCAAGAATGGTCTTCCTAAGATAATGCTCACATCAACATCTACCTCATAATCTAGGATCATAAAGTCAGCTAGTAGAATGCACTTGTCAACCTTCACTAAGACATCATGTAGATTTTCAACCGACTTTTTGATAGATCGATCATCTATGAGTAAACGCATCGTTGTTGGTAAAGGGGTCTCCAAACCCAATTCTTTAAATAGAGCCAAGGGTATGAGATTTATGCTTGTGCCTAAATCACATAGCGGCTTGCAAAACTTGCAAGATCCAATGGTGCAAGGAATTATGAATGCACCAAGGTCCTCTTTCTTAGCAACCAAGTTTTTCATCAAGATAGCACTGCAATTATGAGACACTTTTATCATCTCACACTCTAGGATCTCTTTCTTGGTCACCAACTCCTTCATAAACTTCTTATACCCTGATATTTCAATTATTTCCTCAATTAATGGGACATTGATGGACATGGAATTGAATATAGAAAGGAATTTTTCAAATTTGGTATCCTTCTCTTTCTTCTTCAATCTTTGAGGGAATGGAGGATTGATTTTGACCTTATGAGCCTTCAACTTAATAGCTGAATTTGCATTCTTGGGGGATGATCTTTTGGCATTAACAAAATCACCCCAACTTTCTCTTTTTCACTACCTTTGGGACTTCTAAGATTCTTACTACCTTCATAAACAACCACATCATCATCATCATATAGCACTTACTGAACCTTTATACACTTCTACTTCATTCTCACCTTCTTTAACAATAGGTGTAGACCTTACACCTTCTACAACTTTTTCATCGCGGGTCATGATAGCCACATATTGCTGGTTGGCACTCTTTGGGTTAAGAGCCATATCACTGGGCAATCCTCCCTTTGGCCGTTGGTTGAGATGGGCTAAGATATTACTAAGTTGAGTGTCTAAATTCTTAATCGAAGCTGAGTGTGAAGTCACTGTTTGTCTTAGCTGTGAGAAATTAATTTTATCTCCTTCAAAACATTATCGGAGGCCTCAACTTTGTGCAAGATCTGGTTAACATGTCTTCAGTCCAAAAATTCTCTGGATTCACCATCGGATTAACAACTTTCACCCTATCATGGGGTGGAATATACATATCTCTAGCTCCATCATAAACTTTCCAACCTATGAGTTGAGGTTGATAAGGTCAAGCTCGATCTCACAATCCGACTCCATTGTTCTAACCTTGATTCCCGAATGGCCTTGGAAAGGCTAGTTGAGAACCCATCACCTGATTGCCCATATAATGTACTGCTTTACTATATCCTCTTTCATACGGTACATTATCATAAACCACATCACCAATAACAGCTACAACATTAACACTCTTTCAGTTTTCTCCCATTATGTGCTTAGTCAAGATATCCAACTGAGTCAGCCTTTTAGCCATATGTTTATCCCTCTCTTGATCTTTAGCAAGTTGTTCTTTGGACAGATCCCTGTGAATATAAGATACAAGGTCATCCATTGTATACCAAGCTCGATTAATCTTAGTCATGTCATCCAATAGCTCACAAGCAGCTGCAAAAGTTTGATTCATGACTCCACCTTGTACCAACTAGTCTACCATAACTTTGTTGACTGTATCAAGACTCACGTAGAAGTATTGCAACAATAGGTGGTTTGGAACTCCATGGTTCGGGCATTACAGAAAATTTTTCTAGAACCACAACCACGTCTCATGCAATGGCTAACCATAGATTCTTTTGAAATTCTCAATAGTACTTCTCTACTTAACCATCTTTGAGGAAGGGAAAAATAATTTGAGGAACACATCTTGAAGTTCCTCCCATGAAGTGATTGAATCCCGAGGAAGCTCAACTAGCCACCTCACAACTTCTCTAGTGATAGAGAGTGGGAAGAGCCTCAATTTGATGGCTTCTTGGGTGACTCCCTGAAAGTTGAATGGCAAACAAATGTCTGAAAAATTCCAAAGATACTCATGGGGATCCCTATAAGCTTTCCCTTCGAATAGCCCCTTTAGCTGAAGCAGTTGTAACATGGTACTTGTAACATGAAATATAGCACCTGTAGCAAATGTGGGCAATTGAATTGCTCCTATACTCCCTACATGATCCAATTGACATCTTAGAATCATCCACATCTCCCACATTGTCACCATGGACACTTAGGGCATCCTTCATCTTAATACCTAGCACATAACAACAAAGACAACACAAAAAGTAATAAAGCAATTCTAACTATAAGAACAAAGTTCAACTAAAACATTGATCTAGAACTAGCACCAATCCTCGACAATGGTGCCATTTTTTGTGGCGTTCAAACCTACTACTCAAATGGAAGCAGGTATGATCATTATCAGCATATCAACCAAACAAAAGAGTCAGGGTCGACTCCCACAGGGAATGATGGTTCAAAAGGCGAAATAATTTATCGAACTAGGCAGTTGTAGGTTCTGATTTAGGGGTTACAATAAATTAAATTTAGGATTCAGGTATCAACAATTTCTAAATTAGAAAACTAGCAACAACTTAAGAGAGATGTTGGGGATGTGCAAATAGGGGAGTAGATCTACTAAGCCAGGTCTACATACATGACTAATCGAGGTAAAGATGAGTGAATAGGCTAGGATGTTGGTAATTGATGTCGCTCAACCCGACTACTAAAAGGAAGTAGAGATAGTTGTCATCAGCATAACAACCCAACGAAGAGGTTGGGGTCGAATCCCACAGGGAATCATGGTTTACAAATAGAAGTGGTTCATTGGACTAAGCAACTGTAGGATCTTGGAGGCGGGGGGTTTTCAATAATTAAAGGCAAGATTCAAGTTACGCAATATCCAATTAACAAATTGTTCAACAAATTAGGAAATATGTTGGGGATATACAAATATGGGAATCTATCTACTAGCTGGGTCTAATTATTTGACTATATGAGTTGGTAATAAGTGAATAGGCTAGGTTGCTTGTAACCGATGTTCAGTTACGACACATGAGTGTTTAATATGATTCGATTACGATATCATATGCGGACCACCGAGGACCTGCTTGGCCTATGAAGTCTCAGTAAAACCAATTTTACCTTGGCCATTAAATCTATAGTTAAGGACTTTAACTGAAACCCTAGAAGGTTTCCAGCCATTACATCTATTTCACACTCTAATCATTTTGGTTAAAGCAATAATTAGAGACCTAAAGTAAACCCTGAGTTTACAACCTTGAAATTATAGATTAAACATATGAATGTATATAAATTCATTCAAATCAACTTTATCAAAATACCTAAGACTCAATAAATAAATCAAGAAGTCATATCAATAGCAAACCCCCAAAATAGGGGTTTTAACCATACATGCTAGAAATTAGAGATTTAATACAAAAAATAACAGCTAAAGTCATGGGTAACAAGATTGAATAAAGAATAGTTTATTAACACCAGCCAATCTACTTAAGTTTTGTTTTCCCAATGCTTGAAAACCCTATCAACCCTTGTACTCTAAAGAAGGAATATTCTATGTACTATTCTCTCTGTAAAACTATGAAGATTGATAGGATATGCACAATGTCCTTTCTAATTTTCTTAAATATTCCATGCAAAAATGTGAGAGTTTGTGGTACAAATTGCCATTTGGCGGTCAAGGCCAACTATTGTCGAGCACTCTGAAGATGCACTGAATGTGCACTTAACGTCTTTCCTCGGCATCCTCTTAAGGCTTGTTCCTCTACAACATTGGGCAATGGTTCTTCACTTTGCCGATACCATTCGGTGATTCATCAAAGTTCCTGTCTTATCTCATCTGCTTCTTGTAATGGTATTGGGGCTTTGAGTACTGCACCTTTGGGGGTCTCTTGAGCTATTCGTCGGTGCGCTGAATATATTTTGCGACATTGATTTTTACCGCTTTCTTGACTTGTCCTTGAACCTTGGTTGCTGCAATGCTAGACTGTCTCTCTGAGTGTTCAACGGATCACTGAATACGTAGGCAAAACCACTTTTCTCCACCTTTTTGACATTTTCACTCCCTTTCCAAGATTTGTCAAGTATTGTCCATTGGTAAACTTTTAATCTCATTTTCTAACATAACTCATGCATATTCATTTGAAATCGGAAATAATAGCACAGTAAGGACAATGTTTCCTTGCAAACTAGCCCCAAAATGAGTCCAAAATATGGACTTATCAATACCCCTAACTTAAGTCTTTGCATGCCCTCAAGAAAATCAAACTTCAATCCATCCAATTTTAGAGCTTGAAAACAGGGCCGCAGAGAGCAATACATTCGCACCTTTTTTATTTTCTCTCAAACTTCCACAAACCACTTACGTGATTTTGAAGCCTCAAGATATGCCTAAGCAGTAATCAAAACAAGGATATGCTCACAATTTCTCATGTAGCTGCTAATCACTGCCTACAGGCATCATTATTTGTCTGCACGCCAAAGAAGATCCTGAACAAACAAGATTATGATAATATTTTCAAAGTATCTCTTCAACTCTCACTCTTCCAATTGAGAAATAGCATGTAAGCTTCAACCCATTAGGCTTGCCCTTATTCTCAATCGGTGTTCACTTGACTTTCTTCTGGACTAAGATCCCAAAGGACTTTTTTAGGACTGTAATTTAGGGTTAAGGTTAGGTAGGATGGCATATGGATAGTAGTGACTCATCCCTCCTTAAACTCTACATATTCTTTTCATGTTCAAAGGTCCTTTTAGCCCCCTTCTTCCTTCTCCCTTTTGAAATCTCTTTTGTTTTTAATTTATCATCCTAAATGTCTCCCCTTTTTACACTCTTTTTCACAATTTTGGAGGGTCCTATGTTTTCAAGAAACTCTTCTCATTCAACTTTTTCAGCTTTTTTCTTGCTTTCATTCATTTCTAGGACTCCTCACTTTTCTTTCTTTCTCTTCTGCCTTTCCTCAACATTTTCTTGGGAGACATCCACTTCTTTCTACTAATGCCCCCAACATAGCCTTTGGCCACCACTTAGCTCATTTCAAGCTCAAGAAGGGATTGGTAAGAAACAAGAAGGAATCTTATTTCACATATATGAGTCAAGGTTACATTGTTATCAAAGAAAGGATCAAGACTCAAATGGCTTCACTAGGGACTTTCATTGTCAATGGATGTCAATATGGTCAGAATGGACTCAATGGAACCAAAGAAGGCCTAATGTCCTTTCCTAATCTGGAATCAACCAAGTTACTCTTTAAAACAAACTAGGCAAGTTCTAGATGTTGCAAAACATATCTTTCAACAAAATTCTGAATCCTATGTTGGCAAAATAGATTCGCATTTAAACAATGGAAACACACTTGAAATTTTTTTATCATTGCATATCCAAGATGAATCACTCACATAGTCAACTTAAGATGAATCAAATTCATGCATGAACTAATTTATCAAGAAAATGACTGATTAGTGAGTGAGTACATGCTCCTCGTCTATGACACCATCCAAATCAAAGATATGGGTCATCGATGCTCGGGTTGCTAAGGATTAGAGACACAACATTAGCATTAACAAAACTTCTCATATATGCAAGGGGTTTGCCAAAATTCAAGGAAATCATTTGCAATCATTCATCCATTCAACTAAAAAATAAGAACAGTAAAAATAGCAAAACGAATACTACTTTGTTACAACTCGAATTAAAACTTATTTACAAACTAAAAATTTAAAATTGTCCCAGTATTCATCCACAAAATCCAAATGAACACCATTGTCTTATCCATCCCATAGCAAAAACATAAAGTCATTATCATCTACAAAGATAAGGAACTCCACATTCTCACCCTTTCCTTAAAAAAACATTGTCCTTAATGTGCAAGGGATAATAGAAATTAAGCATAAAGGTAAGAAATGAGTATGAGAATATCCCTGGTCCAAACCAATCCTATTGTGGTGGTGGTGAAGCTAGAGAAGTGGTAATAGGGGCATCAATGCCCTCATCTACCGATGCACTCTAGAGATCAATCAAAGGCCTTACGGGCTCGATCTCAAGCTCACGTACACTAGATGTGCCTATCATGGACTTGTCTAGAAGAGATCCAACTTTCACATTGTCCATCATTTGCTTTCCATCCATGCTAGATCATCATGATCCACTTGGCTGAGCTTTACTCCCATAGTTTCTTCATTAGTCTCTGGGGTGCTTACCTCCTTGATTTTTTCACTGCCTTCACCCGGAGCATTCACATTCAACTCATCATCAAGGACCATAGTCATACCCATTTTGAGTGGATCTTCTATCCTATCAAAAAAGTGCTCAAATCTATGGACCGGAGGGCTTCCACCTCCTTCTTCAACAAATCAAAATTAACTTTTTGAGCTGTCGTGTTGGCACTTCCACCACCTACATTCTCTACAGCTACCATCTACCACCTACCTTCTCTCAGCTACCACCCTATCTTTCAAATTGGCCAACTCCATCCCACGGTCATCAATCGTCATCTCAAGCCTATCCATCCTCAGTTTGTGTGCCTCTATTAACTGTTATTGCTGAGCCTCAGCCTCAATATATAGTTTCAAAGCTTTGTCTATGGATTCCTCAACTAACTTAGGCATAGATGACTCAACCCTAGTGGCAGGAAGATCAGTTACTTTGGCCAGTTGGACAAAAGCAAGAATAGTGGCCCTAGCGAGTGGGGGTTGGTCATCCTTGGCCTGTGCCTCTGCCTGTGTCTCACCAGTGGGAATTGGGGTAGGAGATGAATGTGAAGTAGGGGAAGAAGAAGAAGTTATACCTACCTTGGAACCCAACTTTGCAGCGCCAGACTCGAGAGCCTCAATATCAACCACTGGTATCTTGTTAGCCGACTTCTTCCTTTCCCTATCTTCCTAATCCCTCAAAATTCAGCCTCTAACCTTTGTATATCAGTGGATGCCAATGGAGTCACCTACACATCAATCTTCTTGTTTCTAGGCACTCCGACTTGATATCCTCAAAAGTCTTGAGTTACATTAAATCTTTCAGGTAGTTTCAACTCTGGAATATGTAACCTAGAATATCATTGATTTCGGTTTCAACACTTGGGAATTACACACCTCTAACCTCTACAGCATCAAGAGGTTTGAGCATCGTTCGCACCTTACTTTTGCTCTTTGGAAGGGCCTGGCCATAGGTCTCATGGAACCCATGGACCAGGCTGGGCACGTACGGATCTCATCGTCTGATAAAGATCTAGAAGTTATGGAATTAAGGACTTCCTAAACCTCCGAGTATCGGTCAATTACTCCATCAATTGATAATCGTTTTCTTCTAAAATTGTCCTTTGCTCTTCAGCCCTGAGCCTATTCAGATGTCTCAGAGCTATTATTTCTTGGATTCTCTATGAAGGTTGTGATAAGGAGTCATGTATGGCCTTAGTCCTAGATTCACTTCAGTGTCTCTTAGGACTATATTCCTTGGCAAGGGTGAAGGTCTAGTAGATTTTGCCAAAACATGCTTCCGCTTGGTTATCCTGCATAAGAAGCTCCAAACATGGTATGAGTATCAATAATAAGGAAATTGGGTTCAATCGTTTATGCATAATAGAATCATTTTGAGTTGAAAAGTTTATTTGATTCTAAATCATGTTCGGCTATTCACCGAATCAGTTCGGCAGTCAAATAGATCGTCGCCTTTTTGCACAATTTTTAAAACTCATATCAGTGCTACTTTCGACGATAATGGTGCAACTTTGATGCTGCCCCTAATCGATTCAACAATAAAAAAGACTATCGCTAAAAGTTGTAGAGCTCAACAATAACCAATAGTCAGACAAAGTGGTGTGTGTGACCTTTTAGCACATCGAATCAAATTTGAAAGTAAAAAATGATCGTCACCGAAGATGACTGACAAGGCCAATGCCTCTGCATTCAAAACTTGAGCACTTTTCATGAAAACAATCGGGAGAATCACACACTAATCTACATTCCATAAGAATGCATGCTTATTGATGTATTCTTACATTCACATGATCAATATGGCTATAAACTCCCTCAAGCGGCGACTTACCCTTAAGAATGACATCACCCAATCTATCATACGACAAGTACCCTACGCTCAAAAGGTTTTGGGGTTACTCAGACTTCAACCATAGCCCAAAAGAGTAATCAATATAGCAGGTATTCATGTTCATTTAAGAATTCTCATGATGATGATACTATCTCATATCAAAGCATTCAACAGAGCATCAAAAGCGAAATTAAGACAATAACAACTAACATTCAATATTTGGATAGCAAATCAATCACATTTAACCCTATCCCACAACGTACATGCCAACAATTTTAAGCTATTATGAATTAATAAAAAACCCAATAAAACCACATATACTTATCACACAAGGTTTTAAAATCATCGCAATATATCACTCACATGATTTATGTCGATGTTTTAGGTCACAAAGCACAATTATCAACTCACAAAAACCTTGATAACCTTCTTCACCACAAGGGTTTCATACCCATGAAAGAAATCAAAGTTAAGGGCCAACAACATGCCTCTTTGATGATGAATGAGAACTTTGTATTAGCTTTTGTTGATGAATCCTTTTCACACCAATAGAATATTTTTCCAAGTAAAACACTAAAGGGAGGTGTTGGCTTGTAAAGAAAGTGAAAAGGTGGGAATGTGAAAAATGAAAAGCCAAAGGAATTTGAAAAGACTTTAATAGGTTGGTCAAGTGCCAGGAGTCGGCGAGATAAACTCTCCCCACTTAACACGTTCTGCAATACGTCGATTATATTAAGACCGCCATTTTTAATAGAAATCAAACCTCAACTTCAGTCACAAAGGGTGGTATTTTTGACCATTGCTTAATTGGTTTGGCGATCCTCCAAATTTCAACAAAGACCACCGAATTTGACAATACCTCCAGGGTCCTTGACTGACTCAAAAGGCAATCAAATGCGCGATCGTTGTTTCACTTTGGAAATTCACCAACTAGGCCCATCAGGTTACCCCTTTTATCCTTCACTTTGCTCCCTTTTCAAACCTGCACAATTCAACACCCATTATTTAAAAATAAAAGCTTGCCTAGTTACCTTGGGTTGCCTCCCAAGAAGCACCATAGTTGTCGTTGTGGCATGACTAGTCCTTCCATCCCCTCAAGTCACCTATGAATGGTCAATCATTGATATGACTTGGAGTTCATTCACCTTGTTTAGAGTTTTGCAGATGTTAAATACCACCACCTCATCATTTACCTTGAATCTTAGGTCTCTTCTTTCTACATCCACAACCTTCCTTCTGGTGGGTAAAAATGGTCTTCCCAAGATAATTTGCACATCTATGCCACCTCAGAATCCGGGATCACAAAGTCACATGGAAGAATGCATTTATCTACATTCACCAACATATCATGAAGAATTTCCATTAATCTTTTAATAGACCGACCAGCCATAAGCAAACACATTGTGGTTGGTGAAGGAGTTTCTAATCCCAATTCCTCAAATATAGATAAGGGTATAAGATTTATGTGTGTGCCTACATCACATAATCCCTTGTTGAACTTATAAGCTCCAAAAGTGCAAGGTATTATAAATGCACCAGGGTCCTCTTTCTTTATAACTAAAGCTTTTATCAAGATAGCACTACAATTTGAGATACCTCGATCATCTCACACTCAAAGGCTTGTTTCTTTGTCATTAACTCCTTCATAAATTTGGAAAATCCTGTCATTTTAGTCAGTACATCAACTAAGGGAACATTTATCCACAGAGAATTGAACAAAGAAAGAAATTTTTGAAAATTTGGCGTCCTCCTCTTTCTTTTTCAATCGCTGAGGGAATGAAAGATCAATCTTGACTTAAGGTGCTTTAAACCTCACAACTGGACTTGAATTTTTTGGGGAATATTTCCTTGAAATTCCCAACATCATCCCCAACCTTCTCTTGCTTATCACTCTCGAGATTTCCAAGAGCATCACCACTATCATCGTTGGTTACACTTTTCTCAATTTCAACAGTCATTATACCTACATCTTTTCCCACTTCATTTTGGCCTTCTTTAACAACAAGCAATGGCGTTGTTCCCTCTACCACTTTTCCATTACGAGCAGTGATGGCTAAACATTGCTGATTAGCGCCTATAGAATTGACCATCGTGCTAGTAGGCAAACCACCTTTTGGTAGCAGATTGAGATGAGCCAATATGTTTCCAAGTCCTTAATAGAAGTTGAATGCAACATTATTGTTTGACTTAACTATGAAAATTCAGACTTCATCTCCTTTAAGACTTTATTGGAGGCTTTCACCTTATTCAAGATTCAGGAGAGCATATCTTCAGTCTAAAGATTCACTGGATTCACCACAGGATTAGTAGCTTTCACCCTGTCATAGGGTGGAACATATCTATCTACAACCCTATCATGATTTCTCCAACTCCTAACTTGTGGTTGGTTAGGCTATGCACGATCTCGCTATCCAATGTTATTGTTCCAACCTTGATTCAAGGGTGGCCTTGGAAAAGTCAACCGAGAACATACCATTTAGTTGCCCATATAATGCACCTCCTCATTGTAACCACCTTCAAATGCAACACTATAAAAAATCACATCGTTAGCAGCTCACACAACGTTTACACTTTTATGATTTCCTCTTAGAACATTAGTCAAGAGGTTAACATCTTAGCCATATTCTTGTCCCTCCCTTAATCTGTAGCGATCTGCTCCTTAGATGGACCCCTCTAATCTGAAGGTATGATGTCATCCCTTGTGTACCACGCTCGGATAATTTTTGTCATGCCATCGAGGAGGTCCCAAGCTTCGGTGAATGTTTATGTCATAAGTCCTCCTCTCACCAGTTGGTCAGCTACCTTTTGTTAACCATATCGAGGCTCAAATAGAAGTATTGCAATAGCATATGGTCCGGTACTCCATGATTAGGGCATTAAAGTAAGAGTTTCCAAAATAGAAGCCACGTCTCATGCAATGGCTCACCTTCAATCTATTTGAAGTTCTCAATACTTTTTCTGAGCTTTATCATCTTTGAGGAAGGGAAAACCCTTGCGAGGAATGCATTTTGCAGCTCCTCCAATGAAGTGATAGAATTACGAGGCAACTTAGCTCGCCACCTCACTACCTCTTTGGTGATAGAGAACGAAAGCAGCCTAAGTCTAATGGCTTCTTGGCTCGCTCCCATAAACTTGAATATGAGACTGGCATAAGAAAGGTTCCTAAGGTGTTCACGAGAATCCTCATGGCCAAGTTCTTCAAACAATCTCTTCAGCTGGAGAAGTTGCAACATAATGCTTCTCACATGAAAATTAACTCCTTCGGACAATAGGGGTAGTCAGTTAGAACCTGTAGTTCCCACTTGGTCCAATTTACACCTTGCATATCATTAGCATCTCCAACATTCTCACCATTGACACTCCCTTCATCCTCCATCTTAACACCTATTTTTCAAGAGCAAAAACAACAAAAAAATAGTAAAAACAATTCTAATTATAAGAACAAAGCTCAACAAATACTTTAGTTATGAACTTGTTGATTCCCCAGCAACGACGCCATTTTTGATGTCGCTCAACCCGGCTACTCAAAGGAATCAGGGGCGGTTGTCATCAACATATTAACCCAAATGAAAGGTTGAGGTCAAATCCCACAGGGAATCGTGGTTCACAGATAGAAGTAGTTTATTGGACTAAGCAATTGGAGGATCTTGGGGGCTTTGAAATAATTAAGGCAAGATTCAAGCTACACAATATCTAATTAACAAATTGTAAGAACAAAGCTCAACAAATACTTTAGTTATGAACTTGTTGATTCCCCAGCAACGACGCCATTTTTGATGTCGCTCAACCCGGCTACTCAAAGGAATCAGGGGCGGTTGTCATCAACATATTAACCCAAATGAAAGGTTGAGGTCAAATCCCACAGGGAATCATGGTTCACAGATAGAAGTAGTTTATTGGACTAAGCAATTGGAGGATCTTGGGGGCTTTGAAATAATTAAGGCAAGATTCAAGCTACACAATATCTAATTAACAAATTGTTCAACAAATTGGGGAAGATGTTGGGGATGTGCAAATATGGGAATCAATGTACTATCTGGGTCTTAATATTTTACTCAATGAGTTGATAATGAGTGAGTGGCTAGGTTTCTTGCAACATGTGTTCAGTTATGACACATGAGTGTTTCATATGATTCGATTACGATATCATATGCGGACCGCCAAGGACACGCTTAGCCTATGAAGTCTCAGCAAACCCCCATTACCTTGGTCATTAAATCCATAGTTATGGACTTCAAATGAAACCCCGGAAGGTTTCCAACCACTGCATCTATTCCACACTCTGATAATTTCAGTTAAAGAAATAATCAGAGATCTAAAGTAAACCCCAACTTTGCAACTATTAAATTATAGATTAAACATAAGAATAGATATAAATTCACTTAAATAAACTACAAATAAGTCAAAATATCAAAGACCCAATAAATAAATCAAGAACCTTTATCAATAGCACACCCCCAACATGGAGGCTTAAGCCATACATGCTAGAAATTAGAGATTTAATACCCAAAATAGCAACTAAAGTCATGGGCAACGAGATTAAATAGAGAATAGTTGATTATCACTAGCTAACCTTCTCAAGTTTTGCTTCCGCAATGCTTGAAAACCCTATCAATCCTTGTACTCTAAAGAAGGAATATTCTATGTGCTACTCTCTCTGTAAAACTAAGAAGAATGATATGATATGTATAATTTCCTTTCTAATTTGCTTAAATAGTTCATGAAAAATTATGAGAGTTTTTCCTAAAAATTTCCATCAGCGATCAAGGTTAATCATCACCGAGCGCTCCGGCGATACAAAGAATATGCACTTGACCAATTTTCCCTGCATCCTCTTAAGAGTTATTCCTCTGCAACATTGGGAGATAGTTCTTCACTCTGCCAATACAATTCAATGATTTGCCATGGTTCCTATCTCGTCGCCTTCTTGTCATGGTTTTGGGCCTTTGAGTACTGCAACTTTTGGCAGTCTCTTGAGCCATTTGACGATGCGCCAAATATATTTTTACGGCATCGATTCTGATCCTTTGCCTGACTTGGGCTTGAACCTATGTTGCTGCAATGCTGGGAGGTCTCTCTAAATGTCCGGCGGATTGTCGAATATGTAGGTGATACTGCTTTTCTCTGCCTTTTTGAAACTTTTTCTCCCTTCCCAAGGTTTGTCCAGAATTGTCCATTTGTGCACTTTTAATCACATTTCCAAACATAACACATGCATATTCGTTAGAGATTAGAAATAATAGTGCACTAAGGACAATGTTTCTTTTCCAATAGCCCCAAAATGAGTCTGAAATATTGACTCATCAGTAACTAATAATTTAATTACAACAGCAAAGGTGTTGCACATGAATCTATTACAACCTCATGTGCAAATTGGTCAAGGACACGTCTGGCCTGAGAAATTATAGCAAACCACCTAATACTTTAGCCACTGAATACATTGTTGTGGAATTTAACTGAAACCCCAAAAGATTTCCAGCTAATACATCCATTCCACACTCTAACCACTTAGATTAAATCCATAATGAGAGATCTAAGTAAGTCCCAAGTTTGCAACCCTAGGATTATAGATGAAACTTTACAATAGATTTAAATTCACTCAGATTAACAACAATACAGTCAACATATCATAGACCCAACACCGAAATTAAAGACCCATTTTATTTACACCCCCCCCTAATTTGGGGGTTTCAGCTACCCATGCTTGAAATTAAAGATTCAATACTAAATTTAGTGACTAAGTACATGAGTAACAAGGATAAAGTTGAAATAAGCTAGCTAATCTCCACAAATTAATGCCTCCATAAGCTTGAGACCCTCTAACCATTGTATTATTGAGAAAAACGTTCTATGTACTCTCCTTTGACTCTCTCTCTATTTGTAAAACATGATATGAATAATATGTGCAATGTCCTTTTTAAAAGGTTTAAATAGTCTATGCAAAGTAAGTGAGAGTTTGTGCACCGAGTAGCCATTTGACAGTCAAGGTTGGTCATCACCAAACACTCTGGCGATACGCCGAATGTGCACTTGACTGCCTTTCTCTGTATGTCCTGAAGGCTTGAATCTCTGTGAAATTGTGCGATGACTTTTCACTTTGCTGATTATGTTTGGTGATCCCCAGAACTTTCCTCTACATCGCCCTTCTATCATGAACTTGGGGTCCTGAGTACTATAACATTAGGTGGTCTTATTTGCCATTCAGTGATACATTGAATATGTTTGATGACGTTGATTCTTATTACCTTTTTGGCATAGACTTGGGGCTTGGTTGCTGCAATGTTAAACAATGTCGTTGAGCCTTTGGCGTTCTGCCAAATATGTCGGCAAAGCCGCTTTTGTCCTCCTTTTTGTCACTTTTTCCTTTTCCCAAGATTTGTTGAACATTGTTCATTTGTGCACTTTTAGCTCCATTCCTATCACTACACATGCATATTAGTTAGTAGTTGAAGCATAAAAGTACACTTAGGACAACATTTCTTCACATTCTTAGCACAAAATGAGTGTAAGATATGGAATCATCAAAAGGCAAGCCTATGGGTTGAAGCGACATGCCATTTCTCATTTGGGAGAGTGTCTGTTGAACATATACTTGGAAATTATGTCCTAATATTGTGTGTATAGGATCTTCTTTGGCGTGAGGGCAAATGGTGATGCTTTTAGGTAGTGATCAACAACTATATGAACAATTATGAATGTAGCCATACCTTGAGTACTCCTTAGTCACCTCTTGAGGCTTCAAAATCACGTAAGAGGTTGAGAGAGCTTCGTAGGCAGACGACATAGGTAGAATTGTATGTGTTGCTATTTGTGGCCCTATTTGTAAGCAATAAATTAGATTTTTTGGAACTTGATTTTCTTGAGGGCAAGCAAAAACTTATGTTCGTGGTGCTGATGAGTCCTTATCTTGGACTCATTTTGGGCTTAAAATGTAGGGAAATGTTGTCCACAATGTGCTATTTTTCTTTGTATATTAACTAATATGCATGTATTATGACAGGAATGAAGTTGAATGTGCATAAGTAAAGAATACTCAGTGAAACTTAAAAAAGGAGCAAAAATGCCAAAAAGGCGGTCAAAAGCGGCATCGACGACATACTCCTCAGATCGCTGAAATGCTAAAGAGATTGTCTAATGTTACAACAACCAAGACCCCAAGTCCATGAAAAGAAGGTGAGGCATGAAGAGGTTCGGGGGATTGTCGAACATGATTGGTGATTAACAAAGACATCCCTAACATTGTAGAGACTCAAGCCTTCAAGAGATGCACAAGAAGGCAGTCAAGTGCACATTCGGCGCAGCGTCGGAGTGCTCAGTGATAGCCGACCTTAACCATTGAATGGTAATTTGATACACGAACTTTCATTAACCGTACGGACTATATAAGCTTTTTGGCAAGGATATTGTACATAGTATCCCATATAAGATTTTATAGATAGATACAGAGAGAGAGAGAATAGAGTACATAGAAGCTTCTTGCTTAAGTAATACAAGGGTTTGGTGATTTCAAGATTTTGGAAGAAGAAATTATGGAGATTGGCTTGTTTAATTCATCTTGTCTCTTGCTATTCATCTTACCCATGTAACCAACTACTGGTTTTTGTATTGTTTCTTTACTTTTAAGCATGAATGGCTAAAACCCCTATGTTTGGGGTATGTAAACAATATGGGTCTTTGATTCCTATGCTGGGTCTATGATATTTTTATTATATTGAGGTTAATCTTAGTGAGTTTATATCTATTTCTAAGTTTCATCTATAATTCTGAAGTTGCAAGCTTGGAATTTACTTTAGATCTCTGATTATTGCATTAATTTGAGTAATTAGAGTGTGCAATAGATTTATTAGTTGGAAATCTTTCGGGGTTTCAGTTGAATGACACAAACCTTTGTTCAATGGCTAAAGTATTAGGATGTTTGCTATAATTTCTTAGGCAAGGTGTGTCCTTGAGCGATTTGCATATGATGTCATAATAGATTCATGTGAAACACCTTCGGTATCATAAATGAAGTGTTGGTCACTAATAACCTAGCTTACTCACTTATTTTTTACTCAATTCATCAACTGTTTGGACCCAACTAAGTAGATTTATCCCCATATTTGCACTCGCCCGACATCTATCTTAATCTATGATAGTTTGCAATTTAGAAATTGTTGTTAGCTGAATTTTGATATTTGTTTACTCGCAACCCCCCAATTCAATACTACAAATGCATAGTTCAATGCATGACTTAACCTCTTGAACCACCATTCCTTGTGGGATTTGACCCCTACTCTTGTTGGGTTATTATGCTGATAACGATCATCCCTACTTCCATTTGCGTAGTAGGTTTGAACATCATTAGACATCCCTAACACCAAATGGTAGATTCAACCCTTAGAAATCATTTTGTGGGCTTTGAGATATGAAATATACTGACTTTTATATGAAGAACTACCACCCTTCTGGTCAAGAGTAGACTCATTTGGAAATTAGAACTTGGCATTACGAGTCCGATAATCTATGGAAGCATAAGAAGCATACAACCATCCATCCCAAGTATGATATCGAAATCTACCATGGAAAGCTCTACCACATCATAAGGAATAACTTTATGGATGATGGACAAAGGACAACCTCTATGGACTTTTTGTGTAATAATGAATTCACCGACGAGAGTGCTAACATAAAAAAGCTCAACAAGAGTTTTGGGACATGCATGAAATCTACTAGCAAGAAATGGTGAGACAGAAGACAAAATTGCCTCGGATCTAAAAGCGCTTAAGCATCAAAATAAAAAACTTTTAACATACCGGTAAAAACCACATCCGGGGGTACTTCTACCTCTTGACTTCCATGAAGGACATAGAACCTATTTACTTTTAGGGCTCCTTGTGCTTGTCCACCCTGGCCTTCGAGCATTGCATTCCCACTCCTACATTCCATTATGTAATTGTGATGAGTCTATATCTCGGACTCATATTGCGCTAAGAATGTGAAGAAATATTAACCTTGGTGTGCCATTATATTATAATTACTAACTAATATGCATATGTTATGTTAGTAATGGAGATAAAAGTGCACAAGTGGAAAATACTCAACAAATCTTAGAAAAGGAGCAAAAATGCCAAAAAAAGGAGGACAAAAGCGGCTTCGTCGACATATTCGATGTACTACCGTAGCTCGGGGAGACCGCCTAATATTTCAGCAACCAAGTCCCAAGTTTATGCTAGAAAAGCAGTAAGTATTGAAGTCGCTAAACATATTTGGCGCATCGCTAAATGGAAAAGGAGACCACCTATTGTTGTAGAACTCAAGACCCCAAGCTCATGACAGAAAGGCAACGTAAAAGGAACTTCAAAGAATCATCGAACTTGATCGGTGGAGTTAAACACCATTGCCTAATCTTGTAGAGATTAAATCCTTCAAGGAGATGTAGAGGAAAGTGGTCAAGTGCACATTCGGTGCATCGCTGGAGTGCTTGGCGATGGCTGACCTTGATCACCAAAAGGATATCGGTGCATAAATTCCATTTATTTTGCATAAACTATTTAAACCTTTTGGAAAGGATATTGTACATATCATTCATATCAGTTTTAAAGATAGAGAGAGAGTGAGAAGAGGGTACTTAGAACATTCTTGCTCAATAGTACAAGGGTAGAGGATTTCAAGTGTACGGAGACACAAATTTTGGAGATTTAAATCAACTTCTCTATTAATCCTTGTTACCTATGTACTTAGTTACTGAATTTGGTACTGATCTTTATTTTCAAGCATGAGTGGTTAAAACCCCATTTTGGGGGTGCGTAAATAATATGGGTCATTGATTTCTATGTTGTGTCTATGAAAAATTGACTTTATTGTTGTTGATCTGAGTGAATTTACATCTATTGCTAAGTTTCATCTATAATTCTAAGGTTGCAAAGTTGGGTATATTTCAGATCTCTAATTATTAGTTTAATTTGAGTAGTTAGAATATGAAATCGATGTATTAGCTGAAAACATTTCAGGGTTTTAGTTGAATGCCTCAACCATTGATTCAATGGCTAATGTATTATGTGGTTTGCTATGATTTCTTAGGCTAGGCATGTCCTCGTGCGATCCGCATATAATGTCATAATTGAATCATGTGAAACACCTACATTGTCGTGTTTGAAGCTTAGGTTACCAGCATCCTAACCTATTTACTCATATTTAATCGTTTAGTCAAATGTTTAGACCTTGCTTAGTAGATCTATTCCCATATTTGCATATGCCTAACCCTCTTTAAGTTTGTTGATTTGTTTCTTAGTTAAGTTGTTATTTGTTGAATCTCGATTTTATTTATTGTAACCCTCCAATTTGAACCTATAACTGCCTAATTCAATGAATTACTTCAGCTTTCAACCATCATTCCCTATTGTTGGGTAATGTGCTGATAACGATCATCCTTACTTCCTTTAAGTAGTAGGATTGAGCATTCATAAAAATGGCACCATTTTCAGGGAATAGTGCTAGTTGTTGAATGAAGTGTTTATTGTTTTTTGTTTTTGTAATTAGAGTTGTTTTATTACTTTTCTTGTTGTTTTTACTATTGCGAAAATAGGTGTTAAGATGGAGGAAGAAGGAAGTATCCATGGTGATAATGTCATAGAAGTGAATGACTTTCAAGATATCAACTAGGATCAAGTAGGGAGCATGGGGATGATCTGTATACCCCCCATAGGCGTGTGGTGTTGTATTCAATGTCACAAACACCATGTTACAACTCCTTCAGCCAAAGGGACTATTCGAAGGGCAAGCCCATGAGGATACCCATGAGCACCTTCAGAATTTTGTTGATGTCTGTTTTCCATTCAATTTCCCAGAGTTACTCAAGAGACCATCAAGATGAGGCGCTTCCCGTTCTTTATCATTAGAGAAGTTATGAGGTGGCTAGCTAAGATTCCTTGAGAATCAATCACTTAATAGGAGGAACAACAAGATGCATTCCTTGAAAGGCTTTTCCCTCCTTCGAAGATGGTGAAACTTAGAAGGTATTGGGAACATCAAAAGAATGAATTTGAGCCATTCCATTAGACATAGATGCAATTTTAAAAACTTTTGCTTCAATGGCCGAACCATAGAGTCTTGGATCACCTATTATTGCAAATAGAGGTGTGACTGACTAATTGTTACGAGGAGGAATCATGAAGCAAACTTTTGTTGCTTCTTGTGATCTTTTGGACAACATGACTAAGATTAATCATGCTTGGCATACAAAAAAGACCTTGTATCTTCTATGCACAGGGGACTGTCCAAAGAATAACTTACTAAAGATCAAGAGAGAGACAAAAACATGGCTAAGATGTTGACCCAGCTAGATCTATTGACTAAGCATGTCATGGGAAGAAACTGAAAGAATGTTAATGTTATAGCTGTTGTTGATGATGTGGTATATGATAATGTACTGTATGAAGGAGGATATAGTGAAGAGGTACATTATATGGGTAATCAAGCGATGGGTTCTTGATCGGCTTTTCCAAGCCCACTTGGGAATCAACGTTGGAATAATGGTGCTGGATGGTGAGATAGAGCGTGGCCAAAACAACCTCAAGTTGGAGGTTGGAGAGATCGTGATGGATCAAGAGATAGGTATGTTCTACCCATGATAGAGTGAAGGTTGTTGACCCTATGGTGAACCTAGAAAACTTTCTGACTGAGGACATGTTAACCCGAATCTTGAACAAGGTTGAGGCTTCTTGACAGAGTTTCGAAAGAGATGAAGTCTGATTTCTCACAACTGAGTCAAAAGGTGACTTCACACTCAGCTTCTATTAAGAACTTAGAGACTAAACTTAGTAATGTCTCAACCCATCTCAACCAAAGGCCGAAAGGAGGATTGCCTAGTAAAATAGTGGCCAATCCAAAAAGTGTGAACCAACAATGCTTGGCTATCATGACATGTAGTGGAAAGGTTGTAGAAGGTATTAGGGCTACACCTATAGTTGAAGAAGGTCAGAAAGAAGTGGAAGAAAAAAGAGGCACCGTGAGTCCCAATGATGATGAAGATTTATCTATGAATGAAGGTGATGAGACTCTTGGTAATCCCAGGAGTAGTAAAAAAGAGAAAGTTGGGGGGTGATGTTGTGAATGCTAAAAGAGCATCACCCAAGAATACAAATTAAGTTGTGAAGTTGAAAGCTCCTCAAGTTAAGATCAATCCTCCATTCTCCCAAAGATTGAAACACAAAGAGGACTATACTAAATCTCAAAAATTCCTTTCTATATTCAATTCATTTTACATCAATAATCCATTGGTTGAGGCAATAACTGAAATTCAAGGGTATGCTAAATTCATGAAGGAATTAGTAAGAAAAAAAGAACCTTGGAGTTTGAGACAATTGAGGTGTCCCATAATTACAGTGCTATCTTGACGAAAAACTTGGTTGCTAAGAAAGAGGACCCTGGTGCATTCACAATTCCTTGCATCTTTGGAGCTTACAAATTTAGCAAGGAGCTATGTGATTTTGTTGCGAGCATGAATCTCATACCCTTGGCTATATTTGAAGAGTTAGGGTTAAAGACACCTTCACCAACAACGATGCGATCGCTTATGGCTAACCGGTATATCAAAACGCCGGTTGGAATTCAACACGATCTTTTGGTGAAGGTAGACAAGTTTATACTGCCAACCAACATTATGAACATAATTTATGAGGTAGATGTGGACGTGCCCATAATCTTAGGTAGACCATTCCTGGCTACCGAAAGGGACCTGGTGGATGTTAAGAGAGGGGACTTAAGGTTTAGAGTGAATGAAGATGATGTTGTATTCAATATTTGCAAGACTTTGAAGCTTACAAAAGACATCCAAGTAGTATCGGTGATTGATCAATCATGGGTCACTTAAGGATAGGAGGAACTACATCATGCCATGACGTTATCTTAGGTGTTTCTTGGGACGCAATCAAAGGTGATTAGGTAAGTTTTTCTTTTGGAATAATGGGTGTTGATTGGTGCAGGTTAAAAAAGGGAGAATCCAAGGTTAAAACTAAAAGGTGACCGGATAGGGTCTCGCTGATGGATCACTGAGTGAGACGACGATCACCAATTAGACCGCCTTATCAGTCATCTAATGACTCATGCGGTGCTATCAAATTAAGTGGTCTAAATTACAAGTTGGCAGATCACCGAACCGGTTGGACGATGGTCAGTTTCACCTCCCTTTAAGCCTGAGGTAAACGTCTAATTATGGTTGAAAAAGGTGAATCAATAATACATTCGGCGTATTGCTTAGTGTGTTTGGCGGATAGAATCGGCATCACCAACTCCTCGCGCCTGACGGGCCTATTAAAGGCTTTTCAAAATGCCTTGGCTTTTCACTCTTCATATTCCCTCCTTTTCACTTCCTTTGCAAGCCAATAATCCCTATAGTATATTCTGTTGTATTTTTCTTTGGAGTGAGCACTTTTCATTAACAAAAAGTTCATTTGGAAATTCTTATTGTAGTACAACAAAAAAGAGGTATGTTTTTGCATTATTATCTTTTTGAAAAATGGTTTTGAAATTATGAGGGCTTAAAAAGGGTTTGGGAGCTTGTTAATCAAAAGATGGGGTTGAAATGTTGTTGAAAATCATGTGGGTGATGTGTTTTCGTGATTTTAGGACCTTATGCTTCATGTATGCTTAGTTTATTTGGATCTTTGATTGCTTTAAAAAAATTCATGAAATTTAATGTGCATGTGATATGGGCTAAGGCTATATGTTTCCCAAATATTAAATGATAGATTGCGATGTCTCAATTTTGACCTAGATTTCTTGATGGATAGCCTTACGTTGAGATAATGTCATGATCATATGAATGCTTTCAATGATTAAATTTGCTTGTTGTGCTACTTGTTTTTGTGGGCTACGGGTGAAGTTTGATTAATCTCCAAACTCTTTTGAGCAAAGTGAACTTGCCCTATAATAGATTGGGTGATGTCATTCTTAACGGTAAGTCGTAATCTGATTGAGTTTGTAGCCATGGTAACAATATGAATGTAGCAATAGATGAATTAGCATGTACTGATGTTAATAGTGGGTTAGTGTGTGATTTTCCTATTGTTCATGTTTAGTGTATGATTTTCCCGTTGTTCATGTTCAAATTGATCAAATTTTGAACGCATGGTTGTTGTCCTTGCTAGTCAATTTTGGTGATGGTTATTTTGTTCACCAAAGTGGACTCTACGATGTGCTGAAGTGTCCCACATATCGGTTTGTCTGACAGATGATTGATGTTGAGTTCTACAACTCTTTGTGATGGTATTTTCCATCGCTGAATCAATTTGACAGATCACTAAATTTGCACCACCATCATCGAAAGTACAAATGATTGAAAGATTGAAAATTATGCAAAAAGGCGACGGTCTATTTGATTGCCAGATCAGTTTGACGGATGGCCGATCATGTTTGGTTTGTCAAAAAGAATTGTCCACCCTGAGTATTGTTCTTGTGAATGATTTTTTGGATTTATTTATCCTGTGATTGATGCTCACATAATGTTTTGAGCCTGTTTTGCAGAAATGGGCAAGTCAATGGAACCTGTCACTCAAGGTGGATCTCGGGCAGCTTGGGGAATCACTATAGCACTCAACCAGGTAGATCAAAGAGCTCGTAAGGAGGTGCAAGGTAAAGGTAAAAGGAAGGTGACTGAACATCGAAAGTCTAACTGTGACAACGAAGGGTCCTTACATATGACTTGGACCACTTCAAAAGATGAGGAAGTGGAGTCAAAACCCTAACACGTAGGCCTACTTCTAAACCAAGTCCCAAAAGGCATCGAAGTGAGGCTAGGTCCACAGCCCCTCACAATCCTCTCCCTCAAACATCTTAGAGGATCTAGGAGACAATAGCCCCAAGACATTTAAAATGACTTAGAGAAGAGGGGCACAGAACAATCTTGGAGGAGAGGCGATTATCAACGAATGGAGTCATTGATAGGTAACCCGAGGTGTTGGATACTCTTAAATTCTATAATTTACAAATATTTAACAAACCTTAGGATCCATATATTTCAAGCATGGTCCGAGAATTTTAAGAGGCCTATGATAAGGCCATTCCAAAAAGAAAAAGCAGGGTGAAGGTTGTTCTCAAACTTCTTGATGCAGTGGAAGTTCGTGATGGGCAAGTCCTATTCAGTGAGACAGAGATAAATAATATTTTGGGATGCACATGAAGATATGAAAATGTCATTGATGAGATAATGAAGGTCAAGACCTTTGATAACATCAAACCATAGTTTGCCCATATGACTGGAATTCCAGCTCCTCATGGTTAGAAGAGGGGGCAATTGTTTAAAAGAAAGAGATGAACATCTTGAATAGATTTTTGTTTGAATTCATCAGCATCAACCTAATACTAACAGAAAATGAGTCAATACTTGGACATTCCAAACTGGCATTGGTTGAGTGTATCTTGGACTGCTGGAAGTTGAACCTTTGTTCAATCATCGCCCTAGAGATCCTCACTAGCACCTAGTAAGTGCAAACCTCACTCCCAATTCCCAGCCTTATCACAACCTTGTGAAAGCAAGCCAGAGTGTATGGAAATAAAAATACTGATGTGAAGGTCACTCCAACAACATCTACTGATATTTGAAGAATTGAGGCTGAGTTCCAAAGGGACAAAGAGGACCGAACCAGGAAGAAGTCAATTGCCAAAATACCAGTGGTTGATGTGGAGGCCCTCGAGTTTGGCGTTGTAGAGCTGGTTCTTGAGTTAGGTTTATCTTCTTCCTCTCCCCCATTACCTTTCTCTTCTACTCTAGCCTTTTTCACTAAGGCACAGGCTGACCCTCGAGCTAAGGATGATCAAACCCCGACCACTAGGACAACCATTATGAGCATTGGATGTTTGGCCAAAATAATTGACATTTGTGCCCCCTGAGTTGAATTATCCTTGCCCAATTTGATTGAGATGATGATAGCCAATGCATTGGCTCTATATATTGAGGCTGAAAAGAAGAAAACGGAATTGATGGAGGAACATAAGCCGAGAACTAATAGGCTCGAGGTGATGATTGAGGATGAGGGGAAAACATTGGCTAGCTTAAAAGAGAAGGTAACTGTTGTGGAGAAAATAAATGGTGGTAGTGAAGGCACATCTGCCATAAAAGCCGACATTGACTATTTAAAGAAGGAGTTGAGGTCAGTAAATTTGAGTTCTTTTTGTGACGGGCTAGAGGATCCATCTAGAGTTGATATGAATGTAGCTCCTAGTGATGTTGTAGCTCCTAGTGATGTTATGGATGTTGATACTCTAGGTGAAGGCAATGAAGAAGTTAATGTTGTAGGCACCCCGGAGACCGAAGAAGAAGAATTGGGAGTTCAGATCGATTAGGCGGAGCGTGAAGGGTTAGGATGGTTAAAAAGAGAGATCTTGGACATGATTAAAAGGCATCTCTTATAGACACGTCCATGATAGACACTTTTGATGTACATGAGCCTGAGCCAGCGAGGTTGTTGATTGATCTAAAGAGTGCACCGCAGGATGTGGGCCTTGGTACCCCATGACCACTTCTTTAGCTCTAGCACCACCACCACAACAGGATTCATCATCTTTAAAAGGATTCTAATACTTAATCTATCTATGATTTTTTGATATTGTGCTTGTACATTGAGGGCAACGTTTTCTTTTTAGGAGGGGGTTAGCTATTAGAAGTCCCCAATATCTCTTGATGATTATTCACTATTTTTGTCATGGTTTGGATGAGACAATGCGTATTTTAATTTTTTGTTGTTGGATGTTTAAGACAATTTTAATCTTGGATTTGCAAAATAATTTTAATTTGGGTCGTCATAGATTAGTATTATTTTTCTATTTAATTTTCTTCTTTTTGAGTTGATTGGATGAATGGTTGTGAATGATGTCTTTAATTTGTGGTGAACCCCGTGCATATATGAAAAGTTGTTCAAATGGAAATATTGTGTCTCTAGTCTTTAGCAATCTGAGTATCGGTAATCCATATCTTTAATTCAGATGGTGCCATGGATGAAGAGCATGTAATAACTTACCAATTGTTGAAAGATAGTGCAAAAAGGGGAGACACCTAGAATGGAAGATCAAAAGCAAAAGAGGTGTCAATAGGAGTCAAAGATGAATGAGGACAAAAGGACCCATGAGCATGAAATGAATGTATAGAGTTCAAGGAGGGATGAGTCACTAATAACCATATGTTATCCTACTTAACCTTAACCCTATATTACATTCGGAACAAAGACCTTTGGGATCTTAGTCTCGGATGAAATCAAATGAACTCTGATTGAGTATAAGGGCAAACCTATGGGTTGAAGATTTCATGTTATTTCTCAATCTGAAGAGTGAGTGTTGAAGGGATCCTTTGAAAATATTGCTCTAATATTGTGTGTACAGGATCTTCTGTGGTGTGAGGGAAAATGGTGATACTTTTAGGCAGTGATCAGCAGCTACATGAACAACTATGAGCGTAGCAATGTCTTTATTACTCCTTAGCCACCTCTTGAGGCTTGAAAATCACATAAGTGGTTTGTGGAAGTTCGAGGATGGATGACAAAGATGGAACAATATATGTTTCTCTTTATGGCCCCATTTGCAAACTCACAATTGGATTGGTTGATGTTTGATTTGCTTGAGGGCAAGAAAAGTGAAAGGCCCGGGATCATTGACGTCACTTGAGTTCCACAAAACTGCCCAGAAATTTCTGGCAGCATCACCTCAAGGAGGGCCTACACGGCTCGTGTGAAACCACACTGACCGTGTGGCCTCCCATTGGGGTGACGCTTGGGAAAGTGGAGGATAAACGGGCCTCCACACGGTCCGTGTAAAGCTACACGGTCCGTATGGCCCTCCATGCCCTCTGCATAGAACCGTCTTCACACAGACCAAGTCACGGCCCGTGTGACTTTAAACGGTCTGCGTGGTCCTCCGTCTAGTCTTAGTATGGAGAGTCACCTACATACGGACGGGGTCACGGTCCGTGTGACCCCATATGGTCCGTTTACCGGTCTGTGTGGTGATACTTAGTCCGAAAAATCTTGCATCTGAAAATTTTAAGTCCGGGACCACGACACAGTAAATGGTCCATGTGACACTACACAGACCATATATCGGACCATATGCCCCAGACGGACCAATTTCAGGTCTGTTTCAGTAATGGCATTTTTGAAATATTGGCTTATTACAATGAAAATTTGGTCTTTTCCCACCCCTCCTAAGCTCCCTATATAAGCTGAACACTCCTATTTTCAGCCATTTTTCACTTCATTTCTTCTCCTCTCTCTAAATACTCCTTCAAAACTTCCACCTTCTCTTTAGGATCATTCAAGCCAAGACTCTCAATTTGAAGCCCATTTCTCCTCAAATTTGTCTCCAAATCAGGTATATAGGTGTTGATTTTTGGTTCCTTTCAACCAAGAAGACCCAAGTTCTTCTCAAACTATTTTATACACTTGTTTACTTAAAATGTGAAGATTCTACTACTTGATCTTGATATTTTGAACCATGCATGTGCTAGATAATATTTCGAATTTTGAGTTATGTTAAGCTTGGATATGATGGGTTACTTGGACTATGAAACTATGAAGCATGCATGTCCCTTTAAAGATGTTGTTTTGCATGGGTGATTTATACTATATTTTTCATATGAACTTTATTATGGATTTTTCCTAGTCTTTGCATTATATTGCAAATTTTGGATATAATCTACATTGCCCATGCCATCCCTACGTTATGCAGTGCATCACACTCACGACATTGGTGCATGGAAATCTTTAAAATGTGGGATTAAGCTCAATTTTGTCCTAAAAGGGAATTATGATATGATTTATGGTAAGACATGGGATATGACAAAAAGGTGATCACCGGTATGTCTATGATTATGGCTCTTGGAGCATCTTGGGTGTTTACACCACCTTGTATCTTGGCTCTTTGAGCATCTTGGGTGCTTGCACCATCTTGTACTTGTAGATGAGCTATTCCTTGCATTGGCATCTTGAATATGATCTTGTAATTTGGTATTGAGCCTAAATGTGTCTTGAACATTATGAAACTTGCACTTGACTCTCTTGAAAGCATATGTTTATATATATATGTACATATATATATATATATGTATATATGTATATATATATAAGTATCCTTGTGGGATGTGTAAGACTTAGCACCGATGGATTGGGGGCATTAGGGATATCCCCGAGGTCCCTTTCCGTTTCCTTGAACTATGTGCCTACATAGGGGCGGATGTAATTCGTCTATCTGTATATGACTATAACATGTCTTGCTTTGATTCTGTAAATCCTTTCGAAATTCACTACAACATTTTTGGCTTTTAAGTACCCTGACTAAGTGTGGCCTAAACTATAAAAAAAGTGTTGTCTTTGATCAAGGCATTTGGCTTTAAGCAACACTTTTGCAGGGGTGGCCTAAAGAAGCGTTACCTTTGACTTTAGGCAACACTTTGTAGGTGTTGCCTCAACAGCTACACTTTAAAAGCGTTGCCCATGGGGTGCAAAAGCAACACTTTGTAATAGTTATATAACAACACTTTTACTACATACTACTACATTTTTAAGTGTTGCCTCTTCATACTTTCTGGCAACGTTTTCAAAGTGTAGCCATTTATAACATCTCTAAAACAACACTTTAAAGTGTATCCTTTGCTGATATCCATGCCATAATTGACGTTCAATTTTGAAATTTTGCAATATTGACTAAAAATATTTATATGCCAAAATTTCTTATTGAATTATATATATATATATATATATATATATATAATCACACTACGCATAATTTTGCTTACAAATAATTAAATGCATAGATATGCAATAAACATCAAATAATAATGCCTTACAATTTTTTATAAGAGTCTTTTAAAGATGTGCATACTAGCAATGAATTCCACAAAATCAAATGTATTTAAACTCTAAAAATAGTTCAAAAACTCTTCCTATTCATTTCAATAAATCAAATTGACTTGTGGCCGCCATTCAAATTTGATCTCTCGCATTTTTCTACACATTAAAAAAAATAAAACAATTAGAGAGATCGAAATCAAAACAAATGAAAGATCAGCTCTACATTTTCAGAACTTCACTCAAACGATGAAGCAACAAACAAGGAGGAGGAGAATCCAGTGACTTACCAACAAAACTATCAATCACATAAATAATATCACTGAATCAAAATTCTTTTACCAGCTATTGATATAAAGCATGTCTACAATATACACAACACAAAATACATAATTTTAAGATGATAGCCACTGCCTGCATCCCTCCCCCCATATCTCCTCATCCGACCCCTGTTGAATTAGGAATGTGTTAAGAACTTGTCCCATTTGGTTTCCAAGAGAAGGTTGGAGCAGCTACTGAAAAGACTCAGGTAAACAAGGGGCCGAGTTCACCTCATGATGAATTTCTTTTATCCGATATCCTTGATCTGAAAATAAGATGGCCAACTGAGCTGGAGACAGACAACACTACCATGAACAAGAAGCTAGAGCTAAGCAAAAGTTCTTACGATCTGACTGGATTTGACCTGGATAACTTTCTTTCTTTTCCAAAGAGGGAGAACATATCCAGTGCAAACAAAGAACACACAGTAATAAGCAATAATATTGGGTCTGCAGCAAATAAAACAGTTGGAAATGACGAGGATCTATTTCCATTGAATTAGGATTTCAGTTCTGTGTCATGTGAGATTTGCTATTGCTGGGCTTATCCCTCTATATGTTTTTTTACGGCCTTGTACTCTGTCCGTCTCTAGTGGCATTTTTATCTTTAAAATATACGTGAGCATTTGTTACGTTTAGTTTTGTTGGTCTGCTAAGTAATGCTTCTTGTTTCATCTTCTGTGTTGTGCACAAAGTATTTTAACACATTACAATATCATAAGTTGACATGTTAAAAAGTGATAATCTTAAGTAAAAAGTTTCTTCATTTGATTCTCTTTAAATGTTTAGCTGCATTAGTATGTTACAACAAACAACAATTCTTGTGTCCCATTCTTTGTATTATAAGTTTTGCTTTGGCATTATCTCCAAGTTCAATATACTAAAATAATTCAATTTTCTTAGCTACTATACTTGTTGCAACAATTTTGCTTGTGTTCTTTTTTTTTTAATGACTTACTCAAATTGTTGGTTCTTTTTTTTGCAAGTCATTTTATCCACATTTTGTTAGACTTGTGTTCTTTATCCCAACAATCTTTAGCTTTCTAAAACTTATTAATGGTACTTATCGATCCCATTTTAAGTGTTGTTTTTGTTCTTTTCACGTCCATCAAGAAAATAATGAATATAAGATATAGTTCTTTAGGATAAAATACCTTTTGAGTTAAGAACCAAAGCATGAGTTGATCCAGAAGAATGTGGAAGATTTTGACCTCTTTCCGCTTATGCACTACTTGCTTCAGCAGGTGAAGCACGATTAGATCCGACGCACCCTGGTATATCTTGAAAATTCAATCCTGGGTTGTTTTGCAACAATTGACTAAACAAATTTCGCATTTCCTCTCTCATTTCTTCCTTTAGAGAAGTTATTTCATTGGCATGCTTTTGTTTAAGCTTGTCAATTTCCTCCTCCTTTTTGAGAGAACTTGTTGTCAGTGATCTACCATAGCATCTAAGTCAACCAGGTTGTTCCTTTCCAAACACTGCCTTAAATGTATCATCTGGTGTTTCTCCAGCATTTTGGCGATTGTGAAGCTCAGCCTATCAAAGAAATTCACATGGCACAGTTATATTTAAGTACTACTTTTTGTTCAACCAAAAGGAGTTTATGATTCATTTAGCAAAGTCACACTCTCCACAATATAACTATTATAAGTATGAATAAAATTAACCACTAATCCACTATAAATAACTTACTATTGCAACTTGGGTATCAGCCTGAAGTTCTTTTCCTTTCTTTGTACGAGTTGCAATAAACATTTCAGACTTTGATGGTTCCTCATTGTTTTCTTTATCTGCACGCTACAAATTACACAAAAATGAATTTTAAAAAACATCAACATGTTCTAATGAAGTACCAAAAAATGAAATTCAAATTTTACAAAGTGTATGTAAATTAGTATTACCAATGCCACGCGTTGCAAAATTAATCGGTCTCATTCGATGCCTCCACTTTTGTTTTTTTTTTCTGTTTTGGGAATTCACCTCAGAGATAGCCTAAATTTCAATACAAAAAGATGTATTAATTTATAAATAAAAAATAAAGAATAGAGATGACGCAAAATATATCAAAGAAAAAAATGTATTATTTTAGCCCGACTTGAATAGTTGGATGCTCCAATACTCGATCAACTGACGAAAATGAACTTCAGGTATATCATCAGGCCGTTTCGCTAACATATCCTCAATAGTACTATTTTTATCAAAAAATCTCTCTTTAATACTTCCCTTGTGTCGCCTCCAAGCCTCACGAAGACCTGTCATCACCCACTTCTGTCCTTCTGTTGGAATTAAGAATTTGGACTATGCAAAATAGATAAATATTTAGCTTCAATCAATAATAAGCATGCAATGAAATATAAAATCTCAAAGTTTATTGTTCTTACATTGACATATTCCCACATGCGCTTTTTAGTGACAGTTGGCACTACATGCCAACTAGTGTAAATCAAGCTAATAAATCTAGGATTCTTTGCAATTGTTCCTAGAAAGTAGGTTAGATCAGACACAATCTTATCAGTTGGTCCCACTGCTTGTCCTTTATCAAATGTCACCTCCTCTCTTTCTTCCATATTTCTTGCATGAATTTTCTTACATGTTGTTTGTCCTCGCACATTTTTCTTCTCCGATATTCCTAGATTAATGTAACAACTTCCAAATAAGAAATGTCATTTATAATGAATAATAAATTTTACAAAGTTTAAGATATACCTTTTGTACTACAATCGATGTCAATTTCCTCATCTATAGTAGACCCATCCTCACAAATTTCTTCTTGATCCACAAAATCATCCAATACCTTATTATGTTCATCAATAAGAGGAGCATGCATACATTCAACATCATCTGTTGTGCGGTTATCATATTTCATTTCATCACCTAGGCGTGTTCTTTGTTTTTTCAGAAACTGATCAAGATTAGTAGCCGGTAGCACCAACTTTCTCTTTACCTGTTTGAAGTTTGGTAGCTCATCATGAATATCTTGTTGTTCATTTATTCCCTGTTCTTTAAGAAATTGATCAAGAGTGGTGGCCGGTAAGACTGACTTCATCTTCACCTGTTTGATATTTTGCAACTCCTGAATATCAGGTTGTTCCTCCCCTTCGCCTAGTGTTGTATCAATCACATGAGAGGTATTAACATCTGCCTTTGAAGATGGTTGGAACCTAGAGTTTTGCATAGGAAATTTGACTCCTTTCATTTGAATGGAAACTCCAGATTGAAGCAACCTTTGTATATTTTGTCCTTTCCCTGCAATCATATGTGAAGTACTAAGCTCTTCCATTGAAGACAATTGAGTCACTGCTTTGTGCCTAAATAGTTTACTCTTTTCCTCTTGTGGAATGGACCCCTCAAGATTCCGTCTTTTATGCGCTATTGGTGCATGCTCTTTCCTCAGTTTATCATTGTCTTGTTTTTCAAGTTGTTCTCTCTTAATCTTAAACTTGTTGATCAATTCAGCACTTGATCGGTATTGCATATCAGAATTCACATTCTTCAATGGACTTTGAGCTTTGGTTGGATTCGGGACCTTTTTCTTTAGTATTCTTGCCTGATTCATTTTCGTCTTCTTCTTTTAATCTCTTTACTTTATGTACCTGCAAAATAAACAATGCGTTAAGGACTTGTGAAATAAAAGTCCTTTTATGGATTGCTGCTTCACCTTTTATGGATGCACCTTTTAACAATACAAAGTTAAAAGTATTTGATGATTCTCTTTCTTGTTTAAGATAAATCAGAAGTACTGAACGCTACACCAAGGCATGTCAGAAAAATTTATTATGCCAGAGTACACACTAAGTTTCTCAATATCTAGCAAACCATTGCAGAGATTGACTTTTCCAGCTTGCAGAAACATTTGATAACTCTTTAAACATAAGAATTAGTTGATGGGTTCTGATATTCTGATATTTCTAACCCATAAGATTCTCCTACACTATTAATCAGAAAAAAGTGGGCACTACTTCAATATACTAGACAGATACTCTTTTGGTTCTTAGAACAGCTGTTCTAGACAGATAAACCATGATTCTTCTTGAAATTAATTTCTTTTTTATGCCCTTGGTTTAGACGTGGATCCAGTAGTATTCACACAGGAAGACGGCATGTGACCATGAGATAACAACAACATAACCACTTTAATCCTACGAGTGGGGTCTAAAAAGAGTGGTGCATACAGGGACATGATCTTTACCTCTATGCAAATAGAGATGTAAAAACTAAAACTGAATGTATTGTTTCAAGGAGTTGCAGCAAAAACATTTGTTTTTTCACTTTGTGCCAGCAATATCAGATACCAAGATACAGTCCAATTGAACATATAGATTAACCTAATTAGCAGCATAAATGAATTTAAAAAAGAAAAGAGTCATTGAACAATTATGCTAATACAGATAAGAAACTTTTCTTTTACTGATCAGTTTTAACATCACAGCTAGCAAGCTGTTCTAAGAACCAGTCTGTCTAGTATGTCAAGAACCAAAAAACTGACTAGTATCTGTCTAGCAAGCTGTTCTAAGAACCAAAAAACTGAAATGTCAAGAATCAACCAACATGACTGCAATAAGTTGCAGAACAGTAAACTGAAATGTCAAGAATCAACCAAAAAACACATATTCTGAAAACAGATTCTGAAAACAGGACCCTTAACGCATACCTACACTTGATTATTTTTTTAATCAAGTTTGCTCTTGGTTGTGAAAATAATTCATAATAGAACGTGTACCCTGCCAAACGACTTAACTATAAGAACTTAATACCATGACACTAAGCAAATGCAAGAAGTATAATGCTAAATGTAATGAAAAAGAAGTCTCAGTTAAAACTAAGCAACAGAAAGCCTTAAACTCAAAGCAAGATTCTGGATGAGATAAGACATTTCAAGAGGCTCTTTATACGATCCACTTTCATGTCAAAGCTTTCTTAACTGAACTATCAGAATTGCTAGGCAGAAACAAGCATTGAAAGAGCAAAGTTGGAGCTCTTCATTAGTAGCACCACTCAGCTGCACTTGACCCATTTAAAATACCTTATTTAGCTATGGAAGTTTTTCATCCTTTTGTCGTCAAGTAACCTTGAACTAACTAAACTCCGTGGCCATTTGTACGTTAATTTTGATTCTAATTCACAATAAACAGATCTCATAATAGTACATTTCACAATATAGCTGCTTCAAAATTCTGAGCATATTCAAACTGTGAAATAACCAAGGAAAGTAGAATATACTGTACATAAAAGAGGCTGCTTCAAGTTAGAATAGAGTTTCATATTCACTTGCAACAAAATACCCACAACAGAATAGGAATGTACCACAGAAGTATGTTCATCATATCAAGAGCAGACTCTTCCAATTCTAGAGAATATCGAAGATAGCGACAAAGTGCTCGAATTGACGGAAGAACAGGCGGCAGTATTTGATGAAGTCAAGGCCACGAGTGTGGACTCTTTTCCTGGTTCTGAAGCTTTTAATGCTCTTCAGCAAATGACTGTTCAAAATGAACTTCTAAAAGAGAAGTATGATGAAGAGTGTGAACTACTCACACAGAAGTATATGGAGGAGTGTGTTCAACATGAGCTTCTGAAAAAGAAGTATGATGAAGAGTGTCAACTCCTGAAGAAGAAGTATCTGGAGGAGTGTACTGAAAGGAAACGTCTATGCAGTGAAGTTATTGAACTCAAAGGAAATATCAGAGTCTTCTGTAGATGTGGACCTTTAAATGCTGGTGAAATTGTAGATGGATCAACATCTGTGGTCGAATTTGATCTATCTCATGAAAATGAACTGCAGATCCGTTAAGCAGGTTCTTCAAAAAAGCAGGTTAAGTTTGATTACGTGTTTAAACCTGAGGACAGCCAAGATTCCCCTTTTGCCCGAACAATGCCCATTGTGACCTCGATTTTGGATGGGTATAATGTCTGCATATTTGCCTATGGACAAACTGGAATAGGGAAGACGTTTACCATGGAAGGGACACCAGAAAATAGGGGAGTCAACTACAGAACTTTAGAGAAGCTATTTAGCTTATCTAGTGAGAGAAGTAGTATCATGAAATATGAGTTGTTTGTCAGCATGTTAGAGGTTTATAATGAGAAGATAAAAGACCTCCTGGTAGAGAACTCAAATCAACCAGCTAAGAAGTTGGAGATAAAACAATCTCCAGAAGGAACTCAGGAAGTTCCAGGACTTGTGGAGGCTCGTGTATATGGTATGCTAGATATTCATTTGACAAAGTTCATTAACTCAAAAATAATTGCTTTTTAAAGTAGAGACATGTCATGAACCTATAAGATAAGCCTGGTGAATTTATAACTCCACCTGGTTCATCGAGGTACCTTTTGAGTGAGAAGAACTTGCTGGATACTTTATCAGATTTTGACCCTATTCTCAATTTAGTTCATTCTAGTAGTAGCTCTGTGGTGGAAGATGTGAAAACAAAGACACATGAATCTTCTACTTCTGCTAATCAGGTTTCTGAATTCTTCCTTTCCTCCACTTTTTTTTACTAATCACGGTGTTCAAATCAGCTTAAACATTAACGATATGAACATGGAGAAAACAATTTCAGACAAGAGTGCACATTTTTTTATCCAAACTCAGTAAATAAACAAGAGGGAACTTCGGCACATAAAGAAATGCAACCTAACAAATAAGCGAACAACAGCCAAATAGTGTACTGTAGTAAAGCTGAAGCAGGATTACTACTATTCAAATCCATCTTCAAAGCTGAAGCAGGATTACTACAAATATATCTAATAAGGATAAACAGGACCCTTAACTCATACTTACATATATCTAAATAGTGTACTGTAGCTAATTCTTTTTGTATGTGCAGCCAACAAAATACTCAAAGATCGCAGCGAATTTATTTCTAGATATTAAATATCTAAAAGTCTTGTACTAGAAAAGTATTCAAATAACAAAACGAGTGAATTAGAAGTATAAAGTCATCTAAAATAACTAAAACTCATGGTGTGTCATCTTCGAACTTCGCTTTAGAATCATCTTCAAAATTATTGTAAAACTCATTTTCAGACTCATCTTCAAATTTATTTTCAGACTCATCTTCAAACTCATCTTCAGACTTGTCTTCAAACTCCTCTCTGGAATCTACTTCCAGTTGTTGGGCAACAAATTCTTTCGGAGGCACATCAATAATTGTTGCTGGTAGATCAGTCCTTGTTAATAGACCTTCACCAGTATCTTTTGGTATGGATGGTCCCATCAATTGTTCAGAGGGCTCATTTTCATAACTTTGAGGGATATTAGATTCAACTTGATCGCCCATGTTAAACAAGTCTCTCGGAACCGTCTTCATAGCATAATATTGATCTTGATCATATGGATCTTGCACATAGAAGCATTGGTGTACTTGAGATGCAGGCACAAAAGGCTCTTCTTGAGAGCATTTTTTGTTAAAGTAGACATAAGTAAGGCCATAAATATCACTTTCAACCTCATATCAATCACACTTAAATAAGACAACCTTAAAATGACCATAATAGTCTAACTCAACTATATCAACTATTCTTCCATAGTAAGTCAAATCTGCATCAATCGGATTTTTATCCTTTGTGCTTGCAAAACTTTTAGTTGAGGCAACTAGTGTAACACCACTATTTTGTGTTTTGCCCCTTGCATCACGCTGCCTTGTGTGGAATCTATATCTATTAATAAGATACCCAGAATATCTTTTAGCAACTGAATTCGGCCCTCTGGATAATTGTTTCATCAAATCAAGCATATCCTCTTGCAAAGCACGAGTTTCAAACCATTGAGAGAAGTTTTGACTATGATTCTTGGCCCTACTCCATTTGGATTTTCGCGACTGATTATTAAGTTCCCTTTCATGCTCTCTACATAAAAGATATTTTTTTATTAGAACGATAAATGAAATAACTTAAAAGTTAATTCTACTAAACAAAATACTTTAATTCAATCAAAGTACCTAATATATTCTTCAATCTCATCACAATTGCCCAATAGATATGCATGTGCCTGAGTTAGTGACTTGTTATCCAAAATAAATGGATCAGTTTTCTTAGCTCCTAAAGGAAAACCTCTGTTAGGGAACAAACTGAAAGTTGTTATATCATCCAGACCACATTCATCATTATTTCGAGCTCTTCTGTTAAATTTGGTATGTACACCGTCATGCATATATCTAGAGCATAAAATTATAATTTCTTTCACATTACGTGTCTCTGCTATACATCCTTCTGCATGACGTCTATTGCGGACATATGATTTCAATGTACAATTTTCTCTTTCAGGAAAATACATCCATCAGTTCTGAATGGGACCTCCTAATCTCACTTCATTTGCTAAATGAATAGTCAAATGAATCATTATATCAAAAAAGGTAGGAGGAAATATTCTCTCCTACTGATTTATTGTTTCTACAATCTCTACTTCTAAGCAATCCAGTTCCTCCAATGTGATAACTTTTTGACATAAGCGACGGAAGAAGGAACTTAGACGAATCAAAGAAATCGCAACATGATCAGGAAGGATGCTTTTAATTGGTATTGGAAGCAAGTAATGTAACATGAAATGAGCATCGTGGGTCTTATAACCAGACAATTTTCTTTCATCCAGATGCACACACCTAGATATATTAGAGGCACTACCATCAGGTAGCTTTGCTGTCTTCAAAACTCCACAAAAAACTGATTTCTCTCCATTTGTCATTGAGAAGCATGCTCTTGCGAATCTTATTTTCTTACGATCTGTTGTATCAGGATGAAGATTCTTTCTAATTCCCATCTCTTGCAAATCATAACGAGCTTTTACATGATCCTTTGTTTTGTCAGAAATATCCAAAAGAGTTCCAAGTATGCTTTCAACTATGTTTTTCTCTATGTGCATTACGTCAAGGTTGTGGCGTAACAAGTTGTGCTGCCAATAAGGTAATTCAAAAACGATTGACCTTTTCTTCCATGGACCATCATTTGATCTCTTCCTCTTCTTCCCAAACATATTTTTAAAATTTTGTAATTTGTTAAGCACATCAGTTCCTTTTAATAAAGATGGAGGAGACCTAAATTCAGCTTTTCTATTGAAAGATCTTTTATTAGATCTCCATGGATGATCCATGGGTAGAAAAACACGATGGTCCATATAGCACATTTTTTGACTATGTTTAAGATAGAGAAAATTAGTGCCATAGTTACAACAAGGACAGGCTAACTTTCCTTTTGTACTCCAACCAGATAACATGGCATATGCAGGAAAGTCATTGATTGTCCACATAAGAGTTGCTCGCATTTGAAAAGTTTGATTTCTTGAAGCATCATATGTTTCAACTCCACAATCCCACAACAATTTTAACTCATCTATCATTGGTTGTAAGTAAACATCAATGTCGTTTCCAGGTTATCGTGGCCCAGGTATAATTAATTAAAGCATACAATATTCAGATTTCGTGATCATCCAAGGCGATAGATTATACACCATCAACATAATTGGCCATGTGCTATGAGATATACTCATCGTACGAAATGGATTGAACCCATCACTTGCCAAGCCAAGTCTCACATTGCGAGAATCCAGTGCAAAATCTGGATGTAAGCTATCAAAGTCTTTCCATGCTAGGCCATCAGCAGGATGCCTTAACTTTCCATCTTTACAACATTCCTCATCATGCCACCTTAATGAATCTGCAGTCTTTGAGCACATAAATAGCCTTTTAAGTCTAGGAATTAATGGAAAGTGTCTCAAAATCTTTGCTGAAACTTGATGAGACTTTTTAGGAGGCTCAAGCTCGCCCTCTATTTCAGAATATTTGATATATCACGAAGCTCCGCAAGTATGACAAAATTCATCATGCTTATGATTATTCCTAAACAACATACAATCATTAAGACATGCATCAATTTTCTCATAATCAAGACCAAGATTCCTAATCATAGACTTGGCTTTATTGTAGACAGAGGAATGTTCAACTCGGGCAATGCCTCTTTTAATAACACTAAAAGAGAAGTAAATGATTCATTTCTCCATCCGTGTAGGCACTTCAACAAATATAAACGGATTATGAATGATAATCTAGAGAATCCTTTACAACTAGGATATAGTTCTTGGCTTGCCTCCTCAACTAAGTTATAAAACTTTTTGGCATCTTCATTAGGACCTTCATAAACTCCTTCACCCTGCGCAACATCTCTAAATTGATCATTCAACAATCCATTGATGTCACCATGGGAGTTATCCATATCATCATCAACATTCAAATTTATTTCCCATTCCCCGTGATTAATCCATCTATTATAACCTTGAACAAATCCATAGCATATTAGATGATCATACACTACATCTCTTCGAGTCCAACGAATATTACAACACTTTGCACATGGACACTGAATTTCTTCACCTTGAGGATCCCCATAAAAAGTAAGCAAAACCTAGGAAAGATTGAACACCATCAATATACTCTTTGCTATACCTCGCCAAATTCATCCAATCCTTGGATGGGATATTTGGATTCCTAAAGATAAATATTGATATTAAATCTTTCAATAAACAATCATCAAGATACTAGTTAATTTACAAATAACTTCTAAATGTTACGAGTAAGTTATTGAACTCATGCGCTAACAATGATAAGAATTTCTTACCTAGTCATGACACTTATGTTAAGCCAAATCAATCTTCAAATCCTCCACAGTTATTTTGTTCAAACCTTTGCCACTACACTAAGAAAAGGATCCCTTTCAACACCTCAAAAAAGTAAAATATAGCAGCACCAAACAGTAAGAAAAGGATCCCTCCAATTTTTTACCATGATATCCCCATTGAGTTTTCTAAGCCTAATATATTCATCTGAATACACAAATCATACCAAAATCACAAGAAAATCAAAACCCACAAGCAAAATATGTAACCCCACATAATGAACCCAGATGCAATAATATTATCCCACTTTTAAAGATAGAAATTTCTACCTGATAATCTGTGATCTGCCCTAGCAAAAAATACTAACATTATGAGGGATTTTCATTGCAAAAAAATACCAAAATTATGAGGGTGGTGAATAGCCATGAATGGGGCTCAAAAACATCAAAAGATCATGAAAATTATAGGAGTTATTTAGAAACCTTTCTTCAATTTACTTTTCAATAAATCACTAATTTGTGTATTGATTAAAGAAATACCTGTAAATTGTAGTAACCCTTGAGATTTTAGATTTGGGGCAAAACAATTCTGATGAAACTTGAAGCAACGATTTGGGGCAAGGAGAACTTGCAGAACTGAATATGGCATTAAATTGGAGATATTAGGTCCATAGATGCATTTTTAGTTCTTTAAAGTTGAAAATTTCGAGTTCTCTAGCTGCTTTGAGTTCAGAGCATCGGAATTTGATTCTGCCGAATCCACCAGCTCTGAAATACTGAATCTAGTCTAGAAGAACTTGCAGAACTGAATATGGCATCAAATTGGAGATATTAGGTCCATAGTAGCATTTTTAGTTCTTTAAAGGTGAAAATTTCAAATTCTCCAGCCATTTTGAGTTCTCAGCGTCGAAATTCGATTCTGTCGAATCCATCAGCTCTGGAATGCTGAATCTAGTCTAGGAGAACTTGCAGAACTGAATATGTTATTAAATTGGATATTTTCGGTCCATAGATGCATTTTTAGCTCTTTAAAGATGAAAATTTCGAGTTCTCTAGCCGTTTTGAATTCTGAGCGTCGGAATTCGATTCTGTCGAATCCATCAGCTCTGAAATGCTGAATCTAGGCTATGAGAACTTGCAGAACTGAATATGGCATTAAATTGGAGGTTTTAGGTCCATGGATGCTTTTTTAGTTCTTTAAAGTTGAAAATTTTGAGTTCTCTAGCCGTTTTGAGTTTTGAGCGTCGGAATTTGATTCCGTCGAATCCATCAGCATTGAAATGCTGAATCTAGGCTATGAGAACTTGCAGAACTGAATATGACATTAAATTGGAGATTTTAGGTCCATAGATGCATTTTTAGTACTTTAAAGTTAAAAATTTCGAGTTCTCTTGCCGTTTTGAGTTCTGAGCATCGGAATTCGATTCTGTCGAATCCATCAGCTCTGAAATGCTGAATCTAGGCTACGAGAACTTGCAGAACTGAATATGGCATTAAATTGGAGATTTTAGGTCCATAGATGCTTTTTTAGTTCTTTAAAGTTGAAAATTTCGAGTTCTCTAGCCGTTTTGAGTTCTGAGCGTCGGAATTCGATTCTGTCAAATCCATCAGCTCTGAAATGCTGAATCTAGACTACGAGAACTTGCAGAACTGAATATGACATTAAATTGGAGATTTTAGGTCCATAGATGCATTTTTAGTTCTTTAAAGTTGAAAATTTTGAGTTCTCTTGCCGTTTTGGATTCTCAGCGTCGGAATTCAATTCTGCCAAATCCATCAGCTCTAAAATGCTAAATCTAGGCTAGGAGAACTTGCAGAACTGAATATGGCATTAAATTGGAGATATTAGGTCCATAGATGCATTTTTAGTTCTTTAATGTTGAAAATTTCGAGTTCTCTAGCCGTTTTGAGTTCTGAGCGTCGGAATTGGATTCTGTCGAATCCACCAGCTCTGAAATGCTGAATCTAGTCTAGGAGAACTTGCATAACTGAATATGGCATTAAATTGGAGATTTTAGGTCCATAGTAGCATTTTTAGTTCTTTAAAGTTGAAAATTTCGAATTCTCTAGCCATTTTGAGTTCTGAGCGTCGGAATTCGATTCTGTCGAATCCATCAGCTCCGGAATGCTGAATCTAGTCTAGGAGGACTTGTAGAACTGAATATGTTATCAAATTGGAGATTTTAGGTTCATAGATGCATTTTTAGTTCTTTAAAGTTGAAAATTTTGAGTTCTCTAGCCGTTTTTAGTTCTGAGCATCAGAATTCAATTTTGTCGAATCCATCAGCTCTGAAATGCTGAATCTAGGCTACGAGAACTTGCAGAACTGAATATGGCATTAAATTGGAGATTTTATGTCCATAAATGTTTTCTTAGTTCTTTAAAGTTGAAAATTTCGAGTTCTCTAGCTGTTTTGAATTCTGAGCGTCAAAATTCGATTCTGTCAAATCCATCAGCTCTGAAATGCTGAATCTAGGCTACGAAAACTTGCAGAACTGAATATGGCATTAAATTGGAGATTTTAGGTCCATAAATGTTTTCTTAGTTCTTTAAAGTTGAAAATTTTGAATTCTCTAGTCATTTTGAGTTCTAAGCATCAGAATTCGATTTTGTCGAATCCATCAGCTCTAAAATGCTGAATCTAGGCTACGAGAACTTGCAAAACTGAATATGGTATTAAATTGGAGATTTTAGGTCCATAGATGCATTTTTAGTTCTTTAAAGGTCAAAATTTCGAGTTCTCTTGCCGTTTTGAGTTCTTAGCGTCGAAATTTGATTCTGTCGAATCCATCAGCACTGAAATACTGAATCTAGGCTAGGAGAACTTGCAGAACTGAATATGGCATTAAATTGGAGATATTAGGTTCATAGTTGCATTCTTAGTTCTTTAAAGTTGAAAAGTTTGATTTTTCTAGCCGTTTTGAGTTCTGAGCATCGGAATTTGATTCTATCGAATCCATCAACTCCGGAATGCTGAATCTAGTCTAGGCGAACTTGCAGAACTGAATATGTTATTAAATTGGAGATTTTAGGTCCATAGATGCATTTTTAGTTCTTTAAAGTTTGAAATTTCGAGTTCTCTCCATAGATGCTTTTTTAGTTTTTTAAAGTTGAAAATTTCGAGTTCTCTAGCCGTTTTGAGTTCTGAGCGTCGGAATTTGTTTCTGTCAAATCCATCAGCTCTAAAATGCTGAATCTAGGCTACGAGAACTTGCAGAACTGAATATGACATTAAATTGGAGATTTTAGGTCCATAGATGCATTTTTAGTTCTTTAAAGTTGAAAATTTCGAGTTCTCTTGCCGTTTTGAGTTCTGAGCGTCGAAATTCGATTCTGTCGAATCCACCAGCTTCGAAATGCTGAATCTAGTCTAGGAGAACTTGCAGAACTGAATATGGCCTTAAATTGGAGATTTAAGGTCCATAGTAGCATTTTTAGTTCTTTAAAGTTGAAAATTTCGAATTCTCTAGCCATTTTGAGTGAGCGTCGGAATTTGATTCTGTCGAATCCATCAGCTCCGAAATGCTATATCTAGTCTAGGAGAACTTGCAGAACTGAATATGGCATTAAATTGGAGATTTTAGGTCCATAGTAGCATTTTTAGTTCTTTAAAGTTGAAAATTTTGAATTCTCTAGCCATTTTGAGTTCTGAGCGTCGGAATTCGATTCTGTCGAATCCCACTAACTCCTCCAATCATTATAGTAATACAATCTTGGGACTAACTAATACCCCTAGCGAACGCATGGTAAAATAATCCTACATTTCATCCCGGAATTATTATCCCTTAATACCACCAAGAGAAGTTTAATAGGAAATTCTAAAAGAAATCCTTTTCATCGTGAATTCCTAACTTGTCATTTCCAAATCTCATGAAAATCCAATCCCAAACATTTGATCATACTCTCTATTGGTTTATCCTATTATTCAAACCAAAGAAACCAACTAAATTATTTTTTTTTAAAAAAAACATATCCAATATCTTCTTCACAAGTTTAAGTTCAACAAAGACTTGAACTATAACAAAGTAAAGGAGCAGCAAGAAAAGTTCAATATGAGATCCAAAAAGAAATCTTCTTTCATCATGAATTCCAAATATCATGAAGAACAAATTCTATACAACATACTCTCTAATGAAATCCAAAAGAACCAACCAAATAAGTAAAAAGACACATCCACTATCCTCTCCACAAGCTCAAACTCAACATAAAAAGCCCAGAAAAGCAACAAAGACTTGAACTTTACTAACTAATGTAAGTAGAAAAGTTGTTTCTAATGTACCCTCGGCTCAAGTTTGATATAAGGTAAACAACAACAGTTATCTAGTCTTCTAATATAAGGTTAAACATAAGACAAGTCAGGTGAATCAAATATAATGATGTATCTTATAGTTGAACAATATAGTATAAGGTTCTGCAATGGAACAACAAACTCTAGTGGAGACTCAAGTGTTATAATAAGTCTCTAAACAAACTCCATTGTACGTGAATAAGCATCTTGAAAACCATTAAATGTATCTGCCCTGCTAGTGCAAAAGTGTGAAGAGGGTTCCATTTTGCCTGGATTAGACACACATTCACAAGTATCAGAAATTAACTAGTATATCCATGGATTTCTTTTAAATAATGTGGTTTTTGGTCTCTAAAGTCTGTTGGTGGTATCTAATACAGTATGGATAGAAAGTCCCATCATTGCTTACTAATCTACTTATCAGATAAGAATGTAGGTATGAAAGAGGAAGTTGAATCTCCTTAGAACACTTACAGTTGATATCTTATCCAGCTCTGGAGTTTGATTACGATACAAAATTTCCCTTTCCTCTGGGCTCAAAAGCTTTTCAACCTCTAGAAAACCAAAAGAGAAAATGCTAGTTTCAGATACTTGAGATTCAAAAGATATCAGATAACTCTACTGAATCAATGTGAGACTACTAGAACAGATGCTAGCGAAGTAGTCTAAAAGACACCAGACACTGCACCACCAGAAAAAGATTAAATAAACCAAGTTTTCAAAAGTAAGTTGAATTGAAAGGACTAGAGTTCCAACTGACCAAAGCTTGTTTAGACGAAATTATGCAACAAAACTTATTAGCATCATTCATTGGAACCGTCCATTCTTCAATTTCTACTATAGTTCTCCAAATAGAATATCTCTAGGATTCAGTTTCCTCGATTTATAACAATAGAAAACAAGGGGGGCAGCTAAATGAACCTGCAGAAGCAGAGATGGATTTGGGATTTCAATTTTCTGGGTGTGAGTATGGAATTCTAACACAGCTCATGGAATTCTAACACAACTCATCTAATTACTTGGTTCAGAATTAATCATCTGTACTTTTAATGCATCTTTTAACACATATACAACATCTGAAGTTTGAACCAAAACTACTAGTATTGGATAAACCTATAACATGAAAACTTCAATTTACTTTTCATTAAATCACTAATTTGTGTGTTGATTAAAGAAATACCTGTAAATTGTAGTGACCCTTGAGATTTTAGATTTGGGGCAAAAGAATTCTGATGAAACTTGAAGCAACGATTTAGGGCAAGAACAGAGAGTAAAGATAGAAGATTAACTTGAAGCAATGATTTAGGGCAAGAACAGAGAGAAAAGATAGCAGATTCTCTTCTTAATACCTGTACAGAGAGCGAAGAAATACCTGTACAGAGAGCGAAGATTGAGCAGTATGAATTTTCGTTCTTAGCAGAGAGGCACACAGCGAAGCTAAATCTTCGTTCTTAGTAGAGAGACGTACAGCGAAGATGAATCTTCGTTCTTAGCAGAGAGACGTACAGTGCGCGAAGATGAATCTTCGTTCTTAGCAGAGAGACGTACAGCAAAGAGCACGCAGTATGAATCTTCATTCTTCGTTCTTCGTTTCTTAACAGAGAGCGTACAGAGAGGGCTTCTTAGAGAGAGAGAGGGGTTTTGTTAATTAGCGTATTTTGGTCTTCTAATTAGAGAGAGAGAGCAGTATGAAGTTTTGTTAACAAAAATACTGTTTTGTTACAGTATTTTTAATAATATAATGGTGGGAAAGTTAAATATATGTTGGAGGGAATATAATATTTTTGGCAAATTTATAAGGCAACACTTATAAAGTATTTTTTTTTGTAATTATGAAAATAATACACTTTAAAAGTGTTGTCATATGTATAAATATGTGTTGTCAATTATAGGGTGATATGCCAACGTATATAAGTGTTGCCTATACCATTAGTGAGCACACTTTACAAGTGTTGCTAATATTATTGTTGCCAAAAGCTAAAAATTAAGGCAACGCTTTAAAAGTGACGCCAAAAAAATTTTAGGCAACACTTTATAAGTGTTGTCCAGATTTAGTGTGGCCTTAGGACTAAAATATTGTAGTGAAAAGCGGGTCTTGAAAGCATATGTTTATATATATATATATATATATATATATATATATATATATATCCTTGTGGGATGTGTACGACTTAGCACCGATGGATTGGGGGCATTAGGGATATCCCCGAGGTCCCTCTCCCTTTCCTTGAACTATGTGCCTACATAGGGACGGATGTAATTCGTCTATCTGTATATGAATATAACATGTCTTTCTTTGATTCTGTAAATCCTTTCTAAAAGCGGGTCATAAGGAAGGTGACCATCCACCGAAAAGCAGAGTCGTAAGGTATGGTGTAGATTACCCTTGGCAAGTAATCTTCTCCCTACCAGTAGGAGGTCCCAATCGGTCCAATTCATGTAATAGCTCGCATGGATTTGGTTTGTCAGTTATAGTCTATCCCCATTATATAGGAGCATTATCGCATTGCATGCATCACGCATCCCATGGCATCTTGTATATTAAATTCTATTGCTTATATGTTCTTGTAAATTATGTGCCCTTGCCATCTAACATGATTATGCAGGTTCTGTAAGTCACGTGCATTGCATACCCACATACTTAGTACATTTAAACGTACTAACATATACTCTATGCTTACATGATTTTACCATGTAGGGACCGAGCAGTTTGAGCACTAGCCACAGGACGAATAGTCCTTCTTGAAGATATTTTTGCGGTGAGCCCCATCTTCCGAGGGCGAACTTTATTCCTGTGTTCCTTATTTATATTTATTTTGTTGAGGGTGAGCCCAAAACTTGTCCTGGCCCCATCCCTTACCTAGAGGCATGTGTTGGGTGTCTTGTAAAGACTTTGTCATTTTTCTCAAGTTATAAAATATGCTCTCCTCTTTTTGGATTTTGACTTCTGTTATTTGGATACTTGCCTTTAAAAGCTCTCCAACCAATCATGTAGTTTAATTTCATTTCTGAGATTTGAGGCTTGTTTGGGGACTCTCGGGTCCCTATTCGCCGTGTCACATTTAGGCCCAAACCCCGGGTCATGACAAAAGGTGGTATTAGAGCTTTAGGTTTATAATGGTCCTCGGATCCCAACGTGCTGCATTGAGTAGAGTCCTATTCATGGGTGTGAAGTGCACTATATCTATGAGTGGGAGGCTACGAAGATGTATAAGGAAATTCCTCCCTTTTTGTGTCTTGTATCGTTCTATGGCTAGTTTATGAATTTCCTTACTTATTGGTGTCATTGATCCCTTTTCAGTAAATGCCTTGGGGAAGACCTCCACTACCTAGGCTGGCTCCGGCTGCCGAAGATTAGGCCCTTCACGAGCCTATGGAGGAGCTATTTCAAATGGTGAATTCCATAATGCTTTGGCCATGCTTGCATAGGTGGTGACTGCTCAGGCAAGGCAAGCCAATTTTCCACGCGACCCTACCCTCACTTCTACTGCAAGGGATTTCACCCGGATGAATCCTCCGGAGTTCTACGGGTCAAGGGTTAATGAAGATGCTCAAGAGTTCATTGATGAACTCTAAAATATATTGAACATTATGTGCGTCTCTTCTGAGGAAAAAGCTGGATTGGCTGCTTACTAGTTGAAAGATGTAGCTCAGGTATGGTATACACAGTGGGCTATGGAAAGGATTTGTGATGGTGATGTTAAATGGGGAGAGTTTAAATCGATGTTCCTCGACTGCTTCTTTCCACTTGAGCTGATGGAGGCCAAACTGACCGAGTTTATTAATCTCAAGTAGGGGAGTATGAGTATGAGGGATTATGCCCTCAAGTTTACCAAGCTTTCCAAATATGCTCCGTCCCTGGTGGCTGACCCCCGTGCAAGAATGCACACATTTGTTTCAGGTATTTCTGACTTATTGGTGAAAGAATATTGGACTGATATGCTGATTGGTGACATGGATATTGCCAAAATCATGGTGTATACTGAGCAGATTGAGGGAGAGAAACTCAAGGAGAAGAGGGCACACGATCCCAAGAGAGCCCCATTGACGGTAGGTTCTCCGGTGCTAGGAATATTGGTTTTGGTTGCTTCCATCAGGGACAAGGCTCGGGAGTTTGGATGGCTAATGCTCGGGGACCCTCTCCCCGGTTACAGGTGGGTGGCGGACCAGGATATCTCATGTGTGACAAGTGTGGGAGGCCCCACATAGGTGCCTGCCGGAGGGAATTGTGACTTTGCTTTGGATGTGGAAGTAAGGACTATAAAAAGTTATCAATTGCCCTAAAAATGCGTGCGGAGGTCGAGGTTAGGTAGCTGAAGGTGGGCAAGGTCAGCAGAGGGGTCCCCAAGGTGTTGCTCCAAGGAACAACATGTTTAATGTACTCCATGCCCGCCAGGATGTCGAGGAAGCTTCGAATCTTGTGACTGGTATATTAAAAGTCTTTGATTTTGATGCTTATGCTTTGCTTGACCCAGGTGCAAACTTGTCTTTTGTGACTCCACTATTGGCTGTTAAGTTCGGTTTGAAACCCCAAACTTTAAGGGAACCTTTATCAATCTACACCCCCGTGGGAGAATCTATTGTTGCTCATATAGTCTATCATGGGTGCCCTGTTGCTGTGTTGCACAAAATTTTCCCATGTGATCTCATGGAACTTAAGATGTTTGATTTTGATGTGATTCTTGGAATGGATTTGCTACATGCATCTTATGCTTCCATAGATTGTAGAACCCGGAAAGTCCAGTTCCAACCGCCCGGTGAACTAACTCTTGAATGGAAGGGTGGTGACTCCTCTATTAAAGGTAGGTTTATTTCCTACCTCAACGCGCGGAGAATGATCTCTAAGGGGTGCATATACCATATTGTGAGGGTCAAGAATGCTGATTCCTAGGTGCCTACTCTCGAGTTGGTCCTTGTGGTGAATGAATTTTTGGATGTGTTTCCCGAAGACTTACCGGGCATTCTTCTGGATAGAGAGATAGACTTTGGCATAGATCTTCTTCCAGATACTCAGCCTATTTCTATTCCTCCGTATCAGATGGCACCAGCAGAATTGAAAGAGTTAAAGGAGCAGTTAACGAACTTATTAGAGAAGGGTTTTTTTCAGCCTAGTACATCACCATGGGGTGCTCCCGTGTTGTTTGTAAGGAAGAAGGACGGGTCTCTTCGTATGTGTATTAATTACAGGCAGCTGAATAAAGTAACCGTTAAGAACAAGTACCCGTTGCCAAGAATTGATGATTTATTTGACCAGTTTCAAGGTGCCACTTACTTCTCAAAAATTGACCTCCGTTCTGGATATCATCGGTTAAAGGTCAGGGAATGTGATATCCCCAAAACAGCTTTTCGAACAAGGTATGGGCAATTCTAATTTTTGGTGATGTCATTTGGTCTAACTAATGCTCCAGTCACATTTATGGACTTGATGAACAGAGTGTTTAAACCTTTCCTGGACAGCTTCGTGGTGGTCTTTATTGACGATATTCTCGTGTACTCTAGAAGTGAACAGGACAGAAATCATTTGAGATTGGCTCTCTAAACTCTGAGGGAAAAGCAATTGTATGCCAAGTTTAGCAAGTGTGAGTTCTGGTTGTGCGAAGTGGCTTTCCTCGGGTATGTGGTGTCCGGAGATAGTATCAAGGTGATCCGAGGAAAACAGAGGCTGTGAAAAATTGGCCTAGGCCGTTGACTCCTTCAGATATCTGCAGTTTTCTTGGGTTGGCCGGGTACTACAAAAGGTTCATGAAAGGTTTCTCATCTATTACATCTCCATTGACCAAGTTGACCCAGAAGCAGCAGGCTAAGTTTATATGGTCGGATGAATGCAAGAGGAGTTTCCAAACCTTGAAGGATCGGCTTACGTCAGCTTCTATCTTGACCTTGCCAAATGGTTTGGAAGGGTTCGTGGTGTATTGTGATGCCTCGTGGATCAGATTGGGTTGTGTGCTTATGCAAAATGGTAAGGTGATATCATATGCATCAAGGCAGTTAAATGTGCATGAGCAAAACTATCCGACACATGACCTCGAATTGGTAGCAGTAGTTTTTGCTTTGGAAATTTAGAGGCACTATTTGTACGAGGTCCATGTTGATGTATTCACCGATCACAAGATTTTGCAATATGTTTTCACCCAAAGGGATCTTAATCTCAAGCAAAGGAGGTGGTTGGAGTTTCTAAAAGATTACGACATGAGTGTGTTGTATCTTCTAGGTAAGGCCAATGTCATAGCTGACGCTCGTAGCAGGTTGTCTATTGGGAGTGTGGCACATGTTGAAAATGAGAAAAAGGAGTTGGCAAGGTTGGGTGTCAGGTCGACCGATTCCAAGATGGGTGGTATTCGAGTTCAGAATGGGGCAGAATCTTTTGTGGTGAACGAGGTAAAAACAAAGCAAGATCTAGATCCATCGTTATATGAGTTGAAGAAGTTGGTCGCTGCAAAGAAGATTGAGGCTTTCTCCCAAGGGGGAGATGGTGTACTCCGGTACCAAGACCGGCTTTGTGTTCCTGATGTGAATGACCTTAGAAAGGTGATTATGAGTGAGGCTCACAACTCTCTTTACTCTATTCACCCGGGGTCTACCAAGATGTACCGGGATTTGAGAGAAGTATATTGGTGGCATGGTATGAAGAGGGATATTGCCAAGTTAGTGTCTGAATGCCCGAGTTGTCAGCAGGTGAAGGTAGAACATCAAAGGCCCGGTGGTTTGGCCCATGACATTGAAATTCCCACATGAAAATGGGAGGACGTGAATATGGACTTTGTGGTTGGATTTCCTCAGACATTAAGGCAATTTGACTCCATTTGGGTTGTTGTAGATGGGATGACGAAATCGGCTCACTTTCTACCAATCAAGACTACCTACAGTGCTGAGGACTACACAAGGTTGTTTATTCAAGAGTTGGTGAGTTTGCATGGCGTACCTAGATCTATCATATCGGATCGTGGTGCTTAATTCACTTCCCACTTTTGGAAATCTTTTATGAGGGGCCTCGGGACAAAAAATAAGTTGAGCTCTGCCTTCCATCCTCAAACCGATGGCCAAGCAGCGAGGACTATTCAAACCTTGGAGGATATGTTTAGGGCATGTGTTAAGGGGAATTGGGATGACCATCTTCCACTCATCAGGTTTGCTTATAATAATAGCTTCCATTCTAGCATTGGCATGGTGCCGTTTGAAGCTTTGTATGGGAGAAGGTGTAGATCCCCGCTGGGGTGGTTTGAATTAGGTGAGATGGCTTTAGTTGGCCCGAATTTGGTGTTGGATGCTATGGAGAAGGTAAAAGTTATTAGGGAGAAATTGAAAGCGGCCCAAAGTCGTCAAAATTCCTATTCAGATAGTAGGAGGGATCTCGAATTTCATGTCGGGGATTGGGTTTATGTGAAAGTCTCTCCTATGAAGGGTGTTATGCATTTCGGCAAAAAGGGCAAGTTAAGCCCCCGGTATGTTGGTCCTTATGAAATTGTTGAGCGGATTGGAGGTGTGGCTTACAAGTTGGAGTTACCTCCGGATTTAGGTTCCATTCATCCGGTCTTCCATGTGTCCATGTTGAGAAAATTAGTGGGTAATCCTAGCACCATTGTGCCTTTGGAGGGGATTGAGGTCAATGAAAATTTGACTTATGAGGAGGTGCCGGTGGTGATCTTGGATAGGCAGGTAAAGCGATATCGCAACAAAGATGTGGCTTCGGTAAAGGTAATTTGGAGAAATCAACTAGTGGAGAGTGCTACTTTGGAAGCGGAGCTTGACATGATGAAACAATACCCCCACCTTTTCCAATCTACTCAAGCCTAAGGTACTAGGGACTTTCCTTATTGATCATGTCATTTTCTTGCCCTCTTGAGTCTCATGGCATGACATGCATATGTGTACACTAAAGGATTTTTCCTTTCTTGACAAATGAGTTGAATACAATCTTGACATGAGTTTGGTGTTGGACTATAATTTGATTTGTGACAAAAAGCTTTTGTATAAACCTTTTATTTTGAGTTGAGTTGTGCATTGTATTTTGTATCGAATATATCCTGCCTAAACTCTAAATTTTCAAGCCTTCTTCTTGCACATTCGGGGATGAATGTTCCCAAGGGGGAGATGATGAAAGGCCCCGGATCATTGGCGTCACTTGAGTTCCACAAAACTGCCCAGAAATTTCTGGCAACATCACCTCACAAAGGGCCTACACGGCCCGTATGAAACCACACGGACTGTGTGGCCTCCCGTGGCAGTGACGCATGGATAAGTGGGGGATAAACGGGCCTCCACACGGTCTGTCTAAAGCTACATGGTCCATATGGCCCTCCGTGCCCTCTGCATAGAACCTCCTTCACACGGACCAAGTCACGGCCCGTGTGACTTTAAATAGTCCACGTGGTCCTCCGTCTAGCCTCAGTATGGAGAGTCAGGATAGGGTCACGGTCCGCGTGACCCAGATGATCCGTTTATTGGTCCGTGTGGTGATACTAAATCCTAAAAATCTTGCCTCTGAAAATTTTAAGTCCGGGACTATGGCACAGTAAACGGTCCGTGTGACACTACACGGACCGTATACCAGACCGTATGCCCTAGATGGACCAATTTCTTGTCCATTTCAATAATGGCATTTTTGAAAGATTGGCTTATTCCAACGAAACTTTGGTCTTTTCCCACCCCTCCTAAGCTTCCTATATAAGCTGAACACTCCCATTTTCAGCCATTTTTCACTTCATTTCTTCTCCTCTCTCTAAATACTCCTTCAAGACTTCCACCTTCTCTCTAGTATCATTCAAGCCAAGACTCTCAATTTGAAGCCCATTTCTCCTCAAGTTTGTCTCTAAATCAGGTATGTGGGTGTTGATTCTTGGTTTCTTTCAACCAAGAAGACCCAAGCTCTTCTCAAAATATTTTATACACTTGTTTACTTAAAATATGAAGATTCTACTACTTGATCTTGATATTTTGAACCATGCATATGCTAGATAATATTCCGAATTTTGAGTTACGTTAAGCTTGGATATGATGAGTTACTTGGACTATGAAACTATGAAGCATACATGTCCCTTTAAAGAAGTTGTTTTGCATGGGTGATTTATACTACATTTTTTATATGAACTTTATTATGGATTTTTCCTAGTCTTTACATTATATTATAAATTTTGGATATACTCTACATTGCCCATGCCATCCCTACGTTATGCATTGCATCACACTCATGCCATTGGTGCATGAAAATCTTGGAAATGTGGGATTAAGCCCAATTTTGTCCTAAAAGGGAATTATGATATGATTTTTGGTAAGACATGGGATATGACAAAAAGGTGATCACCGATATGTCTATGGTTATGGCTCTTGGAGCACCTTGAGTGTTTACACCACGTTGTATTTTGGCACTTTGAGCATCTTGGGTGCTTGCACCATCTTGTACTTGTAGATGAGCTATTCCTTGCATTGGCATCTTGAATATGATCTTGTAATTTGGCATTGAGCCTTAATGTGTCTTGAACGTTATAAAACTTGAACTTGACTCTCTTGAAAGCATATGTATATATATATATATATATAAGTATTCTTGTGGGATGTATAAGACTTAGTACCGATGGATTAGGGGCGTTAGGGATATCCCCAAGGTCCCTCTCTCTTTCCTTGAACTACGTGCCTACATAGGGACGGATGTAATTCGTCTATCTGTATAGGACTATGACATATCTTGCTTTGATTCTGTAAATCCTTCCAAAAAGTGGGTCGTAAGGAAGGTGACCATCTATCGAAAAGCAGAGTCGTAAGGTGTGGTGTAGATTACCCTAGGCAAGTAATCTTCTCCCTACCGGTGAAAGGTCCCAATCGGCCCAATTCATGTAATAGCTTGCATGGATTTGGTTTGTCGGTTATAGTCCATCCCCGTTATATAGGAGCATTATCGCATTGTACGCATCACGCATCCCATGACATCTTGTATATTAAATTCTATTGCTTATATGTTCTTGTAAATTATGTGCCCTTGCCATCTAACATAATTATGCAGGTTCGGTAAGTCACTTGCATTGCATACCCGCATACTTAATACATTCAAACGTACTAACGCATACTCTATGCCTACATGATTTTACCATGTAGGGACCGAGCAGTTTGAGCACCAGCTGCAGGACGAATAATCCTCCTTGAAGATATTTTTGCGGTGAGCCCCATCTTCCAAGGGCGAGCTTTGTTCCTATGTTCCTTATGTATATTTAATTTGTTGAAGGTGAGCTCGGAACTTGTCCTGGCCCCCGTCCCTTACCTAGAGGCATGTGTTGGGTGTCTTGTAAAGACTTTGTCATTTTACTCAATTTATAAAATATGCTCTCCTCTTTTTGGATTTAGACTTCCTTTATTAGGACACTTGCCTTTAGAAGCTCTCGAACCAATCATGTAGTTTAATTTCATTTCTGAGATTTGAGGCTTGTTTGGGGACTCTTGGGTCTCCATTCGTCGTGTCACATTTAGGCCCTGACCCTGGGTCGTGACACAAAGGCTTAAGTTGGGGGTGCTGATGAGTCCATATCTTAGACTCACTTTGTGCTATTATGTTCCACTTATTAACTAATATGCATGTGTTATGTCAAGAATGGAGCTAAAAGAGCATAAGTGGACAATACTCAACAAATCTTGGAAAAGGAGAAAAAGTGCTAAAACGGTAGACAAAAGCGATTTCACCAACATATTCGGCGTACCGTCGACGACTCAGTGAGATCGCCAAATATTTCAGCAACCAAGTCCCAAGTTCATGCAAGAAAGGCGGTAATTTAAGTCGCAAAACATAATCGGTGCATCACCAAATGGCCATGGAAACCGTCTATTATTGCAGAATTCAGGACCCCAAGTTCATGATAGAAAGGCAACATAAAAGGATCTTTGATGAATCACTGAACATGATTGACAGAGTAAAGAACCATCACCTAAGCTTGCAGAGATCCAAGCCTTCAAGGAGATGCAGAGGAAAATGATCAGGTGCACATTCAGCGCATCGATGAAGTGCTCGGCAATGGCCGACCTTGACTGCTGAATGGTTATCGGTGCATAAATTCCCACTTATTTTGCATGGACTATTTAAACCTTTTGGAAAAGACTTTGTACATATTGTTTATATCAAATTTTACAAATAAGAGAGATTGAGAAGAGGGTACTTAGAACATTCTTGCTCAATAGTACAAGGGTAGAGGGTTTCAAGTTTGATGAGGCACAAATTAGGAAGATTTGCTTTTTTAAATCAAGTTTTCTCTATTAATCCTTATGTTGCTGAATTTGGTATTGAATGTTTATTTTTAAGAATGAGCGGTTAAACCCCCTATGTTGGGGTGTGCAAAATAATATGGGTCTTTGGTTTCTATGTTGGGTCTTTCATTTCTATGCTGGATCTATGATATTTTGACTTTATTGTTGTCAATCTGAGTGAATTTACATCCATTGCTAAGTTTCATCTATAATCATTAGGTTGCAAACTTAGAATTTATTTCATATCTCTAATTATTGCTCTAATTTGAGTAGCCAGAGTATGGAGTGGATGTATTAACTGGAAAGCTTTCAGGCTTTCAGTTGAATGCCTCAACCATGGATTCAATGGCTAAGGTATTAGGTGGTTTTTTGTGATTTCTCAGGCCAAGTGTGTCATCGAGTTATCCACATATGATGTTGTAATTGAATCATGTCAAGCACCTTCATTGTCGTAATTGAAGCCTAGGTTACGAGCATCCTAGCCTATTCACTTATCTTTAACTCAATTAGCCAAATGTTTAGACCCTTCTTAGTAGATTTATTCCCATATTTTCACATCCCCAATACCTCTCTAAATCTATTGATTAATTTTCTAATTAAGTTGTTTCTGCTAAATCTTGATTTTAATTATTGTAACTCCCTAATTTGAACCTACAATTGCCTAATTCAACAAAATACTTCACCTCTCGAACCACCATTCTCTGTGGGATTCGACCTCGACTCTATTGTTGGGAAATATGTTGATAACGATCATTAAACTTGGGAGGAGGAGCGTTAGATGAACCTTGATTTCCTTGCTAGTGGCCATATTGGAATTTACCATGGCCACCACTCCATTTGTTGAAGAATCCACCACCATCCATCCTAGCTTTCTTGGAATCCCTTAACTTCTCCGTCAACTTTTCATCCTCAATTTGTTCCACATAGGTCATTATGTGGGATATATCCATTTCTTTAATGAGCATAGCCATTTTTCATTCCTTTGAGACCAAGTCCAAGACACCGGATATGAATTTACTCATCCTAGCCTTTGGTTCCGCTACAATGAATGTGGCATACTTGGAGAGTTTTGTGAACTTGAGAGAATACTCTCTCACATTTATGTGTCCTTGATTGAGGTTTATAAACTCTTGCACTTTGGCCTCCCTAAACTCCAACGGAAAGAATTTTTCCAAAAATGTCACTTTGAACTCCTCTTATCCAAGTCGGTCAGTTTCTATACCTCTCTTTTCAACCCATTCATCTTAGCAAGCCTTTGCCACCCCTTTCAATTGACAGGTCACAAGCTCAACCTTCTCCTTCAATGTCACACCCATGATGGCTACAATTCTATAAGCCTCATCAAAAAACTCAACGGAGTCCTCATCAACATTGATCCATGAAACTCCAGCGAGTTCTTCCTCATAAAATCATGAACTTTTGTTGGCAGGTTTGTCACACCCCAAGCCAGGGGCCTAGACGTGACACGGTAAATAAGTACCCAAAGGAATCTCAAACAAGACTCTTAAGTATACATAACACATCCTTGGTTTCATAGAAGCATAGAAGAGCAATAAACACGTAGCACATAATTTCTAAGGGAAGCGGGGGCTTAAACTCACGCTATGGGTATGTTATAGAGAAGAGGATAAGTATAAATCAGATAGCAAATAAAGCTAAGAGGCGGGTAAACATGACTCACTCTATGGGGGAAATTAGGGACTTAGGAATTTCATCCCATCCATACAACAAGTATTTAACACAAAAAAAGGAAATAAGGACTAAAGGAAATCTTTCATAATACAAAAGCATAAGACTCAAGCTCATAATCATACATAACCTAACATCCAAATATCCAACAAAACCTCTAATCCAAATAGGAAGGGGGCCAAGACATCTCCCGACATCACCCTTAAAATATAAAATGTCCATAAATTGATAAGTCTTCAAAAACATAAAAGGAGATGGCTATTTTTTTCTAATGTGGAGGACTCACAAAGAAAGGTCTTCAACCAAATCATCTAGCCATGTGGCGGAGGAGGGTGGATAGGTGCTCCGATCCCTACATGGTTAGATCATGTAGGCAAAAAGTATACTTTAGTAATTGAAATGTACTAAGTATGCAGGGTGAAAATGCAACAAAGAACATAAGCAATAATTTAAAAATATGCATAATCATAATCAATGGATATAAGCTCAATATGTCATGAATGTTCAATGCCATGCTCAAATGTACATGAGGAATCATCAAGTCAAATAACATTACATATATATATGGGAAGGGACCATAACCGACATACAATACCACGCGAGCTAATACATTCCGATGTTCTCTCCACACCGGACTAGGAGTGGTCTACTTTGCCAAGGTTAACCAAATACTCACCTTATGGGAACTCCCTCATTTCAAAAAGTGCATCATACGGGAACACCACCCTTTTTGGTTAACTTATGATAACAACTCTATAGGAACACCACCAATTTTGGTATTTAACTAACATGTGTCGTATGGGAACACCACCCTTTTCGGTCAATCATGTAACATGAGCTATATAGATCCATTAGCTAATTCACAAACCTATGGTGGCAACATAGTTATGGGATAATGGTTATCTACCAAGGTCCTCTCAGTGCTAGGCCACAATTCAAAGGAATACTCAAATCATATTTATACCATAATATGCAAAGCATCATAATATCATCATAATTCATAGAGTAGCTCATCAAAACCAAAGCCTTATATATCAAAGATAGGGGTTCATAACTATCATGACTTCCATAATACTTTCATGTTTCATAAATGTATAATAGACCTTCAATTCATATCATTCATAATTCACATATATTGCCATAAGGCCTTTAATATCATAGAAGCTTGGCATAAATCTTATTTTAAAACCATGGTGGGTATATGTACAAACTTTAAAACCATGCAAATCGTGAGCAAATACCATGAGAGTTACAATATGGAATCACTTATTCAATTTTCAAAGAACCACCAAAACATAATAAAACTTTGTTAGGACATCATCAAACACTCATATAAATCATGAATTTCATATGGCTTTCAATACTTAATCAAATACAAAGGTATATCATCATAAAATACTTTGTACTAGAATCATATAAAAGGATTCATAAAATCACCATGTATTATCATAACTTAAGAAGGCATAAAAGAGAAGAGGAATGGTTGAGCTTGTGGAGGAAAGTTATCCACAATCAAAACCCACATACCTTGGTGTAATTTTAGCGGAGGAAGTCTGATTTGGAGATGGAAAAACCTGAAACCCTAGCCTGCACCTTGCGCTTGAATGCCTTGAGAGAGCTTGAGAGAGTTCTAAGACTTATAGTATTTTTGAGTGAGGAGGAATGAGGTAAATTAGGGTTGAAAAGGGTTGATAAGGGGTCTTTGAGAGGCTTAAATGGTGTAGGATAGTAGTAGAATAATTGTAAACGACAAACTTACCCTTTAAAAATCCTACCGAATAGGGCCATGAGACCCCATTTACAGGTCGTGGTCCATTCTATGAGTCGTAGGTAAGGGTCTCATCTGATGCCATTTTAGACCCTCAGAAACATTTCTCTGATTCACATTCTATGGCCAGACTTATGGCTCGTAAATCACTTTATGGGTCATTTGATAAATTGTATACCCAACTTTAGAATTCATTATTTTCACCAAGTCTGACCTACAACCTACATGCACCACTTATGGATCATGGAGCCACTTAGAGCCTGTAAGACCCCCCGTAACAACTGACACTCAGAAAATTTTCAGAACTCATTTCTCACACTTTTCACACTTCATAAAGGTGGGGCCTTACAATATCCTGTGCAACCATGAGAATTTCTTTACAATAGTGACACTTCCTTGCTAAATATTATTTTCCAGGGTTGTCAAATTTTGAGTTCATTTAGTCCTGTCCATAGTTGTTTTTTGGGTTACGCATTTTGTTATTATGGTGTCTCACCTCTAGGTGTTTTTAGGAGTCAATTCTTGGGCTTAAATGTTGAAATATGGCTTGAATCGTGATGTTAAAATGCTTAGTATTTTTTGAGTAGTGATTGTATGTTGTTGGGGATAAATTTTGGGATGTTATCTTGTCAAAATAATATTGTAAACGTATGCCCATCATGGACTAAATGTCTCTAGATTTCTGGAAATTGTTGCTAGTGACATTTGGTCTCTGCGAATGCCGACACTGTTCTACGAATGCGGTGTTCTTAGATTTTTTATTCTCCGTGAACGTGTAAGCTTAGAGTTCCTTGAACTCCGTGAACGCGCCTCTTTGGCCACGAACGTAGAGTATAAATTGTCATTATTCAAAAATAGCAACACCTCACTATTTAATCTGAACTTTTTCCAATTGACATTCTTGGTCTAAATGCTTCCTAGTGCATGGTTTTAAATGTATATGAGAAAATTTCTTCATACTTTCTTTGATTATAGGTCTAATTGGTTAAAAATGGATCTCAATTATAACTTTATAAAGCCAAAATCATCAAAGAGGGGGGAGGGGCGGTAATGATTAATACTTTGATCAAAGAAGATTCCTCACAGCTGAATGTGCCTAAATGTATGATGAATACTTGGGTCGGACTGTGATTAGAGAGAGAGGGGTTTGCTTGGACAAAGTAGAAGAAACGATGCCAGAGTTCTTTGGTCGGCTACAAGCTTCAGGTTGGATGTGCTTTGTTGAGGAGTTAATTAGAGAAAACCACACCATAGTAGTGGAGTCTATGCTAATGCTTAGGAGAATAACAATGGAGAAGAGAATGCTACCATGATTTGAGGAGTGAGAGTCAATTTCAGCCCGGCCACTACCAATGCTATCTTTGGGCTGCTGGATGCTAATAATAGAGTATAAAGAGACATTTTGAGAGTTGGGAACTCAATGGTTGGTAGACAAGTTGAATTACGGAGTTCCTACGTGTTGGTTCACTTCACATAGAGGATTTGGTTCACATAAGTGCACGGTACAAGTGAACTGTTGGCTTTCCATCATTTGTGCTTGAGTTATACCATCTACACATGATACAAAGGTAAATTTGGATCATACACTTGTTACTGTTGCCATCTTGGAAAGTCTTCAAGTTAATGTTGGATAGATTATAGTGGACCAGATTGCAGAGGTGGCCCAAGGGAGGGCCAAGAGCTTAGTATATCCCTCTTTGATTTGCAGACTATGCTATGAGGCAGGGTTGTTTTTCCTACCTACTGATGAGAAGAAGAAGTCAGCCAAAGACATAATCCACTAAAGAAGAGAGATAGCCCGGGGGACAGAAAAGTATTGTATTAGATCACTCTTGTAGGTAGTTCACAGAGCCAAGATCAGAGACTGGAAGATCTTCTATAGGAGCTGCAAGCTTTTCGGGTCCTACATGACCACTTAAGTTTGTTCCTCCCACTATGAGGTACTTGTTCTCCCAAATGCATGGGATGGATGAGCAGATTAGGCAGCTTGTTGTAAGTCTTCCTCTAGGACCACCAGGAGCTACAGTAGATGATCAACCTACACTTGCTTCAATTAAAGCCGCTTAGAGAGCTATGACTGATCAGATTGAGCACATGATTGGCAACAAGGACATACTGAGCGGCGACGGAGGAAGTTCAAGGCACGTGAGAAGAAGCAGAGTAGATTCTCGAGCAAAATGATGAACAAGTTGAGGTAGCTAAGTGAGTCCAGTTCATTGAATCCTGATGATAAGTTAAACATCTCTTCTAGTTCGAGTCCCAATTAATTTTTTCACAGAGTCCCTTGTATTCTCTTTTACTTTGTAGTTGTACGGTGAGGAGCAGTACATTTCATAGTTGGGGGTTCTCCGATTACTTGATTTAATATGATTGTATATTTTTTATTCTTCAATATTCTCTTGTGTACTTTAGATTTAATCTGACTCTTGCTTTTTTTGGTATTGTTATGCCCTTGTCGGGCTTGATTTATTTAGATTATGGTATGCCCTTATCAAGCTTGTGTATATTGTGTTTGGGGGTACTTATGTTAGTAGATTTGGTGGCTTCTTGATTTGTCTTTTTGATAGAGTGTATAATCGATGGTTCCCGATGATAGATTTAGTGACAACATTATTAAGGGAAAATTGTTGATTTGGTGTGTGAGTGCGTGAGTAGATTATGGTCTTTGGTGAAATCTGAGTAGCCATTGACTTGTTGGAGCTATACTTGGGGATTGTGACTTGTTTGGTGCCAATATATTTATTCAAGTGTTGTGGATTGTGAAAAAGGAATGTCCCTCCGATCATTTTTATCTTAAATGGTTTTGAAATGATTTTGAGACAACATTTTGACTCTTTTTTGTGACTCTTATGTGCCAAATAGATATATTTTGAAAGATGAGTCCCTTGTGCTTGACTTGAGAGTGATATTGATCCTTTTCGTCTTGATTTGCATGTCATATATGTGGTGAGTTTTTGTTTTTTTCCTTCTGTTCACTTGTGTCACCTAGAACTTGTCTTGTTGGTCTTGAGATGTTGGTATTGATAGACTTTGGTTGGAAACTGATCTTAGGCATTCTTTGTTGTGAATTGAGTCCTCTTAGCCTAAATAGCCATCCATTGTGTTGATTTTATCCCTAGTGTCCATTTTTAAGCCTAATCCTTCTTATTAGCAACCTAAATTACAAGTCTTAGCCCATTTTGAAAAAATAATCTTCTTTTGAACCCTTATCCCTCCTTAATCTTGATGTGTTTGTGAAAATTGAGGCTTTAAGCCTAAGTTAGGGGTGATGTAGGAAGATAAGGAAGGATGTCTACCACTTGGCTTGTCAAAAGAAAGAAAAATAAAAAGAGAGATAAATGGAGGAAAGAAAAGAAAAGAGTGCTTTCAAAAATTAAAAAAAAATAAAATGTGCTTGAATGAAAAGAATCCTCCAAATAGATGAAAATGGTTGAAAGTGGGACATGAAAGTTGGAAAAGAAGGGTTAAATGCGCATTGGCATGAAATGCAAAAGAAAAGAGTGGAAAAATTGAAAAGAAATGGATGTTGTGTGTAAAGCTTCAGGAGGGTTAGTCACTATCTGCCAAATTGTATCCTACCCTACCCTAAGCCTACATTACAAGCCTGATAAGCTCGTTGAGATTTCCAACCACATGAAATTGAGCCGATGTTAATTGAAAATAGAGGCAAGCATATGGTATGGCATTTGTGTGCATGAGATATTCATCTGTTGAGTGTGGGTGTTTGAGTCATTATCCCTTGTTCATTGTATATATGTGTGTGTTTTGGGGACTTTTTTTATTTTTGTGAGGACATCCAATTTGAAATGGATTGGTGATATTGATGTTTTTCAAGGTTGAGTCAACTGGAACTTGTTTAGTTGAGTAGGAATTTGAGTCATTTCTTGAGAAATTCTGTTGTTGCTTAATCATTCTTGGAGTTTTTTTTAATTGAAAACTGATCTTTTGGAAGTGAGGGAGTTACTTGATAGACATATACATGCTTGTGCTAATTATTGGTACCAACCATTGTCATGATCATGATTTAGTTGTTGAAAGTGAGTTGGCATTATATTACTTAAAATTGCTAACATCTTGAGTTTGGTTTTGTTTTGCTTAAGGACAAGCAAAGTCTTAAGTTGGGGTGTTGATGAGTGTATAACTTACACTTATTTCTTACTCTTTTCTTATGATTTTGTGTTGTTAAATTCATAACTATACTTTGAATGGTGTAAATTTCAGGTACATATGTTATAGACAGAGCTTTGCTGAGAAAAATTGAGATTGGAGCCAAAAAGAGCTGAATTAGAGAAAATATGTACCTGGCAACAATTACTCTCCGTGAACGCGGAGCAATAGGAGTCAGTGAAGTGTGAACGTGCTATGTCAAGGCACGTAGGAGGAGCATATGAAGATAATTATATGCGATTGTGGAATGCTTAGGCACGAACACAGAGTGCTTATGTGGCCAATATTATGGCCGTTATGAAATTTCACCATTTTCAATCCCAAATAAGATATATATGTACCCCCAGCATAATTTCTTCATACATTCAGAGGAACATTCCTTTATAGTGTTCACACGATTGTAGAGAGAATAAACACACCTTAGTGTAGATTTTATGTTTTTAGTGAGGATTTATAGCAAGTTTTCTACAAGTTCTGGAGTGGATTAAAGAGTGTGAGCCTCCACTGTAAAATCATTCACTCGCTCTTTCTCTCCTCATTCTTGAATGCATATATTATAGATTTAATTGAGTTTGGATGTTAATTTGTTTATGGGTATTGATTGATTCTCTTGCTTTCATGCTTAGGTGATTATTTACTTGCAAATCAAGTAGATTTATCCCCAAATTGCTTTGGTTGGATTCAATTGATTTATGGGTTCATGCTTACCTTCATGTTTAACTTATGATTTGAGGTCGCGAACTTGAATCTAGTTTAGATCTTCAATTATTGCATTAATTTGAGTAGCTGAAGTGGAGGGTTTGTATGATGGTTATAGGTTTTAAGTGTTAAATGTTGTAAAAGGGTTCAATGACTATGGTTTTAGGAGTTTTTCTCAGGAGTTGTTCAAGCCAAGAGTGTCTTTGAGTGATTCGCGTATAGAGGTTGTAATAGGCTTTTGTGAAACATCATTACCGCGGTAATTGAGGTAGTGATTACAAGAACATAGCCTACCCGTAGATTTTATTTAATGCTAAGTATGATGGATCGATTAAGCTTTGATTGAATACCATATTCTCTATACTTGATCCCTTGTTTGATTAATCCTTACCCCATTTACCCTTATGAGTAGTATTAGCTTAGTTTTCCTCCCAATTAATTAGAACTTGCTTGATATTCACTCCTCGGATCAAAAGTAGTAGCTTGTAGTCCCTGAATGATTTGATTACTGCCCCATTGTTCCCTGTAGGATTTGACCACAACTCTTTTGTTGGGTTAATATGCTGATGGCGATCGTCCCTATGTCCATTAGCAGTATTAAGTCATTTCATGTGAAACCCCGTGCTCCTCGTCTTCTATATATACATAGGGTGGTGTGTCATATAAGACATACATGAATTTGTATAGAACCTAAGGATAATAAGGTTGTCAATAAGTGGTAATTTCAAGGACCTAAAGTTTTAAGCCAAAGGAATACCCTAAATGCATATTCGGAATTAAAGAAATGACCCAAGTGGCACCTCGCCCTTTTCGGAAGGTCTAAATTAGGTTTCACTTTTCAGATGGAATTAAAAGTTTATAATTTGCTAATTATGGATTTCTTTAAGTTATTTTAATAGCACAAAGGTCATACATTAAGTTTTGGAATCAAGAAAGTTGCAAGATAAAGGTTGGCCAAAGTTACCGTAACTTTCTTTAAGAAATCCTTCTTAAATTTGGGTCAAATGTATTGGGTCATATCTCCCAAACTATAAGGAGTTAGAAGGTCCATGACCTATCAAATTGAAGATCTATGAGTCTAGTTTGCAACGAACAAAACTGCGCATCAAACTTACCTCAGAATAAAGAGTTATGACCATTTTACCGAGACTGCCCGAGCTGAAAACCGGGTCATGTGTCGGGTCGGGTTGACCCGACTTAAATGTCGGCTATTTTGACTCTTTAAGGCTCAAAATTGAGCCATTTTCGTCCCAAACAAGTTTACAACAGAAGAGAAAGCTCCCAAGGGTTCTCTAAGCGATTTAGGTAAGTTTTTCGCATTTTTACCGTTAAAATTCGTCTCCATGCCTAGAAATGCGTGCCTTACGCTTTGGAATTATTTTTCCCTCATATTAGTTGTGTTTGGAGCTGTTCTTGGGCTGTAAAAAAAGTGGCGTTCTTGCTGGTATTGTTGGTTTGCAGCTGGTGTGTTTAGGTTATAATTGTGGAGCTCTTTTCCGTTAATTTTACGAAGTTTTACGGACATTTCCTCGCGTAAATGCTCCTTGCCGAATCTGGTCCTTAATGCTGAATTTTTGACTGTTTATAGGTGTCTTTAAGCTGCGTATATATAGTCGTTGCGAAGCTTAGGACGTAAGGAACAACTTTGGTGAAGGAACTTTTGGCAATCGAACGTTCGTTGGAGAGGTATGTTAAGGCTAAGCTCCGTCCCTCCTTTTAGCACGAAATCTGGGAAGTTTCCCAAAATGTCAAATGCGATATCTTACTATTCTGTTGTTAGAAAGACCTTCTGTGAAAGGCACTGGGATTACAACTGAGTTATTTTCACGGTGGTATTAGGTTGAAATTCCATTCGTTAATTTAAACCGAACATTCAATTTCTATATATCATTTTGTCGGTCTTCCGGCTACCTATTCATAGGTTAGAGGCGTTTCTCTTCTTGGTGTAGTGTCACTAAAATAAATGTAGAATGCAAGGGAAAACTTGTTAAAAAGGACATGTATAATTCCACGAGCCATATGTATATGTTGTGACAACGATTATGATGTTATGAGAATAAATGTATCAATGAGCCAAGATTGACTAAATGACAATGACTGTGATGCTATGAGAATAAGTGTACCAAAGAGCCAAGATTTTCTAAGTTCTTGCTATGGCTTACTATGTGCATTCAACATTCATATCATACATTGCACGTTATGCATGGACTTCGAGCTATAATCGAAGGTATGGGGCCTATTTGCCCAACTATATATGTATATGGTACAGATGGCCACAGGTTGGCAGATATGATGCCGGTTAGCTACCGGAAAGGACCACCAGTGCTAGCATTTGGTTGGGTATGTCATGCATTTGCATCTATATATATGTATTCACGACATACGATACTCGAGCATACCATGCATTTTTTTTTATCATTAGGAGGTGGCTTATTAGCCATTAAGGCTACTTGAGTTTTAGTTACAGGTGGTATTTCTATTAACCTTTTTACTATGGTTATCCATGATTTTACTTCCTGCCTTACATACCAGTACATGTTTATTCGTACTGACGTCCCTTTGCCTGGGGACGCTGCATTTTATTTCGTGCGTGCAGGTTCAGGTAAGGACTCTGATTGACCCTTTCACTAGGAGCCCTGGTCAGCTGTGAGTTGGTAAGCTCCACCTCTTCCTGGAGCTTTCACAGGATACTTGCTTTTTGTTGTACAGCTGGGTATAGTCGGGGCCCTTTCCCGACAGTATTAGTAGTTCTCTTAGAGGCTATTGTGGACATGTTATTATGGGCTGGTCCTTTTGTACCCTTCAGTCTCCGGTCATCAGATTGGCATGTATATATAGTGTGTGCTATACCTCTGTTGTGGCAGCCTTGCCGGCTAGCCAGTACTTTATTATTTTGGCTTACTTTTCTTAATGTACATAATCTGTTGTTGACCAGGTCATGACCTAAATGGTCCCGACTTAGTTTCTTGTTTTTCTAAACATTATGCTGCCCGATTTTCTTCTGGTCCAAAGGTTAGTTAACTAGTATGTTTAGTGGCTTACCCGGCCAATAACGGTATCGGGTGCCAGTCGCGCCTCCCCTCTTTTTGGGGCGTGACAAACATGGTATCAGAGCAGGTCGTGTCCTAGGGGTCCACAATGTCGTGTCGAGTAGAGTCTTGATTATGGGTGTGTTGTGCACCACACTTATAATCAGGAGGCTATAAGGCATTTAGGATTGGTTACCTTTCTTTCACTTAATAGATCGTGCTATAGAGCAAAGTTACAGGGACATATGAAATCTTAATCGTGCTTTGTGGTTTGTTTTATTTGTCAGGCTGTCTATATTCAAGGGATGGCACAACGTGGGGTAGATATGGATCCGAGAGAAGGTACCAGTTGTTCTTTACCGGGTCAGGCAGATACACTCCATGTTGAGGCACGCAGAGAGCCTCCAGTATCTACAGTACCAGATTCACCAGCACCTATTGAGGGCCAAGGAGGTCCAGTACCCCCAATCCTACCAGAGACTGGGGAGCACGGTATGAGAGAGGCGGTTCAACTACTGACTAGGATGGTTTCCATTCATGAGAGACAACTGGAGGCGAGATCAGACATCAGAAGAGATCAAACAGAAAGCTCAAAGGTGCGAGAGTTTCTTCACTTGGCTCCTCCAGTATTCACAGGGTCAAGCCCCACAGAGGATCCACAGGACTTTATAGACCATATTCATAGAATATTGAGGGTGATGCATGCCTCTATCACTGAAGCCGTAGAGTTAGCTTCTTTTCGACTACGTGATGTTGCCATCTTGTGGTACGAAGCGTGGGAGAGATCCAGAGGTCCTAATGCTCCGCCAGCAGAATGGGAGGGCTTCTCTGAGGCATTTTTAGCCCATTAGTTACCACAGGAGGTGCGGGAGGCTCGTCTTGACCAGTTTATCAGCTTGAGGCAGGGGGATATGAGTGTAAGGGAGTATAGCCTTAGGTTTAATTCTTTGGCTAGGTATGCACCAGATATTGTACGTACCATGAGTGCCAGAGTTCATCGTTATGTGGGTGGTTTGGGGGATCATTTGATCAGAGACTGCAGGATAGCCTCTTTACAGGATGGTGTAGATATTTCCCGTATTCAGGCTTTTGCTCAGACTACAGAGGATCTTTCTCGTCGGATTCGGGATACCCGTAGAGATAGGGAGAAGAATAAGAGGGCTCGTACTATGGGGTCTTATAGGGAGCCACAAGGTGATTTTAGGCCTCCTTTTCACCGATATCCACCTCCGTCAGTGGGTAGTTCCCCGCCACAGATACAGGACCAGCGACTTGATCGTTATATTCAGTCATGTCCGAGGCAGAGTTCACGCCAGCCTGAGAGCTATCGACAGGAACGATTTGCACCAATGAGACAGCCTACTCCTCCATGTGCAAAGTGCGGTAAGCTTCATAGTGGGCAGTGTAAAAAGGGTTCAGGTGCATGTTACCATTGTGGACAGACAGGACATTATATTAGCCAGTGCCCGGGGTTAGGTAGAGGTACAACAACTCACCTTTCTAGATCCACTGCAGCCTCTTCATCCCCAGTACGTGCTCCCCGACCAGATCCACAGCTTACTCAGGGCCATGGTAGGGGGAGAGGTAGAGGAGACAATTCAGATTCTACTAGTGGACAGAATCGCTTTTATGCACTCACAGGCCGACAGGATTCAGAGGCATCTCCAGATGTGATCACAGGTATATTGATGGTACATTCTCATGCTGCTTATGCACTGATAGATCCTGGCTCTACATTTTCATATATTACTCCATTCATTGCTGGTAAGCTTGATATGAGACCTGAATTATTGTCGGGGTCAGTTAGGGTATCTACGCCAATTGGTGACTCAATTATAGCTAGTTATGTCTATCGATGTTGTACAGTGTTAATTAATGAGCGTCCAACCTCTGCTGATTTAATTGAATTGATTATGCTAGATTTTGATGTTGTTATGGGTATGGATTGGTTAGCAGCTTGTTACGCTAATATTGATTGTCGAGCAAAGCTAGTCCACTTCCATTTTCCAGGTGAGCCGGTCATTGAATGGAAAGGCAATGTTGCCTCGCCCAAAGGTAAGTTTATTTCATACCTTAGGGCTCGAAAACTAATCTCTAAAGGTCGTATATACCATTTGATTCATACTAGGGATATTGATAAGGAGTCGATGACCCTTCAGTCAGTCCCTATTGTGAATGAATTTCCGATGGTATTCCCTGATGAGCTTCCAGGGATTCCCCCCGAAAGGGAAATTGATTTTGGTATAGATTTGCTCCCGAACACGCAGCCTATATCCATTCCTCCCTACAGAATGGCTCCTGCAGAGCTAAGGGAATTGAAGGAACAACTGAAGGATTTACTTGATAAAGGCTTTATTAGGCCAAGTACATCTCCATGCGGTGCTCCAGTGCTCTTTGTTCGAAAGAAAGATGGCTCCTTACGGATGTGTATTGATTACAGACAGCTAAATAAAGTCACTATCAAGAATAAGTATCCTCTCCCGCGGATTGATGACTTATTCGACCAGTTGCAGGGTGCCAAATGTTTTTCAAAAATTGACTTAAGATCCGGGTACCACCAGTTGCAAGTCAGGGATGTTGATATTCCAAAGACAGCATTTAGGACGAGGTATGGACATTTTGAGTTCCTTGTCATGTCTTTTGGGCTTACAAATGCCCCAGCAGCTTTTATGGACCTGATGAATCGAGTGTTTAAACCATTCTTGGATGAATTTGTGATCGTGTTTATTGACGACATCCTGATATATTCACGGTCAGAAGCTGAGCATGCAAATCACTTGCGAACCATATTACAGACTCTCCAAGACAATAGGTTATATGCTAAATTCTCTAAATGTGAGTTTTGGTTAAATTCTGTAGCTTTTCTTGGCCACGTTATTACAAGTGATGGTATCAAGGTCGATGGCCAGAAGATTGAAGCAGTAATGGCCTGGCCGAGACCATTGAATCCGACCGAGGTCCGTAGCTTTTTAGGCTTGGCAGGATATTATAGGAGGTTTGTTAAGGGATTCTCCTCTATCTCTGCACCGCTAACGAGATTGACACATAAAGCAACTAAGTTTCAATGGACTGAAGCATGTGAGCAGAGTTTTCAAGAGTTAAAGAAAAGGCTTACCACCTCACCTATCTTGGCTCTTCCAGATGGAGCTGAAGGCTACGTTGTATATTGTGATGCCTCGAGAATTGGCCTAGGTTGTGTACTTATGCAGCATGGTAGAGTTATTGCATATGCTTCTAGACAGTTGCGAAAGCATGAACAAAACTATCCCACCCATGATCTTGAGCTCGCTGTGGTTGTATTTGCTCTAAAGATTTGGCGACATTATCTATATGGAGTCCATGTTGATATTTTTACCGACCACCAGAGCCTTCAATATTTATTTAAGCAAAAGGAGTTGAACTTACGACAAAGGAGATGGCTAGAATTACTAAAAGATTATGATGTGGACATTTTGTACCATCCTGGTAAAGCTAATGTTGTTGCTGATGCACTTAGCCGGAAGTCCATGGGAAGTCTAAGCCATGTTGAGGCTGATAAGGTTGAAATGACAAAAGACCTGTGCCAGCTAGCTAGTTTGCAGGTGCGATTGGTAGATACAGAGGAAGGAGGTGTAATTGTTCAAAATACAGCAGAATCTTCCATTGTTAATGAAGTAAAAGAGCGACAGCGCGAGGATCCTGAGCTTAGGAGAATGAGGGAGAGCATTTCACAACAACAACATCCTCCATTTGAGCTGACCAGAGAGGGAGTCCTTAGGTACCAAGGCCGCTTATGTGTGCCAAATATCGGAGGACTCCGTGCCAGGATTCTTTCTGAGGCCCATTATTCTAGATATTCAACCCACCCTGGAGCAACAAAAATGGATCGGGACCTTCGACAAATCTATTGGTGGAATGGCATGAAAAGGGATATTGCAGAGATGGTAGCCCAATGTCCCAATTGTCAGCAAGTTAAAGCAGAACATCAGAGACCTGGAGGCCTAGCTCAGTATATTGAGCTTCCGCTATGGAAATGGGACATGGTAAATATGGACTTCATCACGGGTTTGCCTCGTACTCCACGCAGGTATGATTCTATTTGGGTAATCATTGATAGGTTGACAAAATCTGCTCATTTCTTGCCAGTAAGAACGACATATTCAGCGGAGGATTATGCTAAGCTTTACATTCAAGAGATTGTTCGCCTTCATGGAGTTCCATTGTCTATTATATCTGATCGAGGGGCTCAATTTACGGCTCATTTTTGGAAGTCTTTTCAGAAGGGTCTGGGCACTCAGGTGAATCTCAGCACCGCTTTTCATCCACAAACGGATGGGCAAGCAGAGCGTACCATCCAGACCGTTGAGGATATGTTACGTGCTTGTGTGCTGGACTTTAAAGGAAGCTGGGATGACCAACTTCCTCTTATTGAATTTGCTTATAATAATAGCTTCCAAGCTAGTAATCAAATGGCGCCTTATGAAGCACTATATGGGAGAAGATGTAGGTCGCCGATCGGTTGGTTTGAGGTTGGGGAGGCAAAATTCATAGGCCCTAATCTAGTTCAGCAAGCGATGGACAAAGTGAGACTTATTAGAGACCGATTGCAAACTGCCCAGAGTTGACAAAAGTCTTATACAGATGTTTGATGACGAGACTTAGAATTTGATGTAGAAGATTGGGTTTTCTTGAAGGTATCACCCATGAAGGGAATCATGCGGTTCGGGAAGACAGGAAAGCTCAGTCCTAGATATGTTGGACCGTATAAGATTATTCGAAAGATTGGCAAGGTCGCATACGAGCTTGATTTGCCTTTAGAATTGGGGGCAGTCCATCCGGTGTTTCATGTATCGATGTTACGGAAGTGCATTGGAGATCCATCGCGTATTATCAATATTGAAAATGTCCACATTAATGAAGACTTGTCTTATGATGAGGTGCCAGTGGCTATTTTAGACCGACAAGTAAGAAAGCTTCGGAATAAAGAAGTGGCCTCCGTGAAAGTATTGTGGCGGAACAACAATATTGAGGAAATGACTTGGGAAGCAGAAGAGGAAATGAAGAAGAGGCACCCCCAGTTATTTACAAATTAAGGTAAGTCATATTTTAAAAGTTGGCAGTCATCTTTCTACAGTAACTTAAGTTTTAAATGAGTTGGGGGCATACTTTATATGGATCGTGAGGAGATAGCTATACAAAGCTTATAATTAGAATTCTCTTTTTCTTTCAAAGTTGATTTATGGAATGGAAAAAAAAAGTATATCCTCAAAAGTCATATTTCAAGACTTAATAGTGCAACCAAGCCGTTGTTTAGATACATTCGCGGTCGAATGTTCTTAAGGGGGGAGACTGTGAAACCCCGTGCTCCTCGTTTTCTATATATACATAGGGTGGTGTGTCATATAAGACATACATGAATTTGTATAGAACCTAAGGATAATAAGGTTGTCAATAACTGGTAATTTCAAGGACCTAAAGTTTTAAGCCAAAGGAATACCCTAAATGCATATTCGGGATTAAAGAAATGACCCAAGTGGCACCTCGCCCTTTTCGGAAGGTCTAAATTAGGTTTCACTTTTCAGATGGAATTAAAAGTTTATAATTTGCTAATTATGGATTTCTTTAAGTTATTTTAATAGCACAAAGGTCATACATTAAGTTTTGGAATCAAGAAAGTTGCAAGATAAAGGTTGGCCAAAGTTACCGTAACTTTCTTTAAGAAATCCTTCTTAAATTTGGGTCAAATGTATTGGGTTATATCTCCCAAACTATAAAAAGTTAGAAGGTCCATGACCTATCAAATTGAAGATCTATGAGTCTAGTTTGCAATGCAAAAAACCGCGCATCAAACCGACCTCAGAATAAAGAGTTATGACCATTTTACCGAGACTGCCTGAGCTGGAAATCGGGTCATGTGTCGGGTCAGGTTGACCCGACTTAAAGGTCGGCTATTTTGACTCTTTAAGGCTCAAAATTGAGCCATTTTCGTCCCAAACAAGTTTAAAACAGAAGATAAAGCTTTCAAGGGTTCTCTAAGCTATTTAGGTAAGTTTTTCGCATTTTTACCGTTAAAATTCGTCTCCGTGCCTAGAAATGCGTGCCTTACGCTTTGGAATTATTTTTCCCTCATATTAGCTGTGTTTGGAGCTGTTCTTGGGCTGTAAAAAAAGTGGCGTTCTTGCTGGTATTGTTGGTTTGCAGCTGGTGTGTTTAGGTTATAATTGTGGAGCTCTTTTCCGTTAATTTTACAAAGTTTTACGGGCATTTCCTCGCGTAAATGCTCCTTGCCGAATCTGGTCCTTAATGCTGAATTTTTGACTGTTTATAGGTGTCTTTAAGCTGCGTATATGTAGTCGTTGCGAAGCTTAGGACGTAAGGAACAACTTTGGTGAAGGATCTTTTGGCAATCGAACGTTCGTTGGAGAGGTATGTTAAGGCTAAGCTCCGTCCCTCCTTTTAGCACGAAATCTGGGAAGTTTCCCAAAATGTCAAATGCGATATCTTACTATTCTGTTGTTAGAAAGACCTTCTGTGAAAGGCACTGGGATTACAGCTGAGTTATTTTCACGGTGGTATTAGGTTGAAATTCCATTCGTTCATTTAAACCGAACATTTAATTTCTATATATCATTTTGTCGGTCTTCCGGCTACCTATTCATAGGTTAGAGGCGTTTCTCTTCTTGGTGTAGTGTCACTAAAATAAATGTAGAATGCAAGGGAAAACTTGTTAAAAAGGACATGTATAATTCCACGAGCCATATGTATATGTTGTGACAACGATTCTGATGTTATGAGAATAAATGTATCAATGAGCCAAGATTGGCTAAATGACAATGACTGTGATGCTATGAGAATAAGTGTACCAAAGAGCCAAGATTTTCTAAGTTCTTGCTATGGCTTACTATGTGCATTCAACATTCATATCATACATTGCATGTTATGCATGGACTTCGAGCTATAATCGAAGGTATGGGGCCTATTTGCCCAACTATATATGTATATGGTACAGATGGCCACAGGTTGGCAGATATGATGCCGGTTAGCTACCGGAAAGGACCACCAGTGCTAGCATTTGGTTGGGTATGTCATGCATTTGCATCTATATATATGTATTCACGACATATGATACTCGAGCATACCATGCATTTTTTTTATCATTAGGAGGTGGCTTATTAGCCATTAAGGCTACTTGAGTTTTAGTTACAGGTGGTATTTCTATTAACCTTTTTACTATGGTTATCCATGATTTTACTTCCTGCCTTACATACCAGTACATGTTTATTCGTACTGACGTCCCTTTGCCTGGGGACGCTGCATTTTATTTCGTGCGTGCAGGTTCAGGTAAGGACTCTGATTGACCCCTTCACTAGGAGCCCTGGTCAGCTGTGAGTTGGTAAGCTCCACCTATTCCTGGAGCTTTCACAGGATACTTGCTTTTTGTTGTACAGCTGGGTATAGTCGGGGCCCTGTCTCGACAGTATTAGTAGTTCTCTTAGAGGATATTGTGGACATGTTATTATGGGCTGGTCCTTTTGTACCCTTCAGTCTCTGGTCATCAGATTGGCATGTATATATAGTGTGTGTCTATACCTCTGTTGTGGCAGCCTTGCCGGCTAGCCAGTACTTTATTATTTTGGCTTACTTCTCTTAATGTACATAATCTGTTGTTGACCAGGTCATGACCTAAATGGTCCCGACTTAGTTTCTTGTTTTTCTAAACATTATGCTGCCCAATTTTCTTCTGGTCCAAAGGTTAGTTAACTAGTATGTTTAGTGGCTTACCCGGCCAATAACGGTATCGGGTGCCAGTCGCGCCTCCCCTCTTTTTGGGGCGTGACATTTCAGTTGTCGCATGATACATACATATGTTTACATATTTATGGACTATTGCGAGACATATTTTTAAGTTTGAATTTTGAATATTATGATGAAAAAATGTTTTCAATTACATTTCTGCATGCATACTGTGTTGTTAACTATTTATTTAGCTCCTTAGAGCATACATTCAGTACATTCAGGGATGAATGTTTCCAAGGGGGAGATATTGTAAGGACCCAAAGTTAGAGAAATGAAAGTGTAGAAAAAGTGGAACTAGAGTATTCAGGGGCAATTTCTGAGCCCATTTCATAACCCATGGTTTAATCCACGAACCATAGACCAGGATCATGGATAAGGGCTACAAGATTTGAGATTTTTCTAAGAGTCAAAGTAGTTCACGAGGTCCAATGCGGCCCGTGGAAAGGGGTCGTGGATTGATGGCTTGAGTTGATGAAAAATTAGGGTTTCTAGAAAATGAAACAACAACCAACAAGATGGTTTGTGTTCTTGGTTATGGTCCAAGGTTAGTGCTCGTGGATTGGGCCCTAAGGAATGGAAAATTATTATAGTGCGGAAGGGAACCACAAGCTGGTCCATGACCCGTAAATAGGTTCCATGGTTTGGAAGGTCGAAAACTAGACTCTGAAGATTGGAAAAGGAGAGTAGGACAACTTAAACCACGACTCATGGTTAAGTCCATAGCCCATAATCAGGGTCACGTGGATGTTATCCGACAATTTTAATGAAGGGTATTTTTGTCTTTTGTATGTAACCTAGACATAAAACTATGTCATTTTTAGGTTCCCTAAGCCCCTAGTCTGACTTAAAACTCTCAAAGGATCCCTCACTCCTTTCATTCTCCCATTCATTCAAAATCTTCTAAGTCTCTCACCTCTTCAAGTCATAAGAAAGAACAAGGAAAGAAAAGCTAGGGTTTCAAAGTTTCTTCCCCAAACTTCAAGTTCCTTCTTCCTAGACACCAATCAAGGTACGTGAGTTGATTTGTGGTTTCTTTTAATTAATCAAGTGCTCATGCTAGAGACATAAACAACCTTGGATAATCAAATTATGAGATCCTTCCGAACGAGCTAAGAAATTCTTATTTATTCTCTTTCATTTTGTTAATTCTTTCACCCACTAAGTCCTTCTTTAAACCTTTTTGCCTTTCTTTTAAGTTCTTGAAAAAATAGGATTATGCATGCAAATGATTTAAATGATGATATTATGATGTATTAGTATGTATTTTGTCTCCAATGATATCATGCAATAATTTGTATTGAATTGATGGCTATGACCCCAATATTTATGGTTTAATAGAGGATGTGTGGGCTTCGTAGTACATGATTTAAAGATGCATATTTTTTTACATGTTCATGCATTACTCTCTTGATTTATGAGTTCCCTAGTAATGTACAAGCCCACTAATTTTAAGATGATTTTTACATGATATGATAATGATGATAAAGGCATAAAATAAAGGTCTCAAGTTAATAATTTTTCAAATATATAAGCATGTTAATGATGCTCTTAAAATATGTTTGTGATGGTCCCCAATATAAAAGGACAACTATCACTTGGTGGTTCCTAAGATTTCAAGCTATTCTTATGAAATTGCTACTTATGATTCTAAGTTTCATTGCTTGTCCATGTACATGTTTTAAAGTATTTTGTGGGATGACTTAGCACTGAATGAAGCATTGAGGTGGGGTCCAGTAAGGAAACCCTAGAGGCAACCCTTTTGTCCCATTAACTATGTGCCACCATAGGAGCCCTTGTAAGTTAGGATAGTGGATCCATGTGGGACATTTATGTTATTTGATGATGCATGTTCAATGACAGAGTTCCACCCAAAAAATAATCTCTTTGTGCCAACACAGAGGGTTATGTTGGATTCCATATAGTAGCTCGTATGCTTTTATATGTCGGTTACGGTTCATTCCCACAAAGTGTACAATTTGATATCTTTGCTCCATCAAATGTGTTTCATTTAATGCATTGATTTTACTTCATATTGAACTTCATTCCTTGTGCATGCTTTAGCTCATTTAAATAACGATATTATCATCTCATGTATGGAAACTTTTGAATTTATGAATGTTGGTATTACAATTTCATGTTTACATTTCAGCTCACATTCTTATTACATTCCAATGTACTAATGCATATTTTGCCTACATGATGTCACCGTGTAAGGATCGATGCTCCTCCTCCTTGAACATATGGCTAGTTTACTAGTGTTCAAGACTATTGGTAGTGGTGAGCTCTTACTTCAGGTCTCCGCGTATCTTTCTTCGTGCTTTGTACTATTCAGATGGATGTATATTTTGGATTTTTAGAAATGGAGATTATTACTTTCTAACTCATTTTAACACCTTTTTTATTTGAGAGAAAACAAAACCATGCATCGGTTCCTGTTAAGTCATGTTTAGATGGTACACTCTGGACAATGATGTATGTTTTGAGATGTTTCTTTCTAACTCAAATAATTTCCCTTAGTCCCTTTCCTATTTTATTTCCTCATTACGTACATGTTTACCTATGAATGCTTGATATGCTAAGATGGTTTGGATTAAGTATCTGCAAGTCTCTCATTCACCGTATTACGATTAGGCCCTAGGCTTGGGTCGTGACAACAAGTTTCAAAGGATTCTTAGAGTAAAAACCCAAACTAGACAAGGAAGCCACCACTTCATCATAACTATGAATATCTTCACCATCATAACTTAACATAGCAGCCAAGGATTCACCAAGACTTGCAACTTCACTTATAGTAGCAATGACCCTATCAACCACATCAATAATAAAACCATGCTAAATTTATTTGGTTGCTTTATCGATTTGCATACATTACAGGTTATCTCTTCATCATTAACCCTAAATTTCAACTCACCACATTCTACATCAACTAAAACCCTTTTGGTTGCTAAAACTGGTCTTCCCAAAATGATAAGGATTTCGATATCTAACTCACAATCAAGTATCACTAATTTAGCTAGGAAAATGAATTTATCAACTCTTACCAACACATTATACAAAATACTCACCAACCTCTTGATGGAACGATTCACTGTTAGATATCTTATGGTAGTTGGAGTAGGAGTGCCTAGACCAAGTTGTTTGAAATTTTAAATGGCAGCGAATTTATACTTGCTCCAAGATCACATAATACTTTAGCATATTAGAATACACCAATAGTACAGAGGATTGTGAATGCACCGAGTTCTTTCTTTTTTATTACCAAGTTTCTAGATATGATGGCTCTACAATGGTATGAAATTTCAACAATCTAAAATTCATGAACTTTGCATAACTAGGTATTTCAATCAAGGCTTCCATGGAATGGAGGATTAATTGTAACCTTTTTTGAAGTAATATTTGTAGAAGATAAAGGAGGAGTACTATTGCTTAGCATAACATTTGATGGCATGACCCTACTTGAGGATGACCTCTCCTCAACACTCATACAACAATCACTCCTGGAATTATCAGGAGTTAGCGTAGCCACATTTTGATCAACATTTTTAGCCCCATTAGTAACTCATATTTATCAACCTTTGGGGCATTCCTTTTGTTGATAGACTTACCTTTTTCCTTGTGCTCTTCTTGTCTAATTTTCTTACCAATCCTTGTTGTAATTGTCATGCATTGAGGGCATCATTCTTTGGGTTTACCATAGTGTCACTTGATAGTCCACCTTTTTTCCTTGGATTTAAATGGGATGAGATTTGCCCATTTTAGCTTTGAATTACTTAATTGACACTACATGAAAAGCAATCATTTAGTTCAAGGATGAAAAGTTAGACTAAATTTTCTTAATTGCTTTGTCTGTTCCCACTACCTTGTTGAGAATTCCAGCAAGTATGTCTTCAGTTCAGAATTTTTTTGGATTAGCCACTAGCTTATTTGGCTTGGGACGATCATGTGGTGGAGTATATTTTTTGTATTAACATCATAATCTCTCAACCCAACATTCGTATATTGCTTTTTCGTATCGCCATCCCTCCAATTTCTATCTTTGTCATTCATCAAATCTTGATTCCCCACGTGCTTTTAAAAAGTAAGTCAAGAATCCCCCGAATGATTTTCTATAAACTAGATTTCTTCATTGCACAAGGCTTCGAATTGAGTTTCATCAACATTTGCACTTCTACTCCAACCCTAGCATTTATACTCTCAGAATTTTCTTTAGAATGTGCTTGGTCGAGAGATCTAATTATGTCATTAGTTTTGTGATGTTCTGTCAAAATACAACACTTTTGATGCTTAAAACTTGGAATTTTGTGGGTTTAGAAAGCAATGTTAGAAGGTTTGATGTGTTTTTATGTTTGTTTTTCAGGATTATAGGATTTGTCATGATTTTGGGCAAAGTGTTGTAGATGCTAAGGTTTTTAGGAACCACGAGACACTCTATGGACCATGGATAATTCCACGAGCCATAGAGAGGTTTCATGAGTAAGATCTAATGAAGGGCGTATTTTTCTAAAGTTGCATCCATGAACTGTCAGATGAGCCGTACAAAGATGTAAGAGTCATGGATTGGTTCGTGCCTTGAGGATCAAAATTGGAGGAGTTTCTGAAGGCTGTCTGACGAAACCCTATATGGTCTGTAAGTTTGAATATTTGTAGAAAGGACTCTTAGAAGTGACAACAATTTTTGAAGAATGAAGAGTACAAAGCTTGGGTTTTTGTGACGAGGGTTCCCAGGAAATAGTCTCTCTACCTATGTGGTAGTGGTAAGGTCTGCGTACATCACACCCTCCCCAGACCCCACTTGTGGGATTTCACTGGATATCTAGTTGTTGTTGTTGAAGAGTACAAAGCTTAAGTAGGGGTTGTGGATCTTTGTACGGTCTGTAACCCTGCCTGTAAAAGCTACCGAATCCAGTTTTTCTGTTCATTTTGGACTTGTATTTTAACTTATTATAAATAGATTTTTTATTATTTTTGATAGAGAGATGTATGAGAGAACTGAGAAACACCTTTTGTGACTTCATACTTGGTGATTTTTACATCAAAAGTATTACTTTGTGAATTCTAGCGATGAATTTGGGATTTCTTCTTCTTAATTCCATCATTGTAAGTGTCCAATTATGTTATTCTATATCTTGATTATTTCATCTACAATAATTATGTGTATCTAAATCCGCAAATAAGGTTATGGGAACCTTGAAGAACTAACAAGGTAAAATCGGATAATAAATAATTCTTAGGAAGTGTGCATGCACGTATGAATTAATTCTCTTCGTTTTGATTGCTTTTTAATGGTGGCCAATGCTATAACCTACATAGTTGTTATTAACTAGATCAAGGTAGTAATGAATGGGAAAAGATATTGTTTAACAGGATTCAATGTGATTCCTCTCGTCTAATCAACCAAATTGGATCAAGGGGAGGTTGTACAGGAACAATAAGTAAGGGTTAGTAATGTCACACTACGGGGATAGATCAAATCACATAGTGAAATTTACCTCTTTCCTGGAGCAAAGGGTTTGGTAAACTTACCTTACCGTTCTGCATGCTACACACTAGAAAAGATTATGATTATCTAGTAATATTGAATTAGGGAATCCCGGGAAACACAATACCCTAGTTATTTCTCTTACTAGTTTCACAACACTTGATTCTAGTTTAGGTTTACTTTCTTGCAATTACAAAAATCCCCCCTTTTGGGAATTAAGTAGGTTAATTCATTCGACTTTTGTGCAGTTACTCCAATTATAGACCATACGCCCTATACGATTTGACCCTAACATTGGTTAGGTTATATATCTTGGCAACGATCGCTTAAACCTTGAAAATGGAGGTGAAGCTTGGGCAACATCAAGAATTTGGCACCTTTCTCGGGTAATACAACTTTAGACTGGTTTAATTTGAGTGATTCCAAAATTAGGCCTTATTTCCCTTATTTTATGTTTGTTGTTGTTTTTGTTTTGTTCAGCGTGCAGGTGTAGTGTATGCACAACACTCATAGTTGAGGCGGACCCTTGACTCTTTTTAACCCTGAGATCTAGAAGAGAATGAGAAGAATATAGCCCAAAACAATACGAACAATACCATAAATAATGCAGTAAATATAACACTGAACCAGAACAATAATAATAATAACCCACCTCCACTTGAAGATGCTAATCCACCACCACAAGATCTTCAAGATATGGCTAACACATGGAATCAATACTGGCTTGATCCGGTGTTGATGGATGTCACTGAAGCTATTGTGCTACCTCCATTATCGAATGATGCAAAGTTCATCATTTCGAGTGGGTTACTTTAAATGCTGCAAAATTGAAGGTTGTTCGCAGGCTTACCATCAGAGAATCCGCATAACCATCTACACAATGTGGTCTTCATCTGCAAGATTACGATAGGAAGTCAAAATCTGTTAAAGGATGTTGTTAGGCTCCATATCTTCCCATTGTCTGTAACAGGCAACATAACTCTATCGTTATCCGAGCTTCCATGGAGTTCAATCACCGATTGGGCAAAAATGTAGAAGGCCTTTTGGAGATGTTCTTTTCTAGGTCAAAGAAGTTGAGGTTGAAGGATCAGATCAACAACTTCGAGCAATTGTCTGGTGATTCGATCAGCACTACGTGGGAGAGATTCACAAAGTTCCTGAGAAGTGTCCCTGACTACAAGATTGTTGATGATGCCTTAGTGGAAATCTTCTATCGAGCCCTAGATGAAAATAGCCAAGTTGTTGCTGACACTATCATGGGAGGCTCATTTTTAGATTGTCCAATTTTCGGCGATTGCTCAAAGGTTGGAAGTATGGTTAAGATGAACTGTGCATGGGGGACAAGAGACAAGTCAACAACTAAAAGCTCATTCTTAGTTAATACTGATTTGGCATAGGCAAAGATAAATGAGAAGATGATGCAAGAGCTTACTATGATTAGTACCAATATGGGGTTATTGATATAGTAGAGCCAGGAACATGTGAATGCAGTAGCTCATCAACCTCCATGAGCACCCATGTACGAGGTGCCTTACTATGAGGAGGATACTTTCTTTGTCACTGATCAAATGGCGGGTTTCCAGACCAACGCCCAAGGGTCCAATTAAGAGTGTTGGTGCAAAGGTCAAGGGAACCATGGTAGAAATTTTACCAGGGATGGAGCTTTCAGAGGCAACAATTGAGGAGGCTACTGTGAAAGGAACATGGGCTAAGACAAAAATGTTGACTGGAGATGCATAGATGGTTACGAAAATTATCCTTATATGCCATTACATAATTGAGACTCAGGTGCTGGTAGTTCTCGAATTGAGGAGATGCTTGACTGACTGTTGAAGAAGGCAGACGCTCAGGATGAGACCTTGAACGGGATAAACTTTGACATCTCCAGCATTAATCAGAAAATCGAGTCTCATTTTGCTATTATCAAGTAGATGAAACAATAATTTATTCATATGTCAACTCAATTGAACCAACATTAGAAAGGTACATTGCCCAACAACATAATTCAGTACCCTAAGAATGAGGGCCAATGTACGGCGGTGATGACACGTGATGACAAACACACTATTGACTCATCGATGCTGATTGATGATGATGAGGTTCGTGAGGAGATGGTTGAGACCAAGGATGCAAAGACCATAGATGCTAGTGCCAAGGATGGGATGAGTGATGCAGCAGTGATACCACATAAGTTGAAACCCATTCCTAGACCTTCCCCTTCTTTCCCTCAGAGACTCAAAAAGAATGAGGAAGAAGGTAAATTCCAGCACTTCATCTCCATGCTAAAGCAACTCAACATCAATATCCCTCTCATTCCGGCATTGGAGAAGATGCCCAGCTACGCAAAGTTCATGGAGGACTTGGTCATGAAATGTGGATTGTGAACCAAAAGCTCTCTAAAGAGCTTCAAAATTGCAGTGCGATATCAAGGAGGTCCTTAGAGAAAAAGTGAGATGATCCCAGAGCATTCACTATACCCTGCACCACTGAAGATGTCAAGTTTGCAAAGATATTATATGATTTTGGCATTAGCATCAATCTAATGCCTCTTGCAGTATTCAAGAAATTAGGCTTGTGAGGTCCTACTCCAACGAATATGCGGTTGTTGATGGTTGACAGGACGGTGAAGAAGCCTGTGGAGATATTGTATGATGTCCTTGTCAAAATGGAAAAAATCATATTACCCCCAGACTTTGTGATCCTCAATAATGAAGTCAACTTTGAAGTCTCAATCATCTTGGGAAGGCCCCTCGTAGCCACTGGTCGAGCGTTGGTGGATATGGAATCAGGCTAGCTCAAGTTTTGATTGAATGATGAAGAATTCGTCTTCAATATCTATCGGTCCATGAAGAGGCCCGGTGACTTGAAAATGGAAGTTTGGGAACTTGGTAAAGTTTGAGTAGCCAAGTTGTCCAAGTCGTGCCACGACTATAAATCAGGTGCTACTTGGGAGGCAACCCAAGATATTTAATGTAATAGTAGTGTTTTGTTTTATTTTTAGCTTTTCAGAATTGTAGGTAGCTTAATTTTAGTGTTTCGGTTGTAATTTTTGCACTTGAGGCCTGGTGGCATATAGGGTAATAGTTTGTTCTATGAAGGATATGCAAGAACAAGGCTAAATCAGCCAACTAGGGCTGAAATGATACTAAAAGTAATTCCACGACCAGTCCTCCAAGTCGTGGTTCACACCAGGACTCGTACACTGACTCGTAAAATACTTATAGTAAGCAAATTATTGTGCACTCCAGTCCACGAGTCAACTTTATGGACCATAGATAAAATTACGCGTCGTGAATGGGGCTCGTGGACCCCAGGTAATATTCCTAAAACTGTAAGTGTTGGGGGCTCCTACGACCCAATCTATGAGTCATATGTCTATGTACGACTCGTAAATGGGTCCGTAAGGCCAATTCCCCAGATTAGGGTTTGCTGATGCTACAAAACCATATTCTACAGACCGTAGAATCTTTCAGGGATCGCTTTCTCATTTTTCCAATTTTTTCTCACTCAACGCTCTCTCTCTCTAAAATTTCGCTCTCAAAAACTATGTTCACTGCCAGCTCCAGCGGAATGGAGCATGAGCCACCGGTAGAGGGCAAACAGTCGCCAGACAAAGTTCAATAGGATCTCCTTGAAGAGGCGCACCTTTTCCAACCTAAAACGCGCTCAGATTCATCCCCTTGGGAAATCACAAATCAGTCCGGCAATCATTGTAGCGATTTCGGAAGAAGAATTGACAAGGGTCCACAAAATTATTTCCTTATTGAATTTGGGGCATATTCGAGTGATTCCAAGGGTGGGAGATGATTCTAAACCTTTGGATCCATCTATGATTCAAAATGCAGACAATTTTAATGCACTAATTATGAGATCTGGAAATGCAAATTCGGCGAAAAATTGCCTTGAAATCGCCCAACGTGCACCCTAAGATTTGACCAACCTTCGGCGATATTCATGGCATGGCACCTATTGGGGAAGCTTCCCCAGGCCAGGAGGCATCTGTTGGTAGAATTGGAGCCAATTCCACCAGCGAAAACGACGTCATGGGCAATTTCGGTGGCGGCGATGGACCTCCAGCGACATTCGAGGGTCCCAATTTATACCAAGGGGATCAGGAGAAGGTAGCACAACTTACAAAGTCAAAAGCCCCAAAAGTTATTGATCCAACCACTTGGGTTTTGGGTACTAAAAATGTTCCCAATTTCGAAAGTGAAGTTCAAATCACTAATTACCCAATAGGAAGCGATATAGAGGAGCAATTGAAGGCCAATGCTGATTCCCAACCCCAGGCACAACAAAACATGATTAATTTGGATGGGAAGGGGGGTATCAGGGACCTTAGTGCAGTGAATTCAGACCAATTTGAGTTGAAGGCAATAGGTTAACATCAAGAACACTGCAATCAAGCCCAGGTGGAGAGTACTAAGGATTCAGCATCCTTAGCAGGTAAGTTTTCGCAATTTAGTAGTCCTAAGGCTACTGTTTCTGTTGAAAATAGAAAATTACAGGTAGTACTAATGAATATGATCAACATGACGGCCTGATTGATAGTATGGAAAATACTCAAATGATTAAGATGGGTCAGTTGTTGGAGAAGAACAATGTGCATGAGGGTGCAATTACTAAGACTGGTACTGGCAATGGTAAGCATGTTTTGGGGAAGGATGGTCTGATCATCAAGGAGAGTGACAAGGATAACAATAAAGTTGACAACCAGCAAAATAAGTTTCAGCCTCCTAAACTTCATGACATGACAAAATTAACCTCTAATTTCCAGAAGAAAACTCCTATATTCCAAAACTCCAATCACAAAGGCAATTATGAAATTGCAACCAAGAATGTTAATCCACCTGCTAGAAAATTTCCTAAGACTAACCATGATCTTGAACCTGCTCCTTTTATTATCGTGCATTTCTATGCTACTAAGTTGAGGTTTAACCAAGCTAAGGATGAAATCCCTGTGGATATTAGTCCCTCCATTTTTACAACAAGACAAGGTCTGCTTGGAGTCATCTTTTAAACAGGACTTCATGGTTAAATTGGCAGAAAAATGTAAACACACTTTGATTGGGAAATTTTCTAGTACCATGCCAAAGATTGATCTTATTAGAAAGAGTTTCATTCAACAAACTCAACTGATATGAGGTGTGAAAATTGCCCATTTCAATGCCAGGCATATCTATATAGATTTGGACAATGAGGAAGATCATGTCACTATATGGAACAAGCAGAAAATGTTCATTGAAGGTCACATCATTAGACTTCAGCTTTCAACTCCTACTTTTACTCTTGACAAAGAGACTCATATTGTTCCTATGTGGGTAACTCTACCTGAGTTACAATGGCATTGTTACAACAAGGACTTCATCTTAGCTTTATTGGCTCCTTTTGGGAAGACCCTACATTGGATGCTGCCTCCATTCAAAAAACTAGGGGTAGTGTGGCTAAGGTCAGGATCTAGTTGGACATCACAAAGGAGAGGCCACCTCATGTTTGGATGGGCACTGATGAGACTGACTTTACAATTGGAAGGTGGCAAGCTATCCAATATGAAGGGCTACCTGACTACTGTATGTATTGTAAGCATCAAGGTCATTTGGATCAATCTTGTACTATGAAAAAGAAGGATGAGAAAGAAAAGAGAGGAAAAGAAGCAGAATCAGAGAGGAAATCAAAGGATAAATCTGGCTAGGAGGATCAGGTTCAAGCTATTCCTAATAATTCTCATTTTTTAATGCTAATGTTTCTTCTAAATGTGCAAGTGAGACAGGTAAGCAACAAGATGTTATGGAAGAAAAAGATGCTGATGTTAATGAAGAATGGAAGACTCAAAGAGAAGAAAAAACCAAAAAAAAAAAAGCAAACTAATGTTCTTAATAATAAGGAAACTGGTCAAGAAAGAGTTTTATGGAAACCTACTGGTAATTTAATACAGGATACAAGGGATCAAGAGAGGGAGAAATGTAGGGTTCAATCAAGGCTCCGGACTTGCAGAAGTTGGTGTAGACTTGAGTTCTATGAAAGGTAAATAGGTCGAAGAATTGCCAAGTTCAGGTATTGACTTATCTCCCTATGGGAATGCTGATCCTTCCCTTTAGGACTAGCTTCCCATCCCCATTGTGGCTGTTGATACTATTAATATGGTTGATTCCCAGACCTCCATTCCCCCTGTTTTATTTGATGAAGTTTGTGGAGGTGAGGGTAGTTTGAAGGAGAATCCCACTAACTTGTAGGAAGGGGAACCAAGGGGTGGAAATTTGTCTCATGTTTTGCATGAGAACCCTTACACTAACCCTAGGTTGGACTCTAGAGCCCCTGCTACTCCTATGGACCATGGTCAGAATCTTCATCAAAACTTCAATAAGCGAAATCAGCTTGTGGAGGGTACTCCTATTCAGAATATCAATAGAGGCTCTATGGCCAAGGATTTAGGATCTTTTTCCAGTACTAGCACTCTCGAGACTAAAACCAAGAAGAATAAACCTAGCAAGAAAAGAAGAGATGCTCTGAAATTGAAAACTGAAAAGAAGATTGAACAAAGGGAAAGCAACAAGCTTCACCCTGCTGACAACAATAATGGGGTAGAATGCAGGAAATTTATCCTCATTGATTATCAGAATGATATTGTTGTCCCACCTCTCCAGGTCTTCTTTAATTATGTTCATCCAGAAATGGGTTCAGAGGTTGTTGCTACAGATTGTGCTTTCAACACTGATGAGTATGGTGTGGTGAATTCAGAGGATGATTTTGACAAGGATAATCTTCCTGGTAATGAGGAGGAGGAGGATGGAACTAGCCAGAATGGGGTACAGGAATCAGGTGCTAAGCATGATGACTGGATACATGAAGAAATCCAACAAGTTACTGAGCAACGAGTTTTATCACCTAGGGGTCTGCATCAGAGCAGCTTCAAGGCCAGAAAAATCAAAGATAATATCCTTCCTACGGCTGGGAGACTAAACACAAGATTATTTGCATCCAAATCTTCTCAATGATTAACACCATTATATGGAATGTAAGGGGAATCAATACTAAGGGTGCCCTTGAAAGACTCAGAAATCTCAAACATCTTCATAATCTGTCAATGATCTCTATTCTGGAACCTTTTTCAGATAACTCTAAGATTACTCAATTCAGAATTCATCTTGGTATGGACAAGGCTGCATGTAATAGTTATGGTAAGATTTGGCTTTTCTGTAATGAGGATGTTGACTGTCTAATCCTAGATTCTGATGAGCAATAGATTACCTGTGAGTTAAAGCATATCCAGGATCCTCATCCTTCCATTATCACTTTCATCTATGCCAATTGCAGGGATCACCTTAGATATCCTTTGTGGGAGAAAATGCTTTCCGCTGCCAATACTAAGTCAGACATGCCTTGGTGTACTGTAGGAGATTTTAATGTTATTACTTCCACTATGGAGAAGCTGTGGGGGGGGGATTCCTTACATCAAAAAGAGTTTGAATTTATTAGTGTTATTGAAGCCTGTGGGCTTGTTGATTTAGGTTTCACTGGTCAGAATTTTACTTGGTGTAATAATAAAGGTGGGAATGCCTGCATTTGGAAGAGACTTGACAGAGCCATGGTTAATGACAAGTGGTTGGATGTCATGCCCCTCACTACTATTATTCATCTAACATCTGTGGGATCTGATCACTGTCCTCTCTTAATGGAAATGTCTTCTGAATCATTTAAATGCTTCAAGTATTTCAAGTTTCTTAATTGGTGGACTAATCAACCTATCTTTATGGATATGGTTAAGGAATGTTGGGTGAGAAAAGTGTCTGGAGACCCCATGTGGGTGTTTTATCAGAAGCTGAAGAGGCTCTCTTCTACTCTCAGTAGTTAGTCTAGGAATCAGTTTGGTGATGTCTATGCCAAGGTTAAGAAATTTGAGGAGAAAGTTAAACTTGCTGAAGAAGACCTGATCAATGATAACTCTGAAGATAGAAGGAGTTATCTTTATGGGGTGAATGTTGAGTATATTAGGTTTCTGAAGATAGAGGAGGCCATGCTTAAGCAGAAAACTCAGCTCCATTGGTTTAAGGATGGTGATGTTAATACTTTGTATTTTTATACTCTTATTAGAGGAAGAAGAAGGAGGTTATATATTCATAGGGTGCAAGAGGAAAGTGGGGAGTGGATTCAGGGTGATGAGAATATTGCAGAGGCTGCTTGTGCTCACTTCCAGAAAATTTTTTCAAGAGTGGATAAGTATATTAAGGAGGAGGTGATAGAATCCATCCCCACCATGCTTAACCAGGACCATAATGACAAGCTTCAAGCCATGCCAACCATGAAAGAGTTGCATCAGGTTTCTATGTTCCTTAGTCCTCACTCAGCTACTAGCCCTGATGGTTATAATGGAAAATTCTATGAAGGGTCCTGGGATATCATAAAGAAGGACCTCCTGAGTACTATGTAGGCTTTCTTTTGTGGTCATGGCATACCTAAATATTTCTCACATACTTGCCTGCTGTTGTTGCCTAAGTCCAATAACCCTAACAATTTTGTTGAGTACAAACCTATTAGTCTTAGCAATTGCATCAACAAGATTTTTTCCAAGTTATTGAGTATGAGATTGGCTCCTATTCTGCCTATGCTTATTTCTAATAATCAGTCAGGTTTTGTAAAAGGCTGAAGTATTTCTGAAAATATTATGCTTGCTCAAGAGATTATTCATCAAATTAATAAGTCTGTGTAGGGAGATAATATTGTCATCAAACTAGACATGGCTAAGGCCTATGATAGGGTGTCATGGGCCTTTGTTTGTGTAGTTTTTAGAAGGATGGGCTTTGGTGAACAGTTTATTGATATGGTTTGGAGAATTATGTCTAATAATTGGTATTCTATCATTATTAATGGTTCCAGACATGGCTTCTTTCACTCCACTGGAGGGATCAAGCAGGGGGGTCCTTTATCTCCTGCTTTAATTATCTTGGGGGCTAAGGTGTTATCTAGACTGCTTAACAGATTGCATCAGATTCCAGATTTTCAAGGTTTCTTTATGGAGAAGAGAGGCCCTCAAATTAACCATCTCAGTTTTGTGGATGATGTGATAATCTTCACTTCTATTACAAGCAGATCATTAGAATTGATCATGGAGGCATTATCCAGCTATAAAGGAGTATTTGGTCAATTGGTTAACAGAAACAAAAGTCACTTCTTGGTTTCTTCTATAGCTGCTCAGAGTACCTATGATAGGGTCCAAAACATTACTGGATTTAGTCAAAAATCTGGCCATATCACTTACTGGGGGTGCCCTCTTTATATTGGTAGGCAAAGAGTGATTTACCTTTCTGACATGGTTTCCAAAATTATTGCAAGGATTTCTGGTTGGCAGTCTAAGATCCTAAGCTTTGGTGCTAAAGTCACTCTCATCAAACATGTATTACAGTCCATTCCTATTCATCTATTGTCTGCAGTGTCTCCACCTTCCACTACCCTTAAGCAAATCCAGTGCCTCACTGCTGATTTCTTTTGGGGCTGGTGGGAAGGTAAAAAGAAGTACCATTGGTCCTCCTAGAAAAACTTGAGTTATCCCTATAAGGAGGGGGGAACTGGAGTTAAATTGATTAAAGATGTTTGCATATCCTTTCAATTCAAGCACTTGTGGACTTTCAGGACCAAAAATACCTTGTGGGGAGATTTTCTTAAAGCTAAGTATTGCCAGAGATCTAATCTTGTTAGCAAAAAATGGGATACTGGTGAGTCCTTAGTCTGGAAGCATATGATGCAGAATAAACATGAGCTTGAACCTCACATACAATGGAAGATTAATTCTTGAAATTGTTACTTCTGGTGGGATGATTGGTTAGGGGTGGGTCTGTTGGCAATACTAAGGTTTCTGAGTTTATTCAGGATGGTCAGTGGAACCAGGAGCTGAGCTGATTTCTAGCATTGCACCTCCTCAGGTTGTTGACAATATCTTAAGCAAACATTTGCAGTTTCTTCATGGAGTTCCAGATAGGGCTATATGGAATCTCAACCCTACTGGAGACTTCACCATCTCCTCATCTTGGAACTTTATTAGAGACAAGAGACAGAGAACTAAGATTTCCACTTGTACTTGGCACAAAAATATCCCTTTTAAGTGTTCCTTTTTTGCTATGGAGAGCTTTAAAAGGTAAGTTACCTATTAATGAAAGATTGATCAGCTTTGGTTATGATCCCAGTATGTGTTACTGCTATTATAGACAAGGGTGGGATACCATTGATCACATATTCATCACTGGCCACTTTGCTCACATTGTGTGGAAATATTTTTGTGATACTTGTGAGAGTTCTATATGTTGCCTTCCTTTGAGGAATGTCATTATGAGGTGGTGGGATATGAGATATAATAATGATGTCCAAAAGCTTATTTTTCAGGTCGTCCCCATCTTTATTTGTTGGAATATCTGGAAAAATAGGTGTGCTAGTAAGTATGCAGGCAAAAAGTCTAACCTGACAAGAGTGAAGTATCTAGTGACCAAAGATGTCTCTTATATGCTACAGATAGCATACCCTTATATTGATTGGCCATATAATTAGAGGAACATTATGAATGTTGCAGGTAAGTGTGTGCATGATATCAAAGTCACCCCTGTCAAGTGGATTAGACCACCTGATCAGTGGGTGAAGCTCACTCTGATGGCAGTGCACTTTCAAATCCAAGCAAATTGGGGGTGGTGGTATTATCAGGAATAATGCAGGGCTCTTTTTATTTGCTTATGCTAACCCCATTAGGGAAGGGACAAACAACAGGGCTGAATTAGAGGCTGCCATTTTTAGAATTGACCGGTGCATTTAGTTAGGCTTCAGAAAAGTCATATTAGAGATGGATTCTGAACTGCTGCAGAGGTGGATCACTGATTAGCAGGTCAACCCTCCTAATATTGATATTGTTCAAGGTCTGGCCAGGTTTCACCATCTTAGTTCTCAGCTGGAGGATTTTAGATGAATTCATACCTTACGAGAGGCAAATTTTGTGGCTGATACGCTTACTAAACATAGTCATAATCTCAAAAGCCCTCAATTATACTTCAATATTCAGTATATACCACAGGAAGCCAAAGCCCACTTCTACCTAGACAAAGAAGATATGGTCACATTCAGAAGAAGAAAGTTGAAGAGGATCAAGAAGCCACCTTGAGTTGCTTTACAATGGTTAACCAGGACTTCTCCTGGTCCTACTGCTAATCACTTCTTGCATTGGTATTGTTTAGGATTAGTCGTAGGTTATATTTTCCTTTTACTTATGTAAGGGGAGTGTCTCCCTTGTTTATTGCTTTCTTAAATTATATGTATTGAGAGTAGTACTCTCTTAGGTATAGTCTAGGTTTGCATTCTGTTTTTAGGAATGGGGACTAGTTGGCTGACCTTAGAAGGTTGGCCGACTGGTGAACCATCATAGGTCGAAGGTAAGGTTTATGTCCCTCTCCTTTGTATTTTTCTGTTTTTATCTATGATAAGGCTTGGAGGTGTGTGGCTCAACCCCTGACCGCTACGAGGGGTGAGATCCTTGGGTAAGGTCTGTCCATAGTCAGGGTTTGTAGGGCCTGAGCTCAATTATTACCCAACCTGGTTAATGATATTCTTGCCTAAATTCCAAAAAATACTCAAATTTTTCTTCTCCCACGCGTCTCCGACCATCATCCAACCAAGCCCCATATTTTCCGGCAACTTTCTGACGAACTTTGGCCACCTAGGTTTACGTGACTCTCCGCCTTCTTTTTCAATTTCTCACCTTTGCTATCCAAATTCAGTATGTTATTTACTCAATTTTCCATATATCACTGCAATTTGTATTATTAGGTTGGATTGTTGTTGGGAATGGTGTTCCGAGGTTTATGTGCTTAAAGTACGTGTTGCACATGCATGTGAAATAATATGTAGTTGAGCTTAATTGAATACTCACCTTTGCATTAAACCATGTATAGCTAGAAATCGTGTTTAACATGTTTAATGAAATGGGATGGGACGTGTTTGTATGTCTTTCTTGAAATAACATAGTCACAGGTCAGCGCAACTGAATTGAAATATTTATTTGAAAAATGGCATGTGATTATGTGTATGAATGATGGCACTAATTTAAATTGTATAATGGTGGTCAGAAGGTGTTATGAATGTGAAAATTAATGTTTGATAGGGCAGTTCATAATTAACACGTGTGGGTTGTTTAGTAACTTGTTATGATTGTTTGAGTGCGAAAGTTTATGCTTTGATGATGTATATAATTGCTTTTCATTATTGTTGAGTTTGTTTTGGGACCCATTTAATGGACTTAGGAAACCCATGCTGCTACATTTTTACGGCACAAAGGTCTTCCCCACCCCATGTATTGATCCACGAGTCGTAGTTTCCCCTTGTGGGTAAAACCAGTAGCTTGGGAGTTTCTAAAATTCTAGTAGATGAAATCTTTTACGGGCCGTAGTTTAGACTACATCTCATAAACAGGTTTCGTAGGGCTCATGCCTAAAAATATTAATTCTGGAACCACACATACTACTCAGTATATGGCCCAAAGAGTGTTCTACGATCCATTCCTAGTCTTGTAGGTGCGGTTGCAATAACTGGTTTTACTGAATCTTTTCATCTACGAAGGACTTTTACGACCCGTAGTTTTTCCTATGGCTCATAGACGTGCCTTCGTAGGTTCTTTTGCAACCTCTTCTGGTATCTTTTTGCTTTTCTTTCCTATACTTGTGGGGATAATTGGTGTGTTAATGGTGTGAATATTAGGTACGATGGCACCCAAACCCAGGAAAAGTGAGATATGTGCCATGTAGTGGAGATTGAGAGATGTGTCCTTGGATGTCTCGGCTACTTCTAAGGCTAGTGGGTCTATCGAGGACCTCGGTGTCCAACCAGATGTGCGCACCGAGTGACCACAGACAGAGGCGGCTTCTAGACAGATAAGGTTGCCTTAGACTCAGGCCATAGTGGTCTGCACTCCCTAGTCTGAAGAGGGAGGTGGCAAGGATAGCAGTATATAGATGACTTTCTCTGGAGACGAATCGGAGTCCGGATCTGGAGAAGATTATGAGTCTAAGTCTTCTTCACCACCCTCACCTCCAGATGTATTGCCTAACCGGTGGTGTTGTGGGGCATGTAATAGATATACTAGGACGACCTCCAACAAGATAGGTGGGGCCGACAAGCCCGTACTATATTTAAGGAGCTCTATATTATCACTTCCTAGCTTGACAGTGTCCCCGGACTCCAGCGCACCATAGCCCAGTATAGCTTGTGGTGGTTGGTAGCGCTATTAGGGAAGTACTCCCTACCAATGGTCAGAGGGTTTTTTGCTTCATACGCTGCCATAGCCCTGGAGTCAATCCCTAAGGGGAAGAGATCCTTTGCTCAGCCCCGTTTGATACACACAAAGGTAAGGGGAGTTCAGGTTGATCTATCAAATGGCACCATTCAGTGTGTTCTTTTTGGTCCTCAGTATCAGGCCCCTACAACCACTGCTGAGTATGGCCACATATTGGGGCAGACTCGGGATAAGGTATTAATAAGAGATCCAACCTGCAAGGCCACACTAATGAGATGGGTTGCCAATCATATTGCCGAGCAGGGCTAGGACACTAAGTGGGTATCTACATCATTGGCGTCCATAGTGATGGCGTCCCTCAGCATCACAGGCAAATTTTGGTGGGCTATTGTTAGATCGTGGATTTGACCAACACATGCTGATATACTTTAACACCGAATCACATCGTACTGGTTTGCAGCATCTTAGCTGACTATGGTATTGATTGGGCCTGCCTTATAGCAGAGCAGATTCAAGAGGCGGCCCTAAAGAGGTTGTCCTCCATCCCCTTCCCATGCTTGATATATCGCCTTTACATAGCGATGGGGGTGGAGATTTTTTAACATTGGGACAAATTGATAGAGGTTTAGAGGATACTGGATGCCAGCTTGATAAAGGATGATGAGAATTCGATAGCCCTTTGTTAAGAACCACACCCCTAGTCAACATGCAAGTGATGTTAACCGCAGCACTAAAGTTTGATCCTCTATCTTTGTCCACTACTACTACTCCCATAACGGAGGGGCACATACAAGGCCACCACTACTGCTACTGTACTAGAGGTCGCGCTCACATAGTCTTCACCCGTAGGCATGGTATACGTGTCAGTGACATCTATTCAAGCCCTAGCGTAGAGACAGGCATGAACTGAGTCCCAGTTGACTCAGTTGCTATAGTAGATTTGTCCTTGGGTTCACCGGGATATTCAGAGGTTGAGGCTTGAGTAGAGTCGTACTTTACGGCTACACTTACAAAAAGGCTTTAACAAGTACATAGCCGCTTTGATGCATTTGAAAGGCAAGTAAAACAGAGCCTCAGTTTAGCGCAGCGTGCTGACTTGACATCTATATGGGCGGAGATCCAGAAGATTGGGTCTTAGAAGAGCACAACAGCATCAGCACTGCTTGTGCTTCCTCTATCTAATCCCAGTGAGGGAATAGTTGATCTATTTGGCCTTGAGAAGATACCACTCCCCACCCTTGTGAAGAGGCCTCGCCAAGAGACTGATGATCAAGATGCTGTGAGGCGAGAGGCGAGGTAGACAGAGGAGGAGTAGCTTGAGGTTGTGGGACTTTGCTCCGTGCAGGATGAGGAGGTATGACACACACATGAGTTAGAGAGAATAAGGGGTGCTATACCCTCCGACATGCTGGCACTACTTAGGAGACAACCAGGTAGGTTGAGAATGGTCAGACACAGCTAGGGACTAGCACTTAAGTGCCCAGGTATGTTCTCTTTTAACCTTTATGCTTGGATATTGTTATATTTTGTACATTGAAGACAATGCAAACTCTTTTCATGGGTGTGGGTAGTTATAGGCCTCGGTGAAGTCAGAGTAACCTTGGCCTATAACTATCCTAAATTTTGAGTCTGAGGGATTTTCTTTCTTGTGTACTTTTCATAAGGGTATTTATTTTCTATTGAACTGACATGTTTAGGATGTGTAAGCAGTATTAGTAGCATATTGTACTAAAGTCTATGGCATATGTTAGTTTTTGTGAAAAATAATACCCATCAAATTCAATCAATGATTGACAGTGCTTGTTCTGATAAGTGAAGTTTAATTTTGATTTAAAGCATGAGTCAGTGTTGATAGTATAGTCAGTTCCATGTGTGTGAGTATTATTTGCTTAATACTTATACTGTGTTTCAATTCAGAACTTACCATGTTATTCTAACTTAGACTGTAGGTTAGTTGGTTAGGAAAGGATCTTAGGCCATTGTTCATATTAGTCCACTTAGCCTAAATAACAAACCAAATGCTTAATATATCCCTTGATCCCAATGTTTAAGCTTTGCATGAACCCCTTTCTTTATAAATACCTAAGTAACCTAGTCTTGTTTAATGTGAAATCTTGAATTTGGCCTTAGTCCTTCCTTGAATATTGTGCACCTTGATTGAGGCAAAAACCTTAAGTTAGGAGTGGCTACCAAAAGTGGCCCTAGTTCATAGGTTGGATATTGTGCACCTTAACGTAGGCCAAATCCTAAGTTGAGGGTGGTTGGTGCAAGGAAAATCATACTAAATGAGGTGGAAGCATATGAAAAAGTGGGAAGAATGTGCTATGGGTGCAAGAAAAAGGAATAGATGCCTAAACATTGAGCTAAAAAGAAAAATAAAATGAAAATGATAGGCAATGAGCTAAAAATGTTAGTAAAGCACCCAAAAAAGCATGAAATAGGAGAAGGGGAGAATGAGTAGAAAAATAACAATGTTGGTAGGGAAAAAGTGTCAAATAACGCAGTGTCAAGGAGCGCCATTAGTCACTATAGTCCTAAAATATCATACCAAAGTCCCTTGAGCCTACGTTACAAGCCAAGAAAGTTCTATAATGATCCTAGTCCAAGTAGTTTAAAGTCATAGTTGTGCGTATAGGGGAAAGTGTATGGTATTGAGCATAGTGTTTGAACATTTATTATGAGTGTGAGTGATCTTGTTTAGTTCCAAGCATCAATTCTGAAAATACTATCATGAGTGGGATATGGGACTTTTTTTATGAGGGACCTTGCATTACAATATTGATTCTAGGCTATTTCAATGATTGTTGCTTATCTATGGTTACCTTGCTTGTCATATTTTCACTTTCATATGTATTGATCTGTATTGGTTTGTTTAATGACTATTCGATATGCATTGATCAGTTAGTATGGGTATTTGTGCTTGATTTAGAGATGATGTATGCCATTAGATTAAGGTCTGTGTGTTGTTATACTGCTTATGTAGATTGAGTCCATCACTTGAGGACAAGCAACAATTTTTTAAGTTGAGGGTGTTGATATGCAATAAAAATACAACACTTTTGCTACTTAAAACATGAAATTTTGTGTGTTCTCAAAGCGATGGTAGTAGGTTTGATGTGTTTTTATGTTTGTTTTTTAGGATTACAGGATTTGGCATGATTTTGGGCAAAGTTCTGCAGATGCTAAGTTTTTTATTAATTGCGAGACACCCTACAGGCCATGGATATTTCCATGAGCTGTAGAGAGGTTTTGTGAGTGATATCCAGTGAAGGAAATATTTTCTGAAGTTGCATCAACGAACTGTTAGACGAGCCATAGTAAGATGTACGAGATATGGATTAGTTTCGTGCCTTGAGGATCGAAATTGGAGGAATTTCTGGAAAGCTTTCAAATAAAACACTATATGGGGCATAAGCCGAATTATGGTCTATAGAAAGGTATCATAGAAATGACATCAGTTTTTGAAGAATGAAGAGTACGAACCCAGGTACGGGCCGTGGAACATTGTACGGCCCGTAACCCTGCCCGTAGAAGCTGCCGAATCTAGTTTTCCTATTTCATTTTGGACTTGTATTTTACTTATTATAAATAGGATTTAGGTCTTTTGACAGAGAGATGAATGAGAGAACTACGAAGCACTTTGTAACATCATACTTTGTGATTTTTAAGAAAGTGGGGAGTTTCTTAAAAGTAGTAGACGAAAGCCTTTACAGACCGTACATTATACGTCCTATAGATAGGTGTCATAGAAGTCGACCCCAGAAGATGAAATCCACGAAGCCCCAACTACGGGCCATAAAACATTATACGGCCAGTAGAGGTGTCCATAAAGCTTGCCTACCCTGTTCTCCTATTTAATTTTGGTTTTATATTTTAAAGACTATAAATAGGTTTTTTAGTTTATTTTCCTTGAGGAACATTACATATCAGTAGAGAATAATAGAGAGTTTGAGAGAAATACTTGTGAAGCATTATTTTGTGTCTTTAATTCAATCTTGTGATTCTTGGTGAAGAGCTTGGATTTATTGTTCTTAATTCTCGTGTAAGTACTCAATTATGTTATTAGATTCATAATTCTTGCATCTTCACTCATCATGAGTAGCTAAATCCACAATTAGGGATGTGGGAACCATGAAGTACTAACAAGGTAAAATTGAATAATTCGTAATTCTTGAAAACTATGCATGCATGTATAATTAATTCTCTTCGGTTTGAATGTTTTACAACGGTATCCAATGTTAGAACTCGCCTAGTGTTACTGACTAGATCAAGGTAGTAACGAATAGAAAAGGAGATTAATTAATAGGATTCAATAGATCTTTCTCATCTAATCAACCAAATTGGGCCAAGGGGAGGTTGTACTGGAACAATAGGTAAGGGTTAGTAATTCTACACTGCGGGATGGATCAAATCACATAGTGAAATTTACCTGTCACCTGGAACGAAGGGTTTGGTAAAGTTAACTTACCATTCTGCATGCTACACATTGGAAAAGAATTCGATTACCTAGTAATACCAAGTTAGGGAATTATGGGAAACACAATATTGCAGTTACTCTTCATACTGATTTCGCACTTGTCTTAATTTAGGATTACTTTTCATAGTTTTTAAAAATCTCTCCCCCCCTTCGACTTTGAGGAGATAAGTAGGTCAATCCATCCGAATTGCTTTAAATTCTTCTAAGTCTACCATATTCCCTGTGGGTTCGATCTTAACCTTGATTAGGTTATATATCTTGACAACGATTTATGTAGCCTTCAAAAAGGAGGTGTATCTTGGGCGACATCACTCATAAGGTCAAGTTCTAATTTCCAAATGAGCCTCTTCTTGAGTGGGCGTGTAGAAATTCTTCATGTAGAGGTCGAATTGTGTCCTTCCTTAAAGCCCAAAAAACAATATCAAAGGGGTGGATATATCATCTAGTAAGGGTCAAAGATGCCACTTCAAAAGTCTCTTCTCTTGAGTCGGTCCCCATGTTATCGCCTAAGCTACACCTCCTTTTTTAGGCTAAAGCAGTCGTTGTTAAGATATATAACCTAACCAAGGTTAGATTCGTACCCATAGGGAATATGGTAGACTTAAAAGAATTCAATGCAATTTAGGTCGATTAACCAGCTCAGCTTGCCAAGGGCGGGTTTTATGACAACTATAAAAAGTAATCCTAAACTAAGACAAGTGTTAAATCGCTATGAAGAGGAACTAGGGTACTGTGTTCCCTCCCCCTTGATTCCCTAACTCAGTATTACAAAATAATCAAATTCTTTTTCCAGTGTGTAGCATGCAGAATGGTAAGTTAAGTTCACCAAACCCTTCGGCCCAGGTGAGAGGCCAATTTTACTGTGACATTACTAACCCTTACCTATTATTCTAATACAACCTTTCATTGTCCTAGTTCGATTGATTAGACGAGAAATATCAATAGAATCTTATTGATTAATCTCTTTTCCTATTCATTACTACCTTGATCCAGTCAATAACACTATGTGGGTTCGAATGTTTTCCACCATTATAAAACATTCAATACGAAGAATATTAATTAATACATACATGCACACTTTCCAAGAATTACGAATGATCCAGTATTACCTTGTAAGTTCTTCATGGTTCCCACAATCCTAGTTATGGATTTAGCTACTCATGATTAGCGTAAATGCAAGACTTATGAATTTGAATAACATAATTGAGCACTTATGCAAGAGAATTAAGCATAAGAAATCCAAACTCTTCAATGAGAATCACAAGATTGAACTTGAAAGACGAAAGAAAGTTTTGCAAGTGTTCCTCAAGCTTTCTCACGTTTCTTACTTGTTGTCTACTTTCCTCTGTTGTTGTCTATGAAAAATAACGTAAAACCCTATTTATAATGTTTAAAATACAAAAACAAAATGAAATAGGAAGAGTGGGTCAGCAAGCTCTACAGCCTGTATAAAGTTCTACGTTAGGGGATTTTGTTTAAGGATTTCTCAGCAACTCCCCACTTTCTGATCCTCAGGGCATGACACCAAGTCTACAGCTCATAAAGTCTTCTATGACTCATTTGCATGTTTGTAGACTTAAACTTTGGAAAATCACCCTTCATTGGAATTTCATACGAAACCATCTTTATGGCCCGTAAAAGTATCTACGGCCTGTAAAGGGTCTCGTGGAACCTCTGCTTCAGCAATTTCTGCACACTTAGCCCAAAAACTGTGCCAACCCTGTAATCCTGCAAAACAAACATAAAAACACATCAAATCTACTAACATTGCCTTGAGAACACACAAAATTCCAAGTTTTAAGCCTTAAAAGTGTTGTATTTTGACAATACATCAACACCCTCAACTTAAAATTATTACTTGTCCTCAAGCGACAGACTCAATCTACATAAGCAGCACAGTAACACATAGACCCTAATCTAATGGCATATATCACATCAAACTCAAGCACAGATACCCACACCACTTTCAAAATACATCAAATAGATATCCAGCAAACCAACACAGATCAATACTTTTTGCAATGCAACTATGACTAGCAAGGTAGTTATCAACAAGCCACAATTATTGAATTACTCTAATGTTAACTATACAATACAAGTGCCCTTATAAAAAGAAGTCACATATCTCACTCAGAATGATGTTTTCATGTATAATCTTGGGACTTTGTGAAATCACTCACTCTCACAAAAGACATTCAAATATCATGCGCAATACCATATGCTTGCTATTATACTCATGACTATGACCTTTGAATACTTGGACTAGGATCACTTTAGGACATTACTGGCTTGTAACGTAGGCTCAGGGGGCTTTGGTATGATATTTTCGGAACATAGTAACTAAAGATCTTCCTTGACACTTTGTTCTTTTACACTTTTGCCCTACCAACACTATTATTTTTCATTTCATAGTCCCTTTATCCTATTTCAAGCTTATCATGGTACTTCATCCTCATTTTTCAAGTTTTTGTCCGGTATTTGCACATCATTTTTCTTTTTCATCATTCATTTTTATTGCACCCATTACATATTTTTTTTCTCCTTTTCCTTGTATCACTAACTTTTCCCCCTTATTTTGCGTTCACCCTTGCACTAGCCACATTCAACTTAGGCTTTTGACCTGAATCGAGATGCACAATATCCAACCTTGGAACCAAGGCCACTAGCCACCCTCAACTTAGACTTTTTGCCTCAGTCAAGGTACAAAATGTTCAAGGAAGGACCAGGGCTAATTTTAGAATTTTACATCTAAAAAGGTTAGGTCACTTAGGTTTTACAAAGAAAAGGTACATGTAAGGCTCAAACATTGGGAACAAGGGATTTTTCACACATTTGGTTAGTTATTTAGGCTAAGTGGACTATTATGAACAACGACCGAAGATCCTTTCCTAACCATCTAACATACAATATAAACCAGAGTAACAGGACAAGTTTTGAATCATCATACAATACATAAATTTAGTAAAGTTAACTCACACACACATGGAACTGATTACACTATTAACACTGACTCTCATATCATGCTTTTCATCTCAATTTTATTCTCACTTATCAGAATAAGCATTGTTAACACAATTAAACATGCATGGTTGTTATCTAGACTAACTAATCAAAACACTTGGTAGGTATCATTTTTTACAAAAAAGCACAAAAACACATATATTCCACAGATATTAGTACAATATGCTACAAATGCTACCTACACATCCTAAACATGCCGGTTCAATAGAAATTGAATAGCCATGGGGAAAAAACACAGGCAAGAAAACCCCTAGGATTCAAAATTTGGGATAGTTATAGGCCAACGATACTCAGATTTCACTGAGGCCTATAACCACCCATGCCCCATCGAAAAGAGGTGTATTGTCCTCAATGCACATCAAAAATGCAAAATGAAATAAGGGCCAAAAAGAACATACCTGGGCACCTAAGTGCTAGTGTATGGTTGAGTCTGGCCAACCTCAACCTGCGTGGTGGATTCCTCAATGGTAGAACCATGACCAGAAGGGCCAAAACCCTTAATCCTATCAAGCTCTCGAGCCTGACTCATCTCCTCCTCCTGCCTTAAGTACCTAATGACAAGCTCTAGCTAACGCTGCTCTATCATCCTCGCATGCATCCTCACTATATCTGGATGATCATCAGTGTGGGGCCTCTTCCCGTGGGAAGGCTGTGAAGACTCCTCAAGAGCAAATAAATCCACCACCGGCACTAGGGGGAGCAATTTGTGGGAATGTCACCGATACAGCAAAAGTTGTCTTTATGTTATCCCGGAGCTATTGGATCTCAATCTGTAGAGCTATCATATCTACTGGCCATGTTGTACTCAGGCTCTACTAGACCCACAACTCAAAAGCATTAATGCAGGCATTCACGGCTGAAAGTTGGTCGTGAATAGTAGCAACCATGAGCACCTGCATCTGCCCCTCAGACTTTATAATAGCCTGGCGGACCCCAGCCCTAATCTGCTAAAATAATGGCATCAGCTGAGACATAGTGTGATCCAGTCACTATGTCGTGGCCTGAATAGATGTCGCAAACACATAAACTATATCGGCGGGTGTTGCCTGTGTAGAGATGGCCTGTGGTGTATAAGTAGTAGTAGTGCACGCCCTCTCCACATTTATCTCAATCTGTGGGGGCATCTCCTCTATCATGGTGGCAGTGGTGGTGATAGATGGAATCTCAGACGATGGCTCAGCTGCGAACATCTCTAGTAAAGGAGCTCGGGGTGTTGTGCTTGCTGGAGCGCCATCAGGTTATCCTCAACCTTGATCAGGCTAGCAACCAGGGTGTGCTGGTCCTCAATCAGTGAGTCCAGCAGACATAGACTCTCCACCCCTGACTCTAGACAGAGTCTGTAGATCAAGCAATGAAAGGAAATAGAGGTGGACCTCTTCAAGGCTGCCTTGTGGATTTGCTCTATGATGAGGTTAGCCCAATCTATCTCATAGACAGCCAAGATGATGGCAACTGGAACAGCATAGTACGGTGTCAAGGTGTTGTCTGTAAGTGTCAGCTGGATCTAAGACCTCACAACAGCCCACCAAAATTCTGCGGGAAAGCTAAGGGAGGCCTTCATAATGGCCTCAAAAGACGTGGCTAGCAATGCAGGGTCGGGGCCCTACTCAACAATTTTTCCTTCCATCCATCTCATCAAGCCAGCTCTGCGGCACTAGTCTCTCATTGGATCCTTTTCCCTGGTCTTCCCCAATCTGTGGTCGAACTGTGCTTTGGATCTGGGGTCTAGGAACTCAGGCCCCAACAGCACATGGTGGATGGTTGTCTCCGAGATGTCCACCTACCAGCCCCTCACTCTAGTATATGTAAGTCTAGGCTGAGCGAGGGGCTTCTTCCCCTTGGGAAGAATGCTGAGAATAATGGTTGCGTGTGACGCATAGAACTCACATACCATGGTCAGGGAGTACTTCCTTGGTGCTTTAGTCAGCTACTAGAGCTCGTATCTACTGATGGTGTCTTGGAGATTGAGGACATTGTCTAATCTGGAAGAGATGATCCGGGGCTCCTAAAAAATGGAGCGGGGTGGTTTGCTGCGCTCATTCCTCTATACGCCCTCTGTGTAGATATCTTGTATTCCCGTAACATACCACTGACTAATGAGAGAATCTAGAGGTGATGGTGATGCCTGCGATGGTGCGACAGAGGACTCTGTCTCTGACTCGTCGTCGATTCTTGACTCTGAGCCTGACTCCTCTCTGGACAGAGTCATTTGAATGGAGCTTCTATTGTTGTTGCCTCCCTCGTCAAACTAGGGAGAGCGAACAACAATAGCACGGGTCTAGGTCTGCCAAAGTCATGGAAGTCTGTGTCTGTGGTCTATTAGCATATGGGTCAGGTCGGATGGTGAGCTCCTCAACTGATCCACCAACCTCAAAGGTCTTCTCCTCCGCCGAGGTCTCATCTCTGATCCTCCTCTACATGGCTCGAACATCCTCATATCTCATCTTTAGGGCCATAGTACCTAAAACATACATGTTCACTAAACTTGGCTAGCTCCACAGGTCAAGAGACAAAAATCAAGCGTAAATCAGACTTGGTTACAGAGGGTCTACAAAAGTACCTTTATGGGTCGTAGTGAAAACTTTGAGCCATTGAAGGCTCTCGTAGAAGCAGTGTCCACAATTCTTTCTTACTGGAATAGCATCTACAAGACTAGGAGGACCTATGAATCATAGACTAAGTCGTAGATGTGTTTAAACTTTTATAGATGGGGATGTACGAGACATATCTATGAGACGTAAGATATTCTACGACTCATAGAAGGTATCGTTTGATGGGTTCTCAAAAACTACAGGTTTCTTGAATTTCATACGAGGGGCAATTATAGCTCATAGAAATTTCCACAGGCCATAAAAGACCCTCATAGACCAGAAAACCCAGTGACCTAAGTTTCTAAGTCCATCAATACGGACCCCCATACGACATTTTCACCAACATTTTTAACATTGGAGCAACATACATCCACCTCCACATACTCATATCAAAATACCCAACAACCCATATGCAAATTTCAACATATACCCCATCGAATATCATTTCACATGTTTTCCCTAAACCAACCGACCCCATTTGAATGAATTAGCATCAAATCACACACACACGCCATCACATACCTTATTTTTATGCACATAATCAATTCAATTCAATGGTATGTGACCACATGGATTTCAAACATACCAACCAAACACAAGGACAAGGTAAACACACCAATTTTTGGCTTTACCACATATTCACAATTTGGCAACTAATTTCCATAATTTAGTTCTCAAACACAACAATGGCATTCACGGGTTCAATCACCAAATTTCCATACCCATCAATTGAATTCACCCTAATCATACAATTCTTGGTAAATAAAAGGATTTTTAGACCTAGAACTTACCAAATCCAATGACCAAGATATAGAAATTGAAGGAGGAATTGCGGAGGTGGAACCCTAGGAATGCCAAAACATTGGCCGAAAAAAGGGTGGGAAGGATGATCACCGATGGTCGGAGGAATAAGGAAGGTGGGGTCTCCGAGTTTGATATGCAATTTTGGGGGAAAATAAGGTCAAAATATTTTGACCCCATTATTTATTTTGACCCGGTAGGTTAAAACTAATTGGTCCAGACTCTACGAGACCTAGATTACGGGTTGTAATGAATTTTACAGCCCGTAAATCATGGTTTCGTAGAATGTTCAAATGTTAGTTTTAAGGACTGGGTTTCACAGACCAGTTTACGATTAATAGAACTAGATATGACTCGTAGAGTTGATCGTAGAACCCCAACAGTTAGTAAATTCATCAGAACACTTACCTGGGGTTCACAAGCCCCATTCACAACCTGTAGTTTTATCTACGTACCAGAAAGTTGGCTCGTGGACTCAAGTGCATAGCATTTTGCTCATTGGAAATGTTCTACAAGATCGTGTACGGGTCGTAGATTGACATACGACCCATAGAACCAGTCATAGAAATACTTTTTGATGCCTTTTCAGCCAACGATGGCTGACTTAGTAATGTACCTATACGTTCTTCATAAAACACACTGTTACCCCATATGCAACCAACCCAATGTCCAAAAATTACAACCAAAAATTCAAAAAATTTAAACTACTTACAAGTCCAAAAGCAAAAAACAAAATGCCACTATAATTATTACATCAAATTTCTTGGGTTACCTCCCAAGTACCGCCTGATTTATTATCGTTACACATCTTGGACAACTTGGTTACAAAGACTTCACCAAGTGCCCAAACATCCTCCTTCAGATCTTATGGCCTCTTCATTGACTGGCAGATATTGAAGACAACTTCTTCGTCATTTAATCTAAACCTGAGTGGCGAGCTTCCATATCCATTAGTACTCGACTGGTGGCTAGAAAAGGTCTTCCCAAGATGATTGGGACTTCAAAGTCCACTTTGCAATATAGGATCATAAAGTCTATAGGGAATATGAATTTCTCAACTTTAACAAGCACATCATAAAGTATCCCCACAGGCTTCTTCACAGTGCAGTCAGTCATCAACAACTGCATGCTCGTCAGTATAAGGGCTTCCAGTCCTAGCTTGTTGAAAACAGCAAGGGGAATTAGGTTTATGCTGGCATTGAGATCATACAATGCCCTTGCAAACTACACATCTCCAATAGTGAAGGGTATGGTAAAAACACTAAGATCTTCTCGTTTTTGCACCAATGAACTTGTGGCAATTGCATTGCAATGTTGAAGCTCTTGGGAGAGCTCCTGACTCACAGTGCACTTCTTTGTGACCAGATCTTTCATACACTTTGCATACCCTAGCATCTTCTCCAGTGCCTCAATGAGAGGGATGTTAATGGAGATTTCTTTCAGCATAGAGAGAAGTGCTTGAACTTTCCCTCCTCCTCCTTCTTTTTTATTCTTTGAGGGAAGGGAGGAGGAGGCCTAAGAATGGGCTTGAACTTCAGTGGCGCCTCTGCAGTGTCACTCAACCCATCTTTGACACGATCAATTCCAGTATCAGCATCTTTGACCTCAATTGTCTCCTCTCAGACATCATTATCTACTGGCATGGAAGGATCATTGGTACTCTTACCACCACGAGTAGTAATCGCCATGCACTGCCCCTCATTCTTTGGGTTCTGAACTATGTTGCTAGTCAATGTACCTCTCTGATGCTGGTAGAGTTGAGTTGACACTTGACCAAACTGTTGCTCAAGCAATTTTATAGCAACGGAATAAGACTCAATTTTTTTATTTATGCTGGAGATGTCAGATTTCATCCCTTTTAAAGCCTCATCCTGTGTCTCAGCTTTCTTCAATATGCAGTCAAATATCTCCTCAACTCTGGAACTACAAGCACCAGTATCGCGGTTGTGTGGTGGAACACAAGGACCATTTTTATAGCCATCTTTGCGACCTAATCTACATCTCTGTCTTGGCTCCGATTCTACTCATAATAACCTCCACAGTTGTCTCTGAAAGCACCATCTCAATAACAGTTCCGACCTTGGTTTCCTTGGCCTTGGAACTAATATTCCTGATTAGACCCTGGGGCTTGGTACGGAAACCCCCTGTCTGATTAGTAATGAAGCAAGTGTCCTTCTCATAGTAGGGATCATCATTCATTGGTGCTCGCGGAGGCTAATGACTAACTACATTAACTCATTCCTAATTCTGCTTCATCATCACCTCCATACCTATATAGATTCAGGCAAGCTCTTGATGCATTATCTCCTCATTTTTTTTGGCTTGCTCCGAACCAATACTAACAGCGCACGAACTTTTTGTAGATGACCTATCTCTTTGCCCCCATACACGATTTATCTGGACCACCCTTTCCATCCTCTCAACAATCCTTGCAAATTGTTGATCCAAGAGCATGGCCCCATGATGATGTCAGTACATGCTTGACTATTCGCATCAAGGGCATGGTAAAAGTCCCCCCAAGGCATCATCAACAATTTTGTGGTCTGGGACACTCCTCAAGAACTTTGTGAATTGCTCCCATGTAGTATTGATCGAGTCACCAGGAAGTCGCTCAAAATTATTGATTTGACCTTTCAACATGAGCTTCTTCAATCTCGAGAAGTACCTCTCTAAGAAGGCCTACTGCAACTCATCCCAACTGGTAATCAAACTCTATAGGAGCTCGGATAGCCATAGCATTGTGTTGCCTGTTAGAGATAATGGGAAGACACAAAGTCCCACAACATCCATAAATAGCTTATGTGTTCCCATTACATTCCTCTGATAATAGGCCTATAAATAACCCATGGTTCCGAATCATCTGAAGAAACCCACTCAAAACCACGAACTTTGTGTCATCTGGTAGTAGCGGTAACACAATATCTATAGTAACCTTCATAGCCTAGGGTTCAGCTGATATTGGTTCCACTAATAAGCTCTGGCATTGAAGTCTTAGGTTGTGGAGCAATGTCCTCAAGAGGAGATGGATTGTCATTATTTGTATTTGCATTCTATTTCCAGTTCAGAGCTGCATTAGCCGCATTGTTTGCATTATCTTGGGCCATCATTCTAAGTCTTCTCTAGATCTCTGGGTCAAAAGGAGTGAAGGGTATGCCTCGACTTCTCTTATTAAGCATACACTACACTTGTACCCTGAAAGGAACTAAAACAACAAAAAATGTAAAATGTGAGAAATAACGATTAATTCCCAAACTACTTGAATTAGAAAAGTTTGATTGTATTCCCTGGTAACGGTGCCAAAATCTTGATGTCGCCTAAGTTACACCTCCTTTTTAGGCTAAAGTGGTCATTGTCAAAATATATAACCGAACCAAGGTTAGGGTGTCACCCATAGGGAATATGGTAGACACAAAAGAATTCAATGCAATTCAGGTTGATTAACCAGCTTATCTCCCCAAAGGGGGGTTTTATGACAACAATAAAAAGTAATCCTAAACTAAGACAAGTGTTAAACCAGTATGAAAAAGAACTAGGGTATTGTATTCCCCATGATTTCCTAACTCAGTATTACCAAATAATCGAATTCTTTTTCAATGTATAGCATGCAGAACAATACGTTAAGTTCATCAAACTCTTTGGCCTAGTGAGGAAAATTCCACTCTGCAATTTGGTCCATCCCCACAGTGTAACATTACTAACCCTTACATATTGTTCCAGTATAACCTCCCTTGGTCCAGTTCGGCTGATTAGACGAGAAACATTACTCGAATCCTGTTAATTAATCTTTTTTCCTATTAATTACTACCTTGATCCAATCAGTAACACTAGGCGAGTTCTAATGGTTGTCACCGTTATAAAACATTCAATACAAAGAGAATTAATTAATACATATATGCACACTTTCCAAGAATTACAAATTATTTGATTTTATTTTGTTAGTTCTTCATGGTTCCTACAACCCTAGTTGTGTATTTAGCTACTCATGATCATTGTAAATGCAAGACTTATGAATTTTAATAACATAATTGAGCACTTACACAAGAGAATTAAACACAAGAAATTCAAACTCTTCAGTGACAATCACAAGATTGAAACTGAAAGATGAAAGAAATTTTTACAAGTGTTTCTCAAGCTTTCTCATATTTCTTACTTTTTCACTATTGTCCTCTACTGTTGTCTATGAAAAATAACCTTAAAATACCTATTTATAGTGTTTGATATACAAAATCAAAATAAAATAGAAATACTGGGTCGGTAGGCTCTACGGCAACTTCTATGGGTTGTATAACATTTTACGGCCCATAAATGGGCTTTCATGGACTTCTTCTTCAAAACTGGGTCTGACTTCTATGACACACCTCTGCGGCCTGTATGGGGTTTCGTCTAATGACTATTAAACAACTCCCCACTTTTTAATATTCATGGCATGACACAAAGTCTACGACCCGTAAAGTCTTTACAGATCATCTGCATGTTTGTAGACTTAACTTCAGAATCACCCTTAATTGGAATTTCACACGAAACTGTCTTTATGGCCCGTAAAAGTATCTATAACTCGTAAAGGGTCTCGTAGAACCTCTGCTTCAGCAATTTCTGCACAATTATCCCAAAAATTGTGCCAACCCTGTAATCCTGCAAAAAAAATAAACACACATCAAATCTACTAATATCGTCTTAAGAATACATAAAATTTCAAGTTTTAAGCATCAAGAGTGTTGTATTTTGATACCACATCAACACATTGTCAAAAAATTCCCTGATGTACTTCTGGATGAGTTGCTGGTGTTCCTCTAGAAAAAGAAATAGATTTTGGCATAGACCTCCTACTTGACACTCAACCTATCTCTATTTTGCCTTATATAATGGCTCCATAGAAGCTAAAAGAATTTAAAGAACAATTAAAAGATTTGTTCGAAAAGGGTGTTGTTAGGCCTAGTAGGTCTCCAGGTGGTGCTCCAATATTATTCGTAAGAAAGAAGGACATGTTGCTCGGCATGTGTATAACTACCATCAACTCAACAAGGTCACAATTAAGAATAAATATCCTCTCCCAAGAATAGATGACTTATTTGACCAATTGCAAAGGGCGGAACATTTCTCCAAGGTTTATTTAAGGTGTGCATATCACAAACTAAGGGTTAGAGGGAGTGATATTCCTAAGTGGCTTTCCGAACTAGGTATGGTCAATATGAATTTGTGGTAATGCACGGGCTATATTTATGGAACTTATGAATAGGGTGTTCAAGCCTTACCTCGACATGTTCATAGTGGTGTTCAGGGATGATATCCTAATCTACTCTTGGAGTGAGGAAAAACACATAGAACGCTTGAGAGTGGTGTTATAAACTTTGAGGGAACAAAGGCTTTTTGCAAAATTTGACAAGTGTGAATTTTGGCTAAGTGAGGTTGCCTTTCTTGGGCATATGGTGTCAAGTGATGGCATCAAGGTTGATCCTAAAATATGAAAGTGGTGAGAAATTGGCCAAGTCCATTGACTCCTATGGACATCAGGAGTTTCTTAGGCCTAGCCAGGTGCTATAGAAAGTTGGTGGAAGGTTTCTCCTCCATTAGCCAAGTTGACTAAAAAAAAAAAGCAAAGTTTGGGTGGACTGATGTGTGTGGGAAGAGTTTTCAAACCTTGATGGATTGATTAACTTTGGCTCCAATCTTAACCATACTGGAAGAAAATGATGGGTTTGTTTTCTATTGTGATGCTTTAAGGATTGGGTTAGGGTATGTGTTGATGCAACATGGTACGGTGATTGTCTATGCCCAAAGGTAATGGAAGATACATGAGAAGAACTACCCCACTCATGATCTTGACCTTACGGCCATGGTATTTTCTTTGAAAATTTGGCATCACTACTTGTAGAGGGTTCATGTAGATGCCTTCACCCATCATAAAAGTCTTTAACATGTGTTCACCCAAAAAGATCTAAACTTTAAGGCAATGGAGGTGGTTAGAGCTTCTTAAGGATTATGACATAAGTGTGACGCAGCATCCGAGTAAAGCCAATATGGTAGCCGAAGCCCTTAGTAGATTTTAAATGAGTAGTGTGTCTCACATAAAAGATGATTGAAAAAGGGAGTTTGATAAGAAGTCCATAGGTTGGATAGATTAAAAATAAAATTATATTAATCCGGTAGTGGTGGTGTGATGGTGCTACATGGGTACAGATCTTCTTTGATTGAGGATGTTAAGTCCACGCAAGACCTCGATGCCCTCCCTCCCCAACTGAATTGAAAGCCCTATTGAAAGAAGGAAAGGTAGAAGTTTTCTCATAAAGGGGAGATGACGTACTCTTATATCAAAGAAGGTTGTATGTGCCAAATGAGAGTGAGGTGAAGAAGTTGATATTGCAAGAGGCTCAAAACCCTTCTTATTCTATTCATACAAAAATGTTAAGAGACTTGAGGAAGATCTATTGGTGGAATGGAATGAAGAGGGTCATTGCCAACTTTGTGTTCGAGATTTCCAATTGACAAATAGTCAAAGTTGAGCAACAAAGGTTGGGTAGCGTAACTCCAGATATTGATATGCCTACTTGATAGTAGGAAGAAGTCAATATGGACTTTGTTAGGGTTGGTGATGACGTTTAGACCTACATCATTGATGGATACAAGGACGATCGTCATCAACATATTTACCTAACAATAGAGTCGGGGTCAAATCCCACAGGGAATAATATGTCGGCAATTGAATCGAGTAAGGACCGGTAGTTACTAATTTTGATTCGAAGGGTGAGTACCAAGAAAGTTGTAACTAACTAGGGGAGAACTAAGCTAAACTACTCCTAAGGGAAAATGGGGCAAGGATTGATCAAGCAAGGGAGCAAGGATGGGGAATATGGGAATCAATCAATAGCTCAATCGATCCATCACACTTAGCATCAAATTAACTTTATGGATAGGCTAGGTTACTTCTAACCACATTTTAATTATGACAATATGGTGTTTCATAAGAGCTTGTTATGGCCTCTTAAGAGAACCACTCAAAGACACCCCTGGCTTGAGCACCTCATGGCAAAACTCCTAAAACCTTAGCCGTTGAGTCCATTTTAAGGACCTCAACACAGAAACCCATGACCATCATACAAACCCTCTACTTTAACTACTCAAATTAAATCAATAATTGAAGATCTAAGCTAGATTCAAGTTCGCGACCTCAAGTTAAGAGTTAAACATGAAGGTAAGCATGAACCCGTAGATCAATTAAATCCAATCAAAGCAATTTGGGGAGAAACCCACTTGATTTGCAAGTAAATAATAAACTAAGCATGAAAACAAGAGATTCAATCAACACCCATAAACAATTTAACATCCAAGTTTAATTAAATCTAAAATTTATGCATTCAAGAACAAGGAAAGAAAGAGTGAGTGAAAGATTTTACAATAGAAGCACATACTCTTCAATCCACTCAAGATGTTGTAGAAAACTTTCTCTAAATCCTCACCCGAAACTCAAAATCTACACTAAGGTGTGTTTTTTTCTCTAAAGTTGTATAAACTCTATCAAGGAATGTTCAGCAATCAGAAGTATTTTTCCATAAGGGCCAAAAGAAAGTAAATTTGAATGGGACTAAAAATAATGAAATTTTGCATCTGCCCTGACGCTAGTTGCATAAGTACTCCATGTTCATAAATCTTGATCGCGTTCGCAGAGGTCAACTAAAGTTAACCTTTCGTGTTCATGCCTAAGCATTCGATGATCACGGATAAGTGTCTACCTATGTTTTGCTTATGCACCAATGACAGGCGTGTTTGCTCATCTATGGATCTACTGCTCCACATTCACGGAGTGTTTTGTGATGCCAAGTACTTTGTTCTCCAATCCAGCTCCTTTTTCTTCAACTCAGTTCCATATGCAATTTTTCCCTGCAAAGCTCTATTTACAGCATATGTACCTAAAATATATACCATGCAAAGCATAATTAGCCTCAAGTTATGAAATTAACAACACAAAACCATAAGAAAAGAGTAATAAATAAGTGTAAGTTATACACTCATCAATACCCCAACTTAAGACTTTGTTTGTCCTCAAGCAAAACAAAACCAAACTCAAGAGGCTAGCAATTTTGGCACAAAAATCCCAACTTACCTTTGATAACTAAAGCATGATTGTAACAATGGTTGGTACCAATAATTAGCACAAGTATGTGAATGTATAAGAATTAACTCCCTCACTTTTAGAAGCTTCTATTTCAATTCAAAACCAACTTCCAAGGATGATCAAGCAACAACACAAGTTCTCAAGAGATGACTCAAACTCCTAGTCCACTAAACAAGGTCTACTTTACTCAACCTTGAAAAGAATCAATATCAGCAATCCATTTCAGCTTTCATGTCCTCACAAAAAGAAAGGAATTCCCCAAAACACACAAAAGTATATACGATGAACAAGAGACAAGAACTCAAACACTCACACTTCAGAAAGAATATCTTATGCAATAAATATCGCACCATACGCTTGCCTCTATTTTCAATCGACATTGACTCAATTTCATTCATTTGGAAATCTCAAAGGGCTTTTTAGGCTTGTAATGTAGGATTATGGGTTAGGTAGGATACATTTTTGGCAATAGTGATTAACCCTCCTCAAGCTCTACACACAACATCCATTTCTTTTCAATTTTTCCACTCTTTTCTTCACAATACACACCAATGCGCATTTAACCCTTCTTTTTCACTTTAAGTGCCGTACTTGCGACCATTTTTAACTATTTGGAGGATTCTTTTCATTTCAAGAACTGTTTCTTCTTTTTCTTTTCATTTTCAAAAGCATTATTTTTCTTTTCTTTTCTCCATTCATCATTCTTTTTCTTTTCTTTCTTTTGACAAGCCAAGTGGTAGACACCCTTCCTTTTCTCCCTACCTCACCCCTAACTTAGGGTTAAAGCCTCAATTGTCACAAACACATCAAGCTTAAGGAGGGATAAGGGTTCAAGAGGTTATCTTTTTCAAAAAGAGCTAAGGCTTGTAATTTAGGTTGCCAATAAAGAGGATTAGTGTCACAAACTTAGGACTAGATTCTTCTACCTTGTACAAGAATAGTGGTGGGTCATGACATTAGGCTCAAAAGAGACACTAGGGATAAAATCAATGCAAATGGTGGCTATTTAGGTGGAGTGAACTTAATTTAAACCAAAGAAGGCCTAAGATCATTTTTCCAACCAAAGTCTATCAAGGCCAACATCACAAGACCAAGAGGGCAAGTTCTAGGTGACACAAGTGAACACAAGGAATAAAAGAAAGACTCACCATGCACATGACATGAAAATCAAGCCAAAAAGGGCCAATATCACTCTCAATCCAAGCATAATGACTTACTTTTCAAAATATATCCATATAGCAAATAAGAGTCACAAAAAAGTCAAAGTGTTGTCTCAAAATCATCCCAAAATCATTTAAATTTCAAAAATAAATAGGGCATGCCTTTTTTACAATCCACAACACATAACTAAATATATTGGCACCAATCAAGTCACAATCCCAAAGTACAGCTCCAACAAGAGCCAATGGCTACTCAGATTTCATCGAAGACCATAATCTACCCACACACTCACATACCCAATCATTGATTTTCCCTTAAGAATGTTGTCTCTCAATCCATCATCAAGAACTATCGATCATAAACACCATAAAAAAAAAGAAAAAACAAGAAGCTACCAAATCTACTAAAATAGCTACCCTAAAACACAATATACCAAAGCCCGATAAGGGCATACCATAATCATAATAAATCAAGCTCGACAAGGGCACATTAATACCGACAAGCAAGAGTACGAAACAATCTAGACAAGGGAGAAAATTCGAGAGCCACAAATATACAATCAAATCAAGTCATAGAAGAACCCCCAACTAGAATGGTACTGTGTCGTCATAGTATAGATATAAAGTAAAAGAGAATATGAGGGACTCCCTAAATTGACCACTTAACACTCGTACTAAAAGAGATGGCCAACTCATCATCAGGATCTAAAAACGATAACCCACAAAGCTGCCTCAATTCGCTCATTATCTTGCTTAGGAATCTTGTCACGCCCTAAGCCCCATTAGGGCGGACTGGCACCCGTTGCCGACAAGGCTCGGGAGAACCAACATATAACTATACACCTGCTATGAACATTTAAGAGATTCCTACACTCAATAGGCTGTCAAATGAAAGTAAACTATATTAACCAACCAAATGTAAATGCATAGGACTATGCCGTTGGAGCCACGATGTCTATAATACACTACATGACCACACTTTAATTTACATAGTCTACAAAGCCTCTAAATAAGGAGCAATATCCATATGGGTCGGGACAGGCCCCGCCTCATGGCCAACTATACAATACAAAATGCAAGTTCTAAACACATAAGCCCCGAAGCAACCTGGAGCTTTGTATAACAGCTGGAAGTCCTGTACTCTTACTGGGAAGATCTAGTAGCTCCTGTACCTGCAGCATGAAATGCAGGTCCCCCGTAAGGGACGTCAGTACGAGATAATGTACTGAATATGTAAGGCAGGAAATACTGTATATGCAATATGAACTCAAATGAAATCACATGCTGGTGTATAAGTATGATAAGACCACCTTTAGTCATACTGTGGAATCATGTACTTTATGTATTTTTTTTAATTACTGTATCTTTACTGTATAATCTGTGCACAATATCATGTAAATGACCAGCTGATCAGTGGTAAATCTGTAATGGGATCGACCCTGGCTAGGTGCTTCCTTCACCCCTCGGGCTACCACCCAAATGAGATCGTCCCTGGCTAGGTGATTCTTCCACCCCTCGGGCTACCACTCATTTATAAGCAACTGTAAGTTATCTTTTATTTACTTTGAGATGGTTCTTTTGGTGGTCATAACCTTTAGAACTGTAGGAATATAGACATGTGACATATGAAAAACCATGTAAGGTAATACCACGATGGGAAGAGAGATACACAACTAATGAATCGTATCAAAGATTGAACAACACATAGACTTTATTTGGTAAGAAGGAATTCATGCATATTCGGTATTCAAGTACATATGCAGGTTGATAATGACTATGTGTGGAAACATATGGACATGTTAAAGAGTGGGAACACGGTTAGCAGCCATGTCGGAGTTTGTACGTGCCTTTATGTGCTAAGGAAGACTATAGATTTCATGCCAAGTAATAGGAAACCAAGTTGCCTTACATACCTCGCTGTACTATGTCGTTATTACCTCGGGGTAGTATCCTTTTCCTCCAAACACTTATCTACAAAGTATTAGGTGATAAAACTAGTGTTAGTAGCTAATAAACACGTCTTAGTAATCCAATTTCACCCAAAAACAACATCCGGGCAGCAAGCTCGGAATTAGCAACCAAGGAGTATTCTTTCAACATTTCCACTCCTAATCGTATTTTCTAACATACATTCCCATATACATGTCATATCCAGCTATGTTTAGTCCCATAACAGCATTATAACAACTCATGCAATACAGCATACAACAACTCTACACAACACGTAAGTAGACAACGCAATATTGCGTCCTTCCGCTACATTTCGACGTTAACCATTCCAAATGCGTTCCAACCTTAACCGAACTGCCCTCAACATTTTTACACATAATTACAGTCCTAAACCAGTCCAAAAACAGTCCCTAAGTATATGAAAAACGTGGGACAACAATTCCCAAAAACAGTCCACAAATTCTTACAAATGACCGGAATTAAGACATCATTTAAGAACTTGTTTTTGCGGAAGGTACAAGTGGTCCAGCAGCCTTCTTACATCATTATGGACCCAAGACTTCTCAAAAACATACATATTACTTCATAAATCAGCCAACCAACAAGATAAAAGTCTCATATTTAACAAGAAAAGTGAACCACAAAATTGGAACACATGCTGTCCCAAAATTCCTGCACAATACAACCAACATACTCTTCATGTTTTTCATGGAAAAATTACACCAAACCATGGGTATTTTTACTTACCTTAACTCTCATGTATTAGGTCCTCCTCAAGAACCCTAGAAGTAAGTCTTGGCTGCTTTAGAAATTGGAGAGAGAGCAAAAAGGAAACTTAAGAGAAATCTGAAAATTAGGCTTAAGAAAATGGCTGAAAGTTGCTGCTGGTTGCTCCCTTTTATAGGCCACTTTTGGCCGACTTTCTTATGGGCTTTTAGCCTTATTTTAGTAAGGTTATGGGGCAGCAGCTTGGCCCTTTCATTTGGGCCTTATTGGGCTTCAAATGGGATGGGCTTTGTTGCAAACATTTACTCCCCAAGCCCACTTAGTTTGGGCTTAAATTTTGAATTGGATTGTAATTGTAATTTGGCCCTTTTTCTTATCCATATTAGGCTGCAAATGTTGTCCTTTAACGATTCTAAACCATAGGTCCAAATGGCACCTTTAACTCGGGGTTTATTCTTTATCGGACTTGAACAAATTCGGCGTTGGGCCTTGTCTCCGTTTACCGAGCTTGTTAAGCACGTAGGTGACTCACCTACTAGCTTGCTAAGTCCCTCAAGCACCTCAATTATTTTACTTCATTTAAGGTCACACTCTCCTTAACTCGACTTAAAAATTATATACGCTCGGTCATCTTAAGTATTAGACGTACATATAGCCCTTTAATCTAAAAGTCACGCACTTTTAAAAATATGTGCGGATTTGACCTTGCCATATCATGTTTCATTTGTGTTGGACTGGTACATGTATGATGTGGGGTGTTACATCCTCCCCCCCTTAGGAACATTCGTCCCCGAATGTAAGCATAATTGAATAGGTTAAACAAGTTTAAACTTCCGTGTAAACAGACTTTTGCAAATATAATAAGAATTTATATTCACGTACCTACTACTCCTTCAACTCTGTATCTTGGACTTCCTCTTTAGCATCAAATAAATAAGGGTATTTAGACCTCATTGCTTCCTCAGCCTCCCATGTTATCTCTTCTACCTGTTGGTTCCTCCAAAGCACTTTTACTGAAGGTATTTCTTTATTCCTTAGCTTTCTAACTTGTCGGTCTAGGATAGCAATAGGTAGCTCTTCATAGGTGAGATCTTCTGTAACCTGCATATCTTCAATAGGAGTAATACGAGATGGGTCACCTATACATTTTCGTAGCATTGAGACATGAAAAACTGGATGAACCATTGAAAGTTCCTGGGGTAACTCTAATTCATATGCAACTTGTCCAAACCTTTTAATAATCTTATATGGCCCTATGTAACGTGGGCTTAGTTTCCCTTTCTTACCAAATCTCATAACACCTTTCATTGGAGACACCTTTAAGAATACCCAATCTCCTACTGAGAACTCCAGTCCTCTTCTTCTAGCATCTGCATATGATTTGTGATGGCTTTGGGCTGTTTCTAGCCGTTGTCGTATTACCTTGACTTTTTCCATGGCTTGTTGGACTAGATCCGGACCAAGTAAGGTGGTTTCACCCACTTCAAACCATCCTATGGGTGATCTACATTTCCTTCCATACAAAGCTTCATACGGTGCCATCTTGATGCTTGAATGATAGCTATTATTATAGGCAAACTCAATAAGTGGCAAATGGTCCACCCAACTACCTTTGAAGTCTAATGCACACGCCCGCAACATATCTTCAAGTGTTTGAATGGTGCGTTCTGCTTGACCATCTGTCTGTGGGTGGAAAGCTGTACTTAAATTCACTTGTGTCCCTAAGCTCCTCTGGAAGGATTTCCAAAACTTTGCGGTGAACTGAGCTCCCCGATCAGATATAATGGATATTGGAACCCCATGTAGCCTAACTATTTCTTTGAGATATAGCTTTGCGTACTCTTCAGCCGTATAATCACTTCTAACTGGCAAGAAGTGTGCTGACTTTGTAAGTCTATCAACTATTACCCATATGGAGTCAAACTTCTGAAATGAACGAGGCAACCCAGTAACAAAATCCATATTAATCATATCCCACTTCCATGTTGGAAGTTCTATACATTGCATATAACCTCCCGGCTTTTGGTGCTCTACCTTAACTTGTTGGCAATTCGGACATTGAGCCACAAATTCTGCAAGGTCCTTTTTCATTCCTTCCCACCAAAACATCTCCTTCATGTCATGATACATCTTAGTTGATCCTGGATGAATAGTATATCTTGAATGATGGGCTTCTTCCATTATTCTCCTTCTTAGTCCATTTATATTAGGAACACACAATCTGTTTTGACAGTAAAGTACTCCATTTTGGGCAAGTTCAAAGCCCTTCATTATGCCTTGACTTACCTTCTCCTTAAGTCGCCGTAGAATAGGATCTTTGAACTGTTTTTCCCTTACCTCTGTTATCAATGAAGACTCCGCAGCATTATGCACAACAACCCCTTCCTTTGGAGTCTCAATGAGGCGCACTCCCAAATTGGCTAGTTGACATAGATCCTTAGCGACTCCTTGCCTTACCACGGTCTGATCATCAATATTCACAATTGCCTTGCGACTCAAAGCATCGGCTACCACATTTGCTTTCCCTGGATGGTATAGTATATCAACATCGTAATCCTTTATTAGCTCCAGCCACCTCCGCTGCCTTAAATTTAGGTCTTTCTGTTTAAATATGTACTGTAAGCTCTTATGATCAGTATATATGTCAACATGAACCCCATACAAATAATGGCGCCATATTTTCAAGGCAAACACAACAGCTGCTAGTTCAAGGTCATGTGTCGGGTAGTTTTTCTCATGTGGCCGCAGTTGTCTTGAGGCATAAGCAATTACCCTACCATGTTGTGTCAATACACACCCTAAGCCAACCCCCGAAGCATCACAATACACCGCATACCCCTCTGTGCCTTCTGGAAGCACTAATACAGGTGCAGAAATTAGCCTGTGTTTCAACTCTTGAAAGCTCCTTTCACATGCATCATTCCATTGAAATTTGGTCGCCTTATGTGTCAACTTTGTTAGAGGTGCAGAAATAGAAGAAAACCCTTCAACAAATCTTCTATAATAACCTGCCAACCCTAAGAAGCTTCGAACTTCTGTGGGTGTTGTTGGCCTTGGCCAATCTCTCACGGCCTCGATCTTTTGTGAATCAACCATTATTCCTTCATCAGATACAATATGACCCAAGAATGCCACTGATTTCAACCAAAATTCACATTTGGAAAACTTGGCATACAGTTGCCGATCACGAAGAACTTGCAATACCTGCCGTAAGTGATTTGCATGGTCCTCTTTTGATCTTGAATACACCAGAATATCATCTATAAATACTATCACAAAGACATCTAAGAACGGCTTGAATACCCTGTTCATTAAGTCCATGAAAACTGTTGGTGCATTTGTCAGCCCAAATGACATAACAAGAAATTCAAAGTGACCATAGCGTGTCCTAAAGGCTGTCTTGGGTATATCTTTTTCCCTCACCCTCACTTGGTGATAACCTGACCTCAAATCAATCTTTGAAAAACATTTGGCACCCTGTAACTGATCAAATAAATCATCAATCCTGGGGAGGGGGTATTTGTTTTTAATTGTCACCCTGTTCAGTTGCCGGTAATCAATGCACATTCTCAAGGTGCCATCCTTTTTACGTACAAATAACACTGGTGCACCCCAAGGGGACACACTAGGTCTTATAAAGCCCTTTTCTAACAAATCTTTTAATTGCTCCTTTAACTCACGTAACTCTGCCGGGGCCATTCTATATGGAGGGATAGAAATGGGTTGAGTGCCTGGAAGTAAGTCAATGCCAAAATCTATTTCTCGTTCTGGAGGCAAACCTGGAAGCTCTTCGGGAAACACATCAACAAATTCATTCACTACTGGAACAGATTGAAGAGTTGGTGACTCAGCCTCCATATCCCTTACTCTAACTAGATGACAAATATACCCCTTTGACATCATCTTCCTTGCCTTAAAATAGGAAATAAACTTCCCCTTTGGTGCCCCAACATTACCTTCCCATTCAAGGACTGCCTCATCTGGAAAGTGGAAATACACTCTCTTAGTTCGGCAATCCACAGTAGCATAACAAGAGGCTAACCAATCCATGCCCATTATAACATCAAATTCCACCATTTCTAACTCAACAAGGTCCGCCCACGTATCACGGTCACAAACAGTTACAACACAGTCACAATAGACCCTTCTAGCTATAATAGATTCACCGGTAGGCGTAGATACTTCGAATGGCTCATTCAATAATTTAGGTGTTCTTTTTAGCTTCCCAGCCACTAGTGGTGTAATATATGATAATGTAGAACCAGGGTCAATTAATGCATACACATTACGTGAAAAGATGGACAATGTACCTGTGACCACATCGGGTGAAGCTTCTAAATTTTGCCGACTTCCCAGAGCATAAGTGCGATTCTGGGCTCCGCTGGGGCTAGCTGCTCCTCTACCACCTCTACCACGGCCTGTAGGCATCTGCTGACCCCCACTAAAGGGAGGAACTGACGATGATGATACAACAGCTGACCCAGCAGGTTGTGCCATATCACCCATACGCCTTCTTGGGCAATCTCTTATCATATGCCCTGGTACACCACACCAATAACAGACATCTGTCCCTACACGGCATATACCTGAATGACCTCTCCCACATTGTTTACAAAGCTGCCTAGGAGGAATCTGCTGGCTGGCGGAATATCCTGTAGTCCGTGCAACTTGTCCTTCACTTCTTTGATTAGACTGGCTACCTCTAGGCCCTTGAAGTTGCGGTGGGGCACTGACTGCAGAATAGGAGGATGATGGTCTAGGTGGTTTGCTAGGAAATCGGGGCCTAACATCACCCTGGGACGGTACAAACTGCCCTGTAGATCTGGCCCTCTTGGACTGGCCCCTTTCTATGTCTTGTGTCCTTCTCCTTTGCCTCTGGTCCTCTAGTTTCTGCGCAAATACTTGCATCCTTGCTATATCCATGTCTTTATTCAGTGAAGCAATAGTACAGTCTCTTACCAGATATGTATCCAACCTGTCCACATACCGATGAACTCTATCTGCCATAGTAGCAACCACATTAGGAGCATACCTGGCCAAGGAGTTAAACTGGAGGCTATATTCCCTCACGCTCATACCCCCTTGGTGGAGATTTAGAAATTGATCTGCACGGGCCTCTCGGATCTCATATGGCAAGTAGTGGTCAAGAAAGGCCTCTTTGAACTCCTTCCAGGTAGTTGGAGGTGCATCTGTACCCTTGGATTGCTTCCAAGCTTCATACCACAATATAGCCACACCTTTCAATCTATATGCTGCCAATTCTACAACTTCTGTACCACTCACATGCATAACATCTAAAGTGCGCTGGATCTGGTCGATGAAGTCCTGCGGATCCTCATTAGAATCTGACCCGGTGAAAACTGGAGGGTCCAAATTAAGGAAGTCACGTATCCTCGTGCTGGCTGCCCTATCCACACCACGTGCACCTACAACTGGGCCCTCTTGCCTTTGGCTTTGGCTAGCAACTATGCGGGTCAATAATTGGACCGCATTTCTCAGATCCTGCACACCAGCATCGGCAGGTGGTTCTGAGGGAGTTTCACTACGACCTGGTTCATCAGGAGCTGGAGGAGTTGGAGATGTTTGGGACAGAGACTCATCTTGGGCCTCATCTCGTCGTCTCACCCGACTGGGCATACCAATTACCACTTCCACCTCCTTCCCCTTGCCTTTGCTTTTCCTTGTTTCAGGCATGCTTACTGTACAAAATAATTTAGAGGTCAGAAAATAATCAACCTACAACACTTGGCTCTATGGCACGATCTAAAGAATGAAAAGAAAGTGAACACTCCTAAATGCCACGTAGCCTCCTGCTTATAAATGTGGTGCACAACACATCCATAAACAAGACTCTACATAGACACGGCTTTGTAGACTCCCTAGGACGACCCGCTCTGATACCACTTCTGTCACGCCCTAAGCCCCATTAGGGCGGACTGGCACCCGTTGCCGACAAGGCTCGGGAGAACCAACATATAACTATACACCTGCTATGAACATTTAAGAGATTCCTACACTCAATAGGCTGTCAAATGAAAGTAAACTATATTAACCAACCAAATGTAAATGCATAGGACTATGCCGTTGGAGCCACGATGTCTATAATACACTACATGACCACACTTTAATTTACATAGTCTACAAAGCCTCTAAATAAGGAGCAATATCCATATGGGTCGGGACAGGCCCCGCCTCATGGCCAACTATACAATACAAAATGCAAGTTCTAAACACATAAGCCCCGAAGCAACCTGGAGCTTTGTATAACAGCTGGAAGTCCTGTACTCTTACTGGGAAGATCTAGTAGCTCCTGTACCTGCAGCATGAAATGCAGGTCCCCCGTAAGGGACGTCAGTACGAGATAATGTACTGAATATGTAAGGCAGGAAATACTGTATATGCAATATGAACTCAAATGAAATCACATGCTGGTGTATAAGTATGATAAGACCACCTTTAGTCATACTGTGGAATCATGTACTTTATGTATTTTTTTTAATTACTGTATCTTTACTGTATAATCTGTGCACAATATCATGTAAATGACCAGCTGATCAGTGGTAAATCTGTAATGGGATCGACCCTGGCTAGGTGCTTCCTTCACCCCTCGGGCTACCACCCAAATGAGATCGTCCCTGGCTAGGTGATTCTTCCACCCCTCGGGCTACCACTCATTTATAAGCAACTGTAAGTTATCTTTTATTTACTTTGAGATGGTTCTTTTGGTGGTCATAACCTTTAGAACTGTAGGAATATAGACATGTGACATATGAAAAACCATGTAAGGTAATACCACGATGGGAAGAGAGATACACAACTAATGAATCGTATCAAAGATTGAACAACACATAGACTTTATTTGGTAAGAAGGAATTCATGCATATTCGGTATTCAAGTACATATGCAGGTTGATAATGACTATGTGTGGAAACATATGGACATGTTAAAGAGTGGGAACACGGTTAGCAGCCATGTCGGAGTTTGTACGTGCCTTTATGTGCTAAGGAAGACTATAGATTTCATGCCAAGTAATAGGAAACCAAGTTGCCTTACATACCTCGCTGTACTATGTCGTTATTACCTCGGGGTAGTATCCTTTTCCTCCAAACACTTATCTACAAAGTATTAGGTGATAAAACTAGTGTTAGTAGCTAATAAACACGTCTTAGTAATCCAATTTCACCCAAAAACAACATCCGGGCAGCAAGCTCGGAATTAGCAACCAAGGAGTATTCTTTCAACATTTCCACTCCTAATCGTATTTTCTAACATACATTCCCATATACATGTCATATCCAGCTATGTTTAGTCCCATAACAGCATTATAACAACTCATGCAATACAGCATACAACAACTCTACACAACACGTAAGTAGACAACGCAATATTGCGTCCTTCCGCTACATTTCGACGTTAACCATTCCAAATGCGTTCCAACCTTAACCGAACTGCCCTCAACATTTTTACACATAATTACAGTCCTAAACCAGTCCAAAAACAGTCCCTAAGTATATGAAAAACGTGGGACAACAATTCCCAAAAACAGTCCACAAATTCTTACAAATGACCGGAATTAAGACATCATTTAAGAACTTGTTTTTGCGGAAGGTACAAGTGGTCCAGCAGCCTTCTTACATCATTATGGACCCAAGACTTCTCAAAAACATACATATTACTTCATAAATCAGCCAACCAACAAGATAAAAGTCTCATATTTAACAAGAAAAGTGAACCACAAAATTGGAACACATGTTGTCCCAAAATTCCTGCACAATACAACCAACATACTCTTCATGTTTTTCATGGAAAAATTACACCAAACCATGGGTATTTTTACTTACCTTAACTCTCATGTATTAGGTCCTCCTCAAGAACCCTAGAAGTAAGTCTTGGCTGCTTTAGAAATTGGAGAGAGAGCAAAAAGGAAACTTAAGAGAAATCTGAAAATTAGGCTTAAGAAAATGGCTGAAAGTTGCTGCTGGTTGCTCCCTTTTATAGGCCACTTTTGGCCGACTTTCTTATGGGCTTTTAGCCTTATTTTAGTAAGGTTATGGGGCAGCAGCTTGGCCCTTTCATTTGGGCCTTATTGGGCTTCAAATGGGATGGGCTTTGTTGCAAACATTTACTCCCCAAGCCCACTTAGTTTGGGCTTAAATTTTGAATTGGATTGTAATTGTAATTTGGCCCTTTTTCTTATCCATATTAGGCTGCAAATGTTGTCCTTTAACGATTCTAAACCATAGGTCCAAATGGCACCTTTAACTCGGGGTTTATTCTTTATCGGACTTGAACAAATTCGGCGTTGGGCCTTGTCTCCGTTTACCGAGCTTGTTAAGCACGTAGGTGACTCACCTACTAGCTTGCTAAGTCCCTCAAGCACCTCAATTATTTTACTTCATTTAAGGTCACACTCTCCTTAACTCGACTTAAAAATTATATACGCTCGGTCATCTTAAGTATTAGACGTACATATAGCCCTTTAATCTAAAAGTCACGCACTTTTAAAAATATGTGCGGATTTGACCTTGCCATATCATGTTTCATTTGTGTTGGACTGGTACATGTATGATGTGGGGTGTTACATCCTCCCCCCCTTAGGAACATTCGTCCCCGAATGTAAGCATAATTGAATAGGTTAAACAAGTTTAAACTTCCGTGTAAACAGACTTTTGCAAATATAATAAGAATTTATATTCACGTACCTACTACTCCTTCAACTCTGTATCTTGGACTTCCTCTTTAGCATCAAATAAATAAGGGTATTTAGACCTCATTGCTTCCTCAGCCTCCCATGTTATCTCTTCTACCTGTTGGTTCCTCCAAAGCACTTTTACTGAAGGTATTTCTTTATTCCTTAGCTTTCTAACTTGTCGGTCTAGGATAGCAATAGGTAGCTCTTCATAGGTGAGATCTTCTGTAACCTGCATATCTTCAATAGGAGTAATACGAGATGGGTCACCTATACATTTTCGTAGCATTGAGACATGAAAAACTGGATGAACCATTGAAAGTTCCTGGGGTAACTCTAATTCATATGCAACTTGTCCAAACCTTTTAATAATCTTATATGGCCCTATGTAACGTGGGCTTAGTTTCCCTTTCTTACCAAATCTCATAACACCTTTCATTGGAGACACCTTTAAGAATACCCAATCTCCTACTGAGAACTCCAGTCCTCTTCTTCTAGCATCTGCATATGATTTGTGATGGCTTTGGGCTGTTTCTAGCCGTTGTCGTATTACCTTGACTTTTTCCATGGCTTGTTGGACTAGATCTGGACCAAGTAAGGTGGTTTCACCCACTTCAAACCATCCTATGGGTGATCTACATTTCCTTCCATACAAAGCTTCATACGGTGCCATCTTGATGCTTGAATGATAGCTATTATTATAGGCAAACTCAATAAGTGGCAAATGGTCCACCCAACTACCTTTGAAGTCTAATGCACACGCCCGCAACATATCTTCAAGTGTTTGAATGGTGCGTTCTGCTTGACCATCTGTCTGTGGGTGGAAAGCTGTACTTAAATTCACTTGTGTCCCTAAGCTCCTCTGGAAGGATTTCCAAAACTTTGCGGTGAACTGAGCTCCCCGATCAGATATAATGGATATTGGAACCCCATGTAGCCTAACTATTTCTTTGAGATATAGCTTTGCGTACTCTTCAGCCGTATAATCACTTCTAACTGGCAAGAAGTGTGCTGACTTTGTAAGTCTATCAACTATTACCCATATGGAGTCAAACTTCTGAAATGAACGAGGCAACCCAGTAACAAAATCCATATTAATCATATCCCACTTCCATGTTGGAAGTTCTATACATTGCATATAACCTCCCGGCTTTTGGTGCTCTACCTTAACTTGTTGGCAATTCGGACATTGAGCCACAAATTCTGCAAGGTCCTTTTTCATTCCTTCCCACCAAAACATCTCCTTCATGTCATGATACATCTTAGTTGATCCTGGATGAATAGTATATCTTGAATGATGGGCTTCTTCCATTATTCTCCTTCTTAGTCCATTTATATTAGGAACACACAATCTGTTTTGACAGTAAAGTACTCCATTTTGGGCAAGTTCAAAGCCCTTCATTATGCCTTGACTTACCTTCTCCTTAAGTCGCCGTAGAATAGGATCTTTGAACTGTTTTTCCCTTACCTCTGTTATCAATGAAGACTCCGCAGCATTATGCACAACAACCCCTTCCTTTGGAGTCTCAATGAGGCGCACTCCCAAATTGGCTAGTTGACATAGATCCTTAGCGACTCCTTGCCTTACCACGGTCTGATCATCAATATTCACAATTGCCTTGCGACTCAAAGCATCGGCTACCACATTTGCTTTCCCTGGATGGTATAGTATATCAACATCGTAATCCTTTATTAGCTCCAGCCACCTCCGCTGCCTTAAATTTAGGTCTTTCTGTTTAAATATGTACTGTAAGCTCTTATGATCAGTATATATGTCAACATGAACCCCATACAAATAATGGCGCCATATTTTCAAGGCAAACACAACAGCTGCTAGTTCAAGGTCATGTGTCGGGTAGTTTTTCTCATGTGGCCGCAGTTGTCTTGAGGCATAAGCAATTACCCTACCATGTTGTGTCAATACACACCCTAAGCCAACCCCCGAAGCATCACAATACACCGCATACCCCTCTGTGCCTTCTGGAAGCACTAATACAGGTGCAGAAATTAGCCTGTGTTTCAACTCTTGAAAGCTCCTTTCACATGCATCATTCCATTGAAATTTGGTCGCCTTATGTGTCAACTTTGTTAGAGGTGCAGAAATAGAAGAAAACCCTTCAACAAATCTTCTATAATAACCTGCCAACCCTAAGAAGCTTCGAACTTCTGTGGGTGTTGTTGGCCTTGGCCAATCTCTCACGGCCTCGATCTTTTGTGAATCAACCATTATTCCTTCATCAGATACAATATGACCCAAGAATGCCACTGATTTCAACCAAAATTCACATTTGGAAAACTTGGCATACAGTTGCCGATCACGAAGAACTTGCAATACCTGCCGTAAGTGATTTGCATGGTCCTCTTTTGATCTTGAATACACCAGAATATCATCTATAAATACTATCACAAAGACATCTAAGAACGGCTTGAATACCCTGTTCATTAAGTCCATGAAAACTGTTGGTGCATTTGTCAGCCCAAATGACATAACAAGAAATTCAAAGTGACCATAGCGTGTCCTAAAGGCTGTCTTGGGTATATCTTTTTCCCTCACCCTCACTTGGTGATAACCTGACCTCAAATCAATCTTTGAAAAACATTTGGCACCCTGTAACTGATCAAATAAATCATCAATCCTGGGGAGGGGGTATTTGTTTTTAATTGTCACCCTGTTCAGTTGCCGGTAATCAATGCACATTCTCAAGGTGCCATCCTTTTTACGTACAAATAACACTGGTGCACCCCAAGGGGACACACTAGGTCTTATAAAGCCCTTTTCTAACAAATCTTTTAATTGCTCCTTTAACTCACGTAACTCTGCCGGGGCCATTCTATATGGAGGGATAGAAATGGGTTGAGTGCCTGGAAGTAAGTCAATGCCAAAATCTATTTCTCGTTCTGGAGGCAAACCTGGAAGCTCTTCGGGAAACACATCAACAAATTCATTCACTACTGGAACAGATTGAAGAGTTGGTGACTCAGCCTCCATATCCCTTACTCTAACTAGATGACAAATATACCCCTTTGACATCATCTTCCTTGCCTTAAAATAGGAAATAAACTTCCCCTTTGGTGCCCCAACATTACCTTCCCATTCAAGGACTGCCTCATCTGGAAAGTGGAAATACACTCTCTTAGTTCGGCAATCCACAGTAGCATAACAAGAGGCTAACCAATCCATGCCCATTATAACATCAAATTCCACCATTTCTAACTCAACAAGGTCCGCCCACGTATCACGGTCACAAACAGTTACAACACAGTCACAATAGACCCTTCTAGCTATAATAGATTCACCGGTAGGCGTAGATACTTCGAATGGCTCATTCAATAATTTAGGTGTTCTTTTTAGCTTCCCAGCCACTAGTGGTGTAATATATGATAATGTAGAACCAGGGTCAATTAATGCATACACATTACGTGAAAAGATGGACAATGTACCTGTGACCACATCGGGTGAAGCTTCTAAATTTTGCCGACTTCCCAGAGCATAAGTGCGATTCTGGGCTCCGCTGGGGCTAGCTGCTCCTCTACCACCTCTACCACGGCCTGTAGGCATCTGCTGACCCCCACTAAAGGGAGGAACTGACGATGATGATACAACAGCTGACCCAGCAGGTTGTGCCATATCACCCATACGCCTTCTTGGGCAATCTCTTATCATATGCCCTGGTACACCACACCAATAACAGACATCTGTCCCTACACGGCATATACCTGAATGACCTCTCCCACATTGTTTACAAAGCTGCCTAGGAGGAATCTGCTGGCTGGCGGAATATCCTGTAGTCCGTGCAACTTGTCCTTCACTTCTTTGATTAGACTGGCTACCTCTAGGCCCTTGAAGTTGCGGTGGGGCACTGACTGCAGAATAGGAGGATGATGGTCTAGGTGGTTTGCTAGGAAATCGGGGCCTAACATCACCCTGGGACGGTACAAACTGCCCTGTAGATCTGGCCCTCTTGGACTGGCCCCTTTCTATGTCTTGTGTCCTTCTCCTTTGCCTCTGGTCCTCTAGTTTCTGCGCAAATACTTGCATCCTTGCTATATCCATGTCTTTATTCAGTGAAGCAATAGTACAGTCTCTTACCAGATATGTATCCAACCTGTCCACATACCGATGAACTCTATCTGCCATAGTAGCAACCACATTAGGAGCATACCTGGCCAAGGAGTTAAACTGGAGGCTATATTCCCTCACGCTCATACCCCCTTGGTGGAGATTTAGAAATTGATCTGCACGGGCCTCTCGGATCTCATATGGCAAGTAGTGGTCAAGAAAGGCCTCTTTGAACTCCTTCCAGGTAGTTGGAGGTGCATCTGTACCCTTGGATTGCTTCCAAGCTTCATACCACAATATAGCCACACCTTTCAATCTATATGCTGCCAATTCTACAACTTCTGTACCACTCACATGCATAACATCTAAAGTGCGCTGGATCTGGTCGATGAAGTCCTGCGGATCCTCATTAGAATCTGACCCGGTGAAAACTGGAGGGTCCAAATTAAGGAAGTCACGTATCCTCGTGCTGGCTGCCCTATCCACACCACGTGCACCTACAACTGGGCCCTCTTGCCTTTGGCTTTGGCTAGCAACTATGCGGGTCAATAATTGGACCGCATTTCTCAGATCCTGCACACCAGCATCGGCAGGTGGTTCTGAGGGAGTTTCACTACGACCTGGTTCATCAGGAGCTGGAGGAGTTGGAGATGTTTGGGACAGAGACTCATCTTGGGCCTCATCTCGTCGTCTCACCCGACTGGGCATACCAATTACCACTTCCACCTCCTTCCCCTTGCCTTTGCTTTTCCTTGTTTCAGGCATGCTTACTGTACAAAATAATTTAGAGGTCAGAAAATAATCAACCTACAACACTTGGCTCTATGGCACGATCTAAAGAATGAAAAGAAAGTGAACACTCCTAAATGCCACGTAGCCTCCTGCTTATAAATGTGGTGCACAACACATCCATAAACAAGACTCTACATAGACACGGCTTTGTAGACTCCCTAGGACGACCCGCTCTGATACCACTTCTGTCACGCCCTAAGCCCCATTAGGGCGGACTGGCACCCGTTGCCGACAAGGCTCGGGAGAACCAACATATAACTATACACCTGCTATGAACATTTAAGAGATTCCTACACTCAATAGGCTGTCAAATGAAAGTAAACTATATTAACCAACCAAATGTAAATGCATAGGACTATGCCGTTGGAGCCACGATGTCTATAATACACTACATGACCACACTTTAATTTACATAGTCTACAAAGCCTCTAAATAAGGAGCAATATCCATATGGGTCGGGACAGGCCCCGCCTCATGGCCAACTATACAATACAAAATGCAAGTTCTAAACACATAAGCCCCGAAGCAACCTGGAGCTTTGTATAACAGCTGGAAGTCCTGTACTCTTACTGGGAAGATCTAGTAGCTCCTGTACCTGCAGCATGAAATGCAGGTCCCCCGTAAGGGACGTCAGTACGAGATAATGTACTGAATATGTAAGGCAGGAAATACTGTATATGCAATATGAACTCAAATGAAATCACATGCTGGTGTATAAGTATGATAAGACCACCTTTAGTCATACTGTGGAATCATGTACTTTATGTATTTTTTTTAATTACTGTATCTTTACTGTATAATCTGTGCACAATATCATGTAAATGACCAGCTGATCAGTGGTAAATCTGTAATGGGATCGACCCTGGCTAGGTGCTTCCTTCACCCCTCGGGCTACCACCCAAATGAGATCGTCCCTGGCTAGGTGATTCTTCCACCCCTCGGGCTACCACTCATTTATAAGCAACTGTAAGTTATCTTTTATTTACTTTGAGATGGTTCTTTTGGTGGTCATAACCTTTAGAACTGTAGGAATATAGACATGTGACATATGAAAAACCATGTAAGGTAATACCACGATGGGAAGAGAGATACACAACTAATGAATCGTATCAAAGATTGAACAACACATAGACTTTATTTGGTAAGAAGGAATTCATGCATATTCGGTATTCAAGTACATATGCAGGTTGATAATGACTATGTGTGGAAACATATGGACATGTTAAAGAGTGGGAACACGGTTAGCAGCCATGTCGGAGTTTGTACGTGCCTTTATGTGCTAAGGAAGACTATAGATTTCATGCCAAGTAATAGGAAACCAAGTTGCCTTACATACCTCGCTGTACTATGTCGTTATTACCTCGGGGTAGTATCCTTTTCCTCCAAACACTTATCTACAAAGTATTAGGTGATAAAACTAGTGTTAGTAGCTAATAAACACGTCTTAGTAATCCAATTTCACCCAAAAACAACATCCGGGCAGCAAGCTCGGAATTAGCAACCAAGGAGTATTCTTTCAACATTTCCACTCCTAATCGTATTTTCTAACATACATTCCCATATACATGTCATATCCAGCTATGTTTAGTCCCATAACAGCATTATAACAACTCATGCAATACAGCATACAACAACTCTACACAACACGTAAGTAGACAACGCAATATTGCGTCCTTCCGCTACATTTCGACGTTAACCATTCCAAATGCGTTCCAACCTTAACCGAACTGCCCTCAACATTTTTACACATAATTACAGTCCTAAACCAGTCCAAAAACAGTCCCTAAGTATATGAAAAACGTGGGACAACAATTCCCAAAAACAGTCCACAAATTCTTACAAATGACCGGAATTAAGACATCATTTAAGAACTTGTTTTTGCGGAAGGTACAAGTGGTCCAGCAGCCTTCTTACATCATTATGGACCCAAGACTTCTCAAAAACATACATATTACTTCATAAATCAGCCAACCAACAAGATAAAAGTCTCATATTTAACAAGAAAAGTGAACCACAAAATTGGAACACATGCTGTCCCAAAATTCCTGCACAATACAACCAACATACTCTTCATGTTTTTCATGGAAAAATTACACCAAACCATGGGTATTTTTACTTACCTTAACTCTCATGTATTAGGTCCTCCTCAAGAACCCTAGAAGTAAGTCTTGGCTGCTTTAGAAATTGGAGAGAGAGCAAAAAGGAAACTTAAGAGAAATCTGAAAATTAGGCTTAAGAAAATGGCTGAAAGTTGCTGCTGGTTGCTCCCTTTTATAGGCCACTTTTGGCCGACTTTCTTATGGGCTTTTAGCCTTATTTTAGTAAGGTTATGGGGCAGCAGCTTGGCCCTTTCATTTGGGCCTTATTGGGCTTCAAATGGGATGGGCTTTGTTGCAAACATTTACTCCCCAAGCCCACTTAGTTTGGGCTTAAATTTTGAATTGGATTGTAATTGTAATTTGGCCCTTTTTCTTATCCATATTAGGCTGCAAATGTTGTCCTTTAACGATTCTAAACCATAGGTCCAAATGGCACCTTTAACTCGGGGTTTATTCTTTATCGGACTTGAACAAATTCGGCGTTGGGCCTTGTCTCCGTTTACCGAGCTTGTTAAGCACGTAGGTGACTCACCTACTAGCTTGCTAAGTCCCTCAAGCACCTCAATTATTTTACTTCATTTAAGGTCACACTCTCCTTAACTCGACTTAAAAATTATATACGCTCGGTCATCTTAAGTATTAGACGTACATATAGCCCTTTAATCTAAAAGTCACGCACTTTTAAAAATATGTGCGGATTTGACCTTGCCATATCATGTTTCATTTGTGTTGGACTGGTACATGTATGATGTGGGGTGTTACATCCTCCCCCCCTTAGGAACATTCGTCCCCGAATGTAAGCATAATTGAATAGGTTAAACAAGTTTAAACTTCCGTGTAAACAGACTTTTGCAAATATAATAAGAATTTATATTCACGTACCTACTACTCCTTCAACTCTGTATCTTGGACTTCCTCTTTAGCATCAAATAAATAAGGGTATTTAGACCTCATTGCTTCCTCAGCCTCCCATGTTATCTCTTCTACCTGTTGGTTCCTCCAAAGCACTTTTACTGAAGGTATTTCTTTATTCCTTAGCTTTCTAACTTGTCGGTCTAGGATAGCAATAGGTAGCTCTTCATAGGTGAGATCTTCTGTAACCTGCATATCTTCAATAGGAGTAATACGAGATGGGTCACCTATACATTTTCGTAGCATTGAGACATGAAAAACTGGATGAACCATTGAAAGTTCCTGGGGTAACTCTAATTCATATGCAACTTGTCCAAACCTTTTAATAATCTTATATGGCCCTATGTAACGTGGGCTTAGTTTCCCTTTCTTACCAAATCTCATAACACCTTTCATTGGAGACACCTTTAAGAATACCCAATCTCCTACTGAGAACTCCAGTCCTCTTCTTCTAGCATCTGCATATGATTTGTGATGGCTTTGGGCTGTTTCTAGCCGTTGTCGTATTACCTTGACTTTTTCCATGGCTTGTTGGACTAGATCTGGACCAAGTAAGGTGGTTTCACCCACTTCAAACCATCCTATGGGTGATCTACATTTCCTTCCATACAAAGCTTCATACGGTGCCATCTTGATGCTTGAATGATAGCTATTATTATAGGCAAACTCAATAAGTGGCAAATGGTCCACCCAACTACCTTTGAAGTCTAATGCACACGCCCGCAACATATCTTCAAGTGTTTGAATGGTGCGTTCTGCTTGACCATCTGTCTGTGGGTGGAAAGCTGTACTTAAATTCACTTGTGTCCCTAAGCTCCTCTGGAAGGATTTCCAAAACTTTGCGGTGAACTGAGCTCCCCGATCAGATATAATGGATATTGGAACCCCATGTAGCCTAACTATTTCTTTGAGATATAGCTTTGCGTACTCTTCAGCCGTATAATCACTTCTAACTGGCAAGAAGTGTGCTGACTTTGTAAGTCTATCAACTATTACCCATATGGAGTCAAACTTCTGAAATGAACGAGGCAACCCAGTAACAAAATCCATATTAATCATATCCCACTTCCATGTTGGAAGTTCTATACATTGCATATAACCTCCCGGCTTTTGGTGCTCTACCTTAACTTGTTGGCAATTCGGACATTGAGCCACAAATTCTGCAAGGTCCTTTTTCATTCCTTCCCACCAAAACATCTCCTTCATGTCATGATACATCTTAGTTGATCCTGGATGAATAGTATATCTTGAATGATGGGCTTCTTCCATTATTCTCCTTCTTAGTCCATTTATATTAGGAACACACAATCTGTTTTGACAGTAAAGTACTCCATTTTGGGCAAGTTCAAAGCCCTTCATTATGCCTTGACTTACCTTCTCCTTAAGTCGCCGTAGAATAGGATCTTTGAACTGTTTTTCCCTTACCTCTGTTATCAATGAAGACTCCGCAGCATTATGCACAACAACCCCTTCCTTTGGAGTCTCAATGAGGCGCACTCCCAAATTGGCTAGTTGACATAGATCCTTAGCGACTCCTTGCCTTACCACGGTCTGATCATCAATATTCACAATTGCCTTGCGACTCAAAGCATCGGCTACCACATTTGCTTTCCCTGGATGGTATAGTATATCAACATCGTAATCCTTTATTAGCTCCAGCCACCTCCGCTGCCTTAAATTTAGGTCTTTCTGTTTAAATATGTACTGTAAGCTCTTATGATCAGTATATATGTCAACATGAACCCCATACAAATAATGGCGCCATATTTTCAAGGCAAACACAACAGCTGCTAGTTCAAGGTCATGTGTCGGGTAGTTTTTCTCATGTGGCCGCAGTTGTCTTGAGGCATAAGCAATTACCCTACCATGTTGTGTCAATACACACCCTAAGCCAACCCCCGAAGCATCACAATACACCGCATACCCCTCTGTGCCTTCTGGAAGCACTAATACAGGTGCAGAAATTAGCCTGTGTTTCAACTCTTGAAAGCTCCTTTCACATGCATCATTCCATTGAAATTTGGTCGCCTTATGTGTCAACTTTGTTAGAGGTGCAGAAATAGAAGAAAACCCTTCAACAAATCTTCTATAATAACCTGCCAACCCTAAGAAGCTTCGAACTTCTGTGGGTGTTGTTGGCCTTGGCCAATCTCTCACGGCCTCGATCTTTTGTGAATCAACCATTATTCCTTCATCAGATACAATATGACCCAAGAATGCCACTGATTTCAACCAAAATTCACATTTGGAAAACTTGGCATACAGTTGCCGATCACGAAGAACTTGCAATACCTGCCGTAAGTGATTTGCATGGTCCTCTTTTGATCTTGAATACACCAGAATATCATCTATAAATACTATCACAAAGACATCTAAGAACGGCTTGAATACCCTGTTCATTAAGTCCATGAAAACTGTTGGTGCATTTGTCAGCCCAAATGACATAACAAGAAATTCAAAGTGACCATAGCGTGTCCTAAAGGCTGTCTTGGGTATATCTTTTTCCCTCACCCTCACTTGGTGATAACCTGACCTCAAATCAATCTTTGAAAAACATTTGGCACCCTGTAACTGATCAAATAAATCATCAATCCTGGGGAGGGGGTATTTGTTTTTAATTGTCACCCTGTTCAGTTGCCGGTAATCAATGCACATTCTCAAGGTGCCATCCTTTTTACGTACAAATAACACTGGTGCACCCCAAGGGGACACACTAGGTCTTATAAAGCCCTTTTCTAACAAATCTTTTAATTGCTCCTTTAACTCACGTAACTCTGCCGGGGCCATTCTATATGGAGGGATAGAAATGGGTTGAGTGCCTGGAAGTAAGTCAATGCCAAAATCTATTTCTCGTTCTGGAGGCAAACCTGGAAGCTCTTCGGGAAACACATCAACAAATTCATTCACTACTGGAACAGATTGAAGAGTTGGTGACTCAGCCTCCATATCCCTTACTCTAACTAGATGACAAATATACCCCTTTGACATCATCTTCCTTGCCTTAAAATAGGAAATAAACTTCCCCTTTGGTGCCCCAACATTACCTTCCCATTCAAGGACTGCCTCATCTGGAAAGTGGAAATACACTCTCTTAGTTCGGCAATCCACAGTAGCATAACAAGAGGCTAACCAATCCATGCCCATTATAACATCAAATTCCACCATTTCTAACTCAACAAGGTCCGCCCACGTATCACGGTCACAAACAGTTACAACACAGTCACAATAGACCCTTCTAGCTATAATAGATTCACCGGTAGGCGTAGATACTTCGAATGGCTCATTCAATAATTTAGGTGTTCTTTTTAGCTTCCCAGCCACTAGTGGTGTAATATATGATAATGTAGAACCAGGGTCAATTAATGCATACACATTACGTGAAAAGATGGACAATGTACCTGTGACCACATCGGGTGAAGCTTCTAAATTTTGCCGACTTCCCAGAGCATAAGTGCGATTCTGGGCTCCGCTGGGGCTAGCTGCTCCTCTACCACCTCTACCACGGCCTGTAGGCATCTGCTGACCCCCACTAAAGGGAGGAACTGACGATGATGATACAACAGCTAACCCAGCAGGTTGTGCCATATCACCCATACGCCTTCTTGGGCAATCTCTTATCATATGCCCTGGTACACCACACCAATAACAGACATCTGTCCCTACACGGCATATACCTGAATGACCTCTCCCACATTGTTTACAAAGCTGCCTAGGAGGAATCTGCTGGCTGGCGGAATATCCTGTAGTCCGTGCAACTTGTCCTTCACTTCTTTGATTAGACTGGCTACCTCTAGGCCCTTGAAGTTGCGGTGGGGCACTGACTGCAGAATAGGAGGATGATGGTCTAGGTGGTTTGCTAGGAAATCGGGGCCTAACATCACCCTGGGACGGTACAAACTGCCCTGTAGATCTGGCCCTCTTGGACTGGCCCCTTTCTATGTCTTGTGTCCTTCTCCTTTGCCTCTGGTCCTCTAGTTTCTGCGCAAATACTTGCATCCTTGCTATATCCATGTCTTTATTCAGTGAAGCAATAGTACAGTCTCTTACCAGATATGTATCCAACCTGTCCACATACCGATGAACTCTATCTGCCATAGTAGCAACCACATTAGGAGCATACCTGGCCAAGGAGTTAAACTGGAGGCTATATTCCCTCACGCTCATACCCCCTTGGTGGAGATTTAGAAATTGATCTGCACGGGCCTCTCGGATCTCATATGGCAAGTAGTGGTCAAGAAAGGCCTCTTTGAACTCCTTCCAGGTAGTTGGAGGTGCATCTGTACCCTTGGATTGCTTCCAAGCTTCATACCACAATATAGCCACACCTTTCAATCTATATGCTGCCAATTCTACAACTTCTGTACCACTCACATGCATAACATCTAAAGTGCGCTGGATCTGGTCGATGAAGTCCTGCGGATCCTCATTAGAATCTGACCCGGTGAAAACTGGAGGGTCCAAATTAAGGAAGTCACGTATCCTCGTGCTGGCTGCCCTATCCACACCACGTGCACCTACAACTGGGCCCTCTTGCCTTTGGCTTTGGCTAGCAACTATGCGGGTCAATAATTGGACCGCATTTCTCAGATCCTGCACACCAGCATCGGCAGGTGGTTCTGAGGGAGTTTCACTACGACCTGGTTCATCAGGAGCTGGAGGAGTTGGAGATGTTTGGGACAGAGACTCATCTTGGGCCTCATCTCGTCGTCTCACCCGACTGGGCATACCAATTACCACTTCCACCTCCTTCCCCTTGCCTTTGCTTTTCCTTGTTTCAGGCATGCTTACTGTACAAAATAATTTAGAGGTCAGAAAATAATCAACCTACAACACTTGGCTCTATGGCACGATCTAAAGAATGAAAAGAAAGTGAACACTCCTAAATGCCACGTAGCCTCCTGCTTATAAATGTGGTGCACAACACATCCATAAACAAGACTCTACATAGACACGGCTTTGTAGACTCCCTAGGACGACCCGCTCTGATACCACTTCTGTCACGCCCTAAGCCCCATTAGGGCGGACTGGCACCCGTTGCCGACAAGGCTCGGGAGAACCAACATATAACTATACACCTGCTATGAACATTTAAGAGATTCCTACACTCAATAGGCTGTCAAATGAAAGTAAACTATATTAACCAACCAAATGTAAATGCATAGGACTATGCCGTTGGAGCCACGATGTCTATAATACACTACATGACCACACTTTAATTTACATAGTCTACAAAGCCTCTAAATAAGGAGCAATATCCATATGGGTCGGGACAGGCCCCGCCTCATGGCCAACTATACAATACAAAATGCAAGTTCTAAACACATAAGCCCCGAAGCAACCTGGAGCTTTGTATAACAGCTGGAAGTCCTGTACTCTTACTGGGAAGATCTAGTAGCTCCTGTACCTGCAGCATGAAATGCAGGTCCCCCGTAAGGGACGTCAGTACGAGATAATGTACTGAATATGTAAGGCAGGAAATACTGTATATGCAATATGAACTCAAATGAAATCACATGCTGGTGTATAAGTATGATAAGACCACCTTTAGTCATACTGTGGAATCATGTACTTTATGTATTTTTTTTAATTACTGTATCTTTACTGTATAATCTGTGCACAATATCATGTAAATGACCAGCTGATCAGTGGTAAATCTGTAATGGGATCGACCCTGGCTAGGTGCTTCCTTCACCCCTCGGGCTACCACCCAAATGAGATCGTCCCTGGCTAGGTGATTCTTCCACCCCTCGGGCTACCACTCATTTATAAGCAACTGTAAGTTATCTTTTATTTACTTTGAGATGGTTCTTTTGGTGGTCATAACCTTTAGAACTGTAGGAATATAGACATGTGACATATGAAAAACCATGTAAGGTAATACCACGATGGGAAGAGAGATACACAACTAATGAATCGTATCAAAGATTGAACAACACATAGACTTTATTTGGTAAGAAGGAATTCATGCATATTCGGTATTCAAGTACATATGCAGGTTGATAATGACTATGTGTGGAAACATATGGACATGTTAAAGAGTGGGAACACGGTTAGCAGCCATGTCGGAGTTTGTACGTGCCTTTATGTGCTAAGGAAGACTATAGATTTCATGCCAAGTAATAGGAAACCAAGTTGCCTTACATACCTCGCTGTACTATGTCGTTATTACCTCGGGGTAGTATCCTTTTCCTCCAAACACTTATCTACAAAGTATTAGGTGATAAAACTAGTGTTAGTAGCTAATAAACACGTCTTAGTAATCCAATTTCACCCAAAAACAACATCCGGGCAGCAAGCTCGGAATTAGCAACCAAGGAGTATTCTTTCAACATTTCCACTCCTAATCGTATTTTCTAACATACATTCCCATATACATGTCATATCCAGCTATGTTTAGTCCCATAACAGCATTATAACAACTCATACAATACAGCATACAACAACTCTACACAACACGTAAGTAGACAACGCAATATTGCGTCCTTCCGCTACATTTCGACGTTAACCATTCCAAATGCATTCCAACCTTAACCGAACTGCCCTCAACATTTTTACACATAATTACAGTCCTAAACCAGTCCAAAAACAGTCCCTAAGTATATGAAAAACGTGGGACAACAATTCCCAAAAACAGTCCACAAATTCTTACAAATGACCGGAATTAAGACATCATTTAAGAACTTGTTTTTGCGGAAGGTACAAGTGGTCCAGCAGCCTTCTTACATCATTATGGACCCAAGACTTCTCAAAAACATACATATTACTTCATAAATCAGCCAACCAACAAGATAAAAGTCTCATATTTAACAAGAAAAGTGAACCACAAAATTGGAACACATGCTGTCCCAAAATTCCTGCACAATACAACCAACATACTCTTCATGTTTTTCATGGAAAAATTACACCAAACCATGGGTATTTTTACTTACCTTAACTCTCATGTATTAGGTCCTCCTCAAGTACCCTAGAAGTAAGTCTTGGCTGCTTTAGAAATTGGAGAGAGAGCAAAAAGGAAACTTAAGAGAAATCTGAAAATTAGGCTTAAGAAAATGGCTGAAAGTTGCTGCTGGTTGCTCCCTTTTATAGGCCACTTTTGGCCGACTTTCTTATGGGCTTTTAGCCTTATTTTAGTAAGGTTATGGGGCAGCAGCTTGGCCCTTTCATTTGGGCCTTATTGGGCTTCAAATGGGATGGGCTTTGTTGCAAACATTTACTCCCCAAGCCCACTTAGTTTGGGCTTAAATTTTGAATTGGATTGTAATTGTAATTTGGCCCTTTTTCTTATCCATATTAGGCTGCAAATGTTGTCCTTTAACGATTCTAAACCATAGGTCCAAATGGCACCTTTAACTCGGGGTTTATTCTTTATCGGACTTGAACAAATTCGGCGTTGGGCCTTGTCTCCGTTTACCGAGCTTGTTAAGCACGTAGGTGACTCACCTACTAGCTTGCTAAGTCCCTCAAGCACCTCAATTATTTTACTTCATTTAAGGTCACACTCTCCTTAACTCGACTTAAAAATTATATACGCTCGGTCATCTTAAGTATTAGACGTACATATAGCCCTTTAATCTAAAAGTCACGCACTTTTAAAAATATGTGCGGATTTGACCTTGCCATATCATGTTTCATTTGTGTTGGACTGGTACATGTATGATGTGGGGTGTTACAAATCTACTCTTCTTCTTCTCATGTGCCCTAAACTTCCTCTGCCTCCTCTCAATATGTCCCTATCTTTGACTCATGTGCTCGAGCCGATCACTCACAGCTCTCTAAGCGGCTGCAACTGATGCAAGTGTAGGTTAATCCTCTATTGTAGCTCTTGGTGGTCTTCGAGGAAGGCTTGCAACAAACTGCCTGATCTACTCATCCATCCCATCTGGGAGGACAAGTACCTAATGGTAGGAGGACCATACTGAAGTATGAAGAACCTGCAGCTCTTGAAGATGATCCTCCAGCCTCAAATCCTAGCTCTATGAACTGTCCAAAAGAGGGATCCAATACATCAATCTGTCTCTTCTTCTATCCCCCTAGGCCTCCTCTCTTCTTCAGTGGATATATGCCCTTGGTTGGCTTCTTCTCATCTGTAGGTAGGACAGACATCCCTGCCTCATAGCATAGTCTAGAAATCAAAGATAGGTATGCTAAACTCTTGGCCCTTCCTTGCATACTTTTGCCATCTTATCAACTATTATTTGTCCCATATTAACCTGAACACCATCAAAGATGACAGCAATAACAAGTGTACGATCCAAAGTCACTTCCATGTCATGTGCAGAGGGAATGACTCAAGCATAAATAATAGAATGCACCAACACTTGGCTGCCACCGTGAACTCATGTGAGTCAATTCCTCTATGTAAAGTGAACCACTCGGGAGGAACTCCATCATACAACTTTTTTACCAACCACTGAGTACCCAACTCTCGCAATCTCTCTCTATATACCCTGTTATCAATATTCGATAGCCCATAGATAGCATTGATGGTGGTCGGGCTAAAATCAACTCTCACTCCTCAGATCATGGTAGCCATATCCTCTCCAAAGTTAGTCTACGAGGCATTGGCATAGAACTCGACTACAATGGTGTGGTTAGCTCTAATCGACTCGTCTACAAAGCACATCAAACCCAAAGCTTGTAACTGGCAAAAGAGTTCCAGCATTATCCTTTCTACTTCGTCCAAGAAAACCCCTCCCTCTTTAATCACAGTCCACCCCAAGTATTCATCATACTTTCAGGCACATTGGACTGAGAGGAATCCATTTTGGTCAACGTAGTCATCTTTACCCACCTCGGGAAGGATCTCATTTTTATAAAGTGTGTTGTCTGGATCCATTTTCAACTAATTAGACCTACAGTCAAAGCCAACACAATAAAAACATCTTATAGACAATTTTAAGCATCCATTTGGAAGCATTTAGATCAAGAAAGTTAATTGGAAAAGCTTTGGATCACATAGCAAACTATTACTATTTTTTAATAGTAACAAATTGCACTCTGCATTCGTGGATACACTAGCATATTTGCGCAATTCTAGTCATTCTAAGCTTCTGCATTCAAAAAGAGCAAAGAGTTTCTAGAACACCTCGATCATAGCAAAGTTTCCGTGTTCGCGGAGACTAATTGTCATCAGCAAAAGTTTCTAGATTTCTCAGAGGCATTTCATCAAATACATGATAGGCATACATTCATAGCAATGATTTGACAAAATAATTGTCCCAAGACTACCCTCAACAACATACAATCACTACCCAGACAACCATCATTATGTTAACATCATACTACACTTCATTTTTCAAAATTTAAGCCCAAACGTCATCTCCAAAAATAGCCTTGAGGTGAGATACCACAGTAACAAGAAATGAAGCCCAGAAACAACAATAGACATGACCAACATTGTTTCAAAATTTCACAACCATGGAAAGAAAGATTTAGCAAAAAGCATCATCATTGTCATAAAATTTTCATGGTTGCATAGATTACCGTTGGTGAATGAGAATGGAGATGGAGTAAGGTGAATATACCTTTGAATAGAGAACAAAAAAGGATGAAGAAAAAGCTTAAGAATTTTTCCTTGAGATTCTGAGTTGAAAGAAATTGTTGAGTAATTATTTTACCTTCACTCGTGCTTTCTTTTTCTGAAAATATAAGACAGAGTCACGAGTGACTTGTCTTTTCACTTACTGTGCCCATTCAGGTACTCCGCCTTCACGGATAATTAGGTGCCTTTGTGCCTATTTGTCTTTATGCCTCTCTGCCTTTTCTGCACACTCCACATTCGCGGAGCTCAGATGGGTGCCAGACTTGGGCCATATTTCTACAACTTTAGGTGATCTCAGGCCCATTTCAGTGATCCGCCCATGAGTGATGGGTGATGCCTGGGCCCCAAAGTATGGTCAAAATGACCCTGGTCTCATCCTTTTAACTTTTTTAGTGTTGCTTCCACCCAAATATTCCTCACTTTGACACTTCGAAACTTGTGCAAAAACCACTACCAAAGACTTGAAATTGTGAGGGTTAGCCAAAAATAGAAATTAAAATCAAGAAGCTATTCTAAGAACTTAAAATACACCAATTAATCTAAGAAATTAAAATTTGAACAAAATTGGATTCACCACCCCTTTTTATATTTCCATTTTGAGGCAATGAATCTTCTCCCCGCTTCAAGATGATCTTCCGATTGATCTCATGGGGATGATGAGACCATTAACATTCTCCATCGGCCTCTCCACTTTGAGAACTTTAACTGTCCACCAAAGTTGACATCAATTTTCCTTTTAGGCTCTTCGGGTAGACATGAGAGTGTCAAGAGGCCTTTTTCAAATTGATCCTCACACTCTATGACCTCCAAGTAAGCAGCACTCCCAACTTCGAATGAACTAAAGTTGCCATCAATGATCTCTATGGCTTTTTCTTGCAACTTTAGTATCATTTCCTCACTCTTGGCCTCTTCAATGATTATTCACCATGATGACATGCATTCACCCAATATCTCTTCCACATCGAGCACCACTACTTCTTCTTGAGACTCTAACTCATGGTTGATGACCATTGGGCTGGGAGCCTCACATATCCCATTGCTTAGTTTTAAGTCAACCTCCAAAACATCAACTTCTCATTCCAAACGGTCCAACTCATAACCTCCAGCAACAAGCAAGCATTTGAGATCATCCCTCATGTTGAGCAATTGGTTTCTTTGAGCCACTTCTTTAGCAAGTCTTAGACTTAATTCCATGAGCCATCTCTAGCTCACAACACTTTTGTCTCCTTTAATAGCCCTCAACACCAATTTGCTCACCATAAAGTACTTTACTCCTAAGGAGATAGAAAAGCACTTATATTCATCAAGCAAGGGTTCATCACAAATAACCATAAAACAAAAGTAAAAAAACAAAAAGAAGTACTCGTAAATTGAATTTAAAAGAGAAAACTACAAGTACTAATTCAACTCAATACACCTATTGTTCCCTGGCAACAGCACCATTTTTTATGATGTTCAGTCCTACATCACTAATTAATGCAGGGACAATCATCGTCAGCATATTTACCCAATAATGAAGTCGGGGTCAAATCTCACAAGGAACAATATGTCGGCAATTGAATCAAGTAAGGACCGATAGTTATTAATTTCGATTAGAAGGGTGAGTACCTAGAAATTTCTAAATAATTGGGGAGCACTAAGCTAAAACTACTCCTAAGGGAAAATGGGGCAAGAATTGATCATGAAAAGGAGCAAAGATGGGGAATATGGGAATCAATCAATAGCTCAATCGATCCATCACACTTAGAATCAAATCAACTTTATAGGTAGGCTATGTTTCTTGTAACCACATCTCCATTACGACAATATGGTGCTTCGTAAGAGCTTGTTATGGCTTCTTGAGTAAATTACTCAACGACACGCCTGCTTGAGCACCTCATGAGCAAAACTCCTAAAACCTTAGCTGTTGAATCCATTTTAAGGACCTCAACACATAAACCCATGACCATCATACAAACCCTTCATTGTAACTACTCAAATAAAGGAAATAATTAAAGATCTAAGCTAGATTCAAGTTCACGACCTCAAATCATAAGTTAAACATGAAGGTTAGCATGAACCCAGAAATCAATTGAATCCAATCAAAGCAAGTTAGGGGGAAACCCACTTGATTTTTCAAGTAAATAATCAACTAAGCATGAAAGCAAGGGATACAATCAACACCCATAAACAATTTAACATCCAAGCTTAATTAGATCTACAATTTATGCATTCAAGAACAAGGAAAGAAAGAGTGAGTGAAAGATTTTACAATGGAAGCCCACACTCTTCAATCCACTAAAGATGTTGTAGGAAACTTGCTCTAAATCCTCACACTAAACTAAACAAATACATTAAGGTGTGTTTTTCTCTCTAAAATGATATGAACTCTATCAAGGAATATTCAGCAATTAAAAGTATTTTTCCATAAGGGCTGGGAGTTTGTGTATATTTGATTTGGGACTGAAAATAGTGAAATTTTGCATCTGCCCTGACACTAGTTTCATAAGTACTCCAAATTTGTGGATTTTTGACCGCGTTCGTGGAATTCAACTCAAGTTAACCTTCCACATTTGCACCTAAGCATTATATGATCATAGTTAAGTGCCTACTTGTGCTCTGCCTACGTGCCAATGATAGGTTCGCACCTCTATGCGATCTACTGCTCCGCATTCATAGAGCATTGTGATGCCAGGTACTTTGTTCTTCAATTTAGCTCCTTTTTGCTCCAACTTAGTTCCATATTCAATTATTCCCTGCAAAGCTCTATTTACAGGATATGTACCTAAACTATATACCATTTAAACCATAATTAGCCTCAATTTATGAAATTAACAACACAAAATCATAAGAAAAAGAGTAATAAATGAGTGTAAGTTGTACACTTATCACTTGCATAAGGCCAAGAAGAGGATTGACTCTATATGGGTAATAGTGGATCGGACGACAAATTTGGCTCATTTCTTACCGGTTAAAACAACAATTGGCGTTGAAGATTATACTCACTTGTATATCTAAGATTTGGTAAAGTTGCAAGGGATTCCATTATTCATCATATTGAATCATGGTGTCCAATTTATCTCCCATTTCTAGAAATCTTTCCAAAGGGGCCTCGGTACTATGGTGAAGTTAAGTGCCGCCTTCCATCCCCAAACCGACATGCAAGCCAAAAGGATAATTCAAACTTTAGAAGATATGTTAAAAGCCGTTGGAGTTCAAGGGAAGTTGAGATAAGCATTTTCCTCTCATCGAGTTTGCCAACAAAAATAATTTTCATCCGAGCCTTAAGATGGAACCTTTCGAGACATTATATTGTAAACAGTGTAAATCACCTATTAGGCGATTTGAAGTTTATGAGACGGCTTTTCCAAGACTGAGCTTAGTCATAGAGGTAATGGAAAAGGTGGGACACATAAGGGAGAAGTTGAAAATGGCCTAAAGTTAGCAAAAGCCCTACACCGATGTGAGGAGAAGGGACCTTGAGTTTAACATTGGTGATTGGTTTTATTTAAAGGTGTCCCCCATAAAGGGTGTAATCTAGTTCGGAAAAAGGAAAAAATTTGAGCCCTAGGTATGTAGGTCCTTACAAAGTGGTGAGAAGAGTTGGCGTAGTGGCATATGAGTTGGAGTTGTCTATGGAAATGAATTTAATTCATCTGGTCTTTCATTGTCAATGTTGAGAATGTTCATAGGTGATGAAACCTCTATAATAGATGTGAAAATTGAGGAGAACTTGAGTTATGAAGAGGCACCACTTGAAATCTTAGACCGACAAGTGAAGAAGCTAAGGAACAAGGAAGTTGCATCTGTTAAAGTACTTTGGAGGGATCAACAAGTTGAGGATGCAACATGGGAAGAAGAAGCAGACATAAGAAGTTTTACTCATATCTATTCCACTCTAATCCAACCCAAGGTATTAAGTTCTGCCCAAAACCTCCAATTCCTTGTATTTCAGTTTTTGCATGATGCATACACTCATTTCTATGGTGTATATATTTGCAGATGACATAGTACTAATTGATGAGACTCGAAGTAAAGTTAATGATAGGTTGGATGCTTGGAGACACGCCTTGGAGTCTAAAGGATTCAAATTGAGCAGGACCAAAATAAAATACTTGGAGTACAAATTCAGTGTTGCGAGGGATGAAGAAGACATTGATGTGAGGCTTGCCACTCAACCTATCCCTAAGAGGGAAACCTTTAAGTATTTGGAGTCCATCATCCAAAGTAGTGGTGATATTGATGATGATGTGACACATTGTATTGGGGCATCATGAACTAAATGGTGGCTTGCCTCTGGAGTATTGTGTGACAAGAAGATACCACTTAAACTCAAAGATACGTTTTACGGAATGGTGATTAGACCATCTTTGTTGTATGGGGTGGAGTGTTGGCCAATAAAAATGCACATGTTCAGAAGATACATGTAGCAAAGATAAGGATGTTGAGATGGATGTGTGGCCACACAAGGAGGGATACGATTAGAAATGAGACCATTCGGGAGAATCTAGAGGTGGCCCTGGTGGCTGATAAGATGAGAGAGGTGAGACTGCGATGGTTTGGACATGTGCAGAGATGGAGTATCGATGCTCTTGTTAGGAGGTGCGAGAGGTTGGTTTTGGGAGTTACACGGAGGGGTAGAGGTAGACCGAATCCACCGAGGACATGACCTTAGATAGAAATGAGTGGAGGGCATGAATTAGAGTAGTAGGCTAATTAGATGGTAGGGTTGGGTGGATGTTATAGGATTCCACTGGGTATGTATTTGTTGTTATTGTTGTTGTCTTTAGATTATGGAACATTGTACTTTTATTGCTTGCGCCGCTTACAATTGATAGTTATATTGTTTAGGAGCAGAATTTAGGGCATGATTTATTTGTGATATAGCAAGTTAGTGGGAGTAGTGATGTATTCAAATCATATTAATCATATATTTGTTTACTTCTAATGTTTTACATTGCATGTATATCTTGTGTTATCGTTTTCCATCTTGATATGTTAATTTTATCGTATTTGCATACTATCATGTGGTTTTCCTTATTAGTCACTATTTTTGTCCCCTTTCTTTTCCTTTCCTTTTCCCATATCTAGTTTATTCTGCTTATAGATTTTTGAGACAAGGGTTCCCAGGAAAGTCTCTCTACCTCTATGATATAGTGGTAAGGTCCGTACATTCTACCCTCCCTAGACACCACTTGTGGGATTCTACTAGGTATGTTGTTGTTGTTGTTATAGCATACTCATTTTTATGTTTATGGACTATTTGGGGCATATTTAAGTATGGATTTTGAAAATTTCATGAAAACATGTTTAAATTGCATTTTTGCATGCTGGGATGATAGTTGATATGTAACTCCTTAGCCTATGTTTAAGTACATTAGGGGGAAAAATGTTCCCAAGGGGAAGATGTTGTAAGGACCCCCAAGTTAGAAACCTAGAAAGTGCAGAAAAGTTAGGTTGGAAATGATTAGGGGTCAATTCATGAAACCAAGTTCATAGCTCGTGGTTCAAACCATGGGCCGAATATTAGGCTCGTGGAACGGAGCCTCAGAAATTTGAATTTTTTCCAAGTGAAAAATAACCCACGAAGACTATATAAGGCGAGTAGAAGGAAAGACAGCCCATAGGGCGAGTCATAGGTATGAATTCTATACAAAAAGGAATTTTGAAGTTTTTGGAAGGTAACCCATGATTAACAAGATGGTCCATAGTCCTGTCAATGGTTTGTGGTTAGCCTTCGTGGATGAGGTCCTGAAAAGTAGGGAATCTTGATAAGTGTGGAAGAACTCAACGAGGCCATCCACAACTCATGGAATGAAGTATAGCCCGTGGATAGGTGTTTAGTGGTTGGTAACCAATTTCTAAAGATTGGAAAAGGACAACAGGACGATGAGAACCATGACTCATTGTTGCATCCACGGCCCGTAATTGGGGTCTCGTGGATTTAATTAGGTAGTTTTAGTGAACGGCAATTTTGTCTTTTCCGCCAATCCCAAACCTAAACTATGTTATTTTTAAGACTCTTTAGGCCCTTATTTAGACCTTAAAGCCCTAGAATCCCTATTCTTTGCCATCATTCCATTTTCTCAAAAATCTTAAGGCATTCATCCTCTCTAAGAAAAAGGCAAGGAAAGCTAGAGTTTCGAGGTTCTCTTCCATAACAGAAAATTCCTTCTTCATAAGCTTACCCAAGGTATGTGAGTTGATTTCTTGGTCTCCTTTCACCCACAAAGTCCTACGTTAAAGGATTTTACCTTTTCTTTAAGTTCTTAAATACTACCATGCATGCTAATGATGATTTCATGATGTTTTAAGTTATAATATGTCTTCAATGCTATCATGTGATTTTTTACTAAGTATTTTCATGTGTTTTAAGTTGATGATGACGAGCCCAATGATGTGAGTTTTTGAATGAGAAAAGTGGGCTATCAATGCATGTTTTATATAAGCATATTTCTCCCAAGATCATGCATGATTTTTATGGTTTATGAGTTTTCCTAACTAATGGTTTGACCCACTAAGTTTGAAGTCAAAACTTCCATGTTACATAATGATAAGTAGGGCATAAAAGAAAGGCTTTAAGTTGATGATTTGTCAAAGATATAAGCACATCAATAATGCCTTAAATGATGTTTATGATGGTCCTCAAGATAAAGGACAATTCTCACTTGGAGGTTCCTTAAGTTTCGAGCTACTCTTAAGATTGATACTTATGATTCTAAGTGTCACTATTTGGCTAATTTTATGTTCAAAGAATTTTGTGGGATGACTCAGCATCGAATGAGGCATTGAGGTAGGGTTCGGTAAGGGAACCCTAGAAGCAATCCTTTACCCCATTAACTATGTGCCACCATAAAGGCCCTTGTAGACTAGGCTAGTGGATCCACTAGGCTATTTATGATATATGATGATGCATGTTATGTGACGAAGTTCCACTTGGCAAGTGGTCTCCCCCCGTGCCAACTTAAGGGGTTATGTTGGATTCCATGTAGTAGCTCAAATGGTCTTATATGTCGGTTATGGTCTATTCCCATAATGCGTATGATTAGTGTCTCCATTCCATCACATGTGTTTCAAATATTTCATCATTTATTTCATATTGATCGCTATTCCTTGTGCATGCTTAAGATCACGATAATGTTGTTCTTATCATCTCATGCATTACAATATTTACTCTATGAATGATGGTATTACAATTTCATGCCTGCATTGCATCTCACATATTTAGCACATTCCAAAAGTACTAACACATATTTTTCCTACATGATTTCACCATGTAGGTACAGGCGTTCCTCCCCCGGCTCATGACTAGTTCTTCTGATGTTCCAAGACTAATACTGCTATGGTGAGCCCATAGTTCGGGACTCCGCCTATTTTTCTTTCTTGCTATGTATTTATGGACATGATGTAGCTTTTGGTTTTTAAACTATAGACTTTTGCTTTTTATGTTCAAATCTGAAATCTTTTCTATTTGAGGGAAATCGACCATTTATCGGCTCCCATTTATCCATGTTTTAGTTGGTACGTTTATGGATACTATGTTCATTTTAAGATGTTGTCTTTGTCTCAAACGATATCCCTTAAACCCTATACCATTCACTTCTGCAAATGTATGATTTTATGCCTATGAATACTTGATATGTTAACTAGGCTATGGTGAGGTGCCTACGGGCATCTTATTTGTCCTATGACGACGAGGACCTAGGCTTGGGTCGTTATAGAATGAGTCCTGTTAGCTCGGACACTTGATTGGCAATGTGATAAATTACTCTTTCATCACCTAACTTGCATTGTTCTTTGGGGTGTGACTTCTTAAAAATTAGGCGATCAATTAGCCCATTCGATAATATGTCAATTAGCTTCTGTGATCTACTTTTACTCGCCTTTTACACTTTTTACTCATTTTGCCTTGTTTCTCCTTCAGTTATTCTCTTTCTATCCTTGATCACCAAACCCTACATTCCATACACAATTTGATCAATTTTCAAAGATAATAATACTTTTACGGATTTTTGTATGCAACTTAAGCCCATCTTGAGTCCAAATCTTGGACTCATATAATTACATACTTCAAAATTCATTGAAAAAGTTAAGGATTCTTTGGGCTTCATGGGTGGAAGGGATCCATGGTTGAATACCTACATACCTTGAAAAATAATACTTGAAGAAAATTGAAAATTGGATGGTGAAATTTGAAATCCTAGCTTAGACTTCAACGGAAGTTTGAGGAAGATAAAGCATGAGAGAGTTTGTGAGTATGAGGGGTTTGGGTGGGAATGAGATGAATTTGTGAGGGTTGAGATAGTTATTGGATAGTTATAGCGCCAAAATGACGTATTTTAGCCGCTAGAAGGGTAGAAAATAATAAAAATGCCCGTAATTAAAAACATTTGTATAGGAACCACAAACTGGGTCTATGACATCTGTGGCTCATGGATCCGTTTTCGTGGATCCTGGATCAAGATTCAACTCTCAGTATCTCAACAACAAAATCATTCAATGGGCTCATCCTGCCTTATACAACCTATAGATGCCCCTCATATATTCCTACCTTATTTAGCCAAATTTTCCACCTCTTAGGACCTCATCTACGAAATCCCCCTTCTACGGCTCGTGGCTCCTTCCTCAGGTTGTAGAACCTGTCCACACTCAAAAACATTTGCAACTTTGGGGCCCTACCTATGACCTGAACCTATGACTCATACTCTCAATTATGATCTATCCTGCATATTCGTCAATGAAATACTTAGACCAAAAAATCCACCATCGGCACTTATCCACGATTAATGTCTATGGGTCGTGGATGGTTTTTCGACACATATAGTGTGCTCATAATTTCTTAAGTTTTTTTTTCAAAAAGTGCATAGTTTCTTAAGTTTTTTTCAAAAAGAGTCAGTGCAAACCATGAAAGCCCATCTACAATCCCTACAATAATCTAGAACCATAGATAGTGCCCATACAACCTGCATCAATGACCATTTTTCGCATCCTTTTTACTTGTTCTGACGTTACAACTTATGGGGCATTACAATCAATCTACAAGTTGTAAATGGTACTCATACAACTTGCATCGGTGACCTTTTTTGCATCCTTCTTCCTTAATCTGACTTTTCAACTAATCAGGTATTATAGTAAGTTGGAAAATTATCTGAAAAATTGATGTCTAAAATCAATGACAGATTAAGCTATACTCATTGAGTACATCTTCATCATCTGTTTTTTAAATTTATTGTTGTTGGTTTCTTCTTTCTAATTTTGAGTCATGGATTAATTTGATTCAATAAGAAAATGACATATAACAATACTCCCTCAATTTAAAAAAGAATGATTTAATTTGACTTGGCACGAAATTCACAAAAATAAAAAAGAATTTTCAACATTGTATTTCTAAATTAAAGTTATGTCAAACGTATAAAATGTCTTTTAATCTTGTGGTATTAAACATATCATATAAAAGATGAAATTAAAGTGTTAGCGAAATAGAAAATTCTTTTTGAAATAGAGTAAAAAAGGAAAGAGGTCACTTTCTTAAATGGAGGGAGTAAAGAGCAAGCCCGGTGCACCAAAGTTCCCGCTATCCGTATGTTCTGTTGAAGGGTCCGATCACAAGGGTCTATTGTATGCAGCCTTACCTTGCATTTCTCCTAGTGGTTGTTTCCAAGCTTGAACCCGTGACCTCTTAGTCACATGGCAGCAACTTTACCAGTTACTCAAAGGCTTTCCTTCTTTAAATGGGGGGAGTATTTTTTAAAAAAAATAAAGAGAGAATGTTAGTTTCAAGAATATAAGTGAGTCAAAAAAATGAAATGAAGAGATATCTTTAGCAAAATAGTTGAATGAAGGATACTGTTAAGGAACTTTTACTAAAATACACAACATATATTATTATAATCTCCAAAAAATCACTACTGTTCAAAAATATTACAAAAATCCCTCATTTTTTTATTTCTCTCTCTAAATGATAATACATGACTCTTCATATTCTAATCAATAATCTGACACACAAATTATATCCTTAATTTAGGGTCGATATTCCCTCCTGCAGTTATGTAAACTTTCTTTATTGGAAATTGTCTTCATTAAATTTCAATTCTAGGAAATTCGAATTTCCTCTTCTTCATCGTTCTCGGGACCTTTGATGAACTGCAACTTTGTTTCCTCTATTTTTTCTTGATTTCTTCATCTTTGTTTCAAATTTTTCTTTTATTCATTATTATATATGGATTTCAATCCATCTTTTAGTATAGATCTTACCCAAATGCTTCTTACATGATAAAAGTCCAGAATCAGGAAAAGAAACTGCTAAGAAAAAGGGGTAAAAATCCCCTTTTTCAAGTACGAGTTCAAAAAGGGGATTTTTACCTTTTTTTCTTAATAGATTTGATAAACTGCAACTTTGTTTCCTCGATTTTTGCTTGATTTCTTCATCTTTATTTCAGATTTTTACTTTTATATCGGTTTTATATATGGACTTCAGTCCATCTTTTAGTATAGGTCTTACCCACATAGTTGATACTCACGAAGATGGCCCTCAATCTGATGCATTATAGCAAAGAAATTCTTCAAAACAAAGAAGCCCCTCAAAGTGAAGATACTCCGAGGCGTGATTCTTTTATTCGGAAGAGGAAGGGTTTCATGAAAGAAGATCCAAAATTATGCATGATCCATTGTTAATGGAGATTAAGAAAAAGAAAAAATCGAAAGATCTTCTTCATGATTTATTGAGTTTACCTATGACTTATTGTATCACGTATCATTGAATATCTGGTTCTATTGAGTTGTATTTACTGTAGCTTCTTTATAGAATGCACATAATACATGATACACAACACATTGTATCATGTATACCCAATGTGTAATGACCCTGGGAGCCTTGAGTGCAGAAAAGTTAGCCTGAAAATGACCTGAAGTCAGGTTCATGAGTGCGACATACGGCCCGTAGGTGTACATACGGCCCATAGGATTGGTCCTTAAACATGAGACTTTAGGAAGGGAAAACATTTCCAAGGTTTGGGATAACCCAAGGACCAAGTGATGGCCCGTAGGATACATTACTTGTCATGCCCCAAGCCAAGGGCCTAGATGTGACACGATGAATGGGAACTCAAAGGAATCCCAAACAAGCCTCTTAAGCATACATAGCACATCTTTGACTTTGCGGAAGCATAGAAGAGCAATAAACACGTAGCACATAGTTTCTAAGGGAAACGGGGCTTTGGACTCACATTATAGGGATTTTGTAGGGAAGAAGATAAGCATGAATCACATATCAGATATAGCTAAGGGGTGGGTAAGTATGACTTACACTATAGGGGTAATTAGGAACTTAGGACTTTCATCCCATCCGTACAACAAGAATTTAACACAGAGGGGGGAATAAGGGACTGAGGGAAATCTTTCATAATACAAAAGCATAAGAGTGAAGCTCATAATCATACATAACCAAACATTCATGTATCTAAAAACGCCTCTAATCTGAATAGGACGGGGGCCAAGATATCTTCCGAACTCACCCTCAAAAGATAAAATGTCAATAAATAGATAAGTCTTCAATAAGCATGAAAGGAGATAGCTATTATCCCCGAACGTGGAGGACTCACCAAGAGAGGTATTCAACTGAATCGTCTAGCCACGTGGAGGAAGATGATGGATAGGTGCTTCGGTCCCTACATGGTTAGACCATGTAGGCAAAAAGTATGTGTTAGTACTTGGAATGCACTAAGTATGCGGAGTGCGAATGCAACAAGGAACATAAGTCATGATTAAACAATATGCATAATCATAATCAGTGGATATAAGCTCAATATGTCATATATGCTCAATGCCATGGTCAAATATACATGAGGAATCATCAAGTCATAAAACATCATGTACATATATGGGAAGGGACCATAATCGACATATAAGACCAAGCGAGCTACTACTTGAAATTCCATTGTTCGCTCTACACCAGGCTGGGAGTGGTCTACTTAGTCATATGGCTGGCACAGGGACCGGTACCAGCACCACCGGACCGTTAATTACAAGAACCAGAGCGGTACCGAAAATAAATGGGGGAAACTTTTCTGGCACCGGACCGGAACCAGTACTGGTAGTACCAGGAATTTTCCCCCTTACCTCACCGATCCGGTGCATATCGGAACGGAACCGGATCAGACCGATAATTTTAAAGTTTTCTTTTTTTTGCAATTAAACAATTGGTTAATTTAATTAATTTATTAAACTTTGAAGTTTGTTTCTTAAAGGTTAAATTGATGTTTAATATTTAAAGGTTTAAATTGTAAAGGTTTAAATTAAATATAGTATCATTATATAAATTTTTTAAAGTTTGAATTGAAGTTTAATTTCTAAAGGTTTTAAAACTTAAAAGTTATAAGTTATAACTTATATAAAATTTAATATTTTGAGTTTAAATTTTAAAAGTTTAAATTCCAAATTTTTTTAACTTTTTAAATTTAAATATAAAATTTAAAACTTTTGACTTTAAAAGTTTAAATTCTAATTTTTTAAATATAAAATTTAAATTTTAAAGTTTAAATTTTTGAATATTTCATTTTATATTTTAAATTTAATAAAGATTTAAAAAATGAGGGAACAAATATATTTTAAAAAAATCAAAACTTAAAGTAAAAGTAAATTCAAGATAATAACTTACAAAAAGAAATAAGCGAATAGCCTATAATTTTATTATGTTACTTTAAAATTTAAATTGTACAGATATTAGAAAAGAACCTAATTTACGCAACAACCTTCTAGGAAGGGTTCTGTTTCAACTAGGCCTTATTTATTGTAATATATTAATATCTTATACCACGTTGAAAATCTTGCCTAAGTGTTTCTAACATTTCCAATGTTACATTTTCTAGAATCGGCTCTTGAGCTTGTTCCTCCATAAAATCTATTCCATCTTCACTTGATTTTGAAAAATATTATCTATATATGTTTCAAATTGAGACGACAAAGTTGGACGCCCTAAATTGCTCCACTCCACATTTATCCAATCTTTTGAATAAAACTGAAACATCCAAGCTATCTGCTGCTAGTGAATCTCTATGGTCTCCAAATTGGAATCTTATTGCACTAAAAGTGCCTTCCGAAGCCACCGACGATGCTTGAATAGCTAGGATATCACAAACCACCCGCTGAAGTCTTAAAAAAGTTTTACCCTGATTCTTCCATCAAACCAAAAGTAGTTGCTTCCCCTCTGCATCCTTAATACTTTTTGTAGCCTGGTTAATATATTCATCAAAATCATTGTTTTCGTTAGTAGTAAGTCCAAGATGATTTTCTAACATGTCATCAATGTGTTCCTCGTATCTAGCCCTAGATGGTTATGCTTCTTGATATTGTACATTTTCTACTGAATTATATTCTTCTAAATCATAAATTTTCCTAGCTTTTGTTCTAATGTTACTTTTAACTACATCCAAATTATGTGATTGATTATCTTCATCGTATTCAATTTCTAAATATATACTATCTACCATTTGAGATACATTGACTTCTTTGTAAGCCGGGTTAAACAAATAAGAAGTTAAATAATTTTGAGAAATTGGGAAAAAGTATTTTTTTTAATTTTTCAATCATTTTTTAACTGGTTCTCTAAATTTTAGATTATTTTAAACTGCGCAAAGTAGAAATAGCAAAAATGTTAGGTGAAACAGAACAAATAGTAGAATAATAAAGACTGGAAATTTGTTTAGTATCTAAGTAAAAAACTCTCAAAAATTCAATTAAATCTCTAATTTCATTCCAATCATTTTCATCAAGTCGGTAAGTCATATCAGCATTATGGTCATTCCAAACCATTGTAACAGATCTCTTATATTCATAAGTTACTTTAAGCATTTCATATAATGAATTCCACCATGTAGCTACTGTTCTGGAAATTTTTCTAACAGGAAAATTGCATTCAATACACAGACTTTCAAATTCTTTACGCCTAACCTTTACTTGACATTTAAAAATAAAAGCAATTTCTACTTTATTACAACCATTTTCAAATAATGAAACCATCTCTAATAATTAAATTATAAATATAAGCAGCACATTTAATATGAAAACCATCTTCGTAAATAGGAGTAAGAACAGATTTTAGATAATTAACAGCACGTTTATTATTTGAAACGTTATCTAAAGTTACACTAATTATTTTACTAAAAATGCCAAAAAATTGTAAAACGTCAAGAATTTCCTATGCAATATATAAGAACCAGTTTTACGCATTTCATAATTTTTATATCCTAAAATTCTTTTTTGCATAGTCCAATTTTCATCAATTCAATGCTCGATAATTGTAAAATAATCATTACCGGTAATACTACGACCCATATCGGAAGTAATTTCTAATCTACAAGTATTATAAGCAAACAAATGATGAAGATATTATACATGTCATGCTTGATAATCAAAAACAGCTTTTTTAATTGTATTTCTTGTAAAATCATTAAAAGATGAGTTATAAACAATTTGAATATAGTGAATAAAACCAGAATTTTTAGCAAAACTAAAAGGCAAGCCAGTAACAACAATCATTTTTGCAAGTTCGTCTAAATCTCATTGTCTACTATAAGGGCGATGCGACTAGGACCGAAAATATTTGAAGGGTTTAATTGCGACTACACCATATTTGAACCTCTTACTCCTACACATTCTTCGGGAAGGGGAGTTCCATATTTTTTAGCATCCGCAATGGCTTGATCATGCAAAAAGTCTAATTCACAATAATGCATTAAATGATTTTTCAAATGACCCATCCCACACCTCTTTTCCGAAGTTTTATGGTTTAAAACATGCTTGCATTTATTTCAAGTTGCTTTTGTTTTATCTTTGTTTTGTGTTAAAAATTGCCAAACAACTGATTTTTTTTACACATTTCGTCTTAGACCTACTAGATGCCTATGGATGTACGTGGGGGGGGAGCGAAAGCAAAAAGGGGGAGCGGGAGCATGAGGGGGGAGTAGTAGCAGTTGTAACGAAGAGACGAGATTGAGGAAAACAAAGGAAGTTCCTAGGGAATTATATTGATAGCATTCATCCCATGTATGTAAGGCTATCCTAAAGCATGGGTTTGTTCTTCCATGTGGCTTATTTGAGTAAATGGAGTCTATGATTGAAGATGATGAGTTATGTGAAAATCCTTGAGTATTTTACTGAGATTCTTCTTAATTCATGTATTTTTCTTAAATTGATGATTATCATAAACTTGATTTACTCCATAAGTTGTTTTCATGAATGAATTTTATAAAATTCTATGTCTATTTTACCTAAGAATAAAAGAATGAACTTAGGGGATGAGTCTAGAGCCTTGGGATGAGTCTAGAGCCTTGACGATGATGATGATTGTGATGTTGTGATTATGGTTCAAATTGATGAGAGTCTTAATGATGAAGTTGATGAGAGTGATGTTCATGAGTCTTAAAACTTCAAACTAAAATTCTAAAAGAATGTTTCGAGTCCATGATGTTGATGATGATATTGATGTTGATGTACTATGTCCATGTGGGACCGATGATGATTGATGTACTATGTCCCTATGGGACTGATGATGATGATGTTTTATGAGCATGTCAAGTTCTGGGAGGAGTATTGAGCACCGGAATGGGTGAGAGTGAGTCCCACTCGAACTCATTAACTACGTGGCCCGAGTAAGAGAGAGGATCGAACTACAATACGGATGTTTTCTTCTCCCAAAAGAGGACTGATGTTATTTCTTGTGGATCCACTGAAGGTGATGTCCTTTACCCTGGGCAGGGTACTGGATGGATATGGCAACAACATCGCTTCGTTGTATCATCTCCGGCTCATAGTTGATAATTGTCGATTAGAGAAACTCCCAGTTAAGTTCCACTTATAGAACTCTGATGTTGATGTGATGGTATGAGTTTTGATTGATGTTGATGTTCTACCATCTACTCTTTATCCTTGTCCTAAATGGGCATGAGTCCTTTGAGTTGAGTTAAGTTTCCTTGAGATGAGTCTGATGTATTGATAATGTTGAGATGAGACGTTGATGAGTCACTTGTCTACTCTATAGGGGTATGCTCATAACACATCTCTTAATGCTTGTATAGCAAATCTGAGGCCGGATTTATGATCAACATGAAAAATTAAGTGGGGAAATAGTCTCGGTCGATTTTTAGCGATCGGATCAAAAGATAATTTTTTTATTCGAACACCAAAAAGTGTTGGTGCGCGACAGAGGCACGTCGCGCACCTATAGCGGAGTGACACTTATGTTTTTTCCAAAATTTTTGACAGGATTGGAAAACCCCGTTCAGAAAATTTTTGAAGCAAAATACACTAGTGCATGATCAGTCTGCGTAGCAAACAAGGTTATTCCGAACCTAGAAAATTTCTAAACTTTGTGAGGGGCATTCCGATCAATTCCCAACCCCTCCTAAACTCAATACACGATCAAATTGGGTCGTTTGAACGTAAAAAGGGTCTAAAACCCCATTCTAAGTCCTTTTCTAACAATTGAACTAGACTAGGGCTTGAGAGAAGAGGAGAAGAGCTTGAGATGGAAGAATTCAAGAGAGAATAAGAGTTCTTAATTCTAATGATGATGTGATGCCATTTCCTTTTAAGGTTATAGATGAGGAGGAGGAGTTAGAGAAATCGTGAGGAATCTAATAGATAGGTAAAACCATATTAGTATCCCCGATGGTAAAAGTTCATACGGTCGAGGGTGTAAGCTGCTATGGTAGGCTTAAATGTGTGGTTTCGATTATGCGAGTGTATTAGAGTAATAAGGAGAGCAGTATTCTCTAAGTACAGGTTACTATGGAGTGAGAGTTCTTGATTCTGATATCATCTTACCCGTGCACTGGCCTTCGGCTTGTTATTCCATTAATGATGGTAGGATGTAGAGTATCAAGTTTTAGAGGTATAATCATGCTTATTTTATATGGACAGGTAATAGTTTTGGGGTTTCGTGAAAGGGGGAGATGATGAGTTCCTCCACGTCCAAATAGTGATGCTGATAATAGTAGACTGAGAGTGAGGGTAGATAAGGAGGAGTGAATGTATCCTCATTGTGATATTGGTGTTAAGCTTGTGTCATATAGGGATAGAGATGGGGAGGAGGAAAGAGATGAGATCATATAATGCGCAATATATAGGTAAGAGTGTGTTGGTGTGACTTTGAGTGAGGGCTCATTGAATAGTGGAGGTAGAAGTGACAAGTAGGCTTGAAATATTCTAAGACAATGTTAATATGGTTAGGGTGATAAGCTTAAACATGTGGTTGTTATTGTGCGAGTATGGATGATAGACTATTGAAAACTTCATAATAAGGGTTTCGAACATAGAGCTAAGTATTGTGGATTAGCTTTGTATGAATATGATCATGTTAGGAATAGCACCTTGAGGCTTAGAACTAGGCTTGAATGGAAAAAAAAAAGGTGGTTAGGTGGAGGTTTGAATAAGAGATATAAGCTTGCATTGATGGAGTAGAGTGCCATGAAAAAGAGCACAATTGAGGTGGGGACTTGAGCATGAGAGCATCCTCGGAGTCTTGTTTATACGATGGTCCTATTCTCGATTAGAGTTGACGGCTTCCTTCCTGAGTTCGAAAGACTGATTGTCGGGGTGTGTTCAAATGATTCAAATTGATTAAGTTCTGATGTTCCATTCATCCCTGATGGTTAGAATGTCTAAGATAATATCTCTATTCTTGATCTGAACTAATTTGTCTGTTTGAGTTAATGTGTCCATTCCTAAGTCTGAATGGAGATGGTTTAAGATTGATGAGGACTCGAGAGTTTGATTGAGTGAGTGAGTTTTAAGAAGAGTTTTGATTTTTGTTCGTGCCTTGATGTCTACCTTTACTCACCATTCGAGGACGAATGATCCCAAGGGGGAGATAATGTACCACCCCAACTATTTTTCTAAGATTGAGCCATTCTTCATATGATATACGATTTTAATAAATAATTCTTAATCGAGCATAGATGTTAAAATTAATTTCTTAGTGTGGGAATAGAATTGGAGATGATAAAAGGTCGCAGTTCTAATATAAGATTTTATAAACGTTAGATGGACCAATGACTTTTAGGTTGTATATACATGCTAGGATCAATTCCTAAGGATTTAAAGTATTTTAGATGTGATTTAGAGTTGTAAAGGATCTTTTACATCAACTTTAGTCCAAAGCATTTCTACCGACTAAGTTTTCGTATGAGTTGATAGAAGGGTCAACTTCAAATTATCATATCTCCTAAAGTATAATGAGTTAGGTAACCCATAATATATAAACTTAAAGATCTTTGAATTAGCTTTCCAATGCATCTTGTTTAGCCTTAATCAGAGTTCGGAGTAGAAAGTTATGACTTTTACTGAAGAGTTGCAGAGCTGTCTAAATTTTAAGCTACCCAACCTAAATGTCTTTATCTATTCATGAATCCCTAATAGATCTTAAATCATAATCTAGGGTTTCAAGAAAACAAATTCAAGAATCCTGAGAAAGGATTTCTTGATTCTTCTTTACACAGATTAGGGTTCTTCATCAAGAACTCTAAAGATTCTAAGTCAAGAATTCAAGAATCAAAGAGAACCCCTTCAAACAATGTCTTTTCAAGTTCTTCCACTCTAAAAGAACTACCGAGATCGAGGACTTTCTCCAAGAAAATGAGTATTCATCAAATTTCAATTGTAATGTCAACTTTCCAGGTACGTAAGGCTATCCTAAAGCATGGGATTGTTCTTCAGTGTGCCCCCTTTGAGTAAATTAAGTCTATGATTGAAGATGATGAGTTATATGTAAAACTCTTTGAGTATTTTACTGAGATTCTTCTTAATTCATGTATTTTTGTTAAATTTATGGTCATTATAAACTTGATTTACTGCATAAGTGTTTTTATGAATGGTTTTACAAAATTATATGTCCATTTTACTCAAGAATAAAAGAATGAACTTAGGGATGAGTCTAGAGCCTTGACAATGATGATGTTGTGATTGTGGTCCAAATTTATGAGAGTCTTGATGATGATGATGTTGATGAGATTGATGTTCATGAGTCTTAAAACTTGAAACTAAATTCTAAAAGAATGTTTCGAGTCCACGATATTGATGTTAATGTATTACGTCCCTATGGGACCGATGATGATGATGTTGATGTTGATGTACTATGTCCCTATGGGACTGACGACGATGATGTTTTATGAGCATGTCATGTTCTGAGAGGAGTATTGAGCACCAGAATGGGTGAGAATGAATCCCACTCGAACTCATTAACTATGTGGCCCGAGTAGGAGAGAGGATGAACTGCAATACGGATGTTTCCTTGTCCCAAAATATGACTGATGTTATTTCTTGTGGATCCACTGAAGGTGATATCCTTTACCCCGAGCAGGGTACTTGATGGATATGGCAACGACATCACTTCGTTATATCATCACCGGCTCATAGATGATGATTGTCAGTTAGAGAAACTCTCAGTTAGGTTCCACTGATAGAACTCTGATGTTGATGTGATGGTACGAGTCTTAATGGATGAGTCATTTGTCTACTCTATAAGGGTATGCTCGTAATACATCTTTCATTGCTCGTATGGCAAATTTGAGGCCGGATCTATAATCAGCATGAAAAATTGAGTGGGAAAATGGTCTCGATCGATTTTTAGACTGACCGAATCAAAAGATACTTTTTCGATCCGACCTCCAACACTTAGAATAACACAAAAACTTACTTTTTCAACAAGTTAAGCTTTCAAAAAGACCAAAACTCATATTTTCAACTTTTAAAACTCAGGATTTCAGTTCTAACCATTCAAATAGTTTAAAGTAGGTCCAAAGCAACTAACGAAAGGGAAAATAGTAATTTTCATAAATAAAGCTAAAAATGACCAATCAGGTCATTACACCTAGCTTGGACCTCATACTTGAATGCCTTGAGAGAGCTTGAGAGAATTCTAAGAAATAGAGTATTTTCAATTGAGAAGGAATGAGGTGAATTAGGGTTGAGAGGGGCTGATAAGGGGTGTTTTGGGGGCTTAAACAACGTAGGATAGTAGTAGAATAATACTAAATGTCGAATTAACACCTTTAAAAATCCTGTCGGATAGGACCATGAGACCCCATAGACGGTCCATTGTGCATTCTATGGGGCATAGGTAAGGGTCTCGTCTGATGTCAATTTTAGGCTCTCAGAAACCTTTCTATGATTAACATTCTACGACCAGACTTACGACTTGTAAGTCACTTTACGGGCCGTCCCATAAGTCGTACATCCAACTTCAGAATTCATTATTTTCACCAAGTCTGACCTTCAACTAACCAATGCCACTTATGGCTCGTTGAAGCACTTACAGCCCGTAAGACCCCTTGTAACAACTGACACTCAAACATTTTCAAAAACTTATTTCTCACACTTCTCATACTTCTCACTGGTGGGGCCTTACATTAAAGTCCATAGGTAGGGTCGTGAATGAGACTATCAGACATGAAGAAAATTTGAAGTTTGCTAGAAAGTGACCCATGTGTTACTAGATGCATCATAGGATAATACAAGGCTCGTTGAATCCCTTCGTTGAATGAGACCAAGAAATAAGAAAAATGATTAAGTGTGGAAGGACTCCACAAGTCTAACCATGACCCGTAGGGGGTTACACAAACCGTAACAATGCTTCGTGGTTTTGGGTCCAACAAAAGTCAATTTCAGGAATTTAAGATGTGTTACTAGAAGAACGGGACTTACAACTCGTGGATTGACCTACGACTAGTAAATGGGCTTTCGTAAGTTAATTTGGTAGTTTTTAATGAGGGGCATTTTGGTTAATTCCATCATTTATATTTCTAAACTCAGTCATTTTGGGATCCAAAGGAGTCCTAAATCAGGTCCTAAACCCTAAGAAGCCTTCATTCTCTCAACACTAATATTTTCCTAAGGCAAAAACTCTTAAGAAGAAGGGAAGGCAAGAACTAAGGTTTCCAAGAATCTTCCCAAGACTTCAAGGTCCGATTCTCGCAAGTTTCCCAAAGGTATGTGAGTTGATTTATGAGTACCCTTCCACCCATAAAGTTCCCTATTAAGTATTTTTACCTTTTCTTTATGTTCTTTTAAGAAATTATGCTGCTTATGATGATTTCCTGATGCTTTATGTTATTAAAATTCTATTCATGATATCCTATGATATTTTACTAAGTATATATGCATGTTGTGAGCTTTTGATGATGATCCCATGATAGGTTTCAATAATGATGAAGTGTGGGCATTTTCAATAGTCCTTAAAAAAGAGAAATTTCCTTATGTTTTATGTATTTATGATTGTTCCATTTAAAAATCCTAGATCACCTAGTTTTCAAGTAAAGCTTTGCATGATTTATGATGTTTAGGGCATTAAAGTTAAGTTTTAAGTAATGATTTGTCAAAGATATTAGAGTGTTGACAATTATCCTAAAATATGTTTAAAGGAAGGTCCCCAAGATGAAAGGGCAATTCTTACTTGGTAGTTCTTAAGTTAGAGCTACTCTTATGATTCTAAGTATGATTTAAAGATTCCATGGAATGACTTAGCAGCGAGTAGACTTGACATTAGGATTCATTCCGTTAGTTGAAGTATGACCCATTAAAGATAAATCTCAATGTCCCTAACTACGTTCTACCTTAGGAGCCCTTGTAGGCTAGGCTAGGCGACCACGTAGGTCATTTATGTTATTAAGATACATGCGAAGTTGACAAAGTTCCACCCGGCTAGTGGTCTTCCCATGCCAACATAAAGGATTATATTGGATTTCATGTAGTAACTCACATGGTCTTAAATGTCGGTTAAGGTCTTCTCCCACAAGTTATGATCCTATGATATGTTTTTATTACATGTGTTTTCTCATGCATTGACTCTTATTCATATTGAGCCATATTCCTTGTGCATGCTCAATCTCACTTTATGTATCTTTTATCTCATACATACTTATATGTTGTATTATGAATGGTAGCATTACAATTTCATATTTGCATTTCATCTCACATACTTAGTATATTCCAATGTACTAACGTATATTTTGCCTACACAATTTAACCATGTAGGGACGTGCACTCCTCCACCGGCTCGTAGCTAGTACTCACTAATCAAAGCTAGCATTGTTATTTGTGGTGAGCCCTTAGTTTGGGACTCTACCATTATTCCACACTATTGTGTTTTTATTTTTGAGATGATGCATTTGAACCCTTTTTGAGGCGTTTACTTTCTATGTTGTACAATTATAATTTCTTTTCTATTTGATGGAAATCGACCATTACTTATTCCATCCAACGATGTAGCACTTGGTGTGCTCATGGACAATGAATGTTAGTATCATATTGTTTTTTATTATTGCTTCATTGCTTTTAAAGGCCCATAGTCCCCTTCTCCTTGTTTTCCGCAAATGTTTTCATTAAATCCCTATGAATGCTTAAGATGCTTGAGATGGCTTAGGTGAGGTTCCTTCGGGTATCTCATTCACCGTGTGATGACCAGGCCCCTAGGTTAGGTCATTACAAACCTGGTACCAGAGCACGAGATATTTAAAATGTTCCTCGGATGTCCATGCATACCTCGTAACATAGAGTCTCATTCAAGGTTGTAAAGCGGGCCACTATCTTGAAGGAGAGGCTATGACATGGTTTAGGAAAGTCTTCCTTTCTTTCTTATTCATGTCGTTCCTTAGAATTGAATAAGGTTTTCCGATAACTAACGATGGCCTTTGCTTGTTTCTAGATCATGCAGCCACGAAGAGCTCCCCATCAATGAGGTACTCCCGAATAATAAGTTCCTCCAATCCAATAAGATGATGGAGTGTTTCATGTGGAGTTTCGAGTCGCCTTTACTTTGTTTGCCAAGCATTGGCCAATTAAGGTACACCGGGAGATAGCCATACCTCCCCAAGTACCTACTCCTGCCGCTAGAGTACGTGACTTCATGTGGATGAACCCGTTGGAATTTCATGGGTCTAAGATAGAGAAGGACCTTATTGACTTTATCGAGGAAGCTTACCGAGTAGTTGCGGTGATGGGCATTCCGGCAGAAGAGAAAGTTGATTTGGTGGCCTACCAACTCAAAAGGGTTGCAAATATTTGGTATGAACAATGAGTGGACAAGAGGGGCCAAGATGCAGGTCCTATCGGTAGGGAAGAATTCAAGTGTGCTTTCTTAGACCGTTTTTTCCCAATTGAGCTTAGGGAGGCGAAGGTCCAAGAGTTTATCAATCTTAAGAAGGGACCATGTGTGTGAGGGAGTATGCCCTCAAATTCACCAAGCTATCAAAGTATGCTCCCGTAATAGTCGTCAATCTGAGGGCTCGCATGAGCAAGTTTATCTCCAATGTCTCTGAGTTGATCTCTAAGGAATGCAAAACGGCCATGTTGGTGAAAGAGATGGACATTTCCCGCTTGATAGCGTACACGGAGCAAACTGAAGAGGAGAAGCTCTGAGAGAGGGCAAGAGAATCCAAGAGGGCTGAAGTTGTTGGTGGGAGCTACTCTCACCAAAGGAGCAATGGTCACAAATTTCAAGATGGTCAATGATCCAATAACACTCCTCCTACCCGAACTACAAAGGATAAGGGGTTGCTCCTAAGCCCCAAAGCCCAAGTTTCCCTAAGTGCGGAAGACTCCATAAAGGAGAATATCTAGCCAGGTCCAAGGCTTGCTTCACTTGTGGGAAGCCCAGCCACCATGCCAAGGATTATAAGAGCAGTGGCATAAGGCCCAAAGGAAAAAAGGTTCAAGTTCAAGGTTCCCAAAGGACCAATCAATTCTATGCTCTTCATGGTCACCAAGAGGTCAAAAAGGCTCCAGACGTGGTCACCGATATGTTAAGAGTTTTTTTTATTATGATGCATATGCACTTTTAAATCCCGGAGAAAATTTGTCATTTGTAACCCTACTCCTTTCTAATAAGTTTCATGCATGTCCTGAATTCCTCCATGAGCCCTACGAGGTGAGTGACCTATAGGAAAGTCCATTATAGCTCGAAGAGTCTATAGAAATTATCCCATCTCCATCTTGCATAAAGTGGTCTCTTGTGACTTAGTTGAGCTTTCCATGGTAGACTTTGGTGTGATTCTTGGGATGGATTGGTTGCATGCTTCTATGCTTCCATCGATTATAGAACCTAAGGACAAATTCCAATTCCCTAATGAGTCAATTCTTGAATGACAGGGTAGTGACTCTTCTTGTAGGGGTTGATTCATCCCATTCTTAAAGGCCCATAAAATGATCTCCAGGGGGTGCATCTATCACTTAGTAAGAGTCAAAGATGTCACTTCCAAAGTTCCTTCTCTTGTGTCGGTACTCGCTGCAAATGAGTTTCCCAATGTTTTTCCGGATGAGTTACCGGGAGTTCCTCCCGAAAGGGAAATAGACTTTGGTATAAACCTCTTACTCAATACTCAACCTATCTCAATCCCTCCATATAAAATGGCTCCCACAGAGTTGAAGGAGCTAAATGGGCAATTGAGAGATGTGGTAGAGAAGGGTTTTATTAGACCTAGCTAATATCCATGGGGTGCCCCGATTTTATGAAAGAAGGATGGGTCGCTCCATATATGCATTGACTACCAGCAACTAAATAGGGTCACCATCAAGAATAAGTATCCTTTTCTGAGAATAGATGATTTGTTTGATCAATTTGAAGGGGCTACTCATTTCTCTATTTAAGTTGACTTGAGATTTGGTTATCGTCAATTGAGGATGAGAGAAACAGATAACCATAAAATGGTATTCCGAACTAGGCATGGTCATTTTGAGTTTTTGGTGATGATTTGGCCTCACTAATGCACCGACAAAATTTATGGACCTTATGAATAGGGTGTTCAAGCCCTTCCTCGACATGTTCGTCATGGTGTTTATTGATGACATCCTTATCTACTCTTGAGGTGAGCAAGAGCATATGGAATACTTGAGATTGTTATTGCAAACTCTAAGGGAGAAAAAGCTTTATGCAAAATTTGACAAATACGAGGTTTGGCAAGATGAGATTTCCTTTCTTAGGCATGTGGTATCTAGTGAGGGTATCAAAGTTGATCCTAAGAAGACTGAAACAGTGAGGAATTGGACAAAGCCATTGACTCCTACTTACATAAAGAGTTTCTTAGGCCTAGCAGGTTACTATAGGAGTTTTGTGCAAGATTTCTCCACTATTTCCTCCCCATTTTCCAAGTTGACTCAAAAGAAAGCTAAGTTTGTGTGAACGGATGAATGTGAGAAAAGTAACCTTAAAGGATTGATTGACTTCGGCTCCAATATTGACATTGCCAGAAGGGAATGATGGATTTGTTATGTATGGTGATGCATCAATGATAGGGTTGGGTTGTGTGTTAATGCAAAATGGTAAGGTGATTGCCTATGTTTCAAGGCAGTTGAAAGTGCATGAGAAGAATTACCCAACTCATGATCTTCAAATTGCGGTGGTGTTATTTGCCTTGAAGATCTAGCGACATTACTTGTATGGAGTTCATGTGGATGCCTTCACCAACCCCAAGAGACTCCAACATGCATTCACCCAAAAGGATCTCATTTGAGGCAACGGAGGTGGTTAAAGCTACTCAATGATTATGATATAAGTGTGAAGTATCACCCCTAAAAGGCCAATGTGGTAGTGGATTCCCTTAGTAGAGTTTCCATGGGTAGTGTGTCTCATCTTGAAGATTATGGAAAAAAGGAGTTAGCTAAAGATGCCCATAGGTTCTAGATTGGGAGTGATATTGAGTGAGTCCGGAAATGGTGGTGCAATGGTTCTTCATGGGCCTGCATATTCTTTGGTTGAGGAGGTTGAAGCTAAGCAAGACCTTGATCCCACTTTGGTTGAGTTAAAAGCCTTAGTGGAAAATGGAAAGATAGAAGTTTTCTCATAAGGGGGAAATGGTGTACTTCGATGTCAAGGGAGGTTGTGCATGTCCAATGTTGGCGAATTGAACAAGTTCACCATGAAAGAAACCCATAACCCTTCATATTCCTTTCATTTAGGTACTACAAAGATGTATAGAACTGGATGGAAGATTTAATGGTAGAATGGAATGAAGAGGGACATTGCTCAATTTGTGTCCGAGGGCGCCAATTGCCAACAGGTCAAGGTTGAACACCAAAGGCAGGTGGCCTAGTACAAGATATTGACGTTCCTACTTGGAAGTGGGAAGAGATCAACATGGAATTGGTATTTTGTTTGCCAAAGACCAGCAACAATTTCGACTCCATATGGGTGATAGTGGATCGCATGACATAGTCGGCTCATTTCTTACTATTCAATACCATATTCAGTGGCAAAGATTATGTCCGATTGTATATTCCAGAGTTCGTGAGGTTTCATAGGATTCCATTGTTAATCATATCCGATCATGGAGTTCAATTCACTTCTCACTTTTGGAAGTCTTTTCAAAGGGGACTTGGTACTAGGGTGAAGTTAAGCACTGCCTCCCATCCCCAAATTGACGGGCAAGCCGAAAGGACTATTCAGACATTGAAAGACATGTTGAGAGCTTGTTGTTGGAGTTTAAAGGGAGTTGGGATAAGCATTTTCCACTTATCGAGTTTGCCTACAACAATAGCTTTCATGTAAGTATTGGGATGGCACCATTCGAGGCGTTGTATGGTAGACAGTGTAGATCACCCATCGGGTGGTTCAATGTTGGTGAGGTGGCATTAATAGAACCTGACTTGGTGATGAATGCTATGTTGAAAATTAAAAGTATAAGGGAAAAATTGCAAACAGCCCAAAGCTGACAAAAGTCATACTTCGATGTGAGAAGAAGGGAACTTGAGTTCCAAGTTGGTGATTGCGTCTACTCGGAGGCATCTCCAATGAAAGGTGTGATCTGGTTCAGTAAGAAATGAAAGTTGAGCCCTAGGTATGTGGGACCCTATAAGGTGGTGAGAAGAGTGGGATGAGTGGCATATGAGTTGGATCTACCGAATGAGTTGCATTTGATTCATCCAATTTTCCATGTGTCGATGTTGAGGAAATTCATAAATGATCCAAATTCCATAATTCCTTTGAATGATGTGAACATTGAAGAGGATTTAAGTTATGAGGAAGTACCAGCTGAAATTTATACCTACAAGTGAGAAAGCTATGGAACATGGAAGTTGCATCCGTCTAAGTGCTTCGTAGAAACCAACAAGTTGAGGGTGCTACATGGGAAGCAGAAGCGGATATGATGAAGCATTATCCACATCTATTCTACTCTACTCAAGCCTAAGATATTAAGAAATTCTTCTGAAAATCCCAAATTCCATGCATTTTAGTTTTTCATGATGTATGCATTTATTTTGATGTTATGGACTATTTTGAGACATGTTTTGAAAGTGAGCTTTGAATTTTTATGAATGATGTTTAACTTGCATTTCTTCATGCATATTGGGTTGTTAGATGCTAGTTTACACTTTAGAGCCTACCTTTAAGTACATTCAGGAACAAATGTTCTCAAGGGGGAGATATTGTAACAACCCACAGTTTAGAAGCCTTGAGTGCAAAAAAGTTGGCCTGGAAATTATCTGAATTCAGGTTCATGAGGGTGACTTACGGCCCATAGGTGTACATAAAGACAGTAGGATTGGTCCTTAAACATGAGACTTCAGGAAGGGGAAAAGTTTCCACGTGTAGAGTAACCCACGAACTAAGTGACGGCCCGTAGGATACATTACAATCCATAGGTAGGGTCATGAATGAGACTATCAGATATGAAGAAAATTTGGAGTTTGCTGGAAGATAACCTACATATTACCAGACAGCTCGTGGGACAATGAACAACCCACAGAATCCCTTCGTGGAATGAGACCAAGAAAATAAGAGAAATGGCTAAGTGTGAAAGGACTCCACGAGTCCAACCATGACCTGTAGGTGGTTACATGGCCCGTAACAAAGCTTCGTGGTTTTGGGTCTAGCAAAAGTCAGTTTCAGGAAGTTCAAATGTGTTACCAGATGAATGGGACTTACGACTTATAGATTGACCTACGGCCCATAAACATGCTTTCGTAAGTGCATCCGACAGTTTTTAATGAGGGACAGTTTGGTCAATTCCATCAATTCTGTTCATAAACTCAATCATTTTGGGATCCAAAGGGGGCTTAAATTAGGTCCTAAACCTTAAGAAGTCTTAATTCTCTCCATTCTCTCAACTCTAAAATTTTCCTAAGAAAAAAGCTCTTAAGAAGAATGCAAGGCAAGAACTAGGGTTTCAAAGAATCTTCTAAAGACTTCAAGGTCTGATTCTCCTAAGTTTCCCCAAGGTATGTGAGTTGATTTATGGGTATCCTTCTACCCATAAATTTATCTTTTAAGTATTTTTATCTTATCTTTATGTTCTTGTAAGAAATCATGCATGCTTATGATGATTTCGGATGATGTTTTATGTATTAGAATTCTATACATGATATCCTATGATATTTACCAAGTATATATGCATATTTTGAGCTTTTGATGATGACCCCATGATAGGCATCGATAATGATAAAGTGTGGGCATTTTTGATGGTCCTTAAAAAAGAGAACTTTCCTCATGTTTTATGTGATTTATGATTATTCCATTTAAAAAAGCCTAGACCACTTAGTTTTCAAGTAAAGATATGCATGATTTATGATTTTTAGGGCATTAAAGTTAAGTTTTAAGTAATGATTTTTCAAAGATATACGCATGTTGACAATTTTCCTAAAAGATGTTAAAAGGAAGGTCTCCAAGATGAAATGACAATTATCACTTCGTGGTTCCTAAGTTTAAGCTATTCCGATGATTGCTACATATGATTCTAAGTATGATTTAAAGATTCTGTAGGATGACTTAGCACTGAGTGGACTTGAGATTGAGATTTATTCCGTCAGTTGAAGCATGACCCATAAAATATAAATCCCAATGTCCCTAACTATGTGTCATCATAGGAGCCCTTGTAGGCTAGGCTAGGCGATCAACGTAGGCCATTTATGTTATTAACATGCGTGCAAAGTTGACAGAGTTCCACTCGGCAGGTGGTCTTCCCGTTCCAAAGTAGAGGATTATGTAGGATTCCATATAGTAGCTCACATGGTCTTAAATATCGGCTATGGTCTTCTCCCACAAGCTATGATCCTATGATATGTTTTCATTACATGTGCTTTTTCATGCATTGACTCTTATTCATATTGAGCTATATTCCTTGTGTATGCTTAAGCTTACTTTACGTATCTTTTATTTCATACATACTTATATGTTTATTATGAATAATGGCATTACAATTTCGTACATGAATTTCATCTCCATGCTTAGTACATTCCAACGTACTAATGCATACTTTGCCTACATGATTTAACCATGTAGGGGCAGGCCCGCCTCCAACGACTCATAGCTAGTATTTAACGTTCAAGGCTAGCATTGTTATTTGTGGTGAGCCTTTAATTCGAAACTTTACCCTTATTCACTCCATCTTGCATTATTTTTGAGACGATGTATTTGTAGGCCTTTTAGAGGCATGTACTTTCTATGTTATACAATTATGGATTCTTTTTTATTTGATGGAAATCGACCATCACCGGTTCTATCCATCAATTTAGTAGTTGGTATGCTTATGGACAATGAATGTTAGTGCCATATTGCTTTTTAATGTTGCTTTATTGCTTTTAAAGGCCCATAGTCCCTTTTCCCCTGTTTTTTCGCGAATATTTTCATTAAATGTCCATGAATGCTTAAGATTCTTGAGATGGCTTAGGTGAGGTACCTCTGGATATCTCATTCGTCGCGTGACAACTAGGCCTCTAGGTCGGGTCGTTACACAATGATCATTGTATTGTTTATACTTTGTATAAAGTATGTATCATTCTTCATGATTTATTGAGTTTAATGTATAACTTATTGTACCATGTATTACTATATCGTTAAGTATCATTCTGCATGAGTTTTTGAACTTACTGTATAACTTATTATACCGTATATCAATGTATCATTCTGTATGAATCATTATAACACTGTAAAATTACCATGTGATAATACTGATACATGAACATCATGTTGTATCATGTATACCAATGATAACTGCATTACTCATACTTTTGTACAATCCATGTATTATTTTGGATGATTCATTTAACTTACCGTATGACTTATTGTATCATGTATAAATATATCATTATGTATGAATCATTATATAACTGTAACATTACTACAAACTCTTGCAGTGGTTGAATCAAGAAATGCGGATTCTTACAAAATTAGAAACAACAAACTATATTACTGGTAAACACAAATGTGAAGGAGAAACAATCATACAAAGACAAAACAATGCTTGTCTCAGCATTGGAGAAATACAAAATTGAGAATAACTTTAACTTCAAAGTAAAGCGATCCGATGCTAAAAAGTATGTAAGTATTTTGATGCAAGTGCAACTTATTTGAGTTAGTGATATATAAAACATTTATTGTATCACACCTATTTCTGATAATGATACATGAAACTTTGATTTCATAAGTTCGTCAATATTGTACATTAGTATCGGGTATTTGTAATTATTATATAATTCTAACATTACTTATTGCTTGCATTGCTCATACTTTTTTACAATCCATGTATCATTCTACATGATTTATTTAACTTATTGTATCATGTATAAATATATTATTTTGTATGAATTATTATATAACTGTAACATTATTATTATTGACTCCTTCATTTCTTTACTTTTTATGCAGGGTATCAATTATGTGATTAACAGATTTCAAAGCACCCTTTGAGGTTTGGCTCATCATATAACATAAATTTTCTCGATGATTTGAAAAAAACATTGGAGAAAAAGGAATTCATATATCATGTATCCTTTAAATGATACATGTATCAAATGCAGTGCGAATTTAGTGAAACTTATAAAATCATATTTTTTTAGTTTGATGGTATGTAGGTATGATACATTTGGCTATTACCAATGAGACTCTTGATACCTTATTTTTTATACAAAATTTATAAAGGATGTGTGTAATAATATGTGTTTAGTTTGATGGTATGTATGTATAATGCCTTCTGCAATTGTAAATGAGACTATTGATACCTTATTTTCAATTAAAAAAAAATTAACAATGGCTATATTTTTATTAACTTGACAATCGCTTGCAATTTGAGCATGATAAATGGACAAGCAAACTGCATAAGTTTGTTGATCATGTATCATAAATATTTTTAACTCTGTAGAATCTGAAAGTTTGCAACTTGGTATAATGAAACTTGATTCAAAAGAATTTTGATAAAAAGAATCAAACTTGATATAAGAAAATTAGAAATATAAAGTTGAACTTGATACAAGAAAATATGAAACTTTGCAACTTGATGCAATGAAACTTATACCAAAAAATATGATATAATGAATCAAACTTGATACAAGTAATAAGAAGTATAAAGTTAAAGTTGATACAAGCAATTTGAAAGTTTGCAACTTGATACAATGACACTTGATTAAAAAAACTAGATATAAAGAATCAAAGTTGATTAGAAGGATAAAGTTGAACTTAATACAAGAAAATCAGAAAGTTTGCAAATTGATACAATGAAACTTGATTTAAAAAGTTGATATAATGAATAAAACTTGATACAAGGAAATTAAGAGTATAAAGTCAAATGTGATACAATAAAATTCGAAAATTTACAACTTGATATAATGAAAATTGTTTTAAAAAATTTATTTAAAGAACTAAACTTGATATAAGGAAATTAGAAGTATAAAGTTGAACTTGACACAAAAAATCTGAAAGTTTGCAACTTGATACAAGAAACTTTGATTGTTTCCCTTTTTACTTAGCATGTTAGTTTGTGGTGATTTTGAACTTTTGGATCTATTTTCACAAAATCCTACTTTTGCAAATTAACATCATTCTTTAGAGGATCAGAGAACTTCAAGAACTTCTTCAACTCGAGGAAGACCTAAAGGATAAATTAGAATCTATATGTAACACATAGAAACAATAAAAACAAAGAAGAAGATGATAAATAAAACTCAAGTAATCAAGAAGGGACATCAGCTACAATTGTCTCATTTTTTCTACTTTTTTGAAAAGGAAGAATCGCTGCCTGATTTTGGTAATATTAAGTGTGTAAAATAGAATTCAAAATTTTAATTTGTTTTTTTTTTGAAGGAATATGTTGAGTTTTCTATGGGAAATAGGTTGATTGACATTAATTAGCTTAATTTATGGCTCAAAATTTATCTCTTATTTTTTCAGAAGGAATTTGTTATGTTTTTTTTATGGAAAATAGGCTGATTGCATTAAATAAAATGTTCGAAAATTTTCTGGCCATATATGATCCTCCACATGCTACATCAATTATTGGTTTGTTCACAAAGTTACAGGACTTGTAGAAGACTTCTTTTAGGTGCTCATCTGTGAGGTTGTGATTGAGAGCTTAAGCTTCTGCCTAAACCTCTCTCATTCTCATATAGTGCTTCGGTAGGTAACTGCTTGTGGGCCCCTATTTCATCTTTGATTTTCAATTTCCTTGACGCATGGAAGAATCTCTCCAAGAAAGTATCTTTCAACTCTCTCCAGCTACGAATGGAATCATAAAGAAGTTCATTCAACCACTTCATTGCCTTATTAGTCAGAGACAATGAGATCAACCTCAACCAGATAGCCTGCTAGCTGACACCTAGAATCTCAGATGATTGACATGTAGCTACAAAGTTCATGATATGTTGATTTGCGTCCTCACTTGCTGCTTCATTGAATAATCCTTTCAAAGTAAGCATTTGGAGCATAGTGGTAGTGATGGTGAACTTGACACCGGCGAGCAGAGGAGGAAGAACTATTCCCCTTGTAATCCCAACTCTATCATCATCATGCACTACTTGTGGCTGGTGTATAGGCTGCTGCTGAGGAGATGGTGCAGGTGGTGCCCTCTCATCATCTTTATCGTTCAGATCCAGACCATCGTTACCCTTATTTTCAGCATTCGAGGCCAACTCTCTCTGTCTCTGTTCTTCCTGGCCTTGGGCATTCATTTTTATTATCAATCTTTGAAGCTTTGGATAGTAGGGAAGAAGTGGTTCGCCCTTTCTTCGGGTGTTTGGCATGCACTAATGTAACCCTACACAGACAACAACAAGAAAAGAAAATAAATTAGGATATGGGATTACAAACTAAAAGTAGCAACTAATAGATTATTGCTTTGCAATATTCCCCAACAACGACGCCAAAATTTGATACGCCCAAATTTACACTCGAAACAAAAAAATAAAGCAGTCGTTGACCAAATATAGAACTCAACAAAAGTTGAGGTCGATCCCATAGGAAATGTGTGAGAATATATCCATTAGCACCCGTTTTCAGATGTAATATCTACTTCCTAGAAATGAGTGCATAAAGTAAATAGGGGGTTTTTAGAATGAGAATATGTAAGGTTAAGTGAAATACTAGGAGGTTTTACTAACTGTTGGATTTCAATCAATTAATTATATGCTAGGATTATATTACCCATGACGTTCAACTTGATAGTCAAATTAGATTTATGAATTCGTTCATGGTTATGCATACAAGATCAAGCAAGTTAGCTAACACCTAATTTACCTTCCGATCCATCTTGGATGCATTTCGTTCCTCACCTCCCGGTCTCAGAATATACCTTCCTACCCCTTGCTAATGGATCCCGGGGTACTTTCACCTTCCAGTCTCAAGTACTTAGACAAAGTTGTCAACCTTGAATTTCCATTGTAAAGTTCTTTTTATAATCACTACCCCCTCCCGGGCAAGCAACGAATACATGTGTAACCTTAATGTGTTGACTCATTAAGAAAGAAATTAAAGTGAAGAATGTTACAATGTGTGCAATGGCCAATCTTGAAATTCAATTTTAATTTGTCTACTTTATTAAACTGTCATGGCTCTCACAACCCAAGTTGTGGGTTTAGCCCATCAACTCAATGTAAATAACTCACAATAAGATAAGAACATCATAATTGAGAACTTACAATTGATAATAGAAGAAATCCAACTATTAAAATTTCAAGAAGAAGACCAAAACTTCGTAATCTCAATGAAAATGATAGCAAAACAGTGTTCTCTCATCGTTCTTAATCTCCAACAGTCGATAATAATAAAAAATTGAATATAAAAATCTTATATATACATGGGAAAATCTAATCCAAATTAAAATAGAAAAATAAAAGTTGGCATGGACCATGACCGTTTGTATGGCTCATGACACGCTGTATGGTCCATGGTCTTCCACTTGGGTTGCAATCTTGAGTTCCCTTCAACAATTAGAAATACGAACCGTGGTGAGGTTCACGGTCCGTAAAGATGTCCCATAAACCTTGCCTTGGAAAATTTCCCACTGCCAAACACCACTTCATCCCCACGACCTTTTTCACGGTCCATGGTGTGGTCCACCGCCCTTGGAGGGTCGCATAGACTCTCACTTGCATTAATTTCTTATTTTTCGATGGTGAACCCAAAGTTACGTAAAACTTTACGGCCATGTCCACGATTCGAATGAGATTCCATGAGCCGTGAAAGGCATCATGGAACTAGCCTTGCCTCACACCATGCCACTCCACTGATCCGTGCCCAAGTAAAGGGTCACGACGGGGCTCCACGATCTGTACAGATGTTCACGGGCCATGTAGGGCACTCATGGATCCTTACTAATTGGGAATTTTGCTGTGCTTCGTTCTCATGACAGGTACTAAGGCAACTCCTATAGTCCGTGTGGTGTTGCACGGACCGTGGTAATGCCCATATGTATGCACTTGGGCTCTTTTTCTCTCATTTTCTTACATTTTGCCCGAATTTCCATGCCTTCTCCATTTCTCTACAAATTAACACAAAACAAATAGACCAATAAAATTGCTTGAGAACTCGCAAAAATCCCATGTTGAAGGCGTCTCAAGAGTCATATTTTCATGACTTATAAGGAGTAACTGCAATTAACATGTATCAACATTTGCTTGCCATGTATCTCGAAGTGATTTTTTTCAAGGGATTTTGATAAATTTAAAAAGGCTCGAAGTGATTTTTTTCAAGAGATTTTGATAAATTTAAAAAGGCTCAAGACGAATTGAAATTTGCTCCTTACACAATGAGATTTGTGTAAATTATACTAATTTTAAATCTTCTTTTATAGTTTAGAGTATATTTTTATTCTTTTTTGTATTTAAAGAGGGTAACATAAGGATAAATTTGTTTTTTGGAAAATATAAATGTAAATTATTTTTAAAAGTAATATATTTGACCTTTTGGGGAATATAGGTAAAATGTTGTGGATGTGTGAGGATAGAAGTAAAATTAAGAGAGAAGTACTAAAAATACCCTCAAACTTGGCACAAATTATTAATTTCGTCCCTAAATTATTGATTGGATTTAAAACACCCCTCAACTTGGCGAACTAAGCTTAAATACACCCTTTCTGTTTCATACACAAAAATTGTCATTCACGTGCTACACGTGGCTCAAAAACACCCCTCAACTTGGCGACTAAGCTTAAATATACCCCTCCTATTATATATATAGTTCTAGATACATGGTTCTAAGGGTGTAGCTTTCGCACCTGTGTAGATACAAAGTTCTAAAGTGTAAAATATACGAACCTATTTCGGAAATCCTAAAACATAACTATTCAAAGGATTTTAAACTTGGCACCACTTTTTACAAAGCAAAGAGTTTTCTAGTTTCATAGGAAGAAACAGCGTTGGAAGTGTGAAAACTACACTTTAGAATCTTGTATCTAGAACTACACACACACATATACACTAGTCTTGTTGTACACGCTTTCCGCGTAATCAAAGCGTGTACCTCATTTGATATTAAACATTACAGAGAAAAATTAAATTTAATTATAAACTTATAAAAAGATAAATAATCACTAATTTTGATAAATTATTTATTTATAAACGTCCTATATATAAAAATTCTATCATAAATTAGAACTGGTAAATTAGAATTTTCATTAGTGTCGGTAGAGTATTTTCTTGATTTAAATAAGGAAAAAGTAGAAGTGTATCAAATAAGGAAAATTTAGGAGTCTTTTCATGGCTAGAAGTCCTTATTTTATCACTTCTTTTCATATATTTTTAAAACTCAATATTATAAATATAATTAAATAATAATTTAAAGGAAAATGGTGAAAAAATGTTTTTATCAAAAGAAGAGATTTTTACCGAGGGCAAAAAGTTCAAACAACAATCCTAAGGGTCTTCATACTTTTAAAGTAATATAGATATATAATAGGAGAGATGTATTTAAGTTTAGTTCGCCAAGTTGAGGGGTGTATTTAAGTTTAGTTCACCAAGTCGAGGGTGTTTTTAAGCCATGTGTAGCAAGTGAATGACACATTTTTGTGTATGAAACAAGAGAAATGTATTTAAGCGTAATTCGCCAAGTTAAAAGATATTTTTAATTTTATCAATAAATTAGGGATGAAATTAGTTCGAAGGATAATTTTAATACATTGGACTCATTTATCACTAAAAATAGGCTTTTGAAATTTGTGCGTTAAGCAATCACCTTTCCACATGTCATCATAACGTGACGATAATCTCGCATTTCCCATGTGACGTGCCATCCCTTCTGGACCCCCACCCCCTCCCACCGCTTGAGTACATTGCTACTGACTGAACCAACCAGTCCAAGTGTAATAATGGAAGACCAAGTCTTGAAATTCTAATCAGAAAGTTGGACCACTTTTTCTTGATCCCTCTTTCCGTTGCTGAAAAATCTGAGAGTAGATCGTTTGAACAATTCTTTGTTTCTACCGACGATGAAGGCAGAAACAGCGGTTTTGAATCCACCCCTCATCTCTTTTGACAACAAGAGGTACTCTATAAAAACATTTACTCCGTTTTCTTGATACATGACCCATGCTGTTGCTTTGATTTTATAAACAACAAAATTTTCTTTCTCTGATTATTAATTCAATCTTTTCTATTGGTGACTAACAGTGAAATGTCAATTCCGGATAAAATAATAAATTTGAACTTTATTCTTCAAAATGATGATGTTCTAATTGTTAACAATTCCTACAATGTGAATTAGTTAATTTTTTTTTTAATGAAGAAACTAACATGGTAACCACTAGACTGCAACAGTTTCAATTAAAATGGAGAAAGGGAAAAGAAAAGAGAATTTATCTCACATGATTTAATCAATTCTTGCTGTTTTTTAATCAATTTAGTCTATCATGACAATGTTTTGATGAGAATATCAACTTTTGACCTATTATGGAATATGCTTTTTAAACAAAAGTAAAATTTTAAAATTGATCATCCGACAACTGCTACTCTTTGTTCTTTTTGGCAATTAATGTTAACAGGCTTTGACTGTCTTATTTCAGTTCTTGATATGGTCAGTTTTGATGAAAATGAAGAAAATGTATCCTATTTTTTGCTCTGTGATATAGTACCAAAAAGGGACAAGAGAGAGATATTAGAAGGAAATGAGGAGCGGGTTAAAAAAGAACAGAGAGAAACAAAACAAGAGAGGAGAGAAAAAATGGTGGGAAGGGAGAAGGGATAGAAAGAGTAATTGAAGGAAATCAATTAATAGAATATTATTCAGAGAATTTCAAACAAACTACATGAAGTTTCTATTTATAGGATTGTACGAATTTTTGAAACTGCTGCAACTCTATTTATTACGTGCTAAAAAGATAATAGTAACTCTTTCATTTCTAACTAATAGATAAAATTTTGACTTAACAAAAAACAAAAAAAAGTAGGGATGAAGTGATGATCAAAAGATTGTAGGAGTTGATTAGGAAGCAAATTTCAAAATCGCAAAGTACCTTTGAGCATGGGAGACAAATTATAGATGTTGTTTTGATTGTAAGTGCCTTGATCTAATAAGAAGTCAAAGGTGCGTGGGATTAATATGCAAGTTGCTCTTAGGAAAATCATTTGACCATGAGTATTGTGTTTCTAAAGGCTCATCTAAGATGTGCTTAAACCATGAAGCTAGGTGAACTCCGGGCAGGTGCTTTCCCTCAATTAGGTTGCACCCGTTTCAGTATCGAAGTGCTAAAGTGTTTACCTCATAGCTAATAGGCTCTATCTTGAAGAAAGTGGCGGTATATAATTGACAAAGAGATATATTAATTCTTAAGGAAACATTATGAATGAATTATTGGGTAGAGCAATTCAAAAATTTAATCTTAGAGATCTCTCTTTAAGAAAAAATTAATATAAGATAACTAGTCATTTAACCTGCATTAGAATCTTAAAACTGCATTTTGCATCTTTGTCAAATTTACTACGGGTTTTAAAACTTATGTGTTTTTTTTCTTCATATATTTGAGCTAACTGTGTAGGTTTTCAGTTATTTTGCGTAGTGTGCTGATTGACAAGCACAAGCTGTAAGACCTAAGAAGAGATTTAGAACAATAGAGAGAGAGAGTCATATTGAGAATATGAATGAATGAATGTTTTTTATTTTTTGATAACAACGAATGAATAAATGCGTTACAGTGTAATCACCTGCTTATAAGTTAATACTTACCAACCACCTATTAGTTGACAACTTAACCACTTCTTACAGATTCTAATAACCTAACTGAAAGTATGAGAAGACTGAAATATCCTCCTCTTAATTTTGGTACATAACAAATACTCCCCCTATAAAAGTCCTTGACCTCAAGGACAGAAGTGACAACTGTTGTTGGAGAGAGTGAGATCCACCTATGTACTGTCGTCAGAAGGATAGTTGAACCATTTCACCAAATGTCGAGTCGCCATTTTTTCCACCTTTGGGAATCAATCAAATGTCCATCACGGTTTTAGGCTCCAATATAACATAACCATGGGAAGAGAGGGTTATATGCAGTGCAAGTGTAACAGGTTTGTCTCTAATGTGCCTCTTCGGCTGGGACACATGAAAAATGTTGTGGATCGTGGCCTGTTGAGAAATTGAAGCTGATAAGCAACTGAGTAAACCTTCTTTAGGATCAAGAAAGGGCCAAATGATTGGGATTCAGCTTGTGATATGGATGACATCTCATGGGCATCTACCTGTAGGATTTCAGCTTGACAAATACCTTATCCCCAACTGCAAATACCCTGGGAGATCTGGTCTTGTCTGTATGTTTCTTATCCTGGAGTGAGCTAGTAACAAATGATGTTTCAATAGTCTGATGTTGCTTTCTCTAGCTTGAAGGTTACTGTCTACCAATAGAATTGGAATAGGTAAATACAAGAAGAATAAGAATAGGAATAGTAGTAGGAACGAAAATAGTTAATAGTATCCTACTTGGTAAAGGATCTTATTGTAGTGTCCTAGTTGGAAAAAGAGTCTAATGTAGTGTCTATAAATAGGGTCTCAATATAATACTATAGATGCACAATTCAATAAGATTTTTCTTCTATCAGAGCTTCTACGATCTTGGTAGAAAATTAAAATAAGCTTCCGTTGCCGGTAGTCGGCTATGACCCATATATGTTGCCCGTTTGGCTATTGGTTATGTTACAAACGTAGGATCAATGATATATGAATGAATTCCATATTTAGGGGAAGAAAACTTAGTCAAAGAGATCATCGTGCCTGACTTTCTAAGGCTATTTTGTGTCAACCCCGTATCTGTCAGTGTGTATATAGCACCATGCCATCATTCTGGTGACTATTTTCTCGTATCTAATTTGTGTAGCACCATGCCATTTTTTTGATGACTACTTTTTCATATTTAATTTATGTAGCATCTTTCCGACGACTACTTTCTCAAATTTGATTTGCGTAGGGTCGTGCTGTCATTCCGACCTTACCCATATAATTCTTTCTTTATAGGGTTGTGGTATCATTCTCTCAGATTCTGATCACTTTCAACCATCAAATCTAGTGTTTTATGTCTGAGCATGTTGCTCTCAGTTTTACAGTGACTTTCTTGTTTAAGATCTGCTTATCTCTTGATTTTGAGACAATCCAAATATTTTATATCAGATTTGGAGCACTTTCCCACAACCATCGTATTGTTTCCAACAAATTTGAGTTTTTATGCAATGTTTTCTTTTAGCTTTGTTTTATAGAATGGTGGTTAGACCGTCTTTGTTGTATGGGGTGGAGTGTTGGCCAATAAAGAATGCACATGTTCAAAAGATGCATGTCGCAGAAATGAGGATATTGAGATGGATGTGTGGTCACACAAGGAGGGATAAGATTAAAAATGAGATAATTCGGGAGAAGCTGGAGGTGGCACCGGTGGCTGATAAGATGAGGGAAGCGAGGCTGCGATGGTTTGGACATGTGCGGAGACGGAGTACCGAGGCGCCGGTTAGGAGGTGCGAGAGGTTGGTTTTGGGAGCTACATGGAGAGGTAAAGGTAGACTGAAGAAGTATTGGGGGGAGGTGATTAGACAAGATATGGCGAATCTGGATCTAACCGAGGACATGACCTTAGATAGGAAGGAGTGGAGGTCGCGAATTAGAGTAGCAGGCTGATTGGTTGGTAGGGTTAGGTGGATGGATGATCTAGAGGTTTAATGAGGTACCAAGGGTAGGCGGGATTGATGTTTATCGAATGTGTGTTGATTTTATCGTATTTACATATTGACATGTGCTTTTCGTAGATAGTCACTCTATTTATTTTGATTTTTTAGTTTTATTTCCCCTTCTGTTCCCTTTGCAATATCTAGTTATTCTACTTATGGGTTGTTGAGTCGAGGGTTCACAGGAAATAGCCTCTCTACTTCTATTACTAGGTAGTGGAAAGGTCTGCGTACATTTCTACCCTCCCCAGACCCCACATGTGGGATTCAACTGGGTATGTTGTTTTTGTCTTCTTTTAGCTTTAGATTTATTGTTACAAAAAAAACCCTCAGATATCGGTGATATTTCTCTCGATGGCTAAAATAGCATATGTCTACCTTTTTTCTATCAATAGTTGTCATTCTTTATTGGTCTTTTAATCTATTAGACATTGAGAATGTTTTTCTCCATGTCAAGGAAGAATGTTTTTCTCCATGTCAAGGAAGAAGTGTATATGGAGCAATCACTTGGTTTTGTTGCTTAGGGGAAGTTTGGTAGCTTTGTAGGTTGTTTGTGTAAGTCACTCTATGGTATGAAACAGTTTTCTAAGCTTGGTTTGGGAAGTTCAATACTGCAAGTCAGGAATTTATCACATTGTATTTTATCGATTTTGTGCATCAAATCTAGTATTTCACGAGTAGACTAAGCACACTGAGATTGATTGTCAATTTTGTGAAGTTGAGTGATCAACTTGCAAAAATCTCACACAGCTCTTCATCATTCCTCGTATTAATTACATTTGTAACAAGGTAGGTACATATGATGTGTATGCACTAGCTTGAGGGGGGTGTTAGAATAGGAATAGGTAAATACAATCCTACTTACAGGAGGAATAAGAATAGGAATAGTAGTAGGAATAGGAATAGAAATAGAAAATAGTATCCTACTTGGTAAAGGATTGTATTGTAGTACCCTAATAGGAAAAGAGTCTAATGTGGTGTCTATAAATAGGGTCTCAATATAATAATGTAGATGCACAATTCAATAATTCTTTTTCTGTTTCTCACATCTACCATGTCCACCATAGAAATATGAGCTACACATGGCAAAGGAGTGGGGGACTTCTGACCATACATCACCTCAAAAGGGATCATTTCGATAGCAGAGTGATAGGTGGTGTTATACCATCACTCAGCTAAAGGTGGTCAATGCACCCACTCCTTAGATCTGTTACTACACATGCATCTCAATTATCCTTTTACACATTTGTTCACAGCTTTAGTCTCACTGTGGATTGGGTGGAGTGATGTAGTTGAACTACATCAACCCCCCCGCGGCTGCAAACAAAGCTTGTCAGAACTTACTCTGAAAGACCACTTCGCTGTCACTGACTATTGTCTGTGGTAGTCCATGCAACTTGTAGTTGTTGTGTAAAAACAGCTGAGCTACAGAAGTAGCATCGTAAGGATGTACCAAGCTCCTGAAAGGTCATATTTACTCAACCCATCCACCACCACAAAGCTAACGAATTTGTTTTGAGCTTTTGGAAGTCCCTCAATGAAGTCTAGCCTGATGTATTGGCTTAATTTCTTTGGTATGGAGAGAGGCAGCAGCACTCCAGGAGCATCGACATTTTCTCCTATACATTTCTATTATTTTTCACATTTCTTCACATATACATGGACATCTTCTTCTAATAATAGAGCTGATCTACCCTATATAGAGTGGCAGACATCCCTGAATGCCCTCCTATGGAACTCTCTTGCAGATACTGTAAGATCTCATTCCTCAGTTCTTTGTCGGCTCCAACTACAATCTTTCCTTTCCTATACAACACTCCAATACTTCAACATGTACACAAGATGGGATAAAGGCTCAGAGATGAGTTGAGTGATCAGCTGTAAGCATTGGTTATTTGTAGTGTACGAAACTTTAACCCTACCCAAGCAGTCGGAACTCACATTAGTTAGGGTCAGCAGCTACTTCCTGTGGCACAGGGTACCCAGACAGTGCATCAGCTGCTAGGTTCTATATGCCTTTCTTTTACATTATAGTATAGTCATAACCCATAAGCTTTGCAACAGATTTCTGCTGATTAGGAGTTGATATTCCCTGTTCCAATAAATACGTTTGTAGTTGGTGGTCAGTCTTGATTAGGAAGTGTCTGCCAATCAAGTAAGGCCTCCCCTTGTCTATAGCCTTCACTATTGCCAACATCTCATTCTCATAAACTGAAAGGATCATGTGTTTGGGACTAAGAGCTTTACTCATACAAGCTAGAGGGTGGCCATCCTGCATCAACACAATGCCTATCCCATGCCTAGAAGCATCAATATCCATTACAAAATCCTGTGAGAAGTCAGGCAGTGCAAGCAGAGGAGTGGTACCCATTGCTGCCTTAAGCTGTTCAAAGGCATTAGTTGTTGATGTGACCATTCAAACCTGTCCTCCTTGAGTGGTCTGGTCAATAGCCCATACCCTCGAACAAATCTCCTTTAATAACCAGTTAGTCCCAAGAAACTCCTGAGGTCTTTAACAAGGAGCAGGCCACTCCATCATCACTCTGACTTTGTCTGGGTCAGCATTCACTCCCTGTTGTGTAATGATATGACCCAGATAATCCACTCTAGTCTTCCCTAAAGAGCACTTTCTAAGTTTAACAAATAAGCTATGTGCTTTCAACACCTCAAAGGTCTGCTTCATGTGTTTCAGATGATCAGCCCAAGAATAACTGTATATCAAAATATCATCAAAGAATACGAAAAAGTGAACTTCCTCAAATAAGGGTGGAATATAGAATTCATTAAGCTCTGAAAGCTGGTGGGGGCATTGGTCAATCCAAATGGCATTTCTATGAACTCATAAACGGCCATTATGGATCTAAAGGCTGTCTTTTCAATATCTTGCTCAACCATCCTAATCTGATGGTAACCAGTCCTTAAATCCAGTTTTGAGAAATATTTGCCAACCCCCCCCCCCCCCCCCCAAAAAAAAAAAAATCATTCAGTAACTCTTCTGTAGCAGGTATACGGAATTTGTCCCTCACTACTGTCATTTAATTTTCTACAATGAATGCAAAGTCTCTATGTCCCATCTTTCTTTCTAACCATAACAATGGGAGAAGAAAATGGACTTCCACATGGCCTGATTACTCATGTTTCCAGCATTTCAGAAATCATCTTCTCAATTTCATCATTTTTGGCTGGCTGCATGTCTGTAGGGTCTAACATTAACAGGTGTGATCCCTTCCTTCAGCACAATCTTGTGGTCATGATCTCTTATGAGGCGGCAAGCTGTTTGACACTTCAAAATGAGAATTATGCTGCGTCAGCATTTCCTGCATTTCAGCTGGAGCTTCTGTTCCCTTATTCTTCATGTTGCAATCTCCTGTGGACTGGATGAAGGCCACTGACATCATGCTAATCTTACTAGTTTTGCCCAATTTTTTCTGCATCTTGGCATCTACCACCACCCTGAAAGTTCCAGGCTGACTGCCTCTTAATGAAATCGTTCTACCTCCATCTGAAATTCCATATTAAGCTGACTAATGTTCCACCTTATATTCCCCAAAGTAATGAGCCACCATATGCCCAATATCCAATCAGCTCCACCCAATGGAATAACCAAATTACCAGCTTGGAACCTCACCCCTTGCATCTTTCAATGCTCCTCTTTGCTCAAGATAGAACTGTGAACCTTGCTATCTTCTATAACCACAGCAAACGGTGTAACGAATTCTAGCTTACACCTTAATCTCTTGTCTGTAGTTAGGTCCATAAATTGTGTGTAGAGCTAGAATCCATAAGGACATGGACCGTTTTCCCCTTGACTGAACTTTTCACCCTTATGGTTCTACAGTCACTGGTCCCATCCAATGCATGCACAAATACTCGAGCCTTAATGATGGATCTCCACTTTGCTCTTCTCCCTCCTGCTCTGCTTCTTTCTCCTCATCTTCAACCTTCTGTATGAACAACTGCTTTCTTCTTTTGAATCTGTGATTAGGCGTGTATTTTTCACCAACACCAATAGCAAATCTTTGAGACCTTTTTCATTCATCTCAGCAGCTGATAACCTTCTTGACCCAGTGATTGTCGACTTATTCCCAAACTTAATGTTCTTGACACCACTGCCTCATGACTGATTTCCCCAAGAATTGTGAGAATTTAGGAAGTATAGGTCGTGAATTTCTCGCGAAAGCTTGTGTATGCCTATGTTGCAGCTTCAAGGACTACTAAGCAAATTTGGCTTGGTTGTAAGTCTTAATCAATGTTCTAGGCCCCAACATCCTTACTTGTACCTCCACTCCTGAGTACAAACTAGTCATTGGTTCATGGATGAAGTGGACACTATTTATAGTCTCAGTGTAGAGGACTATCAGGAATTTATGGCCAACCCTGAACAGCCATACCTACTACAAATTGGGAAATTGTATCAAAATCAGGCTCTGGAAAGAAGCATGGAATGACCAGGAGCCCTGATGGCCACCTTTCCTGACTTGTTTTCCATAGTGGCAGATACATGGACTCCACAAGGATGGGAAATATGTTTCAGATGGCAGATACATGTACTCCACAAGGATAGGAAATATGTTTCAGAAGAGATTTAAATGATTGTGGGTGGCTAAGCAATTGCAGAAAGTTAGCATTTCATGGGCACTATCCCAACTCCTGATGCAATCAAGTGGAAGCATAACAATGACGGAAGAATTACTTTGAATAGTGTGGATAAAATGGAAGAGTTGAGGCAACATAGATGCAAGACCGGCCCCTGGAAAAATATGTGGGAATGTCTGGTACCAACCGAGAGCAAATGCTTCATCTGGGTGGTTATCAGAAGAGCCTACCTTACTCATGAAGCTTTACAAATGAGGCGTTTTCAAAGAATCAAGATGTTTCCTATGAGGCTGCAGATACAAACAGTCATCTGTTCCTACATTGCAAAGTGATTTCATTGATATGGTCCTCTTATTTAGTCTCAGAGGCATCAGGTGGTCAATGCCAGAACATACAACAGACCTCTTAAGCTCCTAAGATCCTGGTCCAGGAGGGGGAAAGCAAAACCCAAAAGAGATGATGGAGAGCTATTCCTTCATGCATATGGTGAACATTGTGGAGGGAAACAATGGGAAGGTTTTGAAGATAGATTTAATCCTACCCAGAAAATTAAGTGGAACTGTATTATGAACTATTTTTGGTGTAAAGAAGCAAATGTAGAGGAAGTTGATCCCTTAGTAAGTCTTCTAGGGACTCTGTAACTACCTTATGCCTTACACAATAATTATTCATAATTTTTTGGAGGTCTCCAGCATGTCCTTAATGCTGGGGAATACAACTTACCAGTTCAAAAAAAAAGAAAAAAAAAGCTTTTCTCACTCAAGTTTTTGCCGAGAAGGGAGCTCAACTTATGCAGCAGCTTTATGCATTGGAGATGCTGAAACAGTAAATTGTTAACTTCTCTGTTGTTCTGCTACCTGGGAGATCTTTGGTTCGTTTCTAAATCTGTTTGAGGTACAGTGGGTAATTACAAATTACACAAAACAGGCCTTGGAGTGTACACAAGGAAAAAGATGAGTAAGGGAATAAAAGCACTGTATTGGATGCTGTTCCTTGTTACCTTCTGTGTACCATTTAGTGTGAAAGGAATAAGAGATGTTTTTGAGGGAAAGTGTGAGACTATACAATTTAACTTTTGATAAAGGAGGCTTGACAACAGCTTTTTCTTTTTGGCGTAAAATTGCAGTAAATGAATTTGGCTCCCTTTTAGGCTCATGGCCTTAAAGTGCTAGGAGGAGTTTGTAATTTAAGTTACGTGCAATTTAACACCTGCTTGATGTTGTTTGCGTCAATATAATTCTTATCAGAAAAAAGAAAAGTATTATCAAGTGATGACAATAACCTCATGATCTACTTTATTCTCTTCTGATTGGAGAAAATTTGATATGATGGGGGAGATTCTTAATGTGACTCTCAAGATGTGAATTAGAATATGGTTGTTGATCTTTTCATTGAATCAGGTACTTGTGCAAACCACCATCTGAAGTAGATGAACAGCTTAGGCAATGAGTGACCACATAACACTGATGGCAATAAAGAATGCAAAGAGTATATTGGTGTGAGCATAGGAACTTCTGTTCCAGTACCAGATTGATATTGTACTGAGAATGGTTAAGGAAGAAAGGTAAGAGGAGAGATGAAAAATGGGAACAAGGGAGAAGAATAGCAAAAGAAGAAAGAGAGAAAGGAGAGGGGGAAAAAGTAGGAGGAAACGGAGGGATATGGGACAGAGAATTGTTTTATTTATTCATAAAAATAATAAATTTAATAACAGTTTGGGCGCTTTTGGGTTGTTGAGACGAGGGTTCCCAGGAAACAGCCTCTCTACTTTTATGAGGTAGTGGCAAGGTCTGCGTACATTCTGCCCTCCCCAGATCCCACTTGTGGGATCCCACTGGTATGTTGTTGTTGTTGTTGTTGTTGTAACAGTTTGGGCATAAAAACCTGTTTACAAAGAGGAAAACCAAAGAGTGGAGACCTACAAAAAGATATGGTTCTCTACATAGACAGAAATATTAATCTAGTAAATCAATTCAATAAATATTATTCAAGTAATTTGAGTAAAGAATTTGAAGGTCCTATATAATATGATGGGGAATTTTAAAGAAATGAGAGTCATTGAAGCTACTAGAGCTCCATCCCTAACCAAAAAGAATTAAGTCTAAGTAAAATTTTATATAAATAAGTTATATCTTTATTTTACTTCTAACTAGTAAAGGAGGATAAGTAATATCAAGTGATAAGTGTATCATCACATCACTTCATTAATATGCTACTGGGAATTTTGCTTGTACAGATTTTGTTTCCACAAACTATTCCTCGACTTTTTTCACTAAGAGATATCAGTGTTAACAGGGATGCTTATGGATTTGCTGTACGGCCTCAGCATGTACAAAGATACCGTGAATATGTTAATATCTATAAGGTACTTTTTTCATCATTGTTATTTTACTAGTTAATATCCTGTTTATTCTTTTTGAGAATTAGACAGGAGACCCCCCTTGGGTTTTGGGGGGGGGGGCAGACTAAACTACATAATTTCTCCATATTTAGCTGAAGTGAAGCTCCAAATATCTTCATTTTTAATTATATCTGCCACACTTCTCAGCAATCTAGCAGCAAATATTCCCTCATTATCTCACTCTGTATGCATTTCTTTTCAAGGAAGAAGAGGAAGAGAGATTTGATAGGTGGAAGGATTTCTTGGAGCGTCAAGTGGAGTCTGCTAAATTGCCCATACATGGGATATCTGCAGAGAAAAGTTCTACTAATCCTGGTGCTGAATCGATTGCTCAGGAGGTAAGTTGTGATGCACAGAATGGAGAAGAAGGTAATCCTGAAAACATAACAGAGAAGGATGATACATTGATCTCTGTAGAGAGGAAAATTTGTCAGGGTCAAATATGGATGGAAATTAGACCGTCTCTACATGCTGTTGAGGATATGATGAGCACTCGTGTAAAAAAGAAAGTAAACTTAGCCAAACAGGAGCAAGATTCTGGTCCACGGAAGCCTCTTCCTGCAATTGAAGAGTCTAGACCCACGAAAGGAGTATCAGAAGAGGACTCAGAAGATGAGTTTTATGATATGGAGAGATCAGAATCCTTGGACAAATCTGAATTAGATTCCATGCAAGACATCCCTTTAAATGATACTGTTAGCCAATTGTCTTATACTAGTCAAGAGTCTTTGCCTCCTTGGAAAGAAGAATTGGAGTGTCTTGTTCAGGGTGGAGTACCCATGGATCTCAGGGGAGAGGTACATATAATCTTTTGAAATTTCCTTATGATTGTGTTTTTTTAAAGTTATATGAGTTTATGCACTATCTTTATTCACGTAAGCTTAATATTGAAATATCAGGTTTGGCAAGCCTTTGTGGGTGTGAGGGCACGCAGAGTGGAGACCTATTATCAAGATTTGCTCGCGTTAGGATCTAAGTCTGGTAATAATAATAGTGTGGAATCTGAAGACTATGGAAGTTCTGTTAATGCAAGCATGGACTCTGTGTGTATACCTGAGAAATGGAGAGGGCAGATTGAGAAGGTCATTGAATGTGCCATATGTCAACTATTCTTTTGAGTACCTTTTGTATTCTATGTTACTGCTGGTTTGCCCATTCTGGGTCCAATCTTATTTTGCTGTTTTATTGCAGGATCTACCACGGACATTTCCTGGACATCCTGCTCTAGATGAGGACAGAAGAAATGCTTTAAGGCGTTTACTTACAGCCTATGCTCGACACAATCCCTCAGTTGGCTATTGTCAGGTATTTAGTTAGCATATTGCTGTTATATTTACTCGTCTTTTCTCCTTTTTCTTCCCTCTGTGTTTTGAAAATTGCTGGGATGATAGTCGTGTTTGTTAGATCCTTGAAATTCTCTGAGGCCAGAAGAAAATTAGGTTACCAACATTACAAGTTTGTTATTGATTCAATTTTGGCGTTTATTTTACCATAAGCAAGATTGTGTTTATGGAGGATAAAAAAAATTAATACTAATAGTTCTTCTTTAATCATCTTTATGATAAGGTAAGGTAATTTTACATTTTCAAAAAGGATAAGGTAAGGTAATAATTACGCAAGTACCAAGGAGGTCCCAAAAACCGCACAGATTGTTAAGGTCCTGTTTAGCCAGAGACTCTAATAGATACTGTATCTAATGTACTAGTTACAATTTTTTCTTTCAACCAAAACACTAGTTTTTGGATACAACTGAATTTGACATATATAAAAGTATCCTTTCTTCCTTCAAAGCAGCCACACTATCTCTGCGATACAGATAAGGGATACATCTTGTATTGCCTCTTCTTCAGAGATGTTGTGCCTGTTGACCACGCAATAAACCTCTAAAAGTTTGTGGCATTTTCCAATAGAACCCCACAGACATCCAAGAAAACCCCCCAGATCCGCCAAGTTTGATAGCAATGCAAGTGTCAATAATCTACTGTTTCAGAGGAATTCTCATAAAGACAGCATCTACAGCATAGGTGGAAACCTCTCTTCTGAAGTCTTTCTTGAGTCAAACATGCACTATGTGTGCTTCTAGTCAACGAAAACACGCCACCTTAGGTGGTGCTTCGTCTTCCTAAGCATCTTCCATGGACAAAGCTTATCAAACACACCAGAGTCTCCCTTGTTGCATTTTGTAATAATTACTCTTTAATGATCTATTTCCAGATGATACAATTATATAGCTGGTGAAGTTTGTAACAATGCATGGGTGTATCATGTGTCTTTACTTGCTATTAAAACTATTTTTTTGATTAGTTTTTTTAAGATAAGGTCGAAATTTTACTAAAGGGGGATTCCTTGTATTCAAGTATTATACCAAAATAGAGTTCTATTTTGCAAAAGGTAACCAAATTATCTATATAATTAGGAATGGGTTGGCCCGGTGGTAATAGAATTGGGCCTTGGGGTTTGCTCCCTTTCAAGGTCTCAAGTTCGAAATCCACTGGGTATAAGCAATTTCTGAGGGACATCGGACTGGGTTAAAACCTGAATTAACCATGGTGCACTTGCGGGAAACTCCTTGCCGAGGGCCTGTGCACCCTTGGGATTACTCGGGGCTCTAAGAGACTCAGACACCTGGTGCAAATAAAAAAAGTTAGGAATCTCGTAGATGCACCAAAAAAAAGCTAGAGTCACGAGGATACTCATCACTTGTACACAATCTTTCTTGATCCCTTCAGATGCTTTTAGATTTCTATTGTTTATTGAAACTAGCTTAGGCTACGCTCCGTGATCGTATACCCAACTCAATAAGTATAAAACTTTTGAAGGTTGTATAAATATTATTAAACTATGTATATCTGGTTTGCAATTGTTTAAAGCAATTACAAAAGTATGTTTAAACTTTGATGCTGAGTTAAGAAGTATAATATTTGTGGATATTGAGATATTCTGTTCATTTGATTGAGTATTTACATTTGGTACATAAAATTTATAGGGGTTTTGATTGGAAAACATACTATTGTATGCTCAGAAGTCAAAGATAATTATTAAGAGCTCCACCTCTGTCATATATGCCATACATCACGCTAGATAGATATCATATTCATGGAATACGATTCACTTTCAAGATGCCTTGGTGGTGAAATGGTAGACACATGAGACTCAAAATCTCGTGCTAACGAGTGTGGAGCTTGGAGTCGGAATATTTTTTTTGTTCCTTTTAATTTTTATTAACATGAGTGTATAATCCCATTATGTTTGTAACATTTGACCTGTCATAACTTTCTAATGTCATTATTCTAGAATCATAGTTTCAGCCCTTGCCTTATTTTAATCAATTTGTAGTTGCCAGTTAGGGTCGTATAATTAACATTTGGGCTGCTATCATCAATCGTGCTAACCTTGGTATGAAAGTTATGCATGAACATACAAAGGGGGAATTGGCCCAAAAATTGGATGGGAGTCAAGACGCTGGCGGGCATCAGCGGTTGACTCAAGTGCCCCCTGAACCCCGCGAAATGGTCTCCTATTACATGGCTCACTAACTCTGCCTAGGGTGTGGGTACTTATTATTCGTTGCGTAATTTTTTTGCGTCCTCCCCGACAATAGAAAGGAGGCACCATGCAATTGAACCAATCCAATTGTTTACTTATTCAGTGAGACCGAGTTAATTTGCAAGCTCACCCAATCTATTATAATTCTAAAACTATTTTAACCTCTAAAAACAAATTTTATGTTGTCAAAATCATCATGTAATATTAAGGAAATTTGTAGTTGATTTTAGTGTCCTTAATATTAAGACATCCTACATAATAGTTCAAATATGGAATCTGAAGCCAAAGCAAATGTGTACTGGGATTCTTATCTCCAAATATCAAATATGGATTATTTTAATAAATAAAGCTTGTTTCATAGTATAATTTTACCTGTGTAGCTTTTTTACTTGGTCTTGTTTCTTATATTTGATCCCTTTTCCTGGTGTAATATATTTGGTACTAAATATTATGACTTCAAATATACAAGGAAAATTTTTAGTTGATTTCTAATTTCCATAATATTAGAGAAATAATAAATGACAATTTTGTCTACTGTATAGTCTTTTAATGAAGTGCAAAAAGTTCAATCAACATTTCGAAGGACCTTCATGCTTTTAATATAATATAAATTGAGTAGTTAACTGTTGTATTCTTTTTCTAAGAAATTAGGTGGCAAATGTTTAAGTTGCATAATACAAAAAAGTAGAGTGGAATCATTCAAGTGAGGATTAACTATGCCTTTAATCAAGTTATTGCATTCTTTACTGTCTCATCTATCTAGAATTTGCTCAATAGGGTTACTAGATCAAGCTTAGAGTTTATAAAAAGTTACCAAATTACATAGATGTAACCTGATTCAGAACAACATACTTACAACAACAACAACAACATACCCAGTGAAGTCCCACAAGTGGGGTCTGGGGAGGGTAAAATGTACGCAGACCTTACCACTATCACATAGGTAGAGAGGCTGTTTCTTGGAAACCCTCGTCACAAAAACCCATCAGCAGAATAAGCAAGATATGCTAAACAGGCAAGAAAGAGAAGAACACATGATAACACGTAGATATAGGATAGTAAACATATAAGGCAGATAAATAACATATAAAAGGTAGACAATTACCACTCCTTCCTATCCACCCTATTAGCCTGCTACTCTAATTCTCGACCTCCACTCCTTCCTGTCTAAGGTCATGTCCTTGGTGAGATTAAGTTTCACCATATCATATCTAATCACCTTCCCCCACTACTTCTTTGGTCTACCTCTACCCCTCCTTATAGCTCCCAAATCTAGCCTCTCACACCTTCTAACAGGGGCATCAGTACTCCTTCTCTGTACATGTCCAAACCATCGCAGTCTCGCTTCCCTCATCTTGTCAGCTACAGGGGCCACCTCTAGCTTCTCCCGAATGACCTTGTTCCTAATCTTATCACTCCTAGTGTGACCACACATCCATCTTAACATCCTCATTTCTGCGACCTGCATCTTCTGAACATGTACATTTTTTATTGGCCAACACTCCACCCCATACAACAAAGAAGGTCTAACCACCATTCCGTAGAACTTACCTTTAAGTTTAGGTGGTATCTTCTTATCACACAATACTCTAGAGGCCAACCTCCATTTTGTCCAAGCCGCCCCAATACGATGTGTGACATCATCGTCGATATCCCCACTACTCTGGATGATAGACCCCAGATACTTAAAGCTTTCCTTCTCGGGGATAAGGTGAGCTGCAAGTCTCACATCAATGTCTGCTTCATCCCTCACAACACTGAATTTAAACTCCAAGTATTCTGTTTTGGTCCTGCTCAGTTTGAATCCTTTGGTCTCCAAAACGTGTCTCCAAACCTCCAACCTATCATTAACTTTGGTCCGGGTCTCATCAATCAATACTATGTCATCTGCAAACAACATACACCATGGGACTTCTTCCTGGATAGATCGCGTCAGCTCATCCAACACCAAGGCAAATAAAAAAGGGCTCAGCACAGATCCTTGGTGAAGTCCCATCTGGACTAGAAAATATTCAGAGTCTCCTCCCACCGTTCTTACCCGAGTTATGGCCCCGTCGTACATGTCCTTTATCACTCTAATATATGCCATTGGGACGCCTTTCATCTCCAAATACCTCCATAAGACATCCCTCGGGACTTTGTCATAGGCCTTCTCAAGATCAATGAACACCATATGAAGGTCCTTTTAACTTTCCCTGTATTTCTCCACTTATCTCCGAACAAGGTGGATCGCTTCAGTAGTCGACCGTCATGGCATGAATCCAAACTGGTTTTTAGAGATAGAAACTACTTTTCTCACCCTCATCACCACCACTCTCTCCCATGCCTTCATAGTATGACTCAACAACTTGATACCCCTGTAATTATTACAGCTTTGAATATCACCTTTGTTCTTATACAGTGGGACCATTGTACTCCTCCATTCCTCCAGCATATTGGCCGTCTTCATGATAGTATTGAACAATCTAGTCAGCCACTCTATGCCATCCTTGACCATACTCTTCCAAAAATCTATCGGAATCTAATCTGGTCCAAGCGCCCTCCCTCTCTTCATCCTACTAATAACCCTTCTAACCTCCTCAACTCTGAACCGCCTGCAATAACCGAAATCTCGATGACTTCCGGAATGTGCCAACTCGCCCAACTCAATATCACTATCTCCGTTTTCATTTAAAAGTTTATGAAAGTAAGCTTGCCACCTTGTTTAATAGAAGTCACATCCACTAGCACCTCCCCCTCCTCATCCTTGATGCACTTCACTTGATCCAAGTCGCGAGCTTTCCTTTCTCTCTCTTTAGCAAGCGTATACATTCGCTTGTCCGCGCCTTTATCACTTAGCTCCTCATATAGACGCTCAAACGCTGCTGTCTTAGCACTCGTCACCGCCATCTTTGCTTCTGACTTAGCCGTCTTATAAATCTCCTTAAGCCTTTGTTTTTCATCCTCCTCCCTACACTCCAACCACTTTGTATAGGCCACCTTCTTAGATTTTACTTTGTCTTGAACTTCTTCATTCCACCACCAATCACCTTGACGTCCCTCGAAGGTTCCTCTCGAAACCCCTAGTACCTCAGAGGCTACCTTTCGAATGTGACCAGCAGTATTGTCCCACATATTATTCACATCTCCACCACTACTCCAGGCCTCTAAATTTCTTAGCTTTTCTTCCATCTCATGCGAGAGGGCAGGAGTTAGGCCCCCCCATCTAATCCTCGGTTGGGCATAGACAATCTTCCTCTTCTTATCTCTCTTAATCTCTAAGTCCATCACTAGAAGCCTATGTTGAGTGGAAATACTCTCGCTCGGAATAACTTTGCAATTCTTACAAAGGCTTCTATCACCTTTTCGTAGAAGTAGGTAATCAATTTGAGTTCGAGCTACCGCACTCTGAAAGGTTATCAAGTGACTTTCCCTCTTCTAGAAACATGAGTTAGCAATAACTAACTCAAAGGCTTTGCCAAAATTCAAGAGAGACGTCCCCCCTCCATTCTTTTCCCCAAAACCAAAGCCTCCATGGACATCTTCACACCCACTACTTGTAGCCCCAATATGTCCATTAAAGTCTCCCCCAATGAAAAGCTTTTCCGTCACTGGTATGCCCCTCACCACCTCATCCAATTCTTCCCAAAAGAGCCTCTTGACTTCCTCCTCTAGACCCGCTTGGGGCGCATAGGCACTAACTACGGTCACTACGTGCTTACCCACCACCAGTTTAATAGACATCATCCTATCGTTAAACCTCCACCACATATTCCCTAAGGTCCTCATCTACTAGTATACCTACACCATTTCTGTCCCTAGAATCCCCCGAGTACCATAGCTTGAACCCGTCTACATCCGAGCTTTGGTCCCTACCCATCTAGTCTCCTGAACACACACTATATTAATTTGTCTCCTCTTAAGACACTTTACTAGCTCTATGGATTTCCCTGTAAGTGTACCTATATTCCACGATCCTACCCTTAATTTAAATAGGCCTGTGCCCTTCTTGCCACCCCTACCTTTTACCCCCGACCCCAACCAACGACATGACCCTACCAGTGTTCTTAAAGGCACTCGCCTCTGCGCCTAAGGCGAGAGGCGAGGCGAGGCGAGGCGACAGTTATCGCCATTTGAAGGTGAGGCGAGGCGAAGGTGCAAAAGGCGACGAAAGGCGATAGAAAGGCGAGAGGCGCGAAGGCGAGGCGAGGCGCAGAGGCGCTCGCCTTTTGAATTTTTTTTTAAAGTGACTTACGCGACAATCAGATTTTTAGAAATAAAAATTAGGGTACACGCGACTCGAACTCTCTCTTCTTCAGCTTCGACGACGCAACTGTTCTTCTTCTTCCAGACTTCCACTTCGACTGGCGACTCTGTTCCTCAGTTCCGGCGACACTGTTCTTCAGTTCCGACTTCCGGCGACCCTGCTCCAGTCTCCAGCAAGCTCCGAACTCCGGTAAGTCGCCTCTTTCTTCTTTTGTTTTCTTGTTCCTCTCTTCTTTCTTCTTCCTTCCTTCATTCTTTCTTTCTTTTTTCCCTTCTTCAGTTCAGCACTTCAGCTGTTCTGAACTTCTGATTTTTTTCCCCTTTATTTCTTCGTTCCAGTTCCTCCAGTGTCCAGTTACTGTGCGGCTGTGCCCATGTTTTAAAAAAAAAATTGTAATCTAATGTATATGTTAACTGTCCAGTGGGCAGTGGCCAATTTTTTTATGCTAATTTATATTAAATTTTAATCTCCAGTGTGATTGACTGATTTCAATGGCCGCTGATAATAGCAAAAGAAAGGATATTGGATGGAGTTATGGCATACAAGGACCGACAAGAGATTCTGTTATTTGTATGTTCTGTAAAGTTACATCTAATGGTGGAATTAGTCGACACAAGCAACACTTGATGGGTGGAAATAGGAATGTAAGACAATGTCCGAGTTGTCCGCCCGAAGTTAGAGAAGAAGTAAGGGCGTATGTGGAAAATAAAAAGGCGAACAGTTCTAAAAGGTGGCAAGAAGAACCTGTGATTAATGTTGATTATGATGATGATTTGGATGAATTTGATGAAATGATGCCCTCCACAAAATCTCAAAAAATGTCTTCTAGTGGAAGTGCATCATCCACGGGGCGGAATGTGACAAAAGGCCCTCTTAATCTCTACTTTTCTCAAAAATCACAAGGGGGAGGTTTTGAAAAGGGAGCGGGCTTTGATGAAACCAAGAAAATTCTAAGTGAGCGTGCGGTAAGTGCTTTTGCATTGTGGATGTATGATGCGGGGCTCCCTTTTAATTGTGTTAATCACAAATCATTTGAAAAATTTATTGAGGCGGTAGGACAACATGGCCCCGGGATGAAGCCTCCTACTTTCCATGAAGTAAGAGTTACTCACCTTAAAAAGGAGGTGAAGAAAATAGACAAACTTATTGATGATCACAAAGTGCAATGGACAAAGTTTGGGTGTTCCATTATGATGGACAAATGGACGGCACAAAATAGCAAAATGATCATTAATATTTTGGTGAATTCTCCCATTAGTAGTGTATTCTTAAATTCAGTTGATGCTAGCAATGAATCTACCGATTCTACCAAAATGTTCAACTTATTTGAGAGCACTATTAAAAGAATCGGGCCGGAAAATGTTGTACAAGTTGTCACCGATAATGCTAGCGAGAATGTTAAGGCGGGAAGCATGATGATGAGTGTGTATGGACACATTTATTGGACTCCATGTGCCGCTCACTGTATTAATTTGATGTTTGGTGATATCTTCAAGATCAATCCATATGTTTCGGGTAAGATCACTCTCCTATCCACTAAATGTCGTTATAGTTAATATTTAATACTTATTAGCTACTAATTACCATAATATTGTTTTAACAGTTTTTAAGAAGGCCATCAAGATCCATTCCTATATTAGTCAAAGGCCATTGTTGTTGAATTTAATGAGAAAATTCACCAAAGAAAGAAATTTGGTGAAACCGGCGAAGACAAGATTCGCAACGGCCTACTTGACTATGAGAGCTATGTATAATCAGAAGAAAAATTTGAGAATGCTAATCCTCTCAAACGAATGGACTTCAAGTAGATTTGCAAAAGAAACTTTGGGAAAAGAAGTTGCCAATCTTCTCATTTCAGCCCACTTTTGGAATGATGTTGTTAGGCCCCTTAAAGTTTGTGGTCCTTTAACATCAGTGCTTCGTTTGGTGGATGGGGAGAGAAAACCTCCAATGGGCTATATTTATGAAGCAATGGATAAAGCTAAGGAAGCTATTGCACAGGCCTTTAATGGAGTTGAGATGCAATATGAGAAAGTATTTGAAATCATTGATGCAAGGTGGACTGGCCAACTCCATCGGCCTTTGCATGCTGCAGGCTTTATTTTGAACCCAGGAGTGTTTTATAAAGCTTGTAACAATGACACCATACATCAAAATGTGTGGTCTGGATATCATGCATGTGTTGAGAAGATGGTCCCTGATATAGCAACTCAAGATTTACTAGTTGCTGAGCTTCCTAGGTACAAAAATGCTGAGGGACTATTTGGTTGTGGTCAGGCTCAAAGAGCCAAAGACACAAGGTCACCCGGTAAGTGAGTTGATTTAGTTCTTTATAATATTGCTTCACTTTGGTTATTTGACTTATTATTAAGTATTAACCTTTAAATTTATTTTTTTTATAGTTGAATGGTGGTCACTATTTGGTAGTTAAACTCCAAACTTTTGCCATGAAAGTGCTAAGTCTAACTTGTAGTTCATCCGGGTGTGAGCGAAATTGGAGTGTATTTGAACATGTAAGAAGAATATTTTATATCCTAATATCCATATTATATTATTATACTAGTTAGTTAATATCTAAAACTTATGTGCAGATTCATTCTAAAAGGAGAAATAGGCTTGCACTATCGCGTCTCAATGATCTAGTGTACATTAAGTACAATAGAACATTGAAACGTCGTTATGATGCTCGTGACACCATAGATGCAATTGCCTTGGATTATATTGATGATTCAAATGAATGGTTGGTTGGAGGCCCCGAAGATCAAGAAGATGAACTAGTATACGAGGAAGGTGATCTTACTTGGGGTACAGTTGCTTCGGCTATTGGAGCCGACGAGAGAAACTATGGTCTTAGGGAAGCTCCTTCAAGATTAAAGGCATTTGATAAGGGCAAAGGAGTACAAACTACAATTTCAAGTTCAAGTAGGACACGGACACTAATAGATGAATCCGAGGAAGAAGATGATGAACAATATAACCAAAATGAAATTAATGTTGATCTTGAAGATCTTGATAATCTTGAAGAAGAATAGACTTCTAGTATTGTTTGTCAATCTAGACTTTTGTTTGCTTGATATTAATCTATTATTAGTTTTTGCCTTTTTGGATTGAAATAGATCTTGCTATCTATTATTAGTTTTTGCCTTTTTGAATTGAAATATTTGTTAATATATGTTATTACTATTGAGATTTGGATATTTATATATGCACTTAAAAATTTCAGATTTTGGTATAAATTGGCGCCTCAATTAAAAAAGGCGAGCGCCTCGCCGCTCGCCTCGCCGCTCGCCTCGCGGCAGAGCCTTGTCGCCTTTTGTCGCCTTTCGCCGTCCAAAACACTGGACCCTACTCCACTATCAGATTCGGACGCCACCAACTACGAATTACTCTCACAATTTGTCAGATCAGCAAACTCCAATACAAACTAATACAATAACAACAGCAACAATACAACAACAACAGCAGCAATACAATATCAACAATGCAATAACAATAGCAATAATGTAACCACTAATATAAAGCAGTAAATGTAACAGTAGTAGTGTAAAGCAGTAATGGTCAACCTAATTTATAAAATGTAAGGTATACTAATGGAATTAATCTACCACCCAGTAGCACAAAAATCAAAGTAGCACAGAATCAAAGAGTATATTTAGAAAAATAGTCGTCAAGCAAAAAACAGTAACCAACACAGTGATTCTTGCCAATATTCAAGCCAAAGACTGAATAATAGGCTAGAACAGTGAGGAACTGATCAGGAAAGAAGTCAAGAAATAGAAAGGGAGGAACGATAGAACCTGGGTTGATTCTTGAAATAAGTGTCGCCGGAAAGTGGTCGCCTGCTTCTCTGGAATCTGTTTCTGGCTGGAAATTAACGCCGGAATCTGACTGTGCATGCGCCGTTGACAACGTCGCCGTTGAAGGAGAGCGGCGACACTGGAGTTCGCCGCAGAAAGCGAAATGGCGGAGTTCACCGTAGAAAGAGAGAAAAAAGAGAAAACCCGCCGGAAAATTGATGGTACCGGCGGAAAGGAGGAATGGATGAAAACTTACCAATTACTTGCGCCGGACACAGGCGGCGCAGAGACAGCAACGGCGGTAGGTGACTGGAGAACGTCGTCGACACAGAGATAGCTACGGCGTCGTATCCCTACTCGTCTGAAGATCTTGGATCTGCGGCAACGGCGGCGGTTTGGCACGTCGGCAGGGTTTTTCAGGAGAGAGAAGGCACGTCGGCAGGAGAGAACTTTTTAATCCAAATTCAACAACCTGTAGTATGCAGAACAAAATGAGGACCAAATATTAGAAAATAAATTATGGATATAATTTTTTATTAAAATTCCTGGATGAGCTGGGAAGGATGAAAAAAAATAAAGAGTGAAACTTCGTGAAGTTGGAAAATTGGAAAAGTTGAAAATCAGAAAAAGGAAGTGATCACATGCAAGTGCTCATTACTACCTACATGTTAAAGCCCTTGTGCTTAGTTCAACTGACAAAGGTTGAGGGACCTATGACTTAAGTCATATATTCAAGCCTTACGCAATGCAAAGAACTAAAATTGGTATTTATGTGGAAAAGGGTAGAAAGAGGATCCCTTATAATCGAGTTTCAAATGCTACGGGTGGTCCTAATCAAGTCCGATTCCCCCGGACAGATTTCTCGGTCATCAGAATAAAAGAATTAGCACATGCATGTTTAAATTTCTTCTTGTTCTCCTCCCCTTCAATGGGTATCTGGTTGGTTAGCTGTAAATTTGATTTTTTCTAACCGTCAATCCCCTTGACTACTTTTTGAAGTTCCCTTTGTCTAACTGTAATAAAGGGTAATTTTACTTGCATAAATATCAACAAGTGTAAGAAAATTTGTTATAATAGTTGTTGATGAATGACTATGACTGGCATTCAAATTATTGTTTGAATATTTGCATTCTTGAAATAAGTGGAAGGCGTAGAATATTATCATCTGTTTAAGTATGTCCAACATTGTTCTTTAGACTGTTCTATGAGTGCTGTTGACATGGTGTTATTGCTCTTCTTCTGTGTAAATGCTCAGTATGTCATTCTAGGTTTTATTATTAAACTATTTTCTTCTGAAAAATATTATGGACAATGTGTTACATTTCTATTTTGTGAAAATATTGATTTTTTACCTATGTAAGAATTTCCAAACAATTCTTTTCCTTAAGTGGATTAATAGTCCTTTGGCATTGATCAAACTGCATCTGTGGTCTAATAATGCAGGCCATGAATTTTTTTGCTGGTCTGTTATTGCTTCTAATGCCGGAGGAAAATGCGTTTTGGTATGTTTCTGAACTTTGTTTACATCTTATGTTCCAGATGGATATGTCTGTTTATATATTAGATAAAAGTTGCTTCTACCCACAGTTCACAGTTCAGAGAGTACTGGCGTTCTTTAGCACATCGTACTTGCAGAATTATTTGTTATGTGGATGTAAAATAAGTTCTCGTATACTTTTGTCACTTTGGGCTCATTGGAATCAAGATGTTGCCCAAATATACAGGAGTTTTTTGATGATAAAACTTGCAGGACTTTGATGGGGATTTTAGATGATTACTTTGATGGATACTACTCAGAAGAGATGGTAGAGTCTCAGGTAAAAGAAAGTTTTGGCTTTTGCTTGCTATAACTTGGTGCTACATCTTCATGCGCCCTTCATTACTTTGGCATGTTTCCTTTTCATATCAGAAGTATGAACATATCACACAAGATTTTATTTGCTTGATCATCTCTTTTCAGGTTGACCAACTTGTTCTTGAGGAGTTGGTGAGAGAGAAATTTCCAAAGTTGGGTATGTCTTTTTCTTCGACTTCCTTTTGTAAAGCACCTTTTTTCAGATTATCTGCAGTGCCATTGGTAGTTATCATTATTATTGTTAACTTTTTGGTGTCTTACTTCACAAATGCATTATTGCAGTTAATCATCTGGATTACCTGGGAGTGCAGGTAGCGTGGGTTACAGGACCATGGTTCCTCTCCATATTTATGAACATGCTTCCGTGGGAAAGTGGTTGGTTTTTTTCTCTCAGGAAAAACTTAAGCTGTATGTTGGCCGAGAATGCAGATGTAACCCTGTTTTAAACTTCATTATGCTTAATTTAGGTCACTGCACTCGGAATCTTCTTATTCACGCTTTGTTCATCTTTTTGTTTGTTGACGCCCTTTCTTATTAATATTCCTTGCTTTTAGTCCTTAGAGTATGGGATGTTCTTCTGTTTGAAGGAAATCGAGTGATGTTATTTCGTTCAGCACTTGCTTTGATGGAATTATATGGTAATCTTTGAGTTTACAACGATTGATAAATTGCTAGTTCTTTTCTTCCTTGCAGCTGTAATCTATATATTTTGTTGTTCAAATTTGATTGGTTTGGTCTTGTCCAGGACCTGCATTAGTTACCACAAAAGATGCTGGGGATGCAGTCACTCTGCTGCAGTCACTTGCTGGCTCGACATTTGATAGCAGTCAACTTGTTCTGACTGCCTGCATGGGCTATCAAAGTATTAATGAAGCTAGATTAGAAGTACTGAGACATAAGCATCGACCAGCCGTGAAAGCTGCACTGGAAGAGAGGTCTATAGGGCTTCGAGTTTTGAGGAACTCTCAGGGTCTAGTATCTAAACTATACAGTTTTAAGCATGATACTGTATCTGCAATTTTAGGAGCCAATAGAACAGATCAAAAGGATGATACAGAGACAAATAGTGATGCATCTCAGACAGATATTGCATCTGCTAATATGGATGAACTTTACATGGGCCTGAATGGGAGTGTGGAAATAGATTCTGTTCCAGATCTTCAAGAGCAGGTAGCTTTTGATCATGTTTCTCCTAAATTATTAAATATGCCAGTCTGTCCTTTGATCTTGCATACCTGTAACGATCCAAGCCTAAGACCTAGTCGTCACATGGCGAATGAGATACCCGTAGGCACCTCATCCAAGCCATCTTAGCATATCAAGCATTCATAGGCGAAAATTTATTCACTTTGCGGAAATAAACAGGATAGGGTCTAAGGGATATCACTTTGAATTAAAAGCATCATCTTAAAACATACGTAGTGTCCATAAACATGCCAACTAGAACATGGATGAATGGGAATCAGTAACGGTCGGTTTTCTTCAAATAGAAAAGATTCCAAATTTGAACATAGAAAGTAAAAGCCTGTCGTTTAAAAACCACAAAATACATCATGTCCAAAATTCATAGCAAGAAGGAAAATAGGTTGAGTCTCGAACTAAGGGCTCACCACAATTAAACTAGTCTTGGAGCATCAGAAGAACTAGCCACGAGCCGGGGGAGGAGCACCTGTCCCTACATGGTGAAATTATGTAGGCAAAATATGCGTTAGTATTTTTGGAATGTACTAAGTATGTGAGATGCAATGCATGTATGAAATTGTAATGCCATCATGTATAAGGTAAAGACTTGAATGCATGAAACGATAAAGACAATATTGACATGAGCTTAAACATGTATAAGGATTATCGATCAATATGGAAGTGACACATAAATGATACACATGTGATGAAACGAAGATATACTTTTGTGGGAATGGATCGTAACTGACATATAAGACTATGTGAGCTACTACATGGAATCTAACATAACCCCTTGCGTTGACATGAGGAGTCCACTTGTCGGGTGGTACTCCGTCATAGGATGCATCTTCATTTATCATAATTGGCCTATGTGGATCCACTAGCTTAGCCTATAAGGGCTCCTATGGTGGGACATAGATAACGGGGGAAAAGGGTTGGTTCTAGGGTTCCCTTACTGAACCCCACCTCAATGTCTCATTTGGTTCTTAGTCATCCCACGATATCTTTAAAACATAAATTAGTCAAATAGTATCACTTGAAATCATAAGTAGCAATCTCAGGAGTAACTCGAAACTTAAGGAACTACCAAGTGAGAATTGCCCTTTCATCTTGGGGACCATCATAAACGTCGTTTAGGGCATTATAAACATGCTTATATCTTTGACAAAACTTCAACTTGAATCCTTTCTTTCATGCCCTACTTATCATCATATAACATGCAAGGATTGACTTTAAACCTAGTGGGCTCAATCATAAGTTGGGAAAATTCATAAATCATGAGAGTCATGCATGATCATGGGAAACTATGCTTATTCAAAACATGCAAAACAACTCACACATCAACATTCAAAGCATTAATCATTGGGGTCATCACCCTTAACTCAAAACTCATGAAAATACTTGGTATAACATCTCATGGTAACATTAAAGGCATATTATAACATAATACATCGTGAAATCATCATTAGCATGCATGGTAGTATTTAAGGAACTTAAATAAAAGGTAAAAGCTGTCAGTGTAGGACTTCGTGGGCGAAAGACGACCTACAAATCAACTCACATGCCTTGAGTAGGTCTATGAAGGAATTTGCTCTTACGGAAGAGATCCTTGAAATTCTAGCCTTCGTTGCCTTGTTCTTGGAGAGGATGAATGCCTTAGGATTTGTGAGAAAGTTGAATGATGGAAAAGAATAGGGATTTTCGGGCTTTAAGGTCTGAATAGGGGCCTAAAGAGTCATAAAAACAACGTAGTTTAGGTTTAGGATTGGCGGAAAGGACAAAATTGCCCTTCATTAAAATTACCAGATTCAATCCACGAGACTCCGATTACGGGCCGTGGATGGAACCATGAGTCGTGGTTCTCGTCTACCTGTTCTCCTTTTCCAATCTTCAAAAACTGGTTAGCAACCACAACCATGAAACACCTATCCACGGGCCGTACTCCAATCCACGAGTCGTGGATGGCATCGTGGAGTCCTTTCGCACTTAGCAGCAAAATTTTTACCTTGCTGGACCTCATGTACGAAGGCTAACCATGGTCGTATATGGGACTATAGGCCGTCCTGTTGGTTGTGGGTTACCTTCTAGAAACTCCAAATTTTAAATTTCTTTCATGTTTGGAACTCACACCTATGACTCCATCGATAGGCCGTGTTTCTTTCCATGGGTCGTATGTGGCCTTTGTGGACAACTTTACACTTAGAAAAATCTCAACTTTTCGAGCCTCTCATCCATGAGCCTGGTCTACAACTCTTGGTTTAAACCACGGGCCGTAAACTTGGCTTCGTGAACTGACTACTAAGCATTTCTAGCCCAACTTTTCTGCACTTTCTAGGCTCTTAACTTGAGGGTCTTTAGAATATCTCCCCCTTGGGAACATTCGTCCCCAAATGTACTTAAATGTAGGCTCTAAGGAGTTAAACATCAGCTAACAACCTAACATGCATGCGAAAATGCAATTTAAACATCTTTTCATAAAATTATCAAAATCCATACTTAACATATGTCTCAAAATAGTCCATAAACATGAAAATAAGTATATGCATCATGCAAAACTAAAATGCAAGAAATTGGAGGTATTGGGCAAGGAGAACTTAATACCTTAGGCATGAGTAGAGTGGATTAGATACGGGTAACGCTTCATTATGTCCGCTTCCACTTCCCATGTGGCACCCTCAAGTTGTTGATTCTTCCAAAGTACATAAATGGATGCAACTTCCTTGTTCCTTAGCTTCTTCACTTGCCAGTCTAAGATTTCAACGGGTACTTTTTCATAGCTCAAGTTCTTTACAATGTTCACATCTTTCAAGGGAACTATGGAGTTTGCATCACCTATGAACTTCCTCAACATTGACACATAAAAGACCGGATGAATCAAATTCATTTCCATAGGTAACTTCAACTCATATGCCACTTTGCCTACTCTTCTCACCACCTTGTAAGGACATACTTAGGACTTAGTTTCCCTTTCTTGCCTAATTGGATCACACCTTCCATGGGAAACACCTTCAAATAGGCGCAATCACTAATGTTGAACTTAAGATCCCTCCTCACATCGAAGTAGGACTTTTGGTGACTTTGGGTTGTTTTCAACTTTTCTCTTATGAGCCTCACCTTTTCCATTGCATTCATGACTAAGTCTGGTCCTAGCAAGGCCATCTCACCAACTTCAAACCACCCAATAGGTGATTTATACCGTCTACCATACAATGCTTCAAAGGGTGCCATTTCGATGCTTGCATGAAAGCTATTATTGTAGGCAAACTCGATGAGAGGCAAATACTCATCCGAACTCCCCTTGAACTCCAACACGTAAGCTCTCAATATATTTTTCAATGTTCGAATGGATCTCTTGGCTTGCCCATTGGTTTGGGGATGGGAGGCGGTACTTAATTTCACCTTAGTACCAAGACCCCTTTGAAAAGAATTCCAAAAATGAGAAGTAAATTGGGCACCACGATCCGATATGATAGATACTGAAATAAAATGCAACCTCGCCAATTCTCGGATATACACTTAAGCATAATCTTCGGCACTAAATGTCGTTTTGACCAGTAAGTAGTGAGCCGACTTTGTCATCCGATCCACTATCACCCATATGGAGTCAAGGTATCTCTTGGTCTTAGGTAGGTGGCAAAGGAGTAGGTTGAGTCGGATATGAGTCGATCAAATATGAGTTAAGTAAAAATGGATAAAATACCTAACCTAACTCATATTTTAAATGGATAAAAATGAGTTACCGAATGGGTAAATATGGGTATCCATATTACTCAATAGAAATATTATGTCTCATGGTCAATGAGTTGCAAAATGATCTCTCATTCTGGTAACAAGTAACAATACACATTAAATACAGATAAAATGCTAAAACTAGACTACACCAAACAATTTGCTTTGAATTCAACAGACCAGCAATGATAATGTTAATAGTCAGTGATAATTTAAGAATACATATAGTTTTAATGGTAAGAAATAAAGTATTGGTATTAATTATTAGAAGAAGAATTGAAAAAAATGTAATCTTCATTTTGTAAGGGGTCTTTTTTAAGAAAAAAATTATTCTAGTTCTTCTCATTTTTGTCTTTATTTAATTTAATAATTTTATTTTAATTTTTATTCTATCTTTTTATAGTAGCTTTATTTTGTATGCTAATTTTTCTTATGAGTTTATCATTCAAATTGTTGATGTATGAAATTACATGCAGAAAACGATGAGATAATTTCAAACATTATATTATTAATAATATAATAAAATATAATATGATACATTATGTAATAATGTAACTGAGAAGGGTTTTGGATTTTGGCCCTCTATTTTCTCTTTTAGTGATTAGGGCTTTTACCTATTTAAGTACCCGTATTTTAAATGGTCAAATATGATTCTAACTCATATTTGACCATTTTAAAATGATTAGGTATCCAACCCATTTTAAATGGGTAAAAGTGAGTGAATACCCATATATATTATCCATTTTGCCAGTTGTAGTCTTAGGTAACCCTACTACAAAGTCCATATTGACTTCTTCCCACTTCTAAGTAGGAATACTATAGCTTGAGCTAGGTTGCCTGGCCTTTGATGTTTAACTTTGACTTGTTGGCAATTGGCACACTCGGACACAAACTTGGCTGTGTCCCACTTTATTCTAGTCCACTAATAGAACTCCCTCAAATCTCTATACATTTTTGTTGAACCCGGATGAATAGAATAAGAAGAGTTGTGAACCTCTTGCAATATCAACTCCTTCAACCAACTCACTATCATTTGGCACACACAATCTCCCTCAATATCGGAGTACACCATCTCCCCTTGTGAGAAAACTTCTTTCTTTCCTTCCTTCATCAAGGCTTTCAATATAACTAGGGCAGGATCATGATCTTGCTTGGACTTAACATCCTCAATCAAAGAAGATTCGGACCTGTCACGACCCAAGCCTAGGGCCTAAACGTGACATGGCGAATGAGGAACCCGAAGGAACCCCAAACAAGCCTCTCGAACTTGTCATCACACTTCATCAGTCGCGGAAGTACAATCAACATTAAATAAAGGGAATTAGGGACTAAGGGCAAGCCATTTCAAAATAATATCATAGATTAAGAGTCAAGCTCATTTGCAAAATACTTGTCCAACGTACACCTCTACATATATCGATAGAACGGGGGCCATGACATACTACCGGCTCCCCTCATAGTCGAATACAAATACAAGCTAAGATCTCAAAATATAGGAGTAGGAAACATAACATAGTCCTCGAATCATTGAGGACTCACCAACAATCCCGGATAAGCACCGCACTAGCCACGTGGATGAAGAGAAGGATCAAGAGTAGTTCCGGTCCCTACAGGGTAACATCATGTAGGTAAAATATGCGTTAGTACTTTGGAATGTACTAAGTATGTGGGGTGCAATACAAGAATAGATAAGATACATAATCGAAATGCAAAAGATGGGTCGTTAGACATAGTATATAATCAAGATGCATTTGCATGATCAATGTATAGTCAAATATGTTTAAGTAAATCTATCTTCATAATAGGCACCATATCTGAAGCTGAGCCAAGCAAATTGATGACGCATAAACCCCCTCATCTGGGTGAAATAAGTATTTTCCCTTATTTCTGGATAGTGGCAATCCCACCTTGCCACACTAGGTTGATATGAGTACTTATCCCCCATATCATGGATAGTGACAATCCTACCTTACCGCCCTAGGTGGATATGAGTACTTATCCCCCATATCATGGATAGTGACAATCCCACCTTGCCACCCTAGGTGAATATGAGTACTTATCCCCCATATCATGGATATCCGGCTCTTTTTCCCCGGACCGGGCATGTTTGTGCAACACTTTATATAGGAATTTACAATAGGCTCTAATGCAATTCTCATGTAGAAATGAATGTATACACAAGTTTAGTTTATCATCAAAATGTCATTGTAACCTTATTCATATCTTATCTCAAGCTTTAAAACATCAATTCTTCATAATTCCATAATTGGACATTTTGTCAAACACCTTGGGGGAATGCAGTGGGGATCAAAGAAGGTGTAAAATGGAGTAGTACTCATGCAGTAAATCAGTGAACCAACCATCAATGGACACTTTGACATACTCCCAAGACAACATGTAAAGCCCCACATCAATTCCAAGTTTAGATTCAAGTTCTAGAGTGACAACATGTTCAAGATATTCACTTTCCCATGCTAGAATTTCACTGTGCAGAAAATTTATACAATGAACAAGACCAATGTGTAAATCTTCACTTAAAATCATGAAATAATGAGTAAGTTAGAGTTTAGGCACTATGGGTGGAAGGACCCATGAGTTCAACACCACATACCTTGAGTTCTTATGAAGGCTTTGGAAGTGTCTTCAAAGGAGGCTTGAAACTTGGAGCAAGGACCTCTTCAATCTTGATAAAGGTTTTGGAGGGTTTTGGCTTGAGTTCTTGAGAGAAATATTTCTAAGTGTGGGAAATGTCTTTTAGGAAATGTTTTAAGGAATGGGAACTGATTTAGTGCTATATAGGAAATAAAAGTCGTCTTTGGAAAAACGGTTCCAACACTTGGAAAAATAATGGGGCGGGTGAACAGTAACTTGCTCACTGGAATTTGCATTTTCTGCCCGGGCGGAGGTTACGAAAATGGGCATAATTTCTTCGTCCGAACTCCAAATGAGGTGAAACGAAGTGCGTTGGATAGCTAACTTGGGCCACCCAATTCTTTGTGTGCTAAAAGATATGACCCTCCAAAGTAGACCCTCCAAAAAAGGCTTCACTTGGAAATTTCGAATTTTGATACGGTTGCTCTAAAATTCGGGTTAGACCTATTTCCCACTCCATTTGACCCCCTAAACAAGAATATGAAGTCGTATTTTCAAAATAACAAATTGATTTTTAGATATAGCTAAAACAAGTTTCCGGTGACTTTCGAAACACTTTTGGGTCGTTTCAGGACCCATGTAGCACCATTACACCACCACTTCCGGATCCATTTAACCTTACTTGTAACCTAGCCAACCCATGGACTTCTTTGGCCAACTCCCTTTTTCCAATCATCTTTTATGTGAGACACACCACCTATGGAAGCTCTATTAAAGGCATTGGCTACCACATTGGCTTTGCTCGGGTGGTACTTCACACTCATGTCATAGTCCTTGAGAAGCTCTAGCCACCTCCGTTGCCTTAAGTTGAGATCTTTTTGGGTGAACACATGTTGAAGGCCCTTGTAACCAGTGTAAAGAGATCTACATGAACCCCATACAAGTAGTGACGCCAAATTTTAAAGCAAATACTACGGCTGCAAGTTCAAGATCACGAGTTGGGTAGTTCTTCAATTGTCTTGAGGCATAGGCAATCACTTTACCATGTTGCATCAACACACGCTCCAACCCAATTCTTGAAGCATCACAATAGACAACAAACTCATCATTTCCTTCCGGCAAGGTCAAGATTGGAGCTGAAGTTAGCCGATCCTTCAAGGCTTGGAATCTCTTCTCACACTCATCTATCCATACAAACTTTGCTTTCTTTTGAGTCAACTTGGTCAATCCGTCAATGAGAACGAAATGGAGGAGAAACTTTCCACAAACCTCCTGTAGTACTCGGCTAGGCCCAAGAAACTCCTAATGTCCGTAGGAGTCAATGGCCTTGGCCAATTTCTCACCACTTCCGTCTTTTTAGGATCAACCTTGATACCATATGCCCAAGGAAGGCAACCTCACTTAGCCAAAATTTGCACTTGCCAAATTTTGCAAAAAGCCTTTGCTCCCTCAAAGTTTGTAGCACCACTCTCAAGTGCTCTATATGTTCTTCCTCACCCAGGATTAGATTAGGATATCGTTGATAAACACCACTACGAATATGTCAAGGCAGGGCTTGGACACCCTATTCATAAGGTCCATCAAGATAGCCTATGCGTTGATGAAAGAGACATTACCCTAAATTCAAAGTGACTATACCTAGTCTGAAAAGCCGTCTTTGGAATATCACTCTCTCTCACCCTTAGTTGATGATACCTGGACCTTATATCAATCTTGGTGAAATGTGTAGCCCTTTGCAATTGGTCAAACAAGTTATCTATTCTTCGGAGTGGATATTTATTCTTAATAGTGACCTTGTTGAGTTGCCGGTAGTCTATGCCTTCTTCCTTACAAACAAAACCAGAGCACCCCATGGAGACCTACTAGGTCTAATGAAACCCTTTTTCAACAAATCTTTCAATTGTTCCTTTAATTCTCTCAACTCCGTGGTAGCCATTCTATAAGAGGAAATAGAGATATGTTGAGTGTCGGGTAAAAGGTCTATGTCGAAATCTATTTCCCTTTTGGGAGTAACACCCAGTAACTCATCCAGAAAGACATTGGGGAGCTCATAACTATGGGAACCGACTCAAGAGAAGGGACTTTGGAAGTGACATCTTTGACCTTTACTAGATGATATATGCACCCCTTTGAGATCATTTTCCGTGCCTTTAGAAAGGAAACATATCAATCTGTACACGAAGAATTCCTACCCTCCCTCTCAAGAATGGACTTATTTGGGAATTGGAACTTGACTCTACGAGTCCTACAGTTGATGGAGGCATAGGAAGCATGTAACCAATCCATCCCAAGTACAACATCGAAATCAACCATGGAGAGTTCTACTAAGTCACAAGGGACAACTTTATGCAAGATGGAAGTGAGACAATCTCTATAGACTCTTCGTGCAACAATGGACTCTCCTACGGGTACATGCTTCATAAGGCTCATTAAGGATTTTGAAGTGTGCATGGAATCTATTTGGAAGAAATGGAGTTACAAATGAAAAATTCGTCCTCGGATCTAACAAGGCATATGCATCAAAATTATAAATTTTCAACATACCAGTAACAACATACGGGGCCTCTTTAACTTCTTGTCGGCCATGAAGAGCATAAAAATGGTTGGTCCTTGGGGCACCTTGAACTTGCCCACCTTGTCCTTGGGGCCTTGCACCTCCATTCCTATAATCTATTGCATGGTGTCTAGGGTTTCCACATTTGAAGCATACGTTTGAACCGACCAAGCACTCTCCCTTGTGGGGCCTCCCACACTTGGGGCAATTTGGAGTTTGCGACTTTGGAACAATCCCCTTGTCTTTGGTGGATCTGGGAGAAGGAATGCGGGTAGACCTTTGACCACCTTGCTTTTGACCACTTCTGAACTTGTTGTGGCCTCCACTCCTTTGGTGAGAATATCCCCCACCATCAACTCGAGTCCTCTTGGACTCCCTTGCTCTCTCCCTCAACTCCTTCTCCTCAATTTGCTCAGCATATGTCATCAACAGGGAAATGTCCATCTCTTTCACAAGCATGGTTGTATTGCACCCCTTTGACACCAAATCCGATACACCGGATATGAACTTGCTCATCCGAGCCCTTAGATCCGTTACACCAATAAGCAAATGTCTTGGAAATATTATATTAAGAAACTCACAAAATATTTTTGTGGGTCCCATATAATTACGGCGAAGAAGCAGGCATCTCAAGCAGGCATGTTGATGGAGAGTTGCTTGCGTATTTGCTCTTATTATATATGATATATGTATATGTGTGTGTGTAGGTAACATCATCTCTTATAATAAATCAACACATCACCTCTTTAGGTTGTGCAGTATAACAACAACATACCCAGTAGAGTTCCACAAGTGGGGTCTGGGGAGGGTAAAAATGTACGCAGACCTTACCACTACCTCATAGAGATAGAGAGACTATTTCCGGAAAACCATCGTCTCGAAAATCAAGCCCCATAAGCAAAAGATACTGGGTACGGAAAAAAAGGAAAAAAAAGGGAAATAGGAAAACATTTAATCATGAAAAGCAAATGATAATACGTAAATACGCTAAAAGTAACAAATATAAGACTGATAATGACCCCACAGGATATAAAGACACGATTAATCCTACTAATCTACTATAATCACACGACCAGACAACAACCTACCCCTACTAGCCTATCATCCTTCTTCCCTAATACGCGACCTCCACTCCTTCCTATGAAGGTCATGTCCTCGGCGAGATGAAGCTTCACCATATCTTGTCTAATCACCTCCCCAATACTTCTTCGTTCTACCTCTACCCCTCAATGAAACCCCTAACTCCAACTTCTCGCACCTCCTGACTGGAGCATACGTACGTCTTCTTTGTACATGTCCAAACTCCAAACCATCACAGTCTCGCTTCCCTCATTTTGTCAGCCACATGGGCCACCTCTAACTTCTCCGAATGATCTCATTCCTAATCTTATCACTCCTGGTATGTCCACACATCTAGCTCAATATCCTCATCTCCGCGACTTGCATCTTCTGAACATGTGAATTTTTTATTGGCCAACACTCCACCCCATATAACGAAGATGGTGTAACTACCGTTCTGTAAAATTTACCATTAAGTTTAGGTGTCATCTTCTTATCACACTATACTCCAGAGGCAAGCCTCCATTTCGTCCATGCTGCCCCTATATGATATTGTTGTTGCCCCTATATGATGTATGACATTATCATTGATATCGCCACTACTTTGGAGGATGGACCCAAGATATTTAAAGTTTTCTCTCTTGTGAATAGATTGAGCGGTAAGCTTCACTTCAATATCTGCTCATCCCTTATAACTCTGAATTTGCATTCCAAGTATTCTGTTTTGGTCCTGCTTAGTTTGAACTCTCTAGATTCCGAAGTATGTCTCCAAACCTCCAATCTATCATTAACTTTAGCCCGAGTTTCGTCAATCAGTATTATGTCATCCGCAAATAGCATACACCATGGAACCTCCTATGGAATAGATCATGCCAGCTCATTTACTAAGGCAAAAAGAAAAGGGCTCAACACAGATCCTTGATGAAGTCCCATCTCAATAGGAAAATACTCTGAGTCTCCCCCCACCGTTCTTACCTGAGTTTTGGTTCCTTCATACATGTCCTTTATCACTCTAATATATACCATTGGAATACCTTTCGCTTCTAAACACCTCCATAAGACATCCCTCAGAACTTTGTCATAGGCTTTCTCGAGATCAATGAATACCATATGAAGGTCCTTATTTCTTTCCCTATATTTCTCCACTAATTTCAAATAAGACGAATTGCTTCAATAGTCGACCGTCCCGACATGAACCTGATCTGATTCTAAGATATAGACACTCCTTTTCTCACCCTCATCTCCACCACTCTCTTCCAGAGTTTCATAGTGTGGCTTAAAAACCTGATACTCCTGTAATTATTACAATTTTGAATATCACCCTTGTTCTTGTACAATGGAATCATCGTACTCCTCCATTCATCGGGCATATTAGGTCCTCATGACAGCATTGAACAACCTCGTCAACCACTCCATATCATCCTTGACCATGCTCTTCCAAAAATCCATCAGAATCTCATCAGGTCCGATCGCCCTTCATCTTACTAATAGCATGTCTAACCTCATCAGCTCTGAAACGCCTGCAAAACCAAAATCTCGATGACTGTCGAAGTGTGCCAACTCACCCAGCTCAATATCTCTATCTCCTCTCTCGTTTAAGAATTTATGATAGTATATGCAATATCGAAATATAAAATCAGTTCCTTTGTGTATTCTAGTTTATGTGCATAATTTTAACTGCAGTGGTGTACCTTCACTTTGTGTATTTTAAAGTACAACTTTGATGCAGGTGGTTTGGCTGAAGGTTGAGTTGTGCAAGTTGTTGGAGGAGAAGCGATCTGCTGAACTTAGGTGCATACATTTGATGTTAATGTTATTTTACTTTTGAATTCTGTTAACTGATCAACGAAATTCTGTGCATATTTACTTTTGTCATAGTTGCTCACAATAAAATGTAGCTTCTTTCATATATTCTTATCCTTATGAACATAATGATTTAGAACAGTTAATTGATTTCGTGTAGAATCTGAAACTTTTATGCTACTAGAATGTGTGAGAAATCAGATTGTGTATTCTAGTGCATGTGAATCACCTTTTTTTGAGGGTTAATCCTAGAAGGCTAAGTAAATAAGAAATTTGAGACCATAAACCTAACACTTTTGTAATCTGCTACCTTTAGGGTAAACAGGTAGGATTAAAAGGAGAAGTTTTGATGCCTCATGTTTCTGTTTTGTTCTGTTTATCTCAGAGCATGAGGGTAGCATACGAAAGAACAAGCATCTCTAGCAGCCTATTGTCACAAACTTAAAACTTTCGCTAAGACTCCCGTGCGGCACTAGTCGATTTACTCATGACTCTTTCACGATCTTGCAAATACTAGTAAGCCTTTTCAACTAAGACCGCTAAGGGAACTCTAGATAAGAAGATTATGAGAGAGCTTTTTGGAAAAAAGGATTGTATTGCTTGGAAGAATGCTTTACAACTTGATTTTCTGGATGCTTGATAATGCAAATGACCCCCTCTATTTATACTTCCTACTTGGGGTCAAAGTGTAATTAATATTTACATTCTAGTCTTCAAGTTATTTACACTTTAGTCCCCTCTCTAGAATCTTCCATACAAGTCTAGAGAGAACTAAAGACTACAAGACATATCTACATTCTTCTAGATTTCTCTAAGACTTCTCAAGATTCATCTATATTATTCTAGAGTCTTCTAGGAGCTTCAAGCTTTATCCACAATGTTGTAGAGTCTTCCGAACACCTCTCCAAGACTCTAGTTTCTTCTCTAAGACTCTAGATTCTTCCTTCTTTTTATGGAAGATTGGCGAGTCGTGACACTATGGTCACTAAGGGTCTATTTGGAAGTCACCTGGTAATTGGAATTGGTGTACTTACTAGGGTGATAATTACCATCCTAGTGATTACACAGCCTAGTAATTACTCCATCCTATTTGTCTACACAATATAATTACAGTGTAATTACAAGTGTGTTTTTGGTTGCACGAGTATGATTATAAGGTTCTATTAAATTTTGAAAACAAAAATTAATTATCTAAAACTAAAAATTTATATTAGACAAATAATGGTATTTATAAATAATATTAAATTAAATATATGAGATATATATTATCTTTTGAAAATATATTAATTTGTAAATATATTCTTAACTAATATTATAAAAAAACAATTTATATTTTTTAAATATATTTTAATTGATTAATTATAAAAATTAAAAATACAAATTTTATGCAAACATCATGAAATGCATGTTTGACAAAAATATTTCAACAACATACCCAGTGGGATCCCACAAGTGGGGTATGGGGAGGGCAAAATGTACACAGACCTTACCACTAGCTCGCATAGAAAGAGAGGTTGTTTCCCGAAAACTCTCGTCTCAAAAATCAAGCCTATAAGCAGAAGATACTAGATATGGAAAAAAAAAGGAAAACGACTAATAATGGAAAGCAAATGATAGTATGTAAAATACGATAAAAGTAACAAATATAAGACGGATAATGACAACACAAGCTATAAAGACACGAACACCCCCTTACTATCATACCATATCACAAGTCTAGACATGAACCTACCCCGACTAGCCTATTACCCTTCTACCCTAATACGCGACCTCCGCTTCTTTCTAAGGTCATGTCCTCGGTGAGATGAAGTTTCGCCATATCTTCTCTGATCACCTCCCCCAATACTTCTTCGGTCTACCTCTACCCCTCTGCGTAACCCCTAAATCCAACTATCGCACCTCCTAACAGGAGCATTTGTACTTCTTCTCTGCACATGTTCAAACCATGAAGTCTCGCTTATCTCATCTTGTTAGCCACAGGGGCCAACTCTAATTTCTCCCGAACGGTCTCATTCCTAATCTTATCACTCCCCGTATGTCCACACATCCATATCAACATTCTCATCTCCACGACCTGCATTTTCTGACCATATGAGTTTTTGATTGGCCAACACTCCACCCTATATAACAATGACGGTCTAACCACCATTCTGTAAAACTTACCTTTGGGTTTAGGTGGTATCTTCTTATCACACAATAATCCAGAGGCAAGCCTCCACTTTGTCCATGTTGCCCCAATACAATGTGTGACATCATCGTCAATATCACCACTACTCTGGATGATGGACCCAAGATATTTAAAGTTTTCTCTCTTGGGAATAAATTGAGTGGCAAGCCTTACCTAAATGTCTTTTTCATCCCTCATAACACTTAATTTGCACTCTAAGTATTCCGTTTTGGTCCTGTTTAGTTTGTACCCTTTGGATTCCAGAGTATATCTCCAAACCTACAATCTGTCGTTAACTTTAGTCCGAGTCTCATCAATCAGTACTGTGTCATTCACAAATAACATACACCATGGAACCTTCTCTTGAATAGACTGTGTCAGCTCATCCATTACAAAGGAAAAAAGAAAAGGGGTCAACATAGATCTTTGATGAAGTCCCATCTCAATAGTAAAATACTCTGAGTCTCCTCCCACCGTTCTTACCGAGTTATGGCTCCGTTATACATCTCCGTTATTACCCTAATATACACCATTGGAACACCTTTTGCCTCTAGACACCTCCATAGGACATCCCTCAGAACTTTGTCATAGGTCTTCCCGAGATCAATGAACACCATATAAAGGTCCTTTTTTTCCCTATATTTCTCCCTTGTCTCCGAACACGATGAATTGCTTCAGTATTTGACCGCCACGGCATGAATCCGAACTGATTCTCCGAAATAGATACTCCTTTTCTCACCCTCATCTCCACCACTTTCTCCCAGACCTTCAGGGTGTGGCTTAACAACTTGATACCCTTGTAATTGTTACAATTTTGAATATCACCCTTGTTCTTGTACAATGGAACCATTGTACTCTTGCATTCATTAGGTATCTGTCTTCATAATAGCATTGAACAACCTAGTCAACCACTCTATACCATCCTTGACCATGCTCTTCCACAAATTAATCGGAATCTCATCGGGTTCGATCGCCCTCCCTCTCTTCATACTACTAATAGCACGTCTAACCTCTTAGACTCTGGAACGTCTGCAATAACCAAAATCACGACTATCGGGTGCGCCAACTCACCCAGGTTAATATCTCCATCGCCTTTTAAGAGTTTATGAAAGTAAGCTTGCCACCTTAGCTTAATGGAAGTCTCATCCATGAACACCTCACCCTTATCCTTGATGCGCTTCACTTGGTCCAAGTCGCAAGCTCCCCCCCCCCCCTCTTGCGAGCCTATACAATCTTTTGTCCTTGCCTTTATCACTTAGCTCCACGTACAAGCGCTCAAACGTTGTTATCTTATCACTCGTCACTGCCGTCTTCGCTTCTGTCTTCGCCGTCTTATAAATATCTTTAAGCCTTCACTTTTCATCCTCATCCCTACACTCCAACCACTTCGGATAAGCAATCTTCTTAGTGTCGCATATGGTGTTCACATCTCCACTGTTACTCCAAGCCCCTAAACTACTCAACTTTTCTCCTATCTCTCGAGAAAGGAAAGGATTCAGGCCTCCCCAGTGTTTTGGACGGCGAAAGGCGACAAAAGGCGACAAGGCTCTGCCTCGCCTCGCGGCGAGGCGAGCGGCGAGGCGCTCGCCTTTTTTAATTGAGGCGCCAATTTATACCAAAATCTGAAATTTTTAAGTGCATATATAAATATCCAAATCTCAATAGTAATAACATATATTAACAAATATTTCAATTCAAAAAGGCAAAAACTAATAATAGATAGCAAGATCTATTTCAATCCAAAAAGGCAAAAACTAATAATAGATTAATATCAAGCAAACAAAAGTCTAGATTGACAAACAATACTAGAAGTCTATTCTTCTTCAAGATTATCAAGATCTTCAAGATCAACATTAATTTCATTTTGGTTATATTGTTCATCATCTTCTTCCTCCTCGGATTCTTCATCTATTAGTGTCCGTGTCCTACTTGAACTTGAAACTGTAGTCTGTACTCCCTTGCCCTTATCAAGTGCCTTTAATCTTGAAGGAGCTTCCCTAAGACCATAGTTTCTCTCGTCGGCTCCAATAGCCGAAGCAACTGTACCCCAAGTAAGATCACCTTCCTCGTATACTAGTTCATCTCCTTGATCTTCGGGGCCTCCAACCAACCATTCATTTGAATCATCAATATAATCCAAGGCAATTGCATCTATGGTGTCACGAGCATCATAACGACGTTTCAATGTTCTATTGTACTTAATGTACACTAGATCATTGAGACGCGATAGTGCAAGCCTATTTCTCCTTTTAGAATGAATCTGCACATAAGTTTTAGATATTAACTAACTAGTATAATAATATAATATGGATATTAGGATATAAAATATTCTTCTTACATGTTCAAATACACTCCAATTTCGCTCACACCCGGATGAACTACAAGTTAGACTTAGCACTTTCATGGCAAACTTTTGCAAGTTTGGAGTTTGACTACCAAATAGTGACCACCATTCAACTATAAAAAAAATAAATTTAAAGGTTAATACTTAATAATAAGTCAAATAACCAAACCAAAGTGAAGCTATATTATAAAGAAGTTCTTACCGGGTGACCTTGTGTCTTTGGCTCTTTGAGCTTGACCACAACCAAATAGTCCCTCAGCATTTTTGTACCTAGGAAGCTCAGCAACTAGTAAATCTTGAGTTGCTATATCAGGGACCATCTTCTCAACACATGCATGATATCCAGGCCACACATTTTGATGTATGGTGTCATTGTTATAAGCTTTATAAAACACTCCTGGGTTCAAAATAAAGCCTGCAGCATGCAAAGGCCGATGGAGTTGGTCATTCCACCTTGCATCAATGATTTCAAATACTTTCTCATATTGCCTCTCAACTCCATTAAAGGCCTGTGCAATAGCTTCCTTAGCTCTATCCATTGCTTCATAAATATAGCCCATTGGGGGTTTTCTCTCCCCATCCACCAAACGAAGCACTGATGTTAAAGGACCACAAACTTTAAGGGCCCTAACAACATCATTCCAAAAGTGGGCTGAAATGAGAAGATTGGCAACTTCTTTTCCCAAAGTTTCTTTTGCAAATCTACTTGAAGTCCATTCGTTTGAGAGGATTAGCATTCTCAAATTTTTCTTCTGATTATACATAGCTCTCATAGTCAAGTAGGCCGTTGCGAATCTTGTCTTCGCCGGTTTCACCAAATTTCTTTCTTTGGTGAATTTTCTCATTAAATTCAACAACAATGGCCTTTGACTAATATAGGAATGGATCTTGATGGCCTTCTTAAAAACTGTTAAAATAATATTATGGTAATTAGTAGCTAATAAGTATTAAATATTAACTATAAAGACAGTTAGTGGATAGGAGAGTGATCTTACCCGAAGCATGTGGATTGATCTTGAAGATATCACCAAACATCAAATTAATACAGTGAGCGGCACATGGAGTCCAATAATGTGTCCATACACACTCATCATCATGCTTCCCGCCTTAACATTCTCGCTAGCATTATCGGTGACAACTTGTACAACATTTTCCGGCCCGATTCTTTTAATAGTGCTCTCAAATAAGTTGAACATTTTGGTAGAATCGGTAGATTCATTGCTAGCATCAACTGAATTTAAGAATACACTACCAATGGGAGAATTCACCAAAATGTTAATGATCATTTTGCCATTTTGTGCCGTCCATTTGTCCATCATAATGGAACACCCAAACTTTGTCCATTGCACTTTGTGATCATCAATAAGTTTGTCTATTTTCTTCACCTCCTTTTTAAGGTGAGTAACTCTTACTTCATGGAAAGTAGGAGGCTTCATCCCGGGGCCATGTTGTCCTACCGCCTCAATAAATTTTTCAAATGATTTATGATTAACACAATTAAAAGGGAGCCCCGCATCATACATCCATAATGCAAAAGCACTTACCGCACGCTCCCTTAGAATTTTCTTTGTTTCATCAAAGCCCGCTCCCTTTTCAAAACCTCCCCCTTGTGATTTTTGAGAAAAGTAGAGATTAAGAGGACCTTTTGTCACATTCCGCCCCGTGGATGATGCACTTCCACTAGAAGACATTTTTTGAGATTTTGTGGAGGGCATCATTTCATCAAATTCATCCAAATCATCATCATAATCAACATTAATCACAGGTTCTTCTTGCCACCTTTTAGAACTGTTCGCCTTTTTATTTTCCACATACGCCCTTACTTCTTCTCTAACTTCGGGCAGACAACTCGGACATTGTCTTACATTCCTATTTCCACCAATCAAGTGTTGCTTGTGTCGACTAATTCCACCATTAGATGTAACTTTACAGAACATACAGATAACAGAATCTCTTGTCGGTCCTTGTATGCCATAATTCCATCCAATATCCCTTTTTTTGCTATTATCAGCGGCCATTGAAATCAGTCAATCACACTGGAGATTAAAATTTAATATAAATTAGCATTAAAAAATTGGCCACTGCCCACTGCCCACTGGACAGTTAACATATACATTAGATTACAATTTTTTTTTTTTAAAACATGGGCACAGTCACACTAACTGGACACTGGACTGGAGGAACTGGAAGGAAGAAATAAAGAAATAAAGGGGAAAAAAAATCAGAACTTCAGAACAGCTGAAGTGCTGAACTGAAGAAGCAAAAAAAGAAAGAAAGAATGAAGGAAGAAGAAAGAAGAGAGGAAGAAGAAAACAAAAGAAGAAAGAGGCGACTTACCGGAGTTTGGAGCTTGCTGGAGACTGGAGCAGGGTCGCCGGAAGTCGGAACTACTGAGGAACAGGGTCGCCGGTCGAAGTGGAAGCTGGAAGAAGAAGAACAGTCGTCGCCGGTCGAAGTGGAAGCTGGAAGAAGAAGAACAGTCGTCGTTGTCGAAGCTGAAGAAGAAGAAGCTGAACCCTAATTTTTATTTTTAAAAGTCTGATTGTCGCGACTTGGTAAGTATTAGTTAAAAAAAAAAAATTAAAAAGGCGAGCGCCTCTGCGCCTCGCCTCGCCATCGCGCCTCTCGCCTTTCCGTCGCCTTTTGTCGCCTTTTGCACCGTCGCCTCGCCTCACCTTCAAATGGCGATACCCTGTCGCCTCGCCTCGCCTCTCGCCTTAGGCGCAGAGGCGAGCGCCTTTAAGAACACTGGGCCTCCCCATCTAATCCTTGGTTGGGCATAAATAACCCTCTTCTTCTTTTCCCTTTTAATTTCTAAATCATCACTAGAAGCCTATGCTGAGTCGAAATATTTTCACTCGGAATAACCTCGCAATTCTTACACAGGCTTCTATCGCCTTTCCGGAGAAGTAAGTAATCAATCTGAGTCTTAGCCACTGTACTACGAAAGTAATCAAGTGATTTTCTCTCTACGGGAAACATGAGTTTGCAGTAACCAACTCAAAGGCTTTGGCAAAATCCAATAGAGACGTCCCACCTCCATTCCTCTCCCTAAAACCAAAGCCTCCATGAACATCATCAAACCCACTAAAAGTTGCACTGATATGCCTGTTAAAATCTCCCCCATTGAAGATATTTTGTGTCCAAAATATCTCTCACAACCTCAATCAAATCCTTCGAAAGAGCTTTTTGACTTCCTCATCCAAGCCCACTTGAGGCGTATAGACACCAACTACATTCACTACATGACTACTGACCACAAGTTTAATAGACATCATCCTATCATTAATCCTCCTGACCTCGATCACATACTCCCTAAGGTCCTCATCTACTAGGATACCTACTCCATTTCTATCCCTAGAGCCATCCGAGTACCATAGTTTAAACCCGTCTATGTCTCGAGCTTTGGTACCTACCCATCTGGTCTCTTAACACATGCTATATTAATTTGTCTCCTCTTAAGACTCTTCACTAGCTCTATGGACTTCCACATCCCTACTTTCAACTTAAGTAAGCCTGTGTCCCTCTTACCACTACTACTCCTTGCCTCCAACCCCCACCGTCGACATGACCCTAATCCACCATCAGACCCCAACGCCACTAAACTACCCTATGAATTAAAAAAACTCAACAAACTATAGAACTGGAGGATATGATCTCCCGAAGCCCAACGATACAAAACAGTGAAATATAATGCATAATTTACAACAATCAACAACAACAACAATATACCCAGTGGAATCCCACAAGTGGGGTCTGGGGAGGGTAGAATGTACGCAGACCTTGCCACTACCTCATAGAGGTAGAGAGGCTGTTTCCTAGGGACCCTCGTCACAAAACCCATAAGCAGAAAAAGCTAGATATATAATTTACAATAATTGAATGATCAAAAACCAAAAAAATTAGAGCAGCAACCCACAACATCGAGATGCAAAGAGAATATATTAAAAAAATAGTAACTAGTGAGCAACCTAAAAAAAACTCCCTACCAAATAAATTTTTACAACAAACAAACAAGCAAAGGAAGGGAAACCTCTACAATATGCAAACAACAAAACTCAACAGTAAACAAAATCAAGAACAATACCAGTAAGCAGAAATTCAAGAACAATAATGATAAACAAGAAGTAAATATTCAAACTGATCAAGAAATAATACCAAGAAACTGCTCAGAAGATGAAATGATACAGGAAAGAAATCGGTCAAGGGTTAGAGTTCATCAGGATTGGGGCATTTTTTGGTCGATTTCTTGATTTCCGGCAAAAATTGGCAGTGGAAGCTCTGATGAGATTTAAAATCGGCAACTTTGATTTCTTATCGAGATGAAAAGAAATTCGGTCATAGTCCTTTATTTTTTGTTCTTGTCCGTTAATTGCACGTGGGTTGGAGAAGTCGTCGGAGAAGCTCTCTATAGTGTCTGGTCTCTATGGGCCAGGATAAATTTTTCTCATCTGAAAATTTTCGCAGATCAAATCTCTTCAATTCGAGTTCTTCTTCTTCTTGAGTAAGGAACTGATTCGGAGTAATGGATGACTAAAGAACTCGTCGAGAAATAGTGAGGGCGGAGAAGAGAACAATTACAGTCTCAAAGTTTAAAGCCTCGGGTTCTCGTTCGTCGAAGTTTATAGGTGGTGGTGGTGGTTGCTCGCCGATGAAATCTTTAATTCCAAGAAACTCCAAAATTCCAGTTGTTGCCTTCCTTGGGAATCGATCCAGATACAGAGGATATCAGCATAGGTAGGTAGGTTGACGGCAGCGAACCACCTGTGTACTCAAGAAGTGTAAAGGTAGTACTCACGTGTAAGTGTGCTTCACGTCAGAGAAGAATGAACCACTGTCGGAATTTTGTCAACAAATATTAAATGTTATAAATATTATGTCATAGTAAAATTGTTACGGATCACTTTTGAGAGCCCTTTTGTGAAACCAGTTCCTTTACTCTTTTTGAATGAATTACAGTCAGTAAAGTAATCTGGTGGAAGGGGTCCATAGAAAAAAAATTGGCTTCTTTTTCTTTTTTCTATTTTTCGTTTTAGAATAGAGAAAGGGTAGAAACTAATATTTGACAAAAAAATAATCTATCTAATCTAACTAAAAAATGAATGGCTTGTAACGTCAAATATCAAGTCAACACTACAAAAACAAATGAAACTAGAAATATAACATAAGTTTTAAATTCAAAATTTAAAAAAATATGGAATACTCTTGTGCCAAATTTCAATATAACATACATAAATATGATTTAAAAGAAAAAAGTACGTATATTGATAACTTTATCCAATGATGAGTTCAACTTTAATTTAATAATTGGAATGCTAATAAAGTCATGCTAATGAAAAAAGTAAACATAGAGTAAAAAAATAAAAAAAGATGATATGAAAAATTGCATAATCACATAATATATTATGATTGAAATGGGAAGGAAATGAAAAATAAATATTATAACATAAAATATAGGTTTATAGAAAAAATAAAATAATAAAAATAAAAAGAATTTAAAATAATTAAAATAAAAAATAAATTAAAAAGTAATCAACATGTAACTATCAGCAATTCACAGTATTTCCTTGTGAATTGGAGGGTGTAATTACTCCCTGTCAATTACATCCAATTACCTATCGACGAAGTAATTACATGTCCAACCAAACTGGTCAGACAATGTAATTAAACCCAATCATGCCAAATCCAATTACCAGGGTGTCCTTCCAAACAGGCTTTAAAAGGTTTGCCAAATTCCTATTCAAATTGAAGTAGATAATTTCCTTTTTAAAATTAAAAAAAAAAAACTTTGATGCTTAGATTTTGGAAGTTGATCTCTCCCTTTAGAGAGTGATCTATCAAACATGCAATTCAATGGAGTATGGATATTTCTCCATTTTCACTATACTTCTCTATAAGCATTTCTGACAAACTCCTACCTATTCATGGGTGTCGGAGACTGAGAAGAACAGTCAAAAATTTTGAATAAGAATAGTTAATGTCCTTTTCATGTATATTTTTTTGTCTGCAGAGTGGAGGAGTTAGAAACAGCATTGATGGAGATGGTAAAGCAGGATAACAGGCGGCAGTTGAGCGCAAGGGTACTTGAGGGGCTTCCTTATGATTGAATTAAATAACATTCAGTTGAGTAGGAAATCATATCCCAACTTTCATCACTCACATCCCCGGGTGAGAAAAGCAGTGAAAACCCCCAGCTTCCTGTGCACTTTTCCCAGCATGCTTGTATTCTTTCTATGAGCCTGTGAATGGATTTGGTCAAAGTGAAGCCATCTAGTTTATTGGTTGCTTGTGCATATTTCATCTCTGTACTCTCCGTTCGGCCATTACAGATATATTGCTCATTGTGAAAATCGTTAATGCATCCTTCCCATCCATACGTAACCATGTGTTCTTCAAATAAATAGGTGCAGCCTTGAATAAATTTGTGTTTCGTATAGAGTTTTCTGATAAGGGGATAAAATTGTTTAATCATCCTGGACCTAGTTTGCTTTCTTGGATAGTACCGTGGATAAGTAGAGGGTAAAGATGCCTCGGCATTCGAGGTGATGGAACACTATTAGATTGTCTCAACAACAAGGAGGTGCCTCAGAATCCAGGGACAGCAGTCAAAATTTCCTTTTTAACTCTTCTCGGGGCCCGGGAGTGAGTTTGATTTTATTTCTCTGATCCAAACATATTTTCCATCTGATTCACAAGTTTCCTTAATGTGTGCCGCTTCTTCACATCTTTTTCTTTATGGATGTAAAGGGCTTTCAAAACTTTTATATGGTTGGCACAGCTTTCTTTCCCAGAACCTTATTGATAAGTTCCACATATGTTAAGCATAATTGTTCTCAAGTTTGGATAAATGAGGAGGATGGTGGTTGGTTAGTGAATGGCATTAAACTATATTCATTCAGTAACTGAGTCAACTAAAGTTAGAACTATGGAAAAAGTTTCAGAAAATTAGATGCGAAGATGGATATACATACTAGATTGTACAGGATTAAAATCACATCCACCAGAATGAGCAAGTTGCATACATAGAGGTTAAAATGAAACTTGTAATACTGAAGTTGCTCGAATGTAAGAGCCTGCATACGTCCAACCATGAAATTTGGAGTCTGAATCACCAAAGAGGGGGGGGGGGGGGGAGTGGAAAGAACCTTAAGTCTCTTAGATTAGTGGACTTAGTTAAGTGCATAACACAAAGGAAGCAAAGAATCTAAAGCCTAATTGCTTTAAATAACAAATTATTTAGTGCTAGCATGAAAGAAATTTAAGCCTGAATAAAGCGGAATGAATCGAAAAGGATTCATGGTGACCTCAACTAATTTACAATTGGGGCTTAGTTGAATTTTTTTCCGTTCATGCTTGACTTTCTTTTTCTCATAGCACAGATATATTTGCTTTTGAGGTGTTTCTTCTTTTTCTTTGTTTATTTGAAGGTTAAATTTCATAACGACATTTGCACACTGGCATATTCTTACAATTCAGGTAGAGCAATTAGAACAAGAGGTTGCTGAGCTTAGACAGGTCCTTGCTGATAAGCAAGAGCAAGAGAATGCGATGCTTCAGGTGACAATTCTCATTAAATATTTGATGATAGTTAGGGATGGCAAAATCAAACCCAACCCGCCAAATCCGTCTAACTTTGGACGGTATTGATCCAAGCAAATTTGGGTTGGATTGAGTCATGATCTATTTATTGTCTTGACCCATTATGACCCGCCTAAATTTGACCTAACCCACCCAATTATCAACTCTAATTAGGCATGGGCATAAAATACCGAAAATCGAATTATCGAACTGAACCGAAACTTTTGGTAATTTGGTACTTGGTAATTCTGTATTTGGGGATAAAGTTCTAGAATTATGGTATTTGGATTTGGGTTTGGTATGAGATATTAGTACTATTTGGTATTCAATATTTCTTGAATACCAAATTATTTACTTAATGAATGCCACATATCAACATATCCATTACTCATCTGTAAAAGTCCAAAGAGAAATTTAAAGACTAAACATCAATAATCCAAATCAATGTCTTTTAGTTGTGTCAATTTGTTTTCTTGATGTCTTCTTACTTATTGATCTTTTGTTATATAAGGAGACATTGGTTTTGCTAATTCGAATCAAAAGGTGATATAAAATCGGTCTATTTCCGGCATCATATCCACAGTTAGTCCATTCATCCAGTATCGTGCCTTCATATAGAAAAATTGGAACAATAGTATTAACTTTGTAAGATAATCGGCTAGAATTTCAATATTACCAAATACCATACTGAGTTGAAGTTTGATTTATCGATTACCGAACGAAAATTAAAAAATCCGATATTTGGTATCTACCTTTAACTATAAATTACCAAATTATCCAACCTGAAATTTAAAAATCCCGAACGGCACCCCTACCCCTAATGATAACATATGTGGATATTATCTAATATGTTCGTTCTTGCTTGCTATGCGATTATGTGAATGAATTTTCGTTTAATAGGTTCTAATGAGAGTGGAGCAAGAACAGAGGGTAACAGAAGATGCTCGTAGATTCGCTGAACAAGAGGCAACAGCTCAAAGATATGCCTCTCAGATGCTACAGGTTTTTCTACTCTTTGAAATTCTAGGTGAAACATTTTGACTTCTAATTCCTTTTCTTCGATAAGAGAGGGTTGCTGAAGTGCACCCTCCACCTCCACCTCCAACCTTGAGGCTGTGGGTTCAAGTCACCAAGGGAGAAAAATGGGAAGCTCCTAGGCGGAGGGGTGAAAAAATATCCTTTTTTCTATATTTATTCCAAATAATTAGTAAACTAGGTCGAACTTTGGGTGCTTATTTGCATACATTGTTAATGCAATGGAGCTTCTCTCTCTCTCTCTTTTTAAGAAAAGGGTTAAAAATGCCCTTAAACTATATGAAATTGATCAAAAATGCTGTCCCACCTCCCCTACTAATATTCTTGTCCAAAAATGCCTTGGTGGTTAATAGTTTGGCCCAAAAAATGCTCCTCATTAATATTTTGGCCCAAAAATTTCATTTAGATAGCATTAAAATTCTTTTTTCTTATAAAACAGAAAATATTTTTTATTTCTTAATCTTTTTGAAACTAAAGAAGGATAAACATTTGTCAATATAATTTTTAATTTTAAAGTTAAGATACAACAATAATAATGCACAAACACAAAAACATTACATTATTTCAAATCATAAAATATCATCGATGGATTTATTGTTGACCCTTTTTTTCATTTTAACGGCAAATTCAAGGAATATACTAGCAAATGTTTATCCTACTTCAATTCAGAAAAGATTAAGAAATTTTAAAAAAATCCTATTTTATTAGGAAAAAGAATTTTATTATTATCTAAATGAAGATTAACGATGAGTTATTAAGATTATATATATATATATGAAAATTAATGATGGGTAACAATATTTTATTTAGGAAAAGAATGCGTTTGAAATGAAAAGAAATAATTAGGATTTTGCGTCGTTTTTGACTCAAAAGTAATGATAGTTGCATGGTTTGAACCAAACTAAAAACGAAGGGCATTTCTATTTAGTTTCGCATGGTTGGATATTTTTGACCTTTTTTCTATAAGTGACTTTCTCCTAATTTTTTGTGTTTCAATATACAGATCAGTGCATAGTGGATAATAAATCATCTTTTAGCTCTATAATAGCAGCCTTTTGTTCTCATGATTACGCTTAGTTAGTCATGTCCCAGAATCATCTAGATGTACATGTTTAATTGTTTATTTCATCAGTTTGTTCTTGATAAATTTTGTTGCTATCACTTCTTGTTTTCTTCAAGTCATCATTTTGGTGTCCATTATATGCTTGCCAAATTTGTTTGCATTTAATAGAGGTCTAAATATGAATGATTCAAATGTCACATCACTATTTTGTTCTTTTTTAGATAAAACACTGATGATGTTCAAACCTACTTCTCTTTTGGAAATAGAGACGATCGTTATCAGCATATTAATCCAACATTGAGTCGGGTCGAATCCCACAGGGAACAATATGAGGGAAATTGAAAAGACCAAGGACTAGGAGCTAGCAATTCCAATCCAACAAGCAAACACGACAATTATTAACAATAGGGGGAGATTAAGCTACAAACTACTCCTAATTGAATCGGGGTAAGGACTTATCAAGCAAGGGGGCAAGGATAGGGAAAATGGGAATCATCAAAACTCAATGGATCCATCACACATGGCATATAAACTCTATGGGTTGGCTAGGTTGCTTGTAACTACTATTTCCGTTAGGAACATAATAGTGTATCACGTGAACCGACTAAAGCCTTATGCGTCGAATCACTATAGGAACTCGCTTGGCCCTAAGCAATTCATCAGCAATTCTCCTAAAACCTTAGCCGTTGAATCCTACGAAGGCATCCAATACATAAGCCCATGACCATCATACAAACCCTCCACTTCAACTACACATTTTCATGAAATAATTGAAGATCTAAGCTAGATTCAAGTTCACGACCTCAAATCATAAGTTAAACATGAAGGCAAGCATGAATCTATAAATCAATTGAATTGAACCAAAGCGGTTTAGGGAGATACCCACTTGATTTGCAAGAAAATAATCAACTAAGTGTGAAAATAGGAGATTCAATTGATACCCATAAACAAATTCACACCCACAACTCATTACATTTACAATTTGTGAAATTAAAAACAGGAGAGAAAGAGTGAGTTAAGAATTTATACACTGAGAGCTCACACTCTTCAATCCCCTCAACTAATTGTAGAAAACTTGCTCTAAATCCTCACCCAAAACTCAAATCCTAAGCTAAGGTATGTTTTCTTCTCAAAATTGGATGAACAACGTTTTTCGGGTATGAAGAACTCATGAATAAAGGCTGGGAGTGCGTGAATAATCTAATTTGGGAGAAAATGTGAAATTTCGGAATTGCCCTGTCGCCTTAACACTCCACGTTCGTGGAGCTGTCCGCGTTCATGGAGGTCAATATATTATAAACCAATGCGTTCGCAGAGACTGTTTTCCTTGAGTTCCGCCTACGCGCCAGTGCTGGGCGCGTTCGCGCCCCGTAGCTTCCCAATACTCTGCGTTTGCTGGCCTAAAGGCCGTGTTCGTGGAGAACAAGTGTGCCAGGTACAGTTGTGTTCATTTTGAGCTTCTTTTTGCTCCATATCAGTTCCATACTCCATCATTTCCAGCAAAAGTCCGTCTAAACTATATGTCCTAAAATATACACCATTCAAAGCATAATTAGCCTTGATTTATAAGATTAACAATACAAAATCCTAAGAAAAAGAGCTATAAATGAGTGTAATTTCAACACTCATCAACACCTTCAACCGAAGACTTTGCTTGTCCTCAAGCAAAACAAAACCAAACACAAGAGGCCATCAATTTAAGCACACACATCCCAATTCAATTAAATCAACTAAACCATGACTATGACAATGGTTGGTACCAACAATTAGCACAAGTATGTGATTGCTCAAGCAACTCCCTCACTTTCAAAAGCACATTTTTCAAATCAAAACAAACTTCCAATAATGATCAAGTAACAACACAAATTCTCAAGGGAAGAAAACTCCTAGTCAACTAAACAACTCTACTTGACTCAATCTTGAAAAGTATAACTTCACCAATCCATCGCAATTTGCATGTCCTCACAAAAAGGAAAGGAAGTCCCCAAAACACACACAAATATATACAATAGACAAGGACAAGGACTCAAACACTCATACTCAACAAAGAACATCTCATGCACACAAATGCCACACCATAGGCTTGCCCAAATTTTCAATCACCATTGACTCAACTTCATCCTATTGGAAACGCCAAAGGGCTTTTCAAGCTTGTAATGTAGGTTTAGGGGTAGGGTAGGATACAATTTGGATAGAAGTGACTAATCCTCCATAAATTCTACACATAACGTCCATCTTTTTCAACTTTTTCCACTCTTTTCTTCATATGTCACACCAATGCACATTTTAACTCTTCTTTTCACACTTTGATGTCCCACTTGCAACCATTTTCAACTTTTTGGAGGATTCTACTCATTCAAGCACTTTTTCTTCTTTTTCTTTTCATTTTTGAAAGCACTCTTTTTTTTTTCTTTTTTTTCCTCCATTCACTTTTCTTTTTCTTTTTTTAGCAAGCCTCCAAGTGGTAGACATCCTTTCTCATCTTCCTACATCACCCCAACTTAGACTTAAAGCATCACTTATCACAAACACATCAAGTTTAAGGAGGGACAAGGGTTCAAAAGAAGATTGTCTTTTAAAAAAGAGTCGAGGCTTGTAATTTAGGTTGCCAATAAAAAAGATCAAGCTCAAAAGGGAACACTAGGGATATGATCAGTGCAAAGGGTGGCTATTTAGGCTAAGTGGACTCAAAATAAACCAAAGAATGTCGTTTGTGTAAGTCACTCTGTGGTATGAATCAATCTTCCGAGCTTGGTTTTTGGGAGCAAAACGTTGTAATTCAAGAACATATCACATTGTGTTTTATCGAGATTGTGCATCAATTCCAGTATTTCATGAGAAAACTAAGCACACTGAGATTGATTGTCGATTTTGTGAAGTCGAGTGAACAACTTGCAGATATCTCACCAAGCTCTTCATCGATCCTTATATTAATTACATTTGTAACAAGCTAGGTACATATGACATGTATGCACTAGCTTGAGGGAGAGTGTTAGAATAGGAATAGCTAAATACAATCCTACTTGGTAAAAGATTGTATTGTAGTGTGTATAAATATGGTCTATGTAATTATGTAGAGACACAATTCAATAATATTCTTCTCCAATATTTCTCACAATTCAGATATTGAACACTGTCTTTAAATTATTCAAGGGGTACTAAATATTTTATGGGGATGACCTTTCCAAACCACTTTGTCCACCACCACCACTAGTCTACCATCATAACGACTACCACTACCAACAACCACTATTACCCACCCCTACAAATCACACAAATTGTCCCTACCACAATCATAGTTATCACCACAGTTAACCACCACCACCAAGACTGCCAACCATTTTCACCACCACTACCAATTACTACCACTAACCACATCTTGCTACTACTTCCAGCCACTACCAACCACCTCCACCGCTAGTATTGTCATCCACCACCAACATCCTCACCACTACCATCATTCACCACGAACCACTGCCATCATCCATCAACTAATTTGCTTGGACCCTTCAAAAATGTTGTCGCACCCATATTGGATCCTTCAAAAATATACTATTTTTGGGTGATCCAACACGCACCCGTTGACATTTTTGAAGGGTCCGAGCAATATAGTCCATCAATACCAACACGCCGAACTGATACCACCACCCACCTCCACCATCAAACCAGTACTATCACACAAGAACCACCTCCAAATACCACTACCAAGCGTCATCTTACGTCCTAATTATTTCTAAATAAAATATTAAATTATTTTATTTGAATGTTATATTTAATAATTTTAAAAAAAATCAAAGACATTCAAATCTTGAGAAAACAAATGATTTTTTTCTTTAGTATTCTAATCTAGATACAACATAATATTCAAATTTGTATTCAAATTTAGACATCTCAATTAAATAAACAAAAAAACAACTGGCCCCGTAGTCATGTCCCATATTCATCCAGAACAGACATTCGTAATTGTTTTATCAGAAAAGGTTGGAAAATACCCTAACATATTAAAAATTATTCAGAAATGTGCTCCTTTCACCTATTAGATTAAATTTTCCCTTCTATCCACCTATTGGGTTAAAATTGCCCTTAAGTATTAGAAATGATTCAAAAATGCCTTCATTCTTCCTATTTGATCAAAAATGCCTTTTAACCTACAGAAATGGTTCAAATATGCCCCTTGTTCTACCTCTTACATTCAAAATTTTCCTTTTAACATATTATAAATGACTTATAAATATTTTCTAAGTCTAATTACATATATCAAAATTGTTTTTATTGTACTTTGACAATTATTTAGTTTCCTTTTTATTTGTATTATTATTATTATTATTTGGAAAATTTTTGTTTGCTTGTCTAATTTTTTGCTTTAAATAAATAAAAAATATGAACTACCATTTGAAGGAAGGCAAATTTGAACTATTTCTAATAGGTTAAGAGCATTTTTTATCCAATGGGTGGAAGGAGGGAATTTTTGAACGATTTCTAATACATTAAGGGCATTTTTGACCCAATAGGTGGAAGGAGGAGGGTTTCTGAACTATTTCGAATATGTTAAGGGCATTTTTTAAACTTTTCGCTTGTTATATTGATTTGTTCAATCCTAGTAAATAGTCCCTTTAGATTTGGTAAGGATCTTTATTGGTGGATCTATTAAATGGAATTTGAGCACCATAGCTAACAAAATACATGAGGCGTGCTGTTATATAGTCTTATTCGCTGCAAGCATAGGAAAGTTACCTTAAGTGCCGTATTTTGGAGCTTTTATTTTAGAAATCAAATCTAAGGGCATTATTTATTATTTACTTCTTGGACTAGAGCATCCTTATATTCCAAATGTTTTGCTCTAAAAAATGCTATGAAGTCTATAGATAAATCTAACGTAACCATCTTTGGTACTTAATAGTTAACCACATCCATATCTCTTTCTAACCTTTAAATCCCCTACCCAAAATCAGTCTTTCTCCCTTTGCCATGCTTACAGAAGAAATTTAATCAATATTACTCTTTGTGATTGCATATCTGTTCTGCTCCACTTGTCTATGTAAACGTCCTTTCCCATTCAATGATTATTACAAATATTGCTGCTAATTCTTTTTAGTTGCACCCTTCATCCGTCAAATCAGAACTCTTTTATCCTTTCATTCTTTTTTCTTGTTTGTATGATTTTACAGTCTATCTACAATGACTAGCCTCTTTATTTAGTCTATTCTGAACAAGAAAGTTTCTCCCAATGATTTTATTTTCTTTGATGATGTAATTTGGAAAATTGGACATGAATGCCTAATATATGGATAACTCATGGATTATAATTACTATTCAGGAAAAGTATGAAGAAGCCATGGGAAACCTTGCTGAGATGGAAAAGAGATTGGTTATGGCTGAATCAATGCTGGAGGCTACCTTGCAGTACCAATCTGGTCAAAATAAACCTTCTCCAAGGTAATAGCTCCCTTTCATATGATTTCTTTAGGAGGCATTGAGTAATGCACCATTTATACCTCCCATTGGTTATCATAGTGTTTTTCTCATATTATATCCTATGCTATTCGCTGCTTCTACCCCACCATTTGGTAAGGACATTGATATTTTTCGTCACTGGTAAGGCAAACAATGAATGACAATTTCTTCATGCATATCTTCTGTTATCTCTAAAATGGAGGAATATGCTGTTATAGATCCACCCAGAAAGATTCATCTATGGTACGGTGCAACCAAGATTCATCAACAGAGATACCTGCTAGAAAGATCAGCTTACTGTCGAGACCATTTGTACTTGGATGGCGTGACAAGAACAAGGTGAGTCCATAAGTTTTTATCCAGTTTGAGATGTTATTGACTAAGATTTTTGTCAATGCCATCTTGTTAACTATGTAGTCTGGCTTGCTATTGACTTGTGATCTATGAGAAATACAATTTCATTTTAAAAAATAAAAATGCAATTTCACATGTCAGATTTTCAGACCAGCCTTTATGATTTACGAAGGAAGAAGACAAGCCCAGTTTACTGCATTTGTAAGACCATACAATTTAACCTGTAAATGTTTTACCTATACCCACATTAACTTCTGAATCATGCATAATGTGCTCCAGGTTTTTGCTTTTTTAACGGTTGTACTATTATAAGAGAGTATGATAACTTCTTATAAACATTTCCATGTACATGCCTATATATATTCAACATATGTGTCTTTAATCATGCAGATAAGTTGCCTAGTTTAGGGGCGATAAGCACTTCCTAGAAAATGCATTTCGATAAATATATTTAGTTGATGTGTCAAGTAGCTGTTGACTCTTTAACTGCTGGTTGAAGCTTTATAGTGTGGTTTCTATAGGAGAGATAGACATCCCCCTCCCCTAGTGTCCTACAATTATCTCTTTGTTTCTGTTTTAGTGGAACATAATTTGAATTGCCAACCAAGCATGGTTATATTTGCCAGAACTAAAATAATTGAATGACACAGGGGAAACCAGCCGAGGAAGTTGATGAAAGCAAGCTAGTGGATGATGAGGAAACAAGTCCAAACACTGAGCAGAAGGAAATGAATGGCCATCAGATGTAGGAGAAACTGCAAGGTGTAAGAAGGGGTTACTACTGGAACATATTTTTTTCTGGGGCCTGGATATCAATAGGCTAGATGATACACAATCAAGGAGTTAGAGTCAAACTTAGCCTTACAGAAGTAGTTAATTCTGCTGAAGCAGTTAGTTAGGTGGAGTAACTGATTTCTGTTATTCTGTTACCCTGTTAGATTTGTGAACCAAAAGCTTTAAATTCAGTCATTCAATTACGATATAAGCTTGTAATTTGAGCTTTCAAAGCATACATGGAAATATAGATTCCTTCTCTCTTCCTAATTCTCTTCTTCTCTCTTAATTCATCTTCTTCTTTAAGTGTCTTCTCGAGATTACTCTTGAAACAGTAGTTCGATCCTCGAATTCGTTAAGAGTTCCTGCAATCGAGTAACATTGGTATCAGAGCCAGGCAATCCTTGGATCCTAATGGCAAAGCAAACAAGATCTGCTGATAATTCTCCACCAGAAGTGGCAGAATTGAAGGAAATGATGCATAATTTGGTAGAGAAAATTGGGGCTTTGACAGGGGAAGTTACAAACTTAAAGAGATTGGACCAAGTTGTCATGGAATTGAAGGAACAGTTGCTTAGCACTCGAGAATCTGGAAGAGAGAAAGACTCATATGAAACAAGATGGCCCTTTGGCAGCAAAACCAGCTGAAGAGAGAATTCACAGAGACAGGAGTCCTGCTAGTTACAATAATCATCATTCAAACTTCTCAAGATGGTCCTGAATGGAATTCCTCAGATTGACTGGAGAAGACTTGAGATCGTGGTTTTTTTACATGGAGAATGTAGCTGCAGAAGAAAAGGTAACAGTAGTTGCAATGCAATTGGAAGGAGAAGCCATCCAATGGCATCTTTCTTTCATGAGATACAGACAGAACTTACAATCATCTACTTGGAATGAGTATGCGATGGCTATGGTTGAACATTGTTGTGAAGATCACTAACCCCACTTCATTATCACAGGTCTACAGAAATGCAAGAATGCAGGAGGCTTACTTAGCCGTTGTTAGGCAACCAGTGCATACACAAAGCCATATGAATTCAAGACAGATGAATTCAAGGAGGTTTATGGATCAGAAATCTACCAATTCTAAGCCTATCCTACCTACCTCGAGATAAATTTTCTAGAGGGGTAAATAGGACATTAAGCTTGGATGAGATTAATGAGAAGAGGTCAAAAGGCCTTTGTTACTTTTGCAGTGGAAAATATATGCCTGGACATAAGTGTAAAACTTCCAAACAACTATATCTATTAGAGTTGGAAGAAACTGATGAACTACATGATCCAGTGGATGAACAAGAAGGGGCAATGCTAGAAGAAATGCCTAATCAGCTAGAACTATCTCAACCAGTGGAACATATGGAGATATCAATGCATGCCTTGAATGGTCTTTGGGGTATAGAACATTGAAGGTTACAGGATACCATTCATAAAAAAGGATTGCATATACTCAGAGATATCGGAAGTTCCCACAACTTTATTGACCCTGAATTGGTCAGCCAATTAGGATGCGAGGTTAGGTCTACTGCTCCTCAATTGGTTGCTGCAGCTAATGGTAACATAAGATACAATGACTACTATTACATGGCTATTACAAGGAGCTGAGTTTTCTGCTGACTTCTTACTGTTGCCCTTGGGATCTTGTGGAGTAGTCTTGGGAGTTCAGTCGCTGCTAACTTTAGGGGATATTAAGATGAATTTTAGAATGTTTAACTATGGAATTTTGGTACAAGGGAAGAAAACACCTACTCAGAGGAGCTGGAAAGATAGCTAAATACTCAGATAATGAATCTCAACTTTGCATGATTCAAGTGGTACCTATGGGAAGTGATGAGGTGAAATGGCATTCCCTAGTAGCCAAGAATGATCCTGAAAAGGATCCTGCACTACTAGAGTTATTAGCAGAGTTTTCGAGTCTATTTGAGGAACCTACTCGTTTACCACCTTCTAGAGGTCTTATTGATCATAGGATTGTGCTAGAACCTGGAACTACACCTGTGAACAAAAGACCATATAGATATCCTTCAGTCAAAAAGGATATCATTGAAGGCTTAGTGTAACAAATGTTATATCAAGGGGTCATTCAACCTAGTTGTAGTCCTTTTGCATCACCAGTGGTCTTGGTAGGCAAGAAGGATGGTACATGGAGGATGTGTGTGGATTATAGGGATTTGAACAAGTTTACGATGAAAAACAAATTTCCAATTCCTATTGTTGAATATTTACTGGTTGAACTTGGGGGTTACTAGATCTTTTCTAAGACAGATTTAAGGTCGGGACATCATCAACTGAGGATGGCAATAGAGGATGTCCTTAAGACTGCCTTTAGGACTCATTCTGGCCATTTTGACTATTTGGTGATGCCGTTTGGGCTATCAAATGCCCCAACAGTTTTTCAAGGATTAATGAATTCTATTTTCCGTCATTATCTGAGGAAACATGTGTTAGTATTTTTTGATGATATCTTAATATATAGCCACACTAGGGAAGATCATGTGAAGCACGTGAAATCTGTTTCTGAGTAAATGGTGAAGCACTAACTGTTTGCCAAAAGGAGTAAATGTTTTTTCGAGGTCCAAAGGATTAACATCTTGGCCTTTCATAACTGTCGAGGGTGTCTCTACTGATCCACAAAAGATCGATGCTGTGAAAAGGTGGCTTGTTCCCTCTACTCTCAAACAGTTAAGAGGATTTTTGGGGTTGGCTGTGTACTACAGGAGGTTTATACAAGGGTTTGGTGTGATATGCAAACCTCTAACAGATATGACCAAGAAGGATAGTTTTCAATGGAACCCTACAGCTCAAGCTGCCTTTGAACATCTGAAGATAGCATTGACTCAGGCTCCTGTTATTGGCCTTAATTGATGCCTCTAAGATTTTTGTTGTTTAAACTGATGCCTGTGGGTATGGTGTCGAGGTTGTTCTAATGCAAGGAAATCCTATAGTTTTCATTAACAAACCTTTATCTCCTAGACATGTTACCTTATCAGTGTAGGATAGGGAATTGTTGTCCATTCTTCAAGCAGTCACCAAGTGGTCAATACTTATTGGGTCAGAAGTTTATCATCAGGACTGATCAGAAAGCTTTGAAGTTTCTAATGGAGCAAAAGTTACACACAAATTCACAACTCTCATGGTTAACTTAGTTGATGCCTTTCGATTACACTATTTGAGTATAAAAATAGGAAGTGAGAACAAAGTGGCAGATGCATTTTCAAGAGTCACTAGGGCTGAGTTACTAGCACAGGTCATTTCCCCTTCCAATCCTGTTCTTTTTCAGGAAATTGAGAATAGTTGGACATGAGATCAAGAGCTCAAACAACTCATTGAAGAATTACAAAAAAAACCTGCTGCTCATAAACAATTCACTTAGATGCAAGGTCAATTAAGGAGAAAAGAAAACTGGTCATTGGAAAAGTGCAGAGCTTACAGAAGACATTATGTCTTTGTGGCGTGCTGGCCCTCATGGGGGTCATTCAGGTTTTGAAGCTATCCTCAAAAGATTGTCGACACTGTTCTATTGGAAGAATATGAGAAATGAGGTGAAGGAGTTTATATAGAAGTGTGATGTATGCCAAAGAAACAAATCTGACTTAGCTGCTTACCTTGGCCTCCTACAACCATTGCCTATTCCTGATGTAGTTTGGTCTCAAATTAGCATGGATTTTATTAATGTCTGCCTAAGTCACAGGGTTACGAGGCAATCTTAGTGGTAGTGGATAGACTCAGCAAATATGGCCATTTTATTCCACTCAAACACTCTTATACAGCTCAATATGTTGCTAAGGTGTTTTTGGACACCATTGTTAGGTTACATTGGTTGCCTGATGCTATTACTAGTGACAGAGATGTTGTCTTCTTGAGATCCTTTTGGCAGGGACTTCTTTTGTTGCAAGGGGTTCTGCTGCACACTTTTTCAGCATATCACCCTTGATCTGATGGCCAAACGGAGGTACTCAACAGATGCCTAGACCTACTTGAGGTGTTATTGCAATTATGATGCTTCCAACTGGTTTTCTTGCTTACCAATGGTTGAGTATTGGTATAATACATGTCATCATTCAGCAATCCAGACTACCCTTTATGAAGCTCCATATGGTAAACCTCCTCCATTACACCTCCCTGATCTACCAGGGGAATCAGCTTCTACTGAAGTTGATGGTACATTGGTGAATAGAGAGCTGAAACTTCAACTATTGAAACATCACTTAGCAAGGGTGTAGCTCAGAATGAAACAACAGGCCGACTCTCATAGGACTGATAGACATTTTGATGTAGGGGATAGGGTGCATTTCAAAGTTCAACCTTACAAGCAAGCCCCAATTTCTAACCATTCTTTCCACAAGTTAGCTGCTAAGTATTATGGCCCTTTCCAGATCATTAAGAGAGTTGGTCTAGTAGCTTACATTCTTTCATTGCCTGCTTCTGTCAAAATACATCCTACTATTCATGTGTCTTTGTTAAAGAAATGCTATGAAGTGCCTTCTCAAATATCTCATCCTCCTACAATTGATTTGGCCAATCCTCATTGTCCTGACCTAGAGGTAGTGTTGCAGAGGAGAATTGTTAAGAAGGGAAACAAGGTTATGGTTCAGTTGTTGGTTAAATGGTCTGGACTACTTGCAAATGCTGCTACATGGGAGTTTGCAACTGTTTTGAAGACAAGATTTCCCTTGTTTGATCCTTGAGGACAAGGATATTTTGTTAGGAGGGAGTACTGATACACAATCAAGGAGTTAGAGTCAAACTTAGCCTTACAGAAGTAGTCAATTCTGTTGAAGCAGTTAGTTAGGCGGAATAACTGATTTTTGTTATTCTGTTACTCTGTTAGATTTGTGAACTAAAAGCTTTACAATTTAGTCATTCAATTACAATATAAGCTTGTAATCTGAACTATCAAAGCATATATGGACATACAGATTTCTTCTCTCTTCCTAATCCTCTTCTTACTCTCTTAACTCTTCTTCTTCTTTAACTGTCTTCTCGAGATTACTTCTGAAACAGTAGTTCGATCCTCAAATTCGTTAAGAGTTCCTGCAATCGAGTAACACTAGATTTGTCCTCAACTTTAGTGGCAAAAGAATCAAAGGGATAATTTTGTATTCTTTTCTTGATTATATCCCCTTAATAGCATATATAGTGGGTTTGTTTTTTCATCAAGTATTCAAGTGACAATAATAGTTAGCTGCAAGATGATAGTGTAGAGAAGAGGAAAAAAGGGGATGGTCTTTAACTACTTTGTTAGTGTAGTAGTTGTTTGCAATGTATAGTCCTCCAAAATATACTGTATAATCTTTGTGGTATATCCAAGTTGATGTGAAATTCATGATAAGAATGTAAGATGGCAGTGGTGGCTGCTTTCTTTTTGTCAGCTGTTAAATTCCATTCAATTCCCACCATTACCATCCAAATCCCACCCTCACCCCCACCCCCATGAAAGGTAAGGTTCGGGGAATATATATAAAGTTAATTTCTCCACTTGTTGGGTATTTAATATTTTTGTCAAAGTTTTAATAATTCTAACCAGATCCCTCCTTCACCTAATCATGGTTTACCTACCATTTTTTTTCAATAGGAAAGTTATATAATAAGTTAAGTATTTGCTATGTATTAACTATACACAACAATTTTTAAAAATTACATTACGATTACGATTTTACAGCAAATCTCTCCTATCTCAAGCTCTTGCTCGCCTCTCTCTTCCCTCCTTTCCATCCCTTTTACTCACCTCTCTTCTCTTTGGCTCCCCTCTCTCTCTCTCTTAACTTTTGATGGATACAAATGGGGAATATTATTAATACAAATCATGCGAGAGACTTGTATTAGAGGAGAGATGGTAGAAACCTCTTTTCTTCATTAATTTGTTGGTACAATTGTGTTCCTTGCTATACTTGATAGAAAGTGAATATACAAGCAACATATACGCTAGATACAATTATATTTGTTGATACAATTGTATTCATTAATATACATTGTATATTTTTTTTTGCACTCAAATTGCAACAGGTGTGAACAAACGGTGATAGGATAACTGGCCGGAGCAAGGCACCGGTTCGGTGCAGAAACTCCATAGCTAGGCACACTGATTATCGAGTGAGGATAAAGAGACTGTCGCTTCTTTCAGTGTCGACCGTCTTCTTTTATTCCTTGGAGTTCGCCTGTCCATCACGAGCTGACGTGTTTTTCCACCGAATCATTTGGCCTTGGAATTTTTGGCGTCTGCTTGTCATTTCTGGTGAAATCTTTCTCCTATTTGAAGGGAAATTTTTTCGATTGATTGGGAATTTTTTTTGAAACCCTAGATTGGAGGGAATCTTTCATCGATCTTTCTTCGTTTTCTCGGTGGAATATAGGTGTTTGATTTTTACAAGGGGCACTGCTTCTTTCTGGAGAAAAGCAAGTCAAGGAAACTTATTCCTCAATTCTCTTTTGGTTTTTTTTGATCATCATCCGGGAATAACTTGACATTGGAGAAGAAGCTATCGAAGCCACCGACGAATAGCCCAAACCGATTCCTTCAATTTGCAGAACCGGGAGCTATAATTTTCTCTACAGTTTCAGCGCTAAGCACTGCACATTTCAGGAGTGCTGGAAGCCAAGAACTCGTTAAGAAGTTCATCAAAGGTGTTGCTCCAAAGAATTCTGGTGATGCGCTCAACAGTTAATCTGGCAGATTACCCAGGTGATATCTTCCATTTCCCCCTTTCTTTGGTGTTTAAATTCCTGTTCAAGTCTGATCCTTTCCTGTTCTTGCCTATTCAATTTCTTATTCTCCCCTGTATTGGCATTATTTCCTAACTGTATAGTTGATATTTTGCTTGCTGACTTTTTTGACTATATCTCATACTTCTTATTGATTCTTGATTTGTTGTTGGATTTGCTGATTTTGTTTTTTTTGATATATTTGTAGATTTGTTGGTTTTGTTTGTTTGCTTGTATATTACTTGTTCGTGTGTAATTGAAGTGGGTTCCTAGCGAATATTTGACTGCTTCGATATTATTGTATTGTTCGGCTGATTATTTGTGAGCGATTAGTTCTTAGTTGGTGGCGTCCGAATCTAATGGGGGAGTCGGGTCATGTCATCGGTTGGGGTCGGGGGTAAGAGATAGGGGTGGTAAGAAGGGCGCAGGCTTATCTAAATTAAGAGTAGGATCGTGGAATATAGGATGACTTACAGGGAAATCCATAGAGCTAGTAAAGTGTCTTAAGAGGAGACAAATTAATATAGCGTGTGTTCAGGAGACTAGATGGGTAGGGACCAAAGCTCGGGATGTAGACGGGTTCAAGTTATAGTACTCGGGTGGTTCTAGGGATAGAAATGGTGTAGGTATACTAGTAGATGAGGACCTTAGGAAATATGTGGTGGAGGTTAGGAGGTTTAACGATAGGTTGATGTCTACTAAACTTGTGGCGGGTAAGCACGTAGTGACTGTAGTTAGTGTCTATGCGCCTCAAGTGGGCCTAGACAAGAAAGTCAAGAGGCTTTTTTGGGAAGATTTGGATGAGGTGGTGAAAGGCATACTAGTGATGGAAAAACTTTTCATTGGGAGAGACTTTAATGGGCATATTGGGGCTAACATTAGCGGGTTTGAAGATGTCTAAGGAGGCTTTGGTTTTGGGGAAAGGAATGGGGGTGGGACGTCTCTCTTCGATTTTGCCAAAGCCTTTGAGTTAGTTATTGCTAACTCATTTTCTAGAAGAGGGAAAATCACTTAATAACCTTTCAGAGTGAGGTAGCTAAAACTCAATGTGACGCCCTAAGTCCTAATAAAGCGGACTGGCACCCATTGCCAACAAGGCTCGGGAGAACCAACATATAACTATGCACTTGCTATGAACATTTAAGAGGTTTCCATATTCAACATGCTGTCAAAAGAAGGTAAGTTGTATTAACAAGCCAAAAGTAAATGCATAAGACTAGACTGTTGGAGCCACGATGTCTACAGTACGCTACTTGACCATACTTTAATTCACATAGTCTACGAAGCCTCTAGGTAAGGAATAATATCCATATGGGTCGGGACGGGCCCGGGCTCATGACCAACTATACAATACAAAATACAAGCTCTATACACACAAGCCCCGAAGCAACCTAGAGCTTAGTAATAGCAGCTGGAAATTTTGTACTCTTATGGGGGAGATCTAGTAGCTCCTGTACCTGCAGCGTGAAATGAATGTATCCCGTAAGGGACGTCAGTACGAGATAATGTATTGAATATGTAAGGCAGGAAATATTGTATATGAAATAAAAACTGAAATGAAATAACATACTGGTGTGTAAGGATAAAAGATCACCTTTAGTCATATTTGGAATCATGTACTTTATGTCTTTTTATTACTTTACCTTTCTTTACTGTATAATCTGTGCATAATATACCATGTAAATGACCAGCTGATCAGTGGTAAATCAATATCAGGATCGACCCATGCTAGGCTTTCCTTTCACCCATGGGATACCCCCCGTAATATAGGATCGACCTATGCTAGGTGATTCTTCCACCCCTGGGATTAAGGTATCATATAAGAACTCATTTTTGCGGAAGATAAAAATGGTGCAGCAACCTTATTACATCACTAAAGAACCAAACCTTGTTAATAACATAATTATTACTTCATAATCCAGCCAACCAACAAGAGAAAAACCTCTTAATTAACAAGAAAAGTGGATAGCAATCTTTGGAACACATGCTGTCCCAAATTCCTGCACAAGTACAACCAGCTTACTCTTTATGTTTTTCATGGAAAAATTACACCAAACCATAGGTATTTTTACTTACCTTAAGGATTAGGTGTTCTTCAAGAACCCTAGAGGTGAGCCTTGGCTGCTTTACAAAATGAAGAGAGAGCAAGGAGAAACTTGGAAAGAAATCTGATTTTTGGCTTTGAGAATATGACTAAAATTGATGGCTATTAGTCCCTTTTATAGGGCCACTTCAGGCCGACTTTCTTTTGTATTTCAAGCCTTATTTTATTAAGGTGATGATGCAACAACTTGGCCTTTTCACTTACTTGGGCCTTATTGGGCTTAAATTGGATGGGCTTTGCAGATATTTCTCTTTTACACCAACTTAGTTTGGGCCCTATTTGTGAATTGGGTTGTGAATGTAATTTGTCCCTTCTCCTATTCATCTTGGGCTGCAAATGTTGTCCTTTTATGATGCTAAATCATGGGCCCAAATGACATCCTTAACTCGGGGTTTATTCTTTATCAGACTTGAATAAATTCGGTGTTGGGTCTCGTCTCCGTCTACCTATCCTATTTAAGCTAAGGACGTAGGTGACTCACCTGTTAGCTTCCTAAGTCTCACAAGCACCTCATTTCTTTCACTTCATTTAAGGTCACGATCTTCTTAACTTGACTTAAACTTATATACATGTGGTCATCTTGAGCGTTAGACGTACATATAGTCCTTTAATCTAAAATTCAAGCACTTTTAAAAATGTGCGCTGCTTTGACCCCGCCATATCATGTTTCACATGCGTTGGACTAGTACATGTAAGATGTGGGGTGTTACATCCTCCCCCCCAGGAATATTCGTCCCTGAATGTTGGTATAAATGGGATAGGTCATACAAGTTTAAACTTTCATGTAAACAAACTTTTGACAATATAATAAGAATTCAAATTCACGTACCTACTAATCCCTCAACTCTGCATCTTGGACTTCCTCTTTAGCTTCAAATAAATAAGGGTATTTAGACCTCATTGCTTCCTCAGCCTCCCACGTTATCTCTTATACCTACTGGTTCCTCCAAAGTGCCTTTACTGAAGGTATTTCCTTATTCATTAGCTTTCTAACTTGACGATCTAGGATAGCAATAAGTACCTCTTCATAGATGAGATCTTTTGTAACCTGCATATCTTCAATAGGAGTGATATGAGATGGGTCACCTATGCATTTTCAAAGCATTGAGACGTGAAAAACTGGATGAACCATTGAAAGCTCCTGGGGTAGCTCTAATTCATATGCAACCTGTCCAAACCTTTTAATAATCTTATATGGCCCTATGTAACGTGGGCTTAGTTTCCCCTTCTTACCAAATCTCATAACACCTTTCATTAGGGACACTTTTAAGAATACCCAATCTCCTATTGAGAATTCCAGTCCTCTTCTTCTAGCATCCGCATATGATTTGTGACGACTTTGGGTTGTTTCTACCTGTTTCGTATTACCTTGACTTTTTCCATGGCTTGTTGGACTAGATATGGACCAAGCAAGGTGGTTTCACCCACTTCAAACCATCCTATAGGTGATCTACATTTCCTTCCATACAAAGCTTCATACGGTGCCATCTTGATGCTTGAACGGTAGCTATTATTATAGGCAAATCCAGTAAGTGGCAAATGGTCCACCCAACTACCTTTGAAGTCCAATGCATATGCCCGCAAGTGTTTGAATGGTGCGTTCTGCTTGACCATCTGTCTGCGGGTGGAAAGCTGTACTTATATTCACTTGTGTCCCTAAGCTCCTTTGGAAGGATTTCCAAAACTTTGCAGTGAATTGAGCTCCCCGATCAGATATAATGGAGATCGGGATCCCATGTAGCCTAACTATCTCTTTGTGGTATAGCTTTGCATACTCTTCAGCTGTATAATCACTCTTAACTGGCAAGAAGTGTGCTGACTTTGTGAGTCTATCAACTATCACCCATATGGAGTCAAACTTCTGAAATGAGCGAGGCAACCCAGGAACAAAACCCATATTAATCATATCCCACTTCCGCGTTGGAAGCTCTATACATTGCATATAACCTCCCGGCTTTTGGTGCTTTACTTTAACTTGTTGGCAATTTAGACATTGAGCCACAAATTCTGCAAGGTCCTTTTTCATGCCTTCCCACCAAAACATTCCCTTCAGGTCATGATACATCTAAGTTGATCTTGGATGGATCGAATATCTTGATTGATGGGTTTCTTCCATTATCCTCCTTCTTAGTTCATTTATATTAGGAATGCATAATCTATTTTGGCAATAAAGTGCTCTATTTTGTGCAAGTTCAAAGCCCTTCATCGTGCCTTGACTGACCTTCTCCTTAAGTCGTCGTAGAACAGGATCCTTAAACTGCTTTTCTCTTACCTCCATTACCAATGAAGACTTTGCAGTATTATGCACAACAACCCCTTCCTTTGGAGTTTCAAGGAGGCGAACCCCCAGATTGGCAAGTTGACGTAGATCCTTAACCACTCTTTGACGTACCACAGACTACTCACTAATATTCATAATTGCCTTACGACTCAGAGCATCGGCTACCACATTTGCTTTCCCTGGATGGTATAGTATATCAACGTTGTAATCCTTTATTAGCTCCAGCCACCTCCATTGCCTTAAATTTAGGTCTTTCTATTTAAAGATGTATTGTAGGCTCTTATGATCAGTGTATATGTCAACATGAACTCCATACAAATAGTGGCGCCATATTTTCAAGGCAAACACAACAGCTGCTAGCTCAAGGTCATGTGTTGAGTAGTCTCTCATGTGGCCGCAGTTGTCTCGAGGCATAAGCAATTACCCTACCATGTTGTGTTAGTTCACACCCTAAGCCAACCCCTGAAGCATCACAATACAGCGCATACCCCTCTGTGCCTTCTGGAAGCACCAGTACAGGTGCAGAAGTTAGCCTGCTTTTCAACTCTTGAAAGCTTCTTTCACATGCATCATTCCATTAAAATTTGGTCGCCTTATGTGTCAACTTTGTTAGAGGTGCAGAAATAGAAGAAAAAGTTTCAACAAATCTGCTGTAATAACCTGCCAACCCTAGGAAGCTTCGAACTTCTGTGGGTGTTGTTGGCCTGGGCCAATCTTTCACCGCCTCTATCTTTTGTTAATCAACCCTTATTCCTTTATCAGATACAATATGACCCAAGAATGCCACTGATTTCAACCAAAATTCACATTTGGAAAACTTGGCATACAATTGCCGATCACGAAGAACTTGTAATACTTGCCGTAGGTGATTTGCATGGTTCTCTTCTGATCTTGAATACACCAAAATGTCATCTATAAATACTATCACAAATACATCCAAGAATGGCTTGAATACCCTATTCATTAAGTCCATAAAAACTGTTGATGCATTGGTCAGCCCAAATGACATTACAAGAAATTCAAAGTGACCATAGTGTGTCCTAAAGGTTGTCTTGGGTATATCTTTCTCCTTCACCCTCACTTGGTGATAACCTGACCTCAAATCAATTTTGGAAAAGGATTTGGCACCCTGTAACTGATCAAATAAATCATCAATCCTAGGGAGGGGGTATTTGCTTTTAATTGTCACCCTATTCAATTGTCGGTAGTCAATACACATTCTCAAGGTGCCATCCTTTTTACGTACAAATAACACTGGTACACCCCAAGGGGACACACTAGGTCTTATAAAATCCTTCTCTAGCAAATCTTTTAATTGCTCCTTTAATTCACGTAATTTTGTCGGGGCCATTCTATATGGAGGGATAAAAATAGGTTGAGTTCCTGGAAGTAAGTCAGTGCCAAAATCTATTTCTCGTTCTGGAGGTAAGCCTGGAAGCTCTTCGGGGAACACATCAACAAATTCATTCACTACGGGAACAGATTGAAGAGTTGGTGATTCTGCTTCCATATCCCTTACTCTAACTAGATGACATATATATCCCTTTGACATCATCTTCCTCGCCTTAAAATTGGAAAGAAACTTACCCTTTGGTGCCCTAACATTACCTTCCCATTCAAGGACTGCCTCATTTGGAAAGTGAAAATACATTCTCTTAGTTCGGCAATCCACAGTAGCATAGCAAGAAGCTAACCAATTCATACCCATTATAACATCAAATTCCACCATATCTAACTCAACAAGGTCCGCCAATGTGTCACGGTCACAAACAGTTACTACACAATCATAATAGACCCTTCTAGCTATAATAGATTCACCGGTCGGTGTAAACACTTCAAATGGCTCGTTCAATAATTTAGGTGTTCTTTTAAGCTTCCCAGCCACTAGTGGAGTGATATATGATAGTGTAGAACCAGGGTCAGTTAATGCATACACATTATGTGAAAAGATGGACAATGTACCTGTGACCACATCGGGTGAAGCTTCTAAATTTTGTCGACTCCCCAGAGCATAAGTGTGATTTTGGGCTCCGCTGGAGCTAGCTGCCCCTCTACCACCTCTACCACGGTTTATAGGTGTTTGCTGACCCCTATTTAATGGGGGAACTAACAATGATGATGCAACAGCTGATCCAATAGGTTGTGCAATATCACTCATACGTCTTCTTGGGCAATCTCTCATCATATGCCCTGGTATGCCACACCAATAACAAGCATGTGTCCCAACACGACATGTACCTAAATGACTCCTCCCACATTGTTTGCAAGGCTGCCTAGGAGGAATTTGCTGGCTTGCCGAATATCCTGTTGTTCGTGCACCTTGTCCCTCACTTCTTTGACTAAATTGATTACCTCTAGGCCCTTGAAGTTGCGGTGGAGCACTGACTGCAAAATAGGAGGATGATGGCTTAGGTGGTTTATTAGGAAATCGAAGCCTAAACTCACCTTGGGACGGTACAAACTGCCCTGTAGATCTGGCCCTCTTGGACCGCCCCTTTCTAACTCTTGTGTCCTTCTTTGCCTTTGATCCTCCAGTTTTTGTGCAAATGCTTGCATCCTCGCTATATCCATGTCTTCATTCAGAGAAGCAATGGTACAGTCTCTAACCAGATATAACTCTATCTGCCATAGTAGCAACTACATTAGGAGCATACCTGGCCAGGGAATTAAATTGAAGGCTATACTCCCTCACACTCATATTCCCTTGGTGAAGAGTCAGAAACTGATTTGCCCGGGCCTCTCGGATCTCGTATGGCAAGTAGTGGTCAAGAAATGCCTTCTTGAACTCCTTCCAGGTAGTTGGAGGTGCATCTATACCCTTAGATTGCTTACAAGCTTCATACCACAATATAGCCACACCCTTCAATCTATATGCTGCCAGTTCCACAGCTTCTGTGCCGCTTATGTGCATAACATTCAAAGTGCGTTGGATCTGATTGATGAAGTCTTGTGGATCTTCCTTAGGATCTGACCCGGTAAAGGATGGTGGGTCCAAATTAAGGAAGTCACGTATCCTCGTGCTAGCTTCCTAATTCACACCACCTGCACCTATAACTGGGCCTTCTTGTCTTTGGCTTTGGTTAGCAACTATGTGAGTCAATAATTGGTCCGCATTTCTCAGATCCTGCACGGTAGCATCGGTAGGTGGTTCTGGGGGAGTTTCACTACTTCCTGGTTCATTAGGAGCTGGAGGAGTTGGAGATGTTTGTGACAGAGACTCATGTTGGGGCCTCATTTCGTTGTCTCACCTGACTGGGTGCACCAACTACCACTTCCACTTCCTTCCCTTTGCCTTTACTTTTCCTTGTTTCAGGCATACTTGCTGTACAAAATAATTTAGAGGTTAAAAACAATCCACCTACAACACTTGGCTCTATGGCACGATCTAAAGAATGAAAAGAAAGTGACAACTACTAAATGTCACGTAACCTCTTGCTTATAAATGTGGTGCACAACACATCCATAAACAAGACTCTACATAGACACGGCTTTGTAGACTCCCTAGGACGACCTGCTCTGATACCACTTTTGTCACGCCCTAAGTCCCATTAAGGCGGACTGGCACCCGTTGCCGACAAGGCTCAGGAGAACCAACATATAACTATGCACCTGCTATGAACATTTAAGAGGTTTCCATATTCAACATGCTGTCAAAAGAAGGTAAACTGTATTAACAAGCCAAAAGTAAATGCATAAGACTAGGCCGTTGGAGCCACGATGTCTACAATACGCTACTTGACCACACTTTAATTTACATAGTCTACAAAGCCTCTAGGTAAAATATAATATCCATATGGGTCGGGACCGGCCCCGCCTCATGACCAACTATACAATACAAAATACAAGCTCTATACACACAATCCCCGAAGCAACCTAGAGCTTAGTATTAGCAGCTGGAAATTCTATACTCTTACAGGGGAGATCTAGTAGCTCCTGTACCTGCAACATGAAATGCAGGTCCCCCATAAGGGACGTCAATACGAGATAATGTACTGAATATGTAAGGCAGGAAATATTGTATATGAAATAAGAACTCAAATGAAATAACACACTGGTGTGTAAGGATAAAAGACCACCTTTAGTCATATTGTGGAATCATGTACTTTATGTCTTTTTATTACTTTACCTTTCTTTACTGTATAATCTGTGCATAATATATCATGTAAATGACCAGCTGATCAGTGGTAAATCAATATCGGGATCGACCCATGCTAGGCTTTCCTTTCACCCATGGGACACCCCTCGTAATACGGAATTGACCCATGCTAGGTGATTCTTCCACCCCTGGGATACCACCCATCAATAAGCAACTTTGAGTTTATCTTTTATTTACTTTCCAGATGATTCTTTTGGTGGTCATAACATTTAGAGTTGTAGGACTATAAAACTGACATGTGACATCTAAACAACCATACAAGATAATATCACAATGAAAAGAGAGTTATACAACTAATGAAACGTGTAGGAGATCAAACAACACATGGACTTTATTGGTAAAAAGGAACTCATATATCCTTTGTACCCAAGTACATATGCAGGTTTGACAGTAGCTATGTATGGGAACATATGAATATAGTATTTAGTGGATACACGGTTAGTAGCCATACCGGAATTTGTATTTGCCTTTATGTGCCAAGGAAGAATCTAGATTTCATGCCAAGTAATAAGAAATCAAGTAGCCTTACATACCTTATTGCACTACGTCGTGATTACCTCAGAGTAGTATCCTCTTCCTCCAAATACTTATCTACAACATTGCAGCTAATAGACACATCTTGGTAGTCCAATTTCACCCAAAAATAATATTCGGGCAGCAAGCTCGGAATTAGCTACCAAGGAGTATTCTTTCAACATTTCCACTCCTAGTCGTATTTTCTAATACACATTCTCATATACATGTCATATCTAGCTATTTTTAGTCCCATAACAGCATTACAACAGCTCATAAAGTACAACATACAACAACTCTACACAACACGCAAGTAGGCAATGCAACATTGCGTCCTTTCGCTACATTTTGATGTCAACCATTCCAAATCCATTTCAACTTCAACCAAAGTGTTCTCAACATATTTACACACAAAGACAGTCCTAAAACAGTCACCAAGTAGATGGAAAACATGAGACAACAATTCCCAATATTCAGTCCACGAATTCTTACTAAGAGCAGAATTAGGTATCATATAAGAACTCATTTTTGCGGAAGATAAAAATGGTGCAACAGCCTTATTACATCACTAAAGAACCAAACCTTGTTAAAAACATAATTATTACTTCATAATCTAGCCAACCAACAAGAGAAAAACCTCTTAATTAACAAGAAAAGTGGATAGCAATCTTTGGAACACATGCTGTCCCAAATTCCTGCACAAGTATAACCAGCATACTCTTCATGTTTTTCATGGAAATATTACACCAAACCATAGGTATTTTTACTTACCTTGTCCCTCAAGGATTAGGTGCTCTTCAAGAACCCTAGAGGTGAGCCTTGGCTTCTTTACAAAATGAAGAGAGAGCAAGGAGAAACTTGGAAAGAAATCTGATTTTTGGATTTGAGAAACTGACTAAAATTGATGGTTGTTAGTCCCTTTTATAGGGCCACTTTTTGCCGACTTTCTTTTGTACTTCAAGCCTTATTCTATTAAGGTGATGATGCAGCAACTTGGCATTTTCACTTGGGCCTTATTGGGCTTCAATTAGATGGGCTTTGCTGTAAATATTTCTCTTTTACACAAACTTAGTTTAGGCCCTATTTGTGAATTGGGTTGTGAATGTAATTTGTCCCTTTTGCTATTCATCTTGGGCTGCAAATTTTGTCCTTTTATAATGTTAAACCATGGCCCCAAATAACATTCTTAACTCGGAGTTTATTCTTTATCGGACTTGAACAAATTTGGTGTTGGGTCTTGTCTCCGTCTACCTAGCCTATTTAAGCTAAAGACATAGGTGACTCACCTATTAGCTTCCTAAGTCTCATAAGCACCTCACTTTTTTCACTTCATTTAAGGTCATGATCTCCTTAACTTGACTTAAAACTTATATACACGCAGTCATCTTGAGCATTAGACGTACATATAGTCCTCTAATCTGAAATTCAAGCACTTTTAAAAATGTGCGCTGCTTTGACCCCACCATATCATGTTTCACGTGCGTTGGACTAGTACATGTAAGATGTGGGGTGTTACACTCAAATTGATTACCTCCTTCTCCGGAAGGGTGATAGAAGCCTTTGTAAGAATTGCAAAGTTATTCCGAGTGAAAATATTTCCACCCAACATAGGCTTCTAGTGATGAATTTAGATATTCAGAGAGAAAAGAAGAGGAAGGTTGTCTACGCCCAACCGAGGATTAGATAAGGAAGCTTGACTCCTTCCCATTCTCGTGAGATAGAAGAAAAGTTGAGAAACTTAGAGGCTTGGAGTAGTGGCGGAAATGTGAATAATATGTGGGACACTATTGTTGGTTGCATTAGAAAGGTAGCTACCGAGGTATTAAGGGTTTCGAGAGGGACCTTCGGTGGAAGTCAGTGCGATTGGTGGTGGAATGACGAAGTTCAAGGTAAAGTGAAAGTTAAGGTGGCCTATACGAAGTGGTTGGAGTGTAGGGAGGAGGATGAAAAACAAAGGCGTAAGGAGATCTATAAGACCAGTGTTTTGGACGGCGAAAGGCGACAAAAGGCGACAAGGCTCTGCCTCGCCTCGCGGCGAGGCGAGCGGCGAGGCGCTCGCCTTTTTTAATTGAGGCGCCAATTTATACCAAAATCTGAAATTTTTAAGTGCATATATAAATATCCAAATCTCAATAGTAATAACATATATTAACAAATATTTCAATTCAAAAAGGCAAAAACTAATAATAGATAGCAAGATCTATTTCAATCCAAAAAGGCAAAAACTAATAATAGATTAATATCAAGCAAACAAAAGTCTAGATTGACAAACAATACTAGAAGTCTATTCTTCTTCAAGATTATCAAGATCTTCAAGATCAACATTAATTTCATTTTGGTTATATTGTTCATCATCTTCTTCCTCCTCGGATTCTTCATCTATTAGTGTCCGTGTCCTACTTGAACTTGAAACTGTAGTCTGTACTCCCTTGCCCTTATCAAGTGCCTTTAATCTTGAAGGAGCTTCCCTAAGACCATAGTTTCTCTCGTCGGCTCCAATAGTCGAAGCAACTGTACCCCAAGTAAGATCACCTTCCTCGTATACTAGTTCATCTCCTTGATCTTCGGGGCCTCCAACCAACCATTCATTTGAATCATCAATATAATCCAAGGCAATTGCATCTATGGTGTCACGAGCATCATAACGACGTTTCAATGTTCTATTGTACTTAATGTACACTAGATCATTGAGACGCGATAGTGCAAGCCTATTTCTCCTTTTAGAATGAATCTGCACATAAGTTTTAGATATTAACTAACTAGTATAATAATATAATATGGATATTAGGATATAAAATATTCTTCTTACATGTTCAAATACACTCCAATTTCGCTCACACCCGGATGAACTACAAGTTAGACTTAGCACTTTCATGGCAAACTTTTGCAAGTTTGGAGTTTGACTACCAAATAGTGACCACCATTCAACTATAAAAAAAATAAATTTAAAGGTTAATACTTAATAATAAGTCAAATAACCAAACCAAAGTGAAGCTATATTATAAAGAAGTTCTTACCGGGTGACCTTGTGTCTTTGGCTCTTTGAGCTTGACCACAACCAAATAGTCCCTCAGCATTTTTGTACCTAGGAAGCTCAGCAACTAGTAAATCTTGAGTTGCTATATCAGGGACCATCTTCTCAACACATGCATGATATCCAGGCCACACATTTTGATGTATGGTGTCATTGTTATAAGCTTTATAAAACACTCCTGGGTTCAAAATAAAGCCTGCAGCATGCAAAGGCCGATGGAGTTGGTCATTCCACCTTGCATCAATGATTTCAAATACTTTCTCATATTGCCTCTCAACTCCATTAAAGGCCTGTGCAATAGCTTCCTTAGCTCTATCCATTGCTTCATAAATATAGCCCATTGGGGGTTTTCTCTCCCCATCCACCAAACGAAGCACTGATGTTAAAGGACCACAAACTTTAAGGGCCCTAACAACATCATTCCAAAAGTGGGCTGAAATGAGAAGATTGGCAACTTCTTTTCCCAAAGTTTCTTTTGCAAATCTACTTGAAGTCCATTCGTTTGAGAGGATTAGCATTCTCAAATTTTTCTTCTGATTATACATAGCTCTCATAGTCAAGTAGGCCGTTGCGAATCTTGTCTTCGCCGGTTTCACCAAATTTCTTTCTTTGGTGAATTTTCTCATTAAATTCAACAACAATGGCCTTTGACTAATATAGGAATGGATCTTGATGGCCTTCTTAAAAACTGTTAAAATAATATTATGGTAATTAGTAGCTAATAAGTATTAAATATTAACTATAAAGACAGTTAGTGGATAGGAGAGTGATCTTACCCGAAGCATATGGATTGATCTTGAAGATATCACCAAACATCAAATTAATACAGTGAGCGGCACATGGAGTCCAATAAATGTGTCCATACACACTCATCATCATGCTTCCCGCCTTAACATTCTCGCTAGCATTATCGGTGACAACTTGTACAACATTTTCCGGCCCGATTCTTTTAATAGTGCTCTCAAATAAGTTGAACATTTTGGTAGAATCGGTAGATTCATTGCTAGCATCAACTGAATTTAAGAATACACTACCAATGGGAGAATTCACCAAAATGTTAATGATCATTTTGCCATTTTGTGCCGTCCATTTGTCCATCATAATGGAACACCCAAACTTTGTCCATTGCACTTTGTGATCATCAATAAGTTTGTCTATTTTCTTCACCTCCTTTTTAAGGTGAGTAACTCTTACTTCATGGAAAGTAGGAGGCTTCATCCCGGGGCCATGTTGTCCTACCGCCTCAATAAATTTTTCAAATGATTTATGATTAACACAATTAAAAGGGAGCCCCGCATCATACATCCATAATGCAAAAGCACTTACCGCACGCTCCCTTAGAATTTTCTTTGTTTCATCAAAGCCCGCTCCCTTTTCAAAACCTCCCCCTTGTGATTTTTGAGAAAAGTAGAGATTAAGAGGACCTTTTGTCACATTCCGCCCCGTGGATGATGCACTTCCACTAGAAGACATTTTTTGAGATTTTGTGGAGGGCATCATTTCATCAAATTCATCCAAATCATCATCATAATCAACATTAATCACAGGTTCTTCTTGCCACCTTTTAGAACTGTTCGCCTTTTTATTTTCCACATACGCCCTTACTTCTTCTCTAACTTCGGGCGGACAACTCGGACATTGTCTTACATTCCTATTTCCACCAATCAAGTGTTGCTTGTGTCGACTAATTCCACCATTAGATGTAACTTTACAGAATATACAGATAACAGAATCTCTTGTCGGTCCTTGTATGCCATAATTCCATCCAATATCCCTTTTTTTGCTATTATCAGCGGCCATTGAAATCAGTCAATCACACTGGAGATTAAAATTTAATATAAATTAGCATTAAAAAATTGGCCACTGCCCACTGCCCACTGGACAGTTAACATATACATTAGATTACAATTTTTTTTTTTAAAACATGGGCACAGCCACACTAACTGGACACTGGACTGGAGGAACTGGAAGGAAGAAATAAAGAAATAAAGGGGAAAAAAAATCAGAACTTCAGAACAGCTGAAGTGCTGAACTGAAGAAGCAAAAAAAGAAAGAAAGAATGAAGGAAGAAGAAAGAAGAGAGGAAGAAGAAAACGAAAGAAGAAAGAGGCGACTTACCGGAGTTTGGAGCTTGCTGGAGACTGGAGCAGGGTCGCCGGAAGTCGGAACTACTGAGGAACAGGGTCGCCGGTCGAAGTGGAAGCTGGAAGAAGAAGAACAGTCGTCGCCGGTCGAAGTGGAAGCTGGAAGAAGAAGAACAGTCGTCGTTGTCGAAGCTGAAGAAGAAGAAGCTGAACCCTAATTTTTATTTTTAAAAGTCTGATTGTCGCGACTTGGTAAGTATTAGTTTAAAAAAAAAAATTAAAAAGGCGAGCGCCTCTGCGCCTCGCCTCGCCATCGCGCCTCTCGCCTTTCCGTCGCCTTTTGTCGCCTTTTGCACCGTCGCCTCGCCTCACCTTCAAATGGCGATACCCTGTCGCCTCGCCTCGCCTCTCGCCTTAGGCGCAGAGGCGAGCGCCTTTAAGAACACTGTATAAGACAGCTAAGTCAGAAGCAAAGATGGCGGTGACAAGTGCTAGGACAGCAGCGTTTGAGCGCCTGTATGAGGAGCCAAGTGATAAAGGCGCAGAAAAGAGAATATATAGGTTTGCTAAAGAGAGAGAAAGGAAAGCCCGCGACTTGGACCAAGTGAAGTGCATCAAGGATGAGGAGGGTGAGGTGTTGGTGGATGAAACTTCCATTAAACTAAGGTGGCAAGCTTACTTTCATAAACTCTTAAACGAAAAAGGAGGTAGAGATATTGAGTTGGGTAAGTTGGCACACTCTGAAAGTCATCGAGATTTTGATTATTGCAGGCGGTTCAGAGTTGAGGAGATTAGAAGGGCTATTAGTAGGATGAAGAGAGGGAGGGTGATCGGACCTGATGAGATTGTGGTAGACTTTCGGAAGAACATGGTCAAGGATGGCATAGAGTGGCTAACTAGACTATTCAATGCTATTATGAGGACTGCCAAGATGCCGGATGAATGGAGGAGGAGTACAATGGTCCCACTGTACAAGAACAAGGGTGATATTCAAAATTGTAACAATTATATGGGTATCAAGTTGTTAAGTCACACTATGAAGGCATGGGAGAGAGTTGTGGAGATGAGGGTGAAAAAAGTAGTGTCTATTTCAGAGAATCAGTTTGGATTCATGCCAGGGAGGTCGACTACTGAAGCAATTCACCTTGTTCAGAGATTAGTGGAGAAATATAGGGAAAGTAAGAAGAACCTTCATATGGTGTTCATTGATCTCGAGAAATCCTATGAAAAAGTCTTGAGGGATGTCCTATGGAGGTGTTTAGAGGTGAAAGGTGTCCCAATGACGTATATTAGGGTGATAAAGGACATGTACGATGAAGCCAAAACTCAGGTAAGAACGGTGGGAGAAGACTCAAAATTATTTTCATGTTGAGATGGAACTTCATCAAGGAACTGTGTTGAGCCCTTTTTTGTTTGTTTTGGTGATGGATGAGCTGACACGATCTATCCAGAAGGAGTTTCCATAGTGTATGATGTTTGCAAATGATATAGTATTGATTGATGAGACCTAGACAAAAGTTAATGATAGGCTGGAGGTTTGGAGACACGCCTTGGAGTCTAAAGGATTCAAACTGAGCAGGACCAAAACAGAATACTTGGAGTGCAAATTCAGTATTGCGAGGGATGAAGCAGACATTGATGTGAGGCTTGCCACTCGCCCTATCCCCAAGAGGGAAAGCTTTAAGTATCTGGGGTCCATTATCCATTGTAGTGGGATATCGATGATGATGTCACACATCGTATTGGGGCAGCATGGAAAAAATGGAGGCTTACCTCTGGAATATTGTGTGATAATAAGATACCACCTAAACTCAAAGGTAATTTTTACAGAATGGTGGTTAGACCATCTTTGATGTATAGGGTGGAGTGTTGGCGAATAAAAAATGCACATGTTCAGAAGATGCAGGTCACAAAGATGAGGATGTTGAGATGGATGTGTTCGGGAGAAGCTAGAGGTGGCCCCTATAGCTGACAAGATGAGGGAAGCGAGACTGCGATGGTTTGGACAGGTGCAGAGAAGGAGTACCGATGCTCCTATTAGGAGGTTCGAGAGGCTGGATTTGGGAGTTACACGGAGGGGTAGAGGTAGACCGAAGAAGTATTTGGGGGAGGTGATCAGACAAGATATTGTGAAACTTGATCTCACCGAGGACATGACCTTAAATAGGAAGGAGTAGAGGTCGCGAATTAGAGTAGCAGGCTAATAGGTTAGATAGGTAGGAGTTGTCTAATGTCGTCTTTATCTGCCTTATATATGTAATTGTCTCGTATTTACTTGCTATCATGTGCTTTTCGTTATTAATCGCTCTTTTTGTTCACTTTCTCTTTCTCTTCCTTTCTTGTTTTCCATATCTAGCTTATTCTGCTAATGAGTTTTTGTGACGAGGGTGCCCAGGAAACAGTCTCTCTACCTCTATGAGGTAGTGGTAAGGTTTGCGTACATTTTACCCTCCCCAAAACCTCACTTGTGGGATTCCACTGGGTATGTTGTTGTTGTTTATATACTTGATACAAATCGATTGTATGTGCGATACAACTTGATTCAACGAATACAACATGTATTCATCTTCTTTATCGCCTCCTGTCTCTCTCTACCAAAACTTATGCACCCCTCTCCTCCCTCTTTCAATATCCGTCATCTCTCTCCTCCTTATAACATGTAGTTATGCATTGTAATTAAGCAAACTATAGCTATAGATCTCTAATTAAGTCCAAACTATAATTTAGTTTTGAAAGTTCCCCTTTTAAAATTCAAAACTTGAGAGGTGCGCTTGGTTAAATCCACTCAAATATAGCTTGACTTGAGGAGCTGTTAACAATATTAGGAATGTCAGTAACGTTTTTATTGGCATCGAATCTTCTTTATGATTTCATATGACGAGCTTTAAATTTTATATAAGTTTGTAAATAGCTTAAATATTTGCGAGGGTATAGCTAGTGAAATAATAAAATCTAAAGATCAAGTGATATGACAACTTTTAAGGGTTGTTATGAGTTTTTAGCCGTCATATATAAATAAGATATACTTTGATGGGAGAATAGAATTTGAACGAAACTATCCTATTTAAACCACTAAAACTGACAAAGGTTTGGACCTTATGAATTGTTCTTTGGTTTACAAACTTTTTTAATCTTATGAATGGTTCTATAGTTTAATCTTATTAAGATTTGAATCTCATAATTCATCCCTTGATTTTGAAACTTTAACAATTATTTAAAATCCTATGAATCGTTCTTTAATTTTGAACTTGCAATGATTTAAACATCATAAATCCTTTTTTGGATTTGAAATATAGGAAAGTTTTGAACACCATGAGTGCTTATATGAGGTTTGAACCCAATGAAATCTTTCTTGTTTTGAGGCTCCAACAATTTCTTGAACTTATAGGTTTGAACCTTGAAGCTCAAGCAAACTTCGAACCCCGTAAATTCTTCCTTGATTTCCACATTTTAATCTTTTGAATTCCACTAGCAGATGCTACGTTGTTCCTATTACAATTCCCTTTTCAAAGTCAATTAAAAATGATGTAATCTAACTATTTTTGGAAATCAGCAAATAGTTTAATAAAAAGGTATTTTACAATCTTTGTTTGGAAAATGGAGAGAGTGTGAGGGTTCTAGTGATGTCCCGAGAAAGGTGTTAGGCATCTCAAAGAATTCGCAAATGCAGCTAATTAGCCAATTTGAGTATTTTGTGTCTAGTGTGTGTGGGGGGGTGATGTGCTATATATAACTACTTCAAATAAAACTGTCCTATTTTTTCATTTTGAGTAAATATAATTTTCTATTCAATTATATTTAAAGAATCAGTTATAAACTGTCTCAATTTGTGGAATCTTTTTTTTAAGCCTCTAAATTCATCGTTATCATTGTGCTAGTATTTATTTTTTTCCAATTTCTCAAAATAATTTTTTTTTTTTTGAAAAAAATCATAAAAAGTAGGCATGGGAAGTTAATTTGCATATTAGGGAAAAAATACCAATACTTTTAGTATGCAGGCTGACGCGATCTATCCAGGAGGAGGTTCCATGGTGTATGTTGTTTGCAGATGACACAGTACTGATTGATGAGACCCGGACTAAAGTTAATGATAGATTAGAGGTTTGGAAACACGCCCTGGAGTCCAAAGGATTCAAACTGAGCAGGACCAAAATAGAATACTTGGAGTGTAAATTTAGTGTTGCGAGGGATGAAGCAAACAGTGACGTAAGGCTTGCCACTCACTCTATCCCCAAGAGGGAAAGCTTTAAGTATCTGGGGTTCATCATTCATAGTAGTGGGGATATCGACGATGATGTCACACATCGTATTGGGGCAACATGGACCAAATGGAGGCTTGCCTCTGGAGTATTGTATGATAAGAAGATACCACTTAAACTCAAAGGTAAGTTTTATAAAATGGTGGTTAGACCATCTTTGTTGTATGGGGTGGAGAGTTGACCAATAAAAAATGCACATGTTCAAAAGATGCAGGTCATAGAGATGAGGATGTTGAGATGGATGTGTGGTCACACCAGGAGTGATAAGATTAGGAATGAGACCATTCGGGAGAAGCTAGAGGTAACCCCTGTAGCTGACAACATGAGGGAAGTGAGACTACAATGGTTCGGACATGTGCAGAGAAGGAGTACGAGTGCTCTTGTTAGGAGGTGTGAGAGGCTGGATATGGGAGTTATACGGAGGGGTAGAGGTAGACCGAAGAAGTATTAGGGGGAGGTGATCAGACAATATATGGTGAAACTTGATCTCACTGAGGACATGACCTTAGATAGGAAGGAGTGGAGGTCGCGAATTAGAGTAGCACGCTAATAGGTTAGATAGGTAGGAGTCATTCGGTGTCATATTTATCTGCCTTATATATATTAATTGTCTCGTATTTACTTGCTATCATGTGTTTTTCGTTATTAATCACTCTTCCTGTTCACTTTCTCTTTCTCTTCCTTTCCTGTTTCTCATATCTAGCTTACTCTGCTTATAGGTTTTTGTGACGAGGGTTCTCAAGAAACCGTCTCTTTACCTCTATGAGGTAGAGGTAAGAATTGCATACATTCTACCCTTCCCAGACCCCACTTGTGAGATTTCACTGGGTATGTTTTTGTTGTAGTACTTTTAGTATGTAGTTTATATGAGGGTAGTTATCCATCTTTTTAAAAGAAATAAATTTGATTTTTAAATTACTTCTTCTCAATTTAATATATTTTAAATACTGTTAAAAAATTACTATATTTTAAATACTGTTAAAAAATTAAAGTAACATTCAGTTTGTGATTGCCACGTGAAAAATGTATGCATACCTTTTTTTATGTTAGTTTTTCATTTTCTATTATGAAAATGTGCTACTTTTCTGAATCTTTTGTTACAATTATTGTGATCAAGATTTTTCACTATTTCAATCATTTGGTGATTTAAAATAAAGAATCAAGTGATTCATCGTATTCAAATTTTAAAGAAAAAAATTAAGAATTAATCATCTCATAAAAATGAATAACTAATCATATTTATTGGAATCACTTAATAATTATACCATAATCATTTATACTTTTGATCCTTTTTCATTTGGACTTTCAGAATAATAAAATCTAATTATAAATCACCAAATAAAAAGAATTATGAATATTATAAGAAAAAAATTAGAAAGTTTGTGGGAAGAAATTACTTCCAAAATAGAAAAAATAAATTATCTTCAATATGACTTTTCTATTTAAAGTAAAATACTTCGATGAATCTATTAACTCTAGAGTGATAACTTCTTTTAGGTATATATCTATGAAGATATTTAAAAGTGCAAAAACAAATGAAAAATATAGCTAGTCAAACTTTTTTTTTATGATATACAAATTTTATGAATTTTATAGTTTTGATTAGAAAAACCGTAGACCTTTCATAATTTTAGGTATATATCTATGAAGATATTTAAAAGTGCACAACCAAATGAAACATATAAATAGTCAAACTTGTTTTCTTTTATGATATATAAATTTGATGAATTTTATAGTTTTGACTGAAAAAATCATAGTTCTTTCATAATCATCGAAACTTCAATTGAAAACAAAGCATGTATCTTTGTTAAATATCATACCGGATACTACATCGATACTAATATAATAATAAAAAAATTATGGATAACCTAAATTATTTTCTTTTACCATGTACAAATTATATAAATCTTAAAATTTTGGCTAGAACAATTATAATTTTTTTTATAACCATAGCAACTTCTATTGAAAATAAAGCATATACCTTTGTTAAATATCATGTTAAACAAATAATTGCCTAAGGTATGACGACATCTTCATTTTTGTGCTATGTCAAGTTTTTTATCATCCTCGTCATTATTCATATTGATTGTACTCTCGCAAAAGAAAACACATTGAAATCGTAAAAAAAATACAAAATCAATATAGGTGAGGAATGCCAACCAAATTTAAATAACAATTCTATTCATAAATATTCATCTAATAAATCACATAAAAGGGATAATTTAAATATTTGCTTTTTAAAAATGAACAAAAGAGGACTAAATCATTGTTGGGGGGGGGGGGGGGGGGGGAGCATATGGACAAAATAATTATTAGATAGTAATTTATGTACCTACCATTGTTCGAAAAGTGATCTACATGATCCATTGCCATGAAATCTTTCAAAAAGCCTTCATTTTTCTATTATCTATGTGTTCCTTTTTTTCTTTTCACATTGAAGAGGATGGTGATCTCTTCAATCATTAATTACAGATAAGCAATTAATATAGAGGGGATATTAATTAACATGCCACAAACTACTATATACTAACTCTCAATTTTCTTTTATGATCTTAGCAAATACAATTCATTTTCTTTTCTTTGATGTTATTGTTGCATTTACACATGTATGTTTGGATTCTTATTTTGAAGAGTTAATTTTAAATGAAGTTAAAAGTAGTAATTTTTCAAAGAAGCGGGTTATAACGCAATAGTTAGATGATTTTTAAGGATAAGGTTACTTATTTTTTGAAATTTAAATTTTAAATTTATAACTATTTAGGTATTTGATCATGTCTAATTTTTTGGCTTTTTTTTAAAGATGTGGGTTACCTTCATTTTATTTTACTTTTTTTAAGCCTGACAGTTCTTACTTTTAAATAATGCATATTATACTTAAATTTTAATTTATTTTATTTATGTGAGAAAACATATTAATAAAACGGGTATGGAAGGAAGTTTTAGAATTTTAGACGACTTGAAAATCTGGGTTTCCTATTCTTATGCTAATGGGACTTTGGGAATTTCATTATTGCATTCTCTTTTGAAAAGTAATCTAAAAATTAAAGCAAAGGAAAAAAATCTTATGTGAATAACTTTTTATATCTCAATTAAAAAATATTTTCTTCTTCGTTGTTGTTTGAAATCTTTTTTCTTAAATGATATTTTAATTAAATTTTTTCATTATTTTGTTATAATATCTAACGATAATTTTAAAAATAAATTTCATTAGCATTATAAATCCTAAGCAACTAAAGTTTCTTCTGCTTTTGTTTTATTTTAAAAATTAAATTAAATATAAATAGCCTCAAATTATCTATATTTTAAATTTTAAATTTCTCCTTCTATCTTATTATTTCGAATATGATATTATTTATTTTTTCTTATTTAATGTTTTATCTATAAATGAAATAACGACATATTACACAAAAATATTGTTATTTGAATATTTAAAAAGCTGACAAACTAAGGTAACTATCAAAATTGAATATTAGAACTGTTATCTTCAAATCATTAGGCCTTGAAGCAAAAAAAAAAATTTAAAACTTTCAGTTTATAAATTATATATCAATTCAAGAATATTATAATTGTAATAAATTTAAAATTAAGGGAAAATAATAACTAATTCTTCCCTAACTTAACTAATTTTAGCCTAAATTGTTGAGTGTCGTTCTTCTATGCTACTATTTGGCTGAATGTGGTTCCTCCCTTTTTAATAATAATAATTATAATAATCATAATATTATTATAATAATAATAATAATAATAATAATAATATATAATATATATAATGTACAGATAGATCGATAGATTTGAACGTCAAAAAAAAAAAAAAAACCCCAAATCGGTGCTTCACTGTGGATTGCTTCCTTTCGTTTTATCAGATGTCCCAAAAGTAAAGATGGCAACAGAACCGAGAGGTGCCGGTTCCGGTCTGGTTCCATCCCGGTTCCGGATATTTATCGGTATGGTACCGGTTCAAGCGGTAACGGGACGGAAAGGGGTAGCGGTACCGGTTAATATCGATCCAGACCGATATTACTGGTTTAGGTTTAATTTTTTTTAAAATTGGTTACCGTTGGGGTGGGGCCCACCAACGGTAACCTGCCCCGTGACCATTTTAAAATAGCCATCGAACGACTAAATTTTGTATTTCTTTATTCCCCCCCCCCTCCCCCCTCCCCCGCTCCCACTCTCCCCGTACAATCGTCGGCATCTAATAGGCCTAAGACGGAACGTGTTAAAAAATCTGTTGTTTGGCAATTTTTAACACAATACGTAGATAAAACAAAAGCGACTTGTAATAAATGCAAGCATGTTTTAAACCATAAAAATTCGGGAAATGGGGGTGGGACGAATCATTTGAAAAAGCATTTAATGCATTGTTGTAAATTAGAATTTTTGCATGCTCAAGCCATTGCGGATGCCAAAAAATATGGAACTCCCATTCCCGAAGGATTCGTGGGAGATTCAAACATGATGCAATCGCAATTAAACCCTTCTAATGTTTCCGGTCCTAGTACACATCACCCTTATAATAGACAACGTGTAGATGAACTTGCCAAAATGATTATTGTTAATGGTTTGCCTTTTAGTTTTGCTGAAAATCCTGGTTTTATTCACTATATTCAAATTGTTTATAACCCATCTTTTAATGGTTTTTCAAGAAATACAATTAAAAAAAAGCTATTTTTGATTATCAAGCACGACATGTACAATATCTTCGATGTTTATTTGCTTATAATACTTGTAGATTAGCAATTACTTCTTATATGGGTCATAGTATAACCGGTAATGATTATTTTACAATTACTGGACATTGGATAGATGAAAATTGGAATATGCAAAAAAGAATTTTGGGATACAAAAGTTGTGAAATGCGTAAAACTGGTTCTTATATTGCACAGACTATTCTTGATATTTTACAATTTTTTGGTATTTCTAGTAAAATAATTAGTGTAACTTTAGATAACGCTTCTAATAATAAACGTGTTATTGATTATTTAATGTAATGACCCGTTAGGTCATTTTGAGAACGAATCCTCACTTTTTCATAAACGACCCTTTCCGTAAATTTAAATTGAAAATTTCGGACGGTTCGGTAATTATAATTATTTAGTTAATGGGTAATTTTGAATAATTAATTTAATTGATGGATTAAATTAATAATTTACCGAATAACCTGTACCGTTTATTCTATATATGTTAAAATTAAAATTAGTAAAATTAATAACTTTTAATACTTTATTAATTTAGAAAGAAATAAAAAATAAGTAAATAAATAAAAAGGAGAAAGAAAATTTAAAAAAAGAAAGAAAAAGAATTAAGTTGAAAGGGCGGCCCTATGAAAACACAACAAGCAGAGAGCAAAAGGGGAGCCACGCACGCATACATACGGAGAAAACGAAGAAACGCGGGAAGAAAAAGAAAAACAAAGGAGAAGAAAAATTAAGATTTTCGTCTTAAACCATCAAGGTAATTATTCTCATCCTTTCTATTAAGCTTTTATATGATTATGAACAAATTTTAGGGTAAAAACGTGTATAATTTATGCGTAATTAAGAAAATATAGCCCTAGGGTTCTTAGAATAAAATTTTGATTCGAGGGTCGAATAACGATCCGTTTTAACTAAAATTTGATGTATACATTTAGTTTATTATGGTAAACATAATCTGAAAGAAATTTTCAGATTCGATTTTGAGGGCATGAGATAACTTTTTGACTCGATTTTTGGGGAAAAAATAAGTATAGCAATATGAGTGTCATTAGATTCGGATTCTTATGTAGATTATGTATTTGAACAGATTTTGATCATTTGAAAACGTTATGAAAGACTCAAGATTCGGAGTGTTATTCTATTAATTGACTTACCGACTAGATGAAAATGATTTGAATAATATTAGGCGTTGAATTGAATTTTTAAGAGTTTTTTATTTAGTTACTAAACAAATCTCTGGTTTTTATTATCTTATTATTTGTTCCGTTTTGCCTAATATTTGTGCTATTTGTACTAAATTTGCTTTGTTTAAAAATAATTCAAAATTTAGAGAACTTGTTCAAAAAGTGATTGAAAATTTTAGACAAATACTTTTTCCCAATTCCTCAGAATTATTTAACTGCTTGTTTATTTAAACCGGCTTACAAAGAAGTCAGAATATCTCGAATGGTTGATAGTATATTTGCAAACTTAGAAATTCAATACGATGAAGATAATCAATCACATAGTTTGGATGTAGCTAAAAGTAGCATTAGAACAAAAGCTAGGAAACTCTTTGATTTAGAAGAATATAATTTAGTAGAAAATGTACAATATCAAGAACCACAACCATCTAGGCCTAAATACGAGGATGATATTGATGACATATTAAAATTTCATCTTGGACTTACTACTAACGAAAATAATAATTTTGATGAATATCTTAACCAGGCTACAGAAAGCATTAAGGATACAAAGGGTAAGCAACAACTTTTGGCATGGTGGAAGAATCCAGGTAAAGCTTTTCTAAGACTTTAGCGGGTGGTTCGTGATATCCTCGCTATTCAAGCATCGTCGGTAGCTTCGGAAGGCGCTTTTAGTGCCGCCAGATTCCAATTTGGAGACCATAGACATTCACTAGCAGCAGATAACTTGGAAGTTTCAGTTTTATTTCAAGATTGGATAAATACGGAACAGAGGAATTCAGGGCGTCCAACTTTGCCTTCTTAGCTGAAAAGCCGATATAGATAATATTTTATCGGAATCAAGTGAAGACGACATGGATTTTCTGGAGGAACAAGCTTAAAAGCCGATTCCAGAAAATGTAACACTAGAAATGTTAGAAACACTTAGGCAAGAATTTCGAAGTGGTTTAAGATATTAGTGTATCACAAATTTAAAATAAATAAGACGTAGTTGAAACAGAATCCTTTCTAGAAGGTGGCTGCGTAAATTAGGTTGATTTCTAATATCTGTATATTGTACAATTTAAATTTTAAAATAACATAATAAAATTATAGGTTATTCGCCTTTTTTTTTTTAAATTTATTATCTTGATTTTACTTTTAAATTTTAATTTAAGTTTTGAGTTTTTTTTTAATATATTTGCCCACTTATTTCTCAAATCTTTATTAACTTTAAAGTTTAAAATATAAAAAAAAACATTCAAAATTTAAACTTTAAAATTTTGAATTTTATATTTAAAAAATTTGAAATTTAAACTTTTAAAGTAAAAAGTAAAAAAAAAAAATTGATTTTACACTTTTAAAAATTTATATAAGTATAACTGCTTATAAATCTAGTTGTATTAGTTAATTTAAAACTTTTATATTTATAACTACTTTAATTAAACTTCATTTTAAATTTTAAAAAATTTATATAATGAATACTAATACTATTTTTAAATTTTAATTTAAACTTCAATTTTAACCATTAAATATTAAACTTAATTTAAAATTTTAAAATTAAACTTCAAATTTTAATAATTTAATCAAATTTACCAAAAATATTTTTATTAATATATTCAGAATTACTAGTCCGGTCCGATTCTGTACCGATTGGTACTGAACCAGTAAGGTAAGGAGGAAATTTCCTAGAATCGCCGCTACCGATTCCGATCCGATCCAAAATTTTTTTTTACCCCTGCATCAATTTCGACCCAATTCCGATAATTACCAGTTCGATGTTGCCGATTCTGGCACCGTCGCCACACTTACCCAAAAGGGACCATGAGTCCCTTCCACATGTTCACTTTCCTTTCCCCTTTCCCCTCCTTTTCCTATTACTCCATCTTGCATATCTGATATGGCGGATTTAGAGTATAACTTGGGGTTGCTCTTTGAATCTTAGATGGAATTACTAACTGTCTAATATCGGCGCATAATTCCTACTTTTCAATTTTAACAATCAATTGCCTCTTCTCAGATTCTGACAGTTATCTCCTTCTACAGTTATAGGCGAACTAAGCTGTCTTAGTCATGTTTTCTTCTTCAACTGCTTGAAGCTGTGTAGTATAGATGTGGGAGTGCAGTATGAAAGCCTACAGGGTGATTCATGTACATTACTAGATGTATTATATTCTATCATTTTCAAAATTTATTTTTCTTATTGTGTATTTGGGGGATTTTTGGGTAATGAGGGAAGAAATGGAATTCCTCTTTACGAAGTATAAGCATGCCCTGAGAACTTGCTTTAATATCATAAAGCTTGCTTGGAGAGGCTCTAAAAAGATGTGGCCAAAGATAGAACAAGGGCCTACAATGGCCACTCCTGAAATTCCATTGGTTTATGGAAACTTGAGGTATATATGATTTTGTGTTATAGTTATTTTAGAGTTACAATATCTGGGTAATAAGGTGGGTGAAACAAAATTCACAGTTTTCTACGCCTTAAAAAATTTATAACTTTTACCTTTAAGGTAGATGTATCACTCTTATGTATTGGCTGCTTGCCTCTAGACTTCATAGAGCTTGCTTCGAGAGGGTATTTTCAAAGAGGAAGATTTTTTTTTCATGAAGTCATCAAGATCATTTCCTCATATTTGTTATCTTTTCCCCTTCTAATGTTATTAAGAGTGAATCTTTTAGATCCGTAACAGAGATCTATAATGTTGGACATTATAAATGTTGCAGGCCAAAAGGCCATTTCTTAATAGCTAAACAGAAGGAACATGTGTTTCAAAGATCCATTTAAGAAGTCCTTTAAAAAGCTTGTATGTATATACCTTTTTGGAGTTGGTGAGAACTTTTCAAAGAGGAAGATTAGTATTGAGGTTTACAAGTTGTCATTGGTTTAGACCTCTATAGATACTTAATTCTGGTACACTCGAACTTGTACAAAAGGATTCATTTTTTTGCTCATATTTGACTTTTAATTATATACTATATTAAATTGATAGGTATTATGACCTTTTCTTACATATCTGTTTTCTGGACTATCTTCTTTCTATAGACAAACTCCCTCCGGCAATCCTTTAACAATTCTTAATTCTTGAGCATGTTGGAGAATCAGGTGGTAGTTGAATAAAAAATAAACCTTCTAAAGGAGTAATGTTCAGTGCTAACCCCTGTGACTGTGAACTCTTTAAGAAATAGTACCCTTTTAGCCCCATCAATAATCGCCATCGCATTTTTGTAAGTTTCAATTACCCATTTCAGATAGCATAAAACTTGGTATTTGTTTGCTCCCTTCAAGCTTCTATAGGCTTTCTTGGGTAAAAAAGAACAATATTTACTCTTAACATTTAGTTTAACTTATATTTTGAAGGATCATGAGTGCTATATGGGTACATATGTTCTTGAAAAATCTAATCCTTACACGGCTCTACATGCACTTGGGTTAAAGAAAGCCACCTTAAATTTTTATTATTGGATTTTGTTTTTTTGTAGGATTTAAGTTTTGGATTTTGCTTTTCATAAGCGCACTGTCAAATTATCTTGATAATTATTTTTTTAAAATTGATATTTTGCAGAAGATAATTTTTTATGAAACTGAATTTGGACTTTGACTCCTAACCCTTTCTTCGGTTGTGTGTTACACTGATAATTTTGTATTATGTGTAAGTTCTATCGAAATGTACATTGCTTTGGCATCAGTAATTAACAATGTGTGACAAGATCAAACTTCTAAATCTTACTTAATAATATATCATTTGTGTACTGCTTGTGAAGATGCGTCACTCCAAGAACTACATCCATTGCTCTTAGGCATTGCTTTGCTATCTAAATTCCCTATACCGATTTTGCTCTTTTGAAGACTAAAGTAATCTATAAGTCGTCTGTATTTTGTTGGTGTATAGCTTTTATCAAGTTCTGCTGGCCTTTGCCAGAATTCATTAGATGATGTTCAACTGCCAACATTTTTGTCTATAATGTGGCAACTAGAGTCCCAGTGCAAAATTATGTTTTTCAAATGATAAATATCTTCTAAATGCACCCATTTCCCTTTAGGAATACATGCTAACTAACATGTATTATCTGTTGGGTTTAGTATTGGTGTAGTTTGTTGGAGGATGGAGTAGAGAAGATTGTATATTTGCAACTATTTAATTGACGCACCTACTACATCAAATCCTATATGCTTTACCTACTGCTGTTCTCAGATTTCTGAATGTACTTAGATGAATAAAACACGGGATTTGTGGTCGTTATTATGTTACTTTGTAGGAACATTTGTGGCATTCTCTTTTCCCCAGGATTTGTGTATTCTCTTTTTCTTTAACGGCAATTTGTATCCATGGAGAAGAGGTTTACTATCCCAAAAGAGACTTGAGAGATGGACTGGGATTCATCCTACACATAGGAATATCTTATATCGTGGCTTGGGGTTACAGATAGCAGTGTATGAGGCCTCAATTATAATATTCTCTCCAATTTGTATTAACATATACAGTCTCTTTATATGCAACCCTTTTCTTTTTCTATCAAATGGTATTACTTGCTTATAGTTGAAAATCGCCGGTGCTTTACCGTATTATTTGAGTATTCTATATATAGAGGCTTGTACATGCGACACCAGTCTTTGGGATAGTTGTAGCGTATTTTCTTCCACTTATCCATATATTTAGACCGTTATCTACCTCTTTCTCTTTATTTGTTAAGTTTCTTTGGTTTGGGGTGACTCATCTTGATAATTTAGGTGAGTGCCATCACACCGAGATTTCAGGTTGTGACAATTTGGTATTAGAGCCCAGGTTGATAGGTCTCACCCATGTACAAGCCCAGTCTAGTATAGTCTTGATGATTGGTGCGGAGATGTCCATTACTTATCCGTGAGAGGTTATGAAGACTTTTAGGAAACTCTCTTTTGTTTCATTCTAATCAATTCGTGCGTGAATTTTGTATACGTGCCGAGTGTTCATATGTCCTCGACAAATGGCGAGGACCAGAGCTACTGCTACTACAAGTCGATGGGAGGCCGCCCTTGATGTTTTTATTGAGACCCCAACTAGGGGTTGGGGTCGTGGCCAACCGCGAGTATGAGGCTGGGGCCAAGGAGCCGCACCGGTGAGGGACTATGAACGAGGTATCTCCCCCGATCCATCTATGGAGCCTTGACAAAAGCAAGTTCCACATGAGTTTGCTGCATGACCTCTACTACAGGATAGACTTTTTAGAGTCTTGGGTGTGTTGGAGACTTTAGGGAAGGCAGGTAGTCCAGCTGACACCCCTGTTACTTTACAGACTCGGGTGAGGGTGTAGCCTCAGGATTAGCAGTAGGTCCCCAAGGCCCAGGTTCAGGATGAGCAACCACTAGTAGCTCTGATTGACAAGATTCCATCAGTTGCTGCCTTTACTGATGATGAGCAGCAGAGATATGAGAGATTTCGAAAGATGGACCCACCTCAATTTCAGGGTGGGAAGACCGAGGATGTTCATGAGTTTCTGACTACTTGTAGAGAGTTATTGGATATCATAGGACTAGCAGAGACACATGGTGTGATATATTTCACCCTCTAGCTCTGTGGGCCATCCAGGGAGTGGTGGAGGACTTATGCAGGATCCCTTTCAATTGGATCTCCTCAGATGACTTGGGAGACATTTGTTGATGCATTCTATGATCTGTTTGTTTCTTAGAGTGTCCGCAAAGAGAGTCGATTGAGGTTTGAGAGTTTGAGGCAGCACACTATTACTATTTCGGAGTACAAGATCAAGTTTTTCCAGTTAGCCTATCATGCTGCAGCTATACTTCTGACAGAGGAGAAGAAGGTTCATAGGTTTGTAAGAGAGTTGATTTACCCTATCAAACAGTCAATATTTTTGGTGGCTAGAGATGGAGCATCGTGTCAATCAGTTGTTATCACCGCTAAGGAGGCAGAGTTGGTGTAGATGGGGGAGTTTGAGGACCCCATAAGGGTCCGTACTTCAGAACAGTACTCAGGTGCTTCATCAGAGGGCAGAGGTATGGTAAGATGAGCTAGTTTTTCAGCATCGCGGGGTTCATGTAGCCTTACCAGCTTCAAAGGGAGGATGAAACCCTCATGATTCCTACAGTTCAGCGCAGAGTTCATCTGGTTCTCAGTAGAGGCCCACAGGCTGGGGAGGTTACAACATCCCTCCTACTCCTTCGCAGTAGTTTCACGCTCCTATATCCTGCTTTGGGTGCAGATTTCCTGATCACATGATTTTCCATAGGACTAGATAGACTCATTCTGGTCCCCACCATTCATACTCCGCAGCACCTGTTCGAGATCTGGCACCACCAGCCAAAGGTTCAGCTCCACAGACTAACGGTCGGGGTAGAGGTCGGATCGATAGAGGTAGATGTACTAGTGGTAGGGGAGCAGGTGATACTCTCACTCCTTCAGGTGGTAGAGGGTGAGCTCCTACGAGTGAAGTTCGAGGTGGCCGTGGCTATGCCTTTCCAGGTAGACCCGAGGCAGAGGCTTCTAATGTTGTGATCATAGGTATTGTTCTAGTTTTCCATCGCCCTACATCTGTGTTATTTGATCCAGGCTCTACCTATTGATATATGTTTGCTTATTTCTCCATAAGGTTTGAGTTGCTTTGTGATTCTATGTCTATGCCTATTCATGTTTTGACCCTAGTAAGAGAGCCCTTAGTAGTGGATTGGGTGTACTGATCCTGTCTTGTTACTTTGGCGGGCTATGAGACTTGGGTAGATCTGATTATATTGGATATGGTAGATATCAATGTTATTCTGGGTATGGATTGTCTATCTTTGTAACGTTTGATTCTTGATTGTTATGCCAAGATCGTTACCTTAGCCATGCCAGGTGGCCAAGGATTGAGTGCATTGGTTTGAACTAGTAAAGTGATATTTTATATTCGGGCTCAAAAGTTAATTTATCGAGGGTGTTTGACTTATTTGACTTTTTGTGATACTGCTGCTGAGTCACCTTCTATGGAGTCTATTCTAGTGGTTTGTGAGTTTCCGGATGTGTTTCCTACTTATCTACCAGGAGTCCCTCCTGATCAGGACATTGATTTTGCTATTGACCTTGAGGCAGACACTAAGCCCATTGATTTTGCTATTGACCTTGAGTCAGGCACTAAGCCCATCTTTGTCACTCCTTATCAGATGGCTCCAAGTGATTTGAAGGAGTTAAAAGAGCAGCTCTAGGATATGTTGAGCAAGGGATTTATTCGCCCTAGTGTTTCACCATGGGGTGCCCAAGTCCTGTTTGTAAAGAAGAAGGACAAATCCATGAGGATGTGTATTGATTATAGATAGTTGAACAAAGTGACTATTAAGAACAAGTACCTGCTTCCCCGCATAGATGACTTATTTAATCGACTTCAAGGAGCAACTTATTTTCTAAGATTGACTTGAGGTCCAGGTTTCATCAGCTTCAGATTCGGCCATCAGACATACCCAAGCCAACTTTTTAGACAAGGTATGACCACTACGAGTTCCTTGTTATGTCCTTTGGTTTGACTAATTCCCTTACAGTGTTTATGAAGCTGATGAATGGAGTGTTTCAGCCATATCAGGACTCATTCGTGATTGTGTTCATCGATGATATCTTGGTCTACTCCAAGACTGAGGACCAGGTAAGGCATTTGAGGATTGTACTCTAGAGGCCCAGGGAGGAGAAGCTGTATGCAAAGTTCTCAAAGTGCGAGTACTGGTTGAGTTTGGTTGCATTCTTGGGGCATGTGTTGTCCAAGGAGGGTATTCGAGTTGATCTGGTGAAGATTGAGGCCGTTCAGGGTTGGACTAGGCCTACCTCAGCTATAGAGATTTGTAGTTTTTTGGGCTTGGCTGGTTATTATCTCCGTTTTGTTTAGGGTTTCTCCACTATTGTAGCTCCACTGACTAGGCTTACTGAAAAGAATGTTGTATTTCATTGATCCAATGTGTGTGAAGAGAGCTTTCAAAAGCTCAAATTATTGTTGACTACAACTCTTATTCTGACATTATCGGATAAGGGTGTTGATTGCACTATCTATTCTGGTGCCTCGAGAGTGGGTTAGGTGGTGTATTTTTGCAAAAAAGGAAGGTTATTGCTTATGCCTCTTGATAGTTGAAGTCCCATGAGAAGAACTACCCCACTCATGATTTGGAGTTGGCTGCGGTTGTATTTATGTTAAAGTTATGACGTCACTATCTATATGGAGTCCATCATGAGATCATTACTAACCATCGCAGCCTACAGTGTATCTTCAGTCAACCGGATCTAAATTTGAGAAAAAGAAGGTCAATTGAGCTTCTGAAAGATTATGATTTGACTATACCCTATCATCTCGGGAAGGCCAATGTGATGGATGATGCATTGAGTAGGAAAACATCTATCATGGAGAGTTTAGTAGCTGTCCAGGTTGAGGAGCGACCATTGGCTAAAGCTGTTTAGAGATTGGCCAATGGGTTGGTGAGATTACAAATTTCAGAGCAGGGTGGAGTGCTTGCTACTATTGAGGCCCGCTCATCTTTGATGAATCAGATTCATGAGAAGCAGTTTGAGGATGAGAAGTTGTGTTTTATCCACGATAAGTGAAGCTAGAGAAGCAATGCTTGATTCCAATGGTGGTTTGAGGATTGGGAGTCATATCTGTGTGCCTAAGCTGGGTGATTTGATCAGATTGATACTTGAGGATGCCCATTGTGCTAGGTATTCCATTCACCCAGGGTCAGCGAAGATGTACCATGATCTGAGTTTGCATTATCGACGGCCTCATATGAAGAGAGATGTTTCAGAGTTCGTATCCAGGTGTTTGACAAGTCAGCATGTCAAGGGTGAGCACTTGAGACCAGGTTGAGAGCTTTAGCGGATGCCTATTCCCGAGTGGAAGTGGGAGCATATTGCGATGGACTTTGTTGTATGCGTACCTCCTAGTGTGGGGGTTTTTACTCTATTTGGGTAGTGGTGGATCGTCTGACAAAGTCCGCTCACTTCATTCTGGTCAAAGTGAAGTATACTACTGAGAGACTGGCCCAAATTTATATTAGTCAGATTTTTAAAATTCACGGGGTCCTAGTGTCTATTGTATCGATAGAGGCTCGTTGTTTATTTCGCACTTTTGGAGGGCTTTACATTAGGTTCTGGTACTCATTTGGATTTGAGTACAACTTTTTACCTCTAGACTGATGGCTAGTCCGAGCGGACCATTCAAGTATTAGAGGATATGCTTCGAGCCCGTGTTATTGATTTTCGGGCTAGATGGGACTAACATTTGGCCTTAGTAGGGTTTGCATATAACAACAATTATCATTCCAGCATTCAGATGGCTCTTCTGAGGCTTTTTATTGCCAGAGATGCAGATCACCCATAGGTTGGTTTAGCACAATAGCGGTGGTGAGTATGGCTGTTGATATGTTGAGAGATGATCTTGAGCGGGCATGATTAATTCAAAGTAAATTGGTGACAGCCCAGAGTCGCCAAAAGAGCTATGCTGATAGGTGAGTTTGACCTTTGGAGTTCATGGTTGGTGACATGGTTTGGTTGAAAATATCACCTTTGAAGGGTGTTATGAGATTCGGGAAGAAAGGCAAGCTCAGTCCAAGGTTTATTGGTCCTTTTGAGATCCTCGATAGAGTGGGGGAGGTGGCTTATAGATTTTCCTTGCCATCCAACTAGTCTTCAGTCCATCCGACATTTCATGTTTCGATAGTACGACATTATATTCCCGACGAGTCTTATGTGATTTCTATTGATTCAGTGGAGTTGAACCCTAAGTTGACTTATGAGAAGCAGCTGGTAGCCATTTTGGAGAGGCAGGTGAGGAAGTTGAGGACTAAGGGGATCGCTTCAGCAAAGGTCTAGTGGAGCCACAAGTCCGAGAGTGACGCTACTTGGGAGATAGAGTCTGATATGCGTGCCCAATACCCTCAGTTGTTTGAGCTTTCAGGTATGTTCCTTATATCATGTTCTAGGACGAACATTGTTTTTAGCAGTGCATGATAAATTGACCTCAAAGGTCATTTCTATTTTTTTGATAAAATTACCATTTTGCCCTTCCCGAAAGTTGCCTTGGGTCATTTTTGGACAAGTCCAAAAGTCAAATTTTGAAAATATCGTAAAAAATTGGAGTTTTACAAAAGAAAGTTTTAAAAGTCTTAAAGTTAGAAATTTCGAGTTTAATGGTCATTTTGAGTTTCAAGTTTGGAATTTGATTTCCTCGATTCTATTAGTTCTGAAATGCCGAATCTGGTCTAGGAGAACTTGCAAAACTGAATTGGAGTTAAAAATGGAGATTTTAGGCACAAAGTTACATTTTCAATTTATTTTGGATCATAGGTTTGACTTGGTCAACATTCGGGATTCGGGAGCTCGTATCAAAATTTTTTCAGTTTTAGTGATTCTGGGTGATGAAACTAACGCTAGAAATTCTCTTATTATAATTTTAGAGGTTCTATGAATATTTTGAGGTTTTAGGGTCAAAACTAGTTCAAATGATCCTTCTCAGTTTTGGGGCCTCGAAGGTTCCGAATTCGAATTTCGACAATTCCATTGAGTCCGAATCATCAATTTTTGGTACAACTCTATGTTTGGTTTGCGTTCATGGGGTTCTGAACAAATTTTCGAGGGTTCAGTTTTTGTTTTTGGTTTGGGTTGAATTGCTGCTGCGTTGCTGTTTCTAGTGCATCTGGCACCAGTACTCCACGTTCGCGCCTCTTGGGTCGCGTTTGCGGAGATCCAGTAGTCAGACCTCTATGTTTGCAGGTCACTACCGCGTTCGCAGAGGGTTAACCCTTTTTGGTCTCTGCGTTCGCGGATAAGGCTCTGAATTGGCCGATCACTTATAATGCCTGAATAGTGACCTTCTTTAAAGACGTGATTTTAAACACTCTCCATCATTTTTGACATTTCAAGCTTCGTTTTCAAGAGAGATTTCATGAGTTTTCAAGGCAAAGTGATTGGGTAACTAATTCTAACCTGTTTCAATTATTTCCATTGATTAATTTATGTCTTTAACTTCTAATTTGGAGATTTAATGATATAAATTGGGGATTTTTGAAATAGAATTTTTTAAACTTAAATCATTGATTTCTCCCCCATCTTAGCTCCATTTTTGAAACCGATTTCTCATTGGATTCCTTGTTACGTGTACAATATTTTTGTTCATAAATTTTCAGTTTGTGGCAACATTTTTTGGCATGGGATTTTCGACCATTTTACATTTTTTCTCTGAATTCATTGATTTTAGTGTCATTAGATTCGTCAAGTGATTGTGGTGCTGTATTTGTATAGATTGTGGTGATTTGGAGTTCGTGGGAGAGGGAGAGCAGAGATTCATTCTTGATTTCGAGACTTTGTTTTAGGCAAGTGGACTTCTAACCTTTTGTTAAGTACGAATGAACCTTATATGCTTATATGTGTATGAAATTGAGTATTTGAGGGTAGAATTGTACTATTCTAGGCTTGTTCGTGACTTCTTGTATGAATACTTGTTCATAGGGCTATATACTATATTGTAAAATTGTGGATTTGTAATTATGTGATCTTGTGATTCATTTGGTGTTGTAGCGAGATGGTGCTTATATTGTGATATGATGATATTGAGATATTGTTGATAATGAGACATTATTTATATTGAGACATGGATGATATGGAGAAACTGATGATATTGAGATACTGATGGCATTAAGATGATGAGATTATTTTGATATATGGTATTATAATATTATTGTGATCATGCATATTGCATTTATTATTATTTGCGCATCGGTGCTTGTGATGACTATAGCTGAGATATGAGTAAAGAAAGATGTAGATTAGTGGCTGAGGTCTCTAATGGTCGAGCCGAGGTAATATGCCAGCGGTCTGAGGTCTTTTTAGTATGAGTGAGCATTAGGCGAGGTCTTTGTTGGCGGTGTTCACAGATACATAGTCTATGTGAGACCCGCATGGGTTCCGATCTGAGGCATATATATGGTTAGCGGATGTGTATCATAGTAGGACAAACATGCATCATAATTATTCGACATTGCATTGCATTGTATACATCTCATGGCATCCACTTCATTTTATACTAAATCTAATTGAAATTGTTTTATATTGTTTATGAGATTGTGTACTTATTGTATCCCTGATCTTGATGTAAGTGTTGGATCTATCTATATACTTGTGTGATGAGATATTATGCCAGACGATGAGTATATCTATATTATTGTGATTTGCATATTATATTGTGCCGGGACTTTTCTGAGTGCAGAGTTGTAGTTTGGCGGATTGTGGTTGGGATTTGAGGAGTTACTTGTATTCTTTATCGCTTTACCCTAGGTTAGCTCCATTTGCTGAGTATCCATGTTTGGTGCTAAGCCCTTGCTACATTTTTATAGGTTGTGAACCCAGTCCATCTTGCTAGACTTCCTTCTTTTTGGATCGAGCTTTCGGACTTCTTATGAGGTAGCTGCCATGTCTCCAGCAGGCTTTGAGGATTCCACTTTTATGTTTCAGTTCTATTTGAGGACTAGATATTATGCCTTGTATTTCATTTGAATATTCTATATATAGAGGCTTGTACATGTGACACCAGTCCTTGGGATAGTTGTAGCTTGTTTTCTTTCGTTTATTTGTATATTTAGACTATTATCTTCTGCTTTATCTTTATTTATTAGGTTGCTTGGGTTTGGGCCGACTCGTCTTAGTGGGTCAGGTGAGTGCCATCACACTCGGATTTTGGATTGTGACAGAAGAAAAATATTTTCCTAGAAAATAAGTTATTTTTTTAACTTATTTTCTAGTGTTTAGTTAGTAAAAAAAATTGTCCCGTACGTAAGTATAATTTAGAAAAATACTATGACAGTGGATTAAGATCTCCACCCATTGACACAGACCCAGAATTTTGTTGATACACTTAAAATTACACTTTAAAATGATGCACTATAATGGTAGATGATCTGCCGCTGCAAGTGTGTTACCCAAGCAAGGTTGGGTTCGAATTCCATAAGAAATAAGGCTAAATGATACAAAATAAAATAAATACTTGAGTGACACTCTAAATTTATTTCCATGAAAATAGCAAATTGTTTTTAGGATTAAAATTGCATAATAACTTTGAGTTTAAACTATAAGATTAATAAAATAAGGTTATTGCCTTGCAATAAAATGCAATGCTCCTAATTTTCATGTAATCACAGATAACTAAATTTTAAATTTGCACTTAGCCCTACAACATTGCTCAATCTTTTTCAAGAGTTGAATGAATCATTTCAATATGATTTTTCAAATCTGTATCAATTGTTTAGATAATATCAATTGATTATGCCATGTAAATTCAACTTATCCTTAAAAGAATTTATTAAACAAGGGCTAATGCCATGTGTTCATGCAAACTATCTTTATCAAATGCTTTACCAAAAAAAAAGAAGATATTATGGCGTTGGATAATGTTTGAACCACCAATCAATCAAAAAAAGAAGAAGGAAGAAATAACTTCATACCCTTAATGCCTGAAAATCTTGCAACACCCAAAAGTTTATGAATGTTACATCCTTATTGGATTCACAACCTTAATAGAGGATTTAACTATTCATAATGAAAAAAAAAATAAGAATAATAAGTTGACATCATATACTTACATTGAATTAATGATGACAGAAATAATTTAATATGTTGTTCTTCGTTCTCCAAAAAACCTTAAAACTAGAGAATGAAAAATATCACTCAAGTTTACTAAATAGTTTCATTAGCTCTCGAGGTATTATAAAATGAAATTCTTCTTTCTATATTATATAGATACGTACAACTTTTATCACTAATTTCTTTTTTCACCCCCATATCACTACATGGGGGGAATATAGGGACGTAAAAAAGGGGCTTTATATTCCATAGGAAAAAGTTGCTAGGCATTTTGATTTTTTTCTATTTTGACTTCTATGAAGTTTCTTTGCTACAACTGATAAAAATTGTCTAAAATTGTAAATACATAATTCTATAACTCTTTGTTACAAAATTTCTATTTGAAAACTATTTATAGTGGCCCATAAATTTGAAATCCCAAAATAAATTCAAAATTCAGAAATAATCAAATCGTCTACCGACACAATCCACAATCATAGATTGATCCATGATATGTGAATTGCTTTTACGTCCTCCATAAATTCTGTCTAGGTCTGTAGATTGCAATTATAGCTTGATCGATACACCATAATATGCTTTATAATCTATGAATTCTATCATAGATTTTCTTCTTACTTAGTCTATTCCAAATATAGGGATCATGAATGTAACATATGATACGTACTTTCCACTATTGGTTGCATGATTTTCTGAAAATTCTATAGCAATGTCACAATTCAAGCTAGACCCTAGGTGTGACACAACGAATGAGATACCCGAGAGAATCCCAAATTAGCCTACTTAGCATATCATAAGCATTCAAGGTAATGAGAGAAGGAACATAAGTGGAAGTTAAGGCATAGTCATAAGGCCATAACATAGGTGCACAAGAGGTACAAAAGTCATACAAGTCATAAATCATGTCCAACAAATCTCTAAGTAATAGACTTGGAGAGGGCTAAGACATGTCCCTAGCTCACCCTCAATGAACATAAATAACAATCTCAAGCATAGATTAAAAGCTAAATGTTAGTAGATATCTTCGTCGAAGCATAAGGACTTACCCAATTTGTCTCCGAAACCAATCTAGATCTAGCTATGAGAATGAAAAGAGGAAGATAGTCACCTATCACTACATTGTGATATAATGTAGGCATGAAGTATGCATTGATATGTTTGAATATATTAAGTATGCATGCGTGCAATACAATAATATACATTATATCAATAGCTGCATAATAATAATACATGAGCAAGGGCACAAATAAGTAGAACCAAAGTAGAGAAAAGAATCATCATACAATGTGCCATGAATACAATGATGCATATTACATCATACATGTGGGTATCTCACCATAACTGACAATAGACTATATGAGTTATAGCATAGAATCTTGATGTTGGCCCTATATCAAAAAAGGGGAGTCTACTTGCCAATGTAGAACTTTACATGTCATAAGCTGTGTGGATCCAGTAGAACTTTACATGTCATAAGCTGTGTGGATCCACTGGCAACCTATATTGAAAAATTATAAATCTTATGTGGAACATTGTTATAGAAGTATGGTATTTACTTCTAATAGGTCATGCCTCAACTAGCGAGTGAGCCACAATCTCAAGGTCCTCTCGATGTTAAATCACACATCTCACAGAATATATAATATAGGCATATAGTTATATTCATCATAAATTATCATCATTCATATTTGTACATCATCATAAGCTTTATCATAATCTCCTAGTTCATAATATCATGCGTAGGAGTAGCCCATTTCATGCTGGGGTCCTAGTTTGCCTCTTAGGATCCTAAGTCTCCCTTAGTATCCCAGGTCACCTTTAAGGTCCTAAATCTCATACTCATAAACACACTAGGATCCTAGGTATCCTCTTAGGATCCTAAGTCTACCTTAAGAATCCTAGATCACCTTTAAGGTCCCAAATCCCCTACTTATAAATATACTAGGGTCTTAGGTCTCCTCTTAAATCCCAATCTCCCCTAGGCATATCAGGTCACCTTCAATGTCCCAAATACCCTCTTCATAATCACACTAGAATCTTTATACATGCAAGAATATGACAATATGCTGAAATGAAGGGGAATAGTATGGGTTCATATCCAACAAGTTCAAAATCATGAAAGTAAAGTAAATACATGCATAATCATTGAATTGAAGATCATTTGAATCATAATTGAAAAACCCATTCATGATTTCCATATTCAACATAGCATACTTGCGAAACGTCATGTAAATTACGTTATTCATGTAAATTTGGAGTAATAATGCATATTCCAATATTTATACGCAATCTACATCATAATAATAACATTTGGAATTAAAATCGTGAAAACCCTAATTTGATCATACTTGAAATTAATGAAATAATGAGAAAATAGATTAGGATCCATGGGTGGAACATGCCCATTGATGAATGTCACGCCCTAAGTCCCATTAAGGCAGACTGGCACACGTTCCCCACAAGGCTCGGGAGAACCAACATATAACTATGCACCTGCTATGAACATCTAAGAGGTTCCCATATTCAATATGCTGTCAAAAGAAAGTAAACTATATTAACAAGCCGAAAGTAAATGCATAAGACTAAGCCGTTGGAGCCACGATGTCTATAGTATGCTACTTGACCACACTTTAATTTACATAGTCTACAAAGCCTCTAAGTAAGGAACACTATCTATATGGGTCGGGACAGGCCCCGCCTCATGAACAACTATACAATACAAAATACAAGTTCTAAACACACAAGCTCCGAAGCAACCTGGAGCTTAGTAATAGCAGTTGAAAGTCATGTACTCTTACTGGGGAGATCTAGTAGTTCCTGTACCTGCAGCATGAAATGCAGGTCCCCCATAAGGGACGTCAGTACGAGATAATGTACTGAATATGTAAGGCAGGAAATACTGTATATATGAAATAAAAACTCAAATGATATCACACACTGTTGTGTAAGGATGAAAAGACCACCTTTAGTCATATTGTGGAGTCATGTACTTTATGTGTTTTTATTACTTTACCATTCTTTACTGTATAATATGTGCATAATATATCATGTAAATGACCAGCTGATCGGTGGTAAATCAATATCAGGATCGACCCATGCTAGGCTTTCCTTTCACCCCTAGGATACCTCCCGTAATATGGGGTCGACCCATGCTAGGTGATTGTTTTACCCCTGGGATACCACCCATTAATAAGCAACTGTGAGTTATCTTTTATTTACTTTCCAGATGATTCTTTTGGTGGCCATAACCTTTTAGAACTGTAGGAATATAGACATGTGACATATAAACAACCATACAAGATAATACCACAATGAAAAGAGAGATACACAACTAATGAACCGTATATGAGATTAAACAACACATGGACTTTGTTTGGTAAAAAGGAACTCATGTATATTTGGTATCCAAGTACGTATAAAGGTTTTGACAATGGCTATGTATGGGAACATATGAACATGGTAAAGAGTGGAGACACAATTATTAGTGATGTCGTAGTTGGTAAGTGCCCTCTATGTACCAAGGACGGACGTAGATTTCATGCCAAGTAATAGGAAATCAAGTAGCCTTACATACCTCGCTGTACTATGTCGTTATTACCTCGGAGTAGTATCTTTTTCCTCCAAACACTTATCTACAATATAGTAGGTGATAAAACTAATATTAGCAGCCAATAAACATATCTCGGTAATCCAATTTCACCCAAAAATAATATCCGGACAGCAAGCTCAGAATTAGCAACCAAAGAGTATTCTTTCAACATTTCCACTCCTAATCGTATTTTCTAATACATGTTCTCATATACATGTCTTATCCAGCTTGTTTTAGTCCCATAACAATGTTACAACAGCTCATAAAGTACAACATACAACAATTCTACACAACACGCAAGTAGGCAACGTAACATTACATCCTTTCGCTACATTTCGGCGTCAACAATTCCAAATCTGTTTCAACCTCAACCAAGCTGTCCTCAACGTATTTACACACAAATACAGTCCTAAAACAGTACAAAAAAGTCGCCCAAGTGGATGGAACATGAGACAATCATTCCCAATATTCAGTCCATAAATTCCTACTAAGAGCGCAATTTAGGTATCATATAAGAACTCATTTTCGCGGAAGATAAAAATGGTCCAGCAGCCTTCTTACATCATTACAGACCCAAGAATTTTTAACACCATACATATTACTTCATAATCCAGCCAACCAACAAGAGAAAAGCCTCTTAATTAACAAGAAAAGTGGACAACAATCTTTAGAACACATGCTGTCCCAAATTCCTGCACAAGTACAAACAACATACACTTCATGTTTCTCATGGAAATATTACACCAAACCATATGTATTTTTACTTATCTTCGCCTCAAGGATTAGGTGCTCTTCAAGAGCCCTAGAGGTGAGCCTTAACGGCTTTAGAAAATGAAGAGAGAGAAAGAAGAAACTTGGAGAGAAATCTGATTTTTGGCTTGAGAAAAATGACTAAACATTGCTGGTTTTTGCTCCCTTTTATATGGCCACTTTTGGCTGACTTTCTTTTGGATTTCCAGCATTACTTTATTAAGGTTATGATGCAGCAACTTGGCCTTTTCCCTTAGGCCTTATTGGGCTTCAATTGGATGGGCTTTACTGCAAATTTTCCTCCTTTATACCCACTTAGTTTGGACCCTAGTTTTGAATTGGGTTGTGAATGTAATTTGGCCCTTTTCCTATTAAAATTGGGCTGAAAATGTTGTCCTTTTATGATGCTAAACCATGGGCCCGAATGACATCCTTAACTCGGGGTTCATTAGTTGTCGGACTTGAACAAATTCGGTGTTGGGCCTTGTCTCCGTTTACCTAGCCTATTTAAGCTAAGCACGTAGGTGACTCACTTTCTAGCTTCCTAAGTCTCACAAGCACCTCACTTATTTCACTTCATTTAAGGTCACAATCTCCTTAACTTGACTTAAAAATTATATACACTCGGTCATCTTAAGCGTTAGACGTACATATACCCTCTTAATCTAAAATTCATGCACTTTTAAAATGTGTGCGGATTTGACCCCGCCATACCATGTTTTATCTGCGTTGGACTAGTACATGTAAGACGTGGGGTGTTACAATGAAGACCCACAAACCTTAATGAGAATTGAAGGAATGAAGATGAACTTCACTTGATTACCTAGGTCTTCAATGAATTTCTTCACTTGGAGTAAGGAGGAGACTTTGAGACTGAATTAAGGAAGTGGATTTGAGTCTGTGTTTGAGGTGAAATTGGAAGACTTTAGATAGGTTAGGGTAATATAGAAGGGTAATTTAGTCTAAAACGCATCCAAAAAAGTTTAGGAATTAGTGAATGGATCCAAATGCCCTTATGGAGTCAAATTTTGAAACTAGATAGCACCCTTCACGAAGGCATCATTGTAATACCTCCCAAGCGATTTAGAATGTCCTTATAATATATTTCTTGAATATCATAAATTTTATACGTATTTTTGATAAATCCAAGTTTGTATTCATTTTTCAGGAGGCAAAATCGTATAGGAAAAATGTCTTCTCGATTTGTAAGTTGACCGTATCCAAAAATAACTATTCGCATATTTTTGCACTTTCTAGAAGGGCAAGCGACCTCTCCGCATCATGGAGAGGATCCATTTTAGTGTAGAAGTGACCTAGGCTCATTCCTAGGCCAAAACAAGGAAAATTGAACTTCACACAAAAAATGAGCTACAACGAAACAAGTCCGCATCGTGAACCTGTTTTACCCATGAACAAAAATTTTCAATAATTTTCAAATTTGAGTAAAGACAATTGAGACATATCCTTGAACTCATATGTATGGGAATGCCAAAATATTCTACCATTTTAGGCCTAAAATCACTCTAAAAACCTCTCCTAACTTTCTCTCAAATTCCTCCACCAAATTCCTTTAAGTTTTTAGGATTTAAGGCTCTTCCATCAAAGGATAAGTATGAAGGTGATTCAAAAGATTCTTCAAGTCTTCTTCTATCTTTCTCAAGGCTTCACGGTATGTGGGTATTCATCCATGGATTCTTCCACCTATGGAGCCAAAACTCCTTTTCACTGAAATTTCTTGATTTTAAGGCTTATTACTTCATGGATACTTCCTATTATTCATTACAAACAAGATTTAAGTTGGAATTTGTCAATTTTTGGTTTGAGTATGCATGAACACCTATCAAAGGTTTATTCTAGTTATTCATTTTGAAAATTAAAGCTATGTATGATATGGTGATATGAAAAATATGGATTTTGAAATGAATTTCATGATACCCAAATTAGGGATTTTACTCTGATGATGGTGGGTTGATTTGGATTGTTTCTAAATGATCATTTTTATTTTATTCATGTCCTACACTCTTGAAATCATAATTTTAATTTCAATTACATAGTCCCACCATGTTTGACTAAATTAACATGATAAAGGCTCTTATGTGATGAAATATTTTATGGCAAGTTATGCAAGACAAGCATGTTATGATGATTTGTGGGCTTCTAAGCATGTATTGAAATCATAAAAGGTTCTATGAATGATAAACAAAATTATGAGCTCTATTATGCTATGTTACACCCTCTTATGAAAGCAAAATGCTCACATGATGGGGCCAAGAATGTGAATGAGCTTTCCTACTATGTTGGTATGTTTTACAAGTTATTCAAGTCATGATTACTCTTATACTTATTTTATATATTCCGTGGGTCTAAACTTAGCACCAAATGGGACTTAGAGTGGGGGACTATCGCTAAGGGTCCTTATATAAAGCTTTACTTACAATAACTATGTGTCACCACAACTTTGTATTATTGATTCCCTAAATAGGCTTTTGCTAGTAGATCTAACTAGGTCAATTCACCTATTGAAAAGGAAATATCGTAAGGTAAGGATACGATGAACACATACCGAAAATATAATGCCATAAGCTAAGGACATAATGTAACACCCACCAAGAAGATAATGCTGGAAGGTGAGTATATGGTTTACCTTAGAAAGTAGACCACTCCCTTTCCACGGTAGAGTGAACATCGAGATTCCATGTAGTAGCTCGCATGGTCTTATATATTAGTTATGATGTCCTCCCATATATGTATGCTATTTATGAGATTTTGACTATCTTCCATGCATGTTTTGACTATTCACGTCATATTGAGCTTATATCCATTGTATATAATTATGCATCTTGTCTATTTATGATTTATGTTCTCTTGTTGTATTGAATCCTGCATACTTAGTATATTTTAAGTACTAACACATATTGTTTTCCTACATTGTTAGGGAACAAAGCTCCTATTCATCCAATTCCTCGTGGCTAGTATGTTTTCTTGTGGTGAGTCCTCCACCCCGAGGAGAACAACCATTTTCTATCTGGCTTATGTTAAGACTTTTTCACTTTATTTATATACTTTTGAGGGTGTGCTTGGGACATGTATTGACCCCCATCGCATTCATGCTTAGAGGTATTGTTGGATAATATACTTTGTATGACTTTTATGACGCCTATATATCTATGAAGATTTTCCTCTAGTCCCTTTCCCGTGTATATTGTTGCTTGATGTTGATGGCATGTGATGGCCTTCCTAAGTCCCCACTTTCCCATAGAGTGCATTCCATGATCCTTTTCCCTTAGTCTATGTGTTGATGAGATTGTATTCGAAACCCCTTATTCTCATAGCTTGCGTCCTAGGTCCTAAATCCCCTTAGTTTGACTAAACGATGCTTGAACTATGTTTTTTCAATGATGGATGTGCTTATATATGCTATGAGGCTTGTTTGGGGACTCATGGGTTCCCATTTGACATGTCGCACCCAGGCCCTGGGCTTAGGTTGTGACAAGCTTAGTATAAGAGCACTAGGTTTATAAATGACTCTCAGAAAGCCAACATACCGTGTCGAATAGAGTCTTGTTCATGGTTATAAAGAGCACCACAACTATGAATAAGAGGCTATGAGGTGTTTAGGAAATGATTCAATTCTTGATGATTTATGTCCTGCAATAGAGCTAAAACCTTCCTAGACCCCACTTGTGAGATTCCACTGGGTATGTTGTTGTTCTAATAGAGCTAAAACCTTCAAGGTTTATTTCTAATTCCCATCTTTTAAATTTCAGAATATGTCTCTAAACTATCAGAATGGTGAACAAGATGGTAACCATCCCTCACTTGCTTATCAATTCCCCAACACCGACATATCTAATGTAGAGATTCGTAGTGCCCTATGGCTATTTGCCAAAGTTGTAACTTCTTAACTAAACTAACAGGCGAACACCCCTAGAACAACAAATGACAAGAAGAGGGAGAGGGAGACTAAGAAATCTCAAGTTGATGGTTCTTCATCTTCTATTGGTGTTCCAATACGTAAGTTCAACAAGGAAAGACACTCTTTCGCCATTTCTAAAAGGTGTGGTGAGAAGCATCAAGAAAAGTGTTTGGTTGGCACTAATTGTTGTTTCAAGTGTGGAAATATTGTACATAAGAGTAGGGCTTGTCCAGTGGCTTCTGTGGAAGGGAGAAAACAAGCTCGATTTGAAGGTGGACTTCTATGTGCTATGCTCGAAGGTAGGGGTTGTTTCTAACAAGGCCAAGGACCATCTCAAGTTTCTCTTTGAAGGTTTATTAAAGGTATGATACCCACCCCTAGGTCTTAAGTTTATGGTGATAAGGATGGTGGTGCTACTGTTTCTAAGTGTTGAAGGTGTAGGGAAAACCATGGAGGTATTTGCCGGAGAGGATCGGGTGGTTGTTTTGGTTGTGAAAAAATAGCGCACAAAATCCTTGAGTGTCCTAATTTGCTACCAAAGGAAGGGAAGGGCGTCCTCATGGTCAAATGATTCCAAGGGGACAAAGCAAGAAGGTGCCCAAACTCTAGGAGGTAATTCGCATGGAAACCAATTCTATGATCTTTAAGAGAGGGAAGAGGTGGATAAGGCACCCAACATTATCACCGGTATGTTAAAGATTTTATAAATATGTTGTGTGTGATTTATTGTATCCGAGTGCCACTTTATCTTTCATTACCCCATTTATTGCTAATAGGCTTGATTTGTGTCCCAAATTGCTATGTGAATACTTTGAGGTGTCTACCCCATTGATGAGTCTATTGTCGCAAGAAGAGTCTATATGAGTTGTCACGCGTCCATATTGCATAAAGTCTTGGCTTGTGATTTTGTTGAACTTGGTATACGTAGGGGTAGAGGTAGACCAAAAAAGTATTGGGGGGAGGTGATTAGAAACGATATGGTGAAACTTGATCTCACCAAGGACATGACCTTAGATAGGAAGGAGTGGAGGTCGAGAATTAGAGTAGCAGGCTAATAGGGAGGATAGGAAGGAGTGGTAATTGTCTGTCTTTTATATGTTATTTATCTGCCTTTATATGTTTACTATCTTGTATCTATGTATTATTATGTGCTCTTCTCTATTTGCCTGTGTATCGTATCTAGCGTGTTCTGCTGATGGGTTTTTGTGACGAGGGTTTCCAGGAAACAACCTCTCTACCTATGTGGTAGTGGTAAGGTCTGCGTACATCTTACCCTCCCCAGACCCCACTTGTGGGATTTCACTGGGTATGTTGTTGTTGGTTAGGGTTGCCGAGTTCAAAGTCCCTTCTATTGAGTCGGTTCTGGTGGTCAATAACTTTCTTGATGTCTTTTCCAATAAACTCCTCGGTGTTCCTCCTGAAAGAGAAATATTTTGGCATAGATCTCTTCCCCAATACTCAACCCATTTCCATTCCTCCCAATCGTATGGCCTGGTAGAATTGAAGAGTTAAAGGATCAATTGAAGGACTTATTGGAGAAGGGTTTTATTAGGCCTTGCAAGTCACCTTGGGGTGCACTGGTGTTGTTTGTAAGGAAGAAAGATGGGTCACTTAGAATGTGCATCGACTACCAGTAACTTAACAAGATTTCCATAAAGAACAAGTATCCTTCACCAAAGATAGATAATTTATTTGACCAATTGAAATGGGCTAGTAATTTTTCTAAAATTGATCTTCGGTCCAGATACCATCAAATGGGGACGAAGGAATGTGATATTCCTGAGACCGCTTTTCGGACCAGATATGGGTATTTTGAATTTCTGCTGATGTCTTTTGGCCTAACTAATGCACCAAAAATATTTATCGATCTTAGAATAGGGTCTTTAAATCCCACCTTGATATTTTTTTTGTGGTATTCATTGATGACATCTTGATTTATTCCCGAAGTGAGAGAGAGCATATGAAACATTTGTGGGTACTGTTGTAAATATTAATGGAAGAAAAGTTGTTTGCTAAGTTTGATAAATGTAAGTTTTGGTTGAAAGGGGTTGCCTTTCTAGGGAATGTGGTGTCGGGTGAAGAGATTAAAGTGGATCTTAAAAAGACGAAAGAGGTGAAAATTGGCCAAGATCCTTGACTCCAATGGATATTAGGAGTTTCTTAGGCTTGGCAGGGTACTATTGAAGATTTGTGGAGGGTTTCTCTTCAATTGCTTCTCCTTTGACAAAGTTGACACAAAAGTAGGAGAAATTCATTTAGACCGACGAATATGAAAAGAGCTTCCAAACTTTGAAGGACAAGATTACATCCACTCCTATTTTGGCTTTACCGAAAGGGTTAGAAGGGTTTGTCGCTTTAAGGATTGGTTTGGGGGCATGTATTAATGAAATATGGGAAGGTTATTTCCTATGCTTCTAAGCAACTAAAAGTGCATGAGCGAAATTATCCTACCCATGACCTTGAACTAGTGGCTATGGCATTTTCCTTGAAAGTGTGGCTTCATGATTTGTATGGGGGTGCATATAGATGTTTTCACCAACCACAAGAGTCTTTAACATGTGTTCACCCAAAGGTATCCCAATTTGAGGCAAAAAAGGTGGTTGGAACTCCTTAAAGGTCATGACATGAGTGTGCATTATCATTTGGGGGAAGTCCAATTTTGTAGTTGATGCCCTAAGTAGGGTATCCATGGAGAGTGTAGCTCAAGTGGAGGATGTAAAAAAGGAATTGGCAAATGAAGTTCATTGATTGGCTAGGTTGGGGCTTAAATTGGATAAAGCCGAGAAAGGAGGGGTGGTGGTTATAGATGGTTCCAAGTCTTCCTTGATTTAAGAGGTCAAATCAAAGAAAGACATTGATCCCACTTAGTTGGAATTGAAGGCATTGGTAAGAAAGGGAAATGTAGAGGTTTTCTCGCAAGGGGGAGATGGTGCCCTTAGGCACCAAGGTAGGTTGTGTATGCCACATGTTGATGGATTGAAGGCCTTAATATTAAAAGAGGCACATTATTCATCCTATTCAATTCGCCCCAGTTCTACAAAGATGTATAGGGATTCAATTATGGAAAAAGTGAGACTCATAACAAAAAGATTGAGAACAACTCAAAGTAGGAAAAACTCCTACTCTAATGTGAGGAAAATGGACCTTGAGTTTAGTGTTGATAATTGCATATATTTGAGGGTTTCACCCATGAAGGGTGTAGTTCGGTTTGGTAAGAAATGAAAGTTGAGCCCTAGGTATATAGGGCTTTATAGAATCTTAAGGAGAATTGGTAAGATTGCTTATAAGTTGAAGTTGCCTATGAGATGAATATGGTTCATCTAGTATTTCATGTGTCCATGTTGTGGAAATTTGTAGGTGACCCAAATTCTATTGTGCCTTTGCAAGTTGTAGATGTTATGAAAGAGGATGTAATGACCTGCTTGGTCATTTCTAAGCCTACCTGTGAAAATTACTATTTTGCCCTTTCGTAAGATGCTTTGGACCTATTTTGAACTGTTTGTATTATAGGAACTAAAATCTTGAGTTTTAAAAGTTGAAAATATGAGTTTTGGGAATTTTGAAAGCTTAAGTTGTTGAAAAAAATGAGTTTTTGTACCATTTTGAGTTTTGAGTGCCGAATTGGAAATCCATCAATTCTATCAATTCCAAAAAAGGTCAAATCTGGTCTAGGAGAAGTTACATAACTACATTCGGAGTTAAAATGAAGTTTTTAGGCCCAAAGTTGCATTTTTAGTTGTTTCCGAAGCCAAAGTTTGACTTTGATCAACATTCGGAGTTTGAAAGCTCGAATCAAGATTTTGATAGTTCCAATAGTTTAGATGGTGAAACTAATGCTAGAAATGATCTCGTCATAATTTTTGGAGTTGCTAAGGGTAGTTTTGATATTTTGAGTTTTAAACTATTTAGTTGACTTGCATAGGTAATTGTGTCGAGGAGACCTGAAAATCAAATTTTGGTTATTCCATTGAGTTCATATCATTGGTTTTGGCATGTAAAATTCTAAGAACAGATGAATTTTGAGGGGCCATATCGAGATTTGTGGATGGTTGTTACATCTGGATTCTGGTGCAATCAGGTCTCTTCTCCATGTTCACTTAGAATCCTTCACATTCATGGAAGGGTGGGTATCTTGAGCTTCGCATTCGCGAGGGTTTGATCTGCGTTCATGGAGGTTAAACCCCTCTTGATATGCATTTGTAGATAGGTGTCTGCATTCGAGTAGTCTAAGCTGACTGAGTTCCGCATTCGCGGAGACATTTTCACACCTTCAGTGATAAATTCAAGAAACCTTTATTTTTGTCCATTTTCAATTATATCAAGCATTGGGGCGATTTTTGAAGAAGGTTTTTGTTGAATTCTTTTGGGTAAGTGCTTTTAATATTGTTTTGATTAAATTTTATGACTTTTATCTTGATTTTGTCTTGAATTTTGAATGTCCAAAACTGGGATTTTTACTCTATGCTTGCAAAACACTAAATGGTGATTTCTCCTTCGATTTGTAATTGACTTTTGTGGGATATCACCCACGAACTCTATTTTTTTTGTAGAACCTGATTTTTAAGTAAATTTCTAGATTTGAGGACTTTGAATTTTAGCCATAATTTTGATCATTTTGTCCTTAAACCTAATTTGTGTCAATATGGTATCAAAATTCATCTCTTGATGCATAGTATCTATTTTTGATAGAGATCGCTCGATTAGGGGATAGTTTGGAGGTTTGAGTTGATTGAAATCTTGTTCGAGTGCAGTTCAGATTCGAGGTAGGTGACTAACCTTTTAGGGATTGGATTTGAGTTATTGGACATGTTCATCTGATAATTGTAAGATTTAGGTTGATTTATGAGCCAATGGCATGCTATGATAGAATTTTGATAGAAATATGTTGCCCGTTATGCGAAATTTGAGTAAATGGCGATCCTATTGATAAACTGAGATGAAATCATGAGAACTGAGATGAATCTGGAAATTATTGTGGTAATATTAGACTTGTGATAGATTTGGATAGTGTTGTTGTAACATTGATGATATTTGTGACAAATTCGAGGTTTATGAGCTTAACTGGGGACTTGTGGACTCCAATTTCATTGACATTCTTATTATTGATGAGAGAGTGATGAAATGAGATGTATTGATGGTATTGTGGTACTAGTTGATGTACTTGACATATCCTTTTTGATGTGGTGGCGATTGTACATATTGTTGTATTTTATATTGCTATTATATATATATATTTTCTTGATTGGTTGTATTGGTATGCACATATCTCATAATTGTAATGGTTACATTGGTATACATACATCGTATTGCATCTGTACTATTTGAGATATTATGATACATTTAGTCATTACAGTATAAAGCCAGCGAGTCCTTGAGAAACTTTAGTATGGGGCCTGTGATGCCTCGCGATACTTCCGTTTATGGCCTGTGACAACTTGAGATATTTGAGTACATGGCTTGCGACGCCCTCGAGTTCTATCTTGTAGCTTTAGCTTGATACATGTGTACATTGACCCTGTGATGATTATGAGTCCACCTCATTCATGGCCTGCGACGCCATGAAATTCATACGTTTTATATGAATTGCATCGTTGGTTGTATTTACTATCTTTAAATGTTCTTATTCATGTTTATCTTGTGTACTAACCATGTGATACAGGTGATAGAGACTTTAAGTTATTACATCCTTATTCAATTTCTCTTACCTTGTCGGTTGAACCTACTGGGTACATTTTGGTGTACTTACCCATACTTTGTTTTCTCCTTGCAGGTCGAGCACAAAGACCCATACAGGGTAGTTGATTCATTGTAGCAGAGTTATTCTCCATCTATCCAGATCTTAGTAGTGATGTTCAGACTTCGAGTCACCATGGGTCTTTTGAGATTCCGTTTATTGTTTTCTATATCAGACATTATATTAGACTCTATCCAACAGCTTGTACTTTCATTTGAGACAGTTGTATCTACTTATTCGTACTATCTTAGATGCTCCTTTTTGGGATTTCATTATTATGTTGTGGTTGCTTTTGCTTTACTTTATTCTCATTAGTTGCGATTCGATTTTGGGTCATGAAAAGTTTGTTATCAGAGCTCTAGGTTTATTGGGCTTGTGAGTCAAGAGTGGGGTGCCTAGTAGAGTCTCATGGATCGATATGTAGACATCCATACCTATCGTCGAGAGGCTACGAGGCACTTGTGAGGAAAAACTTTCATGTCTTGCTCTTATTCGTGCATTTCTGCATATCACATGTTTTGGAAGTTTGTAATCTACTCCTTCTGCGTAGCTGCTGATACTAGATCTTGATGATTGATGGGAGAGCTCGAGTCAGCTGATATGGCTCCCCCTCATTATCGAGGAAAGGATAGTGATAGGGCTCGGGGCCGAGGACTTGCTAGATGGGCAGCTCCTCCTAGAGGATAGGTTAGATCGGCTTCTCCAGAGCAAAATTACTAGCTAGAAGGGAATACAAACTATATTACACCATCTTCAGCCCCCAATGCTACACCTTCAGTTTAGGAGTTGCTTTTACGAGGTTTGGCTAGATTGGAGGAAGCACCTCCAGCCTAAGATACTACTGACGCACCAGTTTCTACAACACTAGTTGGCCCTTCTATAGCTCAAGCTATGCTATCCACGATTCATGTGGGTCTTTCTTCGATCCCAGCGGATCTTCCTATGACTTCTATGATTTTGCCTTGGACATTTCCGTTGAGTTCTGGTTCACAGTTTTAGGGATTGGCTATTGTTTCGTCTATTACACCACCTATATATTTGGTGCCACCATCTTCTGCTAGTCATGCCATGTCCATAGCTGAGCAGAAGAGTTTTTATGACTGGCTCCCTTGAGATTCGATGGTACCCCTGGTGATATAGCTTATGACTTCTTATCTGAGTGTCAGGATTGGCTGTGTAATTTGTGCATCCATGAGACACATGGAGTTGCTTACACCTCTTATCAGTTTACTAGCCTAGCCAAGGAGTGGTGGAGGTCAGTTTTGGCTCACCGACCTAGTGAATTTCTAGTCATGACATGGGAGCAGTTTACAGAGGTATTTTTGGAGAGGTTCGTGCAATGTAGCCTTCAGGAAAGATGCCGAGATGAGTTTGATAGACTTCAATAAGGTTCTATGTTGGTATTGGACTACAAGGCTAGATTCCATAAATTGTCAAGTTATTCCTTATCCAGTGTTCTTACGGTGTAAGAGAGGATTCGATAATTAGCCAAGGGATTGGCAAGGTATCTTCAGGAGGCCACAACTTCTTGGTTCTGGCTGAGAGCACATTTCAGAGTGTGGTGGATCATGCTCGCATGATAGAGTGCATCAGACATGGTAGACAGGGTGGCGGGAAGATATTGCATCAACACGGCCAGTTTAGTGGGCACCCGCCACATGATCGAGAGTTTTAGAGGCAGGGCCATCGGGGATGGGCAGTTCATATATCCATCCCAAAATCTGAAAGTGTTGATAGGTCCATAACGACTCAAACGGTCCATGATAGCTTTTTTAGTGCACCCGGGCTTGGTGACTTTTCCGGACAACCATCTCAAAGGCAGGAGATCAGGGCTTGTTATCATTTTGATGAGATTGGGCACTTGGCCCATCGTTTTCCACATCGTGCACCTTTTGCCTAGGCTTTAGGATCTTATCTAGCCCGTCCAACCCCAACATTAGTAGCTAGAGACACTTCTCAAGGCATGAGAGGTGGTACTAGGAGAGGTCGTCTTACATTAAGAAGTGAAGCCCATGAAGGCCCATAGGCTAGTGTGATCATAGAGTTTGCTATGTTGTTCTGTATAGAGCCATGGTAGAGGCCTTTGATGCAGTTATTACAGGTATAGTTCTAGCTTTCCATCGCTCAACTTTAGTTTTATTTGATCGAGGCTCTACTTATTCTTATGTGTCGGCTTATTTTGCTTTGGATCTTGATATTTTGTGTGAGCCCCTTGCCGAACCTATTTATGTTTCCACCAGGGTAAATAGTCATTTGTGGTGAATCAAGTGTATCAGGGTTGTGTTGTGACTTTTGTGGGGAGATATCACGACCTGGGCCTAGGGCCTAAGAGTGACATGGCGAATGGAAATCGAGAGTCCCCAACAAGCCTAATATTATTCATATACAAATCATTGGTTCGGAAATGCATAATTAAAAAACAGACACATAATTCTAAGGGAAACGGGGCTTTGAACTCCAGCTATAGGGATGTCATCAGGAAAGGGAGCTGCATGAATTCACATGTAAAATAGCAATTAAATGGTGGGTAAGAATGACTCACGCTTGATGTCGCCCAAGATACACCTCCTTTTTTAGGCTAAAGTGGTCGTTGTCAAGACATATAACCTAACCGTGGTTAGGGTCGAATCCCAATGGGAATATGGTAGACTTAGAAGAATATAATTGCAATTTTTGTTGATTAACCAACTTATCTCCCCCAAAAATGATGGTGGTGGTGGTGGTGGTGGGGAGGGTTATAACAATTATGGAAAGTAATTCTAAACTAAAACAAATGTTAAACCAGTATGAAGAGTAACCAGGGTATTGTGTTTCCCATGATTCCCTAACTCAGTATTACAAAATAATCGAATTCTTTTCCAGTGTGTAGCATGCAGAACGGTAAGTTAAGTTCACCAAACCCTTTAGCCTAGGAGAGAGGCGAATTTCACTACATGATTTGGTCCATCCCCGTAGTGTGACATTACTAACCCTTACCTATTGTTCCAGTATAACCTCCCCTTGGCCCACTCAGTTGATTAGACGAGAAGCATCAATCAGATCCTATTAATTAATCTCTTTTCCTATTCATTACTATCTCGATCCAGTCCATAATACTAGATGGGTTCTAATGTTGGCTTCCATTAGAAATCATTCAATACGAAGAGAATTAATTAATACATGCATGCACACTTTTCAAGAATTATAAATTATTCGGTTTTACCTTGTTAATTCTTCATGGTTCTCACAATCCTAGTTGTAAATTTAGCTACTCATGATCAGTGTAAATGCAAGACTTATGAATTTGAATAATATAATTAAGCACTTACACAAGAGAATTAAGCACAAAAAATCCAAACTCTAAAATGAGAATCACAAGATTGAAATTGAAAGATGAAATAAAGTTTTACATGTGTTTTTGAAACTCTCTAATGATCCTCTACTGTTCCCTCTTTGTTCTCAATGAAAAATAAACCTATTTATAGTGTTTAAAATACAAAACCAAATGAAATAGGATAACTGGGTCAGCAGGTTCCACGAGGTACTCTACGGTCCGTATAATAGTTTGCGGCTCGTGATTGGGCTTTTGTGAACTGTTGCTTCAATTCTGGAACTATCTTCTACGACACCCCTCTACTGCCCGTATTCTACAGCCTATAGGGGGTTTTGTTTGATGGAATTTTAGTAAGTCCCCATATTGTAATCCTCAGGGTACGATACTAAGTCTATGGCTCGTTAAGTCTTCTATAGCTCGTCAGCATTTTTGTAGACTTAACTTCAGAAATCCACCCTTCACTGAATTGCACATGAAGCCCTCTTTACGGCTCGTAGAATACTCTATGGCTCGTAAAGGGTCTCGTGGAACATCACCTTTAGCAACTCTGCACACTTTGCCCAAAAATTATCCCAACCTTGAAATACTGCAAACAAACATAAAGAACACATCTAATACAGTGAGGTCTTCCCCAGGAGTTCTCTTGGTCTACAACTAATCTTGCTCTTTCTTTGCTTCTCTTGTTTTATAGGATTAGGTGTAGGTTATTTTCCTTTTACTTGTTGTAAGGGGAGAGTCTCCGTTGTTTATTGCTTTCTTAGATTATATGTAATGAGAGGGGTCCTCTCATAAGTGTAGTCTAGGTTGCTTTCCTTTTAGACATGGGGCATAGTTGGCTAGCCTTAGAAGGTTGGCCGACTTGTGAACCACCATAGGTGGAGGTAAGGTTTATATCCCCCTCCCTTGTACTTTTCCTTTTCTATTTGTAATAAAGCTTGGGGGTGCTGCTAAACCCCTGACCATCCAGAGGAGTGGGGACCCTTTGGCAGAGGTCTGTTCCCTTAAAAAAAAAGCCTACTAACATTGCATTAAGAATACATAAAAATTTCATGTTTCAAGCATCAAAAGTTCTGCATTCCGACAACACATCAATGCTATAGGGATAGAAGGGTCTTAGTAATTTCCACATTTCCTCATCTCATCATAATCATGACATCAACATCATAAAATAGACATAAACATAGTCTCCATGAGCAACAAGTATCAAACATAACAAGCCTGTACATAGGGTTTGCATGATCTCCAACAATACCTTTTGATCATAGAATAGTATGGGGGGCTAAGACATGTTATCGGCTCACCCTCAAAGTAAATACATAAGTGAATATAACATAATAGGTAGATAAAAGCTGGGTCTTGTCCTTGGAGTAAAGAACTCACCACTAGCAAGCTCACAATCCAATCTAACCAGCAAAAGATGATGAAGATAGTCTCTGGTTCTTACATAATTAGATCATGTAGGCAAAAGAGTATGCGTTAGTACATTTGAATGTGCTAAGTATGTGGGCATGCAAATGCTTATGGACATGTTAACCTACAATCAATATTAGATGATAAAGGCACATATAAAGAAAGAAGTATATATAAGAAAGAATAGTATATCAATATGCCATGAAATCCTTAATGCATGGATGCCATAATACTTAAACATACGTTGATGTGACCTTAACCGACATAAGACCAAACGAGCTATTACTTGGAACTCCATTGTCTGCCCCACACCGGATAAAAGGGTGATCTACTTGCCAAAGGTAGATCCTTGTCATAATCATCCTATAAAAGGGCATAAATATGAACTTTTGTTTGGCACATACTTATGAGAAATGAGACTTTACACAAGGACTATTAGGTTCGAGCCCCCACCTCCAATCTTATTCAGTGCTGAGTCAACATTGCATGAGAATACATATACATATGCGTGCTTAAAGAGGAAATAAGTCATTCTAAAACATAACAATGCATACTTAAGCTTAAAGGCCAAATCACATTTCATAGTCATGCAAACTTTGGCTAAAAGGCCAAATCATACTTCAATTCATACTTTCATGCATAAGAATAACTCATTCATACTTATACATGATGGTGTAAAACCCCATAGTTGCTTAAAACCCATATCATAGAAATTAAGTGATCATATGACATGTCATAACCATACTGGTCTTGAAATCATAGTCACAATCACAACTGGGTAATAACCAACATCATAAGTCTCATGAAAATACTTGTTTATACATGCATATGTCACGAGGAATGAAGGAATAGCATGGGTACCTATAATTCATAATTAAAATATCATAATAGGAAGAAATCATATGAAATCCATGAAGAAATCAATAATTAAAATATACTTGAATTTACCCATGCATAAATTCATATATTAAAGGGACATGCATATTCAATTTTCATAAAATCCAAGGAAATCATCATAATGAGACCTAAATCATCATGAAATCAATAATTAAGTTTAGTCCATATCTCAATTTCAACAAATCAAAACTAATTTAAGAGGCCCATTTGCAAATCATAATCGAAAATCATGAAATTGAAGAAAAAGATTTTTGGGTCTTCATTATTGGAAGGGAATCATGAACCAATCCCACATACCTTGCTTAGGAAGATGAGTTTGAGAAGAATTTAATTTGAAATTGAAACTCTAATTTAATCCTATCTTGAATCTTGAAGATGAGACTTGGAGAGCATTTAGAGAGTTTGATTCTAAAAACTTAGAGTTAGTCTTGAATTAAGGGTTAGAATTAGTATAGTAGATGTTTAGGAGTGTAAAGGGTGGGGGTGGGGTGGGGTATAAAGGTCTTAAAAAGCTTTGGGGATTTTCCAAAATATCAAAAATACCTTAATAAAATGAGCATTAGAATATTATCTGGAAATTACCACGGATGGCTTCACTGGTCGTGAAGCTTTTCACGGTTCGTGAAAGCTTACTGACTCAGTGTTCACAGGTTATACAAAAACGGGCATAACTTCTTACTCCGAACTCGAAATTAGGTGAAACCAGATGCGTTGAAAGCTAATTCAAAGAGATTCAATTGGTAGGTAGTAGGATACCTAGTCATTTTTATGCAAGGAGATATGGCCATTTGAAGTTGACCCTTTTATCGGTTCATGTGAAAATCTTAGCCAATGGAATTCTTTTGGACTCGGCTTGATGTAAGAGCTCTATAATGACCATAAACGACATACATAAGATTGGATTGAAAGCTCGAAGATTAATATATAAGGATTTGGGGTTCTACGGAGATTCTCCAATTAGAGCTGGAAAAGAGGTTTCGAAAAGCGCTTGAGCGAGTGAATGAGATGCTAAGTGTTAAAATAAGAATGAATAGTAATGAAGGAGCATAAGCTGATTTAGGGGTTTAGGATAGGTGAGAAAGTCATAATACCCTCATAATAAATCAAAATTTTGAGAAGACCATTAATGAAGCAGAATTGAATTTTTATCCAGGGCACTCATAAAGATGCTCCATAGGCCGTACAAGACTCCACAGACAGTACAAGTGTCCGTGGAGGGTGATTCTTCGTCAAGACAGTGGTTCTATACTTAGAAAAATTACCACAATCTCTTCCATAGAAGCCTCATGGTCCATGGAGGTGACCGTAAAGATGACACAACTTCTGAGATGGTGATTCAACACTTGACCGAAATTCCATAGGATTCCTTCACAGAAGCATCACCACGACCCATAGCACAACGTACAAACTGGATAAGTTAACAAAAAAATTGAGGGAGGCTCAAGACATCAACCCAGGCTCACCTACATGGCTCGTGGGCCCCTCTATGGCTCGTGAAGGTGTCCTTGGGAGGGACACCTTGGCTTAAAATGTTGAGAATCGATATACAAAGAATCGGTAAGGTTTTTCCAAAGTCCGAGTCCTTACATAGTCTCCCCCTTGGGAACATTCATCCTTGAATGGGATAGAACATGGCTTTAAATTCTTGACTTGGTCATGAAACATTTCAACATGAAGACACAATGCAATACTCATCTATTCAAAATCATAAAGTCATTTAAAACTCATGTCAAAACATCTTTTTAAATCATTTTCGTGCACATGTATACATGTCATGTCATGAAAGCATAAGAGTTAAGAAAGTAGGACCATTTAGGATTGGAAGATCCTAATACTTTAGGGTTGAGTAGATTGGAAAGATAGGAGTACTATCACATCATACTTGGATCCACTTCCACTTCCTACGTAGCACTTTCAACATGTTGGTTCCTCCAAAGCACTTAAACCAAAGCAATATCCTGGTTACGAAGCCTTTCCATTTGCCTATCTAAAATTTCAACTGGAACCTCTTCATCAGTTAAGTTCTCTCAACCTCAAGAACTTCCAAAGGCACATTCTTATTTGGGTCACTAACCAACTTCCTCAATATGTACACATGGAACACCGGGTGAACAAGACTCTTATCCAAAGACAAACCCAATCTATAAGCCACATTACTAATCCGCTCAACAATCTCATAAGGACTAACATACTAGAAACTTAACGTGCCCTTTTAAACAAAATGTATTACACCCTTCATAGGTTAAACCTTGTCATACACCCCATCACCGTCAAGGAATTCAAGATCCCTCTTCCTAACATCTGAATAGGACCTTTGATGACTTTGAGCCATCTTTAACCTTTCTCGAATCAACTCTACCTTTTCCATAGCCTCCAACACCAAGTCTGGACCAATCAATGCCATCTCACCTAACCCAAACCATCTCATCAGGGGATCAATACCTTCTCCTATACAAAGCTCCAAACAGTGCCATTTCGATGCTAACATGATAACTATTGTTGTATGTGAATCAATAAGTGGTGGATGATTATCCTACTTTTCCCTTGAATTCAAGCACACAAGCCCTCAACATGTCCTCTAGGGTTAGAATTATCTTCTTGGCTTTCCCATCGGTTTGTGGATGGAAATCCGTGATTAACTTCACCCTAGTGCCAAGCCCCTCTTGAATCAATCTCCAAATATGAAAAGTAAATTGGGCTCCACAATCCAATATTATAGACGTACGCACACCATGCAGTATAATCAACTCCCATATATACAGTTGGCATTGTCCTCAGCATTGAAAGTTGTCTTAACCGATAAAAAGTGAGTTAATTTGGTCATTCTTTCAACTATTACCCAGATGGAGTCAAAGTGCTTCCGAGTAAAGGGCAACCCAATCACAAAGTCCATATTCACATCCTCCCATTTCCAAGTAGGTCTTTCAATGTCTTAGGCCAAACAACTGGGCCTTTGATGTTCCTCCTTCACTTGTTGGCAATTAGAGCATTCAGATACAAATCTAGCTATATTCTTCTTAATACCATGCCACCAATATATTTTCCTAAAATATTGATACATCTTGGTGGATCTCGGATGTATAAAATAAAGAGAGTTGTGGGCTTCACTCATGACCATCTCCCTAATACCATCAACATTTGGAGCATATAATCGATCTTGGTACCTAAGTATACCATCTCCCTTGGGAGAAAGCATCTATCTTCTTTACGGAAACCAATCTCTTCAACATAACCAATGATAAGTCTAAGTCTTGATTAAATCAATAACCACAGAAGATTTAGCGCCATTCTAGACGAGAATACCACCATAATTAGATTCACTCAACTTAATCCCCCAATCTTGCCAAACGGTTCACATCCTTCACCAACTCCATTTTGACCTCATCTATATGATCAGCTACAACATCTTCCTTGCTTGGATCGCATCATAGGCCCAATGTAACTCTCCCTATTCAGAAGGGAGGAGTGGAGGTTGAACGTCTTAAGACATGCTCTATGGAACGATATGATTCATGAAGAAGTGAAATAATTTCTAAAATGCCTTGTAGCCTCCTGCCCATAAATATGGCGTGCTTCACACCTATGAATAAGACTTTACTTGACGTGGCATGTTGGACTTCGAGGACCATTTATAAACCTAGTGCTCTGATACAAAACTTGTCATGACTTGGACCTAGGGCGTAGGAGCAACATTGTGAATGGGAACCCGAGAGTCCCCAAATGAGCCTCATTGTATCCATAAACACATCATCAATTTGAAAACACATAATTAAACAACAACCACATAATTCTAAGGAAAATGGGGCTTTGGAATCAAGCTATGAGGATGACTTCAGGAAAGGGAGTTGCATGAATTCACATAGCAAATAACAAATAGGTACTAAAGAGCGGGTAAGGATGACTCATACTATGGGGATATAAGGGTCTTAGGACTTTCCACATTTCCTCTTCTCATCATAATCATGACTTTAACATCATAAAATAGACATAAGCAATAGTATCCACGATCAATAAGAATCAAACTTAACAAGCCTATACATAGGGTTTACATGAAGTCCGACAATGCCTCTTGATCATAGAGTAGGACGAGGGCCAAGACATTTCCCCGGCTCACCCTTAAAGTAAAAACATAAGTAAATATAATATAATAGGTAGATAGAAGGTGGGTCTTGTCCTTGGGGTGAAAGACTCACCAGTAGAAAGCTCACAATCCAATCTAACCATCAAGAGATGGAGGAATAGTCTCCGGTTCCGACATGGTTATATCATATAGGCAAAAGAGTACATGTTAGTATGTTTGAATGTACTACGTATACGGGCATGCAAATGCTTATGGGCATGTTAACCTGCAATCAATGTTAGATGACCAGGGCACATATATAGGAGTAATATATCAATATGCTATGATATCTATGATGCATGAATACCATAATACTTAAACATACGAGGATATGACCTCAATTGACATAAGACCAAGCGAGCTATTACTCGGAACTCCGTTGTTTGCCCCACACCAGATAAAGGGGTGATCTAATTTCCAAAGATAGATCCTTGCCATAATCATCCTTAAAAGGGAATAAACATGAACCTATGTTTGTCACATAATTATGAGAAAACAGACTTTACATAAGGACCCCTTGGGTCGAGCCCCACCTCCAATCTCATTTGGTGCTAAGTCAATATCCCAAGAGAATACATATTCATATATGTGCTTCAAAAGGGAATAAGTCTTTCCAATACATAACAATGCATACTTAGGCTTAAAGGCCAAATCACATTTCATGCTCATGTATACTTAGGCTAAAAAGTCAAATCATACTTCAATTCGTTCCTACATGCATAGGAATAGTTCATTCATAAATATACAAGATGGTGTAAACACCCATAATATCTTATAATACATATCATAGACATTAAGTGATCATATGTCATGTCATAACCATACTTGTCTTGAAATCACAGTCATAATTATAATTGGGTAATAGCCCACATCATAAGTTTCATGAAAATATATGTTTATGCATGCATATGTCATGAGGAATAAAGGAATAGAATGGGTACTTAGAATTCATAATTAAAATATCATAATAGGATGGAATCATATGAAATTCATGAAGAAATTAATAATTAAAACATACTTGAATTTACCATATATAGATTCATAAATTAAAGCGACATGCATATTCAATTTTCATAAAATCCATGGAAATCATCATAATAAGACCTAAATCATCATGAAACACTTTCGCAGAGATTAAAGGTCTTTTGATCCGTATTTGTGAATCGGGGTCCGCATTCACGATAGTCTTAGCCAACTGACTTCCGTATTCCTTGATTTCATCTTGTGTTTATGGAGGTGTTTTTACATCTGTACAATGATACATCCAAGAAACCTCCATTTTTTCCATTTTTAATTATTTCTAGCTTTTGGGGTGATTATTGAAGAAGGTTTTTGTGAAATTCTTTCGGGTAAGTGTTTCTAACGTTGTTTTGATTTATTTTCATGACTTTTATCTTGAGTCTGTCTTGAATTTCATGATTTTGAATGACCAAAATTGAGAATTTTCAGTTTATGAATTCAAACTTTAAATGTTGATTCCTCATTCGATCGAACTCGATATTTGTGGGATTTTTATCCATGAACTTTATTTTTTGTGTAGAACTTGATTTTCAAGTCAATTTCTGGATTCGACAACTTTGAATTTTAGCCCTAGTTTTGTTCCTAAACTTAATTCGTGCCCATGTGGACATCAAAATTCATCTCTTCATACGTAGTATCTATTGATAGAGATTGATTGATTCAGGGATCTTTTGAAGTTTGCGTGGATTAAAAGTTTATTCGAATGTGGTTTTGGAATCAAGGTAGGTTTGGCTATCATTTTTAGGACTGAATTTGAGTTATTAGATATATCATATGATAATTTAAGATTTAGATCAATTTATGAACCAATGGTATGATATGATAGAATTTTGATGGAAATGTGATGGTGGTTATGTCAAAATTTGAGTAAATCATGATTCTATTGATAATCTAAGATAAAATCATGAGAATTGAGATAACTCTGGATACTATTGTTGTAACATGAGACTTGTGATAACATTTGGAAAGTGTTGTGGTAAATTGATGATATTTTTGATAAATTTGAGATTTATGAGCTTAATTAAAGACTTGCAGAATCCGAATTTATTGACATTCTTATTATTGATGAGAGAGTGATGATATAAGTTGTATTGATGGTATTGTGGTACTAGTTGATGCACTTGATATAGTCTTTTTGATGTGGTGGGTATTGTACAATCATTGTCATATATATATGAATGTATTCTTGAATGGATGCGTTAGTATGCACATATCTCATACTCGAATAGTTGCATCGGTATGCATATATCTCATACATGAATAGTTGCATTAGTATGCACATGTCTGATACTTGTAATGGTTGTATAGGTATGCGCACATCTTATTGCATTTGTATCATTTGAGATATTATGATACATTGAGACATTACAGTGTAAAGCCTGCGACGCCTTGAGACACTTTAGTATGGGGCCTGCGACGCCTTGAGATACTTCTGTTTATGGCCTGTGATGCCTTGAGATATTTTAATATATATCCTAGGATGCATCACGATACTTCTATTTATGGCCTATGACACCTTGAGATATTCGAGTTTATGGCCTGCGATGCCCCCAAGTTCTATCTGGTAGCTTAGGCTCAATAAATGTCTACGTTGGCCTTGTGATGGTCGTGATTCCACCCCATTCATAGCCTGTGATGCCATTAGATTCATACCTTTCATATGCATTGCATCATTGATTGTATTTATTATCTTTAACTATTCCTATTCATGTTTACATTATGTACTAACCTTGTGATGCAGGTATTAGACTCTTAATTATTACATACTTATTAGTTTCTCTTACCCAATTGGTTGAACCTACTGGATACATTTTGGTGTACTCACCCTATTGTGTTTCCTCCCTGAAGATTCAGCACTGGGACCTATACGGGGTAGTTTATTTATTCTAGCAGAGTTATTCTCCATCTACTAGATCTTAGCGGTGAGGCTCAAAGATTGAGTCGTCTGGGTCTTTTGAGATTCCTTTTATTGTTTTCTATTCCAAACAATTTATTAGACTCTATCATATATCTTGTATATTCATTTGACATAGTTGTATTTACTCATTTGTACTATTTTAGATGCTTTTGTACTCACGACTCTAGGTTTTAGGATTTGTTACTTTTTTGTGGTTGCTTTTGCTTTACTTTATTCTCTTTAGCTGTGATTCAATTTTTGGGTTGTGACAGAGAACTTGGTGTAATGAAGAAGTTCTGGTTAAGATATTGAATAGGCAAGTGAAAAGATTAAGGAACAAAGATGTAGCATCTGTTAATATCCTTTGGAAGAATTAACAACTCGAAAGTGCTACTTGGGAAGTGGAAACGGATATGAAGAAGCAATATCCTTATCCTTTCAACTCTACTCACGACTAGGATAATAGTTTAATCATGTCTAAAGTTTCAAGTCATGTAATTCAGCCTTTCTATGCCATGTGTAATGCGTATACACTCATAGTAAAAGGTTTAAAGATGTTTGATGCATAAGATAAACTTTCATGAAAGTAATGTTTAATTTGATTGATGCATTCATGTAAAGATGAAAAATTTGACTAATCACACTTCTGAAGCGTATTTCCATGACATTTGGGGTCGAATCTTCTCAAGGGGGAGATATTGTAACACCTCCCAATTGATTAGGGATGTCATTATGGTATACTTATTGAATATCACAATTTTTATATATTTTTTGGCAAATCGAAGTTTGTATTCATCTTTCAGAAGGCAAAATTGTGTAGGGAAAAGGTCTCCTCTGGTTTTAAGTCAATGTTATTAAAAAATAATTTTTTTGCATATTTTTGCACTTTCCAGAAGGGTATGTGACTTATTCATGTCAGGAAGAGGGCCATTTTAGTGTAAAAATAACCTAAACTCATTTCTAGGCCAAAACAGGGGAAAATTGAACTTTGTGCAAAAATGAACTATGGCGGAACAAGTTCACGTTACGGTCCCATTTCATCTATGAACAAAATTTTTATATTTGAGTAGAGGTAATTGGGACACATCCCTAAATCCAAATATATGGGAATACTAAAAAATTCCACCATTATTAGGCTTAAAATCACTCTTAAAACTCCTTAAAACCTCTCTAAACTTTCCAAAATTCCTTCAAATTTCTATGATTCAAGGCTCTTCCATCGAAGGATAAGCATCAAGGTTCTTCAACAAGATTCTTCAAGTGTTCTTCCTTCTTTCTCAAGGCTTCAAGGTATGTGGGTCTTCATCCATGGTTTTTTCCACCCATGGGGCCAAAAATTCCTTTTCAATGAAATTTCTTGATTTCAAGGCTTATTACTTCATGGGTACTTCCTATCAAACATTACAAGCATGATTTAAGTTGGAATTTGTCAATTGTTGGTTTGATTATGCATAAACTCCTATCAAGGGTTTATTCAAAGAGTTGATTTTGATTATTAAATCTATGCATGATATGATGATATGAACATTATGGATTTTAAGATGAATTTCTTGATACCCAAAATTAGGGGTTTTACTATGATGATGGTGGGTTTATTTGAATAGTTTCTAAATGATCACGTTTTACTTTATTAATGTCATATACTCTTGAATTTTATTATTTTAAGTTGAGTTGCATAGACCCACCATGTTTGACTAAGTTTACATGGTAATGTCTCTTCTGTGATAAAATATTTTATGGCAAGTTGTGCAAGACAAGCATGTTATGATGATTTGTGGGCTTCTAAGTATGTATTGAACAAATTAAAGGTTGTTATCCCAACCCGGACCAAGGGCCTAGCCGTGACACGGAGAATGTGACACCCGAAAGCATTCCATCCAAGCCTCATGTTCATATCCTAATTATTCATAAGGTATATAAGCATGTGTAAGAGAATAAGCATGTGGAAATGCATAAAACTAAGAACATCATAGTTTCCCTTAAGGGAATATATATCAATTCGTAGTGTCTGAAATATGCATCTACATCATAAGATCTTGGTGGGGTTTAGCACATAGCTCACTAACTCACCCTCAAGATATACATCAAAGGAAAATGATAAAGTCTCACATAGGAAGATGATAATGAATGGGCTTGTTCTCGAAACATGGGAACTCACCAATAGACTTCAAGCTCGGAATCAAATCTAGCCACGAAATAGAATAGTCGCATCGTCGTCCACCCGTACATGATTAGATCATGTAGGCAAAGAAGTATGCATTAGTACATGGAATGTACTAAGTATGTAAGTATGCCATTAATCAAAGGACATCATAATAGTATCAATATGCATAATCATAATCAATAGGATTAGGACACAATATACATGAACATGCAAGTTTAAAAATCATGAGATGAGCATAATTAAATCCATTCATAACTTCATCATACATATTTGCGAATAAGACAATAATTGACATATAAGACCATGCGTACTATTACATAGAATCTCGATGTTGCCTCTAGACCGAGTAAAAGAGTAGCCTACTTTTCCAGGGTAGACTATACCTTACCATATGGGATCCTTCCTATTTAGGCAAATGCTTTAACATGAACCTGACAGAAACTTTCCATTTTGGCATATGATTTACTTATGTGGATCCACTAACATTATACCATAGAGGCACATAATCATCATCCCTACGGTGGCACATATTTGTAAGAGAGGTAGTGAAAGTCCCCGGATCGTGGACATCACTTGAAGTTCATAAGACTGCCCAGAAATTTTGCCAGGTATCAACTCACGGAGGGCCTACATGGCCTGTATGAAGTCACACAGTCTGTGTGGCCTCCCATGGAATGATGCCTGGGAAAGTGGAGGGTAGACGGGCCTCCACACGGTCCATGTAAGGCTACACGGCCCGTGTGGCCTCCCGTATGGTGAACTGCGTAGGTCCACCTTCACACGGACCAAGTCACAGCCCGTGTGACTTTAGACGGTCCATGTGGTCCTCCATGTAGTCTTGGTATGGAAAGTCACCCATATACGGACGGGGTCACGGTCCGTGTGAGCCCAGGTGGTTTGTCTACCAGTCCATTTTGTGACACTTAGTCCGGAAAATCTTGCCTTTGAAAATTTCAAGTCTGGGACCACGACATAGTAAATGGTCCGTGTGACACTACATGGACCGTGTAGTGGACCGTATGCCCCAGACAGACCAATTTCAGGTCCGTTTCATTAATGGAATTTTTGAAATATTGGTTATTGCCAATTAAAATTTGGTCATTTCCCACCCCTCCTAAGCTCCCTATATAAGCGTAACTTCACCAAATTTCAGCATTTTACTTCATTTCACTCTCTCTCTAAAGAATCTACTCCTCCAAGACTTCCACCTTCTCTCTAGGATCATTCAAGCCAAGGCTCCCAATTTGAAGTCCATTCATCTTAGTGTTCTCTTCAATCAAGTATGTGGGTGTCGATTCTTGGTTCCTTTCAACCAAGAAGACCCAAGTTCTTCTCAAACTATTTTATACACTTGTATACTTAAGATGTGAAATTTTACTACTTGATCTTGATATTTTGAATCATGCATGTGCTAGATAATATTCCGAATTTTGAGTTATGCTAAGCTTGAATATGATGAGTTACTTGGACTATGAAACTATGAAGCATTCATGTCCCTTTAAAGATGTTGTTTTGCATGGGTGATTTATACTACATTTTTATATGAATTTTATTATGGATTTCCTACTCTTTACATTATATTGCTAATTTTGGGATATACTCTACATCCCCCATGCCATCCCTACATTATGCATTTCATCACATTCATGACATTGGTGCATGGAAATCTTGGAAATATGGGATTAAGCCCAATTTTGTCCAAAAAGGGAATTTATGATATGATTTTTGGTAAGACATGGAATTTGACAAGAAGATGATCAACGATATGTCTATGATTTGGCTCTTGGAGCATCGTGGGTGCTTGCAAAATCTTGTACTTTTAGATGAGCTATTCCTTGCATTGGCATCTTGAATATGATCTTGTAATTTGGCGTTGAGCTTAAATGTGTCTTGAACGTTATGAAACTTACACTTGACTCTCTTGAAGGAATATGTATATATATATAAGTATTCTTGTGGGATGTGTAAGACTTAGCACCGATGGATTGGGGGCGTTAGAGATATCCCCAAGGTCCCTCTCCCTTTACTTAAACTATGCCCTACATAGGGACGGATATAATTCGTCTATCTATTTATGACTATGACATATCTTGCTTTGATTCTGTAAATCCTTCCAAAAAGCGGGTCGTAAGGAAGGTGACCATCCACCGAAAAGTGGAGTCGTAAGGTGTGGTGTAGATTACCCTTAGCAGGTAATCTTCTCCCTACCGGTGAAAGGTCTCAATTGGTCCAATTCATGTAATAGCTTGCAATGATTCAGTTTGTCGGTTATAGTCCATCCCCGTTATATAGGAGCATTACTGCATTGCACGCATTACGCATCCCATGACATCTTGTATATTAAATTCTGTTGCTTATATGTTCTTGTATATTATGTGCCCTTGCCATCTAACATGATTATGTAGGTTCGGTAAGTCATATGCATTGCATACCTGCATACGTAGTACATTCAAACGTACTAACGCATACTCTATGCCTGCATGATTTTACCATGTAGGGACCGAGCAGTTTGGGTTACAGCCGCCAGACGAATAGTCCTACATTGAAGTTATTTTTAGGTGAGCCCCATCTTCCGAGGGCAAACTTTATTTCTTGTGATCGTTGTGTATAGTATTTTGTTGAGGGTGAGCCCAGAACTTGTCCAGAACTTGTCCTGGCCCCCGTTCCTTGACTAGAGGCATACGGTGGGCACTGTATAAACTTCCTCGTTTTGTTTATCCAAAAATGAATGGTCTTCCCTTTTGACTTTAGATTCCACTATTTAATTATCCGTATTATATGCCTTAAACCTACTATGCAAATTCTGAAATTTTAAGGCATGTTAGGGGACCCTCGGGTCCCCATTCACCATGTCACATTTAGGCCCCGACCTCGGGTCGTGACAAAAGGTGGTATCAGAGCCCTAGGTCTATAATAGTCCTCGGAGCCCAACGTGCCGCGTTAAGTTGAGTCCTATTCATGGGTGTAAAGTATACCATACCTATAAGTGGGGGGCTACGAAGACGTATTAGGAAATTCCTCCCTTCTTTGTGTCTTATATCGTGCTATGGATAGTTTATGAACTTCCTTATTTATTGGTATCGTCGATCCCTTTTTTAGTAAATGCCTCGAGGAAGACCTCCACTACCTAGGCTGGCTCTGGATGCCCAAGATCAGGCCCCTCACGAGCCTATGGAGGAGCCTATTTCAAATGGTGAATTCCGTATTGCTTTTGCCATGCTTGTACAGGTGGTGACTGCTCAGGCAAGGCAAGCCAATTTGCCATGGGACCCTACACCTGCTTCTATTGTGAGGGACACTCGGATGAGTCCTCCGAAGTTCTACGGGTCAAGGGTTGATGAAGATGCTCAGGAGTGCATTGGTGAAATCTCAAAAATACTAAACATTATGGGCATCTCTTCCGAGGAAAAAGCTGGATTGGCTGCTTACCAATTGAAAGATGTAGCTCATGTATGGCATACAGTGGGATATTGAAAGGGTCTATGATGGTGATGTTAAATGGGGAGAGTTCAAATAGGCCTTCCTCGACCGCTTCTTCCCACTTGAGCCGAGGGAGGCCAAAATGACCGAGTTTATTAATCTCAAGCAGAGGAGTATGAGTGTGAGGGATTATGCCCTCAAGTTTACCAAGAGTGTGAGGGATTATGCCCTCAAGTTTACCAAGCTTTCCAGATATGCTCCGTCCTTGGTGGCTAATCCCCGTGCTCGGATGCACAAATTTGTTTCGGGTATTTCTGACTCATTGGTGAAAGAATGTCGGACTGCAATGCTGATTGGGGACATGGATATTGCCAGAGTCATGGTGTATGCTGAGCAGATTGAGGGGGAGAAACTCAAGGAGAAGAGGGTACACGATCCCAAGAGAGCCCGTATTGATGGTAGGTTCTCTGATGCTAGGAATGTTGGTTTTGGTCGCTTCCAGCAGGGATAGGGCTCGGGAGCTCGGGTGGCTAATGCTCGGGCACCTCCTCCCGGGATACAGGTAAGTGGCGGACACCAATATCTCATGTGTGACAAGTGTGGGAGGCCCCACATAGGTGCCTGCCGGAGGGAATTGGGACTTTGCTTCAAATGTGGAAGTAAGGACCATAAAGTTGTTGATTTCCGAGGAGTACGCGCGGAGGTCGAGGTCAGGTAGGCCAAGGCGGGCAGGGTCAGCAAAGGGGTCCCCAAGGTGTTACCCCAAGGAACAACAGGTTTTATGCACTCCATGCTCGCCAGGATGTCGAGGAAGCTCCGGATATCGTGATTGGTATGTTAAAAGTCTTTGCTTTTGATGCTTATGTTTTGCTTGACCCAGGTGCAAACTTGTCTTTTGTGACTCCACTGTTAGCTGTCAAGTTCGGATTGAAACCACAAATTTTAAGAGAGCCTTTCTTGGTCTACACCCTCATGGGTGAATCTATTATTGCTTATAGAGTCTATCGTGGGTGCCCTGTCGCTATGTTGCATAAAATCTTCCCATGTGATCTTGTGAAACTTAAGATGTTTGGTTTTGATGATGAAAGGCCCCGGATCCTAGATGTCACTTGAAATCCACAAGGCTGCCCAGAAATTTTTCCAGGCATCACCTCACGGAGGGCCTACACGGCTCGTGTAAAATCACACGATTCGTGTGGCCTCCTGTGGAGTGACACCTAGGAGAGTGGAGGGTAGACGGGCCTCAACATGGTCCGTGTAAGGCTACACGACCCGTGTGGCCTCCCGTATGGTGAACTGCGTAGGGCCACCTTCACACGGACCAAGTCACGACCCGTGTGACTTTAGACGATCTGTGTGGTCCTCCGTCTACTCTTGGTGTGAAGAGTCCCCCATATACGGACGAGGTCATGGTCCGTGTGACCCAAGGTGGTCTGTCTATCGGTCCATGTTTTGACACTTAGTCTGGAAAATCTTGCCTTTTAAAATTTCAAGTCTAGGACCACGACATAGTAAACGGTCCGTGTGACACTACACGAACTGTGTACTGGACCGTATGCCCCAGACGGACCAATTTCAGGTCCGTTTCAGTAATGGCATTTTTGAAATATTGGTTATTCCCAATTAAAATTTGGCCATTTCCCACCCCTCCTAAGCTCCCTATATAAGCCTAACTTCACCAAATTTCAGCATTTTACTTCATTTCACTCTCTCTCTCTAAAGAATCTACTCCTTCAAGACTTCCACCTTCTCTCTAGGATCATTCAAGCCAAGGCTCTCAATTTGAAGTCCATTCCTCTTAGTGTTGTCTTCAATCAAGTATGTGGGTGTCGATTCTTGGTTCCTTTCAACCAAGAAGACCCAAGTTCTTTTCAAACTATTTTATACACTTGCCTACTTAAAATGTGAAATTTTACTACTTGACTTGATATTTTGAACCATGCATGTGCTAAATAATATTCCGAATTTTGAGTTATGTTAATCTTGAATATGATGAATTACTTGGACTATGAAACTATGAAGCATGCATGTCCCATCTTGTAGCATGTCTATGATTTACCGATATGTCTATGATTTGGATCTTGGAGCATCTTGGGTGCTTGCACCATCTTGTACATGTAGATGAGCTATTCCTTGCATTGGCGTCTTGAATATGATCTTGTAATTTGGCGTTGAGCCTAAATGTGTCTTGAACATTATAGAACTTGCACTTGACTCTCTTGAAGGCATATGTATATATATAAGTATTCTTGTGGGATGTGTAAGACTTAGCACCAATGGATTGGGGGTGTTAGGGATATCCCCAAGGTCCCTCTCCATTTCCTTGAACTATGTGCCTACATAGGGACAGATATAATTCGTCTATCTGTTTATGACTATGATATGTCTTGCTTTGATTCTATAAATCCTTCCGAAAAGCGGGTCGTAAGGAAGGTGACCATCCATCGAAAAATGGAGTCGTAAGGTGTGGTGTAGATTACCCTTGGCAAGTAATCTTCTCCCTACCGGTGGGAGGTCCCAATCAGTCCAATTTATGTAATAGCTCACATGGATTCGGTTTGTCGGTTATAGTCCATCCTTGTTATATAGGAGCATTACCGCATTGCACGCATAACGCATCCCATGGCATCTTGTATATTAAATTCTATTGCTTATATATTCTTGTATATTATGTGCCCTTGCCAACTAACATGATTATGTAGGTTCGGTAAGTCATATTCATTAATACCCGCATACTTATTACATTCTAACGTGCTAACGCATACTCTATTCCTGCATGATTTTACCATGTAGGGATCGAGCAGTTTGAGCACCAGCCGCCGGACGAATAGTCCTACATTGAAGTTATTTTGCGGTGAGCCCCGTCTTCTGAGGGCAAGCTTTATTTCTTGTGATCGTTGTGTATAGTATTTTGTTGAGCGTGAGCCCAGAACTTGTCCTGGCCCTCGTTCCTTGACTAGAGGCATACGTTGGGCATTGTATAAACTTCCTCATTTTGTTTATCCAAAAATGAACGGTCTTCCCTTTTGACTTTAGATTCCACTATTTAATTATCCGTCTTTTATGCCTTGAACCTACTATGCAAATTCTAAAATTTTGAGGCTTGTTTGGGGACCCTTGGGTCCCCATTAGCCGTTTCACATTTAGGCCCCGACCTCGGGTCGTGACAGGTAGGCTTTATATTAAACACCTTATAGGTCGAGTCCCTTCTCCTAATCTCATTCGGTGCTCAATTATATCCCACAAAATACATAAATCATGCCCATACATAGATTTCAATATAGTTCATACTTCATTAAAATCATACTTTCATAGCTTATAAAATGGTCATAATAACTTTCATGAAAACATCATGTCATAAGAATAGTCCACCTACGTTGCGTTTCATCATAGTGTGGGTAGACATTCCCAGCTTAACATCATTATCATAATCATTGTCATAACGTTAACATTGTCATAGAACATGATTTTGTATACATTGTGACCATAACCATACAAATCCATAGCTTTATCATAAGAGAATAGGGCTCAGTGTGGGCCCATGAACAGTTGAGTCAATGTCTTGCAATTGGATAGGATTCATAGAGAAAACATGCAATTAGAATTAAATTGAATTTTTAATAAGGAAACCCACATCAAATCATTAAGGCGTAATCATACATACTTGAAGTCACATACCTTTGCTTAAATGTTTATATATATATATATATATATATATCATGTAATTTATTGTAATTCATGCATTGAGAATCATAACATAAAAGCCCATTGTAAATCATCATGAAACTTTGATAAAAGAAGGTTTTGGATTGGGCTTGATGGATGAAACTAATCCCTGAATGAAGCCCTACATACCTTAAATGAGAACCCTTAGAATTGAAGAAGAAAATCTAGAAAAACTTGGTAAAACCTTCAAGCTCTAGCTTCGATGGAATCTTGACTTATAGAGACAAATATTGAGAACCTTTGAGAAAAAATTGAACACGAATGACTTTGAATGTATTAGGAATTGGACTTATAAAGGCTTGGTAAGTTAGGGAAGTTAAGAGGGCCAAACTGACGTATTTTAGGACTTAAAAAATTGGAAATGTCAAAAACATCCCTCATTAAAAACTGCCGAAGCCATCCCTGAAACCCCATTTATGGGCCATGAATCAACCTACGAACCGTGCTTCAATCTATAGAACATCATGTCATGTAAGTTGAGTTTCTAGAATTTGAAACTTCCTAACCATGAACATGTAGGATGACCGGTAGTTACATTTACGAACCGTGGATCCTCTCGTAGATGTGTTCTAGACTTAGAAATGTTTGGGTCCTTCAAGGCTTATTTTTAGGAACTCTTTAATGGGTCGTGGTTCCATCTACAGTCCGTCCTGTTAATCTTACATCAACTTCCAAAAATTCTACAATTTTTCACTTTCACTAGTTCTAATCCACGATGCCTTCCTATGACCCATGGTATCATCTACAATTCGTGGACTAGCTCGTTGGACCAAAACAACATCAAAATCCTGAACTTTCTTTCTTTCCAAGCTAACAACATGCAGGATGTTACAGTATCTCCCCCTTGGAATCATTCATACTCGAATGAGAAAGAAATATGCTTAAATAGGATAGAAGCACAATCGTCATCACAACATTTATGCAAAAATGCAACTTACTCAACATTTTCATAAAATCATCAAACTTATGCATCAAATATCATTCAAAAATAGTTTCATGATTATACAAGCATGCAACATATTAAGAGATACGCATTCGCGAGAATTTTGAAGGAATATATCATATTAAGTACCTTTAGGTTTGAGTAGAAAGAAAAAGGTAAGGGTATTATTTCATCATGTCTACTTCAACCTCCCAAGTAGCACTTTTAACTTGTTGGTTTCTCCATAGCACTTTGATGGATGCAATCTCTTTATTTCTCAACGTTTTTACTTGTCGGTGCAAAATCTCAATCGGTACTTCTTCGTAAATCAGATCCTCCTCAATAGATACATCCTTCAATGGAACAATAGAATTAGGGTCACTCAAGCATTTCCTTAGCATCAATAGATGAAACATCGAAGGAACTATAGCTAATTCCATAGGCAAATCTAGTTCATACGCTACTTTCCCAACTCTCTTTACTATCTCATAAGGTCTCACATATCTGGGACTTAATTCTCCCTTCCTACCAAATGTATCACTCCTTTCATTGGGAAGCCTTGAAATACACCCAATCACCTTCATCAAACTCTAGTTCTCTCCTCCTAACATCGACATATAACTTTTGGCGACTTTTGGCGGTTTTCAACCTTTCTCTTATGACATTCACCTTCTTCACAGCATCAAGTACCAAATCTGGTGCAATTAAGGACATTTCTCCAACTTCAAACCATCCCACCAGTGATCTACACCATCTACCATACAACGTTTCAAACGGAGCCATACCAATACTTGAATAAAAACTATTGTTATAATCAAATTCAATAAGAGGTAAGTGATCACCTCAACTTCCTTTGAAACCAAGCACACAAGCCCTCAGCATATCCTCCAATATTCATATTGTTCTTTCACCTTGTCCATCTGTTTGAGGATGAAAATACGATACTTAATTTAACCTTTGTACTAAGGGACTTTTTGAATGACTTCCAAAAATGAGAAGTGAATTGAGCACCCTTATCTGATACAATGGACAATGGTACTCCATGCAACCTCACCAATTCGTGGATATAAACCTTAGCATAGTCTTTGTCACCATAAGAAAACTTCATCGGCAAAAAGTGGGTTGTTTTTATCATTCTATCCATAACCACCCATATTGAGGTCAAATTGCTTTCTAGTCTTTGGTAAACTCTTGATGAAATCTATATTCACCTCCTCCCATTTCCAAGTTGGTATCTCAATGTCTTGAGTCAAACCATTGGGTCTTTGATGCTCCAGTTTTACTTGTTGACAATTTGCATATCCCATCACACACCTTGCTATGTCCTCCTTCATGCCATTCCACTAATACACTTCCCTCAGACCTCTCTACATCTTGGTGGATCCCGAATGAATGGAATACTTGGAATCATGGGCTTCATCAAGTACGATTTACCTAGACTATCTAAATTAGGAACATATTATCTCCCCTTTGGGAGAAGACCTCTACATTTTTATTAATCACCAACTTTTTCAGTTTAACCAAGGTAGGGTCTATGTCTTGTTTTAATTTAACTTCTTCCATCAAAGATGATTCTGCCCCATTGGGCATCAACACACTACCATTACTCAAAGCTACTCAACCTTACTCCCAAACCAGACAAATGATGCAATTCTTTGACCAACTCCTTCTTTCTATTCCCAACATGTGCAATTCTGCCCGTAGGCACTCTACTCAATGCATCGGCTACAACATTAGCCTTGCCCAGGGTGATACATCACACTCATATCGTAATCTTTCAATAGTCCCAACCACCTTCTTTGTCTTAAGTTTGAATACCTTTGGTTAAATACATGTTTCAAACTCTTGTGGTTAGTAAATATATCAACATGTACCCTATAGAGATAAGGTTTTCAAATTTTCAATGCAAACACAATAGTCAACAACTAAAGGTCATGCAACAAATAATTCTTTTTGTGTACCTTCAATTACCTTGAAGGATTGGCAATCACCTTTCTGTGTTGCATTAATACACAACCCAAGCCTACATCTAGAGCATCAAAATACACAACAAAACCATTCGGACCTTCAAGCAATGTCAAAATAGGAGCCAAAGTAAGATGATCCTTCAATATTTGGAAATTCTTTTCACATTGATCAGACAATTTGAAACTTAACTTCTTTTGGGTCAACCTCGTCAAAGGGGAAGAAGTTAAGCAAAATCCCTCAACAAACCTCCTACAGTATTCGGCCAAACCCAAGAAGCTTCTAGTAGCAAAAATAGATAATTGTCTAGGCCATTTCTTTACTGCCTCCATCTTCTTTGGATCAACTCTAATACCACCACTTGAAATGATGTGACCAAGAAAATCTACCTTTCTTAGCAAATATTCACATTTGCTAAACATGGAAAAGAGTTGTCTATCTCTCAATGTTTGCGACACAATCCTCAAACAGTTCTCTTAATCCTCTACATCCCGCGAATAAACAAATATTTCATCTATGAACACCACTTCAAACATGTCCATATATGGTTTGGAAACCCTGTTCATCAAATCTGTGAAAGCGGCAGGAGCATTTATTAGTACAAATGACATCACCAAAAATTCAAAATGAACATACCGAGTTCTAAACGCTGTCTTTGGAATGTCATCTTCCTTCACCCTCAATTGGTGATATCCGAACCAGAGATCAATCTTAAGGAAATAGCTTGCACCTTGCAGTTGATCAAATAGGTCATTGATCCTTGGAAATAGATACTTGTTTTTGATGGTTACCTAATTCAATTATCGATGATCCACACATATCCAAAGTGAACCATCCTTCTTCCTTAAAAATAATACGGGAGAACCCCATTGTGACACATTAGAATCTTTTATTAAGAAAATTCATTATTTGTTCCTTCAATTCTTTCAACTCCTCTAGGGCTATTTGATGTGGAGGTATAGAAATAGGTTAGGTCCCAGGCGTAAGGTCAATAACAAAATCAATTTCCCTTCTGGGAGGAATCGTAGGAAAATTCTCGGGAAAGGCATCAAAGAATTCATTTAATATAGGGATCGAATCAAGAGTAGGAACATGAGACTCAACATCCATGACTCAGACAACATGATATAAACAACCTTCAGAAATCATTTTCATGGCTTTCATATAGGAAACAAACTTTTCCTTGAACACAGAGTTGGTTGCTTTCCATTTTAGGATAGGCTCATTAGGAACGTGGAATGTGACCTTATGGGTCCTAAGTTAAATAGTAGCATAAGAGGTATGCAACCAATCCATACTAAGAATAACATTGAAATTAGTCATATCGGGCTCAACTAGATCACATAGGAAGACTTTATGCATAATCAACACAAGACAATTTCAATCGAGCTTCTTTGCTTGGATTGACACACCAATAGGCATATAAACTGAGTAAGGCTCTAACAAAACATTCGGAGACAACTCAAATTTTATGGCAACATAAAAAGTAATGAAAGAAATGTTGGCACCGAGCTCAAGAGAACCTTATGCTTCATGATTAAAGACTTTTAACATACCGGTAACCACATTGGGAGCCTCTTATACCTCTTGCCTAGCATGCAAAGCATAGAACTAATTTCCACGTGGATCGCCACCTTGAGCTTGGGTACCTTGTTGCACTTGCTCCCTTTGAGATATTTGACCTTGTGGATGTCCTTCCTTACCCTCATTAGCAACTTAGGACATTTGACAATCTTGTGTCCCATCTTTCTATAACAAAAGCAACCATTTGTTCCTCTCAAACATTCTTTAGCATGATTCTTTCCACACCTAGGGCACTCAGGAGGAATAGAACCATCCTTTGCAATATCACCTTGAGCCTTGGAGTGAACCCTTTCTCTTTGTCAAACCTTTGAGTGGCACCTTTAGAAGACCCTTTTCCTTGTTAAATTCGGCCACCACAAAACTTATTATAAAAAAGTCCACCATGATACTTAGCCCTCTTGAACTTCCTTTTACTCATTTTTCATAGTTTCTAACCTTCCACTTGTTTGGCATATATAATGAGTCTAGAAATATCCATTTCTTTAATATGCATCATGGCCTTACACTCCATATTTACCAAGTTAGACACACCCAAATCAAATTTATTTATGCAGGCGCTAAAGTCGTCCACGAAATAAGGAGAAAATTTGGATAGTTGGGTGAATTTGAGGACGTACTCCCTCACACTCATACCACCTTGCTTCAAGTTCATGCATTTCATCATTTTCACTTCCTTTATCTCAAGTGGGAAAAAATGATCAAGGAAGGTAGCCTTAAACACCTCCAAACCAATAAGCCCTTCTTCAACTCTTTCAAACATACATTGGGTGAACCAAAATCGAGCAACTACCTTAAGTTGATAAGCCTCCAATTTGGCCTTCTCCTCGGAAGACACTCCTATGATCTCTACCACGCTGTACATCTCATCAATGAAATCTTGTGGATCTTCATCCACCTTGGAGCCATGAAATTCGGGGGATTCCTCCTAACAAAATCTCTTATCCTCAAAGATGGAGTAGGAATCTTTGGAGAAGTAACGGATTGAGCCAACATAGTAATAGTGGCTCTAAACTCATCATTGGAAACTTGGTCCGCTTGTGAGACTTGAGGAGCTGGAGGGAATTGGACTTCATTAGCATTACCTCCCCTAGGAAAAGGAGCACGTCATGGAGAAATATCATAAAACACCAAGGGACAAGCGTTAGGATTTGGAAGCTTCGAATGCATGACATAGGATACAAAAGAAGCGAAGATATCCTAAATGTCTCATAGCCTCCTATTCAGGGATTGGGTGCTTCATACCAATGAACAAGACTCTACTAGATGTGGCATGTTAGACTCCCTAAGATGCTTTCAATTTTTGTGCTCTAATTCCAAGTTCTTGTCATGACTCGAATCTAGGGCCTAGCCATGACACGACAAATGTGACACTCGAAGGTATCCTATTACAAGAATCGAGTTCACTTATAAGCATTTATAAGATAATTTAAGCATACTTAAAGAGAATAAGCAAGCAGAAATGCATAAAAATAAGGATACCATAGTTTTCCTTAAGGGAATATACATCAATCCGTAGTGTCTGAAACATGCCTCTACATCATGGGATCTTTGCAGGCTCTAGCCCATAGCTCACTTGCTCACCCTCAAGATATACATCAAAAGAAAATGATAAAGTCTAAATATTGAAGATGATCATGAATGGGCTTGTTCCCAAAAAATGGGAACTCACCAATAGCCTTCAAGCTTGGAATTCGAATCTAGCCACGAAATGATATAGTCGCCTTATTGTTCATCCCTACATGGTTAGATCATGTAGGCAAAGTGATGTGCTGTCAAAATACAATGCTTTTGAAGATTAAAACTTGGAATTTTGTGTGTTTTTCATAGCGATGTTAGTATATTTGATGTGTGTTCAGGTTGTTTTGCACGATTAAAGGTTTGGCATGATTTTTGGGCTAAGTTTGCTAAAATTGCAGAAGTTGTTGTTCTACGATATCCTTTAAAGGCTGTAGAAGTTTTCACATGCCGTAGAGTAGGTTTAGTAGCAAAATCAAGTGAAGGGTGATTTTCTGAAGTTGAGTGTACAAATATGCAGATGAGCCATAAATTTTTCAACAAGTCATAGACCAGGTGTCGTACCCTGAGGATCAAAAAGTGGTGAGTTATCGAAAAATCATCTGGAAAAACCTCCATGGATCGTAAAACCATATAGGGCCTGTATATGGGTCTCGTATCACCCCTAGAAGTGCTGAGGAAATCTATAAAGCCCTTATTATGGGCAGTAAACTTGATACGAACCGTAGAGTTGTCTGTAGAGCCTGCCGACCCAATTCTCCTATTTCATTTTGTTTTGTATTTTAAATACTATAAATAGGTTGTTTAGGTTAATTTTCAGATAGAACTTCAGAAAGTAAGAAAGAGTGAAAAATATTGTGGGACACTTATGAACCAATATTTTATGTTCTTTAATTCATACTTTTGATTCTTGGGGAAGAACTTGGATTTCTTGCTCTTAATTTGATTTCTGTAAGTGCTTAATTATGCTATTTAATATCATGATTATTGCTTCAACACTGATAATGAGCCGAAAAATCCACTACTAGGATTGTGGGAACCATGAAGAATTGACAAGGTAAAACTAGATAATTTGTTTCTTGGAAAGTGTGCATGTATGTATCAATTAATTCTCATCATTTTGAATACTTTTTAACAGGGGCCAACATTGGAACTCGCCTAGTGTTACTGACTTGATCAAGGTACTAATGAATATGAAAATAGATTAATTAATAGGATTCGATTGATGTTTCTCGTCCAATCAACCAAACTACATCAAAGAGAGGTTATACCAGGTCAATAAGTAAGAGTTAGCAATGTGACACTGCGGGGATGGATCAAATCACATAGTGAAATTTACCTCTCGCGTTGATCAAAGGGTTTGGTGAACTTAACTTATCATTCGGCATGCTATACACTAGAAAAGAATTTGATTATCTAGTAATATCAAGTTAGGGAATCATGAGAAATGCAATACCCTTTTTACTTTTCATACTGGTTTCACACTTTTCTTAGTCTAGGATTTCTTTCCATAGTTTTTACAAACCTATAGTTTGGGAGATAAATAGGTTAATTAACTTGAACTGCTTGAAATTTCTCTAAGTCTACCCTATTCCCTGTGGGATCGACCCTAACCTCGGTTAGGTTATGTATCTTGATAATGACCGCTTTAACCTTCAAAAAGAAGGTGTATGTAGCTTAGGAGACACCAAGATTTTGACACTGTTGTCAAGGAATACAACTAAACTTGTTTAATTTGAGTAGTTCGAGAATTAATCCTTATTTATCTCATTTTACATTTTTGTTGTTTTTTTGTTTCAGCGTGCAGGTGTAGTGTATGCACAACACGCAAAGTCGAGGCATTCCCTTAACTCCATTTGACCCAGAGATCCAGAGAATGTTAAGAAGAATGACCCAAGACAACACAAACAACACATCTAGTGCAACTCTGTATCAGAACTAGAATGAGAATGATAATAACCCACCTCTTCTTGAGGACATTGATCTACAACCATAGGATATCAACGCCGGAGGTTATCAATGGAGTCAATAGTGGCTGAATCCTATGGCTATCGATGTTACTAAAGCTATGTGTTACCGCCACTACCGAATGACACAAAGTCCGTGGTTTTGAGTGGGTTACTTTAGATACTGTAGAATTATAGGTTGTTTGCAGGCCTACCATCAGAAAATCCACATAGCCATCTACACAACATTGTGTTTGTTTGGAAGAGTATCATAGGAAACAAAAATTTCACTATGAATGCTGTTAGGCTTCGTGTCTTCCCATTATCTATAACAGGCAACGCAATGCCATGGCAATCTGAGCCCCCAGAGGGTTTGATCACCAGTTGTGCGAAATTGTAGAAGGCCTTTTTTGAGAGGTTCTTCCCAAGATTGAAGAAGCTCAAGTTAAAGGACCAAATCGACAACTTTAAACAACTTTCTGGTGACTCGATCAGTTTCATGTGTGAGAAGTTCACAAAGTGTCTGAGAAGTGTCCCTGACCACAACATAGTTAATGATGCCTTGGTAAAGATCTTCTATCACGCCCTGGACAAGAATAGCCAAGCATGTGCTAATACTATAATGGATGGCGCATTTTTAGATCAACCATTTTCAAGGGTTGTTGAGAAGCAGGAAAGGATGGTCAAGAAGAATCGTACATGGGGAACGAGAGATAGGTCCTCTACAGAAAGCTTACGTTCAGTCAGTACTAGTTTGGTTCAAGCTAAAATAAATGAGGAGATGATGCAAGAGCTTTCTCGGATTAATACCAACATGGAGTTATTGATGAAGCATAATCAAGAACGAGTTAATGTAGTCACTCATCATCCTTCACGAGCACCCATGTACGAGGAGTCTTACTACGAGGAGGACACTTGCTTCATTACTGATCAGATGGGGTTTTCTGGACTAACATCAATGGTCCAATCAGGACTATTGACACTAAGGTCAAGGAAACCAAGGTCAGAATTGTAAAAAAGATAACACCTTCAGAGATAACAATCATGAAGGTTACTATGATTAAAATAGGGGCTTGGATAGAAATGCAGATTGGGGTCATAGAGATGGTTACTGGATTGGTCCTTATGTGCCTAAATAATCATGATTTAGGTGCTGGTAGCTCTAGGATTGAGGAGATGTTTGATTGTGTATTGAAGAAGGCTGATATACATGATAAGATATTGAGGGGGATGAAGTCTAACATCTCTAGTATTAATCAGAAGATCGAGTCTCATTTGGTTGCTATCAAACAACTAGAGCAACAATTCAATTAGATATCAACTCAACTTAACCAGCGATAGAAAGGTACATTGCTCAACATACAATTCAAAATCCAAAGAATGAGGGGTAGTGTATGAAAATGAATACTCGTGGTGGTAAAAAGACCATTGATCCTTCTATACTAGTTGATGATAATTATGTTCGTAAAGATATAGTTGAGGCTAAACATGTTGAGACAGGAGATGATCATGCCAAGGATAGAGTGAGTAATGCTGCACAAATGCCATAGAAGTTGATGCCCATTGCTAGACCTTCTCCTTCCTTTTCTCAAATAATCAAAAATAAGGAGGAAGGTAAATTCAAGCACCTTTTCTCCATGTTTAAACAACTCTCCATCAATATGCCTCTCATTGAGGCATTGGAGAAGATGCTAGGGTATCCAAAGTTCATGAAATACTTGGTCACAAAAAAATAGACTGTAAGCAGGAACTCTCCCAAGAGATTCAACATTCAAGTGGGTTTGCTACATAGTTCTTGGTGTAAATATGAGAAGCTCTTAGCGTATTTATCATACCCCACGCTATTAGAGATTTGGAGTCGTAAGGGCATTATGTTATTTTTGTGTTAGTTTAAATCTGATGCCCCTTGCAGTCTTCAAAAAGCTAGGATTGGCGGCCCCTACTTCGATGAGCATTCGATTGTTGATGGCTAACCGCACGGTGAAGAAATATGTGGGGATACTCTTTGACTTCCTTGTAAAAGTAGAGAAGTTCATATTCCCTGCAGGCTTTGTGAACCTTGATTTTGAAGTTGAATTTAAAGTCCTAATCATCTTGGGAAGGCCCTTCCTAGCCACCTTTCAAGCACCAGTGGATATAGAATCTAGCCAACTCAAGTTTAGATTAAATGACAAAAAGTTGTCTTCAATATCTGTTAGTCAATGAAGAGTTCAGACAACTTGAATATGGATGTTTGGGCACTTGGTGAAGTCTGAGTAACCAAGTTGTTAAAGTCGTGCTACAACAATAAATCAGGCAATACTTGGGAGGCAACCATGATATTTGATATAATAGTGGTAGTTTTGTTGTGTTTTTTTCTTTTGGACTTGAAGGTAGTTTAGTCTTTAGTATCTTGGTTGTAGTATTTGGACATTGGACTTGTTGCATATAGGGTAACAATGTGCTCTGTAAAGACTATGCAGGTACATGGCTAAGTTAGCCATTGTTGGCTAAAAATACATCAAGAAGTGTTTGTACGACTAGTTCTACGGGACGTATGTAAAACTATGACCAGTACTCTGTCTTTTAGAACACTTCTAGTGACAAAAATTTTCTGTACTCCAGTCCATAAGCAAAATTTACGACCTATAGATAAAACTATGAGCCATGAATGGGGCTCATGGAACCCAAGTAAGTTTTTTACTTTTGAATAAGTGTTGGAGGTTTCTATGGCCAACTCTGCGACTCATATCTAATTATATAGCTTGTCGATTAGGTTCATGAAACCCATTCCCAAAAATGAGTTTCTGGTAATTTACAAAATCAGGATTTACCACAATCAAGGTTTCGTAGAAGCCCATCCCCAATAATTTTGCCAACCCAATCAAAGTATAAATAGGGGTCAAATAATTTTGACCACCATTCTTCACAAAAATTTCTCAAATGCCTGGTACCCCCTACTCTAGAATTTTCCAATCACCACCATCTGGCCAATACATTTTTTTCGGTGACTTTTTCTAGCCACCTCCGGCAGTCCTAGGGTTCACCCTTCTTGACTCCTCTTTCAATTTTTAGCATTTTTTCATGCAATTCGATAAGTTCTTGGCCCTAAAATCCTTGTAAATATCAAAATTGTCATGACTAGGTTGTAATTAATTGATGGACGTGGTAATCCGATTAGTTTGGGTTCGATTCCATGGTTTCCATTATATGTGCTTAGGATTTAATTGAGAATGATGTGTTGCCAATGCTGGAATAATGATTGAAAGCCAGAAAAATGTCTGTGGCCATGACTTGTGTGTTTGAATGATATTATGTGAAAAACTATGTCGTCACATGTCGTTTGAATTGAATAGACATTATTGCTTGAAAATTGATATATGATAACATGTGTGTGCTTCATTATTAAAACATTCAAATGGGATCGGTTTGCTTTGGAAACATGTAAAATGATATTCTATGAGGTTGTATATGAACATTGCATGTGGGCTGTTGGGTATTTGTTAAAATCATGTGAAGGCACGTAATGTATTCCTTTGATGCTGATTTTAATGATGAGCATGTCATGTGGGTTCCATTTTGATAGACTCAGGAAATCAAGATGTGGGTTTTTTATTCTACGAGGTTCTTCTACGGCTCGTGGACATTCCATGAGCTCTAGTTGCCCCTTGTATGAAAATCCAAAAACTTGATATTTTTGAGACTCTATTAGACGAGACCTTCTACGAGTTATAGAAGAATTTACAACTCGTAGATAGGTCTCCTAGATCCCTGCCTATATAAATTCAATAATGGATTATATCTACAACTCGATCTATGACTCATAGAATATTCTATAGGTCGTAGCTAGCCTCGTAGATGAAATTCCAGTAGCAAAAATATATGCACTCCATTTCCACGAGGGTTCCTTTGTAGACCCAATTAAAACTATGTTTAAAATATTCTTGTTTTTCACTCATGTACTCATAGGGATAACCATTTTTGCTAAATGTGTAACTTTTAGGTACTATGGCCCTAAAAGCAAGGAGAGATGAGATCAGGACCCTACAGCGAAGACTACAAGTTGGGGGATCAGGGCACCTCTGAGGCTAGTGGATCACTTGAGGAGCTCAGTGCTCAGCCTGACCCAGACACTGAGCGTCCTCAAACACGAGCTGCCACCTGACATGCCCAGACTCAGGCTATCATTATCCGCTCTCCTGAATGTGAAAAGAAAGGTGACAAAGATAACATTTCCATTTAGATGACTCCATCCTGAGAGGAGTCTGTGTTAGGATGTCACGACCCGGGGTCGGGGTCTAGATGTGACACGGCGAATGGGGACCCGAAAGCCCCCAAACAAGCCTCAAATTTTGCAGAAGATTAAAGACAAGATTAAAGAGAACATTCTTAAAACCAACAGGGAGGACATATTCCATAGATAACAAAATGAGAAGTTTATACAATTGCCCAATAAGTGCCTCTAATCAAGGAACGGGGGCCGGGACAGGTTCCGGGCTCACCCTCAGTCAAAATACATACATAGATGAGGTGTACAAAAGAAATCAAAAGCATGCCCTCGAAAGACGGGGCTCACCACACAATATCTAGGAAGGGATAAGCTACGCATCTGGCAGATACTGCTCAAACTGCTCGGTCCCTACATGGTAAAATCATGCAGGCATAGAGTATGCGTTAGTACGTTGAATGTACTAAGTATGTGGGTATGCAATGCATGTGACTTACCGAACCTGCGTCATCATGTTAAGTGGCAAGGGCACATAGTATACAAGGAATATATATAAACAATAGAAATTTAATATATAAGATGCCATGAAATACGTGATGCGTGCAATGCGATAGTGCTCCTATATAACGAGGATGGACTATAACCGACACACCCAAGTCCATGCGAGCTATTACATGAACCGGACCGAATTGGGACCTCCCATCGGCGGGGAGAAGATTACTTGCCAAAGGTAATCTACATCACACCTTACGGGCACCCCCTACTTTCAGTGGACGGCCACCTTCCTTACGGGCTCCCCTACTTTTGAAAGGATTTTCATAATCAAGGCAAGACATATCATAACCTTATACAGATAGACGAATTACATCCGTCCCTATGTAGGCACATAGTTCAAGGAAAGGGAGAGGGACCTTGGGGCTATCCCAACACTCCCAATCCATCGGTGCTAAGTACACATCCCACAAGAATACTTATAAATGTATATATACATATGCTTTCGAGAGAAAGAGGGAGTCAATTAATCCTTTTCAAAATGTTAAATGCACAAGTAGGCTCAAATGCCAAATCACAAGATCAACTCACATGGTTCATGCAAGGAATAGCTCATCTACACATATACCAAATTGTTGCCAAGCACCCAAGAGTCTCCAAGAGCCAAGTACAAGATGGTGTAAACACCCAAGGTGCTCAAAGAGCCAAGATACAAGATGGTGTAAACACCCAAGATGCTCAAAGAGCCAAGATACAAGATGGTGTAAACACCCAAGATGCTCAAAGAGCCAAGATACAAGATGGTGTAAACACCCAAGATGCTCAAAGATCCAAGATACAAGATGGTGTAAACACCCAAGATGCTCAAAGAGCCAAGATACAAGATGGTGTAAACACCCAAGATGCTCAAAGAGCCAAGATACAAGATGGTGTAAACACCCAAGATGCTCAAGGAACCATAATCATAGACATACCGGTGATCACCTTCTTGTCATATCCCATGTCTTACCAAAATTCACATTATAGTTTCCTTTTCGGACAAAATTTGGGCTTAACCCACATTTCCAAATTTTCATATATCAATGCCATGAGTATGATGCAATGCAAAATGTAAGAATAGCATGGGTAATGTAGAGTATATTCAAATGTAGCAATAAGAGGTAAAAACTAGAAAATCCATAGTAAAATTAGTAAAAATGGTATTAACATCACCCATGCATAAAACATAATTAAAGGGACATGCAAGTTCATAATTCCATAATCCAAATAGTTCATTTCCATAAAACCACCCTAAATCATGATAAGGAGCCTTAACTAATACATGCATGGTTCAAAATACTAAGAACAAGTACTAAAAATTCACATTTTAAGTACACAAGTTTACAAATTAGTTTTAATAAGAATTTGGGTCTTCTTGGTTGAAAGGAACCAAGAATCAAACCCCACATACCCGGTAGAAGACAAACTTGAGGTGAAATTGACTCACAACCTTGGCCCCTAGCTTGAACAACCTTAGAGAGAGGATGGAGAGTTCTTGAGGGATGAATTTTAGAGAGAGAAGTGTGAGGGTGAAAATGGCTGAAAATGGTGAAGTCTCATTTATATAGGGAGCTCAGGAAGGGTGGGAAAAGACCATATTTTAGTTAGAATACACCAATATTACAAAATTGCCATTAATGAAACGGATCAGGAATTGGCCCGTCTGGGGCATACGGTCCGGTAAACGGACCGTCTGGGCTCACATGGACCGTTTTCTGGTCCGTGGCCCTTCCCTTAGAAATTTTTCGGAGGTGACCAAGTGTCATGAGACGGTCCGGTAAATGGACCGTCAGACTTCACACGGATCGTGTCTCTGGTCCGTTCACTCGCCACACGGACCGTGTAGCTTCACACGGGCCGTGTGGTGGCCCGTTTGCCTCCACACCTGCCAAGTGCCACCCCACGAGAGGCCACACGGACCGTGTGGCTTCACACGGGCCGTGTGGGTCTTTCCGTGGAAAGGTACCTGGCAGACTTCCAGGCAAACCTGTGGGTCTCGAGGCGACGTCATGATCCGGGGTCTTTCATCATCTCCCCCTTGGGAACATTCGTCCTCGAATGTGCAGGAACAAGGCTTAGGAAGCTAGAGTCTAGACAAGGTTCATCCGAGACATGACACAATGCACAATTCAATGCAAATTACAAGGTGGTACATAAAAGCTTTTTATCATAAATCAATTATAGTTCAAAACCAATTTATGTCAAAATTGTATTCATCTCATTTGCCAAGAAGGAAAAATTCTTTAATGTACACATATGCATGTCATGCCATGAGACTCAAGAGGACAAGAAAATGACACAATTGATAGGAAAAGATTCCTAGTACCTTAGGCTTGAGTAGATTGGAAAAGATGGGGTTATCGTTTCATCATGTCCAACTCCGCCTCCCAAGTAGCACTCTCCATTAGCTGATTTCTCCACAATACCTTTACCGAAACCACATCCTTGTTGCGAAGTCGCTTAACTTGCCTATCTAAAATTGCCACCGGCACCTCCTCATAAGTCAAATTTTCCTCAACCTCAATCCCTTCCAAAGGCACAATGGAGCTAGGATCGCCAACAAACTTTCTCAACATAGATACATGAAAGACCGGACGTATGGAGCTCAAACTCGGAGGTAACTCTAACTTATAAGCCACATCTCCAATCTGCTCCACCACTTCATAAGGGCCAACATACCGGGGGCTCAACTTTCCCTTTTTGCCAAAACGCATAACGCCCTTCATAGGAGAGACTTTCACATAAACCCAATCCCCTACATGAAATTCGAGGTCCCTTCTCCTACTATCCGCATAGGACTTTTGGCGACTTTAGGCCACTTTCAAACTCTCCCTAATCACCTTTACCTTCTCCATAGCGTCCATCACCAAATCCGGGCCAACCAAGGCTATTTCCCCCACTTCAAACCATCCCACCGGGGATCTACACCGTCTCCCATACAAAGCTTCAAACGGAGCCATGCCAATACTAGCATGGAAGCTATTATTATAGGCAAACTCGATGAGTGGAAGATGATCATCCCAATTTCCTTTAAACTCCAACACACATGCTCTCAACATGTCCTCCAAGGTTTGAATAGTCCGCTCCGCTTGGCCATCGGTTTGAGGATGAAAAGCGGAACTCAACTTAATTTTGGTCCCAAGGCCTTTCAAAAAAGATTTCCAAAAGTGGGAAGTGAATTGAGTACCACGGTCCGATATAATGGACCTAGGTACACCATGCAACCTCACCATCTCTCGGATATACAACCTCGCATAATCCTCGGCACTGAAAGAAGCTTTGACCGGTAAAAAGTGGGCTGATTTCGTCATCTGATCCACAATAACCCAAATGGAGTCGAATTGCCTTCGGGTCCGAGGCAATCCAACCACAAAGTCCATATTCAGATCCTCCCACTTCCAGGTGGGAATTTCGATGTCTTGGGCCAAACCACCGGGCCTCTGGTGCTCAACTTTTACCTGCTGACAACTCGGACATTCCGACACAAACTTGGCAACATCCCTCTTCATACCATGCCACCAATAAATCTCTCTCAAGTCTCGGTACATCTTGGTAGACCCTGGGTGAATAGAGTAACGAGAGTTGTGAGCCTCGCTCATAATCACCTTCCTAAGGTCATCCACTTCGGGAACACAAAGCCGATTTTGGTACCGGAGTACCCCATCTCCCCCTTGGGAGAAAGTCTCGATCTCCTTTGCAACAACCAACTTCTTCAACTCACACAACGATGGATCTAGATCTTGTTTAGCTCTCACTTCATTCACCACAGAAGATTCTGACCCATTCTGAACCCGAATACCACCTGTGCTAGAATCAGTCAACCTGACACCTAACCTAGCCAACCGGTGAATATCCCTTGCCAACTCCTTTTTCTCATTTTCAACATGTGCCACACTTCCCATAGACAACCTGCTAAGGGCATCGTCTACAACATTGGCCTTGCCCGGATGATACAGCACACTCATGTCGTAATCTTTCAAAAATTCCAACCACCTCCTTTGCCTTAGATTACGATCCCTCTGAGTGAACACATACTGCAAACTTTTGTGATCGGTAAATACATCAACATGGACCCCGTACAAATAGTGCCTCCAAATTTTCAAGGCAAACACCACTGCTGCCAATTCAAGGTCATGAGTGGGATAGTTTCGTTCATGCACTTTCAACTGTCTTGATGTGTACGCTATCACCTTACCATTCTGCATAAGCACACAACCCAATCCGACCCTCGAGGCATCACAATACACCACGAACCCATCTGAACCACTTGGCAAGGTCAAAACAGGAGCTGATGTAAGCCGATCCTTCAAAGTTTGGAAACTCCTCTCACATTCATCCGACCATACAAACTTAGCCTGCTTCTGAGTCAACTTGGTCAACGGAGATGCAATAGAGGAGAAACCTTCTACAAACCTTCTATAGTACCAGGCCAACCCAAGAAAACTACGGATATTCGAAGGAGTCAACGGTCTAGGCCAATTTTTCACAGCCTCCGTCTTCCTTGGATCTACCTTGATACCATCCCCGGATACCACATGCCCGAGGAAAGCCACTTCGCCCAACCAAAACTCGCACTTGCTAAATTTGGCATATAATTTCTTTTCCCTCAGAGTTTGGAGGGCCATCCTTAAATGATTCCCGTGCTCTTGCTCACTTCGGGAGTAAACGAGGATATCATCAATAAATACCACCACAAAGCTGTCCAAGAACGGCTTAAACACCCTGTACATTAAATCCATAAATGCGGCCGGAGCATTAGTTAGACCAAATGACATCACCACATATTCAAAGTGCCCGTACCTTGTTCGAAAAGTTGTTTTGGGGATATCACACTCTCTGACCTTCAACTGATGGTATCCGGAACGGAGATCAATTTTTGAGAAGTGAGTGGCACCTTGTAGCTGATCAAACAAATCATCAATCCTCGGCAACGGGTACTTGTTCTTAACTGTCATTTTATTCAACTGCCTGTAATCAATACACATACGGAGAGACCCATCCTTCTTCCTCACGAACAACACGGGAGCACCCCACGGTGATGTACTAGGCCGAATGAAGCCCTTCTCTAATAAGCCCTTCAACTGCTCCTTTAACTCTTTCAATTCCGCCGGGGCCATCCGATATGGAGGGATAGAAATAGGCTGAGTATCCGGAAGTAGATCTATGCCGAAATCTATCTCTCTATCCGGAGGAATGCCCGGTAAGTCCTCGGGGAACACATCTGAAGATTCATTCACCACAGGGACGGACTCGAGAGTAGGCACCTCAGAATCTGCATCTCGGACCCTTACCATATGGTAGATACGCCCCTTAGAAATCATTTTCTGCGCCTTGAGGTAGGAAATAAACCTACCTTTAATAGAGGAATCACTACCCTTCCATTCAAGAACTGGCTCACCGGGAGGTTGGAACTGGACTTTCCGGGTTCTACAATCTATGGAAGCATAAGATGCATGCAGCCAATCCATTCCAAGAATCACATCAAAATCAAACATTTCAAGTTCCACAAGATCACATGGAAAGATTTTATGCAACACAGCAACAGGACACCCATAATAAACCCTATGAGCAACAATAGATTCACCCACGGGGGTGTAGACCGAGAAAGGCTCTCTTAGAATCTGGGGTTTCAAACCGAACTTAACAGCCAATAACGGAGTCACAAAAGACAAGTTTGCACCTGGGTCAAGCAAAACGTAAGCATCAAAATCAAAAACTTTTAACATACCCGTCACCACCTCTAGAGTCTCCTCGACATCCTGGCGAGCATGGAGAGCATAAAACCTGTTGTTCCTGGGGGCAACACCTTGGGGACCCTTTTTCTGAGCCTGCCAGCCTTGAGCTACTTGACCTCGATCCCCGAGCACATTCCTGGGGCAATCAACAACCTTGTGGTCCGTACTCCCACACCCAAAGCAACGTCCCCTATACCTCCAGCAGGCACCCGTGTGGGGCTTCCCACACTGTTTACAGTTGGTGCCCGTCTGTACCCCGGGAGGGGGTGCCCGAGCATTAGCTACCCGTGCTCCCGAGCCTTGGCCCGGCTGGAAGCGACCAAAACCCGCATTCTTCGCTCCGGAGAACCTACCATCAACCCGGGCTCTCTTGGGATCGTGTGCCCTCTTCTCCCTGAGTTTCTCCCCCTCAATCTGCTCAGCATACACCATGAGTCTGGCAATATCCATGTCCCCAATCAGCATAGCAGTCCGACATTCTTTCACCAGCGAGTCAGAAATACCTGAAATAAATTTGTGCATTCTCGCACGGGGATCGGCCACCAGGGATGGAGCATATTTAGACAGCTTAGTAAATTTGAGGGCATAATCCCTCACACTCATGCTCCCCTGCTTGAGGTTAATAAACTCGGTCATTTTGGCCTCCCTCAGCTCAAGTGGGAAGAAGCGGTCAAGGAAGGCAGATTTGAACTCTCCCTACGACACCTCATTATCACAAACCCTTTCCATGGCCCACTGAGTATACCATACCTGGGCCACGTCTTTTAACTGGTAGGCAGCCAACCCAGCTTTCTCCTCAGAAGAGACGCCCATAATATTCAGTATTTTTGAGAGCTCATCTATGAACTCCTGAGCATCTTCGTCAGCCCTAGACCCGTAGAATTCCGGAGGATTCATCCGGATAAAATCCCTCACAATAGAAGCAGGTGCAGGGTCCCGTGGCAAGTTGGCCTGCCTTGCCTGAGTTGTCACAGCCTGTGCAAGCATGGCGAAAGCAGCACGAAATTCACCATTTGATATAGGCTCCTCCATAGGCTCGGGAGGGGCCTGATCCTCGGCAACAGGAGCCGGCCTAGGGAGTGGAGGTCTTCCTCGAGGCATTTTCTGAAATAGATTAACGACACCAATAAGCAAGGAAATTCATAAGCTAGCTATAGCACGACATAAGACACAAAGAAGGGAGAATTTCCTAAAACGTCTTCGCAGCCTCCCATTCATAGGTATGGTGCACTTCACACCCATGAATAGGACTCTACTCAACGCGGCACGTTGGACTCCGAGGACCATTGAAAACCCAAGGCTCTGATACCACCATTTGTCACGACCCAGGGTCAGGGTCTAGATGTGACACGGCGAATGGGGACCCGAAAGCCCCCAAACAAGCCTCAAATTTTGCAGAAGATTAAAGACAAGATTAAAGAGAACATTCTTAAAACCAACAAGGAGGACATATTCCATAGATAACAAAATGAGAAGTTTATACAATTGTCCAATAAGTGCCTCTAATCAAGGAACGGGGGCCGGGACAGGTTCCGGGCTCACCCTCAGTCAAAATACATACATAGATGAGGTGTACAAAAGAAATCAAAAGCATTCCCTCGAAAGACGGGGCTCACCACACAATATCTAGGAAGGGATAAGCTACGCGTCTGGCGGATACTGCTCAAACTGCTCGGTCCCTGCATGGTAAAATAATGCAGGCATAGAGTATGTGTTAGTACGTTGAATGTACTAAGTATGTGGGTATGCAATGCACGTGACTTACCGAACCTGCGTCATCATGCTAAGTGGCAAGGGCACATAGTATACAAGGAATATATATAAACAATAGAAATTTAATATACAAGATGCCATGAAATGCGTGATGCGTGCAATGCGATAGTGCTCCTATATAACGGGGATGGACTATAACCGACACACCCAAGTCCATGCAAGCTATTACATGAACCGGACCGAATTGGGACCTCCCACCGGTGGGGAGAAGATTACTTGCCAAAGGTAATCTACATCACACCTTACGGGCACCCCCTACTTTCAGTGGATGGCCACCTTCCTTACGGGCTCCCCTACTTTTGGAAGGATTTTCATAATCAAGGCAAGACATGTCATAACCTTATACAGATAGACGAATTACATCCGTCCCTATGTAGGCACATAGTTCAAGGAAAGGGAGAGGGACCTTGGGGCTATCCCAACACTCCCAATCCATCGGTGCTAAGTACACATCCCACAAGAATACTTATAAATGTATATATACATATGCTTTCGAGAGAAAGAGGGAGTCAATTAATCCTTTTCAAAATGTTAAATGCACAAGTAGGCTCAAATGCCAAATCACAAGATCAACTCACATGGTTCATGCAAGGAATAGCTCATCTACACGTATACCAAATTGGTGCCAAGCACCCAAGAGTCTCCAAGAGCCAAGTACAAGATGGTGTAAACGCCCAAGGTGCTCAAAGAGCCAAGATACAAGATGGTGTAAACTCCCAAGATGCTCAAAGAGCCAAGATACAAGATGGTGTAAACACCCAAGATGCTCAAAGAGCCAAGATACAAGATGGTGTAAACACGCAAGATGCTCAAAGAGCCAAGATACAAGATGGTGTAAACACCCAAGATGCTCAAAGAGCCAAGATACAAGATGGTGTAAACACCCAAGATGCTCAAGGATCCATAATCATAGACATACCGGTGATCACCTTCTTGTCATATCCCATGTCTTACCAAAATTCACATTATAGTTTCCTTTTCGGACAAAATTTGGGCTTAACCCACATTTCCAAATTTTCATATATCAATGCCATGAGTATGATGCAATGCAAAATGTAAGAATGGCATGGGTAATGTAGAGTATATTCAAATGTAGCAATAAGAGGTAAAAACTAGAAAATCCATAGTAAAATTAGTAAAAATGGTATTAACATCACCCATGCATAAAACATAATTAAAGGGACATGCAAGTTCATAATTCCATAAAACCACCCTAAATCATGATAAGGAGCCTTAACTAATACATGCATGGTTCAAAATACTAAGAACAAGTACTAAAAATTCACATTTTAAGTACACAAGTTTACAAATTAGTTTTAATAAGAATTTGGGTCTTCTTGGTTGAAAGGAACCAAGAATCAAACCCCACATACCCGGTAGAAGACAAACTTGAGGTGAAATTGACTCACAACCTTGGCCCCTAGCTTGAACAACCTTAGAGAGAGGATGGAGAGTTCTTGAGGGATGAATTTTAGAGAGAGAAGTGTGAGGGTGAAAATGGCTGAAAATGGTGAAGTCTCATTTATATAGGGAGCTCAAGAAGGGTGGGAAAAGACCATATTTTAGTTGGAATACACCAATATTACAAAATTGCCATTAATGAAACGGATCAGGAATTGGCCGATCTGGGGCATACGGTCCGGTAAACGGACCGTCTGGGCTCACACGGACCGTTTTCTGGTCCGTGGCCCTTCCCTTAGAAATTTTTCGGAGGTGACCAAGTGTCATGAGATGGTCCGGTAAACGGACCGTCAGACTTCACACGGATCGTGTCTCTGGTTCGTTCACTAGCCACACGGACCGTGTAGCTTCACACGGGCCGTGTGGTGGCCCGTTTGCCTCCACACCCGCCAAGTGCCACCCCACGAGAGGCCACACGGACCGTGTGGCTTCACACGGGCCGTGTGGGTCCTTCTGTGGAAAGGTACCTGGCAGACTTCCAGGCAAACCTGTGGGTCTCGAGGCGACGTCATGATCCGGGGTCTTTCATAGGATCCAGTGGCGAGTCGGAGATAGAGTCCTCTACCACACCTCAAGTATCACCACCACCTCTGAATGTTCTATTTAGCCGATAGTCTATGTAGATGGTATACAAAAGAACACGTGGGGCCAGCCAGCTCGTTCTATTTTTGAGAAGCCTTGGATTATTACTTTGGGAATGGACATTATCCCAGGCATACAGGACACCATCAATAGATATGGGCTCCAGTGGTTAGCTATATTATCAAGGAAGTACTCCCCAACCATGGTCCCGGAGGTTTATGAGTCATATGCCACCACAGTCCTCAGCTCTCTTCCCGAGGGGAAAAAGCACCTCACTCAACCCATATTGAAACATATGAGAGTGAGGGGTCAGTAGATGGATATTTCTGAGATTACCATCCGCCACATGTCTTTAGGGCTTGAGTTTGCAGCCCGGAGATCTATAGTAGAGTATGATAAGAGATTGCGGCAAACTAGGGATTAGGCCTTCATGAGAGTCCCAGCCTGCCAGGCCAGCTTGATGTGATAGGTCACCGACCAAATTACAAAGCAGGACCCAAACCCTAAGTGGATGCTACATCGGTAAAGCCTATTGTGAAGGCCTCACTTAGCTTCACCACCAAATTTTGGTGGGCTTTGGTGAGATTATGGATCCAGCCCACACTTCCTTGTAATACTCTAACGTCGGACTATGCGGTATTAGTTGCCAGCATCTTGGCTGGCTATGAGATCTATTAGGCTAGCCTCATTGAGGAGTAGATACACGAGGCGGCCATGAAGAGGTTCACATCCATCCCCTTCCTGAAGTTGATCTATAGAATCTGCATAGAGGCAGGGGTGAAGATTCTACATTATCTAGACTCACAAATCAAGGTTTAAAGGACTTTAGATGCCAACTAGATCAAGCCTAAGGATAATATGGTGGTCCTTCAGTGAGCACCACGCCTTTCAGCTTAGCTGCAAGAGATATTTGTTGTGGTGCCACCATCTGAGCCTTCATCCACCACCAATGTTGCTGATGCCACTATTGAGAGGCCCCGACAGACTGAAGCCAATGTGGAAAGGAGTCCCATGGCTACTACTTCTTGGCCCAAAGGACATGCCCGAACTGATAGCACCCGCTGGTATGGTCTATGTATCAACGACATCAATTCAGGCCATGGCACAGAGGCTGGCCTATACTGAATCATAACTGACTTAGTTATTACAACAAATTAGGCCTTGGGTCTGCCAGGCTATTTCAGAGTATGAGGCTCACATAAAGGCATTCACAATAGGCACTATCCAGGATAGACTCATACTCGTGGACAACCACATAGATGCTTTTGAGAGGCAAGTCCAACTGAGCCTTAACATAGCATGACCAGTGGATATGACGATCCTTCAAAAGGAGATCCAGTAGCTCTGGGCCAAAATAAAAGCAATATTGGCAACATCGATCATGTTCCTATTGGCGGAGGCCTCAGTGCCGGTGGTTGATTTATTTGCTCCTGAGAATCCATCACATACTTCCCTCGGGAAGAGGCCCTGCATTGATTTTCCAGACACAATGAAACTGCAGGCGGGGATGACAGAAGAGTAGGAGCTAGAGTTTGCCAAGATGCATTCAAGGTAGGATGAGGGGTTTAGGCAGGCTTGTGAGCTTGAGAGAGTGAAGGGTGTTGGCCCCTTCGGATAAACTTCTACTACTAAGGAGGCCACCAGGTAGGTTGAGGATGGCCAGACTCAGCCAGAGACCGGCGCTTAGGCGGCCAGGTATGTTTTTTTTAACCCTTGTGCTTTATTATTTTATTTTGTGCATTGAGGATAATGAAAGTATTTTTTGATGGGGTGTGGGTAGTTATAGGCCTTAGTGAAGTCTGAGTAACCTTGGCCTATAACCATTCCAAATTTTGAATCCTAGAGGTTTTCTCAAGGATATTTACTTTCTGCTGAACTGACATATTTAGGATGTGTAGGTAGTATTAGTAGCATGTAGTACTAATATCTATGGAATATGTTTGTTTTTGTGTGAAAAATGATACCCACCAAAAATTTGTTAGTTATTCTTGATAGAGCCATGCATGTTTGATTGTTTGACAGTGCTTGTTCTGATAAGTGAGGACAAATTTGATGAAAAACGTGATTGGAGAGTCTTTCTTAATAGTATAATTAGTGTCGTGTGTGTGTGAGCATTCTTTGTTAAATTCTTATGTTGTGCTTCAATTTAGAACATGCCCTGTTACTCTGACTTAGACTATAGGTTAGTTTATTAGCAAAAGATCTTAGGCCATTGTTCATACTAGTCCACTTAGCCTAAATGACCAACTAGATGTGTAAAGTATCACTTGATCCTAATTTTTGAGCCTTGCATATACCGTTTCTTTGTAAAAACCTGAGTACCTAGCCTTTTTAGATGTAAAATCATTAAATTAGCCCTGGTCCTTCCTTGAACATTGTGCACCTCCACTGAGGTAAAAAGCTTAAGTTGAGGGTGGCTACAAAAACTGGTCTTGGTTCCTAGGTTGGATTTTATGCACCTCGACTCTGGCGAAAAGCCTAAGTTGAGGGTGGCTGGTATAAGGGTGAACACAAACAATGAGGCAGAAGCTAGTGACACATGTGAAAAAGGAGTAAAAAGGTGTTTAAATGCCTAAATCAATGAGTTAAATAGAAAAATGATGTGAAAACAAAAGTCAAAAATGAAACAAATGAGAGTAAGGCACCCAAAAAAGCTTGAAATAGGAGAAAGGGAGAATTAAGTGAAAATTGACAGGATTGGTAAGGCAAAAGTGTAGAAAATTGCAATGTAAAGGAGGGCCTTTAGTCACTATGTTCCCAGAACATCACACCAAAGCCCCTAAGCCTACGTTACAAGATAATAAAGTCCTAAAGTGATCCTAATCCTAGTAGTCAAAGATCACAATCATGAGTTTAGGGGCAAGCATATGGTATTGAACATGTTATTTGAATGTCTTTTATGAGAGTGAGTGATTTTATGTAGTCCCAAATATTGAGTATGAAAATATCATCATGAGAGGGATATGTGACTTCTTTCTGTGAGGGCACTTGCATTGTATTGTTGATATTAGACTAACTGAGTGAGTGTTGCTTATTGATGATTCCCTTGCTTGTCATAGTTGAACTGTCACATGTGTTGATCTGCATTAGTTTGTTTGATAGCTATCTGATATGATTTTAAGAGTGGTGTGGGTATGTGTGCTTGAGTTTGATATGATATATGCCATTAGATTGAGGTCTGTATGTTACTGTAATGGTTATGTAGATTGAGTCCGTTGTGTGAGGACAAGCAACAATTTTATGTTAAGGGTATTAATGTGCTATCAAAATACAACACTTTTGATGTTTAAAATTGAATTTTGTATGTTCTCATAACGATGTTAGAAGATTTGATGTGTTTTTATGTTTGTTTTGCAGAATTACAGGGTTGGTATGATTTTTGGGCTAAGTATGCTGAAATTGATAAAGTTGTTGTTCTAAGATACCCTTTATGGGCCGTGGAAGTTTCAGGGACTATTGAGTAGTTTTAGTGGAAAAATTCAGTGAAGGGTGATTTTCTGAAGTTGAGTCTACGAACATAAAAACGAGCCGTAAAAGTTTCCACGATTCGTAGACAAGGTACCATACCTTGAGGATCAGAAAGTAGGGAGTTGCTGAAAAGTCATCAGAGGAGACCCTCCACGGGCCATAAAACTTTATATGGACTATAGATGGGTCTCACAGAAGTCACCCCCAGAAGTTCTAAAGAAATCCACGAAGCACCGATCATGGGTTGTAAAACTTTATACGGCCCATAGAGTTGGCCATAAAGCCTCCCGACCCAGTTCTCCTATTTTATTTTTATTTTGTATTTTAAATATTTTAAATAGGTTTTTTAGGTTAATTTTCGGATGGAACATTAGTGAGCCAGTAAGAAAGAGTTAAAAACATTGTGGGACACTTGTGAAACAATATTTTGTATACTTTAATTCATACTTGTAATACTTGGTGGAGAGCTTGGATTTCTTCTTCGTAATTTGATTTGTGTAAGTGCTTAATTATGTTATTTAATATCATGGTTCTTGCTTCTACACTGATCATGAGTTGCTAAATCAACAACTAAGGTAATGGGAACCATGAAGAACTAACAAAGTAAACCTAGATAATTCATAATTCTTGGAAAGTGTGCATGCATGTATTAATTAATTCGATTCATTTAAATGCTTTTTGATGGTAGCCGACGTTAGAACTCGCCTAGTGTTAGTGATTGGATAAAGGTGTAATGAATAGGAAAAGATATTAATTAACAAGATTCGATTGATGTTTCTCGTGTAATCAACCAAACTGGATCAAGGGGAGGTTGTACTAGTACAATAGGTAAGGGTTAGTAATGTCGCACTGCGAGGATGGATTGAATTACGTACTGAAATTTACCTATCGCCTGGATTAGAGGGTTAGGTGAAATTAACATACCGTTCTGCATACTACACACTAGAAAAAAATTCGATTATCTGGTAATACCAAGTTAGGGAATCAGGGGAAACACAATACCCTAGTTACTCTTCATACTGATTTCACACTTGTCTTAGTCTAGGATTTCTTTCCACTGTTTTTACAAAAGCTCCCTTTTGGGGAGATAAGTAAATTAATTCGAACTAATTGAAATTTCTCTAAGTGTACCCTATTCCCTGTGGGATCGAGCCTAACCTAGATTAGGTTATATATCTTGATAATGACTGCTTTAACCTTTAAAAAGAAGGTGTAGTTTGGGCGACATAAAAAAGAAGTATGCATTAGTACGTGGAATGTACTAAGTATGTAGGTATGATATATGCATAATCATAATCAATACGATTAGGATACAATATGCATGAACATGAAATTTTTAAAATCATGAGATGAGCATCATTAAATCCATTCATAACTTTAGAATACATATGTGCTAATAAGATATTGATCAACACATAATACCATGCAAACTATTACATAGAATCCCGATGTTGCCTTTATACCGAAGCCTACTTTGCCAGGGTAGACTATACCTTACCATTCATGATCCTTCCCATTTAGGCAACTGCTTTAACATGAACCTTACAGGAACCTTCCCATTTTGCCATATGCTTTACTTATATGGATCCACTAATAAAATACCATATAGCCACATAACATAGTTATGAGAGGGATAAGCTTTACATTATGGAACCTTTGGGTTGAGTCCCCGCCCCTAATCTTATTCGATGCTAAGTTATATCCCATGGAATACATAAATCATGCATATACATTGCTTTCAACATAGTTTGTAATTCATTAAAATCATATTCTCATAGCTTATAAAATAGTCATATTAACTTTCATAAAAACATCATGTCAAAAATAGTCCATCTACGTTGCTTTTTATCATAGTGTGTGGGTAGACATTCCCACCTTAACATCATCATCATAATCATTGTCATAATGTCAGCATTGTCATAGAACATGATTTAGCATACGTTGAGACCATAATCATGAAAATCCACAACTCAATCATAAGAGACTAGGCTAAGTGTGGGTCCATGAATAATTGAATCAATATCATGCAATTGGATCCATAGCTTTATCATAAGAGACTAGAGCTAAGTGTGGGTCTATGAACAATTGAGTCAATATCATGCAATTGGATAGGATTTATAGAGAAAACATGCAATCAGAATTAAATTTGTTTATTAATAAGGAAACCCACATCAAATTATAAAGCTCTAATCATACATACTTCTAATCATATGTATGTATGTATATGTATGTATGTATCTATGTATGTATATATGTATGTATGTATGTATGTAATTCATAAAGATTCATGGATAGACAAGTTCAATAACCATGGAATAATCATAATTCATGCATTGGGAATCATAGCAAAAAAGCCCATTGGAAATCATCATGAAACTTTTATAAAAGAGAGTTTTGGATTGGGCTTCATAGATGGAACTAATCCATGGATGAAGCCCTACATATCATAAGTGAGAACCCTTAGAATTGAAGAAGAAAATCTAGAAAAACTTGGTAAAACTTCAAGCCCCAGCTTCAATGGAATCTTTAACTTAGAGAAACAAATATTGAGAACCTTTGAGAGGAATTTGAAGATGAATGACTTTGAATGAATTTGGAATTGTACTTATAAAGATTAGGCTAGTTAGGGAAGTTAAGAGGGCTAAAATGACATAGTTTAGGACTTAAATGAATTGTAAATGTTAAAAATACCATTCATTAAAAAATGTGGGAGCTGTCCATGAAACCTTTTTACGGGCCATGGATCAACCTACGGACCATGTTTCAGTCCATAGAACATCATGTCATATAACTTGAGTTTCCAAAATTTGCAGCTTCCAAACCACAAACATATAGGATAACCTATAGTTCCATTTACGAGCCATAGGTCCTCTTTAGAAGTTTTCCATGCTTAGAAACTTTTGGATTTTTTGAGGCTTATTTCTATGAATCCTTTGATGGGCCGTGGTTTCATCTACAGTCCATCCTATTAATCATACATCAACTTCCAAAAGTTCTTCAATTTTCCACTTTCACTGGTTACAATCCACGAGGCTTACCTTCGACCCGTAGTATCATCTATGTATCATAGACTAGCTCATAGGACCAAGCTTGCACCAAAATCCTGAACCTTTAGTCTTTCCAGGCTAAAAACATGCCGGTTGTTACAGTTCTATGAACGATAAGCAAGAGTACAAGCCATATTATGCTATTTTACACCCTTTTGTTAAAGTAAATTGCTTGCATGAAAGGGTCAAGAATGTGAATGAGCTACTCCTACTATATTGGTATATTTTACAAGTAATTCAAGTCATGATCACTCTCATGCTTATGTTATGTATTCCGTGGGACTAGGATCAACACCAAATGGGATTTAAAGTGGGGAACTATCCTTAAGGGTCCTTATATGAGACCTTACTTTGCATAAGTATGTGCCACCATAGGTTTGTATTATTGATTCCCTAAATGGGCTTTTGCTAGTGGTCCTTTATCACTATTTTTTTCTTTTCTTCCCTTTTACTTTTTTATTGACCCTGATGTGGTTCTTTTAATCTTGTATTTTCTTTTTCTCCATTTTCTTTATTTTTGTAAGGACCCGTAAGTTTGAAAGTTAGAAATGTAGAAAAAATGAAAACATTGTAGGTCAAAAGCATGAGCCTCATTCATGGCTCATGATACAAACTCGGGGTCGTAAATAGGACTTGTGGAAGGGGATTGCTATTGTGAAAAATTTACCTATTGTCAAGGTCATCCACGAAGGAACTTTATGGTCTATAATGGAATTACAGACCGTAGAAGTGATTCATGGATTAATTCCTTGAGATGATGGAAAAATATCATTTTTGATGTTGGGACTACAAATAATAGGATGGGTCGTGATCTCTTTTATGCACCGTAGGTAGGTCTCGTAGATAGGGTACTAAGTAGGTGAAATTTTCCTAAGTGTTGAGTCACTCTACGGACTAGTCTATGTCCCATAGGTCAAACTACAAATCATAGTTGGGTCTTATAGATATTCTGAGTTTGGTTTGATGCGCGGTTTTGTGCATTGCAAACAAGACTCCTAGATATTCAATTTGATAGGCCATGGACCTTCTAACTCCTAATAATTTGAGAGATATGGCCTGATACATTTGACCCAAATTTAAGAAGGATTTCTTAAAGAAACTTACGGTAACTTTGGCCAACCTTTATCTTTCAACTTTCTTTATTCCAAAACGTAATGTATGACTTTTGTGCTATTAAAATAACTTTTATATAATCCATTATTATCAAATTATACACTTTAAGTCTCATCTGAAATGCGAAACCTAATTTAAACCTTCCAAAAAGGGAGAGGTGCCACTCGGGCCATTTCTTTAACCCTGAATGTGTATTTAGGGGACTCCTTTGACTTGAAACATTAAATCCTTGATATTACCTCTTATTGTTAGCCTTATTATCCCTAGGTGCTACCAAAAATCACATATGCCTTATATAACGCCACACTATTTATATAATAGAAGATGAGAAACATGGGGTCTCGCTGTCTCCCCCCTCCTCCCCAAGAACATTCGTCTGTAAATGTGTCAAGATAGCCCCTTGGTTGAATTATCATGTACTAAAATGTTAGTTTTTTGGATACATTTTTATTACCCTTGCAAACCGTAAATCAACTTTGAAAAACTCCTATTACTAAGCTTTGTATAGCTATCCCGTGACAAAACATACAAGTTACACCTCCAAATCCATTAAAACTTAGGTTACTTTTAAAAATAGATAACTACCAGTTTTGGAACGCGACCCACCTTAAGTTATAAATAGTTGGGGGTGATTCCTCATCATTTCTTCTTTGGCTTCCCAAGTTATTTCCTCAATATTTTTGTTCCACCACAACACTTTCACAAAGGCCACTTTTTATTTCGAAGCTTTCTTATTTTTCTATCTAAAATAGCCACTGGTACCTCATCATAAGTTAATTCTTCAGCAATGGGGGTTTCCTTAATGTGAGTAATACACAAAGAATCTCTAATGTACTTATGCAAGATAGATATATGAGACACTGGATGGACTGCTCTCAATTCTAAAGGAAAATTAAGCTTGTGTGTTACCTTGCCAATTTTTGAATAATCCTATACAACCCAACATACCTAGCACTGAGTTTCTCTTCTTCCCAAATGATAGGATACCTTTCATGAGTGATACTTTTAAGAAAGCTCAATCGTCTACATCAAACTCTAAGTCTCCTCGTAAAACATCTGTATAGGAATTCTGCAATTTTGGGCTGTATGCACTAAGTCTCTAATAAGTTTTATTTTTTTCCGTTGCTTGTTGAACTAGATTAGGGTCTAGCAACTTTTCCTCCCCAACTACAAACTAATCAATCGGTGACCTACATCTTTGCATGTATAGTGCTCCCTAAGGAGCCATTTGAATACTAGCTTGGAAGCTATTATTATAAGCAAACTCAATAAGAGGTAGATGATCATCCCAACTTTCTTTAAAGTCCAACATATAGGCACGTAACATATCCTCAATGGTCTAAACAGTACGCTCTGCCTACCCATCAGTTTGCAGATGAAAAGCAGTGTTGAGATTTACCTGAGTGCCCAGACCCTTATTAAAAGACTTCCAAAAATGTGCGATAAATTGAGCCCCTCAATCAGAGATAATAGATTATGGAACTCCATGAAGGCAAACAATCTCTTGAATGTAAAGCTTAGCATAATCCTCTGCTGAATTTTTCATTCTTACTGGCAAGAAATGAATAGATTTTCTCAACCTATCAATGATTACCCAAATATAATCATACCTGCATGAAGTACGAGGCAAACCAGTGATAAAGTCTTATTTATCATGTCCCATTTCCATAGCGGAAGCTCAATATACTGAGCTAGGCCTCCAGGTCTTTAATGTTCTACTTTAACTTGCTGGCAATTGGGACATTGGGCTACCATCTCTGCAATATCCTTTTTCTTGCCATTCCACCAATAGATTTATCGAAGGTCCCGATACATTTTTGTTGCTCCAGGATGAGTTGAATATCTAGAATAATGGGCCTCAGAAAGAATCCTGGCAGGGATTCCTCTATATCTGGCACACATACGCAGCCTTGGTACCTAAGGACTCCATCACCGGTTAGCTCAAATGAAGGATATCGTTGTTGTGAAATGCTCTCCCTCAGTGTTCTTAGCTCAGGATCCTCGCACTGTCGCTTTTTTACTTCATTAACAATGGAAGATTTTGCTGTATTTTGAATAATTACACCTCCATCCTCTGTATCCACCGATCGTATTTGCAAGCTAGCTAGTTGGCATGGGTCTTTTGTCATTTCAACCTTATCAGCTTCAACATGACTAAGACTTCCCATGGACTTTTGGCCTAAGTGCATCAGCAACAATATTAACTTTACTAGGATGGTACAAAATGTCAACATCATAATCTTTTAGTAATTCTAGCCACCTCCTTTGTCGTAGGTTCAACTCATTCTGCTTAAATGAATATTGAAGGCTCTGGTGGTCGGTAAAAATATCAACATGAACTCCGTATAAATAATGTCGCCAGATCTTTAGGGCAAATACAACTGCAGCGAGCTCAAGATCATGGGTAGGATAATTTTGTTCATGCTTTTGCAATTGTTTGGAAGCGTATGCAATAACTCTACCATGTTGCATAAGAACATAACCTAGGCTAATTCTCGAGGTATCACAATATTCAATGTAGCCTTCGGTTCCATTCGGAAGAGCAAGACTAGGTGCAGTGGTAAGCCTTTTCTTTAACTCTTCAAAACTTTTCTTGTATGTTTCAGTCCATCGAAACGTAGCTGCTTTATGTGCCAATCTTGTTAGTGGTGCATAGATAGAGGAGAATCCCTCAACAAACCTCCTATAATATCCTTCTAACCCTAAAAAGCTATGGACCTTGGTCGGATTCAATGGTCTCGGCCAGACCATTACTGCTTCAATCATCTGGCGATTGACCTTGATACCATCGCCTATGATAACATGGCCACATAAACCTATAGAAGTTAATTAAAATTCACATTTGGAGAATTCAGCATTTAACTTGTTGTCCTAGAGAGTTTGTAATATAACTCGCAAGTGGTCTGAGTGCTCAGGTTCCGACTCATCCTAAACATTGCCTTTGGAATATCAACATCCTTGACTCATAGCTGGTAGTACCTAGGTCACAAGTTGATCTTTGAAAAACCATCAATCCACAGAAAAGGATGCTTATTCTTGATATTGACTTTATTTAGATGTCTGTAACCGATACACATCCGTAAGAAGCCATCTTTCTTTCAAGCAAAGAGCACGGGAACACCCCATGGAGATGTGCTTGGCCTAATAAAGTCTTTATCAAGCAAGCCCTTCAGTTGTATCTTCATGTCGCTTAGCTCTACAGGAGCCATTCCTTAGGGAGGAATAGATATAGACTGCATATCATGAAGAACATCTATAACAAAATCGAGATCCCTTTCGGGGGATCCCTGGAAAGTCATCGGGGAATATTATCGGGAATTCATTCACAATAGGGAGTGACTAAAGGTCAGTTGCTAATAAAATATCTTGTCTTCCCATAATGGTAACATGCACTTGAACCCTTTCTACACTGCCTAGTATGAAGCTTACTGCATTGTATGTATGGGGGAGTAGGTTGTCTCATTTGTGTAGAACGCTTCTGTCGATGGCTATCAAGCTGGCCTAAACTCTGCCCCGGCCTTGTCTGAATATAACAATCAAATCGCTGGCCCTACATCTGTGGTGGGAAACTACCTACTGACGGAGGTGGATATCAGTGAAATGGGGGCCTAAAATCACCCTGTGGCTTCCTGTAAGTCCTCATAGTACAAGCCCTCTTATTCTTATCCCTATCTCTACGGGTATCCTGAATCCGACGAGAAAGGCCCTCTGTAGTGTAAGCAAAAGCTTGAATACGAGAAATATCTACACCATCTTTTAAAGAGTCTATCCTATTGTCTCTGATCAAATGATCCCCCAAACCATCCACGTAATGATGAACTCTAGCACTCATGGCACATATAATATCTGGTGCATACCTAGCCAAAGAATTAAACCTAAGGCTATACTCCCTTACTCTCATATCCCCTGCCTCAAACAAACTGGTCAGGATGGGCATCCCGCATCTCCCGTGGTAAGTAATGGGCTAAAAATGCCTCAAAGAGGTCCTCCCACTCTTTTGGTGGAGCATCAGGCCCTCTGGATCTCCCCTATGCCCCGTACCACAAGAATGCGACATCACGTAGTCGAAAATAAGCCAACTCTACTGCCTCGGTGATAGAGGCATGCATCATCCTCAATACTCTATACATATGGCCTATAAAGTCCTATGGATCCTCAGTGAGATTGGACCTTGTAAATACTGGAGGGGCCAAGTGAAGAAACTCTCGTACCTTTGAGATTTCTGTTTGATCCCTTCTGGTGTTTGCTCTCGCCTCTAGTTGTCTCTCATGAATAGAAACCATCATAGTTAGTAGCTGAATAGCCTCCTTCATCCCGTGATCCCCAGTCTCTAATGGGGCTTGGGGTACTAGATCTCCTTAGGCCCCACAGGTGCTGGTGAATCTGGTATTGTGGGCATTGGAGACTCCCTATGTGCCTTAATGGGGAATATATCCACCTCACCAAGGAAGACATGATTGGTACCTTCTATCGGATCCATACTTATCTCATGTTGTGCAATCTCTTGAGCGTAGAAAGCCCATTAAATAAGAACAACATAACATGATATAGATTTCATATGTTCCTATAGCTTTGCTCTATAGCATGATCTATCAAGTGAAAGAAATGTAACCATCCCTAAATGCCTTGTAGCCTCCTGATTATAAGTGTGGTGCACAATACACGCATAAGCAATACTCTACTAGACATGGCATTATGGACTCCCTGGGACACGACCTGCTCTGATACCATGCTTATCACGCCCCAAAGAGAGGGGAGGCACGACTGGCATCCGATACTGTTAATGGTCGGGTAAGCTACTAAACATGCTAGTTAACTAAACTAGGGACCAGAAGAAAATCGGGAAGAATAACGTCTGAGAGACTAAGCCTGGACATTTTGGGTCATGACCTGGTCAACAGCAAATCATGTACATCAAGATAAGTAAACCAAAAAGATAGAGTACTAGCTAGCCGACAAGGCTGCAACAACAGAGGTACAAGCACACACTATATATACACGCCAATCTGATGACTAGAGACTGAAAGACACAAAAGAACCAACCCCCAATAACATGTCGACAATAGCTTCTAAGAAAATCACTAACACTGCCGGGACAGGGCCCCGACTATACCCAACTTTACAACAAAAAGTAAGAATCCAGTAAAAGCTCCAAGAAAAGGTGGAGCTTACACAGCTGAATGGGGCTCCTAGTGGAGGGGTAAGTCAAAACCCCTACCTGAACCTGGATGCACGAAATAAAATGCAGCGTCCCAAGGAAAAGGGATGTCAATATGAATAAACATGTACTGGTATGTAAGGCAAGAAGTAAATCACAGATAATCGTAGTAAAAAGGTTCATAGAAATACCACCTATAACCAAAACTCAAGTAGCCTTAATGTCAAAGAAGCAACCTCCTAGTGATCAAATATACATGGTATGCTCGAGTATTGCATATCGTGAATACATGTATATATAGATGAAAATTCATGACATTCCCAACCAAAGGCTAGCAATGGTGGTCCTTTCCGGTAGCTAACCGGCATGATATTTGTCAACCTGTGGCCATCTGTACCATATATATATGTATATATATATAATAATTTGGGCAAATAGGCCCCATATCTCCGATTATAGTTTGAATTCCATGCATAACGTGCAATATATGATATGAATATTAAATGCACATAGTAGGCCATAACATAAATTTAGCCAATCTTGGCTCATTGGTATATTTATTCTCATAAAATCATAATCATTATTGTAACATACACACCGGATTTGTGAAATCTCATATGTCTTTTGAATAAGTTTGACAACTTAACTCAACAATTAGAATGATGCCTTAACTTTGAAAATGATCATAAAGGTGCTTTATGTAATGCTTATACCCGGTCCCATGTCAGTTAGTAAAATAAAGTATTTAAACAAGATCAAGTGCCTTAGTCGTTTAAATAGGGGCCTTATGTTATACATTATTGGAAATCAACGCGTTACTTGTTAAGTGCTTCAATTATAGTTTTATATGGAAGAAGGACTGATTATGAATATTACATTCCCTTCGCATTCTACATTTATTTTAATGGCACTACAACAAGAAGAGAAACACCTCGAACATATGAATAGGTAGCGGGGAACACTGACAAAATGATATATAGATATTTAATGTCCAGTTTAAGCGTACGAATGGAATTTCAACCTAATACCATCATGAAAATAACTCAGCTGCAATCCCAATGCCTTTAATAGAAAGTCTTTCTCGAAACAAAATAGCAAGATATCGCATTTGATGTTTTAGGAAACTTCCCGAATTTCGTGCAAAAAGGAGAGATAGAGCTTAGCCTTAACATACCTTCCCAACGAACGTCCTATTGCCCAAAGTTTCTTCACGAGAGTTGTTCCTTACATTCTAAGCTTCACAATAACTATATATATGCAGCTTAAAGAAACCTATAAATAGTTTAAAATTTAGCATTAATGACCAAATTCGGTAAAGAGAATTTACGCGAGGAAATATCCGTAAAACTTCGTAAAAATGACGGTCGAAAAGCCCCAAATTATTACCTGAATACACCAGCTGCAAACTAACAATAACCAACAATAACACCATTTTTTACAGTCCAAAAATGGCCCCAAACTCAGCTAATTAGAGGGGAAAACAATTGCAAAGCATAAGGCACATATTTCTAGGCACGAGGACGAATTTTAACGGTAAAAATGTGAAAAACTTATTCAAATCCCTTTGGTACCTTGAGAGAACTTTTCCTTCAGCTTATAAACTATTTGGGGGTGAAATGGCACTGATTTGAGCTTTAAAAAGCTCAAATTAGCTGACATTAAGGTGGGTCGACCCAACCCTTCCCGACCCATGACCTGATTTCCTGCTCAAGCAGTCACAACAAAACTATCATAACTTTTTATTTTGAGTTCGGTTTAATGCACGGTTTTTCGCATTGCAAATAGACTCATAGATATTCAATTTGATAGTTCATGGACCTTCTAACTCCTTATAATTTAGGAGATATGGCCTGATACATTTGACCCAAATTTCAGAAGGATTTCTTAAAGAAACTTACGACTACTTTGGCCAACCTTTATTTTGCAACTTTCTTGATTCCAAAACATAATATATGACCTTTGTGCTATTAAAATTAACTTTTAAAAAATCCATTACTATCAAATTATACACTTTTAGTCTCATCTGAAATGTGAAACCTAATTTAAACCTTCCAAAAAGGGCGAGGTGCCACTCGGGCCATTTCTTTAACCTCGAATATGTCTTTAGGGGACTCCTTTGACTTGAAACACTAATTCCTTGATATTACCTCTTATTTTCAGCCTTATTATCCCTAGGTGCTAACAAAAATCACATATGCCTTATATAACACCACACTATTTAACTAATGAAAGACGAGAAACATGGGGTCTCACACAAATTTGGCCTTCTTTTGTGTCGATTTCGTAAAAAGGGAAGAAATTGAAGAGAAACCCTCAAAAAATCTCTGGTAGTACCCAATAAAGCCCAAGAAACTCCTAATTTTTGTTAGAGTCAAGGTCCTAGGCCAATTCCTTACCACCTCCGTCTTTTTCGGATCTACTTTAATCCCTTCACCCAACACCACTTGCCCTAGGAATGCAACTTCCTTCAACCAAAATGTTTGATATGCTCCTCTTCTCTCCGAGTGTAAATCAAAATATCTTCAATATATACCACCACAAATATGTCAAGGTATAAGGTCCATAAATATCGCTGGGGAATTGGTTAGGCAAAATGACATTACTACAAATTCAAAATTCCTATTCTAGTCCAAAAGACCATTTTGGGAATGTCACACTCCTTTACTTTCAATTGATGATGCCCGAACCGAATGCCGATCTTTGTGAAGTGACTAGTCCCTTGAAGTTAATCAAATAGGTCATCTATCCTTGGCGAAGGATACTTGTTCTTGATGGGGCCCTGTTGAGTTGCCAGTAGTCGATGCACATCCTAAGTGACCCATCTTTCTCCCTCACAAACAACACTGGTGGATCCCAAGGTGACTTGCTAGGCCTTATGAAACCCTTCTCTAATAAATCTTTCAATTTATCCTTACAATCCTTCAATTCCACTGGAGCCATGCAGTAGGGAGAAATGGGAATTGGTTGTGTATCGGGGAGGAGGCTTATACCAAAATCTATTTTCCTTTTGGGAGGAATACCGGAAAGTTCTTCGGGAAAGACATCAAGAAATTCTTTGACCATAGGAACCAACTCAATAGGAGGGACTTTACATTCAACATCCCCAACCCTTACAAGATGGGAAATTCAATCCTTAGAAATCAACTTTTGGGCTTTAAGACAAGAGATGATCCTACCCTTAAACATTGAATCATGACCTACCTACTCAAGGATGAGATCATTTGGGAATTGGAATTTAAGTTTGTGGGTTCTACAATCAATAGAAGCATGATATGCATATAACCAATCCATCCCATAAATAATATCAAAATCTACCATGTCAAGCTCGATAAAATCACAAGGCAAGACTTTACGCAATATAGATATGGGACAACCCCTATAGACTGTTTTAGCAACAATAGACTCCCCAGTAAGGGTAGACATCTCAAAGGGTTCATATAGTAATTTGGGACACACATGAAGCCTATTAGCAACAAATGAAGTAATGAAAGAGAGTGTGGCACCCCAATCCAATAAAGCATACACATCAAATTTGTAGATCTTTAACATAATGGTAACAAACAACATTGAGTACCTCATCCACCCCTTGCCTCCTTTTTATATCATTGAACCGGTTGTGATGTGGAGCATCTCCTTGTTGGCCACCTTGTGCCCTTTGACCACCATGAGCACCATTCCTTAGGAATGACCATCTCTGCCCTTGTTTTGAGCATTTGTACAATCTACAATCTTGTGGCCCATCTTACCACGCCCGAAACAAGCACCCGTATTCCTCAAACATGCACCACTATGGTTCCTTCCATATTTGGGAAACTTGGAAGAGTCATCCCACCACTACCATATTGATCTTTAGGGTTGGGAACCCTATCATTAGCAAACCTTTGGTTTTGAGCATTGGAGGACCCTTGACCTTGGAATTTGTGGCCTTGTTGGAAATAACCACCTCTAGTGCCTTTAAACCTTCCATCATAATGAGCGCCCCTTGGACTCTCCACTCCTTCTCTTTATAAGATTTTCTCCTTCAAGTTGCTCAACATATGTCATGAGCCCAGACAAGTCCATATCTCCTATGAGCATAGCCGTGTGTCACTCTTCATTGATCAAGTTGGATACTGCCGACATATCTTTGGTTGTAGAAGCATAATTAAAATGACAAGCACATAATTCTAGGGGGAAATGGGACTTTGGATATGTGGATGTCATCGGGAAGAGGATTAGCATGATCACATAACAAGTAAAGTTTAAGGGAAGGGTAAGTATGAGCCACGCTATGGGGAGAAGTAGGGGATTAGGACTTTCATCACATCATCAACATACAACAACACAAAAAAGGGAATAAGTACTAAGGGAAGTTTTCCATAAGTTCATGAACGTAATAGGGGTCAAGTTTATAACATACATATCCATATCCAACAATACCTCTAAATATGTGGAATGGGGGCCAAGACATCTCCCGAGCTCACCTTTAATAGATAAATATCCTTAAATAGACAGGTCTTAATGAAAGCATGAAAGTAAGTGGATATTATCCTTAAAATGGAGGACTCACAAATAGCGGTTTTCAATCAACCCATCTAGCCACGTGGAGGAGGAGGATGAATACGAGTTATGATCCCTACATGATTAGATCATGTAGGCAAAAAGTATGCGTTAATAATTGGAATGTACTAAGTATGCAAGGTGCAGTGCAACAAGGAAACATAGCTCATAATTAAACAATATGCAATACCATAATCAACAGATATAAGCTCAATATGTCATGAATGATGAATGCTTAGTCAAAACACGCATGAGGAATCACCAAGTTATATGACATATCGTACATAGGTGGGGAAGGGACCATAATCGACATGTAAAACTAAGGGAGCTACCAGTTGGAATCCTGATATTCACTCCACACTAGGCATGAGTAGTCTACTTTGCCAAGGTAGACCAAACACTCACCTTATGATATAGCCTTTTCAGAAAGTGTCATCAAATATCCCTACCTTATGGAATGAGTTTTTTTGTAGTTTTAGGTATACTTACCTCAACATAACCTTTTTGATAGATTCAACAAATATCCTTACGTTATTGCATAGCCTTTTCGGTAGGTACAAGCCCATATAGGGAATCAATATCACAAACCTGTGGTGGCACATATTTTAGGGACAATCGCTACCAACCAAGGTACTCTTGGTGCTTGGTCTACAATCCCACGAAATAGTCAACTCATATACTTAATCATATCTTACATAATTCATAACATTGGTAGCATCTTAAGAGTGGCTTATCAAAACATCACACCGTAATATCAAAGAATGGGGCTTTATATCATTCGTAATATTCATAACATACTCATAAGCTTATATCATACATGCTAGCCCCTTTTTATGTTCACAACATGCATAATTTACATATCTAGCCTCTGGGATTTCATCACATAAGAAGTTTGACTCATAACTTAGATAGAAATTATGGTGGGTGTATATACATTTGTTTAAAATCATGCAACTCAAGAATAATCGACATGAGAGGAGTAAAAAGAATCATTTGAGAATTATTCAAAGTAACCCACCAAACAAAGTAAAACTTGATTAGGGCATCATTAAACCCTCATGTAAATCATAAATGTTACATGACATCTCATTGCATAATCGTGTACAAGGATAAAATATCATAGATTACTTCATAATATTGTCATATAGAAGAGTTCATGCAATTATCATAAGTTACTATGACTTAAAAATAGATGAGGAAGAGGGTTGGTTGAGCTTTGTGGAGGAAAGGTCTCCACAAATCAAAACCCACATACCTTGGTGTGATTGGAGATGGAAATCTTGTTGGAGGATGAAAAAAACCCAAAACCCTAGCTTTCACCTTTTTACTTGAATGTCTTGAGGAAGCTTGAGAGTATTTAGGAGGACTTTAAGACTTAGGATATTTTAGAATGAATGAGAATGGAATATTTTAGGGTTGTATAGGGAAGAAAATAGCTTATTTGGGGACTTAAATGATGTAGCATAGGCATAGGATATTAGGAAATGATAAAATGTCCCCTTCTTAAATTCTACTAGACCAGATCACGAGACCTTCATTACGGGTCGTAGTCCAGTCCACGGGTCATGGAAAGGGGGTCTCATCCTGTTATTTCTTTGACCCTCCGAAACCTTCTCTGAAGTTTAAACCATGACACCACATAAAACCCATTAACCAAACCATAGGTTGTCCTTCTTGTTCATGCACCAAACTTCAGAAATCCATTTTCCCACCTAGTCTGCCTACCATTCCATAAGCATAAGTTACGGCTCATGGAACAACCTATTGCTCATGGTTTGCTTTGTGCATTGGTGGCCCTCCCAACTTGAGCTATTGGAATTTCACCTTTAGGACCCATAAACACATGCATGAGCCATGTTTCATTTCACAGGTCGTATACCCCTAGGTGAACTTACTTATACTTAGAAAATTTCCAGACTTCATTTTTTATGCACTTTCATGGCTTCCAACATGTTGGGCCTAACACACATACTTAGTACATTCCAACATACTAATGTATATCTTATCTACATAATTTAACCATATAGGGACACGTACTCCTCCACTAGCTTATGGCAGTTTTACGGTCTTCAAGACTAGTGCTTTTGTTGTGGTTGTCCCTTAGTTCGTGAATCTACCATTTTCTATTCTAGCTTCTATTTTATTTTGAGACATTGATGTATATGTTGTCCCTTTGAGGCTTTCACATTATATGTTGTCTTTGTATGGAGTCTTTTCTATTTGATGGAAACCAACTGTTACCGGTTTCGTTCGTCTATGTTTTAGTCGGTTTGATTTATTGACAAAATGTTGATGTTTCTTATTCATGTTGCTTCATGGTCATAGTATGGTCCCTTAGACCCTTCCCCTATTTTATTCTGTAAATGTTTTAATTTATGCCTATGAATGCTTAAGATATTAAAGATGACTTGGGTGAGGTGTCTTTGGATATCTCATTCGTCGTGTGACGACTAGGCCCTAGGTCAGGTCTTTACAAACTTGGTATCAGAGCACAAGGTTTTAACATATTCCTCGGATGTCCATGCATACCCTGTTGAGTAGAGTCTCATTGAAGGTTGTGAAGTACACCACTATCTTGACTGAGAGTCTATGAGATGATTTAGGAAAGTCTTCCTTTCTTTCTTGATCTTGTTGTGCCTTTCGAGTCATCTAAGGTTTTTCCCTATAACTAATTATAATATCCTTCTTATTTCTAGCTCATGCCATCGAGAAGATCTCCACATCAAAGAGGCACTCCCGGGCAACAAATCGCAGCGCTCCAACAAGATGATAGAGTGTCTCATGTGGAGTTTCAAGCTGTCATCACCTTGTTGGCCTAAGCACTAGCTAACCAAGATAACTAGGAGATATCTGTTCCTCCCTAAGTGTGTACCGCGGACACTCTCATGAGAGACTTCATGAGGATGAACCCTCCAAAGTTTCATGGTTCTAAGATGGAGGAGGAGCCTATTGATTTCATTAAGGAGGCCTACCGGGTAGTAGTGGTAATGGGTATCCCTTCGAAGGAGAAATTTAATTTGGTGTCCTACTAACTCAAAGGGGTAGCCAAAATATGGTACGAGCAATAGGTGGATGAGAGGGGTCAAAAAGCAGGTCCCGTCGGATGAGAAGAGTTCAAGTGTGCCTTCTTGGATCTGTTCTTCCTAATTGAGCTAAGGGAGGCAAAGTCCTACGAGTTCATAAACCTCAATCAAGGGTCCATGAGTGTGAGGGAGTATGACCTCAAATTCACCAAGCTTTCCAAGTATGCTTCCTTCATGGTTGCAGATCCAAGGGCTCGTATGAGCAAGTTTATATCCGACATATCTAACTTGATATCCAAAGAGTGTAAGACAACCATGCTAGTAAAGGAGATGGACATCTCTTGATTGATGACCTATATAAAGCAAATAGAGGAGGAGAAGCTAAGAGATAGGGGAAGAAAGTCCAAAAGGGCTTAGGTAGATGGTGGGGGCTATCCTCACCAAAGGAGTAGAGGCCACAAGTTCCAAGGTGGCCAAAAGCAAGATGGACAAGGGTCTACCAACACTCTTCCCCGGACCACTAAGGACAAAGGGGTAGCTCCAAAGCCCCAAAGCCTAAGTTTTCCTAAGTGTGGAAGACTTCACAAGGGAGATTGTCTAGCCGGGTCCATTGCTTACTATAAATTTGGGAAGCCTAGATATCATGCCAAAGATTGTAGAAGCGGCGATGCAAGGTCCAAGGCCAAGGTGGGAAAGTTCAAGGCTCTCATAGGACCAATCATTTTTATGCTCTCCATAGTTGTCAAGAGGTTGAAGAGGCTCCGATTGTTGTCATCGGTATGTTGAGAGTTTTCAATTTTGGTGCATATGCCTTGCTAGATTTGGGAGCTAGCTAATTTTTCATTTGTGACTCTATTTCTTGCTAATATATCTCTTGCATGCTCCAATGTCCTCCATGATCCCTATGAAGTAAGTAACCCCATAGGAGAGTCCATTGTTTCCCTAAGAGTCTATAGAAATTGTCCTATCTTTATCTTGCATAAAGTGTTCCCTTGCGATCTAGTTGAGCTTTCCATGGTTGATTTTGATGTAATACTAGGCATGGATTGGTTGCATGCCTTCTATGTTTCCATTGATTGTAGAACCCATATAGTCTAGTTCCACTTTCTAAATGAGCCTATTCTTGAGTTGGAGGGTAGTAACTCTTCATATAGGGGTTAGTTCATTTCTTTCTTAAAGGCTCGAAAGATGATTTCTTTGAATCTATCATCTAGTAAGAGTCAAGGACATCACCTCTAAAGTTCCTTCCCTTGAGTTGGACCCCGTTGTGAATGAGTTTACCGATGTCTTTCTAGATGAGTTACCGAGTGTTCCTCCCAAAAGAGAACTAGACTTTGGCATAGATATTTTACCTGACACTCAACCTATCTCAATCCATCCATATAAAATGGCTCCCGTTGAGCTGAAAGAACTAAAGGAGCAATTGAAGGATTTATTGGAGAAAGGTTTCATTAGACCTAGTCGGTCTCCACGGGGTGCTCCAGTTTTGTTTATGAGGAAGAAAGAATGGGTCACTCTGTATGTGTATAGACTATTGGAAACTCAACAAGGTCACCATTAAGAACAAGTATCCGCTCCTGAGAATAGATGACTTGTTTGATTAATTGCAAGGGGCTACATACTTCTCCAAGGTTGATTTGAGATTCAGGTATCACCAATTGAGGGTAAGGGAAAGTGATATTCCCAAGATGACATTTTGGACAAGGTATGGACACTTTGAGTTTGTAGTAATGTCCTTTGGTCTCACTAATGCCCCGGCTATATTTATGGATCATATGAATAGGGTGTTCAATCCCTACCTTGACATATTTGTGGTGGTCTTCATTGATGACATTTTAATTTACTCTCAAAGTGAGGGAGAGCGTATGGAGAACTTAATGGTGGTATTATAAACCCTAAGAGAGCAAAGTCTTTATGCAAAGTTCAACAAGTGTGAGTTTTGTCTAGATGAGGTTGCCTTTCTTGGGCATGTGGTATCGTGTGACGATATCAAGGTTAATCCTGAGAAGAACGAAGAGGTGAGGAATTGGCCAAGTTTATTGATTCATACAGACATAACGTGTTTCTTGGGCCTAGCCAGATGTTATAGAAGGTTTATGCAAGATTTCTCCTCTATTTGTACCCACTCACCAAGTTGATTCAAACAAAAGTGAAATTTGTATGGTCGAATGAGTGTGAGAAAAGCTTCCAAACATTGAAGGATCGACTAACCTCAGCCCCAATATTGACATTACTAGAAGGAAATGATAGGTTCATTATTTATTATGATGCATCAAGGATTGGGTTGAGGTGTGTGCTAATGCAAAATGGTAAGTGATTGCTTATGCTCTGAGACAATTGAAAGTGCATAAGAAAAATTACCCGAGTCATGATCTTGAACTTCCAACAGTAGTGTTTGCCTTAAAGAATTGGCAACATTACTTTTATGGAGTTCATGTGGATGTCTTCACCCACTATAAGAGCCTTCCACATGTATTCACCCAAAAGGAACTCAACTTGAGGAAAGGGAGGTGGTTAGCATTCCTCAAAGATTATGACATGAGTGTGAAGTATCACCTGGGGAAAGCCAATATGGTAGTTGATGCCTTAGCAGAGTTTCCATGGGTAGTGTGTCTCACATTGAAGATGAGGGAAAAAGAGAGTTGGCTAAATAAGTCCATAGGTACTCGCTAAATTGGGGGTAAAGTTATATGAGTCCAGAAATATTGGGGCAATGGTGCTTCATGGGTTTGAATCTTCATTAATTGTGGAGGTTAAGTCTAAGAAAGACCTTGATCCCACCTTAGTTGAGTTGAAAAACTTAGCAAAGGAAGGAAAGATAGAAATATTCTCACAAGGGGGATATGGGGTACTCCTATATCAAGGGATGTTGTGTGTACCCAATGACGGTTAGTTGAAGAAGCTGATGATGCAAGAAGCTCATAACTCTTCATATTCATTCATCTCGATACTACAAAGATGTATAGAGACTTGGGGGAGATCTATTGGTGGAATGGAATGAAGAAGGACATTGCCCAATTTTTGTCCGACTGTACATTTGCCAACAAGTCAAAGTGGAGCATCAAAGGTCGGGTGGCCTATCCCGAGATATTGACATTCCTACTTGGAAGTGGGAAGAACTTAATATGGACTTAGTAGTGGGTTTCCAAAGAACAAAAAACATTTGGACTTCATTTGAGAGATAGTGGATCGCATGACAAAGTCAGCTCACTTCTTACCAGTCAAGACTACATTTAGCGTCGAAGATTGGTAAGGTTGCATGGGATTCCATTGTCCATCATATCGGATTGTGGTGTCCAATTTACTTCCCATTTATGGAGATCTTTCCAAAAGGGATTTGGTACTAAGGTGGAGTTGAGTACCACTTTTCACCCCCAAATCGACGGAGAAGCTGAAAGGACTATTGGTACTTTGGAGGATATGTTGGGAGCTTGCGTGTTGGAATACAAAGAGAGTTGGTATAAGCATTTTCTACTTATTGAGTTCGCCTACAACAATAGTTTTCATGCAAGCATGGAAATGGCACCATTTGAGGCGTTGTATGGTAGATGGTGTAGATCACCCATTGGGTGGTTTGAATTTGGTAAGGTGGCATTGCTAGGGTCGGACCTAGTCCGATGGATAAAATTAAAAGCATAAGAGAGAAGTTGCAAATGGTCCAAAGCTGACAAAAGTCCTACTCCGATGTAAGGAGAAGAGATCTTGAGTTCTAAGTTGGTGATTTGGAATATTTGAAAGTGACTCTGATGAAAGGTGTGATCTAATTTGGTAAAAGGGGAAAATTGATCCCCAGGTATGTATGGCCTTAAGAAGTGGTGAGAAGAGTGGGATAGGTGGCTTTTCTGTGCGTCGATGCTGAGGAAGTTCGTAGGTGGTCCAAGCTCCCTAGTTCCTTTGTATGATATGAACATTGAAGAGGATTTGAGGTCTGAAAAGGTACCAATTGAGATTCTAGACCGGCAAGTAAAAAAGCTAAGTAACAAGGAAGTTGCATCTGCCAAAGTAAAAAAGCTAATTCCTTGAATTTTAGTTTTGCATGATGCATACACTTATTCTTATGTTTATGGACTATTTTAAGACATGCTTTAAATGAGGATTTTGAAAATTTCATCAAATGATGTCTAAGTGGCATTTTTGCATGCATGCTGGGTTATTAGCTAATGATTAACTCCTTAGAGCCCGCCTTTATGTACATTCAGGGCCGAATGTTCCGAAGGGGGAGATATTGTAATGATCCCCCAGTTTAGGAGCCTAAGAGTGTAGAAAGAATTGGATTAAAATGACTTCGGTCAGTTCTACGAGGCCCATGTATGGCCCGTAGATGGAGTTACAACTTGTTGGTCGATCCTTAAATATGAACTTTAGGAAAGCGAAAAAATTTCCAAGTGTAGGGTAACCCACCTACCAAATGACGGTCGATAGAAAGGATGACTATAATGACCTTGTTGGTCATTTTTGAGCTTATTTGTGAAAATTACTATTTTTGGCCTTTGGTAAGTTGCTTTAGACCTATTTTGAACTATCTGTATTGTTGGAGCTGAAATCATGTGTCTTAAAAGTTGAAAATCTGAGTTTTGGCATTTTTGGAAGCTTAAGTTATTGAAAAAGTGTACCATTCTAAGTTTTGAGTGTCAGATCGGAAATCCATCGACTCCATCAGCTTTAGAACATCAAATTCGGTCAAAGAGAAGTTACAAAACTAAATCCGGAGATACAATGAAGTTTTTAGACCAGAATTGCATTTTTAGTTGTTTTTTAGAGCCAAAGTTTGACTTGGTCAACATTTGGAGTTCAGAAACTCAGATTCAAATTCTGACAATTCATAGTTCTAAATAGTGAAACTAACACTAGAAATCGTCTCGTCATAATTTTTGGAGTTGCCGAGGGCAGTTTTGGTATTTTGAGTTTTAAACTAGTTTATTTGACGGGCATTGGTAACTATGTCTTGGAGATCTCTAAATCAAATTTTGATTATTCTGTTGAGTCTAGATCGCCATTTTTGGTATATATACATGTTTGGTTTCTGTAATTCTGAGTCTAAATGAATTCTAAGGGGTTGTATCGAGTTTTGAGGTTGGTTGTCATACCTGATTTCTAGTGCAATCGATTTTCTTCTCTGCGTTCGCAGGAGAATCTCCGCAATTGCGAACGTGTAGCTTCCTTCTTGTTCGCGTTCGCGGGATAATCTCCACAATCGTGGAGTATCAGCTATTGGCTCCCGTTGCTTCTCCACGTTTGTGCTATAAACCCCATGTTCAGGGAGGTATCTTGTTTGTTCTCCTCCGTGTTTGTAGAATTCCAGCCTCGTTCGCGGAGTATATTGTGCCTGTATCAATTTTTAGTTCCAAAATCACCGTTTATATCCATTTTTATGAACTTCAAGCTTTAAAGGGGTTATTTTGGACGAGACTTTTTAGAGATTTCTTTCAGATAAGTGTTTCTAACATCATTTTGTTTAATTTTATTTTATCTTGATTTTATCTTGTATTTCGTGATTTTAAATGTCCAATATTGGAGATTTTTTGTTTATGTCTTAGAAAATTTAAACGATGATTTCTCCTTTAATTTGAACTTTATTTTAGTGGGACTTTCACCCATGGACTCCTTTCCTCGCATAAGTTCATAATTTCAAGTCAATTTCCAAATTTGGAAACTTTGAATTTTAGCCCTCATTTTGACCATTTTGCCTTTAAGCCTAATTCATGCCAAATGGGTATCAAAATTCATTTTTTTGACGCGTAGTATCTATTTTTGATAGCGATTGAGCGTTTCGGTGATCGTTTGGATGCTTGAGTTGATTAAAAGCTTGTCCGAGTATGCTTTCAGTATTGAGGTAGGTTCGACTAACTTTTTGGAAGTAGATTTGAGTTATTGGATATGTTTATGTAATAATTGTAAATTTTAGGTTGATTCAATGAGTAATAAGATTGATATGATAGAATTATGATAGCAATGTGATACCGGTTATGCCAAAATTTGAGTAATTTGTGATTCTGTTGATAAATTGAGATCAAATCTTGAGAATTGAGATATGTATGATATAGATGTGATAATTTGAGACTTATGAACCATTTAGGAGAATTATGTGGTAAATTGATGATAATTGTGATACAATTGAGATATATAAGTATATTTTTAGGAGTTGAAGAGTCCGATTTCATTGACATTCTGATTATTGATGAGAGGGTAATGATATGAGACTTACTGATGGCATTGCGGGACTAGTTGATGCACTCGACATAGCCTTTTTCATGTTTTGGCTATTATTCATATCATTATCATGTCATATTACATATATGTACTCGTATTGAGGCATTCACATGTATACATCTCATATTGCATCGATACCACTGAGACACTATGATATTTGAGACAGTTGTATTACTTTGAGATTTGTTTACCAGTGCCAAAGTCCATTGAGGTATTTTATTACTGTTATACATCTTGATATCGTGACTTTGGCATGCATTTCATCTTATATTGCATTGGCCCTAAGACAGATATATTACTTGATATCTCCTTACCCTCCCCAGAGCTTACCGAGGTATCATCGATACCAGAGTCCATGGTGATACTGAAGACCTTTACTGGTACCAGAGTTCGCCGAGGTATCATTGATGCCAGTGACCATTATGACACTTGAGAGATTTTTGTAGATGGTTGATGAGATACCCATGGTTTCTACCTGGTTGCTTCAGCTCGGTAGATGTATACACCGGCACCAACGTTTGTCGTGATTTCACCTCATGCATTGCATCCATACACTACATGTGCATTACATCATTGACTGCTATTATTATTTGATCTTACTCTTATACATGTTTATATTGTGCACTAACCCTTTCCTTGCAGGTGATAGGATTCTTTGTTATTACATACTTATTTAATTTTGCTTACCTAGTTGGTTGAACCTATTCAGTACATTACGGTGTACTTATCCCTACTTTTTTCCTCCCTATAGATCGAGCACAGGGACCCATACAGGGTAGTTGATTCATTCTAGCAGAGTCATTCTCTATCTATCCAGATCTTAGAAGTGAGGCTCAAATTTCGAGTCACCGTAGGTCTTTTGAGATTTCCTTTATTGTGTTTTTATTCCACACATTGCATTAGATATTATTAAACAACATTGAATCTTTTATTTGAGGCAGTTTTATTTACTCATTCGCGCTACTTTAGATGCTCTTGTACTCATGACTCCAAGTTTTGTGATTCATAGTAAATGTGTGGTTGCTTTTGTTTTTATAGTATTCTCTTTAGTTGTGATCCAATTTTGGGTCATGACAAGGACGGATCGTAGATAGGGTTGTAGATGAGAGCCTCAACATGAAGGAAATTTGGAGTTTCCTGGAAAGTGACCTACGATTAACAAGACAGTCTATAGATACCCTTCATATATGAAGCCTAGAAAAGCAAGGAAATTAACTAAGTGTGGAAGCACACTACAAGTCCAACCACATCTCATAAGTCAGTATGACTCTGATGATTTCTCAATCCTACTATTCAAAGGACGCAAGGATGATCATCAACAACATATTACCTAACTATAGAGTCAGGGTCAAATCCCACAGGGAGTGGTGGTTCGAGAGTTGAAATATTTCATTGAATTAGGCAATTGTAGGTTCAAATTGGGTGGTGGGGTTACAATAATTAAAATAGAGATTCAACGAAAATCAACTAGATTAGAAACTACTCAACTGAGGTAGAGAGATGTTGGGATGTGCAAATATGGGAATAGATCTACTGAGATGGGTCTAAGCATTTAACTAATTAAGTAAAAGATGAGTAAATAGGCTAGGATAATGGAAACCTATGTTTAAATTATGACAACAAGGTGTTTTGCATGATTCAATTAAGATATCATACATGGATCACCCGAGGACATGCTTGGCCTGAGAAATCACAACAAACCACCTAATTAATACCTTAGCCATTAATTCCATGGTTGTGTCATTCAATTGAAACCTCGGAAGGTTTCCAACTAATACATCCATCCCACACTCTAACCACTAAGATTAAAGCAGTAATTAGAGATCGTAAACCCCAAGTTTGCAACCTTAGGATTATAGATCAAACTTAGTAATGGACATAAATTTTCTCAGATTAATAACAATTTAATCAATATATCAAAGCCTTAGCATAGAAATCAAAGACCCATATTATTTACACACCCCAATATGGGGGTTTTAGCCACTCATGCTTAAAAATAAAAATTCAATGCCAATTTCAGCAGTTGAGTAGATGGTTAACAAGGATTTTAAGAGAAAAGTTGATTTGAACCAGCAAATCTCTCCAATTTGTGCCTCCATAAGCTTGAAACCCTCTAACACTTGTACTATTGAGCAAGAATATTTTAAGTATCCTAATCTCACTCTTTTTTCTGTGTAAAAGTTGAACTGGATGTTACATACAAAGTCCTTTCCAAAATGCTTGAATAGTCCATGCAAAACTACGAGAGTTTGTTCACCAAGTTGCCACTCAGCGATCAAGGCTGGCCATCGCCGAGCAATTCGGCGATGCACCGAATGTGTACTTGACCGCTTTCCTCTGCATCTACTTGAAGGATTATGTCTCTGCAAGTTTAAGGGATGGTCCATTAATCTACAGATCATGTTCAGAGATATGCCAAAGTTCCTTCTACATTGCCCTTCTGTCATGAGCTTGGGGTCCTGAATTCTGCAACATTAGGCGGTCTCTCCAGCCATATAGCGATACGCCGAATATGTTTTGCAACTTTGATTCTGACTTCCCTTTAGTATTAACTTCACACTTGGTTGATGAATTATTAGGCGATCTCACTAAACATTGGGGGATACGTCGACTAAGTCAGTGAAGCCGCTTTTGTCTGCCTTTTTCGCATATTTCCTCTTTTTACAAGTTTTGTTGAGTGTCGTCCACTTGTGCACTTTTAGCTTCATTCCTGACATATATTAGTTAGTATTTGGAACATAATAGCTCACCCAGGATAATATTTCTTCGCATTCTAAGCCCAAAATAAGTTAGAGATATGGAATCATCAACACCCAAAATTTAAGCCTTTGCTTGCCCTCAAGAATATCAAACATCAATCAATCCAATTTCAGAGCTTGGAAACAGGTCCATAGGGAGCATCATATACAAGTCCACATTTGTTATCCACCCTCAAACTTCCACAAACCACTTACGTGATCCTGAAACTCAAGAGGTGACTGAGGAGTAATCAAAATATTGCTACGCTCACAATTGTTCATGTAGTTGTTGATCACTGCCTAAAAGGATTACCATTTTTGCTCACGCCAAAGAAGATCCTATAGACACAACAACATAACCTTATTTTCAAAGGATCTCTTAAAAACTCACTCTCCCAATTGAGAAATAGCATGTAAGCTTCAACCTATAGGCTTGCCTTTATTCTCAATCGGAGTACATTTGATTTCATTCTGGACTAGGATCCTAAACGACTTTGTTCGGGCTGTAATATAGGGTTAAGGTTGGGTAGGTTAGCATATGGAAATTAGTAGCCCATCCCTCTTTGAAATCTACACATTCTTCTCATGCTTGTAGATCCTTTCGTCCTCATTCTTTTTTCTCTCCTATTGACACTTCTTTTGCTTTTGTTTTTTCATCCTAGATGTCTCTCCTTTTCGCACTATCTTTCAATAAATTTTTTTGAAGGGTCCTCTTTTTCAAGCAATTCTTTTTCAGTTCAATATTTTTAGCTTTTTCAAACATTTTTCTTGTTTTCATCATTTCTAGGACTCCTCACCTTTCTTCTTTCTCCTTTTTCTTCCCTCAACTCTTACATGGGAGACTTGTGCTCTTTTTAATCTCCAGGAGGGATTTGTAAGGAACAAGAAGGAATTGTCTTTTATAAATACAAGTCAAGGCTACACGATTCCCAAAGAAAGGATCAAGGCAAAAGGATTTCACTAAGGAATTAATTCATTGTCATTGGAGATCAATATGGTCAAAGTGAACTAAAAAGAATCAAATAAGGCCTTAGGTCCTTTCCTAATTCGGAATCAACCAAATCACTCTTCAAAACAAACTGGGCAAGTTCTAGATGTTGTAAAATGCCTTTCAACAAAATTCTTCATCTCACAATGGCAAAATGGATTCAGATTCAAACAATGGCAACACACTCACAACTTTCGATCATTCCATGTCTAAGCTCAATCACTCACATAGTCAACTCAAGATGCATCAAATCTATTCATGGATTAATTTAACAAGAAAGGACTAATTGGTGAGTTAGTGCATGCTCCTTGTCCATGGAACCATTCTAATCAAAGATATGGATTATTGATACTCAGATTGCTAAGGACTAGAGACATAACATTCGCATTTGAACAACTTTTCACATATGCACGGGGTTTGCCACACAATAAGGATATCATTCATCTTCAAAAGAAGAAAATTAAAAATAGAAAAATAAATAATAATCTATTACAACGCAAATTAAAACTATTTACAAACCAAAAAGTGGGGGATTAATTACACTTCAACCATCAAAACTACTAGTTCCCAAATCAATAAGCAACACCAATAAAAAAAACTCACCCCCTATACAAAAGAAATATTGCCCTCAATGTAGAATAATTAAGATCAATAGGCATAAGGTGAAGGAGTGAGTTTAAGAATCCCCTTGATACTCTTTGTGTTGCACTATAGTTGGGACTGAAGGGAGCTCAACTGTGCCGGGTTACTCCGAATCTTCTGGAACTGCCACAGGGATTACTCCTCGTAACCTGGCGAACTTTCTTTCCCTGCTTGCTTTTTTGTTTTCCCTCCTAGCCTCAAATTGGTCCGGCAAAGTATTCTCTCTAGCCTTCTATGCCGCTAAATTGTAAGGATCCTCCATGGCCTCACACTTGTTCTTGAAAACATTACCCTTAACCTTCATATGTAGGTAAGGGCTTATGTTTTGCTTTGAGCTGGCCATGGAGATTTCATTTCATGGAGGCCATCTGAGGATGTAGACCACCCTTTCCCTTTGCTCAAGGGGCTCAAGAGGGCCAACATACCTAGGGCAAAGATTTCCTATTTTCTCCCCAAATCGCTTAACACCCTTTATTATTGAAGCCTTCAACTGCATCTGACCTATCAAGCAAACCTAGCCAAATAGTATGAGAAAAAGATAACAAGAGAAAAGTCCAGAAAAGGTTCATGACATTTGGGGTCATTCAGCTCGCTCAACTAGTTCGGCGAGTTGCCAAATGTGTTCAACAGTCAAAATGTCCTTCACTGAATTTAGCAGTAAGCAGAGGGCAAGAAGCTGTCACATTCGATGATGCTTGAAATTGATTGGCTATCCATCAAATTAGTTTGGTAGTCTAAAAATTCATCGCCAAATATAACATAAATAACATTGAAATGGATGCAATTATAGGCGATATGTGTGTCTCATCGGTGTATCGCCGAATCATCTTCGATGGTCAAATTGACAACTTTAAACACAGATTGGCAGCCAAGAATCCCTAAACTCCTCAACATTTTTTAGATCTATAGCAACAAAAAAAAGGAGTTTCACAACACAAGCCTAAATTTAAGCTATCAATCATCTCACTAGCATGATTTTTGTTAAACAACGACTTACCCTTAAGAATGACGTCAGCTAATTTATCATAGGGTGAGTTCAAATTGTTCAACTGAAACAATGGGATACTCAAACTTCACCCAGAGACTCATAAAGCATGCCATTACAACAAAAAGCAAAAGCATTTTTCAGTTCGCAGAGATAAGTTATCTAAATATGCTCCTTCTCTAGTAGCCGATCCTAGAGCCCATATGAACAAGTTTATTTCGGGTGTTCCCAATTTGGTGAAGATGGAATTTAAGATGGCTATGCTTGTTATAGATATGGGTATTTCCTGACTCATGACACATGTCAAACAAATAGAGAGTGAGAAGCTCCAAAGGATGAAGATGAGGGAGTCCTAGAGGGCTCGACTTGATGGTGGTTTTTCTCATGCTAAGACTAGGGTGGCTATTTCTAACAAGGCCAAGGGTCATCTAAGGGTTCTTATCAATGGTTTAGGTCGCTACCCCTAAGGTACAAGGAGATGTTGCTAAGGGTGGTGTTATTCCTCCGAGGTGTCCTAAGTGTGGGAGGAACTATGTATGTGATTGCTTGAGAGGAACAGGTGTTTGCTATGGTTGTGGGAAAATGGGGCATAAGGTATTTAAGTGTCCTAATGTTTCTAACCAAGGGAATGAAGGGAGATCCCAAGTTCAAGTGGCTTAAAGAGGTCAAATGCAATAAGGTTCCTAAGCTCAAGGAGGTGGACCCCATGGCAACCGATTCTATGCTCTTCATGCTAGGCTAGAAGTGGAAAAGTCTCCTGATATAGTTACGGGTATGTCAAGGTCTTTCATTTTGACGCATATTCTTTTTTTGACCCCGGCGAAAATATGTCTATTGTTACTCCTTAACTTGCCATAAAGTTTGATAAGTTTCCCAAAATTTTAAAAGAGCCTTATTCGGTCTATACTCCAATTGGTGAGTCAATTTTAGCCAAGAAAGTCTATAGAAATTGTCCCGTCTTGGTATGGGGTACTCCTATATTGTTTGTAAGGGATGGTTCACTTCAGATGTGTAGATTATCAAAAATTGAAAAAGGTGCCCTATCCACGTCCAAGGAATGATGATCTTTTTGACCAATAGCAAGGTCTAGTTACTTCTCCAAAACTGATCTTCGGTCTGGGTATCACCAATTGAGGGTGAAGGAAAGTGATATTCCCAAGACGGTATTTCAAACAAGGTAGGGACATTTTTGAGTTCTTGGTTATGTCGTTTGGGTTGACAAATGCTCCCACCATATTTATGGATTTGATAAATCTATTCTTCAAGCCCTGTCCAGATATGTTTGTGGTAGTCTCCGTTGATGATATATTGATTTATTCCCGGAGTAAAGAGGAACATATGGGTCACTTAACAATTGTGTTGTGAATCTTGAGAGAGAAGCAATGGCTTGCCCAATTTAGCAAGTGTGAATTTTAGTTGAGGGAGGTGGCATTCTGTCACAACCCAAAATTGGACCGCAACTAAAGAGTGTAAAGTAAAGCAAAAACAACCACAACATTTAATATGAAAATCCCAAAACCTAGAGTCATGAGTACAAGAGCATCTAAAGTAGTACAAAAGAGTCAATACATCCGTCTCAAATGAAAATACCACTCTGAAAATATCTATTACAATGACTGAAAGGAAACAATAGAGAAAATCTCAAAGATCCACGGCGACTCGATGTCTGAGTCTCACCGCTAAGATCTGGATAGATAGGGAATACTCTGCTAGAAAGAGATCAACTACCCTGTATGGGTCCCTATGCTCAATATGCAGAGAGGAAACAAAGTAGAGGTGAGTACACTGAAATGTACCTAGTTGGATCAACCGACGGGTTAAAAGAAATCGAACAAGTATGTAATAACAAAGAATCCTATCACCTATATCAAAAGAGTTAGTGCACAAACAACTATACATAAAGGTGAGATACGATAATTGTAATAGCCAATGACACAATGCCATGAGAGTGTGAGTATAATGCATGGGAGTCTCATCACGCCATATATCAAGTGTCTCTCAACCTTTCCACTTGCCCGTGGTCAAGGGACATTATAATATCTCAACCTTGCCACCTGCCCGTGGTCAAGGATATCAAAATATCTCAACCTTTCCACTTGCCTGTGGTCAAGGGATCTGAAAAGTGTACATCTCATGCCCAGGTCAAGGGGTAGTATAATAAGTGATACAGTATCTCGAGTGGAGTCTCTTACCCTTGCCTCCTAACCGGGTAAAGGGATGGTACAATGTAATTGGAATAAATGCATGCCAATGATATAAATCAATATATATAGATATATATAAAATGGCGTCGTAATAAGAATACAAATACATATGCCTCACATAATCATGGAGAGTAAGACCAAATGCCACCACTGATACCACAACCATCATCATATCTCAGATTATCATAATTATGCCAATAGTAAAGTGTAATAGCCACATCGAACGTCACTTCTCCAAACTATACACAATCAAATGTAACTACAATACAAGACCACACTCATCCCAAACTATAAACAGTCAAATATAACAACAATATCGGACCTCACTCGTCCCAAAATATACATAAGATCCACAAAAATATCCCAAATGTCCTCAAATTACCACAAACTTTCCCAAATACTTATCAGAAGCCTCATATTATCAATATAATATCTCAATTCACAAGATTTTACCTCAATTTATCAACAAGATAATAATTTACTCAAATTTCGGCGTAACCAGGATCATACTTCCATCACAATTCTAACATATCAGCCCATTTACTCATGAATCAATCTATATCTAACAATTACCACATAAACATACCCAATAACTCAAATCGAGTCTCAAACATATTAGCTGAACCTACCTCGATGCGAAAACCGCACTCGGACAATATTTCAATCAACTCAAACCTCCAAACGATCCTCGAACCGATCAATCGCTATAAAAAAAATAGATACTATGCATCAAGAGAGAAATTTTGATACCCATATTGGCATGAATTAGGCTTAGAGGCAAAATAGTCAAATTAGGGCTACAATTCAAAGTTGTCGACTCTGAAAATTGACTTGAAAAGCAGGTTCTAAACGAAAAATGGAGTCCGTGGGTGAAAAATTCACTAAAATTGAGTTCAGATCGAAGGAGAAATCCCCATTTAAAGTTTTGAAACCATAGACACAAAATCGCAAATTTTGGACATTCAAAATCATGAAACTCAAAGCAAAATCAAGATAAAAATCATGAAAATCGATTAATTTTAATGTTAGGAACACTTACTCAAAAGAATTCCTCGAAAATCCTCTTCAAAAATCACCTCAAAAGCTTAAAATATTTGAAAATGGAGTAAAAATGGAGTCTTACAGATTTAACGTTATTCAAGTACCAACTAAACTCCACGAACGCAAAGATTCTCCCACAAATGTGGAGAAGAAAGTCACTTGCACCAGAAAACTTACACCAACAGTGCATAGCTAGAACAAAAACTCAGAACGGGCACTAAGAACTCATCCAGAATCAGAATTACACAAACCAAATAAGTATTCACACTAGAAACCGCGATACGGACACAATGGAATAATTATAAATCGACTTCGAGGCCTTTTCTTCACATTTACAATTGCAACTCCAATTAACCAGTTTAAAACTCAAAATACCAAACTGCCCTCGACAACTCACAAAATTATAATATGACCAGTTAGCTTCACCATCTAGAACTACTAGAACTGTCAAAATTGTGATCCAAGCTTCCAAACTCCGAATATTGACCAAAGTCAAACTTTGGCTTTGGAAATAACTAAAAGTGCAACTTTGGGTCTAAAAACCTCATTTTAACTCCGAATTTAGTTTTGTAACTTCTCCTAGACCAGTTTTGACATTTTGAAGCTAATGGAGTTGATGGATCTCCAATCTGACACTCGAAACTCAGAATGGTACAAAAGCTCACTTTTCTAAAAACTTAAGCTTCCCAAAATGCTAAAATTCATACTTTCCACTTTCAAAACACAAGATCTTAATTCAAACAATACAAATAGTTCAAAATATGTCCAAAGTAACTTATGAAAGGGTACAATGGTAATTTTCATAAATAAGCTCAAAAATGACCTACAAGGTCATTACATCATTCACCACTAAAAATAATATTCGTCCTCGAACATAAAGGAAAAATAAGTACTTGAAGACTCAAAAAGGCTAGGATATCTGGCCCACACATCTGACTCCAACTCAGAAGTAGCCTCATCAACAGAACAGTGTCGCCACTAAACCTTCACTAAAGGTATATCCTTGGATCTCAATCTTCAGACCTGCCTATCCAATATAGCTATCGGCTCCTCGTTATAAGAAAAGTCTAAACCCAATTCAACTGAATCATAAGAAATCACATGGAGCTCATCTGGAATGTACCGGCGAAGTATGAAAACATGAAATGCAGGGTGAACCACTGATAATCTTGGTGGCAAGGCCAACTCATAGGTCACCTCACTAACTCTCCGTAAAATCCCAAACGGGCCAATGATCTAGGGATGAGCTTGCCCCTCTTTCCAAATCTCATCACATCCTCTATGGATAAAACTTTCAACCAAACATTGTCACTAACAGAGAACTCAAGAGGCTTAACTGTCTGGTTGACATAGCTCTTCTGGCGGATCTGAGCTGTCAAAAGTTTACTATGAATCAGCCTAACCCTATCCATGGCATCCTGGAGCAAATCAACACCCAATACCTCGGTTGAACCTGAATCAAACCATTCGATCAGTGATCAACACCTCTGACCATACAAAGCCTCAAATGGTGCCATCTGGATGCTGGAGTGATAATTGTTGTTACATACACAACTCTGTCAATGGTAAGTGTTGGTCCCACCGAGATGGAAAATCAATCACATAGGCCTTAAGCATGTCTTCCAACACCTGAATGGTGTGCTCAGACTGACTGTCAATCTGAGGGTGAAAAACTGAACTTAAATCCAATCGGGTACCTAAACCACCTTATAGAGCCTGCCAAAAGTGGAAAGTGAACACCGACCCTCTATCTATACTATAGACATTGCCACTCCATGCAATTTGACAATGTGCCAATTATACAACCTAGCCAACTGCTCCATGTTAAGCTAGTCTTCATGGGTAGAAAGTGAGCCGACTTGGTCAAACAATCAATAACCACCCAAACTGAATCGAACTTGCCCAAGGCCATCGGCAAACCTGTAAAAAAATCCATAGTCATCCGCTCCTATTTCCACTCGAGAATAGGCATTCTTTGCATTGACTCACTAGAATTTTAGTGTTCATACTTGACTTGCTGGTAATTCAAACACTTTTCCATGAACTCGAATATATCTCTTCTCATCCCGAACCACCAATAATCTTGTTTTAGATCATGGTACATCTTTGCCACACCCGGATAGATAGAATATCTGGTATAATAGGCCTCCTCTAATATCAATCTCACATAATCTCCCACCATAGGCACACAAACCCTACCATAATTCCTCAATATGCCCTCAACATCAATAGTGGCCGCTTTGGCTTCACCTCTCCACACTTTATCACGAATCAAGCATAGTCTAGCATCCTCAAACTAATGAGCACAAATCTGATCAAACAAGGAAGATCTAGCCTCAACAAAGGCCAAAATACTCTGAAGAGGGGAGATATCTAACTAAACCATCTGTCTACCAAGCAACTGAACCTCCAAAGCTAAGGGCCTCTCCTCAGCCCTCAAGAATCCCAAACTCTCCATACTAGTAGCCTTCTAGCTTAAAGTATCTACCACTACATTTGCCTTCCCGAGGTGATATAGAATATCATAGTCTTTTAGCAACTCCAACCACCTATGTTGTCTCATATTCAAATAAGGCTGAGAAAAGATGTATTTGAGACTCCAACGATCGGTAAATATCTCACAAAGCACCCCGTAAAGATAATGTTTCCACAACTTCAACACAAACACAATCGCAGCCAACTCCAAGTCATGGGTAGGGTAGTTTTTCTCATGCACCTTCAGTTGTCTAAGGGCATATCTTATCACCTCCCCTTTTGCATCAAGACACAACCCAAACTTAAACCAAAAGCATCACAATACACCACAAATGGTACTTTTTCCTCGAGTAAAGTAAGAAGAGGTGTTGAAGTGAACCAATCTTTTAGCTTTTTAAAAGCTCGCCTCACACTCCTTCGACCACAAATATGCCACATCCTTCTGAGTAAGCCTAGTCAATAGGGCTGCTATAGAAGAGAATCCCTGAAAAAAACTTCGATAATACCCTGCCAAACCAATGAAACTCTAAACCTCAATCACAAAAGTAGGCCTAACCTAATCACGAACAGTTGCTACCTTGGCCGAATCTACCATAATCCCATGTTTTGTCACCACATGCCCAAGAAATGCCATAGACTCGAGCCAAAACTCAAACTTCGAGAACTTTGCATACAACTTCTCTTCCCTCAATCTCTAAAGTACCAACCTCAAGTGTTGAACATGATTGGCTTCACTCTTGGAATAAACTAAGATATCATCTATAAACACGAACACAAAAGGGTCCAAATAGGGCTTGACACTCGGTTCATCAACTCCATACAAGTAGTTGGGGCATTAGTCAACCCGAAGGACATAACCATGATTCATAGTGACCATAACGAGTCCTGAAAGTTGTCTTTGGGATATAGACTCCCGAACTCTCAACTAATGATATCTGTACCTGAAATCAGTCTTGGAGAATAGTTAGGCACCCTGTAACTGGTCAAAAAATCATCAATGTGAGGCAAGGGATACGTGTTCTTGATGATCACATTGATCAGCTATCTTTAGTCAATACGCATACACATAGCGTCATCCTTCTTATTCACAAATAATACAGAAGCACCCCAGGGAGATACACTCTGATGAATAAATACCTTCTTCAACAAATCTTCCAATTGCTCCTTCCACACCTTTTATTCAGCTGAAGCCATCCTATAAGGGGCAATAGATATGGGCATAGTGTCTGTCTCTACATCAATCGCAAAGTCGATATCACGATCTGGAGGAACATTAGGTAAGTCAGTCGGGAAAACATCCATAAACTCTCTAGTAGTCCTAGTAGTCTTAATAATAGTGACTCCTAAGAAAAGGCCCAAATATGAGCCAAATAAGACAAACAACCCCTATCTATCAATCGGCAGGCATGTATATAAGAAATAACACCCTTGAGATACGAGCTAGGTTCTCCAGTACACACCAACTAGGACAAGTCAAGGCAAGATAAGGTCATGGTCTTCGCATGGCAATCAAGAATTGCATGATGAGGAAATAACCAATCTATGCCCAATATCACATCGATGTCCACCATATCCAACAATATCAAGTCAGCAACAATATCTCTCCCCATAAAAGTCACAACACAACCCTAATATACCCAATTCACCACCAACGATTCACCTACCAAGATGGAAACACAAAGAGCCTCGAAAAGAGGCTTACACATAACATCAATATCAGAAGAAAAATAGCTTGACACATAGGAATAAGTAGAGCCTAGGTCAAATAAAACTGAAGTTGAACGGTGGCACACTGGAACCATACCTGTGATAACCGCATCAGAGGCCTCTACCTCGGCTTTATCTGGGATAGCATAACAAACTCTATGCCCACCACTAGCCTATGGGTCTCCATAAGCTCCATCTCTCACTGCACCGTGACCTCCTCTAGTACCACCCATCATGCCTTGAGAGGAGGTGTCTCTTGATGTAGGTGTTGGGGCTGGACGGTCTAGCTGAGGTCCTGAAGTCTAGGCAGGAAATATATGATGTGGACAAAGGTTAGTGAAGTGTCCAACCTTATCACAAACATAGCCTTGGGGTCTCACCCCTGAGATGACTGTGCTGAAGAATAACCACGTCCGGCCAAACCAAGAGAGCTATCAAGGCCTGTCTTAGTAAACTTGGACTTCTCAACATTGTCAAATGCTGGGATGGTTGTGTGGACTGCCCGACCTAGATGACCCTTCCTCGAATACTCCCTATCACATAGTGGGTGTCCACTAAACTGGCCGTGAAGATGGAACCTTTTCCCGCGCACCCTATCTATCATGTCTGCTACGCTTTATCATATGAGCGTGATCCACTATACTCTGAAAAGTGCCTCCAGACAGAACCAAGGAAGTTGTAGCCTCCTGAAGATACCGTGCCAATCCCTTGGTAAATTGTCGAATCATCTCAAACTCTGTAGGGATACTGAACAAGGCATATCTAAACAATGTATTAATACTAGCCTCATAGTCTGAAACTGATGTAAGACCCTACTGAAGTCTGTTGAACTCATCTCGATCACTCTCTCAAAGGCTATATAGTATGAACCTCTCCAAGAATACCTCTATGAACTCCTCCCATGTCATGGCTAGAGATCCAACAGGTCCATGAGCTAAAACTGACATCCACCACTTCTAAGATGGTCTGGTGAACTGGTAAGAAGTATAAGCAACTCCATGTGACTCAAGAATGGCCAAATTACATAGCCAGTCCTAACATTCTAATAAGAAATCATAAGCTCTATCACCAGGGGTGCCATCAAATCTCAGGGGAGCCAACCATACAAACCGCTAAAAACACTTTTGCTCAACTGTGGACATAGCATGACTAGCATAAGATATAGGCACCAAAAATCTAGATAGTGCAATAGATAAAGCCATAGCTAATCCCTGAAGATGTGAACCCGAACTCAGCCTAGATGTCTGAGGAAAAAACATAAAAGTCGTAAGAGAATCCACTGGGATTAAGGAAGGACCCACATGAATCATAGATGGCTCACCTGGAGCTATAGAAGGGACAACTAATGCTGTAGAAACCAGTATCAATAACAACTAGGGCGGAAGGTGTTCCCTCCGATCTAGCTAATACCCTCAAAAGTAACTCTTACACCAAGGGTGTAGCATCTAGGGCTGAGGGTGGTGGAATAGGATCTGTACGCTTCTCTGGCTCATAATTAGGTTATGGAGAAGTTGCTCGGAGCTTCCTCTCTAGCATAGCCTTAGCCTGTGGCCCTATCACGAACCCTCCCTCAACCCAGAGTGGGATCCATATCAACTAATTCCATTTCTCCCACTAATAAACAGGGTCTACTAATTGGCATCTGCACAGAGGAGTAGATTAGACACTTTCAAAACATGATATAAAGAAACGCACAGATAGGAGCAAGATGTGAAAGCTTTTCCTATCAAGTGCATCGTAGCCTCTCGAAGATGGATATGGATGTTTATATACCGATCCGTGAGACTCTACTAGACAACCTGCTCTTGACTCACGAGCCCATAGAACCAAGAGCTCTGATACCAAACTTGTCATAGCCTAAAATCAAATCGCAACTACAGAAAGTAAAGTAGAAACTGCCACAACATTTAATATGAAAATCCCAAAACTTGGAGTCATAAGTACAAGAGCATCTAAAGTAATATAAATAAGTCAATACATCTGTCTCAAATGAAAATACAACTCTAAAAATGTCTGATACAATATCTAGAAGGAAACAATAAATAAAATCTCAAAGATCCACAGTGACTCAAAGTTTAAGCCTCATGGTTAAGATCTGGATAGATGGGAATACTCTAATAGAATGAGATCAACTATCCTTTATGGGTCCCTATGTTCGATCTGCGAGGAGGAAACAAAGTAGGGGTGAGTACATCAAAATGTATCCAGTAGGCTCAACCAACTAGGCAAGAGAAATCGAACAAGTATCTAATAACAAAGAATCTTATCAGCTGCATCAAAAGGGCTAATGCACAAATAAAATATACATAAAGTGAGATAAGATAACCATAATAGCCAATGATACAATGCCATGAGAGTGAAAGTACAATACATGGGAGTCTCATCAGGCCATATATCAAGTGTCTCTCAACCTTATCACCCGTCTGTGCTCAAGGGACATCATAATATCTCAACCTTGCCACCTGCTCGTGGTCAAGGATATCACAATATCTCAACTTACAATCTGTCGGTGGTCAAGGGACCTGAAAAGTGTACATCTCACCCTTGCCTCTTGCTCGGGTCAAGGAGTAGTATAATAAGTGATACCGTATCTCAAGTGGAGCCTCTTACCCTTGCCTCCTACCAGAGTCAAGGGATGGTACAATGCAATATGGAATAAATCCATGTCTACGATACAAATCAAGATATATACATATATACATACATACATACATATAATACTGATACATGTGCCTCATATAATCATGGGGAGTAAGACCAAATGCCACCACTGGTACCATAACCATCATCACATCTCAGATTATTATAAATATGCCAATAGTGAAGTGTAACAGCCACACCGAACCTCATTCATCCCAAACTGTACATAGTCAAATATAATAACATTATCAAACCTCACTCATCCCAAACTATAAACAATCAACATAACAACAATATTGAACCTCACTCATCCCAAAATATACATAAGATCCACAAAAACATCCCAAATGCCCTTAAATCACCACAAACTTTCTCAAATAGTACCACAAGCCTTATATTATAACAACAATATCCCCAAATATCTCAATTCACAATATTTCACCTCAATTTATCAATATGATCACAATTTACTCAAATTTCGACATAACCGGGATCATATTTCCATCACAATTCTAATATATTAGTCCATTTACTCATGAATCAATCTAGATCTTAAAATTACCATACAAACAAGCCCAATAACTCAAATCTAGTCCCAGAAATGTTAGTCGTGCGTACCTTGATGCCGAAACCGCACTCAGACAAGATTTCAATCAGCTCAAACCTTCAAATGATCCTCAAAACGATCAGTCACTATCAAAAGTAGATACTACGCACCAAAGTTCTCAAATCTGGAAATTGAGTTGAAAATCAAGTTCTACAGGAAAAATGGAGTCCATGAGTGAAAAATCCCACTAAAATCATGTTGAAATCGAAGGTGAAATCACCATTAAAAGCATTGACCAAAAATTCCCAATTTTGGACATTTAAAATCATAAAATTCAAGGCAAAATCAAGATAAAGTTATGAAAATTGATTAAAATAATGTTAGAAACACTTACTCAAAAGAATTCCTCGAAAATCCTCTACAAAAATCACTCAAAATGTTTGAAATGTTTGAAAATGGAGTAAAAATGGGGCCTTACGGATTTAACATTGTCCAGGTACAAACTACACTCCGCAAATATGGGTGGAGTCTCGCAAATGTAGAGGGAAACATATTTTATACCTCCTCGAATGCAGAGAAAAAAACAAGGAAATCCATGTAATACTTGGCGAACGCAAAGGATCCCCCCCCAATACAAAGTGGAGGTTGCTTATACCTCAGTGAACGCGGAGATTCTTCCACGAACATGGAGAAGAAAGTGACTTGCACCAGAAAACTTGCACCAGCAGTACACAACTTGAACCAAAACTCGAAACTCATCTAGAATAAGAATTATACAAACCAAATATGTACCCATACCAGAAATAGTGATCCGAACTCAATCGTGTGGCTTCCTTACCACATTTACTAATGCAACTCAAATAAACTAGTTTAAAATTCAAATAACAAAACTCCCCTCGACAACTCATAAAATTGTGATGAGACCATTTCTAGAGTTAGTTTCACCATCCAAAACTACTGGAACTATCGAAATTTCGATCTGAGCTTCCAAACTCCGCAAGTTGACCAAAGTCAAACTTTGGCTTCAAAAACAACTAAAATGCAACTTCGGGTCTAAAAACCTCACTTTAACTCCGAATTCATTTATGTAACTTCCCTAGACTAGTTTCAATGTTCCAGAGCTAATGGAATTGATGGATCTTTGATCTGACTCCCGAAATTTAGAATGGTATAAAAACTCACTTTTTCAATAACTTAAGCTTCCAAAAATGCCAAAACTCATAATTTTCACTTTTAAAACAAAGGATCTCAGTTCCAACAATACAAATAGTTCAAAATAGGTCCAAAGCAACTTACAAAAGGATAAAATAGTAAATTCTACGGATAAGCTCCAAAATAACCTACAAGGTCATTGCATATTCCTTAGTCATATTGTGTTTGGAGATGCTGTTATGGTTGATACTAAGAAGACAGAGGTAGTGAAGAATTGGCCTAGACTATTGTCTCCTTCAGATACTAGATGTTTCTTGGGTTTGGTCGGATATTATAGGAGATTTGTCGAAGGATCCTCCTCTATTGCATCGTCTTTGACTATAGAATGAGTTCGTGTTCATTAACTCAATATATTAATTTTTAAATCCGATTATTCACAGCGTTTTTGTTTATAAATTCAATAAAAAATTATAAAACACACTTAGCAGTCATTAAAGAGAGTGACGATCGTGATGACATTGAGTTTTCCTTCAAAGTGACGCCCGACAACAACTAGCCACCAAAATTGGTTATTGTAGAGGCGTCACTATACTTAACCTGCTTTAGGAAGAATGACGAACAAAACAATAATGTCGAGATGTTTTCCTTTAGAATGACTGCTGGCAAAACTGTTGTTTTTGTAAAGGAGTCGTTGTGACGTTTGAAGAGATGAAATGATTTTCTTTTCCTTTTTATTTTCGTAAAAAGGCCGTTGGAGAATGGGATGTGTTTACATTTATAAAAGATTAAGAAATTTTGCTAATATTAATTTAATTTGTAATTAAATTTTTAACTAATGCTTTTCAGGGTCAAAGAGTCAAAAAAGAAAAGAAAGGAAAAAAGGCCATAAAAGCAAAAATGTTATAAACTTATTTGTCATATAGTGAATGTTTATTATGTGGGTTACTTTAGAGAAAAGTTAGCAACCCTAACTTAGGGACCAAGTTAGGTTTTCCCTATAAATAAAGGGGTTTTTCTTCATTCTGATATACATCTGAATATTCTTCAAGAGAAATAAGAAGTGTTCTCGCTTCTCCCTACTTTCTTCTTCTTCTTACTTTATACTTTCATAACGTGTTATCAGTATGAGACTCTATCATCTTAAAGAGTGAAGCTTAAGTTTGAAGTCTACGGTATTATTTATTTCTATCCTTTTTAATATGGCTAACTTTAAAAAAACATGAGTTGTTGTCGTTCATAGTTTTGGGTAAAAACTACCCTTCATGGGTGTTGGATGTTACGTGTCTTGGAGACATCTTTAAAGATGAAAATAAAACATCAAAACACGACTATGCTAAAGCTATGATACTTTTTCATCATCATCTTTTAATGAAATTTTAAAAATTGAATATCTCACAGTCAAGGATCCACTTATTTTGTGGAAAAGCCTGAAAGAAAGATATGATCACTTGAAGATGGTCATACATCCAAAAGTACGACATGACTGGATGCATCTAAGGCTATAAGGCTTTAAGTCTATTCATAAGTATAATTCTACTATGTTCAGAATCATTTATCAATTGAAACCATGTAGAGAAATGATTAGTGATATTGATATAAGGGAAAGATGGTCTCCATTTTTCATGCGTCGAATGTGTTTCTACAATAGAAATATAGAAGTATTATGAATTGATTTCTCATCTTCTTGTGGTTGAATAAAATAATAATTTATTAATACAAAATTATGAGAATCAACCTACTAGATCTACACCACTTTCAAAAGCTCCTGAAGTGAACGAGGTGTAGGTCACGGCCATAGTCGTGGATGTGGATGTCATCGGGATCGTGATAGCGAAGAACAAAATGATTTTCTTGGTGTTAATCATTCGCCAAAGAAAAATTACCATCAAAAGTGTATTATCAATGTGGTGAAAGGGCCACTATTCATGTGATTATTGTACTCCTAAACACTTGGTTGAACTTTATCAAGTGTGGCTAAACAAGAAATAGAAAATATTTTATGCAAATTTTATCTCTAAAAATCATGTTAACATCATAATTGGATGTAACAGATATCTTTGCACATCCTTAAAAAAAAGATAATTACTTGATTGGTGATGGTTTCATGGTCATGGAAGAATGATTTATTTTTAATTATTTAGCTATCAAATAAATCATGTAAAGATATAATTTACATGAGTCCTAATTTTCATTAGTCATATTATAATAGTTCATTATTTTATCGCATTTAGTTTGATTATGGTTGATAAATAATTTTTTCGTTGAGTAGTATTTTAATATTTTTTCTTTTTACTGATTTCATACTTACTAATTAAACTTATTATCCATTGATCTCTAAAATTGAGATTTTTTAAGATGCTTGTTGTAATCTTATTTGATGTGCCTATCTTGGATATTTGAGTTGATTATGTACTTGGCAAACTATGATGGACTATTGCTAGTCAAACACTACAACCTAGTATGTGTTTATGTTAAACTAGCTATTAAATTGTTCTAGTAAGAAAAGACATATATTATCAAATGTTACAACTACTATTAGTTTGTATTATAATATGTTTCATATTAAATATATTGAAAATAGTGTATAAAAAAATTATTGACTAATTATTGTACACTAGTTAATGCATTTTTCTTGCTTGAAAAAATGACAAGTAATATGCCTTATTTGTATAATTACAATAAGTAAGTTGGTACAATATCTGCTTGTATCCACTTGATTGATTACTTGGTACAAGATAATAATTTATTATACTACTTACATTTACTTTGTAATAAAAATTTAATAGATATTTATTTTATTCTATGTGAAGACATTAATAATTCTAAAAGCATGTTAGCTAATTATGAAGATATTTGCTTGATTGATTCTGGTAGAACACATATAATATTAAAAAATGAGAAATATTTTTCTCATTTAAATATGAGAAAAATAAATGTTACTACAATTTCTTATAGTACTAATATGATTGAGGACTTCAAAAGAGACATTATAATTTTGTCGAAGGAAACTGAACTCATCATAAATATACTTTGTTTTCTCCTAAAATCTCAAAGAAACTTGTTAAGTTTTAAAGATATTTATGAAAACAGTTATCATATCTAGTCAATGGACGAGATGAGTATTGAATATCTTGGTATCACCAAGAATATCTCTGGGAAGACATGTATTACAGAAAAGTCTCCTTCATAATCATTTAGTTTGTATTGGACCATGTGCAATTGAAGAACATTCTATAGGAAACTAGAATTTACTAATTCCAATGCTATTGTACTTTGACATTATCATCTAGGATATCATGAATTTATGAATCTATAATGATAATGAAAGCGAATTAATGTGTTATTGGTGAAAAGTCATAAAATATGTCCCACCAAATTTACTCCATTCTTTAAAGTGAATGTGGTAGCAAGGCACGGTATATCTGAAAGAAGATAAGTATTTGAATAATTCATATAAAAATGAGATGAGGTACTAAACTATCATAATTTTATATGCTTAGGTGATTGTATTCTATTTATGAAGAATGAAGACTTTTGGTAATGACTTGGACTATAGAAAATTCAAATAGATATCCATTAAAAAACCTAAAGATTCTTTTAAATAATGAATTTTCATATACTACTTGTTATCAAGGCAAGTTGATTATGAGACCATCCTCAACGAAAGTTGAGATTAAGTCCCCCTGCATTTTTAGAACGTATAGATAGGGATATTTGTGACCTATTCACCCTTCTAGTGGGATGTTTAGATATTTTATGGTCTAAATATACACTTCATCTAGATGGTCCCATATGTATCTATTGTCAACTCACAATTTAGCATTTGCAAAATTATTGGCACAAATAATATAATTACTGGAACAATTTGCTGATAATCAGATTAAGTCCTTTCACCTTGATAATGCTACAAAGTTTTCATCCCAAGTCATTTAATGACTATTATCTATCCATTGGGATTAGAGTGGAACATCTTGTCACTCGTGTTCATACTCAAAATGGTCTTGTTGTGTCATTATTTAAACACTTGCAGTAGATAGCAAGATCATTTCTTATGAAAACTAGGTTGCTCACTTTTTTATGGAGTCATGCAATTTTGTATGCTGCGACACTTATTCATCTCAGACTAACAAATAATCATAAGTTCCTTCATTGCAATTGATTTTGGTTCAAAAACCTAATATATACCATCTAAGAATTTTTTTTGATTTGTTGTATATGTGTCTGTGGCACTACCACATCGCACTAAGATGGGAACCCAAAGATATGAAAGCTCTCACATGTTGGCACGTATGAAGGGGTTCATGAAGGTATACGACCCATGAAATAGTTAGGAGCTGTGCATAGGTTCGTGAGTCCAAGAGTGCAATTCTCGTAGCTTAAGTTGGGAGAGCCACCAATGCATGAGTGTAATCACGAGTTGTATGTGGCTCCAAGAGCCGTAACTTCTGCTCGTGGAATGGTGGGCCGACTTGGTGGGAAAATGGCTTTATGAAGTTTGATGCACAAACAAAAGGACGGCTTGTGGATAGGTTGATGGGTCGTAGGTGGTGTAATTTTTTATGTTTTAGAGTAGGTTTCAGAGGGGTCCAAAAATCAACCGGACGAGACACCCGTTTCATGACCCATGGACTAGATCACGACCCGTAATCGGGTCTAGTGGTCTGGTTCGGAAGATTTTTAGAAGGGTAATTTTGACATTTTCTAATATTCTAAGTCTATTCTACGTCATTTAAACCTCCAAATAATCCCCTTTCCAATCTTATAGAACCCTAAGCTACTCCACTCCAACTCATTCAAAAATAACCTAAGTCTAACTCCTCCCAAATCACTCTCAAGCTTCCTTAAGACATTCAAGTAAAAAGTATAAGCTAGGGTTTCTATAGTGACCCTACCTACGAGCCTAGTCGCCACACAGCGATGAGACACCCGAAGGCAGCTTACCCAAGCCATCTAAGCATCTTAAGCATTCATGGGCATTAAATTGAAACTTTTGTGAAAAACATAAGGGGGAGGCCTTAAGGGCCATTATTTTATGCAATGAAGCAACATAAAAAAGCAGCGAAAATGGATAACATAACTTTTTCCATAAGCATATCACTAATACATAACGAATGGAACTGGTACAGTCAATTTCCATCAAATAGAAAGAAAAACCATACATAGTCAACATAGAAAGTAAAAGCCTCAGAAGGGCCATAAACACATCATCTATAACAAAAAAAAATACATAACAGAGTGGAAGATGGGTAGAGTCCCGAACTAAGGGCTCACCACAATAACAAGCTAGTCTTGAACGCCAACTACTAGCCACGAGCCGATGGAGAAGTACATATCCGTGTATGGTTAAATCATGCATGCAGCCAAAATATGTGTTAGTACTTTTGGAATGTACTAAGTATGTGAGATGCACTGCATGGATGAATTTGTAATGCCATCATGATTAAATATAATATATGGATATACATAAGATAAGGGATTCATGAAATAATCTTAAATATACACAATGAATATGCCTCAGATCAATATGAGACAATGCATAAGAAACACATAAAGTGAAAACATATCATAAGATCATAAAACTTGTGGGAATGGACCATAACCAACAGTAAGACTATGTGAGCTACTACATGAAATCCAATAAACTCCTTCCATTGGGAAAGGTTGATGCATTTTTTCCATTAGGAAAAGGAGAATCTACTTTCCAAGGTAGATATTCAAAACTTAGTAACTTCACAATTTCATCTTTCATAACTTTTGGGCCTACGTGGATCCACTAGCCTAGCCGATAAGGCTCTTATGGTCGCACATAGTTAAGGACATTGATATTTAACTTCAAGAGATCATGCCTTAACTAACTGAATGAGTCCCAATCCCTAGTCCTCTCAGTGCTAAGTCATCCCATGGAATCTTAAAAACATATCATAGAATCCTAAGTAGCAATCACACCTCAAACTTAAGGATCTTTCTTAAACATCTTTTAGGGCAATGAACATCATATATATATCTTTGGTAAACTTAGCTTTGAAGCTCATCACTAATGCCTTAATCATAATCATAAATCATAGTAAACTTTCATTGATAACAAGGTGGGATTAGCTTTTAGCATGGAACAATCATAAATCATACAAGTCTTAAGAAATTCTCTTAAAAGGGAGTATCGAAACCACCCAACCCAGATCATATCGAAAATCATCATGGAATCAATATCATACTTCACATATGCATATATTCACTTGTCAAAATAGTTGTAAAACTTCATTAGTATCATATAATAACATAAGGACCATGAAAACATCATAAGCATGCACATTGAATTGAGGAACTTAAAGAAAATGTAAAAATGTGTAATAGGGGCCTTTATGGGTGAAAGGGTGCCCATAAATCAACTCACATCCTATAGAACTAAGGAGAAGCAGAATTGAAGCCTTTATGGAAGAAACCTTGGAAACCCTAGCATTGTTTTTGCCTAGTCTTTAGAGCCTCTTTTGCCTTAGAGAATATGAGAGTGAATAATGATAGGAATTAGGGCTTGAAGGCTGAAACAGGTCCCTTTCCGTCCCGAAAATGAATGATCAAATTGTCCCTTATTAAAAACTATCAGAAGTGACTTATAAAACCTCAATTACTAGTTGTAGGTCGACTTACGATCCACAAGTCTCCTTGTCTGATGACACATCTGAAAATATTGAAAATTAACTTTGTTGAATTGAAAACCATAAACAACAGTACAGGTTATGAAACCTCTTACAAGCCTGTGTTTGGACTCGTAGAAACCTTCCTCACTTAATCATTTTTCCTCACTTCCTTAGCCTTACCCACGAAAGGTCTATACGAGCCGTAATCCATTCCACGGGCCATTTGATAATTCATATACCACTTTTTTGAAATCTCCAAATTTCCTTCATGTCTAGGATCCCACTCACGGAACCATCTATGGGTCGTAAGGCATCCTACGGGTCATCACTTGGTCCATAGATTACCCCACACTTGGAAACTTTTTCCCTTCCTAAAGTTCTATGTTTAAGAACCGAAGCTACGGGCCATATGTCATCTTACGAGCCGTAAGTTGTCTTGTAAACCAGACTCCAAGCCGCTAGTCAGGCCAACTTTTCTGTACTCAAGGCTCCTAAACTGGGGGTCATTACAATATCTCCCCCTTGGGAACATTCGTCCCCAGATGTACTTGAAAGTAGGATCTAAAGAGTAAACTAGTAGCTAATAACCCAGTATGAATGCAAAAATGCAAGTAAAGCATCATTTCTCAAAAAATTCAGATTCCATGCTTTAAACATGTATCAGAACAGCTCACAAACATCAAATAAATGCATACATCATGAAAACTAAAATGCATGGAATTTGAGATCTTTGGAAGGATTTCTTAATACCTTAGGCTTGAGTAGAGTGGAGTAGATATGAATAGCTCTTCGTCATATCCGCTTTCGTTTCCCATGTAGAACCCTCAACTTGATAGTTTCTCCAAAGTACCTTGACGGATGCAACTTCCTTATACCTTAGCTTCTTCACTTGCTCGTCTAGGTTTTCAACTGATACCTCTTCATAACTCATATACTCTTCAATGTTCACATCATGCAAATGAACTATGGGACTTTGGTCACCTATGAATTTCCTCAATATCGATACATGGAAGATCGAATGAATCAAGTGCAACTCTTTGGGTAGATCCAACTCATATGCTACTTTCCCCACTCTTCTCACCATCTTGTAGGGTCCCATATATCTAGGACTCAATTTCCCTTTCTTACCGAACCAGAGAACACCTTTAATTAGGGACATCTTCAAATAGACCCAATCACCAACTTGGAAGTCAAGTTCCCTTCTCCTCACATAAGAGTAGGATTTTTATTAGCTTTGGGATGTTTGTAATTTCTCCCTTATGCTTTATTTTCTCCACAACATTTATCACCAAGCCCACTCCTACTAATGCCACCTCACCAGCTTCGAAGCACCCGATGGGCGATCTACATCATTATCCATACAACGCTTCGAATGGTATTATCTTGATACTTGCATGAAAGCTATTGTTGTAGGCAAACTTGATAAGTGGGAAATGTTCATCCCAACTCCCCTTGAATTCTAGCACATAAGCTTTCAACATATCCTTCAATGTTTGAATAGTCCTCTCAGCTTGCCCATCGGTTCGCGGATGAAAAGTCGTACTAGACTTCACCCTAACTGTAAGCCCTCTTTGAAAAGATTTCCAACAGTGAGAAGTGAATATAACCCTACCATCCAATATAATGGACAATGGGATCCGATGCAACCTCACCAATTCTCGGATATATAAGCATACATAGTCCTCAGCACGGAATGTAGTCTTTACTGGTAGGAAATGAGTTGACTTCATCATGTGGCCGACTATCACCCGTATGGAGCCAAAATGCTTTTTGGTATTTGGCAACCCACCTACAAAATCCATGTTGACCTCTTCTCACTTTCAAGTAGGGATGTCGATGTCTTTTGCAAGGGCACCTGGCCTTTGGTGTTCAACTTTGACCTGCTAGTAATTGGAACATTCGGACACAAATTGAGCAATGTCCTTCTTCATCCCATTCCACCAATAAACCTATATCAAGTCTCTTTACATCTTGGTAATACCGGAATGAATGAAATATGAAGAGTTATGGGCTTCTTGCATGATCAACTTCTTTAACTCGCTATCATTAGGCACACACAATCTCCCTTGATATCAGAGTGCACCATATCCCCCCTGTGAGAAGACTTCTATCTTTCCATTCTTTTCCAAGGTTTTCAACTCAACCAAGGCAGGATCAAGATCTTGCTTGGCCTTGAACTCATCAATCAAAGAAGATCCGGACCCATAAAGAACTATTGCACCACCACTTCTAGACTCACTCAATCTTACCCCTAGTCTTGCAAACCTATGAACATCTTTGGCCAGCTCCCTTTTTCCATCATCTTCTATATGGGACACACTACCCACATTCTACTAAGGGTGTCAGCTACCACATTGGCTTTTTTGGGATGATACTTCACACTCATATCATAATCCTTGAGTAGCCCTGACCATCTCCGTTGCCTCAAGTTGAGATCCTTTTGGGTGAACATGTGTTGGAGACTCTTGTGGTCGGTGAAAACATCTACATGAACTCTGTACAAGTAATGTTGCCAAAATCTTTAAGGCGAACAATATTGGCAAGCTCAAGGTTATGAGTCGGGTAATTTTTCTCATGCACTTTCAATATTTTGAAGCATAGGCAATCACTTTACCATTTCGCAATAGCACACAACCCAACCCGATCCTTGATGCATCACAATACATGACGAACCCATCATTCCCTTCTAGAAATGTCAATATAGGGGTTGAAGTCAACCGATCCTTTAATGTCTGAAAACTCCTCACATTCATCCCTCCATACAAACTTAGCCTTCTTCTGAGTTAGCTTGGTGAGTGCAGACAAAATAGTGGAGAAGTCTTGCACAAACCATCTATAGTAACCGGTTAGACCCAAAAAATCTTTATGTCAATAGGAATCAATTTCCTTGGTCAGTTTCTTACCCTTTTTTGTCTTCTTAGGATCAACTTTGATGCCCTCTATAGACACCATATGCCCAAGGAAGGCAACCTCATCTAGCCAAAACTTGCACTTGTCAAATTTTGCATAGAGCTTCTATTCTCTCAGGGCTTGCAATACTACCCTCAAGTGCTCCTTGAGAGTAAATAATAATGTCATCAATAAACACCACAACACACATGTCGAGGTAAGGATTGAACACTCTATTCATGAGGTCCATAAATATCATCGGTGCATTAGTGAGGCCAAATGATATCACCACAAATTCAAAATGATCATACCTAGTCCAGAAAGTCATCTTAGGAATTTCACTCTCTCTCACCATCAATTGGTGATAATCAAATCTTAAATCGATCTTGGAGAAATGAGTATCCCCTTGTACTTGATCAAACGAATCATCTATCCTTAGGAGAGGATACTTATTCTTGATGGTAACCTTATTGAGCTACTGGTAGTCAATGTACATACAGAGCGTTTACAAATAACACTGGGGGAAACCCATAGAGACCGACTGGGTCTTGTGAAACCCTTCTCCAACAATTCTTTTAGGTTCTCCTTTGACTCCTTCAATTCTGCAGGAGCCATTCGATAAGGAGAGATTGAGATAGACTGCGTATCGGGTAAGAGGTCTATACCAAAATCTATCTCTCTTTTGGGAGGGATATCCGGTAACACATCTAGGAAGACATCGGGGAACTCACTTACAATGGGGACTTACTCAACAAAAGGAACTTTGAGGGAGACATCTTTGACCCTCACCAAGTGGTAGATGCACCCCTTAGATATCATTTTGCGGGACCTTACAAAAGAAATTAATCGACCCTTACATGAAGAGTTGCTACCCTCCCATTCAAGAACTGACTTATTAGGAAATTGAAATTTAACCCTGCGGGTTCCACAGTCAATGGAGATGCAACCAATCCATCCCCAAGATCATATCGAAGTCTACCATGGAAAGCTCGACTAAATCACATGGAATCACTATATGCAAGATAGAAATAGGGAAACCTCTATAGACTCTTCGGGCAATGATAGACTCACCTACGGGTTAGTCACCTCATAGGGCTCATAGAGGACTTAAGGACATACATGAACCTTATATGCAAAGAATAAGGTTACAAAAGACAAATTTGCCCCCAAATGTAAACGTGCATATGCATCATAATCCAAAACTCTTAACATACCAGTAACCACACAGGAGCCTCTTCAACCTCAAGGAGACTATGAAGAGCATAGAACCAATTGGTACTTTAGCGTCTTGAACTGGACCCATTTGGCCTTGAGGCCTTGTGCCTCCGCTCATGCAATCCTTAGCATGGTGGCCAGGCTTTCCATAAGTGAAGCAAGAATTTGACCCGAGTAGGCATTCTCCTTTGTGAGGCCTCCCGCACTTAGGGAAATTAGGATTTTAGGGCTTGGGAGCCACCCCTTTCTCCTTCCGGGGAGGAGGAGAAATGGTGGATCCTTGTCCACTTTGCCTTTCGACACCTTGGAATTTGTGACCACCTCCCCTTTGGGGAGAGTAGTTCCCACCATCAACTTGAGCCCTCTTGGATTCCCTTACCCTTTCACAAAACATTTCTTCCTCAATATGCTCTGCATACATCATCAAGTAGGAAATGTCCATCTCCTTGACCAACATGGCTGTCTTGCACTCTCTGGAGACCAACACAAAGATACCCAAAATAAACTTGCTCATGCGAACTCTCGGATCTACGACTATAAATAGAGCATACTTTGACAATTTGGTAAATTTGAGGGCATACTCCCTCATGGTCATGCTCCTTTGCTTCAAGTTGATGAACTCCTAGACCTTTGCCCCCTAAGCTCGATAAGGAAGAAGCAATCCAAAGGCATATTTGAATTCCTCCCAACCAATGGGACCTGCTTCTTGGCCTCTCTCATCGGCCCATTTCTCGAACCAGATCTTAGCCACCAATTCAACTTTTTCTTCGGATGAAATACCCATCGATGCCACAACCGAATAAGCTTTCTCAATAAACATAATAAGGTCCTCGCCCATTTTTGAACCATGAAATTTTGGTGGGTTCATTCGCATGAAGTCATGTACTCTCGTGGCCAAATAGGAACTTGAAGAGGAATGACCATCTCCTTATTGGCTTGGTTGGCCAGGGCTTATGGCAACAAGGTAAATATGGCTCGAAACTCCGCGCGAGACACTCCAACATCCTGCTAAAGTGGAGGGGCTAATACCTCAAGAGTGCCTCGCTGATGCGGAGATCTTCATGGTGGCATGATCTAGAAATAAGCAAAATCCCATCGTTAGTTAGCAAAAAACCTTATTCAACTCTAAGGCACGACATGAATAAGAAAGAAGGGAAGAATTTCCTAAACTGTCTCATAGTCTCTCACTCAAGATAGTGGCGCACTTCACGACCTTGAATGAGACTCTACACTACGAGGTATGCAAGGACATCACAGGAACATTTTAAAACCTCATGCTCTGATACCAAGTTTGTAATGACCCAACTTAGGGGCCTAGTCATCACACAGCGAATAAGACACCCGAAGGCACCTCACCCAAGTCATCTAAGCATTCATGGGCATTAAATTGAAACTTTTGCAGAAAACATAAGGGGAAGGGACGAAGGGACATTTTTTATGTAATGAAGCAACATTAAAAAGCAATGAAAATGTATAACATTAGTTTATCCATAAGCATACCATTAATGCATAATGGGCGGAACTGGTACGGTTGATTTCCATCAAATAGAAAGAAAATCCATAAATAATCAACATAGAAAGTAAAAGCCTTAGAAGGGCCATAAATACATCATCTAAAACAAAAAAAAATATAGAACAGAGTGGAAGATGTAAAGTCCTGAACTAAGGGCTTACCACAATAATAAGTTAGTTTTGAACGCCAACTACTATCCACGAGCTGGTGGAGGAGTGCCCATGCCTACATGGTTAAATCATGTAGGAAAAATATAGTACTTTTGGAATGTACTAAGTATGTAAGATGCAATGAACGGATGAATTTGTAATACCATCATAATTAAACATAACATATGGATATACATAAGATAAGGGAGTCATGAAATAAGCTTAAATATGTACAATGAATATGGATCAAATCAATATGAGACAATGCATAAAATAAAGACATTTCACAAGATCATAAAGTCATGGGAATGGAACATAACCGATAGTAAGACCATGTGAGCTACTACATGGAATTCAAAGAACTCTTTCCATTGGAAAAAGGCCAATGCACTCCTTCCATTGGGAAAAGGGGAATCCACTTGCCAAGGTAAATGTCCAAAACATAGTACCTTTGAGATTGCATCTTGTGTAACTTTCGAGCCTACATGGATCCACTAGCCTAGCCTATAAGGCTCCTATGGTGGCACATAGTTAGGGACATTGAGATTTAGCTTCAAGGGATCATGCCTTCATTAATAAAATGAATTCCAATCTGTAGTCCTCTCAGCGCTAAGTCATCCTACAGAATCTTAAAAACATATCTTAGAATCATAAATAACAATCATAGGAGTAGCTCGAACTTAATTATTTTTGTTAAACATCTTTTAAGGCAATGAACATCATACATATATCTTTGGTAAACTTAGCTTTGAAGATCGTCACTAATGCCCTAATCATAATCATAAATCATAGTAAATTTTCATTGATAACAAGGTGGGTTTAGCTTTTAGCATGGAACAATCATAACTCACATGAGTCTTAAGAAAATCTCTTAAAAGGGAATATCGAAACCACCCAACCTTAATCAGATTGAAAATCATCATCGAATCAATATCATACTTCACATATGCATATATTAACTTTTTAAAATAGTTGTAAAACTTCATAAGTATCATGTAATGACATAAGGAACATGAAATCATCATAATCATGCACATTGAATTTAGAAACTTAACGAAAAGGTAAAAATACATAATAGGGAACTTACGAGTGAAAGGGTACCCATAAATCAACTCGCATACCATGAGAACTAAGGAGAAATAGGATTGAAGCCTTTGGGGAAGAAACCTTGGAAACCCTAGCCTTGTTCTTGCCTAGTCTTGAGAGCCTTTTTTGCTTTAGCGAATATGAGAGTTAAGAATGATAGGAATTACGGCTTGAAGGCTGAAATAGGTCCCTTTCTGTCCCCCAAAACAACATAGTATAGGAATAAAATTGTGAGAAATAATCGAATTATCCCTTATTAAAAAACTGTCAAAAGCGACTTACGGGACACCGACTATGGTTCGTAGGTCAAATTACGAGCCGTAAGTCTCCTCGTCTGATGATATATCTGAAAGTCCTAAAAATTAACTTTACTAAATTGAAAACGACAAACAAAGTATGGGTGGTGAAACCATTTTTGGGTCGTGGTTGGACTCATAGAGACGTTTTTCACTTAACCATTTTTTCTCACTTCGTTGGCGTTACCCATGAAAGGTTTATACGGGTTGTAACCCATTACATGGTCGTTTGATAACTTGTATACCACTTTTTTTGGAAACTCCAAATTTTCTTCATGTTTGGGATCCCACTCACGAAAGCATCTACGGGCCGTAAGGTATCCTATGGGTCGTCACTTGGTCTGTGGGTTATCCCACACTTGAAAACTTTTTCCCTTCCTGAAATTCTATGTTTAAGAACTGAACATACAGGTTGTATGTCATCTTATGGGACATTGTCTTGTAAATCAAACTCCAGACCACTTTTCAGGCTAACTTTTCTATACTCAGGCTCCTAAATTGGGGTCGTTACAGTTTCAAATTTTCTTCATTCTCCAACAAAATTTATATCTCCAATCATACCAACGTATGTGGATTTTGATTTATGGAAAAATTCCCTCCATAAAGCTCAACCATCCCTCTTCTTCATCTATTTTCAAGTCTTGGGTAACTCATGAAAATTGCATGTACTCTTTATGTATTGATATTATAGCGTAACCTATGATATTCAATATTTTGTACATTATTATGCAATGATGAGAAACTCATGATTTGAATGAATTTTTATGATGTCCCAACTAAGCTTTATTTTGTTATAGTGAATTGCTTTAAATGATTCTTAAATGACTTTGTTCTACTTCCCTCATGTCCTATAATCTTGGATTGCATGACTTTAAGCCTATGTGCATACCCACCGTGTGTTTGACTAAAGTTATATGCCAAGTTTCCTATGTTGATGAAAGCCTTATGGTATGATACGCAAATTATGAATGTTTTGAATGTGGAAGGGTTAATAAGCATGCTATGAGTTCATGAGAATGTTATGAAAATTATGAAAATATGAAGCCCTTTCTTTGATGTTATGAAGCTTTGGTTTTGATGAGCTACTCTACGATGAAATTAAGCTATTATGAGACTATGCATATTATGATTATGACTATGATATAAGTATTCTTTGGGACATGGGTGCTTCTTTCGGGTGTGGCATGATGGGCCACAAGATTATGGATAGTCCAAATGTTCAAAATAAGGGTAGAGATGGTTGTCCCCAAGGACAAGGTGCTCATAGTAATCAAAGGGCACAAGGTGGTGAACAAGGTCATGCTCCACGTCATAACCGATTTTATGCTCTTCAAGGGAGGCAAGGGGTGGATGAGAACCTGATGTTGTTATCGATATGTTAAAGGTTTATGATTATGATGTGTATACTTTATTGTATTCGGATGCCATTCTATCTTTCATTACTCTATTTGTTGATAATAGGCTTCATGTGTGTCCCAAATTTGTTATATGAACCCTTTGAAGTGTCTACCCCCATTAGGGAGTTTATTGTTGCTAGAAGAGTCTATAGAGGTTGTCCCATGTCCATATTGCATAAAGTCTTGCCTTGTAATTTTGTTGAACTTGACAAGGTAGATTTTGACATTATTCTTGGGATCGATTGGTAACATGCATATCATGCTTCCATAGATTGTAGAACCCGCAAAGTTAAGTTCCAATTCCCAAATGAACTAGTCCGTGACTGGGAAGGTCATGATTCAGTGGTAAAGGGTAGGTTCATCTCTTATCTTAAGGCCCGGGATTGATTGCTAAAAGTTGAATTTATCATCTTGTAAAAGTTAGGGATGTTGAGTCTAAATTCCCTCCTATTGAGTCAGATCCAGTGGCCAATGAGTTTCTTGATGTCCTTCCTAATGAGCTTCCCGGTGTTCCTCCCGAAAGGGAAATAGATTTCAATATAGACCTCCTCCCCGAAACCAATGTTCATTCCCCCTATTGTATGGCTCCAACGGAGTTTAAAGAGTTAAAGGATCAATTAAAGGACTTGGAGAAGGGTTTTATTAGGCCTTGCAAATCACATTAAGGTGCACCGCAGGGGCGGAGCTATAGCTATTGAAGGGTGGTTAGTTGAACACCCTTCGTCAAAAAATTACACCGTATATATCTGTCAAAATTCTAGGTTTAAATAGAAGTATATATAATAATAAACACTCTTGAAATAAGTTCCTCCTTTGTGCTGTGGTTAAGTATGTTCATTTCCAACTCCACGTCCTGTATTCGAACCTTGCTGAGTGCATAGCATTTTTTGTTTGTTTTGAGAGCCATTCACAACCTTATTATTTGTACACATTTCATTATTCTTGAAGAAAACAAATACATTTATTAACTATCCTTAAGTAAACCATTTTAATTTTGAAACTTTTTATTATATAGATATTATGTATCTCCAATTCTATCCAACATACAATGCACTTACAGAGGGTGAAAAAAGAAAATTGACCAACATATTAAATTAGAAAACTTTGCTTATATTAACAATTTTAAACCCAAAGCTAAAATTGTTACACGCTTTTTATCCTTTTTTTTCAATGAAACAATAAATGTTTTGATGGTGTAATTTAGGTTTCATATAAGTAGACGCATTTATTTAATCGGTATTTCACTTTATACATAATAATTTATATATATTTTATTCTATAAAATCAATGCATCAGAAAAAAATTGATTTTTTTATTTGATAGTAACAAACGTAGGGATCTTTCATGATATAATTGCTAGGTTAAATCAATAACATTAAGATCACTTACCAAAAAACATTATTCTTGAATACCCTTGAAAAATATTTATCTCTACCACTGGTGCACCGGTGTTGTTTGTAAAGAAGAAATATGGCTCACTTAGAATGTGCACCAACTACTGGCAACTCAATAAAGTCACCATAAAGAACAAGTATCCCCTACCACCGATAAATGACTTCTTTGATCAATTGCAAGGGGCTAGTCACTTCTCAAAGATCGATCTTCGGTTCGAGTACCATCAATTGAGGGTAAGGGAGTGTGACATTCCAAAATGGCTTTCAGAACAAGATATGGGAATTTTAAATTTGTGGTAATATCCTTTGGCCTAACCAATGCTCAGGTGATATTTATGGATCTCATGAATAGGGTCTTTAAATCCTACCTTGATATGTTTGTTATGGTATTCATTGATGATATTTTGATTTATTCCCAGAGTGACAAAGAGCACGTGAATCATTTGAGGATAGTGTTGCAAATATTCAGAGAAGAAAGGTTATTTGCCAAGTTCGACAAATGTAAATTTTGGTTGAAGGAAGTTGCATTCCTAGGGCATGTGGTGTCTGATGAAGGGATTAAAATGATTCATAAAAAGATAGAAGAGGTGAGAAATCATCCAAGGTCGTTGACTCCAATTGATATTAGGAGTTTCTTCGGTTTAGTGGGGCATGAATGGTTGTTTCGCTATTGCTTTCCCTATGAGAAAATTGACACAAAAGAAGGCGAAATTTCTTTGGACCGATAAATGTGAAAATAGTTTTCAAACTCTAACGGACAAGCTTACATCCTCTCCTATCTTAGCTCCACTAGAAGGGTTAGAGGGGTTTGTTTTTTATTGTGATGCCTCAAGAATCGTATTGGGGTGTGTGTTGATGTAAAATGGAAAGGTTATTGCTTATGCCTCTAGACAACTCAAAGTGCATGAGCGCAATTATTCTACTCATGATCTTGAATTAGCGGCATGGTATTTTCTTAGAAATTATGGCATCATTATTTGCATAGGGTTCACGTAGATGTTTTCAACAACGACAAGAGCCTACAATATGTGTTCACCAAAAAAGATCTCAACTTGAGGCAAAGAAGGTAATTGAAACTCCTCAAGGATTATGACCTGAGCATGCAATATTATCTGGGCAAAGAAAATGCTGTAGCTGACGCTCTAAGTAGAGTGTCCATGGAGAGTGTGGCTCACCTTCATGATGGTAAGAAGGATTAGTAAGAGAAGTTCACCGGTTGGCTAGATTAGGGGTTAGGTTGACCGAAGCCGAGAATGAAGGAATGATAGTTGTAGATGGTTATAAGTCTTCTTTGATTGAAAAGGCCAAATCCAAGCAAGACCTTGACCCTGCTTTGTAGGAATTGAAGTCATTGGTGGGCGAGGGCAAGGTAGATATTTTCTCCTAAGAGAGATATGGTGTTCTTAGATACCAAGGTAGGTTATGTGTGCCAAATATTAATGGGTTGAAGAACTTAATTTTGGAGAAAACCCATAATTCATCCTATTCCATTCACCTCGGTTCTATGAAGATATACAGAGATTTGAGGGAAGTATATTGGTGGAGTTGTGTGAAAATAAACATTGCAAAATTTGTAGCCGATTGCCACAATTTCCAACAAGTCAAGGCCGAACACCAAAGACTGGATAGCCTAGCCCAAGATATTGAGATTCCTACTTAGAAGTGGGAAGAGATCAATATGGATTTTGTGATTGGTTTACCCAAGACTAAAAAGCATTTTGATATTATATGGATTTTTAATGATAGGATGACAAAATCGACTTACATTTTACTGGCTAAAACAGCTTATGGTGTCGAAGATTATTTTAGACTGTACATTCATGAGTTGTTAGATTACATGAGGTCCCATTGTATATTATTTCGGATCGTGGTGCCCAAATTACTTCACACTTTTGGAGATCCTTCCAAAGAGGTCTTAGTACCAAAGTTAAGCTTAGCACAGCCTTTCACCTACAAATGGATGGTCAAGCCAAAAGAACCATTCTAACTCTTGAGGATATGCTTAGAGCTTGTGTCTTGTAGTTTAAAGGTAGTTGGCATGAGCATCTTCCACTTATCAAGTTTGCCTACAACAATAGTTATCATTTTGGCATCGGAATGGCTCCTTTTGAAGCTTTATATGGTAGACATTGTAGATCCCCTGTTTGGTGTCTTGAAGTGAGAGAAATGGCTTTGATAGGTCCGGATTTGGTTATGTAAGCTTTAGAGAAGGTGGGGATGATAAGGTAAAGATTGAAGATGGCTCTAAGTCAGAAAACATCCTATGCCGACACTAGGAGGACAGACCTGAATTTGAAGCTGATGATTGGGTGTATTTGATGGTTTCACCAATGAAGGGTGTGGTTCATTTTGAAAAGAAAGAGAAGTTAAGCCCTAGGTATGTAGGGATTTGCTGGATCATGAAGCATGTTGGTAAAGTTGCATACGACTTAGAGTTGCCTATGGAGATGACTATGGTTCATCCGGTCTTCCATGTTTCCATGTTAAGGAAATATGTTGGAGACCCTAGTTCCATTGTTCCCTTAGAGGTGATGAATGTTAAAGAGAACTTAATTTATGAGGAAGTTCCGGTGGAAATATTGGATAGGCAAGTGAAGAGGTTGAAAAACAAAGATATAGCATCCATCGAAGTCCTTTGGAAGAACCAACAAGTTAAAAGTGTCACTTAGGAAGCTAAAGCGGACATGAAGAAACGATACCCCTATCTCTTCCACTCCAATCAAGCTTGAGGTATCAAGTTTTCCTATATTGAGAGCCTCCATTCCTTGCATGTCATTTTCATGTCGTCCATGCATGATTATATGATTATGAGATTGCATTATAAATGTTATTTGAAGTATGGCTTTAAAGTTTTCATGATGTATATGTTGCATATTGCATATGATGCATGCGTTCTATTCCTTAAAGCCTACGTTTAGCACTTTCAAGGATTAGTGTTCCCAAGGGAGAGATATTGCAAGGCCTCACATGATGGAAGGTATGAAAGTGCATAATAAATGAAGTCTGGAATTTTTTTTCTAAGTGTAAGTGGGTTCATAAAGGGGTATATGACCCGTGAAATGGAATATCGGCTGTGTATGGGTCCAAGGGTGCAATTCCAATAGCTTAAGTTAGGAGAGCCACTAATGCATGAAGGTAATCACGAGCCATAGGTAGCTCTACGAGCCATAACTTGTGCTCGTGGAATGGTGCACAGACTTGGTGGAAAAATGGCTTTCTAAAGTTTGATGCATGAACAACAAGATGGCTCATGGATAGGTTGAGAGTCGTAGGTGGTGTCATGGTTTATGTTCCAGAGAAGGTTTCAGAGGGTTCCAAAAACCAACAGGACGAGACCCCCTTTTCCACAACCTATGGACTGGACCACGACCCATAAACGGGGTCTCGTAGTCTAGTCCGACAGATTTTTCGAAGGGGTAATTTTGACATTTCCTAATATCCTATGTCTAGCTACGTCGTTTAAGACCCTAAGTAAGCCCCTTTCCATCCTTATACAACCCTATACTACTCCACTCCAACTCATTAACATAAGTCTAACTCCTCCTAAATCTCTTTCAAGCTTCCTCAAGACATTCAAGTAAAAGGAGTAAGCTAGGGCTTCAAATTTTCTTCATTCTCCAACAAGATTTTCATCTCCAATCACACCAACATATGTAGGTTTTGATTTATGGAAACTAAAATGGTAAAAGAAAATCAAGCCCGGGAACCCATATGCGCCCAACTCATTGGTTCCTTCTTTGTTTATCACAAGTAATCCCTCAAAGCAATAAATGCACTAAAAGCACGTATAGCATGAAAGAAGGTTTCTACATGACTAAATATGGTATTGAAAAGTCTTCGTACGGCTTAGAGACAAGGTGTTCATAGGTCTCCCGTCAGAGCTCCATCTAAGAATAGCTGAAAAGGCAAGGTCTAGAAGACCAAGATCCGCACTTTTCAACACTACCGCTCATCTAACAAAATTGTCCAAAAAAATAGGGTTTTCTTTGGGGTGCAAGAGATGGAATAGATAGGGCCCCACAAGTTTGAAATTTTCTGCTGGGGAATTCACACGACAGGGAACAAGAAATTCTTAATGAAAAAGTTCTCTTTGAATCGGAATGTCATTTTCCATCAGATGACTTTTCTTGTAACTCTACTCTAGACTTGGATTATATATCCTAAAAGGCTCGTTCTCATCCATTCTACATGCTGCCTAGTAGAAATGTGGTTATTTGAAGTGGATTCTCTCTTTTGTAGTATATGTTAAACCTACTGTGCCTCATTGACTAAGGAGGGGGCAAACATAACAGCTACATGGACCCATCTTCCTTGAAGGCTAGAAGCATCCTCTAGTCATTGAGGATGGTCAAAGTAATAGAGTTTTCCGAGAAGAGTGGAGAATTACACTCCTTGATTAAGAGGTTAGAGCCTTGATTATGAATATCCCATGAATATGAATGTCAGGAGCAATGTTATGAGCTGGTAGATATAGGAAATTTGGGCACTGGTGACTAGTTGAAGGTGTGCTCATTCCCCGAGAAAGGGAAGGGATAGAAAGGAAAGAAAGAAGAGGATTCTCGGGTAGAATATCAGCAGGTTCATCGCACAACTCACTCCCTTTTGCAAGCTCATTTTCAAGCTCGTGAGGAAGAAGAAAAGGAGTATAATGATGCCCTAGACTTACTATGCAGAGTGCTTTCGAGAAGATTAAGACCTATATTTTTTATTCTCTGGTCTTGGTACCTTCCTTCCACAAAGCTCAACTATCCCTCTTCTTCATCTATTTTCAATCATGGGTAAATCATGAAAATTGCATGAACTCTCTACATGTTAATAATATGGAGTAACCTATGATATTCTATCTTTTGTACACTATTATGTAATGAAATGCTATAAGAAACTTATGATTTAAATAAGAGTTTTATGATGTCCCAACTAAGCTTTATATTGTTATGGTGGGTTGCTTTAAATGATTCTTAAATGACTTCGTTCTACTTCTCTCATGTCATATAGTCTTGAATTGCATGATTTTAAGCCTATGTGGTACACACCATGTTTTAACTAAAGTTATGTGCTAGGCTTCATATGCTCATGGAAGTCTTATGGCAAGATGCGCAAAATATGAATGTTGTGAATGTGGAAGGGTTAATAAACATGTTATAAGTTCATGAGAATGTTATGAAATTATGAATAATATGAAACCTTTTATTTGATGTTATGAAGCTTTGATTTTGATGAGCTACTATATGATGAAATTAAGCTATTATGAGACCATGCATATTATTATTACAACTAAGATATAAGTATTCCTTGGGATTGTTGACCTAGCACCGAGAGGACCTTGGTGGATAACCATTGTCCCTTAACTACGTTGTTGCCATAGGTTTGTGATTAGCTAAAGGATTATATAGCTCTAGATGCATGGTTCACTAAAAAGGGCAGGTTTCCGTAAGATACATGCTACTTGATGCCCGAAAAGGGTGGTGTTCTCACAAGGCTCTTATCATACGACAATCGAAAAGGGGTTATGTTCCCGTAAGGTGTTTGTGAAGCACTTTATGAAATAGGGAAGTTCCCATAAGGTGAGTGTTTGGTTTACCTTGGCAAAGTAGACCACCTACACCACTAAGTGGACATCAGGATTCTAATTAGTAGAACGCTTGGTCTTATTTGTTGGTTATGGTCTCTTCCCATATAAGTATGATATGTTATATGATTTTGCTATCTTCATGCATGTTCTGACTACGACATTGATCATTCATATCATATTGAGCTTATATCCTTTGAATATGATTATGCATCTTGTTTACTTATAGATTATGTTCTCTTGTTGCATTGCATCCCATATACTTGGTACATTTCAAATACTAACACATACTTTTTGCCTACATGATCTAACCATGAAGGGGCCAGAGCTCCTATCCATCCTCCTCCTCAGGGCTAGTGCGTTGGATTGAAGATTTTCTATTGATGAGTCCTTCAATCTGGGGACAACAACCACTTTCTTTCATGCTTTTGTTGAACACCTATTTACTTTTGGACATTTACTTTTGAGGGTGAGCCAGAGAGATGTATTGGCCCCCGTTCTACTTATGTTAGAGGTGTTGTTGGATATATGGGATGAGATTGACTCCTATGATGTTTATGTATTTTGAATACCTTCTTTAGTCCATATCCCATTTATGTGTTATTGATTGGTGATGGCATGTAGTGTAAGTCCTAAGTCCCTAACTCCTCATAGCGTGAGTCATACTTACCCTTCCCTTAGTCTTTGCTTGCTATGTGATGGTGAAAGTCCTATTCTCTTAAACATCCCCATAGATTGAGTCCAAAGTTCTTCTTCCCTTAGGATTAATTACTTGTTGTTTACTTATGCCTCCGCAACAAAGGATGTGCTACTTATGCTTAGAGGCTTGTTTGGGGTCCATTCGGATTCATCGTGTCACGTCCAGGACCTAGGCTTGGGTCGTGACAGAAGATTAGGAATATATGTTGAGTTTGAATCATCCTCCATTATTCGCTATCTTGAACCATTAACTGGAGATATGTTCACTACTCCATTTGGGGATTATCGATTTGATTAGATATTTTTCCCAAAATTAGGGGGAGAAAATAATGACATCAAAAAAGAAAACTTTTGGAAAAATTCATCATTGTCTCATCTTGATCCATGTGCTTCTATTTGTGAGGAAGAAGTACGAAAGATTATTCATCTGCAAGAATTGCAAATCAAATGTCCAATGCAATTACAGATTTGAAAAGGATCATGACTCACCTTCGGGAGAGGTAAAGTGGTTGAAAAGAAATAAAGTTAAAATTTATTTCCAAGTAATAAATCTGAAATTTGTTCAATTAATAGTAAATTAGAAATTTACTATAGCAAAAGGCATATGTTTATGGTAAACTTGGAGTTCACTTATTTGACTTATATTGAAGAAATTAAAGATTCTTCAACAATTCTTTATATTATATTGCTTATTCTCATGATAGTTGATGGGGTCAACTAATGTTGGGATTGAATTTCCTAAATTATGAAAGTATAAAAAGTGAATACGGGCGTGTTCATGATCATGTGATATGTGAATTAGATGCACCTATAAGGTAATCACATGTGTATTTATTGTCAACCTGAAGTTTGACATTCACAAAGTGCAAGATAATTAAGTTAAGAGCACAACTTTTAGATAATCAAGACCATTCACCTTGATAATACTGATAAATATTCAAGTTGATTGACACTAAATGCCTCAGATAAATGGTCAATCATTGTTTATGAAAACAAAGCTTCATATATGAAATATGATAAATTATAGACAAAAATATGTATCAGTCTAATATATTATAATTAATTTCCCTCCCAATTGATTTATGGTCAGGGTCCATATAATTTCCATCTAATAATTTTGATATGTTGTATATAATTAGTAAATATACCAGTATGCATAAAAGATGAATTCTCCAAGGTAGATTAAAAGTATATGTTAGTTTGTCTAACTTAAAGGAGAGATAATAATAAACTAAGAGTTGAAATTATCTTATTAAATGTCCCTGAAGGATAGAGTTTATAACATACATGAAGCATGAAATTGATCCCCAATAAAATAATTCTTGAAAAGAAAAAGAGCAAATGATTAGAATGGTCATAATAAAAAGGCAATAGGCTCTTGAAGAGCTTACAACATACACTTCATGAAACCTCATGAAAGGGGTAACTACCTGAAAATAATGAAGTGGGTAGATCTCAACAAGTTATGTCATATTGCGATTGGAAAAATAAGAAAAAGATATTTTATGCATGATATCTTTGATACAATATAGTGTAATATTGTAAAAGATTATGAAGATCTAAATTCTACAATATATTAAAGCATGCTCTAATTATCAAGTGGAATGATGCATCTTGGTAAGCACAAAGCTTATTTGACTTGCAATCTAGACACTAGAAAATGTCATGCATTTAATATTGAATATTGTCACTGGACAAAATTGATATGAAAGTATTTGAAGGATTTAAAATGCATGAAGCATATACAAGTTCTTGAAAAAAATTATTTATAATCCTCATATGGATTAAATTAATCAAGAATCTTTCATATTCTTATGCATGTTGATAATTTGAATTGGGGCCCTGAAGAGTTTTCAAAAGGAAATAGATTGTTTGGTTAAAGAAGTTGAAGTGATAAACTTGCAAAACTCTTTCAGCCTAAAGGGAGAATTCATAAAAAGAGATAAAACAAAACACATTTCACCATAACTTTTCTACACCCAAGAGTGTTTGCAACAAATTTTAAAGTGATAAAAAAATAAATTGTAATCACAAATGTCACGCCCTGGGAGGGTACCTTTGGTGTGGACGGCACTGGAACACCATTGCTGGCTCCCAAGTAAACCTCTTGGCTTCATCACATTCTTTCAACCAATAACAGAAGACTCAATTTGTGTATAAAAAGTATTCTAGTGGGCTCATCAATCGATGACTCAATAAAACAAAGTTTAAAACCGATAATCCAAATCAATTCAATATTGTAAAAAATAGTTTGAAAAGTACGTCATAAAAATGAAAACATCAACTCTAATCCATCATTGTCTATGAAGCCTCTATCTTCAATCATCTAGATGGTGCCAATGACGGACTCGTGGCTACCTCAAAGAAAGAAATACTCTAGAAATAATATATGATATAAATAGAATGCCCCCAGAAGCAAGGAGGGCTCACCACGATCTGGAAAGGAGAAAACAAGATTTCAATGGTTGCGTTTGTGGAAAGCCTCTATCACCTGTATCTGCATCATTAAAAGATGCAACCCCAAATGGTCGTCAATGCGTGAAATGTACGAGTATGTAAAATAACTGAAAAGGAAAGGACATAATCAAAGATACTCAATTCAAGGAACTTAACAATCAACTCAACTCAAATCAGTAAACACATGCAAGTTTAAGAATAAAGTTATGCTTTGAAAATAAACTCAACAATACCTACACATAAGAGAAAAGTTTGTATCTTAGCTTAGGAATTTTCAAGGTGTTACAACAAATAAAATATGAAGAAACACAATTTAATTGATGAACAATGTGGGTATAAATATGTTTCTCCCTTGATTCTTCTCTCCTATGATTTCTCTGTGATTCGAGGACAGTTAGTGGTGTATTTCTCGAACTAGGATAAATTGGACTTGATCTCCATGAAAGAATTTATGTGGATCTTGTTGAGTATTTGATTATCAAGAAGAGTCATACATATTTTGATCTCTTTGTGAATATCCTAAGAGTTAACGGGATTGTTATGATGTATTTCTAAGGGAATAAAATATTCTTTATATAAGTATAAATTAGGGTTTAGGATATAGTAGTCTCCAAAAATCCTACCTGAATTAGGACTCATCTTGTAGAGTCCTACAAAATTTCGATGTCTACAAATGCCCCCTGCTTCAAGGCTTGTCAAAGTGTAGATTTGATGAAACTCAAAGATAGGTTTTGAAGTACTCTTTCTTGCACCTTTGCCGTTTTATAGCTTCAGAATTGCAGATCTAATTTGTATTGAGAGAAGAGATGAAGGGCAGATTTAGTCCTACTGGGTGTGGCAGTTTGTTTGCAACAAATTTTAAAGTGATAGAAAATAAATTGCAATTACAAATAAAATATGAAGAAACATAATTTAATTGATGAACAATGGGGTACAAATCTGTTCCTCCCTTGATTCTTCTCTCTTAAGATTTTTTCGTGATTCGAGGACCATTAGTGGTGTATTTCTCGAATTAGGGTGATTTGGACTTGATCTACATGAAAGGATTTGTTTAAGTCTTCTTGACTATTTGATTATCAAGAAGAGTCATACATATTTTGATCTCTTTATGAATATCCCAAAAGTTCATGAATTTCCGAGACGCATTTTTAATGGAATATAATACCCTTTATGTACGTATAAAGTAGGGTTTAGGGTAGACTAGTCTCCAATAAACTTTGACTAAATAGGACTCATCTTGTAGAGTCCTATAAAATTTTGATGTTTATAATGAGCTCCAAAAGAATGGTGATATAAATGTGCAACAAATTCGTTCGAGTGACAATGTGCCTGATTTGTTCATCAAGTCTCTACGAATGGCAACTTTCAAGAAGATGGTACACAACATTGGAATGCGAAGATTCAAGTTTTTGGGTTGGTGTTCTCATTAAGGTAGTTAATATGCGGTATTCTTTTTCCTTCATAAGGTTTGGCCCCATTGAGTTTTCCTTGTAAGGTTTTTAATGAACTATCCAAAATGTGCATTATTAGATATGTGTTTTCTTTTTCTTCATTAGAATTTTTTTCCACTAAATGGGTCACACAATTTATCAAATAGACATTCCAGAAGAAGTATTATAAACATATTTATGTTACAGTGAGTGTCTATTATATAAGTTACTTTCGAGAAAAGTTACCATGGTAACTGTAATGGGTTCAACCCTTTCGATCTGACCCACTTGGCAGCCTAACTCACTTAAACTCAGCCTACTCTTTTGCATAGTTTAATCAACTTTCAACACAAACAAGACTGCAAAATTAAGAATACAAGCACGTATAGAAACAAATCCTAACCTTGTTATTCAACTCGTGTTAATAAAGGAAGCACACAACACTTAGCCTACAAAATTCGTCCAGGCCAACCCTGCTGCCCAGACTGACTGCCTGTGCCTTTAAATAGGCCACAACATGCCCAGTTATGTGTCAGCCATATGTCTGCCAAGTCAATTGACATCCCCAACTAATAGGCATAATTCAAATTCAAATAACAAACATTATCTAAACTTGCTGACATGTCAAAAACGGGTAGAAACTCCCTCAACCGCCAACTTCCCATGCATGTGTGTGGCAAATGCAGCCAACCTTCAAATCTTGGCGCCAAATTTGCATCTGCCTTGCATATCTGTGCCATGCCCAGGCCCTGCACAGGTGCCTGTGCCATGGCACTAGTCCTGCCTTGTACTGCTTGCCATTGGGGTCTAGTTTCCTGCACCATTGACCTTGTCTAGCACTTAGCCTTAGTTTGTTTGACTATGACCTTGCCACATCATAGTCTTGCCTTGACTTTTGACCACGACTTTGCCACGTCATAGTCTTGTCTTGCCTTAGCTTGTTTGACCATGCCTTGCCACGTTGTAGTCTTGCTTTGCATGCCCCAAGTCACGCCCATGCCAAGATCTTCCTTCAGTTAAACTAATCTTAACTGAAGTGATAGGGCCTTAGGTAAGCTCATCAGGTAAATCATTAGCTAAGCCCGAGCGTGGTTAAGGGTCTAAGAGTAACTTGGGCCTTTTAATTAAGGGTTACAAAATAGTTTCAAAATTAAAAAAAAAGTTACACAAGTTTTAATTATTGAGTGTAGGTGACAAAATTATAATTAAGAGTTAATGATGTTGGACTATTTTCAAAAAGGTCCCCAAGTTTATTTTTATACACTTTAACCCACCAAAAAAACCCTAATTACCCCCCCTCCCCAAAATCCCCAACGACCCCCCCCCAATCTTTCCCACGACTTTTTTCCCCATTTTCATCTTGTTTTCTTCTTCTTCTTCTTCTTCTTATTTGTTGTTGTTGTTTTTGTTGTTGTTGTTCTTCTTCTTCTTCTTCTTGTTGTTGTTGTTGTCACTATTTTCCCAACACAAGATTTGAGCTTCAAATTTGGGAGGGAAAAAATCAAATTTATTCGGGTAGCCTTCGAAATTACTTGAAAGGTAAGTTTTAATCATTATTATGACTGATAAAAGTGTATGTGGTGCTATTTATTTGGGTTTTGTGTTTTTGTTGATGTTTCCACCATTGTTGCCACATCTTCACTGTTGAGCCATTTCCGGGAAGACACAGCAGCTGCTGGACTCAGTCCAGTCCAGCAGCTGTTGGGATGCAGCAGCTGTTGGACTGAGTGTAGCAGCTGCTGAGCTGAGTGCAGCAATTCCAAGCAACTGCTGAGAATAATCCAGCAACTTGCCAACTTGCTTAAACAAATTCAAACAAAATGTTTACCATCGAGTTATTTCTAGTGTTGAATTGGACTAAAATCGCTATATTCATCCATAACCATGATCAAATGGACTAATTAATGGAAAAAGCCACTGAAATAAGTGTGATTTAGAACTGTGATCGTATTACTTGTGTAAGTACTATCTCAATGTATAAGATCACTACTGATTCCACCTCAACGCATAAGATCACTACTAATATATGATAAAACATATTGACGTAACCAACTAATAGTCAATTTACTTAGTCACCATCACTTACATATGCAATTGCTCAATAGATTGTATATTACTTGTGCAATCGCCACGTCAATGTATAAGATCACTCTTGAATTTAGCGTTTTATTTAAAATTGGAGTAACAAAACTCAATTTATCACTACATATGGCTGGTACCATCAACTTATAATCAACTTGCTATAGCAACTAACAAAAAATCAAAAGTAGGGTCCAGCAATTGTTGAGAATAATACAGCAACTGCTGCATAATTCCCAGCAACTTGCCAACTTGCTTAAATAAATTCAAACAAAATGTTTACCGTCGAGTTATTTCTAGTTGAATTGGACTAAAATCGCTATATTTATCCATAACCATGATCAAATGGACTAATTAATGGAAAAAACCATTGAAATAAGTGTGATTTAGAACTGCGATCGTATTACTTGTGTAAGTACTATCTTATTATATAAGATCACTACTGATTCCACCTCAACGCATAAGATTACTACTAATATATTATAAAACATATTGACGCAACCAACTAATAGTCAATTTACTTAGTCACCATCACTTACATATGCAATTGCTCAATAGATTGTATATTACTTGTGCAATCGCCACGTAAATGTATAAGATCCCTCTTGAATTTAGCGTTTTATTTGAAATTGGAGTAACAAAACTCAATTTATCACTACATATGGTTGATACCATCAACTTATAGTCAACTTGCTATAACTACTAACGAAAAATCAAAAGTAGGGTCCAGCAATTGCTGAGAATAATACAACAACTGCTACGACCTTTACAGCAGCTGCTGCACAATTCCCAGCAACTGTTGAGAATAATCCAGCAACTTGCCAACTTGCTTAAACAAATTCAAACAAAATATTTACCATCGAGTTATTTCTAGTTGAATTGGACTAAAATCGCTATATTCAACCATAACCATGATCAAATAGACTAATTAATGGAAAAAGCCACTGAAATAAGTGTGATTTAGAACTGCGATCTGTAACACCCCAAATTTTTTTTAAGCTAAGACTAAGTCATCCTCCATATGACATAGGATTTTAATTGATAATCTTAATTGAACATAGATGTTATAGTCGATTTCATAGAGTGGGAATAAAATTGGAGTTGATAAATGATCTTTTGCATCAAGTCAAGTCCAAAGAATTTCTACCGACTAAGTTTTTGTGTGAACTCATAGAAGGATCAACTTAAAATGACCATATCTCCTAAAGTATAATGAGTTAGGTGACCCATAATATGTCAAATTAAAGATCTTTGAATTAGCTTTCCAACTCATCTTATTTCGCCTTAATCGGAGTTCGGAGTAGAGAGTTATGACCATTTTACTGAAGACCTGCAAAGCTGTCTAAAGATCCGCGATGGCTCCGCGTCGCGGACACATCGCGGACCCTCTCTGGATAAGCTAAACGATGTCTTTTTATTTTATTTTGAGGGTACTTTTATCCTAAACACTTTGGGGGTCTATTTAATGCCCCAAAACGCATAAAACGTCAGTTTTCACAATTAAAAACCCTCTCCTTCACTCCTAAACAAAATTGCTCAAGAATCATCAAGAAAATCATCAAGTTAAGGATAGCTTCCAAGATTCATCATCAAGGTAATCCATTCTTCATGAATTTTAATCTACCTAACCAAAATTTCTTCATCTATTGATGAATCCCTAATAGAATCTTAAATCATAACCTAGGGTTTCAAGAAAACGAATTCAAGAATTCTAAGAGAGGATTCCTTGATTCTTCTTTTTCAAGAATTATGGTTCTTAATCAAGAACTCTAAAGATTCTAAGTCCAGAATCCAAGAATCAAACATGAGCCCTTCAAGCAATGTCTTTCCAAGTTCTTTTACTCTAAAAGAACTACCGAGATTGAGGATTTTCTCCAAGAAAGCTAGTATTCGTCAAATTTTGATTGTAATATCAAATTTTCAGGTATGTAAGGCTAAACCAAAACATGAGATTGTCCTCTCATGTGCCCCATAGAGGTCACAGATGAGTTGATGATTGAAGAGTCTACATGCATGAGTTCTTTGATGGCTTTTTCTTGAAAATTATATTTGAAATTATATGTTTTCTATGTTGATGATCATCATACTATTTGTTTTCTTAAATTGAATATTTTTATGAGAATTTGCATAACCCTATATGACTATTTTGAAGAGCATGCATAATGAACTTGAGGATTGAGTCTAGAGCCTTGAATTGTGATTGTGATTGTGATTGTGATGAGAGAATGATGAGTCTAGAGCCTTGAGTTAGGATTGTGATTGTTGATTGTGATTGTGATTGTGATGAGAGAATGATGAGTCTAGAGCCTTGAGTTAAGATTGTGATTGTTGATTGTGATTGTGATTGTGATGAGAGAATGATGAGTCTAGAGCCTTGAGTTAAGATTGTGATTGTTGATTGTGACTGTGATTGTAACGAGAGAATGATGATAAGTTGATAGAGTTTGATTGTCTAATGAGTCTCTATAAATGAACTCTACCGATGTGTTTATTCACTTGATTCCTAATGATTGATCTAAACCTTGAGTCATTGATGAGATTGATTGATGAGAGGGTTAAAGTCCCTATGAGCTTGATTGATAATAGGGTTAAAGTCCCTATGAGATAGCGATCGTTGACGGGGTTAAAGTCCCTACGAGATTGGTTTGATTGGATTGATAATTTATGAGCATTGAGTCGGGAGGAGTATCGAGCACCAAAATGGGTAAGAGTGAGTCCCACTCGAACTCATTAAACTATGTCGCCAAGCATAGAAGAGGTTTTCCTCTTGAGTTGATGTCCCTGAAATCAATAGCGGACTTTGTTGATTGTTCTGTCTCCATCTTGGATTTATCCATTATGATTTCGATTCGTCTCTACCTGGCAAGTACGGGACGGCGGTGGCAACACCGGCGGGATTGTTGTATAATCACTGGCTCATAAGTGATTGTTGTCGGTTAAGAGAAACTCCCATAAACTTCTTACCCTATTCTGAGTCTGGAAGAGATGAGAGGAGGTGAGCTCCTCTGAGATGAGACGAGATGAAATGAAATGTGATGAGATAAGAGGAGGTGAGCTCCTTTGAGATGAGTCTGAGATGATTGATGATGTTTGAGTTGTTGATAGGTCACTTGTCTACTCTTTATTCTTGCATAGATAGACATTTGACTAATGATGTGATTTGATATGTTTATTTTGAGTTGATGTTGTTTTCCATATTATTCTACCGGATTCTGTTTCATTCAGCTATTTTACATACCAGTACATTCCAAGTACTGACGTCCACTCTGGACTGCATCATTTTATGATGTAGAGGCAGGTACTAGAGATCATCGACAGGCGCTCTGTTGAAGATCTGAGATTCGAAGCTGATTTGGTGAGCCTCTCCTACTCCGGAGGATCCACTACTTTTATTTCATCATGCTTTAGAGTTAGATCGGACTATTTATTTTATTTTGATTTGGGTAGCCATGGATTTGTCATTGGCACCACATGATTAGTGATAGAGGCTTCATAGACGATGGTCGAGTATTGATGTTGAGATTGTAAGCTAGTTCTTTCTGCTAGCCTTCATTATTTTATATATTCTTTGAGACTTTAGATGAGATGTGTCCATTACATACTTATATTTTTCCGATGTTCAATAGAGTTTATTTGATTGGATGATGTGATGAGGCTAAGTGGTTCGCTTGGGGACTAGCAATAGTCTCTAAGTGCCGGCCACGCCGAGGGTACCCTCCCGGGGCGTGACACGATCGTATTACTTGTGTAAGTATTATCTCAATATATAAGATCACTACTGATTCCACTTCAACGCATAAGATCACTACTAATATATTATAAAACATATTGACGCAACCAACTAATACTCAATTTACTTAGTCACAATCACTTACATATGCAATTGCTCAATAGATTATATATTACTTGTGCAATCGCCACGTCAATATATAAGATCACTCATAAATTTAGCGTTTTATTTGAAATTGGAGTAACAAAACTCAATTTATCACTACATATGCTGATACCATCAACTTATAGTCAACTTGCTATAGCTACTAACAAAAAATCAAAAGTAGGGTCCAGCAATTGCTGAGGATAATACAGCAATTGTTGCACAATTCCCAGCAACTGCTACGACCTTTACAACAGTTGCTGCACAATTCCCGTGCATCACCGATTCCCGATAATCCGTCGTTCAATATTGAAATTTTTATGTCGGGACTAAGTGGTGTTGATGTTTTTCAGCTATTGGCATTGTTCGGTGAATTTTTCGGGGCCCATAGCTCAAATTCCAAAAAAAATTGGCCCTGAAAACAATGACCCTCCGCGACATATCCGCATCGCGGGGGCGTCGCGAACACACACTTGTTCGCTTGTTATAGGTCAAAAATGCATCATCGATTTTTTTTCCAAATCTGTGAGTTGTTTTTGTCATTTGTTTGGTTGAACTAACCTATATTACCATTTTGAAGCGTAGTGCATTGTTCGGGGAATTTTTCAGGGCCCGTAGCTCAAAATTAAAAAAAAACAAAAATTGCCCAAAACAGTGTTCGTCCACGACAGTAACGCGTCGCGGAGGCGTCGCGTACCCAGCTACTTTGTCACGAGGTAGCTGGTACGCGACGCGGACATGTTGCGGAGGGACACTGTTTCAGGCAATTTTTTTTTGAGCTACGGGCCCCGAAAAATTTTCCGAATAATTCACTACACTTCAAAACAGTAATATATGTTAGTTCAACCAAACAAATGACAAAAACAAATGACTGATTTGGAAAAAAAAACGATGATGCATTTTTGGACCCAGAACAGTCGAATAAGTGTTTCTGTGTGACGCGTCCGCGACGCGAACAAGTCACGGACGGTCCGAAATGTCGCGGTTGGAACTTTTTTTTAAAAAACTTAAATTTTTTTTCATTATAAATTTTTTTGTCACAAATGGATTCCAAAAGCTTTTAAAATATATACTCTAACCCTTCATCAACTTAATCCCACTTAATTTTTAATTAATGACAAATTTGACCGATCACCTTTTTTAATTTCAAAACTTAACCAACACCTCCAATTCAATTTTCACAAGTAACTTGGGGGTTTTAATTAAGGGTGACAAACTTGTTTGGAAATTAAAAAAAAGTGACACTAGTTTTAATAATTAAGTGTAGGTGACAAAATTTTAGTTAATGGTTAATGATGTTAGTCAATGTTCAAAAAGGTCCCCAAGTTAAATTTTATACACTTTAACCCACCCAATAGAAAATACCATAAATACCCCCAAACCCCCCCCCCAACGTTCACCCAGTTCCCCGCGGAAAATTTTCCCCCATTTGCATCGGTTCCTTTGCTTTTCTTGTTGTTGTAGTTGTTGTTCTTCTTCTTCTTCTTGTTGTTGTTGTTGTTCTTCTTATTCTTCTTCTTCTTCTTGTTGTTAGTATTTTCCCAACACAAGATTTGAGATTCAAATTTGGGTGAAAAGAAATCAAAATTTTTGGGGCATTTGTTTGGGCAGGCTTCGAAAGTACTTGAAAGGTAAGTTTCAATCCTTATTATGACTGATAAAAGTGTATGTGATGCTATTTATTTGTGTTTTGTGTTTTTGTTGATGTTTCCGCCATTGTTGCCATTTCTTCACTGTTGAGGCATTTTGGGGAAGATGCAACAGCTGCTGGACTGAGTGCAGCAGCTGCTGGACTAACAAAGTTGGTTTCATATGATGAAGTAGCTGCTGAATTGAATACAACAATTGTTGTATTTCTGTACACTTTTCTCATGCTGCGCTTTTAACTGTTACTCATATAGGTACCTTGAAGATCATCCATGGGAGACAAAATAGTATTAGGAGTTGATTGTCGTGGTGAATGAGTTGATTCGAACAATCGTTTTATTTTGCGTTGGAAAGGCAAAGAAATGGTCGAGACGATAGCAATGATTGTGAATCGAGATATCTCGTATGAGGATTTTGTAAATCAAATTATTTGTAGCTGTGAATTAAATTGTGAGCCGGAAGATATCGTCATCATAATGTACAGCAGCTGCTGGGAAATGTACAGCAGATGCTGGACCCTACCTTTGATTTTTCGTTAGTATCTATAGGAAGATGACTATAAGGTGATGGTATCAGCCATATGTAGTGATAAGTTGAGTTTTCTCCGACTTCAAATAAAATTTACAATCAACTTATGTAACTAATTGTACATGTAAGTGATGCTGACTATTGAGCAATCTATTGAGCAATTGCATATGTAAGTGCTAGTGACTAAGTAAATTGAGTATTACTTGATTGCGTCAATATGTTTTATAATATACAATCCATATGTTTTATAATATTTTGCGTCAATATGGCGGTAGTAAACATTTTGTTAGAACTTGTTGTAGCAAGTTGGCAAGCTGCTGGATTATTCTCAGCAGCTGCTGGGAAATGTACAGCATTTGCTGGGAAATGTATAGCAGCTGCTGGGAAATGTACAGCAGCTGCTGGACTCGACCTTTGATTTTTCGTTAGTACCTATAGGAAGATGACTATAAGGTGATGGTATCAGCCATATGTAGTGATAAGTTGAGTTTTGTTACTCCGACTTGAAATAAAATGCTAAATTCATGAGTGATCTTATACATTACCTTCACTTACTCACAAGTAATAAACAATCTATTGAGCAATTGCATATGTAAGTGATGGTGACTAAGTAAAGTGACTATTACTTGGTTGCGTCGATACATTTTGTAATACATTACTACTTATCTTATGCGTTGAGGTGGAATAAGTAGTGATCTTATACATTGAGATAGTACATACACAAACAATACGATGGCAGATCTAAATCAGACTTATTTCGGTGGCTTTTTCCATTAATTAGTCCATGTGCTCATCGTTACAAATGAATATAAGGAATTTAGTCCAATTCAACAATAGAAATAACTCGATGAAAAACATTTTGTTAGAACTTGTTGTAGCAAGTTGGCAAGTTGCTGGATTATTCTCAGCAGCTGCTGGGAAATGTACAGCATTTGCTGGGAAATGTATAGCAGCTGCTGGGAAATGTACAGCAGCTGCTATATTATTCCCAGCAGCTGCTGGACCCGACCTTTGATTTTTCCTTAGTACCTATAGGAAGATGACTATAAGGTGATGGTATTAGCCATATGTAGTGATAAGTTGAGTTTTGTTACTCTGACTTCAAATAAAATGCTAAATTCACGAGTGATCTTATACATTGCCTTCGCTTACTCACAAGTAATAAACAATCTATTGAGCAATTGCATATGTAAGTGATGGTGACTAAGTAAAGTGACTATTACTTGGTTGCGTCGATACGTTTTGTAATAAATTACTACTTATCTTATACGTTGAGGTGGAATCAGTAGTGATCTTATACATTGAGATAGTACATACACAAACAATACAATGGCAGATCTAAATCAGACTTATTTCGGTGGCTTTTTCCATTAATTAGTCCATGTGCTCATCGTTACAGACGAATATAAGGAATTTAGTCTAATTCAACAATAGAAATAACTCGATGGAAAACATTTTGTTAGAACTTGTTGTAGCAAGTTGGCAAGTTGCTGGATTATTCTCAGCAGCTGCTGGAAAATGTACAGCAGTTGCTGGGAATTTCGTAGCAGGTGCGCGATACGTCCGTGACGCGGACATGCCGGGGAGGGTCATTGTTTTCGTGCCCCAAAATTTTGTGATTTTTCACTACGGGCCCCGAAAAATTCACTTGTTATAGCAAGTTGGCAAGTTGCTGGATTATTCTCAGCAGCTACTGGGAAATGTACAACATTTGCTGGGAAATGTACAACAGCTGCTGTATTATTTCCAGCAGCTGCTGGGAATTTCGTAGCAGGTGCGCGACACTTCCGCGACGCGGACATGTCGCGGAGGGTCACTGTTTTCATGCTCCAAAATTTTTACAGCAGCTGCTGTATTATTTCCAGCAGCTGCTGGGAATTGCGTAGCAGGTGCGCGACACGACGCGGACATGTCGCGGAGGGTCACTGTTTTCGTGCCCCAAAATTTTGGATTTTTCACTACGGGCCCCGAAAAATTCACCGGCCACCTACACATCATTCAAAATGTTAAGACATGTTGGTTTAGCAAAAAAAACTCTCAAAGAAACTCCCGGGTCAAGCGAAAAATGACGAAACATTTTCTCTACAGAGAAATAGGCAGGTGCGCGACGCCTCCGCGATGCGGACATGTCGCGGAGGGTCACTGTTTTCGTGCCCTAAAATTTTGGGATTTTTCGCTACTGGCCCCGAAAAATTCACCGGCCACCTACACATCCTTCAAAATGTTAAGACATGTTGGTTTAGCAAAAAAAACTCTCAAAAAAACTCCCGGGTCAATCGAAAAATGACGAAATATTTTCTCCACAGAAAATAGGCAGGTCCGCGACGCGGAGACGTCGCGGAGGATCACTGTTTCAGGCAAATTATTTTAAAAATTTTTTAGATAAAGGCTCCGAAAAATTCCTCGAACAATGGACTACGCTTCAAAACAACAATATTTGTTATTTCAACCAAACAAATGACAAAAACAAACCCCGGATTCCGGAAAAAAATGATGCTACAATTTTGGACCAAGAACAGTTTATCAACTGTGTCCGCGCGACGCATCCGTGACGCGGAGGTGTCGCGGAGAGTGCGAAATCCCCCGACTGGATTTATTTTAAAAACAATATTAATTTTTTTTTAAAAAATAAGTTTTTTTTAACAGATAGGTTTCAAAAGTTGTAAAACTTTACATTTACATCCATGATTAACTTAATCACATCATTAACTTAACTAAAGGTCAAACTTGTCACCAATACTAATTTCCAAACTTTTTTGTCACCACCCTCTCAATTTTCACAAGTAACTTAGTCTCCAAACTTTCTTCTACTTGCTTTATACTTTCCTAGAAAAAAAAAACCCCAAGATTTATTGAATTTTTAAGTAGGAGAGGAGTCCTTTGATTATAGTTTTAAAAGAAAGAAAAAAAGGTGATTTTAGCATCCAGATGACGATTCAGATTTACTGATTTGGGAATTCTCAAGGCCAATCGGATTGTAGAGTTGAACACATTTTCAATTTTCTGGTTAAAGACAGCGGTTGTGTGTTTGGATCTTGCTCTCTAGAAGATGGTATAGTCCCACTCAAATCATTCTTATTGAATCATCATGGCGACATCCGACAAGCAGAATACGTTGGATTACATCAACCAGATGTTTCCCACAGGTCTTTTACTTGTTTACATTTCTCAACCTATTCGCTTCTCTCTATAAAACATGTACATATATTCAATTACGCTTTGCCAACAAGTTTGTAGTTGAAGGGGTTTAGGCCAATGCTGTTCATGTTCTCAATCTGTTTCCCCTTTTCCTTTTCTTCCCATCTGAATCTGGTTTAGTTAATTTCTGAAGTTAGACTTATCCGAAATAAATTTGGTTGACACTTCGCCTTGAATTGCTAATTGTTAATCTGAGACAGTTACGTCCACACTGATATATATCAAGTCTCACTTTAATTGGTCCTTACTATCAAATGGTGGCTTATCAGTTAGTTTGGAAAAAAAGGGTTTGATTTGTAGCTGAGACATATAAACTTGGTGGCACTATTGACTCATTGAACATGGACTACTTTTTTTTTTGGGGTATCCACCTAGGTTGGTTTGGCATTAAAGATAAATTTACACCAACAATCTATGTTCTACACAATACAGGTTATTCTTAAACATTTTGTTTGAAATAGAATGGAGTGCTTCACTTTGGATTTTCTAAAACCCTTAAAAGTTCTAGTATTCTTTCTCTTCGGATCAACCAAAAAGTCTAAAGAGGATGATGAAATTTAAATTTATTGATTTAGTTAGGTTGCTTGAGAACAGAAAAATTATCAGCATAGAAAGATCAGAGTAGATAAATTGGAATGCTTTTCAAGTTTTGTGTGAAAAGGATCAAAGAGACTCTCCCTCAGTTAGTTCAATAGATACTAGAGCTTGAAACATAAGTTATTTTAATTTTCTTTATTTTATCAAACCTCCATTAATGATGTATAGATTATACTATGGTAAGGATCTTCATCCTCAAAAAAGAAAAAAAAACTATGGTAAGGATCTTTGTTTTATTCATTAGACTTATTGGGAGAAAATCAATAGTTTTCTAGCCTTTCATGATTCACATTTGTCTTTGTTCCATTTTGTTAAATTAGGTCTTGGGCCTAACTCACACCCCAAAAGCTAGCTCAAAGGGAGGAGGATTGCCCGAGCCCTACAAGGAGTCCACCCATCTCATTAACCACCAATGTGGGACTTTTGTATTCTTCAACACCCCACCTCACGCCGAGTGCTTAGCATCTGGTGCATGGACAATTTTTAATATTTGGGAGCCCAACATTGGGTGATTTAGGTCCTTCTCTGATACCATGTAAAATTAGGTCTTGGGCCTAACTCACACCCCAAAAGCTAGCTCAAAGGGAGAAGGATTGCCCGAGCCTTATAAGGAGTCCACCCATCTCATTAACTACCAATATGGGTCTTTTGTATTCTTCAACACATTTCAACACTTAATTGTTCTTTCCTATTGAAATCATTTCTCTCTGCTCCTCTTTCTTTTCCTTTGGGATTGCTGCTGTGAATCCATTGATAAAATGTGTGATTTATGTAAACAAAAGGTATAATAAATTGAGTTTAGGGAAAAGCATTGGGATTAATAAAGTCCATCATTTGTTTCATTATTTGTACCAATGGATCCCGTGGGCTTAAACATGTCTAGAAAACAATAGTTTTCTCAAGATTTGGTTGAAAGTCTCATTCCTTGTCTTGAAAGTTTTAGTTAGAATTGGGAAAAATATCGAGGCATTAGATAGGAACTGAATTTTCTGGACAAGTTTATGTCAGGTCAGTATCAGTCCTAATTATTTATAGATAGATTACGAACTTTTTCTCTGAAGTCGGTAGTTGTCCTCTTGTATAATCTATATAGATAGATTATGAACTTTTTATCTAAAGTAGGTAGTTGTCCTCTTGTATAATCTATGTTATGAAATATCCAAATGGGTAAGTTAAATGGATAACATATTTTAGGTGGAAGTTCTTTGAGTATATTCACTAAAAGGGTAACAAGACTTTGAATTTGGGATAGAGTGAGTTGGAAGTAGAAGATTAGGGGTCCTTTTTTTTTTTTTGGGTAAAATTATTTACCTTATAAGAAAAAGAAGAGGGACTTAGTACAGGTCCTTTTGGCTTCTAGTGATCTAGCATAATAGCAGTGTGATGCTATTGTTGCTAATATGATTGAATACAGGAAATGTATGATTACTTTATATCGTTGTTTCTAGAAGGAATTAATGTTTGTTAATAATAGTTGAGAGGAAGGTGAGTTTTGGTCACTGATCACTGGAATCCTGCTGTAAATGGCAATCAAAATTGGGTCTTATTAGACAGTGAAGTAGCAATATAACTGCATTAAGGTTTATGCTCGTTTAATAACAAAGAAAAAGTCCAAAATGTAAGAATTAAGATTTGCTGGTGATCCATTGAGTAAGGCCTTTAACCTTCAAAATTTTAGAGCACTAGGTGTAGTTATTACTACAATTATTAAATAGCATATATCTCCAATATAATTATGACCTGGGATCATCGTCATGGTTGTCCCTTTTTTGAATAATCAGTTGACACATGGTTGTTGTGCAGAAGCATCTCTATCTGGCGTGGAGCCCCTTATGCAGAAGATACATAGTGAAATTCGTCGTGTTGATGCTGAAATATTGACTGCTGTCCGGCAACAGGTGAAATATTTTGCATCTCCTTTCTCTTTCTCTACCCTTTTTGTGTATCTTTCTTCAAGTACAAATTTTCACGTATAATTTAACATCATGTGGTATGACTGCTGATTATAACCCTTAGACTGTAAGTGCTGATGCTTAAAGGAGAAGGCTCAGTTATAAACAGACACTATAATTCTGTTGTTCTTGTGCTTTGTACTCACTTATTCTAAAAATTTAGAAGAACTGCTCTCCAGCATGTCTGGAGAGTCCATCATATATTCTTTCTCCAGACAAAAACTCCATAATGTGGTCCCTTTTCTATTTCTGATCATGTCTGGAATTACCAAGTGGAAAATTGATGTTCATTGATTAGTATTTCAATAAATGGCCAAAGCTAGATAAGAGTGTGCCACAACTGTCAGATAGATTATATAAACTATTGTGCACTTGCGGGAAACTCCTTGCCGAGGGCCTATGCACCTCCGGGATTAGTTGGGGCTCAAAGAGACTCGGACACCCGGTGCAAATAAAAAAAAGATTATATAAACTATTGTTACTGCCCTCTGTTGCTAATAAGGCCTAGTCCAAGCAACAAGTCCAAGAGTCTTAAGATAGAAAGGACCTTTATGATCATATATTTAGTTCTGCAAATTCATCTTTCAATTTCACAGTTGTAGAAAGATTGTAAGAACGATGGCCCCTGATATTTTTGGAGAACCTATTGTTTTGAGTCTACCTTTTGTATACCACTTGCTTCAATAAAATTATTACATTACCAAAAGGAAATTTCTTGGACAATCTTTATCACGGTGCAAGTTTTCCTGTAAATTATGTACCTCTAAGATTGCATTAGAAGTATTTTAGTTTGAGTTTATTTTATTGGGGATTCTTCAACAACAATGCCTCAGTCCAAAATAAGTTAGGGTTGGTTATATATGAATCCTCCATTTAGACTTATATCATGCCATAGTCATACCAAACAAAATAAGTAAAAAAGGAGGTAAATATATATAAATAGTACTCCCCATCTCAAATTTATGTGACACTCTTTCCTTGTTAGTCAATCTCAAAAAGAATGTCACCTTTCTATATTAAGTAACAACTCAAATTTAAAATTGCCATTTTTTCTTTAGTGGGATGATTTATAGCCATAAAAATATCTATGGTTTATTTTAGACCATAAGTTTCAAAAATCTTCCATTGTTTCTTATACTTTGTGCCCGGTCAAACCACATCATATAAATTAGGATGGAGGGAGTAATAAAAAATTAATGTTAGGAGTTCTCTGTGTTTTTAGTGGCATATAAATATGAAATACTCCTAAAAAGCATCAGATCTAAGCAGTACTGACATGACTAAAACATGTTCCTGACTAGCTTATACGAAAATACATAAGGCACAAGGGTTTGTTCCATTGACAAAGGTTGACGGACTTGTGTCTTAGGTCATAATTTCAAGCGTTGTGTGAGCTAAGTTAATATATAATTAGAGAGGTGGAGGGGAAGATCCAACATCCTTGAGTTTCAAAGACTGTGGTTGGCCCAAAGTGTTGGCTCCAAATGAATTTCTCGATCTTACAAAAAATTGATACCATTTATATAGATATTCTTTTCCTCGTTGTGCCCTATATTTAGCTGTCTACATAGAAGAAGTTATAGGTCTTTTGCGACAACTTCCTTCCGTGTAATCTTAAATCTTCCTCGTCTCCTTTTTAAGTTTTAGCACCTTCACTCATCATGTTTTCATATCTAAGTATGGATGCATCTGGAAATGCAATATGATTAAACCATCTCAAATAATCTTTTGTTCGTTTACTCTCAATGCGTTTTACTCGTACCTTTTGACAAATGTGATCATTTTGATTTTATCTAATCTACACATCCAGCTTCTCATCAATATCTCAGGGACACACATCTAGCGGGTATGTTGCACTTTAGTGGCCTAAACATTCACTCCCATATAACATTGTCGGTCACTTTGGTAGTTATCATTCTATCACATGATACTCCATTAACATTTCTTCATTTCAGCCATCCGGTTTTAATTGTATGAGCAGCATCTTCATCTATCATTTGATTCTTCTAGAACAACGTGCCTAAATATATGAAGTGTTTGCATTTGCTAGGAATTTACCGTATGAAGAATAAGGTAAATTTAATAGACTTATGCACAATATTTTATTATGCTTTTCCTTTCCTTTTTACTCTTGTCTTTTATTTGGTGAATTTTGAAGGTAAGAAATACATCAATTTTGACTTTCCCTCTTAAGAGAAAAAGGAGAAGAGAGAGCGAGGAGATATAAGAATCCTAGAATGTCGAATTCATCAAGATTACCTTATTTTAAGTAATTGCTTTTATTATTTCTCCTGATCAATGAAACTTTATGATGTTATTCTTTTTATTTTTATAATCATGGTAAGAACTATGTTTTTGGCCTTTTGCTTTTTCATATTTCAGAGCAACTCTGGAACCAAAGCCAGAGAAGATCTTGCTGCAGCTACTAGTGCTGTGCAGGTATGTTCTTTAGGCTAGCTCTCTTTTCTATTGTATGGCAGAAGCTTTAACTGTGTGAAGATAAAATCTATTAGTTCTTGATACAGAAAAATAGTCTGACATTGCTATCTATGTGAGATATTTGTTGGCTTCTTATTCACAAGTTGATTTTATTAATCCAGGAACTCATGAATAAGATTCGAGAAATTAAAATGAAAGCAGAGCAAAGTGAAACAATGGTTCAAGAAATATGTCGCGACATTAAGAAATTGGATTTTGCAAAGAAGCACATAACAACAACAATTACTGCCCTTCACCGCCTAACCATGCTAGGTTAGTCTCATTTTTCACTGTCAAAGTTGTTTTTTTTTTTTTTGGATTTTCTACTGTTTTGTGCTTGGAAGAAGATTTTAGGCCGAAACGCTTCCTTCTCCATGCTTAAGAAGTACATTATTGATGAAACCAGTAAATTGTTTCATATACTATATGCACTTTGCTGTCCTTGGAAAGTGGTATCTGAACATTCTTAAATATAGAACAGGAGTCCTCCATCTGCGCAAGCTTTTTTGTTAGATGCTAGGCTGTATGTGGAATAAGAAAATTTCAAATTTGAGCATGTGCTTGACACCTTCTAAGCAAGGTGGATGCTACGGAATAATGAATTGGTGCGGAGGAAAATTCTGTTTAGAGACTTAGGTCTTCATTTACTCCAAAAGTATTTTAAAATCAAATCTTGTCCATATTTTTGCCGGAATAAGGAGAGACCTATTGGGTGCTATCCAAGTATTTTCCCTCCTTTAGTCTCTATATCCTTTTTATGTGCTTATTTGCGAGATGCCTATATCTCAACTTATTCATGCAGAGAAAATGTAAAGATGCCTCATTTATTTTGTGCTGCACCAAAAAAACACCATATAAAGAAATAAATGGAACTCTTAAGAAAAGAGGAGAGGAGATAGGTGATAGTGTTTTTTTTTCTGGAGTTGTTATGAATGTAAAAAAGAAAGGAATGTGAGTAATTCAATTTTAGCTTCCTTAGTGAGGTATTTTCCCTTGTTGTGGAAAATATTTTGTGTTGTTAAAGGTGTCCCTGAAGCGAGGCTCAAAACATGTTGAGCGCGTCGGCTCGCTTTATGTGTGCTTTAGTGTTATCAACGATGTTCTAAAATATATTTTCCTTACCAATGAGCCTCTTTTGAAGATGTGACACTAAACAATTGATATTTCACTTTATTTTATTCTTTAAAAATATTTTTATTCATATATTTGTCATTCATGTTTATAATTATTAGTCTTGGACTAAACATATACTCCATCTGTTTCAAAAAGAATGACGTATTTCATTTTTAGTCTGTTTAAAAAGGAACGACCTCTTTTCTTTTTTGGCAACATTTTAATTTCAACTTTCCACGTGCATGTTGAAGGCCACAAAATTAAAGGGCAGTTTGGTATATTTTACATAATTTTAATTTAGAACCACAAAATAAAAAAGTCTTCTTTATTTTCTTAAGCTCCAAGCCAAGTTAATTCAGGTCATTCTTTTTGAAATGGAGGGAGTATATTTGTATGTTTTCTGCCCTTGTGCCTTTTTTCATTAAAGCCAATGCTTTATTTGTGCTTTGCGCTTAAAGCCCCAAGGCCTTAGAGCTTTTTTGTGCTTTTCGCCTTTGATAACACTGAAAATGCTAGAAATGCTTTTTGTTCATGACCCTTGCCCTCTCCTTTCTCTTCCTCTCCTGTATCCAAAAGATCTATTAACTCCGTGAAAGTCAAGTCTTCCTTTGATATCTAATTAGACTTATTGGTTAATTAAGTTTCCTTTAAGACATTTAGTTTCTATATTTTGAAAGAATCTAGAAATAGAACTACAAAATATAGAAATAGATTCTTGAGTCTATCTTATGTTCTTAATCCTTGTTAAATAAAATTACACTAGTTAAATCATGGTATTGCTTGCCCGTATTTGTTTCTCGTCTAGTGCTTTTTACATTGACTTAATATTCATTTATTTAGATCTTTTTTTGTTATAGTGTTAGTTTAATATACCTTACACTATAGCAGTTTATAGATTATAGTGGCTTTGGTGAATGATGGTATTGTAAGGTCATGTCCTCGGGCGGGTTGGGGCAAGGGTCAAGGATTGCAACAGAGCTGCTTGGCTGAGAGTTGGGTCATGGAACATAGGAACTTTGGTTGTGAAGTCTATAGAGTTGGTAAAGATTTTGAAGAAGGGAAGATCAATATCTAGTTTATTCTGCTTATGGGTTTTTGAAATGAGGGTTCACAGGAAACAACCTCACCACCTCTATGTGGTAGTGGTAAGGTCTGCATACATTCTACCTTTCCTAGACCCCACTTGTGGGAATCTACTAGGTATATTGTTGTTGTTGTTGAAGATCAATATAACTTGTGGCTAGGAGACCAAATGGGTGGGAACTAAGGCTAGAGATATAGACGGGTTTAAATTGTGGTACTTATGAGGCTCGAGAAATAGGAATAGAGTAGGCATTTTAGTAGATCGAGAACTCAGGGAGCTAGTGGTAGAGGTAGGAGGTGGATGGCAGGATGATGATAATTAAGCTAGTCATTGGAGGACTTACCTTGAACATTATTAGTGCTACGCAACTCAAGCGGGCTGGACGAGCAGGTTAAAATGCGATTTTGGGTGAATTAGGATGACGTAGGGATGGATATCTCTCACTCTGAGCAGCTGTTTATTGGAGGAGATTTCAATGGTCACATTATGACAACTTCAAACCTTCTTTGTATTTTTTTTAGTTGAGCCAGGGGTCTTTCGAAACAACGAGGTAAAAATAAGGTTTAGACCATGCTTGTGGGATTATGTTGGGTATGTTGTTGCTATTTTTCTACTTTCAGATCTATCTGATTTTCAAAGAGCCTTAGCCATTTATCCATGACATATCTGATTCCATTTGAAGCACTAATTGATGCGGCTCATCTAGCACTTTTGATGCATTAGAATCACCTTGTATGATTTTAAAGGCTATTTCCTTTCGCCAAATCGTTGGTTGAAAACTAGAATTTCATAGAGGTAAGGTTTGTAGGTGTAAATACATAACTGAAATGAATGGAAACTTAAAAGACTGCTTTCTGATAGTTCAAACTGCACAAGGATATCTATGTTCCATGGCATCATGTTCCTAGCATCAGATGCTTACTTTTTTCTTTGGATGAATCAGCATGAGATGCTTTACTAGCTATGAGAGGACATAGAAGTTCAAATATATGTGTTATTGAAGGACACGAGTGTTGTACCCAACATGGATGCTAGCACAAATATCCTTTAAAAAGTGATCATAGATAATGAGAAAAGGAAGAATATACTAATATTAATAATTTAAGTTATGTGATAAGAGTTATCAACAACAGAGCATCTATGCATGCTTAGTTTAGCATTTCTCTTCACTAAAGGTACATTATCTGAACGTGTTTCTCCTTATTAAAGATACATTATCTGAATGCTTTTCTCCTTATAAAAGAAAAACATCATCTCAATGCGATTCTTGTGTCTTATAACAGTCTCTGCAGTCGAGCAACTTCAAGTAATGGCTTCCAAACGTCACTATAAAGAGGCAGCTGCACAGCTTGAGGTACTTGGCTGTTGCTCTTTCACAGTATAAACTTTTCATTATTTAACCTTCACCATCACATGACAACTTGCTACTAATTGTTTCTTGTACAAGAATGCATGTTCTGCACTAGGTTAGTTATAATTGAAACTTCTGTTGTTGCAAGATGCTTGCTGAACGAGAGTTGCTGGATTCTTTTCTTTGAGAATTGCAACCTTCTTAAGATATTGGTGCACAAATGGAGGTTTTTGTGTCATTTGATTATTTTTGGCGTACTGATTCACTATTAACATAGTCAATGTCATATATCAATGTATGATTAAAGGCTTCACTTAAACTAATACTTCATCTGGATGTTGGTGATTTAAAAGTATATGTTACTACAGACTTTATTTTTGCTCCGTAATAAGTTGGAAGTCTAATACTCTGTAATTGTCGCTAGAAATATAATGATATGGCAATATATATTTCTAAAATATGTTTTTCTTGAGAAGAATTACTTCTATACTTGACTTATTTCAATTGAAGCTGCACTTGTTCTTGTGAGCCTCCTCTTTCTTTTTACTCTTTTCTTGAGGTGAATCTAAGTTTTCTTTGTGCAGTAAGTTTCTTGAATACTGATTTGTTAAAAAATGTTGGTTCTCACTCTTAGATATGCATATATCTCATTGTAAATTGTATTGGCTGAATCAACTGTTGGAAGTTATTCATATCACTACCTTCAGCAACCAATGAACACACACTTTCTTCTTTGATATTCTAATGCTGTCACTCTCGCAAATAGGACGGATTTGCTTCTAATTCCTATCTTGTGACGTTTCAGGCTGTAACCCAGCTCTGTAGTCATTTTGAAGCCTATAGAGATATTCCTAAGATTACAGAACTTAGAGAAAAGTTTAAGAGCATCAAACAAGTCCTCAAGTCTCATGTGTTCTCTGACTTCTCCAGGTGGGTGCTATAAACTCAAGTAATATTACTGCTGGACATGATTGACAAATACTTCTTAGAAAAGAAAATATTGTACCCTATTGATATCGCATCAATTAACTTGTCTTCTCATCTGCCATGGTAGCTCATATGTACTTTTGTCAATTCAAAATCAACATTCTGTTCGTGTCTTCTCTTAAAAGTTGTTGTGATAGGTTCGTATGAATAAGAGCTGTTCGATATAAGAAAAAGATGTAGATATTTTCATTAGGTTCCAAACACAGAGAAATTGTTTCTAGGTTTTCTATTTAGGCCTTATTATGATTACGTTTTGTTTGCTGAAGGTACCTCTTCTCTATGCATGAGTGACCTACTTCTTGTGCAATAGGAATTATAAATAAATAGAGGATCTGGGTTGTCCTATAGGCATGTGATAACAATTCCAATTGGGGATGAATTCAATTGAAATCAAATGCAGAAATTAAACAACATAAAAATAAGAAAGATAAGAAAGAAGGGATGAGAAGTGAAGTTCAAAAGGCTAATTAAACATTTAACCAAGGGAGAAGAGATTTAAATTCAATAAAGAGAGAAACTCACTTGAAATCCACAAATGAGTGACTCAATATGAAGTCAAGGGTAAAGAAGTCTTCAATCAATAACGAGAATCAACCCATCAAACTAAGCTACACTAAACTAGACTAACCTAAACTACAGTCTTCAAAAGGAGTTTTCATTCAATACCAAAAATCTTCATAATCTTAGTCTTCCTAATTGAAAAAGACTACTATTTGTACTAAGAAAATAAAGAAGACACATCCTTTATAACTTTACTCTTGATTAGATAAGAGCCTTGTTTGGTTGCCTTCTTTTGTGAATTCTTGAATTTATGAAACAACGAATTGCACACATGACCTCTTCTTCTTTCTATTCACTTTGATGGACCTTCCGCACATTGTATGTCTTTATTTTGTGTCCATCAAGCTCTTCTAAAGCTTTTATGTGATCCATGCCATTATCATCCTCCTCTTCTTGAAAAGGATTTTTCCTCGAATCCAAACCTTGCAAAACGTAAGGACAACCAACAAAGAATTCCTCATAGTATGAAGATTAGTATCATGGTTAGCACAAAAAGCATTACACCAAGGAGACTCAATCCCAAGGAACAACCAAATATCCTCCATTATCATGACTATTAAGCCCATAGATGGAGCACAAGGAAATTGTCTATGCCTCAAATCAAAAGGATAATACCACCCCAAAAATGGTACTACTACAAGCTCACGTACTCCCAAACATACTAGGGTCAAAATGATAGAATAACCACATAATTGGGTCATACAAATAGTATAGACTTCAATGAAACTCTGACCCATATGTAATGCACATTTAAGACAAGTATGAGACTCATCACATGCAAAGAGATAGTAGAGAAAGGTGTCATGCACATTGGGGTCATCTAAGGTGTTCCTATAGGCAAGATCATAACTAGGTTCAGTGACCCAAACACTCGTTACATCACAAAATGGAACACACCAAGACAACATGATGCATTTAGGATAAACTTCACCTTCTCTTAACAAACAACTCCTACCCTTATAAGGTGCACAATAAACAAGATCATGAATAGCATCATATGCAAAGAGGTAGTAAAGAAAATGCGTAAGAGAACTACTCTTTTCCATACACAACGTAGCTCTCTCAAGTGGATTGTAAACCCTTAAGAACTTTCCATCATAGGGAAAAGTGCGGACGAATTCACCCAAATTGTGCTTGTCATCTTGACCAAGTGTCATCACACAAGTGCCACCAATCAAATCATTACCGGGGTCAAATAGAAAGGAAATCCACGAACATGAGTCAAGTACACCCTATTTGCCCAGTTGGCACTCTTATCTTCCATCAACATACTCCACTCAAAAGCTTGAGCATCATTATATGCAAACAAGTAATAGAAAGGTGTCACTTAAATGAACATCAAGCAAGGTGTTCCCAAGTTTAGCCTCCACTTTATATACAAAAGCATTATGACTCACATGAAAAATTGGAAAACTCGAGGAAGAAGTAGCAATTGACACTGTGCTAGGTGTATTAGCACATTTGGAAAGACCTCGGGGTTTTGGGTACTATAGGTGCTTTAGTGTTGAGGAGGTTACATGTACTATTAGTAGGTTGAGCGGGAGAAGGGCGACCATACTCGATGAGATTTTGGAGGAGCATTGATAAGGTCGGTATGGAAATGGTTGACTAGGTTGTTTACTGCCGTTTTTAAGATGGCAAAAATACTTGATGAATGGAGGTGGAGTACAATGGTTCTATTGTATAAGAACAAGGGTGATATTCAAAGTTGTAACAATTACAAGTGTATCAAATTGCTAAGCCACACTATCAAGGTATGGGAGAAAGTGATGGAGATGAGGGTGTGGGGAGGGGTGTCAATTTCTAAGAACTAATTTGGTTTCATGTCAGGGCGATCGTCTACCGAAGTAACCTATCTCATGCGGAGACTAGTGTAGAAATACAGGGATAGGAAAAGGGACTTACATATGGTGTTCATTGATTTTGAAAAGGCATATGACAAATTTTGGAGGGATGTTCTCTAGATGTTGGGAGGCAAAAGATGTTCCTATGGTTATATTTGAGCGATAAAGGATATGTATGATGGAGCAAAGACGCGCATTAGAATGGTGAGAGAAGGCTCTGAGCACTTCCCAGTTGAGAGGGAGCTTCATCAGAGATAAGTGCTTAGCCCTTTCCTATTTGCCTTAATGATGGAGGAGCTGACGTGGTCTTTTCAAAAGGAGGATCCATGGTGTATGTTATTTAGGAAAAAATAGTATTGATTGATAAGACTCAGGACAAAGTTAATAATAGGTTGGAGGATTGGAGAAAAATTCTAAAGTCCAAAGGGTTTAGGTTGACCAGGATCAAGACGGAATATTTGAGGTATAAATTCAGCGTTGCGATGGATGAAAGAGACGTGGAAGTGAGGCTTTCCACACGAAGAATTCCTAAGAGAGAGAGTTTTAAATATCTTGTCCACATATGATGATGATGTCACACATCGCATTGGGGCGGCATGGATAAAGTAGAGGCTTGCCTTTGGTGTCTTGTGTGATAAAAAGGTATTCCCTAAACTGAACGGTAAGTTCAACAGAGGGGTGGTCTACCATCCTTGTTGTATAGTGCAAAATGCTGGTCAATCAAGAAATCTCGTGTTTAGAAAATGTATGTTGCGGAGATGAGGATGTTGAGATGGATGCCTGGACATACTAGGAGTGACAAGATTTGGAATAAGATTTTCGGGAAAAGGTAGGAGTTGCCTCTGTGGTGGACAAGACGAGGGAAGCGAAATTGAGATGGTTTGGGCATGTGTTAATGAGGTGTATCGATGCTCCGGTTTAAAGGTGCGAGAGGCTGGTTGTAGGGATGCGTGGAGGAGTAGGGTAGGCTAGGAAAGTATTGAGGAAAGATGATTAGACAGGACAAGATGCAACTTCATATTAGCGTGGATATGACCTTAGATAAGAAAGAATGAAGGCCGTTTATTAAGGTAGAAGGTCAATTGGGGTAGGGTGTTGTCTTGTCTTATAAGGTTTAGGGCCACGTGTAGGACTAATTGTGCCCTTGTAGTTCTTGCCTTATATTGTTTATTGTATTTCTTTTATCACTCTATTTTGCTATTGTAATTATTTCATTCCTGTATCTTATTAACCATTATGCTTTTTCCATTGTTTTTTTCTTCCTTTTATTTATGATTGATGCACTTAAGCCGAGGGTCTTTTGGAAACAACCCTTTACCTCGTGGAGGGTAGTGGTAAGGTTTGCGTACACTATACCCTCTCCAGACCCTACTTTGTGGGATTTCATTGGGCATGTTATTGTTGTTGTAGTTGTCTATTCTGCATAGAATAAATGGAATTTTCTGTCGATGAGTTTAGGTAGTTTGATACTAATACGTTAATGTGCAAGTTATTATTTTTCTAATCTGGATTATTATTTCTCTAATCTGACTGTTTGAGTTAAATCTAGTCTAGTTTTCTTTTATCCAAATTAAAGTAATCAGACCGTAAAACATTCCCAACTTCTTATTTTGTTCTTGTTTCCAAGTACTCTAGCGACCACTGACATTCCAGTCTTGCCAGGTTTATGAAACACCATGTATAAGAATTGTTATCAAAGTTTCTGGGATTCGTTTATCCAAATTAAAGTAATCAGAGCTCATTAAGATTTCTGACTTCTTAATTTTGCGCTTCTTACTTTAGTAGGGTGTGTCTGGCCTAGGAGTATAGTAAGGTAGTAGGATTAGTCGTGTCTTTATATCATGTGTTGTCGTTATCCGTCTTATATATGTTAATTTTATCGTATTTACACACTATCACGTGCTCGTTATTAGTCGTTCTTTTGGTTTCCTTTTCTTCTCCTTTCTTCTTTTCCATATCTAGTTTATTTAGCTTATGGACTTTTAAAACGAGGGTTCAGCCTCTCTACCTTTGTGAGGTAGTGGTAAGGTCTGCGTACATTCTACCCTCCCCAAACCCGACTTGTGGGATTCCATTGGGTATGTTGTTGTTGTTGTTACTTTACTAAGGTGGCACAATCACACAAGTTCCTGCCTTACCAAGTTTATGAAACACCTTGTCAAAGAAGTGGTGCTGTTTAAATATTTCAAGGGGATATTAATCACAAGCACCCGGGCATAGGAAATTCAATCAAGGCCAGCAGTGTGCTTATCTGTGTACAGGGGATTTTCTTTTACACTAGCCAGTTCACTCGAAGCCTCAATTGACCAATAACTTACTGGTAGCTTTGGGAATTTACCCAATAAGGAATAGTAGTTAGACATTCTATATCAAAACATAAATCATTTTCCAAATGCTTCAGTATGAAAGGCTTGTTATGGTCCTGCTTGAATGCTAGATCCCTCTCCCTTACTGTATCAAACTTGAAAAGGTAAGAACCCTCGTCATGATGAAAAATTCGAGGCTTTGGGACAACTCCCTAAACAACAGTTACATAGCTGTCCATGGATTTGTCAAATGGGTTAGCACCTAATAAATATCCAATTCATGTTGTGCTCCAGTAATCCTCTTGCTCTCTTATATCACCCTCAACTATGGTGAATGCCATTTTACCATGGCGCACAACAGGATGGATATAGGAAAGAGACTCCCTCATCTGAAAGTTCCAATTGCGAATGAGTTGCTTTACCTTCGGCAGAGACACATCTGCAAGTTTTTCTGCAGAAGGAGTTGTGTTCGAGGAGGCCCCAATTTCAGAGAACTGGAGCCTTCGAGGCACATGCAAACTCACTTGTTATTTTCCCTTGTGGCCTTTAGTAACTGGTGGTAAGGCCTGTAAGAGCTGGTTGTCATTATTCCCATGCACCTCAACTCCCTCGTGGATAGCCTGCAACTGAGAAGGGAGGAAGCTTCCAAATGTTAATGGCTGAAGATGCTGTTGAATGCCACTAGCAGGGGTCACTAGAGTAGTTTTTGTCACCGTTGTTGTAGCTTGAGTTGTCCACCGTCGGGCCATGTTTCTAGGTTTCAGTGTACATTAGCAGACTCGCATAGTGTGTGCTGAGAGCAAAAACATTGTATTGAGGTTTATTTATCTTCTTTTTGGTACAAAATATTAAAGGAATAGTATTTGAGTGAAGAATAAAATGGTCGTTCAAATTTTAATGGGCATTATGGTAATTCAATTTTCTACTTTGGGACTTCCCACTGTTAATATAGCATAGGTGATTACAAAAGATACTGTTTTATTCTGATATTTTTTCAGTAAATGAATAAAGTGGAAATTTCAAATTGGACTTTAAGCTTTACTGGATGTCTCTTCTTTAAGAAAATTTTGTTCATTGAATTTTCCAATATTTTAATCCTGGTAATGTTTATGTGCTGCCTTGAACTAGATGAATTCACTCGACACGTGGTATTGGAATTTCAGTAAACAAAGTAATATTTTGAGAGAGAGGGAAAGAGATTTTACTTGATATTGCACATCTTTGTATTCTTTCTTGTCTCCATCATTTTTCTCAACTTTCTTTCATCACTTACAGCTTAGGCACAGGGAAGGAGACAGAAGAAAGTAACCTATTACAACAGTTATCAGACGCATGCTTAGTTGTCGATGCTCTCGAACCTTCTGTCAGAGAAGAGCTGGTGAAAATATTTTGTAATCGAGAACTCACCTCATACCAGCAGATATTTGAAGGAGCAGGTTTGTCCTACTGACCATATCTTTTGTTACTACTAAGTCCGATTAGTCCATAATATAATTGGATATTTGTGGTTCCTAACTGCCTATCGATTTGCAATGACAGAACTAGCTAAGTTGGACAAAACTGAAAGAAGATATGCTTGGATCAAGCGTCGGCTAAGAACAAATGAGGAAATTTGGAAAATTTTCCCTCGTTCATGGCACGTCGATTATTTGCTTTGCATTCAGTTTTGCAAGTTGACAAGGTTGGATATTTGATTTCTTTTTCACCTTTTTTTTTTTGGCTTCCTGAAGAAAGCATGATTACTTCAGTGATTCTAAGCATTAGTGGGGTATAATATGTTTAAACAAGTTCCTAGCATCTTATATAACTGAAATGCTTTCATGATCCTGGAATTTTTTTCTAAAATTGCATTGCCTCCTCTACCTTTCAAAGGAATTTTTGTATCATCATGGTTATTACTAGTAAAAATGCAGTCTCCGACGCTAAGTCCTAGAGGGGGACTAACTTGCCCAGTTCCATCTGACAATGCCCTTTCTTATTGGTAGAATAATGTTTAACTGCAGTAACTTTTCTGTAAAAGATTTTTATTTGCATATTCTTCTTTTATAACTAATAAGATGTTTTATGTATTTGGCTCCTACTGTATCAACCTCTCTTTTGTCTGACTCTCTTATTTGCATTCTAGGTCTCAACTTGTGGAAATCCTTGTTAGTATGAAAGAAAAGCCAGATGTAGCAACCTTGTTGACAGTAAGTTTCTCTCAACTGTTGGCTTAATAATTTTGAACTTTTCTCTTCTCATGACAGTGTGGATGAAATATAACCGTGGCCTTTTACGCAAAATCCTCAAATTCTTCTTAGGTAATAAAATAAATAAATAAGAAATTTCTTTCTTAACATTTTAAACTAAGCTTGTATATGCAAAGTGTGAGAAATAAAGATTCATGAAAATATTATTAAGATGCGCAAATTTATTACATTGAGCCTTATTTATATACAATACATTATAGCCCTTTTCCATGAAGGATATACACAATCCTATTCCAACATTCTCCCCATGCATATAAGTCATCATATGTACCAAACTTGTTACAGATGTAACTAATATGAGGTCCGGTGAAGGACTTGGTGAAAATATATAGTAGCTGATCTCCCAACTTCACAAATTTTATAACAATATTTTCTGGGAGTATATTTTGTCCGACAAAGTGAATAACCAATCTTAATGTGCTTAGTCCTCTCATGAAATACCTGATTTGATGCGATATGAAGGACCGTTGGTTATCACACGCAAGTTCCATTCGACTATTTTCTCCAACTATTAGTTCTTTGAGCAACTGTTTAATCCAAACTAGCTCACATTGCTACAACCATTGCTTGATATTTTGCTTCTACACTAGATCGTGCAACTACACTATTCCTTGCTCTTCTAGGACACTAAATTATCTCCTACTAAAACACATTATCAGGATGTAGAACGTTTATTAGAAGGTGATCTTACCTAATCAACTTCTGTATGTCCAGCTATTTGTGTATGGCCTCGATCCTCGAAGAGTAGTACTTTGCCTGGAGCTGCGAGCAGTTGCATCCCAATGACTATCACAGGGAGAATAGGTGAACTGACTTACAACACTCCCAGGGAAAAAAATGCTAGGTCTAGTCACTATGAGATAATTCAACTTACCTACAAGTCACCTATATCTTCTAGGATTGTTGAGTGGTTCTCACTTTACTGGCAGGAGTTTAACATTCTGATCTATAAGAGTGTCAATGGGTCTACATCCCATCATTTTGTCTCCTCAAGAATGTCTAAGACAGACTTTGGTTGAGAAATAGCAATAGCTGATTTAGACTGTGCAACCTCAATACATAGAAAATACTTCAGTCTGCCATGGTCTTTAGTCTGGAAATGCTGAACGAGATGTTGCTTTAAATTAGTTATATCATCCTGATCATTGTCAATGGTAACAAATTGACTATATTGTCAACATAAACCACCAAATATGTTGAATTTCTTTGCCTTCAAAACATCTTGAATTCCTTTCCCTTAAGATGGTCCACCATTTGCAACCTGGAATCATACTCCATCTAGTTTTCTGAGCTTTTGTTCCTCTTCTGCTCCAACTAGATTGCATGTCTAGTGTATTAAGTGGCATTGTCCGGCTCAAACCAATAATTGCTAGGAATATGTTCCATAGTTGAGTAGTCACCCTTCAATGTAAAAAAAGATGACTGTTTGTTTCTGCACTTTTTCCACATAAGTGGCAGATAGAGCAAAGGTGTATTCCCCTTTGCAGATTTTCATTTGTCAAACAGCCCTCTTGACTACCAGCCAAACTGCCACTTTGCATGGTATTTAAGCCTTCTATAAGGGCTTCCAAGGCCATTGTACATTAATGTTGTTATGGTTCCTCATATTTTATATTGTCTTGACTGAAAAGGGTCCTGAATTGTGTTCCAACCACCATAATCTTCTTGCTCTTGTGAGACTCTGTTAAAGAGACTAAGGGTGTTGAGGAACGCAATGAATCTGTCCATCTCCCAATCATTTAGATATCTTCTAAAACTGAGATCCGGTCCCTGATTACTCCAGATTTCACTAATTTTGGCCATCTATAAATGCGAATGTCCTAATTGTATATGAATTAAGTCTGGAGGATCTATAACTGGACATGCTGCAGAAGAATTAGGAAAGATAAAGTAGTAGAGGCCTTGTGATTCATGCTATGCATCAATGTTTCTCCCATACATGGTCATGCATAACAAAAGAAGCATCAAGAAATATTATGACACAATTTAGGGCACAAGTTAAAGTCAGAAAAAACTGTTGACTTGCTTTGGAAACCAATTCACTTGAGTGAGACAGAAGAGATTGGACTTTCGTGTGAAGGGGTGAAATGTGGAGATCTAACGACTGGTAGAAGCAAGATTAAAAGGACAATCAGGGAGAAAGAGCAAAGTTCTGAATAACAAAGGATAGGGTTATTTTGTCCAACTCCTTTTGCTTTTGTTTGTATCACATTGGCTAAAGTAATATCCGGAGTAGACTGTGAATAAACAATATCTGACAAAAGTGATTTATTACCAGAGATATGATCGTAAGCGCTTGAGTCCACGACCTGGTCCAATGTACTAATTTGTGAAACACAAGCAAAAGAATTACCAGCAATAGAAGTATTAGGTTGTGCAACTATGGCCACTGGTGGATCCAAGATCTCTATATAGGGGGTTCAAAGTATTAGCGAATACATGAAAAATGAAAACTGAAGTGAGATGGGGAGTGAGATTAATTTTAGTACACTAAATTTAGTTTGCCTTGTCATGCGACGTTTTGCTTCTTCTTACTTTCATCTTGCTCTATTGAGCCTTCTTAAAATTCTTTTACTTTTTTTTCCCTTTTATTTTGCAATGTTCTACTTTCTTTAAATTTTTTTCAAAAGTGCTCATTCAATCATGTGTTACTTTGATGATCGCCAAGATCTTTTTAAAAAGGTGAAAGGATTGAGTTATTAATATTATAATAATGTATATTTAGAAAATTAAAATAATGACATCGTTGATTTTTTGGTTCATTTGATTCAATTTACTAGCTTAGTCGTTTGTAAAAAGGACAAATGATGTCGTTGCAGCAGGCTTGCCTAGTGTAGGTTAACCATCCTGTGTGGTTTGTGAGCTATTGCATAGGAGCAGGAGTTTACCCTGTGCTCACCCAAAGAGTAGCAGCTGCATGTTCCTTTTGTCATAAAAAAAGGGACAAATGATGGATAAATCAAATAAGTTTAGTTTAGTTTCCATCTCTTTAGAATAGAATTGGAAATGATAGGAAAGAAATACTATGAAAATCAAGAAAATTGAATTAAATAGTTATTCTTAAAATGATTTTTATTAATTTTAAATTTCTTCATTCAATTAAATTTAACTTATTTTATATAAATATTTTTTCTAACTCAATTTCAAATTTAATAACAATTTCATCATTTTTCAAAAGATTTTCTTGGAATTAGTATATGAATAAAGTTATGTAGAAACAAAATGAACAATAGAGGTAAGAAGTAGAAGGCAAAAATACAAAAACTTTGTCCAATAAAATTTAACAAAAGCTAATTGAGAAAAAAAAACATAACAAAGAAAAGAAAAATAACTAAAAAGACAAGGAGAGGCCCAACTCAGCCTTGCACTTCCCATAGCCAAAAAATATGGGGGAAAAATACTGCATTTTCTAGGACTCAAACCCAGGGTCGTTTGGCCAATCCATGAACTGCTTAACCACTTAGCTAAGCTTTTCTGTAGTTTCAAGCGGTTGCTTGGATTATACGTACTCTTAAAATAGAATTTGACCTTATAGTGTAATTTTTGAACGAAGGGGGTTCGGATGAACTCTTGAGCTCTATGTAGCTCCTACCTTGACTGTGCCTACTTGTATGGATGTCTGCATACTTGCTCAATACTGATGGAATTAATTGTGTCCTCTTTCAAATAAAGAAAACCCCTGACACCTGCACTGTTAGTTTGAGCAACATGAGCATTCGTAGGTGGTCGACCATGCATAGAATAACATGTTTTACAAGTGTATCTAGACCTATTACAATAATTACAATTAGATCGAGATCTTTCTAAATGACCTCCTCATCGATTCTCCATAGACTAGGATGTCCAATTTTCTGTTATTTGATATGTGAGAACAAAGTCAACAGTAATAGCGAGACTAGTGTGTGATTACGAGGCATGGCAAGGAAAAGTAATGCATAGAATAGTTCATCAACTGTAGGAACTGTAGGACTAGACAAAATCAGATCAAGCACCAAATCTAAGGCCTTTAGGAAGTCCAACAAGTGTAAGAACTCACAACATTGTATGTCCTTGCTTTTGTTTTTTCAATAAGGGTAGTGATTGACATGTTGCTGTTGTTGGTAACTTGACTGCTTGTAACTCTCCCAAAGGAAGTAGACTTATACGATTCATTTTTTTTGAGCTGTTGTCCATGGTGTCAGGTCATAGAAGTGAGATATGTAATTATTGTATTAAGTGCAAGCCTTTTCCCAAAAAAAATAACATGTCTGAATTGGGCGAAACAAAGGCATCAACTTGTAATCAATAGTTTACCACATGAAACTGCATAATTGAGTGTCAACCTTCTCTCACTGAGCTTGGGCCTTTTCATCTACCTCACTAGCCTTTGCTTTTCCATTCACCACAGTGGCTTTTTTTGTTAAGTGATCTTGAATACCTTAACCTTGCACTGTAACTCAACCAAGGAAGCCCAAGCTAAATAGTTTGTGTAAGAAATATAGGAGAAGAATTATTATTGAATTGTTGTCTCTACATTATCACATTGAGATCCTATTTATAGATATTATATTAGACTCCTTTTCCAACCTCACTAGCCTTTGCTTTTCCATTCACCACAGTGGCTTTTTTTGTTAAGTGATCTTGAATACCTTAACCTTTGCACTATAACTCAACCACGGAAGCCCAAGCTAAATAGTTTGTGTAAGAAATATAGGAGAAGAATTATTATTGAATTGTTGTCTCTACATTATTACATTGAAATCCTATTTATAGATATTATATTGGACTCCTTTTCCAACTAGGATACCATAATACAATCCTTATTCAAGTAGAATTCTATACACTATTGTTATTCCCATTCCTATTCTAAGTAGGATTATAGATATTATTCTTGTTCCAATTTCTATTCTAATACTCCCCTGAAGCTAGTGCATACAAGTCATATGTAGCTTGTTACAAATGTAATTAATACGATGACCGGTGAAGAGCTTGGTAAGATATTTGCAGGTTGATCACTCGACTTCACAAAATTGACAATCAATCTCAATTTCAATATGTGTTGTCTTCTCATAAAATACTGAATTTGATGCATAATGTTGATAAAACACAGTAATAAATTCCTGAATTGCAGTGTTGAACTTCTCAAACAAAGCTCAGAAGACTTAGACAATCGATATACAAGACTAACAGACTCCCCCTGAGCAACAAAATTAAATGGTTGCTCCATATAGATATCTTCCTCGAGATCATCACAGAGAAAAACATTCCTATGTTCAACTGATTAAAAGGTCAATAGAGAATGACAACATGGATCATCTCAAAATTGCTCCAAGAAAGTCACTTTAAAACTGATCGGAACTTGCTTATGCACCGAATTATTAGATTTTATGGCTGAAAGTGGTCACAAATTGAGAAATAAATTTAGATGGGTTGGGTCGGAATGATGACACAACCCCTATTGAGAAAGAGAGTTATATGGGTAGGGCCGTAATGATGGCACAACCCTATTGGAAAATAGAAATTATATTGGTAGGATCATATTGATGGCACAACCCTACTGAAAAAGAGAAATTGTATAGATAGAGTCGAAATGATCACACGACCCAGCACAAATAAAAAAGTAGTCACCAGAAAGATGGCACGATGCTATGTAAATTGAATATGAAAAAATAGTCACAGGACGGATGGCGCAGTGCTACATGAATTGAATATGAGAAAGTAGTCACCGAAAAGATACACGGTGCTACACAAATTAGATATGAGAAAATAGTCACCAGAAAGATACTCGGTGACTTAATTTTTTTTTGACATAATCATTAGCCAAACGGGCGGCATATATTGGTCATAGACTCAGCCGCTCACCGGCAGCGAAAGCGCTTTGATTTTCTACCAGGACCATAGAAGCTCTGATACCATGTGAAAAATATAGGAGAAGAATTATTATTGAATTGTTGTCTTTGCATCCTATTTATAGATATTATATTAGACTCTTTTTCCAACTAGGATACTACAATACAATCCTTATTTAACTATATACTATTGTTATTCCTATTCCTATTCTAAGTAGGATTATAGATGTTATTCTTGTTCCAATTCCTATTCTAACAGTTTGAACCTCCAATTAATGGTTTTGAAGTAATCATAGGGCTTAAACTTTCAATTCCCATGTTATTGGAGCCAAAATGTCATACCTAAAGGACATGGTCAACAATTAATCACAAAGAGATATGGTTGAAAGTTGTTGAAAAAGGGTCAAGAAAGCTGCTGGTTGTCTTGATATCCAGAAGAGGTCACTGAAAAGCTGACTGGAGTGTCCGGATTAGGGTTCCAACGGTCAGAATCTTTAGAAAAATATCACAGGTTAGTCAGGATTTCTGGACAACCCCAGGGAGAAATGATCAGTGTCAAAATCTGTCCAGAAAAGATCTCACGCGCCCGATGCTTGTAATAGACGTGTTGCCGGAGACGAAGGTCCTGCGGTCACGTGACAACTATTCTGACAGAATAGTTTTCTGGGGTTTCCTTGCCAGAGTTTTCTCTAACTGGTGATTGTTTCATATTTCGTAGAAGACCCACCAAGAGCGTGACACAAAACAGCCCTAGTAGTTGCCAGAAATTGAAGCACGAAAACTATCTGACTGATTTTTCTCTCCTATATTTTCTATCAAATGATTTGATACCATGTGAGAATAATGCCTGAAGAAATATTGCTAAGTTATGTAAATTAATTATTACACTGAGCCATATACATTACATTCTTTTTCCAAGTAGGATACTATACACAATCCTATTCTAACAAAAGGTTTTAGAGTCTTGCTTTTAAGTATAGTTGATACTTTTTTTCGTCCCCTCTCACATCTCTAGCTGTTAAAACAAGTTGTTTAAACATTTTGCCTGTGCTTTTTTGATTGCCTTCATCACTTCTTAACTCTCTTGTATTCTTCAAGTCCTCCTTTGTTGTTTAATGTGATACAACAACAACAACAACATACCCAAATCCCACAAGTGAGGTCTGGGGAGGGTAGAGTGTATGCTGACAATATCCCTACCTCGTGGAGGTAAGGGCACTGTTTCCTGTGGACTCTTGGCTCAAGTATAACATATCAAAATAATGAAAAAATGTGTCATGTAATGCGATGCTGAGATAAATGAGCTTTCGGCTTTTTTTACTAAATGGAGTAATCGTTCCTACCACATGTTACCAAGCCTTCAGAAAATTAGAAGATGATAGTTCAGGATAAATCTCCGTGGATATTTACTTTACTCCTTATGCTCTACCAAGTCTGGGCTTGTCTATCAATCAACAACTCCCTCACCCATTCATAAACCAAAGTATAAAGTACAGACACACTGACACCTGTTTCTCTTCCCTTTCGGAAAGTTCTCTTTTCCTCCACTTAGAAGAAAATTACTTTTGATTGGATGTTGAAAGGCAACTTCACAGTTTTAGCTTTTTTATATTTTTTATGCACCAATATCTGTCTTTATGTTTGACTTAGGAAGCTGAAAAAACTTCACTGCTTTTATCTTTTTCATATTATTGTACATCAACATTTGTCTTCATGTTGATTTTCACTGTATTGTCTGAAAATTCTTGTGGGTGCACTTCTAGGCTTTGCAGCGCACATTGGAATTTGAAGAGGAGTTGGCAGAGAAATTTGGTGGTGGAACTCGCAGTCGAGATGCTGTAGATGACAATGAAGAAACAGAAAGGAGTGGAAACAGGAGTCAGACAGTTTCAGACATTCGGAAGAAGTATGAGAAGAAGCTTGCTGCTCATGATGGTAGTCAACATGAAGTATGTGTCTGAGTTTATTTCTTTAGTTGTAACATCATGCCAAGGTGGATTTGATAATGCTAGTTTGTACAGTCACTTATATTGCCTTGGGTGTCTTGTCAGGAACAAGGTGGACAAAAAGATTCATCAGTGCCCGGAGCTGGTGTATGTATTTTCTACTTTCTTGAAATATTGGTTATTGGTGATGTATTTTCTCTCTTACCTGCTTAGCTAAGACTGAAGGTTCACAACATCTGCACTCGAGAAATACACTTCTTCAGCCCTCAAATCAAGGAAAATCGATACTATGATTTTGTTAGACTCAGTGCATGATTATCTCCATCTCTATTTTGTTAACATTCCTGATGATTTAGGAGAGGGATGAATTACTTAGACTATTACTGTAGAATTTTGATATGGTGATGGGGAATCCTTCCTTTCATTAATCATATTTGCATTCTGCACAAGATTTTCGATAATTTTCCTGAACACATTCTTTTAGTCAGAATTTAAGTTGTCTTAATCTGCTACAAAAGCTGCTGATTTCAGAAAATTGCTTCAATTCTGAGATGGAAAAATATAGTACAGTAACATTTTTACTGCATACAAGTTGGTGTTATGAATTGAAGGCAGATGTTCTCTCATTGCATGCAAGATCTCTAAAATTACACTTATATGAACATGTAATTATGAAACACCACTTGGTGCTCCGCTAGCATGGTTACTTAGTTGTTTTCTTGATTTTTTCTTGATCTGTGTCCTAGACATAAACGTGTCCTTCCAGTCTTGTTTTTCGACGGATTTCAAGCAGGTGAATGATATTATGTTTTGTTGGATGTCAGTTCAATTTCCGAGGGATCATCTCGTCGTGCTTTGAACCTCACTTGTCAGTTTATGTAGAGCTTGAAGAGAAGACTCTTATGGATAGTTTGGAGAAAGAAATGCTGGTACAAACGTCAATTGCATCAATGTTCATTGTTTTACTTCTCTTTATTTGGATCTCCCCTACTGATCAAAAACTTGTGTCTCATGCGTAGGAAGAGACATGGGAAATTGAGGAAGGAAGTCAGACTAATATTTTGTCAAGCAGCATTAAGGTAAAGTATTCAATATTTCTTTAGGTCTGTATCAGGGGCCCATCAGGGAAATTCGAACACTTTTTGGGATTATTTTTATATTTAATTGAGCTCCTATATCATCAAATGCTGCATCATCAGTGAGCAGATATGATTGCGGAAACATTGCATAATCTATAGATACAATATGATTGCATAAATGGTACATTATTGGATGTTGGGTAACCATCTGTTTTATGATTTTTCTACGCACCATGACTGTTCATCATTTGTTAGTGTGAGAATTTTCCTTTAGGTAACTCTGTTGGTGTTTCTCTCTTGAAATTTTGTATTTCTCACCATTGCTCTACCCTATTATGTCATTTGTTAGTGTCACGACCCGAAATTGGGTGTAATGTTACTTGCCTTTAACCCATCGAGGCAAGTCATCCTAACAGGATATATCACAATAATGCGGAAGATAAAACGGAAGTAATAGTCTAAATATATAAGGATTAACAATAAGAGAAGGACTTCACAATTTAAAACCAACCCAAGGTGTCACATGTATAAACCTCTACTTCAACTGAATTCGGAAGAAAATATACAAGCCTTAGAATGTCCTTGTTTCTCAAATAGAACGAAAATAGTGTAAATAGATAGGAGTCTGAAGAGTCTGCTGAAATGGACAAACTGCTACTTCTCAGACTCTCTCAAGCTCGGTTCGAAGTGAGAATGGAGCTTGAACTAGAACCGGGCTCACAACCAACACACAAGGAGTACCAAACACAGGTACTCCTTCCACTTCAATTGAACCTCCATAACTACAACCTACACTCAAGAAAGCCAACATACACAATATACATATTAACAATATAAGTATACAACATATCAACAGGTTATTCCCAACAATTACAAGTACATAATTAGCCATCAAATCACACCTCATTCAAGTAACATGCTGATACAGTGAAATGAAATGAAATGGGATGAAATGAAGTGCAATTGATACAATGCAATATTAAGTAATCATGATGCATGTCTGTCTTAGGATACACATCCACTGATATAAGCAGATCATAATCCATGGGGCCTCACATGGACCATGTATCCACTGGAACCATTTTCCTTCGGCACAATCATCTCTAGCCGGAATCATTTCCCTTTGGCTTTTTATTACACTTTGCCGAAACTATTTCCCTTTGCATTTTCCATCTCTAGCTGGAATCATTTCCCTTCGTTTTTTCATCTATAGTAGGACTCAAACAATATATCATTTCAACACAATAATTATTACGAAATAAACATGAGAGTATGCAAAGAGTCCACATAATTCAAATATTCAATAATCACATCAATCAGTCCCATCATTCTTTCAATAATAGGATTATCATCAAGTGAGTCATTCAAATATCACATCATTTCTCAAGTTTTCAATAGCCACTTTCCATTATCAATCAAGAATACTCATTAAAAGAGTCAATATTTTTGCCCACTATATCAAGATTATACAATACTTGTTCAATATCACATTATAATGCCTTAAAGTCGTTTCCATAATAGCATGAATCAAAACTCAACACTTGAGTCAATATAAGCAAGTCACAATTCTCAACAACGGGGAAACACAAAATCAATCAATATTTTCAATATAAGGGTCAGTATAACTGACAAGTATATACCAAATCATGAGTCAAGTTTCACATATTATTACTTAGCCATTTATTACCCCGTCACTTTCATTAAATCATTGCATGAATCATTCACCTTTTCTGAGTCCCTATTACTCTCCAACACAAAAAGAAGGTAGATACAAGGTTCAATTAAACTCAACAAGGTTTAGGAATTCACTTGCCTCGATTAAGTTAAGAAATCAACTCAACAATGGGCCTTCCCCTTCCAATTCATATTTGAAACACCACAATCTATTCAAATAATGATTCACAATCAAATTCCAAGTCTAACGATGACAAAATCATGAAATTCGAGGAAAAGGACAAAACGGTCGAAAAATTCAATACTGGAAAACGGGATTGAAATATGAAAATGTTCCTCAAAGTATTAGGAAGCTACAGGAGAAAACCGTTTAAAAAGCGGAGTTGAAAGCACTCCTTAATTACCATTTTTGCAAATTCAAGTTCATGAACAGAAAAACCCCAATTTCCAGTTCAGAAATCCCTAATTTGAGGTTAAAAACAAAGAGATAATGGGGAATGAAGATTTTAGTCTAAAATAGCTTTCCCCATGGAATTCCTGTGAAAAATCACTTGGAAATTGTCTAACTCGAGCTTCAAAAGTTCAAAAATGGAGAAAAATAGCCTAACACGTTTCACTGTTTAGGCACCAACTGTTCATCATGATCGCGAGCCACTAACCTCGGCAATCGCGAAGGTCATATAGGTCACTCATTGTGGTCCCGATTCGATGTCCATGATTGCGAAGCACAAGGTGGAGTACCTCATCGCAATCACAAGAAGCCGGTCGCGAACGCGAAGGGTCACTCACCAAAGTTTCGCGAGTGCGAAGAATAAGGATGGCACCGGATATCAACAATCACCAAAGCAAATAAATTACCGGATTAGACCCTCGAGATACGTTCAGAACCCCTGTACACACTAAGTATATATGCATTCCTACTAAATTCGACATCCGGGAATCAATGGAATCGTCAAAAATCAAATTCAAGATTTCCTTGACCCAAAATCCAATTAGTCGCAACTCGGACAACTTAGGCACTAGAAATACCAAAATGCTATTGGAACACCCAAATTTATACCAAAGCTTGTTTTGGAGCAAAAATCACCTCCGGAACCAATGAAACCATTAGAAATCTCTGAGCACCTGAATTCAAAATGTTGGCCAAATTCAAATTTCAATCAATTTCCAACTTCGGACGTCAAATTCACATAACAATTCTAAATATTATTTCGGCAACTCACGCATACTAATTTCCACATTTGAAAATATTTTAATCGACGGAATTCTGTTCCGGGACTCAAAACTCCAAATAACTCCGAAATCAAAATTAAGCTACTTAAGCCTTCAAAACTCTCTTTAGCAAAAACTCAACTCTTCACCAAGTTTTCAAAAACCAACTTTCTCAACCAATCAAATAGGACTCGGGGCAACTGTTTGGGAGGGGGGGGGGTACAACGGTAATTTTATTGAAAATGCCAAGAATGACCTTCAGGGTCATTACAGTGAAACAATGAATCCCCTTGTGCTGAGCAGTTGAAATGGATATATCATGGGTTTTATCTTACATGACTGAGGTTTCATGCCTTAAGAGTCAACTCTTTAATCACTTCTAATTTCCTAAATCAGAGGAATACTTCATTCCAGATGAAGATGATGTTCTAAGGCTCTAATATTGAGTTCAAGAAGATGCTTAAAGATTGTAGTGTGAGCTATATGGTAATTAGATTTTATCTCATCTGTTCTGATTTCACTAGCTTGTTGCCTTTTGTTTTTTAAGGTCTTTGTAATCATCAGGAGGAGCTTGAAGCGATGCAGTGCTTTGACAAGAAACCAGACATTGTTTGATCTCTTTAAGGTGGTTTTTCTAGATTATGTGCTAGTGTTTGCTTCTTTGCGTAGTATACTTTCTTGCGGTTGTGAAATTTTATAGAACAAGTTCATAATAAACGAAGAGAGCTTCTTGTCAGCTCGAAAATTATGATTTTGATGAGAAGAGTTGATCCATTTTGACATACAAATGAAATGTCAGATGGCAGTGTTCAATGGTGACTCACCTTAGTAACAAAGGATTAGAACCCTAGCCTTTCTTTCTTCGAAATCACACCTTATGTCATTCATTTGCAGAAATTTACACGACCTCTAGAGTGTATTCATGTATGTTATGACCCAAAACTGATCTATGATCGCAGAGGCTTTACTCTTCCGGATCAGTGATCTAGACTATGGGCCTACATTAACTAATACTATTGATCTCTTTGTAATAGGCATTTCAAAAAGTTCTTAAAGCTTATGCTACAAAACTTTTCGGTAGATTGCCAAAGGGTGGTACGGGAATTGTTGCAGCTGCCACGGGAATTGAAGGACAGATTAAGGTATAGTGTTAACTGTCACCTGGAAGCTTGGCTATCTTTTTTTGTTACTAAATTCTCCACTTGCTACCAATGAAATATTTCTCCAGACTTCGGACAAGGATGAAAAGGTTATCTGCTACATAGTAAATACTGCAGAGTATTGTCACAAAACGGTCAGTTCTCTCCTTTTATGGGTGATTTAGATATTAAAGTTAATACCAGATCCAATTCTGTGGCTAAACTGGAATTCCTTTAACCAATGATGGAAAAAGTTGCAGAACTATGTGACCTTCTTTAGTGCATTTTTGAGTTGGTAAAGGTTAATGAAGTTAAAACTATAATCTAAGGTGATAAGGATCTATTGTCATAAAAATTCAGAGAGAAATTCCCAAATAATGCCATTTTCTCTTCTCCTGTCTCCTCTTAACTCATGCCAAACTCCATTTTATCATGTTAGCAGTGCGGAGAATTAGCGGATAATGTGTCGAAACTGATTGATGCTCAATTTGCAGATAGAGTGGATATGTCTGAAGTACAGGTAGAACATGCTCAATTCGTTCGATTCCTAAACTCTCTTATGTGGTGTCATGGCTTTAGTTTTTAAATCTATTTTCAGGATGAATTTTCAGCAGTTATTACAAAATCATTGATTACATTAGTGCATGGAATAGAAACAAAGTTCGACTCTGAAATGGCTGCAATGACTCGGGTTCCATGGAGTACTCTTGAAAGTGTTGGTGATCAGTCAGAGTATGTTAACTACATCCTACAATGTCAACTTCAAACAGACGTTCTTGTGATGATTTCTTCAAAGCTTATAAACTTTACTGCAGCTATGTCAATGGCATAAATTTGATCCTTACCAGTAGCATTCCAGTGCTTGGAAGCCTTCTGTCTCCTATTTACTTCCAATTCTTTTTGGATAAGGTGAAAATAGATTTTATTTTCAGACATTATTTTTTAATTTTAAAATATAAGGCCTTATCTGTGTAAATATCTTGGTCTCTGCATCATTTCTCAAACATTGAACTCATGTTTTCATCATTATGCAGCTTGCGTCATCTCTTAGTCCACGGTTCTATCACAACATCTTCAAGTGCAAACAGATATCAGAGACTGGAGCACAACAAGTACTGATAATCTTGATTTATTGTGACTTCTGTTTTACAATTTTTCTCATCAAAATAAATCTTGACTGGGTGAGCCAAGCTGGCTCGCTTACTATTGGAGCAGCTTGAGTTAACTAGTGCACTGCTTACCAAGTGTTGTAGTGGCAGATCCATGTAGCTTATCAAATGGTGATCATCTAAATGTTATTTTAATTTAACTGGCACGACAATATTGCAGATGCTTTTGGATACACAAGCGGTAAAGACTATTTTGCTGGAAGTTCCTTCTCTGGGAAAACAAGTAAGATTGCAAGCATTTTTGAAGTGTGGAAACTTCTTCTCTCTCTCTCTCTCTCTCTCTCTCTCTCTCTCTTTTTTGGTTTCATCTGTTTTATGAAATTTTATACTGACATATTGTCCTTATCACTGTCATTCAAACTTTTTCTCTTTCTCTTTTTTTTTTTTTTTGTTTCATCTGTTTTATTAAATTTTATACTGACATATTGTCCTTATCACTGTCATTCTCTTTAACATCTCCATTTCTACTTTGGGGCAATCACATATTTGCACTTCAGTCCTGAAGTAATTTGTAGTTTTGATGAAATAAATTGGCTCATAGCTGCAACTGAATATGATTGATCCTGTAAGAATAGAAATAGGAATATATAGTTCTATTTAGAATTGGATAGGAATAGTATATTGTTTCCTAGTAGGACTTGGATTAGGTTGTAGTATCTATAAATAGGGTCTTTATGTAATAATGTAGATACACAAGTCAATAATATTTTTCTCCAATATTTCTCACATGATATTAGAGCATTGGTGAAAAACTTTCGACAAGCCAGCGAGGATCGATTTCCGGTGGCTGTCAAGGCTGATTTGTGTTGGTATATTTTCTATCAGCGTTGTGTGAAAATGAACACCACCACGTTATCCCTCACCCTCCGGCGATTACATCCCAGTCAGACCCACCAGAAAAAAAGCCTTGCACGCGCCCACACGCACCGTCCAAAGCTGCAGGTTTTCCAGCGAGATCTGACCACGCGCCGGCGCGTGAGGTCAGTTTCGACCACTTCCGGCAACCAATTTCTTTCCCAGATGGCTCGCTTCTCCATTCCGAGGCTACCCATACAATTTTTTCGTGATTCTGACCTCCGGAATTAGGGTTCCAGCGATTTCCAGCCTTTTCCAGCTGCTGATTCAGTGTTTCCGGCACTTTTTTGAACCTTTTTTTCCTCAGTGAGGTGGCCTCTGCATTCCGAGGCAGACCCATATATATGCTCCGTCACAGATCCTCCAGACCTAATTCACAAACGTTTGGGACATCCTAGTCTATCTAATCTGCAAAAGATGGTGCCTAATTTGTCTAGTTTATTCTCATTAGATTGTGAGTCGTGTCAACTTGGGAAACACACTTGTGCTACATTTTCACATAGTATTGAGGGTCGTTCTGAGTCAATTTTCCTTTAGTTCATTCTGATATTTGGGGTCATAGTGGATAGTTCAACCTTAGGATTTCGTTATTTTGTTACTTTTCATTGATGATTATTCAAGATGTACTTGAGTTTTCTTAATGAAAGATCATTGGGAGTTATTTTCTATATTTAAATTTTTTTGCTGAAATACAAAACCAATTTGGTGTTTCCATTCGTACTCTTCGTAGTGATAATGCATTAGAATACATGTCCTCTTAATTTCAGGAGTTTGTGACTCACCAAGGAATTATTCACCAGATATCTTGTCCGTACACCCCTTAGCAGAATGGTGTAGCAGAATGAAAGAATAGACGTCTTATTGAAACTGCTCGCACTCGTCTCATTGAGTCCCATATTCCGCTGCGTTTTTAGGGCGATGCTGTCCTTGCATCTTGTTATTTAATTAATAGAATGCCCTCATCCTTTATTCAAAATTAGGTTCCACATTCCATATTGTTTCCTTTGTCACATCTCCATTCTATACCTCCTCGTGTCTTTGGGAGCACAATAACTTAGCTCCAGGAAAAGATAAATTAGCCCCTCGTGCTCTCAAATGTGTCTTTCTTGGTTACTCTCGAGTTCAAAAGGGTATCATTGTTATTCCCCTGACCTTAATCGGTATCTTATGTCCTCTGATGTCACATTCTTTGAATCTCAACCTTACTATACATCATCTGTTCGTCATGATATCTTTGAGGTCTTACCTCTACCTCAGGTCCTACCTGTATTGACCTTTGAGGAATCTCCAATTGTAGTGCCACCTCTGCCAAAACCCAACAAACCTCACCTCTCTTGACTTATCATCGTCGTCCACGTCCAGCACAAGTTCCAGATGATTCATGTCATGCGCCAGATCTTGCTCCTACTGCGGACTTGCCTGCTCCTAGCCAACCGAGTGCACTTCAAAAAGGTATACAGTCTACATGAAATGCTAACCCACATTATACTCTCTTGAGTTATCATCGTCTCACATCATACTACTATGCTTTTGTATCATCTTTGACCTCTATTTCCATTCCTAAGACTACAAATGAAGCACTTTCTCATTTGGGATGGAGGCAGGCTATGATTGATGAGATGTCTGCTTTACATACGAGTGGTACTTGGGAACTTGTCCCTGTTCCTGCAGGTAAATCCACCGTTGGCTGTCGATGGGTTTATGCAGTAAAAGTTGGTCCAAATGGTCGGGTTGATCGACTTAAGGCTCACCTTGTTGCCAAAGGATATACTCAGATATTTGGGCTAGATTTTACTGATACGTTTGCTCCCGTGGCTAAAATGGCATCTGTCCGTATTCTTCTATCTATGGCTGCTGTTTGTCATTGGCCTCTTCATCAGTTGGATGTTAAGAATGCTTTTCTACATGGTGATCTTGTGGAAGAAGTCTATATGGAGCAACCACCTGGTTTTGTTGCTCAGGGGGAGTCTAGTAGACTTGTATGCCGATTACGCAAGTCACTCTGTGGTTTGAAACAATCTCCTCGAGCTTGGTTTGGAAAGTTTAGCACAGTAATTCAGGAGTTCGGCATGACTTGTAGTGGGGTTGATCACTTTGTATTTTATCGGCATTCTGCACCAAATTTATGTATCTATTTGGTTGTTTATGTTGATGATATTGTTATCACTGGCAGTGATAAAGATGGTATCACTAGTTTGAAGCAACATCTCTTTAAGCATTTTCAAACTAAAGAGCTTGGCAGGTTAAAGTATTTTTTTGGTATTGAGGTTGCTCAGTTTGGATCAGGTATTGTGTGACTAGACCTGACGTGAGTATTGTAAGTCAGTTTATGACTTCCCCTTGTGATAGTCATTGGGATGCAGTTCGTATTCTGCGATATATAAAGTTAGCACCGAGAAATGGACTACTCTTTGAAGATCAAGGCCATGAGCATATCACAGGATATACAGATACCGATTGGGCAGGATCACCCTCTGATAGACGGTCTACATCCGGATATTGTGTATTAGGAGGTAATTTGGTGTCGTGGAAGAGCAAGAAACAGAATGTGGTTGCTCGGTCGAGTGCAGAGGCAGACTATCGAGCAATGGTTGCAGCAACTTGCGAACTTATTTGGGTCAAATAGTTATTGAGGGAGCTAAAATTTGGGAAGTTTATCAGATGGAACTTGTGTGTGATAATCAAGCGGCCCTTCATGTTGCATCAAATCCAGTGTTTCATGAAAGGACCAAGTACATTGAGATTGATGGTTACTTTGTCAGAGAAAAGATACTCGAGAGATATTGTTACAAAGTTTGTGAAGTCAAGTGATCAACCCACAGATATCTTCCCCAAGTCCCTCACTGGTCCTCGTATTAATTATATCTGTAACAAGCTAGGCGCTTATGATTTGTATGCACCAGCTTGAGGGGGAATGCTAGAATAGAAATAGGAATATATAGTTCTATTTTGAATTGGAATAGGAATAGGAATAGTATGTTGTTTCCTAGTTGGACTTGGATTAGGTTGTAGTAACTATAAATAAGGTCTTTACGTAATAATGTAGATACACAAGTCAATAATATTTTTCTCCAATATTTGTCACAGATCGTTCAGAGCAAAATACGCAAAGATGACCATTGAACATTTGAATACAGCTCCTGATGAATGTGAAACTATACTGTTACATAAAAAACTGTTATAATATCTCTAAATCCTTCACAGGAAGTCTTCTCCATTGTCACTAGTATTTTGTGCACTGAGTTCGTCTGCTTGTAGCTTTTGGCTCCAGTAAGCCTTCTTGCAAGTTTCTGGATGCCCTTGGTACGATACTTTAAACCAAGATCATTGGCTTAAACTTTTTTGAACTTCTCGATTTTGAACAGACAGCAGGAGCTGCTAGCTATTCAAAATTTGTCAGTCGTGAGATGAGCAAAGCAGAAGCATTATTGAAGGTCAGCAATTGTCTGATTCATGAATTATAGTCCGAAACAATGCTCTTGTATTCCTTCCTCTGGATAGTATACTGAGTTTTCTTTATTTAAATAGGTCATACTGTCACCAGTAGATTCCGTGGCGGATACATACTGTGCGCTGCTGCCAGAGGGAACACTCACAGAGTTTCAGCGTCTTTTGGAGCTTAAGGTTCTGCTGTTCATTTTATTCTCCAGATCTTCTATGTCTAAAATGTTATTTCCGAGGTTGCTATGAGAAAAGCAATTTGCTAGATGTTTTTATCCATTAAGAGTGTAAGACCAAGATTAAAATTTGAATGCAGGGCCTGAAGAAAGCTGATCAGCAGAGCATACTGGATGACTTCAACAAACGTGGGTCCGGCATCTCTCAGCCGACCATTATGGCCCCTTCATCTGCTCCAAATACCTCAATAGCACCAGCCATAACTAATGCAACAGCATCACCTGGGGCCATCACTTCAAGAGAAGATGTGCTGACAAGAGCAGCTGCTCTTGGAAGAGGTGCAGCTACCACAGGCTTTAAGAGATTCCTCGCTTTGACAGAAGCTGCAAAAGATCGCAAGGACGGGCCATTCAGGAAGTTATTCAATGCCTGAGAACCAATTTCTGAGCTCATCATTCTTGGCAGGTCTTTACCTTTATTAGCCTCTTCGTTGTATCTTCCATGTACTCCCATTATTGCAATATCAACTGTTCTTTTTTGCGGTGTAGATTGTAAATTAGAGTTTACCAAAGTCAGTATCATGTTATTTCAAAATTTTGAAACTGATACCAAAGCCTTTTTCACTTCTAATGCAAAAATTTCCAACATGTGCTTCCCGGGAGCACACGTTTTATTTGTGTCAAATCACCATCGCTAACCAATCCAAATGTATGTAAAAGATCATTTGCAAGACAATCTGATCTGTTTTCTTACCTTGCTATTAGGTCTATTGGCTGCACGAAAGGTACCTTGTTCATTCCCAGTGATGAATGATACTGATACTTGTGGACAATATTCCATATCATGTCATGATCTCGATCAAAACAATAGAAATGAAGGGCTATTTTTGAGATAATTTTCTGCTATATTGATAAACTGAATGGAAAATTAGAGGAAGAATAATAATGCAGAGAAAAGGAAACTAATTAACTAGCTGAAGTTCCTGGCTCTCGGCTCTCTTTCCAGTCCAGATCCATCCTAAACCAAAGAGCGTGTGTATATATATGCATGCGGAAAACTAGAACTCTTGTAAACCTGCTTTATGAGAAGTTCCAGTGAAGAGAGTAGATGAGAGCAAGGACTGAGAAAATTGTAACAGAAGAGGACTGAAAAAGCGCAAAGAAAATACCAGATATTCGTTGAAAGAACTGTAGCAGAGAGTAGATGAGAGCAAGGACTGAGAAAATTGTAACAGATGAGGATTGAAAAAGGGCAAAGAAAATACCAGATATTCGAGTCCATAGTTGGTACAGGAATCCTTGGGTTGATCTACAGATGGAAAATGGACGGGTTAGGTCAAAATTGAGAGGGTCACTATTCAACCCAACACAAAATATGCTTGGATTAATATTGGGTAGGTCAAAATGTGTAAATACCTGTCATAATTTAATCCGTTCAATCTAATAAAAAAATCACTCCATTTGGTAATTGGAATTGGTATAATTATTAGAGTAGCAATTATCACCTTAGTAATTGCATAACTTAGCAATTAATGGGTCTTATTGGTTTGCCACAGTGTAATTACAAACGTGATATTTGGTTGTACAAGTGTAATTACAAGGTTATATTGAATTTTGAAAATAAAAATTAATTGTCTAAAATTTAAAAAATTATATTAGACAAATAAGGATATTTATTAATAATATTAAATTAAATATATTAAGAGACATATTGTCTTTTGAAAATATATTAATTAGTAAACATTTGTTCTTAACTAATACAGTAAAAAAGAAAATTAATCTTTTATATTAGTATATTTTAATTAACTTGATCATAAAAACAAAAAATACAGGTTTTATATGAACATATGAAATACAATATTTGACAAAAATATAAATAATATAAATATAATATCATAGTAAAATTATTAAAAAATTTAATAAGAAGATAATCTACCAAATCTAACTAAGAAATAAATGGCTTGTAATGTAAAATATCAAGTCATATACTACTTACACAAATAAAATTAAAATATATAACATAAGTTAATTCAAAATAAAAAATTTAACATGCTACTCTTATGTCAAATTTTCAACATAATATACATAAATATGACTTAAAGAAAAACACAAATTTATAACTTTATTCAACAATGAATTCAATTTTAATTTAAAAATTAGAATACTAATAAAATTATACCAATGATAAAAATAAACATAGAATAAATTAATAAAAAAGATAATGTGAAAAATTGTATTGAATCATATGAAGTAAATATTGAGAATGAGAAGGAAAAATGAAAAATAAATATTATAAATAAAATATATTTTAAAAAAATTAAAATGATAAAAAGCAAATATTTAGAATAATTAGAAATAAAAAACTAAATCAGAACAAAAAAAAAAAACAAACAAAAATAAACTAAAAAGTAAATAACTTTGTAATTAGGTGCAATTCATAGCCCCTTCATTGTGAATTGCAGAGTGTAATTACATCCTGCCAATTACCTGCTCAATCAAACAGGCCAGACAGTATAATTACACCAAACCTATTTACCAGGGTGACTTTCTAAACAAGCCCTTAATATAATCCAAACATCGTCTCTTGGTAGATATAAATATATCCAAAAGTTATTTGGGCGATTAATTTTTATAAATAACTACTAATTTTAGGGATATCTTTAATTTTGTTCATTTATAATAATACATAATAATACTATGATAAATTTGCATTGTTGACATCTAATTTTTACCCTCCACGATATAAATTAATCATCGGACTTTTAATTTTAATAATTCGAATTAATTAGCTTTCAAAAACGCAAAACAAAATATTTTTTCAAGTGATTTTTAGGTTTTAAATCTTTTAATTTTAATTATGTTTATGTATTGCATATTATATATCTTTATTTCAAATATCAATAGTTAGTATTATATTTTCGATAATTTTTCAAGGTTTCTCAAATAGATTTTTATCTTTAAATACTCTACTTTAATCATTTTTAGAATTAATTTACACCATAGTTAATTTGATTATTTAAAGTTATTAATATTAAAAGCTTTACTTAATTTATATATATTCATCTCGTGGTCAACTTTCGTAATTAAAGTGGTCATATTTTAAATCTTTTCCTTTAACTCATCTTTTTTCAACTTTTAATTAAACTATTCCTAAGCCCAAACTAAATTTGAAACCGGCCCAATTTTAATCCTATTCCTAAGCCCAAACGTCCAAGTTAATCCCCAAGCCCAATTTTCTTAATCCTAAAAAACCTACCCGACCCACTGCCCAACCGACCCGACCCCATTTTCTAAAACATAAAACCCCTACCTCCCACGCGCCCCTCCACTGTCCCTGTCTCTCTCTACCCGATCCCTCTTCCCCTTCTTCCTTCTTCTGAAAACGCCAAGAAAACCAGAAAAACGACCAGAAAAGCAACGAGACCAGACGCCCATTTCGGGCAAAACGCCAAGCGCACCCCTCTCCCATACGCGACCCCCCTCCCTTTCCCCTTTTCCCCTTCCTGGAAAATCAGTAAAACCAGGCCGAAATCAGAGAAATCAGGCAGCCAACAGTCGCCATTTTCGGGCAAAAAATGAGTTAAAACTCGTACTACGTACTCCTCTCCTCTTTTTCTTTGTCCTTGCGCATTAGAGGAACCCTTGACGTGTCTCACATCTAAGCCATCGATTCAAATCTATGGCTGAGATGTGAGACTTGTAGAAGGATTCCATTTGAAGATTTAAATTCGAGTTGAATCTCGAAATTACCCCTTGATTTCTACCCGTCTGTTTGCCCTAATTTTTGGGTATATATACCCACTGTTCACTGCCGAATTGATGGAGATTTTTTTGAATTTTCTTTGGGTCTTTCTTTTCGGATTCTGTTGAAAAAGAAAAAGATATATCGGAATTTTTTTTTAAAAGAGAAGTTCTGATTTTTCTTTTTGAAGTCGGAGTGGATGAGATAGTGCCGCATTCAGGATTTCGGGCCTCAGAATACTTTCGCTACATCAGTTTCTCTTTGGTGGTGAAAGCTTGGCTCGTTCTGTCCCAGTTCGTTGCCGCGGAACAGGTAACCTCGCCCCTAATTCATGTTCGTTTTGAAAGTAATGGTGCCATATTTTATAGTTGTCCCTTTTATAGAGCTGCAAGGGTCTTGTTTGAGTGTTGATTTGCGAGAATGTTGTTGTTACTAGTCTTTGAGATGCCCCCTTTATGGAGTTGCGAGCGTCCTATTTGAATGTTGATTTCGGGTTCCCTGTTCAAAGTTTGTAGTGTTTATAGCTGATTTCAAGATTTTCCAGCTAGGTGATGTCTTAAATGGTCGTTTTTTCTCATGATTTTATGTTTTAACAGCCATGTCCCTAATGTGAGTGTGAGTTTCTTGTTTTATTTTTCTGGCTCGTTGCATCGATTTTTTATTGTCCCGGTTTAGTGAGTATCCCCAAGTTCTGCGACTATATTGATGAAATATTCAACTTCCAGTGTAGGATATGTTCGGAAAAAAAAACATTATTCTTGGGAGTTATCTTTGATCTGTTTTGTCCTTGAATATGTTTTGGATATCAACGTTGATGATTGCTTAGTCTAACAGTAGTTACTCTTGTTATCTTGATTATAGGATTTTAGTTAGGTCCTTTTATCATTAGAATTCTTAACCAAATATGGTCTTCCTTGTTGATACTTATAAAATTTCTACTTCTTGAAGTTATTCTTGTCCGGTTTACTGCTTGAATCAACTTTGTGGCACTATTTCACTTATATGTTTCTAGTAAACACATGTGAATGCCTTAGCTTTTCAACTATGGGAATTTTTACACCATCGCATCATTTTAAAAGGGGACACTGATTTCTTGCCCTTAAATGTTTAACAACAGTAGATACACATACATCTTTATGTTAATTTTACGCTAAGCATTCAGAGTCATTATTTATGTATTTGTCACTGTTTTGTTGCATGTGACGATCGTTAGAGTCCATTTTGGACCCCCTGCATATCTTTGAGTCGCTCCTCGTCGGGACAATATACACATGCGAGAGTATGCTTAAATACAGGTTTCGGAGGCTAAAAATTGATGTATATACATCAATATATATGACATATACACTGGTATACAACCAGTATATACTGCAGAACATGACCAAGGAGAAGGGGCCAAAAGCCCAATTTTGCAGCAAGAATGATATTGGGCTTGTGGCCCAATCGGCTGCCACTAGGGGAATAGGCTGGGCAGGCCCAATCCTTGTAGAAATTAGGACAGGTTAATTGAATTGGGCCTGCTAAGCCCAATTATTATTTCTTATTATTTCCTTATGTTTTTACTTGTTTTTGTGATATTTATTATTTTATCTTTAACTCTAGTATTATTTTACGTGTTTTAATCTAATTAAAGTTCCACAAAAGTTAGCTATCTATGTAATTTACATCTTTGAATTTTGGTGTCAAAAAACCTTTTTTTAGAAATTAGACCTCATAAATTATCTTTAAAATACTTCAAGCATGTTCTTTAAAATAATTTATGAATATCTTTCTCCTTTTTTTTTTAACACTTATATACTTTAGTAGATTTTAAAATTCTAGTCACCTAGTCTAACACACCAGGGTGTTTTAATTAAAGGTGACAAAAAGGTTTCAAAATTTAAAAAAAGTGGCACAAGTTTTAAAAATTAGGTGTAGGTGACAAAATTATAATTAAGAGTTAATGATATTTGATTATTTTCAAAAAGGTTTTCAAGTTTTTCTTTGTACATTTTAACACATGAAATAAAATATCCTAATTTTTCAATTTTTCCAAAATCCCCAACGGATTGTTTTTCTTCTTCCGCGAGAAATTCTTATTTTTTCTTCTATAGGATTGTTGCTGCTTCTTCTTCCTCTTGTTGTTGTTGTTGCCACTGTTTTCTCAACATAACATTGGAGCTTCAAATTTGGGAGGAAAAAAAATCAATTTTCGGGGCATTTGTTCGTATAGCTTTGGAAATTACTTGAAAGGTAAGTTTTAATCATTATTATGACTGATAAAAGTGAAAGTGGTGTTATTTATTTGAGTTTTGTGTTTTTATTGTTGTTTCTACCATTGTTGTAATTTTTCACTGCTGAGCTATTTTCAGTGACGATGCAACAGATGCTTAAATAGATTCAGCAGTTGCTGCACGATATAGAATAATAGTCAAGATATTTTTTTGCAACTAGTTCACCACTTCTGCAGTAATTTTCAATTACTGTTGAAAGTATTGTGTATTTGTTGCATGTGATGTTTCATATGATAAAGTAGCTGCTGAATTAAATATAATAGTTGTTGTATTTCCGTACAGTTTTCTCATGCTGCGCTTTAAATTATTACTTATTTAGGTACCTTCCACATCATCAATGGGAGACAAAATAATATTAAGAGTTGATTGTCGTAGTGAATGGGTTGAGTCCAACAATCATTTTATTTGGCGTTGAAAAGGCAAAGAAATGATCGACACGATAACGATGATTGTGAAATCGACATATCGCGTATGAGAATTTTGTGAATCAAATTATTTCTAGTTGTGAATTAAATTGTGAGCCGAAAGATATCGTCATTAGTTACATGCATTCCTGTGGTGAAAAACAAAGAGTGGCAAAGAAGAGGCGGCCAAGTATCGGACAATCATTTTCAAGCAAAAAGAACAAATATTCCATATGCAAAAGGGTTGGGCACAAGAGAATTACATGCTCGAAGCGAAATATTTCATAAAAACACTCGCTTTTATTTGGTGTTTGTGTACTTGTTTAATTTTGCATATTGATTTTATGCAAAAATTAACATTTGTTGTTATTTAATATTATCAGTATTATTGTTATTTGAATACATTTTTCATCGAATGTTTCAGGTATTAAGAAATTGCATTTTAAACTATCAGTACTTTTACAGCAATTGCTATTGGCCTCATAGCAAATGCTGCAGAATTTACAGAAATATATATAACGTATATAGTATTTGCTACAGAGTTTTCCAGCAATTATTATGCATTTTACAACAATTGCTAGGCTTTTGTTGCAGCAACTGCTACTATATTTACAACAACTGCTACACAATTTTCAGCAATTTCTTAGAATAATCCAACAACTCAATAACTTGCTCAGATATTTTACAGCAATTACTACAACTAGTTCAACGACTAGCCAACTTGCTATAACAAATTCAAATAAAATGTTTACCATCAGTGTATTTCTATTGTTGAATTGGACTAAAATCACTATATTCATCCACAACCATGATCAAATGGACTAATTAATGAAAAAAGCCACTAAAATAAGTGTGATCTATAACTGTGATTGCATTACCTGTGTAAGTACTATCTCAATGTATAAGATCATTACTGATTTCATCTCAATGTATAAGATCAATACTAATATATTATAAAATATATTGACACAATCAACTAATAATCAATTTACTTAATCACCATCACTTACATATGCAATTGCTCAATATATTGTATATTACTTGTGTAATCACCACCTCAATGTATAAGATCACATATGAATTTAGCTTTTAATTTGAAATTGGACTAACACAACTCAATTCATCACTAGATATGATTGATACCATCAACTTATAGTCAATTTGCTATAGCTACTAACTACCTTTCAATAGTAGAGTCCAACAATTGTCATGCATTTTACAACAACTGCTAGAATTTTGTTGCAACAACTGCTATTACATTTACAGCAACTGCTACATAATTTCCAGCAATTGCTTAGAATAATCCAACAACTCAATAACTTGCTGAGATATTTTACAGCAATTGCTACAACTAGTTTAACGACTAGCCAACTTGCTATAACAAATTCAAACAAAATGTTTACCATCACTGTATTTCTAGTGTTGAATTGAATTAAAATCACTGTAATCATCCACAACTATGATCAAATGGACTAACTAATGAGCAATTATTCAGTAAAAGTTGACTTGTTAAGTAAATTCACAACAAATAGTTCGATTGTCCCAGCAAATTGTTGACTTGCTGAGACATATTCACAGCAAATGTTAAGACTGTCCCAGTAAGTAGGTCACTTGTATCATTTCATAACATATATGACGATATTCACAGCAAATGTTAAGACTGTCCCAGCAAGTAGGTCACTTGCTGAGTCATTTCACAACAGATATTTCTATAAAAGGAGATTTTTTATAAAAGGAGATATTTCAATAACATAAAATATCAATCATCAACATCCCAAAAAAGTTAGAAAAATAAGAAAATACATATGTTCATAAAATATCAATTCTTAAAACTTGTCACTTTTTTTAAATTTTGAAACCTGTTTTTACATTGAGGTGGTGATTACACAAGTAATATACAATCTATTGAGCAATTGCATATGTAAGTGATGATGATTAATGTCATGCCCTGGGAGGGTACCCTAGGCGTGGCCGGCACTCGAAGACTATTGCTAGTCCCCAAGTGAACCACTTAGCTTCATCACATCATTCAATCAAATAACTCTACTGAATAACAGGAAGATATAAGTCTCAAATGAATACATATATAAAATAAAGGCTAGTAGAAAGAACTAGCTCACAATCTCAACATCAATGCTCGACCATCGTCTATGAAGCCTCCATTACTAATCATGTGGTGCCAATGACAAATCCATGGCTACCCAAATCAAATAAAATAAATAGTCCAATCTAACTCTAAAACATGATGAAATAAAAGAGTGAATCCTCCGGAGTAGGAGAGGCTCACCAATCAGCTGCAATCTCAAATTCTCAACGAAGCGCCTGTCGACGATCCCTAGTACCTGCCTCTGCATCATAAAACGATGCAGTCCAGAGTGGACATCAGTACTTGGAATGTACTGGTATGTAATATAGCTGAGTGAAACAGAAACCGATAGAATAGCATGGAAACAACATCAACTCAAAATAACCATCATAATCACATCAAAACAGTCAATTGCCTACCTGTGAAAGAATAAGGAGTAGACAAGTGACACAACATTACCTCAGACTCATCACTAGTCTCAAACTCATATCAAAGCTCATTCTAGAGGAGCTCACCTCCTCTCATCTCATCTCAAAACTCATCTCAGAGGAGCTCACCCCCCCATCACATCTAGACTCGGAGTAAGGTAGGAAATTTATGGGAGTTTCTCTTATCCGACAACAATCACTTATGAGCCAGTGAATGTACAATAGTCACGCTAATGTTGCCACAGCCGTTCCAAACTTGCCAGGTAGGGAACGAATCGAAACCATATCAGTTCACCCAATATGGAGTCAGTCGTCATTAAGTCCTCTATTGTTTCAGGGACTTCTAATCAAGAGGGAACCACAATATATGTGATGGTTCCAAGCCTCATCTACGTATGGCGACGTAGTTAATGAGTTCAAGTGGGACTCACTCTTACTCATTTCGCTGCTCGATACTCCTCCCGTGACTCAATGCTCATAAAACCATCAATCCAATCAAACCAATCTCGTAGGGACTTTAACCCCATCAACGATCGGTATTTCATAGGGATTTTAACCTTATCATCAATCAACATCTCATAGGGGCTTTAACCCACTCATCTATCAATCTCATCAATGACTCAAGATTTAGAACAATCATTAGAAATCAAGTGAATTGACACATTGGTAGAGTTCATTTATAGTGACCCATAAGACAATCAAACTCTATCAGCTCATCATCATTCTCTCATCACAATCACAATGAACAATCACAATCTTAATTCAAGGCTCTAGACTCATCCTCAAGTTCCTTATGCATGCTTTTCAAATTAATCATGTAGAGTTATGCAAATTCTCATGAAAATATTTAGCTTAAGAAAACAAGTAGTATGATGATCATCAACATAGAAAACAGGCAATTTCAAATATAATTTTCAAAAAAACCATCAAAGAAATCATGCATGTAGACTCTTCAATCATCAACTCATCTATGACCTCTATGGGGCACATGAGAGAATAATCCCATGTTTTAGTTTAGCCTTACATATCTGTGATGCGGCTAACAACCGAGTACGTCCAGGATCTCCTCTCGAATTCCTCACGCAAGCTCTTCTCTCTTCTTCTCAAGCCCTAGCCTTATAAGATTAGAGAATAGAACTTAAAATGGGGGTTTTAGACCCTTTTCATGTAGAAACGTCATTATTAGCCGTGTTTTAGAGTTTAGGAGGGATGGGGGATTGACCGGAATGCCCCTCATAATCATTTAGAAATTTCCAGCCCGAAAATTACACGGTCCGCGATGCGGACCTATCGCGAACAGGTATTTTTGGGAAAAATGATTTTGAACGAGTTTTCTCCATTTCGTTGAAAAATTTGAAAATCACACAAGTGCTTCTCCGCGACAGGTGCACGACGCACCTCTATCTGGACCGTCACTATTTTTTGATTTGGATGAAAAATTTATCTTTCGATCGGGTCGCTTTAAAAATTGACCGAGACTACTTTCCCACTCAATTTTTCATGCTGATTTCAAATTCGGTCTCTGATTTGCCATACGAGCATCGGAAGATGCGTCGCGCGCATACCCTCACTCTAGGGGTATTTTGGTAATTTTATCAGGCGTTACATCATCTACCCCTTGAGATCATTCGTCCTCGAATGATGAGGAGAGATGGGGATTAAGGCACGAATAGACTCAAGGCTCATTTCTGCACTCGATTCAATCAATCAATCCTCGACTTAATGATAGTAAGTCACATAAAAGTAGAACAATCAGCTTAGTGAAGAGTAAGGGTTTTTACCTTCAATATCTTCATTATCAGTTGGCATGAATAGGCGCGGATATTTTGCCTTCATCTCCTCCTCAGCAACCCATGTGGCTTCTTCAACGAATTGATTCCTCCACAGGACTTTGACTGAGGCTATCTCTTTGTTCCTCAACTTGCGAATCTGCCGATCAAGGATTTTAACCGGGACCTCTTCGTAAGATAGGTTACCCTTTACTCCAATGCTATCAACAGGGATCACCAAGGCGGGATCTCCCAAGTATTTCTTCAGCATCGACACATGGAATACTGGATTGACTCCATCTAGCTCGGAAGGCAACTCCAACTCGTAAGTAACCTTCCCAATCCTCTTTATGATCTGATAGGGTCCAACATAATGCGGACTTAGCTTTTCTTTCTTCCCGAACCTTAGGACACCCTTCATAGGTGATACTTTTAGGTACACCCAATCATCTACTTTGAACTCTAAATCTCTTCTCCTCACGTCAGTGTAAGATTTTTGGCGACTCTGGGCAGTCTTTAACCTTTCTCTAATGACCTTAACCTTCTCCATCGACTGGTGAACAAGATCAGGCCCAATCAGTTCTGCTTCTCCAACCTCAAACCACCCAATTGGTGATCTACATCTTCTCCCATATAAGGCTTCATACGGAGCCATCTGAATGCTCGCATGATAACTATTGTTGTATGCAAATTAAATCAGTAGTAGGTGATCATCCCAATTTCCCTTGAAGTCAAGGACACAAGCCCTCAACATGTCCTCAAGCGTTTGAATTGTACGCTCTGCCTGACCATCCGTCTGGGGATGAAAGGCTGTACTCAGGTTCACCTTAGTACCTAAGCCTTTCTGAAATGATCTCCAGAACTAGGAGGTAAATTGGGCTCCTCTGTCCGAGATGATGGACAAGGGAACTCCATGCAACCTCACAATCTCCTGGATGTACAACTTGACATACTCTTCCGCAGTGTTGGTTGTCTTAACTACCAGGAAGTGGGCTGATTTAGTCATTCTGTTCACGATCACCCATATTGAATCATGTTGCTTTCGAGACCTTGGCAGACTAGTAATAAAGTCCATATTAATCATCTCCCACTTCCACTCTGGAATCTCAAAGTTCTGAGCCAATCTACATGTCCTTTGGTGTTCAACTTTCACTTGTTGGCAGTTTGGACATTTTGAAACGAATTCCGCAATGTCCGTATTCATCCCATTCCACCAATAGACTTTCCTTAAGTCGTGGTACATTTTGGTAGAGCCAGGATGAATGGTATATCTAGTGTTATGGGCTTCCGCCATGATCCTGTCCCGAATACCATCAACATTTGGAACACACAATCTACTTTGATATCTCAGCACTTCATCTCCCCCTTTGGAGAAAACCATCACCTTCTGTCTATGGACGTCCTCCTTCAATTGGAGTATGACTGGGTCTTGGTCTTGCTTTTCCTTCACTTTCACCACTAACGAGGAAACAGACCCATTCTCCACATTAACTCCTCCTTCATTGTTTTCTTCAAGTCAAACTCCTAATCGAGCCAATCAGTGCACGTCCTTGGCTAATTCCTTCTTTCCTTCCTCCAAGTGGGTTGTGCTACTCATTGATAACCTGCTAAGAGCGTCAGCAACAACATTAGCTTTGCCTGGGTGGTAGTGAATGCTCATGTCATACTCTTTGAGCAATTTCAACCATCTCCTCTGTCGCAAGTTGAGCTTTTTCTGGCTAAAAACATACTGCAAGCTCTTGTGGTCAGTGAACACATCCACATGCACTCCATACAAGTAGTGACGCCAGATATTAAGTGCAAACACTACTGCTGCCAACTCGAGGTCATGGGTTGGGTAGTTCTTTTCATGAACCTTGAGTTGCCTGGAAGCATAGGCTATCGTCTTCCCCCTTTGCATTAGTATGCATCCCAATCCAACCCTTGAGGCATCACAATAAATTACAAAGTCCTCGGTCCCGTTGGGTAAGGTTAGGACTGGTGTAGTAGTTAACCTCGTTTTCAATTCCTGGAAACTCTTTTCACATTTTTCGGACCACTGGAACTTGACCTTTTTCTGAGTCAATTTAGTCAATGGCACGGATAGGGAAGAAAATCCCTCAACAAACCTGCGGTAGTAGCCCGCCAACCCCAGGAAGCTCCTAATGTCAGTCGGAGTGGTCGGTCAGGGCCAGTTCTTTACTGCTTCGATCTTTTGGGCATCCACTCGAATGCCATCACCGGAAACAACATGGCCTAGAAAGGTCGCTGACTTAAGCCAGAACTCACATTTGGAGAATTTTGCATACAACTCATGGTCCTTAAGAGTTTGGAGGACAACTCTGAGGTGATTAGCATGCTCCTCCTTACTCCTTGAATAAATCAGAATGTCGTCGATGAATACAATCACAAACAAGTCAAGATATGGTTTGAACACCCTATTCATCAAGTCCATAAAGGCGGCAGGTGCATTCGTCAGCCCAAAGGACATGACCAAGAACTCAAAATGGCCATACCTAGTCCTGAAGGCTGTCTTTGGATGTCACACTCCCTCACTTTTAGCTGATGGTAGCCAAATCTAAGGTCTATCTTAGAGAAACAAGAGGCACCCTGAAGTTGGTCAAACAGATCATCTATCCTTGGGAGAGGATATTTATTCTTTATCGTGACCTTCTTCAGTTGCCTATAATCAATACACATTTTGAGAGACCCATCTTTCTTTCGCACGAGTAGAACAGGAGCACCCCATGGCAAAACACTTAGCCTAATGAAGCCCTTTTCCAGCAAATCTTTTTTTACTTGCTCTTTCAACTCAGCGGGGGCCATCCTAGAAGGTGGGATCGAAATAGGCTGAGTATCAGGAAGAACGTCAATCCCAAAGTGAATCTCCCTATCAGGAGGGACTCCGGGCAAATCGTCAGGAAACACTTCCGGGAATTCATTAACAATCGGAACTGACGCAAGAGTTGGGAACTCAACATCGTCTGATTTCACTCGCTCAAGATGATAGATACAACCTTTAGAAATCAATTTCCTGGCTCTAAGATATGAGATAAACTTTCCTCTAGGGGTAACAGAGTCACCCTTCCACTCTAGAGTCGGTTCATTTGGGAATTGGAACCTAACAGTTCGGGATCTACAATCAACAGAGGCATAACAGGCGTGGAGCCAATCCATGCCAAGGATCAAATCAAAATCAACCATCTCCAACTCAATCAAATCAACAAGAGTGTCCCTATGAGGGATGGACACTACGCAAGTTCTATAGACTCTCTCAGCTCGAATAGACTCACCCACTGGAGTAGAAACATCAAAGGGTTCAAGAAGACTCTCAGGGTTCCTACCAAATTTACTGGCCACATAAGGATTTACAAATGACAGTGTGGCACCCGGGTCTATCAAAACATAACAATCAAAAGTAAAGACTCAAATCATACCCGTCACAACATCTGGAGAGTTTTCTTGATCTTGGCGACTACCCATGGCATACAAGCGGTTTGTTGCTCCGCTTGTGCCCGTTGTAGCGGCCCTCTGGGTTCCCCTGATGGGCGGGGCTGGGGTGGAAGATTGAGCCTGGTCAGCCCACTTTGGCCAATTTCTCTGGTAGTGGCCCGCTTGGCCACACTTGTAGCACACATCATTTCCGTCACGACATCTCCCCAAGTGCAGCTTGCCACAGGTACCACATGGTGGCCTACCCTGCGGACCTTGGGCCACGCTAGCTTACGAACGAGGCCAATGGCTTCCCACATTCTGAGATCTCTGATCGTACCCACCTCTAGGCACCGGGCACTAGCAGATGACGGTGTTGGAAAGCGGTTGCCATTTCCTTTCCTTCCAACCTCATGGCTGGACGTCTTTGCTTTCTTGCGCTTGAATTCTTTCCGATCATGTTGTCTCTCCTCATCAGCTTGTTGCAAAAACATCATCAGTCGCCCGATGTCCATGTCACTCACAGCATGACTCCTCTCCCATCTCTCTTGGGTCCTCTGTTCAACCCATCTACATACATTCCCATCCTTCCCCTCATATCGGCAACCATGTCCGGAGCATAGCGAGATAATTGAGTGAGCTTCAGGCCATACTCTTGCATGGTCATAGAGCCCTGTTTTAGGTTCAGAAACTCCCTCACCTTAGCTTCTCTTTTCTCCCTTGGGAAGAAACGTCCCAAGAAGGCCTCCTCAAATACTGCCCAAGTCACATACGAAGCATCTTCCCCTCTGCCTTTCTTCCATTGGTCGAACCATAGCCTGGTCACCCCCCTTAAGTTGGTAAGCAGCCAGTTCCACCCTATCAGCATCAGCTAAATGCATTACTTTGAACACCTTCTCAAGTTCCTCCACATATTCCTCAGGATCTCCAGTGGATACAGACCCCGTAAACTCAAGCGAGTTCATCCTCAAAAACTCTCGGACCTTAGAGGTGTCATGAGGACCTGTTCCACCTGCGCCTCGCCTCACCGCGGGTGCTGCGACAGCCTGGGCTAAAGTTTAAATAGCCTGGCACAGCTCGGCGTTGGAGACCTCATCTTGAGGGGGTTGTCCAATAGGGACAACTGGATCCACGGGCCCCTTAGGTACTTGGGGTTCAGGTGGGTAAACAGCTCTCCTGGAAGGACGTCCTCTTCCTCTGACAGCTCTTCTGGGAGGCATATTGTCGATTCTGCACGTGCAGAGCACGAATTAGAAGATAGTTTTCCATAGAGCTTAACTCTATCGCACGAATTGGAATAAGAAAGAAGTGTAACCATTCCTAATGTCCCATAGCCTCCTGCTTAAGAAAAGTGGTCGACAACACACCCATAAACAAGACTATACTAGACACGGCTTCATAGACTCCCTAGGACACTTGAACTTTGTGCTCTGATACCAAGTTTGTCATGCCCCGGGAGGGTACCCTAGGCGTGGCCGGCACTCGAAGACTATTGCTAGTCCCCAAGCGAACCACTTAGCTTCATCACATCATTCAATCAAATAACTCTACTGAATAACAAGAAGATATAAGTCTCAAAGGAATACATATATAAAATAAAGGCTAGTAGAAAGAACTAGCTCACAATCTCAACATCAATGCTCGACCATCGTCTATGAAGCCTCTATTACTAATCATGTGGTGCCAATGACAAATCCATGGCTACCCAAATCAAATAAAAGAAATAGTCCAATCTAACTCTAAAGCATGATGAAATAAAAGAGTGAATCCTCCGGAGTAGGGGAGGCTCACCAATCAGCTGCAATCTCAAATCCTCAACGAAGCACCTGTCGACGATCCCTAGTACCTGCCTCTGCATCATAAAATGATGCAGTCCAGAGTGGACATCAGTACTTAGAATGTACTGGTATGTAATATAGCTGAGTGAAATAGAAACCGATAGAATAGCATGGAAACAACATCAACTCAAAATAACCATCATAATCACATCAAAACAGTTAATTGTCTATCTGTGAAAGAATAAGGAGTAGACAAGTGACACAACATTACCTCAGACTCATCACTAGTCTTAAACTCATATCAAAGCTCATTCTAGAGGAGCTCACCTCCTCTCATCTCATCTCAAAACTCATCTAAGAGGAGCTCACCCCCCTCTCATCTCACCTAGACTCGGAGTAAGGTAGGAAATTTATGGGCGTTTCTCTTATCCGAAAATAATTACTTATGAGCCAGTGAATGTACAATAGTCACGCTGATGTTGCCACAGGCGTTCCCAAACTTGCCAGGTAGGGAACGAATCGAAACCATATCAGTTCACCCAATATGGAGTCAGTCGTCAATAAGTCCTCTATTGTTTCAGGGACTTCTAATCAACAGGGAACCACAATATATGTGATGGTTCCAAGCCTCATCTACGTATGGCGACGTAGTTAATGAGTTCAAGTGGGACTCACTCTTACTCATTTCGGTGCTCGATACTCCTCCCATGACTCAATGTTCATAAAACCATCAATCCAATCAAACCAATCTCGTAGGGACTTTAACCCCGTCAACGATCGGTATTTCATAGGGATTTTAACCCTATCATCAATCAACATCTCATAGGGTCTTTAACCCACTCATCAATCAATCTCATCAATGACTCAAGATTTAGAACAATCATTAGAAATCAAGTGAATTGACACATTGGTAGAGTTCATTTATAGAGACCCATAAGACAATCAAACTCGATCAGCTCATCATCATTCTCTCATCACAATCACAATGAAAAATCACAATCTTAATTCAAGGCTCTAGACTCATCCTCAAGTTCCTTATGTATGCTTTTCAAATTAATCATGTAGGGTTATGCAAATTCTCATGAAAATATTTAGCTTAAGAAAACAAGTAGTATGATGATCATCAACATAGAAAAAAGGTAATTTCAAATATAATTTTCAAGAAAACCATCAAAGAAATCATGCATGTAGACTCTTCAATCATCAACTCATCTATGACCTCTATGGGGCACATGAGAGAACAATCCCATGTTTTAGTTTAGCCTTACATACATGTGAAAACAACCGAGTACATCCAGGATCTCCTCTCGAATTCCTCACGCAAGCTCTTCTCTCTTCTCCTCAAGCCCTAGCCTTGTTAGATTAGGGAATAGGACTTAAAATGGGGGGTTTTAGACCCTTTTCACGTGGAAACGCCATTATTAGCCGTGTTTTAGAGTTTAGGAGGGGTGGGGGATTGATCTTAATGCCCCTCATAATTATTTAGAAATTTCCAGCCCGAAAAATATACGGTCCGCGATGCGGACCTATCGAGAACAGGGTATTTTTGGAAAAAAATTTTTGAACGAGTTTTCTCCATTTTGTCGATAATTTTGAAAATAACACAAGTGCTTCTCTGCGACAGGTCCGCGACGCGTCTCTGTCGCGGACCGTCACTATTTTCTGATTTGGATCGAAAATTTATCTTTCGATTGGGTCGCTCTAAAAATCAATCAAGTCTACTTTCTCACTCAATTTTTCATGCTGATTTCAAATCCGGTCTCGGATTTGCCATACGAGCATCGGAAGATGCGTTACGCGCATACCCTCACTCTAGGGGTATTTTGATAAATTTATCGGGCGTTACAATTAAGTAAATTGATTATTAGTTGGTTGTATCAATATGTTTTATAATATATTAGTAGTGATCTTATTCATTGAGGTGGAATCAATAATGATCTTATGCATTGAGATAGTACTTACACAGGTAATTCGATCACAGTTGTAGATCATACTTATTTCAGTGGCTTTTTTCATTAATTAGTCCGTTTGATCATGGTTGTGGATGAATGTAGTGATTTTAGTCCAATTCAACATTAGAAATAAGCTAATGGTAAACATTTTGTTTGAATTTGTTATAGCAAGTTGGCTAGTTATTGAACTAGTTGTAGCAGTTACTGTAAGTGATGGTGATTAAGTAAATTGATACCATCAACTTATAGTCAATTTGCTATAGCTACTAACTATCTTTCAATAGTAGAGTCCAGCAATTGCTATGCATTTTACAGCAACTGCTAGGATTTTGTTGTAGAAATTGCTATTACATTTACAGCAACTGCTACATAATTCCCAGCAATTGCTTAGAATAATCCAACAACTCAATAACTTGCTGAGATATTTTACAGCAATTGCTATAACTAGTTCAACGACTAGCCAACTTGCTATAACAAATTCAAACAAAATATTTACCATCAGCGTATTTCTAGTGTCGAATTGAACTAAAATTACTATATTCATCCACAACCATGATCAAATGGACTAATTAATGAGCAATTATTCAGTAAAAGTTGACTTGTTAAGTAAATTCACAACAAATAGTTCGATTGTCCCAGCAAATTGTTGACTTGCTGAGACATATTCACAGCAAATGTTAAGACTGTCCCAGCAAGTAGGTCACTTGTGTCATTTCATAACATATATGACGATATTCACAACAAATGTTAAGACTGTCCCAGAGCAAGTCATTTCACAACAGATATTTCTATAAAAGGAGATATTTTTATAAAAGAAGATATTTCAACAACATAAAATATCAATCATCAACATCCCAAAAAAGTTAGAAAAATAAGAAAATACATATGTTCACAAAATATCAATTCTTAAAACTTGTGTCACTTTTTTTAAATTTTAAAACCTTTTTTTACATTGAGGTGGTGATTACACAAGTAATATACAATCTATTGAGCAATTGCATATGTAAGTGATGGTGATTAAGTAAATTGATTATTAGTTGGTTGTATCAATATGGTTTATACTATATTAGTAGTGATCTTATACATTGAGGTGGAATCAATAATGATCTTATACATTGAGATAGTATTTACACGTGGAATCAATAATGATCTTATACATTGAGATAGTACTTACACAGGTAATATGATCACAGTTGTAGATCATACTTATTTCAATGGCTTTTTTTTATTAATTAGTCCATTTGATCATGGTTGTGGATGAATATAGTGATTTTAGTCCAATTCAACATTAGAAATAAGTTGATGGCAAACATTTTGTTTGAATTTGTTATAGCAAGTTGGCTAGTTGTTGAACTAGTTCTAGCAGTTGCTGTAAAATATCTCAGCAAGTTATTGAGTTATTGGATTATTCTAAGCAATTGCTAGGAATTGTGTAGCAGTTGTTGTAAATGTAGTAGCAGTTGCTGCAACAAAATTCTAGCAGTTGTTGTAAAATGCATAGCAATTGCTGGACTCTACTATTTCAAGGTAGTTAGTAGCTATAGCAAGTTGACTATAAGTTGATGGTATCAATCATATCTAGTGATAAATTGAGTTGTATTTGTTAGCACCTAATTTTTTACCAAACTTAAGTTATTTATTTTTCAGTATTTAATTTTGAATCTAAATTAAATATTTTTATCTTATTTAGAATAATTTGAAAACAACAAAAATATAGTCACATTTTAATGTAAGTTTTGTTTTAAAGAGGAGAAAATTTATAAAAATATATGTTTTTTCTTTAATTTTGATTCTAACAAATAATCCAATATTGTTAGTATTTTCTTGATTATATCTTAGTTTTAGCTAGTTAACTTTTCTATTTTTTTTAATTTTTTAATTTAAAATAGTTTTCTAACATTTTTATTTTTTCTTTCTTTCTTTTCTTTTCAAAACAAAAATGAAATAAAAAGAAAAATTAAAATAATCCTAAAAACTACCTATTAATTCCAACATCTCCCCCACTCACCTAAACTATCCCACAATGCCCCTACAAAAAACTCACTACTTCCTCTTTTCCAAAACAACACACGACACACACAACACAATCATTTTTATCTTCTTCTTTCATCACATTCTACAAAAAAAAAAAGCACAAATAAGAAGAGATTCTACACAGACTGTTAAAAAAAATCCTACACCACATTCTTTTCTTTTTTTCCACATACACAAACACACCTAGAAAAAATACTACATTTTTTTTCACACACACTTCAAAAACAAGAAAAGAATCTGCACAAACACAAAAACAAATCTCAAAAACCACAATTAGAAAAAATAAAAGTTGAGTTTTGAGGTTTGCTTTCGAGATTTCGGGATCGTGATTCTGTATTGTGGTTTTCTCTTCTTGTGAATTAATTTTCACAAAAGGTAACAATTTTTACTGTATGATTTAAAGTCACAATTATGCAAGATATGTTCATATGTTATGAAGTTGTTCAAATTTAATGTATGTTTAACTTTGATGCTATAATATTGAAATATGTTTGAACTCTTTATAATTGTTACATTTAAAGTAACATTTGGTATAACATGTGGTTATATGTTGCATGCTTAAACGTTTAATTTTTTTAAAAAAAACTTGTTCTTGATTAAAATACAAAAAATTCATGTTCTAAGAGATATAATTAATTGACATTCTAAATGAAGTTTAATTATAATGAATTGATTTTTTTTCCAGAAAACAAAATGAAACCAAAAATAAAATCTGCAATTTATATATATATATATATATATATATAATAAATAAATTTTTTGAATCTTGTATTTAGGAGCATGATTAGGTGGATAAATAATGATAGGCAAATATTAGGACTCAAACTTTAAATAAACTTTCTTTTGAAAACTACAAAGTGATAAAGTAATAATTCGTGGCAAGGTTGGAAAGCGCTGCTAGTAATATACCACATACTAATGAAATAAGAAATAAATTAAAGATGGCGGATAAACGATATTTTTGAAAACTTATAAATACAATATGTTCAAAATTAAGTTAAACCATAAACCAGTCAATAAAGCGACTGTGTTAAAACCACGGGACTCGGGAGGTGCCTAACACCTTCCTCTCGGTCAACAGAATTCCTTACCCAATCTTTGTTTCGCATACCAAAAATAAAAAAGACATTTCCTTTTGATTAGGGATTTAAATTAGGTGACTTGGAACACCAAAACTCAATTCCAAGTGGCAACTCTGAATAAATAAAATAATCCCTTTTCAAAATGTCACTTTAATTGGAGAAACTCTATTGTTCAAAACCCATACGCGGGGAGAAAAATAGGGGTGTGACAGGTGGCGACTCTACTGGGGACAACTAGAATTCGAGCTTGTCAATTTGACTTGTATATGGCTTTGTTATTTTGAATATTATATTAATTGATTTAATGTGATATTTGCCCACTTATTTACTGCATTGATATTGTGTGTAACTGTGATATAAGATATCTTCTCTCACACACCTATCTGAGTCTTCTAAAAGATACATTATTTCGGAGATGCGATATACGCTTCCGAACCTTTCTAAGAGATACCAGAGATGCAATTACGCTCCTGGGAAGGATTGTAGTCACACATGTTTTAGGATGGGAAGATCCAAACAGTGAGGTCGGAAAGCCCTACTACCGGTAAGTTGTTCCTTCCCAACTCGAGTTGTCCACTCGTTTTACACCGGTCTAGACACCGAATTCATTATAACATAGAATCTAGTTGAACCGGCCTCATACAATAATTATTTTTAATAGGGTATTTGCATCATGAACATTTAAAATTAATGGGACCCAGGACTAGGGTCAAGTCCATATGACACAGGTACCCGTTTTTTGAAATCATCATGTGCATTCTTTGTGCTACTCGTCACATTACGAGGAAGACTATATTAAATGTCATCCGCTTTAAGACGAATTAGTTAAAAAAAGTCATAATTATCTTTTAGATTTTATCAATTGTACTACTACTCCTTTATCAAAATTTTATTTTATTTTCTTATCCCAAAGCATATCTAAAAAATAATTGTTACTATAGATTTTTTTTTATTTTTCTTGTAAAAAATCATTTACTATTAAAGATTTTAAAAAAAAAATTTGTTTAGAAAGTTCGAACTACGCACACTTGAGTCTTATCTCGATAAGATACGTAGGCAGCCCTCCTTGGGTTCAGTGATTTTTGTTGATAAAATTGTAAAAAAAAATTCTTATTAAATGTAAAAAAAAATACAATTTTTTTCTTTTTATTCATAAAAGCAAAAGAAAATATTAATTTCTTGTAACAAAAATAAAAATGAATATTTCTTTTTTTTGAGAACTACGCTCACCTGATTTTCATTTAAATGAGATACGTAGGCAACCCTTCTTGGTTCAGTGATCTTTAATAATGAAATTGTAAAATATATATATATATTTCTTATTAAATGTAAAAAATATATTTTTTCCTTCTTATTCATAAAAGCAAAAGAAAATATTTATTTCTTATTCAAAAAATAAACACGAATATTTATTTGATTCAAGAACTACACACACCTGATTCTCACCATAATGAGATACGTAGGCAACCCTCCTCGGGTTCGGTGATTTTTATTTAAAAATAAATAAATAATAATTCTTTATCCAAAAAAATAATAATAATAAAAAGATTTTACTCTTTAAGAAAAAAGGATCCTCATTCAAGAAATTAAAAGGGAAGATCTTATTTCTTTGTGTAGAAAAGAGAAATATTTTTTTCATTCTTATTCAAAAAATAAATTAATTTTTTTTATCCCTTTTCAAAATAAAAATACTAAAAATAAAAAAGTACTTCTTGTCTTGATTGGTACCAATATACTTAAAAGTGTGCATAAAAAAATGTTAACTATTTGACATAATAGAGTGGACCAACTTTGTTGTGACTCTTATAGATTCTTTTTGCACCTCTTGATTATACTTATGTCACACTTGAAAAATTCTCTTGCTCAAAGTTAAGGGTTAAAAAAAAAATTCGACCTCATTGTTTCATGTGCATTGTGTGGTGAGCTTTAGATATAAAGTTCAATGACATGACTTGTTGATCTAGAACTTGACCCAAATGTTTGTTGAGGCAAAATTTTGAGCAACATCTAATTTGAAAAAGGATTGTAGGCCTTCTTTGATCCAATTCTGTCTGTAAGCCTACCAAATGACGTGTGATCCCTAGTGTTTTCCTTTTTGAGCCTAAAATATTTTTTCGATAATCATATCTTAGTCCATATCCTTTTGAGTGCACAAATGCACCACCTCACTTTTCTCCCATCTGCAAGAATGCACAGACAAGACTTTATGTCGGATGGCAAAGTGAAAATGTGACAGTCAAAAAAAAAAAAATTCCAACAAAAGGAGAGAAAACTCAAAAAAAAAAAGGAGAAAGTCTGGAAAAAAAAGAAACCAAGCAGTTAAAGATCAAATGTGAAAATAAAAAATGTAAATTGAGTGTATAGTGCAATGTTGGGGAGAAAATGGTCACTTTATACAAAGATTACCTTACCCATTCCAAGCCTACATTTTTAGCCGAATACAAGTCCTACTTGATTTCATTTTTGATGTTCTCACATTAGTGGATACTTAAGTGAAGGTCAATCATATGGTATCTCAATCTCATGCATTGAACATCTTTCTCAGTGTGAGTGACTCTCAAAATGTCCCACGATCTCAACTCTTCTATTTTGTGTGAATTGGAATTTTGTTTCGGTGAGGCACTTGAAACATGAGGACATGAATAATTTTAACCTCATAGTTGATGCAAGATGAATAGATCTTTTTAATACTTTAAGTATGCTTTAGGTGTCATTTGAAACTACAAAATTACTTCAAAGTTGGTCTCAAATTTGCTTAGAAGTACTCAAAGGTGATTTATATGCATAAGTCTAATTGTTGGTACCATCTAAAGCCAAGACATGATCAATCAAAAATCAATTTCTTTCTATCTAACAATCCTTTCAAAAGATATTATTTTGTAAAAAAAAATATTTTTGATTCGTATGAACTACGTTAGACCTGATTCTTGCTATGGTGAGATACGTAGGCACTCCTACTAATCGGCTCGGTCTCAAATAAAAAAAATATTTTTGATTCGTATGAACTACGTTAGACCTGATTCTTGCTATGGTGAGATACGTAGGCATTCCTACTAACGGGCTCGGTCTCAAATAAAAAAAATATTTTTGATTCGTATGAACTATGTTAGACCTGGTTCTTGCTATAGTGAGATACGTAGGCAGTCCTACAAAAGGACTCGATCACAAATAAAAAGAATTTTTTTTCTCTCTCTCATATTTCTGAAAAAATCAAATTGGGCATTTTATTTTCTAAAAAAAAGATGATAAAATAAAAAATAAATTCACCAATAAAAAGATTAAAAAAAGTTTCAAAATTTCTCAGTTTCAAAACTAGAGCATATTTTATTTTATCTTATTTTTTAAAATTAAAACAAAGTAAAATAAAATAAACATAATATTCATTTAGGGTACAAACCCTCATAATATTCGTTTAGGGAGCGAACCCTCATAATATTCGTTTAGGGAGCGAACCCTCATAATATTCGTTTAGGGCACGAACCCTCATAATATTCATTTTAGGGAGCGAACCCTCATAATATTCACTTAGGGAGCGGACCCTCATAATATTCGCTTAGGGAACGGACCCTCATAATATTCGCTTAGGGAGCGGACCCTCATAATATTCGCTTAGGGAGCGGACCCTCATAATATTCGCTTAGGGAGCGAACCCTCATAATATTCGCTTAGGGCACGAATCCTCATAATATTCGCTTAGGGAGCCGACCCTCATAATATTCGCTTAGGGAGCAGACCCTTATAATATTCGCTTAGGGAGCGGACCCTCATAATATTCACTTAGGGAGTGGACCCTCATAATATTCACTTAAGGAGCGAACCTTCATAATATTCGCTTAGGGCACGAACCCTCATAATATTCGCTTAGGGAGCGGACCCTCATAATATTCGCTTAGGAGCGAACCCTCATAATATTCGCTTAGGGCATGAACCCTCATAATATTCGCTTAGGGAGTGAACCCTCATAATTTTTGTTTAGGCATGAACCATCATAATATTCGTTCATATCTTCATAAGGCATGATAGCCCCCATTTCTATTTTCCATAAAGCATAAAATCTAATCTCATTCAATAACAGAGTATTTGTTTTTTTTTCCCTTGTTTTAATCACTTTATTGTTTTTGTTTAATATTATGTTCAAATCAAGCAAAATAACTCACAAAATATTTCTTAGCACAAACTGGAGCAGAAAAATTTTGTTTTGTATTTTCCTTTGATTGCAGGCAGGTCCTCTGCGACCATAAGTTTGGACATCAATAATGGAGTAACATTTGTCCGATTTGTGAAGTGAAGAATGACATTAAGAGTCGATTCGGACCCATGTAGCAGCTCAACATATCAAGATTCTGCTTCCCAACTTCAATTCAGGAAACAAGTGTACACAAATAGTGTACTAACTTTCTTCTGGAGAGTCATCGGTAACTCAATTGAGATTTCAAATTTAAGCCTCAAACTTAAACTTCAAGATTAGATTTTGATATCAAGGTACCTGCCAAAAGGCGAGGTGATAACTGAAGATGCAAAGGAAGACTTGAAAGAAAGAGGGTCGAGACAAGTAGAATTGAAAGATCTTGTATCGTTTCTTTTCAGTTTTATTATCTTCAATGTAACAATAGGAGCCACGGACCGGGATCTCGACAGGACAAGACTCAACTCTCTAATCCATCCATCCCTCGCTGCACCTATTTGAACTACACGTGACCTGATTCTCTTATAACCCGAGATATGTAGGCTGTCCAAAGTTAGGGCTCGATCACTCTTGCTTGCTCTTTATATTTTTTTCCCTACATTTTAATAATGGTTAGGCCAAAAATTAGGCATGCTCACTTCTTTGCTTGAAAACCCTTCATGTTCTCAAGCAAAGAGGGGCATCCTGTTAGCACCTAATTTTTTACCAAATTTAAGTTATTTAATTTTTAGTATTTAATTTTGAATCTAAATTAGATATTTTTATCTTATTTAGAATAATTTGAAAACAACAAAAATATAGTCACATTTTAATGTAAGTTTTGTTTTAAAGAAGAGAAAATTTATAAAAATATATGTTTTCTCTTTTAATTTTGATTCTAACAAATAATCCAATATTGTTAGTATTTTCTTGATTATATCTTGGTTTTAGCTAGTTAACTTTTCTATTTTTTTTTAATTTGAAATATTTTTCTAACATTTTTATTTTTTCTTTCTTTTCTTTTCAAAACAAAAATGAAATAAAAAGAAAAATTAAAATAATCCTAAAAACTACCCATTGATTCCAACATCTCCACCACTCACCTAAACTATCCCACAATGCCCCTACAAAAAACTCACTACTTCCTCTTTTCCAAAACAACACACGACACACACAACACAATCATATCTTCTTCTTTCATCACATTCTACCACAAAAAAAAAGAGCACAAATAAGAAGAGATTCTATACAAACTGTTAAAAAAATACTACATTTCTTTTTTACACACACTTCAAAAACAAGAAAAAAAAATCTGCACAAAAACAAAAATAAATCTCAAAAACCACAATTAGAAAAAATAAAAGTTGAGTTTTGAGGTTTGCTTTCGAGATTTCGGGATCGTGATTCTGCATTGTGGTCTTCTCTTCTTGTGAATTAATTTTCACAAAAGGTAACAATTTTTACTGTATGATTTAAAGTCACAATTATGCAAGATATGTTCAAATGTTACGAAGTTGTTCAAATTTAACGTATGTTTAACTTTGATGCTATAATATTGAAATATGTTTGAACTCTTTATATTGTTACATTTAAAGTAACTTTTGGTATAACATGCGGTTATATGTTGCATGCTTAAACATTTAATTTTTTTAAAAAAACTTGTTCTTGATTAAAATACAAAAAATTCATGTTCTAAGAGATATAATTAATTGACATTCTAAATGAAGTTTAATTATAATGAATTGATTTTTTTTCCAGAAAACAAAATGAAACCAAAAATAAAATTTGCAATTTATATATATTACTTTTAAGGGATAAATATTTTTTTTTAGAATATTAAATAAATAAACATTTTGAATCTTGTATTTAGGAGCATGATTAGGTGGATAAATAATGATAGGCAAATATTAGGACTCAAACTTTAAATAAACTTTCTTTTGAAAACTACAAAGTGGTAAAGTAATAATTCGTTCTGCTACCAATATACCACATACTAATGAAATAAGAAATAAATTAAAGATGGCGGAAAAATGATATTTTTGAAAACTTATAAATACAATATGTTCAAAATTAAGTTAATCCATAAACCAGTCAATAAAGCGACCGTGTTAAAACCACGGGACTCAAGGGGTGCCTAACACCTTCCTCTCGGTCAATAGAATTCCTTACCCGATCTTTGTTTCGCAGATCAAAAATAAAAAGTCATTTCCTTTTGATTAGGGATTTAAATTAGGTGACTTGGAACACCAAAACTCAATTCCAAGTGGCGACTCTGAATAAATAAAATAATCTCTTTTCAAAATGTCACTTTAATTGGAGAAACTCTATTGCTCAAAACCCATACACGGAAAAATAGGGGTGTGACAGTGTTAGTCCAATTTCAAAATTAAAAGCTAAATTCATAAGTGATCTTATACATTGAGGTAGTGATTACACAAGTAATATACAATCTATTGAGCAATTGCATATGTAAGTGATGGTGATTAAGTAAATTGATTATTAGTTGGTTGTGTCAATATGTTTTATAATATATTATTAGTAATTTTATACATTGAGGTGGAATCAGTAATGATCTTATACATTGAGATAGTACTTACACAGGTAATACAATCACAATTGTAGATCACACTTATTTCAGTTGCTTTTTTCATTAATTAGTCTATTTGATCATTGTTGTGGATGAATATAGTGATTTTAGTCCAATTCAACACTAAAAATACGCTGATGGTAAACATTTTGTTTGAATTTGTTATAGCAAGTTGGCTAGTTGTTGAACTAGTTGTAGCAATTGCTGTAAAATATCTCAGCAAGTTATTGAGTTGTTGGATTATTCTTAGAAATTGTTGGGAATTTTGTAGCAATTGCTACAACAAAATCCTAGTAGTTGCTGTAAAATGCATAACAATTGCTGGAAAACTCTGTAGCAAAGACTATATACGTTATATATATTTTTGTAAATTCTGCAGTATTTGCTACGAGGTAAGTAGCAATTGGTGTAAAACTGCTGATAGTTTAAAATGCAATTTTTTAATACCTGAAATATACGATGAAAAATGTATTCAAATAATAATAATACTGATAATATTAAATAACAACAAATTTTAGTTTTTGCATAAAATTAATATGCAAAATGTGACAAGTTCACAAACACCAAATAAAAGCGAGTGTTCTTATGAAACATTTCGCTCCGAGCATATAGTTCTCTTGTGCCCAACCCTTTTGCATATGGAACATTTGTCCTTTTTGCTTGGAAATGATTGTCCGATACTTGGCCACCTCTTCTTTGCCACTCTCTATTTTTTACCACAGGAATGCATGTACGTAATGACGATATCTTTCAGCTCACAATTTAATTTACAGCCAGAAATAATTTGATTCACAAAATCCTCATACGCTATATCTCGATTCACAATCGTCGTTATCGTGTCGATAATTTCTTTGCCTTTCCTACGCCAAATAAAACGATTGTTAGACTCAACCCATTCACTACGACAATCAACTCCTAATATTATTTTGTCTCCCATTGATGATGTTGAAGGTACCTAAATAAGTAATAATTAAAAGTGCAGCATGAGAAAACTGTACAGAAATACAACAAATGTTGTATTTAATTCAGCAGCTACTTCATCATATGAAACATCACATGCAACAAATACACAATACATTCAACAGTACTTGAAAACTACTGTAGAAGTGGTGAACCAGTTGCAAAAAAAATATTTTGACTATTATTCTATATCGTACAACAACTGCTGAATCTATTTAAGCATCTGTTGCATCGTCACTGAAAATCGCTCAGCAGTGAAGAATTACAACAATGGTGGAAACGACAATAAAAACACAAAACTCAGCTGCCGCATCCAGTCCAGCAGCTCTGCACCCAGTCCAACAACTGTTTCACCCAGTCCAGCAACTGCTGCACCCAGTCCAGTGTTGGCTGCATCATCGCTGAAAATAGCTCAGCAGTGAAGAATTGCAATAATGGTGGAAATATCAATAAAAACACAAAACTCAGCTGCTGCACCCAGTCCAGCAGCTGCCACATCCAGTCCAGCACCTGCTGCACCCAGTCCAGCAACTGCTGCATCCTCGCTGAAAATAAATCAGCAGTGAAGAATTGCAACAATGACAGAAACAACAATAAAAATACAAAACTCAAATAAACATAAACACATTCACTTTTATCAGTCATAAGAATGATTAAAAGTTATCTTTCAAGTAATTTCCAAAGCTATACGAACAAATGCTACAAAAATTAATTTTTTTCCTCTCAAATTTGAAGCTCCAACGTTGGGAAAACCGTGACAACAACAACAACAACAACAACAATAACAAGAAGAAGAAGAAGTATCTGAAAACCCTAGCTTTGAAGCTCTTAAAGAAGAAGATGAAGAAGAAGAAGGAGGAATGTTGGGTGAGGGGAAAAGTGAAAGAAAAGAGTAATTTGATTTTGAATTGAAAGGAAGTATATTTTTTAATTTTTCTTTTGAGTTGTATAAGTTTGTTTAAAGAAGAAAGAAATTGGTAAGTTTTAAAAATATTACTTTTGGTCCCATATTAACTTAATCAACATTAATTAACATTAATTTTTAATTAGGGACAACTTTGACCATCCTTGGTCAAAGTTGTCACCTTTTGTAATTTTCAGACTTAATGGACACCTCTAGCTCAATTTTCACAACTCATCAACTCCTTTAATTAAATAAATTTAGGTAAATTCTAATATTATGTTTTTCTTGATTATTTCTTAAAGTAGTTCACATAGTTAATATTAATTAATAAAATGTGATTAAGACTTTAAGTGTTTGACTTCTTTCTTGATTTTTTTTTAAAAAATATTGTACTTAAACCTTTTTCTAATTATTAGTTTAAATTAATTATTTTCAAAGTTAGTCAAAATTACTTAATCGTCGGATAACCACGTGTTAGTGGCCATTTCGAGTGCGTAAAACCTCCTCGAAGTGGAAATATGAACCCAAACCTTGTCTTTGGGTTTTTAAAAGGATTTTTCTGTTAAGTCTTTCTTAAAATAATTTAATTTATCGATTTTCTTGATTTTTCCTTAAAAATTAAGTGGCGATTCTAAAATTTTGAAGATTCGATTTTACTTAAATTAATTAAGTCCTAAATCGAATTTCGAAATCAAAGTCATTTTTTTGATATAACATGCATTTGTATTAAAAGTGAATTATGTGTGAAATATAAATGCATTACTATAAATGCTTAAAAATATGTTGTGTTTTTGTGATTAGAAAGTGACACAATATGTATTAAAGTGTGTAATAAATATATTATTCATTAATAACACTTGTATTATATATATTTTACAAATAATTCTTTGTAATATGTAAATAAAATTGTATTATAAGTGTTCAACGAAAATAATTTATTATTGCTATTAATGGTAAATATTTTTCTTAATATAGTATATCTATGTAAGTTTCGCTCCTGGGCGAGTACTTTTTAAAAAATAATTACTAATTTTAGCGATATTTCTTATTTGTTACCATTTATAACAATATTATGATGAATATGTACTTGTATTAAAAGTGAATTATGCATGTAAAATAAATGTATTTATAAGTGTTTAAAAATATATTGTGCTTGTTTGGTAAGAAATTAACACGATATGTATTAAAATACGTAATAAATATATTATTCATCAAAAAACTTATAGTATATATGTTTAATAAATGGTTAGCCAGTAATATATGTAGGTAAATTTGTGAATATAAAAAACAAAGCCAAGCACCAAATTATAAAGGTTTTTTTGGCTTTCACTATTTCTTGTTTCATTCCTTGTACTTTTTCGATTGTAAAAATATGTGCAAAATATTTTTGAACGATGGCTGCTATTTTTTTGCTTTCAATTACATAGGAGACCATTTCTAAATCTTAAAACTTGTCAAAACTTAATTTTCATAAAGCTTACTGAAATTCTCAAAGCCTTCATTTTCAAAATACACAAATTTTTTTCAAAGACATTTCTCAAGGTAGACACAAATTTAATAACTCTAATAAAGTTTGAATCACATCCATACTAGTGCTAACAAAAAACCAATCAATTTAGCACTCAAGATGACCTAGTTTTACTTTTTTTCTAGTGTTCATTCGTGAAATTAATATTTATTAGATTTATTTAACATGATTTAGTATTTTTAAAGAAACTAAGTCATCGGGGACAAGAAAAGGTCCTTTATTTGCAATATTTCTTTTGATATGATTTCATTATTATTTTTTATTAAATATGTAAATATCATCACTTATATCATATTTTGCGTTACTTTTGTGAGGAACACGTAAGATAGTTTTACTTTGATTTGATTAGAGAAATATTTAGAGCATAAGTTAATTGTATGTTTATATGGATATTTTAAAAAACTCTTTGAAAATTTGAGAAATTTTAAAAAAAGTCTGAAGTTGAATAGCCCAAATTTTATTTATTTTAATTTGGTTTATAAATTTAAAAATTTGTCACAAATAATTTAATTTGATATAAAAAAGATGGAACCAATACTATCCATACATAACCCCAAGTACAAGTAATAAAGAAAACCCGAGCATAATTTAAGAAGAAACAACCATTAATAGTTGTAGTATTTGGTTATTTATATGACCGGAAGGGTTGGATTGATTTATAACCTGACTTCTCAAAGGGTCAACTTACCCATCACTTCATTACCAGTTAACCCAATCTATTAAATTTTGAATACATTAAATATTTATGGGTTACAAATTAGCTCATTTATTTATTTATTTATAATCTTGTACATTTATGTGTACACTATATCAACCTTCTAAACTAATGTCTAGGGGTGGCTCCTGGCTCAAATATTTTGGTGGCCTAAAGTAAAAAATAAATTAGGCCTTAAATTTTGAATAATAATTACTAATTTTTTTAATTGAAAGTCTATTTTTTTTTGAATTTTTTAAGGTGAAAAGTTATTAATATATTTCAAAAAAAAATTATTTTGAGATGTAAAGTTGTTTCTTTCTTTTTATTTGAATCTTTTTGCGTACTCTTTCGATTTCAATTTATTTATCTAATTTTAACTTCGCATAAAGTTTGAAGTTTAATAAAGAAAAAAGTAAAAATGACTTTTGAATATTAAACTAAACATTGGAACAACCAATACAATTTTATTTTATTTTTATATTTAAAAGAAAAAGGCTACCATCAAACTTTTGCAAAAGTTTTATTTATGTCATCCATTAAAAATTTAATTTATATATGTTACAGATATTAAAGAAAGGCTCATTCATACCACTATCTTTTAATAATACTTTTGTAAAACCAGTTTTATACATGGCTTGTTTTAATTTAGCCATGCCATTATTTTTCCTTTTTTTAAAAAAATTAAATTCTAAATAGAATTAAGAACTCAAATAATAGTCCACCTAAATTATGAACCCTGTAACCCTACACAATTCTTCTTTCACCTTTTCAATCTAAAAGCCCCAATACCTGCTTTCACTTCTATGACTAGGACGAGGTTCCAACATCGCCTAACGCTCAAACTTAGTTCTTCATTATCATCTTCTGCAATCAATTATTTTTTACCAATTCCTAAAGAATCGAATGTCTCTACTAGTTGAAAGAGGAAGGGTTACTGTGGACTTTAAAATCAATCGTTTCACGGCGTGGACGTCGAAATATGCTGGTAGACCATTTATCAAGTGCAAGTTTACGTTTGCGTTCTATTTATGTAATTTTTAATGAATATTAATATTATTTGACTAATTTGTGGTATTTGGGCTGAACCAGTTGCGTAATTTTTGGGATTGGGATGATGAAAAATTCCCCCAAAAGCTACAATTATCATCAGCAAATCAAAAATAAAAATTAGATACTTGTGATATTGAAAGAAATAATTTGACAAAGAAGATGGGCGATTTTGAAGTTTGTGCTTCTAATGATGATGGTGTGACTACAAACTCGTGAAACCTTGAACTTCTATGGGTGGTGCAACCTAACAGAGTCATGGAAATAATTGGACGTTCCTAAGGCTGAGAAAAATATGTGAAGGTGGATGAAATTGAATCTTTTCTTTTTGTGGATGCTGTTACAATAAATCGGTGAAAGAAAATATGGTGCCATCAAGATTGACCATACTTATGTTAAGGATTTATACATTGTCAATGTAACAACTCTCAAAGTGTTTCGGAATACTCTTATAATAGATGCCTTGCATAATGTATCATCTGTTTATGTTTTATTCTTGTTTAAGAGGCAAAATTGTGTAGGGAAATGGTCTCCTTCGATTTTTAAGTTAATCGTATCGAAAAATAATTTTTTGTATGTTTTTGCACTTTTCAGAGGGATATGCCACCTCTCCGCGTCGCGGAGAAGATCCATTTTTGTGTAAAAATAACCTAAACTTATCCCAAGGACAAAACATGGGAAAATTAAACTTCACGCGAAAATGAACTACGACGGAACAAATTCGTGTCGTGGTCCCGTTTCACCACAACACAATTTTTAGAAATTTTCTAGATTTAAGTAAGGGAAATTGAGACATATCCCCGAACTCTTATATACGAAAATCTTAGAAAATTTCACCATTTTTGGACCTAAAATAACTCTCCAAACTCCTAAAATCCTCTGTAAACTCTCCCAAATTTCTCTCTCAAATTTTCCAAAGTTTCTAGGGTTTCAAGATTCTTTCATTAAGGACCAAGCTTTAAGATTCTCTCAAATTCTCCCACATATGTATATGCTATATTAAGAAATTATTATTTACCTTCCATATATATTTTAATTAAAGCACTGATCATCGATGTCATATTGAGCTTATTACCATTGCATATGATTATGCATCTTAACAAATATGACTTATGATTTCTTTGTTGCCATGCATCCCGCATTCTTGGTACATTCAAAGCACTAACACATATTTTTTGTCTATATGATCTAACCATGTAAGGACTAGAGCTCTTCTCCATCTACCTCCTCGTGGATAATTGACCTGTGAAGATTGTTGCTTGTGATGACTCCTCTACTTCAAGGGCAACATTCGATTTCTTTTTACCTATGTTAATACAATGCTGCTTTTACTATTTACTTTTTAGGGTGAGATTGAAACATATCTAGGCCCTCGTTGCTCTCATGATTAGAGGTATTGTTGGATAATATGTGATGTATGACTCATGTGATGCTTATATATCTATGGAGATTTCCCTTTAGTCCTTACCCTATGTATGTTGTTGCTTGATAATGTTAGCAAGTGGTGACTCTCCTAAGTCCTTACTCCCCATAGAGTGCGTCCTATGTTCCCTTCCCTTAGTCTGATTGCTGCAATTGAATGATGGTAATTCCTTATCCCTTTATCCATATAGTGCATCCTGAGACCCTAACATTTGTTAATGATTGATCCACGTTTCTTAACAAAAGATGTGCTTATGTATGATATTAGGCTTGTTTGGGGTGCTCTTGAGTTCCCCATTTTTCATGTTGTACCTAGGCCTTAGGTTTGGGTCGTGACAAGCTGGTATCATAACACTAGGTTTATAATGGTCCTTGAAAATTAAACATATCGCGTCGAGTAGAGTCTTGTGCATTGGTTGTGAAGTGTGCCATGACTTTGAATAGGAGTCTATGAGGCATTTATGAAATGACTCACTTCTTCATGATCTATATCGTGCTTTAGAACTTGACTTACAACTTTCTATTTCTAATGATTGCCTTTTTGCGATTCTAGATAATGCCGCCAAAGAGGATGCCACCAAGATTCCCTATTACCGAGGAGAATTAAGCCCATCCAGCCACTCATGTTCCCCAAGAAGAAGGTTTACTCACGCTGAATATTAGAATGTTATTACATTGCTGGCACAAGCCATGGCCAACCAAGTTAACCAAGGGGCTCAAGTTCCTCATGCTCCTCTTCCGGCCTCAGGGTGAGGGATTTCACTAGAATTGAATCCTTCAAAGTTTCATGGCTCTAAAATGGAGGAAGATCCTAAAAAATTTATTGATGAGGTGTATAAAGTCCTAGCTATCATGAGGGTAAGCTCGGAGGAGAAAGTAGCAACTTACCAACTCAAGAGCCTTGCACAAATATAGTTCACCCAATGGAAGATGGAGAGGGTGGATGACCAGCCTATTCCATGGGAGGAATTCAAAGTCGCCTTCTTTGACCACTTCTTCCTATAGAGCTAAGTGAGCCAAAGATGATTGAATTTATGAACCTCAAACAAGGCTCCATGAGTTTATTTTGCTTATGAATTTTTGAGATGAGAGTTCCCGAGAAATAGCCTCTTTACCTCTATGAAGTAGTGGTAAGGTCTGCGTACATTCCACCCTCCCCAGACCCCACTTGCGGGATTCCACTGGTATGTTGTTGTTGTAAACAAAGCTCCATAAGTGTGAGAGAATATTCCCTCAAATTTAACAAACTCTCAAAGTATGCTCTTCATTTGATTGCCAATCCTCAGAAAAAGAATGAACAAATTGGTGTCGGGAGTTTCCGACTTTGTCAATGAAGAGTGTCGTACTGCCATGCTCATAGGGGAGATATATATATCTCGGCTCATGACATATGCCGAGAAACTTGAGTGAGAGATGCTTAAAAATAGGAAGAGTGGGGAGTCCAATAGGGCTCATTATGAAGGTGGGTTCCAAGGTGCTAGGAATAGTGGAGGTGGTCGTTTCCAACAAGGCCACAAATTTCACAGCCAAAGGTCATCAAATACTCAAAATAAAAGATTCTTCAATGATAGGGTGCTAAACCCTAAAGTTCAAAGTGGTAATGGTGGACCAACTTTTCCTAGGTGCCCAAAATGTGGAAGGAATCATATCGACAAATGCTTAAAAGACATGGCCACTTGCTATGGGTGTGGCAAGTTAGGCCACAAGATTTTTGATTTTCATACTTTCTAAACAAGGGTAGTGATGGTCTTCCTCAAGGACATGGTGCTCATAGAGGTCAAAGGGCACAGGGTGGCCAACAAGGAGGTGCTCTAGGTTACAACTAGTTCTATGCTCTACAACAGAGGCAAGGGGTGGATGAGGCACCTGATGTTATCATCGATATGTTGAAGGTTTATGATTATAATGTGTATGCTTTATTCGATGCGAGTGCCACTCTATCTTTCATTACCCCATTCATTGCTAGTAGATTTGACGTGTGTCTCGAATTGCTATGTGAACCTTTTTTGGTGTCTGCTCCCATTGGTGAATCTATTGTTGCTAGACGAGTCTTTATGGGTTGCCCAGTGTCCATATTGCATAAAGTCTTGCCTTGTGATTTTGTTGAACTTGACATGGTAGAATTTTACATTATTTTTAGGATGGATTGGTGACATGCATATCATGCTTCCATTGATTTGTAGAACTCATAAGGTTAGGTTCCAATTTCCTAATGAACATGTCCTTGAGTGGGAAGGTCATGATTCCATGGTTAAGGGTAGGTTCGTCTCTTGTCTTAAGGCTCGAGAATTGATTGCTAAGGTTTGCATTTATCATCTTGTGATTGTTAGGGATGTTGAGTCCAAAGTTCCTTTTGTTGAGTTGGTTTTGGTGGTCAATGAGTTTTTTGATGTCATTCTTGGTGAGCTGTCCAGTGTTCCTCCTGAAAAGGGAATAGATTTTGGTATAGAACTCCTCCCCGATACTCAACCAATTTCAATTCCTCCTTAGTGCATGGACCTAACAGAATTGAAAGAATTAAAGTGTCACGCCCCAAAGAGAGGGGAAGCAGCACGACTGGTACCCGATACCGTTAATGGCCAAGTAAGACACTAAACATGCTAGTTAACTAAACTAGGGACCAGAAAAAAATTGGACTGCATAATGTTTAGAAAAAAACTAAATCGGGACCGTTTAGGTCATGACCTGGTCAACATCAAATCACGTACAATAAGGTAAATAAACCAAACTGATAAAGTAATAGCTAGAGGACAAGGCTGCGACAACAGAGGTACAGGCGCACACTATATATACATGTCAATCTTATGACTGGAGACTGAAAGATATGAAAGGACCAACCCACAATAACATGTCCACAATAGCCTCTAAGAGAATCATTAATACTGTCGGGACAGGGCCCCGACTATACCCAACTGTACAACAAAAAGTAAGCATCCTGTAAAAGCTCCAGGAAAAGGTGGAGCTTACCGGCTCACAACTGAACGGGGCTCATAGTGGAGGGGTAAATTAGAAACCCGAAATGAACCTGCATGCACGAAATAAAATATAGCGTCCCCATGCAAAGGGACGTCAGTACGAATAAAACACATGTACTAGTATGTAAGGCAGGAACTAAAATCATAGATAACTGTAGTCAAAAGGTTAATAGAAATACCACCTGTAACCAAAACTCAAGTAGCCTTAAGGGCCACTAATAAACCTCCTAGTGATCAAATATGCATGGTATGCTCGAGTGTCGCATGTCGTGAATACATATATATAGATGTAAATGCATGACATACCCAACCAAATGCTAGCACTGGTGGTCCTTTCCGGTAGCTAACTGGCATCATATCTACCAACCTGTGGCCATTTGTACCATAGACATATATATATAATCAGTTGGGCAAATAGGCCCCATACCTCCGGTTATAGCTCGGAGTCCATGCATAACGTGTAATGTATGATATGACTGTTTAATGCACATAGTAGGCCATAGCATAAATTTAGCAAATCTTGGCTCATCGATACACTTATTTTCATATCATCATAATCATTGTCATTTAGCCAGTCTTGGCTCATTAGTACACTTATTCTCATAACATCATAATCGTTGTCATAGCATATGCACGACTCATGGGATCTTATATATCTTATTAACAAGTTTGGGAACTTAAACCAATATTTAGAGTGAAGTCTTAACTTTAAAAATGTTCATAAAGGTGCTTTATATAACGCTTATACTTGGTCCCATGTCAATTAGTAAAAGAAAGTATTTAAACAGGATCAAGTGCCTTAGTAGTTTAAATAGGAGCATTTCATGGGAGAATATTGGAGACCAACATGTTACTTGTTAAATGCTTCAATTATATTTTTGTATGGAAGAAGGACTAATTATGAATACTACATTGCCTTCACATTCTACATTTATTTTAATAGCACTACATCAAGAAGAGAAACACCTCGAACATATGAATAGGTAGCCGGAAAAATCTAGAAAATAATATATAGATATTTAGTGTCCAGTTAGAGTGAATGAACGAAATTTCAATCTAATACCATCATGAAAATAACTCAGCTGCAATCCCAGTGACTTTCACAGAAGGTCTTTCTAGCAACAAAATAGTAAAATATCGCATTTGACGCTTTAGGAAACTTCCCGGATTTCGTGCTAAAAGGAGGGATGAAGCTTAGCCTTAACACACCTCTCCAATGAACGTCCAATTTCAAAAAGTTTCTTCACGAAAGTTGTTTCTTACGTCCTAAGATTCATAACGACTATATATATGCAGCTTAATAAATAGTAAAAAATTTAGCATTAATGACCAGATTCAGCAAGGAGCATTTACGCGAGAAATTGTCTGTAAAACTTCGTAAAATGACCATAAAAGAGCTCCAAAATTTTTACCTGAACACATCAGCTGCAAACCAACAATATCAGAAAGAACACAACTTTTCTTACAGCCCAGAAACAGCCCCAAACACAGCTAATACGAGGGGAAAATAATTGCAAAGCGTAAGGCACACATTTCTAGGCACACAAAAAACTTTTAATGGTAAAAATGTGAAAAACTTACTCAAATTCCTTTGGCACCTTGAGAGAACTTTTCCTTTAGTTCATAATCTGTTTGAGGACAAAATGGCACTGGTTTGAGCTTTAAAAAGCTCAAATTAGCCAACATTATGGTGGGTCTACCCGACCCATGACCCAATTTCCTGTTCGAGCAGTCTCGGTAAAACTGGAATTACTTTTTATTCTGAGGTCTGTTTGATGCACGATTTGGTGCGTTGCAAAATAGACTCATAGATCTTAAAGTTGATAGGTCAGAGACCTTCTAAATCCTTATACTTTGGGAGATATGACCTGTTACATTTGACCCAAATTTAAGGAGGATTTCTTAAAGAAACTTACGGTAACCTTGGCCAACCTTTATCTTACAACTTTCTTGATTCCAAAACTTAATGTATGACCTTTTACTACTAAAATAAAGTTTTTAAAAACTACATTATTAGCAAATTATAAACTTTTAGTCCCATCTAAAAAGTGAAACCTAATTTAAACCTTCCAAAAAGGGTGAGGTACCACTTGGGTCATTTCTTTAACCCCGAATTTGTATTTAGGGGATTCCTTTGACTTGAAACCGTAAGTCCTTGATATTACCTGTTATTGTTAGCTTTATTATCCCTAGGTGCTAGCAAAAATCACATATGCCTTATATAACACCACACTATTTATATAATAGAAGACGAGAAGCACGGGTCTCACAGTCTCCCCCCCTCCCCCCCAAGAACATTCGCCCACGAAGGTGTCAAGACAGCCCCTTGGTTGCATTACCATCTACTAAAATGTTGTTTTTTTTGGATACATCTATTCCCCTTGCAAACCATAAATCAACTTCCAAAAACTCCAATTACTACGCTTTGTATAGCTTTCCCGCGACAAAACATACAAGTTACACCTCCAAATCCTTTAGAACTTAAGTTACTAAAAAAAAAAAGATAACTGCTAGTTTTGGAACACGATCCACCTTAACTTATAAATAGCTGGCGGTGATTCTTCATCATTTTTTCTTTGGCTTCTGAAGTTATTTCCTCAATAATTTCGTTATGCCACAACAATTTCACGAAGGCCTTTTTCATTTTGAAGCTTTCTTATTTGTCGATCTAAAATATCCACTTGTACCTCATCGTAAGTTACGTTTTCAGCAACGGGGGTATCCTTAATGCGAGTAATACATGAAGGATCTCTAATGTACTTCCGCAACATAGACACATGAGACACTGGATGGACTGCTCTCAATTCCGAAGGAAAATTAAGCTCGTATGTTACCTTGCTAATTTCTCTAATAATCTTATGTGGTCCAACATATCTAGGACTAAGCTATCCTGTCTTTCCAAATCGCATGATTCCCTTCATAGGTGATACCTTTAAGAAGACCCAATCTTTTACATCCAACTCTAAGCTCATTGTCAAACATCTGCATAAGACTTCTGCTGATTCTGGGCCATTTGCTGTATGTGTCTAATAAGTTTCATTTTTTTTCTGTTGCTTGTTGAACTAGATTAGGGTCTAGCAAAATTTCCTCCCCAACTACAAGCTAATCAATCGGTGACCCACATCTTCGCCCGTATAGTGTTCCCTAAGGAGCTATTTGAATACTAGCTTGGAAGCTGTTATTATAAGCACACTCGATAAAAGGTAGATGAACATCTCAACTTTCTTTAAGTCCAGCATATAGGCACGTAACATATCCTCAACGGTCTGGACGGTACACTCTGCCTACCCATTAGTTTATAGATGAAAAACGGTGCTGAGATTCACTTAAGTACCCAGATCCTTCTGAAAAGACTCCAAAAATGTAGGGTAAATTGAGCCCCTCGATCAGATATAATAGATAATGGAGCTCCATGAAGGCAAACAATCTATTAAATATAAAGCTTATCATAATCCTCTGCTAAATATGCCGTTCTTATTGGCAAGAGATGAGTAGATTTTGTCAACCTATCGATGATTACCAAATAGAGTCATCCCTGCGTGGAGTATGAGGCAACCTAGTGATGAAGCCCATATTTATCATGTCCCATTTCCAGAACGAAAGATCAGAATACTTAGCTAGGCCTCCAGGTCTTTAATGTTCTATTTTAATATGCTGGTAGTTGGGGCATTGGTCACCATCTTTGGAATATCTTTTTCATGCCATTCCACCAATAGATCTGTCGTAGGTTTCAATACCCCTTTTTTGTTACCCCAGGTTGAGCCAAATATCTAGGATAATGAGCCTCAAAACGAATCTTGGCACGGAGCCCTCCGATGTTTAGCAAACATAAGAGGCCTCGATACTGAAGGAATCCATCATAAATTAGCTCAATTAGAGGATGTTATTGTTGTGTAACACGTTCCTCGATATCATAAGCTTAGGATCCTCACATTGTTGCTCTTTTATTTCAGTAACAATGTAAGATTCTGCTGCATTTTAAACAATCACACCTCCAACTTTTGCATTTGCTAATCACACCTGTAAACTAGTTAGCTGACGTAAATCTTTTGTCATTTCAATCATATCAGCTTCAACATGACTAAGGCTTCCCATGGACTTTCGGCTAAGTGCATCAGCAACAACATTAGCTTTACCGGGATAGTATAAAATGTCAAAATCATATCTTTTTGTAATTCTAGCCACCTCATTTGTCGTAAGTTCAACTCCTTCTGCTTGAATAAATATTGGAGGCTCTGGTAGTCGGTAAGAACATTGATATGAACTCGGTATAGATAATGCCACCAAATCTCTAGGGCAAAAACAACTGTGGCATACTAAGGATCATGGGTAGGATAGTTCTGTTCATGTTTTAGTAACTTTCTGGAAGCATATCTAATAACCCTACCATGCTACATAGGAAAACAACCTAGGCCAATTCTCGAGGCATCACAATATACAATGTAGCCTTTGGTTCCATTTGGAAGAGCCAGACTAGGTGCGGTGGTAAGCCTTTTCTTTAGCTCTTGAAAACTCTGTTCACATGATTCAGTCTACTAAAAACTTAGTTGCTTTATGTGTCAACCTCATTAGTGGGGTAGAGGTAGTGGAGAATTGTCACAAACCGGGGTCGGGGCCTTGATGTGACACCGCGAGTGGGGACCTGAGAGTCCCCAAAGAAGCCTCAAAATTTTAGAATTTGCATAATAGGTTCAAGGCATGTAAGACGGATAATTAAATAGCGAAATCTAAAGTCAAAAGGGAAGACCATTCATTTTCGGAATTCCAAAATGAGGGAGTTTATACAGTGCCCAACATATGCCTCTAGTCAAGGAGCAGGGGCCAGGACAAGTTCCGGGCTCATCAACAAAAATACTATACACAACGATTATAAGAAATAAAGCTTGCCCTCGGAAGACGGGGCTCACTGCAAAATAACTTCAATGTAGGACTATTCGTCCGATGGCTGGTACTCGAACTACTCAGTCCCTACATGGTAAAATCATGCAGGCATAGAGTATGCGTTATTACGTTTGAATGTACTAAGTATGCGGGTATACAATACACGTGACTTACTGAACCTGCATAATCATGTTAGATGGCAAGGGCATATAATATACTAGAACATATAAGCAATATAATTTATATACAAGATGCCATGGAATGCGTGATGCTGCAATGCGGTAATGCTCCTATATAACGGGGATGGACAATAACCAACAACCCAAATCCATGCGAGCTATTACACGAATTGGACCGATGGGGACCTCCCACCTGTAGGGAGAAGATTACTTGCCAAGGGTAATCTACACCACACCTTACGACTCTGCTTTTTGGTGGATGGTTACCTTCCTTACGACCCACTTTTCAGAAGGAAATACAGAATTAAAGCAAGATATGTCATAATCATAAACAGATAGACGAATTACATCCATCCCTATGTAGGCACATAGTTCTAGGAAAGGGAGAGGGACCTTGGGGATATCCCTAACGCCCCCAATCCATCGGTGCTAAGTCTCACACATCCCACAAGAATACTTATATATATGCATATGCTTTCAAGAGGGTCTAGTGCAAGTTTCAAAACATTTAAGACACATTTAGGCTCAACGCCAAATTACAAGATTCTATTCAAGATGCCAATGCAAGGAATAGCTCATCCACAAGTACAAGATGGTGCAAGCATCCAAGATGCTCCAAGAGCTAAATCATAGACATGTCGGTGATCACCTTCTTTTCATATCCAATGTCTTACCAAAATCATATCATATTCCCTTTTGAAACAAAATTGGGCTTAATCCCACCATTCCAAATTTTCATGTACCAATGTCATAAATGTGATGCAATGCATGATGTAGGGATGACATGGGTAATGTAGAGTATATCCAAAACATAACAATATAATGTAAAACTAGGAAATCCATAATAAAATTAGTAGAAAATGGTAGTAGATATCACCCATGCAAAATAACATCTTTAAAGGGATATACATGTTCATAGTTTCATAATCCAAGTAGTTTATCATGATAAAACTTAACATAACTCAAAATTCGGAATATTGTACAACACATGCATTGTTCAGAGGTACCAAGATGAAGTAGTAAAATTCACATTTTTAGTAGACAATTTCATATATTAGTTTGGAAGGAACTTTAGGTCTTCTTGGTTGAAAGAGACCAAGAATCAAAACCCACATACCTGATTGAAGACAACACTAAGAGGAATGGACTTCAAATGGAGAGCCTTGACTTGAATGATCCTAGAGAGAGGTGGAAGTCTTGAAGGAGTATTTAGAGAGAGGAGAAGAAATAAAATGAAAATGGCTGAAAATGAAAGTGTTCAGCTTATATAGGGAGCTTAGGAGGGGTGGAAAATGACAAAAGTTTCATTTGGAATACTCAATATTTCAAAAATGCCATTAATAAAATGGACCTAAAATTGGTCTTTCTGGGGCATACGGTCCGGTATACGGTTTGTGTAGTGTCATACGAACCGTTTACTGTGCCGTGATCTCAGACTGAATATTTTCAAAGGTAAGATTTTCTGGACTAAGTATCCCCACACAGACCGGTAAACGGACCACCTGGGGTCACACGGACCATGACCCCGTCTGTATGTAGGTGACTCTCCATACTAAGGCTAAACGGAGGACCACACGGACCGTCTAAAGTCACACGGGCCATGACTTAGTCCATGTGAAGGTGGCCCTACGCAGTTCACCATACGGGAGGCCACACTGACCGTGTAGCCTTACACGGACTGTGTGGAGGCCCGTTTGGCCTCAAATTCCCAGGCGTCACTCCACGGGAAGGCCACATGGAACGTGTGACTCCACAGGGCCGTGTAAGCCCTTCCGTGGGGCGATGCCTGGCAAATTTCTAGGCAAGTTGTGGACCTCAAAGTAACGTCAAGGATCCGAGGCCTTTCAAGAATCCCATAACAAACCTCCTATAATATCCTGCGAAGCCCCAAAAGATATGGACCTCTGTCGAATTCAACGATCTCCGCTAGGCCATTACTGCTTCAATTATTTGGCCATCAACCTTGATACTATCGCCAGTAATAACATGGCCAAGAAAAGCTATAGAAGTTAACCAAAATTCACATTTGGAGGATTCAACATATAACTTGTTGTCCTGGAGAGTCTGCAATATAACTCGCAAGTGGTCTGCATTCTCAGCTTCTGACTCATCCTAAATATTGCTTTTGGAATTTCAACATCCTGACTCGTAGCTAGTAGTACCTGGGTCACAAATCAATCTTTGAAAAACTATGAATACACATAAAAGGATACTTATTCTTGATAGTGATTTTATTTAGCTATCTGTAACTGATACAAATCCGTAAGGAGTCATCTTTCTTTCAAGCAAAGAGCACTAGAGCACCCCATGGAGACGTGCTTGGCCTAATAAGGTCTTTATCAAGCAAGCCCTTCAGTTGTTCCTTCAAGTCTCTTAGCTCTACAGGAGCCATTCCTTAGGGATGAATGGATATAGACTGCATATCACGAATAAAATCTATAACAAAATTGAGATCCCTTTTGGGGGATCCCTGGAAGCTTATCGGGAAATATTATCAGAATTCAATCATAGTAGGGACTGACTAAAGGGCCAGATGCTAATAAAATATCTTGTCCTCCCATGATGGTACCATGCACTTGAACCCCTTCTACACTGCCTAGTATAAAGCTTACTGCATTGTGTACATGGGAGAGTAGGTTGTCTCATTTGTGTAGGACGTTTCTGTCGATGGCTATCAAGATAGCCTAAACTCTGCCCCAGCCCTGTCGAAACATAATGATCAAATCGCTGGCCCTGCATTTGTGGTGGGAAACTACCTACGGACAGAGGTGGATACCAATGAAATGGGGGCCTAAAATCACCCTGTGGCTCCCTTTAAGACCTCATAGTATGAGCCCTTTTTCTCTTATCCCTATCTCTCTGGGTATCCCAAATCTGACAAGAAAGTTCCTCTATAGTCTGAGAAAAAGCCTGAATACAAGAAATATCTGCACCATCTTATAAAGAGGCTATCTTGCAGTCTTTGATCAAATGATCCCCAAAACCATCCACATAACGATGAACTCTAGCACTCATGGTGCATACAATATCTGGTTCATACCTAGCCAAAGAATTAAACCTAAGGCTATACTCCCTTACACTCATATCCCTCTACCTCAAACTGATAAACTGGTCAAGACGGGCCTCCCGCACCTCCCGTGGTAAGTAATGGACTAAAATTGCCTCAGAGAAGTCTTTCCGCTCTACTGGTGGAGCATCAGGCCCTCTACGTCTCTCCCATGCCTCGTACCACAAAATAGCACGTAGTTGAAAAGAAGCCAACTCCACTGCCTGAGCGACAGAGGCATTCATCACCCTCAATACTCTATACATATGGTCTATAAAGTCCTGTGGATCCTTAGTGGAATTGGACCTTGTAAATACTGGAGGGGCCAAGTGAAGAAACTCTCGTACCTTTGAGCTTTCTGTTTGATCCTTTCTGGTGTCTGCTCTCGCCTCTAGTTGTCTCTTATTAATAGAAACCATCCTAGTTAGTAGCTGAATAACCTCCTTCATCCCATGCTCCCCAGTCTCTAATGGGGCTTGGGGTATTAGATCTCCTTGGGCCCTAACAAGTGCTGGTGAATCTGGTACTGAGGGCATTGAAAACTCCCTATCTACCTTAATAAGAGATATATCCGCCTCACCAAGCAAGACACGATTGGTATCTTCTCTCAGATCCATACTTATCTTATGTTGTGCAATCTCTTGAGCGTAGGTAGCCATTAAATAAGAACAACATAACACGATATAGATTTCATATGTTCCTATAGCTTTTCTCAATAGCACGATCTATTAAGTGAAAGAAATATAACCATCCCTAAATGCCTTGTAGCCTCCTGATTATAAGTGTGGTGCACAACACACCCATAAGCAAGACTCTACTAGACACAACATTGTGGACTCCCGGGACATGACCTGCTCTGATACCATGTTTGTCATGCCCCAAAGAGAGGGGAGACGGCGCGATTGGCACCCGATACTATTATTGGCCGAATAAGCCACTAAACATGCTATTAACTAAACTAGGGACCAAAAGAAAATCGAGCAACATAATGTTTAGAAAAAAACTAAACCGAGACCATTTAGGTCATGACCTGGTCAACATCAAATAACGTACATAAAGATAAGTAAACCAAAACGATAAAGTACTAGCTAGCCGACAAGGCTGCCACCAAAGAGGTACAGGCACATACCATATATACATGCCAATCTTATGACTGGAGACTGAAAGACACAAATGGACCAACGCACAATAACACAGCGAATCACTAACACTGTCGGGACAGGGCCTCGACTATACCCAACTGTACAACAAAAAGTAAGCATCCTTTGAAAGCTCCAGGAAAAGGTGGAACTTACCAACTCATAACTAAACGGGGCTCCTAGTGGAGGGGTAAATCAGAACCCCGACCTGAACCTGCACGCACGAAATAAAATGTAGCGTCCCCAAGCAAAGGGATGTCAATACGAGTAAACATGTACCAGTATGTAAGGCAGGAAGTAAAATCATAGATAACTATAGTAAAAAGGTTAATACAAATACCACATGTAACCAAAACTTAAGTAGCCTTAAGGGCCAATAAGAAACCTTTTAGTGATCAAATATGCATGGTATGCTCGAGTATCGCATGTCGTGAATACATATATATAGATGCAAATGCATGAAATACCCAACCAAATGCTAGCACTGGTGGTCTTTTCCAGTAGCTAACCGGCATCATATCTGCCAACCTGTGGCCATCTGTCCCATATACATATATATATAATCATTTTCATAAATAGGCCCCATACTTATGATTATAGCTCGGAGTCCACGCATAACGAGCAATGTATGATATGAACGTTAAATGCACATAGTAGGCCATAGCATAAATTTAGCCAATCTTGGCTCATCAGTACACTTATTCTCATAGCATCATAATCATTGTCATCTAGCCAATCTTGGCTCATTGGTACACTTATTCTCATAACATCATAATCATTGTCATAGCATATACACATGACTCATGGGATCTTATATGTCTTATTAATAAGTTTGGGAACTTAACCCAACACTTAGAGTGAAGCCTTAACTTTGAAAATGTTCATGAAGGTTCTTTATATAACGCTTATACTTGGTCCCATGTCAATCAGTAAAAGAAAGTATTTTTAAACAGGATCAAGTGCCTTAGCAGTTTAAATAGGAGCATTTCATAGGAGAATATTAGAAACCAACATGTTACTTGTTAAATGCTTCAATTATATTTTTGTATGGAAGAAGGATTGATTATGAATACCTCATCCCCTTCACATTCTACATTTATTTTAATGGACTACACAAAGAAGAGAAACACCTTGAACATATGAATTAGTAGCCGGGAAAACCGACAAAATAATATATAGATATTTAATGTCCAATTTAAGTGATTGAACGGAATTTCAACCTAACACCATCATGAAAATAACTTAGCTACAATCCTTGTGCCTTTCACAAAAGGTCTTTCTAGCAACAGAATAGTTAAATATTGCATTTGATATTTTGGGAAACTTCTCGAATTTCGTGCTAAAAGGAGGGATGAAGCTAAGCCTTAACATACCTCTCCAACGAACATCCAATTGCCAAAAGTTTCTTCACGAATGTTGTTCCTTACATCCTAAGCTTCACAATGACTATATATATGCAGCTTAAAGAGACCTATAAATAGTATAAAATTTAGCATTAATGACTACATTCGGCAAGGAGCATTTACGCGAGAAAATGTCCGTAAAACTTCATAAAAATGACCGTAAAAGAGCCCCAAAATTTTTACCTGAACACACCAGCTGCAAACCAACAATACCAACAAGAACACAACTTTTTTTACAGCCCAAAAATAGCCCCAAACATAGCTAATATGAGGGTAAAATAATTGCAAAGCGTAAGGCAGACATTTCTAGGCACACGAACAAATTTTATTGGTAAAAATGCGAAAAACTTACTCAAATCCCTTTGGCACCTTGAGGGAACTTTTCCTTTTGTTTATAATCTATTTGGGGACGAAATGCCAGTGATTTGAGCTTTAAAAAGCTCAAATTAGCCGACATTAAGGTGGGTCGACCCAACCCGACCCGATATCCTGTTCGGGCAGTCTTAGTAAAACTAGAACAACTTTTTAGTCTGAGGTCGATTTGATACGCGGTTTAGTGCATTAAAAAATAGACTCATAGATCTTAAATTTGATAGGTCATGGACCTTCTAACTTCTTATACTTTGGGAGATATGGCCTGTTACATGTGACCCAAATTTAAAAAGGATTTCTTAAAGAAACTTACGGTAACCTTGGCCAACCTATATCTTGCAACTTTCTCTATTCCAAAACATAATGTATGACCTTTGTGCTATTAAAATAAATTATTTAAAGAATCCATTATTAGAAAATTATAAACTTTTAGTCCCATCCGATAAGTGAAACCTAATTTAAACCTTCCAAAAAGGGTGAGGTTCCACTTGGGCCATTTTTTAACCCCGAATGTGTATTTAGGGGATTCTTTTGACTTGAAACATTAAGTACTTGATATTACCTCTTATTATCAGCCTTATTATCCCTAGGTGCTAGCAAAAATCACATATGCCTTATATGACATCGCCCTATTTATATAACGGAAGACGAGAAACACGGGGTCTCACATAAAGGATCAATTGAATGACTTATTGAAGAAGAGTTTTATTAGGCCTAGAAAGTCATCTTGGGGTGCACCATGAGGAAAAAGGATGACACACTTAGAGTGTGCATAGAGTACTAATAACTCAACAAAGTTACCATAAAGAATAAGTATCCTCTATCGAGGATAGATGACTTATTTGACTAATTGCAAGTGGCTAGTCATTTTTCTAAGATTGATCTTCGGTCCGAATACCATCAAATAAGGGTAAGGGAATGTGACATTCCCAAGACAGCCTTCCAGACAAGGTGTGGACATTTTGAATTTGTGGTGATGTCATTTGGCCTAACTAATACTCCAATAACAAATATGGATCTCCTAAATAGTGTTTTTAAATTTTACCTTGATATGTTTGTTGTGGTATTCATTGATGACATCTTGATTTCTTCCCAGAGTGAGGAAGAGTATGTGAGGCATTTAAGGTTAGTATTGCAAATCTTCAGAGAAGAGAAGTTGTTTTCCAAGTTTGATAAATGTGAATTTTAGTTGAAAAAGGTTGCATTCCTTGGGCATGTGGTGTAGGGTGAATAAATCAAGGTGGATCCTAAGAAAATGGAAGTGGTGAGAAATTAGCCTAGACTGTTGACTCCGACGGATATTAGGGGTTTCTTGGGCTTAACGAGGCACTAAAAGAGATTTTTTGAGGGTTTTTCTTCAATTTCATCCCTTTTTACAAAGTTGACACAAAACCAGGTAAGATTTCGTTGGACCAAAGAATGTGAAAGGAGCTTCCAAACTTTGAAGGATAAGCTTACATCTGCTCTTATTTTGACTTTATCGAAATGGTTAGAAGGGTTTGTTGTCTATTGTGATTCTTCAAGGACAGGTTTGGGATGGTGTTATTGCAAGGTGACAAGGTCATTTTCTATGCTTCTAAGTAGTTAAAAGTGTTATTCTACCATGACTTTGAGCTAGCGGTCATGGTATTTTCTTTGAAAATATGATGTTATTATTTGTGTGGGGTCACGAATATATTTGCACCGATCACAAGAGTCTTCAACATGTGTTCATCCAAAGAGATCTCAATTTGAGGCAAAAAAGGTGGTTAGAACTCCTTAAAGATTATGACATGAGTATACATTATCACTCGGGCAAATCTAATGCTGCGGCGGACACCCTAAGTAAGGTATCCATAGAGAGTGTATCCCATTTTGATGATGGAAAGAAGGAATTTGCAAGGGAAGTTCATCGATCGGCTAGGTTGGGTGAAACCAAAGATGGAGGCATGTTGGTTCTAGATGGTTCCAAATCTTCCTTGGTTGAAGAGGTAAAATCCAAGCAAGACTTTGACCCCACTTTGGTGGAATTGAAGTTATTGGTAAAAGAGGGTAAGGTAGAGGCTTTCTCCCAAGTGGGAGATGGTGTCTTTAGACACCAAGGTAGGGTTGTGTGCCAAATGTTGATGGGTTGAGGAACTTGATTTTGAAAGAGGCCCATAATTCATTCTATTCCATTCATCCTAGTTCTACAAAGATGTATAGGATTTTGAGAGAAGTATATTGGTGGGGAGGTATGAAGAGGGACATTACAAAGTTTGTAGCTAGATGTCACATTGCCAACAAGTCAATGCCGAACATCAATGGCTGGTTGGCCTAGCCTTAGACATAAAGAAACCTATTTGGTAGTCGGAAGAGGTCAACATGGATTTTGTGATTGGTTTTCCTAGGACTAAAAAACATTTTCACTGCATTTGGGTTATTATTGATAGGATGATGAAACGACTCATTTTCTCCCAATTAAAACAACCTATGGTGCTGAGGATTATGTTAAATTGTGCGTTCATGAGTTGGTTAGATTGCCTAAGGTTCCATTATCTATCATTTCGAATTGTAGTGCCCAATTTATCTCTCACTTTTGGAGATCTTTCCAAAGAGGATAGTCATGCCAAAAGGACCAGTCAAACCCTTGAGGATATTCTTATACTTGTGTGTTAGAATTCAAGGGTAGTTGGGATGAGCATCTCACCATCATTGAGTTTGCTTACAACAATAGTTACCACTCTTGCATCGGGATGACACCATTTGAGACCTTATATGGGAGGAATTGTAGATCCCCGGTTGGGTGGTTTAAAGTGGGAGAGATAGCTTTGGTAGGTCTAGATTTGGTTTTGAAAGCTTTGGGGAAGGTGAGCTTGATAAAGGAGAGATTAAAGATGGCTCAAAGTAGACAAAAGTCTTATTCTAATGTTAGTAGGAGAGATTTTATGTTCAAGGTGGATGATTGAGAGTATTTGAAAGTATGATCCATGAAGGGTGTAGTTTCATTTGGCAAGAAAGGGAAATTGAGCCCTAGGTATGTAGGGCCTTATAGAATTTGAGGTGTGTTTTTAAGGTCGCTTATGGGGTTGAGTTGTCTATGGAGATGAGTATAGTTCATCTAGTATTTCATGTGTCCATGTTGTGGAAGTATGTAGGTGACCTAAACTCCATTTCCCTTTGGAGGTTCTAGTTGTTGAGGAAAACTTCATGTATGAAGAATTTTCAATTGATATATTGGATAGGCAAGTGAAGAGATTAAGGAACAAAGATGTAGCATCCGTAGGGTCTTTTGGAGGAATCAACAAGTTGAAAGTGCTACTTGGGAAGTAGAAGTGAACATGAAAAAACAATATCCCCATCTTTTCCACTCTGCTCAAGCTTAAGGTAATAAGACAATCATTTCTAAGACATTAAATCTTATATTTCATCCCCTTATGTCATTTTGCATGCATACATACTCATGGTAATATGTTTTGATGATATTTGATGCATAAGTTTGAAATTTCATGAAATTGATGTTCAAATTGGATTGATGCATTTATGTTGGGGATGGAAATTGTTTGGTTATTCCTCTCAAGAGTATCTCTATTACATTCGGGGATGAATGTTCTCAAGGAGGAGATATTGTAACACCTCCCAAAATGCTTCGAAATACTATACTATATACCTTGCATAACATATCATCCATTTGTTTTTTTGCAAATCTGAGTCCGTATTCTTGTCTAGGAGGTAAAATTGTATGGAAAAATGGTCTCCTTTGTGTTTTAGGTCAACCATATCAAAAAATAACTTTTTGCATGTTTTTGCAATTTTTAGAGGGGTACGCGACCTCTCCACATCGCGAAGAGGCCCCATGTTAGTGTAAAAATGATCAAGACTCAACGCAAGACCAAAGCATGAGAAAATTGAACTTCGCACAAAAATAAAATACCTTGGAACAAGTCCGCATCGCAGTCCCGTTTCACTACAGTACTAAATTTTTCAAAAATTTCTAGATTTAATTAAAGGCAATTAGGACATATCCTTGAACCCTTATATACGGGAATACTAAAAACTTCCACCATTTTTCAATAAAAAAATCACTCTCCAAACTCCTAAAATCCTCTCCAAACTCTTCCAAATTTCTCTCCCAAATTCTCCAAAGTTTCTAGGGTTTCAAGATTCTTTCATTAAGGACCAAGCTTTAAGATTCTTACATGCTTTTTTCATATTCTTCAAGACCTCAAAATATGTGAGTTTCTTTATCTATGGATCCTTTCACCCATGGAGCTCAGAACCCTTTTCAATTAAATCCTTGATTTTAGGACTTGAAATACTATGGGTATTTCTTGCCTATTTTTATTATTATGTATGATTTTAATTGGAAATTGTTACTTCTTGGTTTGAATATGCATGAAATCATATTAAGGTTTGATTCTATGAATTTTTTTATGACCTTTAAGCTATGCATATTATGATATTAGGAAATGCTATGAAATTCATGGATTTTGAGATGATTTTCATGATACCCTAACTAAGGGTTTTATTATGATTATGGTGGGTTATGTTGAATGGTTTCAAATGAACATGTTTTACCTATTCATGCATATTACTCTTGAATTTCATGACTTTTAAGTCCTTATGCATAAACCTACCATAATTTGATTAAGATTATATAATGAAGCATCTCATGCTGATGAAAGGTTTTATTGCAAGCTATGCAAGTCACGAATATCATGTATGATTATAGGTTTCCAAGTATGTTATGAATTCATGGAAAGTTCTATTAATGTTAAACAAAATCATAAAGGCCTTTGATGTTATGTTACACCTTGTCAAAGGAAAATGCTCACTTGAAAGGGTTAAGAATGTTGATGAGCTACTCCTACTATGCTATTATGCTTTACAAGTTATACGTGTCATGATTATGCTTATATTATATATTCTGTGGGACTAGGTCTAACACCAAATGAAGCTTAAGGTGGGGGCTCAATCCAAGGGATCCTTATATAAAGTCTTAGTCTCATAACTATGTGCCACCATAGGTTACCATTATTTCCCTAAATGGGCTTACACTGGTGGATCTAACTAGGTCAAGTTACCCACAATGTGAGTTATAGTCTACCTTGGCAAGTAGAGTTCTCCTTTTTTGGTGTGGAGGTAACATCAAAATTTCATGTAGTAGCTCGCATGGTCTTATATGACAGTTTCGGTCTCCTCCCACATATGCATATGCTATGTTAAGAAATCATGATTTGCCTTCCACACATGTTTTAATTAAACCATTGATCATTCTTGTCATATTGAGCTTAGTACCTTTTTTTTTTATGATTATGCATCTGGACTAATATGGCCTATGATTTCCTTGTCGCATTGCAGCCCGTATACTTAGTACATTCAACGTACTAACATATAAATTTTTGCCTACATGACCTAACATGTAGGGAACAAAGCTCTTCCCCATCTACTTCCTCGTGGATAATTGACGTGTGAAGATTGATGCTTGTGGTGAGTCCTCTACTTCGTGGGAAATATCCAATTTCTTTCTACCTATGTTAATACCATGCTAATTTTACTATTTACTTATGAGGGTGAGCCCGAAACATGTCTTAGCCCCTGTTCCACTCATGATTAGTGGTATTGATGGATAACATGTGATGTATGACACATGGGACATTTATGTATCTATGGAGATTTCCCTTTAGTCCCTACCCCATGTATGTTGTTCCTTAATGATGTTAGCAAAGGGTGACTCTCGTAATTCCCTACTCTCCATAGAGTGCGTCCCATGTGTTACGACCCAAGCCTAGGGCCTAGGCATAACACGATGAATGGGGAACTTGAACGGATCCAAAACAAGCCTCTTAAGAATACATGTGACATCCTTGATTGTGGAAGAATAATTAAACAACAAGCACATAGTTCTAGGGGAAACGTGACTTTGGACTCAAGCTATGAGATGTTATAGGGAAAAGGATTAACATGAACACATAACAATTAATATCTAAGGGCAGGAAAGTATGACTCACACATGCTATGGGGGTATTATGGACTTAGGATGTCCATCTCATCAACAACATACAACAATAATAAGAAAGAGATAAGGTCTAAGGGAGTCTTCCATAATACATAAACATAACAAGAGTCAAGCTCATAACATACTTATCTATATCTAACAACACCTCTAACTGAGTGCAACAGGGGCCAAGACATCTCCTGGGCTTACCTTCAAAAGCTAACAACAACAACAACAACAATAACAATATACCCAGTGGAATCCCACAAGTGGGTCATGAAAAAGGGTCTCGTCTGGTAAAATTTTGGATTCTCAAAAACTTTCTTTGAATCTCAATCCATGACACAACTTATGACCTGTCAAATAATGTATGAGCCGTACTGGTATTTTGTACTCCAAACTCCAGAAAACCATCTTTTCACTAAGTCTATCCTCCATTCCATGAGCGCAACCTATGACCCGTAGAACAACATACGGCCCATACACTCCTTCGTGCCAACCATTGATACTTAGAAAGTTTCAGAATTTCTCTCTTAGGCACTTTTAAACCTTCTAATATATGGGACCTTACAATATCTCGCCCTTGAGAACATTCGTCCTCGAATGTGCTAAAAGTAAGCTCTAAGGAATAGAACATATGCATCATATGCAAAAATACATGTACATCATGAATATTTTCAAACCATGCTTCAAATAACACTTATAATGCAACCTCAAAATCACATTTTCATGCATAGATGACATGAAAATGACATGCAAGGATGGGGAGGTGAATTCATGCAAGCTATAACTCCTTTTTAAAGGTTAAAGTGATTGTTATCAAAATATATAACCTAACCAAGATTTGGGTCGAACCCACAGGGAATATAGTAGACTTAGAGTAGTTTCAAGCAATTCAAGTTGATTAACTTACTTATCTCCCCAATGGGGAGGAAGGGGGGGGGGTTATAAAATTGTGAAAAGAAATCCTAAGATAAGTCAAGTATGTGAAACCAGTAATGAAGAGTAACTAGGGTATTGTGATTCCAATGATTCCCTAAGTTTGTATTACCAAATAATCACATTCTCTTCTAGTGTATAGCATCCAAAACATTAAGTTAAGTTTACCAAACCCTTTGATCCAAACGAGAGGTAAATTTCACCACGTGATTTGATCCATCCCCGTAAAGTGACATTACTAACCCTTACCTATTGTTCCGGTACAACCTCCCCTTGATCCAATTTGGTAGATTAGACAAGAAACATCAATCGAATCTGATTAATTAATATTATTTCTTATTCATTACTACCTTGATCCAGTCAGTAACATTAGGCGAGTACTAACATTGCCCACTGTTAAAAAGCAATCAAAACAAACAGAATTAATTAATACATGCATGCACCCTTTCCAAGAATTATGAATTATCTAGTTTTACCTTGTTAGTTCTTCTGGTTCCCACAACCCTAGTTATGGATTCAGCTAATCATTATTAGTGAAGATGCAAGAATAATGATATGGAATAGCACAATTAAGCACTTACATAAATGAAATTAAGAACAAAAAATCCAAGCTCTTCAATAAAAATCACAAATATGAAGTAAGATCACAAAATATTGTTTTCCAAGTGCCACATAGTGTTTCTCATGTTTCTCACTGACTCTCTATTGTTGCACTCAAAAAATAACCTAAAACAACCTATTTATAGTATTTAAAATACAAACTAAATCAAAATAGGAGAACTAGGTTGGCAGGCACTACGAGCATCTTTACAGGCCGTATAAAGTTCTACGATTCATAATTGGGACTTCGTAGATTTCATTTGCAAATCTGAGGTTGACTTTTATGAGACCTATCTATGGACCGTATAAAGTTTTACAACCCGTGAAGGGTTTCGTTAGATGGATTTTCAACAACTCCCCACTTTCTGATCCTTAGGGTACGACACCATATCTATGATTCATACAAAGTTTTATGGCTCATCTGCATGTTCGTAGACTCAACTTCAGAAGATCACCTATTCATTGGATTTTGCTACGAAACCTACTCTATTGCCCGTGGAAACTTTCATGACCTGTAGAAGGTGTCATGGAATAGTAGACTTCAATTTTCGGACAATTAGCCCAAAATCATGTTAACCCTGTAATCTTGCAAAACAAACATAAACACATCAAATTTACTAACATCGCTTTGTGAACACATAAAATTTCAAATTTTATGCATAAAAAATTCTTTATTTTGATAGCACATCAACACCCTTAACTGAAAATTATTGCATAAAAAATTCTTTATTTTGGTAGCACATTAACACCCTCAACTGAAAATTATTGCTTGTCCTCGAGCAACGGGCTCAGTCTACATAAGTAGTACAGTAACACACAGACCTCAATCTAATGGCACATATTATTTCAATCTCAAGAAAAAATACCCACACGACTCATAAAATCCTATGCGATAACTATCAAGAAAACCAATGAAGGTCAACACATGCGATAGTTCAACTATGACAAGCAAAACAATCATCAATAAGCAACAATCACTGAGTTAGTCTAAAACTAATAGTGCAATGAAAATGCCCTCACAGAAAGAAGTCCCATATCCTACTCATGATGATATTTTCAGATTCGATGCTTGGGATTAAAAAAAATACCTCACTCTCACAAAAGACAATCAAATACTATGATCAATATCATATGCTTGCCTCTATACTTATGACTATGACCTTCGACTACTTGGACTAGGATCACTTTAGGAATTTCTTGGCTTTTAACGTAGGGTCGGGGGATTTAGTATAATGTTTTAGGAACATAGTGTCTAAAGTCTCTCCTTGACACTGTGTTATTCTACAATTTCGCCCTACCAAAACTGTCATTTTTCACTTCATTCTCCCTTTCTCCTATTTCAAGCTTTTCTAGGTGCTTTATTCTCATTTTTAGCTCTTTGCCTTTTGTTTTCACATCATTTTTTTAGCTCATTTATTCAGCATCTACTCATTTTTCTTACACCCATAACATATTTTTATCCCTTTTCCATGTATCACTAGCTTCCACCTCATTTGTGTGTTTACCCTTACACCAGCCACCCTCAACTTAGGCGTTTGGCTCTAGTCGAGGTGCACAATATCCAACCCGTGAACCAGGACCACTTTTGGTAGCCTCCCTCAACTTAAGATTTTGGCCTCAGTCAAAGTGAAGAATACTCAAGGAAGGACCAGGGCCAATTTTAGGGTATTACATTTAACAAGGCTAGGTATCTTAGGTTTTTACAAAAAAAAGGGTACATGCAAGGCTCAAACATTGGGATCAAGGGACACCTTACACATTTGGTTGGTACTTTAGGCTAAGTGGACTAATATGAACAATAACCTATGATCCTTTCCTAAACAACTACCCTACAGTCTAAGTCAGAGTGACATGTCAGTTCTAAATTGAAACAGAACATACGAATTTAGCAAAGAGAGCTTACAAACACATGGCAGTGATTATGTTATTAACAAAGACTCTCAGATCATGCTTTTCATCATAATTTAACCTCACTTATCAGAACAGGCACTGTCGGACAATTAAATATGCATGGTTGCTATTAAGATTAACTAACAAAAATTTCTGGTGGGTATCATACTTAGCACAAAAACAAACATATGGCATAGATATTAGTACTACATGCCACTAACACTACCTACACATCCTAAACAAGCTAGTTTAAATATGCATGGTTGCTATTAAGATTAACTAACAAAAATTTCTGGTGGGTATCATACTTAGCACAAAAACAAACATATGGCATAGATATTAGTACTACATGCCACTAACACTACCTACACATCCTAAACAAGCTAGTTTAATAGAAAGTAAATATCCTTGGGCAACAAGAACATAGGCAAGAAAACCCCTCAGATTCAAAATTTGGGATAGTTATAGGCTAAGGTTACTCAGACTTCGCTAAGGCCTATAACTACCCACACCCTATCGAAAACACTTTGCATTGTCCTCAATGCACAAAATAGAATAGTAATGCGTAGGGGTCAAAAGGCATACCTGGGCGCCTAAGTGCTGGTCTTTGGCTGAACCTGTCTATCCTTGACGTGCTGTTAAAATACAACATTTTTGATGCATAAAATTTGATATTTTGTATGTTCTCAATGCGATATTAGTTGGTTTTATATATTTTCATGTTTGGTTTGCAGGATTTTAGGGTTAGGATTGATTTTAGGAAGAATATGCAGAAGTTGCTGAGTTTGGGGAGTTACGAGACCCTTTACGGGCTGTAGGATGCAAAATGGGTTTCGTGTACAATTCATTGTGGGGTTGATCTTCTAAAGTTTGTTCTACGAACATGATGATGAGTCATGAAATATTTTATGCATCATAGAGAAGGTCTCGTTCCCTGAGATCAGAGAACAAGGACTTTCAGAAGGTTTCATCAGACAAAACCCCTTACAAGCCGTAGAACACTTTACGGGCCGTAGAGGGGTATCATAGAACACAAGTCCAATTTTGCAGCAACAATTTAGGAAAGCCAGATTACGAGCCATGAAACATAATATGGCTCATAGAGAAGCTCATGAGACATGCCGACCTAGTTATCCTATTTTGTTAGGACTTGTATTTTAACATTATAGCTAGGTTTTTAGGTTATTTTTCTTGGAGAGTTTGAACAGTTGACAAAAATAATAGTGAGATAGAGTAGAGAAAAACATGGGAGTATTTTGAGAAACACTTGTACAGTTTGATTTCTTCTAATTACAATCTTGTGATTCTCAATGAAGCTTGGATTTACTTGTGCTTAATTAAATTGTGTAAGTGCTCTATTATGTTATTCAAATTCGTATGTCTTGCATTTGCATAGATCATGAGTAGTTAAATCCACAACTAGGGTTGTAAGAACCATGAAAAACTAACAATGTAAACTGGATAATTCATAATTCTTGAATAGTATTCATGCATGTATTATTTAACTCTCTTTATTTTTCATGTTTTCTAGTGGTGGCCAGCACTAGAACCCGCCTAGTATTACTGACTGGAACAAGGTAGTAATGAATAGAAAAAGAGATTAATTAACAAGATTTGATTGATCTGTTCTCGTCTAATCAATTGAACTGGGCCAAGGGGAAGATGTATCGGGATAATTGGTAAGGGCTAGTAATGTCACACAACGAAGATGGGCCAAGTCACGTGGTAAATTCGCCTCTCTCCTAGGCCAAAGGGTTTGGTGAAATTAACTTACTGTCTTGCATGCTACACACAACTTAGGTTATCCGGTGATAATGAGTTAGAGAATCACAAGGAGCACAATACCCTAGATTTTCTCTAAATTGGTTAAACAGTTGTCTTAGTTAGGATTACTTTTACTTATTATTACAAACCCCCCTCCCCCGGGAAATAAATTAGTTAATAACTCAAATTGCATGAATTGAATTCTCCAAAGTCTATAGTATTCCCTTGGGTTCGACCCTTACCTTGGTTAGGTTCTATTTCTTGACAACGATTGCTTTATCCTCAAAAAAGAGGTGTAACTTGGGCGATATCAAGATTTTGGCACCGTTGCCAGGGAATATGGCTAGATTTGTTTAATTCAAGTGATTTGGGGAATTAATCTTATTTTCCTTATTTTACATTTTTTTATTTTTGTTTCTTGTCAGGGTGTCAGTGTAGTGTATGCCCAACATGCAAAGTTGAGGCATACCCTTGACTTTATTTGACCTAGAGACACAGAGAAGATTGAGGAGAATGGCCCAAGATAATGCCAACAACGCGGCTAATGTATCTCTGAATAGGAATAAGAATGAAAATGCCAACAATGAAAATCTACCTCCTCTTGAGGATATTTCTCCATAGCCACAGGACTTCAATGCCAAACACTTATCGGTGGAATCAATACTGACTGAATCCTATGGCTATAGAGGTAACTAGAGCCATTATGTTACCACCACTACCGGCTAACATAAAGTTTGTGGTTTCGAGTGGGTTGCTTCAGATGCTGCAAAATTGTGAGTTGTTAGCAGGCCTACCATCAAATGATCCTCATAGCTATCTACACAACGTTGCATTTGTCTGCAAGTGTGTGATGGGAACACAAAATCCGTCTAAGGATGCTGTGGGACTTCGTGTCTTCCCTTTATCTCTTATAGGCAATGAAACATTATGGCTATCTGAGCTCCTTCAAAGTTTAATCACCAATTGAGCTGACTTGTAGAGGCTTTTTTGGAGAGGTACTTCTCGAGATCGAAGAAGATCAAGTTGAAAGACCAAATCAACAACTTTGAGCAACTTCCTGGTGACTTGATCAGTACTACATGGGAACGGTTTACCAAGTGCTTGAGAAGTGTCACCAACCATGAAATTGTTGATGATGCCTTGGTAGAGATCTTCTACCATGTCCTTGATGAAAATAGTCAAGCCTGTGCTGATACTATTAGGGGGGAATGTTCTTAGATCAACCATTTGCAAGGATTGCTGAAAGGATGGAGAGAGTGATCAATACCAAACGTGCATGGGGATAGAGAGACATAGCATCTACGAAAAGTTCATGCACTATCAGTACCTATTATGAGCAAGCTAAGATAAATGAAGAGATTATGTAAGAGCTTTCCCAAATCCATACAAGCATGGAGATGATGATGAAGCAGAATTAGGAATGAGTCAATTTTAGTTGCTCATCAGCCTCCACGTGCACCCATATGTGATGAACCTTACTGTGAAGAGAATACTTGTTTTGTTGCTGATCAGACGGGGGCTTTCCAAACCAATGCCCAAGGGCTCCATTAGGACTATTGGCACTAAGGTCAAGGAAACCAAGGTTAGAACTTCAATTGAGATAGAGATTTCAGAGACAACAACAGAGGGAACTACGATAGGAACAGGGCCAAGATAGAGATGCATATTGGGGTCAGCAGAGATAGATCTGAAATGGTCCTTATGTGCCATCATATAACCACGACACAGGTACGAGTAGCTCAAGAGTTGAAGAGATGTTTGATCGTCTATTGAAGAAAGCTGAAACACTGGATAAGACTCTGAGGGGGATGATATTTGAGATCTCCAATAAAACTTAGAAAATTGAGTCTCATTTTGTGGCTATCAAATAGCTTGAGCAACAATTTGATCAAGTGTCAACTCTACTCAATCAACATCAGAGGGGTACACTTCCTAACAACATAGTTCAAAATGCAAATAATGAAGGGCAGTGCATGGCAGTTATTACCCATGGTGGCAAGAGAACCATTAATCCTTCAATGCTAGTTGATGAGGATGATGTTCAAGAGGAGACAGGTGCGGCGAAGGATGCATATACTAGAGATGATCATGGCAAGGATGGGGTGAGTGAAGCTGCGGATGCGCCATAGAAGTTAAAGCCCATTCCTAGGCGTCCTCCTTCGTTCCCTCACATAATCAAGAAGAGGAAGGAGGAAAGCAAGTTCAAGCACTTCCTCTGCATGCTAAAACAACTCTCCATCAACATCCCTCTCATTGAGATATTGGAGAAGATTCCATGATATGTAAAGTACATGAAGGATCTGGTTACGAAGAAGTGCACTGTGAGTCAAGAGCTCTCTCAAGAGCTTCAACGTTGTAGTGCAATTGCTATGAGGTCCTTGGTTCAAATATGAGAATATCTCGACGCTTTTACCATACCCTGCAACATAGGTGATGTAGAGTTCGAAAGGGCATTGTGTGATGTTGGTGCCAACATTATTCTAATGCCCCTTGCAGTTTTCAAGAAGCTAGGATTGAGAGCCCCTACACCGATGAGCATGCAGTTTTTAATAGCTAATCGCACGGTGAAGAAGCCTATGGGGATACTCTATGACAAGTTCATATTCCTTGTAGACTTTGTGATCCTAGATTGTGAAGTAGTCTTTGAAGTGGCCAGACGATTTAAAGAATGAGGAAGTCTCAGTACTCAAGTTGTTTATGTCGTGCCACGAAAATAATAGGCGCTGCTTGGGAGGCAACTCAAGGTGTAGACTGGCGCTTAGGCGCCTAGGTATGTTTTTTGACCCCCCAGTACTTTATTTTGGTTTGATTGTGTGCATTGAAGACAATGCACCTCTTTTTTAATGGGGTGTGAGTAGTTTTGGGCCTTTGTGAAGTCTGAGTAGCCTTGGTCCATAACTGCCCAATTTTTGAATCCTAGGGGGTTTCTTGTCTGTGTTCTTTTTCCCATGGATATTTATTTTATGTTGAACCAACATGTTTATGATGTTTAGGTAGTATTTATAACATATAGTACTGATATCCGTGGAATATGCATGTTTTTGTGGTTGTTTTTGTGAAAAATAATATCCACCAAGTTTTGATTAGTTAGTCTAGCTAGCAACCATGCATGTTTAAGTGTGTCGACAGTGCTTGTTTTGATAAGTAAGATACATTATGATAAAATCATGATCTAAGAGTCTTTTGATGATAATGTGATCAGTGCCAAGTGAATGTAAGCTTAATTTTCTGAATTCATGTGTTGTGTTTCAGTTTAGAACTTTCCCTGTTACTCTAATTAGACTGTACCTAAGTTGGATTAGGAAAGGATCTTAGGCCATTTTTCTCAAAAGTCCACCTAGCCTAAATGACCAACCAAATTGCAGAATATCCCTTGATCGAAATATTTGAGCCTGACATAGACCTATTCTTTGTAAACAAGCTAAGTGACTTAGCCTTATTAGTTTTACAATCTTGAAATTGGCCCTGGTCCTTCCTTTAACATTGTGCACCTTGACTGAGGCAAAAAGCGTAAGTTAAGGGTGGCTACCAAAAGTGGCCTTGGTTCTGAGGATGGATAATGTGCACCTCAACTCCGGCCAAAAGTCTAGGTTTAGGGTGGTTGGTGTAAGGGTGAAACACAAAATGAGGGGGAAAGTTTGTGATATAGGGAAAAGAAGAAAAATCATGTACTAGGTGCAAGAAAAATTAATGAAGCCTTAGTTATGAGCTAAAAAGAAAAATAAAGTGTAAAAGCAAGGCAAAAAGCTGAAAAATGAAAGGAAAGCACCTAAAAAAGCTTGAAGTAGGAGAAAAGGGAGAATGGAATGAAAGTGACAAGTGTTGGTAGGGCAAAAATGTAGAAAAATGTAGTGTTAAAGAGGGCCTCTAGTCACTATGTTCCCAAAATATCACACCAAAGCCCCTCGAACCTACATTACAAGCCTGGAAAGTCCTAAAGTGATCCTTGTCCAAGAGGTCAAAAGTCTTAGTCATTAGTATAGCATATGGTATTGGGCATGAAACATGAATATCTTTTGTGAGGGTGAGTGATCTTGCATAGTCCCGAGCTTATACATGAAAACATCATTGAGAGAGAGATATGAGACTTCTCTCTACAAGGGCACTTGCATTGAATTGTTAGCATTAGACTTATTCAGTGATTGTGGCTTGTTGATAGTACCTCTATTCTCATAGTTTTATTTTCGCATGCATAAGTCTGCGTTGGTTTGCTGGATAGCTATCTGATTGTGTTTTGAAAGTGGTATGGGTATTTGTGCTTAACTTTTGTGTGGTATATGCCATTAGGTCGAGGTCTGTATGTTACTATACTACTAATATAGATTGAGTCTGTCGCTTGAGGATAAGCAATAATATTAAGTTGAGAGTGTTGATGTTCTGTCAAAATACTACACTTTTGATGCTTAAAACTTGAGATTTTGTGTGTTCTCAATGTGATGTTAGTTGGTTTTATTTATTTTTGTGTTTCGTTTGTAGGATTTTAGGGTTGACATTGATTTTTGGAAGAGTATGCAGAAGTTGCTGAGTTTGAGGAGTTGCTAGACCCTTTACGGGCCGTAGAGCATTCTACGGGCCGTGAAGTGGGTTCGTGTATGATTCCAATGAGGGGCCGATTTTCTAAAGTTTATTCTACGAACATAAAGATGATTCATGAAATGTTTTATGAGTCGTAGAGCAGGTCTCGTCTCCTGAGGATCAGAGAAGAAGGACTCTTTGATGTTTTTATCAAACAAAGCCCCCTATAGGCCGTAGAACAATTTACAGGCCGTAGAGCGGTTACATAGAACACAAGACCAGTTTTATAGGAAAAATTTACAAAATACGAATTACAGGCCGTGAAACACAATACGGGTCATAGAGCAACTCATGAGGCGTGGCGACCTAGTTATCCTATTTTGTTTAGGACTTCTATTATAAACATTATAAATAGGTCTTTAGGTTATTTTTATTGGAGAGTTCGAATAGTTGACAAAAAAATAGTGAGATAGAGTAAAGAAAAACAATGGAGAGTTTTGAGAAAGACTTGTACACTTTGATTTCTTCTAATTACAATCTTGTGATTCTCATTAAAGCTTGGATTTATTTGTGCTTAATTCAATTGTGTAAGTGCTCTATTATGTTATTCAAAGTCATAAGTCTTGCATCTACACAAATCATGAGTAGCTAAATCCACAACTAGGGTTGTGGGAACCATGAAGAACTAACAAGGCAAAATCTGATAATTCATAATTCTTGAAAAGTGTGAATGCATGTATTATTTAACTCTCTTCGTTTTGCATGTTCTCTAGAAGTAGCCAACATTAGAATCCACCTTTTTTTACTAAGTGGACAAAGGTAGTAATAAATAGAAAAAGAGATTAATTAATGGGATTCGGTTAATGTGTTGTCTAATCAACCAAATTGGGCCAAGGGGAGGTTTAACTGGGACAATAGGTAAGTGTTAGTAATGCCACACTGTGGAGATGGGCCAAGTCACATAGTGAAATTTGTGTTTTGCCTGGGCTAAAGGTTTTGGTGAACTTAACTTACCACCTTGCATGCTACACATTAGAAAAGAATTAGGTTATCCAGTGATACTGAGTTAGGAAATCATGGGGAACACAATACTTTAGTTTGATTAAACACTTGCGTTGCTTATGATTAGTTTTACTTTTTATTACAAACGCTCCTCCCCTTTGGGGAAATAAGTTGGTTAATAACTCAAATTGCATCAATTCAATCATCCTAAGTCCACAGTATTCCCTTGGGTTCGACCTTAACCTTCGTTAGGTTCTATTTCTTGAAAATGACCGCTTCAACCCTCAACCTGCCTAGTGGCCTCCTCAGTTATTGGAGCATGTCCAGAGAGTCTAGTACCTCTCACATCTCTCAAGCTCACGATCCTACCGCATCTCGCCCATCCTTCATAAAGCGTACCCTGGCGAGCTCATACTCCTACTCCTTTGTCAACCCCCCGTTGTCTCATTGTATCAGCATTATCAATGTAGGGACTCTTCCCAAGGGCCGTAAGTGATGTATCCTTCGGAGCAAATAAGCATACCACTGGCTCTTTGGGATCATCCTGTGACAGAACTGGTGATGCTAGTGCTGCTGTCATATCAGCTCGGAGCTGTTAGATTTTCATCTGAATGACCGTTATATCGACAGGCCGTCTTGAGCTGAGGCTCTACTATATTCACTGCTCAAATGCATCCATACGACTGTCCGTAGGTGTGAGTCTCTCCTGAATAGCGGCCATCGTGAATGCCTACATGTGAGTATCAACGTCTAAAATGGCTTGGTAGACCTAGGGTCGAATCTATTGTAATAACTGAGTCAGCTGGGACTCAGTGTAGGCCTACCTCTGTGCCATGGCCTAAATGGATGCCACTGACACATAAACCATACCAGTGGGTGCTATCAGTGCGGGCACATCCTCTGGGGTAGAAATAATAGTAGGCCCCCTCTCTCGATTAACCTCAGTCTGTAAGGGGACTCTCAGTAGTGGGAGCAGAAGCAATGGTGGTAGATGGAGGCTCAGGCAGTGACACTGCAGCGAACATCTCTGGTATCTAAGCAGGATAGCATTGTGCACGCTGGAGGGCCACCGAATTATTATCAGCCTTAATCAGGCTGGCATATAGGGTCCCTGAACCTCGATCAATGAGTCCAAATGATGTAGTATTGCCACCCTCGACTCTATACAGAGTCTATAGATCAGGCTTGGGAAGGGGATTGAGATGGACCTCTTTAGGGATGCGTCGTGTATCTGCTCCGCGATCAGGCATGCCCTGTCAATCTCATAGCCAACCAAGATGCTGGAAACTAGTACTGCACAGTCCGACATCAGTTTATTATCAACAAGTGTGGGCTAGATCCGTGATCTTACCACAACACACCAAAACTTGTCAGTGAACTGAGTAAGGCCTTCACTATGGACTCTGTTGATGTCGAAATCCACTTAGAGTATGGGCCCTGCTCTGCTATGTAGTCAACAACCTACCTCATCAAAGAGGCCCTACGAGCGTTATCTCTCATAAGGGCCTTATCCCAAGTCCATCCCAACCTTTAGTTTTACTCTACTGCAGACCTAGGGGGTGGAAACTCTGGCCCAAGTAACACTCGGTAGATAGTAGTCTCTGATATGTCCACCTATTGAACCCTCACTCTCGTATGGGTCAACCGGGGTTGAATGAAGGGTTTCCTCCCCTTGGGAAGAGAGTTGAGAATGGTGGCGGCGTATGATGCAAAGAACTCTTGAACCATGGTCGAGGAGTATTTCTCGACGGTCTTGCTAGCCATAGGAGCATGAATTTTTTGATGGTGTCTTGGAGGCTTGGGACAATATCCAACCCCAAAGTAATAATAAGGGGCTCCTTAAAAATAGCCAGTCAGCCACACTCGTTCTTCTGTATGCCCTCCCGATAGATGGCCTGCATGCCCTCAACACAACATCGGCTAGATTGAGCAACCGGAGGTGAGGGTAATGCTTGAGGTGCTGCTGAAGACCATCTTTGACTCGCCACCGAATTCTAACTTAGACTCCTCTCCGGAGGGAATCATCTGTATGGAGCTTCCATCTTTGTCCCATTCCTCTTTAGACTAGGAAGAGCAGACAATGAGAGCCTGAGTCTGGGGCTGCCCGGCATGTCTAGTGGCAGCTCATGTCTGTGGTCGCTCAGTGTATTTGTCAGCATTCACACTGAGCTCCTGCAATGATCCATCTGCCTCAGAGTAGCCTTGATCTTACGAAGGCTCATCTCGTAGTCACCACAACATGACTCGTATCTCATCTTTCCTAGCTTTGGAGCCATGGTACCTGAAACACACTCAATTAACATACACGATTAGCCCCACAAGTAAAGGAATGAAAAAGAGGGCATTTCTGAAATGGCTACAAATGAGTCTACAAAGGCACTTTTATGGGCCGTTTGAAAACTACGAGCTGTAGAAGGTCCTAGTATGAAATGGAGTGCCTTAAATTTTGTTACTGAAATTGCATCTACGAGACCTGGTACGACTCATAGATATTCCACAAGTGATAGACTAAGTCGTAGATATGTTCTAGAAACTTTATGTTTCTAAAATTTCATACGAGGGGAAACTACAACTCTTGAAATGTTCTATGGGCCGTAGAAGACCCTTATAATGTGAAATATCTAGAAATCTAGGTTTCCAAGTCAATCAAACGGGTCCCCAAACGACACGTTCAACATTCAAAATCAGCACCGAAGCAACAAATTATGCACCCCCACATGATTTCATATGTCCTCAATGCCCCAGCGTGTAATGATCACATGTCCCCATCAATTTTCATTTTACATGCTTATTTGGCACTCCAACGCCATTTGAATGTTTAGACATTAAGGGTCACACATGTAATCACACATTGTTTTTCAAGCCATGTATTCAATTCAATTCAATGACATGTGATAACACGGTTCTCGCATAATAGTATTCAAACATAATGGCCACATACACAAGTTTTCGGCATTTAACATAATTTCAAAACGATGCCAAGACTTCATTCAAAATCAAACACCAAGAATATACGAAGGCCATCATGAATTTCAATCCATACCTACTGGACTACCATACCCATCAATTAATTACGATTTAATGATATCAATTTTAGTATTAAAAGGATTTTAGGGCCAAGAACTTACCGAATTTGAGCAAAAAGATGCGAAAATTGAAGGAGGAGTTGAGGAGGGTAAACCCAAAGTTATCGGAGTTGGTCAGAAAAATATGCCGAAAAAGTGGACGGTGGCCAAACGGTGGCCGGAAGCTTAGGGTACAACAGAGGGGTTAGGTATTTTGGGAATATTTGAGAAAATTGGGGTTTAATTATTTGACCCCCTTTATACCTTGACTTAGTTGGATTAAAATGAACGATCATGGCTCTAGGCAACCCCGATTACAGGATGTAGAAGATTCTACGACCTGTAGATCTCGGTATCGTAGACCGCCCAAACCCTAATTTGGGAGATGGGTTTCATGAACCCGTCTACGAGCCATGTAGTGAATTAAGACTTATAAAATAGGTCGTAGGATCCCTAACTCTTAGTCAAAAGTAGAAAACTTACCTGGGTCCATGAGCCCCATTCATGACCTGTAGTTTTACCTACGGGCCATAAAGTTGGCTCATGAACTGGAGTGCACATAATTTTGCTAACTGAAAGTGTCTACGAGTCAGTGTATGGGTCATAGTTTTATATACGACCCATAGAACCAGTTGTAAAAGCACTTCTTGCTGCCTTTTCAGCCAAAAATTGTTGACTTGAACATTTACCAGCATATTCTTCACAAAACACACTATTACCCTATATGCAACAAATCCCATCAATTACAACCAAAGTACTAAAAGTTAAACTACCCACAAGTCCGAAAGCTAAAAACAAAACAAAACTACCACTATTATATCAAATATCTTGGGTTGCCTCCCAAGCAGTGCCAGATTTATTGTAACGACATGACTTAGACAACTTGGTTATTCAAACTTCACCAAATTCCCAAACATCCATCTTTAAGTTGTCTGGCCTCTTCATTGATTGACAGATATTGAAGATAACCTCTTTGTCTTTCAATCGAAACTTGAGTTGGCCAGCATATATATCCACTAGTGCTCGCCCAGTGGCTAGGAAGAGCCTTCCTATGATTATTGGGACTTCAAAGTTGACTTCGCAACCAAGGATCACAAAGTCTAAAAGGAATATGAATTTCTCTACTTTGACAAGTACATCGTATAGCATCCCCAAAGGCTTCTTCATCGTTCAGTCAACCATTAACAATCGCATGCTCATCGGAGTAGAAGCTCCTAATCCTAGCTTAATGAAGACCACAAGGGGCATCAAATTTATGTTGGCACTGAGATCATATCATTCCCTTGTGAACTCCACATCTCTTATAGTGCAGGGTATGGTGAATGCGCTAGGATCTTCTCACTTTTGCACCAAGGATCGTGTAGTAAATGCACGGCAATGTCGAAGCTTTTAGGAGAGCTCTTGGCTTACAGTCTGCTTCCTTATGACCAAGTCCTTCATGAACTTGGCATACCCTAGCATCTTCTCCAATGCCTCAATGAGAGGAATGTTTATGGAGAGTTATTTTAGCATAAAGAGAGAGTGCTTGAATTTACCTTCCTCCTCCTTCCTTTTTATTCTTTGAAGGAAAGGAGGAGGAGGTCTAGGAATGTGCTTCAACTTCTGTGGCATCTCTACAGCATCACTTACCCCATCATTGGCACGATCATCCCTAGTCTCTGCATCTTTGGCCTTAACTATCTCCTCACGAACATTATCATCATCAAAATTGGCATTGGAGGATCAATGGTCTACTTGCCACCACGAGTAGTCACTGCCTTACACTACCCCTCATTCTTTGGATTTTGAACTGTATTACTGAGAAATGTAACTTTCTATCAATGGTTGAGTTGAGTTGATATTTTATCGAAGTTTCTTGAAAGCAACATAATGGGATTTGATCTTCTGATTAATGCTGGAGATGTCAGACTAGATACCCCTCAAGGTCTCATTCTATGTGTCAGCTTTCTTCAACGGATGATCAAATATCTCCTCAACTCTAGAGCTACCAGGACCCGAATCTCGATTATATGGTGGCACATATGGACCATTCCTATAACTGTCTTTGCGACCCTAATCAACTTCTCTATCCTGGGCCCTATTTTCTTCATAGGAAACTCTTCGATTGTTGTCTCTGAAGGCGACATCCTTATTGTAGTTCCAAACTTGGTTTCCTTGACCTTGGCCCCAATAATACTTGTTGGACCTTTGGGCGTTGGTCCGAAAACCACAATCTGATCAGTGATGAATCCAGTCTATTCTTATAGTAAGGCTCTTCGTATATGGGTGCTCGTGAAGGCTGATGAGCAACTGCAATCACACATTCTTGGTTATGCTTCATCAATAACTCCACATTGGTATTAATCCGAGCAAGCTCTTGCATCATCTCCTCATTTATTTTTGCTTGCGGCGAACTAGTACTGACTGCACACGAGCTCTTTGTTGTGGACCTATCTCTTGTTCCCATGCACGATTTGTCTTGACTACCTTTTCTAACTTCTCAGCAACCCTTGAAAATGGTTGATCTAAAAATGCGCCACCCATGATGGTATTAACACATGCTTGGCTATTCTCATCCAGGATGCGGTAGAAGATCTCACCTAAGACATCATCCAAAATCTTGTGGTTAGGGACACATCTCAGACACTTAATGAACCTCTCCCACATGGTATTGATTGAGTCACCACAAAGTTGCTCAAAGTTGCTGATTTGGTCTTTTAACTTCAGTTTTTTCGATTTTGGGAGGAACCTCTCCAAAAAGACCTTCTGCTATTTATCCCAACTGGTAATTGAACTCTATGGTAGCTCGGATAGCCATATCGTTGCATTGCCTATTAGAGATAATGAGAAGAAATGAAGCCCAACAATATCCATAAAAAAATTCTTATTTCCCATTACATCTTATAGACAAACACAACATTGTGTAGATGGCTATATGGAACCTCTAATTGTAGGCCCGCGAATATCCCACGTATCTGCAACATTTAAAGTAACCCACTCGAAATAATGAACTTTATGTCATCTTGTAGTGGCAGTAACACAATAGCACCAGTGATATCCATACCTGTAGGGTTAAGCCAATATTGATTCCATATATGAGCTCTGGCATTCAAATCTATGGCTGTGGATCAATATCCTCAAGCGGAGATGGGTAATTATCATTCTCATTCTAGTTCAGTTCTGCATTCACTGCATTATTTGCAGCGTTGTTTGTGTTGTATTGAGCCATTCTTCTCAACGTTCTTTGTATCTTTGGATCAAACAGAGTCAGGGGAATGCCAAGACTTCGAGTGTTGGCATACACTACACTTGCACACTGAAACAAATACAAAAACAACAAAAACAACAAAAGGCATAAAACGAGGGAAATAAGGATTAATTGCTGAACTGCTCAAATTAAACAAGTCTAGCCGTATTCCCCAGAAGCAGTGCCAAAATCTTGATGTCGCCTAAGATACACCTCCTTTTTGAAGATTAAAGTAGTCATTGTCAAGATACATAACCTAACCAAGGTTAGGGTCGAACCCATAGGGAATATGGCAGACTTAGAGTAATTTCAAGAAATTCGAGTTGATTAACCTACTTATCTCTCCAACGCGGGGTGGAGTTATAAAACTGTGGAAAGAAATCCTAAGCTAAGTCAAGTATGTGAAACTAGTAATGAAGAGTAACTAGGGTATTGTGTTCCCCATGATTCCCCAACTTGGTATTACCTGATAATCACATTCTCTTTTAGTGTGTAGCATGTAGAACGGTGAATTAAGTTTACCGAACCCTTTGATCCAGGAGAGAGGTAAATTTCACTATGCAATTTGATCCATCCCCACAGTGTGACATTACTAATCCTTGCCTATTATTCAAGTACAACCTCCCTTGATCCAGTTCGGTTGATTAGACAAGAAACATTAATCGAATTTTGTTAATTAATCTCTTTTTCTATTCATTATTACCTTGATCCAATAGGTAAAACTAGGTGAGTTATAACGTTGGCCATCGTTAAAAAGAACTCAAAACAAAGAGAATTAATTAATACATGCATGCACACTTTCTAAGAATTATGAATTAGCTGGTTTTACCTTGTTAGTTCTTCAGGGTTCCCACAACCCTATTTATGGATTTAGCTTCTCATTATCAGTGCAGATGTAAAAAATCATAATATGGAATAACATAATTAAGCACTTAGACGAATCAAATTAAGAACAAGAAATCCAAGTTCTTCGATAAAAATCACAGGTATGAATTAAAATCACAAAATATTGTTCTCCAAGTGTCTCAGAATGTTTCTCATGTTTCTTACTAACTCTCTATTGTTGAACTCGAAAAATAACCTAAAAAATCTTTTTATGGTATTTAAAATACAAAACCAAGTCAAAATAGGAGAACTGGGTCGGCAAGCACTACGAGCATCTTTACGAGCTATATAAAGATCTACGACCCGTAATCGAGGCTTCGTGGATTTCATCTGCAAATTTGAAGTTGACTTCTAAGAGACCTATCTACGAGCAGTATAAAGTTTTATGGCCTGTGAAGGGTTTCGTTAGATGGATTTTCAGCAACTCCCTACTTTCTGGTCCTCAGGGTACTACACCATATCTACGACTTGTACAATATTTTATGTCTCGTTTGCTTGTTCGTATACTTAACTTTAGAAAATCATCCTTTCACTGGATTTTTCTATGAAACCTACTCTATAGCCCGTGGAAAGTTCCACGGCCTGTAAAGGGTGTCGTTGAACAGCAAACACTTCAATTTTGGCACAATTAGCCCAAAAGCATGCCAAGCCTATAATCCTGCAAAACAAACATAAAAACACATCAAATCTACTAACACCGCTTTGAGAACATACAAAATTCCAAGTTTTAAGCATCAAAAGTGTTGTATTTTGAAAGCACATCAGGAGGTTCTCAAGTAGAAGAAATCATAGTACCTCAACCTTGATTAGAATGGAAGAGATAGGGTCATCGCTTCTTCATGTCCGCTTCGGCTTCCAAAGTGGCACTTTCAACCCATTGGTTCCTCCAAAGGAGTTTTATGGATGCTATGTCTTTATTTCTCATTACTTTCACTTGCTATCAAAGATTTATACTGAAACTTCATCATAAGTTAGATTTTCTCCAAAATTTACAACGTCCAAGGGCATAATGGAATTTGAGTTTCCGACACACTTTCTCAACATCGATACATGGAAGACCGAATGAATCATGCTCATCTCCATGGGAACTCTGATTCATATGCAACTTTATAAACACTTCTCAAGACTCAGTAAGGCCGTACATACCTAGGGATTAATTTCCTTTTCTTGCCAAAACGGACTAGACCCTTCATTGGCGAAGCCTTCAATTATAGCCAATCATCAACTTTAAATTCAAGGTCTTTTCCTCTAGTGTCGGCTAAGGATTTTTGCCAACTTTGAGACATTTTCAATCTTCCCTTATTATTCTCACCTTCCCCAAAGCTTCCATAACCAAATCCGGACCTAAAAAATCCATCTCACCCACTTCAAACTACCCAACAAGGGATTTACGTCGTCTACCTTATATAGCTTCAAAGGAGACATTCTGATGCTAGAGTGACAACATTGTTATAAGAAAACTCAATGAGTGGAAGATGCTTATCCCAACTACCTTAAAATTATAAGACACAAGCCTTAAGCATATCCTTAAGAGTTTGAATAGTTCTTTTGTCTTGACCACCCATTCGTGGGTGAAAGGCCATTCTAAGCTTAACTTTAGTACCAAGGGCTCTTTGGAAATATCTCCAAAAGTGTGAAGTAAATTTAGAACTACGATCTGAAATAATATCCAACGGGACTCCATTCCATCTAATAACTTATGAATATTCAACTTGGCGTAATCTTCAGCACCATAAGCCGTTTTAAATAGTAGAAAGTGATCCGACTTTGTCATTCTATAAACAATAACTCAAATAGAATCAAAGTTCTTTCTGATCTTTGGTAAACTAACAAAAAAATCCATGTGGATCTCTTCCCATTTCCAAGTAGTAAGCTCAATATCTTATGCGAAGCCATCTGGCCCTTGATGTTCCTCTTTGTCTTGTTGGCAATTCTGGCAACTGACTACAAATGTGGCAATGACTCTTTTCATACCACCCCACCAATACACTTCTCTGAAATCCCTATACATCTTTGTAGAACTGGGGTAAATGGAATAAGATGAATTATGAGCCTCATTTAAGATCAAGTCCCTCAATCCATCAACATTAGGCACACATAAACTACCTTGGTACCTAAGGACACCATCTCCCCCTTGGGAGAAAACCTCAAATTTTCCAACCTTCACCAATGACTTCAATTCCACCCGGTGGGGGAGGGGGTCAAGTTCTTGTTTGGATTTGACCTCTTCCACAAAGGAAGACTTAGAACCATCTACAACCACCACACTTCTATTTTCGGTCTCATTTAACATAACTCCTAATCTAGCCAACTGGTGAACTTCTCCTACAAATTCCTTCTTACCATCATCAATATGAACCATACTCTCTGTGGACACTCTATATAGAGCATTGACCACAACATTAGCATTTCCCAAATGATAATGAACACTCGTGTCAAAAACTTTAAAGAGTTCTAACCACCTTCTTTTCCTTAAAGTTGGATCTCTTTGGTGAACATGTATTGGAGACTCTTATGGTTGGTAAACACGTTAACATGAACCCCATATAAATAATGACGCCTTATCTTTAAACCAGACACCACAGACGCTAACTCAAGATTATGGGTGGGGTAATTATGCTCATACACCTTTAGTTTCCTAGAAGCATAGGGAATAACATTGGCAATTTGCATCAATACACACTCCGAACCAATTTTTGAAGCATCACAATAAACCACAAACCCTTCTAATCCTTCCGTAGATCCAAAATAGGAGCGGATGTAAGCTTGTCTTTCAAATCTTGAAAACTCCTTTCGCACTCATCGGTCCAAAAATATTTAGGCTTCTTTTGTGCCAACTTTTTCAAGGGAGAAGCAATTGAAGAATAACCCTCAACAAATCTCCGATAGTACTCTTCCAAACCTAAGAAATTTCTAATATCCGTTGGAATCAAGGGTCAAGGCTAATTTCTTACCACCTCTATCTTTTTTGGATCCACTTTAATCCCTTCACCCAACACCACATGCCCTACAAATGCAACTTCTTTCAATAAAAATGCACATTTGTCAAAGTTACCAGACAACCTTTCTTCCCTCAATGTTTGTAACAATACCCCCATCCTAGGGCCTAGGAATAACATGACAAATGGGGAACCCGAATGGACCCCAGACAAGCTTCTCAAGCATATATGGCACATCCGATGTTACAGAAGTAGAATTAAACAACAGACATGTAGTTCTAGGGAAACAAGACTTTAGACTCAAGCTATGGGGATATTATAGGGAAGAAGATTAGCATGAACACATAATAATTGACATCTAAAGGGAAGGTAAGCATGACTCACACTATGGGGGTATTAGGGACTAACGTCTTCCATCTCATCAACAACATACAACAAGCGTAAGAAGGGGATAAGGTCTAAGGGAATCTTCCATAATACATAAACATAACAAGAGTCGAGCTAATAATATACTTATCTATATTCAACAACAACTCTAACATGAGTGGAACGGGTGCCAAGACATCTCTCGAGATCACCCTTAAAAGGTAAATATTCAAAAGTATAAAAGTCTTAATACAATATGAAACTAAATGGATATTATCCTCAAAATAGATGACTCACCACAAGCAATCTTCGATCGCATCTATCCATGTGGAGAAGGATGAATAGGAGCTCCGGCTCTTACATGGTGTGATCATGTAGGCAAAAGAGTATGCATTAGTATTTGGAATGTACTAGGTATGCAGGGTGCATATGCAAGAAGGAACATAATCTATAATGAAACAATATGCATAATTATACACAATGGAGGCAAGCTCAATATGTCATGAATGATAGATGTTTAGTCAAAATTTACATGTAGAATCATCAAGTCACAAGATATATCATACATAGGTAGAGAGGACCATAACCGACATGTAAGACTAAGCAAGCTACTACTTAGAATTGCGATGTTCACTCCACACCAGACAAAGAGTGGTCTACTTTGTGAAGGTAAACTAAACACTCACCTTACGACATGACCTTTTTGAAAGGTGTCTCCACATACACCTTACCTTGTGACATAGCCTTTTCGGTAGGTGTCATCAATTATCTTTACTTTATGGCATTGCTTTTTCTATAGGTACAATCCCATATAGGGAATCAATAGCATGAACCTATGGTAGCATATAGTTAAGGGACAATGGGAGACTACCAAGGTCCTCTCGGTGCTAGGTCACAATTCCGCATAATACTTCAATTATAATTGTAGTTATATTAATCATAGTCTTAAAACATTATAATTTACTTTCGGAGATTCTCATATTGAGACATATCTTATAACATCAAAGATAGGGCTTTCTTAACATTCATATCATGCTCATGAGCTCATAGCGTACTTATTGGCCCCGTTATTAGTCTCGACATGCGTGACATACATATATTTCCATAAGGCATTCATTACATAAGAAACTTGTCATGTATCTTTAATCAAATTATGGTGGGTACATGTACATAATTTTGAAACCATGCAATTCAAGAGTAAATGACTTGAGAGGAGTAAACTAGAATCACTTAAGTATTGTTCTAAATAGCCCACCAAAGGCATAACAAGACTTGGCTAGGGTATCATCAAACCCTCATTTAAATCACATATTTCACATGGCATTGCATTGCATAATAATATACAAGGGTAAAACATCATAAAATACTTCATAATATCCTCGTATAAAATAGTTCGTAAGATTTTCATAAGTTTCCACGACTTGTAAATAGGTCAGGAAAAGGAATAATTGAGCTTTATGGATGAAAGATCTCCACAAATCAAAACCCACATACCTTGGTGTGATTTAATGGATGAAAATTAATTTGGAAGTGAGGAAACCAAAACCCTAGCTTGGACTCTTCTCTTGAAAGCCTTGAAAAACTTGAGAGTGTCTGGGACTTAGCAATAGTTTTTAATAGAGGAGAATAGAGTAGATTAGGGTTGCATAGGGCTAAAAAGGGGGTCTTTTGGGGGGTTAAAATGACGTAACATAGACTTATAAATTAGGAAATAACAAACTGCCCTTTCTTAAAGACTGCCGGAGAGGTCCACGAGACCCCAATTACGGGTCGTGTTCTATTACACAGGTTGTGAAAAAGGATCTCATACTGTAACATTTTGGACCCTAAAAAACATTCTCTGAATTTTAAATAAGACACCACTAATGACCCATCAATTAATGTACGAGCTTTACTGGTATCTCGTGCTCCAAACTCCAAAAAACCATCTTTTTACAAGGTCTACCTTCCATTCCACAAGCACAACCTTCAACCCGTACACTCCTCCGTGCTAACCATTGATACGTAGGAAATTCCAAAGTTCCTCTCTTAGGCTCTTTTACACCTTCCAACATATGGGGCCTTACAATATCTCACCCTTGGGAATATTCGTCCCCAAATGTGCTAGAGGTAAGCTCTAAAGAATAGAACACATGCATTATATGCAAAAATACAACATGTACATCATGAAAATTTGAAAACCATGCTTGAAATAACATTTACAATGCAACCTCAAAATCACATAATCAAGCATAGATTACATAAAAATGACATTCAAGGATGGGGAGGTTCTCAAGTAGGAGAAATCATAGTACCACAAGCTTGATTAGAATGGAAGATATTGGGGTATCACTTCTTCATGTCCTACTCGGCTTCCCAAGTGGCATTTTTGACCCGTTGGTTCCTCCAAAGGACTTTTACAGATGCTATGTCTTTATTTCTCAACTTTTTCACTTGTTTATCCAAGATTTATACTGGAACTTCCTCATAAATCAAATTTTCTCCAACATTTACCACCTCTAAGGGCACAATGAAATTTGGGTCTCTGACATACTTGCTCAACATCGAGACGTAGAAGACCGGATGAATCATGCTCATCTCCATGGGAAACTCTAATTCGTATGAAACTTTAGCAATACATCTCAAGATTGAGACGCAGAAGACCAGATGAGTCATACTCATCTCCATGGGAAACTCTAATTCGTATGAAACTTTAGCAATACGTCTAAAGACCTTGTAAGGCCTTAGATACTAAGGGTTGAATTTTGCTTTCTTTCAAAAATGGACTACACCCTTTATTGGCGAAACCTTCAAGTATACCCAATCATCAACTTTAAATTCAAGATCTGTTTTTCTAGTGTCGGCTTAGAGCTTTTTTCGACTTTGAACCATTTTCAATCTTTTTCCTTATCATCCTCTCCTTTTATGAAGCTTTCATAACAAAATTTAGACCTAACAAAGCCATCTCCTCCACTTCAAACCACCCAACTGGGGATCTACAACATCTATCATATAGAGCTTCAGAGGGAGCCACTCCGATAACAAAGTGATAGCTATTGTTATAAATCAAAATTAATACGTTCAAAATTCTCATCCCAACTACCTTTAAATTCTAAAACACAAGCCCTAAGCATATCCTCAAGAGTTTGAATGTTTCTTTTGGCTTGACCATCCGTTTGTGGGTGAAAGGCTAGTACTAAGCTTAACATTAGTACTAAGGCCTCTTTGGAAAGATATCTAATAGTGTGAAGTAAATTGAGCACCACGATCTGTAATAATAGCCAATGGGACTCCATGCAGTCTAACAACTCATTACAACTTGGCATAATCTTTTGCACGATAAGTCATTTTAACCAGTAGGAAGTGAGCCGACTTTGTCATTCTATCAACAATAACCCAAATAAAATCAAAGTACTTTCTAGTATTTGGTAAACCAATCACAAAATCCATGTTGATCTCTTCCCATTTCCATGTAGAAATATCAATATCTATTGCTAGACTACCCGACCTTTGATGTTCGGCTTTTACTTGTTCGCAATTATTGCAACCAACTACAAACTTGGCAATGTCGTTTTTTTATACCACCTCACCAATACACTTCCCTTAAATTGGTATACATCTTTGTAGAACTAGCGTGGAGGGAATACAATGCATTATGAGCCTCATTCAAGATCAAGTCCCTCAAGCCATCGACACTAGGCACACATAACCTACCGTGGTACCTAAGGAAACCATCTCCCTCTTGGGAGAAAACCTCTACCTTGCCATCCTTCACCAATGACTTCAATTCCACCAAAGCGGGGTCAAGGTCTTGTTTGGAATCGACCATTTCCACCAAGGAAGACTTAGAACCATCTATAACCACCACACCACCATTTTTGGCTTCATCCAACCTAAATCCCAATCTAGGCAACCGGTGAACTTCTCTTTCCAATTCTTTCTTACGATCATCAATATGAGCCATACTCTCCATGGACACTCTACTTAGAACATCATCCACAACATTATCCTTCCCTAGATGATAATGCACACTCATGTCATAATCTTTAAGCATTCCAACAACCTCCTTTGCCTTTAACTTATATATCTTGGGGTAAGCACATATTAGAGACTCTAATGGTCGGTGAATATGTATACATGAACCCCATATAAATAGTGAAGCCATATGTTTAGAGAAAACACCATGGCCATTAACACAAGATAATGGGCGAGTTAATTACGCTTATGCACCTTTAGTTGCCTAGAAGCATAGGCAATGACCTTGCCACATTGCATCAATACACATCCCAAACCGATTCTTGAAGCATCACAATAAATGACAAACCATTCTAACCCTTCCAATAGAGCCAAAATAGGAGCAGATGTGAGCTTGGTTTCAAATTTTGAAAACTCATTTCACACTCTTTGGTCCAAAAAATTTAGGCTTCTTGTGTTAACTTTGTCAAGGGTGAAGCAATTGAAGAAAAACCTTCAATAAATCTTTGGTAGTACCCCGCCAAGACCAAGAAACTCTTAATATCCATTGGAGTCAAGAGTCTTGGCCAATTTCTTACAACCTCTTTTTTAGATATACTTTAATCCATTCACCCAGCACCACATGCCCTAGAAATGCAACTTCCTTCGACAAAAAGTCATATTTGTCAAACTTAGCTAACAAGATTTCTTCCCTCAATGTTTGCAGCACTACCCCCAAATATTTCACATGTTCTTCCTTACTCTAGGAATAAATCAAAGTATCGTCAATGAATACCACCACAAATATGTTAATGTAGGGTTGAAAGACCTTATTTATGAGATCCATGAATATCGTCGGAGCATTTAGTTAGGTCGAAGGACATTACCTTAAACTCAAAATGTACATATCCTTTTTGGGATGCCATTTTGGGAATATCTTCATTCCCTTACCCTTAATTGATGATACCCAGATCCAAAGTCAATCTTTGAGAAATGATTAGCCTCTTGTAGTTGATCAAATAAGTCATCTTTTCGAGGTAGAGGATACTTGTTCTTCGAAGTGACCTTATTGAGTTTCCGGTAGTTGATGAGCATTCTAAGTGAGCCATCCTTCTTCCTTACAAACAAGACCGGCTCACCCCATAGTGAATTGCTAGGCCTAATAAAATCCTTCTCTAATGGTCCCTCAATTGATCCTTCAACTCCTTCAATTCTGATGGTGCTATGTGGTATGGGGGACCGAAAATGGGTTGGGTATTAGGGAGGAGGTCTATACCAAAATCTATCTCCATTTCTGGAGGGACACCGAGAAGTGTATTAGGGAACACATGAAGAAACTGATCAACCATTGGAACCAACTCAATAGAAGAGACTATAGACTTAACATCCCTAACCCATACAAGATGGTATATGCAACCTTTAGAAATTAACTCCGGAGCCTTAAGACAAGAGATTAACCTAACCTTAACCACCGAATCATGACCTGCCTAGTCAAGGACTAGCTCATTAGGGAATTGAAACTTAACCTTGTGGGTTCTATAATCAATAGAGGCATGAAATGCATTTAACCAATCCATCCCAAGAATGATGTCAAAATCTACCATGTCAAATTCAATAAAATCACAAGGGAAGATTTTATGCAATATGGACACGGGACAACCCCAATACATTCTTTTAGCAACAATAGATTCACCAACGGGGGTAGACACTTCAATGGTCTTATATAATAACTCAGGACACACATGAAGTTTATTAATAAATAAAGGAGTAATGAAAGAGAGAGACAACCGTATGCAATAAAGCATATGCATCAAAATTGTAGATCTTTAACATACCAGTAACAATATTGAGTGCTTCATCCACCCCTTGCCTCTATTTGAAGAGCATAAAACTGGTTATGACATAGAACACCTCCTTGTTGGCCACCTTGTGCCCTTTGGTCACCATGGGCAACTTGTTCTTGCGGACATCCATCTATACCATTGTTTTGAGCATTTGGAAAATCAGTAACCTTGTGGCCCATCTTGCCACACCCAAAGGAAAGACCTGTGTTCCTCAAACAAGACCACCATGATTTTTTCCACATTTTGGGCACCTTAAAAAGATCATCCCACCATTACGACCTTGAGCTCTTGGGTTGGACACCATATCATTAGCAAACCTTTGGTTTTGAACATTGGAGGACCCTTGATTATGAAATTTGTGGCCTTGTTGGAAATGACCACTTTTAGCACCTTGAAATACACCATCATAACGAGTCCTCTTGAACTATCCACTCCTTGTCTTTCAAGGATTTTCTCCTTCAAGTTGCTCAACATAAGTCATGAGCCAAGAAAAGTCCATATCTCCTATGAGCATTGCGGTGCGACATTCTTCAGTAATAAACTTGGACACTCCTGAAATGAATTTATATGTTCTTGCCCTAGAATCGGTGACCAAGTAAGAAGCATGCTTCAAGAGGTTGTTGAATTCAAGGGAATACTCCGTACACTCATGGAACCTTTCTTGAGGTTCATGAACTCTTTCATCTTTGCCTCCATTAGCCCAATGGGAAAAAATGGTTAAGGAAGATGACCTTGAATTCTTCCCAAGAGATAGACTCTTCATTCTCTCTCTTCCTCTTCAATTGAGCAAACCACAATTGAGCAAGTCCCTTTAGCTGATAGTCCACTTAACTCTGTTTTATCCTCAGAGTTTACCCCCATAATATTTATAACTTTGTACACCTTATTAATAAATTCTTGGCGGTCTTCCTCTACCTTTGATCCATATAATATAGAGGGTTCAACCTTGTGAAATCCACATCCTTGAGGCAGGGGTAGGAACATGGGGAGCTTGAACTCCTTTGGCTATGACCCTTTCCAACAAAGTAACCATATCACAGTATTCGACATAAGTGACCTCTTATTCTTCTTAGGAAACTTGTAGGAGTGCGAGCTCTTTGTTCTTTTCTTCTTAGTTGCATAAACTAGAAGCACAAAAGACCAATAGTTAAAGAGAGAAGCCTTATATCAAGTCCTAAGGCACAACTATGAAGAAGACTCTACTTAACGCGGTGCATTGGATTTTTGAGGAATATATGCAAACCTAGTATTTGATACCAAGCTTGTATCGACCCAAGTCTAAGGCCTAGGTGTGACACGGCGAATGGGGAACCCGAAGGAAACCCTAAAAACGTCTCTTAAGCATTCATAACACATCCTTAGTTGTGGAAACATAATTAAACAACAAGCACATAATTCTAGAGGAAGCAGGATTTTGGACTCATTCTATGGGGATGTAATAGGGAAAAGGGTTAACATGAACACACAATAATTAAAGACTAAAGGGATGGTAAGTATGACTCATGCTATGAGTGAAATAGGGACTTACGACTTCTATCTTATCAGAAAAACAAGCATCAATACATAGAAGGGGATAACGACTAAGGGAGGTCTCGAATAATTACATATACATAGTAGGAATCAAGCTCATAACATAAAGTTCCATATCCGTCAAAATCTCTAACATAAGTGGAACGGGGACCAAGAAATATCCCAGGGTAAATATTCATAAATAGACAAGTCTAAACAAAGCATGAAAGTAAGTGGATATTTTCACCGAAATAGAGGACTCACCAATAGCAATCCTCAATTGAACTATCTAACCCCATGTTGGTGGAAGATGAATAGGATCTCCATTCCTTACATGGTTAGATCATATAGGCAAAAGTATTTATTAGTACTAAGAATGTACTAAGATGCGGAGTGCAATACAACAAGGAACATAAGCCATAATTAAACAATATGCAGAACTATAATCAAAGGATATATGCTTAATAAGACATGAATGATCAATTCCTACTAGAACATGCATAAAGAATTATCGAGTCACATGATATAAAAAATATAGTTGAGAAGGGACTATAACCGACATGTGAGATTAAGCGAGCTACTTAGTTGATATTTCCTATTACCCTAATTTTATGCTACGTCATTTAAGCCCCCAAAAGACCCCTTATCAGCCCTTTTCAAGACTTATTCACTCTATTCCAACCCATTCTCAAAGATAACCTAAGTCTAATCTCTCCCAAACTCTCTCAAGCTCCTCAAGGCCTTCAAGCAAAGGGTACCAGCTAGGGTTTTGGAATTTCTTTAGTTTCCAACAAGATTTTCCATCTCTAAACAATCAAGGATTGTGGGTTTGATTGTGGAAAGCTTTCCTTCAAAATTCCAACCATTCTTCCTCTTTAACTACATGAGATCTATGGATATTTTTGGATGTTTTTATAAACCTTTTTATATGATAATATTATGAAGAGACTTATGATGTTTTACCTTTTTACATGATTATGCATTAAAAAGTCATATGAAATTAATGGATCCTTATGAGAGTTTGACGATACCCTAGCTAAGTCTTGTTATGCTATATGGTGGGTTATTTTGTATAATGTTTAAGTAGTTCCATTTTACTCTTTTCAAGTAATTTACTTTTGAGTTCATGGTTCTAAACTTATGTACATGTACCTACCATGATTTTACTGAAGTTGTATGCCAAGCTTCTATGATGTTGAGGGCCTTATGGAAAAATTATGCAAACTATGAATGATATGAATTTCGAAAGGGCTATTGTGCATGTTATGAGATATGAGAATATTGTGAACTGTTATGAGAGTTATGAAGCCCTATTTTGATGTTATGAAGCTTTTGTTTTTATGATCTCTATGAATACATTATGATATTATGATGTTTTGCACATTATGAATTTATGTATGATTAGAATATTCTTTGGGATTGTGATCTAACACCGTGAGGACCTTGGTAGGTAACAACTGTCCCATAACTATGTTTTCACCATAGACTTGTGAATGAGCTCATGGTCCCATATAGCTCATGCTACATGATTGACCAAAAAGGATGGTGTTCTCGTATGACACATGTTAGTTAAACACTAAAATGTGTGGTGTTCCTATAAGGTTGTTATCATAAGTTAACCGAAAAGGGTGGTGTTCTCATAAAGTGTTTATGAATCACTTTACGTAATGGGGGAGTTCCCTTAAGGTGAGTGTTTGGTTCAACATGGCAAAGTAGATCGCTCCTAGTTCGGTGTGAAGTGAACATCAGAATTCCAAGTAGTAGCTTGCTTGGTCTTATATGTTGGCTATGGTCCCTTCCCATCTGTATGATATGTTATATGATTTGATGATTCCTCATGTATATTTTAACTAAGACATTGAGCACCCATGGCACATTGAGCTTATACCCGTTGATTATGATTATGCATATTGTTTAATTATGGCTTATGTTCTTTGTTGCGTTGCACCCCACATACTTAGTATATTCCAAATACTAATGCATACTTTTCACCTATATGATCTAAACATGTAGGGACCGAAGCTCCTATCCATCCTCCTCCACGTGGCTAGACGATTCGATTGTAGATCACCTTTGGTGAATCCTCCACTTTGGGGACAATAGCCATTATTTTTATGCTTTATTTAGACTTGACTATTTATGGATACTATCTTTGGAGTGTGAGCCCAAGAGGTGTCTTGGCCCCTGTTCCATTCATATTAGAAGTGTTGTTGGATATTTGGATTTGTTTGTATTGAGCCCAACTTTTATTATGCCATGTATTTTGAAAGACTCTTATTCCCTCTTAAATGTTGAGTGCTTGTTGTATGGATGATATGGATGTCCTAAGCCCCTAATATCCCCCATGGTGTGAGTTATAATTTCCCGACCCTTAGAATTTATTTTCTATGTGATCCATGCTAATCCTCTTCCATACAACATCCCCATAACATTAGTCCAAAGTCCCGTTTCCCCTAAAAATTATATGTTATTAGCATTAATTTTTACTTACACAACTAAGGATGTGCTATGTATGCTTAAAAGACTTGTTTGGGACTCTTTTGGGTTCTCCACTCGCCGTGCTACGCCTAGGCCCTAGGATTAGATCATGACAAAGCTTGGTATCAGAGAGCTAGGTTTGTAAATAGTCCTTAAAAATCAAACACACCGCGTCAAGTAGAGTCTTGTTCATGGTTGTGGAGTGCACCATAACTATAAACGAGAGGCTATGAGGCGTTTTAGGAATGATTCACTTCTTCATATTCAATGTCTTCTTTAGACTTAAGCTAAGGTTCCCTTATTCTAATGGATAGTATTTTTCTCTTCTAGATCATGCCTTAAAGATGAGCAGCCCAATGAGCTCCCACTCCCGAAGATGAACTGGCCCCTCCGGCTCCACAAGGAGTCACTCATGCCAAGTACCATAATATGGTCACGTTGTTGGAAAGAGCCATGAAAAATTAAGGAGTTTAAGATCCTCATGCTCCTATCCCTGATGAAGCCCAAGCTACCTCCTTTTAGAGAGTAAAGTGGTCGTTGTCAAGATATAAACCTAACCAAGGTTAGAATCGAATCCATAGGGAATATGGTAGACTTAGAAGAATTTAATTGAAATTTGGGTTGATTCACTAACTTATCTCTCCAGAAGGGGGGGGGGAGGGGTTTATAATAACTATAAAAAAGTAATCATAAACTAAGACAAGTATTAAACAAGAGAATCAAATTCTTTCCAGTGTGTAGCATACAGAACAGTAAATTAAGTTCACCAAACCCTTTGGCCAAGGCAAAAGGCAAAATTCACTATGTGATTTGGTCCATCCCCGGAGTGTGACATTACTAACCCTTAACTATTATTCTAGTACAACCTACCCTTGGCCTAATTAAGTTTATTAGACTAGAAATATCAAGCAAATCCTGTTAATTAATCTCTTTTCCTATTCATTACTACCTTGATCCAGTCAGTAACATTAGGGGGGTTCTAATATTGGCCACCATTAGAAAGCATTCTATACGAAGAAAACTAATTAATGCATGCATGCACACTCTTCAAGAATCACGACTCAGACATAGGGTCTAGGAGTGACATGGCAAATGGGAACCCGAGAGTCCCCAAAAAAGCCTTAAGTATCCATATTCATATCATCGGTTCAGAAGCATATATAAATATAGTAAACACATAGTTCTAAGGGAGGGGAAAGTAGGACTCACACTATGGAGAAGTTATAAGGATAAGGGATTAAAATGGATTCATATAGCACATAGCACATAAGAACTAAGGGGCGAGTAAGTATGACTCATCTATGGGGGTAATAAGGGACTTAGGATCTTCCACATTTCCATATCAAAACAAACATGCTTATTACAATATTTATGATCAATCTATAATAGCCATATCCAATAGATAATCATAATTATAAACACTAAATACAACACATAGCATATATCCGTAAGAGTCTACAAGATGTCCAACAATGCCTCTAGTCATAAGATTATACGGGGGGCCAAGACATGTCTCCGACTCACCCTCAAAGTAAAGATAACAAAAGCAAAAGTAACATAAGGTAGATGAATGGTGGCTTGTCCTTGGAATATAGGACTCACAATAATAAATATCTCAAATCAAATCTAGTCATCCAACAGTTGATGAAGGAAGTCTCTGACCCCTACATGGTTAGATCATATAGGAAAAAAGTATACGTCAGTACATTTGAATGTACTAAATATGTCGACATGCAATGTATATGACTTATCGAACCTGCATTCAATGTTAGATGACAGGAGCACATAATATAGAAAGAGATATATAGTAAGGAAGAGTAATATACAATATGCCATGAAATCCATGATGCATGAAATGCAATAATGCTCATATTAAAATGAAGATGAGATCTTAACCGACATATAAGACTAAGCGAGCTATTAGTTGGAATCCCGATGTTATCCTTACACTAATAAAGAGGTGGTCTACTTTCCAAAGGTAAACCATACTTCTCTTTACGGGCCTCCCATTTCTGAGAAGTAACCTTCCTTACGAGCCTCCTATTTCGGATAGGATTTTCATATCATTTCTAGAATTCTATGCCTCAACTAACGCGATGAGCTTCAGGTACTTTTAGAGGGTCATGCCTCAACTAACAGGATGAGCCTCACATCTCAATTCAATGTGCAACTATTTCTTACAACCCGGTCATTTTGATAATAGCTACCATATACCTATGCCGGCACATAGTTAAAGAGAAAGTAAGAGGACCCTTGGGGATAACCCTAATGCCTCCAATCTCATTGGTGCTAAGTCAAACATCCCACTAGACTACTTTCTCCGGCGAGCTTTCTATCGTAAAGCCAAAGACGCCCCAAGAACGAAGCTAGAAGGTCCAAGAAGCTATCTGAACTGAATAGAATTGTTACTTTCCAAAAATGTCCCATCAAGAAAGTTCGGGCTTTCCATTCTTCCTCCCCCCCCACTCACTCGCCCCATCTTTCTACATTCAATCCTCTTTTTACAACCTGAAATGATAGAACCACGCAGGGACTGATTGAACGACCAGAGCATCAAGAATTGCTTTTTAAGAACGCTGGTTTTAAGAATAAGTCATTGCCCTTCTCCGACCCTGACTGCCCAACCTGAGAGCGGACAGCTAATGCGTTCCACTTATTGAACAGGGTTCTATGGTCGGTCCGTGACCCCTGGATGCTTTCAAAAGAGGCATTAGTCATTTAAAATATTTCAATGCACAATTAGGCTTAAAATCCAAACATATTTATTCATAATCATTCATTCATGGGCTAAAAGCCAAATCATAACTCAATACCATGTTTCTCATGCATAGGAATAGCTCATTCATTAAACGATATGGTGCAAGAACCCAATATTCTCAAAGAGACAATAACAATAGACATTTATGTGATTATATTCTTGACAAAATCAATATCTTATCAAAATCATATACATAAGCATAATTGGGCTTAAGAACAACAACAACAACAACAACATACCCAGTGGAATCCCACAAGTGGGGTTTGGGGAGGGCAAAACATATGCTGACCTTACCACTACCTCAGAGAAGTAGAGAGGTTGTTTCCGGGGAACCCTCTCTCATAAACCCATAGGCGAAATATACTAGATATGACAAAAATGAAAAGAAAAGAAAGGAATAGGAAGAGAGACTTCTACTGAAAAGCACATAATATTATGTAAATACTATAACTTTAATACACAATACAGAAAAAGACAACACCCTACACTACCCCCGGCTAGACATCAACCTAACCCTGCTAACCTATTAGCCTTCTACTCTAATACGCGACTTCCACTCCTTCCAATCTAAAGTCATGTCCTCGGTGAGATCAAGTCTCGCCATATCCTATCTAATCACCTCTCCCCAGTACTTCTTTGGTCTACCTCTACTTCTCCTAGCGCCTTCTAAGTGAAACCTCTTGCATCTCCTTATAGGAGCATTGGTACCTCTTCTCTGCACATGTCCAAACCATCGTAGTCTCACTTCCCTCATATTATTAGCCACCAGGGCCACCTCTAGCTTCTCCCAAATGGTCTCACTCTTAATCTTGTCCCTCCTTGCGTGCCCACACATCCATCTCAGCATCCTTCTCTCTGTAACCTGCATCTTCTGGACATGTGCATTTTTCATTGGCCAACACTCTACCCCATACAACAAAGATGGTCTTACCACCATCCTGTAAAACTTACCTTTGAGTTTAGGTGGTATCTTCTTATCACAGAATACTCTAGAGGCAAGCCTCCATTTAGACCAAGCTGCCCCAATACGATGTGTGGTATCATCATCGATATCGCCATTACTCTGGATGATGGACTCCAGATACCTAAAGTTTTCCCTCTTGTGGAAAGGTTGATTGGCAAGCCTAACATCAATGTCTGCTTCGTCCCTCGCAACATTGAATTTGCACTCCACGTATTTTGTTTTGGTCCTGCTCAATTTGAATCCTTTGGACTCCAAGGCGTGTCTCCATACCTCCAACCTATCATTTACTTTAGTTCGGTCTCATCTATCAATACTATGTCATCTGCAAAAAGCATACACCATGGGACCTCCTCCTGAATAGATCGCGTCAGCTCATCCATCACTAGGGAAAACAGGAAAGGGCTCAATACAGGTCCTTGATGGAGTTCTACGTCAACAGGAAAATATTCTGAACCTTCTTTCATCGTTCTCACCCTAGTTTTGGCTCCGTCGTACATGTCCTAAATCGCCCTGATGTATGCCATTGGGACACCTTTTGCCTCTAGGCACCTCCATAGCACATCCATTGGCACTTTGTCATAGGCCTTCTCGAGATCGGTGAACACCATATGAATGTCTTTCTTTCTTTCCCTATATTTCTCTACTAACCTCTGAACAAGGTGAATAGCTTCTGTAGTCGACTACCCCGGCATGAATCCAAATTGATTCTCTGAAATAGACACTACCCTTCTCACCCTCATCTCCACCACTCTCTCCTAGACCTTCATAATGTGACTTAACAACTTGATACCCCTGTAATTGTTATAGTTTTGAATATCCCCTTTGTTCTTATACAATGGAACCATTGTACTCCTCCTCCATTCATTAGGCATCTTGCCAGTCTTCAGAATAGCATAGAACAGTCTCATGAACCACTCTATCCCATCCTTGACCATGTACTTCCAAAAATCTACCAGAATCTCATCGGGTCCGATCGCCCTCCCTCTATTCATCCTACTGATAGCCCTTCTAACCTCCTCAACTCTGAACCGCCTACAATAGCCAAAATCATGACAACTTTCGAAGTGGGTCAACTCCCCCAGATCAATGCTTCTATCTCTTTTTTCATTTAAGAGTTTATGAAAGTAAGCTTGCCACTTTAGTTTGATGGAAGTGTCATCCACCAACACCACACCCTCCTCATCCTTGATGAACTTTACTTGGTCCAGGTCACGAGCTTTTTTTTCTCTCTCTTTAGCGAGCCTATACACTCTCTTATCCCCGCCTTTATCACTTAGCTCCTCATATAGGCGCTCAAAAGCTGTTGTCTTAGCACACGTCACCACTATCTTTGCTTTTGACTTAGCTGTCTTATATGTCTCCTTAAGAATTCTCTTTTCCTCTTCATCCCTACACTCCAACCACTTTGTGTAAGCATCCTTCTTATCTTTCACTTTGGCCTGAACTTCCTCATTCCACCACCAATCGCCCTTCCGTCCACAAAAGGCCCCTTTCAAAACCCCTAGTACCTCAACAACTACCTTTTTAATGAAACCAACAGTAGTATCCTACATACCATTCACATTTCCGCCACTACTCCAAGACTCTAAGTCTCTCAACTTATCTTCCATCTCTCGGGAAAGGGCAGGATTAAGGCCTCACCATCTAATCCTTGGATGGGCATACATAACCTTCTTCTTCTTTTCTCTCTTGATCTCTAAATCCATTACTAGAAGTCTATGTTGAGAGAAAATGTTTTCACTCGGAATAACCTTGCAGTTCTTACATAAACTTCTATCGCCCTTCCGTAAAAGCAGGTAATCTATTTGAGTCTTAGCTACCGTACTACGGAAGGTGACCAAGTGGTTTTCCCTCTTTGGGAAACATGAGTTAGCAATAATTAACTCAAATGCTTTGGCAAAATCCAAGAGAGAGGTCCTCCCTCTATTCCTCTCCCCAAAACCAAAGCCTCTATGAACATCCTCAAACCCGCTACTGATTGCCCTGATATGCCTATTAAAGTCACCTCCCATGAAGATTTTTTTTGTCTCTGGTATGCCTCTCACAACCTCATCTAGATCTTCCCAAAAGAGCCTTTTTACTTCCTCATATAGGCATACATGAGGCGCATACGCACTAACAACATTCACTACGTGCCTACCAACCACGAGTTTGATAAGCATCATCCTATCATTAACCCTCCTAACCTCAACCACGTAATCCCTAAGGTCCTCGGCTACTAGGATACCTACACCATTTCTATCCTTAGAACCACCCGAGTACCACAACTTAAACCCATCCACGTCCCGAGCTTTGGTACCTACCCACTTGGTCTCCTGAACATATACTATGTTAATATTTCTCCTCTTCAGACATTTAACTAGCTCTATCGACTTCCCTGTTAAAGATCCTACATTCCACGATGCTATCCTTAGCTTACATGAGCCCGTGACCCTCTCCCCACCCCTGCCCCTTACCCATGACCCCAACCCCAACCGATGACATGACCCTAGTCCATCATTAGATCCTAACGCTACTAAACTTAAAGAGTAATACACCTACTACTTACTAAACACAAAATGGTAAACAAGTGGAAAGGTACCCAATATACTAAGAATGTATATCAATGCCACATATAAAACACTATATATAAGGTATACTAATCGAATACCCACTATATCGAATACTCAAAGTAAACAAATAAATTTGCATGCACACGTACAATAATATATATTAGACAACCTTTGTATGAATAACCATCCCAACAACAATGAAATAGTGCATAAAAAATGGAATATCGGAATCAAGAATACTATGCAACAAGATTTTTAGACATGACAAGAAATATTGCAACCCACATAATTTCATGAAAGGTACTACACAAAATCAAGAAGTAAAGAAAAGAGGAGGAACGATTGAACCTGGATTGAATTTTGATGTGGGACTCTGCAAATAGGGACTCTGCACAAAATAATTGGGCTTAACCCACTTCATAATTTTCATAAAATGTAATGCTCATGAATGCATATGCCATAAATGATATGAGAATAGCATTGGTAATTGAGATACAATCTAAAATCATTAATACAATAGGAAAATCAAGTAAATCCATAATTAAATCCACATTTAAATCATAATATAGATTACTCATGCTTTAAACAATCTTTAAAACGGACAATGCATATTCAAATTTTTATAATAGTCTTGTAATTCCACATATTAAGGCTTAAATCAACTTAAAATCAACAATATAGCATAGCGCATGCTTCACTTTAATTTAATAAACAATAATCTTCAAAACCCATAATTAAAGTAAGCTCAAATTTCATAAATCAAGTGTCAAAATGGTTTGGGTCTTCTTGGTCGAAAGGAACCAAGAATCAATCCCACATACCTTACTTAAGAAGATGAATTTGAGAAGAATTTAGCTTGAAGTTGATACCTCAATTGAATCCTAGTTTGTATCTTGAAGATGATACTTGGAGAGAATTTTAGAAATTGAAATTCTAGAGCATAAGTGTTTTCTAATAAGGATGAATTATAATGAAAGAGTATCAACTCATTTAGGGGTCTAGAAATTGAATTCTAGAGCATGAGTGTTTTCTAATAAGGATGAATTGTAATGAAAGAGTAGCAGCTCATTTAGGGGTCTATGAAAGAGTATCAACTCATATAGGGGTCTAGGGTGGGTGAAAAGGTCATAAAAGACCCTTAGAATAACCCAAAATTCGGTAAGGTTCATTAATGACACAGAATTTTAAAATTCGCATAGACCCCTGCACAAACGAGTTCTACAAAAATGACCATAACTTCTTGATCCGAACTTTGAATTAGGTGAAACTAGATGCATTGGAAAGATAATTCAAAGAGATTCAATTGGATAGGTAGTGTCCACTCATTTTTTTTGTGCTAAGACATACGACCATTTAAAGTTGACCTTTCTATCAGTTCATGTGAAAAACTTAGCCAATGTAATTCTTTTGAATTTGGCTTGATGAAGGAGAACCATGATGACCCTAAACCATATACATGACCTTGTATTGAAGTTTTGAAAATGAATCTAGCATGGGCTTGAAGGTTCCATGGAGATCCTTCGACTAGAGCTTGAAAGGAGGATTCGGGAAGCGTTTTGAGCTAATGAATAAGAGGCCAAATCTTGTGGAGTGATTTTGGGGTGACATGAAAGCTTAGAACTGATTTGGGAGGTTAAAGTAATAGCCCTAATGAAATTTACCTTGGAAAGACCATGTCCAACCTTGTTTCATTCTTATGAAGCCCGAATACTTGCAAAATTTCTCCCGAAAACAAAATTTCTAGGCTTTATCCAATCTTACAACTTGTGGGGTATTACATTCTCCTCCCCTTAGTATATAATGCAATTTACTAAACATCGAAGTCATGAAGTCTATTAAAACTGCATCAAAACATCATTCAAAACTAATTTATGATCATGCATGCATGTTATGACATGCAAACAGGGAAATGGAAGAATCAGATTGTTTGAGAATGAAAGCACCTACTCCCTTAGGCCCGTGTAGAATATAATTTTACTGTTATTAGCCTCACATGAAATAACAATGCACCCCAACACCATTCCCACGAAATCCACTTACGTAGGCAAAATTATCATTTAATTCCTGTCCCAACAGTATGAATGCACGTAAGATGATATAATGAAGCCTAAACATAAAGAGACATAAGGATAGGCTTGAGAAACCAACACCATAACAAACAATAAAGTCACCCACTAGGATCCAATATCAATTTGGTACAATAAACAAAAAATCAACCCCTACCAATTATTACCCTAATCTAAGGGATCTAATACATACCAGTGAGTGCAGCCCAGGTTCTCTCCCCTTTTCTCCTAGTAGCTACTGGACAATCCTCATTTTGTGTCCAACATCCCCGCACCTAAAGCAACCATCTCTACCAGCCTTACAGTCTTTCATATGCATCTTGTCACACTTTTGGTAGGTGGGGTATGTGTGTCTTTCCTTCTTGTTCTGTGATACCAAAACATTACTCAAATCATCCTCAACTCGAGCCCTCTTAGCCACCCTAGCACCCAACTTAAGCTTTTCTCCTTCAATCTACTTAGCATATGTCATAAGTCTAGAAATGTCCATCTCCCTAATAAGCATTGCCATACGACACTCTTTCACAACCAAGTCAGAGATCCTCGAAATATATTTGTACATTCTTGCATGAGGGTCAACCTCTAGCGTATAAGCATACTTTGAGAGCTTTCTAAATTTGAGGGCATACTCCCTCACACTCATTTCATCCTATTTGAGGTTGATAAATTCTGTTAGCTTGGACTCCCTAAGCTTAAGAGGAAAGAAACGATCAAGAAAAGCAAACTTGAACTCTTCCCATTTAACTCTATTATCACTTGCTCGCTCAACCAACCATTAGGTGTACCATACTTGAGCCACATCCTTCAACTGGCAAGAAGTTAGCTCAAATTTCTCCTTTGAAGTTTACCCCATAATAGTCAACACCTTATAGAGTTCAACAATAAAGTCTTGAGCATCCTTCTCAGCCTTTGATCCATGAAATCCGGGGGATCCATCTGGGTAAAATCTCTCGCTCTAGCTGCCAAAAAAGGAGCATGAGGAGGAAGGTTAGCCTGTCTAGCCTGGGTGATCACCACTTGGGTAAGTATGGGAATAGTAGTATGGAATTCACCAAGAGTGACCGGCTCTCCCATAGGCTCTTGAGAAACGTGGTCCTCTGGGGCCTACCTTGGCAGAGAAGCTCTTTATGGAGGCATCTTTTATAAGGTAGAAAGGATATCATAAGGGTTAGGAAGCCTTAATACACGGTCTAAAGCACGACATAAGACATGAAGAAGTGAGACAATTCCTATACCACAATATGTTGGACTCCAAAGATCATTTATAAACCTAGTGCTCTGATACTATCTCTATCACGTCCTGGACCTAGGTCTATGAGTGACATGGAGAATGGGAACCTAAGAGTCCATAAACACACCTCAAGTATCCATATTCACATCATTGGTTCAGAAGCATATATACAAATAGTAAAGACATAGTTCTAAGGGATAAGAAAGTAGGACTCACGCTATGGGGATGTCATTAGGATAAGGAATTAAAATGGATTCACATAGCACATAACACATAAGAACTAAGGGGCGAGTAAGTATGACTCACACTGGGGGCAATATGGGACTTAGGATCTTCCACATTTCTACATCAAAACATACATACATATCATAATTCGCATAATCAATCCACAATAGCCATATCCAATAGATAACCATAATCATAAACTCCAAATACAATACATAACATATATCCATACAACAGTGTACAAGATATCCAACAATGTCTCTAGTCATAAGATGGGATGGGGGGCCAAGACATCTCCCGGGCTAACCCTCAAAGTAAAGATAACATAAGCAAAAGAAACATAAGGTAGAGGAATGGTGGCTTGTCCTTAGAATATAGGATTCACCACAACAAGTATCTCAAATCAAATCTAGTCGTCCAATGGTTGATGGAGGATGTCTCTGGTCCCTATATGGTTAGATCAAATATTCAAAAAGTATGTGTTAGTATGTTTTAATCTACTAAGTATGCGGGCATGCAATGCATATGGCTTATCAAACCTTCATTCAATTTTAGATGACAAGGACACATAATATGGAAAGAGATATATAGTATGGAAGAGTAATATACAATTTGCCATGAAATCTATGATGCATGAAATGCAATAATTCTCATATAAAGTAGGGATGAGACCTCAATCGACATATAAGACCAAGCGAGTTGTTACTTGGAATCCCGATGTTATCCCCACACCAGAAAAGAGGTGGTCCACTTGCCAAAGGTAAACCATGCTTCTCTTTACGGGCCTCCCATATTGGACAAATAACCTTCCTACGGTCCACCCATATCGGATAGGATTTTCATATCATTTTTAGCGGATCATATCTCAACTAACGGGATGAGCCTCAGATATTTCTAGCGGGTCATGCCTCAACTAACGAGATGAGCCTCATATCTTAATTAAATGTGTAAACATTCTTTATGACCCAATCTTTTTGGTAATGGCTACCATATACCTATGCTGGCACATGGTTCAAGAGAAAGGAAGAGGACACTTGGGAATAATCCTGATGCCTCCAATCTCATTGATGCTAAGTCAAACATCCCACGAGAATACTTGTACATATACATGCTTTCAAAAGAGGCTATAGTCATTTCAAATCATTTTAATGCACAATTAAACTTAAAAGTGATAAATCTTTCTTCATAATCATTAATTCATGGGCTAAAAGCCAAATCATAATTTAATATCATGTTTCTCATGCATAGGAATAGCTCATTTATTAAATGATATGGTGCAAGCACTCAATATGCGAAAAGATCAAATAACTATAAATATTTATGTGATCACATTCTTGTCATAACCAACATCTTATCAAAATCATATACATAACCATAATTGGCTTAACCCACTTCATAATTTTCATAAAATCCAATGCTCATGAATGCATATAGCATGAATGATGTGAGAATAGCATGGGTAATTGAGATTCAATCTAAAATCATCAATACAATAGGAAATTCAAGATAATCATAATTAAATCCACATTTTAATCAAAATATAGGTTACCCATGCTTATATCAAGCTTTAAAAGGGACAATACATATTTAAATTTTCATAATAGTCATGTAATCAAGCATATTAGGGCTTAAATCAACTTAAAATCAACAATATAGCATAGCCCATACTTCAATTAAATTTAATAAATAATAATCTTCAAAACCCATAATTAAAGTATGCTCAAATTCCATAAATCAAGTGTAAAAAGAGTTTGGGTCTTCTTGGTTGGAAGGGACCAAGAATCAATCCCACATACCTTTTTTAGGAAGATGAATTTGAGAAGAATTTAGCTTGAAGTTTAAACCCCAACTAAATTGTTGCTTCAATCTTGAAGATGAGACTTTGAGAGAATTTTAGAAATTGAATTCTAGAGCATAAGTGTTTTCTAATGAGGATGAATTGTGATGAAGGAGTATCAGCTGATTTAGGGGTCTAGGATGGGTGAAAAGGTCATAAAAGACCCGTAGAATAACCAAAAATTACGTATGGGCCATTAATGACGCAGAATTAAAAAATTTGCATAGACCCCTACACAAATGAGATCTATGAAAAGGGCATAACCTCTTGATCCGTACTTGGAATTAGGTGAAAATAGATCCATTTGGAAAGAGAATTCAAAGAGCTTAAATTTGATAGGTCGTGGGACACCTAGTTCATTTTCTGATAAGATATATAACCATTTAAAGTTGACCCTTCTATCAGTTTATGTGAAAAGCTTAGCCAATGTAATTACTTTGAACTTGTCTTGATGAAGGAGACCCATGATGACCCTAAAACACATACACGAGCTTGTATTGGATGTTTGAAAATGAATCTAGCATGGGCTTGAAGTTTCCATGGAGATCTTCTGACTAGTGGTTGAAAGGAGGATTTAGGAAGCGTTTTGAGTGAATGAATAGGAGGCTAAATATTGTGGAGTGATATGAGGTGACATAAAAATCTTAGAACTGATCTGGGAGGTTGAAGGAATAGCCCTAATGAAATGTACCTTAGAGAGACCATGTCTAACCTTGTCTCATCCTCATGAAGCCGGAATACTTGCAAACTTTCTCCCAGAAATGAAATTTCTAGCCTTTATCCGATCTTACAACTTTTGATTGTGGATTTAGGTACTCATGATCAGTGTAAACGCAAGAGATAAATTTGTATAACACAATTGAGAACTTACACAAGAGAAGTAAGCATAAGAAATTATAACTCTTCAATGAGAATCACAAGACTGCAATTAAAAGATGAAAATAATGTTTATAAGTGATTCTCAAACTCTCTAATGTTCTCTACTGTTCCCCCTTCGTTCTCTACGAAACATAACCTAAAAACCTATTTATAGAGTGTAAAATACAAAACCAAAATGAATTAGGATAACTAGGTCGGCAAGCTCTACGAGGGTCTCTACGAGCCGTGTAACAGTTTACGACCCGTAATCGGGCTTTCATGGACTGCTTCTTCAATTTTGGGGTTGTCTTCTACAACACCCCTTTACGACCTGTGAGGGGTTTCACCTGATGGAATCTCAGTGAATTCCCACTTTTTGATCCTTATGGCACGACACCAAGTCTATAGCTAGTAAAGTCTTCTATAACTCGTCTGCATGTTCGTAGACTCAACTTCAGAAATACATCCTTCGGTGGAAGTGTACACGAAACCCTCTTTATGACTCGTAGAATCCTTTATGGCCCATAACGGGTCTTGTGGGGCATCAACTGGAGCAACGTCTGCCCACTTTGCCCAAATATAGTGCCAACCCTAAGATCCTGCAAAACAAACATAAAAACACAGCAAATCTACTAACATTGCATTGAGAACACACAAAATTCCAAGTTTTAAGCATCAAAAGTGTTGTATTTCGAAAACACATCAACACCTTCAACTTATAATTATTGCTTGTCCTCAAGTGACACAATCAATCTACATAAGCAGCACAGTAAAAAAACAAACCTCAATCTAATGGCATACATCATATCAAACATAAGTGCAAATACCCACATCACTTTCAAAACACAATAAAATAACTACCCAACAAACCAACACAGATCAACACATGTGACAATGTAGCGATTATAAGGGAGGTAGTTATCAAGAAGCCACAATCACTGAATGAGTCTGATGTTAGCAATGCAATGCAAGTGCCCTCACAAAAAAAGTCTCATATCGCACTTACGTTAATGTTTTCATGTATAATCTTGGGACTATGCAAAATCACTCACTATAACAAAAGACATTCACATACCATGCTCAATACCATATGCTTGCCTTTATACTTATGACTATGACCTTTGACTACTTAGACTGGGATCACTTTTGAGTTTTACTGGCTAGTAATGTAAGCTCAGGGGATTTTGGTATGATATTTTTGGAACATAATGACTAAAGATCCTCCTTGACACAATGTTTTCTACACTTTTGCCTTACCAACACTGTTACTTTTCATTTCATTCTCCCTTTCTCCCATTTCAAGCATTTCTGGGTGCCTTATTTTTGTTTTTCAGCTTTTTTCCTTGTATTTTCACAACATTTTTATTTTTAGTTAACCGCTAAGGCATCACTCATTTTTCTTGCACCCAACAAACATTTTTTCTCCTTTTCCAAGTATCACTAACTTTCCCCCCCATTTTGTGTTTGACCCTTACACCAGCCACCTTCATCTTACGCTTTTGCCCTGAGTCGAGGTATACAATATCCAACCTAGAAACTAGGGCCACATTTTGGTATCCACCCTCAACTTAGGCTTTTTGTCTCTGTCAAGGTACACAATATTCAAGGAAGGACCAGGGCTAACTTTAGGATTTTACATCTAATAAGGCTAGGTTACTTAGGTTTTTACAAATAAAAGGTTCATGTAAGGCTCAAACATTAGAATTTAGGGATTTTTCACACATTTGGTTAGTTATTTAGGATAAGTGGACTAATATGAAAAATTTCCTAAGATCCTTTCCTAAACAACTAACATACAATCTAAATCAGAGTAATAGGGAAAGTTCAGAATTGAAACACAATACATGAATTAAGCTAAAGTATGCCCAAACTCACATGGCACTGATTACACTATCAATGCGGACTCTCAGATCATGCTTTTCATCTCAATTTTACTCTCACTTATCATAATATGCATTGTCAACACAATCAAACATGCATGGTTTCTATTTAGACTAACTAATAAAACATTTGGTGGGTATCATTTTTCAAAAAAAGTACAAAAACACATATATGCCATAGACATTAGTACTATATGCTACAAATACTAACTAAATATCCTAACATGTCGGCTTAACATAAAAAAAATATCCACAACGAAAAAGAACACAAGCAAGAATATCCCTAGGATTCAAAATTTGGGATAGTTATAAGCCAAGGCTACTCAGACTTCAATGAGGCCTATAACTAGTCACACCTCATCGAAAAAGAGGTGCATTGCCCTCAATGCACACCAATAATGCAAAATAAGTTTTTGGGGTCAAAAAGACATACTTAGGAGCCCAAGACAATTATCTCACTTGCAAATATATTTGGGCGGGATTAAATATATGAAAGGGGTACCTTGGGGTTGCCTCCTAAGTAGCGCCTGATTTATTATCGCGGCACGACATAGACAACTTGAGTACTCAAACTTTATCAAGTGTCCATGCATTCACAGTTTTTATTTCCTTCACATTTCTAGGGTACGACCTGACTCTTTGGCTATTCACTTTAAATGTCCCACCATTTCCTTTCTCCAACTCGATTACCCCATGATCAAAGGCACGTGCAACCCTGAAGGGTCCTAACTATCTGAACTTGAGTTCCCCTGGGAACAACTTTAGCCTGGAGTTATATAGTCACATTAAGTCCCTTGGTGCGATTTGGATATTTTTTATGCGTCGATCGTGTTGCAGCTTCATCCTTTGTTTGTATAACGCTAAGCTCTCATACACCTTCAAAAGAAATTCATCAAGGTCAATGAGTTGGCTCAGCCTAGAGTTTGCCACATCATTTTAGTCTAGATTCAACTTCTTCAACCCCCACATAACCTTATGCTCAAGCTCCACAAGCAAATGAAAAGCTTTCCCAAAGACAAGTTTGTAGGGAGACATGCCTATAGGGGTCTTTAATGCTATTTGGTACACCCATAATGAATCACTAAGCCTCCGTAACCAATCTTTCCGGTTTGCATTCACAATCTTTCATAGAATTTGTTTAATTTCCCTATTAGACACCTCCAATTTCCTGCTTGTTTCAGGATGGTAAGGGGTTTCCACCCAATGCTTTACCCCATACTTTTAAAGTAGGGCCTTGAATAATCTGTGGTAGAAGTGAGAACCTCCGTCGCTAATAATCACCTGAGGGGTACCAAACCTTGAGAAAATGTTCCTTTTTAGAACTGATGCGACACTTTTGCCTTCATTGTTGGTTAGAGCCCATGCACCACCTTCTCTCCAGCACCTTTAACATGCTTCCATAGTTGTGAGAATCTTGGTGGATTGTGGGCTAATAGTAACCACAGTGCAAGATCTTATATGCTGTCCAGACTCTACTATGATTCCCACCTACTTGAGATGAGTGACATGCCTCAAGGATACTCATCATCTTGACCTCAAGAACACAACAACGAAATAATCCAGGTTGTGCATACACAAAACAAGTATGGATCATCCCAAAAGAATTTTCTCACATCAGACATGAACTTGCGGCGCTGGTGGGTATTCAGGCTAGGCAGCACAATATCACTAACCAAATAGTTTGCATAGTTTACAAACTATGGTATCAAATCATGTGATGCTTCCAACACTCTCTTATTTTAGGAATCAGTCGTTGATCTCTAGTCCATCATCAAACTTTGCCATGGCTCCATCTTCTAACATAGAAAGGTAATCTGCAACCTGATTTTTGGTCCCTTTTCTATCGATAACATCAAAATTAAATTCCTAAAGAAGGAGTACCCATCTCATCAACCTTGGTTTCGCATCATTCTTTGCTATCAAGTACTGTAGTGTTGAGTGGTTTGTGTGCACCACGACTTTGGTCCCTAATAGATATGACCTGAATTTCTTGAACGGATAGACCACCACAAATAGCTCATGTTCAATAATAGTGTAGTTTTTCTAGGCTGTATTTAGGGCTTTGCTACCGTAGTATATGGGATGTGATATCTTCTCTTGGCGTTGTCCCAATACTACACCTAGTGCGACCCTACTTGCATCACCCAAGATTTCAAAGGGATTTAACCAGTCTGGAGCTACAATAATAGGGGCTGAAATCAATTTCTGCTTCAATACTTCAAAGGCTTTTAGGCATGCATCATCAAACACAAATTTAGCATCCTTTTCAAGCATCTTGCATAATGGATGTGCAATTTTAGAGAAGTCTTTTATGAAACACCGATAGAAGCTTGCATGCCCTAGGAAGCTCCTCACACCCTTAATAGAGAAGGGTGGGGGAAGCTTCTAAATCACTTGCACTTTAGATCTATCAACCTCAATTCACTTGACAGAGATTTTGTGCCCCAAGACAATGCGCTTCTTTACCATGAAGTGATACTTTCCGAATTTAGCACCGATGGTATTGTTCACACCTTCTCAACACAATATGCAAGTGCTTTAAGCAATCCTTGGTTGAGTTACCAATGACACTAAAGTCTTCCATGGGAACTTCAATGGTGTGCTCCACCATGTCTGAGAAGATGGACATCATACTTTTTGGAATGTTGCTGGAGCATTGCACAACTCGGATGTCATCCTCTTGAATGCCAAGGTGCCATATGGGTATGTGAATGTTGAGCATGCGGTTGTTAATGGTTGACCCCATAGTGAAGAATCCTATGGGGATACTTTATGATGTGCTTGTCACAATTAAGAAATTCATATTTCTCATAGAATTTGTGATCCTAGATTGCGAGGTTGACTTCAAAGTCCCTATCATCTTTGGGAGGCCCTTCTTATCCACTAGACCCACCTTGGTGGACATGGAGAGGGGACAACTCAAGTTCAGGCTAGGAAAAGATGAGGCCATGTTCAACATCTGTCAACATGCAAAGAAAGTGGATGATTTGAGGGTGGTCTCTGTCATAAGAATGTTGATAATATTGAGCCGGAAGTACCCCTTGAGGTGAGACTCGGTGTTGACACTTTTGAAGTAGTACTGATGAAGATTGATAGTGATGGCATCCCAGACCATGATGAGACAGTGAATGCGTTGGGGGTATCTTACGCCCCTAGGCACCAAAAAAAGTTGGAGTTGCAATTATAAAATAGAGAGTAACCACCCACCAAGCCATCCTTAGAGGTACCATCGGCGCTAGAATTGGAGGCTCTTCCAGCTCATTTTAGATATGCATTTTTAGGCGGCAGAAACATCTTGCCAGTCATAATTGTTGCAACCTGAATGATGAACAGGTGAATCAACTTGTCATGGTGCTTAATAGTTAAAGAAAGCCATTGGGTGGACGATTGCAGATATCATTGGTATCCCTCCCAAGGTATGTACACATAAATCGAGTTAGTCAAGGACTACAAGCCGAGTATTGAACACCAAAGGCATCTCAAGCCCCCTATGCAAGAGGTTGTGCCCAAATAAATCATCAAGTGGTTGGATGCATGAGTGATCTATTCGATCGCCGACAGTGAATCAGTGAGCCCGGTTCAGTATCTTTCGAAGAAAGGGGGTATCACTGTGGTCCAAAATATTAACAACGAGTTGATTCCCATGTGTCCAGTCACTAGATGGAGAGTGTGCATGGACTACACGAAGCTCAATGCATTGATAGAAAAAAACCACTTCCCTATGTCATTCATGGATCAAATGCTAGACTGATTGGCTGGAAAAGGCTGGTACTATTTTCTGGATGGGTATTCAGGTTACCGCTAGATCACCATTTCTCCAAAAGATCGTGAAAAGACCTCAAAGTAGGGGCTCCCAGTCCAAGATTTTTGAAGTCTACAAGGGGTATTAGATTTATGCTCGCACCTAGATCACACATTCCCCTTGTGAACTCTACATCTCCAATAGTGCAGGGTATGGTAACGGCCCTGAGATCTTCACGATTTTGCACCAAGGACCTCGTGGCAATTGCACTGCAATGTTGAAGCTCTTGGGAGAGCTCCTGACTCACAGTGCACTTCTTCATAACCAGGTCCTTCATGAACTTCGCATACCCTGGCATCTTCTCCAATGCCTCTATGAGAGGGATGTTGATGGAGAGTTATTCCAGCATTAAGAGAAAGTTATTAAATTCACCCTCCTTCTCCTTCTTTTTAATTCTCTAGGGAAAAGAAGAAGGAGGTCTAGAAATGGGCTTCAACTTATGTGGTGCCTCTGCAGGATCACTCACCCCATCCTTGCTACAATCATCATCGATGTCTGCATCCTTGACTTCAACTGTCTCCGCTCGAACATCATCCTTATCTACTGGCATAGGAGGATCAATGGTACTCTTGCCACCAGAGTAGTAATTGCCATGCATTACCTTTCATTCTTTGGGTACTGAACTATGTTGCTAGGTAGTGTACCTCTCTAGCACTGATTGAGTTGAGTTGTCACTTGACCTAATTGTTTCTCAAGCTCTTTGATAGCAACAGAATGAGACTCAATTTTCTGATTTATGTTTGAGTTGTCATATATCATCCCCCTCAGAGTCTCATCATGTGCCTTAGCTTTCTTCAACAGGCTGTCAAACATCTCCTCAACTCTGGAACTACTAGCACCGATATCACAATTGTGTGGTGGCACATAAGGGCCATTTCTATAGCCATCTCTGTGGCCCCAATCTGCATCTCTGTCTTGGCTCTGATTCCTATTATAGTATCCTCCATAATCGTCTCTAAAAGAACCATCTCAATTATAGTTTTGACCTAGGTTTCTTTGAACTTGATTCTAATAGTTTTGATTGGACCCTTGGCGTTAATTCAGAAACCCCTCCTCTGATCAGCGATGAAGCAAGTGTCCTCCTTATAGTAGGGGTCATCATATGTGGGTGCTTGCGGAAGCTAATGAACTGCATTAACTCGTTCCAGGTACTGCTTCATTATCACCTCCATACCTGTATGGATTCGGGCATGCTATTACATAATACCCTCATCTATTTTAGCTTGCTCTGAACCAATACTAATAGTGCACAAACTTTTGGGAGATGATCTATCTCTTTGCCCGTATGCACGATTTTTCTTGACCACCCTTTCCACCCTCTTAGTGATCCTTGCAAATGGTTGATCTAAGAACTTTTCCTCATAATGGTATCAACACAGGCTTGGCTATTCTCCAATGGGCATGGTAGAAGATCTCTACCAAGGCATCATCAACAATTTTGTGTTCTGGGACACTCCTTAAGAACTTTGTGAACCACTCCCATGTAGTACTGATTGAGTGACTAGGAAATTTCTCAAAGTTGTGAAGTTGATCTTTCAACTTGAGCTGCTTCGATCTCGGGAAGTACCTCTCGAAAAAAGCCTTCTACAACTCAGCCTAACTAGTGATCAAACTCTAGGGGAGCTCCGATAGGCATAGTGCTGCATTGCCTGTCAGAGATAATGGGAAAACATGAAGTCCCACAGCATCCATAGACAGATTCTGTGTTCCCATCACAATCTTGAAGACAAATGCAATGTTGTGTAGATGACTATGCAGATCCTCTAATGGTAGTGATGTGCTGTCAAAATACAATATTCTTTATGCTTAATACTTGAAATTTTGTATGTTCTTAGTGCGATGTTAGTGGGTTTCATGTGTTTTATTTGAAGGATTCCAGGGTTGGCCTTGATTTTGGTAAGAAAATATAGAAGTTTCTATTTTTGATGATATACGAGACCATTTACAGGCCATTAAAGAGGTTTCGCGGACAATTCCGGCGAGGGGCTGATTTTCTGAAGTTGGTTCTACGAATATGCAGATGGGTCGTGGACTACTTTACGAGTCGCAGATCATGATTTGTGCTCTGAGGATCAGAGAAGAAGGATTTTGTGAATATTCATTAAACGAAACCCCCTATTGGCTGTAGAAAACTTTACGAGCCATAGAGTGGTGCCGTAGATCATAAGTCCAATTTCACAGCAACAATGTACGAGAGTCTAATTACGGGCCGTGGAACACAATACGACCTGTAATGCTATTCGTGAGGCATGCTATTTTGTTTAGGACTTGTATTTTAAATATTTTAAATAGGTTTTTAGGTTATTTTTCATTAAGTTTTCAGAGAGTTGTGTTAACACCTAATTTTTGACCAAACTTAGCTTATTTATTTTTTAATATTTAAATATTTAGTTTTGAGTCTAAATTAGATATTTTTATCTTATTTAGAATAATTTGAAAACAACAAAAATAGAGTCATATTTTAATGTTAGTTTTGTTCTAAAAAAGAGAATTTATAAAATATATGTTTTTTTAATTCTGATTCTAATAAACAATCTAGTATTGTTATTACTTTCTTAATTATATTTTAGTTTTAACTAGTTAAAACGTTCTATATCTTATTAATTTTAAATAGTTTTGTAATATATTTTTTTTCTCTTTTTCTTTTGTTTCTCTTCATTCAAAATAAAAACAAGACAAAAGAAAATAAATAATCCTAAAACTACCCATTAATTCTAACTCCTCCCCCACTCACCTAAACTACCCCCACAATGCTCCCACAAAAAACTCCTTACTCCCTCATATTTTAAGGAGAAACACACGACACACACACAAAAAAGAACACAAAAAACTTTCATCCATTTTTTCTTTTTTCACATTCCACAAAGAGAAGACATTCTACACACACAGATAAAAAATAATAATCCTACACCACATTCTTTTCTCTTTTTTCCACATACACAAACACACCTAAAAAAGACTATATTTTCTTTTCACACACACTTCATACAGACAAGAAAAAATATGCACAAAACCAAAAAAAAATTGCACAAGAAACATACCCAAAAGAAACTTTCAAAAAAAAAACCATTAGAGAAAAATAAAAGTTGAGTTCAAGGTTTGCTTTCGTGATTCCGGATTCGTGGCTATTAATCGTGGTCCTTTTCTTCTCGTGAATTAATATTCACGAAAGGTAATATTTAATTTTTATTGTATGATTTGGGGTCAGAATTGTATAAAACATGTTCTAATGCTACAAAGTTGCTCAAATTTTATGTCTATTTAATTTAGACATTATATTATTGAAGTATGTTTGAATTGTTAAGCTTTGAGAAAAATTGACAATCATGTGATTATTTCTATTTATATGTTTATTTCATGTTTAAATGATACATAGTTGGTGTAAATTCATTGTCTAAATTCCTATTCTTTTTCATATTCATTTTTTGTGATGATATATGTTTATGCTTAATAAACTGAAATGACAAAAAATAATTCATGACAAGAATTTATATGTGTAAAATATTGTTATGAGTTTGTAGATTCTTCTTTTTAAGACTAAAATAAAGAAAATAAATTTAGGTGTTCAAAATTCCTAATATGCAAAATGTGTAAAACTTATACATAAATGTATTGGGTGTTCTAATAATATCATATTCACTTTTTCTTAGAAAAACATAAAAAAAAAATGATGAAAGGTTTGTAACCTCTATTGCATCTCATTTTAGTAATGATTTTTTTTTATAATACTAATTTAACAATTTCATGTTGATCCATGTAATTAATACTGAATTGTTGAATTATGTTTTTTGTAAGTCACAATGACTAACATTTAACAAAAAAAAAAATTTGAGGTCTTTTGACTTTAAGAAAAATAATTTTATTGTTGAATAATTTTTATAATTAATTTTTTTTTTAAATTGAATAGTTAGGAACATGATTAGGTCGGCAATAAAGATAGGCAAACATAAAGATTTAAATAACATTGAACGAATGTTATTGAATAAATAAATAATTTGTGGCAAGGTTGGAAAGCGCTGCTACCAATATACCACACTAATAAAATAAGATAGTTTTGAACTAGTTTCAAATAATTCAAAGAAGGCGGGTGAATAACATATTTTTTGAAAACTTATAAAGATAATATATTCAAATTGAGTTAAGCCATAAATAAGTCAATAAAGCGACCGTGCTAGAACCATGAGACTCGAGGGGTGCCTAACACCTTCCCCTTGGTCAACAAAATTCCTTACTCGATCTTTGTTTCGCAGACCAAAAATAAAGAGTCATTTCCTTTTGATTAGGGATTTAAATTAGGTGACTTGGAACACCAAAACTCAATTCCAAGTGGCGACTCTGAATAAATAAAATAATCCCTTTTTCAAAATGTCACTTTAATTGGAGAAATTCTATTTTTCGAAACCACGCGCGAGGAAAACATAGGGGTGTAACAAGTTGAACAATTTGAGAGAAAAAATAGTGAGACTGAGTAGAGAAAACATTGGAGAGTTTTGAGAAACACTTGTAGTTTTATTTGATCTTATAGTCTTGTGATTCTCATTGAAGCTTGGATTTACTTGTGCTTAATTCAATTGTGTAAGTGCTCTATTATGTTATTCCAATTTATAAGTCTTGCATCTACACAAATCATGAGTAGCTAAATCCACAACTAGGGTTGTGGGAACCATGGAGAACTAACAAGGTAAAATCGGATAATTCATAATTCTTAGAAAGTGTGCATGCATGTATTAATTAACTCTCTTTGTTTTACTTGTTTTCTGATGGTGGCTAATATTAGAACTCGCTTAGTGTTACTGACTAGATCAAGATAGTAATGAATAGGAAAAGAGATTAATTAACAAGATTCGATTAATGTGTTCTCGTCTAATCAACAAAACTCGGCCAAGGGGAGGTTGTACTGGGACTAATAGGTAAGGGCTAGTAATGGACACTGTTGAGATATGCCAAGTCACATAGTGAAATTTGCCTCTCGCCTGGTCCAAAGAGTCTGGTGAACTTAACTGACCGTCATATATGCTACACACTAGAAAAGAATCAGGTTATCTGGTGATACTAAGTTAGGGAATCATGGGGAACACAATACCCTAGCTTCCTTCCATTTTTGTTAAACTCTTCTGATAGTTAGGTTTACTTTTCTACTTGTTATTGTAAACTCCCCCCCTCCCGGAGAGATACGTAGGTTAAATCACTCAAATTACATTAATTGAATTCTCCTAAGTCTACGTATTCCCCGTGGATTTGGCCCTAACCTTGGTTAGGTTCTATTTCTTTACAATGATTGCGTTATCCTAAAAAAGCAGGTGTAACTTGGGCGACGTCAAGATTTTGGTGCCATTGCCCGGGAATATAGTTAAACTTGGTTAATTAAAAGAAATTTGGGTATTAACCCTTATTTCCTACATTTTACGTTTTTATTGTTTTTGTTTCTTTCGAGGGTATAAGTATAGTGTATACCCAACACGCAAAGTTGAGGTATTCCCTTGACTCCATTTGACCCAGAAATCCAGAAAATGCTAAGAAGAATGGCTCAAGATAACACAAACAACACGACTAAAGTAGATCTTACAGGAACGAGAATGAAAATGCTGACCATGACTACCCACCTCCTCTTGATGATATTCCTCCACAACCATAGAATTTCAATGTCAATGGTTATCATTGGAATCAATACATACTTAATGTTATGGCTATGGAGATGATTAGAAAAATTGCGTTGCCGCGTTTACCCACTAACACAATGTTCATGGTTTTGAGTGGGTTGTTTCAGATGTTGCAAAATAATAGGTTTTTTGTAGGCTTACCACTGGAGGATCCACATAGCCATCTACACAATGTTGAATTTGTCTACGAGAGTGTCATAGGAACACAAAATTTGTCTATGGATGCTATGAGACTTCGTGTCTTCCTATTGTCTCTTACAGGTAATGCAACACTATGGCTATCTAAGCTCCCGCAAAGTTCGATCACTAGTTGGTATGAATAGCAGAGGGCCTTTTCTGAGAGGTACTTCCCAAGGTCGAAGAAGCTCAAGTTGAAAGATCAAATCAACAACTTTGAGCAAGTTCCTTGTGACTCGATCAGTACTATATGAGAGCGATTTTTAAAAATGCTTGAGGAGTGTCTCGGGCTATAACATTGATGATAATGCCTTAGTGAAGATCTTCTACTGCGCTCTTGATGAAAAGAGTCTGGCTTGTGCTGATACCATTATGGAGGGCATGTTCTCAGATCAACCATTCGCAAGAATTGTAGAAAGAATGGAGAGGGTGGTCAAAATCAATTGTGCATGGGGGCAAAGAGACAAAGCGTCCAATAAAAGTTCATGCATTATCAGTGTTGGTTAGGAGTAAGCTAAGATAAATAAAGAGATTACAAAAGAGCTTTCCCGAATCTGTACCGACATGGAGGTGATGATGAAGTTGAATCAAGAGAGAGTTAATGATGTTATTCATTAGCCTCCACGTGCACCCATGTATGATGATCCCTACTATGAGGAGGATACTTGTTTCATTGCTGATCAGATGGGGGATTTTCGGAACAACGCCTAAGGGTCCAATCAAGACTATTGGCGCCAAGGTCAAGGAAACCAAGGTCAGAATGTCAATCGAGATGGAGCATTCAATGACAATTGCAGAGAGTACTACAAATGGAATTGAGGCCAAGGCATATATGTAGATTTGGGCTACAGAGATGGTTACTAAAAGGGTCCTTATGCCCACCACGTAACTGCAAAACAGGTGCGAGTAGTTCTAAGTTAATGGGATGTTTGATCGTTTGTTGAAGAAAGCTGAGACACAGGATGAGATTCTGAGGGGGATGAAATTTGAAATATCCAGTATTAGTTAGAAAATTTAGTCTCATTTTGTTGCCATCGAACAACTTAAGCAACAATTCGATTAATTGTCGACTCAACTTAATCAACATCAGAGGGGTACGCTTCCTTGTAACACAATTAAGAATTCTAAAAATGAGGGGCAGTGCATGGCAGTTACTACTCGTGGTGGAAAGAGCACCATTGATCCTCCTTTGCCAGTTCATGAGGATGATTTTCGAGAGGAGACAATTATGGTCAAGGATTCGGATACAGGAGATGATCATGGAAAGGATGGGGTGAGTGAAGCTGCTAATGCTCCACAGAAGTTGAAGCCCATTCCTAGGTCTCCTCCTTCCTTCCCTCGAAGCTGCTAATGCTCCACAGAAGTTGAAGCCCATTCCTAGGTCTCCTCCTTCCTTCCCTCAAAGAATCAAAAAGAGGGAGAAGGAAGGCAAGTTCAAGCATTTTCTCTCCATGCTGAAACAATTCTCTATCAACATCGCTCTCATCGAAGCATTGGAAAAGATGCTAGGGTATGCAAAGTACATGAAGGACCTTATTACGAAGAAGCGCACTGTAACTCAAGAGCTCTCCTAAGAGCTTTAACATTGCAGTGCAATTGCTATGAGGTCTTTGGTCCAAAAGTGAGAAGAGCTTGATGCTTTCACCATACCCTGCACTATTGGAGATGTGGAGTTCACAAGGGAATTACGTGATTTAGGTGCCAACATTAATTTGATGCCCCTTGTAGTCTTCAAGAAGCTAGGATTGGGAGCCCATACTCCAACGAGCATGCGGTTGTTAATGGCTGATCGCACAGTGAGGAAGCCTGTGGGATACTATTTGATGTGCTTGTGAAGGTTGACAAATTCAAATTCACCACAGACTTTGTGATCCTGGATTATGAGGTTGATTTCAAAGTCCCTACCATCTTGGGGAGGCATTTTTTAGACATTGAACACACTTTCGTGGACATAGAGAAAGGCCAAATCAAGCTCAGGTTAGGAAAGGACAAGGTCATGTTCAACATCTGTCAGCAGGCAAAGAAAGAAAATGATTTGAGGGTGCTATCTGTTACTAAGAATGTTGATAATGCTAAGCCAGAAGTACCACTTGAGGTGAGAGTCGGAGTCGACACTTTGGAAGCAGTGCTGATGAACTTTGATATTGACAACATCCCAGATTATGAGGAGATAGTAAATGCTTTGGGGGTGTCCTATGGTCCTAGGCACCAAACCATGTTTGAGCTAGACTTGCAGAAACAAGAGTCACCGCCCACCAGACCATCCATAGAAGAACCACTGGTACTAGAATTGAGGCCCTTCCACCATATCTGAGATACACATTTTTGGATGCCAACAACACCTTGCCAGTCATAGTTGCTGCAGATCTAAATGATGAGCAGGTGGGCACCCTTGTCATGGTTCTTGAATACTTTAATAAAGACATTGGGTGGACGATTGCAAATATCATTGGTATCTCTCCTCTGATATTGATGTCGCCCAAGTTACACCTCCTTTTTAGAGGATAAAACGGTCGTTATGAAGAAATAAAACCTAACCTAGGTTAGGGTCAAACCCACAGGAAATACAAAGACTCAAGAGAAATTCACCAATAAGCAATTTGAGTAGTTAATCAACTCAATTCCCCAAACGGGGGTTTCACAAAAAATCAATGAGAAAAATAAACTATCACGGGAGAAAGATCAATAAAGGAGAGCAACTAGGGTATTGTGTTCACCATGATTCCCCAACTCAGTATCATCGGATAACCTAATTCTTGTCTAGTCTATAGCATACAGGACAATAATTAAAGTTAACTAAGCCCTTTGGTCAAAGGTGAGAGGCGAATTTCACTATGCAACTTGGCCCATCTCTATAGTATGCATTAGTAACCATTATCTATAAGCCCCAGTACAACCTCCCTTTGACCCAGTTTGGTTGATTAGATGTGAACATATCAATCGAATCCTATTAATTAATCTTTTTTCCTATTTATTACTACCTTGGTCCAGTCAGTAACACTAGATGGGTTCTAATGTTGGCCATCATTCCAAAACATGGAAAACAAAGAGAGTTAATCAATACATGCATATACACCTTCCAAGAATCGTGAATTATCCGGTTTTACTTTGTTAGTTCTTCATGGTTCCCACAACCCTTATGGATTTAGCTACTCGTGCTTTGTGTCGATGAAAAGATTATGAATTTAGAAGAAATAATTAAATACTTACACAACTGAATTAAGAACAAGCAAATCTAATGTCAATGAAAATAACAAGCTTGAAGATTGAATTAATCCACAAGTGTTTTCAAAGACTCTCTCACAATTTTCTCTTTAAGAATATTGAGTTCTCTAAGCACTAACCTAAAACTAAGCTAAACATACGTGAACTAGTGGTAACTTGTGTGTAATTCTAAAAAATAACCTAAAAGAACTATTTATAATAATTAAAATTCAAATTCTAAACAACTTAGGAAATCTGGTCGGCAAACTCCACGAAAACACTTTACTACCCGTATTGTCTTCTATGGCTAATAGTTAGGTTCTAGTAATCAGCTGCTAGAATTTTAGACTTTATTTCTATGGCACCTTTTTACGATTCATAAGGTGGTTTATGACCCGTAAAGGGGGTTTCGTCTAATGAACTTCAGAAAGTCTTCATTCTCTGATCTTCAAGGCACGAAAGGTCTTTTACAATTCGTAAACTGCTCCATGACTTGTTTGCATGTTTGTAGACATCAACTTTAGCAAATAACACCTCACTGGAATTCCTCACGAAACCAATCTATGACTTGTAGAATGCTCTACGACCCGTAGACTGTCTCACCCTAGAGCAAAGATCAACAACTTCTACAATTTTCCCCAAATGATGGCCAACCTGTAATCCTGCAAATCTAAACACAAAAACACATAAACCCCATAAATATCACATTGAGAACACACAAAATCCTAATTTTAAGCATTAAAAGTGTTGTATTTTGGTAGCACATCAACACCCTTAACTTAAAATTGTTGCTTGTCCTCAAGCGACAGACTAAATCTATATAGACAATACAATAACAGATAGACTTCAACTCAATGGCATACATGACATACATCTCAGACTCAAATACCCACACAAACGCTTCAAAACAAAATTAGATAGCTATTTAGAAAACCAATGCAAACTGGTGCATGTGACAACATAACTATGACACGCAAGGTATTATCAACAATCCACAATCACTAAACAAGACTAATGCTGATAATGCAATGCAAGTTCCCTCATAGAAAGAAGTCCCATATTTGACACTCAATGATATTTCCATGTTTTAGCATTGGTACTGTACAAACTCACTCACTCTCACAAAAGATATTTATGCATAATGACTATAATACCATTGGCTTGCTCCCATACTCATGACTCAAACCTTCAACTAATTGAACTAGGATAACTCTAGGATTTTCAAGGCTTGTAACATAGGTTCAAGGGGCTTTGGTATGATATTTTGGAAAAAAGTGACTAATGGCCCTCCTTACTCTCCCTTTTTTCCTTTTGCAAGCTTTTCTGGGTGTTTTCTTTTCATTTTTCAGCCTTTTGTCTTATTTTTACACTTCTTTTTGCTTTTAAGATATTAATTAAAGCATCATTCATTTTTCTTGCATAACGTGATTTTTCTCCTCTTTCTTTGTATTCCTAACTCACCTCCCTTATTTATGTGCTTTACCCTTACACTAGCTACCTCAACTTAGGCTTTTGGCCTGTGTTGAGGTGCACACTATCCATCCTCAGAACCAGGGCCACTTTTGGTAGCCACCATCAACTTCGATTTTTTACCTCAGTCAAGGTACACAATGTTCGAGGATGGACAAGGGACAAACTCAGGATTTTTCACTAGATATGGCTGGGTGTATCAAGTGTTTTGAAAGAATAGGTACATGTTAAGGTCAAACATTAGGAATGAGGGATATATCATCGAGTTGTTGGTTCTTTTTAGGCGAAAGTGGGCAATTTAGAAACCTAGCCTAAGATCCTTTCCTAATCAACTATTCTACAACCTAACTTAGAGTAATCGGGCAAATTCTGAATTAGCACAAAACATATGAATTTATCAAATAAAGCTTACACTCACATGGCACTGCATACATTATCAACGAAAGACTCTATGATCATGCTTCATATCTCAATTTACCCTTACTTATCAGAACAAATATCGTCAAACACCTAAACATGCATGGTAACTATCTAACTACTAATCAAAATTTTTGGTGGGTACCATTTCTTTTCAAACAAAATGTAAAAACATGCTCTATGCCACAAGTATTGGTACTATATGCTACACATATTATCTGAACATCCTAAACATGCTAGTTCAACAGAAATAAAATATCCATAAGGAAAACGAACACAAAAAAGAAAACCCTGGGTTAAACAATTGGGGTAGTTATGGACCATAAGCTACTCAGACTTCACTAATGCCCATAACTACACACACCCCATCGATAAAGATATGCATTGACCCCAGTGCACAAAAATAAAACAAAGTAGAACATAAGGGGTAAAAAATACATACCAGGTTACCTAAGCACTCGTGTGTGGCTGGGTTTGGCCACCCTCTGTCTGCAGGGTGGTTTGCTCACTAGTGATACTCTTTACGGTGGGGCCAACGCCCCTCACCTGCTCCATCGCTCAAACTTGTCTCATCTTCCCATCATGCCTCGATCTCCTCAAGGAAAGCTCGAGCTCCTCCTCATCTAGATCCTCATCTTTGTAAGGCCTCTTCCCAAGGGTTCCCAAGGGAAGCCTGGATAGGCTCCTTTGGATCGAATAAATCAATTGGTGGTACAAGAGGTAGAGTCGCTAGTAGTGCAATTGGTGCCGCAAGAGCTGCTGTCAAGTCAGCTCGATGCTGTTGGATCTCCATCTGCATAGCTGACAAATCTGTGGGTTGGACCTCCCCAATCTTCACTGTACCCTATCCTTGAAGGCATCAATACGGGTATACATTATAGAAATACGATCCTGACTAGTCACGATAGTGAATAACTGACTCTGACTCCCTAAGTCTGTAATTCCTGGTAGACCCATGGCCAGATCTACTGAATAAGCTGAGTCAACTATGCCTCAGCATTTTCTAACCTTTGTGCCATGGCCTGTATAGAAGTGGCAGACACGTAGATCATGCCTATGGTGGGAGGCTGTAAAGAAGTGGCCTCTGGTGTAGGAAAAACAATAGTGGGGCCCCTATCTTCAACTGCCTCAGGCTGTGGGGGCCTCTCCTCAGTAGTAGCAACAGTAGCAGTGGTGGCAGTCTCAGAACCCTCAGGTGGTGGCGCTGGGGTGAACATCTCGGGCATAGGTGGAGATTGTGCCCGCTAGAGTGCCACCAGGGTCTTGTCATCCTTGATCAGGCTGGGATCTAATGTGTGTTGGGCCTTAATCTTCTAGTCTAGCTGATATAGTATCTCCACCCTCAACTCTAGACAGAGCCTGTAAATCAAGTGCTTGAATGGGATGGAGGTGGACCTCTTTAGTGCAGCCTCATGAATCTACACAGCAATGAGGTGGGCCCTATCAATCTCATAGCCAGCTAAGATGCTGGTAAATAAAATTGCACCCTCTGGCGTTAGAGTGTTACTAGCAAATGTTGATTGAATGCGTGAACAAATAATCGCCCATCAAAATTATGCGGGGAAACTGCACGAAGCCTTGACTATAGGCTTTGAGTGAATGACGACCCAAGAAGGTTCCAAACCCTGCTTTGCAATATATCGGGCTGCCCATCTTATCAATGTGGCTCGTTTCTTAGGGTCCTTCATCACTAGTGGGTCCCTCGTCTGCCCCATCCTGTAGTCAAACTCTGTGATGGATCTGGGGGCATGAGACTCGGGACCAAATAGCACACATGGATGGTCTCCTTTGATATATCTACCCGCCGGCCCCTCACCCTTGTCTCTGTCAGTTTAGGCTGAGCGAGGGGCTTTTTCCCCTTAGGAAGAGTAAGCTGGATGGTGGTTGTGTATGATGCATAGAAATCCCTTACCGTAGTCGTGGAGTATCATCTAGGAGGACAGGACAACCACTGGAGCCTGTGTCAAATCATCGTGTGTTAGAGACCAGGGACACCATCAAGTCTATCAGCTATAACATTAGGCTCCTCATGAAAGGAATGGGCTAGCTTGCCCCGCTCTCCCGACTGTGTGTCCTCTGTGTAGATCTCCCGCATGCCCTCGACATATTACCGGCTAGCGAGGACATCCGGTGCAGATGATAATGATGGTGCGACAGAGGACTCAACCTCTAATTTATCCTCAAAGCCCCTTCATAACTGGACACCTCTTTCGATGGAGTCATCTGTGGTAGCCCGCTCCCATTGTTGTCTTCTTCATCAGACTTGGGAGCGCGAGCAAAAGTGCTTGAGTACGCCGACCTCTAGTAGTGGATCTGGTCTGTGGTATAGAAACCTCTGGGTCTAGTTGGACATCTAAGATCTCAAGTGAACCACTCAGTTGAGTGGTTTGATCATCATCCGAAGGCTCTTCTTTGAGGAGCCTCCTCATATCCTCGATCTATGCGCGTTTGGGTTTTGGGGCCATAGTATCTGAATCATCAACATATATGCACCATGGTTAGCCCACAAATCAAGAGTTAAAATGCAAGAATTCATCTGGGTTCAGTTGTAGAAGGGTTCTAGGAAGGCCCCTTTACGAGTCGTAGTGAATACAACGAGCCATGAAGAGCTTTCATAGACTAGTGGTTCAAACAAATTTGGTTACTAGAAAAGTCTATGAGACTAGGCATGACTTGTAGGGTCGTAGAGAATTGTAGAGAGTAATTACATTTAGGCAGGGATCTACGAGACCTATCAATGAGCCCTAAAGTGAGCTACGATTTGTAGAATATCTCGCCTGATGGATAGTCAGAAACATCATGTTCCTGGAATTGTGCAGGAGGGTAAATTACGACTCGTATATTACTCTATGGGTTGTAAAAGCCACTCGTGAATAAGAAAACTCAGTTACCTGAGTTTCTAAGTTCATCACATAGACCCCAAAAGACATTTGCAAGAAATAGATTATTAGCATCGAAGCTAGAACAGATACACCCACATGGTTTCAACACTATACCCATCACCCCCAACATGTTCAACACACATACACCCCATCAAGAGTGTTTTAACATAACTTATCCTACAATTTTGACCAACTCTAATTGATTCAAGTAATATCATATGCCTATGTCATCATCCACCAATGCACAATCATGATCATTCAATCACTATAGGTGAGTGCCAAGATAGGTAATAATAATTAACATTTACACAAGGCCATAATGCCCTATTCCAAATTTAGACAAAAACCAAGCATGGGAAACCTAATTTCAACTAATCACAATCAAATTCAAATAATGATTTTATTTCTAAACACCATAATCAACATAATATTCAAATCAATCATTCAGACAAGGAAAATTAAGGGTTAATCAAACCAAAACTTAGCAAGAATTGGGATTAACTTGAAGAAGAAGAAGAAGGTGAGTAGACACAAAACCCTAGGTCGGTCGGAGTTCTTGCAAAAATTTAGGTCGATGGTTGCCAGAGGTAGTCGGATATTTGGGGGTATGGGGTAGGTTGGGTAATTTTGTAAATTAGGGCAAATATGGGGTCAAAATAATTTGACCCCTCTATTTATACTTTGACTCAGGTCAACTAAACTTATTGGCCCTGACCCTATAAAAATCTCAATTATGAGTCGTAGACGATTTTACAGCTCGTAAATCATGGTCTCATAGAACCCTCAACACTTCGCATATTTTCAGATGACTTACCTGGGGACCACGAGCCCTATTCATGACTCATAGTTTAATCAACGAATCGTAAAGCTGGCTCATGGACTGGAGTGCATAATTCTTCTGCTTACTAGAATTTTCTATGAGATGAGGTATAGGTTGTAATATGATTTGCTACCCGTAGACCCAGTCGTAGAGACCCAACTTGATGCTTTTCTTAGCCAAACTTGTTGACTTAGTCCTGTACCTGCATACTCTTCGTAAAATACATTGTTACCCTATATGCAACTAACCCAATGTCAAAAATTACAATCAAAACAAAAGAAATAAACTACTTATGAGTCCAAAAACTTAAAGTAAACCTATAAGTATGCTACTACATCAAAAACCTTGAGTTGCCTCGCAAGTAGTGCCTGATTTATTGTCGCGACATGACTTGGACACATTAGTTATTCACACTTTGCGAATTGCCCAAACTTCACTCTTCAACTCATCTGGATGCTTCATGGATTGACGGATACCGAAGAAAGCTTCTTCGTCGTTCAATCAAAATCTAAGTTGACCAGCTTCCATATCTACTAGGGCTCCTCTAGTGGCTAGGAAGGGTCTTCCCAAGACTATTCGGACGTCAAAGTCAATTTCGTAATCTAGAATCACGAAGTCTGTAGGGAATATAAACTTCTCAACTTTAACTAACACGTCATATAATATCCCCACATGCTTTTTTATCGCACGATCAGCCATCAGTGACCGCATATTAGTGGTAGTAGGGGCCCCCAATCCAAGCTTCTTGAAGACTGCAATGGGCATTAGATTGATATTGGCACTTAAATCACATAATGCCCTCGTGAACTCCACTCCTCCAATGGTGCAGGGTATGGCGAAAGCATATAGATCTTCTCTTTTCTAAACCAAGGACTTCATAGTGACATCACTGCAATGCTGAAGCTCTTGAGAAAGCTCCCGACTCACAGTGCACTTTTTGGTGACCAAGTCCTTTATGTACTTTGCATAGCAAGGGTTTTTCCCCAAAGCCTCAATGAGGGTGATAGTGATAGAAAGCTATTTTAGCATGGAGAGGAAGTGCTTGAATTTTCCCTCCTCCTCCCACTTTTTGAGTCTCTAAGGAAAGGGAGGAGGAGGCCTAGGGACGGGCATAAACCTCTTTGGTACTTCAGTAGCTTAACTCACCCCATCCTTGCAATGACCATCTCCTTCATTTGCATCCTTAGCTGTGACCATCTCTTCACGAGCATCTTTCTCTTCGATCGACATAGGGGGATCAATGGTGCTCTTGCCACCCCGAGTAGTAACAACCATACGCTGCCTGCCATTTTTAGGATTTTGTACTATATTACGAGGCAATGAACCCATTTGACGCTGATTCAACTAAGTCGACATTTGATTGAACTATTGATCTAAAAATTTTATAGCCACAAAGTGAGACTCTATCATTTGATTGATACTAGAAACCTCTGTTTTCATGCCCCTTAGGGTCTCATCCTGTGTCTGATCGTTCTTTCACAGGTGATCAAATATCTCCTCAATTTTGGAATTGCCGGCAGCTACGTCGTTGTTGTGTGTTTGCACATAAGGACAATTCATAAAGCCTTCTCTATGATCCCAATCTGCATCCCCCTATTTCTATCATAGTAACCACTGTAGTTGTCTCTGTAGGCTCCTTCTCTACTAAAGTCCCGACCTTGGTTTCCTATACCTTAGCACCAATAGTCCTGATTAGACCCTTGGGTGTAGGTTCGGAACCCTCCCTCCCCCTATCTGATCATTAACGAAGCATGCATCCTCCTCATCATATGGATCTTTGTACATGGGTGGACATGGAGGTTGATGAACTACTGCATTTTCACTCTCTTGGTTCTGCTTTATCATCACCTCCATGCCTGTGCAAATCTGAGCAAGCTATTGCATGATCACCTCATTGATTCAGGCTTGCTCTTGACCCACACTGACTGCACATAAACTATTCGTGGAAGCTCTATCCCTCTGTCCCATTCATGATTCACCTTGACCACTCTTTCTATACGTTCAACGATCCTTGCAAATGGTTTATCTAGAAACATTCCCCCTATGATAGTGTCAGCATAGGCTTGATTATTCTCTTCAAGAGGATGGTAGAAGATCTCTCCCAAGGAATCATCAACTATCTTGTGGTTAGGGATGCTTCTTAGATATTTTGTAAACCGCTCCCATGTAGTGCTTATAGAATCACTAGGAAGTTGCTTGAAGTTGTAGATCTGGTCCATTAACTTGAGTTTTTTTCGATCTACGGAAGTACCTCTCCAAAACGGCCTTATGCAAGTCTACTTAGCTAGTGATTGAACTCTATGGGAGCTAAGATAGCAATAATGCAACATTGTTCATGAGAGACAATAGGAAGACACGAAGTCCCACAAAATCAATAGATGGATTCTGTGTTCCTATCATACTCTTACAAACAAATGCCATATTATGTAAGTGGCTATGTGGATCCTCTGATGGTAAGCCTGCAAATAGCCCACGATTCTGCAACATCTGAAGTAACCCACTCAAGACTGTGAACTTTATGTCTGCCGGTAGTGGTCGCAACACAATAGCTCCAGTTACATCTATAGCCATGAGATTCAACCAGTACTGATTCCACAGGTAAGCATTGGCATTGAAGTCCTGAGGCAGTGGAATATCATCGAAAGGAGGTGGATTCTTATTCTCATCATTTTTACTCTGATTCAGAGTTGTATTGGATGCATTACTGGCGTTATCTTGGGCCATCCTTCTTATCGTAATGGTGGATATCTGGATCAAATGGAGTTAAGGGATTGACTTGACTCCAAGTGTTGGGCATACACTACTCGTACACCCTGCAAATAAACAAAAACAACAAACAAAAGTAAAATAAAGGGAACTAAGGATTAACACTCAAAAAACTAATGAATTTTACTAAGTCTAGTCGTATTCCCCGGCAACAATGCCAAAATCTTGATGTCACCCAATTTACACCTCCTTTTTAGAGGATAAAGTGGTCGCTGTCAGTAAAAAGAACCTAACCTAGGTTAGGGTCGAACCCATAGGGAACACGTAAATTTAAGACAAATTCACCAACAAGCAATCCGAGTAGTTAATCAACTCAATTCCCCAAGGTTTTTTTTTTCAAAAATCCAATGAGAAAAATAAACTAACTATCCCAAGAGAAAGTTCAATAAAAGAGTGCAACTAGGGTATTGTGTTCCCCATGATTCCCTAACTCAGTATCACTAGATAACCTAAATCTTGTCTAGTGTATAGCATGCAGGATATTAAGTTAAGTTCTCCAAGCCTATTAATTTAAGTTCTCCAAGCCCTTTCGTCAAAGGCGAGAGGCTAATTTCACTATGCGACTAGGCCCATATCTATAGTGTGCATTACTAACCATTACCTATAAGTCCTATTACAACCTCCCCTTCGCCCAGTTTGGTTGATTAGACGAGAACACATCAATAGAATCCTGTTAATTAATCTCTTTTCCTATTCATTACTACCTTGGTGCAGTCAGTAACACTAGGTGGTTTCTAATATGATCCATCATAAAAAAATGCAAAATGAAGAGAGTTAATTAATAGATGCATATACACCTTCCAAGAATTATGAATTATCCGATTTTACTTTGTTAGTTTTTCATGGTTCCCACAACCCTAGTTGTGGATTTAGCTACTCATGCTTTGTATAGATGAAGATATTATGAATTTAGAAGATATAATTAAACACTTACACAACTAAATTAAGAATAAGAGAATCTAATGTCAATGAAAATCATAATCTTGAAGATTGAAACAAACCGCAAGTATTTTCAAAGACTCTCACAATTTTCTCTCTAAGAATATTGATTTCTCTGAGCACTAACCTAAAACTAACCTAAACCTACGTGAACTGGTGGAAACCTGTGTACTTCTAAAAAATAACCTAAAAGACCTATTTATAATAAATAAAATTCAAACCTTAAACTACATAGGAAAATTGGTCAGCAAACTCCATGAAAGCACTTTACTGCTTGTATTGCCTTCTACGCTCGTACTCCGGGTCTTGTAATCAGTTGCTTACATTTCATACTTCACTTCTATGGTACCCCTTTATGACTCGTAAGGTGGTTTTTCACCGTAAAGGGAGTTTTATCTGATGAACTTTGGAAAGTCTTCATTCTCTAGTTCTCAAGGCACGAAAGGTATTCTATGGCTTGTAAAGTGCTCCATGACTCGTATGCATGTTCGTAGACTTCAATTTTAGCAAATAGCCCCTCCATAGAATTCCTCATGAAACCAATCTAAAACTTTTAGAATGCTCTACGAGCCATAGTCTACATTGTACAACAACAAAGGCCAACAAGTTCTATAATTTTTCCCCAAATCATGGCCAACCTGTAATCCTGCAAATCTAAACACAAAAACACATAAAACCCACAAATATCACATTGAGAACACACAAAATTTAAGAATCAAAAGTGTTGTATTTTGGCATCACATCAGATATGTACACATAAAATCTAGTTGGTCAAGGCATACAAGCTGAGTATTGAGCACCGAAGGCTTCTCAACCCCCTATGCAAGAGGTTGTGTGCAAAGAAAGCATCAAGATGTTGGATGTAGGAGTGATGTATCTGATTGTCGACAGTGAATGGATGAGCCTGATTCAGTGTGTTCCGAAGAAAGGAGGTATCATAGTGATACCAAACCCCAACAACGAGTTGATTCTATGTGGCCAGTCATTGGATGGAGGGTGTGCAAGGACTATATTAAACTCATTGCGTCCATTGAAAAGGATCACTTCCCTATGCAATTCATGGATTAGATGTTGGCCTGACTAGCTTGAAAGGGTTGGTATTGCTTCCTTGATGGATATTTAAGCTATAACCAGATCACCATTGCCCTAGAGGGCCAGGAGAATATGACATTTACATGCCAATATGACACCTTCACATTTAAGAGAGTACTATTCGGGTTGTGTAATGCCCCAACGAGATTCCATAGACTCATGATGTCCATCTTCTCGGACATAGTGGAGGATGCTATTGAAGTCAATATGAATGACTTTAGTGTGGTTGGGGACTCATTTGAGGACTAATTGAAACACTTGCATGATGTGATACGAAGACATGAAGAAAGCCATTTGGTGAGGAACTGGGGAAAATATCACTTTATGGTGAAAGAGGCCATTGTCTTGGGGCACAAAATATCAAACGAAGGGAAGGAGGTTGATAGAGCTAAGGTAGAAGTGATTGAGAAGCTTCCCCTACCCATCTCAGTCAAGGGTGTGAGGAGCTTCCTAGGGCGTGCATGTTTCTACCAAAGGTTCATAAAATACTTTTCTAAAATTTCACATCCATTGTGCAAGTTGCTTGAGAAGAATGCTAAGTTCATGTTTGATGATGCACACCTCAAATCCTTTGAAGGATTGAAGTAGAAATTGATTTCATCCCTAATCATTATAGCTCTAGACTAGTCAAAGCCCTTCGAATCATGTGTGATGCAAGTTGGGTTGCACTGGGTGTAGTTTTGGGAAAATGCCAAGAGAAGATATTACATCCCATATACTATGCTAGAAAGGCTCTAAACACGGCTCATAGGAACTACACTTTCACTGAGCTGGAGTTACTCCCAGTAGTCTTCGCGTTCGAGAAATTCACGTCATATCAATTGGGAGCCAAAGTGGTGGTGCACACAGACCACTCAACACTGCGGTACTTGATGGGAAAGAAGGATGCAAAATGAAGGTTGATGATATGGGTACTTCTCCTTCAAGAATTCAATTTCGATGTCATCAACAGAAAAGGGACAAAAAATCAGGTCACAGATTACCTTTCCAAGTTGTAAGATGGGGCAATGGCAAAGTTTGATGATAGATTGGAGATTCGCGACTCATTCCCAGATGAGAGTGTTGGTAGCATCCTATGATTTAATACCATGGTTTGCAGACTATGCAAACTACTTGGTAAGTGACATTGTGTCGCCTGATCAGAATACACACCAGCGTCGAAAGTTTATGTCTGATGTGAGGAAGTTCTTTTGGGATGACCCATACTTGTTTCTTGCATACGTTGATGGGATTATTTGTTACTGTTTCTTGATATTGAGATGATAAGTATCCTCGAGGCATATCACTCGTCATTGGTAAGTGGGCATCGTAGTGGAGTTGGGACAACACACAAGATCTTACAGTGTGGGTAATACTGGCCCACCATTCACCAGGATGCTCACGACTACACCAAAGCTTGTGATAGGTGCCAATGAAAAGGTAGCATTTCCCGCAAACATGAGTTCCCTCTAAACCCCATTTTGGTGATTGGGTTATTTGATGTATGGGGGATAGATTTCATGGGTCCTTTTGTTAGATCATATGGAAACAAGTATATCTTAGTCGTTGTGTATTATATATCAAAGTGGGTAGAGACCGTTGCTCTACCCAACAATGAAAGTAAAAAGTGTCAACACATTTTTGAAAAGGAATATTTTCTCAAGGTTTGTCACCCCTTGGGCGATCATCAGCGATGGAGGTTCCCACTTCTGCAATAGATTACTGAAGGCTTTACTTGAAAAGTATTGGGGTTAGACATCGGGAGGTAACTCCTTACCATCCTCAGACAAGTGAGGAGGTGGAGGTGTCTAATAGGGAAATTAAATAGATTCTATCCAAGACTGTGAATGCAAATTAGACAGATTGGTCGCAGAATTTGGATGACGCATTATGGGCATACCAGATAACATTCAACACCCCCTATAGACATGTCTCCCTACCAACTTGTCTTTGGGAAAGCATGTCATGTGCCGGTGAAACTTGAGCATAAAACAATGTGGGTGCTAAAAAAGTTGAATCTAGATTGGAATGATGTGGCGAACTCTAGGCCGAGCTAACTAATGAGCTTAATGAGTTTCACTTGAAGGCATATGAGAGCTCAGCGCTATACAACCAAAGAATAAAGCTACAACATGATCGTCACATAGAGAATTGGCAATTCACACCCGGGAACTTGGTGCTACGATATAATTGCAGACTAAAGTTGTTCCTTGGGAAGCCCAAGTACAAATAGTTGGGACCCTTTCGAATAGCACATGTCTTTGATCATGGAGCTATTGAATTGGAGAGAAGAAATGGAGGAATTTTTAAGGTAAATGGCCACATAGTTAAGCCATACCTTGGAAACGTGGAAGCAATAAAAACTATGGAAGAATGGGACCTTTAGAATGTTTGAGTACTCAAGCCATCTATGTCATACCGCAACAGTAAATCAGGCACTGCTTAGGAGGCAACCCAAGGTGGAGACTGGCGCTTAGGTGCCCATGTATGCTTCCTAACCCCTATTCTTTATGTAGTTTGATTTTGTTTGCTGGGGACAATGCACCTCTTTTTCGATGGGGTTTGGATAGTTATGTACCTCAGTGAAGTGGTAGTAGCTTGGGTCCATAACTATCCCAATTTTTTATTCTGGGTTTTTCTTGCCTATGTTTTTCCCCCATAGATATTTACTTTACGTTGAACCAACATATTTAGGATGTTTAGGTAGTATTTGTAGTATATAGTACTGATATCTTTGATATATGCATATTTTTATGTTTTTTGTGAAAAATGATACCCATCTAATTTTGATTAGTTAGTCTAGATAACAACCATGCATGTTTAGGTGTGTTGACAATGCTTCTTCTGATAATTGAGAATAAATTGAGATAAAAAGCAAGATCTGAGAGTCTTTTGTTGGTATTGAAATCAGTCATGTGAATGTGAGCTTAATTTGCTAAATTTATATGTGGTGTGCCAATTCAGAACTTGCCCTATTACTCTAAGTGAGAATGTAGATTAATTAGATTAGGGAAGGATCTTAGGCTATTGTTCTTGAAAGTCTACTTAGCCTAAATGACCAAGCAAATTTGCAGAATATCCCTTGATCCTAATGTTTGAGCCTGATATGTATGTATTCTTTGCAAACACCTAATTAACCTAGCTTTGTAATCTTAAAATCTTGAAATTGGCACTAATCATTCCTTGAACATTGTGCACCTTGACTGAGGCAAAAAGCCTAAGTTGAGGGTGGCTACCAAAAGTGGCCCTGGTTATGAGGATGGATAATGTGCCCCTCAACTCAGGCCAAAAGCGTAAGTTGAGGGTGGCTGTTGTAAGGGTTAAACGCAAAATGAGAGGGAAAGTTAATGATAAAGGAAAAAGGAGAAAAATCATGTACTGGGTGCAAGAAAAATAAGTGATGCCTTCGTTGTGAGCTAAAAAGAAAAATGAATTGTAAAAATAAGGCAAAAAGCTGAAAAATGAAAAGAGAGAACCTAAAATATCTTGAAGTAGGAGAAAAGGGAGAATGGAATAAAAGCAGCAGTGTTAGTAGTGCAAGAGTTATGTTCTAGACCTCTTGCAATATCAACTTCTTTAACTCACTATAATTTGGCACACATAATCTCCCTTGATATCGAAGTATACCATCTCCCCCTTATGAGAAAACTTCTATCTTTCCTTTCTTCACTAAGGCTTTGAACTCAACTAAGGTGGGATCAAGGTTTTTCCTAGACTTAACATCCACAATCAAGGAAGAATTAGACCCATGTTGTACCATCACACAACAATATCCGGATTCATTTAACTTTACCACTAACCTAGCCAATCTAAGGCTCCCCTGGGAAACCCCGTTTTTCCATCATCTTTTATATGAGACACACCACCAATGGAGATTTTACTAAGGTCTACAACTACCATATTGACTTTACCTAGCTGATACTTCACACTTATATCATAGAGCTTGAGGACTTGAGGAGCTCTAACCACCTCTGTTGTCTTAAGGTAAGATCCTTTTAGGTGAATACATGTTGAAGGCTCTTGTGATCGGTAAAGTTATCCACCTGAACCCCATAAAATTGTGACGCCAACTTTTTAAAGAAAACACTACAACCTCAAGCTAAGATCATGACTCAGGTAGTTTTTCTTATGTACCTTCAATTATGAGTCATACATGGACATACGGCTCGTAGATTAGATCGTAGACACCCCCAACTCTTAGTAATGTTTAGAAATCTTACCTGGGGTCCACGAGCTCATTCATGACCCATTATTTTATCTACGGGCCATGAAGTTGGCTTGTGGAGTGGAGAATACAAAACTTTGCTTACTGGAAGTGTTCCACGATTCAGTGTATGAATCATAGTGCGACCCATGGCTCGTAAAACTGGTTGTAGAACCACTTCTTTATTTTATCAGCACTGCTTTGTTAACTTAACCTTATTCTTGCATATCCTTCATAGAACAAACTGATACTCTATATGCCACTAGTCCTAAAGTCAAAAATTACAACCAAAATAATAAAATTAGAATACCTACAAGTCTAGAAAGCTAAAAATAAAATAAAAGCACAAATGTTACATAAGATATCTTAGGTTGCCTCCCAAGTAGCACCTGATTTGTTATCATGGCATGCATTAAATAACTTGGTTACTAAATCTTCACCAAGTGCCCAAACTTCCGTCTTCAAATCATTGGGCCTCTTCATAAACTGATGGATATTGAAGATGACTTCTTCATCATTCAATCACAACTTGCATTGGCCTAATTCCATAGTCATGAGTGCTCGCCTAGTGCCAGGTTGGGCCTTCCAAAGATGATTGGGACTTCGAAGTCAACCTTGCAATCTTAGATCACAAAGTTTGTAGGGAATATGAATTTTTCCACTTTGACAAGAACATTATATAATATCCCCACAATCTTCTTCACTATCCTGTCAGCCATCAACAACCGTATGTTTTTTGGAGTAGAAGCTCCCAAGCCTAACCGTTTTAGCACTTCAAGAGGCATCAAATTAATGGTAGCGCGTAAATCACATAATGCCTTCACAAATTCAACATCTCCAATGGTGCAGGGTATGGTGAAGGCTCCGGTATCTTCTCTCTTCTATACCAAGGACCTTGTTTGTATCACACTGCAATGTTGGAGCTCTTGAGAGAGCTCTTGGCTCACAGTCCTCTTTTTTGTCACCAAGTCCTTCATGAATTTTGCATACCTGGGCATCTTATCCAATGCCTTAATGAGAGGGATGTTGATGGAGAGTTGTTTTAGCATGGAGATGAAGTATTGGAATTGACCTTCCTCCTCCTTATTTTTGAGTCTTTGAGGGAAAATAGGGGACGTCTAGGAATGGGTTTTAACTTCTGTGGTGTCACTACTTTATCACTAACCCAATCCTTAGCGGTAGTATCTCCACTCTGTGCATCCTTGCTTTTGACCCTCTCCTTACGAACCTCATCATTATCAACCGGCATCGGTAGGTCGATGGTCTGCTTGCCACCACATGTTGTCACTGCCATACATTACCCCTTATTCTTTGGATTCTAAATTGTGTTGCTGGATAATGTACCTTTCGGATGCTGGTGTAATTGAGTCGACATCTGACCAAACGTTTACTCTAATTTCTTGTTAGCAATAGATTGAGACTCAATTTTCTGATTAATGTTGGACATGTCAGATTTTATCCCCTTTAAGGTCTCATCTAGAGCGTCAGCCTTCTTCAACAGTCGATCGAACATCTCCTTAATCTGAGAGCTACCAGAACAAGAGTAATGATTCTGTAGTGGCATATACGAACCAATTATGTTACCATCTCTGCATCCCTAATCAGCATCTCTATCTAGGCCCTGTTCTTAACATAGTAAACTCTTCTATTATTATCTCTGAAGACACCATCTCTGTTCATTGACCTTAGCACAATAGTCCTCACTGGACCCATGGTCGTTGATTCAGAAACTTGCCATCGGATCAGTGAAAAGTCAACTGTCCTCCTCATAGTAAGTCTCCTCAAACATGGGTGCTCATGGTGGCTGATGATTTACTGTATTCACATACTCTTGGCTTTGCTTCATCAACAACCCAACATTAGCAGTAATCTGAGAAAGCTCTTGTATCATCTATTTATCTATTTTTGCCTGCGCCAAATTAGTGCTAACTGAGAAAGAGCTCTTAGTCATTGACTTGTCTCTCATCCCCCCCCCTCCCGCACGGTTTGTCTTGACCACTCTCTCCAACTTTCAGCTATCACCAAAACAAGGCAATCTAAAAATGAGCCTCCCATGATAGTGCCAACAACAACTTGACTATTTTCATCCAAGGCTCGATAGAAGATTTCCACCAAGGTGTCATCAATGATCTTATAGCCAGGGATACTCCTCAGGCACTTTGTAAAACTCTCTCATGTAGTGCTGATTGAATCACCAGGCAATTGCTTGAAGTTGTTGATTTTATCCTTCAACTGTAGCTTCTTTGACCTAGGGAAAAACCTTTCCAAAAGGGCCTTCTGCATTTCCACCTAACTGGTGATTGGACTCTATGGGAGCTCATATAACCATAGTGTCACTTTGCTTGTTAGAGACAATGGAAATACATGGATCCCAAAAATATCCATGGATAGATTCTGACTCTCTATCATACTCTTGCAGACGAAGACAACATTATGTAGATGGTTATGCGGCTTCTATAATTGTAAGCCCGTGAACAACCCTTGGTTTTTTAGTAATTGAAGTAACCCACTCGAAATGACAAATTTTATATCATACAGTAATAGAGGTAACATAATAGCTCCAATGACATCTATCACCATAGGATCAAACCTTTATTGATTCCATGTATTAGCCGCGGCTTGAAGATCCTGCAGTGGTGGATTAGCATCATCTAATGGTGGTAGGTCATTATTATGATTATTGTTATTTTGATTCAGTTTTATATTCATGGAATCAGTTATAGCATTGTTAGCATTATTCTGGACCATTCTTCTCAGTTTCTTTTGGATCTCGATCAAGGTCAAACTGAGTCAAGGGTTTGCCTCAACTACGAGTGTTGTGCAAACACTACACCCGTACACTGAAATAAAATAAAAATAACAAAAAACATAAAATGAGGGTAATAAGGATTAATTTTCAAATTACTTAAATTAAACCAGTCTAAAAGTTGTATTCCCTGACAACTGTACCAAAATCTTGAGGCGGCCCAAATTACACCTCCTTTCTGAAGGTATAAGTGGTCGTGTCAAATTATATAACCTAACCAAGTTTAGGGTTGAACCCATAGGAAATATAGTCTACACCTAGAATAATTATGACAAGTCAAATGATTAACCTACTTATCTCCCAAAAGGGCCTTTTTGTAATTGTAAGAAATAAACGTAAACTAGAAGCATGTGTTGTGAAATCAGTAAGGGAAATAACTAGAGTATTGTGTTCCCCATTAATCCCCAACTTAGGATCACTAAATAATCATAATCTTTTCTAGCTTATAGCATGCAAAACAGTAAGTTAAGTTTACCAAACCCTTTAATTTAGGTGATAGGTAAATTTCACTATGTGATTCGATCCATCCCTGCAGTGTGACATTACTTAACCTTACCTTTGTTCCTGTAAAACATCCCCTTGATCTAGTTCGGTAGATTACATGAGAGGGATCACATCGAATCCTGTTATTTAATCTCTTTTCCTATTTATTACTACCTTGATCAAGTTAGTAAAAATTAGATGGGATTTAACGTTGGCTACCATTAAAAAGCATTCATAACAACGAGAATTAATTAATACATGCATGCACACTTTCCAAGAATAATGGATTGTTCGATTTTACCTTGTTAGTTCTTCATGGTTCCCACAATCCTAGTTTTGAATTTAGCTATGCCTGATCATTGTAGATGAACAAATCATGGTATAGAATAACATAATTGAACACTTATTATGATCAAATTAAGAATAAGAAATCCAAAATTCTCCACAAGAAATCACTATGTAATGTATTCAATGTGAAAATCACAAATTATGAAGTCACACTCAGTTATCTTGTGTGTCTCTCTATCTAAATGACCTAAAAAAAACCTATTTATAATAATTAAAATACAAATCCAAAACGAATAGAAAAAACTGGATTCAGCAACTTCTACGGACTATGTTATGGTTCTTGTAAGGATCCACAGCCCGTTCTTGGACTTCATATTCTACATTCTTCAAACATTGGCTTCCAATCTATGAGACCTTTTTACGGGCCATGTTAAGACTTACGGCCCATATAGGTTTTCGTTTGACAGCTCTTCAGAAACTCTTTAAACTCTAATCCTCTAGGCACGAAACAACTCCATGACTCGTGAAAGTTTCTATAGCTCGTCTGATCGTTCATGGATGCAACTTCTGAAACTGGGCCCTTCCCTGGATCTTACCCACGAAACCTTCTTATGATTCGTGGAAGTATGCACGACCCCTAGAGTGTCTCGTAAGTATCAACAACTTAACTTTTGTAGGCGTTTTCCTAAAATATGCTAAATTCAATAATCTTGCAAAATGAACATAAAAACACATCAAACTCACTAACATCGCTTTGAGAATACACAAAATTCCAAATTTTAAGCATAAAAAATGTTGTATTTTGATAGAACATCAAGACTCTAAGTAGAGACCGGGGTGTGTCATCAGTCTTCGAGAGAGAGAAGCCTTAGAACCTATTGAGCCACGATGGGATGCCCTATCTCCCACTATAGTCAGAGGAACTAGTTCCCCCACAGCCTCTGTCGCTTTTGTGGTCACACCTGAGTTACAGACGACTATCAAGAAGTTGTTAGTGGTACTTGAGGGTATTTAACAGGGCCCAGTACTGGCCTTATCCATCCAACACAAGCCCTAGTATAGCATGTCGTGCTAGGCTCTGGTTGCATAACTAGAGGGAGCCTTACCTTCACAAAATCAGTAGATACTTGGGTATTTTTTGAGACAGACTCTGCCAATGTATTCAGGGGAGGCTGGAGTGGATGCTTAAGTATTTTTGATAGCTTATATGGAGTGGTTGCAGACATTGAGGTTGTTGGAGTTCAGAGGCACAGAGGTTACAACCAATCAGTTGGACGGGCCAGCTAGACAGTGGTGGCAGACGTTCAAGGATAGTAGGCCAGCGAATACACTGCCCATGATTTTGGCTATGTTTCTGAGACATTCATGATCAGATTTATCTCAAGAGCCTCAGACACAGGTTTTGTATTCAGTTTAATCATCTGGAGTTGGGCTTGATGATAATGTATCAATATGAAAAAGGTATCAATAGAGCTAATTTGGGTTCACGGGGCAGCGTGTAGACCATCGAGGAGACTTCAGTAAGGTCAGTCCAGCCAACCGTATCAAGCATCTTTACAGGCTACTAAGGGTGAATGCCATCCAAAATATTTTTATGCAGCTCTAGCTTGGATAGAGGTGAGGCTTCAAATGAGACTATTGCAAGTATTGCCACTGTATGCCAATAGTCAGCTTAAGTTGTAGCTGGTTCGAGTTCTACATTTTCTAATGTATCCATTTATTTTACTTCTCGCTTATGTGTGAGTCTCGAGCCCCTTTCATCCCGAATTCGTTTATTGTCTCTAGTGGGGATTTTAGTGGTGAATCATGTGTGGTTACTCTTTGGGGGTTTAATATTTGGGCAAACTTGTTATTGCTAGACATGCTTGACTTTGATGTCAACCTGGGTATGGATTGGTTAGCTCTGCATCATGTCGTGTTGTATTGCTATGCCAAAACTGTTATCTTAGCTATACCTTGTATATCTTAGTAGTCTGACAGGGGTCTATTAGTCATGCAACAACTGACATTATTTCTTACATTCAGGCTTAGAGGTTGATATCAACTAGTTGTTGGCATACTTGGCCCACGATTGTGATGTGATAGTTAAGGCTCCTACTGTGGAGACGGTTTCAATAGCCAATGATTTTCCAGATGTATTTCCTGCTGATTTTCCTGGGTTTCCACCAGAGAGGAATGTTGATTTTCCTACAGAGTTTGACCCGAGCACTAAGCCCCTATACATTCCCCCTTACTAGATGGCTTCTGCAGAGCTTAAAGAACTCAATACTCAGCTTTAGGGTCTGTTGGACTTGGGTGTTATTCGATCGAGTATTTCTCCCTAGAGTCTATCGATAAATGGTATATTGAATATCTATTGTATCTTTGAATATCTGACGATTGTTGGTGATGATTAGAATGTTAATTATCTGCTCTATATGTTTTAATATCTGTTGTCATGCTGAAGTTATTACTAATAATCTGAACCATCAATAATCTACTATGTTGGCATATTACTCTGACTATATACTACAATGATGACTTGCTATTGTGGTTGGGATGGACTGACTGAAAAACAAATGAAAGGGGATCAAGTCCCTACGTGTGAATATGGTTACCTTAGCTAATGTCTGCGACTCTTTTAGCATCTGTAGCCTTTTAGTTCACCTGTGGTTAATTTGTAGGGATTTCTTGCATAAGGAAACAAGGTAAAAGTATTTATAAGTGGAATATGGTTACAGTTTTATTATTCTGTTGAGGGCACGTATCCTTAGCCTATTGAGTTCTTGTTGCATTTTAGCTAATTGAGCTAATGGGTGAGTGATTGATCTTTTGAGGGTCCCTTAGAGATTGTTATACCGATTCTTGATTGCATACAAATGGGTTGTTATATTATTTATTAGTTGACATTAGCAAATCTGTTGTTTGACATAATGGGCATGCCTATGACTATTGTATTCATCGACTATTGTGAGTTCACGGTTAAGTTCCTCTATAATTTGAGTTAAAATCCCCATGTATTCCAGGTTGGAGTCCCGATGTGTTCCGAGGTTGGTGATGAGTATTTATGAGAGTATTGCCCTTGAAAACTCGGAATATGATTTGGCCAATGGGGTAAGCTTAGCCCTTGATATATGGGGCCATTCGACAATCTAAGACGAGTTGAGCCTATGGCATATGAGTTAGCTTTGCCTCTAGCATATTCTGTAGCTTTGCCTCCAGCGTATTCATCCATGCATCTCGTTTTCTATGTATCAATGTTGCATCGTTATTTTCTAGATGATTCACATGTACATTAGTAATATTCAATTGAGTGCGATAACCGTCTAGCATTACGGAATAACCAGTAGCTATCTAGCCAAAAATATCAGGCACTTACCCTCCAGGACTAGAACAGTGGTTAAAAGTTTAGTGGAGCAATTGATCATACCCAAACTATACCTCCCAATCAAGGTATAAGTGGTTACTTTTCAAATATGGAACCTAACAATGGTTAGGGTCGATCCCAAGAGGAATAAGGTTTAGACTTGGAGTAATTGAACGCAATTAGAATGAATTGATTGACTTATTTCTCAAAAAGATGGGCAGGGTGTAGATAAAATGCAATAAATAATCCTAAACTAGAAACAAACAGTCAAGTGCAGGTGTTGTGAAGTCTGTGAGAGAAGTAACTAGGGTATTGTGTGTAATATGAATTCCTAACTCAGTATAGCTAGATAATTGTAACATTTTCTAGTGTGTAGAATACATAACTGGTAAGTTAGATTCACCTTACCGTTTGACCAGGAATTAGGAAAATTTCACTGCATGATTTGATCCATCCCTGAGGTGTTGCTCCATCCCTGAGGTGTTGCGCATTACTAACTCTTACCTTGTCCCAATAAAACCATCCCTTGTGCGTTCAGGTTGATTAGATAAGTGTAATCACATCGAATCCTGTTATTCTATCTCTTTTCTTATTCATTACCCCCTTGATTCGTAAGTAAGAATTAAGCGAGTTCTAATATTGGTCACCATTAAAAAATCCAAACAAAGATATATATATTACATGCATGCATACTTTTTAAGGATTACGAATTATCCGATTTTTACTTCGTTAGTTCTTCAATGGTTCCCACAACCCTAGATGTGGATTTAGCTACTCATGTTCATTGTAGATGAAAGGCTTGTTTTAGGTTACAGCATAATTAAACACTTACAAAGATGAATTGAAGAGAACAAAATCCGCAATCTCCACAAAATTCACAATGTTATGACTCGAAAGTAATGTCAAAAGTAATCCACAAGAACAAAGTATTAATCTCAAGTAACAAGTTCTGAACATTCTAACTGCTCTTTCTATCTAAAAATAACCTAAAAACCTATTTATAATAAGTGGAAACCAAATCCTAAACAAAATAGGAAAACTGCAATCGGAAATTCAGACAAACATAGTTATGGGATGTACATGAAAACACAACCCATGACTGGCCATCTTAGAATGCACTACTTAAAATCTATCCTCAACATTTGAACCCTTCCAACAGACCATCTTCTGACTTGCGGCCCATAAGAGGTTTTGTTTGGTGTCCCTTTTAAAATTTTTTAAAATCTCTGATATTCATGGCACGAACTAGAATACGACCCGTGGGAGCCTTCATCCGGTTATGGTTTAGCACTTATGCATATTTTCTGATCATATAAATATGAACAAGTCTACGGGTCGTCGAGCGGTCTACGACCCATCTGGTAACACATATCTTCAACTTCTGAAAATCAACATTTCACTATACCTGACCTTTGAAACCAATTTATGGCTCATGGAATGAACCATGGCTCGTAAAAAAGCCTCATGAAACCTCAAAAGTCTACGATCTACATGACTTAGCCCAATAATATTCCGATTCCTGAAATCCTGCAAAATCAACATAGAAACATATCAAACCTACTAACATCGCTTTAAAAGTACACAAAATTCTAACTTTAAAGCATCAAAAGTGTCGTATTTTGGTGGCATGTCAACACTCTCAATTTAAAATTATTGCTTGTCCTCAAGCGACAAACTCAATCTACATAAGCAATATAGCAACACTAAGACTTCAATATCATTGCATATATCTTATCTCAATCAATTGCAGATACCCAGTCAAACTCACTAGTGCATATATAAGACAGTTATCAAACAAACTCATGGGGACCAATGTCTGATAGCGCACTATGACAAGTAAGACAACATAGATAAGCAACAATCACCGAAATAGCCTAAAGTCAACAATGTAATTGAAGTGCCTCCATAAAATCAAAGTCTCATATCTCACTCAACGTGATATATTTAAATTCAATGCTCGGGATTGGCAAGTACACTCGCACTCACAATAGATATTCAAACATTGTGTATAATATCATAGCTTGCCCCTATACTCATAACCATGACATTTGGCTAGTTGACTTAGGATCACTATAGGACTTTGTTAGCTTGTAACGTACGCTCAGGGGGCTTTGGTATGATATGATTGGAACATAGTGACTAATTGCCTTCCTTGACTCTTCACTATTTTGAAAATTTCTCTAAGCAACACCGACATTTTCAACTCATAGATCCCCTTTTCCAATTTCAAACACTTTCGGTGCCTTATTCCACTATTTCATCTTACTGTCTTTTATTTTTCTCAGTTCTTTTGTTTTTTAGCTCATAATTTAGGCATCTATTTGTTTTTCTCCCACCCACTTCAGATTTTCCCCTTTGTTTTGCTTCACTATGCTTCCTTCCCCATTTTGTGTGATTTCTTTGCAACAACGACCCTCAACTTAGGCTTTTGATCCGAGTTGAGATGCACAATATCCAACCTATGAACCAAGGCCACTTTTGGTAGCCACCCTTAACTTAGGCTTTTAGTCTGAGTCAAGGTGCACAATATTCAAGGTGAGACCAGGGCTGATTTAAAGATTACACAGACAAAAAGGGTCGGTTACTCATATGTCTACTAAGAAAAGGGTACATGTAAGGTTCAAACTTTAGGATTGAGGGACAAGATCAAGGGATACTGGTTATTTTTAGGCTAAATAGACTAATATGAACAACGACCTATGATCCTTTCCTAACCGACTAACCTACAATCTCAGTCAAAGTAACAGAGCAAGCTCTAAATAAAAACACAATATAAGAATTATGCAATAAAACTCATACACACTTGGCACTAAATACACTATCAGCCTAGACTCTTAGATCATGCTTTTTATCATAATTAAGTCTTAACTTTTCTAGACAAATATTGTCATTCATTGATTTCATATAGTTGTTATCAAAATTACCTAACAGAGCACATCATTAATCACAAAAATAGTTGGGTGTCATCTTTCATCAAAAACTAACAGATGCAACTAATATCAGTACAATATGCTACTAGTACTACTTACATATCCTAAACAAGCCTGTTCAACAAAACATAAATGTCCTTGTGGAAAGAACATAGACAAGAAAACCCCACAAACTCAAATATTGGAATAGATATAAGCCTTGGTTACCAGACTTCATCGAGGCCTATAAATACCCACACCCCATCAAAAAGTATTTGCATTGTCCTCAATGCAACAAAATAAACCAAAATATCATATTGGGGTCAAAAGGGACATACTGGGCACCTAAGTGCCAGTCTCTATCTGTACATCACTACCATTAGCGTGCTGGGTGGTTTCCTTAGTAGTAGATAGTGTCTAGCACCCCCTCACTAACTTCTGATCTTGTGCCTACTATTCCAACTCATCTACAATAGAGGCTCGTCTAGTAGCCTCAAACTGCTTATCCTCTATCCTTGCAAACTCTCATATGGAAACATCAGGATCATAAGAATCAAGACAAAGACGTATCCCAGAAGCACGAACTGGAGGCTCATCAACAAACAAGTCTACCACCTCGAAAGTATTGGCAGTAATGGGAATCACCAAAAGGCGTGGATGAGTGCCCTCATCTCAGTGTAGAGCTGTTGGATCTTTGTTCGAATAGCTGTTATATCGGGAGTCTAAGTCGATCTGAGGATCTGCTTCACTCGCCTCTCGAATGAATCAACACAGCCATGAAATAAACAAGTCTCTCCTCCATGGAGGCCATGAAATGTGCTTGTGTGCGCTCCTTAGACTCTACTATGGCCTTGCGTACCCAAGACCATCTGCTACAACAACTGAGTCAATCAGGAATTAGTACGAACTTATCGCTGTACCAGAGTCTATATAGACTTCGTAGACATGTATACCATGCTTGCAGTGGGAAGACGTATAGGCACAATCTCTGGTACAATAGTAGAAGTAGTAGCGAGCCCCTTCTCCCTCTCAATATCCATCTATGGGGGGCCTTTGGTCTTTTTAGCAGTAGTAGTGGAGGAAGTAGGCTCAGGCTGTGGTGCCTCAACAAACATCTTCGGTAGTCAAATAGGAGAATGCAGTGCTTGTTGAATAGTCACATGATTCTCATCATCCTTTATCAAGATGGCATCCTGGGTCCTCTTAAACCTCAATAATCATGTCCACATTGGGGAGGATCTCTGCCCCCGCCTCTATGCATAGTTTGTGAGTTAGGCATGGGAAGTAGAATCAATATGGACCTCTCATCTGCTATACAATGGAAAAAATCAATACCATAACCAGCTATAATGCTAGCAACCACAACAACATGGTCCGATATCAAGTGTTATCCACCGGGGTCGATCAGATCCGCGTACGTACAACAGCCCACAAAACTTTACCAGCAAAGCTGACTAAAGCATTCACTATCGACACAGATCTGATATCCATTCAAGGTCCTGCCCATACTTAGTTATGTGCTTGGCAATCCATCACATAAAAATGGACTTTTGAGTTACATCTCTTATCATACCTTGGTCCGTGGTTTGCCCTGACCTGTAGTCATACTCATCTGTGGTCATAGGGGCCCGGTACTTGGCACCAAATAGAAATATCTTGATGGTGGTCTTAGATATGTCTCCAGGGACTCCACACACCATTTTATGTGTCAAGTAGGGTTGTGCAAGGGGCTTTCATTTCTTTGGGGTTACCTGAATACTCATAGCAGCTAAGATGCGTAAAAATCTCAGACTAGAGTCTGGGAGTACTTCCGTGATAGGACTACTAACCAATCAAAGTGATACCAGGCATGGGAATGCTATCAAATTTTGATGTAGCGATTCGAGGCTTCTCAAAAATAGTACGAGCTTATCGACCCCTGTCGTCCTGCAGAATATCCTCCCTATATATATTCTACATGCCCTAGATACACCATCGACTCATCAAGCCAGCTAGAGAAGTCGGCGTGGGTTGGACTTTGTGGACTCAAATCTTGACTCCTCTCGTGATCCGGAGTCATATCTATCTTCAGACCTTGATCGAGACCCCTCGCTGAAAGCTGCCATTTGGATCGACTTGCTCTTCTGGGTGTCTCCCTCTTCACTCTTGGGAGGATGAGCAACTATGACCTATACTTAGGCTAGCACTATCTGTCTAGATGTTGCCCTAGTGTGTCATCACTCAACGCCCTCGTCTTGATGGGCGTTGAGCACCTCTAAAACTGCCCTTGGTGTCTGTCGGCTCATCACGTAGTTGGATCTGCAATGCTTGTATCTTATCTTTCTTGGGATAGGGAGCTATAGTACATGAAAGTCCCAAAAAAAAAGCATACACGAGTCATATAAGTATAAAAAAATCAAAAAGTTAATAAAAATGTTCATAGAAGGACCTACGAAGGCTCACCTACGGGCTGTAGGGTAAACTAAAGACCGTAGAAGGCCGTCGTAGGAAATAGGAAAAAGTACATTTGGCTACTATAAGTGCACATATGAGCCTAGTCATGACCTATAACATGAAGTACGCGTCGTAGATGGGGTCATAGGTGCAATGTCAAAAATCACTTATTACAAGCATGGAATCTACGAACAATCTTTATGGGCCATAGTATGAGATACGACTCGTAAATAGGTTCATCCAGTAACATCTCAGAAAAACTAGTTGTTAATATCTACTTACGAGGGGCATCTATGGACCGTGGACTAATCCACGGACGTGGAAGACCCTCGTGCTGTTGAAAACCAACAACCTGAGTTCACTGAGTTTACAATTTGATTATGCTTGTTAATATACACTACAAATTCAGCTAAGTCGTAGCCAAGGTAAGATTACATTATTACTAAAGCCTAAACTAGGTGGGTGCACAAAATAATACGGCATCAAAGCAATGACACTCAAACTAAGTTAAACACATGGAACATGCCTTCCAAATTAAACCAAAACTCACTCATACAAAACACCACCCACCAATAAAAAATTAAAACATAGGCAGTCCATGGTCCTATACCTCACCCATCAATCCTCTCAAATACATGTAAAAATCAAGATTACCACCATTTGATCAACTTAAAAATCCCAGTATTCAATTCATGCACTACCTTATCGATTTTAACTCATACGACAAGGAATCACACGATTACAAATGATGATGCTCACATCAATCTAAATGTTCCAGATTACATATCTAATCAAATAGTGATAAACACATGATACACCCCATTCCTAGGCAACACTAACCATTAGGGAAAAGGAAATTCATACAATCATCCTCAATAGTATCTCAATGCAATAAACATAATTTTGGAAAAAAATAAGAAATCAAGAGGAGTACATATCAGATTATTGAGCAAGAATTTGAAAAATTAGATAGAATTGAAATTCTTGAGGTCCTAGGTCTGCCGGAAGAGTAGATAGGTGGCAAGAATTTGGCAAGAATCTTGGCCAGAGAATATGGTGGAGAAAGTCGATGGTGATCATACTTGAGGAAGAAAGGTAAGGGTTTGGTGCATGTGGAAATATTTTGGAAAGAGAGGGTAATTTGAAATTAACCCTCTTTTCTTTTACAGATCGGGTTGGGTTTAAGTGGGGTTATGATCCCGTGAAACCCTAATTACAAGCTGTAGAAGGTTTTATAACCTGTAAAACACGGTTTCAGGGTTTTTGAATCATGTTTTTAAGGACTTGCCTACTACGAAGCCTTCTATGGGTATAGTTTCACCTACAACTCATAGGTTGGGTTCGTGAGTGCCACCAACACTTAGCAAAACTCCAGAATCTTACCTAGAGTCTATAAACCCTATCCATGCCCCATAATTGCATCTATGGGCCATAAAATTAGCTCGTAGACTAGAGTGCACAATGTTTTGCTAACTGGAAGTGGTTTTACGTGTCAGTATATGGTCATCGTGTAAACCATGTCCTGTGGAACCATTCGTAGAACCAACTTTTCTCACCTTTTTACACTAGTTTGTTGCCTTAACGTTGTTCCTACACATTCTCCGCCAAACAAACTATTACCCTATAATATTCCAGTCTGTGTGTCCAAAATTACAACCAAAACTTGAAAATTAAACAGCCTATGAGTCCAAAAAGCAAAACTAATAAAACTACATAAGAGTTACAGCTAAGATCTTGGGTTGCCTCCCAAGAAGTGCCTGATTTAATGTTGTAGCATGACTTAGACATTAGTTATTCAAACTTCATCAAGTGCCCATGCTTCCATTGTCAGTTCTTCCTCAGCATTGCCAAAGTATGGTTTTATCCTTTAGCCATTTACCTTGAACTTCATACCATTCTTCTTTTTCAAACTCAACAGCCCTATGGTGGAAAACATATACAACTTTGAAAGTTCTCACCCATTTAGACTTGAATTTTTCAAGTTACAACTTCAACCTTGAGCTATACAATAAGATCAAGTCTCTTGATGTGAACTGGCATTCTCAATATGATGATCATATTGCAGCTTCATCCTTTGCTTGTACGGTGCTGAGATTTCATATTCCCTCAAATGGAACTCATCAAGTTTATTGAGTTGGCTCAGCCTTGAGTTTGCAGCATCCTTCCAATCCAGATTCTGCTTCTTGAGTTCCCACATCGCCTTGTGTTCAAGCTTTACAGGGAAGTGACATACTTTACCAAAAACAAGTTGGTAAGGGAAATACATATATGAGTTTTTAATGTTTTCTGGTATGCCCATGCATCATCAAGCTTCCACGACCAATTTTTCTATTTTGCATTCAAAGTTTTGGATAGAATTTATTTAATCTTCCTATTAGACATCTCAACCTGCCCACTCTTCGGTGAATGGTAAGGTGGTGCCACTCTATACTTCATCCCATATTTTTCAAGAAGACCTCTAAACAACCTATTGCAAAAATGGGAACCTGCATCGCTGATGATTGCCCAAGGAGTGTCAAACCTCTAGAAGATGTTTCTTTTTAGGAATTCTATGACACTTTTACCTTCATTATGAGGAATCTCTACAACTCCACCCTTTTTGAGACATAATCCACAACAACACAACTAGAATATACTTGTTCCCATAAGAACTGACGAGCAGGCGTATGAAGTCTATCCCCCAAACATCAAGTAACTCGATTACCATAATGGGATTTAGAGGGACCTCATGCTTGTGGGAAATACCACCTTCATTCTGGCATCTTTCACAAGCTTTAGCATAGTCATGGCATCTTGGTGGATGGTTGGCCAATAGTAGCCACATTTCAAGATCTTGTATGTTGTCCAAATTCCACTATTATGCCCACTGACCAAGGATTAATGACAAGCCTCAAAAATGCCCATCATGTCCACCTGAAGAAATCAACAATGAATAATCCCATCTACACAGACACAAAAGAAATATGGGTCATCCCGGAAAAACTTTCTCACATCAGCCATACACTTATACTTCTTGTGAAATGTCAAGTCTGGTGGCACAAAATTGCTAACTAAGTAGTTCGCATAATTTGTGAACCATGGTGTCCAATCATGAGATGCTGCCAACATTCTCTCATCAGGGAATGAATCATCAATCTACACCCCATCATTAATCTTTTCCATGGTCTCGTTCTCAAGTTCTGATAGGTGGTCTGCAACTTGATTTTCTTTCCCCTTTCTATCAATCACCACAAAATCAAACTCTTTAAGAAGACGTACCCATCGAATCACTCTTGGTTTCACATCTTTCTTCGCCATCAAATACCTCAATGTTGAGAGGTTAGTATGTACAACGACTCTGGTCCCCAAAACATATGATTTGATCTTCTCAAATGCAAAGACTACTGTAAGAAACTCTTGCTTAGTGGCAATGTAGTTTTTTGTGTAATATTTTGGGCTTTACTGGCACAGTAAATGGGGTGTAGAATCTTCTCTCTGTGCTTTCCCAACACCATACCAAGTGTAACCCCATTTGCATGACACATGATCTCTAAGGGCTTAGTCTAATCTGGAGGAACAATGATAGGCATCGATATCAACCTCTACTTCAACCCCTTAAATGCTTTCAGTCATGCATCATTAAAAACGAACTTAGCATCCTTCTCAAGTAGCTTCAATAAGGGTGTGCAATTTTGAAGAAGTCCTTTATGAAATGCCTATAGAAGCCTCCATATCATAAGAAACTTCTCACACCTTTAACAGATATAGGTGGAGGAAGCTTCTCAATAACCTCAACTTTGGCTCTATCAACCTCAATACCTTTAATAGAGATTCGATGCCCCACAAAATACCTTTCTTTACCATGAAGTAAAACTTTTCCCAAATCAACACAAGATGATATTCTTCGCATCTCCGAAGCCTATCATGTAAATGCCTCAAACAATCCTCAAATAAATCTCCAACCACACAAAAATCATTCATAAAAACTTCAACAGCTTCATCTACCTTATCTTAAAAGATGGACATCATGCATCTCTTGAAGATGGTTGGCACATTATACAATCCAAATTGCATTCTTTTGAATGTGAAGGTGCGATAAGGTCATGTAAAGGTCATCTTCTCTTGGTTCTCTGGAGCAATAGGAATCTGGTTGCAGCCTAAATAACCATCAAGAAAATAGTACCAGCCTTTACCCACCAAGTAATCTAGCATTTTATCCATGAATGGCATAGGGAAGTGATCTTTCTCAATTGATGCATTGAACTTGCGACAATCCATGCAAACCCTCTAACTTGTGATTGGCCTCGTAGGAATCAACTCATTTCTAGTATTTGGGACCACAGTGATACCTCCCTTCTTTAGAACATATTGGATCGGACTCACCCATTCACTGTCAATAATCATACATATCACACCTGCATCCAACCACTTAATGATATCTTTGCGCACAACCTCTTCAATCAGTGGATTGAGACATATTTGGTGCTCAATACTTGACTTATAGTCCTTGACCAGTTGAATCCTATAAGTGCATATGCTAGGTGGGATGCCAATGATGTCTGCAATCGTCCATCCAATAGCCGTTTTGAATCACTTGAGTATCGAAACTTATCCTTCCACCTGTTCATCATTAAGATCTGCATCAACATAACATACAAAGTACTGTTATTACCCAAAAATACATACCTCAGATAGGCTGGAAGAGCCTTCAATTCCAACACTAGTAGCTCCTCAATGGATGGTAGAGTCAATGAGGACTCGTGATTCTTTAAATCCAACTCAAGTTTGACTTTGTACCTGTGATAACTATGTACTCCAAGTGCCCCAACCATCTCATCATAGTCTGGGATGTCATCACTCTCAAAGTTCATCAACATAACCTCAAGAGTTTCAACACCCAGTCTTTCCTCAATTGGAACTTCCAATTGCACATCATCAATACGGTCAATAACAGAGACCAGTTTCTGATCATCAAGTTTGTTCATAGATTGGCACACATTAGAGACAAGCTCTTCATCATTCAATCTAAACTTGAGTTGACCCAACTCTATGTACTTGTCTAGTGGCTAAGAAGGGTCTTCCCGAGATGATTGGGACATCAAAGTTGATTTTGCAGTCAAGTATCACAATGCTTTAAGGGAATATGAACTTCTCGACTCAGACTAACACGTCATAGAGTATCCCCTACAAAATTATTAATAGTCCCGTCTGACATAAACAACCATATTTTAGTCGAGTGAGGGCTCTTAAGCAAAACTGCTTGAACACTGCAAGAGGTATAAAGTTGATGCTAGCTCCTAAATCATATAACACCTTATAAAGTTGAAGACTCTGATGGTGTAAGGTATGGTGAATGCTTAGGGATCCTCCTTTTTTTCACCAAGGACCTTGTCGCGATAGCTACACAATGGTGAAAATCATGAGCAAGATCTTGGCTCACAGTCCTCTTTTTGCTTATAAGATCCTTCATGAACTTGGCATACCTAGGCACTTTCTCAAATGCATGAATAAGAGGGAGATTAATAGATACCTTCTTAAACATGATGATGAAGTTCTGAAGCTTTCCTTCTTTTCGTTCTTCTTAAGTCTATGAGGGAAAGATGGTGGAGGCTTAGGTATGGGCTTCAGCTTCCTTGGTGTCACCACTTCATTGCTCACCCTAACCTTAGCTTTTTTATTACCTGTCTCTGCATCCTTACTTTCTCACGAACCATATCATTATTTACTAGCATTGGCAGCTCGATTGTTTGCTTCATGCACAATCTATCATACTTTGGATTCTGTACTTTGTTACTCGACAATGTACCTTTTTGACACATGTTCAAATATAGAAACTAAAAATGGTTAGGGTCGATCCCATGAGGAATAAGGTCTAGACTTGGAATTATTAAAATCAATAAGAATGAATTAATCAACTTATTTCCCGAAAGAGGGGAGGTTTGATAAAAACAATAAATAAACCTAAACTAGAATCAAACAGTCAAGTGAAGTGTTATGAAATCAGTGAGAGAAGTAACTAGGGTATTGTGTTCCCATTCAAGGTCTCATCTTGGGCATCAGCCTTCTTCAGCAACTTGCCAAATATCTCCTCAATCATCGAACTACCTACCCCAGAACCACGATTATCCAATGGAACATACGGACTATTTTTGTACCTATCTCTCTGACCCAATCATCATCTCTGTCTTGCCCTTTGTTTCTGTCGTAGTAACCTCCTCAATTTTTGTCCTTACATGCATTATCTCTGTTATAGTTTTGACCTTGATTCACTTTACCTTTGTACCAATAGTCTTGATTGGACCCTTAGGCTTTGGTCTAGAAACCTTCCGTCTCATCAATCACAATGAACGTATCCTCCTTATAATATGGTTCCTCATACATGGGTGCTCATGGAGACTGATGACTAACTACATTTACTTGTTCTTGGTTTTGCTTCATCAGAAACCCCATATTAGTATCTATGCTAACTCCTGCATCAAATCTTCATTGATCTTGGCCTGCTATGGATCAGTACTCACTACAAAAGAGCTCTTAAACATCACCTTGTCCCTTGTGCCCCATGCATGATTAGCCTTTGGTACCTTCTCTAGTCACTCAACAACAACCAAAAAAGTGCAATCCAAGAATGAGCCTCCCGTTGTAGTGTCAGCAACTGCTTTGCAATTATCATCTAGTGCCTGATAGAAGATTTCTACAAATGAGTCATCAATAGTCTTGTGATCTAGGACACTTCTCAAGCACTTTGTGAATCACTCCCATGTAGTACTAATCGAATCACCAGACAATTGCTTGAAGTTGTTTATCTAATCCTTTAGCTTCAAATTCTTTGATTTGGGTAAATACCTCTCCAAAAAGGCTTTCTACATTTCCACCCAAGTAGTGATAGTGCTCTGTGAAAGCTCAGCTAACCATACTATCGCTTAACCTATGACACATAATGGGAAGACATGGAGCCTAATGATATCCATGGACAAATTTTAATTTCCCATCATGTTCTTGCAGAAGAAAGCAACATTATGTAGATGGTTATGCAGATCCTTTGATGGTAAGCGTGTGAAAAACCTTCTATTCTGCAATATCTTTAACAACCCACTCGATATGACAAACTTAGTATTCTCAGATAAAGGAGGAAACAAAATAGCTCTGGTGACATCCACTACCATAAGGTGAAGTCCATATGGATTCCATGCATTAGCAGCTTCTTGTTGACCTTGTGGTGGTGGATTCACATACTCAAGTGGCGGTGGATCATTATTATTTAGATTACATGCAACATTTGCAGCATTATTTGCATTGTCCTGGGCCATTCTTTTGTAATATTTTCTAGATCCCCGGATCAAATGGAGTCAAGGGGATGCCTCAACTACTATTAGTGGGCATACGCTACACCTCTATACTAAAACAAAAAAAAAGTGTGAAATAACGAAAATAAGGACTAACTCACAAATCACTCTAATTAAACCAATCTAAAAGTTGCATTCCTCAGCAATGGCGCCAAAATTTGATCATGCCCAAACTACACCTCCCAATCAAGGTATAAGTTGCCACTATTCAAATATAGAAACTAAAAATGATTAGGGTCAATCCCATGAAGAATAAGGTCATGACTTGGAGTAATTGAAAGTAATTAGAATGAATGATCAACTTATTTCCCAAAAAGGGGTTGATAAAATGCAATAAATGATCCTAAAATAGAATCAAACAGCCAAGTGCAAGTATTGTGAAGTCAGTGAGAGAAGTAACTAGGGTGTTGTGTTCCCCATGAATTACTAACTCAGTATAGCCAGATAATTGTAACCTATTCTAGTTTGTAGCATGCAAAATTGGTAAGTTATGTTCACCTAAACCTTTGATCCAGGCGTTAGGAAAATTGCACCACGTGATTTGATCCATCCCCGAGGTTTTGCATTACTAAGCCTTACTTTGTCCCATTATAACCATCCCTTGATCCATTCAGATTGATTAGATGAGTGTACTCACGTCGAATCCTATTATTCTATTTCTTTTCCTATTCATTATCCCCTTGATTCAATAAGTAAGATTTAGGCAAGTTCTAACAATGGCCATCCTTATAAAATAATCAAAATGAAGACATACATAATACATACAAGCGTACTTTCCAAGTATTACGAACTATCCAATATTTACTTTGTTAGTTCTTCATGGTTCCCGTAACCCTAGTTTTGAGTTTAGCTACTCATGTTCCTTATAGATAAAAGGATCATGTTAGGGAATAGCATATTTAAACACTTACAATGATGAATCGAAGAACACAAAATCCAGAATCTCCATAAAAATTCACAATTTTATAACTCGAAAGTAATGTCAAAAGTAATCCATAAGAACAAAGTATTAATCTCAAGTAACGAATTCTAGACGTTTTAACTGCTCTCTTTCTAAAAAACCTAAAAAATCAATTTATAATAAGTGAAAACCAAATCCTAAACAAAATAAGAAAACTGGAATTTAGAAATCAGACAAATATAGTTACAAGCCATAGTTGAAATCATGGCCCCTAGCTGGCCTTTGTAGAATGCATTGCTTAAACTCTATCCTCAATATACGAACCCTTCCTAAAGACCATCTTCTTACTTGTGGCTCGTAAGAGGTTTTTTCATGTAACTATTCAACAATTCTTCAAAATCTTTTATCCTCAAGGAACAAACTACAGATGACCCATCAATGGAGTTATGACCCGTGGGAGCCTTAGTCTAGTAACGGTTCAGCACTTATGCATATTTTCTTATCTTCAAAACATGAAGAAGTATATTGGCTATTGAGTGGTCTACAACCTTTCTAGTAACATGTATCTAAAACTTTTAAAAATCAGCCTTTCATTGGACCTGACCCACGAAACCCATTTATTGCTCGTGGAACAAACCTGAAACCTCAAAAGTGTGCAATCTACGTAACTTAGCCAAAAATATTCCTGAAATCCTTCAAAATCAACACAAAAACACTTCAAACATACTAACATTGCTTTGAGAACACATACAATTCTAAGTTTAAAGCATCAAAAGTGTCGTATTCTAGTGGCACGTCAGCAATTGACTGATTGAGGAGTCTACTTGGGAGTAGATCTAGACATGCAAGGGGAGTACCCAAGCTTATTGGAGTCTTTAGGTACACCTTTATCCTCACTTTCGTGGAAGAAAGTTCTATTAGTAGGGGATGTTGTAATGACCCTCAAGATCATTTCAATGTTTTTGTTAATATCTTACTAGTGTAGGCCTTTGCATAGTAACCTCAGCTATTTGTAATGTATTGATATTGTTAGTATTGGTTGTTGGGTGAGTCGATTAAGTTTTATGTAGCTTTTTAAGTTAAATGGGAGATTATAACTGTAAAAATGAGTTTTCTGGTAAAATCCTAGCAAATAGTCTCAGAGTGGAATTCTAATTGTTCTATCAGCTTAGGAATGACCCTAGGCTTGGGAGTTTCTGTGTGAGATTAATTGATTTAATTGTAAAATCTGTTTACAGATAAGCCAAAAAGTGATTTTTGATGATAACCTGGGTTAACATGTTCAGAAGGGAATTCGGATGGCTGAGTCATCTCTAGAATATTGAATTTATTCTAGAATTACATTTCGTTGGATGGTGGGGACTACAAAATGCATTTTGACCCCCTCAATTCTTATTTAAATTTAACCAAAAAGTAGTGGGACCCTTATTTTACTATAACCAGCTGCGCTTGGAATTTTGACTGCATCGTTGGATCAGTAATGTAAAAATCGGTATGATTAATAATTGGTTTGTAGAAAATGGACATCAGATGGTCCCGAAACACCCTAGAGGGTATTTGAGGTTGGCTAGTGCAAGCACAACAAGGCAACCCTCAGTATGGACGGATAGATGCCCGCGTGCACGGAGTGACAAAGGACCACAACCTCGCATCCATTTGACTAGGCTCATGTTCATGGAGGACTTGGCATGCTATGCCCCGCATCTCCAATGCCATGCCCTCATCCATGGAGGCAAGTGAGGCGATGGGCAGTGTATACAAGGGAAGCTTTGTAAAAAAGAAAGTCATATTTTTAAACAGCAATAACTTTATCAATTTTTATCAGTTTTTAGTGATTTTGTATGGAATTTCATAAGGAACGTCATGGGGACCTCAGAATTCAGCTTTGGTGTGTATTTTGTGGTAAGAATCACTATTTTTCTGAACGTTTCTCGTAAATTGAAGACTTTCTGTTGTGATATCTTGACCATTTCTAACTGGAATTGTTTAAAATTTAGGTCTAAATTGTATTAATTTTTGAGATTTATGCCATGGGATATTGGAATTCTGTTGCATATGCCGTATATTTGAGTAATTTGAAATACAAGTTTTTGAATGTAAACTTTTTTTTATAAGAAATGTCACTCAATTTTTGAGATGTTTCTTATTAAATTATTGTGAGCCTTATTTTGAGATCAATTTCTGGCTATAGACTCGGGGTGACATGGAGGGCATTTTGTGTGGGTTGGTTTGATATTTTGGGCGTGGATCCTATCTTCCCCATTTTTGTCGCAATTGACCTTCTTTTCCCCATTTCTTGCAATATTATAGCCAAAAGATCCATATGTATGTTGTGGTTCATATTTTGATAGTTGAGCAACATTTAGAGGCGATGAGGAGAGGTAAAGCTCTCATCGACTAATCAAGAGCGCATGGATTTATCTTCAAGGTAGGCTAGACTTTCCTTACCTATATATAGAGTTAAAGTATATGTTGGGTGCCTATTTAGTTATTGGAAATTACTGGGTTAAAGGCTATACATACTAGTCTGGAACTACGATTGTTGTTTGGACACAGTAAATGCTATATCTATTATATTGACTGGGTTTTAGTATTGGTTGGTCGTAAATGCATCACATCAGGACTATAAAGGTGAGATGAAGCATGACAGAGGCAAGCTAAGTATTTGTGCTACTTGTGTAGATATAATTGACTGTTTGAATACTGATTTGACCAGTTGGGCTTCCTGCACTGATACGTATATTACATCCGGTGTGGTTCTGGTTACTTGTTATTTATGTTATAATTATGTCCTATTAAAGGCTAACCGCAAATCTTTGCCATGTAATTGATACGTATGCCTATCTAGATACTTGTTTACCTGTGTGGATGGCCAGGTACTAGCGATATATAGTATTTAAGAGGCTGGTTGTCGATTATACCCTGACTACACATTCTGGCTCTATGGTTATGATCCCATTGTTGCGACTCTATTGGTGTATCATATTTTTAATTCTTTGGTGATTGAATTGTGTTTCTATCCGTAAGGTGCATGCTATGTCAAGAAGAGTAGCTAGGCTATCTACTATTCTTCTGGATGTTGTTTTACTTATGAGTCAAATTGTCTACAACTATTCATGATAATTATAGGTGTCTTAGGTTTTGATGAACCTGTCAATTGCTAGACATGATATTATACCTCTTCTATTGATAATATGTCTATTTAGTTTCTTGTATACCTGTTAGGGTTTTCTTGTAATGGGAAACATGTCATATTTTAAGAGGTTGACTATCTATTTTTCTCCTAACTACGTATGGAGGATCTGTTGTTGTCATCTTTTTGATATACTGAGCTTCTGGTTACCTGGTGACGACATTGTGATCCTCTTTGTAAGATGTATGTTATGCCTTGGGATTTAGTTAGATTGTATGTTGTTGTTGGTATATTTATTACATTATCGGTTGGGTCGCCTACTATTTTATCCTAGTTACTTGTTATACTTATCAGCTGGGTTATTGTCATTTTTCTAGATACTTGGGGTACTTCTGGTTATCTGCTTTCTATGTGCCTTAGTCCTAGGCTTAAGCCAGTGCTTCCCTACATTTGCTTTACTCAGAGCTTGTATAGTTACATATACACACAGTAGCACTTGAAAGGCACAGATCCTAAAGACCAGCTGAGTAGTTGACTATAACTTGGTTCGCATCCTAGATGATTATTACAAGGTTCGAGTCCCTGATGACTATTCTTATAATTCGAGTTTCGAATGATATATCATATGGTCTAAGGCCCGAGTGGCCATGCGCTTGAGTCCAAGTCCTAGGTGAAGCTCCTCGTGGTTTGAGTTCCTATGTCTTTTCCTGTTGTTTGAGTCTTGGATGACGTTTTTAAGGTTTGAGTTTTGGATGAGTTTTTCAAAATTTGTGACTTAGCTGATTATTCCTAGGTGCGGTATCTAGTTGTTGTCAGACCACTTGGCGTTGGTTGACTTTCTCGATTGGAGACAGGTCCGAAAAGGGGTGTGATACCTTGAGCAATAGTTAGGGGTTCAAGTCTTCATGTGATATTGTGTTCTGTACTAGTTGAGATCTTATACTATTTACTACTGATCCTTGTATCCTTACACCTATACACACCCTGATTGTGCATGTGTGTACCTTCTCGGCTTATGGGGGCCCAATCGGCATACACGCATAGACACTAGGGTCGTACACCCATGTATAACACTATACTTCGACCGTGTGGCAATTGTGATATGGTTCCATTCGAGTTTCAGTAGCTAGTTTTATTGTACACTGCTTGGTCCTGCTCAGTTGGGTCCTCTAGGTACCGCAGACATAGTCTTGTATAGTTATGTATATTCTGAGGTTCATGTCAGCTACATCCACTGGTATTCATATGCATCACTTGGTTATGTCAATCGGTACCATTGTACATTGCTTTGGTTATCCTTATCTTACTCAGTTTGGATCTTTTAAATCTATAGTCTACTTTTGTTCATTTGGCCATCTCTTGTATTCAGACACTGGCCTTGTACATTTACAATTTTGGTTTATATGTGTAGGGTGATATTCTGGTTATGTCTATATATATATGTGTGTATATATATATATATATATATGTATATATATTGAGTCTATAGTAGCTTTGTCCAGGTGACTCCTAGGTCATGGGGTAGTGTGTTGTTAGTTTCCTTGCATGTTATTAGCTATCATTGTGCTTAGCTTATTAGGATAGGTATGGTTGGTTCGGGTTTTCTTGCCTATAGGCGGGATCTACCAAGCATTGCCATGATCTAAGAGGTCGGGTTGTGGCATAGATTGTCAATAAGAATAGGTAATTAAAGGTTAAAAGACTACGATTGTAATTTTAACCCTGTGAATCAGTAATTAAAAGACCCATTATATAACACCCTCAAAGTGACTCAGAAAGTCCCTATGATATATTTCTTCAATATCTTAAATCCATGTGTTATTTAGTAAATCCAACTTTGTATTCTTTTTCAAGAGGCAAAATTGTGTAGGAAAAGGATCACCTTCAATTTTTAGGTCATTCGTATCGAAAAATAATTTTTTACATGAAATTGTGCATAATAAAAGAGTGCACTATGAATGTATCACCCGCTTGTTCCCCAATGGTACAAAAGTGTCCTACACCCATTTCAGGCCAAAATAGGGGAAAAAGTGAAGTTCGCACAAAATTTCACTGCAGGGAAACAAGGGGTGTTGCGCCCCTGGTCCCTCTATGTGTAGTTTTTTCTGAACTTCTCCTTAAGTGAGGAAAGTCAGTTTTGACTTATCAACACCTTCATATACCTAAATACTCAAAAATCATTCTATTTTTATCCCTAAATCTCTCTTGAAACACTCTCAAATCCTCCAAAAATATCTTTAAACTCCCTCCAAGTTCTTCCAATCTCTTGGGGATCAAGCTTCCTCCATTGAAGACAGAGCAACCAAAAGGTTTTTCAAGCTTCTTCAAGTTTAAAGGATCTAAGGTATGCAGGTTTCTACATCCATGGGTTTTTTCACCCATGGAGTCCCAAAACCTAATTTACAATTCCTTCAATCTTCAATGTTGATTTCTTATGGGGTCCTTCTAATTCTTCTATTAAGCATGATTTATGTTACAATTATTCATCAATTGCATGAGTTGAGTTCAAGGATTTTATATTATGACTTATTTTATTAGATTCAAAGTTATGAAGGTTATGATACCATGAGTCATTATGAGATTGATGATTTTATGATATGAATTGCATGATTCTATGTCTGAGATTCAAAATATGATATGTATGATTATGGTGGGTTGTCTAGGAATGATTTAAATTGATGATTTTCATTTCACCGATGCATAGTCCTGTTGAGTTACATGATCTAAAGCTTGCATGCATGAACCCACCCAATTTTCATATTGAGTTTTATAAGAAGACATAATCTCTAAAGATAACGGTTCAATAACAAAGTTATGAGAGTTTATGAAAGTGAAAGTTATGATGTTTGAATCCCTCAAAGATAAAGTTAAATATTGTAAAGGGACAAGCCTCACCAGAAGATATATCCCTTATAATTAGTGTAATACTCAAATATTGGATCTCAAATTAAGATGAGCTACTCTTTATATATGATGATAATGAAGCTAAGCTTTCAAATTTATGAATATGATTAAGCATATGTTTAAATTTATTCTTTGGAAATGACTTAGCACTGAATGGGTCAATTGGTGGGGTTCGTTAAGGAACCTTATAAGCCACCTTTCTCTCATTAACTATATGCACATAGGAGTCCTTCTAGGTTGGGCTAGTGGACCCAGCTAAGCCATAATATTATTATTTATAAAAAGATGCAATTGCAAAGTTACAGAGTTCTACCATGGCAAGTAGATTCCCTTCTCCCAATAAAAGAAGTTCATTAGCCTTTTCCTAATGGAAGGAGTTCATTGGATACCATGTAGTAGCTTACATGGTCTTATATGTCGGTAATGGTCATCTCCCATAATAGTATGATGTAAAGTAGTTATGTTATATCTTTCATGAAAGTTTTATGTCGAAACAACCTCGTGTATGTCATATAAAACTTATATCCTATTGTATATGATTATACATCTTGTTTATGAAGCTTATAATCTATTATTGCATTGCATCTCACATACTAGTCCATTTCAAAGTACTAACACATACTTGTTTCCTATATGATCTAACCATGTAGGGACCTGAGCACATCCTCATCTACCTCCTCATGGCTAGTTCAGTTGATGGAGATTATAGCTTGTGGTGAGTCCTCTAATTCGAGGAAAGATTCAATTTCTTTCTTGCTTATATTAAGAAACTTTCATTTTTGCTAGATACTTTGAGGATGAGCCCAGGACATGTCTTCGCCCCCCGTCCTAATCATGTTTTAGAGGTGTTGTTGGATACTTATATTATGTACCTATTATGATATGTTGATCTTTTATGGAGATTTATCATTTAGTCCATATCCCCTATGTTATGCTATGTGACGTTGTTGATGTTGTTGGAATGGTATTGATTTTCCTAAGTCCCTATTTCCCCATATCTTGAGTGATACATACCCTCCCCTTAGTACTTTTCTTATGATTAAATCATATAAATCTGTTTCCCTTTTCTACCCATAGCATAGTCCAAAGCCCCGATTTCTCTTAGAAATTATGTATTGATGCTTGTTTATATTCTGCCACCAAGGATGTGCCTAAGATTTGCTAAGAGGCTTATTTGGGTTGCCTTTGATCTTAATATTTGTTGTGTCACACCGAGGCCCTAGGCTCGGGTCTTCAAATGCTTAGTATTAGAGAATTAAGTTCGTAAATAGTCCTAGAAAATCCCACACACCGCGTCAAGTAATGTCTTGTTCATGCTTTTGAAGCACGCCACAACTATGAATAGGAGGCTATGAGGCATTTTAGGAAATGTTTCACTTTATTATGATTCATGTCATGTCGTTAGAAGTATCTAAGGTTATTCCCCTAACTAAGGACACCCTCTTTTCACATTCTAGAAAATGCCACTAAGAATTTGCCAAGGGATGAGGCTGAAGATCAAGCCCCTCCCCTGCAACAAGAAGAGAATGTTTCTCATGCAGAGTTTAGAACTACCTTCACTTTGTTGGCTAAAGCTTTGCCTAACCAAGTAATAAAGAGGTTGTCCTTCCTTCTTAAGCACCTACCCCGATTACAAAATTTCGTGACTTTTTGAGGATGAACCCACTGGAGTTTCATACATCAAAAGTTGATTAGGACCCAATTTCGTTTCTTGATGAGGCTTATAGAATTGTATCCGTCATGGGTGTACCGTCGGAGGAGAAGGCTGAGCTTATGGCATATTAATTAAAAGGGGTGGCTAAGTTTGGTATGATCAATGGGTTGAAGAAAAAGGTGTTGAGGTGGGCCGAGTTGGATGGGAGGAGTTCAAAGAGGCATATTTGGATAGATTCTTTCCATTGGAGTTTAGAGGGTGGCTAAAATGCAAGAGTTAATAAATCTAAAGCAAGGGCACATCAGTGTAAGAGAGTATTCTTTCAAGTTCATAAAACTATCTTAGTATGCTCTATTCATAGTATAAGATCCAAGGGCTAGGATGAGTAAATTCATATCTGGTGTCTTGGACATGGTCTCTAAGGAAGGAAAAACACCTATGCTCATCATAGAAATTGATATCTCCCGCTTAATGACCTATTTAAAACAAATTTAGGAAGAGAAATTAAGGGAGAAGTCAAGGGAGTCTAAGAGAGCAAGAATGGATTTTTCAACAACGGGGATGGTGCCCATAGAGAATTCCAAGGTGGTCACAAGCAAGGGAATCAAGGGTTATCTAAAACTCCTCCTCTTAAGTTCAACCAATATAAGTAGCCCAACCCAAAGCCCCAATGAGGTATGGGTGCACAAGCTTCTCCAAAGTGTGCGAAGTGTGGAAAGCTCCATAAGGGTAAATGTCTAGCCATCTTAGATGTGTGCTTCAAATGTAGCGAGCCCGACCATCATGCAAGTGAATATAGGAGTGGAAATGCGAAGCCCCAAGGCTAAGGTGGACAAGCATAAGGATCCTCGAAAGCTAATAGGTCTATGCCCTTTATGGTCATTAAGAAATAGAAGAAGCCCCAGATGTGGTTACTAGTATGTTCAACATTTGTGATTTTAATACTTATGTACATTTAGGTCTAGGGGTAAATTTGTCTTTTCTCACACCATATCTTTCCAATAGATTTCATGTATGTCCAGAAAATCTTGTTGAGCCTTTTAAAGTTAGAGAGGTTGTCCCGTGTCCATTGGTGAGCCCATTGTTGCATAAAAAGTCTAGAGAGGTTGTCATGTATGCATCATGCTTAAAGTTATTCCTTGTGATTTGATAGAACTTTCTATGGTAGATTTTGATGTCATACTTGGGATGGATTGGTTGCATACTTTCTATGCTTCCGTAGATTGTCGAACATCTACTACTAAGTTCCAATCTCCAAATGAGCCTACTCTTGAGTGGAAGGGTGGTAGTTCTTCATGTAAAGATCGGTTTATTTCCTATCTCAAAGCCCACAAAATGATTTCTAAGGGATGCATCTACCATTTGGTACGGGTTAAAGATATTACATCCAAAAGTCCATCTCTTGAGTCAGTCCCCATAGTCAATGAGTTTCCCGAAGAGTTACCCGGTGTCCCTCCCAAAAGGGAGATAGATTTTGGCATAGATCTTTTGCCCGACACCCAACCTATATCAGTCTCTTCTTATAGAATAGCCCCTGAAGAGTTAAAGAAACTAAAGGAGCAATTAAAGGATTTGCTAGAGAAGAGATTTATTAGACCTAGTAGGTCCACATGGAGTGCCCCAGTATTGTTTGTAAGGAAGAAGGATGGGTTACTCTGAATGTTTATAGACTATCGCCAACTCAACAAAGTTACAATTAAGAAAAAATATCCACTCCCAAGGATCGATGACTCATTTTATCAATTGCGAGAAGCTCACGATTCTTCCTATTTTGTTGACCCTAGTTCCACTAAGATGTATAGAGATTTTAGGGAAGTTTATTAGTAGAACGGAATGAAGAAGGAAATTGCTAAATATTGTTGTTGAATAGTTCAATTGTCAACAAGTTAAAGTGGAACATCAAAGAACAAGTGGTTTGGCTTAAGATATTGAGATTCCTACTTGGAAGTGAGAAGAGATTAATATGGATTTTGTAGTTGGGTTTCCTAAGACCAAAAGACACTTTGGTTCTATATGGGCGATAGTGGATCAAATGACAAAGTTGACTTATTTCTTGCTGATTAAGCAACTTTTGGTGCCGAGGATTATGCCATGTTATATATCCGAGAGACAATGAGGTTGCACGAGATTCTGTTGTCCATCATTTTTTATCGTTGTATTCAATTCTCCTCAAACTTTTAGAAGTCATTCTGAAGAGTTCTTGGTACCAAAGTAAAGTTAAGTATCGTATTTCAACCCCAAATTGATAGGCAAGCATAAAGAACAATTCAAACACTGGAAGACATGTTGAGGGCATGTGTCTTGGAATTCAAAGGAGGTTGGGATGATCACCTACCTCTCATTGAGCTTGCCTATAACAATAGTTATCATACAAGCATTGAATGGTGCCATTTGAGGCCCTATATGGTAGGCGATGTAGGTCACTAGTAGGATGATTTAAAGTTGGAGAAATTACTCTGGTTGGACCAGATTTGGTTATGTATGCCATGGAAAAAGTAAGGCTCATAAGAGAAAGATTGAATAATACCCAAAGTAGGCAAAAGTCCTATTCCCATGTAAGGCGAATGGCCCTTGATTTGGTGTGGGTGATTGGGTTTACTTGAAGGTGTCACCCATGAAGGGTGTGGTTCGATTTGATAAGAAAGGAACGTTGAGCCCTAGGTATGTAGGGCCTTATAAAAATGTGAGAAGAGTGGGAAAGATGGCATATGAGTTAGAGTTTCCATTGAAGATGAGCATAATTCATTTGGTGTTCCATGTGTCAATGTTGAGAAAGTTCATAGGAGATCCAAGTTTCATATTTCCATTGGAATATGTGAGGGTCAAGGAGAATTGACATATAAAGAAGTTCCAAGGGAAATATTAAATAGGAAAGTAAAGAGATTGTGGAACAAAGATGTAGCATTCGTCAAGGTCCTTTGGAGGAATCAACACGTTAAAAGTATGACTTGGGAAGTGGATGCAAACATGATGAAATGATATTCCTATCTTTCCCACTTTACTCAAGCCTAAGGTAATAAGATAATCATGTTTAAGATGTCATGTTTTGAGTTCCATCCCTTAGAGTCAAGTTGCTTGCATTTATACTCATAGTATCATATTTTAATTGCATCTTAATGCATAAGTTTAAAATTTTCAAGAAAGTAATGTTTAAGTTGCATTGATACATTTATGTTAAGGTTGTAAATTCCCTTGTCATTCCTCTCAAGCGTAGTTTCATAACAGTCAAGGATGAATGTTCCCAAGGGGAAGATATTGTAACCCCTCCCTCCCCCCCCCCCCCAATGCGACTCAAAAAGTCCCTATGATGTATTTCTTGAATATCTTAAACTTGTGTGTTATTTCACAAATACAACTTCATATGCTTTTTTAGTAGGCAAAATTGTATAGGAAAAGGGTCACATTCAATTTTTAGGTCACCCAAATTGAAAGTAATATTTTGCACGAAATTGTGAAAATAAAAGAATGCGCGCTAAGTCAAATTCAACTTGTTCCCCCATAGTACAAAAGTGGCCTAAACTTGTTGATGACTACATAATTTGCACTCATTTCTTGCTCTTTTCATATGATTTTGTGTTGTGAAATTCATAACTTGGGGCTAATTATGTTCTGAATGGTGTATGTTATAGGTACATATGGTTTAGATTTGGCTTTGCTAAGATAAATTGAAGTTGGAACCTAATTGGAGCCAAAAAGAGCTGAAAATGCACAAAATGATACCTGGCAGCAGTTACACTCCGCAAACATGGCCTTCAGTCCCAGGATCAAAGAGCTATAGCATACACAAAAGCGCGAATACGCTAGGCCCAGGCACGAAGGCAGAGCACAAGGAAATATAACTCTCCACGATACTGGAATGTTGAGCACGATTGCGGAATGTTGTAGTAACCAGCGTCGGAGCAGTTCTAGAAATTCACCATTTTCAACACCAATTCTCATATAGACGTACTCATAACCCTTGTTCTTCAGTTGATTAAGACTTGAGAACAGAATTCATACATTCTTGAAGAAGAAAAAGACACCTTAGTGTAGATTTTAGTTTAGTGTGAGGATTTAGAGAAAGTTTTATCCAAATGTTTGATTGGATTGAAGAGTGTGGGGTTTACTTGTATTTATCTTTCAATCACTCTTTCTTTCCTTGTTCTTGAATGCTTAATTTGTAGATTTAATTGAGCTTGGATTATAATTTGTATATGGGTCTTGATTATTTCTCTTACTTTCATTCTTAGTTGATGATTTACTTGCAAATCAAGTGGGTTTCTCCCAAATTACTTTGATTTTTTAAATTTACTTATGGCTTCATGCATATCTTCATGTATAACTTTAGATTTGAGGTCAAAAACTTGAATCTACCTTAGATTTTCAATTATTGCTTTAGCGAGTGTAGTTGAAGTGGAGGGTTGTATGATAGTCATGGGTTTATATATTGAGAGCCTCAAAAGCGACTCAATGGCTAAGTTTTGGGAGTTTTGGTTTGAGGTGCTCAAGCTAAGTGTGTCTTGAGTGGCTCGTATAAGAGGCCGTGGTTGGCTCTTGCGAAACATCTCCTTCATCCTGGTCGAGGGGTGATTGCAAGCAACTCAACCTACCCATAGCATTAATTAGATGCTAAGTGTGATGGATTGATTGAGTATTGATGGATTCCTGTATCCCTATCCTTACTTCCTTGCTTGATAGATCCTTACCAAATTGATTCTTAGGAGTAATTGTTAGCTTAGTTGCCCCTTTCTTGCTTGATATTCACTGGTTGAGTCAAAATTGAGTAGCCATAGGTCCTTGTTCTACTTAATTTCCGACATATTATTCCCTGTAGGATTTGACCCTAATCTCTAAAGTTGGGTTATTATGCTAATCACCCCTGCTTCCTTTGAGTAGCCAGGTTGAGCGACATCAAAATGGTATCGTTGCCGGGAACAATAGGCGCATTGAGATGATTTAGGACTTGTAGTTTACTCTTTTGGATTTGATTAGTAAGTACTTCTTTTTGTTTTCATTGTTTTTCTCTTTTTGTTATATGGCTAATTGCGATTTAAGCTTGCTTGATGAATGTAAGCCCTTTTTCCATGTCCTTTGGAGTATTGTACTTCGTACTGAGAAAAATGGTGTTGAGGATGTGAATGGGGCGAGAGTGTTGTAAGTAAGATTGGCTCATGGACTTAAGTCTTAGACTTTCCAATGAAGTGGCTCAACGACACCAATTGCTCAATATGAGTGACGATCTCAAGAGACTGCTTGCTGCTAGAGGTTATGAGTTTGACCATTTTGAATGGGAAGTTGATGTCTTAGAGGTCAACTTGAAGCTACACAACGGAGGAAGTAATGCCCCTAGCTTAAAGGCTATCAACTATGAGTTGGAGTCTCAAGAAGAAAGAGTAGTGCTTGATGTGGAAGAAGTATTGGGCCTATATATTTCATCGAGTCCAATAATTATCCAAGAGGCCAAAATTGAGGAGATGATACTAAAGTTGCAAGAACAAGCCATGAAAATCTTTAAAATGGCAACTTTAGTTTATTTGAACTTGGGAGTGTTGCCTACTTGGAGGTCACAAAATGTGAAGTTCAATTTGAAGAAGGTCTCTTGACACTCCCATGTCTACCCTAAGAGCCAAAAAGGAAAGTTGATGACAAGTTGGGTAGATAATTCAAGTTCTCAAAGTGGAGAGACCTATGGAAAATGTTGATGGTCTCTTATCACCCTCCTCATTAACTCAAATGGAAAATCATCTTAAAATTGGGGAGAAGATTCACCGCTTTAAAATGGAAATATAAATAGGTGGTGAATCAAATTTTGTTCATACTTTAATAAATTCTTGTAGTTTTAAATTTATTTTAGAATAGCTTCTTAATTTTCATTTTTGATTTTAAGCTTACCGTCATAATTTTCAAGGCTTTGGTACTGATTTTTTGTACAGGTTTTAAAGTGTTAAGATGATTGGAGTTGAAGAAATCGGTTGAAACACCAACAAAAATTGCAAAAGAATTAAACTGGACCATTTTGACCGCACTTTGGGACCCAAACATCTCCCCTCAATAAAGGGCAGACCGTGCAAATGGGCCTAGTATCGCCCAAAGTTACAAAAACTTTTGCCATGTCTGGCACTCAACGAAGCTTCGGGAACATGATCTAGTACCACAAAGGCGGATGTGGATTTGGCAATGTGGCACTATCGCACCTTACTTTCCGCGAAGGTGGTACATTGGAGTGAAAGACAAGTCACATGTGCCTTTTTCTGATACATTAAAGAAAAAGGAGATCACGGGCAGGGAATTGTGAGGTAAACAATCCTTTATAACTTTCTCTCTCACAAGTCTTCAAAAAGAAGCTTAACTTCTCTTTTCTTCAACCTTTTTGGTTACCCATTCAAAGGTATGTTCACCTCAATTCTACCTCATTTCTTGTTCATAGTTGACAATCTGTGCAACCGTGAGACTCTATGGCATGGGTACTACTTGTTTGCCAAATCTTTCTCATTATGGTTGTGAAGTCTGACACCAAGATAGTTTTGTCCAGTGTTGTTTCTGAGGTTCGTCTTTTTCCTACTATGTTGTCGCACCTCTAGGTACTTTAGGAAAAGCTTTTGGGGCCTGGATGTTGAAAAATGAAGTGGATTTTATTGTTAAATTGTTGTTTGTTTTTGGATAGTGATTAAATGTTGTTGGGGATACATTTGGGGGTGATGTTTTGTCAAAACAAGTCTATGAATATATTTCTATCATGTGTTTTATGAAATGCCTTTGCAAAATCTGAAAAGTGATGCTGGTAGTTGTTGCTCTTCGCGAGCGCAGGCACTATCCCATGATCACACTATTTTGGGAATTCTCAGGCTTTCGCGAATTCAGATAATATTTCACGAACTCAAAAGCCTGGAGTTCCTTGAACTCTGCGAACACGGTAATATGGCCACAAACATAGAGTACAATATGTCATTGTTCAAAAATAACAACACTTCACTGCTTGATCCGAAGTTTATCCAGTTGACTCTCTTGATCTAAGTGTTTCCTAATACACGACTTCAAACGTCTATAAGATGCTTTTGTCATGTGGTTTTGATTATTGTTATATTAGGGAGAAGATGGATCTTAACAACATACTTCATTGAAATCAAATCCTGCTAGAGGTGGAGGAAGAAGACTAAAGCTCCAATGTCGATATGCTGTGTCAAGGAGCCATTTAGAATCAACCACGCCATAGTAACCGAACTCTATGTTAATGCCTTGGAAACCAACTATGGAGAGGAGATTTAGGTTAGAATGCCAAGTGATCATTTCAGGGAGACTCGTATCTCCTCTTTTACTATATAGTAGTACTGTGAGGTCACAGTACCATTATAGTTAGGGGTGATCCTGTGATTTGATTGAATTTAATTGCTTATTTTGACTATGGCACGCCCTTGACAGGCTTTTATATATTGTGTTTGGGTTTATCTTTTTTAGTAGATTTGGTAGCTTCTTATTTTTCTTTTTATTGGTGTGTATAATCAACAGCTCTCGGTGATGGATTAAGTGACGACATTCTTAAGGGCAAATCTTTGATTGGATGTATGAGTGCATGAGTAAAACATGGTCTTTGGTGAAGTCTATGTAGCCATTAACTCTTGTTGGAATGATACATCAGGATTATGATTGTTTGGTATTAATATATTTAGTCAAGTGTTATGGATTGTGATAAAGAAGTACCCCTTCGATTTATAAAAGATTAAATGGTTTTGTGATGATTTTGAGACACACTTTGACTCTTATTTGCTAGATGGATATGTTTGAAAAATTAGTCCCTTGTGCTTAACTTGAGAGTTATATTGATCCTTTCCGGTTTTGCATGTCATGTATGTTGTAAGTTTTTATTTTGTCCCTTTTGTGCACTTGTGTCACTTGGAACTCATCTTGTTGGTCTTGAAATGTTGGTTTTGATAGGCTTTGGTTGGAAAAATGATCTTAGGCATTCTTTGGTTTGAATTGAGTCCGCTTATCCTAAATAGACCTTAAATGCATTGCTTTTACCCTTAGTGTCCCTTTTGAGCCTAATCCTTTCTATTGACAACCTTAATCACAAGCCTTGAACCTTTTTGAAAAAATATCCCTCATTTAAACCTTTGTCCCTCCTTGAGTTATACATGTGTGTAACAACTGAGGCTTTAAGCCTGCACTGGGGGTGATGTAGGTGAAAAAAAAGGGTGTCTACTACTTGGAGGCTTCTTTAGGAAAAAAGGCAAAGAAAGATGAACGAAGGAATGAAATGTAAAGAAACACAATGCTTTCAAAATGAAAAGAAAATGACAAGAAAGTGCTTGAATGAAAAGAATCCTCCAAAATATTGAAAAATAGTTGCAAGTGGGGCATCTAAGTGTGAAAAAGGAAGGATTAAATGTGCATTCATGTGAAATGCGAAAAAAAAAAAAGTGGAAAAGTTGGAAAAGGTGAAGGTTGTATGTGGGGCTTAAGGAGGGTTAGTCATTATTGTCCAAATTGTATCCTACCCTACCCCTAAGCCTATATTACAAGCCTAAAAAATCCTTTGAGATTTCGAACCAAATGAAATTGAGCCAATGTTGATTGAAAATAGAGGCAAGCCTATGGTGTTGCATTTGTGTACACAAGATGTTCTTTTGTTGAGTAAGAGTGTTTGAGTCCTTGTCCCTTAGTCATAGTAGGTACTTGTGAGTGTTTTGGAGACTTCCTTTCTTTTTGTGAGGACATGTAAATTGACATGGATTGGTGATATTGATGCTTTTCTAAGTGTGAGTCAAGTGGAACTAGTTAGTTGACTAGGAATTTGAGTCAGTCCTTGAGAACTTGTGTTGTCACTATGTCATCCTTGGAAGTTGTTTTGAATTGAAAAAAATATGCTTTTGAAAAGTGAGAGAGTTATTGGATAAGCACCCACATACTTGTGCTAATTGTTGGTACCAACCATTGTCATGATCATAATTTAATTGTCTTACGAGAGTTGGGAATGTTGTGCTTAAATAGCTAGCCTGTTGAGTTTGGTTTTGTTTTACATGAGGACAAGCAAAGTCTTAAGCTGGGAGTGTTGATGAGTGCCTAAATTGCACTCATTTCTTGCCCTTTTCTTATGATTTTATGTTGTTTAATTCATAATTTGGGGAAAATTATGCTTTTGATGGTGTATGTTACAGGTACATATGGTTTAGATTTGGCTTCCCTGAGAGAAATTGAAGTTAGAGCTGAATTGGAGCCAAAAAGAGCTAAAAATGCACAAAATGATACCTGGCATTAGTTACACTTCGTGAACGCAACCTTCAGGCCCGCGATCATGGAGCTATGTCATATAGAGAAGTGTGAACGCACTAGGACCAGGCTCGCAGGCGAAGCACGCTGAAAGCTGAGCGCGGTCGCGGGATGTTATGATATCCAGTGTCGGGGTAATTCTGGAGGGAAAAATCCAATTTCATTCTTGCTTATGTTGAGACACTTCCATTTTGCTTCATACTTTTAGGGTGAGCCAGGGACATATCTTGGTCTCTATCCTACTCATGTTTTAGAGGTGTGGTTGAATACTTATGCTATGTATCTATTTTGAGATGTTGAGCTTTTATGGAGACGTATACTTTAGTGCCTATCCCCTATGTGATGCTACGTGATGTTGATGTTGGTGGAATGGTATTGATCTTCCTAACTCCCTATCCCCTATGTGATGCTATGTGATATTTTTTATGTTGGTAGGATGGTATTGATCTTCCTAAGTCCCTATTTCCTCATAGCTTGAGTCATACTTACCCTCCCCGTAGTATTTTGCTTGTGATTGGATCATATAAATCCCTTTTCCTTATCTATCTCCATAGCGTTAGTCCAAAGCCCCACGTTCCCTTAGAAATTACTTGTTAATGCTTGTTTGTATTCCAAAACCAAGGATGTGCCTAAGATATGCTAAGAGTCTTGTTTGGGTTGCCTTTGAGTTTCCCATTCGCCATTTCGCACCTAAGCCCGCGAGTCGGGTTGAGTCGTGACACATTTAGAATAATAACATATGTCTTAAAAGGTTGCAGTCCTAGAAGTTCCCGTTTTATTGGTAAAGTCTATATTAAAGGATTGAGTAGTAGCTAGCCTAATTTCTTTTTAGTTAATTAGTAGAAAGTAACAAACAACATCATCTCTTACACAACACACACAATTTGTTTCGTATTTTGAGAATAATTGGCACCTAATTAAAGTCCTTTGGTTTGATATTCTGGCTCTAAAAGAGACACTACATTACTTGAGTTGACCGCATACACTTGATGTGCTTAGGAAGCAACAATAATTATGCTTCCAGACAATTCAAGATCGATGATAGGAATTATCTAACTTGTGATCATGAGTTGACATCAGTAGTATTTGCATTAAAGATATGGGATAAGTATTTATATTGACTGTATCTGGATTTATTCACTAATCTCAAGAGTTTCCAGTATATTTTTAGTCAAAAGAAGTTGTACCTTAGACAAAAAAGATGGCTAGAGCTTTTTAAGGACTACGACATAAGTATTCTCTACCATCTAGGTAAGGCTAATGTTGTTGTTGATGCTCTTAGCAAATTATACATGGGAAATACCATTCATGTAGAAATGTCACGATCAAAAATCAGATTGCAACTAAAAGAAACAAAGTAAAGTAAAAACAACCACATCCTTTGAAATAAAGTCCCAAGACTTGGAGTCATGAGTACAAAGGAATGATACAACTGTGCCAAATGAAAATACAAGCTCAATAGTGTCTGATACAAGTGACAATAAAAGAAATCTCAATGATCCATGGCGAATCAAAGACGAAGCCTTACTGCTAAGATCTGAGTAGGGTAGAATATCCTGGCTAGAATGAATCAACTACCCTGTGCGAGTCCCCGTGCTTGATCTATAGGAAGGAAACAATGTAGGGTTGGGTACACCAAAATGTACCCAGTAGGTTCAATTGACTGGGTAAGAGAAATTGAACAAGCATGTAGTAATGAAGAATTCTAACACCTGCATCCAAAAGGTTAGTACACAACATATATATATATATATATATATATGAGGCAAGATGAGATATCCAACACAACCAATAATATAACACCATAAAAGATGTGAATGTAGTATAGGGGGTCTGATCAAATCATATATTAAGTGTCTCTCGACCTTGTCACCTCAGCTTGATCAAGGCTATTACAATACCTCAGTCTTTCTACCCCAGCGTGGAAAAGAGTATAGTCTTGCCACCTTAGCATAGTCAAGATGCAGCCTCGCAACCTCAGCAGAGTCAAGAGTGAAGACTTGCCACCTCAGCGTGGTCAAGAGTGCCACAATATCCCAACCTTGCCACCTCAACGTGGTCAAGAAGGTGATAGACGTAAACAAGATATGAATGCATGCCAATGCCACTAGTCAATAGATATATCAGCAGTATAACAAGACAATCAAAGAATAATTTCTCATAGAGTCAAGAGGGGAAGAAGAAAATATCCTGGTGCCCTCACCCGGTACCACAAATCCCCAATGGGTCTCAAATTTCTGTAGCTCTTCCACTAACCGAAAGTCTCAATCACATTGAACTCGCAAGTCTCAACACATGCTTAATGTCATCAATGTCTCACAATTTTAGCTTTTCCAGCATAGCCTGGTCAAGGGTGTAGAAAGTAGTACAATCCCTCCCTTGCTACCTCAACATAGGTAAGGGGCCACATAACTTAAGGTGGTACAATTTCCCAGAAAGTGGCACCTCTCGTTCATGCTATATCATTTTAGGAAAGGGAATTTACAACAAATATCATGGTATTTCAACAACTACCAAGTCTAAGATCACTAAAATAATATTAGTAGTCAAGTGTGCGATCGAAGCTGGACCTTCCCCCATCCCCAAATATGCACACGAATTCCCAAAAGTAACTCAAGGCATCGCAGGCCATATACATGAATGTCTCGGGTATCACAATGTGTCATGTGGTGTAGATACAATACAAGAAGTGTGAATGACCAAACCATGGGGTTGGTGTGTGTATGTGTGTATATATATATATATATATATATATATATATATAGCATCATCGCAAATGATAAAGGATGTTTATATTAGATGTAATCTTGGAAACACTGAGCTAGGAGCATTATTTAATACCACAATACCACCAATATGTCTTACGATGCCACTTCTTCATCAAAAACCAATTACAATGAAACTAACTCCCACAAGTAATAAGATATGCCCAACAATCCCGAATGTATCATAACAAATCCTCAATTCATCACAACTTCACAAATACTTTAAAGGCCATAAAAAATACCCTCAAATAAACAAATGATCCCCAAAGGTATAACACAAACCATCACTTTCCTCGTCAATGCCCAAATTACATCATAAGTCTCATATTAACATACTGATAGCCCAAGATATACTAATTCACCAGTTTATATCTCAATTTATCATTAGGTTTGCAATTTACTTAGTTTTTGCCATAGCCGAAATCAAAAATCTGTCACAAGAATATCATATCAGCCAAATTGCTCATGAATCAATGTAGGCCTTACAATGACTACACAAGCATGTCCAATAACTAAAATCCAGTCCCCAAAAGGTTAGACGAACCTACCCCAACACTGAAACCGCACCCGGACAAGCGTTCAATCAATTCAAACCCCAAAATGATCACCGAGTCAACCAACAACTATAAAAAATATATACTACGCATCAAGAGATGAATTTCGATACCTATATTGACATGAATTAGGCTTAAGGGAAAAATGATCAAAATTAGGGCTAAAATTTGAAGTTCTCGAATCGAAAAATTAACTTTAAAATCAAGTTCTACTCGAAAAATGGAGTCCGTTAGTGAAAATCCCACTAAAATCTAGTTTAAATCGAAGGTGAAATCGTCATTTCATGTTTTGAGATCAAAAACTAATAATCTCCAATATTGGATGTCTAAAATCGCGAAATTCAAGATAAAATTAAGATAAAAGTCATGAAAATTAGTCAAATAATGTTAGAAACACTTACCCAAAAGAAATTTTCGAAAGGCCTCGTCCAAAATTGCCCCCAAAAGCTTAAAGATGTTGAAAATGAATGAAAATAGAGGATTTATGGCTTTTAAAATATTACAGAACTTTTGTACTCTGTGAATGCAGAAGGTTATCTGCGAATGTGAAGAGAAGAGAGATACCCATCAACCATACCTCAACAAACGCGGAGGTTTGTCCGTGAATGCGGAGAAGAACCAAGGGAGTACTCTATGAATGCGGAGAAAAGTCCGCGAACACAGAGAACAAAATGCCTTCACCAGAACCAACAAGCATAACAATGCTCAAAACTCGGAATGGGCCTACGGGACTCATCAGGAACCCAAATTTCACAAACTATACATGTTTTTACATTTAAAACAGCGATCCGGACTTAATGGAAACATCATAAATTGATTTTGACGCCTCCTCGCCAAATTTACCAATGCAACTCGTATAAACTATTTTAAATCTCAACATACCAAAACTGCCCTTGGCAACTCCAAAAAAAATATGACGAGACCATTTTTAGCATTAGTTGAACATCCGAAACTACTACAATTATCGAAATTTCAATCCAAGCTTCCAAACTCCAGATGTTGACCAATGTCAAACTTTGGTTCCGGAAACCACTAGAATCATAACTTTGGGACTAAAAACCTCATTTTTACTCAAAATTTTTCTGTAACTTTTAAATTGTTTATTTTTGGGATCGCAGAGCTAATGAAATCAATAGATCCCCGATCCAAGCTCCAAAATGCAAAATGGCATAAAAACTCACTTTTTCAATAACTTAAGCTTCTGAAAATGCCAAAAGTCATATTTTCAGTTTTAAAACTTCAGATTTCAGTTCCAACCATTCAAATAATTCAAATTACGCCCAACACAACATACGAAAGGGTAAAATAGTGATTTTCATAGATAAGGCATAAAATGACCAACCAGGTCATTACATTATTCACCACTAAAAATAATATTCATCGTCAAACATAAGAGAAAGGAAGGTATAAGAAGCCTCAAGAAGGCTGGGATATCTGGCTCACAGGCTCGACTTCAACTCCAAAGTAGTCTTAATAACAGAACGGTATAGTTACAAAACCTTTACTGAAGGTTTATCCTTGGGTCTTAATCTCCGAACTTCTCTGTCTAATATAGCTATAGGCTATTCCTCAAAGGAAAAATTTGTACCCAACTCAACAGAATCATAAGAGATCACATAGGACTCATCAAGAATGTAACAGTGGGGCATAGAAACATAAAAAACAAAATGAACATACGATAATCTCAGTTGTAAAGACAACTTATAGGCCACCTCACTAACTCTCCTCAAAATCTCAAATGGGCCAATGAATTTGGGACTAGGTCTTTGCCACACTAGGGTGGAACAAGTATCCAACCCAAAGAGCTCCCTCTAAGATCAATCTCATCTAGTGTCTTACCTTAGGCATAGTCTTTACCATTTATCATCAAAGCCCCATCAAAATTAGTTATCATAGTCTTGGCTTCATCCTTTAACACTTTTTCACATATCAAGTTCAATCCAACACCCTCAAACTGGCAAGCACAATTCTAATCAAACAATGAAGATCTAACCTCATAATGGCCAAAATACATAGAGAAGGAGAACTACGTAACCGAACTAGCTATCTAGAAACATAAGTTGTTACTCTTCCCCTTTAATGCAATAATCCACCCAAACCTACTCTAGAAGTATCACAAAACACCATGACTAATGCTTCTTCCTCGGTCATAGCAGGAATAGATAATAAAACCAATGTTACAACCCAAAAAAAGGTGTAAAAGCAACGCATAGGGGCCTTGTCAGACCCTATACCAAGTATCTCTTAATCCTGCCACCTATTCGTGGTCAAGAGATTTATAAAGTATAAATCTCACCCTTGCCTCATGCCCGAGTTAAGGGGATTGATACAATGCAACATGGGACAATACGAGTCAGTGATACCAACATAGATTTGTGCATAAGTATAATAAAATCACGATAAGAGTAATACAACCAAATCTTTACATAATTATGGAGAGTAAAATCAAGTGCCACAATCGTTATCTCGATCTTTAATAACATCTCATATAGTCGTAACCATGTCAATGACCAAGTATGCTAACAGTAACAAGTTTGCAATATATCTCTCCTCATAAAAGTCACAACATAGCCCTGATACATCCGATTCACCACTAATGATCCATCTACGGGGGTAGAAACACAAATAAGCTCGACAAGGGCCCACACATAATATTCATGTCCAAAGAAAGATAAATTAACACAACAAAATAAATAGGGCCTGGATCAAATAAAATCAAATAGAGGGGTGACACACCAGAACCATACCTGGAATATCTGCATGGGGGCCTCCACGGGCTCCACCTCTCATAGTACCACGACCTCCTCTAGTATCGCTCCTAATGCTCTGAGAGGCATCTTTACCTACTAGTGTTAAGGATAGAGGGGCTGGATGAGATCATTGAAGCCTGGATGGAAAATACTCGATAGGGACAATGTTTGGCCATATGCCTAACCTTATCACAAATATAATAAGCTCTGCACTCCTTCCACTGAGATGGTTGTCCTAAAGAGCTATCATGGCCTGTCTAAGTAAGCCTACACTGATCACCACTGTTAGATGCTGGAATGGCTGCACGAATTTTCTAGCCCTGATGGCCCTGCCTTTGTAACTCTCCACCTTATGGTAGGGGTCAAGTAAATTGGTTGTGATGATGGAATCTCTTCCCACCACCATGTTGATCCTGTCTGATGCACTTTATCAAGCGATCATGATCCAGTACACTCTGAAATGAGCCTCCATCTAGAACTAAGGAAGTTGTAGCCTCTTGAAGATACCCTTCAAATACCTTGGGATATCATCGAATCCTGTCAAACTCAGTAGGGATACTGGACAAGCCATACTTGGATAATACATGAAACTTAGCCTCATAATCTAATACTGACAAAGAAATCTGCTAGAGCCTATCAAACTCATCTCAGCGGCTATCTCGAAGGCTATATGGCATGAAGCTCTCAAAGAAAACCTTAGTAAACTACTCCCAGCTTATAATTAGAGATCCCACTTGTCTACAAGCCAAAACTGATGACCTCCACCACTCCTTAGCTAGGCTAGTGAACTGGTAAGAAATGTAGGCGATTCCATGGGACTCGAGGATGGACAAATTACATCGCTAGTCCTGACACTCCAACAAGAAATCATAGGCTCTATCACCAGGGGTACCATCATACTTCAGGGGAAACAATCATAAAAATCACTCAAAGCACTTATGTTCGATAGTCAACATAGCAAGACTAGTTGTAGATGGCAGCACCATAAATCTTAGTGGTAATAGATAGAGAAATGGTGGATCCCTTAAGTTGTGAACCAGAACCCAGCTGATATGTCTGAGGCAAGATCAAAGAAGTCATAAGAGGAACTATTGGGATCAAAGAAAGACCATAATGGTGCATGGCCGGATCAGCTGGAGTGGTAGAAGGGCCAATAGGTGTTGTAGGAACCAGCACACAAACAACAGTTGGGGCGGGAGGTGCTCTTTGAAATATAGCCAATAACCTCAACAACAACTCTCGAGTTGAGGGTGCAACATCAAGGGCTAGAAGTAGGGAAACATAGTCTGCAGGCCCCTCTAATACATACTCCAGCTCTAGAGAGGCCAATCTAGTCTGTCCTTTGGGCAGAGTTGTCCTTCTGGAACATCTCTAGCCCTTAGCACTATTCTGATTCGACCATGCATGAAAGCCACATCAGAAAACTCATGTGCTCCTAAAGATCATTAGGATCTAGTAATCAGACCCTGCACAAAAAGAGCGGATTAGACACTTTCAAACCAATTGATATGAAATGCATGAATAGATTAAAAACTATGATTTTTCATATTAAGTGCCCCGTAGTCTCCCAAAGATGGGTATGGATGTCTACATATCGATCCGTGAGACTCTACAAGACACCCTACTCTTGACTCATAAGCCCAACGAACCTAGAGCTTTGATACCAAACTTGTCATGACTATAAATCAAATCGTAACTAAAAAGAACAAAGTAAAGTAATAGAAACAACTATCAAAATAAAATCCCACGACCTGGAGTCATGAATACAAAAGCATCTAAAATATTATAAGGAGTGATAATTATCCCAAAAGAAAATACAAGCCACCTTAATAATATCTGAGACAAAGGCAAAAGGTGACAATAAAGGAAATCTCAAAGATACACGACAACTTGAAGTTAGAGCCTCACTGCTAAGATTTGATTAGGTATACATATCCTGGCTAGAATGAATCGACTACCCTATGCGGGTCCCTGTGTTCGATCTGCCGTGAGGAAACAAAGTAGGGGTGAGAACACCAAAATGTACCCAGTAGGTTTAATTGACTGGGTAATAGAAATCGAACAAGCATGTAGTAATAAAGAATTCTAACACCTGCATCAAAAAAGTTAGTACACAATAATATATATATATATATATGGCAAAATGAGATATCCATAATATAACAAAGTAATAGATGTGAACGTAGTATAAAGAGCCTCATCATATCATATATCAAGTGTCTTTCGACCTTGTCACCTCGGCGAGATCAAAGGTATTACAATACCTCAGTCTTGCAACCTTAGCATAGTCAAGAATGTAGTCTTGCCACCTTAGTGTGGTCAGGAGTATAGTCGCACCACCTCAGCATGGTCAAGAGTGAAGACTTCCCACCTCAGCATGGTCAAGAGTGAAGACTTGCCACCTCAGTGTGTTCAAGAGTACCACAATATCCCATCCTTTCCACCTCAGTATGGTCAAGAAGGTGATAGATGTAAACAAGATATAAATGCATGCCAATGCCATGGGTCAATAGGTATATCAGTAGTATAACGAGATAATCAAGGAATAATTTCTCACAAAGTAAAGAGGGGAATAAGAAAATAGGCCAGGTGCCCTCATGGGCATTGCAAATTCCTAAAGAGTCTCACATTTCCATAGCTCTACCACTAATCAAAATTCTTTATCATACCAGACTCTCAAGTCTCAACACATGCTTGATGTCATCAATGTCTCACAATTTTAGTCTTCCTTCCTCAGTGTGGTCAAGGGTGTAGAAAGTGGTACAATCCCTTCCTTGATACCTTACCGTAGGCAAGGGCATCATATTATAAGGTGGTACAATATCCTAAAATGTGGCACCTCTCACTCTTGGTACCTCATCATAGGCAAGGGAATTTACAACAAATAATATAGTATTTCAACAACTATCAAGTCTTAGATCACTACAATAATATTAGTAATCAGGTGTGCCAACGAAGCCGGACCTTCCCCCATCCCCAACTATGCACACAAATTCCCCAAAAGTAACTCAAGGCTTCGCAGGTCGTATACATGGATGTCTCAGGTATCACAATGTGTCAAGTGGCATAGATGCAATACAAGAAGTGTGCATACCCAAACCACAATACTAGTGTGTGTATATATAGCATCAATGCAAATGATAAAGGATGTATAGATTAAATTTGACCTCGGAAACACTAAGCTAGGAGACTTATTTAATACCACAATACTTCCAATATGTCTTACGTTGCCATTTCTTCATCAAACACAGATTACAATGAAACTGACTCCCACAAGTATTATGATATGCCCAACAATCCATAATGAATCATAATAAATCCTCAATCATAAGAAAACTCCACAAATACTTTAACGGTCATAAGAAATACCCCAAAATACACACATGATCCCCAGAGGTATAACACAAACCATCAATTCCCACGTTATTGCCCAAATTATATCACAAGTCTCATATTAACATATTGATAGCCCAAGATATACCAACTCACCAGTTTCTGTCTCAGTTTATCATTAGGATCGCAATTTACTCAATATTTGGCATAACCAAAATCTAAATTCTCTCACAATAATATCATATCATCCCAATTGCTCATGGGTCAATGTAAGTCTTATAATTACTACATAAGCATATCCAATAACTCAAATCCAGTCCCAAAAAGGTTAACCGAACCTACCTCAATGCTGAAAGTGCACCTAGACAAGCTTTCAATCAACTCAATCCCTGAAAGAATTGTTAAATCAACTAACAACTACAAAAAAATAGATAATATGCATGAAGAGATGAATTTTGATACTCATATTGACACGGATTTCGCTTATGGGGAAAAAGGGTCAAAATTAGAGCTAAATTTTGATGTTTTTGAATTTGAAAGTTTACTTTAGAATCAGGTTCTACAAGAAAAATGGAGTCCGTCGGTGAAAATCCCACTAAAATAAACTTTAAATCAAAGGTGAAATCGTCATTTAAAGTTTTGAGATCAAAGACAAAAAATTCCTAATTTTAGATATTCAAATACATGAAATTCAAGATATAATTAAGACAAAAGTCATTGAAATTAGTGAAATGATGTTTGAAACACTTACTCAAAAGATGTTTTGGAAAGGCCTGGTCCAAAATCACACTCTAAAGCTTGAAGCTGTAGAAATTGAATGAAAATGGAGGATTCACAGCTTTTAAAATATTATAGAACTTTTGTACTCTGCGAACTCGAAGAGGAAGAGAGATGCCCATCAACCATACATCCGTGAAAGCGGAGGTTTGTCCATGAATGTGGTGAAGAACTAAGGGAGTACATCACGAGCACGGAGAAAAGTCCACCAACGCGGAGAACAAAATTTCTTGCACTAGAACCAACAAACACAACTAAGATCAAAACTCGAAATGGACCTATAGGGTTAATTCAGAACCTAAATTTCACAAACCATACATGTATTCACATCAAAAACGGTGGTTTGGACTCAACAAAATCATCTGAAATTTACTTCATAGCCTCCTCACCACATTTGCCAGTGTGACTCGTATAAACTAGTTTAAAACTCAAAATGCCAAAACTACCATCAACAACTCTAAAAAAATTATGACGAGACCATTATTAGCGTTAGTTTAACCATCTAGAACTACATGAAATGTCGAAATTCTAATCCAAGCTTCTGAACTCCGAATGTTGACCAAAGTCAAACTTTGATTTTGAAAACAACTAGAATCACAACTTTGGGACTAAAAACCTCATTTCAACCCCAAATTCAGTTATGTAACTTCTCATAGTCCAGTTTCAACATTCTGAAGCTAATGAATTCAACGAATCCTTGATTTAACCTCTGAAATTCAGAATGGCATAAAAAATTGCTTTTTCAATAATTTAAGCTTCCAAAAATTCTAAATTCATATTTTTCATCTTTAAAACTCATTTCAGTTCCAACCATTCAAATTATTTAAATTAGGCTAAACACAACTTATAAAAGGGTAAAATAGTAATTTTCACAAAAAAAGCCAAAAATAACCAACCATGTCATTACAAGAAGAGGGAAAGAATGAGCTTCTTAAGCAGGTGCTTAGACTTGTACATCTGGGATTTTGCCCTGTACACTCTGATAAAGGTAGATTCCTTGATTAAAATAGACCTGAATTATCTCCAATGGAAAAAGTGAATGAAAAGTAGGACAATGACCCCACCTACTTTATTTAAAAGAAGAAGTTTATAAGAAGAAGATGTTCTTTTTTTAACAAATTGTAGATCGAGTATTGAGGTTGACAGATTATGTGGTCCAAATATGGATGGTCTCAGAGGTAGAATCATGCCAGACGTTCACAGTTCCAGGTGTTTGATTCATTTAGATTTCACCAAGATGTATCATGATTGAGAGAAGTCTACTAGTGGAATAGCATGAAGAGGAATATTACAAATTTTGTTGTGAAGTCTCTGGAATGCCAATAAATTGAAGTTTACCACCAGATGCCACTTGGCATGGCTTAAAATAGACCTTTCCTTGAGTCAAAGTAGAAGTGATGAGCGGGGAATTTTCACTCATTTAGAGATCTTTTCTTATGATTTTATATGGTTAATCTAAAGAATAATGATAATTATCATTTGAATTGTCGTGTTTTTAGGTATTTACTATTGATAAGGGTTTTGAATCAAAATATGAATTTGATAAAAAAAAAGTGAAAAAAGAGAGTTGCAGACAATCTTTTAATGCCTTTGATTTCGCAAAAATGATCCAAGGCTCGCTTTTTCTAGAGTTCAACTTGAGTTAGATATCAATTTTAGCTACCATGTGGGCTTTGGTTTTTTGAAAAAAAAATTTCTTTTGCAAGGTTTGCTTTAGTGACTGCCTTGTCGCTTTAGCAATGGTTGTGGTACTGTGCATGCAATTGAGTAAAATAACATGTTTGGACCCAAATTCTCACAATAGCTTAATTATTCTACCATATCCCAGATTATCCATCATCCGTTCATAGAGTGGAGCTATTGGGCATAACTTGGAGAGCAAGATTCCGCAGCACATACCATTAGAGTGAGCATTGTATGCTTAATTTGCAATTATTTTTAATCCTTTCTTCAACTCTTTGCTTTGTAATGCTTAAATCGTAGGTGATGGTTCTTTTTGGTGATTTGGAACTTGTATTAGCGATAAATAAGTTATAGGTCTTTGATTTTTCCCTTGTGCTTTTGCATTTTATTGGGTAGTTTCTCATTTATGAAATGGGTTTTTAATTATACAATCAATTTCACGCCTAAATTGCTTTCCAAAGGAATTGATCACTCCTAGGACTTGCCTACTTGCTTTGATTTAACTTGATAAAGTAAGTTAAAAGTAGAAAAAGTTTATTCGGGCACAAATTGAGGAGTAAAAATCAGAATTTCAGGGAATACATTTAGATAGTGAGTCGGTGTAACGCCTATAATTGGACTAGTTGTGTTGCCACATAGCTAAGCTTCGAGAGATATATCTAGAAATATTCTCTTTTGTTCGAGTGAAGTGGGTGAATAATTTAGGTTCCGAGGCGTATATGATATTTTCCATGATATTTGAGATTGTGTTTGATTTATATGCAATGGATTGTATATGTTTAAATTGAATTCCTATTCTCGAGTCTCATTGGTATTCTTGCTTGAAAAGACTTTGTTCTTTGTTACCTTTTATCTTTTATGTTAGATTGTTACTTATTATCTTTATATTGTGTTTTTATCTTTTATTTAAAATTTGAATTAGTAGCTTATAATTCATTATTTTTTCAATTTCCCTCAAATTTTCTCGTGGGATCGATCCCAACTCTTGTTCGGTTTATACTTGTTAATGACCACCTACATCCGAATTGTGAAAGGTGTAGTTTGAACATTATCATAAATGACCCCATTGCAAGGGAACGATTGGAGTATTGAATTGATTGAGAATATATAATTTACAAGTTTCTATCCAAATTGTATATATATATATATATATATATATATATATATATATATATATATATATATATATATATATATATATATATATATATATATATATATATATATATATATATATATATATATATATATATATATATATATATATTTGTGTACATATATGTATATATATATATATATATATATATATATTTGTGTTTTCTTTATGTTTTTTGAGTTATGAATTCTTGTGATGAAATAAATCTTGGTGGTTGTGAGCCCTATGTCTATGACCCCTATCTATATCATGGAGGGTCTCATGTTGGATAAAATTATTTTCCTCGATATGAATATATGTGTGAAGAGATGGGTATTCTGAAGGAAGCTTGACTCATGTATTTATCTCAAAGACTTGCATAAAGTGTGATACAAAGAGATCTAATAATCTAAATGAGGATGAATTCCATAATTTGTATTTAATGTGATGCCATGAATTGCTCTACTTTGAGGTCATATTTGCACGTTTGAATGCTGAGGTGAGAAAAAGAATAGGAGTTTGCATGACTCCTTGTCAACTGGTCAAAGATCATGAGTTGGGGTTGGAGTCTCAAGAAAGTGGGATTATGCTAAATGTAGAGGAAATCTTGGGTAATTCCTTGCAATCTGAGCCAATAGTCCTACAAGATCCAAAAATTAAAGAAATGTCACTAAAGTTGAAAGAAAAGGTTAAAAACAATATTTATGGCAACTTCAGTGCATTTGGAGAGTGTTGCTTATTTGAGGGAAAAGAGTTATGAAGTTCGATGTTTGAAAGGACTCTTAATCCTCTCACTTTTACTAATGATCCTCAAAGGAAAAACAATGTGAAGTTGGGCAAGAAATTCAAGTCTTCAAAATAGAGAGACGGGGTGCTACTTGTGATAGTTCCATTTTGTCCTTGTGTGTTTTTTCGAATTCTTGATTTAAAATTTAGGACGAGATTTATTTCCTCGAAGTAGAAACACAAAGAATGATTAATCTTGTGTATTCTAACTCAGTTAATTTTTAGTTTTTGAAATTTTTAGAATAAGTTGAGATTTTATTTTTAACGAATCCTTATTATTTCAAAGTGCTTGAAAATGCTTTATATGCTCGGAAGTGAATGGCAGAGTAGAACTAGAGTTTAGGTTCATACCACCTAGAAAATAGGACTACAACATTTTTTATGGATTGAAGATCATTAAAATTTGTCGAGCGAGTTGCCGAATGAAAAATTGAATTGCCAAATTTTTCAGAGAATCGACTACAGCTGAGCATTGTTTGATATTGCAAAAGTGAAGGTGCATCGTTAACTTGAGTTTGAAAAAGCAGAATCCCAACGCAAAAGCAAACTCCACAAATTTTCAAGGATCGCAAAATGATGAGTGTATAACTTGCACTCATTTCTTACTCTTTTCTTATGATTTTGTGTTGTTAATCTCATAACTTGAAATTTTTTTGCCTTTAATGGTATATTCTAGAGGTACATATGGGTTAGATTTGGCTTTGCTAAGAGGAATTAAAGATCAAAGTTGAATTTGAGCCAAAAGGAGCTGAAATGCACAAAATGGTACCATGCAACAGATACACTCACGAATATGGCCTTCAGGCCCTTGATCATGGAGCTATGACATATAGAGAAGGGAAAACACGCCAAGCATTAGCGCAAAGTTAGATCACTAGAAGACGCAACCTCCGTGAATGCTGTGCGCGATCGCGGAATGTCGTAGTGACCAGCATCAGGGTAATTTTGGAAATTCACCATTTTCAGTCCCAAAAATGATATACACGCACTCCCCACCCTAATTCTGGATACATTGATACATTCATAAAATGAATAAGAAAACCACACCTTAGTGTAGATTTTAGTTTAGGGTGAGAACTTAGAGCAGGTTTTCTACAAATTCTCTAGTGGATTGAAGAGTGTAGGCTTCACTTGTATTTATCTTTCACTCTCTCTTTCTTTCCTTTTTCTTGAATACTAAATTTGTAGATTTAATTTAAGCTTGGATGTTAATTTATATATGGGTCTTGATTATGTCTCTTGCTTTTATGCTTAGTTGATAATTTACTTGCAAAATCAAGAGGTTTCTCCCAAATTGATTTAATTGCTTAAATTGCTTTGTGTGTTCATTCATATCTTCTTGTATAAATTAGATTTGAGGTAGCTACTTGAATCTAGCTTAGATCTTTAATTATTGCTCTATCAGGTGTAGTTGAGGCGGAAGATTGCATGATAGTCATGGATTTATAAGTTGAGTGTCTCAAAAGGGACTCAATGCCTAAGGTCTTAGGAGTTTTGCTTTGAGGTACTATCAGGCGTGTCTTTGAGTAACTTGTGTAAGGGGTCGTAGGTGGCTCTTGCGAAACATCACTTCCCTAATTGGGGTGATTATAAGAAACCTAGCCTACCCATAGGGTAAATTTGACACTAAGTGTGATGGATTGATTGAGTTTTAATTGATTCCATATACCCTATCCTTGCTCCCTTGCTTGATCAATCCTTACCCAATTGTTGTTAGGAGTAGTTGTTATCTTAGTTTGCCCTAATTTAGTTTGAATTCTTGCTTGGTTTTAGTCAAAATCTTGTAGCCGTAAGTCCTTGCTCCGTTCATTAGTCGACACATTATTCCCTATGGGATTCGACCCCAACCTCTAAAGTTAGGTAATTATGCTGATAATAATTGCCCCTGCTTCATTTGAGTAGTCGAGTTGAGCAACATCACAAAATCGAGCCTCGCTAAACCAATATTTCATCACTTAAGCGATACGCCAGGATCCCTCAATAAGAAAAGAAGAATCAAATTGTCCCTTCTCATTCTTCTATATTTGGCTCTCATTCTTCCAATAATTTTATTCTTTTCATTGAATCCAACACTAGGTATGTCTATTCCCCACTATCATGCATTAGGTAGTAAATTCTTCTACTCTTCTTCTCTAAATTGGTTGTCACAATTTTAGGGTTTATTTGAACCAATTAATTTAAACTTCAATTGATGGTTGTTTGAGTGTGTAATGCCCTCGGGTTATTTCTATGATTCTGGGGTTATATTGTTGATTTGAGCTCATGTATGGTAACCTCAGACCATTTGTGACTTGTTGGGACTGTCAGATGGTTATTCATTGAATTGGTTATGAGTTATGTGGAGTTTTGAGTTAGTAAGAAGTAATAACTGTAAAAATTAGTTTTCTAGTAAAGTCCAAGAAACCTCAGAATGGGATTATGACGATTCCATTAGTTTTGGAACAACCGAATTAGGCAAGGAGCATGGTTGGTTTGAGGATTGAGAGTCCCAATGTGTATTTAAGTCAAAAGTTGCAACATAAGTTCAAACAGAAGATAAAAAGTTCTTTTCTGTAAAAATCTAGCTAAACATGCTCGGAATGGTGATCTGAGGGTATCGTCAGCTTTGAAATGTCGAAAATAGAGTTAAATGACTTTTTGTTAGATGGTCGGGGCTTCGAGTTGTGTTTTGACCCCCTTGGTTGTTTTAGCTATAATTAGCCGGAAAGAAGTGGGACACTCATTTTTCTATTGGATGCTCCATTGGGAACTCCGAGCGTACCATTGGTTCTGGAATGTCAAATGACATGGTTACACTATATATTTTTGCAAAATGGACATCTGATGGCTCGGGAATGCTCCGGAGAAGTTTTTGGAAAAGCTGGTGCCGCACAGCAGTAGGCACCTCTGTGCGCGTGCATGAATGCCCGTGTGCATGGCATGGCACAGGCGCCCACGCCCGCGCTCGGGTACACATGTCCGCATCCGCGTGCCTATGGCATAGGCTGTGTGGCCAGCCTATGAAAAGGTGGTCGCAAGGTAGCCTTGAGGCAAAACTTCATCGGAGCATAACTTTTAATCTATAACTCTGATTTTAGTAATTCAAATGACTAGATTGTCTAGTTTTTTGCGAGGAACACCATAGAGGTGTCAAATTCCCATCTGTGTCTGTGTTCCCAAGGCACCTCTCTCTTTCAAAAGGATTCGCGTTTTTAGTACATACTTCAAGGTAAATCTCCTATTTTCTTTGATTATGTATTGGAAATGTGCGAAAACTTATCATTATGATATCTCCATCAATTCTTACCTAAATTAAGTACAATTTGAGTCTATGTTGTTCTATTTTATGAAAGGAACTCTGTGATATGTTTGGATTATGATAATTTGGTTGTAATTTTGTAAAATTTGACCAAGAAAGTTTTGTAAGAAATGTTTTCTTATAAGAAATGTAACTTCATTTTTAGTTGTTTCTCGGTCTTCTGGGATATGTTTTTGGCTCAATTTCTGGCTATAGACTCGAGGTGATGTGGGAATCATTTTATGGGGATTCATTCTGGATTTTGGGCATGAGCCCTATTTTAGGTGCAATTGATGGAATTTCGCCCATTTTTGAGATTTTACAACTGACTCAATCTAGTTAATGCTATGATTCATGTTTTGACAACTAAACAACGTTTTCAGACTATTAGGAAGGGAAAATCTCTAGTGGATTGACCAGAAGCATGAGGAACCTCCTTCCAGGTAAGCTAGGCTTCTTGAACGCTTAAACTAAGCTAACATGTGTGACTGTCTGAGTTGAGATGTGTTGTATATGAGCAGATCTTGCTAAATATATAGCATATATATGGATGGTTTTTGTTGAATGTGGGTTATTTATAATGATATAGGATGGTAACACTTATAATGATGGCTGCATTAGTTGTAGCTTTTATGTTAGCTGTTCTGACACTGTTAAACTACGAGAAGGCCTGATAAGGGCTGGATTGGACTGAGGATATGTGATAAGTATGTACACTAAGCTTGACTCTTGATTGTATGTGTGTTTGTCCTGAGGCTACTGAAATATACTATTTGTTAGATGACAAAAGATTACATGTTGCATTATACACTGGTTCTAGTATCTATATCTTATTATAGGGGCTCTAGTTATTTGGGATATTTATGATACGGTTGGGGCTATCTATATTTTTTCTAAGTACTTATGGCTGCCTAGATTGTTGTATATCACCTATTTAGATGTGATTCTGTGTTACTTTGTGACATATGCTTCTATATACCATTGTTAACCGTTGTACATTTGTTATACCTACTGATAACTGGGGGAACCATGCTATATTCTTGAAAAGGTTGTGATTGTGCTTCGGGTTGGACCTTGCGACTCTTGATATGAGATACATTGCTACTAAATCTTTGATAGACTAGAGACGCGTATATGACCTTTGTAGCAAGATGTATACTATATCCTACTGGATTTATTATGTTATCTAAGATGGGTATAGGTCGGGTAGGAGGGCATATGTGGATTATGTGTCCTACAGTGGCCTGAGTCAGGTATAGATATGACACTGCTAGGATGGATTATTATCGACACTTATGATATGATTGTAATTGTCCAAGTTTACTCTAAGTATTTATGGTTGACTGGATTATGATATACTTGGCCCTAGATGGGCATGACTCTATGTTGGTCTATAGCATGTATACATCCATATAGAACTATTGGTCTTTGTGCACTTATTATCCTTAGGGCGTTACACCCATGTACAGCTTGACCCCTTGATCATGTGATATTAGGAGTTGGGTTTTATTGTGATTTTGTCAGTTAGATTGTGTGTGGGTGTACCTTCTAGGCTTATGAGGGCCAAGTTGGTGTACATTCATAGATACTAGGGCCTTGCACCCGTGTATAACACTATGTCTTTGTCCAGTGACAATTGTAATATGGAACTACTCAGATTTCGTCAATCGGTATCATTGCACACCACTTGGGTTGGTTCAGTGATTCTCCTAACATGCTTACTCCTTGATCCGAGTTTTTCTTTTCAATACTTTCTATAGTTTTTTATATTTTGATCCTTCTATATTTAAAGTATTTCTCTCAATCGACTGATGATGCCTACTGGTTGCCTATTATCAGTACTCACCCTTACATTTCTATATCTTCCCATGGTGCAAGTCTAGGTACTAGCCATGGTCGCTGAGTTGGGGGTTCGTGAGTGTTTCAAGAGATATTGATGAGCATCAGTAGCTCTAGACACTCTATAGTCTCCTTCCTCTTTGATGGCCATCTTTTATATCCAGTCATTGGCCTTGTACAGTGTAGTAGCTTGTATATGTAGGAGCATTCCTGGTTATGTACCTTATTATTATGTATATGTATATATATATGTGTGTGTGTATATGCCTATCGTAGCTCTGTATAATTGGCTTCCAAGTTTTGGGTAGAGTGTGTTTCTTTATTCACGCATATCCCGTATTGTTGTGACTAGTAAGTCGGGACAAGGTACTCTAGGGTTGGGCTTTGGCTTTCTAGTAGGTGGGATATCAAAGGTGCGATCATGACCAAGATTGGAACGTGACAAGCTGTTATCAGAGCCAGGTTTACTAGTCTCATCTGTATAGAGCTACCATCTAGTTGTGTATTGTGGATGGGAGCGGAGAAGTTTGTGACTTATCTCCAGGAGGCTATGAGATGCTTAGGAAACATCATGTGTTATTGATTCAGGTAGTGTGATATTGTCAATGGCATGTCAATTTTGATAATATGATTTGGGTCATTCTTTCGGAGATATGGCACGTAGAGGACAGGCTTTGGCACGTAGAAGATAGATCTAGAGTATTGAGGGTTAGTCTTTTATGGATATGATCATATTAGCAATAACACCTTGAGGCTCAGAAGTAGGCTTGAATGGAATAAAAGGATATGGATAGGTAGGGAGTTGAATAGGAGTTATAAGCTTAAGTTGATGGAGTAGAGTGCCGTCAAAGGGAGCACAATTGAGGAGAGGAGTTGAGCTTGAGAATACCCGCAGAGTCTGGTATGTCACGTTGGTCCCCTTTCTCGATTAGAGTTGATGACTTCCTTCTTGAGTTTGAACAATTGATTGACAAAGTGTTTAAACGATTCAAATTGATTGAGTTTTGACATTCCATTCGTGTCTGATAGTGAGGATGTTTAAGATAATATCTCTATATTTGATCTAAACCAAATTGTCTATCAGAGTTGATTTATCTATACCTATATCTAAGTGAAGTCTGTTGAGGTTAATGAGGAGTCGAGAGTTTGATTGATTGAGTGACTATTGAGATGAGTCTTGAGTCTATTCATTCCTTGATGTCTACCTCTACTCATCATTCGAGGATGAATGATCCCAATGGGGAGAGGATGTAACACCCGATAAAATTATCAAAATACCCCTAGAGGAGAGGTATGCACATAAAGCGTCTTCCCATGCTCCGATGGCAAATCCGAGGCTGGATTTCTGATCAGCATAAATAATGGAGCGGGAAAGTAGTCTCGGGTGATTTTTAGAGCAACAAGATCAAAAGATAATTTTTCAATGCGAAAACATGAATCAGTGAGGGTGAGCGACAGGTGTGCGATGTGCACCTACCAAGATCCAACACTTGGTTTTATTCCAATAATTTTCTATGCGGTTAGAAAGCTCTTTCAGAGAATCTTCAGTGAAAAACACTAAAAACTGACATTGTCCGCGTCGCGGACCCCATGTCCCGAGATGAACATTTTTTGAATCTTGTGAGAGGCATTACAGACCTTTCCAAACCCTTCATAGGCAACCCATGATCAAAATTAGTCGTTTAAAGCGTAAAAAGGATTTTTAAACCCCATTCTAAGTCATTCTAAGTCCTTGAAAAAGATTAGGGTTAAAGAGGAGAGAAGAGGAGCGTAAAATTGAGGAGTTGAGGAGAGTTCTTAAGGATTGATTGTCCAAAATGCTTCACACTAGGTATGCAAGGCTAAACTAAAGCATGGGATTGTGCTCCCATGTTCTCTATAGATGGTCATAGAGGAGTTGAGTGTCCATGAGTCCCTATACATGTTTCTTGAATTGTTTTTTGAATATATTGCAAATTATATCTATTACATGTATGTTCATATGTTTATGATTATCATAAACTTTTTTTCTTGAATTGAATGTTTTTCATGAGATATTGTATAACCATACATGATTATTTTTTAAAGCATGCATGAATGAACGTAGGGATTGAGTTCAGAGTCTTGATTTGAGAATGTCGATTTTAATTGTGATGTGAGAATAATGATGAGTTGATAGAACTTGATAGTCCTATGAGTCTCCATAAAGGAACTCCCATGAACTGTCTATTCGATTGTTCCCTAATGATTGTTCTAAGCCTTGAGATGTTGATTGATGAGATGATTCAAGTCTCTATGAGACTGATTGCATGATGAGTGCCTCCACGAGGCTGATTAAGATGATTTGATTAAATAGTTTGATTGAGATGGATTGTTTTATGAGTATTGAGTCTTGGGAGGATATCGAGCACCGAAATAGGTAAGAGTAGTACCAACTAGCACTCATTAACTACGTAGCCAAGTGTAAGTGAGGATTAGAACCACTACATTATATTAAGGTTCCCTCTGGATAGAGTTCCTTGAAACAATAGAGGAATTGTAGAATGTCGTCTCCATTTTGTATTATCCATTATGGTTTAAATTCGTTCTCTACTTGGCAAGTACAGAACGGCTGTGGCAACACTGACAGGATGTTGTACAATCACTGGTTCATAAGTGATTGTTGTTGGATAAGAGAAACTTCCAAAAAGTTCTCGTACTGAGTACTGTGAGTTAAGATGATATGAGATAAGTTAGGTTGAGATCCTTTAAGATGAGTCCAATTCGATTGATTAGGTTGCTTGGTTGATAGGTCACTTTCTACTCTTTATTCCTTCTTTAGATAGACATTTGACATTTTGATTTGTTATTATTCTGGGTTAAAGTTGTTCCATATTATTCTACCTATTTCTGTTTCATTGAGCTATTTTGCATACCGTACGTTCCACGTACTAACAGCATTCAGTGCTACATCATTTCATGATGCAGATACAGGGCTTAGAGATCGTTCACAATCACATCGTTGAGGATCTGAGCAGTTCAGCCAATTGGTGAGATTCCCTTACTTTGGAGGATTCATTACATTTACTTCATCTTTCTTACTAGAGTTAGACTTTTGAGTTAGCTTTACTTTATTTTGAGGTAGCCATGAGTCTGTCACTGACACCATGTGATAGTGATAGAGGCTTTATAGAGTAGAGTCGAATGATGATGATGAGAATTGTTGAGCTAGTTTCTTTCTACTAGACCTTTTATTTGTAATATTATTTTAAGACTAGATGAGATATGATCATTACTCTCCTTTGTCTTATGTTGATTGTCTTGAGTTATTAATTGATTGAATATGATGAGGCTAAGTGGTTCTCTTGGGGACTAGCAATAGTCTCTAAGTGTCGGCCATGTCTTAGGTACCCTCCCATGGCGTGACAAACTTGGTATCAGAGCACGAGTTCTAGAGTCCTAGAGAGTCTATAAAGCCGTTTCTAGTAGAGTCTTGTTCATGGGTGTGGTGTTAACCACACTTCATAAGCGGAAGGCTATAAGACATTGGGAATCGTTACACTTCTTTTCTATTCCAAATTCATGTGATAGAGTTAAACTCTAAGAAAGTTCTCTTCTAATTCGTGCGTTACGCGTTTTCATAATTGTGACCATGTTTCCAATAAGAGCTGATGAAGTGAACGGGAGCTCAGTCGAACGGAATGCTAACAAACCCGAGCCCCAGGATTAGGATGAACCCATAGGCCCAGCCGTTTAGCCACCACAGACTAACATCAGCAATGCTAAGCTTTCCTATGCCGTCCAGACTTTGGCCCTGGCTGTGATAGCACTGGTTGTTAGACAGAGAGCAGGAAGGCAGGGTGTTCCAAATACATCCAGAGATCGTGAGTTCTTGAGGGTGAACCCACCTAAGTGTAAGAGGTAGAGTAGGAATAGGAACAAGAGTCACTTTCAAGCAGAGCCTCATAACTTTGGAGCTCAGAGATCTAATCGCAAGCTAGTGTTGTTCGAGGTACCCGAGGCAAGTCACCTTGTGACATGTGTCACAAATATCACCTTGGAGAATTCCATAAGGGAAGTGTTGGATGTTACAAGTGTGGCCAAATGGATCACGGCCAGAGGAATTGTCCTAAGTTGGCCAAAAGAGCCCAAGCTTGTATCCCAACACCCACAGTTAGAGAGGATCAGGAAAGTTCTCTAGATGTCATGACGGGTATGATTCAAGTCCTTACTTACTTTCGATGTTATCCATGAGAAAGAGACTTATGCCTCTAAAGAATTTAATGCTATCACCTAACTGTAAGATGTGAGTTCTTATAACACCCGGAGTAAGGATGTCATTCCAGAGCTAGAATGATGACGATTGAAAGGACAGGACAAGATAGTGAGAGTGATAATTGATTGAGGCTTTTTGTTAGAGCTATATACCTATTAGGTAAGTAATGAGATGATGAGTCGATTGCCATAAGTTGATGAAAGAGTCGTAAGTACCCTATGATTGTCATGATAAGGCATAGAGAGGGAGTTAGTGTCAGGATGTATTAGAGTATGCTCAAAACTAGAAAGAGGTCTATGTTGATGCATTTTAATAATTGTGTTGTGAGGGTGTATAGGGAAACAGAGTGCTCTCAATGTGATAGATCTACACTAGGCTTATAATTCTTAAGAAAGAGCTCCATGAGATTTATATAGTTATGATCTTAGTCAGGTAAGGGGGTATAGTGAGTGGAGGAATGGTACTTGAGTTGCGAAGAGTGAATGTGTTGAGTGAATACCTGCTATGAGATTTTAGCGGGCTTATGCTTCGAAATTTGCCTAGTAATTGTAAGATTGGTGTGATATTGGAGAGGTGTGTGATAGATACACGTGTCAGAATTGGACATTAAGCTTGAATGTTGAGGAGTAATGGTAAAGAGGGGATAATATTGTCACAGTGATAGTTTAAGTTGGAGATTCACCCTAAGAGGTTCACCGTAGTGTGTGTTTGAGATTAAGATGTTGGCTTGCAAGGAGTATGATGTTATGAGTATGGTATAGGTGCCGTTAGATGGAAAAAGAAAATTCAGGACGAAACATTTGATAGGAGAGGTTAGATTATAAGAGTTGTGGGAAGTGGATATGTAAGCCATTAGAGTAGTAAATGCAGACAGATTTCCCTAGCGACATGTCATGCCCAAAATCTCATTAAGGCGGACTCACACCCGTGGCCGACAAGGCTCGGGAGAAGCAACATATAACCATGCACTTTCTATGAACATTATAAGGGGGTATCCACATTCAATATGCTTTCAAGAAAGTAGATAGTAATAACAAGCCAAAAGGAAATGCATATGACTAGGTCGTTGGACCCACGATGTCTAAAGTACGATAGATGACCACACTTTACTTTACATAATCTACAGAGCCCCTAGATAAGGAAAAGTATCTATTTAGGATGGGGACAGGCCCCGCCTTATGACCAACTATACAATACAAAAATATAAGCTCTAGACACATAAAGCCTCGAAGCAACCTGGAGCTCAGTAACAACAGCTGGATATCCTGTACTCCTACTGGGTAGATCTACTAGGTCCTGTACCTGAAGCATGAAATGCAGGTCCCCGTAAGGGACGTCAGTATGAGATAATGTACTGAATATGTAAGGAAGTACTGTATATGAAATTAAAACTCAAATGATATCATACACTGGTGTGTAAGGATAAAAGATCACCTCTAGTCATACTGTGGAATCATGTACTTTATGTCCTTTATATTACTTTACCTTTCTTTACTGTATAATATGTGCACAATATATCATATAAATGACTGTTGATCAGTGGTAAATCAATATCGGGATCGACCCATGGTAGCTTTCCTTTCACCCCTAGAATACCCCCCCCCCCCCCGTAATATGGGATCGACCTATGCTAGGTGATTCTTCCACCCCAAGGATACCACCCATTAATAAGCAACTTCGAGTTATCTTTTATTTACTTTTGAGATGATTCTTTTGGTGGTCATTACACTTAGAGCTATAGGACTATAGACATAACATGTGACATGTAACAATCATGCAAGACAGTACAACAAAGAAAATAGTAGGTTACACAACTAATGAATTATGTAGGAGGTGAAACAACATTTCGACTTTATTAGCAACAAAAAGAACTCATGTATCTTTGTATCCATAGTATGTACGCAGAATTGACAATGGTTGTGTGTGGGAGCATATGAACATGTTAAAGAGTGGAGACACGGTTATTAATCAGGTCGGAGTTTGTAAGTGCCTTTTATGTGCCATGGAAGAACCTAGATTCATGTCAAATAATATGAAAACGAGTAGCCTTACATACCTCGTTGTACTACGTCGTTATTACCTCAAAGTAATCTTCTTTTCCTACAAATATATATCTACAATAGAGTAGGTGATGAAACTAGTATTAGCAGCTAATAAACACGTCTTGGCAGTCCAATCTCATAAAAATATAATGCTCGGGCAGCAAGCTTGTGATTGTCAATCCAAGAGTATTATTTCAACCTCTCAACCTCTAATTGTATTTTCTAATACAAATTCTCATATATATGTCATATCTAGCTTGTTTTATTCCCATAGCAGTGTTACAATAGCTCACAAAGAACAACACATAACAATTCTACACAACACACAAGTAGGAAACATTACATTACGTCTTCTTGCTACATTTCGAAGTCAACAATCCCAAACCTGTTTCAACTTCAACCGAATTGTCTCCAACATATTTACACATAAAAGTAGTCATAAAACAATCCAAAAGCATTCCCCGAGTAGAAGGAGTACGTGCAACAACAATTCCAATTACCAGTCCACAAGTTCCTACTAAGAGCGCAATTAAAATATCATACAAGAACTCATTTTTGCAGAAGATAAAACTGGTACAGAAGACTTCTTACATCACTACATAACTAAATCTTGTTAAAAACATGAATATTACTTCATAATCCAGCCAACTAAGAAGAGAAATGCCTCTTAATGAAGAAGAAAAGTGTAGAACAATCTTTGGAACACATGCTGTCCAAATTTCCAGCACAAGTATAATCAGCATACTCTTTATGTTTTTCATGGAAAAATTATACCAAACCATAGATACTTCTACTTACCTTAGCTTTCAAGGATCAGGTCCTCTTGAAGAACCCTAAAAGTGTGCTTTGTCTACTTTGCAAAGTCAAGAGAGAGCAACAAATGAACTTGTGAAAGTTGAAATATTTTCTAAGTTTTTAAAATGACTTAAAGAGATGGTTTTTAATCCCTTTTAAAGGGTCACTCTTGGCCGACTTTCTCCTACAATTTGTCCACATTTTAGCAAGGTGGTGATGCACCCTTTCACTTGGGCCTTATTGGGTTTCAATTTGATGGGCTTTGCTGCCAATTTTTCTCTTCTCCTTTCATTTAGTTTGGGCCCTATTTGTGAAGTGTGTTGGAAATGTACTTTGCACCTTTTCCTATTCATCTTGGGCTGCCTATAATGTCCCTTTAGAATGCCAAACCATGGGCTAAAATTACATCCTTAACTTGATCTTTATTCTTTATCGGACTTGAACAGATTTGTTGTTGGGCCTTGTCTTTGCATCCTTTTCATTTTTCTTAATTTTGGGCGCCTTGTCTTTGCATCCTTTTCATTTTTCTTAATTTTGGGCCTCAAGTGAGTTCATTCATGTATGAATTAATATTCCCCGTCTACCTACACAATTTAAGCTAAGCACGTGGGTGAATTCACCTACTAGCTTCCTAAGTCCTACAAGCACCTCATTCTTTTTCCATTTCATTTAAGGCCGCGAATTCCTCAAATACACTCACTCATCTTAAGAATAGACGTAAATATAGCCCTCTAGTCTAAGATTTAGGCACTTTTAAGTGCTCCATCTACCTAATCATATCTTGTTCCATATGCATAGGACTAGTACACCTAAGATGTGGGGTGGTACACAACAGGAGGAAGCTAAGTATGATATCTTTAGAGAGTCTTAGTGGCTATTCTATACATGCAGCAATAGTATAACAAAAAAGTTTATGAATGCACATTCTTGTGGACAGTGATTCCTTGACCGTATAAAGATATAAGCTTATAACCTAGTAGAGGGAGATGATTCACTAATCTAAGAGAGGATCTTGAGAGCTAAGGGGGAGATGATGACGTAAGGAACCAAAGTAGATCTTGAGTTTTGATAGAGAGGGGTTAATCGAGATGAGACATTAGTTTCCTGCCATATCATATGTTCCTTATTCTTCCTTTGAGGTGATGCTTTATCCCCATTTGGTATATGACTGCCATGCCCATGGCCTAGTCCCACATACCACTTGTTGATTATCTTTCATGTTGAATTTCAAGGAGGAGGAGTGATAACTTCCTTCAATAATTCTGATCTTAGTTAATTGATCTAATAGTTTCCACTCCTATGTTAAATGAGATGTGACTTGAGTTTTATATTGTTGATAGTTCTGTGAACCCAGAATGAGTCTCGATAGACGAGCAAGATTGCAATTCATTAAGAACATTCTCAAATAAGATTTCTTGATTGAGTCGTGCTAATGATCTTTGTTCCAAGTTCTTTGAGTGGTCATGTTTTCCCAGTTGTGATAGAAATGTTGAAGAGAATGGAGGAGTGATGGTTGATAAGAGGGAGTGAGGGTTCTTCATTCTGATATCATCTTACGCATGCATCGACCTTTGGTACGTGATGCCATTGTTGATGGTAGGATGTAGAGTATCATGTTTTAGATATAGAATCGTTCTTATTTGGCATGAGGAGTAGTAGTTGGGGGTTTCACAAAACGGGGAGATGACGAGTTCCTCTAGGCCCAAGACGCAGAATGAGGGTAGATGAGGAGGAGTGAGTGTATCCTTATTATGAAATCGGTGTTGTACTTGTGTCATGTAGGGATAAAGATAAGGAGGAGGGGAGAGATGTAATATTATGATATGCAATAGATAAGTAAGGGTATGTTGGTATGTCCTTGAGTGGGGGATTATTGAATGGTGGACGTAGAAGTGCTAAGTAGGCTTGAAATTTCTTAGAAACAATTAAAGCCGTTAGAGTGATATGCTTGAATGTGTGGTTGTTATTATGCAAGTATTGATGATAGACTATTGAAGACTTCATGATAAGGGTTTCAAGTAAGGATAAAGGTGTAGTGAAGAGGACTAGTGATTTTTAAAGGAAAGTCCCTATGGGAAGATAGAGATTGAGCATTCAGGGTTAGCCTTGTATGGATATGATCATCTTAGCAATAGCACCTTGAGGCTCAGAAGTAGGCTTGAATGAAATAAAAGGATGTGGATAGATAAGGAGTTGAATAGGAGTTATAAGCTTATGATTATGGAGTAGAGTGCCTTGAAAGGGAGCACAACTGAGCAGAAGAGTTGAGCTTGAGAATGCTTGCACAGACGGTATGTCATGATGGTTCCCTTTCTCGATTAGAGTTGACGGTGTCCTTCTTGAGTTCGAACAACAGATTAATGAAGTGTTTAAATGATTCGAGTTGATCTAGTTTTGACATTCCATTCATTCCTAATAGTGAGGATGTTTAAGATAATATCTCTACCCTTGATCTGAACCGAATTGTCTATCTAAGTTGATATATCTATTCCTGAGTCTGAGTGAAGTCTGTTGAGGTTGATGAGGAGTCGAGAATTTGATTGATTAAGTAAGTATTGAGATGAGTTTTGAGTCCATTCGTGCCTTGATGTCTACCGTTACTCATCGTTTGAGGACGAATGGTCCCAGGGGGATGATGTAACACCCGATAAATTTACCAAAATACCGCTAAGAAGAGGTGTGCGCATAACGCGTCTTTCCATGCTCTAATGACAAATCCGAGGCTGGAGTGGCGATCAACATGAGAAATAGAATAGGAGAGTGGTCTGGGTTGATTTTTAGAGCAATCAGATCAAAAGATAATTTGTCGATGCGAAAATACGAATTAGTGAGGGTGCACGACAGGTGTGCGACGCACACCTGCCATGGACTAACACTTGGTTTTATTCCAAAAAATTTCTACGGGATTGGAAACCTTGTTCGAAGAATTTTTGGTGAAAAACACCAAATATTGACAGTATTCGGCTCGCGGACCCCATGTCCCAAGATGAGCTTTTTCTGAATTTCATGAGAGGCATTCTAGACCATTCCAAACCCTTCCTGGGCACAACCCATGATCAAAATGGGTCATTTTAAGTGTAAAAAGGATTTTTAAACCCCATTCTAAGTCCTTGAAAACGACTAGTGTTAAGAAGGAGAGGAGAGTAAAATTGTGGAGTCGAGGAGAGTTTTTGAGGATTGATTGTCCGAAAGTATCACATTAGGTATGTTAGGCTAAAATAAAGCATGGAATTGTTCTCCCATGTGCCCATAGATGGTCATAGAGGATTTGAGTGTCCATGAGTCCCTACACATATTTCTTGAATTGTTTCTTGACTATTTTCTTGGAAATTATATCAATTACATATATTTTCATATGTTGATGATCATAATAAACTTGTTTTCTTGGATTGAATACATTTCATGAGATATTGTATAACCCTATATGATTATTTTTTAAGGCCAGCATGAATCAACCTAGGGATTGAGTGTAGAGTCTTGATTTGAGAATATCGATTATGATTGTGATGTAAGAATGATAATGAATTGATAAAACTTGATAGTCCTGTGAGTCTCCATCAATGAACTCCCATGAATTGTCTATTCGGTTATTCCCTGATGATTCTTCTAAGGCTTGAGCTATTTATTGAGATGTTGATTGATGAGATGATTAGAGTCTTTATGAGACTGATTGAATGATGAGTGCCTCTACGAGGTTGATTGAGATAATTTGATTAAGATGGATTGTCTTATGAGCATTAAGTCTTGGGAGGAGTATCGAGCACTGAAATGGGTAAGAGTAATACCAACTCACACTCATTAACTATGTAGACAAGCGCAGGTGAGGATTACAACTATTACATTATATTGAGGTTCCCTCTAGATAGAATTCCCTGAAATAATAAAGGCCTTGTAGATTGTCGTCTCAATTTTGGATTATCCCTTATGGTTTTGCTTTGTTCTCTACCTGGGAAGTACAAAATGGTCGTGGCAACACTAGCAGGATGTTATACAATCACTGGCTCATAAGTGATTGTTGTTGGATGAGAGAAACTACTAGAAAGTTCCCACACTGAGTACTCCGAGTCGAGACGAGATAAGATGAATTGAGTTGAAATCCCTTGAGATGAGTTTAATTTGATTAATGAGGTTGATTGGTTGATGGGTCACTTGTCTACTCTTTATTCCTGCTTTAGATAGATATTTGACATTTTGATTGGTTATTATTCTTAGATGATACTTTTCCATAGTGTTCTACCCGTGTTTGCTTCATTCAGCTATTTTACATACCGTACATTCCACGTACTGATGCCACTCGACGCTGCATCATTTCATGATGCAGATACAGGGATTAGAGATCATCAATAGTTACATCGTTGAGGATCTGAGCAGTTCAACCGATTGGTGAGCCTCCCTTACTTTAGAGGATTCATTAGATTTATTTCATCTTTCTTATAAGAATTAGACTTTTGAGTTAACTTTACTTTATTTTGAGGTTTCCATGAGTCTGTCATTGGCAACATATGATAGTGATAGTGGCTTCATAGATTAGAGTCGAATGATGATATTGAGACTTGTTGAGCTGGTTTCTTTCTACAAGCCTTTTTATTTGTAATATTATTTTGAGACTAGATGAGATGAGCCCATTACTCTCCTTTGTCTTTCGCTGATTGTCTTGAGTTTATTGATTGAATGAATGTGATAAGGCTAAGATGTTTGCTTGGGGACTAGCAATAGTCTCTGAGTGTCGATCACATCTAGGGTACCCTCACGGGGCGTGACAGGGGTTTACACTAGACAAGGTGGCCAAAATAATTTCCAAATTCTATCAATGATTGCAAACCACTGGTGGATGTGTTTTTCACCCGAACCTTGCAAAGCAAATGAACAATGTGGGCAGGAATTTTATACAAATCTTATGGTGTCAAACATGATCAACAAAGTAGTTAGGTTTGAGAAAAATCTATGAATTATGGGCCAAAAGTGATAAATGCAGCCTATGAGTTTCCAAACCACAACATTAGGGACTGACAGCTAAAGATTGTGCATCAGGTGCTTAGTGGGCATAAAAAGTATGCTTAGGGAAGGAAGTGCACTAGGCAACTACAAGAGCCATATTGCTTATCCTCCAATTTTGTAGCCAAAGAAAGAATATGGATATCAATTGTGTGCAGTTGAATCACGCCAAGTGGGAACATTAGCAACATTCCCAGTGTTAAGGGCTCAAATGGTGGCATGTATAATTGATGATATTTCATTGAACGTATGGTATATTATAGTGAATGAATTTCAAGAATTCAACTCCATGATAGTCCCTCCCTCATTGATCAAAAAATCGTGCAGATGGGCTAGAGTTGAAAAGCACCGGAATGACAATTTGGTGTGTCATAAAAATCCTATCTTTCCCCTTAAAATACAAGGTGAAGACATAATGGTTAAAAGTAAGAAGCAAAAGGTAGATAATGGAAAATTTGTTAATACGAAAGTGATCTCTTCTAAGCTAGCGGATTCAGGCCCTTTTAGAGTGTTGACTAATGAATTAAGGATGATAAGGGAGTAAGTATCAAAGCTTCAGCAAGGATCGGGTGAATCATCAGCATAATCCATTTCTTATGTCTCACGAAGAGACTTTCAAGCCTATTTGGAGGACAAAAAAAAAGAAAAAGGCTCAACTTTGAGGCTAGAGAAGGCGTACATGGATCTTACAAAGTCACATGTTGAGTTTAGTCGCTCCCACGATAAACTGAAAAAAAGGGAGAAGAAGCGGGATAAATTTTTCACTAAGATGTGGAAGGGTATGAAAGAAATATGGAAGGTCCTTAGAGAAAAAAATCCACTCCCCTCATAGAGACTGGAAAAGGATGATGATGTGCTACACCAATAGTCTAAAGAAGATGACATTGATAATGATGAAACCACGGAGAGTGAGGAAAATGATTGAGCCAATTTCAGGGAGCTTTCTACCCCTTTCTTTTGCCTTGATTTTGTATTGCTTGAGGACAAGTAAAATTATCTAGAATTTGGTGTATATGATATATTTTGGAATGTATATTATTGATAATCTTTATTTGTGAATTCATATGAATGATTTTATTTGTGTGCCCTTGTTGGGCCTTTATAATTATTGTGGATTAGTGTCCTTGTCGGGCTTGTATGTACTATGATAGATTAGTCTTGTCTTAGTTTCATTGATTAGTCTTATTTTAGTTTCACTTGTCATACTTATTGTGATGATGAGGTGAATGACTTTGCCTAGTGATGTATAGCATGATGAATTTTTAAAATAAAAATCGTCATGAGCTTATTACTGTTTTCGCTATCACGGTGAAGTCTGAGTAACTGTTGCGTATTTTCAAGCAGGGGAAGTCTAAGTACCCATAGCTAGTGAGAATTGAGGTTGTTCCTCGATGAAGTCTAAGTAGTTGATAAATGTTGCCCATGGTGAAGTTTGAGTAGCAAATTATTGTTATTTTGGTGAGGTCTAACTGATTGTAACTTTGTTGACCTTATTGGAGCGTGAAAGTGAGAATAAGACTTATTTGGTACTAATAAATTAACTCAAGCATTGTGAATCGTTGGAATAATCATACCCCTCCTAAACTTTTTTTTTGGAATGGAATGATTTTTTGACAATGCTATAACTCTTTTTGTGACTCTTTGCTTGCTATGTGGTAAATATAAAGAATGATTCTTTTGTTATTAACTAGGAAATGAAATTGATCCATCCGGAATAGTTTGCATTCCATGTGAGTGAGTCGTTGAATAATGCCTTGTGTTCACTTCTGTCACCTAGAACTTGTCGGTTGGTCTTGATTGAGTTTGGTTAGATAATTATTAGACATTTATTTGATTGTTTTTTAAGTCCACTTGGCCTAAATATCCTATCTTTGCACTGAATATACCCTTAGTTATCCCCTTTGAGCCTTATTTCTTTTTATTGGAAACCGTATTACAAGCTTTAATTTTGAGAAGACATTCCTCTTTTGAATTTTCTTTTCCTCCTTGAACATGAATTTGTAAAAATAGACGCTAAAAGCTTGAGTTGAGGGTGTTATGGAAGAATCTTATAGGAGATGTCTATTTCATTAAATCTTGATTACAAAAAAGAGAGAGAATGAGAGAAATTGATAAAAGGAGGAGGGAAAAGTCATTAAAAAGAGTCTTGAAAAAGAAGGAAAGAAAATGAATAAATTTGAACCAAAAGTTGAAAATGATTTGCATGAGGCATCTAAAATGGAAAGGGAAACTTGTGCATTGATTTGAAATATGAAGAGAAGGTGGAAAAGTTGGCAAATGATGAATGGTGTATAGAGTTCAAGGAGATTTTAGTCACTTTTATCTAAATTGTATCCTACCTTTCCTAAGCCTACATTACAAGCTTAATAAAGTCGTTTGAGATTTCTAACTGAATGAAGTTGAGCTAGTGTTGATTGAAAATATGGGCAAGCCTATGGTGTGACACTTGTGTTGATAAGTTGTTCTGTATGAGTGAGAGTGTTTGTGTCTTTGCCCCTTGTTTGGTAAGTACTTCGTAAGTATTTGGGAAAGTTCTTTTTTTTAATTGGGAATGCAAATTAGAATGGACTTGTGGAGTTGATATATTGTGGAGTTGAGTCAAGGGTGGTGACTTGGTTAACTAGTGTTTTTGACCCACTTCTTGAGAATTCGTGTTGTTGCTTGATCATTCTTGAAAATAGTATTGTTATTGGAAAAGTATAATTGAAATCAAGGGAGTTGCTTGGATATAAAATCATATGTTTTTTTACTTATTGATAGTACTGCGAAATTCATATTCATGGCTTAGTTGAGGAATGTGAAATGGAATTGTGATATGCTTTAATTGATTGCCTCTTGTAGTTTCAAATTTGTTTTACTTGAGGACAAGCAAAATCTTAAGTTGGGGATGTTAATGAGTGGGGAATTTATGCTCATTTAGGCTCTTTTCTTATGATTTTATGTTGTTAATCTAACAAATGAGGCTAATTATCATTTGAATTATTGTAATTTCAGGTATTTACTACTGACAAGGAGTTTTGATTAAAAAAGATGAAATTTGACAGAAAAGAGTGGAAAAAATAGAGCTACAAACATTCTTTTGAAGCTTGTGATGTCGCAAAAGCAATCAGAGGCTTGCTATTATGAGAGATCAACTTGAGTCAAATGTTCGCTTTAACACCCACGTGAGGTTCATTTTAGTGAAGGGTCTAAAAACGTCGATATTCGCTTTTGCGTAGGAAAATTCACTTTGCAAGGTCCACTTTAACAACCACCTTGTCGCTTTAGCAATGGTTTTGGTACTATGAAGGGGCAATCGAGTAAAATCACATGTTTGGATACAAAATACTCATAATAGAAGAACTATTCTATCATATCCCAGATTATTCATCATCTATTCATAGAGTGGAGAGCTTGGGTAAAGGTGGAAAATGGGTAGACTGGATCATAATCCATCCATATGAAATATGGGTAAATATGGATTTGGTCAAATATGCTTTGGGTAAAAATGGTTCCAACCCACTTTAATCTCTTAAAGCCATTAAAAATTAAATCAAAGCTTGATTGTGAATGTTCAACTCTCATCACCCCCAACCCTACTCCCAAATAATTATTTTTGGAAAAAATATTTTTTTCATAAAAAAAAAATATTTTTTCTACTTTCATACTCTTTCACCCACCCACTCCCACCCCAACCCAACCTTCATCCCCACCCTACCCACACCTCTATCACCCCCAATTTTTAAATTAGAAAATATCAAGAAAAATTCGCTCACCCTACCAGCCCCTCACCCCTCCCATACACCCAACCCTATCACCATTAAAAATAAAAACTTCATCCCCAATCCCCACCGGACCCCCTACTTCCAAATATTTTTTTAAAAAATCAAAAGGGAAAGGTAATTTTTTTCACCGCCCCACCCTCCATTTCCACCCTACCCCAGTATCCACCCCCCCCCCTCCACACTCCAAAACAAATTAAGGAAAGATTAAAAAAATGTTAAATTTTTTTCACCTGCATTCCCACTCCCTTGTTAATGAAAAATTAGAAAAAATAAATTTATTTCTCCCCATCTCCTACCACCAACCTACCTCCTTACTCCCCCCGGACTAGCTACCACCACCCTCAAATTTTTTTAAAAGAAAAATATTAAATTTTTTCTCCACCTCCCCTTCCTCCCCCCCCCCCAAGGAAAATTTCCACCCTACCCCCCATGGAGGTGTGCAAAAACCGAACTAATCAATAAATTGGAACGAAAAAAATATTTTTAGTTTATTGCTATTGGGCTATTGGGTCAACGAATTTTTAATGATTTTTACAGAAACAAATTATCAGGTTATCAGTTTGGTTTCAATTTTTAGTATTGGGTTATTGGGTAAATCGATATTCCATAAAGACTATAATAATTTACTATTTTATCCTTTCATAAATATTAAAGATTATAATTTAACATCACTTATACTAAATTGTTACTCGTAAGTCCTGTATTTTCTTGGTTTCCAATGTGTAACTCTTCTGTTGGAAAGTAAATTAGAATATAAGGTCAAATATAACATATTATTATGTTTAGGTGCTCACTTGATTTTTTTGTTTTAGTATATCTCATTGTACTTTGTCAAATAGTTAGAGAAAAGTCATATATTTATTTTATGAGCATTTTCTTATTGGGTAAATCGAAAATTGAATCGTTAAGGACCAAAAATTAATAAATCAAAAATCGATATAAAATATCTTATTGGTTTAGCATATCTAAAAATTGAAAAAACTGAATCCACAATACGTAAAATTGAACCGAATCAATCAATGCACACTCCGAAACCCCAGTCCCGCACCAAAATTTTTTAAAGAACAATTCAAAAAAATCACACACACAAAAACATTTTTAGTGCAACTACATTTTTTTTATTATGAATGGAAGGTCTATGGATTTATATGGGTACCCATATTTTACCCATCTTAACCATATTTGTTTAATCTCTTAAAATAGGTCAACCCATATTTACCCATTTAGAAAATATGAGTGATCCATTAAAATAAATATGGATTAAATGGACTCTTTTTACCTTATATGGATTGAAACTGTCACCCCTAAGCTTGGGTATAGATTGGAGAGCAAGATTTCTCAGCATACACCATTAGAGTGAAGATCGTATGCTTATTTTTTAATTATTTTTCATCCTTCTTCTATTCTTTGTTTTTTAATGCTTAAATTTTAGGTGTTGTAGTTCGGTGATTTGGAACTTGTATTAGAGAAAAACAAATTGTGGGTCTTTGATTTTTATCTTATGCTTTTGTTTTTAATTGAATAGTTTCTCATTTATATGATGGATTTTTTATTATCTAATAAGTTTCATGCTTAAATTACTTTTCGAAGGAATTGATCACTCCTTGTAATTACCTACTTACTTTGATTTAACTTGACAGAGTAAGTTGAAGGTAGGAAAAGTTGATTGGTGTGTAAATTGAGGTGTAACAACCAAAATTTTGGGCAATACCTGGAGGTAGTGAGTCTATCTAATGCCTATAATTGAACTAATTGTGTTTCCACTTAGCTAAGATTTGAAAGAGATAGCTAGAAATATTTGCCTTTATTCGAGAGAAGTAGGTGAATAATTTATGTTCCAAGGCATATATGATATTTCCCATGATGATTTGAGATTGTGTTTGATTTACATGCACTGAATTATATAAGTATCGTAGCACCTCTCAAAGTGCCTTAGAATGCCCTTATAATAGGTGTCTTGCATAAGGCTTCATCCATATTCTTTTTGATAAATCTAAGGCCAGATTATTTATGAGGGGGCAAAATCATGTGTTAAAGTGGTCTCATTCGTTTTTTAAGTTATCGTATAAAAAAATAACTTTTTACAAATTTTTGCAATTTTTAATATATCCTTTACCTCTCCAAGTTGCGGAGAGGGTTCATTTCAGTACAAAAATGACCTGAACTCATCCTAGGGTCAATCGGATGAAAAATTAACTTTGCGCAAAAATGAAATGTCCTGGAACATGTCCCTATCGCGCCTGTGCTCCCCACAAAATAATTTTTTTGAAAATTTCTAGATTTAAGTAAGGGCAATTGGGAAAAATTCCTTAACATTTATAATTGGGATTTCCCCTTATTTCAGACATTTTTCTCTAGCCAAAACATCAAATTTTCTCTCAAAAACTCCCAAAACCTCTCTTCAAAATGCCTCCTAAATTTCTAGGAGTGGGCTTACTACTTAGATGCTTTAAGCAGTTATCCGCTCTGCACTTGGCTACCCAACATTTACCGTGGGCACGATAACTGGTACACCAGAGATGCATCCTTCCCGGTCCTCTCGAAGTAGGGAAAGATCCTCTCAATGCTCTAACGTCCACACTGGATATGGACCGAAAGGTCTCATGAAGTTCTGAACCCAGCTCACCTACCGCTTTAATGGACGTACAGCCCAACACTTGGAACATACTACAGCCCCAGGTGGCAAAGAGCTGACATCGAGGTGCCAAACCTTCCCGTCGACGTGAGCTCTTGGGGAAGATCAGCCCACTATCCCTCGAGTAACTTTTATCCATTGAGCGACGTCCCTTCCACTCAGCACCGTCGGATCAGTAAGGCTGACTTTCGTCCCTGCTCGATGGGTGGGTCTTGTAGTCAAGCTCCCTTATGCCTTTGCACTCGAGGGCCAATCTTCGTCCGACCTGAGGAAACCTTTGCACGCCTCTATCACGCCTCCATTACCTTTTGGGCCCCATAGAAACTGTCTACCTGAGATTATCCCTTGGCCTGTAGGTCCTGACACAAGTGTAGAATTCTAGCCCTTCCAGAGTGGTATCTCACTGATGGCTTGCCCCCCTCCCCCCCGAAAGGAGGCCTTCTTCGCCTTCCACCTAAGCTGCACAAGAAAGGCCCAAAGCCAATCCCAGGGAACAGTGAAGCTTCATAGGGTCTTTCTGTCCAAGTGCAGGTAGTCGCATCTTCATAGACATGTCTATTTCACCGACCCTCTCTTCGAGACAGTGCCCAGATTGTTATGCCTTTCATATGGGTCAAAACTTACCCGACAAGGAATTTTGCTATCTTAGGACCGTTATAGTCACGGCCGCCGTTCACCAGGGCTTGGGTCACTGGCTCCCCTGTCATCAAGTCACCAACTTCCTTGACCTTCCATTACTAGGTAGGCTTCAGCCCCCATACATGGTCTTACGACTTCGTAGAGACCTGTGTTTTTGGTAAACAACCGCCCGGGCCTGGTCACTACGACCCCCTTTGTGAGGAGGCACCCCTTCTCCCGAAGTTACGGGGATATTTTGCCAAGTTCCTTAGAGTGAGTTATCTCGCGCCCCAAGGTATTCTCTACCTACCCACCTGTGTCGGTTTTGGGTACAGTATCCTCTTGCTTCAAGTCATTCAAGCTTTTTTGGGGAGTATGGCATGGGTTACTTCAACACCGTAGCGTCTGGTATTCGAACATCGGCTCGAGGCATTTTCTCTACCCCTTCTTACCCTGAAAAAGCAAGGACACCTTACGTTCTTGAACCGATAACCATCTTTTGGCTAACCTAGCCTCCTCCGTCCCTCCGGACTAACAAGGGGTAGTATAGGAATATTCACCTGTTGTCCATTGACTACGCCTTGTTAGTCCGGAGTATTTTTACATCCCACAGCTTCGGCAAATTGCTTAGCCCCGTTCATCTTCGGCACAAAAGCGCTTGACCAGTGAGTTATTATGTCTCTTTCAAGGGTGGCTGCTTCTAGGCAAACCTCTTAGCTGTCTCTGCACCCTACCTCCTTTATCACTGAGTGGTCATTTAGGAGCCTTAGATGTTGATCCGGGCTATTTCCCTCTCGACGATGAAGCTTATCCCCCATCGTCACTAGCCGACCTTGACCCTTGTTATTTTGAGGTCATATCTAGTATTTAGAGTTTGCCACGATTTGGTACCGCTCTCGCGGCCTACACCAAAATAGTGCTTGACCCCTAGATGTCCAATCAACTATTAAGGCACACATTTTGGGAAAAACCAACTAGCTCTGGGTTCGAGTGGCATTTCACCCCCGACCACAATTCATCATCAGTCGGTTCGAACCTCTACTTAGTTTCACCCAAGCTTCATCCTGGTCATGGATTAATTACCCAAGTTCGGGTCTATAAGCAATGACAATTTCCCTATGAAGACTCACTTTCGCTATGGATCCGGTGGGTTCCCTTAACTAAGTCATTTCCTATGAGTCGCCGACTCATTTTTCAACAGGCACGTGGTCAGAGCCTTGGCTCCTCCCATTGCTTAGGAGCTTATGGTT